>JAWDJD010000002.1:20045000-22545000 GCA_035047305.1 Bradypodion pumilum
ATACAAAAACTCTTATATGACATTACTTTTTTAAAAATGTAGTGCTTATTCTACATGCTATTAAAATGGTATATATATTCACATAAAATCAATTTATTTTCAGTTTTATATTTTTCTTTACAATTAGTATCATACTGGTGGTGTACGTCTCAAATTTGAGGTGCTGGAAAAGAAGACAAGTTACATAAACATATATCTGTGATGTTCCTTTCCTATTTACTGTAGTTTGAAATTTGCAATTCAACTTTCACAGACCAAGCTCCCAGTGGATCGGGCTTACTCTTAAGCCACGGCTAAGACAAGTTAAGCTCTTTTAACCTATGATTGTAACAGTCGGTGTCACGGCAGAAAACAGAAACAACACTATAGAATAGATTTTGTCTACACACGCAAAGAAATAATATCCCTGTACATCATTTTCTACCAACTCAAAAAAGGATTTCAAATGATGGCAGTTCTAATAGAGAACAAAGGTAATGGAATACTTGAGTTCATTATTGCAGTTTAATGACATGGAAGAAGACGACTTGAGTTACCAATATACACTGGCAATTAATTCGGAGAACAAAACTGAAATATAAAAGCTCACAATTTCATTTTATATTTGTTCCCAGAGATATATGAAACGTCAAAAGTTCTGAACAGAATGTGAACAGGATATTTTTTTTCATTTTTGGAAAGTCACACCTATACGACCAACTTCTTTTTTAAAAAAAAAATACTTGGTGAACAGAAACTATAATTTTAATGGGTGAGGGTGGGAAGAATAAAACCAACAAATCCACCCTCCTTCACAAACAGCTCAGCAAATGCTTCTTACTTGCTTCATGTGAATACCTGTCCTTAACCCCCCCCCCTTTCCTTGCTATCATATCAGATACAGACTGTCTTATTTTAATTTCAGTTGTCAAGAAATATTTATCCAGATACAAAAATAAAGTGCACTGCAAATTACAAGTTGTCAGAGTTAAAAATCTACCTCTATTTGTGTGGGGGAGGATAGGAGAACAGCACAGACATGAATCATTCTCAGTAATTTGAGTGTTTCCATGACATCAATGGGCACTCGTCCAGGACTCTGTCGAAGCCTGTGAGGTACCAAAGAGACACAGCAACCAGCAGGAGATTGACTTTTTTTAAAAAAAGAAAGGGATTATGCTCCTTGTAAAGATTTCATCTGTAGCATCCACTTTTACCACCAAACAGATAGCTTTGGAGATCATGGGTGAACACATTTCATCCTAATAGTGTGTAAGACTTTAACTTTTATTACATCTTTATTTTTGTTCCTCAATACAGGCAATGTACCTCTTCTGCCATTTAAAACCAAATAACTAAAATACAGTATAATCCATTTACAATGATGTGGGTATGTGTGTTTGTTCACTTACAATTGCTGGTGTTTTTATTTTATTTTTTATAATGACATTTCATTTGTGCGGGGGGCATCCTTTTGGGGGGAGATGTCCATTTAAAATTAGCTAGACTCTTTATGTTGATTTTCTGCTTAGAATTCACTGGCACATTTGTTTCAGATAATAAAATTTGAAAGAGTGTTGATATTATGCTAGAGCAGACTCTTTCAGTAACTATTTGTGTGCTTGAATTTTTATTTTCAAAGCTCACCCAGAATTTCCACACTTATTCTATGATATGTATCATTCTCAGGTGCTGCTTACAAGGAGCAATCTGGAATTTATATTTCTTAATCGGGATGATATGAATGATTGTTTATTTTTAAAGGAGTTGTAGGAGGGAGCTGTTTTTTGGTTTTGCTTTTTAAAAAAGAAAGCATCTACAGCAATATAGAAACTCGACGCATTCACTGCGGAATTTTCGAGACAACCCTCCAGTACTAGAATGCGGCAGCCGCTGCGGATATTTTTTGGCACAAAGACAATGGTGGCAGTGCCAAGCCCCATGGCTACAACTACTCAAAAGAGGCATAAGGGTAGCATTAATCGTTCAAGTCTTTTACTGCATGGAGTACTGCTGTCCATATTTTTACAAATTAAATGCACTCGTTAATATTTTTGTTTAGTTTGCAGAGGGGAATACTGAAATAATAAACAATAACACACCTTGTCAAAATCTCACTTTTTTTCACCTAGAAGACCAATATCCTACTAACAGCTAATACAAACGTTCTAACTTGGTATGATGAGAGTCTGATAATCAAATCTGAGTTTCACAAGACAGCCGACCTAGAGCAATGATATTTTATTACACAGTATTTTTCAGAATTATTTATATGTATTTATTACTTTAAAAAAAATAAATGGATGGATGGAATACACACCAGCCAAAACAGATACAAAGGGACTATATATGGGACTGAACAGCTCTTCGCCAAATAACAATCCACATCTGTACATCCAATAAACACTCAGGAATTAAAAGGGAAGTTTCTTTAAACTGAATTCAATTCATTGCTTACAACACATTTGCAAGCACTCGTGGTTTACTGTAATAAGAAGAGAAAGAAAGAAAAAAGAAAGCAGTATAGGATTTCCAATCAGTCAATGAGGAAGCCAGTTGCCTTTCCATGGTGTGCTTTGAAAAATTAATCGAATTAAGTAGAAAATTTAAGCAACTCGCAAAAGATAAATGCAAGTCATCTAACTCTCACACAATGTATTCCTTTTACTCTCAAAGATAGGGCACCTTCCCTTTACTGTGCCATGGAAAATAACAGACACAGGGCATCTCCTTTCCGTCTGTTGAGGGGAATGGAAGAATAGCTATTACTGTGAGGGATTTGGCTTCAGTGCTTATGTTGATCTTACATCTTAAATTCTCTGCGAATTGGACTCAAGCTGCAAAATCCAGATACAATTGGAAATGATGCCAAATGTAGAGTTTGCAACTTCGATTTGGCTTAAAATGAGATCACTATGGCCTACAAACATTTGATATAATTGGACTCAAACCTCTCAGTTGGGAACTGCTGCTATCTGGACTACATTTTTTATTTTACAGCAAGCTATTTATTGTAAACAATAACACTGTTTCCTCTATTCAGTGTTACACCATGAAAAAATTGAAAATCCATTGCTGCAGAATTAAAAGGGGGATATAACCCTCCAAGATCTGAGAGCTGGTACATTTGTGTACCTGGGCTATGCATTCTTCAAAAAATGCCCTCATATGCTGCCTATCTAGCAATTCGATTTAAAAGCACCCTTACTGATTAGAGAATTCAGATAGTAAGAATGTGCAGCTGTCTAAAAATGTTTGAAATGGAAGTGAAGTACTGTACTATACCATCCCCGTTGTCATCACAGTCCTTTAGAAAAAAAGGGAACATTACAATTTTCTTTCTTAGTTGAAATTGCAGTTTTTGAGGGCTGTATGCAATATATTCATTACTCCATCAGTTCAAACCTTCGTAATGATTCTAAGAAATTCAGATACATCCTATTCTCCACTCATACATACCGTATTTTCCGGCGTATAAGGCGACTGGGTGTATAAGACGACCCCCAACTTTTCTAGTTAAAATGTAGAGTTTGAAATATACTCGCCTTCGGAGGTTCCCAGGCCGGGGATGGCTCCCTTTACCGGCTAGGGGTGGTGGTGCGGAGGAGGAGGAGCAGCAGCTGACCGGCGGGGAAAGCCAGCTGCCACCGCCGCCGCAAGGCTGAGGGTGGTGGTAATAATAATAATAATAATAATAATAATAATAATAATAATAATAATAATAATAATAATAATAATAATAATAATAATAATAATAATAATGCAAAACCATTCCCCTTCGGGGCTCCTTTTACCTTCCCCGCCGGTGAAGGGGCGGGGAGGCGCAGCTCGTGGTGTCTCCAAGCCCGACGGGGCTCCTTTTACCTTCCCCGCCGGTGAAGGGGCAGGGAGGTGTGGCTCGTGGCGTCTCTGAGCCCAACAGGGCTCCTTTTACCTTCCCCGCCAGTGAAGGGGGCGGGGAGGCACGGCTCGCAGCATCTCTGAGCCCGACGGGGCTTCTTTTACCTTCCCCGCCAGTGAAGGGGCGGGGAGGCATGGTTCACGGCATCTCCGAGCCCGACGGGGCTCCTTTTACCTTCCCCGCTGGTGAAGGGGGCAGGGAGGCGGGCGGCCCCTTGCTCCAGAGGCCTCGCGGCAGCGGTGGCAGCTGGCTTTTCCTGCTGGTCAGCTCCTCCTCCTCCTCCTCCTCACCCCACACCCCCAGCTGGGGCATACCTGTCAAGTTTTGGTTTTGAAAATAAGGGAAAATTTGTGGGTATGGCCAAATCGGTGGACGTGGCCAAATCGGTGGGTGTGGCAAAATCAGTGGGCATTGCCAAATTGGTGGGCATGTGACTTGCTGTTGGTGGCTATGTGACTTGCTGGGGATGGTCATGTGACTGAGTGGGCTATCAGAGATGAGCACTGCACCATAAGACTGGGTTTTGAGCAAGGGAGACCTTTGCTAACCACTTGCAACTAAACAGCACTCATCTCCCTCCCACTTCCCACTCCCAAAAGAGAGACTGATCTTCATTTTTTAAACCTGTCCTAGCCCAGAGAAAAATGTACAACATTAAGAACAAAACCAAACCTAGAATGATTTTAAAACTGTAAGTTTATAACATTCAACAACTGACCCTTCCCCCACTTCCAATGAAAACTTCTCCATTAAATCTCTTGATATTGATAAAAAGCCCCACCTGTTCCTCTATTTCAACCAGTAGAAAAGAACTGAAGGATTTGCATGTAGAAAAGCATGCTTGCTGTTGGGGGATTTGATGATTTTTCAAAGAATATCTTCACACAAGACCAAAAGACAAAAACCAACAACATATTAGGCAAAATATCAGGCTTTCCTGAGAAAGTCATTTAGGGAACTACGGCTGAGGAAGTAGAGTTCAGCCTGTCTCTGGGGTACACAGAAAGAGCCTCCTCAAAGATTGTGGTATTTTTACCCTGGTAACGGCAACCTTGTATTGCCAGCTAATCTTTCTCACACTAGGTCAGGCGAAAGGAACTGCAGAATGGACTCACCAAAAGGTGCCTTCATTTTGGCAGTTTCACAACTGGCCTAGGCATGGAAGGAGGGGGAAAATACTCATGGCTTAGCTCCCTTTGCAAGAGGCTTGGGCTCAAAAGAAACCGCCTCGGACAAATGGGCAGGCGGCCCAGCCTTCGGCTTCACAAAACCGGATGGGCTGGAAGGCCCCATGCCTTCACTCCAGTCGGCAGCAGCAGCGGAATCAGCCCTAGTCTCGTATACGGTTCTTGTAAACGCTTTTACGATAGCTGCGGACTCATTTACGGCTGTTGTAAAAGCATTTCCAACAGCTATAAATCAGTCCATGGCCAATTCTGGCGGCAGTGGCTGAACCATCAGTCTGGCCCACTAACTGTCTGAGGGAGCATGACTCGGCCCCTGTCTTAAAAAGGTTGAGAACCCCGGCAGCACAGCATCAGGTCTAGTTCAACCAACAGGGGCCTCGTTCTGTCATAGGAGAGAGAATATCAGGGTTGAGGGCCAGCCCTACCATTAACTGCAGTGAGATGGTAGCAGATTTGGGGTATCATGAAATAATTAGCTTTTTAATGTTTGTAGCTCTGCCTCAGTCAGCAAAGTGCATAGGGTTGGTCTTGCCAGTATGTTGCTGAATCAGTTGTCAGAGGTTTGTAAAGGTAAAGGTCTCCCTTGCTCAATAGCCAGTCATATCTGACTCTAGGAATTAGCTCATCTCTGTTTATAGCCAAAGAGCCAGCGCTGTCTGCATCTGCAGCCATTTCCATGTTCATGTGGCAGGCATGACTACAACACTGTTAACCTTCCTGCCAAAGTGGTACCTATTTATCTGCTTGCAATTTCTTGCTTTCAAACTGCTAGGTTGGCAGGAATTGGGACAGAGATAGGCGCTTACTCCATTGTCCAGCACTCGGGTCTCGAACTGACGCCCTTCCAGTTCAGCATCTTAACAACTAAGCCACCACAGAACCTTTGCTTTACATCTCTATTTGGTGTCTTTTGTTTGAGTTGGGATAGATGCTTACCTGAAAACTTGGCAAATTAAGAACAACCTCTGCAGCTTTAGGGTCAAGCTTCCCAGTCCCAGAGGAAAGGGATGGTACAATCACTTCTGAAAAATCTGGACTTGGAAGTCCCTGGAAAGGGTCTCTGTCTCTTTCAATGGACTTTATTGCATGCTTTTTTAAAGGCTGCCATGAAATTGCAAGCTCAAGGTTGATGGAGTCATTCCGTCTCATGCCGGGTCTTCCTCTTTTCCTCCTAACTTCACCTCTTCCTAGCAAGAGGGTCTTTTCCAGTGATTATTTAGTTGAGCATTTCTTTCAGTTACACCCTGGCTTTCCTCTATAAAGCCCTGGCTCTCCTCCTGCTCCTCCCCTCTTTATCTTCACAACAGCCCTGCAGGGTAGGTTAGTTTGGGCGCACTGAGGCTGTCCCAAGGTCACTCTGGGGAGCTTGGAAATGGAATGGGTTCAAACATGGCTCTCCAGAGGAGGACTGGGCCAGGCACTCCCCTCGCCAGGGCCGCCAGCGTGGTCTGGAAGGGAGGGAGCCAACTTCCCTGGAGGCACCTAAACCATCCATGCTGGTTTAACTCCCTCCCTGTTGAAGAAAGGGAGGGAGGGAGCGTACGAGAGACTGTAGCAACTGGGAGTGGGTCCAGCTCTCGACCTGTTTCGTGGGGAGCCAGAGGAAAAGAGCAAGGAGCGAGCGAGGGAAGGGGGAAGGAAGGAAAAAGAAGGTGGGGAAAACATAGAGAATGAGGGAAAGAGAGAAGGGAAGGAAAGAAAAAGAAGGGAGGAAAAAGAGAGGGAAGGAGAGTGGGGGAAGAAAGGAGAGAGAGAGAAGGAAGGAAGGAAGGAAGAAGAAAGACAGAAAAGGAAGGATAGAGAGAAGAAAGGAAAGAGAGAGAACAAAGGAGAGAGAGAAAGAGAGGGAAGGGGAAGGCAGGAAAGAGAGATGAAAGAAAAAGAAGGAAATAATGAGAAGGAAGGAAATGGAAAGGAGGAGGAAAAGAGTGAGAGAAGAAAGGAAAGAAAAAGAATGAAGGAAAAAGAGAGAGGGAAGAAGAGAGGTAAAAAAAGAAGAGTTTAAAGTGGGACTCTCCTTGAGTCCCCCAAAAGAAGGCTCTGGCTGCTCCAGTCTTTTTCTTTCTTCTTTTCTGCCCCCCCTCCGTTTGTGCTTCTCTCGCAAGGGCGACTGGCTATCGAGCAAGGGAGACCTTTACCTTTACAAACCTCTGGCAACTGATTCAGCTTTCTCTCAGCGTGCGCAATGCGATCCCACCCCAACCAGGAACCGAGACAGCTCCTGAGTCTCACAAAACCTGTGGGGGGGGGGGAATCTCGAAGAGGAGGGGCGGGGAGCTACTGCTCTGATGCTCGTTGTGTCCGAAAATCCGATTGAGCAATGGAAGTATGGGGAAAGTAGGAGCGCGCAACCAGTCTCCCTCCCCCCAGAGCTCCGTGCACGCACGCACATTTGAGCAAAGTGGCGGTTGCAGCAGCGGTTGGTGTGGGGATAGACTGCGGTTTGTCCCGGCACCATAAAAAAGTAAAAATTAATTAATAAAATAAAATAAAATATGGGATATTTGGGGGGGGGTGCGGAGGAGGAGGAGCAGCAGCTGACCGGCAGGGAAAACCAGCCACCGCCACCACTGCAAGGCCTCCAGAGCAAGGGGCTGCCCGGATACCACCACCCCAGCGGGAGGGGGGTGAGGAGGAGGAGCAGCAGCTGACCGGCAGCAAAAGACAGCCGCTGCTACGGCCCTCCGGAGCAAGGGGCTGCCCGGATGCCACCACCCTCAGCCTCGTGGCAGTGGCGGCTGCTGGCTCCCCCCCCCCCCGCCGGTCAGTGCTGCTCCTCCTCCTCACCCCCCCTGGAGTGGTGGTATCCAGGTGGCCCCTTGCTCCGGAGGCCTCGCGGTGGCGGTGGTGGCTGGCTTTTTCCTGGTCAGCTCCTCCTCCTCCTCACCCCACGGCTGGGGATGGTGGTGCAGAGGAGGAGGAGCATCAGCTGACCGGCAGGGAAAACCAGCCGCCGCCACCGCTGCGAGGCCACCGGAGCAAGGGGCTGCCCGGATACCACCACCCCAGCGGGAGGGGGGTGAGGAGGAGGAGCAGCAGCTGACCGGCAGCAAAAGACAGCCGCTGCTACGGCCCTCCGGAGCAAGGGGCTGCCCGGATGCCACCACCCTCAGCCTCGTGGCAGTGGCGGCTGCTGGCTCCCCCCCCCCGCCGGTCAGCTGCTGCTCCTCCTCCTCACCCCCCCCTGGAGTGGTGGTATCCAGGTGGCCCCTTGCTCCGGAGGCCTCGCGGTGGCGGCGGTGGCTGGCTTTTTCCTGGTCAGCTCCTCCTCCTCCTCACCCCACGGCTGGGGATGGTGGTGCAGAGGAGGAGGAGCATCAGCTGACCGGCAGGGAAAACCAGCCGCCGCCACCGCTGTGAGGCCTCCGGAGCAAGGGGCTGCCCAGAGAAAGGGGCTGCCCGGGTGGTGGTATCCAGGCGGCCCCTTGCTCTGGAGGCCTCGCAGCGGCGGTGGCAGCTGGTTCCCCCCCCCCGCCAGTCAGCTGCTGCTCCTCCTCACCCCACCCCCCGCTGGGGTTGGTGGTGCGGAGGAGGAGGAGCAGCTGACCGGCGGGGAAAGCAGCAGCTGACTGGTGGGTGAAAAAGCCAGCCGCCACTGCGCCGCGAGGCTGGGGGTGGCGGTATCTGGGCGGCCCCTGGCTCCGGAGGCCTCACGGCGGCGGCGGCAGATGGCTTTCCCTGCCGGGCGGTCCCCGGCTCCGGAGTACCCGGCGTATAAGACGGCCCCCAACTTTGGTACAGATTTTTTGGGGTTAAAAAGTCGGAAAATGCGGTATATGTTTTGTACCCATCGCAGAACTGCATTCCTAGTTCTGTCCAGAAAGCATTTTAGTATGCAATAAATAGTTTATATCTGGCGGGGACTGGTTTTTCAATTGTAGAAATGCTAACACAACACTATAGAATGTGACTGTAACTAATGCAGCATTATATCAGTGCAATGTAATAAATTTGGAGTACAAGGGAAAGGTTTCCTTTGCTCGAAAGCCAGTCGTATCCAACTCTAGGGTTCAGTGCTCATCTCTGTTTCAAAGCCGAAGAGCCAGCGCTGTCTCTTCTGCAGACATTTCTATGGTCATGTGGCAGGCATGACTAGACACCGGAGCGCACGGGACACTGTTACCTTCCCACTTAAGTGGTCCCTATTTATCTACTTGCAATTTCTTGCTTTCGAACTGCTAGGTTGGCAGGAGCTGGGACAAAGACGAGAGCTCATTTCATCCTGCAGTACTTGGGAATCAAACTGCTGACCTTCCGCTTCCCAGTCAGCGTCTTATCTACTTGAGCCACTGCAGCAAATTATACATATACATGTACATATGCTGTACATATACAGCAGCAAGTTATTCAATGCTTCTTTTTTCATTTTAAGGGTACACAGAATTTATTTGGGTTTAAAATATTCCCTAAATTGGTGAACATCTACTGGCAGAGCCTCCTGTAGCTTTGGAGCAAACTTTATCTGTTCAGTCCTAAACACGTAATTATTAACATCAAATGTGTCAAATATGAAGAGTTAAAATGTACTTTGGAGAAATATGTGAATATAGAGAACTGTCCTTATGATTTAAATAATACTAATATAGAAACTGTCAAAAACATCTGTATGGTATGGTAATAATATCAAATGCAGTTTGATGTCAAGAAATGTAGTAGAGATGAAAGAATTGTTTTTAGCACCAAATCAGATTAATGTAGTAAATTACAAAGAAACAAAGTAGAAAAAAATGTCTGGTTTGAAAGATGCAGAAAGTCCAGTAGGCTCACATATTCCATTTTTCCTCCTCTTATATACATCTCATCCTCAGCTTCTTCATAAAAACTAACCATAAAATGCCATTACATCTGGATTAGACACACTATGTTTTTGTAACTATGAATTGTCTTAACCATACTTTGACATTGTGATTTGAAGTGAGTTTACTAATTGTAGCTCACCAAACTATCTCAAAGCTTACATTTATCAAATCCAGATATTATAGAAAACTATTGTTAGTGCTAAAAGGAAGTAGACACAGGAAACAGTATGCAAAAGAGAGAGGGGAGGAGGGATGGAGGGAGAAAAAGTTCGGTTTCACTTACCAGTGATAACTTTCGTTCTTCGAGTATATAGTTTGTGAATACACACTATTGGGTTATGCGCCTGCGAGAACGCTGATCGGAGGCTTAAAAAGCTATTGGTCAAAAGTTTTGGCGGTAAGACCGCCCACCGTACCGCCCACCCTGAGGCGCCAGTCCACCATTTTACCTCAGTTCCATACTTAAGACAAGCACAGGATAAACCAATTGATCTCATCCGTGCAGCTCAAGAGGGGAGGCAGGGTGGGTAGTGTGTATTCACAAACTATATACTCGAAGAACGAAAGTTATCACTGGTAAGTGAAACCGAACTTTCTCCTTCGTATAGTTTGTGAATCCCCACTATTGGGAGATTAGCAAGCTCACACTCACTTGGTCGGTGAGCAGTCGGATGAGATGATCCCACGATGAGTATGCTGGTCAGGTAGAGAGAACCGTCAAGGGCGTTGAGCCCGGAGCACCCTGGTGAGGACGACACGGCCAAGCCTGGCGTTCGCAGTGGCTCTGGTGTCCACTCTGTAATGCTGGACAAATGTAGAAGGTCTGGACCAGGTGGCAGCCTTACATATGTCCTCAAGTGGTGTGCCTTCCAAAAAGGCATTGGGTGTGGCATCCGCCCTCGTAGAATGCGCCCTGACATGCGGTGGAGGTGGCAGCGAGGCCGACTCGTAGGCCAGGTAGATGGTAGACGTGATCCATTTGGAGAACCTCTGGGCAGAGATGGGTTCACCCTTGGACTTTCCTCCATAAGCCACAAAGAGGCGTTGAGACTTCCTGAACTCCCTTGTCCTGCTGGTTTAAAACAATAAAGCTCGTTTCACATCCAGCGTGTGCCAAGTCCTTTCTTGGGCGTTGGTGGGGTTCTGGAAAAAGGTTGGCAAGGAGATAGTCTGTGCCATATGAAACCGGGAGACTACCTTGGGAAGGAAGGTGATATCCGCTTGGAGCACCACGCGGTCATTGAAAAACTGAAGAAACGGTGCCTCTGCCCGCAGAGCAACCAGTTCACCAGCTCGTCGAGCAGACGTGATAGCCACCAGAAACGCCGTCTTCCACGTGAGGAGACGAACATCCGCGGTAGCCATAGGCTCGAAAGGAGTCCTGGTGAGCGCGTTGAGAACGGCAGACAGTGACCATTGTGCCGTTGGAGTCCTGACCGGCGGGAAGGCGTTCCGCAGTCCCTTGAGGAAACGCTTCACCGTTTGGTCGCGAAAGGCACCAGAAGCGGGCGAGCCAGCCGGAGAGTGAGCCACCACCACTGCGAGGTGGACTCGGATGGAGGTAATGCTAAGGCCAGACTCCGCAAAATGGAGGAGGTAGGCCAAGACGTCCTGCAGTCCCACCTGTGGAGGGGACGTCTGCTGGGATGCCAGAAAAGCACAAAAGTGTCTGTATTTGGAAGCATAAGACTTCCTTGTGGAAGGGCGCCGTGCTAGCTCTAGGATCCTGGATAGTCTGGGGTTATCCTCCACGCGGTGAGGTGGAGGCTGGGTAGATCCGAATGGTGAAGCTGGCCGTGCTCCATTTGGAGGAGCGTTGGTGATTCCGGCAGCGTGCGATACTGTGAAGACATGCGTAACAGTAGCGGAAACCAGGGCTGGCGAGGCCATGCAGGAGCAACAAGAATTGCATTGGTCCTGTGTTGGTACATCCTGGTGAGGACCTTCTGGACCAGAGGAAACGGAGGAAAGGCGTAGAGGTAGTCCTGATCCCACCGTTTCATGAAGGCATTGCCCTCGGAGTTCAGTCCGATGCCTGCCCTGGAACAGTACCTGTGGCATTTCCTGTTGGACTCCAACGCAAAGAGGTCGATGCTCGGCGTCCCCCAGGCCTCGCAAAGGGACCGAAATACCTCGCCGTCCAGTTCCCATTCGTGGGTCGTCGAGGTGAGACGGCTGAGGTGGTCGGCCAAGACATTCAGTTTGCCCTGAATGTGCACTCCAATCGGAAAGATGTGTCTTTCCAGGCACCACTCCCAGAGTTGCACAGCAAGGTAAAGAAGGGTGGTGGATCGCGTTCCTCCCTGCTTGTTCAGGTATGCCACTGCCGTGGTATTGTCCGAGGCCACTTGAACCACCTTGCCGGTGAGTAGGGTCTCGAAGGAACGTAGGGCCTTCCAAACAGCCAAAAGTTCCAAGTAGTTGATATGGTGCACCATCTCGTGAGGCGACCAAGCGTTGTTGACCGTGAGAGTCCCGCAGGTAGCCCCCCAGCCGAGGTTGCTTGCGTCGGTCAATACCTGCAACGAGGGTTGCGGGGGGTAAAAGTTCTTCCCCGTGGCCACGTTGAGTGGCGTCGTCCACCACAGCAGCTGGTCCATCAGTTCCGGAGACGGAGTCAGCCGTTTGGACTGGCTCTTCCGGAGCGAGTCGAATTCGTGGAGGAGCCACGACTGCAGGGACCGGAACTTCAACTTGGCATGAGGAATTACCACCGTCGTTGAGGCCATGAGGCCTAGAAGTCTCTGTGCCTTTTTCGCCCGGATGAACGGTTTGGTCCGGAAGTCGCTCACCCCATGTGCAATATCCTGCAAGCGTTTCTGGGGGGCGAAGGCTCTGGTAACAAGCGAGTCGAGCACCGCTCCAATGTACTCGACGCGCTGAGAGGGAATCAACTTCGATTTGGCGAAGTTGATCCTGAGGCCAAGACTCTCCATGAGGTGGACCATGAATTGTGTGTCCCGAATGGACGACGAGCTGGTGGGGGAGACAATCAGCCAGTCGTCGATGTACGGGAAGACCCTGATCCCCCGCTGACGGAGGAAGGCAGCCACCGGAGCCATGCACTTGGTGAAGACCCTCGGTGCCGTGGCCACACCGAACGGTAGACACCGGTACTGGTACACAGAATTGCCGATGCGGAAGCGGAGGAACCGCCTGTGATCCTCAAGGATGGAGACATGGAAGTAAGCGTCCTTGAGGTCTATGACTGTGAACCAGTCCCCTTTGTTGATGAGGGGAAGGACGGTCTGCAGGGTCACCATCCGGAACTTCCTGGTGTGGATGCACTTGTTCAGGCGGCGCAGGTCCAGAATTAGGCGAAGTCCTCCGTCCTTCTTCTGAACCACGAAGTACCTCGAGTAGAAGCCGTTGTCCCAGTCGGACGGTGTTACCCGCTCGATGGCTCCCTTGGACAGAAGAGTTGATATTTCTTCCTCCAAATGGGGGGACGAAGTGGTGAAACGATGTCTTCCTACCCGAGGCACTCGCACAAACTCGATGGCGTAACCAGCGGACAAGATCTTTAAGACCCACCGGTCGTCCGTGATGCCCGACCACACCTGGAGGAAATTCCGGAGGGGAAGGTATGGGAGGTGGAGCGAGAGAGACTTGGCCATCGCGGTTTCAAACTCGGGACTTGGATTTCGCGTCGGAACGCTTGCCCTGCCCGTAAGGCTGGTAACGGGACTTGTGTTGGCGCCGCTGTTTGTAGGGGCCAGGCCTGGGCTGATCCGTCAAGCCACCTTGTTGCTGCGGGTTCCCCTGATACCGACGCGTGAAGGGTTGGAATCGCGGCCTGGCAGGCGGAGCCGGCGTGGTAAGCCCCAGGAACTTGGCCGTCGAGTTCGTTTGGCGCATTTCGTTCAGTACCTTATCGGTGTCCTGTCCGAACAGGCCCTGCCCATCGAACGGGAACTCCTCGATGAGCTTTTTCATTGCATCATCGAGGGAGGTGCCCCTGAGCCAGGCATGATGACGGAGCAAAATGGCAGAAGACATGTCCTTGGCCGCGTAATCATTGATGTGCCTGGCCGTTCTCATCTGCTGCTCCGACAGAAAGTCCCCTTTGGTCGCCAGCGCGTCGAATCCCTTCTGGGCATCGGCGGGCAGCTTAGCCGCCAGGACCTTCACCTGCTCCCAGAGGTGGGACTGATAGAGGCCCATGGCAGCCGAGTAATTGGCGGCTCGGAGGAAGAGGGAACCGGTGGCGTAAAACTCTTCCCTTCCGGAGTCGAAGGTACCGGAAAACCGCTGGTGGCCATTCTATGCTGGAAGGCCTTGACCACCAACGAGTTCGGCAAGGGGTGCGCTTGGAGGAACTCAACGTTTTCGTCCAGGACTCTGTACATTCCGTCGAGCCTGGACGAAACGGAGTGTGATGACACCGGCTTCTTCCATGTTGCCTTCGCTGACATCAACATGGATGGAAGCATGGTGATGTGGACCGGTCGAATCGCCCTTCTGTCCAGTTTGGTGGTCATCTGGTCCTCGCCCTCCAGTGGAGGCTGGTCCACCTTCAGGTTCAGGGCGGTCCCCAAGCGGGTCAGCATTGCCGTGAGCGAGCGTTGATCCTCACCACGCGGTGGGTCAACCGGGCCGATGGCCTGGTCCAGCGTCTTGTCAGCGTCGACATCCCCCTCGTCCTCCTCCGAAGACGCGCTGGAATCATCGGAGGACGAGGGAGGAATCCTGGTATCCACATCGGGACCGCGCCAGTACGGCCTGGGCGGGTCGACGGGATGGGAGCTCACCGCATCGACGTCTGGACCACACCAAGACGATATGGGTGGGCCAGCGGAGCGGACACTCGACCCTCGTGAGGTCGGTGGAGCCACAGTAGGACCAACATCCCCGGGGCTTGCGGTGGTCGTCACCGGAGCCGCAGAGGCCGCAGGCATGGAGGCCTTGAACTGTTGGGCAAACGATTTTGCCATGGCCTCGAACATCCCTTTAAAGAAGTCCATCTGGGATGCATCCACCGCTGATGGTTGGGACGAAACGGTGGCCGACGAAACGGTGGTTGGGAGGATCGGAGACGAAACGGTGGCCGGAATGGTGGCTGCCGGTTCATCGATTGTTGGAGTCCTAGGCCTCGGAGAGACGGACGCCTGCCTCGTGGGTGAACGGCCCCTCCCACGAGGAGGAGACGGGAGTACCTGCAGTGGGCGAGCTGGAGCCCCAGCCCTGCGACCTTTTTCAGGAGATCCCGAAGAGGACCGTTCGCCCCATATCGAAGATCCGGGTGAAGGACATCTTGCGACCGAAAAGGGAGGCGAAGGCCCCGGAGAGACAGGAGGGCGAGGTGTAGGAGGGAGTGATCACCTTTTCTCCGACCCATGTTTCTTCTTCTCCCCATTTTTATCCTTCTTCTTCTTCTTTCTGATGGAGAGAGTTGAAGAAGAAGGAGGAAGCGGAGGGGGCTGAGAGGCACCAGCAGAGGTAGAGGCAGCCGCGGCGGGAGCCAAAGCGAGCTCCATAAGGTGCACTTTCAACCGGTTGCTCCGGTTCTGCACTGCAAGTCGAGTAAAGTTCTTACAGTGAGTGCAGGACCGGCTCTGGTGAGATTCTCCCAGGCAGAAAAGACAGAGGCTATGCCCGTCGGAGGCAGGGAACTTCTTGAGGCAAGCAGAACACTGCTTGAAGGCTGCAGCCATCAAAAAAATTCTTCCAACGGAAGGTTCGAGAAGGCGAGCACCCCGAAGGGCAGGCCAGCCACCACCCCCTTGAGGGGGGAAACGGTGACCAGAGCGAGCAGGCAACTGAGTCCACCAGAAGGAAGAAACAGCACCGGGATGGCAATCCTGCCCGAAGGACAAGATCGCCGAAAAAATTATCTAAAGTTAGCCAAAGACTTTCCCTCAGAAAGGGCGAAAAATTGAGGAAGCTCTCAACGATCGTCCTGCTGCTACGGCGGAACGAAGAGAACTGAGGTAAAATGGCGGACTGGCGCCTCAGGGTGGGCGGTACGGTGGGCGGTCTTACCGCCAAAACTTTTGACCAATAGCTTTTTAAGCCTCCGATCAACGTTCTCGCATGCGCATAACCCAATAGTGGGGATTCACAAACTATACGAAGGAGAACTAGTCCAATCATAATCTTCAACCCAGGGCTTAGAGATCAGGTAGTGTGACATCTTAAAAGAATGATTGCTTTAGCATCCCAAATCATTAGGACAGTAGAACTGTTTTAGAGATAGTAAAAGTAGCTGAGATGCTCTAGGGATAATACAAAACACCGAAGTTTGTTTTTTCACAATATAAAATATTTTAATGTTTACAGTGACATTAAGTGAAGATTGATTTTTGCTAAAGAGACATTACATTTCCAATACACGTTATTACAACAGGAGATGGTACAATTCAACAGAGCTATCAGAAACCTAACAATATAAAAACATAACATTGCATTTAATATAAAGGTGCTTCCAGATGGGCATTTTTTATTGTGAGGCTGATCCAATGTACCTGACACTTGCAAACCAGCCAGCGACTGTACTAGTTCACATCCTGATCTTGCTGGTTTAAACAAGATAAGTGGGAAGATTAGTACATGTGGCATAACATAGTGTTCTGTAAGACTTCAACACTGGTTTACTGTGCTTTCCTCTGGTTACTTTTGCTTCAGCTTTCACTTTGCCACCTCTGCACAAAGGAAGAGTAATTACTTAACCAATTCATGCAGTAAAATTAAAGCCATTGCTCTTCAAATGTTTACCTGTTTGTTTGTTTAAACCAATGGTTCCCAACATGGTGCACACGTCCCATAGGGGGGACTTCAAATTCCCAGAAGCCTAAGTCAGTACATTTGGCTGATCAGTGCTTTGGAGAATCGTATTAGGCTTCTGGAAATTTAAGTCCAGAAACCAAAGGTTGGGAAACACTGGTTTATACAAAGTACAATAGTAATTTGATGGCCAACTTTTTTGCACTGTGGGCCAGACCACGCCCCCTCAGACAGCCGTGCAGGCTGGAGGCATGGTTCCTTCCACCACTTCTGCCACTTCCGGTGGTGGTGTCATGAGATGTTTAAATGCATTTAACTTGTATATTTTTATTTGAAGGTAGTTTTAGCTAGTGACAGGGCTTATTGTATTTTACATACTTGTGTATAACTTACATTGTGTTTCTAGTGTATGATTTTATGGTATATTTAGTATATGATTTAATGGTATATTGTGAACTGTTCAGATAGCAGCAATGCTAATGGAATGGTGCAGAAATTGAAATAAATAAATAATTTAATTTAATTTAATTTAATTTATAACCCGCCCTCCTGGTGCAAGCACCACTCAGGGCGGCTTACAACATGCAATACACAATGTACAATAAAAAATAATAAATCTATACCTATAAAAGAGAAATGTACCCGTGTGGGTCCGGAATACAAATCCACACCCCTTAACTGTCCCCATCCAAACTGTGCACACGCTTACCTGGCGCAGGAGAGACAGTCAACATCAGGGTGTCGAGACCAGAGGGGGTGTGGGCCACACAAAATGGGAAAAACAGAAAAAACTACAACCCCCAGTGCCTTATGTGCTAAAAGGCACAAGAGGGAAGGGGCGGGGCCTGAGTGGAAGTTGGAACTTCCAACCCTTCATCCACCACCACCCCGTCCATCAGGACAGTCCACCTCTCTCTCTCTCTCTCTCTCTCTCTCTCTCTCTCTCTCACACACACACACACACACACACACACACACACACACACACACACACACACACACACACACACACACACACACACACACACACACACACACACACACACACAGCCTCCAAACAACCATGGTACGTCTGTGTGTGTGTGTGTGTGTGTGTGTGTGTGTGTGTGTGTGTGTGTGTGTGTGTGTGTGTGTGTGTGTGTGTGTGTGTGTGTGTCACAGGGAGAAATCTGGGTTGGTATGTGTCGGGGGGCCTTCCAAGCACCATTAATACCCCCCGGCCAAGGGCGGGCACTCAGCTAGTATAAAAATATAATACAACCCAATTATATCAATCACCAAAATACAAGGTAAACATCAACAGCTTATTCTGTCATGAAGGCAAGTACTGTATTCTGTATCTCACCATGCAGCATACAGTACCTCCTGATGTGCATAACACAAGTGCTATAACCTGAATACTGAGGTTTTAGTTTAGAAAAAACTCATGTATTAACATATTTGTGCCACACCCTCACGCCACATGTGAACTACCCACCCTACCCTGGGGAGGGAGGAAGCGCTCAAATTGGGCTGCTGGGCAGAGGGGGAGGTGATGGGAGAAATGTCCTCAAGCATCCATGGAGAAGGGTAGGGTAAAAGCCTGGTCCCACATCCCTCTAGCTTTCTAGAACTCTGGTGAACTCTGTGCTGGGGCAACAGCGCACGTGCCCACAGATAGGGCTCTGAGTGTCCCTTCTGGCATGCATGCCATAGGTTCGCCAACACTTTCCTGGATTTTCAGAACCATGAGTTTTCCGTCAACACAGAAACCAAACTACTTTAAAACAAGTCTGATGTATCTTTGAAGGGAACAAAACCAAAAAAGAAATAATAAGCTATGATGATCAGTGGCATAGAAATTTTTTAAAAGGACAAATTCTCTGTGATAATAAGCACTGTACAGTAATATCTCATACAAAGTCCGCTTCATACAACATCGAATTCATACAACATCGCCTAATTTCTTGAAAAAAGTTACCTCATACAAAGACTTTGTATGAGGCATTCAGTTTTTCCCAGGTTGCATTGTGCCTGGACAGTATAAAAGACAGGACACATGCGTGCATTACTCTTGTGGGTTTTGCACAAGGCAAAGAGTGTTTAGGAGTGGTTTTGAGCGTGATTTTGGATTTTTTTGAATTTTTCATCAGAACTTTTAGAAGCATTCCTGGGATTTTTGCAACATTCTTCAGGTTCTTGGACAATCAGGGTTGTTTGACATGTTTTTGTAATGCATTTAGTCTTTAGACAATGTTTTCTTAAAGTTCTTAAAGTTTCCTGTCTGTTTCCTTGACTTTGCCCTGAAGTCTGTGCTGTTATAGTACAATGTATCTCTATGGAAACGACGTTGTACGAGGCATCGCATCAAGGATTTGGACGTTGTATGAGGCATCGCGGCTAGGATTTTGCATGCCTCATACAAAGTCCAAATCCGTATAAAGTCCAAACTTGTTGAACCAAGTTTGGACGTTGTATGAGGTATCACTGTACCTCTGAACTTGGGGACATGAAAGGAGCCTCATTCGGACATCCCCTGAGCAGAGTTTTTCCAGCAAAAATCCTTTCAACCCAGTAGATTCCCTGGGTATTCCCTGTAGATTCCCTCCCCAACCAGTGCTGGGTTGCATTTGCCCTGGGAAGCATGCTTCCCTTGTCAAAGGCAGCCCTTGGCAGGGGGGAAGAGATCTACAGAGGTCCGTTTGCTCTTTTGAAACTTCAAACGGACCTCTGTAGATTCCCTCCCCAACCAGTGCTGGACTGCTTTTGCCCTGGGAAGCATTCTTAGGGCAGATACCTTCCCTGAACCTCGCCAGGCTGCCTTGCATTGCATCGTACAATGATGAAAATTGTTGTACAGTGCAAATTATTTTTTAAAGGCAATCATTGTACGCTGTGCGATGCAATCATACAGGGGTTTACTGTATCCTTTCATTTTCACATTTCAATGAAAAGAAGTAAAATGCAGTTCAGCCATTTAAAAAGCACAGACTGATTAATTTATACCTTGGAAAAGCCTAAATAGAAACAAGTATATATTAGTGAAAATTGGTTGCAAAATGCATATATTTGGCAGAAACGTATACAAAAATACTGTATTTTCCGGCATATAAGACGACTGGGAGTATAAGACGACCCCCAACTTTTCCAGTTAAAATATAGAGTTTGGAATATACTTGCCGTATAAGACAATGCTCTTCCAATGCACACCAAATAAAAATTAACCCACACTCAACCCGAAGACGCGCAGCCCTCCGAGTCGAATGGGCAGGTTCTGGTGGAGAGCCAATCCACGCTCACGTTCTCCTCCTCGAGGTACAGGAAGATGTGTGCAGCTTGCTTCCCCTTGCTTCATACTCCCCGCACAGAGCAGGGACTCGGCCGCGGCACGCCCCACCATATGTGCCAGACATATAGAGCAAGGGGAAACAAGCTGCAGTTAAGTACCTGTCCTATAAGACGACCCCCAACTTTGGCACAGATTTTTCGGGGTTAAAAAGTAGTCTTATACGCCAGAAAATACAGTACATTTGAGTTACAATTTGGAGAAATGTATATAGATTTTCTTGACGATGGGTAGGCTTCTACCACTCAATCTCAGAACAATCTAGGCCACCTTGCAAAATAAAAAAGCCCAATGCCTACTCTTAATCATGGCTGAGTGTTTCTTCTATTCTCTCTCCCACCCAACATATCAGGAGAATGCAAGCAGAAGATGCTATCCTTACTATGTATGTACATGTAACCAAATCTTGTTTATTCTGCCAAAACAAGTAAGAACAGAAGAAATTCCCACCTGCACTATCGAGTGATTTGTGGGTTAAAATTATCACTGCTACCACTTTTTAAAAAATTTGTAAAATGTTCTACAGACTCTAGATCAGTGGTCCCCACGCCCCACAGGGGGACTTCAAATCCCAGAAGCCTATGTCAGTGCATTGACTGATCAGTGCTTTAGGAAATTGAAGTCCAAAAACCAAAGGCTGGGAAACACTGCTCTAGATCCTTAACATATATCACACTCACTATTCATTATTTTCATGTTATAGACAACAGTATTGCAGATTAATGTCTTACTTAAAGTCAACCACTTCACTGCCAGGATTTGACTCAGGGACTTTGTACCTCACTGTTCAGTCTCTTAACTCCTGCACAACACTAGCTTACAGTCTGGGAAATGTATGTTCCAAAGGCTTATGGTGCAAGCTGCGGGACTTAAGCATGGTCATGTTGCTGAGGAACCTGCAACCTAGGTGGAAAAATGGAGGGACAAAGAGACATCTTATCCCTAACATTAGGTAAACTACCAATTTGTTGAGAATTCGTTGCTGACAAGTTAGGTAACTCCACAAGATGTGGCTGGGTGCAATAGGTTGCAGTGAGGCCAAAGGCCTTTGAGGAGTGAAAAGATCACCCAAATGTTCTTTGGAAGCATTAGAATCATTGGGTGGAGCATAGCAGGGGAAGTAGTCTGTTTAGATGTTTGTTTAGCCTTAGACTGTTTAAGTTGTTTGGCCTTCTTAGCAGCTTTCTTAGAGGCCTCCATTTTCTTATTCTTAGAAGCAGTTGGAACCAAAATTAGATTTTTTAAAGTTGACTTAGCAAACTTTTTACACTGAACACAAGCACTGGGTAAATGCCCTTCCCTTAAACAAAGAACACAATTATCATGATCATCAGCTGTGGGGATTTTAGAACCACAGTAATACAGTACTTAAAGGTTTTAAATTTTCTATCAGTCATACTGTTTTCAGAGCCAGCAAGTGGCAAAAAACTAGGCAATAACAAATAATAATAGCTAATGGTCAAAAACTGTCTTTTCAAAGACGAGGTCCATCGCGCAAGGCGTGGTTTAAAACGGACCCCCGTCCGACGTGAAAGTGAAACTAATTAAAAAGTCACTAAATCTTGCTGAAAAATCTATAGAAATAGTTTCAAACACAAGCTAATAATACTAAACTAAGAAGGAACAACTTTAACTATCAAAGTTAAAAGAAACACGACCAGTCAAATGGTGGGGGAAAATGGAACTAAGGGAATGGGATGGGGCCCCAATGCTAGGCATGCAGGGATAGCATTTTCTTTTGAAAGCTAAGCCTGGAAGAGCCGCCCACCGCACATGCATGGACGGGAAACCCATTAGTATGGATGCTCACGGACCACGAAGGAGAACAAGAGAAAATCATTAAGTGCAAGAATATGTCACTGGAGACCAAGATCATCCATTTTGCTGTGTTTCTGATTTCGGATGTGAAAGCTACAGTAAATAGTGAAGAAAGCCAAGAGGAAAAAAAAATATTCATTTGAAATACAATAGTGGATGAGTTTTGTGATTACCATGGACTGTGAAAGATGAATAAGTAGGTTTCAAGACCTATCTCCAGAAGCAAAAATGACAAAACTAAGCCTGTCATACTTTTGGCACATAATGAGAAGATGAGCCCTGCTGGAAAAGACAATAATTCTAGAAAAAAACAGAAAAAGAGAAAGGACAAATATGAGATGAATTGACTCCATAAAGGAAGTCATAGCTTTGAGTTTGTAAAAGTTGAATAGGGCTGTTAATAAGATATTTTGAAGGTCACTCATTGGTAGAGTTGACATAAATTGGTGTCAAAATGACAGCACATAACAACTGAGTCTATACAACAGTACCTCTTACAGAATTTAATGGGGCTTGCTCCTATGTAAAGCAGATACATTAGTATTTCTAGGGAACATACCTGAAGAAAAGGTGTTGGTAAGAACTTCCAAAGTGAGTAGGGAAACCTCAAATGAAACATTTCATAATTAATCCAGAAGACTCAAATTAGCATTATCCAGGAGAAGGCTTCCATAACATTATAAGATAGAGTTGAAACTTGGTATTTCCTATGTTACTTCAAATATGAAAAGCATTATGAAAACAAAATAAATTTGGTACTGCATGAAAGAAGCATCATATTGTTACACGCACTGTGGGATGTTAAATGTACACTTATCTCAAGGCTCCCTTAATATAGAACAAATCCAGTGGTACCTATTACCTTTAAGTATTCCTACTTGGCATTTTTGACAAAGGAAACATTTTCTAAATAAAGATTTTCCTATACCAATATATTTTAAATTATTTTTCTGTTTCTTTCTCAGTACAGTACTATACAATAATGAATTTGGGGCAACAGTTTAAACCTAAGATGTACAGAAGTCACATCTTAACCATGTGTCTCATATGACCAAAACAAAGGTAGACAGTAGTACTCTATCGTTGTTATATGCCATCAATTTAGAAATAATTTATAGTAATCATGATAAGGCCTTAAATAAAGGTAGGTGAAATACTTAAGGAGTGGTTTTATCAGTTCTACTCCCCCAATGAACTTCCATCGTTGAACAGTGATTTAAACCCATCTAGGCCATCACTCTATCCGAGTGTTAAGAGTTTGATTCCGACACTGGCCTCTTTGACAAGACCTGAACTTGGATCCATAGTATCCCTTCTACCTCTGCACTTGTAAGATGATGATGATGAAACCACACAGGGTATCAAACTAATCTATCATTAAAGCCTGTCAGAAATATTACTAAAATCGAGAACCTCATAGTACAAGCTATATTCAATTCGGCACTTCTGGGCTGCACATTAGATGGAATTCCGAATCAACCTTCATTTCCAACTGTCTTCTTAATAGAGTGTAGATATTAAGTCCTCTAGGCAAGAAACGTTATAGTTTGGTATAGCATCTGAAAGGTTTGGTGCCAAGTAGATTAATTAGCAACAATAAATTCTCTCTCTCTCTCTCTCTCTCTCTCTCTCTCTCTCTCTCTCTCTCTCTCTCACACACACACACACACACACACACACACACACACACACACACACACACACACACACACACACACACACACACACACACACAATAATTTATTTGAATAGTGCAGCTTCCAGATATAGTCATGGGAATCTGCATGTTAATGCATGCAAGCTCAATTGAAATAAACAGAGTGCACAACAGCAGGGATCTGTGGATTCCACCCAAGATCCACAAAGCAGGCAGCTTAGGTTACACATAGGTCGGAACAAATAATACTCATTGCTTGGCCAATGTGAGCTGCAATGTTGCTGCATAAGTTGAAATGACAAGGTTTTATTATTCCTAAGCACTTGATTTCTGAAACATTTGCACAATCTGTTAAGTCCAGACAAATTTAAATGGTTCTGACATGCAGCATGCTAGGGTCAGTGACAAGGATAATGCCTCTGTTCGTGGGTAAAATTTTGTGGCATATAGGTCACTCTCTTAAGGGGAATCAACTGTATGTGTCTTCTTTGCATTTCCACCACAATTCTTCATCCTGCAGCCTGGAGCTGAGAGTGAAATGCAAGAAAGGAGTTGAGCGCTCAAAGCAAAAATCTGCTTCCAGGACAATCCATTATATCTGACAAGTTAAATGTTCCATGGTAGACCATATGGCATCAGAGCAGGGCTGACGATGGAAGAGGGAAACTTAGCAAATGCATCACAATTAAGGAGTCTGGCTACAGTCTATATATTCCTTCTTCTTCTTCTTCTTCTTCTTCTTCTTCTTCTTCTTCTTCTTCTTCTTCTTCTTCTTCTTCTTCTTCTTCTTCTTCTTTTAATGTAGGATGGCATGTATATTCAGCAGCAGCCCCGAACAGGCCTCTCTATGGGGTTTGCTTGCTCCCCAGAATGTTATTTACCTTTAGAAAAGTGTTTACCTTTAGAATTGTGGTCTCCATTCAAACAGGACTCTAGTAATAGATCAGCTACAAATATCTGGTAATGGTTTGCTCTTTTCTCTCTCTTTATAGTGATCATTTTATCGCCATTAAAGTTCATGGCCACACAAGTGAGCTGCATTAAATATTTGTATTTCCTCAAAAGTCCTGTTCAGGAATCACATACTCTTATTTAGAATGACCAGATGTGTAGACTGTGTAGACTAGAGGGAAAAAATTCAGGTGTTGCTTGTATTAAAAATCGCACATCCTGGAATTCCCTTTTCTAAGCATCTATTACAGATATAAAAAGCTTGCAGCATCCCCCGGTTGCTTAGTGGTTAAGATGCTGAGTCGGAGACTGGAAGGTCAGGTTTCGATATCCAAGGGCTGCACTTGGGACATGAAAGGAGCCTCGTTCGGGCATCCCCTGAGTGGAGTTTCTCCAGCAAAACATCCTTTCAACCCAGAGTAATCTCTGACATGAAATTATTATTATAGAAAGCTTGTCCTCTTTTTGATCTAATGACCTTACTCTTGTTCTCTTTACAAGAGAACATTGCTTAGAGAAGTGAAGAGAATTAAGAAGGTTATGATCAAGAGTGCAAAATAAGCAATGCAAAGAAATGCAAAAAGTATTCCAGGTTTCCACAGCCACTGCGAGTCTAAATTTGGACAGCTCTTGAAGTCCAAATCAAGGCATAAAACCCGGCAAAAAAATCAAGACACTAATCTTGCTCCAACGATTGTTCCTAATGTTTCAAAGGCCCCTGGCAAGGCCCTCTGGTGCAGACTGGTCTCCAATGTCAAATCAAAATATAAAAATCAGCAAGACCTCAACGGCTGATTCAAATATAACCCCTATGGATTCTCTGATTTAGCTCAGTGGGTGGGCAAATCCTAGGAAGGGACTGTGATTTAGGATGTGAATTATAAAGAGTGGGGGAGCTACAGAAGCAGCTGTTTTGCCATGGAGGAAGACAAGGACCTTGCTGCCTTTGTTTAGGTAGAATTTCAACATATTTATGCAAGAGGGGCACTGGAAGTATGAATCCACATAGTGATCTTATGTAAAAAAGAACCCTGGTGGTGCAGGGGTTAAAATGCTGCAGCCAAAACATTGTGGGTTCAATCAAGATAGGAACACAAGGTTGACTCAGTAAAATGAGTACCCAGCATGTTGGAGGCAAAATGCTAATTAACTTGTGAACCACCCTATAAGTGTAACTGCTATTGCCATTTGTATTTTATTTTAGGGTTTTAGACACTGTCTATGTGAAGCTGTTTCCACTATGTTGATTTCCTTTGGCTTCAGAGACATTTGAATTATTTAATTCTTGTGCTGGTGAAAAGAAACTCAGGATATGAAAATTGAGCCAACACAAACTTTTTATTTTAATTGCCTTAAGTAACCACAGCAGATATTTTGAAGCAGAAAAATAAAATTAGTCGAAATGGAGAGGGGAGGAAATTTTAAAAAAGGTGACAAAAATATATTTTAGCGCTTGGATGAGCTTTAATGCCTCTCTGTCTGTTATTGTCTCTGCTCTACCAAAAGGGGTTTCCCCTTATTTTTAACTTACACTCACTTATTCCTCAAGAACAACTGGAACTGGAACTATACTAAGACCCCCATCTAAAATTTAGCCTCGTGCTTCTGCTGTTAAATTCTACTCAAGAACTCTGCTCCAAGTCTCAGTGTTGCTCTCTAGAAAAGGCCACTGGTTTTACTTGACCTGGCCAGGCCAAACCAGGACCACTCTGTATCAGTCTGTCTGTATGCCTTTCTTTCTTTTTCTTTCTTTCTTTCTTTCATTTATTTATTTCCCTACCACCTTTTCTGGACCCAAAAGAGCTTACAATATATGTTTAAAAAACATTGTAAGTTCTTTTGCCATTGTAGCCAGAGAGTCATTGGGAGTCGCGAGAGCCACAGCTCCACAGGTACCAGGTTGTGAGATCCTGCTCCTCCGATTGGCCCTTGATGGGGAGTTGTGAATTTTGCTCCTGTACATGCCCCCTTGCAGTGGAGCAGATTCCCTGCCCGAAGCCATCACAATGTTGGCGTTGGAGCTCCCTGGACTTATGGTGCTGGGGGAATTCAATTTGCCCTCATTGGGACTTGGGTCCAAGGTAGCTCAGGCGTTCATGGCTACCATGGCAGCTGTGGGCCTGACTCAAGTAATTCAGAGTCCGACCAGGAGCAGTGGCCACATGTCGTAGCTCAAACTATTTGTAACTTGAGGTTCCACTGTATTAGATAATCAGAATAAAACTGATACACAACTAATACAACTTCAAACAATTTGTAAAAAGTATTAGGAACACAACAACACCTGTCATTATAAGGGCCTACCATCTTCACTTTGGACTGGTAACTTGTGAAGCAATTGTGATACACAATTCCTATCTATACCTATAAGAATAGGTTGGGCCGTGCGTGTCCGGAATGTGAGTCCGCACACGTCCAGCCTAACCTGTAATGAACCAGCCACACTTACCTTTTGACCTTGACACAATCATTGTTCGGGTCCAGGAGCTGAGAGTGGGGCCAATGCCCCACGAACATGAACAAAAAAAACCTACCATTCCCAATGTCCTCCGTGCCATGGCATGCCTCAGCCAATCAGGCAGGATGGCCCAAGTGCAGAGGAGGCGGGACAGCTGGCGCATGCGGGGGGAAAATGGCCGACATGCACCCAAAACAGTTCAGTCCAGGGCCCTGCCTTACCAAGACAGAAAGAGCCCACCTGCCACCCCTTCTGTGCCGCCTGAGGACTCAGGAGTCGCTGCCTCTGCCCTGCCGCCCCTCCCACCATCAGTCACGCCGCCTAAGGACACGGACGGGCGAGGCACCGCCGTAGGTGCTGCCTCTGCCCTGCCACCCATCCCGTCCTCAGCCATGCCTGACGGCTCTCGCCCTCGCCATTTCCCCTCCGCTGTTTCGAACCAGCCCACAAAACAGCGGAGGGAAAAATTCACAGTCGGCAGCCAGTGATCCACCAGGGAGAGTGACTACCCCAACAGATCGCTGGCTGCCGCCTTTGCTTTTCCCACTCAGCTGTTTTGTGTCAGTCTTTGGAACAGCTGAGGGGGAAATGCAATTTTTAAAAAAATTATTTGCAGATGACACTTTGCTACCAACAGAAGGGTTGTTAAACAAGGCATTGGGAGCTATTGAAGGCATCTAAGAAAATTTGAAAAGATGACAAGTTCAAAAATGAATTGGAATAAATCTGAAATGTTTGTCATAGCAGTAGTAGAGAAGAAGTGGATAAGATTAAAGAGTTTTTATTTATTTATTTATTTTTCACGCTTATATACCGCCCACTCAGGTACAACCCAACTCAGGGCTGTTTACATAGCGGACAGTAAATACATAAAAGACACATGATAAAAAAGTTAAAAGTTTTAAAAAAAAGTTTAAGATTTAAATCTTAGTTTAAGTATTTGGAAGTATACATTGCTAACAGCTTACAGGAATTTAAGAGGTTCGATTTTGAGAAGTTAAAACACGAAGTAAAAGATAGACAAAATCAAAAAGTTAGGATTGTCATGATTCATGAGGGGAGGCATAGTGCAAGATGAAAATACTACCTAAGATTATTATTATTTTGTGTTGGATGCTCCATATAAAGCTAACAGAAGGTGAATTAAAGAAATGGCATAATATAATTAACAACTTTTGCGATGAGGATAAATTATGAAGAATAAGTAAACGATTATGGTATTTACCTCAAAAGGTAAATTTTGAGTATTCCAATTTTGTCATACTGCTCATCAAATGAGAAATATTCCAAATACTTTATAATAAATTCAAGCAAGTTGATTTGGAGAAATATAGAACTACACAAAGTAGAAAATACTTCTAGTTTATTTCTTAAACAACAGGGTAACAAAATTACAAGAGATGTAAGAAATTCATTCTGTAGTAATATATTACTATCATTGTTGTCGGCTGCAACTCGTATCCAAGAATGATTTTTTTCCTGAAGCAGGAAAAATCCCATTGGCATCAATTTGTTTAAGGTGGATTCCGGCTTGCCATGAAGTGATCCACACACTATGATGACAGAGCCATCTCATGCTGCATATATGAAATGAGACATGCAGGATTTAACACAGGGACTGCAATGGACTGCCACAGCCATGAGGATATTATCAAGGTGCGCCTTCACAGCCAGTCCATCTGGCATGGCCTCTTCCGCCTCCATGACCGTTGGGAATCTACTATAAATCTGAAATAAATGTAAGAAAATGTTCAACCCAGATCCATTAATTTGGATAGTGATTTAGAGAAATTTCTGTAAAAGCTAAAAGTAGGCCTAATAAAAAATTTGGAAAGGTGTATTAAGATTGAAAAAATGGCTAAGTAAGATATCTTAAACAGGTCAAATAAAAGAGGTATTAGGAAAGGAGGAAGGCAAGACATCTTTCTGACACTCTGTATCTATACTGGATTCAATCAACTAAAGCAGGGGTATCAACCTTTTTCCGCCATGGTCCAGACCACTCCCCCTCAGACAGCTGAGCGGGCTGGACATGTAGTTTCCCTACTGTAACTGCTGGAGTAAACCATGGTGGGTGCATGTACATGCACGTTTACAGCTGCCGTAAATGCTTCCATTTCTGAGGTCGCTGCCACATGTTGGATAATTTGCTGTCATGGGCCGTTTCCAGCCCATGGGCCGTAGGTTGTGAACCCCTGGCCTAAAGTATGTAACGAAAAATACATTAATACATTAATATTGATTAGTAATTATTGCTTCACAAAAGTTTCACGCTGCTCTTCATGCAAAGCAATTTTCAAAGAAATTAATCTAATAGGTGAGCGGGGATTACTTTTAAACATCAGTTACTTTTAAAGGATCCCATAGTGGCCAGTATCAAACTTATATTAGGGATTTATTTTAATCATTTTTGAACTTTGTGCAATTGCAACAGTTACTTTTAAGCTAAACACAAGCCACTACTGTTAAAAATAAAAACACCATCAATGCACTATGATGAATGTTATTTTTCCCTGATCTCGGCAAGCACATGGTTATTATTTTTTTAACATGGGTGGACAGCTGTCAACTGAGAAAGGTATCCCAACTTCCCCAGCCACCCTACATTTTCACCTACACAATGTCTACTTATTTGGGTTTGTGCAAGAGCTGTGAATTTAGTCAAATGGAGTTTGATCCTGCTATCTACGTGTGGGAAACATTTCCATTAACCTCAGAGGGGTTATGCTTGCTTAAGTGCTGCTGAAGCAAATGAAACATCTGTGCATGGTTGCTCTTTTTTTAAAAATAGACAAAAACTACCAGAAATATTTATATCCCTTAAAAAAACTATAAATACAACCATGCATTGTGCAACTGAACAAGTCACAATAACAATTTTAGGAGCAAAGTGACGAGACAAAGTGATGCTCTGTTTTATGTGCTTTATGGAAATATTTTTTTAAGAAGGCTGCTTGTTTTTGAAAAATGTGATCACAGATCTCTCTACCTCTTTCTCTCAACACCAAACTATTCAGGAATCTTGTGATTTCAATGACTCCATTACTCATTTAATATTTTGTTTTATATGCCACTCTTCTGAGAACATCTAGAAAAGTTATTGACTAGAACACTGCCTTGGAGTTGTGTCTGGTAGAAGGGGGAAATCACTGTTTGGCTCATCACTTCCTAGAACTGACTTTCTTAATGACTCTGTTCTACTTAATTGTATCCAACAGAATGGAAACCAGAGTGAATAAAAATCAGTATTTTTTAAAAAATAAAATAAAAATTAGATTTTAAAATTTTAAAATAGATTTATTAATTTAAATCTGATTTTTATTTACATTGGATTTTTAGCAAAATGTTTTTGAGGAAAATGTATATTAAGATTGTTTTCTATTTAAGATACATTACAGTCCAAAAGTTATTCATCCTGACATAAGGATTAGCTTTTAATTACGTAGCATGAGGATACAGTTAATATATTCATGCAATGTTTAATTGTTTTGTTAAATGAATTCCATTAATCCATTCACAATGTCATGTTCTTCCAGAGGTTTCTGTAAGATTATTGGGCAATTTTTCTAGCTACAAAATATTATAACAGAGCCTTGATTTTACAGTTCTCAAAAATCTAAATTTGTATTTGCAGAGATCACATGCCTCTTCTCCACAACAAAAATGTTATAAAATAAAAATACAAAGTTGAGGGAAAGACCTTAATCCTATTAATCTATGTACAAAGAATCAACATTTTATCTCTTAAGTGCTAAGTTTCAAACAAATTCAGTGAATGCATGATGTTTTTTGGGAGTGGAATAGATCTCCACAAGAAGTTAAGTGTGAGGAGGGAGGAGAAGCCAGTAAAAAATGAAAGTGGAACCTTTTGAATAGAATTCTCCACATGTCTTTGGATCTTTTTGTGTATAGCCTGAAGTTTATCATATTATTCTTTCCATGGAAGAGAAAGCCTATAATGGCACCAGGCCATAAAAGAGGCCCGTTTGTGAAATATTTTTTATGAAGTTCATCTACCTACAGGTAAAGGGGCATGTGTGCAAAATGCAAACACTGCAACAAAGACATGCAATGGTGGGCCAAATGAAACATCATGAGAAGTGCTGTGATGAAGATAACAAAAAGGAAATGTTTGAACAGGCAGGTTCTTCAGACTGATAAATATTTGATTTCATCCTATTTCTTAAAGACCTGCTTATGGAATTGTCATTTTGGAGTAAGATTATAATTGCTTTTGTCATTTCTGTATGTTGTTGTGATTTTGATACAGTTCTTATGAAAAATAGAGTTGAAAGTGTCATGAAAAAAACCATTTCTGAGCTGTACTTTTCCATGAGGTTTTGCCCACCAAATTACCTTGTGCTTCAGCCCATCCAAGATGGAGATTTCAATCCGGGGTAGATGCTTTAGGACACATACCAGAGAGAGATTACAATATAAACTAATTTCAATTGGATGAGATTCCACACGTGGGGAGGTTGATATCAAAAGAACAAAACCAAGCTGGACCAAAAGGGCCAAGACAAGTTAAGTTTTCTTATTTTTGTATGAATTCTTTAAATGACTGGATTGCAAGTCTGATTTCCTGTGCTATATTCATTTATTTAATTTACTCAAATAAACTTCATAATATATAGATCCTTTGTTTCTATTGAATTGGGATAAGGAGCCGACTTGGCCATGGTAAAATGACAACTTTTGCTATTTAATTTGAATAATCTGAACCCTGCACACTCACTAGCCTGAGGCCACGTAAAGTCATAGGGGAGCTCATAAGGGCTGAGTTGCCCCACAAGGTGGTGATAGACACGGATGGTAAGGAGGAGGAGGGTGAAGTGTGGCAGGAAGGAACAAGGGAATCGCTAGTTAAAGAGACTTCTATCATTACAGAAAGAAACATGTATTTGCGCAGTACTGGGTGGCAGGGAATACAGTGAGTAATATTAAATAAGCAGAATTGGGATAACAAATAAAATAACAGCAAGCATTGACATTTTTATTCAGGGGAATACATTGTCAACATAAATGATTCTGGAAACTATCCACCTTCAAATCACCTTCCTCCTGTTTTTACAGTTTAAAAGTTAATTGTCCAGGATAGTGTTTCAGTCATATCATATGCACATGTCACACATCCATAGTATATCACCCCTCAAAACAAAAAATCCAACCATCCAAGAATCACCCTAGATAAGTCTATAATAACAACCAGCAGATTATAAATAGTTAATTGATGAAAAAGTTGCCCAGTCTGTTTACACAGCAAACTCTTCTATCTATCAGACTGAAAACCCATACTTCATTAATATGGTTCAGTCACTGAGACATGGATAGAGCCCACCCAGAAGAGCAGATGTTGCAGAGAAATCACTGGATAAAATATGGCAGAAAAATGGAGCAATGCGCAACAGCTCTAAAAGAAAAAATATTGACCTAAGTCTTGATGGATGGAGTAATGTCTACATCAGTGGTTCTTAAACTGGGTTCGATCGAACCCCAGGGGTTCAGTGAGTCAGTCTCAGGGGTTTGGTGGAAGTGTGTGTGTGTCTGTTCCGTTCACCAGGGTATTTATGGCTAATTCTATGAAAAGTTTGGTGAATGCACGTATGAAACTTGCGGGGTTCAGTACCTCCAACAAGGTTAAGAACCACTGGTCTAAATGATCCAGTTGTATATGCTTGTGTAACCTAAGAAGGGAATGTCTTTCTTAAAGAAACAATTGATATGTCAGGATATGCACACATAGCAGAATGATTACAAGAAGTGGAAGCAAAAACTAGACAAACATGTGAGCAAAAATTCGTATGTTTAGTATGCAGTTTGGTCACAGACAATGTTGCAAATTTATCCAAGATGAGAATAAATTCAGTCTGGTCACAGACATGCTGCAAATTTATCCAAGATGAGAAGAAATTCAGAACAGCAAAATGGGAATACAAAGCTAATAATATATAGTTGCAGTGTTCCTTTGCTGTACCTCCTAGCCAAAGACTTCAGTGTTCTGGAAATAAAGACTAATGTCATTGAAATACTTTTGTAACAATATTTTAGGTCATTTAGGAGCAGTACCTCTGAAAAGAATGGTTGTAATCAAGGTGGTGATCCCACAAGATGGGAATCCATATCGGTCATTTTGAGCAATATACAGTTTCTGTCCTGTCCAGTGTACTGCCAATTATATATAAAATATATAGCTATATATAGGCAACCATATGTGTGTAGATAGATAGATAGATAGATAGATAGATAGATAGATAGATAGATAGATAGATGAACATGTATGCATTTATACTTTTTAAAGGATGCATGTCCTTTTTTCCTTGTAACTGAGTTTTCAATTTAAAAAAAGTACTCACTCGGTCCCTTCTATAAAAATACAAAACAGGAATCACCCATGCTTTCTTTGAATTTTCCAGTTTAGCTGATAAAAATAATTACCATAAAAACTAGCATTGATGCTACTGGCAACAAAAGGGATAAGTTCATATAATAGTTAATTTACAATGTGATCATGTTTACTGAACAATGGTCCACTTGGAACATTCCTTTTGGGCATCAGAACCACATCAATGTATTGGGACCATAAGTTCTTCTTCAATTCTTTCTTCATTTAATGGTTTCAACATTTCAATCTTTGTTTCTTTTACACCAACTTTCTTTTGTATCCAATACACAAGCTCTGGTTTAAAATAAGTGAAAACCTAAGCACCAGAGCATATCCATAAATGGGTGTCAGGAGGAGCAAATGAACAACAGCACCATTTTATGGCCTTCCCTGAATGCCCCCGTTATCTGGAGTAAGGAAGAAAAAGACAAGCATACTTTTGCCTGCAACACCTTATCTCTGTCCAGGAGCAAAGACCTTTCATTTCTATTAGGTATTTCAAAAGCTTTTTATAGACCTTGCTCTGGAGCAAGTCCCACTAAGTTCTACAGAACCATCTCCCCAAGAAAAAAGACTATAGCTTTCCCCTTTAAGAGGCACCTAGTTAATGGACCAGAGTCTGGCCAGGTTATCCTGCTATGATAATAGAGTAGACCATACCGTCAGGTGGCGGTTAACTAATCTTACCACCCTGAGGACTAATGGCCTTGGGTGCTGAAGTCCACAAGGAAGGATGATGTTCCCCAAGTGAATTAAATCCCACTTGAATCCATCTTGATGGAAGGCAGCACCTTAATTAATACTGGCCTGGGGCTGAGGAGGACTTTGCATGCCAAAAGAGCTCAGAACCAGAATGTGCAGAGCCAGAAGCTGGGAGTGATCCTAAGAGTCCCTTTAAGCTTTGCAGTTTGAGGATGACTATTCACATTTTTTCTTTATAAATTCCAGCTACTTCCAGTTTTAGAAAATAAATCTACCATACTATACTGGGACAAACAAGTCATCACAGATAGATCAGTTGATTTTAATAGACCATATATTATATTTCTGGTTAAGCAATAAAGACAAACATACCTCATAAAAGTTGGAGTTTCATCAACAACCTCAAAAGTATAGAAAGTTCAGAAATTCAAAGTTCCAAACAAGAAATTAAGAGAGTATGGAAATAAGACCAAGTTCCTCTTCAAACCATACTAATTTCAGCAAGTGAAATCATCCCAAAAGCTTTGGTTTCCCATTTAAAACAATTAACAATAGCTGCTAATTTTCTTCCCAAAATTTAAAAATCAGCAATTTTGCAAACACAGCATGTCACCTGGAAATTCTTAGGACTTGCCTTCTAATTTTTAGGTTTGAGCCTTTGATCCACCTCCAAGCAACAGCAAGAAATGAGAAGTGCATTGTAGAAGTTGAAATTGCATTAGCACCACCACCACCAATATTCATATTAACAATGATAATATAAAAATAATATAATTAATAAGTTGCTCAATCTGGCAAGAATATAATTCTTTTCATTTAATTTTGCTTTTTAATATTATATAATTATGCCTTAGCTTTGCATTTTTTTTAATGTCTATGTATTTTAGGTAATAACACAACTACATATTACAGACAAAATTTCAATTTGATATATGCCACTGTGAGAAATATTACCTAATGGACTAGTCCAGTGTCTATCAACTGCATCACAACTGTGCTAGTAAATAGCAAGCAGTCCAATATTGGAGTTAGTTGAAATACAAATGAATTATATCATGTTTATTTTCCCAATTGACCACAAGGTGGCAACAAAATGATACCTGAGTATGGGCCAGATATTGTTCCTCAAATTTTTACCACCCCACTTTCAAAATATTATTTATTTACCCATTTTTAAAAAAACATTTTACTTACATCTTCCTGCCTCTCAATGGCTTCTAATATAGATGCTCATGAATCCTTTTGGACAGATTCCATGGAATGGCACTGTACTTCAGTGTTTCCATTCCTATTTTCAGAACTGGTTTCAGAGAGTAGCACCTCTGCTTAGCTCCATGGAGATTAAGCTGTGAAGTACCTCAGGGTTCTATTCTATCTCCCATGTTTAATGCCTACGGTAAATGAAGTTTTGGTGCCATCAATGTGCTGACTACTTTTCCTTATCATCAAGGTTGGCTGAAGCTGTGCAGGTGCTGAACCAATGTCTGGGGGCTGTTATGTGCTGGATGAGACAGGAGCTCACTCCACCATGCAGCACTTGGGTTTCAGACTGCTGACCTGTCAGCCTTCCAGTCAACATGTTCAACATCTTAACCACTAAGCAGTCCCCAGAGTGGATATCCAAGGGAGGGCTTTTTCTGCCATAGCACACCAACTGTGGAATGCCCTATCCTTAGATGTTTGATTGGCATCAGCATTGGCATCATTTCAACAACAAGGCAAGACATATTTATTTAATCCTTAGGAGGTTGAGGATTGTGGCCTACATAGATTTTAGTGCAATGTTTTTAATGTTTTAATGAGTTGCTATTTGATTTTAGAATTGAATGTGGTGTCTTAGTGGCTAAGAAGCTGTACTTTGGCAACTGGAAGGTCGGCAGGTCAGCAATTCGAGACCCGAGTGCTGCACAATGGAGTGAGCTCCTGACTCAGTCCCAGATCCTGCCAACCTAGAAGTTTGTAATCAAGAAATTGCACATAAATAATAAGAATTCATGTCAGAAATCATTCTGAGTTGAAAGAATTTTTGCTGGAGAAACTCTGCTCAGGGGACATCCGAATGAGGCTCCTTTAATGTCCCCAAGATCTTTTCCCACCCAAGTGGTCCCTATTTATCTACTTGCAATTTCTTGCTTTCAAACTTAGGTTGGCAGGAGCTGGGACAGAGATGGGTGCTCAAACCATCATGCACTACTCGGGTCTCGAACTGTCAACTTGTCGGCCTTCCAGCTAACAAGGTGAGCTACTTAACCACTGAGCCATCGCAGCCCCCTGCAAATAGATAAATAGGTACCACTTCGATAGGATGGTAAACAGCGTGTCTAGTCATGCTTGCCACATGACCACTAAACCATATGCAGACACAGACAGGGCTGGCTCTTTGGCTATAAACAGAGTTGAGCACTGAACCCTAGAGTCGGATATGACTGGCTTTCGAGCAAGGGCGGCCTATTTGATTTTAAATTGTTTTAAATATCCTATGCTTTAAAATTGATTTATACAGCTTTGTAACCTGTCATATATGGCAGTCTATAATTGTTTAAACAAACAAACAGTATGGATGTCTTTAGGGAGGAGGTCATTCTACATGCAACTGTACATACAAAAATAGTTCAAGGTGAAACAATACCTTGGTAAGTCAGAGTTCCCAACTAGTAGAATCCAAATCATGGCAATCAGCCATGAAGACTGTCCTAAGAATATAATGCAGTGGCCCTTCATCTGCGTCACAGCATGACACCCGTACCACATCCAGTTCCTCGAGTCACTTTCTGGTCCTGAGCACTTTTGGGACACAAAATCCTTCTTAGCCCCAGGCCAGTATTGTTGAAGCTGCTGCCCTCCAAGTGGGATTTAATCCACTTGGGGACCATCTCCCTTCCCTGTGGACTCTAGCTTGCTCTAATACTGTGGATTTGGCAATTCCTCACTCATGCTCAGTTTAAGGGACTTTGCCTCTGTGGAAGACTCAATGGATAATAATTTTTGTGTTGAAAGGATTTTTGGGGAAGAATCTCCGCTCAGGGAATGCCTGAATGAAGCTCCTTTCATGTCCCCAAGAGCTGGGACAGAGACGGGCGCTCAATCTGTCATGCAGTATCCAGGTCTCGAACTGCTGACTTGCCAGCCTTCCAGCTAACAAGGCAAGCTTCTTAACCACTGAGCTACTGCAGCCCCTTGATTTACCCATTGATTACTCAATGGGTAAAACCATGACAGTGGGCTTTTGCATCAGTTGTTTTAGCACTGTCTCTTTTAAGCAGAATGGAACCTTACCCCTTACACTGTGAGCCAACTACACTGGAGATATGATTTGCAGCCTATGTTATGTTTGAAATCAACGTCATTGCTCACACAGGGGCTTTGAAGTAATTTGGCCTTCTTTCCTTTCTCTTGTGCTATCTCTGCTGATCCTTTTATGGTTTATTGCCAAGCTACTTGTGTTTGGAGGGATTAAGTGATCCAGAAAATGTGGTGTTTTCATTGATAAACTAAGCAAGAGAATGACCCTCGACACCCTCTTAATGGATATGAACCGCAAGTCCACTGGAAGAGCAAAACCAAATTAGAACATGGAGGAAGGAGCTCACTGGGAAAGGAACATTATTAAAGGTGGATATAGCTGAAGACCTCTATCTCCCCTACGTCACCTGGAGGACCCTGAACAGGCTGTGGGTTGGTGTCCCTAAATGCAAGACCATTGCAAGATCCGGGGCACTCTGTTGTCCTGGTTCTCCTCCTTCCTGAGTGGCCAGACCCAGTTTGTGTGGGTTTGGTGTGTGGTGTCAAGTCTGAGGCAGCACACGTGTGGGGTGCCTCAGGGTTCGGTCCTCTCGCCCCTACTCTTTAACATCTACATGAAACCGCTGGGTGAGATCATCCAATCCCACAGGGTGAGATATCATCAGTTTGCTGATGATACTCAGTTGTATATCTCTGCCCGTGGTGATCCCAGTGATGCAGTCAAGGTCCTGACCAGTTGCCTAGAGGCGGTTGGGGTCTGGATGAGAGACAACGGACTACAGCTGAATCTCGGCAAGACTGAGTGGCTGTGGGTGAGGGGACCCGGTCCTCATAAGGAGTTATCACCACTGGTTTGGGTTGGGGCACCGTTGCCCCAAACTGACCCAGTGCGCAACCTGGGGGTCCTCCTGGACTCGTGGCTTCTGCTCCAGGAGCAGGTTGCGGCCATGGCCAGGAGGGCCTTTGGGCAAGTGTGTGTTATTAATCAATTGCGCCCACTCCTGGACCGGGAGGCCCTGCTCATGGTCACCCATGCCCTGGTCATCTCCCGTTTGGTCTATTGTAATGCGCTCTACATGGGGCTGCCCTTGATGACCATCCAGAGACTGCAGCTGGTCCAGAACGTGGCAGCTCATGCGGTGGTGGGGTGTAGTCATTTCACCCGTGCTTTGCCACTGCTGCGGGAGCTGCACTGGCTGTCTATGTCTCCGGGTGCAATTCAAGGTGCTGGTTGTCACCTTTAAAGCCCTTCATGGTAGCGGTCAAGGATACCTCAGGGACCGTATCATCCCTAGGACATCCCATAAGAGCAAACCGAGAGGGCACCCTTCAGGTGCCATCTGTTGGGGAGGATCTCCTCTCCAGCAGAAGGAAAAGGGCCTTCTCAGTCGTAGCCCCCACTATGGAACCTCCTCCCAGTAGAACTACACCTCCAGGCCCAGTTGCTACCATTTAGGAAAGAATTGAAGACGTGGTTGGCAAAATGGGTCTGGGGGCCGGGATTGTCAACAAGCTCCCCTTTTTGGCTTGTCTGAGGCTTTCCCCCTCCTGTAATTAATTTTTTAAATGTTTTTGTAGATTTTATATTTGTTTTTAGATAATAGATGGCACAGCGGGAGGGGGGTTATATTGTTATGTTTTCAAGGTTTTTTAATTGTTTTACCTGTATATTGGTTTTAACTTGTGTACACCACCCAGAGTTCTTTGGATAGGGTGCTATATAAATCTATTAAATTAAATTAAATTAAATTAAGTGGTTAACAAACGACTCGGTTATCATAAAAATCGCATAACAAAAGGAAATACATAGAAAATACTGGCTTGGTTTACAGAATTTTTTGGAACAATTAATTGGTTTTTCAATGCATTCCTATGGAAAACCGCATTTTGGTTAAAGTATTTTGGTTTTCAATGCATCGCTATCGGGAAATTTGGTTAAAGTAATTTTTGCTGTAAGAAACGTCACAGAAAACTCATTAATTACATTAACCGAGTTTCCACTGTATTTTTTTAAAAATCCGAGGACGATTTTAAATCAGGTTTGTTCTCCCAGTCCGAAACATCATGCTCCTGCTGCCTATGTCACTGAAACACCATGTACAGACACACCTTCATCTTTACAAGAACATATCATAACTAACTACATGGGGAAAACTCAGTTCCACCTTGAAAAAAGCAGAACCCTCCCAGCAGCAGAGGGGGGGAGGGAGCCACTTTGGGAGCAAAAAAGGTAGGTAAAGGTCACCCTTGCTTAAAAGCCAGTCGTATCTGACTTTAGGGTTCAGTGCTCATCTTTGTTTATAGCTGAAGAGCCAGCACTGTCTGCGTTTGCAGACGTGTGTGTGGTCATGTGACAGGCATGACTAGACACCGGAGTGCACGGAGCGCTGTTTACCTTCCCACCCAAGTGGTTTGTATTTATCTACAGTACTTGCAAATTCCTGCTTTCGAACTGCTAGGTTGGCAGGAGCTGGGACAAAGACGGGAGCTCATTACGTCCTGCAGTATTCAGGTATCAAACTGCTGACCTGCCACCTTCCAGTCAGCATCTTAACCACTTGAGCCACTTGTTGTGTATTCAGGCAGAATTGCAAGTTGCTCAAGCAACGCCTTGCAAAGACAAAAAGGTGATTTCCCGCTATCAGAATTAGGAGCTAGATTTGGTGCGCAATATCCCCTTCAGGGCGCGCCCATTATGATAATTAGAGTTCTGTGATTGGTTACAACTTTGGATCCTGTTCCTGATTAGTTAATACTTGTATATCATGTTATGATTGGTTGGTTATGATTGTCCGGTGGGTTACTATATTGTAGCAAGGAGTCACCACCAGGGAGACACTATATAAGCCCCACGGGTAAACAAGGGTGGGGCCGGGCCGGATCTATGCTTCCCATTACCACTGCAGGTTAAGCCACGGAGGGCTAACCTGGGGTCTTCGCTATACACACATCCACAGGGTGTAGCTCAGTGCATTGCCTTCTATGGTGGAATTCAGAGAGATTCATGAGATTTGTGTAACCATCTTATGTCCGGATAGCCTTGTAAGAGTAACCAGAAGGACTTTACAATAAACTCTTGTTGCTGTTCTGTTCAACGTTGCCTGGACTATTCTTGTTAGTATACATTCTAGTATACATTCCTTGAAAGGAAGGAAAGAAGAAAAAAGAAAGAAAGAAAGCTGAGAGATCACATAGCCCAGTCAAGATGTACTTTAGACCTCGCAAAAATTCCCAAGTTAATGAAACTCTGGGATGTTGTGTATGTGTGCCCAGTGGAGCCACACTCAATTTATCCAACAAAATTTCCTTGTGGAACCTTGGGGGGGGGGGGGGAGAGACTCCAAAATTTTAGCACTCTTCTCAGTTTTTCGATTATATCTTCTAAGCCATTTTTTTGTGTGCTACATGTACTTAGAAAGTTGTAGAGCATTAAAATTCCTTCAATTATCACTGGCCAAACTTATTTTTTTAAACCCATAGGTTAAAATACAGGGCTTTGAAAAAGTGCTAAATTTCGCAAATTTGAAAAAAAAACTGCTAAAAGGCTGGTTTTTGCTATGTATTTTCCATTTCACAACATATTTAATGGAATTTTGGATTCTACTTCAATTTCTAATTGTTTAACTACATTCCCCACCCCCCTCTTCCCCCTCCCACTAACCCCTCCTCTGTAGGATGTTCATACTTACAGTGTACATCTAAGGTTCAAAGAGCATGAAAACCGAGTTCGTCTTTCAGTTTGGAAATTTTTACCCCAACCCCACCCCCCACAAACACACCTTCCTCAGTAATTGTTCATTCAGTACCTACCTACATGTTTCAAAAGTACATTAAAGACTTTATTTTCATTTTATGTTTTTTCAGTTGTGTCCCATTGTTGAAGCTGTTTGTTCCATTCGTTATGTTCATTTCAAGTTGAGTGATAGTGATTATGTGTACAATTATCTGGACAGGAGCTCCAATGGCCTCTTCCAGTGAGCCAGGACAGTGTTTTATTTGTCAAAGGTGTTTGGCAGGTAATCAATTTTTTAAAATTTATGAATTCTTTATTGATAAGCGTGCTCATTATAGTAGTTATGATATTACAACTGCACTCTATTCATAAGTAGAGTACAATTTTAAGATATTTACAAGACATAACATAGATACCCTGTACATAAAAAGACTATGAAATTTATTTATTGATTGATTTTAATTCATTTTATTATTATAATTTTTTCCACAGGTGGTGAAGTGACAACTGTCAAGTCAAGAGGAGTCTCCAAGCTACTTGAGTCCAGCACCAAACGAAGGAATTCCACTCATCAACAGATCCTGGAGAGGGTGCTGGGTGCTTCTCGCGAACTTACAGTTCACGTCCCTTGTTAAAAATCTGACGACATCATACCATCAGTTTGGGGGTGGTCACTGTCAAAAATCTGACGACATCATACCATCAGTTTGAGGGTGGTCACTGACAAGGGAAGGTGTTGTTCCCATCAGAGCCACTCAAAATGCAGCCCCTGACAACATCTTGAATATAATCTCCTGTAAATGCAAGAAAGGGTGCAGCACTGCAGGTTGCAGCTGCAAGAAAGCAGGAATGCAGTGCTCCATTCTTTGCAAGAACTGTGCGGGGAACAGTTGTGAAAATTCCCCCAAGCCTGATCTCCAGGAGGAAGAAGTGGGGGACTGCAAAGAAAAGAGCATGATGGATGCAGTGCTGGATATGGACAAAGAAGGAGAAGAAGCAGCTCTGTACGGCGCTAAACGCCAAAAATATTAAATGTATTCTCAATGCTTCCTGTTTTACTTTATGTACATACATATTGCTTCCCGTTTTTTATTACATTTTACTGTACATAACTACAGTACTAATAATTTCATAAGAAATACCTGTGTTTTTTAGTCTTTACAAACCTAAAGAACATCTTATAAAGGACACTCAGGGGGGTGGGGTGGTCAAAATTTCCAAACTGAAAGACGAACTCGGTTTTCATGCTCTTTGAACCTTAGATGTACACTGTAAGTATGAACATCCTACGGAGGAGGGGGTAGTGGGAGGGGGAAGAGGGATGTAGTTGAACATTTAGAAATTGAAGTAGACTCCAAAATTCCATTAAATATGTTGTAAAATGGAAGATACATGGCAAAAACCAGCCTTTTTAGCATTTTTTTTTACAAATTTGAGAAATTTAGCACTTTTCCAAAGCCCTGTATCTCTGTACCTATGGGGTTAAAGAATAAGTTTGGCCAGTGATAATTGAAGGAAATTTAATGCTCTACAACTTTCTAATTACATGTAGTACACAAAAATGCATAGTTTAGAAGATATAATCGAAAAACTGAGAAGAGTGCTAAAATTTTGCAGTCCCCCACCCACCCACCCCACACACACACACACACACACACACACACAAGGTCCCACAAGGAAATTTTGTTGGATAAATTGGGTGTAGCTCCACTGGGTACCCATACACAACATCCCAGAGTTTCATTATCTTGGGAATTTTTACAATGTAACCCCTCCCCCTTTTGGACCTATGGTGACTGGGCTAACAACCAAGTGTGTGAAAATAATATATTGAGTCATGTTGAACTTACTTGGGATGTATGTTACTACTGCACTTTATGTTAAGAATTTTTATTTATTTATTATTCAACCAGGAATAGGTTTAATGTCTCCTCAAAGACACACATTGATTTGTGGGCATTCCATCTTTTATCGGGCCCAGAAGCACAAAGGCACTTGGCCATCAGAAATCAGCTTAGCCACAGCAAATAAACAAGAATGGAGAGATCTGGCAAACAAAACATGCTGTGGATCAGCTGCTACCTTATCACTGCTAACAAGAAATATGGGCCCAAGGCCTATCTTGGTCTTCCATTTCAGGTTAAAATGATTTGGAACACATTTTGGGCTTGAAATACACCAGAACCTGGAGAATGATAAATGCATTTTAAAGAGGATAAAGACTGGTAGAGTATTTAGAATAGCACTTAACACTAGCAATCCTAAAAATAAGGCCAAAAGAGACACCATGATGACTATGGACAGGCGAATTAACATATGGGTGGATGAATGAAGGAGAGATTGCTCCTTACCTAAGGATATTATATAAAAGGTGTCAGCTGTATAAAAAGAATGATGTCTGCCTCCCAAGACGAGGACAACTATTTTCCAGCAGGATTTGTGAAGGAAATCAAAATTAGTCTTCTCACCCTTGTTAGATATCTCTTACATTGTGGTTGTTCTGACTCACAATACAGAACAGGAAATCAAGCATTCCTTGGTAAGAAAGGTACACATGAAGGTTAGTAAATGTATTGAGATGGTTTGAGGAATAACTTCCTCTAAAGTGAGAGTTATGTTATGGGGCAATATATTGGAAGGTAAACTCATGCTGGTTTCAGCACATCCTAAAACAAAAACACGAATAGGGGAGGGGGGGAGAGAATGCATAGAGTTTCCTTTCAGAAAGACACCACCAATTAAATAGCACTACACAGATAAATATATTTCTGTATGCATTTCAGCAACAATAATTGTTGTTAGCCAAGTAAGATTTTGAAGCTACAAAATTTTAAGTATCTGTGGTGGAATGATTATAGTCCCGGACTATAGAAATTCTTGCAATTATAATTAACAGAAAGATGGTAACATGTTTCAAGAATATAAGAAAAATAAAACAAGCTACTTGTAACAATAAAGATATAGATTTTGGAAAGGAAGTATGAGCTAGTCAGATGAAGGGAATTTTAAACATAATCTTTAAAATAGTGGTATATATAATATTAAGAGCAACCATAGTAGTCAATGGAATAAGCAGATTTTAACTATGAAAATGAAAAAAAAATTATTTTCTCTAAGAGACGGCAATAACCACAACAACATTAAAATGAAAAACTAGCCTATGTAAGGGAAACAACCTGACACAATATTTTCACATTACATCTGAAGAGAAAAAACAATATACAAAGTATGCAAATACTGTTCATGCCCAAATAACAAATACAACCTCAAGAAAAATCCAGTTAACCCATGACTGCGAAAATTGGAAATCCATCTTAACAACAAAAGACAAATCTTAATGTTGTAGGTTAGGAAGAAATGAACTACCTTAATTTCAAATTCCACTCTCTTTCAAATAAAAAAATAAAAGAATTTCCACTTCAGAATTTCTGTGAAAACAGCAGATCTTGGTTATTAATAACAAATAAACTGCATTTAAAAAAAATATAATGCATTGAAAGAAACGCCACCAAAAAAACTTTTAAATTAACACAAATATGGTTGCATTGCCAGCTTTAAAACTGCATGTACTGTACAATAATTTGCCAGAAGACAGAAATACCTTTAATCTGTTTGCCCTACACAACCAGACAGGTCTTCCCAGAGACCAATCTATTGTTTTACTTTTTTTAAAAAAGGCTGTCTTTTTTTTCCTCTGAATAGTGGCCTAGAGACTACTTTCTTTGGTTTTGTTGTTTGGATTTGGTTACTTTCAGCTGATATGGCCTTAGAGGCAGTAGATATGGTCCAAAATGATTACACAAAGATTTCTAAGTTTTCTACATTTGGATGACAAAAGATTTGTAAATCAGCACATTTATCTGGCAAAGTAGAAGGATGGATATTTTGGAATCAATGTTCGACAGTATTTGTAGGTTTGAAGAAGACACAGAAAGCCAGATGCTGTCATCAAATGAGGTGTCATGGTAATTGATATAATTCCAGCAATTTTGGGGGGGAAAGATCATATTACCTAAGGAATACACACACACATATGGACACATACATTGATGGACACACACATTCAAACACACAGAGTGGATCTAATCAATCGGTACGGATAACAATCTACCATTTTATAGCATTAGACTGCTGCAAATGCAATCCTTAAATAGATTATAGTACATTTAAAAACCTGCAATCTACCCCCACCCCCAATTTGCATGGATTTTGTTTCTTTTGGGGTTTTTGGAAAATTTGGCTTGATATAGGAAGAAACAATAGTTTCCAGAGAAATAAATTAATAGCACAGTCAGCTAAGTTAGAGGAAATAATGATAAAGCAAGCTTTTCAGGATTTTCTATCCTCAATATTCTACAGCTTTTCTGAAGTTGGAATAGTGTAAAACAAACAGAAAAACAAAGAATATACTAAAAAAGTGAAGATTTAATAGCAGTGTCTGTACTTATGGCAACTGGGAGGAAATGACTTATAACAACTATCATTTAGTTCCTTATTTTTATTCTATGCTTTTAACTAATCAAGCTTCTTTTTTAAGTGGGGGGGGGGAGGAGTTTAAAGAGTTAAAAGCTCCCTACCATTAATTTGCATCTGGTGCTTTTAGTGTGTGTGTGTTTTTTTCCTTCCCTGAAAAGTTGGCAGAGCCACCGATTTTCCATAATGCAAGCATTTGGGAATTGTGAGCGGAATGAAACCGATCCAATCTCCTGACTGCGACATGAATTTTCATTAATTACAACCTTGTCAGCAAAAGCATTATCAAAGCTGAATATGAAAATGCTAATGAGTTCTCATTTGCATATTTTTCTTTGTTGGAATGTCATTAATTATTACATTTTATGATGATGAATGCAGCTGTCGAAGCTCTCCGATGCATAATTAGCCATCAGAATGCCAGGAGCCGATCAGCATTTTTGGGTAAAAAAAAAACCCCCAAAACCCTCATATACAACAACAACAACAAATTTCACTCAACCTTTTTCACTTTTCTCATCTCATTATGGGGATGGGTGGGAGTGAGGAAGCATTGAAGGGTTTTTTTTTACAGATGACTATGGTTCTGCCATCTTTTTATTTTTGGGAAAGTTATGGTATGTGAAAGAGATTTTCCTTAATTTTATGACCAAATTATTTTGTTTTTGCTGATTTTGGTCTTATACAATTGGAAGAGGGCTTAATAAAAAAAAATCATTATTCCAGCTTAATTAATGCCATGCTTAATTATAACACCATGATGTCAGCGGTTTTAATTAAGTATTGGCTCAGTTACAAAAAAAACTCCTTGCTGCAGTGAGAGTCACTATCCACACATTTGTGCAAATCCTTTAACTCTAGATTTCTGAAGGGATGGGGGAGGGACTTTTCTTGCCCATTTCAGAGCCACTGCAAACATCAACAAGCATTAAATTCTGCATAACGGAAGAGGGGTAGGAAGGAGCTGTGTGTGTGCACGCGCACATTTTTTTTTTTTTGTGCGGGGTGCTGTTCAAGTATACTCCTTGGATATACTTTCAGCCTTTACCTACTTGACCACTTTTTAGAGCTAAAGTGTAAGTGAAGATGACAAAACATAGCTCATCCTCTCTCAGCCGCTGGGAACGGTGTTTATAAGTAAAAAAGGAAAAACAACACAGAGCAGATGGGACCATTACACATGACCAAACCAATCAATCACAGATGAAGGGCCCAGGTGCAGCGCAGCCGCGCAACAACGCACCATTTCACAGTCTGTCAGACACATACACATGGTCGTACATGAATGACCCTCCTCATCTCCCCCAGGACCTCATCTGGAGTGCTTCTCCCCTTTCGCCTGCCTAAGCTCCAAATGACGTCTTCATAATCGCCCTGTCTCTCTATCTACTTTAACTCTGGCTAAGAGACAGAGAAGGAAGAATGGATAATGAAGAGAAGGCGCCCCATCATTTTCACATATAAATAATTCTTACTCCTTTCCCCTACCTCATACACTTGTCCAACAAACACCTAAAAAGAAAAGGGGGAAAAAGGGGGGGACCCCTTTATCTTCTTATTACCTTAGTCACAAAATTATTAGAGCACTACTGGATGAAAAACTATTCTTCAAACAGAAAGTCTGAAATAGGCTCTTTATAAAAAAAGGCAAGCTTTTGAAACAGAGAGTAGTAGGCTATGTTTGAAACACACACACACTCAGATTTACCACTGCTCCTGTTTCATCTCAGATAAATTTCAATCCACATGTTATGATCTTGCAATACTTACATTTCAATTTTAATTGAATATATATAAACATAAGCACCAGTTACATAACCAAAAACTAGTTTATGTCCTTACAATTTTGCTTAAAATCACATATATGGTGGACTCAAGTTAATAGAAATTGCAAAGAAAAGACTTAAGTGGCTTAGTGTTCATGTTGGAATTGGAATAGAGAGAATCAGGCTCCTGTCTTTGTTATGCCGTGAAGCTTGCTTGGGCCCATCACCATCATGCCGAATCTCCTCACATGACATTTTTTTCATCAAAAGAGGAAGAGTAATATCCACTGCCTTCAGTTCCTTGGACAAATGTGGGATATACAGGACTAGCAATAAGATGTTACTATCTGGAGTGCTCCTGTTCAACGTTCTGTTCAGTCAACCGTGTACTCACTGGTACGTTCTTCTACAGTATAGTCAAGAAGCATTTTGAAGTCATTAACCATTCTTACTCCTTATTGAATCTCCTTTTGAGTGCAAAGTTCTTCCCACTGGATTACTCCCCAAATAAACTTCTGTCAATGTTAAGATTCTCCCACACTTATGGATATCACCTCTTATTGGTGCTCCTTTCTCAGTTTCAAAATATAAGCGGCAACACACAATCATGATGGCATAAATCCTAATAGCCACTAACAGAACTTTGAACAATGATAAAAGGGGGAAGGTGGTAGTTTACATCCATTCCTCTGGAAACTCTCCTGTACCCTTCAAAAATGTCCTCTGAAGCAGCATGAGTAGTAGATCTCAGAACTGTAGAAAAGAACTGTAAGAGGGAAGGAAATCCATCTTTGAACAACAGGAGACTTTTCTGGATCAGAGTTCCTCTCCCTGACAGAACAGCAAGATCTAAGGAACAGATCTTAAAACTCTCAAGCTTGGCAAAAACAAACAAACTAACAATAAACTAATATTTTAAACAAATAAAGTTGTTATCTTCTGCAAACACAACTTTCAATATACCTGACGAAAACAAGGCTGCTACTAACAGAAATAAATGAATAAGTAGAGTCCAATAGGAGCACACTGTCAGAAAAAGTTAAAAAGAGACTTAACAAAACATCTAAAATGTGCTTATTCTAGAGAGTCTCATTCCAAGAAGCATGTTAAATTTTAAAATTTGTTTAAAACCAGGATAAAGAAAATTGTAAGACACCATCTCTAAAATATGAATGTCTTACTAATAACTATTTCTTCAAGAACAGATTAGAGTTTGACTTCTGACTGAATGGAGACATTTTCGTAAATACTGTATCTATTAAAAAATTAATTTCTATTAAAAGCAGTTGAGCTGTTATTGCTTCTGAGCTGCCTTTGCAATCATTTTATTGAGAGGCAGGATATACATTTTCAAAGAATAAACAGAATTTGTAACTTCTGGGGAAAGCATGGATGGAAAAACTTAGTGACTCCTTCTAATGTGTACTTCTTTCACAAAAACCTATAACAACTCATATTCTAACATATGGCTCATTCTATCAATAATTTATAATCTTCCGTGTAAGCATAAAAATTAATAGTAGTGTACTGTTAAGAGCGAACAGTCTGAACAGACATCAAAAAAGAGATTCACAAGTTTTCAAAAAGTATGATTGTGTGTTTGTTTTTGTTTCAGTTTGGGGCTAAGAAGAAAAATCATTTCAGCTATACTGTCGGTGGCGGCAGCTATTACTCGTGTCTGAATATTCTTTCTACTCCCCCCCCCCCGGCTACAGGTGGATGAGCCCCTCAGGTGGGGTGATGGTGCCCCTCAGTGGATGAAATGCTACTGGAAACCATCATATTGGGCCCAACGGCAAAATGAGCAGAGGAGGAACCACTTTACTATTCTGATTCCCAACGGTCATGGAGGTGGAAGAGGCCATGCCAGATGGACTGGCTGTGAAGGCACACCTTGTCAATATTCTCAAGGCTGCAGTAGTCCATTGCAGCACTGGTGTCAAATCCTGCATGTCTCTCATTTCATATGTGCTGCAGGAAATGGCTCCATGATCACAGTTTGTGGGTCACTTCATGGCAAGCTGGGATCCACCTTAAACAAATTCACACCAATGGCATTTCCCCTGAAAATTATCGAATAAGTATCTCAGTTACTATGCTATAACCCAGTGATCGCCAACCTTGGCACTCCAGATGTTCTTGGACTTCAATTTCCAGAAACCCTGATCAGCAGGAGTGTTGACTTGGGCTTCTTGGAATTGAAGCCCAAGAACAGCTGGAGTGCCAAAGTTGGCCATCACTGATATAACCTCATCTTTCTGAAATCTTGGTTTGAAAGACAGGGGGAACATTAAAGGAACTATTCAATATAATACAAGAATCTAAAAGACTCAGACTTTTATCTCTTTTTAAAATAATTATGTAATACTATGTTTAACTTACAACTAAGTCTTTCCGATTTCTCCACCATTGGTCACAATTATTTTGAAAGCATTTACCTCAACTAGGTCATGACTAATTTATACTATATCCAAGTGTATTGAAGAAACTGGCTGAAGAAGTCTCAGAACCAATGTAAATTATTTTCTTGACATCATGGAGGATGGGTGAAGTTCCAGACGACCAGAGAAGGCCTAACATTGTCGTTATCTTCAGAAAGGGTAAAAAGGAAACACCTGAAAACTGCAGACCAGTCAGCCTGACATAAATCCCAGGGAAAATTCCCAAAACTGTTAGCTGAAAAAGTGGCTTCCCAGGCCACAGACTTTGAATCTCACTGGTGGAGGTTAATAAAGGACCACACTAACTAAAAGGAGATAAAATTCACAGTGGTCTACATCTACCCAACCAAAGTGTGCACTTTTTGATCTGGAAGAGTCCTGCCACAAATTGACCAAGTTACCCAGAGGATAGAAGGCTTAGGTGACCAAGGATGAAATACATGAGTAGAAAACATCTTAGTAATAAATGTATTTATTAGGAAAAATAAAATACAGGATATGGTAAAATCAAGAAATTGTGAACACATCATGGCCTATGGCTAGTGATATGGCTTCTGAATAGTTGAACAATATAAAACAGTGTAAAAAAAAGAGTAGATTATAAACTGTCGCTCTGCAAACACCTTGAAAATAAGGCAGTAATGGCTAAAAGCCAACACAGATTTCTCACAAACAAATCCTGCCAGACTAACCTTATTTCATTTTTTAAACTTAGGTAACCTAGGGAACATGAAGGAAAGGCTATACATATAACAGACCTTGACTTCAGCAACTTTTTGACAAAGTACCTCATGTGTTCTGATTAAAAAGCTAACTATCAGGTGGATACACAGTTGGTTATACAATCATACTCGAAGAATGATTATCAAAACTGCTTCTCAAACTGAGAAGAGGTAAGAAGCAGGGTATCATAATGCTCAATCCTGGGCCTGGTGGTTTTCAACTATTTTTATTAATGGTTTGGATGAGAAGCTGCACCGGCGGGAGGAGGATAAAGGGAGCCCCCAAGGCCTTGGGGTGCTCCGAAGAAGAAGAAGCCGCCGCGTTTGCCGTGTCCCTCCCGCCCTTTCCACCGGTAGGAGGAGGATAAAGGGAGCCCCCGAGGCCTCGGGGTGCTCCAAAGCAGCAGCAGCAGCATTTGCCACATCCCTCCCGGCCCTGTTTATTGGACTTGGGGGGACTCTTAGGATAAGGTTTTCTCTCCTGCTCTTTGAAATGTTTTCAAGCTACTGTATATTGCATTATTGTATTGCTGCTGCCTTTGTTTATGGGGCTATATTGGATTTTATTGTTACTGAATTTTTACTGTTTATGATAGAGTATATGTGTATTGAACTGTGGAATTTTGTATTGTATATGATACTAGCAGTTTTTATGTGAGTTTTTTTGGTTGGGGTGGTTTGGGTGGTGGTGTTTTGAACTTGTGGTTTTTGACTTTATTTTATTTATTTGTCATTTTGATTTTTTACATATATTTTGACTGTTTTTACTCTTCTGGCCTCTAGGTGGGGCTGTTATTAAGATTACTGTGATTTTCCTTTCTTTGTTCAGTTTAGTTCCGGAGGCATGGAGGGAGGATGTGTTTGGTAAGTGCTCTTGATTGTTTATTCTATTGTTATTTTGTTTTGATTTTGTGGTGTTGGGGGGGGGTTAAGTGGAGAGTTTCTACTTAAACCCCCCAAAGTGTTTCTTGATTTTTTTTATTCTGTTTTGATTTTGTTGTGTTAGGCTGGGGGTTTTAAGTAGAGTTTCGTCTTAAAAAAAAGTGTTTCGGCTTGTTTGTTTGTATTGTAGGTTTTAGATGTGTTTAAGTGTTTTAATTATTTCTGGTTGTTATTTATTTTATTTTATTTTGATTTTTCCGTATTTATTTGTTTTATTTGTGATATTATTGTTTGTTGAGTTAGGTATTTTTGTGTTGTAGATATATGTTTTTAGTGTGCTTTTAAGGTTTTTCGTTAGCCTTTGGTATTTTGGGTGTTTTTTGTTGATTTTGTTGTTTATTGTTTTGTTGTTTAATGGGTTGCTCCGGGAAAGAAGGCCGGCGGGTGTCTCATCGTGGTTTTTTGTGGGTTTTTGTTTGCGAGGCTGTGAGGCGCTGCGTCCGCCTGTGGCAACCTTGCGCTCCCATTGCGTGAGGCGTTTTTTTATTATTATTGTATTGTAATGCATATTTTATTTATATTTTGTTGTAACTGAATGGTATATTTCGTAGTCTGAAATTTTGTAACTGTATCTCTGGAGATATGTGTATTATTATTATTATTATTATTATTATTATTATTATTATTATTATTATTATTATTATTATTATTATTATTATTATTATTATTATTATTATTATTATTATTATTATTATTATTATGCATTTATTGTCCGCCATGTAAACTGCCCTGAGTTGGGTTGTACCTGAGTGGGCGGTATATAAGCGCGAAAATTAAATTTAAATTAAATTTTTACGCACCAGCTTTTTCAGTGTTCTGCGCGCTCACGCCCTTCAGCCTGATCGGCTGAAGTGCTCATGGTGCGTAGGATGCTGGGACTTGAAGTTTAGTTTATTTTGTTTGCGTTCATGCAGCGTTTTTTCCCCCTGCGGCCTGGTTTCTATTGGGCACACCGCCTTTCCCAATGTTCTGCTAGCTCTCACCTGTCAGCCTGATTGGCTGAGGCGCAGCGCGGTACGGAGGACATTGGGAATTGAAGTTGTTTTGTTTTGTTTGCATTCGTGGGTTTGTTGCCCCACTGCTGACTGTGGGACCCTTGCGGCACTCTGCAGGCCGGGTAAAGGCGAGTGCAGGCAGCTCAGTACGGGATACTATGGACGGGTGCAGGCATGTATGCCAGAGTCCAACAGTTCACGTCCCTCTTTATAGGTAAAGATTTGTGCTCTGTCATTCTTATCTTATGTAAACCACCTTGAGTCGGCCATTGGCCTGAGAAAGGCAGTATATAAATAATGAAACATGAAAAAAAAAATGAAAATGAGATGTAAAACGTGGCCTTGAGGCTGAGGTAACCTTGAGGTTATTTAGACTTTCCTTGATACTATTGCACCTACATTGACTACCAATAAACTTCAATGTCCAATTCAAGGTTTTGATATTAACATATAAAGCCCTAAATAGTTTAGGACCTTGCTACGTCCTGGAATGCCTCTCCTTGATGAATCATGCCCAGCTACAGGATCTCAATCAAGGGGGACTTAAGACATTTACTCCAACAAGGTCAAGAATCACCTGCTTTTTGGAAATACTGTATGGGATAAATGAATAAAAAGACAGTGTAGTGTGGATAATAGTGGATAAAGAAATATGGTCCCAGGGGTGTAGGGTGCATCTTGTTACATGTTATGTATTAATAAGGTATGTTTTAAGATTTATAATATGTGCTTTGTATTTAGATTTGAGTTTTGTTATATGTTCTGTAATTTTGTTTAGTTAATGTTTGAAACTAATAAAAACTAAAACTAAATTTAAAAAAAATATTTACTCAGAGATTACTGCAGAAGACCAGAATTACGAATCGGTTCTTTGCAGCAGTGGCCAATGCTGTAGAATGCTCTTCTGCTCTATGTTCACCGGATCCCTTCCTTATCTACTTTCTGTAATTTGTCTAAAGTCAAATTATTTAAAGAGACATTTAAAAACTTGTTTCCCCTAAATTAAATTATTTCTCCTACTGCTAAACATTCTCTGCTGTCAGTGTTATATTTTGATATCTATATTGCTTTGTTGTTAATTGTGTGATCATATTGTCTTTTGATACTTGTTTGATCTTTATCTGTGGGCGTGTTTGGGGTTTTCGGGTTTTTGTTTATATTCTTTTCATTGACACTCATTGTCCAGAGTAACTATTAAATTTAGATGAGCATGATATAAATTGAAATAATAAATATATAAACCTCTGTATGTTGTCCAATAACTCTACAGTCTAGGGTAGAGATAGCGAACCTTTTAGAGACCAAGTGCCCAAACAGAGAAGTAGGGTAAACTCTGTGCTGGGGGAAGGGAGGAAGCACTCCAATTGGGCTGCTGGGCAGAGGGTAAACTCTGTGCTTGGGTGACAGTGTGCATGCTCACTCTGGCACGCATGCTATAGGTTCGCCACCACTGGCCTAGGGCAATCCTGACAGTGGTGCTGGTGCCGTAGTTGCTGGCAGGTGGTTCTCAGAGCTCTGGTTAGCTGCTGGAGCTACCGCTACTGGGATGGCTAGACTCCTGTGATGCAAATGCAGCAGTAATTACAGGAACACCAGCAGCAATAGTGAGCAGCAGGAGTGCCAGCAAAAGGAGGGGTCAGACATAGCATGATGTCTGCCTGGATGTAGGAGAGATGGATCATTATAATTGGCCTAGAACACAGATTTTTAACTGCACAGGGTTTGGTGCCCCTAACCCCCATAGTGTTCAAGGGTCAACTGTATATGTCAAAATATTCAAAGTATTATTCTGAAGCTGAGCGTGTTTATCATGAACAATTTAAAAGGTGAACTGAGATTTCAGTCTTAATTATACTGTTTCCCCCTTATCCGTGGGTTCATATATTCACTGTTTCAGTTATCCATAGGTCTAAAAATATTCAATAAAAAATCTTGAAATACATACATATAGAGAACTGGCCAACAGAGGCTACTGTCTGCAATGTAAACTATGAGGTTAACTGTTATCCACAGTTTTACAAATCCATCCTAGATCTCAGAATGTATCCACTGTGCATATGGGTGTGTGTGCAATCTGTATCTCTATTACCTTTTCTTCTAACAATTAAATTAGTTTGAATTCAAGTTATACATATTTGCAAGGTGCTACATTTTATAGCACTTGAACCCTTCCTTTAAGAAAAGCAGAAACAAGAAATTTTCAAGGGTTGAAATCCTGGCTTTTGTTATTTTCCATGCATGCACCTAAGAAATGACAATTAACATGTGTATCTCATTTGTTTTGTTATTTGTTTTATTTTCTGGCTAGGAACCAAAGGAAAGTTACAGATTTTCTTATGTTAACTAACGGCATTTCTACCACTGTGTGCAAAATGCAAACATCTATATTAGGTTGTTTCAAATTACATTTTTTATAAAAGTAGGCCTTAATTTAAATTCAAGATCTAAGCTAATAATACAGTATTGCCTGCTGCACCCACCTATATAATTACAGAGATTTTTTTCTCTTCTTACCACAAGCATTGCAGGCAAACTGAAGAACTAACAGGTTTTACAGCACAAACTACAGAATGCCATAGTATTGCTCTACTATCTGACCCTTCTGTTTAAACATTATTACACCTGAAATAGAAAATCATTGCTAAGAAGTCCATCTAACGTGATTCCCTTGCCTTGTGGCATAAACTTTCAAACACCAATAGAGTCCATGCTATAACCTAGAAACTAATTAATAGCTAACTGGCGTTTGTCAATTCCAACATATGACAATTATGCCGCCCTGTTCCGGGTAACCAGGTCCCTCCTTGGTAGAGGGGGATCGGTGCCCGGTTGGCAGGGTTCAGCTGAGGACTTTGCTGACCATCTGGTGGAGAAAATCGATCGGATTCGTTCAGGATTGAATCCTGGCGTGGATGGGGAGGGTCGGGGAGGTGCCGGAGCATTGTCTTGCTGTACGATCTGGGATCAGTTCGATCCTGTTGTCCCTGATGAAGTGGACAGGCTCCTTGCAGCTGTTCGTGCCACTACATGTCCTTTGGATCCCTGCCCTACTTGGTTGGTGAAAGCCTCCAAGGAGGTAACAGGTGGCTGGATAGGGGGGATAATAAATGCCTCTTTACGGGAGGGGGTATTTCCTGCACAGCTAAAACATGCTTTGGTGCGCCCCCTCCTGAAGAAATTGTCCCTCGACCCAGCTGTCCTTAACAACTACAGGCCAGTTTCCAACCTGCCCTTTTTGGGTAAGGTTTTGGAAAAGGCGGTGGCGCGTCAGCTGCAGAGTGTCCTGGAGGAAGCGGATTATCTAGACCCCTTTCAATCAGGGTTCAGGCCCGGATATGGAACGGAGACGGCATTGGTCGCACTGATGGATGATCTCTGGCGGGAGCGGGACGGGGGTTGTCCATCCGTCCTTGCTCTTCTTGACCTCTCAGCGGCTTTTGATACCGTCGACCACGGTATCCTTCTGGAACGGCTCGAAGGACTGGGGATCCAGGGCACTGTGTTGTCCTGGTTTTCCTCATTTCTGAAGGGCCGTACCCAGTCGGTATGGTTAGAGAGTGAGAGGTCCAGCCCTAGGCCCCTCAAATATGGGGTGCCTCAGGGCTCTGTGCTCTCTCCTCTCTTATTTAACATCTACATGAAGCCGCTGGGTGAGATCATTCGTTCCCACGGGGTGCGGTACCATCAGTACGCGGATGATACACAGTTGTACATCTCGGCCCGTGGGGACCCCAGTGATGCTGTTGAAATCCTATCCGGATGCCTAGAGGCCATTGGGGTCTGGATGGGGGCCAATGGGCTTCGGCTGAATCCCAGCAAGACAGAGTGGCTGTGGATAAGGGGCCCCGCGTTATCCAGGGAGTTACCATCTTTGGTACTGGATGGGGCCGTTCTGCCCCAGACAGACCCAGTGCGCAACTTGGGGGTTCTTCTGGACTCGTGGCTGCTGCTGGAAGAACAAGTGGCGGCTGTGGCCAGGAGGGCTTTTGCCCAACTTCGGGTGATTCGCCAATTGCGCACACTCCTGGACCGGGGCTCCTTGCTTATGGTCACCCATGCTCTGGTTACTTCCCGACTAGACTATTGTAATGCGCTCTACATGGGGCTGCCCTTGACGACCATTCGGAGGCTGCAGCTGGTCCAGAATGCGGCGGCCCGGGTGGTGATGGGGTGTGGGCGATATGCCCATGCCTCTCCCCTACTTCGGGAGCTGCACTGGTTACCAGTTTGTCTCCGGGTGCAATTTAAGGTGCTGGTTTTGACCTTTAAAGCCCTACATGGCAGGGGGCCGGGATACCTTAGAGACCGCATCGTCCCAAGAGTGTCTGCCCGTCCAACCAGAGCGGACAGGAGGGGTTCTCTAGTGGTGCCACCGGCTAGGGATGCACATTTGTCTAGCACCCGAAGGAGGGCCTTCTCCGTGTCCGCACCAACTCTCTGGAACCTCCTGCCAATAGACCTAAGACTCCAAAGTGAACTGGTGCCCTTCAGGAAAGGAGTGAAGACCTGGCTGGCAGGGCAGGTGTGGGGCCCGAATGGGACTATGGTGCCCGCCTGCTGGCTTGTATAAGAACTTTCTCCTCCTCCTTTGTATAGTGGGTGGGTGGGACATAGGGGTTTTTAAAGGGTGTGGGTTGGGGTTTTTTTTATAATTAATTTTTATAATTGTTTTTATGTCTTTTGTGAATTGTTGTGATGCCGCCCTGAGTCGGGTTCTGCCTATACAAATTTGACTATAAATAAATAAATAAATAAATAAATAAATAAATAAATTTCAAGGGTTTTCCAGATTAGGATAATCAAAAGAAGTTTACCATGCCCTTTTTCGAGTAGACTGGGACCATACAGCTTGTCCAAGACCATACAGTACGGCCTTTTTCCGACGAAGGAAGGTGTGTGTGTGTTGTGAATCTAACTCCTAATTTTACAGCCAAGCACATAACTATCTAGCCAGCCAGTAGTGTATAGATTACAATTCTACCAAACAGCGTATCTCTCAATGATTTCATTAAGTCTGCTGTAGTCAGGAATAGCACTGGATTTATTGCAAAATCAAACTAGACTTCAGTGACTCTCAAACTAGACCACAATGACACAGCACATGTTTCTCACATGAATTGCCTGAAGTTCAGTCTCAGAACCCAACTAGGAAGGCCATTGGACCATTAGATGAAAATGGAAGGCAAGGGGTTATTAAAGAGGAAACAGAGATTGCAGAGAGACTCAATGAATTCTTTGCTTCAGTATTCACTGAAGAAGACAGAGGCCACATGTCCAAAACAGAGCCTATCTTCGTAGGGAGGGAAACCAAAGAATTAAGCCAGATAGAAATAACCAGGGAGGAGGTCCTTGCATGTCTTATTAAACTAAACACTAACAAATCACCAGGACCAGATGGCATCCATCCACGAGTTCTCAGGGAACTTAAAGATGAAATTGCTGATCTCCTAGCCAAAATATATAATCTTTCCCTCAAATCAGGCTTTGTGCCTGATGACTGGAAGGTAGCGAATGTAACACCAATTTTCAAAAAAGGATCCAGGGGTGATCCAGGAAATTACCGACCAGTCAGTTTGACATGTGTCCCAGGTAAAGTGATGGAAACCATCCTAAAAGATAGAATTAATAGGCACATAGAAGAGAAGGCGCTGCTAAAGGAGAGCCAACATGGCTTTTGCAAGGGCAAATCATGCCTCACTAACCTGTTGGAATTTTTTGAGAGTGTCAACAAGCATGTGGATAAGGGGGATCCAGTTGACATTGTTTATCTGGACTTTCAGGAGGCTTTTGACAAGGTCCCACACCAAAGGCTCTTGAATAAACTTACCAGTCATGGAATAAAGGGACAGGTTTTGTCCTGGATCAGCAACTGGCTAAGGGACAGGAAACAGAGGGTAGCACTAAATGGACACTTCTCCAAGTGGAGGAAAGTAAAGAGTGGGGTCCCCCAAGGTTCAGTACTGGGACCCCTGCTTTTCAACCTCTTCATAAATGATCTAGAGGTAGGAGTAAAAAGCAAGGTAGCCAAATTTGCTGATGACACTAAATTATACAGGGTAGTGAAAACTGTGAGAGATTGTGAGGAGCTCCAGAGGGATCTCTCGACACTGGGGGAGTGGGCAAAACAGTGGCAAATGAGTTTCAACATTAGTAAGTGCAGAGTGATGCATGTTGGGGCAAAGAACCCCAATTACATTTATAAACTGATGGGGTCTGAACTCTCTGCGACAAACCAGGAAAGGGACCTTGGTGTCCTGGTGGACAACTCAATGAAGGTGTCAACCCAGTGTGCCTCAGCAGTGAAAAAAGCAAACTCAATGCTAGGGATCATTAGGAAGGGTATAGAAAATAAGTCAGCAAGTGTCATTTTGCCTCTTTATAAATCTATGGTGAGGCCCCATCTGGAATACTGTGTACAGTTCTGGTCACCATACCTCCAGAAGGATATTATGGAGCTGGAAAAAGTGCAGAGGAGGGCAACCAGAATGATTAGGGGACTGGAACACCTTCCTTACCATCTGAGGCTGCAACGGTTGGGCCTCTTCACTCTTGAACGACAACGTCTAAGAGGTGACCTGATTGAAGTTTACAAAATCATGCACGGTGTGGACAAAGTAGATAAGGAAAAACTGTTTTCCCTATCGCATAACACTAGAACTAGGGGACACTCCATGAAACTTTTGGGTACTAGTTCTCAAACAAATAAGAGAAAGTACTTTTTCACCCAGAGGATTACTGGTCTATGGAACTCCCTGCCAGAAGAAGTGGTGACAGCTGTCAGTCTTGACAGCTTTAAGAAAGGATTAGACAAGTTCATGGAGGACAAGAGTATCAATGGCTATAATTATGGATACTTAAGGACAACCTCCGGGTTGGAGAGATAGGCAGGATATCTCTCAATATCATTTCCAGGGAATCCTAAGCAGGCATCTGCTTGGGAATACCCTGAAGGAAATGGTGAGCCACTGTGTGAGACAGAATGCTGGACTGGATGGGCTCCTGTGGCCTGTTCCAGCAAGGCTGTTCTTATTTTCTTATGTTAATCAGAGAAAGAGGATTAGTAATTATTTACATTTTTAAGTGCCCCAACCAGTAAATGTAAATAATATAGAAACATAAAAAACAGTTCCAGAGGACACAAAACCTTATATTATTTGTAACTTTTTGTTGATCTAATAAAGGGTGTGTGTGCAATACCTGGCTTGTTTCTACTCGAACAACTACAGTTAATGGTAAGTAACTTCTTATTTGTGTAGGGTAGCCATAATTCTCTCCCACCAAACCGGGACAGCCATGTGGCACCATTGCATTCTTCAAACTGTGCATGTGTCACGGAGACCGCAGCTCTAAGACCCCACAGAATCCCTGTCCAGGGCGGGCAGCCACCATCAGTTTAAAAAAAGCTGTAGTCAAGAGGTTGTTTCCCATATGATTTTTCTTGCAAAAGATGATTCTTGATGGTTCTATTTTTATTTCTTTTCCCATCTCTGCCCCTGCTCCTGCCAACCTAGCAGTTTGAAAGCAAGAAATTGCAAGTACTGTAAATAAATAGGAACCACTTTGTTGGGAAGGTAAACAGCATTCCATGCACTCCGGTCTCTAGTCATGCCTACCACATGACTATGGAAACATTTGCAGACGCAGACAGCACTGAATCCTACAGTTGGAAAAGACTGGCTTTTGAGCAAGGGTGACCTTAACTTTTTTTAAATTTATTGGGCCAGTCTTTAAACCACCCTTGCTCCCCCTGAGGTCACCCCCTGCCCTTGGATGCACTTCAACCATCTCTGGGAATTTGAACTCATTCAAACTAATAAACTATTCCTTGACTATTTCTTTATCAATCTCAAACGGCAATCCTGTCACCCCCCTTTGTACTTCACATTTGCCTGGAGGGTCAAAGACTGTCTTTAGTAAAAGAGGAAGCTGAAGTAGAAATTGACCACTTCTGCCATTTCTTTGTCATCTGTTATCATTTTCCCATCCTCAACCCCCAACTGAGTAGCTGTTAATTTTTTCTGTCTTTTGCTAGGGACATACCTGAGGAATGCTGTTTTGTCACTTTCCCTAAAAGTTACTCTTCCTGTCACTTTTCCGATCAAATCATCTCCATTGGTTACTTGTTGTAGGAGAAAATTAGGAATTTCTGGGAAGAATTTGTCTCCCAAAAGTTATCTCATGGGCTTCAAGCAACAGAGATTAACTTAAAAGTAGCCCCAAACTGGTAACCCACTTTTCTAGAAGTAAAACACACAATAATCCTATTTTCATAGACACAGGAACCACATACCACCAAAGCTACTATTTCCCCAAGAAGTATTAGTTCTTATCCAGCCCAATACAAATACCAATCAAAGTTCAGGCCATAACTGATGGTATCAAGAGACAGCATGACATCAACATACTGAGATGTCTATTATTAGAAAGCAAGCAACAGACAAAATGGGATTGATGTCCTCTTTTTCAAGACCAGCAATAATCATTAGAACTCCACACGCAAAATCAATGCATGTCATTACAAGATATTCTTATAAAAGAAAAGTTAACAGAGTTCAATTATCACTGATCTGATTTATATATTCTATAAACTATCTACTGCAGGCTGATCCATCACCAGTACATGCAAGCAATGCAGAAACTCTTTTTAAATGGACCAGTGCCCTCAACACACAGGGATACCAACCACAATCACTAATGCTATAACTGTGCTGAATTACTAAAAATATTTGATTTTCTCTTTTTTCACCTAGAGATGCATGTGAGTGGATGTGTGCACGTGCGTGACACACATGATCGAATGTAATGCATAACAGAGAATGTTATGGACATGAAGTAGAGTTGTCTCTTTGCTTTTAAATTGATGTGATGAAAATGCCATTCCCAGTGTAGTTAGAATGGTGTATAGGGAATCCCCTCTGGTGACAAGGATTTGGTGGTATCAGTAAAATGCATTCCTAAGCATTTTACCTGTACCACAACCATACCTGTGAAGTTTTGGACATGAAAATAAGGGAAATTTTGAGCCACGCCCCTCTCCCCCAGGCCACACACCCCATCCCAGGCCATGCCCCCTCCTCCCAAAATCCAGGCACACCTAAGAGCCTAGAAGAGGAGGAGCCACCAGAGCCAGAGAGGAGTGTTGGCCTCTGCCTAGTGGAGGAAAAACCGCCCCCTTAGCACGACTGCATCAGGGAAGAAGGCAGCCAGCAAGCCATGTTTACTGTAGTAATTCTATTTTAAATTTCCCCCTATTCTCTGCTGACTGCATTTCGTATTATGGTGATTTTTCATGGAACTGTTTTTTACACTTTAATCACTTAATTGTCTACTGTCTTAGCCTTTTGTGCCTCAATTTCATTTTTTTAAAACTCTGTGTTTAAGAGAAAACCACGGAAGTATCCTGTTTATGTTGTATGCAACTATACTTGAAGCCCTCTCTCTCCAGGGAAAGATGGTGTTAAAGGAAGACAATGAGCCAATTGGCTTCAATTATATTTGCATACTCAAAAGCCAGTTGTATCCGACTCTAGGGTGCAGTGCTCATCTCTGTTTCAAAGCCAAAAAGCCAGCACTGTCTGTTTCTGCAAACGTTTCTGTGGTCATATGGCTGGCATGGCAAGACACCGGAGCACACGGAGGGCTGTTACCTTCCCACCGAAGTGGTCCCTATTTATCTACCTGCAATTTCTTGCTTTCAAACTGCTAGGTTGACAGGAGCTGGGACAAAGATGGGAAGCTCATTCTGTCCTGCAGTACTAGGGAATCGAACTGCTGACCTTCTGCCTCCCAGTCAGCATCTTTGCCACTTGAGCCTGTATTACTTGAGAACTGTATTACAAGCATATTAGATAAAACTTTTGAATGGATCCCTGGACCTGAATCAAATCACTAAGCTCACACAAGGTAGGTCCCCTGAATAAATGGGCATTTGATATATCAACACTTAATATAAATTCAATCAATCAATCAATGGGCTTATTTTAGTTAAAAATATCTGACCATTACAAACAAAAAAAGCAAGAACATGATACACAGGACAGCAAAGAAATATAATCATAAATTACTCTACATTTTTCATCTACTTAAAGTTTTTTCCTTTTTTATTTTTTTTGCCTCAGTTTTGTTTATACTTTGCCAGTAAAAACTAGCTATCTGTGTCAGTCAGCTTTCAACAGTGTGGAATTGTGTTCAGGCATCTGTGTCTTAACTTTAGGCATGGAAAGATTGCTCATTTTAAGGCATTGTGCTTGTAATTTGTGATTAGATCTGGACATTCATAATTAATAATACTCAATTGCTGCCCTTCTCCATCAAGTAACCCGAGAACAGATGAAAAGCGGCAACTGCAAAGTTTTCACATACTGTATATAAATCCTATGCATGTTTCTTCTGAGAAAAGTCCCGAGTTGTTCAGCAGCTTTCTCAAATGCTGTGGGGGTATATTCAATAATGATTTAATTTTCAAGCATATTAAGTTCTCAAAAAAATTAAAATATTAGATTATGGAAGAACTATACTAATTCTTACAAAAAAAAATAAGGCCAGTTTCAAAGCCAAGTCTACCCTTCATCATTTTACAGGTGTGCTCTGTATAAACGAGAAGGAACACTTAAATTGTGGTGACAGGTTTATATAATAAGATCAAAGATTTGGGGGGAGGGGAGACAAATTAGTCAAAAAGTAGCTTTACAGATCACAAGAGAAAGCATATGAACAAACATTTTAATTGGAAACTATATGAAAAGCTGATTTTTTTTTAAAAAAACTTTGTTTAGAACTGATACTATCATTTTTTTTACTTATATTTTCTTCCTAATAAAGGGGTGATAGGCAACATGTATATGAAAGATAGATGTTACAAGACAGTTAAAAAAGCAATTACAACACAGTATTAGTTTCAAGTTCAGGGAATGAAGAAGCAGATGAGTGAAGTAGTGAAATTCAGTTCTTTATTAGTGGGGTTTGAACACAGTTTGGATGGGGCAAAACTCGGACTTATATACACTATAAACAGTAACAGTAACAATAATACAACAAGCCCATTGGCTAACAGAGTGTGCACATTTTCAATCCACTTATTTGCATAAGAATAGATACATGAGAAAATATACATTCTGCTCCTATAAACAGTAACAATAATACAACAAACCCATTGGCTAACAGAGTGTGCACATTTTCGATCCACTTATTTGCATAAAAACAGTTACATGAGAAATGATACATTCCGCTCCTGTCAGAAAACACAGTTAACATACATAACATTCTTCCCCCCTAGGTAAAAATAAAATCCTTTAACCAGGATGGCGGTCTAGTTTCCCTTCTGGGTTGGACGCTTGGCTGAGCTGGTTCAGGGGCTCGTAGGATGGGGGACCCGACTAGAGTGAGGGATTGACTAGAGGGGGAGGATTGTAAACCCGAATTAAAGCCCCGTTTGTCAGATGGAAGAGCAGGGGATCGCTCAAACCCAAAATCTAATTCTGTGGATGAATAAGACAACTCAGGGTCCCTCCTGTGTGTACTAAGAGTAGAGGGCGACTCCAAGCAAAATTGGTCATCATCAATAAAGGAATCCAGAGTGCTAGGCTGGGACAGTGTAGGGGTACACCTGGCCAGAATAGGGGAGCATTCCACAAATTCCCCTTGAAATCGGTTCCTAGAAGACACGTCTGGGTCAATGTTGGCTGGCTGCTGACTATTACCTCTGCCCCCTGGGTTTAAACAGGTGGGGGCCAACCCTAGCGTTGAGTGACTGTATACGTCTTGTGGGTCTAGTACTCTGGGTCTCAATTGGATATGCATTTGAGCGAATAGCTTTATTGATGGTACACTTGTAGTCAGCGCATATCCTGGCCTCCCCTTTACTTTTCAAAGCAGTCACTATTGGTGTCTCCCACTCTGCGGAGTCCACTGGCACTAGGATGCCCTGCCCCACCAGTTTGTCCAGCTCAGCTTCTATCTTCTCCTTTAAAGCAAAGGGTACCTGGCGTGGCTTCATCTGGATGGGCCGGATGGTTGGGTCAAGCTCAAAGTCAAGAGGGGGTCCTTTGTATAACCTTAAATGCTTTTTAAACACCTCAGGATATGCAGCACAAATGTCCCAGATTGGGTCAGCGTCTATTGCATGAATGCCAGAAAGCCGGATTCCCAGGGGCGTAAACCATTGGGTCCCAATAAGACAGTTAGTGCCCTGCTTAACTACAACCAATGGCAAGGAGGTGCAAATGTTTTTGAATTTGACCAAGAAATTTCCCACCCCCAGGACCGGAATCTGGCAACCTTGCACATCCTGGTGGGAAGTTTTAAAAGATTTGATCTTGGGCCAAGAGGCAGGGGGAATTCTCAAAAACTCCCGCTGTGGGATTATGGAAAAGGTAGTACCTGAATCCACCTCCATCTTGAAGGGGACGTCCTGCAGGCTCAGGTCTACGGAGAAATGCTCGCTGACGATGCCCACTTGGCATGGCTCAGGCTCTGGTGACACTTTGGCGATGGACGTTTTGTGGTGATAACTCTTCTTGGACTCAGGTGCTGCAGTTCTTTGCTTTCGCTGTCGGCATACTTTAGCAATGTGCCCTCGTCGCCCGCAGTTGTGGCATTCTGCGGTGCAGAAGGGACACTTCCTGTGGTCATGCCAGGCTCCGCAACCATCACACTTGCAAAGGAATTTCTTCTCCCGATTGTCACGGTGCTCTCTGTGCTTTCGTCGGACTGCTCGGACTTCTCCCTCTGCATCGCTGGACTCCGATGAAGAGGTGGAACCAGGTGATGCTGAGGAGGATGAAAATGAATTTTGCTGAGCTTGCACAGCTGAGTCAGTGGCACTGGTGGTGGAGTGGTGATGCCAGAAAAGCTTGATGCCGGACCATGAGGCCTCAGACGCTACCGCCTCTTCTAGGACAGCCTTGAAAGTTAGCGTCTTCCTGATCATGAGGCGACATTGAGCATCTTCGTCCCTCATGCTGGCCAGCAGACCTTCGATGTTGTCCCACTTGCACGGGGCAGCAGCAATGCGCAGAGCAGCGCGTATTCTACAATGGACTCCCCAGGTCGCTGCTCCCTTCTGTGGAAGGCCACCCTGGTCGGGAAGATCGAGACCTCTGGCTGCAGGTGTTTCCTCAGTGCGGACATGATTTCTGCAAGCGGCACCACATCCACGTCCCTTGGGAAAATGAAGTGGATTGCCAGCTCAAGCATCTCAGAACCACACTGAGTGAGGAAACAGGAGCGCTTCAGGTCTTTGTCAGTGATCTTCTGCGAGGCCATTGCATGGCGGAATCGGCGTTCGTATGTTGCCCATTTCTCTGGATGTGCTGGGTCAAATGGGCCGATGTTGCTGCCATGTGGGGACGCCATGCCATCTTCGTCGCCAGTTTCATGTTCAGGGAATGAAGAAGCAGACGAGTGAAGTAGTGAAATTCAGCTCTTTATTAGTGGGGTTTGAACACAGTTTGGATGGGGCAAAACTTGGACTTATATACACTATAAACAGTAACAGTAACAACAATACAACAAGCCCATTGGCTAACAGAGTGTGCACATTTTCGATCCACTTATTTTCATAAGAATAGATACATGAGAAAAGATACATTCTGCTCCTGTCAGAAAACATAGTTAACATACATAACAATTAGAAAAGCAACTAGCATAGGTTGCCTGGAGTTGCCGGGCTGTTATAAACTGTGATCAGCTTTTGGGTTTGTTTTTTTGGGGGGGGATTAAATAAGGAACAAAGGATGATATAATTGTTTCAAATTGTTTTATTTAATCAAATAATGTTTTAGTATGACTTTTTTGTTAATAGTTGTACCGTAGGTAATATTTTTTAAAATGTGAAAGTACATGTTTTTTACATTCAATGTTTTTAAACTGTGTTTAGATGTTTTGGGTTTTTATTTGAGTTAATACTCAACAGAGGATGCTATAAATCTTTTTATTTTATTTATTTAAGATATGTTTGTTATTTGTGTAAACTTTTGATTTATTGTTATGTTTTTGACTTGTTTTTACTCTTGTGGCCCTTAGATGGGGCTTTATTGTTTTTGACTTTTTAATATTCCACCCTGCAGGTGGGGCTGTTAGTGGTTTTGTTTTCATTTCATGTGTTTTTTCTTTCCTGGCCTCTAGGTGGGGCTTCTTCCAGTAAGTAGTCTTTGTTTCTTCATTTCTGTTCTGGAGTCGTGGAGGGAGGATGTGCTGGTGAGTTCTCTGGTTTTCTTTCTTCTGGGGTTTTTCTTTGTTTTGTTTTTGTGGTGGTGGGCTGGGAGGTGTTTTTGTTTGTTCTTTTGTGGTTTGGTTTGGTTTGGTTTTAGGTTTGTTTAATTGGTTTGTTTATTTCTGGTTTGTTTAATGTTTGTGATTTCATTGTTGTTTATTTGTGTAATTTGTGGTAGTCATGTTGTTAGTTAGGTATTCTTGTGTTGTAGTGTTGTGAGTCTGGCCCCCGGCCCAGCTCCGGCCCATCTTGGGTATGAGGACTCTGAGGATGAGTGGTAGGAGCTGGCAGGACCCTCCTCCCCAGGAGTGCCCACCCCAACAATGCCTCAGTCTCCATTGGAACTCCAGCAGCAGTCTGACGGTGAGAATGCTCCTCGACAGCAGCCACAGCTAACAGACAGCTTTGGTGATGATGCATGGCTTGACGCCAGACATCGGAGCAAGGCAAAGCATCTCCAGCAGAGGCAGAGAGAGAGGAGGGCCAGGAGGTAATTAGGAAGCATTGGGCCACACCCCATGGGGGGATATAAGGAGCCAGACCGCCAGGTGTGGCTCCATGACGAACAAAGTTTGAGCTTCCCTGTCCCTGCTCCTGTTTGCTTGTCTCCTCAGCTTATTGAAACTCTGGACTGGATTTTTGGATGGAACTTGGACTTCTCTTGGATATACCATGGTGTGAGTGTTTCCCCAGCGGGGAAAGTAAGAGGGAGGAGGAGACAGAACATGTAGTTAGGTATTTTGTCTGTGCTTTTCTGGAATTGTGGATGTTTTTGTTTGTGGATTTTTTTGTGTGTGTATTAATGGGTTTATAAATTATTGATTTATTTGTGTTTTTATTAATGTTGGTGTTTGTTGTTGGTGTGTACTTTTGCATGAAGAACGGGCTGCCTGTCGGTTCCTCTTCTCCACATTGCTGCTTCGAATTTTGGTTTCAATTCAGCAATGGGGAAAAGGAGGAGCCGGCAGTCAGCCTGCTCTTCCCCCGGGAAGGTTCGTTAGGTAGGTCGGGGGAGAAGGAGGCAGAGAAGAGCTATCTCTGCCTGACGATGGTTCTCTCCTCTCTGTCTCCTTTCTCTCCTGGCTTACCTAACCGGAGATCGGCAGGCAGCGATCCATAAGGGGTGGTGCTTTTCTTTGCGGATTGCTGGCTACTGCTTTTGTATTACCTACATCAGAAGTACAAAGGCAGCAGCCAGTCATTCACCAGGGAGGGTGCTTCCCCTGACGAACTGCTGCCTGCTGCTGTCGGGTTTTTTTCACCCCGGCTCAACTTTCCTTGAGGCCGGCGGTGGTCTCACCGTTTCTTTGGCGGGGTAGTGTGGAGGAGAGGGAGTCCCTTTTCTCCCCGTTGCGCCGGGAAAGAAGGCTGGTGGGTGTCTCACGGTGGGTTGTTTTTTTGGGGGGGGGGTTGTGAGGCTGTGAGGCGCTGCATCTGCCTTCTGGGGACTTCTGCTACCATTGTGTTTTTTTAAGTTTATTTTTCACACGCCGGCTTTCTCAGCGTTCTGCGCGCTCACGGCGTGTAGGACGCTGGGACTTGCAGTTTTGCGTTTTTGGTTTGCGGTGGTGCGGCGTTTTTTTCTGCGGCTCGATTTTAATTGGCCATGCTGCGTTTCCCAACGTTCTTTTTGCTGGCGCCTCTCAGCCTGATTGGCTGTGGCATGGCGCAGAGAACGTTGGGAAGAGAAGTTCTTTTCCTTTTTTCGCGTTCGTGGGGCTTTTGCCCCACTGGCGCCTTTCTCAGCCATGCAGTAACTTCCAGACCAGTTTCAGGCGAGTGCAGGAGGCTTGGTACGGGATAGGATGGACAGGTGCAGAAACGTATAGCAAATTCCAACGGTTAACCCTTGGATTTATAGGTATAGATTACAATATGGGATAGAGAAACAGTAACTGTTTTGGTGGCATTTCTTTGGTGGCCATTCTCTTTAGAAAGCCCAATAGTAGCTGCATCCCGTTCCTTTCCCCTCTGACACTATTGCAGTTTTGAAAATGCCACTGTTTTGGTCCCTGTTGTCTTGCTCTTTCTTGACTCTAATTCTGTTGTAATTCTGAGGGTGCAGATAATTCAGATGTATAGAAAAAGATGGCTCAGAAGCAGTGTCCAGAACAGCAAGCTTCCTGGGGCTCTGTCTCCCGAGGTGAATGCCTCAGTGAGGCCATTGGTAGTGCCAGCCCTAAATCTAGATCATTTTAAAATCAAATCTGTCCAAACCATGAGATTCTTGAAACGGTACATCTCCTGACACTATGGTCAATTTTTAATGTATAATATCTGCATCTGTATATCTCCTATAACTAAAGTATTTTCAGAGTGTACAGATATGTTCCTTAAGCAAAGAATAAGGATGATTATTAGTAACCTAGCTAGCCCCATCCTATTATCACATACCCCGTCTTAAACCACAGAGAATTAAATCATGGGAGGGGTTGTGAGCATTGCTGAAAGAACCATGATATAGTACCCTCCTAGGTGACCTAGTCATTCAGAAAAGGTGTTTTGTTTCACAAATTCCTCTACAAAACTCTTTCAGTGCAATAATTTGGCATGTCCAATGGCACTTGAAGTAAGTATCTTCATTTAAATAACACGAGTTCCAATTAGGTGACCAAAAATACCACTAGAAGGTATTGCTACTGGAAATCAATTCATAAGCTACACTTTTCCCCAAAAGGCAAGACTGTGAATGATTTCCTGGTTGGCTAAGATTTTCTAGAAATTGGATTTTCCCTCCTCTATGAATATTTTAAAGAAGTCACTTATAGACGCCTTTTAATGCTAGAACAGGTGTGAGCTCAAATTCCCTCTGCAACTAATATCAGCTCAGCTGAGAGAACAGCAGTAAATTCTTATTTGAAAGCTAAACTAAGTTCATCTTGTTAAAGGCTGGAAACTCATTAACCATTAAAATGCCATATAAATGCTATTTGAAAGCAATTTCCTTTTCTGGTTGCATTTTATGAGAATCTGGAATGCCGAAAAATAAACATGAAAAGGTACACAAAAATAAAATAAAGTGTCTGCATATCAAAGAAATTTCTGCTTAAAGCCGAAGAAAACCATAATGATTTTGTGACACAAACCTTTCAGTCTGTTTAACAACATTAGAAAATAAAAGATCCACATTTGCAATTTTGCTTGCAAGTGAAATGCAACACTGCCTGGCTTAACTGTTATACTTTCATCGGTTTTCCCATGAAGGGTCTATGCATGTTCTGCAGCTTCTGTACAGAAGCCTATGCAAAATGTAGTGTTCTAAAACTGTTCTTCAAGTTTTCACTGCTTAAATCATTCTAAGAAACAAATGGGTCATTTTTATTAAACCTTTTACTAGTTATTAAACACTTCTTTTTGATTTGAGTCACTGCTCAGCCATTTTCTGGTCTTGTTTTTCACCATCCACAAAATCTTTGCAATAGCAAGACTAAAAACTGTTTATAAAACTGTACTTCATCAAACATAGCCCTAAGCAATGAATTCTGTTGTTTAAAAGTTCACAGGAATTTCCTTGGACAGTACTGGAATAAACTTAATTAAAAATGAAATGTGGCACCAAACAACACTAGTAAAGTAGAACCTCGGATAAAGTCCAAACTTCGTTCCACAAGTTTGGACTTTATGCGATTTTGGACTTTATCCAAATCAAATGGGCAATGCATGTGATAAAGTCCAAAAATAGACTTTATCCAAGGTTCCTATACCAAATACCTCAGATAACGTCCTTTTTTTAGCGGTTTTGGACTTTATGCGATGCATCACGTGTGCATGAAAACTGCGACTTTATCCGAATTGGATTTTATCTGAGGTACCACTGCATTCTGTGCTGTTATGCATTGGGTGGGCACAATTCCTCTTTATGAAACTACAAGCACTTTACACAAATAAATATGCATTTAACTTTACTTTAACTTTCTTACAGCAAGCAAACAAGAAAAAGGATTTGTTGCTGTTCAGTCGCACAGTCGATTCTGACACTTTGGATACTATCATACAATGTTTTCTGATTTCTTCAAAAAGAAAAAGGAATCAGCAATTTTGCTCATTTTTATCCCTCTCTATTTACATATCTAATTCTATTCAATTTGAACAAAGAATATATTCTAATATCATAGCATAATTCTTTCTTAATTAAAATATTTTATTTGCTTCTTTCTTTCATGTTCAAATGTCAATCAAAACAGAACATATACCCACTCCATTTAAGGAAGTGCAATCTGAGATAAAAGCATTTGCAATATTTTTCCTTTACATGATGCTAGGATAATCTTGAGAGAGCTGGAAACTCTTTGAAGCAACTCACAACTTTAATACTCCTGGCTAGGCAGACTGAGAACTGAATTATAATGAACTAGCAGCTGTCACAATATGACCACAGTAACCAAATCAAAATATCAACCACTAACCAAACGAGATTTGAAAGGTCAATGTATAAAGCCAGCAGCTTTCTTCAAGATCACCCCAAACCTCCACCTAATCCCAGGAGTGAAATGTTCCATTAAGGTACAAAGACTATAGAAACAAGCAACTGTATATTGATAAATGATTTAATGCACTAGTAAGATAATCAGGGTGGGATAACTGGACCACACAAAAAAGGGATCTAAAAACTGAGCAGCAAATTTAGAATAACATACATCTATAAAAATAAATTTAGGTTATTAGTAGGCAAAACCAAAAGCTATATATTAAGAATTTGAAAAGGTACTCCTTCTTTCTTTCTTTTTAGGCATAGTATTTTTAACTTTGGTAAGTCCCCACAGCTAATCATTGCAGGATGTGAAAGAAAGGCTAATTTAAATAATTATATAATTACCCTACACTTTGAGATGGATATTTCAACATGTAAGTGTAGATTCATAAATGAAACAAATTTCAACAAATATTCCTGTGCTCTCTGTTTATTTCACAATTCCACTACAACTATGCACTTTGATCGCATATAGTTAAGGTAACAGCTACTTTGTTATTCTCACAAGAATAAGAGGCATAAAGTGTATCTTGGATAATACTGTATAGGCCAAAATCCTCCTACACTGTCACACTGGTATTAGTGCTAACCGTCTATCTTTCACAGGCAAACTGCTTGAAGTTAAAAGGTGTTTCGTCATAGAAATCTACTAGATTATTGGATTATTTTAATTCTCATCTATATATGGGCTCACACACCACTCAACAGATGTCACCAGGACTTGCCACACACCTACCTTGGCCTTCGGAGAGGTCCGTGGAGGGTCCCGGCAGCCAGTTTCGGGGTTGGCACCCACCAAAAAGGGCCAAAAAGACACACACACATCGCCAGCCACTAAAACTGAGCCAGAGGAGGTGGTAATGCGCATGTGTGAATGTTTGCGCACGCAATAAGGCCTCAATGGCGATCACGAACTGGACGGGTCCAAAATGGCGACGGGGAGAAGGTGGAGGCCGGGGTACACAAGGAGATGGTGGCGATGGACCCCTCACAGGGCCAGGCCCACCACACCACCTGCATCGCCACAAGAGCCCAGGGAGGACCAGTCGACAGGCAACGGAGGATGCGGCGGTGTCCACAGTCCTGCTGCTGAGGGGCTGGGGCAGACTGCACATCGGGCGCAGTGAGGCCAGACTTAGGCCTCATTTGCCTCTCAAAAACACAACACTAGGCTAGGCAAGGCAAGACGGAAAAAGCAACAAAAGCCACCACAGCTGTCAGTGGGGGGGGGAACTGCCCCACCCCACCTGGCCATCATGGAGTAGCTTGGGCCACCAGAAAGCCCCACTTTGTGACGCATCTCTCCGCCCTCAGCCTGGCATGCAACTTCCAATGTTGCATCCTTTGTGTTTTGTTCAGTCTGACATGCTTGAACCCCATGCTGCCATTTGCATGCATTACACTGAGCAATCATATCCAACATTACAGAAGAGCCAGCACAGATGTGGCACCTAACACACTAACTGCTATATTTTAATGTGAGCTTCTGTGGATCAAGTCCACTACCTCTTTGCATAAACGCATGGACGCACAATGGACACTGTTGCCACTACGCCGGTCGCTGGCACCTGGTAAAGTGAGGCTTAGTAAGTACGGTAGCTGCTCCTTTCATTTTGTTTCAGCACGCCATTCCCTCATGCAGCAATACCGAACCTCACAGTGCCTGCACCAGCTCCGGGTGGGATCTCCTTCCTGCAGGGAATGTGCAATTTCAAAGTGTTGGTAGCTTTATTTTTAGGCAGAGAGCTTTTAAAAGACTGTGTTCTACTCAGATTCTGTAGCAGTAAAGTTTTATTTCTGAAAGCATCTGAAAAAAGAACAAAGTACAAAAAGACATAAACTCACAAAGATAGAATATTTCAAAATCTCTTTCTCTTAGCTATTTCCCCAGGCAGGGAAATGCTCCCATTAGATGAGGATAAGGAGGCGGTGCATAACGAAACCAGGGAGTCTCAGTTAAGATCACCCATTTAACAAGTGTCAGTTTCCCTCTTTTATACCTTTAGCGGCCTGTGAGACTGCCTATTGCCCCCTCCTGTGGGAAAGAAATATTGCTGACCTACGTGGGAAAGCAATCTTGCTGACTATCAAGAAATCTTGCTGACTAGAGGGAAAGACTTAAGCATGTGTTGAAGAGATCTACCTGTTCTCTAAGAGACAAAACATGGGATCAGTTTAAGAAACACATAAGCAATAATCATGCCTTCTCGGCAGGCTTCCACTAGCTTAGAGTTAACACAGCCTTTCTTGGCAGGCTTCTACAGTAGACCCTCACATAACGACGTTACTTCGTTCCCCAAGTAGTGTTGCTTAGCGATTTTTATTGTTATGTGGGTTTCTATGGAGTTTCCCGCATAATGACGTTTTTTGTCCGGATAACGACTGTTATTTTAGGGTTGTGTCTGGACAATGACACTAAAAATGTTGTTATGCGGGGGAACACGTGGTGCATAACGATGCGTTGTTAAACGAAAATGCTATCCAAATGCGTTGTTATGTGAGGGTTGACTGTACTAGCTTAAAGATAACGAGGCTAGCTGACATACCGCTCCTGCCTAGCTGAGCCGTGGAGGCTTATCTCAGTAGAAATATGCAAACAAATATAAATATGTAAGCAAAAGAGAAGCTGTCTGCAAACTCCTGCCTGTCAGTGCTGTCAGAGCAGGAGGATTAGAGCAGAGATTTGCCTGGTTCATCAGGGCATCACAACAGACACAACTGGCTATTGACCAAGGACAGCCATTACCTTACACAAACACATACAAAAAAGGAAAAATCGCCACCCGGGCAACGCCGGATCATCAGCTAGTATGATATATATTAAGATCCTCCAAATATCTCCTGACTATACTTATGGCTATACTGTATAAGCAATATTGAACTGCCCAGAACTACATACTTCTCAGTCCTGCCTGTTCCATTAAAATATACTACTATAGTGGTCCCAAGCCTTCTGGGACATGGTTGTCATATGAGTACCTAATGCCTAAAGAGGGCCATATTTTAAATAAAAATGTAACAAAATTATTAATCTACTGATTTAGATGCCTCTCAAAGTCCAACCCCACATCCACATCGTGAGAGGTGGTAACAGGTCCAATTAAGGGATTGCTAGGACTGGGTGAAGTATGGTGTGGCCTTGTGCCACAAGACTGATACGGTAGCCATAAAGGCCATCCTGGATTACCCCGAAAAGACCTGGCCAAAGGCCCAACAAAGTGGCAACAGATAACCCATTGCTTTAAAAAAAACTACAAAAGTGATGTAAACCGGAAATTACCAATGTTAAATGACCATGAGATAGAATAACGAAATAAAACAGAATAAATTGTAGACATAATGGAAAGAAGAGGAATTAAGATAATGGGTCTAGCTGATACAAGATGTAAGGAAGATGGGAATAAGATACTTGCTTACTTACTCTGGAGGGGTTGAAGCAAAGAACGGAGTGGACTTGGTACATCCAGACATAGCAAAATGCATACTAGACGTTAACAACAATTCAGGCAAAATAATAATACTGAAAATCAAGTAAGGAGAGCAAATGGAAATGTATGTACAAATATATGCTCCATGTAATGACAACTACACTAAAGAACAAAAGTACCAGTTTTTTGATGAACTATCTGAGGTGACAGTGAAAGGAATGAGAACAAAGGATATGAGAGTTATGCAACCAACACCAGCTCTTTATTACCAACACTTTTCCCCAACATCGAGATTCACATTATACATGTTATAAATGGAATTACATCACTATCAAAAGCCAGGCTGATTACATATTAACAAGAGTTAAAAGAATACTCAATGCAAAAGCAATTCCCAATGGATCGTGCGAAACTGATCGTAAAATTTTGGAGTTGACAGCAAGAAATGATAAACCCAATATTAAAATAAGAAAACCAAACAAAACCCAAGAATTAATTAAGATAGCAAAACTCAAACAAAGGGAAATAGCAGAACAGTTGCAATAAATGGTGGATATTTTCCAATAAGTGATTTTACTGTAATTTACTTCTCTTCTTTTTAACGAAATAAAAAATATTTAATACGTGTAGAAAATTAAACAAACCTTAAAAATATCACACACTAGAAAGTGCCAAAGAGCTTTGCCTTCTCAAAGACTTGTTTTTCTAACCTATATTAAAACCATCTTACTACAATTCAGCTTTAAGAGCTCTGTGCCCTACCAATCATTGACCTCATCTCACTGACTGTTTTCTTACATCCACATAAACTAATTGTCTACTGAAGCATAATAGTCACATTCATTTTCAAAACTGTTTGAGGTGGAATATGTAGCATTTCATGAACAATGAAAGGCCATGTTTCAGAGCAGGAGCTTAGCACACAGAATAATACAGTATTTTAATCAGCACCAGGTGTGTAGAGAAATGTTCCTGTTACAGCCATATTTCAACTTTTGTACTTGTAAAAGCAGAAGCTGAATTTGCTCTACTCTCAGAAGCCTGTATGATGGCAATCGACCAGGCAGAGTCATCTGAGCTTAAATTTCTCGAGTAAAAAATAAATGCATATTGTTACTTTAAGGGTACAACAGAAACTAACGATATGCATGCAAAGTCATCTCTTATCCCATTCCCCTCTGACAACTTTTGCAGATTCAGCCCAGTATATACTTGTAAAGTTAAATGGAAATGGCAGAATTCAATAAAGAGAATAAACCCTTTAGCCAAGATCAACAAGAATTTGAATTCAAAATTTTCTCTAATTATCCAAGTACAATTTTAAAACAATGCTACAGATTGCATACATAAGACCACTGGTTCCTATGGCAGACATGCCTTATTACATGTACAAACTTGTCAAAAGCTATTAGCCTCACACCCACAGTTACCCAAACACACAGAAGACCAGAATTCTCAGTTTTGAAAATGCATTGTAATAAATTTGGAACATACAGATACATCGTCCATTTAAAGCTATGCAATCATGTAATTCTTCTAAACAGGATGTTTTTGTTTTATGCTTTGTAAATGTCTCCCCACCTCTTGAAAAGCAAACATTTTGTCTTACAAAGAAAGCAGAATTTTCTTGGCAAATATTATTTACAGGCTGTGCTCTAAGTTAAGAGGAAGCCAAAATAAAATGAGGAAAAAAGAACCAAACTTTTAAGTTTCATGAACTCCAATGGAAAGGTCAAAGCTGAAAACATCACTCAGCACAGTGGGTTTCACGGAAAGCCATGGATACATAAAATGATTGTATTTACTCTGCATTCAGCTGAGCCTAATAGCATGTGTTAAGAAGAGGTTGAGCATTTCCTTGCTTGCATTGGCTCAAGCTAGCACTGTGAAATGGTGCATGTTGCATGTTTGTAACTATAAAAGTTTACTGAAAACTTCCACATTTGTTCTACATGTTAAACAACCCACAATTATTCTCTAATAATAAAAGACAAGGAACATCTATGGAGAATGTCATCAGTCTTACAATGATATATCATAGTTACAACACTATGCTTGGTTTTGTTTTGTTTTTTGGCTCAGTTTCAGTTGCTTGGAATCCAGACATTTCCTTCAGTTCAGGATTAAGTGCAAGGAGAAAGGTGTGGTCTTGATCAGCCAAGAAGAATATTTTGACATCACATATTTATCAAATGCTATCTCCATTTTCAAGAAATTAAAAAAATTCTTCTCACAACTTGTGGGACTGCAGTAGCTTAGTGGTTAAGACTCTGAAATCGACGACCAGAAGGTCAGCAGTTCAAGACCCAAGTGCTCTTTTGTCTCTGTCTCAGCTCCTGCAAACATAGCAGCTCGAAAGCAAGAAATTGCAAGTAGATAAATAGGTACCGCTTTGGCGTAAAAGGTAACTGTGTTCCATGTGCTCTGATGTCTAGCCATGCCTACCACATTACCATGGAAACATCTACTGACACAGCCAACATTGGCTCTTAGGCCGTATATGGAGAGGAGGGGCTATTCAACAATTACGTGATCCATTTTGGGGGGGAAATTGACCCACCCCCGCCCCATTTAATCTGACTGTAATTTTCAGTTATGTAATCCAGAGCTTTTGTATCAAAACTCTAATTTTTAGAGCTTTTCACTATTGGTGCCTAATGCAGAATGTATCAATGAGGATTCAATAATCTCAACTCAGATCAAAATTCCCAGAGATCATTTATCAACCTAAAAAAGTGTCATGTTTCGAAACCACAACAGCTCCAAATGGATTACGCAATCTTTGACCTGACCCCTCTGACCCCACATAATTTTCCGTAATTCAGATGGCAGACCCTCTCTTTCCCCCCCCCCCCGATGATCACGTAATTGTTGAATGGCCCGAGCACCGCTACCTAGAGTCGGATAAGACTGGCTTTTAAGCAAGGGAGACCTTTGTCAATACTGTTGCTGCAGAAAGATCCCAGCAAATCAAAATGATAGTACAGTAATACCTCATACAACGTCGGCTTCATAGAACGTCGGATCCATACAACGTCGCCAAATTCTTGGAAAAAAGATGCCTCATACACTGTCGCCGGACGTTGTATGAGGCATTAGGGTTTTCACACGAGAAAGAAGCCGCAACACCCACCGGACGCTTCCCTTGGTTGTGAGCCGGGTGGGAGCGAAACTGGCCCCAGCCGTGAGGCAGCCAGAGAAGCGACCATGGGGGAATCCCCCAAAATATCCAAGCGGCCCCGAGCACCCTCGTCCGAGGACAGGAGGAATGGGGCGAGGAGGAATGGCGCTTCCGGGGCAGCGGCGGGAGACCCAACGAGTCTCCTCCTCTTCGGGCACTGGTCACTTCTCTTGCTCCTGCCGGCGAGTCTCGCTCCCACCTACCCGCTCTCAACCAAGGGTTGTTTCCCTGGTGAGAGCGGGGAAGGGAAGCGAGACTGACTTCAGCTGCGAGGCAGGCAGCGTGGCGCATAAGAAGACCAGCCACGCCGGAGTCTCGCTTCCCTTCCACGCTCACAACCAAGGGACGCTTCCCTGGCGAGAGCGGGGAAGCGATCGAGACTCCGGCGTGCCTGGTCTTCTTATGTGCCATGCTGCCTGCCTCACAGCTGAAGCCAGTCTCCAAGGGACGCTTCCCTGGCGAGAGCAGGGAAGGGAAGCGAGACTGGCTTCAGCTGTGAGGTGGGCAGCGTGGCGCATAAGAAGGCCAGCCACGCCGGAGTCTCGCTTCCCTTCCCTGCTCACAACCAAGGGACGCTTCCCTGGTGAGAACAGGGAAGGGAAGCGGATAGGATTTTGCATGCCTTATACAAAGTCGGAATTCATACAACGTCCTAACTTGTGGAACCAAGTTTGGACGTTGTATGAGGTATTAGTGTAATCAAGTTTTAGCCAGCTGTGAAGACACAAACTTGCCAAAATACCATAGACGGTCAGAAATGGAGCATGCTGCAAACATGGTCAGCCTCAACAAAGAACAAGTCTCTACAGGAAAAGTTAAGCTAAAAAAATTCAACAACAGCTGCAGATTACAGATAGCTAACCTTCTAACAATTGTGTGATTTTTTTCCACTTCATCATTTAAGGCATCTTTATACCTGTTTAAAGATTTTTTAAAATTGGAGTTCTAGAATAGACATTCAGTAACTTTCAGCCAAATACAAATTTCTGTAAGAATCTTTTATTTTACTTTAGGGAAAGGTTTGGAGGGAAATGGTACTCTGTTTTCTTTCAGTTTAAAGACAGTACAGCCATCTGTAACAACACAAAGCCAGAGTAAAAATGTTGATGTTTCTTACTTTGTAATCTGGAATTCACAAAAGGAGGCGATAGATTGTCATGTGATCCAAGGTCCCTGTTTGTCATATGTTCATAAGGAGTTCCATCTCCATAGTTCTGTTAATAAATCAGAAACACTGTTTAAGTTTAAAACATATATTCCAGTCATTTATAGATAAATCTATAGATTTATAGATTTATAGTACTGCAGGACGGAAATGAGCTCCCGTCTTCATCCCAGCTCCTGCCAACCTAGCAGTTCGAAAGCAAGAAATTGCAAGAAGATAAATAGGGACCACTTCGGTGGGAAGGTAACAGCGTTCCGTGCGCTCCGGTGTCTAGTCATGCCTGCCACGACCACGGAAACGTCTGCAGAAGCAGACAGCGCTGGCTCTTCGGCTTAGAAACAGAGATGAGCACTGCACCCTAGAGTCGGATACGACTGGCTTTCGAGCAAGGGAAACCTTTACCTTTACTATAGATAATTCCTTCAACAATATTATGACTAAAAAGCAACTTTCTAAATGAAATTGATAGCAGTTGCAGATGTTTACTAGCCATAATCCTACTGGATACATAATCCTACTGGATACATATTTCATATAACATGTTTAGCCTTTTGACTCTGCATGTGCTCTTAAGCAGAGCTGCTGCTGAGGAGAGCCAAACAAAGGAAGTGAGCACTGGTAAGTTTTGCAGTTGGAGTAGAGCTGCTTTAGAGGCCCGCGCGCCTAGCAGCGCGCCAGATTACAAACTAGTAACAAAGGAAGAATATAGTCTTACTAGGTAGAAAGGTAGTAAACGTGTATATTTTTGAGGCCCAGAATACTGCACTTGTTAAAATGGATTCTGAGGGAACAGTTGTAGTAACCTGCAAAACTTGTGCCATGTTTGTGTTCTTGCCAAAGCATAAGGAGAACTACACTTGCAGCAAGTGCAAGCTGGTTGCACTACTAGAAAAGAAGGTCCAGCAGCTAGAGGCCCGCATATCTAACCATCAACAAATTAAGGAGCTTGAGCTGTTCTTGGACAGAGCGGAGCAGACTATGCTGGACAAAGAAGAGACAGGGCACAGTTCTGAGGGAGAAGGCCCTTCACTAACTCAGGAGGGAGATGTTTGGAGGAATGTGACTCAAAGGAGGAGAAGAGTAGGGGATCACTCTGAGAGTCTGAAATTACAGAATAAATTTGAGGCTCTTTCCCTCATCACACCTGATGAGGAACACACAGAGGAACAACTGGTTCCACCTGATGATCTCTCCTTCATCACACTTGATGAGATCCAGGAAGATAAACAACAGGAACAAACTGAGGTTCTCTCCCTTAATATGGTTAATGAGGTGCATGTAGATGAACAGATTGCAGGAGAGAGGCTCCTTGTACTAGGCGATTCAATAATTAGAAATACAGAGAAATGGATTTGTGATGCACATGATAACCGTATGGTGACTTGCCTGCCAGGTGCAAAAGTTGCAGACATCACAAGAAATCTTGATAGATTGTTAGGGAGAACTGGGAACGAGCCAGTTGTCATGGTACACGTTGGTACCAACGATGTTGGGAAGGCCAAGCGGTCTGTCCTGGAAGCCAAATTCAGGTTGTTAGGAAGAAGATTGAAGTCCCGGACTTCCAATGTAGCATTTTCAGAAGTGCTGCCTGTCCTTCGCGCAGGACCTACCAGGCAGGCAGAGCTCAGAAGCCTCAATGCGTGGATGAGGCGGTGGTGTCGAGAGGAGGGTTTCAGATTTGTCAGGAACTGGAGAACATTTTGGGACAAGCCAAATCTGTTCAGGAGGGATGGGTTGCATTTGAACCATGATGGGACCAGATTGCTGGCACTCAACCTCAAAAAGGCTGCAGAGCAGCTTTTAAACTGATAACTGGGGGAAAGCCGACAGGAGCTGGGCAGCATCCGGTTCGGGAAAGTGTGTACTTGAGTAGTGAGGAGGATGTAAAAATTACTGAGCAGAGCGAGGAGCTAGTCACTAGCATTCTAGCAGAAGGATGCAAGAGGCAGTCTAACAATGCAACTGGACACAAAAGACTGTGTCAGAAAAGCATATATAAATGCTTGTATACAAATGCCAGAAGCCTCCGGAACAAAATAGGGGAGCTGGAATACTTAGCAATAGATAAGAATATTGATATTATTGGTATCACTGAAACCTGGTGGACGGATGATAACCAATGGGATACAGTTATCCCAGGCTACAAACTGTACAGGAAGGATAGGAAGGGGCAAACAGGAGGTGGTGTAGCCTTGTATGTCAAAGAAGTGATAAAATCGTATGAATTGGAATATCTAGGTGATTTGGAGTCACCATTAGAAGCTCTGTGGGTAAGAGTACCAGGCCACAAGGATGGTCTAACAGTAGGCATATACTATCGGCCTCCGACCCAAACTCTTGAGGGAGACTGGCAGTTGGAGAATGTTGTAAAAGAGGCATCCAAGAAGGGAAGCCTGGTTATAATGGGGGACTTCAATTACCCTCACATAGACTGGGTGAACTGTTGTTCAGCACATGATAAAGAGATAAAGTTCCTAGATATGCTAAATGATTGTTCCCTGGAACAGATAGTTGAAGACCCAACTAGAGGTACAAGAATCCTTGACTTGATCCTGAGTAATACTCAGGATCTGGTGCAAGATGTTAATGTGACTGATCCAATAGGGAACAGTGACCACAACTCAATTATGTTTAACTTGATCATAGACTGCAAGTCACTGATAAAATCTAACACAGAGACCTTAAATTTTCAAAAAGGAAATTTCCCAAAGTTGAGGAAACTAGTAAAAAAGAAGCTGAAAGGGAAAACTGAGAGAGTCCAAACACTCCAAGAGGCATGGAGGCTGTTTACAAAAACAATAACAGAGGCCCAATTGGAATGCATACCCAAAAGGAAAAAGGGCACTGCCAGGTCCAAGAGGACTCCAATGTGGCTTACAGGAGCTGTTCGGGAAGTGATCAAGAGCAAGAAAAGCTCATTTAGAAGATGGAAGGCTTGTCCGAATGAGGACAGCAGGCGGAAACATAAATTCTGGCAGAACAAATGCAAGGCAACAATCAGGAAAGCAAAGCAAGACTTTGAGGAGCGTATAGCTAAAAATACTCAGAGAAATAACAAAGACTTCTTTAAGTACATTAGAAGTAAGAACCCAACTAGGAAGGCCATTGGACCATTAGATGACAATGGGAGGCAAGGGGATATTAAAATGGAAACAGAGATTGCAGAGAGACTCAATGAATTCTTTGCTTCAGTATTCACTGAAGAAGACAGAGGCCACATGCCCAAAACAGAGCCTATCTTCGTAGGGAGGGAAAGCGAAGAATTAAGCCAGATAGAAATAACCAGGGAGGAGGTCCTTGCATGTCTTGTTAAACTAAACACTAACAAATCACCAGGACCAGATGGCATTCATCCACGAGTTCTCAGGGAACTTAAAGATGAAATTGCTGATCTCCTAGCCAAAATATATAATCTTTCCCTCAAATCAGGCTTTGTGCCTGATGACTGGAAGGTAGCGAATGTAACACCAATTTTCAAAAAAGGATCCAGGGGTGATCCAGGAAATTACCGACCTGTCAGTTTGACATGTGTCCCAGGTAAAGTGATGGAAACCATCCTAAAAGATAGAATTAATAGGCACATAGAAGAGAAGGCGCTGCTAAAGGAGAGCCAACATGGCTTTTGCAAGGGCAAATCATGCCTCACTAATCTGTTGGAATTTTTTGAGAGTGTCAACAAGCATGTGGATAAGGGGGATCCAGTTGACATTGTTTATCTGGACTTTCAGAAGGCTTTTGACAAGGTCCCACACCAAAGACTGTTGAATAAACTTACCAGTCATGGAATAAAGGGACAGGTCTTGTCCTGGATCAGCAACTGGCTAAGGGACAGGAAACAGAGGGTAGGACTAAATGGACACTTCTCCAAGTGGAGGGAAGTAAAGAGTGGGGTCCCCCAAGGTTCAGTACTAGGACCCCTGCTTTTCAACCTCTTCATAAATGATCTAGAGGTAGGAGTAAAAAGCAAGGTAGCCAAATTTGCTGACGACACTAAATTATACAGGGTAGTGAAAACTGTGAGAGATTGTGAGGAGCTCCAGAGGGATCTCTTGACACTGGGGGAGTGGGCAAAACAGTGGCAAATGAGTTTCAACATTAGTAAGTGCAGAGTGATGCATGTTGGGGCAAAGAACCCCAATTACATTTATAAACTGATGGGGTCTGAACTCTCTGCGACAAACCAGGAGAGGGACCTTGGTGTCCTGGTGGACAACTCAATGAAGGTGTCAACCCAGTGTGCCTCAGCAGTGAAAAAAGCAAACTCAATGCTAGGGATCATTAGGAAGGGTATAGAAAATAAGTCAGCAAGTGTCATTTTGCCTCTTTATAAATCTATGGTGAGGCCCCATCTGGAATACTGTGTACAGTTCTGGTCGCCATACCTCCAGAAGGATATTATGGAGCTGGAAAAAGTGCAGAGGAGGGCAACCAGAATGATTAGGGGACTGGAACACCTTCCTTACCATCTGAGGCTGCAACGGTTGGGCCTCTTCACTCTTGAACGACGACGTCTAAGAGGTGACCTGATTGAAGTTTATAAAATCATGCACGGTGTGGACAAAGTAGATAAGGAAAAACTGTTTTCCCTATCGCATAACACTAAAACTAGGGGACACTCCATGAAACTTTTGTGTAATAGTTCTCAAACAAATAAGAGAAAGTACTTTTTCACCCAGAGGATTACTGGTCTATGGAACTCCCTGCCAGAAGAAGTGGTGACAGCTGTCAGTCTTGACAGCTTTAAGAAAGGATTAGACAAGTTCATGGAGGACAAGAGTATCAATGGCTATAATTATGGATACTTAAGGACAACCTCCGGGTTGGAGAGATAGGCAGGATATCTCTCAATATCATTTCCAGGGAATCCTAAGCAGGTGAAGGCATCTCCCCTTGACCATCAGGTGGGGAGTTTAAAAAGCGCTGGAGGCACCAGAGATCCTGCTGCTGCCGCCAAACTGGGACTGCTGCCTGAGCCACTCCCAGAGCCCTTGCCACCGGCTCCGGGAGGAGAAACAGCTGCGCCCAGCGCCCCTCCCCTTGACCATCAGGTGGGGAGTTTAAAAAGCGCTGGAGGCACCAGAGATCCTGCTGCTGCCGCCAAACTGGGACTGCTGCCTGAGCCACTCCCAGAGCCCTTGCCACCGGCTCCGGGAGGAGAAACAGCTGCGCCCAGCGCCCCTCCCCTTGACCATCAGGTGGGGAGTTTAAAAAGCGCTGGAGGCACCAGAGATCCTGCTGCTGCCGCCAAACTGGGACTGCTGCCTGAGCCACTCCCAGAGCCCTTGCCACCGGCTCCGGGAGGAGAAACAGCTGCGCCCAGCGCCCCTCCCCTTGACCCGCAGTGAAGATGCCGAATGTCGCCACCGCTGCACCTCGGGCCCACCTTTCATCACTCGCCTCCGGCCAGGACTTTAAAAAGGCTGTGTGAGGCACTAGAACTTTCATTTTTGTATTTTTATCTGCTGGCGGGGTTGGATTGAGTGTGTGTGACAGTTGATGTTGTTAGTGTGGCTGTAGTGCAGTCACACTTTATATTGCCTATATTGTGTTTTTGTATTATTGTATTTTGTAACTGAGAATTGCCACTTTGTGGAAATTTCTATTGTACCTGTAATTTATTTGTGTTTCTGGGTTTACATTGTATCTTTACTATTTGTTTGGGACCGGATCGTCCTCTTCTTTGGCTTTGTTAGGGACCTATGAGCTATGGGGTTATGTTTTGGGGACATTAGTAGTTGAGGGATCGTGTTTATGTTTGGGTCTGTATTAAACGTGATAATGTTGTATTGTTAACATTGTAGAAATTGCCATTTTGTAGAGAATTCTAGTGTAATTTATTTGTATTACCTGTATTGTACTTACTGTTGGTTTTGTTTATATTTTGACTGTATATTGTGTATTTGATTATGTTGTAATGCCGCCCAGAGTCGGCCATGTGCTGAGAGGGGCGGGGTACAACTTAAAATTATTATTATTATTATTATTATTATTATTATTGGGAATACCCTGAAGGAAATGGTGAGCCACTGTGTGAGACAGAATGCTGGACTGGATGGGCTGTAGCCTGTTCCAGCAAGGCTGTTCTTATGTTCTTATGTTCTTATGTTTGTTAACTGCCCTGAGTCAGCCTTGGCTGATTGAGCGGGGTAGAAATAGAACAAACAAATAAATAAATAAATTTCTGCACAAGAGAAGGTTGTCACAGCTAACTGATAAAATGCAACCAGTTGCATGCCCAGTCACACACTCACACACATCCAAACACTTGCCCATCAGCTACCATTTGTGGCAGCATATTCTATGATTCCTCTGGGTGCACAAAAATATCTAGTAAGGGCTGGACACTGTGTTAGCAATGGATTAACATTTTGTGCTCATGTTTACATTAATAAGCAGGATAGGTAAAGGTCACCGTTGCTCGTATCTGACTCTAGGGTTCAGTGCTCATCTCTGTTTACAACCAAACAGCCAGCACTGTCTGCATTTGCAGATGTTTCCGTAGACATGTGGCAGGCATGACTAGGCACTGGAGTGTACGGAACACTGTTTACATTCCAAAGATGTAGTACCTATTTATCTATTTCTTGCTTTCGAACTGCTAGGTTGGCAGGAGCTGGGACATGTCTCGAACTGCTGACCTCCTGACCTTCCGTTACCAAGTTCAGCGTCTTAACCACTAAGCCACCGCAGTCCTTCAATAAGCGGAATACTAGATGGTAAAAATATTTTCCATTTTCAGATCAGCCCATGAAAGAATTACTGATGTGCATTATACAGACAAATACAGTACTGAGAAAATTCCATGGCTTATTCCACCTATATTATCTTCTTAAAATATTGAGAAAGGCCTCTATAGAACTCTCCCTCCCTATGAAAATATGTTATAAAAATGTTAATTTTTGCCAGCAAAAAATAAAATATTTCTACTATGTTTAGAAATCTAGTAGCCTGATATTACTAGTGCCAAATGAACACAATTATTAATTTATCAATCAGAGAAGTCATATGACCTCCATAAAAATATAGCAACAAATACAGAAAATAAAACAAGTACAATATCTAGACATCGACCAGTAACGTAGCCCTTCTACATATTGCAGCTAGGAAAAGTTAGCAGCTTGGTTAACAAACAGCTCAGCTCCTGTCTCCCCTTTCGAACTACGGAGGTTGTTGGGTTGCTGATTTTTCTGCCCCTTTTTGTGGACTACCCTAAGGTTGGGTGAGGAGCGTGGGGCTGTTGCCACTTGTAGTGTTTTTATCTTATTTTACTTTGTAATGTTCTTATTCTACTTTTATTATTGTCACTTTAAACTCTTTGCCTTTGAAGGCTGTACCTTCAACTTTGTATGGGCCACTTTGGGTCACCCTTGGGGCTGAGGAAAGCGGGGTACAAAAATAAATATTTATTATTATTATTATTATTATTATTATTATTATTATTATTATTATTATTATTATTATTATTATTATTATTATTATTATTATTATTATTATTATTATTATTATTATTATTATTTCTATGGGAAATTCAATTAAAGTAATTTACGCTGTAAGAAACATCCCGGAAAACACATTAATTACATTAACCGAGATTCCACTGTATAAGGATTGTGATCTAACAGGCAGTACATGACCAGCCACTTATCTGAAATTTATGAAGCAAGGGTCAAAAAAGATAACTCCTGTTTTGTATGCACTTAAACTCTTTTTACTGCACTGGTCATTGACTGTAATAAAGTTTGTAAAGCACTCGTTTTTTTTTTTTCATTCATCATACAGTGTTAAGAGAGTGTATGATAGGAATATGGGCACCCTGACCCCACATGGGCAGTATCTTTCTTGAAACAGGGTATCTTGAAATCTACCTTCAAGTAAGGGTAGAATGTTAAATCTGGTGAGCATGAATGCTCTACATACATGCCTGACATGTGTATAACTAATATACAGTAATATAAAATATATAATATAAAAATACCACTTCCCAGAGGAGAACAGGTTCTATTTGCTAGGGGGAACGATTCTTGTTTCTCAGTATTTCAAGGATTCTGGGTGAGAAAACTCTGCATGCCTTTTGATATCCATTCTCAGCATAAAGTCAAGGGGCATGCCCAAGGACCTATTTTTCTTTTGATCAAAATTAACCACTTACTGATGTAAGCTTCTGTTAGCATATGTTACATACTTTTCAGGGTACATGGGTGAAAAGTATAGCCACAACCAGAATTTTAAATTACTAAATTGAATCTATGAACTGTTTCCAGTTGACTGACTCCACCTTCTAAATACAAGGCTGAATAGCTTACACTTGTTTTTCTCAATTTTAGGATTTTGGACTTCAATTCCCAGAAGTCTAAGTCAATTCCCCAAAGCACTGATCAGCCACTGCAGTGACTTAAGCCTCTGGGAATTGAAGTCCATCAGTGTTCCACAGAACATAGTATGGGAAACGCTGGCTTACACAGTTAGAAACACTGAGGATATGGCACAGAAAATTTATTTGTATTTTTTCCTACCATGGAGTTATATGTGCTAATCCAAAGAGTTATGCCATAAAGTAATTGAGCTTGGTTTTTTTTCTTTAAAGACATGGCTAGTGGAGAAAACATAGTGTCTGCCATTAATATAAAAATAATCTGTGACAGCTGTCATGCTACACATGGCCATATTGAGACGAAATGTACCACAAATTTATGTATAATAAGATTATATTTAAAGATTAGTCCCAGATATCTGAACTTTTTAACTTGTTCTAGGTCATTCCCCTGTAATGTCCACTGAAATATCTTCCAAATCCTAGAGAACACTATGATCTAAGATTGTGCAAAACTATGAGGCATCATTTTTATCATTGCAATAGAGTGCAAAGGCCACCAACATCCACTTTAGCCCCAGCTGGGTTAAAGAAAAAACTACCACATCATCTGCATATAGTAATAAAAGGGTTTGGTGGGAAACAAGTTTTGGGAAAAGACCCTCAATTAACCTCAGGGAATGTCCCATGTCATTTTTGAACAAATGGCAGCTGGTGTTGAAATACAGCTTTTAGTAGAGCATCAGCAATCTCTTTTCTGCCAAGGTCCTGTCCAATCTTCCCACAGATTTCAAAGGACTTAATCAGAAGCCCCTTTCAGGCTGAAAAGGCAATAAACAGTTTTCTCCCACTTAAGTAAGTAAAGTTCTCTGAGAGATGAAAACCAAATTATGTCCCAACCCTGGGATTCTTGAGTTTCCAAACTACAGTAGTTTAACAATTTATCACTTAAATGCCTTGCATAAAGCTTGCCAGGATTGCACAGCAGGCTGACAGAGCAATAGTTGTCAACTAAATTTGGGTCCCCTTGTCTGAAAATGGGTACTATTATTGTTTTGGTCAATACCAATGACCAGTATTGTCAATTAAAGCAAATTGAGTGGCTAAAGGCAAGGACCACCAATCCAGATGATTTTTCAAAAGTTGGGAGGGGCATCTTGACCTGAGGCTTTCCCAAGTTCTAATTTGCCAATTAAAGCTTTGATTTTCTTTGGTTCCAATGGAGATCCGACTGTTACGTTGCATGATATAAAATCTGTAAGGGCATACTCAGGAACTAGTGGATTATAGGAAAATATTGGATAAGTGCTCCTTCCATGCTTTTGCCAGCACCAAGTAATCTTAGAAGCCCAACCTACATCCAAAAAAATTTGTCCTTTGGACAGATTTTCTTTCAAACTCATGGAAAAAGTGGAGTCCAGCATATCATTAATACTGACATATGTTGGTCTCCACTTCTTCTGGATGATGAGCTAGGCTCTCTTTTGCAACCTTTACCACTGCTGAATGACATGCACTCTAGTCCTCTACAACCATCAGGTATTTTTTACTTTCATATATACCATGCAGACTCAAAAGTCCTATTAAGTCTTTATTAAAATGTGTGTACTGTACCCCACATTTCCCATTGCTGCTTTTATAATGCAAAAAAATGACAGAAGAGGAAGAAGCTGTTCTGTTTTTGTAGGCTGTCCACATGAGCTACAACGTAATAAAAATTGGGTTTCTAGCTCAGGTGAAGAACCTGCACAGATAATACGACCCCTCTGCTCACTATGTAAGGAACACTTGTGTTTTAATGAAGAATCAGCAGGGTTAAAGCTAGAGTTCCCAAACCTACAGACTCAGATGTTTTAAGATTAAAACACTGGCAAGTCCAAGGCTTGCTTCTGAGGACTGTTTTCCAAGAATATGAGCGGCCCTAAGCCTAGCTCAATTGGGCTAGCCTCCTTTTGTTTCTTTAGTTCTGAGCTCTATAATCATTACGCTACATTCTTCCCAACAGTTTCCAACTATCTCCATTTGTCTTTAACAGGTTTCTGACATTCTCCAAATCTTCTGGTTGTTCCTGTTGCTTACAAAATTTATGTCAATCACTTTTGCTGACCCTCTTCACCAAGGGTTCCCAACCTAAGGCCCGTGGTGTCATTTCATGTGGCCTGCCACCCCTCCAAGGGCATTTGAGAAACAAAATGGCTACCCCTTTGAAGCCATACATAAAATGAGAAGAGAAAGCATCAGAATACACAATTTCTGATTTCTCCTAGAACTACTTTACCCTGGTTATGCAGGAATAAGTACATGGCTCTGCTATATACTTAAAAATAATAATTTATATATGAATTAATAAATTCTTCGCATTGTAAAATGCCTTCTTTTAAATATTTTTCTGTTTATGCTTAATAAGTTTCTTTAAAATGCACTTAACAAGAAAAATGCTGATTAAATTTGCCCAAGTATAGAGTTTACATATCTTCTGCATGCAATATGCCCAAACTCCATATTATATATTTTGTGCCTGTAAGGAAAAACATCTGGAAACCATTTACAACAAATGAAAAATCAACAGAAACAATAAGCTCAGTTTCTAGGCCAGAGATAATACGAGTAATGGATTAGAGGCTGATCGAAACAACCAAGGCAAAGTTTCTTACTACCTGTTAGCAGAAATAGAGCAAGTGTTAAATTCAACCACGGAATCAGATACAGTACAAATCTAAAATCGCAATTCTGGGAAATAGTTGCTCTGCTAACCAAATTTGCATATACATTTTCCTATGCAATCAGGTATAAAACTCACATTCAGATTTTAAATTTGCATTTACAGGAAGTTTAGTGAGGGGGAAAAGATTAAATATACTTACCCTGGATGGACTAGGATGTCCTCCATTCCCCCAGGACCCTGAGCTAGTTCTGTCTTCTACATCTAGGGACAAAAAAGTTCTTTAGGCTTTATTGCAATAATTCTTTCCTTTTGTATAGACACTTTTAAATTAATGTTTCAAATTAATCTCCTGTTGACTTTAATTAAGAACCAGGCACAAGGCTACTACAATGATAGTGGCTTCTGACCCAACGACTTAAATTAACTCATTTAAATTCACAGCAAAAGTGAACTGGACCCTCAGGAACCAGAGGTTTGTACATAAAAATTATTCCAGTTACTAAGTCTTTCAGAAGACTCTAAGAAGTGTCTGGAAGTCACTGAATAAAGTTGAATTTAAACCATAGCACAAAAAGACACGGGCTCAAGGATGAAACTTAAAACAAGGAACAGCAAATAAAGTACAAAAACCAATACAAACACGGGAATATGTTTTCAATTGAAAAAGACTGCTGGCCCATCTAGCCTGCTACTGATAAATCTGACTGGGAGAAGTTGTACAGTATAGGATTTCTTCCTACTAAAAGATCCGTGGTACTGTCTGGCAAACCCCCATTTAAAATACTAATCAGGCCCAATCCCATTTAGTTTACAAACCAGTGATGGCAAACCTTGGCACTCCAGCTGTTCTTGAACTTGAGTTCCCAGAAGCCTTGATGAGCAGAATTTCTGACTTTGGCTTCTGATAGTTGAAGTCAAAGAACACCTGGAATACGAAGGTGAGCCATCATGGGACCAGGTGTTTTTAGGATGGTATGGTGATCACAGACATTCCACATATACATTTTTTTTGTCTGAACAGTGCATATTTTTCCCACTAAGATCTTACAAATGGATCTAGACAGTACCACTACAGTTTAAAAAATAATGCAGGCACTGTCTCTTGTGTTGGACAAAGTCTGAAGAAATTTCATCTCGGCCATGAACTTGCCGCGTGTTACCATGTTGTAAAATCAAAAAGCAAATAACAACATTCTGTAGTATACTCAGGTATCTCTGTTATCTGTATCTATGATTTGGCACTCTATAGACCAGTGATGGCGAACCTTTTAGAGGCTGAGTGCCCAATGAGGAGGAGGCGGTGTTCCCGAACCCCCTGCAGGTGCACCCAACACCCCTGCGCGGGTGCATGCCTCCTAGGGGTGGGTGGATGTCTGGTCTCCTCACCTCACCCCCACCTCCTGAACGGGATTTCAGCTTCCCATCTCGCCTCCCCATTGGTAGTGTGCAGATACAGGGACATGTCCCTTCCCAAAAGAAGTGATAATGAAGAAAAGTGGTTTGCAAAATAATATTTAGAAGATAGTCTTTTATTTCTTTCATATAAAGAAAATTTCTGATCTTGTAGCATTAAACATGAAGATAACAATTTGGTGTTCTGGCCTTTATTCTGTTTGGCTCCAGATTTATTATTCTTACCAAATCACCTTTTCAGAAGCAGATGGTATAATAACTACCTTACAAAGGTACCTTAACTGATTACACATGCTAAACTGCTGTTAAGACTCTTTTTTCTCAGAAGGGTCACAGGATTTTTAAATTTATTTTGCTGCAAGTAGGTTTCTCCTTGACAAAAATGGGAACGGTTGCAAAACTTGTGTTTTCCCAGAAAAATGAACCTGACAAGATTGTGGGGTTTTTTTTTTTTTGAGGACACAGTATAATGATGTTTTTGTTTTGTTTCATAGTCTCCCTATAATACAGAAAGAGAAAAGAGAAATAACAGCAGAGGTGAAGAAAACATTTGACATAAAGAAATGTAATTGCAGATTGATTTTATTGACTTTGGTCACCTGAGAAGGTAAACAAAAATGGTTGCTTCTAACATAACTCCCAAAGCATCTTGGTGTTGCTCGTTGATACGCAGGGCTGTTATATCAAATGCCTCATGCTAGCTAATGGAAATTCTGAAGCTATGTCATGGCACAAGAGAAGTAACAAAATTCCCTTAACTTTATTGTTTAAGACAAAGTCCATTACGTACTGCACAGCCTACTGTTGCATATTGGTGTAAGCCTGCTTGGTTGTTCATGAAAAATGTGAGGAAATATGAGAAAATTTCCTGATTACTATGGTGTGAAAGGTAGAGAATAAAGAAAGCTGAGAGGGGAAAAATGATCTACATGAAATATGGTGTTGGAGGTGAATTTTGTGGCTACTCTGGACTGCAAGAAAAGTGAACATGTGGACCCTAGAGCAGACTGAGCCTGAACTACTATCTTTGGAGATAAAAATGACAAAACTGAGGCTTTCATACATAGGGCACATCCTGAGAAAGCAAGATTCACTTGAAAAGACAATAGTGCTGGAAACGGACTATACAAAGGAAGCATTAAGTTTGTAAGACATGAGCAGGGCTGTTAAGGATAGGAAATTTTGGAATTCACTCATTCATTTGGTTGCCATAAGCTGGAGGCATCTTGATGGCACATGAAAACAATACAGTAAAATCCTGCCTTATGAACGCCTTGCGCAACAGAAAACTCACCACACGGAATGAAATCTATTGAAAATAATGCCTCAGTTTACGGATTTTTTCGGAACGGATTAATTGGTTATCAATGGAGTCCTATGGGAAACCACACAATGCATTCCTATGAGTGCTTCACGATAAGGAATTTTTGTGATAAGGAAAACCCTGTGTAATGAATTAATTCCATAAAGCGGGGTTTTACTATAATAACAAGCTAGGAAAAGTGCTTTTTCTTGCATGGAATGACTGAAAATGAATCAGCAAACCAGAGAAACAAATCCTAAAAAAATTATGAATTCTGTCTCTTTTTTCGTAGGAGAACAAACCAGAGGTGGCTACATCCAAGCAACAAGATAAAACAACCATGGGGCAATGTCTGTTATTTCTTTAGCTATTTCTGCTGCAAACAGAAAGATTAAGCTGCATACACCAAGATACTGCTCATAACCAATGCCACCTTATTTAAAAGGCCAATATACAGCACCAAGTCTGGCCAGGTTATTCTGCTATGGTAATAGAGTGGACCATACTGCCAGCGACTCAATGCCAAGTGTCAGGTGGCAGTTAACTAACATGATAACCCAAAGGACTTTAAAAAAGGCTCAGGGCCAGAAAGTGACTCAAAGAACTGGATCAGTGGTATGGGGTTCATGCTGCGATGCAGAAGGCAGATGAAAGTCCACTGCATTATGTTCTCAGGACAGTCTCCATGGCTGTCACCAAATATCACCAATATTTGAGTTTGGATACAGTAGAAGAAGAATATACAGCACTTAAGAAACACAACTACACTTCATCCACAAGTACTAAGTACTAGTTTATACTGTTCATTCCTAAATTCTACTGTATTACTAAAGCCGCATACATCCTTCTTAGCTATTGTAATAGCATTCCAGGTAAGAGCATGCCATTAAATTAATACATAGTGATACCAGAGTATTATTTGCCATCATTGTCATTATGGATTATTATTAATTCTATTATCTTAAACAGCTTTACTCTGAATGAAAACATGTATAAAAGCTTAACAAAGCAAAGCATTAAATTATATGTAGAATATCAATTCGATCTAAAAGTGCAGTTATAGAGCTTAAATACAATATCTGCAATTTAGGCACATAGATAAAGATATGATTTATTGTCACTTCAATCTTGTTTCCCTTATCTGCTATGTTAACATGTTTCTAACTAAGGTTCTCTTCACAATAGTTAACATATGAAATACGGAACACAAATAACAGAAGATATGCAGGTAAATATTTAATTATTACAATGTATACCATTTAAATGACAATCAGATCAACTACTACTCTTAGTTAAGAAGTAGAGCTTTTTAAAATAATGAGTGTTATCTAATTAATTATCAAAAGTTTTAGATTCTAATTCAAGACACATTGAAAACATAAGATGAAACTCTGAATAGAGTTTCAAATACATTTTTGTAGCATATTTTGGCTTCATGGTTTTCTCCCTTATGAAAGGTGCATTCCTTTGTTGAATATAAATAACAACAAGCAACAAAGACACCAAGACATGCCTTCCAACAATGTTTAAGCTCCTCATAGGAGTATTTGCAAGGTGAATATATAATTTATTAATTAAAATCCCTGTATCCAATTAAACAGGAAAGTCAAGATGTACAAAAGATGAGCTGCTAATTGAAAAGCTACCAAAAAAGGCAAAAACATGGGGGGGAGGAGAGATAGATACCTTAAAATGACATGTGTAGATTATAAAAACACATTGAACCACTGGTATAGAGTTGGATCAATACCTACCTAAAAATATTGGGGTAAACTAATTTTCATATTAAGAAACGTCCCGGGGAACGCATTAATTATGTTAGCCTAGGTTTTACTGTATATTGGGCTACCATATTTTGATCAAGGAAGAGAAATCAAATATCTGTTATACATGGATGACCTAAAACTATATGCAAAAAGTCAAAATGAAAATGATATTCAGATAAAATTTGGACTTTACAAATGTGCAAATTTTTCTATACAGCAAGGCAAAATTAACAAACTAGATTGAATAGAACTAAGAAAATTGATATTATAAAATCATTATCAAGTGATGACAACTATAAATACCTTGGAGTACAGTGGAACCTTGGCTAACGTAATTAATGCATTCTCCGGGACGTTTCTTACAGTGAAAATTACCTAACTGAATTTCCCATAGAAATGCATTGAAAACCAAAATACATTAACCGAAACGCGGTTTCCCGTAGAAATGCATTGAAAAGCAATTAATCCGTTCCAAAAAAAAATCTGTAAACCGAGCCACTATTTTCTATGGGTTTTCTTTTGTTATGCGATTTTCATGTTAACCAAGCCATTTGTTAACTGAGGTTCCACTATACTGTACTAGAAACATATACCATCCTGTAACAAATGTGGAACATTTAACACAAAACATATACATCAAAAGCCTGGAGAAATAATAAATCTGATCATCCCAATCTCTGAGCATTTCCCCATTATTTGTCATTTTTGCCGCCTTCATTATCACTTTATACTAACTTCTTCAGTCTCTATTATAAGTAAATATTTTGTTATTTTTATTTCTTCTTACTTTATTTTATTTTCTATAGCTTAAAGGAGCGTGTGTGCACAAACATACACACAGGAAAAATTTCTTCCTGTATCCATTAGAGATATGTTCCAAAACTTCACATGGATAACAGAAACCATGGTAAACAGTGAATCTGGTATTTAATCATACATACCACAATCACAGAAGCAAGGTATATGTCCAAATGCATATGAAATTCTGTTTGGGGCCATGGAAAATGGCCACCATTTTTATGGTGCATTAGTAGAACTAGCCACTAGAGGCCACTGTCTGCAGTGATTACTGCTGTCCGCAATTTCAACTATTTGTGGTAAGTCTCAGAGTGTATCCCCTGAGCATACAGGGCATGACCTGTATATATTACACATATCAATGATTTTTTTTTTAGACCCGTGGATAACTGAAACCAAGAAAACAGAACCTACAGAGATTGGAGGGGCAGCTCTATTTATAAACTGCCATACTCATGTCAGTGCAACGGATGAGCCTCGCCTTGGGAAAACCTCCTTCATGATCAAGGTATCTCCTCTGCCAGGTATCTAATGTCAGTGTTCTTCCAGACTGTTAGATTAGATAAGAGACTGATCACTTGAATAGTAAAATATACTAGATGGGTGGTAATACAATTTAATTTTTGCACTTGTATGCCGCCCAATCAGGGAACCCGACTCAGGGTGGCTCACATGGTAAATAAACAATATACACAATATACAATACACAATATGCACAGTAAATACACAGTAATACAATATACAAAATTCAATCTACCAAAACAGCATATAATATAATAATATACCACAACACAATCCTATAACAACCTCTCCACCCTGGCCACAGGCAAATTCCAAGGGCAGCGGCGGTGAGGTCCAGCCGCCCGCCACCATAATGGCCCTTCCAAGTATGGAGGAGGGCGAGGCCCAGGAGTGCCGGCAGGTGGGGTGGTCCTGGTGGCCATGGCTGGAGGGCCTCTTTGCCCCAGCCGAGGCCAAAGTCCGTGGGACTTAGTAGACGCCTGAGCCGCTCAATGAACAATTAAATAAATAAATCAATAAACATTTTCAGCTAACCAACTGAATTAAATTAAAAGTTCCACCTAGTATTTTTATATTCTCTTTCTTTTTTTCTCACATGAAGTAATAGTATGGATATAAATGAAAGGTCCTGGTGACCTTTCTTGAAGGAAGAAACTGGACAAAATGGTGGAAATAACACAATTAATTCCTCCTGAAGGGGAAAAGATGCGGGATAAGAGCAGGAATCCCATGGACAAGGACCATTATCCATCATATGCAACTATTCTATAGATACTTCAATCTATTGAAGGTATATGTGGGGGGGACCATGTGGATTCCAATGATACAGGCCACAAACAAAAGAACACAGACAGTGATACAGTAAATAGTCATGATTTCATATAGAGAATATGGCCTGATTTCTATAGTGACCTAATAGAACGAAACTGCTTGTGTATCCTGACTATATTTGCATTCAAAGTTGGGGTCTGGGCAAGAGTCACATAAAAAACACCTATGGGACATCTACATTCCAACTTTCATTTTTATTAAAAATGAAAAATTGTTTTAAATAATAAATTTGTTTAAATTGGCAATTTTATCAATTTTTAATTGGCCATTCAGAATTTCTGTTGGCTAAAATAAACTCTGGATTAGATACAGTACAGAATGGAATGGAAACAAATTGTATTAAGAACGCATCCAGGGAACGTCAGCAACCAATACCTCCATTATAGCCTTGCAAGAAAAAACAGAAACCTATGAAGCATGAACCTTTTCTTAACACCGTTGAAAACTCTTGTCATCAAAATATTTTAATTTATCTTTACAATATTCAGGTCTTCTTGCATATTAAGGATTTGTACAATGATCTGAAAAATGGCAAGCAATCACCCCTGTATGTTATCTTCATAGGTCTTGCCTACGTTTTCAGCCAATTTTCTTTGTATTTAGACTTAAATGTGCAAACCATACTGTATTAGTCTGCAAAGCATCAATGAGAAGGCTTAATTAAGTAACACTGACAGATAAATCCATTTCTTTTGCAGTAATCAAATCAAAGCAGGTTGACATAACACAGAAACTTAATACAGATATTCCCTCGTAATTGGAAAAGGGCCCTTTACTTCTCATTAAAGCAATCTTCTGGGTATTGGAATAATAAGACATCTCAGGGCTTTAATATAACCCTATAAAAGTCTCAAGATACAGACTCCCTTAAGTAAATATGCAAGATTATCTAATTCTTTCATCATAGTGGAACATGTGATTCTTATTGTTTAAAATTGTTAATTCTTCATGTCATGTATTCTCTCAAAAATGAGAAGATATAATGGTATAAACACTATTACTGAAATGATTTCAAAAGCAGAATGATGAATTTATAGAAAAACTGAAACATTCATTTTTTAACTGATAAATGATATTGGAGGGGTACACAGAAATAGCTTCCTCGAAGACTGTGGTATTTTTGAACCACAATTGGGTGTACCCTGGTAACATCAAGATTGTGTTGCCAGCTAATCTTTCTCACACTCAGTCAGGCGAAAGGAACTGCAGAATGAACTCACCAACAGGTACCTTCATTTTGACAGTTTCACATCTGGCTTAGATACAGAAGAAGAAAAATATTGGACAGACACAACTTTACTAAAGATCAACTTCATTGATTTTTTTTATTCATGAAATTACCATGAAAGTTTACTACTACTTCAAAGTGAGTTGTATTTGATGGAGAAGATAATAATATTCTCAAGGCTGCAGCAGTCCATTGCAGTCCTGGTGTTAAATCTTGCATGTCTCATTTCATATGTGCCACAGGAAATGGCTCCGTGATCATAGTGTGTGGGTCACTTCATGGCAAGCTGGGATCCACCTTAAACAAATTCACACCAATGGCATTTTTCCTGCTTCAGGAAAAAAAATGCATTCTCGGATACGAGTTGCAGCTGACACCGCCAACGTTATTATGCAAAGCCAGTGTTGCTGATTTTTAGCTGATTTAAAAACATGCCTATTTTTTTTAAAAAAATCACGTGGATGAACATCTAGATCAGGGGTTCCCAACCTTTTTATGCTGTGGGCCTGACCACGTCCCCCAGACAGCTGAGCGGGCCTAACTACATCCCCTGAAGCAGGAGCAGGCACATTTACAACAGGCGCGGGTGCATTTACCGTATTTATTCGAGTATAACGCGCAAAATTTTATACCCAAAAAAGGACTCAAAGTTTGGGTGCGCGTTATACACGAGGACTGGGTGCGCGCCTCTTTTAAACGAGCCTCAAGGGTAGGCACGGAGCACGCCGCGGCCCTCCTCCCAGGCGGCGGCAGGCGCCCAGGTCCCGCTGCCGCCGCCGCTCACCTGCACGCACCCGCCGGAACGGTAAGGGGGAGGCGCTAACGCCAGCCACCCGCGCTCCCGGGCCGCGCGACTGAAGCCGGCGCCGGGTAGGCACGGAGCGCGCCGCGGCCCTCCTCCCAGGCGGCGGCAGGCGCCCAGGTCCCGCTGCCGCCGCCGCTCACCTGCACGCACCCGCCGGAACGGTAAGGGGGAGGCGCTAACGCCAGCCACCCACGCTCCCGGGCCGCGCGACTGAAGCCGGCGCCGGGTAGGCACGGAGCACGCCGCGGCCCTCCTCCCAGGCGGCGGCAGGCGCCCAGGTCCCGCTGCCGCCGCCGCTCACCTGCACGCCCGGGAGCGCGGGTGGCTGGCGTTAGCGCCTCCCCCTTACCGTTCCGGCGGGTGCGTGCAGGTGAGCGGCGGCGGCAGCGGGACCTAGGCGCCTGCCGCCGCCGCTCACCTGCACGCACCCGCCGGAACGGTAAGGGGGAGGCGCTAACGCCAGCCACCCGCGCTCCCGGGCCGCGCGACTGAAGCCGGCGCCGGGTAGGCACGGAGCGCGCCGCGGCCCTCCTCCCAGGCGGCGGCAGGCGCCCAGGTCCCGCTGCCGCCGCCGCTCACCTGCACGCACCCGCCGGAACGGTAAGGGGGAGGCGCTAACGCCAGCCACCCGCGCTCCCGGGCGTGCAGGTGAGCGGCGGCGGCAGCGGGACCTGGGCGCCTGCCGCCGCCTGGGAGGAGGGCCGCGGCGTGCTCCGTGCCTACCCGGCGCCGGCTTCAGTCGCGCGGCCCGGGAGCGTGGGTGGCTGGCGTTAGCGCCTCCCCCTTACCGTTCCGGCGGGTGCGTGCAGGTGAGCGGCGGCGGCAGCGGGACCTAGGCGCCTGCCGCCGCCGCTCACCTGCACGCACCCGCCGGAACGGTAAGGGGGAGGCGCTAACGCCAGCCACCCGCGCTCCCGGGCCGCGCGACTGAAGCCGGCGCCGGGTAGGCACGGAGCGCGCCGCGGCCCTCCTCCCAGGCGGCGGCAGGCGCCCAGGTCCCGCTGCCGCCGCCGCTCACCTGCACGCACCCGCCGGAACGGTAAGGGGGAGGCGCTAACGCCAGCCACCCGCGCTCCCGGGCCGCGCGACTGAAGCCGGCGCCGGGTAGGCACGGAGCACGCCGCGGCCCTCCTCCCAGGCGGCGGCAGGCGCCCAGGTCCCGCTGCCGCCGCCGCTCACCTGCACGCACCCGCCGGAACGGTAAGGGGGAGGCGCTAACGCCAGCCACTCGCGCTCCCGGGCCGCGCGACTGAAGCCGGCACCGGGTAGGCACGGAGCACGCTGCGGCCCTCCTCCCCAATTGTCGTCTAGCGCCCAGGAGCTCCACCCGCCGCTGCCCCACTGGAACGGTACGGGAACCCTCTGGTGGAGGCGCTACCGCCAGCCACCCGCGCTCCCGCGCCGCGCGACTCAAGAGCCGGCAAGGGTAGGCACGTTTCTTATGTCAATTTCAATGCGTGGTGTGAAAAAAATTTTATACCGAGATTTCATGGAAAATTAGGGGTGCGCGTTATACACGAGTGCGCGTTATACTCGAATAAATACGGTACTTAAGTCTGGGTGCATTTTATGGCTGATGTAAATACATCCACTTCCACGAGTTGTGAGGGTGGCCACGGACCACATGAAATGGTGTCACGGGCCAGGTTGGGCTCATGGGCCGTAGGTTGGGAATCCCTTATCTAGTTCTATCAGCTTCCCTTTATTGGTGTGTGTATATAGAGAAATCTGGTTAAATTCTGCTGTCAAAAAAACTATCCACAATATCAGTCTCCTACTATGAAATTGAACACTCAAGATATTCATGTTTTTAAAAATATTTCAAATCAATTGGACTATGTATTTGATCATTATTCCTTCCACCAAAATGAAACTTGCTCACTATCTCAATGTTCATCAAAGGCTCCCAGATGAGTAATTATCTATGAGTAAGCAAATTTGTTTCTGTTTGAAAAATCCCAGAAGAGTATATGCCCTGTTGGTGGTTCTCTTCATCATTGAGGAGTACATGCTTCCATTTGGAATGCCACCAAGTAACCTCCTCCATAGAGGATGATGCTCTGTTATTACTATCATGTGAGCAGCACATTGACGGTGGCGGTGGCTAGAGTGAGGGCAGGGGCTAGATTACTTGGCACCGTGGGACATGGGCTGCCTACCCCAGCTCTACTACATAATGGGAGTGAGATACAGTAAAATCCTGGTTTACAACTTTGGCCCATTCTGAAAGCCTTCATCCTAAACCAGAAAAATCATAAACCAAAGCACATTTTTCCATAGAAATGCATTGGAAAATTAAAAACCCATCCCCACTGGACCAAAAATAATAAAAAAATACAACCCTCCCCCCCAAAAAAACCAAATAAATGCCAGACATGATCCTCTCCCATACTCCCATTGACCCCACCAGCTGGTATCCCACTCTTCCGCACCTCGAATTGGCACTGCACTCTTTAAAAAGCAAGTAAATCATCAAAATGATTTCTAAAATAATTTTTAAAACCTGTGTGAGAGAAAAATCCAAGAAACAAGCCATCAGTAGGAGAAATGCTTACTCCTTGGTAACTTAAGCCTAAGATTACAGCCTGGCAATTTTATTTATTGCATAATAAAACAGAGCCCACTTTAGAACATCAAGATAAAATAAAACACACTTCCAAGTTATACTATCATAAACCTGACACTAAAAGTGCCAAAGAATTCTGCTGTTGTTGAAACAATGTTAAACAGAATAGCTATGTCAATGTATACAGCAGGATTTCTCAACTTTTATAAGCCAAAGGCTGGGCCACATTCCCTCAAACAGCTTTGGGGGCCCGATGGCCATTTTGCCCTTCCTCCACCACATGGCACTTCCTGGTGTGGTGGAGGCGGTGGGGGCCACATGAAATGGCACTGCAGGCCACATCTGGCCCATGGGCCGCAAATTGAGAATCCTTGGAATATAGACACAGTCAGGGGTGGCACTATGCAAAACATCCCAACTAACTTACTCTTTTCACTTGCTTATTTTGCTCCAACTGCAAACTTTCAGAACTGGCTACTGTAACCAGCAGCACCTGCATAAGAGTAAAGCCACAGGAGGAATAAACAATTATTTGTGAAAAACTATATTTTCAGATAATGCTACCACAATGTTTTATCGAAGTATGACTGATTCAAAGTAAATAAATTGTTTTTCTAAAAAAAATAGGGCTTGTTTTGCTGGGTATCGATTGTATCTTTTATTAGTGAATAGAAAGATTAAATCCTATATTAGGATGCATATTTCCCCCACAAATGAAAGTTAACTACTGCTTTGAAAAAGTGCCAAACTGGGAAAGGCAATTCAATGTGACAAAAAAGAGCACTTTTAAAGCAACCAATAATAAACAGGCCACTGGGGGCAGCAATAATCACCTACAAGCCATTCTGTATAAACCCCATGCATTGTTTTAAAAAGATGATTTAAATAATAAAACTAATTTAATCTAGTAAAGGCTTTCAATCTTAAAAGTATATTAATATTGCATTAATCTTAACTATTTCTAATCTTTACTATCACTGGATTAATTGTCACACATAATATTCCAAGTTTAGAAACAACTATTCATACCTTGCTATCTATACCTATAAATCTCTGTGTTAACTGTTGGAATGTGACAAAGAATGTTGCACCAGGTCCCACTAGCCCCGACCGAGCCTCCGTGCACTCGCCTGACCGGGGTTCACATATAATTGTCGGGTTGAATTTTGCACCAGTGGGGCAGGAGCCCCCAGAACGCAAACAAAAAGAAAGGATTCCATTTCCCAATGTTCATTGGGTCGTGCCGCGCGACAGCCAATCAGGCTGAGAGGCACGAGCAAAAGGAATGTTCGGAAACGCGCCGTGGCCAACCAAAATTAAGCCACAGGAAAAAACCGCTACACAAGCGGTAAACACAAACGCCAAACTACAAGCCCCAGTGTCCTGCACGCCATGAGCGTGCAGAACACTGAGGAAGCCGGTACGCAAAAAAATAAAAAATAAAAACACACCGGAAGTGCAAGTCCGCCACAGGCGGACGCAGTGCCTTACAGCCACGCAAAACAAAACACCACAAAACTACACCGCGTAACACCCACCGTCCTTCTTTCCCAGAGCAACAGGGAGAAGAGGGACTCCCTCTCCTCCATGCTACCCCACCAAAGATGCAGCAAGACCACCACCGGACTCAAAAAAGGTTGAGCCGGGGTGGAAAAAAACACACAATAAAATGGGGGGGGTTTCAAGAGGGATAGAAGGTACTGGTGCCTTCCTTCCCTCCCCCTTGAAAGTGAGCCAACTCTCCAGGAAGCAAAGCCACCCTCCCCAACACTGCCTGAAGAGCCGCTGGGATTCCCGCGGCCCGGCCAGCGAGGCCGGGCCACATTAAGAAAAGCCCCCACCGCTATGGTTCCCGTGGCCCGGCCAGCAAGGCCAGGGCATGGAAAGAAAAGCCCCCGCCGCTACGGTTCCCGCGGCCCAGCCAGCAAGGCCCGGCCGCGGAAAGAAAAGCCCCCGCCGCGACAGTTCCTGCAGCCTGGCCAGCGAACTTATTAAAAAATAATAAAAATAAATTATTTAATACTTAAAGAAAACAATTAAGTAAAACACAAAAATACAAACAAAAATATCCAAAATAACACAAAACCAAACAAAAACACCACAAATTATACAACAAAAACAAAAACAAACACCACCCAGCGAAACACCACAAAATCAAAAAAGGAAAAGAAAAACCCCAAAATAAACAAAACTAGCCAACTCACCAGCAGACATCCACCCTCAACGACGACCGGAAGACAAATGAAGAAACAAAGAGACTACACTGGAAGAAACTCCACCAAGAGGCTAAGAGAGAGAAAACAGTCAAAGAAAAAGAAATCCACTAGCAGTCCCACCTGCAGGGCACAATAGTAAAAACGAGTCAAAAAGACACAACAGCCCCAAACAAAAAGTCACAAAAGTAAAAACAGGTCAAAAACATAACAATACATCACAATTTTACACAAATCACAAACATATGTCAAAAAATATTTGGTTTTATATATATATATATATATATAATCCTTTGTAATTTTTTAATCCACCAAAAAACCACCTAAAAAAATTATCACAGTTTATAACAGCCTGGCAAAACAAAACTGTGTATAAATAAACATTTTTAAAATAACAAATAGAGACTAACCTCTTTTTTACAAACATCAACAAAAAAAATCCTTCCAACACAATTTAAAACAGCCCAGCACCACCGGGCAAAATCTGCTAGTCAAATTATAATTAGGAATGAATACTGCTATTTGTTGCTGGCGGAAGAAGCCATATCCCAGCATGCATACTATTAATGGTATAAGAGTTCACACGTTAGAAGACTAGCTTTGTAATGACAGATACTTTGCACAATAATAATCTAAGACAGTGGAGGTGAACCTATGGCACGTGTGCCAGAGCCCTCTCTGTGGGCATATGTGCCATTGCCCCTGCACAGAGTTCTCCAAAATACTAGAAGCACTTCCTCCTGCCCCTCTGTCCAGCTGCCCAATAGGAGCACTTCCTCCCTCCCCTCCCTGTCTGCCTGGGGTATGGTGGGTGGCTCACATGTGACATGAAGCTATTCAGTATTCAGGTTAAATTGCCGTGTTTGTTGTTGTTGTTCAGTCGCACAGTCCATTCCAACCCTTTGCGACCCCATGGACCATTTTCCTCCAGGCACCTCTGTCCTCCACCATTCTCCTCAACCCACCAAGCTCTGTGCCCATTGTGTCCACAATACCATCTAGCCATCTCATATTTGGACGCCCCCTTCTTCTCTTGCCCTCCACCTTTCCCAGCATCAAGGCCTTCTCAAGTGAGTCCTCCCTTCTCATTTGATGTCCAAAGTACTTTAGCTTCATCTTCACCATTTGTCCCTCCAATGAACAGTCAGGATTGATTTCTTCCAGTATTGACCTATTTGTTCTCTTTGCTGTCCAAGGGACTCTCAGGACTCTCCTCCAACACCACATCTCAAAGGCATCTATTCTTCTGCGCTCAGCCTTCCTAATGGTCCAGCTCTCACACCCATACATTACCACTGGGAATACCATTGCTTTGACTATGCAAATTTTTGTTTTCAAGGTGCTTTTCACTATATTCCCCAGGTTTCTCATCGCTTGTCTCCCCATAATCAGTTGTCTTTTTATTTCATGGCTACAGTCGCTATCTGCAGTGATCTTAGATCCCAGGAAAGTAAAATCTGTCACTGCTTCTACTTCTTCCCCATCTATTTTCCAGGGACTAATCGGACCTGTTGCCATTATCTTGGTTTTCTTAATATTAAGTCTCAAGCCAGCTTTTGCACTTTCCTCCTTCAATCCAATCAAGAGGTTCTTTAGGTCTTCCTCACTTTCTGCTATTAGGGTGGTATTGTCTGCATATCTCAAATTGTTGATGTTTCTCCCAGCAATTTTGATCCCATGTTGTGATTCCTCCATCCCTGAATTGTGCATTATGTGCTCTGTGTATAGATTGAATAAGCAGGGTGATAAAATGCAGCCTTGTCCTACTCCTTTTCCTATTCCAAACCACTCTGTCATTCCGTGTTCTGTCCTAACTGTTGCTTCTTGGTTCGTGTACAGATTCTCATGAGGCATATGAGGTGTTCTGGTATTCCCATCGCTTTAATTACTTGCCACATTTTGTTGTGGTACACACAGTCAAAAGCCTTCGTGTAGTCAATAAAACAAAAGTAGACTTGTTTCTGGTATTCTTTTGTTTTCTCCATGATCCAACGTATGTTGGCAATGTGGTCTCTAGTCCCCCTGCCTCTTCTGAAACCGGCCTGCACCTCTGGTAGTTCTCTCTCCACATGTTGTTGAAGTCTATCCTGTATTATCTGGCATGTGGGATGAGCGTAATTGTTCCGTAATTTGAGCATTCTTTGGCATTGCCTTTTTTTGGGATTGGAATGTACACTGATCTTTTCCAATCCTGTGGCCACTGTTTTGTTTTCCAAATTTGCTGGCCTATTGAATGCAGTAGTTTGATTCCATCATCTTTTAGGGCTTTGAAAAATTCAACTGGGATACCATCATTTCCACTAGCTTTATTGTTTGCAGTGCTTTTTAGGGCCTTTCTGACTTCACTCTCCAGAATGTCTGGTTCAAGTTCAAATTTCTCATTATTGTTATTATCAGGAGTGTTGAGGTCCTTTTTGTAGAGTTCCTCTGTGTACTCTTGCCATCTTTTTTTGATCTCTTCTGCTTCAGCTAACTCCTTTCCATCTTTGTCCCTTATCATGGTCATTTTTGCTTTAAATGTTCCTTTGATTTCCCCAATTTTTTTGAAAAGATCTCTAGTCCTGCCTCTTTTGTTGTTTTCCTCCATTTCTTTGCACTGTTTGTTCAGGTAGTTTTCCTTATCTCTCCTTGCTTTTCTTTGAAATTCTGTATTCAGGTGGTTGTATGTTTTCCTTTCTCCTTGGACTTTTGCATTCCTTCTTTCCTCTGCTATTTTAAGGGCCTCATCAGACAACCGCTTTGCTTTCTTATGCTTCTTTTCTTTTGGTATGGTTTCTCTTGCTGCCTCCTACATGATGTTCCGTGTCTCTGTCCATAATTCTTCTGGTACTCTGTCTATCAGGTACAGGACATTAAATCTGTTCATGACCTCCACCGTGTATTCTTTAGGGATGTTGTGTAGGTCATATCTGTCTGATCTAATTGTTTTCCCCATTTTCTTTAGTCTAAGCCTGACTTTTGCGATCAGTAGGTTGTGATCTGAGCCACAGTCTGCTCCAGGTCTTCTTTTTGCTGACTGAATGGAGGTTCTCCATCTTTGACTGCAGAGTATGTAATCAATCTGATTTCGATGCTGGCTATCTGGTGATGTCCATGTGTAAAGGGTGTTTGCTATGACTAGTGCATTCTCTTGGCAGAACTCTATCAATCTTTGCCCTGCTTCATTCTGTGTTCCAAGACCAAACTTGCCTGTTATTCCATTTACTTTTTGATTTCCTACTTTGGCATTCCAATCTCCTAAAATAATGTGGACATCATTTCTTGGTGTCTGTTCTATGAGGTGTTGTAGGTCCTCATAGAACTGGTCAACTGTGGCTTCATCTGCACTAATGGTTGGTGCATAGACTTGGATTACAGTGATATTGAAAGGTTTGCCTTGGATTCTGACTGGCATCATTCTATCATTTTTTGATATTGTATCCCATTACTGCTTTCCTAACTCTTTTGTTGACAATTATGGCTACTCCATTTTTTCTGAGGTTTTCTTGCCCACAGTAGTAGATATGATGGTTTCCAGAGCTGAATTCACCCATCCCTGTCCATTTTAACTCACTGATGCCCAGGATGTCAATGCTCATTCTTTCCATCTCATTTTTAACCACTTCCAGTTTTCCTTGATTCATAGACCTCACATTCCATGTCCCTATGCAGTATTGTTCCCTGCAACACTGTATTTCTCCTCCCCCTTTCGTATCCCCCCCCCTTTTCAGATCTGCTGTGCTGAGCATCCCCTTGTTTTGCCTTTTATTTTGGTCCATAGGGTTCTCTTGGCAAACTTTGTGGCGTGCCTTGCCGGTCTCTACACCAGTCTTTTCCCATCACACATGTTATCACAGTTTAAACAATTTTAAAACAAAGTATTACCATGCGCAGTATCATAGTTTATCACATAGTATCAAAGTAAAAGTTGAACTAATTAATGAAGGGAAGTAAAGAAAGAAAGAAAAAGTCCACTATATCAAGTCTCTATGTAAGTCAGTTTCTTGTACAGTCACTATGTCAGTTGCTATAAGCCATCTATGTTTAGTCCGTGTTGGCACTTTGTAATATATAAGTGGATTTGAGGTTGCAATTTGGGCACTCAGTCTCTAAAAGGTTCACCATCATTGATCTAAGACACACACACACACACACACACACACACACACACACACACACACACACACACACACACACATATATATATATATATATATATATATATATATATATATATATATATATATATATATATATATATATATATATATATATATATATATATATATATATATATATATATATATATATATATATATATATATATATATATATATATATATATATATATATATATAAGGTTTCCCTTGCTCGAAAGCCAGTCGTATCCGACTCTAGGGTGCAGTGCTCATCTCTGTTTCTAAGCCGAAGAGCCAGCGCTGTCTGCTTCTGCAGAAGTTTCCGTGGTCATGTGGCAGGCATGAATAGACACCGGAGCGCACGGAACGCTGTTACCTTCCCACCGAAGTGGTCCCTATTTATCTACTTGCAATTTCTTGCTTTCGAACTGCTAGGTTGGCAGGAGCTGGGATGAAGACGGGAGCTCATTTCCGTCCTGCAGTACTCGGGAATCGAACTGCTGACCTTCCGCTTCCCAGTCAGTGTCTTAGCGACTTGAGCATGTCCTCATAAAGTTCATTTTCAAAGCTCTTAGATCTATAAAAAGGCATGCACGCCCGCACCCGTCCCTACTATCCCGTACCGAGCCCCCTACACTTGCCTTTACACCATCCGAGCATCGCCGCAAGGGTCCAGCAGCCACAAGTGGGGCAGCCGCCCAACGAACACAACCAGAAAAAATAACTACAGTTCCCAGTGTCCGCCGCACTGCGCAACCAATCAGCCTGGCTAGATTTTCTCCCAACCAATCACAGTCCAACATGCAAATCAGCTCTCTCCAACATTCCGTTTTTAGGCCTGGCTGTTAATAAACTGCCATTTTTCTCCCATGGCACAACACACAATGTGTGTGATTGTGTGTGTATTGTGTGTGTGTGGTTGTGTTTTGTGTGGCTCCCCTCTGAAGCCTCAGCAAGGCCACACACACACAGCACCAGTCATGTGTGTGTTTGCGTTGTGTGTTTATTGTGTGTGTTTGTGTTGTGTGTGGTTGTGGTGTGTGTATGTATTGTGTGTGTGGTTGTGGTGTGTGTGTATTATGTGATTGTGTTGTGTGTATTGTGTGTGTGATTGTGTTGTGAATGTGTGCATTGTGTGTGTGTGTGTGTGGTTGAGTTGTGTGTGTATGGTTGAGTTGTGTGTGTATTGTGTGTGTGGTTGTGTTGTGTATGTGTGTGGTTGAGTTGTGTGTGTGTGCATTTTGTGTGTGTGTTTGTGTTGTGTGTGTGTTTGTGTGTGTGGTTGTGTTTTATCCAAAAACAAAAAACACCTACCACCAAAACACACAAAAAACCTGCCCGGTTGAGCCGGGCAAAAAATGCTAGTGCTGTATGACATATAAATAATCAATCATAAAAGCTTGCATGGATATTTCCTGCAGAAGACAGAATGAAAAATTTCTGAACTGTTCTTGTTCTGACAAAATTAAGAAAATCTCAGTTGATTTAATCAGAACATTCTAAGCAGGTACTCTTGATCATTATTTTAGCTGAGCAGCCAACGTTTTGCCAGCATAGCGAGAATGCTATGAAATTTGGCTTAGCAGGCCATGAAATATTAGGAAGAACCATGTTTAGGTAATTAAAGCTAGATAATGAATTTCTAAGCTTGGTATTTTTAGTTTTCTCAAAAATAGTTACCAGCACAACTGAATAGGCACAACAAGGAGCTAAACAGTATGCATTCAGAAAATGGAAGTAATAAAATGTATTCAGAAAAACACACAACATTCTTTAAAACTAAGACAGGAAGAAACTTGTTAAATTGTCTTATTCAGAGTTCTTTAGTACAAAATTCTGTATTTTCTCCCATGGCTTTTGTTTTTTACTTCTTGCCTTCTAATCTGACTGGGTCTATATATGTTGGCCTCCATTTAACTTGAATCAATAACAATAATCACTCCAGTCTGATCATAGCAAAGGAAAATCTCAAATTACTAAAATAAACTGAATAATCATATAGAAATAGCATTTCATAATTTGTTACACAGTTCCGCCATATTAGTAATACAGTAAAACCTCTACTTAAGTAAAAAGTCTGTTCCATAGGCTTTTATGTAAATTGGTTTTTTTACTTAACTCGAAGCAAACCCATGGGGAAAATGATTTTTTTACTTAACTTGAAGCAAACCCATAGGAAAATTGTATTTATGTAAATCAAAGCAATCCCATAGGAAAAATTATTTTTTTACGTAACTCGAAGCAAGCCTGTAGGATAAACGAATTTTTTACATAACTCGAAGCAAACCCATAGTAAATTGTGTTATGTAAATCGGGACATGGTTTTAGTGCCATAATCATTATATAAGTCGAATTTTATGTAACTCGGGGCATATGTAAGTCGGGTTTTTGCTGTATCATTAAAAGTTGGTAACACAACCTCAATACATTACTGCCATCTAAGGAGAGAGTGGGATTCTCACAAAATGTGGAAAGAATAACCAGGTTAATACTGTACTGTTGTTCACATAAATTTTGTCTAGCTTATTTTATAAAACATGATAAAATGAATTATAGCATCATATATAATGTCAACAGAAATCATGAAAAGGCCATTTTACAAGTGGAAATGGTGCCTAAATTATTTTGCTAAGTAATTTGCTAAATTTGTATTCAACAAACTAAATAATCACTTGAACATTTAAAGTATTCAACATATATATCATTCTTACCAAAGTAAAGTTGAAGAAAGAACTGCTGAGAACAACACAGAAACTGTTAACACTGAGCTAAACACTGAGCCCTTTAAAGTCTAAGAAAATACAACACAGAGATATTTATTTATCAATTACTAGTTATTTTGCCTGGCCTTGCCAGGCAGGTATTGATTTTTTTGGTGTTGGGGTGGTGGTGGCAAAGGAAGAAGGGGATGGCCAAAGACACGGCAAGGGCAAGAGGCAGGGATCTGCCAAGGAAGGCACCTCCCCTGACGTATCCTTGCCTCTTGCCCTTGCCATTCTCCCTCCGCTGTTTTGAAGACAGCCCTCGAAACAGCACAGGGGAAATGGCAAGGGTGAGAGGCAGGAATCCATCAGGGGAGGTGCCTACCCTGGTGGATCCCTGCCTGGCGCGTTTGCATTTTCCCTTCCACTGTTTTGAAGGCTGTCTTCGAAACAGCGGAGGGTAAATTGCAGGGTGAGAGGCAGGAATCCGTCAGGGTTGGCTCCTCCCCTGACGGATTCGTCTCTTGCCCTTGACATTCTCCCTCCACTGTTTCGAGGGCTGTCTTCAAAACAGTGGAGGGGTAATTGCAGGGCGAGAGGCAGGAATCCATCAGGGGAGGAGCCTACCCTGGCGGATCCCTGCCTGGCGTCTCCTTCCTGAGAAGTGGCTTGCTTCCCTCAGCTGGCGGGGGCCGAAGGCAGATGTGCTTTCGCCCCCCCATGGTAGGCGCTCGCTTTCCTCCGGGAGGCAAAGGCGGAACGGAGCATCGTTCTCTGCTTTCGCTTCCTGGGGAGGTGGCTTGCTTCCCTCAGTTGGCAGGGGCCGAAGGCAGCTGTGCTTTCGGCCCCCCTGGTAGGCACTCACTTTCCTCCAGGAGGTGAAGGCAGAATGGAGCACCGTTCTCTGCTTTCACCTCCCGGGGAAGTGGCTCGCTTCCCTTGGTAGGCGGGGGCCGAAGGCAGCCATGCCTTCGGCCCCCGGCGTAGGAGCTCATTTCCCTCTGTGAGGCGATGGCAAAACGGAGCACCGTTCTCTGCCCTCGCCTTCTGGGGGAAGTGGCTCGCTTCCCCCGGTAGGCAGGGGCCGAAGGCAGGCGTGCTTTCACCCCGTGCCCATGGTAGGCGCTCGCGCATCAGCCATTTTTTCCTGCACGCACCGGCTATCCCGCCTCCTCCGCGTTCATGTCCTCATGCCTGATTGGCTGAGGCATGCCGTGGTGTGGAGGATGCTGGGAAGCATAGTTTTTGCGTGTTCATGGGGTGTTGGCCCCACCCTCAGCTTCCGGACCCTTGCAGCGATGGTGTCAAGGACAAGGTGAGGCCGGCGCATTACGGGATGGGCTGGACAGGTGTGGACATGCATTCCGGACACCCACAGCCCAACCCCATTCTTATAGGTATAGATCCATAGCAGAATCTGAACAAAAATATGTGCTTCCCTGACAATCCTAAGTACATATGAACTGCCTTGTGCATAACAGCGGCAAGTATAAAGAAATCAAATAAATATTTCAGTCCAAACAGGGTACTAGCACAAAAAGCTGGACTGGTAGCCTAGTATCATCTTGCTTCTTTAATTAGTCACCAACACTTTCCATATTCTTGTGTGTTTCTTTTACCAAATGTGTCATTTATGTCAACCAGATAGCAGTACCTTTAAGAAAATTACACATTTCTGTCAATCAATGTCATAAAATTCTGGCAACCAACAAACTTACTTCAAGAAATCTTTCAGGATCATTTCCAAAAATCTATGCACATAAGAAAACAACAATTAAAGTTTTATTGCAAATAGGGGTGTGACTTGCAAAAGAGTTCACACCTGGAAATTACACATAGGATCTATAGTGGATCTGCATTTGTAGAAAGCTGTACACCTAGAAAAATGTGCTTGGTTTTATTCACTTATAAGAACATAACATAAGAACAGCCTTGCTGGAACAGGCCACAGCCCATCCAGTCCAGCATTCTGTCTCCTCACACAACTCTCAGAAGCAAAGTTTGGGCAGAAGACACCTTTCATGCCCATAGAAAACCCTTTGGACTGAATCCTTAATTCTGCAATATTTACTTTCATGCGCAAACTCTGCCTATGTTGCTCTGGAAAAATCAATTATACCCTGAATTTTTAAAATAAACTACACTAGTATAAGAGTTTTTCTTCTTTTTTTTGTTAGGACATCAGTGGTTAATTCTAAATGCTTACATTTCTTATAAGCTAGAATACCTGTATTACACACAAGCATCAAAATGTAAACACAACAAAACAGAATTTTTTTAAGACCAAACATCACACAAAAATAATTCTCTAATCTATACCCGTGGAAATCTGACAAAAGGATGAATTAACAAGAATAGGAAAGTAACTAATGAAATAACATCATTTTAAGACTAAACTTAAGAATTATGAGGCTGTTTGCAATGAAGGAAAATAAATTTTCCCTTTCAGCACTAGGTTGGAGACCCATCACCGTTGCCCTTCCTGAGAAATTGTTGCTTTAGACCAGTGTTTCCCAAACTTTGGTTTTTGGATTTCAATTCCCAGAAGCCTAAGTCAATTCCCCAAAGAAATGAACAGCCAATGTACTGACAGGCTTCTGGGAATTTAAGTCCCCCTGTGAAGTGTGGGCCCCATGTTGAGAACAACCGCTCTGGACGATATTCTTTTCCACAGTTGTTTGATGAGCCTCAACTGTAGATGGACTTGGTGCCATTGTTTTTTGGAAGCTCTTGTCTTTAATCTTGATGAATGATAAGGAAGTCCAAACATTGGATGCCCTTGGGTCTGTTTCTTGCTCTCCCCCCCCCTCAATTTCTGCTGATGCTGTTAAAAACCATAGGATGGCCTGAACCATTGTGGTAACTGGAAATGTGCCTAGTAAATGACTTACTGTGCTTCAATCCTACCAAAGGTAATAGGAAGTGCACAACTTCTGAATGGTGACTTTTCTCTTTTCAGCTTATTATAGTAAACAAAACACTGCAGGATTTGCTGAGCACCGAATCATTGTACATCTGGACTTAGACTGTTATTATGCACAGGTGGAAATGGTCTACAATCCTGAATTAAGAGGCAAACCACTAGGTAATCTTATGTTTTGTTGTTTTATTTCTGTGCCTTTCTTTTTCGTGTCCTGATCAGACCCTGGACTGACAAAATGAAGCCACTTTCATCATTCTGTCATTGCCCAAACGCAAGTCCTCATCAGTGCACGTCTCAGCAATAGACAGACCAGCAAATGGGCTGGACTCTGTGTCTCTCCACATTCACATTGTATGTTGTTGTCCACCAGCAGTCCCCACTTGAGCATGTTGGTCTTGCATTTAGGGACGCCAAGCCTCAGCCTATTCAGGATCCTCCAGGTGCCCTCCAGGGGAGATTGAGATCTTCAGCTATATCCACCTTTAATGATGTTCCTTTCCCAGTGAGCTCTTTCCTCCATCTTCTAATTTGGTTTTGCTCTTGTGTACCCTAAAGAATGTTTGTTCTTGCCATAAAACTCTTCCTGGATTTCTGTGCTGCCGTTCTCCCAGTTACAGGACCCAAGTTATTAAACGGCAAATATGTTTAAAACATGAAAAAAAATGTGCTGAAAATTATTAAATGTATATTAGTATGAAGATAATTAGTTTTTAAACAGTTGAAGCACCTTAAAATTAGACATAAATAAAATAATATGCAGCACCAAGAATTAAAACTTTTCACTGCTCAGTTAGCTGTTCAAACTCTGCCTAAGACTATTTCTATGACAATGCCAGAGATCACCCTATGTTTCTTCAAAGTCTGGCAAGACAAGGTGACCTTAGCTACCAAAGCAATGCAGGGCTGGTTCTTCAGTCTGCACATGATGTCTGAAAAGGAAGTTACTAGGAATGATATCTCATCTGTCTGTAGAACCTGATGACTGTCATGTCTTAAATGACTCCATCTGCCTTGGCATTTTTAATCCCAGGTCTGCCTGCTCTAGATCCTGACCACTGGTCTAATTAAACTGTGCATTTTCTTCCATGACAACAAAGCTCTGACAGGATTCAGTACTTAGGCCTGAATCAGAAAATAATCAGAATCACATTTCTATACTAAGTATCATCTTGCATTAATCATGCAAGAAAAATCACTTTGATAATTCTTTCACTTATCTTAGACGAATATCTCACCCAACTGTGGAACCAATGTTATTTAGGTATGTACATATAAATATCCTCACTTAAGTACAGTGATACCTCATACAACGTCCACTTCATGCAACGTCGAATTCATATGTCGCCTAATTCCTTGAAAAAAATTGCCTCATACAATGTCGCATTGCATTGTCCCTGGGCAGTATAAAAATCAGAACGTGTGCGTGCATTGCTCATGTGGGTTTTGCATGCGGCGAAGAGTGTTTAGAAGTGGTTTTGAGCACGATTTTGGATTTTTTTAATTTTTTTGTCAGAATTTTTGGAAGCATTCCTGGGATTTTTGCAGCATTCTTTAGGTTCTTGGACCATTCTTTGGCACAGTGGAAAAGTAGGTAAATGAGGTTTTCTGTTTCCGATTAGCTTGGGGAGGGAGGTGAATGGGAGGCAATTGTTTGGTGGGGTGGGCAATTGTTTGGTGTTTGCTGCTAGTGGTTTTTAAAAAGAGATTGCATGCTCGACGTTTTTCCCTCTGTGGGTCTGTTGGGGGGCAATTGTTTGGTAGGGTGGGCAATTGTTTGGTTTTGCTGTTGTGGTTTTTAAAAACAGATTGCATGCTCCATGTTTTTCCCTCTGTGGGTCTGTTTGTGGGGGATGGGAATTGTTTGGTGGGGTGGGCAATTGTTTGGTGCTTTCTGATGTGTTTTTTTTTAAAAAAGATTCCATGCTCCATGTTTTTCCCTCTGTGGGTCTTTTTGTGGGGGGGGGAGGTTGTTTGGTGGCATGGGCAATTGTTTGGTGTTTGCTGCTAGTGGTTTTTACAAACAGATTGCATGCTCCATGTTTTTCCCTCTGTGGGTCTGTTGGGGGGGGGAATTGTTTGGTGGGGTGGGCAATTGTTTGGTTTTTCTGCTGTGGTTTTTTAAAAAAAGATTCCATGCTCCATGATTTTTCCTATGTTGGACTGGTTTGTTGTTGTTGGGTTGTTGTTGTTGTTGGTTTTGGGGGGGCATTGTCTGGTGAGATGGGCAATTGTTTGGTGTTTGCTGCTGTTTGGATGATTAACACTGTGCTGCATGATGGGACATGTTGGCACCCATTTTGTCCTTGCTTCCATCCAGTAACTGTTTACAGCAGCTTGTACAAAATGGATGATCGGTCTCATGGCTGCAGATTAACACAGTGCTGCATGAGGGGACATGTTGGCACCCATTTTGTCCTTGCTTCCATCCAGTAACTGTTTACATCAGCTTGTACAAAATGGATGATCAGCCTCATGGCTGCAGATTAACACAGTGCTGCATAATGGGACATGTTGCATCAATTTTTTAAAAAAGATTCCATGCTCCTTGAGTTTTCCTTCGTTGGTCTGTTGTTGTTGTTGTTGTTGTTGTTTTGGGGGGGCGTTGTTTGGTGGGGTGGGCAACTGTTCAAGATTCTATGCTCCATGTTTTTCACTCTGTGGGTCTGTTTGTGGGGTGGGGGGAATTGTTTGGTGATTGCTGCTGTGATTTTTAAAAAGAGATTGCATGCTCCATGTTTTCCCCTCTATGGGTCTGTTTGGTGGGGTGGCAATTGTTTGGTAGGGAGGGCAATTGTTTGGTGTTTTCTGCTGTGGTTTTTTAAAAAAGATTCTGTGCTCCATGTTTTCCCCTCTGTGGGTCTGTTTGGGGGGGGAATTGTTTGGTGTTTGCATGCTCTTTTTTTTTTCCTCTGTGGGTCTGTTTGGGGGGGGGCAATTGTTTGGCGGGGAGGGCAATTGTTTGCTGTTTTCTGATGTGGTTTTTTTTAAAAGATTCTATGCTCCATGTTTTTCACTCTGTGGGTCTGTTTGTGGGGGGGCAATTGTTTGGTGTTTGCTGCTGTGGTTTTTAAAAACAGATTGCATGCTCCATGTTTTTCCTTCTGTGGGTCTCTTTGTGGGGGGCAATTGTTTGGTGGGGTGGGCAACTGGTGTTTGCTGCTTTTTACTGTTCATGCTAGAGTTTTGCAATTATTTACTGCAATTGTTTACTGTTTATTCTGTGGTTTGGAATGTTCTTGCACTTTATTTATCCTTTAAGTAGCACTTTACAAAGTTTTTCAAATTTTAGAAATGTTCCACGTTCTGTTGCCCTGAATTCAGGGTAGTTTGTAATGGTTGTGCACTGTAGAGTTGTTTTTTAACTTTTAATCCTGCACTTCATAAAGTTTTCAAAAGCTAAAAAATGTATGGTTCCCCCCCCCCCCCTAAAATCAGGGTTGTTTGACATGTTTTTGTAATGTATTTAGCCTTTAGACAATGATTTCTTAAAGTTCTGTCAGTTTCCTGGTCTTTGCACTGAACTCTGTGCTGTTACAATGTATCTCTATGGAAACGACATTGTACGAGGCATTGCGGCTAGGATTTTGCATTTATTTATTTTATTTATTTATAAGTCACATTTGTATATGCCGCCCACTCAGGCAGAACCCGACTCAGGGCGGGTTCTTTGCCTCATACAAAGTCCAAATCCGTGTAACGTCCAAACTTGTGGAACCAAGTTTGGACGTTGTATGAGGTATCACTGTATTGCAAATAAGTTCACAAGTTACAGGTACTAGTTACTGTACCTGCACAGGCTCATCAGCCTAGTATTATACTTCAATACTATGGGGAAATATGAAAACTCTTCCCCCAATTTACAGAAGGCTTTCTACCTCTCATAGAACCCTTGACTCCAATTTATGGGTATATCCTAGCCTTTCTTGAAAACCTTCAATGCAGGCTTTTACTTTTAATTCCAATATCTTGCTTTGCTTTATTTATATCTCCCTCCATGTAATAACAGAATAAATCAGACAGATTCCAACGTATTGCAATGTCTGTATTTGAATACTATCTCAATCCATAGATTCTTGCAATCTGCAGCAGATGTGTATTAATTTCTGCATGCTTAACTCTGCAACATATGGCTGGTGCTGGTTTGGAAGGTCCTGCAGAATAAATGTAGTGTGTGGGAAGGGATATAAAAATGTTGAGGATGCACTGCCACAAGCACAAAGCAGGACTAAGACATACTATTACAAGCATGACTCTTGACAAAAGGAATATATTATATATAAAGAAACAAAAGTGGTTTCCTGTGTTTGAAAGGATAGTAGCTTTATTAGTGCTAAGAATTCTTTGACTCCATTTTGTGTTTACATTACAGACTATATGCCATTACTTCTTACTTTAACACAAATAAAATACAGGAGAAATGGTGCTTGTAACGGAAGCCCTTTCAAATTCCTGCTTAAGCCTTGAAATACACAGATAAATGAAAATATATGCCTGACATTTGAGAGAACCATCTCTGTTTGAAGCTGCCAGACCCAGGAAGGAAGTTCAAGTGTTGGATAAATGTTAGAAATGTTGTGCCAAAATTCTAATAATCTTTTTTAAAAATTTACAAACGATTAATCCACTTAATGCCCCATCTACTGTACAACTCAGAGGGCCTTTTTATTTTTCAAATTATGTTGAGATTAACTAATAGATCATCCGCAGTTCTGTGTATGACTCATCCATCCATTTAAACAGTATAAGCACTTAGCCAGATAGCCAAAACATTACAATGTTTTGAAATTTTCCAGTTCCAATTAACTTCACAAGCAGTTTTCTAGCCTTCACAGTAGCAAAAAGTTAGCTTAAAGAAATAAAAATTTAAGGCTGTTTTTCTCTTAACGCAGCACTCAGCAAAGCATAGAACATGTGGGGAAGGGGTATTTGCAAACCAAATAAAAGGTACTGTATTTGATTTTGTTTCATGTTTGCATGTGTTCTTATCTTTGAATTAAGGAGATTTAAAAAACAGAATTGTCACTAGTTTCTGAATCCTAGAAGCTAGAGCCGGGGTTCTCAACTTTTTCATGCCACGGGCCAGACTCCCCCCCCCCAGATAGCGGAGTGGGCCGGACACGTGGTTCCTCCCAGCCATAAACGCTACCATAAACCACGGTGAGCGCATTTGTGCATATGTGGGTGAGTTTACGGCTGTCATAAATGTGTCCGCTTCCACTTCTGGGGGTCATCACTGGGACCATCACTGTGGGCTGGATGATTTGCTGTTGTGGGCCAGACCCAGCCCACAGCTTGTAAACCCCCGTGCTATAGGTTCAAAAGGTAAAGATCATGAGCTTTTTATTTCCACTTTTTGGGGGGCATAGATTTACAAAGTATTTCTGATACGCAGGAAACTTTTAATTCTCCCCTGTTGCAAAAGCCACTGTCTATTCCAGGTGTTTAGAAAACATAAAACCACTATTAGTATTTTTACTTTACTAGCATGTCATCCAATTTAATCCTATTTAATTAGGGATACACAGAAAGGGTCTCCTCGAAGATTTTGATATTCTTGAACCTCAACTGGGTGTGGCAGCAGCCACCCTGTACCAGCTAATCTTTCTCACACTAGGCATACCTGTCAAGTTTTGGGAAATTTCTGTCAAACCCCTCTATTTTACCCTCTTTCTCGCCGTCATCTCGTATTAGTTAGACTGCAATTAGACTGGAGTTAGACTGGAGGCCAGCACAGGATAAGCATAGCTGTCCAGTTTCCTGTTTTGGACAGGAAATTTCCCTTATTTGACAGAAATTTCCCAAAACTTGACAGGTATGCACTAGGTTAGATGAGAGAACTATAGAATGAACACCCCAAAGGTGGCACCATTTTGGCAGTTTCACACCTGGCCTAGACATGGAAGAAGAACCCAATTTAACTAAAACATTTATTTTATAAACAGAAAAGAAAATGAGATTGAGCAAAATATATTTATGCAATTAGCATATTTAATAGGCAATTATGTGTCCTCTTTACAACAACAGATCAATAATATACGTACAGTATATACATTTGTCAACTGAGCATCTATGTGGAAGACTAAAGAAGATGAAATAAAAAGTAGAGTATTATATGTTCTATGCAGTTTCCATTGTTCAGTATTTGCATAAGATAAATACTGGTCTTCAATGATGTTACAAATCACTTGGAATGTAGTTTCATGCAGTTGATGTGGGCATTAGACAGAAGAAATAAATGTCATACACTTTACCCAAACCATAAACTACAGAGCTACATTAAGGTTGTCTGTTAGGCAAATGGGACACTTTGCCCGGAATATAACTATAATTATGGTTGTAAAAATAATTCTTAATACATGTTCTAAAATTTTATAGAATAGATCTGTGATGCAACAATGCAAATAATTTGTGCCGATTCTATACTCAGGAAAATTATAAAATATTGCACATAAATACCAAAAGCCACAATAAGATCAGTGCCATTGTCATCATCTTTGTCATTAGTAACAGCAGCCTAAGTCAGTACTTGGTAATTATTACCACAATAATCACAATAATCACAATAACAATTATCATCATCATCATCATCATCTGCCTCCAGGCAGAGCTATTGTCCTTTAGAAAAGGTCTAAAAACCTGGCACAGCATGTCCCCCCTCCACCACCTCCACCGGCTTATATGAAGGCCGTTCGGGTTTTGTTTTCAGTTTTTAATTTAATGTAGCTGTAGGGAAGGTATTTTAACGGTTTTAAACATTAAATGTTTTTGTGATTTTATTGTCGTGGGGATGTTCTATATCTGAATGTTTCTTTTGGTGATTGTGAGCCACCCGGGAGTCGCTTCGGCGAGGGGGCAGCAATCAAAATCCAATAAAATAAATACATAAATATTACTTCGTCATACTGAAATATATGAGTTTTATCCATTCCATTTACATCCTGACAAAAACTAGGAAGCTGATAATGATTCTTCTGTAAAGCCTACACTTCTGCTATAATTTCAAGTTCCATGATAAATCTGGACAAGTTTGTTAAGTTGAAAAGAAAGGGAAAGGTAAAGTTCAACAGGGGCATGGGGCCTGCAAAGTTAGAGGAAGCCACAAATAGTGATTTCATGGCACCAATTGTAAAAGTGAGAAGGCTGCAGCATTTAAAATATTTTTGGAAAGAGGGTCAAATGTTTATTTAACTTGAGGAAAAGCTAGCCCTGATTATTACGAAAACATCAATGCAAATATGTAACTTAAAAGTAGACCCACTTTGGATTCAGAAAGTAACTAAGTTAAACATTCTCCATCTTCAGTTGAAAGCATCTAGGTGACATATTGTGTGGAAATCCTAATAGGAGCAACCCTGGTTATGGATTAATTAAAGTTAAAATACAGCAGTCATCTAATCAGATACATAGAAAATAAATAGTTGGTTAACTTATAGGAGTACATAGAAGTAAATAATAGTAAGGGCTTAGCAGGAAAACCGATCAGGAAAGATGAATTTATTTTAAGTTATCATCGTATGCCAATACAGCAAATTTTTGTTTTTGTTTATATCTCTTATCATGATCAATGGTGGGTTTTTTTGGGGGTTTTTTTTTTTTTGAAAAATCAAATTTTAAGAGAACTATGAAGTCAGTTTTGTCAGGCAGGAGATTCCTGGTGTATCATTCCATTGAAACATTACTTTTGTATCCAAAATGAAGTGAATCTACCACATCCAAGAATATAATTTGTCATTGTTAGCTAAACTCCATAGCCAATAATGGTCGCACACAGATTTGTCAGGATCCAACTCTTCTCTGAAGGATATCATCTAACTGGCCATTATGTCTTTGACACATTTCTTTTGATTCACTCCTACAGATATATTGTGACTGACAATGGTCCACTGGTCAGGAATGTGACCATCAACCAACATATGCAGGCACAAGACGTTTGCTCTTATTTCCCTTTCTTCAGTCTGTTACACCTCTATCTTACCTTCTGCTACAACTGATCATGTGAATGGTTAGTCTCTCTCCTCCTTCTGAACATATGCATGTGCGCGTATGTGTACACACACACACACACACACACACACACACACATCATTTTCAACTTCTTTTTTAAAAAAATAAAACTAATCAGAATTCATGTGCATATTCTTAATTCAAGTTGGTGGCTCTCCATTTTATCTTCTTGGTAGTTCTTTTCCAACCTATCCTTCAGCAGCTAAAGTTAGCTGGCATATGCTGCCATCTTACACTTACTCCTATTGTTTAGTTTCACAAAATTGAAACCAGCATCACAGAGCCAACTATTAGTAGCTCATTCTTATCAATTGGAGATAAAGACATTTTCAATCACGGGGACTCTATTTCTGCAAGACTATCTGAAATCAACACTACTTAGGGAGTGGTATGATCATCAGCAATACTAAATGACCCAGTCCACATTTGCTACTACAGTGCATCCATTCACTTGATAGTGCTGAGTGCCCTTAATGACGGCTTAGTTCAAAACCTTTTCCTGACCAGGCCCCCGCAGTCAGCTGAGGGTCTTCCCGACAGCAGCAGCGCATGCATTTCTACCACATTTCTGGGCATTTTTCCCATCTCTGCCATTTCCCCTGGAGGAGTCAGTGAGAGAGGAACATTTTCACGCCATTTTTTTGTTTTTGTTTTTCCCCACTGTATTTTCACAGCACTTTGCTGTGAAAACACAGTGATTTCGGCACTTCCAGTGATGTCGGGGCACTTCCGGCATCAGCAGCTATTTGTCCTAGGGGCCAAATGAATTTGGCCTGGAGGTCACATCCGGCCCACAGGCCGTAGGTTGGGAAACCGTCTTTAGTTAAATAATGTCTCTGTCTGCAACATTTCCATAAACATGTGGCAGGCATGCCTAGACCCCGAAGTGCACATAACGCTGTTTACCTTCCCACCTATTTATCTACTTGCAATTTCTTGCTTGCAAACTGCTAGGCATGACTAGAGTGCACAGAACGCTGTTTACCTTCCCACCAAAGTGGTATCTATTTATATACTTGCAATTTCTTGCTTTTGAACTGCTGGGTTGGCAAGAGCTGGGACAGAAATGGAAGCTCACTCTGTCATGCAGTACTCAGGTCTCAAACTATTTATTTATTTATTTATTTATTTATTTATTTATTTATTTATTTATTTGATGTGATTTGTATAGCTGCCCAATTGACGGGTGACTCTGGGCGGCATAAAGCAATTCAATACAAATACATAAAATCCCCACAATTCCCTATAAAAACCCTTAAAATTCCTAAAACACTAAAAGGCTGCTACCACCCGCTACCACCCGCACCAATTACAAATCTTATTAAAAACTGATGGACAGATAACCTAGGGGTGATGCGGTCTCTTAAGCATCCTGGCCCACTACCATGTAGGGCTTTAAAGGTCACAACCAGCACCTTGAAATTGCACCCAGAGGCACACTGGCAACCAATGCAGCTCCAGGGTGAGGCACGGGCATAACGTCCGCACACCAACACCATATGGGCAGCTGCATTCTGCACCAGCTGAAGCCTCCAAATGGTCACCAAGGGCAGCCCCATGTAGAGCGCATTACAATGATCCAGTCTGGAGGTGTCCAGAGCATGAGTGACCATGAGCAAGGAGCCCCGATCTAGGAGCGGGCGTAACTAGCATATTACATGAAGTTGTGCAAAAAGCCCTCCTGGCCATGACTGCCAACTGCTCATCGAGCAGAAGTCATGAGTCCAGGACCCCTCCCCCCCCAGATTAAGCACCAGTCTGTTTGGGGCAAGGATGGTAGCTCCAAAGACCAACACCAAAGATGGTAGCTCCCAAGATATCGCGGGGACCCTCACCCATAACCACTCAGTCTTGCCGAGATTCATTTGTAGCCCGCTGTCCCCCATCCAGACACACACACCCCCAGCCTCCAGACACCTGGATAGGACTCCGACTGCATCGCTTGGATCACCACAGGCCAAGATGTACAGCTGAGTATCATCAACATACTGATACTTCACCCCGTGGGAACGGATGACCTGCCAACCTTCCAGTCATCAGGTTCAGCGTTTTAACCACTAAGCCACCGCAGTCCCTTAGTCAGCTTAGCCAAGCATAATTCCTAATGTGGTTAATTTACCTCACCCTGACTCTATCCAGAGAGTTCGGTTTCACTTACCAGTGATAACTTTCGTTCTTCGAGTATATAGTTTGTGAATCCACACTATTGGGTTATGCGCCTGCGCAGAACGCCGATCGGAGGCTTAAAAAGCTATTGGTCAAAAGTTTTGGCGGTAAGACCGCCAACCGCACCGCCCACCCTGAGGCACTAGTGCGCCATTTTACCTCAGTTCCATACTTAAGCCAAGCACAGGATAAACCAATTGATCTCATCCGTGCAGCTCAAGAGGGGAGGCAGGGTGGGTAGTGTGTATTCACAAACTATATACTCGAAGAACGAAAGTTATCACTGGTAAGTGAAACCGAACTTTCTCCTTTGTATAGTTTGTGAATCCCCACTATTGGGAGATTAGCAAGCTCACACTCACTTGGTCGGTGGGCAGTCGGATGAGATGATCCCACGATGGGTATGATGGTCAGGTAGAGTGAACTGTCAAGGGCGATGAGCCCGGAGCCCCCTGGTGAGGACGACACGGCCAAGCCTGGCGTCCGCAGTGGCTCTGGTGTCCACCCTGTAATGTTGGACAAATGTAGAAGGTCTGGACCAGGTGGCAGCCTTACAGATATCCTCAAGCAGTGTGCCCTCCAAAAAGGCAGTGGATGTGGCAACCGCTCTCGTAGAATGCGCCCTGACATGCGGCGGAGGTGGCAGTGAGGCCGACTCGTAGGCCAAGTAGATGGTAGACGTGATCCACTTGGAGAACCTCTGGGCAGAGATGGGTTCACCCTTGGACTTCCCTCCATAAGCCACAAAGAGACGCTGTGATTTCCTGAACTCCCTTGTCCTGCTGGTGTAAAACAATAAAGCTCGTTTCACATCCAGCGTGTGCCAAGTCCTTTCTTGGGCGTTGGTGGGGTTCTGGAAGAAGGTGGGCAACGAGATAGTCTGTGCCATATGAAACTCGGAGACTACCTTAGGAAGGAAGGTGATATCCGTGTGAAGCACCACGCGGTCATTGAAAAACTGGAGAAATGGTGCGTCTGCAACCAGTTCACCAGCTCGTCGAGCAGACGTGATAGCCACCAGAAATGCCGTCTTCCATGTGAGGAGACGAACATCCACGGTAGCCATAGGCTCGAAGGGAGTCCTGGTGAGCGCGTTGAGTACTGCAGACAAGGACCATTGTGCTGTTGGAGCCCTGACCAGCGGGAAGGCGTTCCGCAGACCCTTGAGGAAACGCTTTACCGTATGGTCGCGAAAAGCACCAGAGGCAGGTGAACCAGCCGGAGAGTGAGCTACCACCGCTGCGAGATGGACCCGGATGGAGGTGATACTAAGGCCAGACTCCGCCAAATGGAGGAGGTAGGCCATGATGTCCTGTAGTCCCACCTGTGGGGGGGGGGACGTCTGCTGGGATGCCAGGAAAGCACAAAAGCGTCTGTATTTGGATGCATAAGACTTCCTAGTGGAAGGGCGCCGTACTAACTCCAGGATCCTGGACAGTCTGGGGTTATCCTCCACGCGGTGAGGTGGAGGCTGGGTAGGTCCGAATGGTGGAGCTGACCGTGCTCCATTTGGAGAATGATTCCGGCAGCGTGCGATACTGCGATGACATGTGTAACAGTAGCGGAAACCAGGGCTGGCGAGGCCATGCTGGGGCCACGAGAATTGCGTTGGCCCGGTGTTGGTACAACCTGGTGAGGACCTTCTGGACCAGAGGAAACGGGGGAAAGGCGTAGAGGTAGTCCCGATCCCACCGTTTCATGAAGGCATCGCCCTCGGAGTTCAGTCCGATGCCTGCCCTGGAACAGTACCTGCGGCATTTCCTGTTGGACTCCGACGCAAAGAGGTCGATGCTCGGAGTCCCCCAGGCCCCGCAAAGGGACCGAAATACCTCGTCGTCCAGTTCCCATCCTTGGGTCGTCGAGGTGAGACGGCTGAGGTGGTCGGCCAAGACATTCAGCATGCCCTGAATGTGCACTCCAATCGGAAAGATGAGTCTTTCCAGGCACCACTCCCAGAGTTGCACTGCAAGGTAAAGTAGGGTGGTGGACCGCGTTCCTCCCTGTTTGTTCAGGTATGCCACTGCCGTGGTATTGTCCGAGGCCACTTGAACCACATTGCCGGTGAGTAGGGCCTCGAAAGAATGTAGGGCCTTCCAAACGGCCAACAGCTCTAAATAATTGATATGGTGCACCATCTCGTGAGGCAACCAAACATTGTTGACTGTTAGAGTCCCGCAGGCAGCCCCCCAGCCGAGGTTGCTTGCGTCGGTCAACACCTGCAACGAAGGTTGTGGGGGGTAAAAACTCTTCCCCATGGCCACATTGGGTGGCATCGTCCACCACAACAACTGGTCCATCAGCTCCGGAGACGGAGTCAGCCGTTTGGACTGGCTGTCCCTGAGCGAGTCGAATTCGTGGAGGAGCCACGACTGCAGGGACCGGAACTTTAACTTGGCGTGAGGAATTACCGCCGTCGTTGAGGCCATGAGGCCTAGAAGTCTCTGTGCCTTTTTCGCCCTGATGGACGGTTTGGTCCGGAAGTCGCTCACCCCTTGCGCAATGTCCAGCAAGCGTTTCTGGGGGGCGAAGGCTCTGGTAACTAGCGAGTCGAGTACCACTCCAATGTACTCGATGCGCTGAGAGGGAATCAACTTTGATTTGGCGAAGTTGATCCTGAGGCCAAGACTCTCCATGAGGTGAACCGTGAATTGTGTGTCCCGAATGGAGGACGAGCTGGGGGGAGACAATCAGCCAGTCGTCGATGTACGGGAAGACCCTGATCTCCTGCTGACGGAGGAAGGCAGCCACCGGAGCCATGCACTTGGTGAAAACCCTCGGCGCCGTGGCCAGACCGAGCGGTAGACACCGGTACTGGTACACAGAATTGCCGATTCGGAAGCGGAGGAACTGCCTGTGGTCCTCGAGGATGCCAACATGGAAGTAAGTGTCCTTGAGGTCTAAGACTGTGAACCAGTCCCCTTTGTTGATGAGGGGGAGGACGGTCTGTAGGGTCACCATCCGGAACTTCCTGGTGTGGATGCACTTGTTCAGGCGGCGCAGGTCCAGAATTGGGCGAAGTCCTCCGTCCTTCTTTCGAAGGAAGTAGAAGCCGTTGTCACAATCGGACGGTGTTACCCGCTCGATGGCTCCCTTGGACAGAAGAGTTGATATTTCTTCCTCCAAATGGGGAGACGAGGTGGTGAAACGATGTCTTCCTACCCGAGGCACTCGTACGAACTCGATGGCATAACCAGCGGACAAGATCTTCAAGACCCACCGGTCGTCTGTGATGCCTGACCACACCTGGAGGAAGTTCCGGAGGGGAAGGTATGGGAGGTGGAGCGAGAGAGACTTGGCCATCGCAGTTTCAAACCCGGGACTTGGATTTTGCGTCGGAACGCTTGCCTTGTCCGTAAGGTTGGTAGCGAGGCTTGTGTTGGCGACGCTGTTTGTAGAACCCGGGCCTGGGCTGGTCAGACGAGCCACCCTGTTGCTGTGAGTTCCCCCGAGGGTTGGAACCGTGGCTTGGCAGGCTGAGCCGGCGTGGTGAGCCCCAAGAACTTCGCCGTCGAATTCGTCTGTCGCAGTTCGTTCAGTACCTTATCGGTATCCTGTCCGAACAGGCCCTGCCCATCAAACGGGAACTCCTCGATGAGCTTTTTCATGGCACCATCGAGAGAGGTGCCCCTTAGCCAGGCATGACGACGGAGTAAGATGGCAGAAGACATGTCCTTGGCTGCGTAATCGTTAATGTGCCTGGCCGTCCTCATCTGCTGCTCTGCCAGAAAGTCTCCTTCTGCCGCCAGCGCGTCGAATCCCTTCTTCGCATCGGCAGGCAGTTTAGCAGCAAGGACCTTCACCTGGTCCCACAGGTGGGACTGATAGAGGCCCATGGCAGCCGAGTAATTAGCGGCTCGTAGGAAGAGGGAACCGGTGGCGTAAAACTTACGGCCCACCGCGTCCAACTTCTTCCCTTCCGGAGTCGAAGGTACCGGAAAACTGCTGACGGCCGTTTTATGCTGGAAGGCCTTGACCACCAACGAGTTCGGCAAAGGGTGCACCTGGAGAAACTCGACATTGTCGTCAAAGACTCTATACATTCCGTCGAGCCTGGACGAAACGGAGTGCGACGACACCGGCTTCTTCCATGTTGCCTTCGCTGACGTCAACATGGATGGAAGCATGGTGATGTGGACCGGTCGAATCACCTTTTTGTCCAATTTGGCGGTCATTTGGTCCTCGCCCTCCAGCGGCGGCTAGTCCACCTTTAGATTAAGAGCGGTCCCCAAACGAGTCAGCATTGCCGTGAGGAAGCATTGATCCTCACCACGCGGTGGGTCAATCGCACCGATAGCCTGGTCCGGCGTCTTGTCGGCGTCGACGGTCCCCTCGTCCTCCTCCGAAGACGCACTGGAATCATCGGAGGACGAGGGAGGAATCCTGGTATCCACGTCGGGACCGTGCCAGTATGGCCTGGGCGGGTCGACGGGTTGGGAGCTCACCGCATCGACGTCTGGACCACACCAAGACGATATGGGTGGGCCAGCGGAGCAAACGCTCAACCCTCGAGAGGTCGGCGGAGCCACAGCAGGACCAACATCCCTGGGGCTTGCGGTGGTCGGCACCGGAGCCGCAGAAGCCACAGGCATGGAGGCCTTGAACTGTTGGGCAAACGATTTTGCCATAGCCTCGAACATCCCCTTAAAGAAGTCCACCTGGGATGCATCCACAGCCGATGGTTGGGACGAAATGGTGGCCGGCGAAATGGTGGTCGGAATGCTCGGAGACGAAACGGTGGCCGGAATGGTGGCTGCCGGTTCGTCTATTGTCGGAGTCCTAGGCCTTGGGGAGACAGAAGCCTGCCTCGTGGGTAGACAGCCCCTCTCACGAGGCGGAGAAGAGAGTACCTGCGGTGGGCGAGCTGGAGCCCCAGCCCTGCGACCTTTTGCAGGAGATCCCGAAGAGGACCGTCCGCCCACATCGAAGATCCGGGTGAAGGACATCTCGCAACCGAAAAAGGAGGCGAGGACCCCGGAGAGACAGGAGGGCGAGGCGTAGGCGGGAGAGATCGTCGTTTCTCCGACCCATGTTTCTTCTTCTTCTCCCCATTTTTATCCTTCTTTTTCTCCTTCCTGATGGGGAGAGAGGAAGAAGGAGGAAGCGGCAGAGACCGAGAGGGCTGAGAGACACCAGCGGAGGTGGAGGCAGCCGCGACGGGAGCCAAAGCGAGCTCCATAAGGTGCGCTTTCAACCGGTTGCTCCGGTTCTGGACTGCAAGTCGTGTAAAGTTCTTACAGTAAGCGCAGGATTGGCTCTGGTGAGATTCCCCCAGGCAAAACAGACAGAGGCTATGCCCGTCGGAGGCAGGGAACTTCTTGAGGCAAGCAGAACACTGCTTGAAGGCTGCAGCCATCAAAAAATTCTTCCGATGGAAGGTTCGAGAAGGCGAGCACCCCGAAGGGCAGGCCAGTCAAAGACTTTCCCTCAGAAAGACGAAAAATTGAGGAAGCTCTCAACGATCGTCCTGCTGCTAAGGCGGAAAGAAGAGAACTGATGTAAAATGGCGCACTAGTGCCTCAGAGTGGGCGGTGCGGTGGGCGGTCTTACCGCCAAAACTTTTGACCAATAGCTTTTTAAGCCTCCGATCGGCGTTCTGCGCAGGCGCATAACCCAATAGTGGGGATTCACAAACTATACGAAGGAGAACATCTTGTTTCTCACCTCCCATTGTCTTGGCATCAGCTCAGGACAATACCAAGCTGAGTGCAGGCATCCAAGACAGAGAGAAAAAGAAGTTCTCATTGGAAACTTAGAAATCTCTCATTGAGCCTGACTGGTAGGTACCTCTGAGACATTAGTCACATTATCATTGATTTTGCAAACTACCCTTCTTTGGATGTTAACTCTCTCCCGCTTCTTTTCCATGTATGTTGTAAGCTTGTAAGATACCTATTAGGGTTCTTGAGAGCTGTTGTTCCTTAAAGACATGAATGAATCCTCTGTGGTGGCAGCTTTCACTACTGTCTCCAATAGTTTTTGAACATTTCCATAAAACCAGGAGAGAAGGTCAACATGTGTTTAGGGATGTACCATCAATATCAGAACTGATTTAAAGTTCAGGTCAGACAAAATGGTGAGTCTGTTACTAGAACAGAAACTAAGATGTGACTAACAATACAACCTGATCTGGATGGGTTTGCACTTGGCAGTAGCACTGAGTTTCAGACAAAGTAGGGAGAAAGTATATTTCTGGCCAGCACTTTGGCTTTAAATATGGCTCAGCTTGTTTTTCATTTTTGCTTTATATTGATTTTACTGAATTGTTATGTAATTGTTCACTGCAAAAATATTTCAAATAATAAATGAAAAATATGGGCTGGACAAGTTTCTCAAATGACAGATGGGCATTGGACACCGAGTCCTATCCCAGAGGAGTAAAAAGACCTCTTGGCAGGCCCCCCCAAAAGATGGGAAGACTCAATTGTGAAAAGTTTGGTTGAACCAAGAAAAGAGCGTGGCAGCAAAATGAATGGAAAGCAAGTTGCGGCCAACAGGAATTCACCCCTTGATAGTCTGGTCAATCTAGGAATTGAGGAATATGTACATATATGTATTTAGTTATTTTAAAGATAATGTTTGAAGTTCTGCTTGTGACTTTATGGCACATAGGTTTGAACACATCATTAGCCAAAGCAGGTTTTTAGAAAATAAAAATATAACAATCACCTCTCCAAAAGTTTTCTGGCTCTGTGGGATCCCCTTCATTGTAGAAAAGCCTCTGGGAGATTCTTTGCATCCTGCAGTCCTCCAAAGCCTTCTCCACAATGAAAGGGATCCCAAGAAAGCTTTGGAATTTTGAGAAGATCAGAATTTTTTACTTTCTGAAAAACTGCCACAACTGATGCACCATTAATCTGTGCAACATAAATTCAACCATGTTGTCTCAACTATTTCTTTACATATACTTTGAATTTTACATTGGCCAACTGGTGTATAAAATTGATCTAATATCCACAAACAATTGGTAAATCATTATGATTTGTTAGCTACTGTTCATCCTTAGCAAAATATACACAGCCCTATACAGCACCTGTCACACTATAGCAGGGGTTGCCAAACTATGGCCCATAGGCCTGACCTGTCCCACGGCACCATTTCATGTGGCCTGCTGCCACCCTCACCGCTACTGGAAGTGGATGTGTTTATGACAGCTGTAAAACACACCCACACATGCATAAACACTCCCGTGCCGTGCCTACTGTAAACTGCCGTAAATGCACCCACATCTGTTATAAACGCATTTACAACAGCAGTGAATGCATTTTACAGCAGCATTTTACAGCAGAAGGAACCACATGACCGGGCCCGCTCAGCTGTCTGCCCCACAGCACAAAAGGTTTGGCCACTCCTGCACTACAGGGTCTTTAAAAAATCTCTATCTAAATAATAATAATCTCAGAGAATGTTGCAAGAATCATCATCCATGCTTCAGTGTGACAATAATAATAGTCACAAAGTGCATGTTCATGACAGAAATTGTTTAAAAAACATGGCAATATGTTTGAAAAAAATAAAGGTTTGCTCATTTTCACAGAGTACAACTTCTTCTTAAATATTACTAGTAGATTTTGCCCGGCGGTGCCGGGCTGTTTTAAATGGTTTTGGAAGGTTTTTTTTCTTAATGTTGGTAAAGAGCCGGGCTGTTTTAAATTGTGTTGTAAGGAATATTTTTTTTTTTGTAATTTATGTAAAAAAGAGGTGTGTTGGTGGTTAGGGGTGGTTTTGGGTGTGCACAACCACCACTACCTATACAATACCACTCCAACCACCAACACACACATTAAAAATTCCTGGCAAGGCAGGAGTGTTGTGTGTGTGTGTGTGTGTGTGTGTGAGAGAGAGAGAGAGAGAAAGAGAAGCAGTGTGTGTGTGTGTGTGTGTATTGTCCCCCCAACCCTTCCAAGAGCCAGGGGACCCTGCAGAGATGGGATCCCCCCCGCAGGACACCGCGTTATTAAAGAGAAGAAACCAAGCTCTTCTCTTTTATAACAGAGTGTTTGGGAGGGGGGTGTATTAGATCTCCTCTCCCTGGTCCCCTGCGTTTGGTAGGGTTGGGGGGACAAAGGGGGTCTGTCCCCCCAACCCTTCTGGACCCAGCACCTTTCATTGCCTCCCTCCCTCACCCACCCCCTAACCCTTACCTAACACTTATCTTTTCCTGGCTCCCTCTAGCTGGGTCTTCCAAAGTCTTTCCCTCTGGCTCCCACCGTTGTTGTTTTTAAGTCAGCGCGCGTTCCCAGCCTCCTCTGTGTTCATATCCCTCAGCCTGAGGGGTTGCACAGTGCAAAGGACACTGGGAACTGAAGTCCTTTTTCTTTGTTCACGTTCGGGGGGCTCCTGCCCCACTGCCACATTTCTCAACCCGACAGTTACCTGCGAACCCGGTTTGGGTGAGTGCAGGGAGGCTCTGTCGGGTCTAGTGGGGCCTGGTGCAACATCCTTTGTCACATTCCAACGGTTAACGCACAGAGTTATAGGTATAGATATTAATTTCTATACAGAATATTAAACTCTTAGGCTACACTTGGCCATTATTTCCAATGCAATTTATAGACAAAATGTAAGAAAAAGAATGATAATTTTATATTATGCCCCCATCAACTATATGTTGATATCATTTGCAAAACATTTATTGGTATTAGTACTTCAATAACACTTCTTTAAAAATGCAAGTTTGCTCTTCTGAGTGGCAAAATTTTAAAAAAGGGGGGGGGGACCATGAAAAGGGCAGGTTGTTTTTAAGAAGAGATAGAAATGACCTAAAGGGAAAACATTTTACTGCAGTAAAATAAACTGAGGAAACAGTTTGCAGATTAAAAACCCCTTGAAAGGAAGCATCATCTTTGGGGGGGGGGGGAATCTTTGCAGAGGAAAACAGCTGGAAACAGGAAGCTTTTGTACTTTCATCCTGACGGCTTTGATACCACCACATCCCCATATCATAAAAAGCCAAAAAAGATTGATGTCAGCTGCATCTTACTTCAAGAGAAAAGGAAGAAACAGGCTTTGTGATCCGTAAGCAAGACCACTGTAGCTTAGAGAGAGATCTCCTACACAGTCAAATCGATTAAGTAGTGAAGGAAAGCAGCAGTAGATTTGTTATCTCTTTCAGAAAACTAAAAAGAAGTGTAATTTAACTTCCAGTCTTATTTCCTCATTTTTATAAAATAGGAATTTTGAGTAGAGTACGGAAAGAGAAGCAATAATTCATTTTAATAGCTAAATGTCCAGAACTCTTTATCCAAAGGTAAATCTACAGTTGAACATAAATTAGAAAGGACAGCTACCATACTTCTTAATACTTGGATAAAATACTTGATTTAACTGATAAAAGATTCATTCCAGGCTTAGTCTTACAGAAACTAGACTTTACTAACTTAAGTTGCATTAATTCAAATTGGTCTGACTAAAGATGCATGACTAAATCTGGAACCAAACCAATTAGTATTCTAGCTACCGAGAAAATGCTGTAGCGATACCCTTTGCTAGATTTCATTGCATCCCTTGTTTATGGAATTTCTCTTGTAAAACATCCAGGATAAATACTGGGTGACTAGGATTAAAAAAATATTTACACTAACATGTACATATGTTTTAGAGAAGAGACAGAATTTCTTTTTCAGCAGTAAACTATAACATGACAAGGGTACATTCATCATTTTCAAAATCCTACTGTTCCTAATGTTTACTATATTTTAAACAACAAGCTTTCATTGTTAACATAGTTTAGAAACTATTTCCTGTAAATTCATTATGACCTCTAAAGTCAATCAATGTATAGTATGAACAGTTAGTTCACCAGGCCAGGGTGGTGAAATGGGGGAACCTGTTATAGAGAATATGATTGACCAATGGTCAAGTTTGGCATGGACACAATTATCTGATTATATGAGATTATCTGATTATCTGATTATATGAGAATATAATATATGAGAATATAATTTTCAGAAAAATTGGGAAAATCAAGGGAACATTTAAAGCAAAAATGACCATGATAAGGGACAAAGACTGAAAGGAGCTAGCTGATGCAGAAGAAATTAAGAAAAGATGGAAAGAGTACACAGAGGAACTTTACAAAAAGGACCTCAACACTCCTGATAATCACAATGATGAAGAAATTGAACTTGAGCCAGACATCCTGGAGAGCGAAGTCATAAAGGCCCTAAAGAGCACTGCAAACAACAAAGCTAGTGGAGATGATGGTATCCCAGTTGAATTTTTCAAAGCACTAAAAGATGATGGCGTCAAATTACTGCATTCAATATGCCAGCAGATTTGGAAAACAAAACAGTGGCCACAGGATTGGAAAAGATCAGTATACGTCCCAATCCCAAAAAAGGGCAATGCCAAAGAATGTTCAAATTATCGAACAATCGCGCTCATCCCACATGCCAGCAAGGTGATGCTCAAGATAATACAGGACAGACTTCAGCAGCATGTGGAGAGAGAATTACCAGAGGTGCAGGCTGGTTTCAGAAGAGGCAGGGAGACTAGAGACCACATCGCCAACATACGCTGGATCATGGAGAAAACAAAGGAATACCAGAAACAAGTTTACTTTTGTTTTATTGACTACACTAAGGCATTTGACTGTGTGGACCACAACAAGATGTGGCAAGTAATTAAAGAGATGGGAATACCAGAGCACCTCATATGCCTCCTGAGAAATCTGTACATGAACCAAGAAGCAACAGTTAGGACAGAACATGGAATAACAGAGTGGTTTGGAATAGGAAAAGGAGTAAGACAAGGCTGCATTTTGTCACCATGCTTATTCAACCTATACACAGAGCACATAATGCGCAGTGCAGGGATGGAGGAATCACAATATGGGATTAAAATCGCTGGGAGAAATATCAATAATCTGAGATATGCAGACGATACCACCCTAATGGCAGAAAGTGAGGAAGACCTAAAGAATCTCTTGATTGGGCTGAAGGAGGAGAGTGCAAAAGCTGGCTTGAGACTAAATATCAAGAAAACCAAGATAATGGCAACAGGCCCCATCAGTTCCTGGAAAATAGACGGGGAAGAAGTAGAAGCAGTGACAGATTTTACTTTCTTAGGATCAAAGATCACTGCAGAGAGGGATTGCAGCCATGAAATAAAAAGGCGACTGATTCTTGGGAGACAAGCGATGAGAAACCTGGGGAACATAGTGAAAAGCAGAGACATTACATTGCAAACAAAAATTAGAATAGTCAAAGCAATGGTTTTCACAGTAGTAATGTATGGATGTGAGAGCTGGACAATTAGGAAGGCTGAACGCAGAAGAATAGATGCCTTTGAAATGTGGTGTTGGAGGAGGGTTTTGAGAGTCCCCTGGACAGCGAGGAGAACAAATAGGTCAAACTTAGAAGAAATTAACCCTGACTGCTCATTGGAAAGTCAAATAGTAAAGATGAAGCTAAAATACTTTGGACATCAAATGAGAAGGGAGGATTCACTTGAGAAGGCATTGATGTTGGGAAAGGTGGAGGGCAAAAGAAGAAGGGGGAGGCCAAGGATGAGATGGCTAGATGGTATTATAGACACAATGGGCACAGAGCTGTGAGGGCTGAGGGGGATGGTAGAGGACAGAGGCGCCTGGAGGAAAATGGTCCATGGGGTCGCAAAGGGTCGGAGTCGACTGTGCGACTAAACAAATGAGAATATTATGCAAAGCGTAATTTAGAAATTTGTTAATAAGGATTTTAGGGAAGAACATAAATAATCTATTGGAAAAGGATATATTTAGTTTTTTTCTTTTATAGTAATTTTAAAATACTGAATATCACTAGCTCTTGTTTCTTTTTTGTAAAAGTATATTTTTGAACAATGAAATTTATTTCTAATATTTTTAAAGGAATAGCAAATTACTTGACACTGGGAAGCTATTATGACTTTCTTTTGACTTATTAATATATTAGAACTTATTGTTTATAAGCATTGGGTGTTATGTTGTTGTTTTATATACTACTAGCATAGTTTGCCCGACCCGGCATTTTTAATGTGTGTGTTGGTGGTTTGGGATGGTTTTGGTTCTGTACAACCACCACCCCTACGTAAAATACCTCTTCAGCCACCAACACACACATTTTAAAAAAAATTAAGACAGTAGTGTCGTGTGTGTGTGTGAGAGAGAGAAATAGAAAAGCACTCTGTGTGTGTCTCTGTGTGTCTGTGTGTGTGTCTGAGAGAGAGAGAGAGAGAAAGTGATAGTGAATGTAGTCCACCAGAGGGTGCTATATTTAGTTAGAGATATTGTTCACTGAACAGTATCTCTAACTAATTGTAGCTCCCTCTGGTGGAATACATTCACTAACGTTCTAAGATGGAAGAGGCAGTCGTGGAGGATGGACGTTGTAAGGGTGGCTCCGTTTAAGTAAGTTTGGATTTTTTGTTGTTGATGTGGGTTGGTGGGTGGGTTTGTTGGTTGGTTGGGGGTGGTGTGTGTATGTGTTGGGGGGTGGGTTGTTGGGAGGGTTTACTGTGGCCTTGCCTTGCTGGCGAGGACGCGGTAAATTTGGCTGCGGTGGCGGTGGGGGAGGGGGTTCCCATGGTCTGCCTTTGGTGGCGAGACCATGGGAATCCTTGCAGCAGTGGTGGCCGTGGGGAGGGGGGTATTTTCCCGGTAAACAAAGACAGTGAACGGGGCTCTGTTTGCTGTCTTTGCTTTCTGTTTTTTTTTTAAAGTGGGGCCGGCCGGGGTGGGTGGGGGGGGATTTTCCCTTAGGCTGGACTGCAAGGCCAGGGTTTGGGAAGCTTGGTGGCTGCGTTCCCCATTACCCGTGGGTGGCAGTGGCCAGGTCCTTCGGCCCTGCCTTCCTGGGTGAATGGGGACCTGCCCTCCTCCTTAATTTTTTTTGGCTGGCGTGTTTTCCATGTCATGGCTTTCTCCGCTGAGATGTGCACCGGTCTCTTCTCTGAGCCTGCCGGCGTTGAGTCCTCAACATCGGCAGGATCGGAGGAGAGACCGCCGCGCATTCCAGCGGAGAAGGCTGTGTTTTTTTTGAAAAACACCTACCTTAAAAAGGTAAGTGGGGTGGGGGATAGGGACTGATGAGGGGGCAAGGTGGTGGGGCGGGTGGGCAGTGTGGGTCCTGGGCTGCCCCCTCATTCCCTCATTCCCATTCCTTTTTGTGTTTGGGGGTTTTTCCGTGGCGATTTTTTTTAAGTCGGCGTGCCGCGCTTTCCCAGCCTTCTCTGCGCTCGCGTCCCTCAGCCTGATTGGCTGAGGGGTTGCGCAGCGCAGAGGACTCTGGGAATCGTAGTTCTTTTTTGTTGGTCGTGTTCATGGGGCGGCTGCCCCACTGGCGATGACCAAAACCCTGCGGCGCTGGAAGGCAGGGGTTACGGTGAGTGCGGAAGGCTAGGTCGGGGATAGTTGGGCCTGGTGCGGGAGCCTTTGAACAAACCCAAAGGTTAAGGGCTCTTTTTATAGATATAGATGTTGACTGTATTTGTTCTTTTTTTAAATGTTTTCCTTAATTATTTGATGTATTGTTCTTATTTTATTTATTTTTATTTATTGTTATGACTACCACTACTACCAGGATGTACCGTAAATTAAACAAACAAATAAATAAATATGATTTTCTTTGTCACAATATAGCAAAATACAGTAATACCCCGCATAACGTTAAAGCTTGGTTCCAACTGTTTTTAATGTTGTGTGATCCCCAGGCACCAAAGACCGCAGGGCTGGTCTCCGCTTGGGAAGCGCCTTCCCAGGCGGAGAGTAGCCCTGCGGTCTTTGGGGCTTGGGTCTATGGTGGTACTGTAGCCTTGCTGTTTCAAGGCAAGCCTCAAAAAAGCAAGGGTACAGTACCTCCAGAGACCTCTGCCCCAAGGACCACAGGGCTGCTCTCTGCCTGGGAAGGTCTCCGGAGGAAATCTGGAGAAAAACGTGATGCATCACACAACGTCAACTTAACATTGTGTGGTGCAAATTTTTCCTCAGATTTCCTAACATTATCCATTTTTAACGTTGTGTGGTGCACACGTTATCCAGGGTGTTATTGTACTTCCTCATTGTTGTTTATATATATATATATATATATATATATATATATATATATATATATATATATATATATATATATATATATATATATATATATATATATATATTCAAATTTATATGCTGCCCAATCAGGTAAACCCGACTCATTGGTCAGGAAAGGATGTGCTCTCTGAATCTACATATATTTAACAATGTTGGGTTGTTTTCCCCCTAGGCGTAAAACTTTACACTTAACTCTGATAGATTTCATTCTGTTGATTTCAGTAAAGTGTTCAAACCTATCAAGATCCTTTTTAATTCTGCTCCTGTCTTCCAAGATATTAGCTATTCCACCCAGTTTTGTGTCATTTGTAAATTTGATAAATATTCCCTATACTCCTTCATCTAAATCATTTATGGAAACGGTGAAGAGCACCATTTTGATTCCTTTTACTGAAAGGATCAGTAATTGCCATGCAATTTTACCTACCATTGTTCTGAGTTTATTGAAGTTTGCTTTCCTAAAGTCCAGCGTGTGAGTGCTGCTACTATTTCCTTTGAGATCAAGAACTCAAGAAGAACATGGCCACTTCCCCGCAGAGTTTCTCTTGCTGTCACTTCTTCTACTAAATCATCTCTACTGGTTAGAATCAAATCAAGGCTAGCTACGCCTCTAGTTTCTTCTTCCATTTTTTAAAGAAAAAAATTATCAACCACACAAGCCATTGGAAGGGCCATATTTGGGATATTTGACACTGAGTTGGCCTTTTGGGCTGAGTGGAGCGGGGTATAAATCCAATTAAACATAAACAAACATAAACAATTTGTTTTCCAACAGATATCACGATAGTTGAAATCTTCCATTACTACTACATGGTGTTTCTTTGACTTTTTTGTAATTTGTTTTTCATAAGTTTCATCCGCATTTTCTCCTTGATTGGGTGGTTGATAATCTTCTTATATCTTTTTAAACTTTTTGTTTTAGAAAAATCTTTATGTCTATCCCTCATTTCATATAGTGCATGATCTCCCCAAATCAACTATTTTGGTCTTGTTATCATGTTGAGATACCTAGCATAATTTTGTAGTTATTCTCAGAGTTTTATCTTCATTGCAAAAAATATATATTATATTTTGCCATTGTTCTAATTCTCCTGTTAATTTTTTTGGTAGCATCTAAAAGAGAAAGCTTATTTTAGGTAATATTTTCATTTTGCATAACACTATCATGCCAAACCATGATAATCCCATTTTATAGCTTTCTAATTTTTCTTTCATTTCTCCTTTTCCCTTAGAAAAATTCATGATTTTTAATTCATGTAAGTTCTTAGTAATATTTATTCCTAAATATTTAAACTCAATTTAATTTTAACACATTTCATTTTAATTTCATCCATTTCCTATCATTATTAAATAAAATCATCTCTCATTTACTCCAATTCTTTTTTAACCCTGTTACCTCTTCAAAGCTTTGTCAAATGACACTTAACATTATCCAAAGCCTACAGTAGTTTTTTTATAGATAATAAAATAGCATCTGCGACCAGATTAATCTTTATCCTCTTTTCCTACTCCTTCTATATTTATTGTCTTTCATTATTTCTGTGCTAAGAAAAACCTGTATCAGAAATTATGTACAAATTATGTAGACTTTTAAAATGAACCTTAGGTATATAAAACCTGTTGTGGTATGTTATTGTACAATGGAGAGGGAGGCAATTATTAAGATTTGAATTGTTTCTAAATTCACCCCTGAAGCTCCCTTCATGCTTAACACACTTTCCAGCCAAATGATTACTCAAACCAATAACTGGAGGTAAAAAGACAAAAGACTATTTACTAATAATATGCTCAGAAATTCTTAACAGGATTTAGTATCAGGCTCATTAAAATAGAATGGTTATTCAGCTCAGTTACAATAAAGCATTTAGAGATATTTTTCCTTCATTATTTTAGTTTGTTTGTTTGTTTGTTATACTTGTATACCACCCATATGGAATACGCTTCCACTCTGGGTGGTTCACATATTTCAAATGCCTGGATCCAAATAAATAAATATATGCTACAGTTTCAGACCACCACCCCTTCAGATGGCAACATGCCAAAATAACTTAATTTTAATTAAACTTAAATAAGACTAATAAACTTTAAATAAACTAACAAAAATTAATTGGCTGCAGGGAAAATATTTATGAAGGCCTTCTTGAACAATGTGGTCTTCAGTTGTTTTTTGAATATATCCAGGGATGTAACCTGGCACAGCTCCGGTCGTAAGGTTTTCCATAATGTAGGTGCTGCCACCAAGAAAGCTCTTACTTGCCATTCTCGGTGTCAGCACCTGGAGCTCTGCTGACTGAGATGATGGGGTGATGATTGCAGACAATTTCTGGACATATAACAAGGTCCTAAACTGTATAGGGATTTATGATTTAGCATTAGAACCTTGTGCCTGATATGAAAGAAACAGGGAGCCAGTGCAGGTGAACCAGGATCAGGGAAATATCAAATTTCTTTATCCCTTATATAGGCCTAACTGCTGCTTTATGAACTCACTGTAATCTCTGTAACAGGGACAAGGGTAGCCCCATGTAAAGAGCATTACAGTAGTCAATTCTTGAGACTACCAATCAATGCATGGCCCAACATTGCCAGCAATCATCTGTCCAAGTAGGGGTGCAGCTGGGTGACTTATCAGCTGCAAAGCTATTGCATCCACCCCAACCGTGAACACTGCTGACATTGCCACCAAACAGCTGACCACTGGCAGCCTCAAGTTGACTGGCTGAAAGCTGAATAGCAGTGGCATAAACATCATCAGCAACAGTAGAATTCCTGGCAGTGGGGGTGATTGCCAAGCAGATGATCATCAGCAGCAAAGGTATGGGGAGACGATCTTCCAATCAGCTCCCCCATAACTCTGTCACAGCTTATCCACTGCTGGGATAATAATCTCCCCATCTGCTGGGAATACCGCTGCTGACACACACACCCACACACACCCACACCGTGCACAATGGTGCACGAGGAGCAAAATGCCATTTGGATGCAGCATTTTGCTCCTCCCTCTGACCTTAAGTAGCTTATTAAAAGTGACACTACACTGGCCGTGCAAGGCCAGTATAAACAGGCTCTCTATCATGAGCTTCTATAATCATGTCATTTTGCTTGCACAGGGATGCACTGACAGAAAGAACAGAAGGATAAAAAAGTATTTGAAGTACAGTATATTTACTGGAGTATGGCTGAACATACTTGCATACTTAATTTGTTTCACGGTGATGTGGCATGTAATAGTACTGGCTTACACAAGCTATTGGCATGCTTGGGTCATCCAACTCAAGCAGTTTCTGAACTGCTAGCTGCTGGAAGTCCTGGATCCTCTTGTGAAGAGGATTCCAGCAGGGGCACGACAGAAAGAAGCTCTGACTACAAACTACAAGGTGGTAGACCCTAATCCCTTTGGTAATATATTTTTATTTGATGGTTTTATTTATCATATTCACCACCCAGAGTGACATTTAAGTCAGATAGGCAGTGTAGAAATGGATGGATGAATTTTAACAATAGATTTCCTTTATTTTTACCTTCTTTCTTTTCTTCTGAGAACCTCCTGAATTCCTTAAACTGACTTCTCTAGTTAATTCTCTAGCAGCACCAGATACAATGATTTCAAATAGGCTTACCCAAGTTCATACCAGTGGTGGGCATCAGCAGGTTCACACCAGTTCGCCAAAAGCAGAAATTCTGGCTGGCCCTGCCCATCCAAGTTTTGAAATAAAGTAGTCCTAATTCCGGTGTAACGCAGGGTTTTCCCCTGGCCACGCCCACAGAGTGGTAGGGTAGTAAAAGTTTTTGGAGCCCACATACTGTGCATAGGCATAAACATACATTTGATGGCGAAATTTTAGGTTATCAAAAATTCACTGTTACACTCAGTACTCTTAAAATGCACACACAACTAAACTAAAAATATAACAAGAATTGTCCCATATATCAACCTAGTGTGGTGTTGGTAGGTGATATGGCCTGAGTAAACTCTGAAGATTTGGGTTGAGATACCCAGAGGTTCACATCTGATTCGTCATCTGAATGTTCCCCACCCTTCATGTACATAGAAGCCAGCTGGTCTCATCATTAAATTATAAGTGGAACTGGAGAGATTTCTTCTAAAAATTAATGTCCATTCATTATTGTCCATAGAAGAAGAAAATCCTCTCTGGTAGCTGTAATTTGAAAACACGCAGTTCATCATATTATGCACCTATTTCCCCCAACAAAATAGATACATGTTTTTAAACCAACAGTACGTTTTATACATATTTTATTGCCAAAGCAGGGATTGACATGATACATGATGTTATGGTCTAAGTAATCTACTCTTAGTTTACATTATGCTAAAGAAAGAGGAAGCGCCAAGCAGCCATCTGTTATATAATATGGAAACAGAGAAAGGAAGAATAAAAACTATAGTGGATAAAAGATGTAAAAGGAAAAATACTTCCAACCAAAGCTTCACAACTATCTCTTATTTTAAGGTGTGCTGCTTATTTCAAGGCAGCCTATTCTCCCAGAATATCACAGCTACACAACACTTTTTATTTGAGATCAGTTCTCTTAGCTAGCATCTGTCTTATCTACTATATTGGTTAATTCCCACACACTGGTACTGAGACAATTAGTCCTATGCCACATTTTGCAGTCTTCATGTCCTATATTTCATCAATTCATTTCCTGGTTTACAACAAAGCACAGTTTAGTTGTACCAAAATCAAGAACCCGTGCCTTTTGCTTGCCCTCTTAGTGTGTCCGTAATAATGTGCCAGAGAACGAAGAAAAAGACTGTCAAGAACAGAACTTATATGCCCTATATCCCATCACTGTATTTGCATTTATGTTATATGTATATGATTTTTCTATATTTGTATGTTTTTAGTTTGTATTGTTTTAAAGTTTAAAATAAAAAATACAAAGAACAGAACTTATTTGCATTGTACCAAAACACAGAGTAATGTTATATTTGGTCCAATCTATGAATTGTCCAGAGATCCCCTAACTTGACAATCCTAAAAAACAAACTCTGTTTAGTAAAACCCCTTACGTAAAGTCTTTTATATAAATTGTTTTTTTACTTAACTCGCAGCAAACCCATAGGAACAATGAATTTTTACATAACTCGGAGCAAACCCTAGGAAAATGATATCTATGTAAATTGAAGCAACCCCATAGGAAAAATGAGTTTTTTACGTAACTTGAAGCAAGCCCACAGGAAATTACTACTACTTACTTTATTATGGAAATTGTGTTATGTAAATCGGGACATGGTTTTAGTGCAAAAATCATTATGTAAGTTGAATTTTATGTAACTCGAGGTATTTGTAAGTCGGGGTTTTACTGTATGTGTAATGAAACAGTAAATTTTATTTTGAAGATTTACTTGGGTCAAAGTCTTTTCCTATACTGTAAGTCAATTTAAGCACTGCTTAGAAACAGTTGAAGCAGAAGCCTCACTCACAACCAAAGGTAACATTAAGCTACTAGTAACATTACTATTGGGACTGTGGTGGCTCAAGTGATTAAGACGCTGAACTTGACGACTGGCAGGTCAGCAGTTTCAGACCCGAGTGGTGCACGACAGAGTGAGCAACTGTCTCTGCTCCAGCTCCCGCCAACGTAGCAGTTCAAAAACAACAAATTTTGCAAGTAAATAAATAATTATTACTTTGGTGGGAAGGTACAGAGTGTTCCATGCACTCCAGTGTCTAGTCATGCCTGCCACATGTCCATGGAAAAGTCTGCTAACGCAGACAGCGCTGGCTCTTTGGCTATAAACAGAGATGAGCACCGAACCCTAGAGTCGGAAACAACTGGCTTTTGAGCAAGGACGATCTTTACCTTTACCTTTTTACTATTAAGATTTTTTGTTTTGCAGTTGCAAAGGGAAAAATGTTCTCATGCTGTTTTGCAGCATGAAAACATCAGGAGGAGAAACACAAGGACAAATGTACTAAGTAGCAACCAGGCAGCAATCTCATCTCCTTAGTTTCTTAGTTTCCCGCCAATGTTCTACTCTTAGTGCCTCCTCAGCCTTGACCCTCTCTTCTCCTATGCTGGTTATCTCTCTAGCTTTGGACATCTGAAAAATGAAGATCATGCATATTTTCATAAGCACATGGGAGCATGCATGCAAAACCAGGTAGTTTGATCCACAGCTATTGTACAACTCATGTTCTACCATCTTGTGCAACTTAAATAATATAGGAGAAAAGGAAACCCAAGAAGTTGCTTTGTCTTTTAAAATCTTTCAAGGACAGTTCTCTTTTACTCGTTCCTCATACATCTGTATATATAATTAGCACTCTACTAGCTACACTGGAATCAAATTTAGTTGTTAAACATAATTACAGCAGACACAATCAATGAATTGGAATTACAGTGGTACCTCATACAAGGATTTTAATCCGTTCCATGGGGCTCGTGTAGGAATGTATCTGGATTCTGTCAGGCTGTCTCTGACACATTTTGTAAACAAAAGCCTCTTTGCTTGCATGAAAGACAACGCTCCTTATCTCTCCTTATTTGGGTTCTGACATTCTGATTGATTATGTAGGTTAAGTTTCGTTTCTGAGATACTCTGCTTGAATAAAGAGAAGCCATTAGTATCCTTTGTAAAGCCAAAGACTGCAGTCGTGTTTTCTGTCTCTCTCTGTTCTTTCCTTACTCTGAGCCTAATGAAGCTGGACTTCGTGGACTCTTAAGTTTCTATCTTAAAAGATCTGATGATATAAACTGCTGCTTCATGAGACTGATTGAGAAGAGATCTTTACATGAATCAGATTCCTACAACTGGTGCCCCGTCGCGAGGCCATTGAATGAAATTCAAAGGAATGCTTTGAAGAGATCTGCTTCAGCAATTAGCACCTAATTATCACCTCATCAACCGGGACAAGGTGTTCATTCACCTCCGACCAGACAGGTCCGACCGGGAAGGTCATAAATCGAGCGTTCGAAATTCATCCAAAGTCAACTTTGGGTCCCACACTAGGTGAGTGACATCATGGGGTGTGTGCTTTCTTCGCAAATGCAGGAACTTTGTAAAGATATCTCAGATCTTTTGAATAACAATGGGCGAAAGGCTGATGAGAAGGAGATACAAAAGCTAGTCAAAGCTATAGGGAAAATCAGTCCTTGGGTTAAATTTGATGAATGCTTGGACTTAAAACAGTGGAATCAAATAGGAAAAGAACTGCAGAAGCATAATGGAATTTCTGTATCAGTGCTATTTACATGGGAGGAAGTCAGAGACTGCCTTCAAAGACTCACTCCAAAGAATATTCTGTTGTCTCAGGGGCTTGCTGGCCCCCTCCCAAAGCTTTTGCCACCAGCCAAGGGAGGGACTATGGCAACTGCCCCTCCATCATATGAGAAACAACAGCCCCCTGATGGGGGTGGGGGTGGAAAAGAAGATGGGGCATTATATCCTGCCTTGCAGCAATCAAGCACTTTTAGCCCTACAAAAGACCTGTTCACTGCTGCAATACTGCCTGCCGAGTCTAAAAAACAACTAGTGCCAGCTGATGGGGAACAAATGGTGGGGACCTCATCACAGATTGAAGCTGTTAATGCATGCAGAGTGGCAGGAAGCAAGGAGTGTGTTTCAAAGAGCAGCATAGGAGATCTCAGCCCCCCCATGAAGCAACCCTCATCACAAAAGCAGGAGAAGCTGAGTAGTAAATTTGATACCTCACGTTTGGGCAGGAAGATCCTGCAGAAGTGGAAGGATAGCCCAGAAGAGGAGGAATGCAAAAAACCCAAGCCCAGAAAGGGGTGCAAGTACAAACTAACAGATGCAGTTTGTCATAGAAATGAGATTCAGATGCTGCAAATGAAAGAAATCCAGAGGAACAGGGGGGTGAATCCTGCCTGTATGGACAGCAGGCTGTTGCAAAAATACAAGGAGGGAGAAGACATACAGTTTTTGGCTGATTTTGAACTGCCCAACCCTCAAACAAAGAGATCCAGAGTGAGCTGTCCCAAGTTTCAAGCATCAGGATTGCAGGGAAAGCAACTTGGAATTCCCTGTGATTTTCTTCTGTGTGAAATTACTTGCAACTTCTGGAGAATTTGTTCTTTGTGCCTTCACACCTCATCGGCCTGCCTTAATGCAGATGGGTGTGGCTGGAGCATAAAGGAATGTGTGTTTGCCAGAAAAGTTGAAAAGGGGGGTTGTGTGGGATTGTCTTGTGAAGTCAGTGAGACTTAATTTATGGCTTAATTTCAACTTGCTATGCCAAGAACTGTGCTGGAGAGAAGATAGTGTTTGTTTAATTGTTTAAGAAGAAAGCTTAATCAACATTTGGACTTTTAATTTGGACATTTTAATTGGACTAAAAGGAAAAAAGTTTGTGTGGACTGTAAAGAAGAATTGGCTTTGTTTGCATTTTAAAACCTGAAAACCTTTTTTAAGCAACCTGCTCATGCTATGAGTGTGAAATGCTCTAATGAGATTTGTACTGTATTTGAGTTACCATGCTATGCTGATTTTAAGTTATTGAATGCTTCTTTCATTTACACCAGTGGGAGAAGAAAAAATTTAATGCCTTACTCATGTACTTGGGGAGTGATAAATGCTTTCTAGAATGCAACAGAAACCTCCTTCATGTAAGGAAGAAGAGAACTGTTCATGTTTTGTTCATGCTTAAATGTTTGCTTATTCTCTTGCAGGAGAAAGACCTGTCTTTGCTTATGTTATGTTTTGCATACTGCATATCTCAAGGTACCTCCAGAAGTACATGGAAGAGTTTTTAGTACCATACACATGTAAATGGGTTTGTGATATTGCATTTGTGTTATATGTCACTCATGTTTCATATCTAGTTACATGGTACTAGTAATAACAGGGCATGCTCCTGTTTCTTAGGGGAGTGTCTTCCTAAGCCATTGGTCATTTATTGGCAACAAGGGAATCCTGAGTGGAAGGATTCCTGCTCGAGCGATCCGCCCATGGAGAGAGAAGAAGGTTACTCAGCTCCAGGATGGTGGTTCACCAGTAAACTAAATTTGCCGACATTTGTTCTTTTCTTTCTTACTGTGCTTCCAGCTGTGAGAACAATGACTCATGGGGGCAACCCCAACTTTTGGATTCGTCATGCTAACTATATGTTTGAGGTTCATGGTAAGAATGCAACGTTATACTATGAGCATCCACTGGCAGTGTCTCAAATGGCCTTTCTTCCGGCATTGTTCAACACGCCTGAGTTGGTTATTGGACATTTGCAACATGTTGATAGGTCGATGCTCTTCTCTAATCCCCCAGAACAATTTAACAACACCCGCTGGCGAAGCATGACTTTCAAGAAATACACTAAAGGACTTTGTTTCTGCTGTCATAGTTCTGGAGTCTGGAATAGTAAATGGAAGCACTAGACTCAAGCACAACCGGTTTTGCGGTATGTAGGCAATTATACGGGTTGTGACGATTATTTTTGGTTATGGGGTAGTTATAACAGTTCTTATAAGCTTAATTATACCTTGTTTAACACTACTATTGAAGATATATATGATGTGTTTCCTATGTTTACTCCTGATTATTCTGCTATAGATAGTGGTTCAATTTGCAATGGATGGCAAATCAAGGATCCTAACATGTGGTTCTTTTTTAATGGAGTTGCCACGAATTTCCATCCAGGACAATATCAATGTGCAGCATTGGGTTATTTTACCTTACCCGTACAAGTGCAAATGCCGCTTCAGGCAGATGCACGGCGCCGGAGAGCTACTGCCGGCCCGATGGGTTCTGGTTGCAATGATGAAGTGATAATCGATGTTCAGCTTTCTGATGGTAGCTCCTGGGGAAGAGCTATAGGGAGTGCTATCACTGGAGCACTCGCCCTGGGATCATACCCAGGTGTCATTTCCCAGGAGAATAGAAGGTCCATTTTGGGACTCACCTGTAGGCTGGAGAAGTCAATCAATGCCACAGGGAGGGTCATACGGGATCTTCAAATGGAAATCACTGAGCTTCATCAAGACCAAATGCAGGACAGACTGGCCATAGATTACCTGTTAGCAAAATCCGGAGGATTTTGTAAACTGGTCGGGAACCAGGGATGTCGGGTAAAATTCCAGGATCTGAATAATACTATTGAGAAAGAACTTCAGAATTTACAGGAGAGCATTACTAACAATGTACGCACTGATGTTAATCTCTTTGATTGGGTGACTTCTTGGTTGCCTGATTTATCTGTCCTTAGACTAGTTTTCTTTTATGGGTTCATTATTATTATCTGCCTTATATCTTTGTGTTTTTGCATTAATTGTATTCCTAACCTTATTTCTATGTGTAACGCATGTCCACTGCGTAGAAGGGAGACATCGAGTTTTGCACGACGGCAATTGTACTCAATGAGGTATCATCCTCCGGAACAAGGTACCAGGAGTCAAGAGGGGTACGATGTCCAGGAGGACAGTGATGATGTATATGGAGGAGTAGTTATGGAATATGATGACATGCAGGGGTATGATTAGCCGTCCCTCTCTCAAATTTTAATGAAAAAGGAGGACATGTAGGAATGTATCTGGATTCTGTCAGGCTGTCTCTGACACATTTTGTAAACAAAAGCCTCTTTGCTTGCATGAGAGACAACGCTCCTTATCTCTCCTTATTTGGGTTCTGACATTCTGATTGATTATGTAGGTTAAGTTTCGTTTCTGAGATACTCTGCTTGAATAAAGAGAAGCCATTAGTATCCTTTGTAAAGCCAAAGACTGCAGTCGTGTTTTCTGTCTCTCTCTGTTCTTTCCTTACTCTGAGCCTAATGAAGCTGGACTTCGTGGACTCTTAAGTTTCTATCTTAAAAGATCTGATGATATAAACTGCTGCTTCATGAGACTGATTGAGAAGAGATCTGTACATGCATCAGATTCCTACAGGCTCGTTGTTGTACGAAATAACTACTATATTATGCATGCATCGTATAGCGTTTTTTCCTATGGGATGCATTGTACAACAATATATATTTTTTGCTAAGTGGTTTTTCCCATTGAAAAATTGTGGCACATTTTTTCCATAGAGAAAATTGTTACTTGGGATTCCCTCCCCCCCAAAAAACAAACAAACAAACACACCCCTAATTGTTATGCGATTTCGTTGCAATACGGGGCGATTGTTGCATGAGGTTCCACTGTACTTAAATATGGCTTTAACAAGTTCCATTTATTCCTTGAGTAAGTCTATTCTAGCTGAGGCTAACAACTGGATTTAGCTTATTCCTATCTGTGTCTTTACACAGTTCTATAAGAATAGGAACTATATCAAGTGAAGACAAAGCACACCTATGAGTAGTATGCTTTACTGAACAACATTGGCCTTATCACTTTCCTACTGAATAAAATGTAAGGAAAAGAATGGGTTTAAGTAGTTTTAGCAATCACTTTCCCGCTATACTCAACAGGAAAGGATGTTCCAGGTCAGTGATGGTGAACATTGGCATTCCAGGTGTTCTTGGACTTCAAAGAATCCAAGTTAGCACTCCTGCTGATCAGGGCTCCTGGGTATTGGAGTTCCAGAACACCTGGAGTGCCAAGGTTCACCATCACTGTTCTAGGTAAAGAATACCCAGAGGTAGTTTACCATTCTCTTCTACCATTCTCCCAGGGTCCCCTGAGATTATACAGCTTACCCAAAGCTACATAGGCTAGCTCTTATCACAGGAGGCACAACGGGGAAATCAAAACCTCAAATTCTGGCTTCATGTATATTAATACCGAACACGGATTTGTAAAAAAAATGAAATTAAATGGTTTAAACAATTAAAACTTGTTCACCTTCAGTCTTTCAGGGACCAAGATGTCTGCAACAGTTTATCTACAGTACATGTTGCCAAATGCCCCACACCTGAAGAGAATACAGTACCTGACAGTACCTTCATAACCCTGACAGTGCAGCTTAGAATTCTAGGTTAGAAGAGAAATCCATCTCTACACTCTACACTACAGGTCTACCAGCCTACGTCCTCTTAGGTCCCCTGCCTTCTACTTGTACTATTGATTACTTTCCGATACTTCATCCGCTTCACACTTACATATACTTTGTCCTAATTTAAGACTCTATAGAGCTTCTCTAGAATAAGCAATCTGATATTTGTACTGACAATATAATTCCATTTGAAAAGGCAATTACATGAACAGTAGGTACTTCATTCATATTTGTCATCAATCCATCAATCATTTGCTAGGAGGTGGTGGTAACAGAAGCAGTTTATTTATAAACTTGAACTCAATTGGAACAATACATGGCTAGTAACAAAAACAACCAAAATAAAATATGAATCAAGTAGTTCATTGCCAAACTGAGGTCTCAAGATAGGCTGGTGTGGTCCCTTGGGAACCCTGCTGCTTCCAGCACAATAGCAGCAGGATGTGCTTCATTTCCTTCAACTGCTCAACATGGCTCTCTGCGCGATGTTTGTAAGCTTCCTTCCTTTACGCATCAGGCTCACAAACTGTCGTCAGTCCCCGAGACTAATAATATCCTGTTTATGTCTGAACAAACCAAATCTTTTCTCCTTTTTTTACCTTTTTCATAGATATTTTTCCTATGCATGTATCAGTTGAAAACTGCTGACTGAGCAACATGCAAGCATGTGGCGTTCATACTATGCTTGCAAACATTAACTATCCACAAATTAATCTAAATTTAGCTTAAATTCAAGGCACGTTCATCTAAAATGTATGTGCCAACCATATCTGAAAATGAATGAATGAATGAATGAATCAATAGGATTGTGTTAACTGTGTGATTTGGGAGTAAAATATGCAATGATGAAGACATAATAGAGCAGAATTATGAGCTCTCTTAATCTTGGCACTAACTAATTAGGAAGTTACTACAGGCAAAACCCTTCCTCTATATTACAATATCATCCATTACCTTTTGGAACAAAGCAATAGTTTCAAATTATTTCAAACTTTTACTTAAGCGAGTTAAGGTCCAAGTAAACAACAGTGCTAACTTATTAATTTCTAGAAAACCAATTCCACAAAAATGCAGGTAAATGTCAATATTTAACCACAAAATATTCTACTTAAGGTAGCCGGACTATATGAACAAATGTAAGAAAAATATATTCATAAACTAGGACAGCAACTGTGTCAATTTCTTCCTCCATATTACAGAACACAATAATATCAATACTTGTAGAAGAGAAACATTAGAATTGATATTTATTGTGGAATAATGGGCTGTAAAATAAATCATGTGGGTCTTGATTGGAGCTCTGCAATATTTCACCATCAGGATTTCACATATTGAAATAAGTGTCCTGACATCTGTGAGTAAAGGTCAATGCAAACAAAGAGAATACTAAAACGTATACTTTTGATATTGTAAAACTACCTGAGGTCTACACTCCAGAGTGTAAAGACCCCTTATAACTGAATCTATTCCATAAAGAATAATTATTCTAGAAACCAGAAGCTAAGGAAAAATATTAGTCTCTTCGACATCTGTATTTCTGTAACATATAGTCCCCACATACAGCATGCACAAGAAGAAATTCCACCTGCTGATGCTCTGTCTTTCATGTTGGGTGAGAAGAGGTTATATATGCACATAACCTGTATATAAAATTAAATCACCCATCATTCAAGACTTATTCAATAATTAATTACCTGTATAGAACACACACATGTTGAGGGCCCCAACAATACAATATCACCACTTTCAGCATATGAAAGTAACAGTCAGAATACAGGTCTATCCAGGTAGCCTCTCCACTTGAACAAGAAACCAGGCAAGTGTGGCAGGGGATCCAGCACCTTACTGACTACAAACCCAGTAATTCATCGCCTGTAGAGAGCAGTGCTTCTCTGGTGGAGGAGCTGAATACCTTCTTCGCCCGATTTGAGGTGACACCAGCAGTGGATCCAGCAGTGTTCGCAGAGTCATCGTCATTACTCCCCTTAGGGAATGTTGCCAGGGTGGAAGAGGGAGAAGTGAGGCGAATATTAAAAGGGATAAATGCGAGCAAATCTATGGGTCTTGATGGAGTGGCTGGTAGGGCACTGAGAGACTGCTCAGAACAGCTGGCAGAAACTTTTATAAAGATTTTTAATTGGTCTTTGGCCCAAGCCACTGTCCCACCTTGTCTGAAATCCTCTACTACTATACCTCTGCCTAAAAAGCCTAACATAGATAGCCTGAATGACTTTCGCACTGTGGCGCTTACACCTGTCATAATGAAATGCTTTGAAAAGTTGGTGCGGAACCATATTATGGCTTGTTTACCAGTTGGGACTTGACCCTTGTCAATTTGCATATAAGAGAAAGAGATCCACGGAGGATGCTGTGGCTACAGCCCTACATGCTGCTCTGACCCATTTGGAGAAACAAGGGACTTATGCGAGACTGTTATTTGTAGATTTTAGTTCTGCTTTTAATACTATTCTTCCACATAGACTGGTGCCCAAATTATTAGATCTGGGGCTTCCGCCATGTTTATGCAGGTGGATACTAGATTTTCTATCAGATCGTTCCCAATGGGTCAGGATGAGCTCTCATGTCTCTGCGGATCTCAGTATAAGTACGGGGACGCCGCAGGGGTGTGTGCTGAGCCCACTTCTGTACACGCTTTACACATATGATTGTGTTCCCAGTTACCCCAGCAATAAGATCATCAAGTTTGCTGACGTAACAATGGTGGTTGGTCTGATTACTGCTGGGGAGGGGGAGTCAGCTTACAGGAAGAAGGTTGAAATGCTGACAGAGTGGTGTAGGGAAAACAATTTATCCCTCAATGTAAAAAAGACAAAAGAGATCATTGTGGACTCCTGCCAACCTAGCAGTTCAAAAGCAAGAAATTGCAAGTAGATAAATATGGACCACTTTGGTCTTTCTTTATTCGTGTCAGATGCACCACCAGTATATAATAACATACAAAGCTAAAATTAACACATCTAAAAACAAAATAGAATTTAAAATGGCTAGATGACATCTGCCCAATTTCGGGCCACTTCAACAGCATTTCCTCTTGCCAACATAAGGTCCTCCTCAGTGCACATTGAAGAGCATTGTGTGCATTGTATCATATGGGAAATAGTTTGCACTTCTCCACATTCATACAGGCTGTCATCTACAGGGAAACCCCACTTTCTCAGATTAGCCCTTGATCTTCCTATCCGGCACACAGTCTGTTTAAAGCTTTCCCCACAGGCCACGTTTGTTCTTGGCCAGCCGGTAGAGAGTCATGTGGTTCTGCTCAGTTATCTGGTAGCTCCTTGCTCATTTTCCATAGTTCTAAGGCAGTCTGTGGGGGCTGGTTGTTTGGAGGGGCAGAAGTTGTGAGGAAGGTATGCCTTGATTTCAGTCTCTGCTTTGGTGGTTGGTGATCAAATAGCAGGTGTGTTTCCAAGGAACTAGCTTTGAGCCACTCTTTCTGAGCAGCACTTTCTCGACAGAATTTTGGTGGTGGGATGCCAGCTAAGTAATGCACTTTTTGTACCGGAGTTGGTTTTAGGCATCCTGTGACCAATCTCACTGTTTCATTTAGGGCCACATCCACCTGCCCTGCATGCTTTGATCCACTTCGGTGGGAAAAGATCTTGGGGACATGAAAGGAGCCTCATTTGGGCATCCCCTGAGAGGAGTTTATCCAGCAAAAATCTTTTCAACCCAGAATAATTTGTGACACAAAATTATTACTCTCAGCTTTAGTTTTCCTGTCTCCTCTTAAAAGGTGTGTGGTAATCAACGTAGATTTTGAACCCAAAGTGTGGAATGGTATCCTAAAGGTGCATGCTAGCTTTCACTGTACTGCCCTTATGACCCCTTAAGCATGCTTGCCCTATCTATCAAGTTGCCTTTAAATCTCCATTTATTGTCAGTACATTTTCAAACTAAGAGTCTGAGTAGAAATCTTCACAGGAAGGATTTAAATAAATTGCAGCAATTTTACACAGATAACTCTTATAGTTATCTGCCAACCTAGCAGTTCAAAAGCAAGAAATTGCAAGTAGATAAATAGGGACCACTTCGGTGGGAAGGTAACAGCGTTCCGTGCGCTCCGGTGTCTAGTCATGCCTGCCACATGACCACGGAAACGTCTGCAGGAGCAGACAGCGCTGGCTCTTCGGCTTAGAAACAGAGATGAGCACTGCACCCTAGAGTCGGATACGACTGGCTTTCGAGCAAGGAAAACCTTTACCTTTACCTAACTCTTATAGATAACAAAGTATGCATGAAAGATTTATATTTTCCCTCTTCAATCTTTCCTCTCTTTCTTTACATAATAGCCATGTGGCTAGAAGGCATAGTCCAGTGATGGCAAACCTATGGCACGCATGCCAGAGGTGGCACTCAGAGCCCTCTTTGTGGGCACCCCTGCAATCACCCCAGCACAGTTTGCCCCACCTCTCTGCCCAGCAGCCCAATGGGAGTGCTTCCTCCCTCCCCTCATCACAGAGTTTGCCCCACCCCTCTGCCCAGCATTCCTTCCTCCCCTGTTGCTATGTTGGCACTTTGCGTTAAATAACTGGGTTTTGTGTTACAGTTTGGGCACTTAGTTTCTAAAAGGTTTGCCATCACTGGCATTGTCCCTTGTGACTTTTCTCAAAAGCTACTAGTGTTAATCATGCCAAGGCAGACAGAAAGCCCTTCCAACTTCTGCAATTCCTGCAGAAAATAAAACAACAACTATTTGGCCCATAAATATGCAAAGAAGAACTCACCTAGAAGATCTTAAGAAAAGGATTAGGCTCTTCTAGTTACCATACTCATCCTTCTTTATGAATGTCAGGTCTTATTACCTTATTACTGCATTTTTCCTGTTCCTGGGCTTTGAGAGAATCCTTATTTTATTGCCTGTATATCTGATTTTTTTGTTTTTCAGTTGAATTATATTTCTTTCTTGCCCCTCTTACATCATATTAAGTATCATAAACTTTGAAAAAGGGAATAATATATTTTGTCACCACCACCACAACCTATAAAAAGTTATTTCAGGGTCAAGTTTGAAAACTAGAGCTATTATTTTAAGAGCTCAAACAAGTTCCCATTTTTTTTTAAAAAAAAAGGTAAGATATGCTACTTAAATGTTGTTGATTCAACAACACATGCATCTCAAAGGTCAAATGAACTAATTGTATTAAATTATATAGCATCCTGTTGGATGTCAGCAGAGTATAAGGCTTGGTCAGTGCAGTAACAGGATCTTCTATTGTAGAATTACTGTAACACAGGAGTTCTCAACCTTTTAAAGCCAGGGGCCGGGCCACGCTCGCTCAGACAGCTTTGGGGGCCGGACAGCCATTTTGCCCTTCATCCACCACATGGCACTTCTGGGTGTGTTGGAGGCGGTGTGGGGCCACATGAAATTGCACTGTGGGCCGCAGGTTGAGAATCCTTGCTGTAACACAAGCAGATACTGTATCTTCATTCTGGATAGCCAAACTATCCTTGTGCAAGGGGGAAGGGTCTGCATATCTCCTTGCACACAGTCTGTTAAACACAAACTATTCACATTGTGAGTGTTGCACTAGCAATCTAAACAAACATGATCATTGCAAAGTTATTATTTCAGTCTTCATTTTAAAAAAACTTTTATATACAAACTGTATAAGATCACAAATGGTATAAGACAGTGTACAGATATAAATATCTTTGCCAGAAAAACTGATCACAGTCATGGAAAAAGAATGCACGGTCCATTTATGATTTCCTTCCTCCTCTTATGGGATGATTTCTACCCTGATTCCCAGTAAGAATTCATATATCAAAACATTATGAAATGGTGCCAGCAATGGAACTACAGGGCACTGATCCCAGAAATAGAAACTAGATTGCTGGCATGATGTTCCATCAGCAATACTCCCTCAAAGCATTTTCACAGATATCTGTCACAGCAATTATGGCAGGAAATCATCCCACGACAAGGGGAAAAACATGTCTGATAGTGCTGTTACATGCTTTATTTCAATGTTTCCTCCCCCAAAGTGAATGTACACTAGACTGCAGTTGAGGCTTCAAATCCCATTGGACATGCCTCAGATTAACACCACTGAAACTCAAGCTAAAACCTATCAACAGGAACAATAACAACATTTCTACCTCAAGATAATTCTGAACTTTACAAATAGATTAGGCTAAAAGTAATATAAATAGTACATATCACACAAGCCCTTCTCAGATGCAAGCCTCCATCTACCCTTGATTTTTTTCCCCTCTATTATTAGACAGAAAATTCCAGGAAACCCAACAACATACTACATGTCTTCAACTGCTCTTTGTGCCCCCTCATAAATGGACAGAATCCACTCGAAGGGAAATAATTTGAAACCCCATTGAATTCAATGGCAATTATCTGTGCACACACTTAGTATTTACAGTGAAATAAATGAACCCTAGATGGTCAAGACGGACCAGACTTTGTTTACTACAATTCTAAACATGCTACATTATCAAACAATTAATTTATAGAGTTTTCCTAATGGAAGAAATGAAATACATACTAAAGATATCTGTATAATTGATAGTTGCATCCACAATGTCCATGGAACTGTTTTGAAAATGCAATTCTATAGCTTCCTTGTTCTCATGCTCCCCCATTCCTGTATCGTTTCTGATGGCACAATTAGATCATAAAATGTAAAAAAAAAAAAAGCCTGTCAATTTTAAGAGGAGTTAGACTAGAGCAGCTACTCAGTTTAACACTGAATCATTTTCATTTCAGTAGAATCGCCCTAACTGGGATTACGACTGAATATAGTACCAAGGAAACATATTTTTCTTTATTTCTTCAAGCAAAACATGGGGGGAAAACAGATGGGTTTTGAATAATGCTATATAACACTTTTGGATACTCTGGAAGGCCAGTGCAAAAACCACTAAATTTAGGTATGCCAACTAGTTTACTCCAACAAACTGGAGCAAAATTAAATCCGTAGAATTTGTACTGTCCAAATACAGTAGAACTCTGTATAACAATCACCCCATACATATCGATTAGGCTGGGGGGAAGCCATTCCGCATAGCGATGTTCCCTATGGAAAAATCCGTATAACGATTTTTCAATGGAAAAAATTGCTTGGTGCCAAAAATCGTTGTACATTTTTTTCCATAGGGAAAACCGTACAATGACAAAATCGCATAACGATGAGCTCCGTGGAATGGATTAAAATCGTTATACGGAGTTCTACTGTATGTCAGAACTCCTTTGAGAGATGTTCTGCATATGCTACTCACATATAGACCTGATAGTCCAAATGGGCCAATTTATACTCTGCATTTTAATACTGAACAAATACTCCTATGCAAAAATTTTGCTCTCCTTTTGATTGCTTATTCAACAACTGTGAATCAAAACAAAATATGACTTCAAATAAAGAGCTAGGAGGAAGAGAAGCATTGTTTTTGTTTGATAGGCTTCATTTAATCATGTCATGTCAATCTCCTGAAAATGTTCCGCCAATAAAATCAATCTCATACAATATCCCCAAAGATGCAAGTGTAATGTAATATCTGAAAGGTGACTGATGCAGACAATGCGCATACAGCATTGTATTATAGGCAGCAAAATTCTAAAGAAGAGCTGATGAAAACAAAAAGTATTATGGTAAGAATGCCATGGCCATTTGCTATACAACATTATCTCTCTACCCTGTCATGGAAAGAAGCCATGTTACATGGAAGACAAAAGAATGTTTTCTGCCAAGTTTGGACAAATAAGCATCAAATATGTATGCAGATCTCATAGGAAGCAGTGTATTTTGTGGTGTGATTTTTATGCCAGATTATTTGCAAAAAAATTCAAATGTAGAGAAATTATAGAAGACAGCTAGCCTTAAGGCTCTGTAACAAAAAGAATAAATCAAACATCACTACTTATGGAACTCTTTCTTTTGTCTGTTCTAAAAATACATAAGGATATTACAGCATAACAATCTATTCTATGATATTAGTTGTTTTAACCTAATGGGCAGTTTGGTCCCTCCAGCTCCTTTAAATAAAAGGAGCCTGGTATCGCAGAGCCCCTGAGGAATGAAAGTTTGAGATCATTTGTGACATACACTTTTTATTCAAAACATTTCTTTGATCAAAAACCTCTGAGATATCTCAAACAGAAGATAAACATGAAACATGAAAAGGGCCTTATGGTGAAGAGGATCTACTAGTTGTTCCTGCCCAAGTATAGTGATAATAACGGCCTAGCTCAGAGGTCAGCAAATGTGGTTCTCCAGATGTTCTTGGACTTCAATTTTCAGAAGCCATGATCAGCAGGTAAAATGACTAGGGCTTCTGGCAATTGAAGTCCAAGAACACCTGGAAAGCCAAGTTTGCTGACCTAGCTAATGGCTAAATAAGGTAAAGAAGTCTGCAAAATCAGTGTATGCTTTTTAAAGAAGATAATCAAATTGGGACTTTGATGAACCTCCATTTATTCCTGTGTTTATCACATTCAAGAGATTCTATTATACCTGGGTATGAAATTTGTAGTTCCTCCTCAACGCTGCTCAATCACAATTCCCACCATGCCCAGCCATTAGTCATGTTGCTGGAAGATGGAGACAAAAAAAAACACCTGTGAAAAAGCCACACCCATTCCAACATAACACACTGGTTTTTGTTTTTTTCCTCATGATAGCACTGTTGATCACTCTTAAAAGCTCACTCTGGCACACAGATAAGACATGTACCTTTAAACTACATATCACCCAGTACATTTAGAGGCTTATTCAAAAAGGTAGAATTTTACATGTTGTCTGTTATGTCTATTTTTAAAAATGCAGTAAAATTTGAGAGGGAGAGAGCCTGGACTACTAACAAAAGATTCAATCTAAGAATAGATATTTGTGCACAAAAAACACACAGAGACTGTTAAAAGCGCTTCATTGTGTAATTGAACAATGAAATATTGCTGTTTTAAAGAATTTTTCTCTGTTTCACACCAGCCCATTCTGCTTAAGTCAGGATCACTGTTTGGATAAAGAACTTATTCTCCATATGCTTACAATGAGAATTTTCCCTATAGACTAAAACAGATTTTGCTAATGTGGAATTCTGTTTTCCATGTTTTAGGTCCTAACATTATACAGACCAAATTCAATCTTTAAAATTTAGCTATAGTTTATGAAGTGCAATGTGTCTGACTGACCATTTATACATTTCCAGATGTCAAAATATATGCTGTTTTTATTAACATTTGGGCTACTAGCTGTTTCTGGGGATTAAAACATTTTTGTTTTTTAGAAACAGAACCAGCATTACAAGTATCTTTTCATTTCCTTGCTATCGCTTTGCTATGTTGCCAACCAATCTTTGGAGAGGAACAAAACATCTTTCCCTGCAGTTTCTCTGTTAGAAGCAACTGGAATCAATCCATCTTGTTGCTAACTTTTCCCCTCTGCCAATTTTTTCTCTAAACCTTAACATCTTTTATACTATATTTCTACAACACATGACTAATAGAACAGTGAAGTCATCCAATGATGAATCAGTTCCATTCTTTAGCGTAATGTCATTCAGGATAGTTGTACTGATTTACACCAGGAACCCAATTCTGACAATGTAATGTGGATGCAGTTTTGACATGAATTGTGTTTGTGCCAACCAAACAATGTCAACATCAGAATCTTAAGCAAGCAAACAAGCAAAACAAACAATTTATATATACTGTACTGTGCACTGCTGTGTATGAGTATATATTTAAGCTTTTAATAACATTTGCTCTTTTTAGTCTCTGACTTATTTATACTCAGTCTAAGAACAACGCTACATGTCCCTACTGCAGTCCTAAATTGTTTCTACTGTTGACATTTAAGTTAGATGTCACAGATGTGTGCCTTTATTCTTAAACAGAAGGCTATATGTGTCTATCAAAAATTGAAGTGTACATTTCCCAGGTGCAGTTAGATTCTTGCATGATGTTTCCACTTTATATTCTTAATGTGGAGGAAAATAGGGTTTCAGGAAGAAACTGAACTTGATGCCCTGCCCCCAAACTGGAGCAAGTTCAACTTGGGGAAAATCTGGCAGCCCTTACTAATTTTTGGTAAGTGCTTTATAATGTCCCTGCATGTAAGGAACAAGTAGCCTTCAAAATATCTTCTTTCCTTGCAATATATATGAGTTGCCAATATGAAAACTACTACAGATTTTCTCTGTCATAATTGAAAGTCTCATAATGCAAGTTAAGCTCAGGCATGTTAAGTATAGGCAGTACTTTTTAAAAGTGCTAACAACAGTTAATTTAATGTAATTTAATGTAATTTTCATGCTTATATGCCGCCCACTCAAGAAACCCAACTCAGGGCGGCTCACAAAATGCACAATAAATACATAGTCACAAACTGCTAAAAGTATAAAAATATAAAAAACAGATAAAAAACATTCCCTATTAAAACTTCCCTATTAAAACCCACCCACCCCATCATAAAAGAGAGGGGGAACCTTGATTATTGTACAAGCCAGCAGGCCGGGGCCACACTTCCATCAGGGCCCCACAGCTACCCCGCCAGCCAGGTTTTAAGATCTTTTCAAAAAGGCAGCAATTCTGTCTGCTCTATTGGCAGGAGGTTCCAAAGGGCTGGTGCGGACACAGAGAAGGCCCTCCTTCTCGTGCTAGAGAGGTGAGTCCCTCTGGTCTGCTCTGGTTGGACGGGCAGACACTCTTGGGGCGATGCAGTCTCTTGGGTATCCTGACCCACTACCATGTAGGGCTTTAAAGGTCATAACCAGCACCTTGAAATTGCACCCGGAGACAAACTGGTAGCCAGTGCAGCTCCCGAAGCAATGGTGAAGCACAGGCATAACGTCCGCACCCCATCACCACACGGGCAGCCGCATTCTGGACCAGCTGCAGCCTCCAAATGGTCATCAAGGGCAGCCCCATGTAGAGCGCATTATAATAATCTAGTCTGGAGGTGACCAGAGCATTGTAACCATGAGTAAGGAGTCCTGGTCAGGGAGTGGGCGCAAATGGCGACTAACATGAAGTAGTGCAAAAGCCCTCCTGACCACGACTGCCACCTGCTCTTCGAGCAGTAGTCGTGAGTCCAGTGTGATTATGAAGCTCAAATGTTTCTGCAAAGCTTTTATCTAACAGACATAAGTGCATTAATGTGACTAATGAAGTTTCATTCACAAATAAAACTAAAAACAGCTCAAGTTCAATATGTACTTCAGTTTCATATATGGAGACAATCTACTAAAACTAAGGGACTTCTGTATTTAAATATAAACTTCAGTGAGAAAAGCACTTTAAAAGTTGAAAACATCACAATCCAATATAATTCATTTGTAGAAGACAATACTTTTACACTTATAACTCACAAAGATCAGGACCCGTCTTTGTTCTCTTACAAAAAAATGCATGGTTAGCACAGCATAAGCGTGGGGAACAATGCAACTTAATCTTACGAACTGCTGGTAGAAGTTCCATTTGAGACAGTATTCATACTTTCATTATACTGTACTTAAGGGTATCATAATAAAGTACTGTGTCGTGTTCCTAAATAATATATTTCTATATTTTAATGTTTTGTAAATAAAATATTTCCTGCTAAATTTCACAGATATTATCCTTCCATTTTGAAGTTCTGCAGTGTCCAAATCCTGAAGTAATGACTTATTTATTTATTTATTTATTTATTTATTTATTTATTTATTTATTTATTTATTTTTCACACTTATATACCACCCACTCAGGTACAACCCAACTCAGGGCAGTTTACATAGCAGACAGTAAATACATAAAAAGACACATGATAAAACAAAGTTAAAAGTTAAAAAACCCACCCCTAAAAGGTGTGCAAGTACCGAAGGGACCTTGGGGGAAGGCACACTTCTCTATACCAACCACCCAACGGTACCCCCATCCCACCTGCACCCCAAACTTGGCCCGCCAGCCAGGTCTTTAGTTCCTTCCTAAAGGGCAACAACTCCGTCTGGAGACGCAGTTCCACAGGCAGGAGGTTCCAAAGGGCCAGTGCGGACACGGAGAAGGCCCTCCTCCTTGTGCCAGAGAGGCGAGCACCCCTGGCAGATGGCACAATTAGAAAGCCCCTCCGGTCCGCTCTGGTTAGACGGACAGACATCCTTAGGGCGATGCGGGCTCTGAGATACCCTGGCCCACTACCATGTAGGGCTTTAAAGGTCAAAACCAGCACCTTGAATTGCACCCGGAGACAAACTGGTAACCAGTGCAGCCCCCGAAGCAGTGGTGAGGCATGGGTATAACGTCCACACCCCATCACCACCCGGGCCGCGGCATTCTGGACCAGCTGCAGCCTCCGAATGGTCACCATGATACAGAATGGGGTTTTTACAAATTAAAGAAAAATGTGAAATGCTGTACCTTAGTATATATTGATATGTGTACATTTATAGCATTTTAAATCAACATTCTTATTTAATACAATTTTTAACAATTGCAGTTTATATTGTATTTTGTGCTTATCTTCTCGCAAATAATCTAAGGGGGATGCCCCTTATGTTATTTTCCATTATTCCCACTAATACGACAAATCAACTGCAGTCCTGTAGTGTCAGTTTCATGCTCAAAAGGCTGTAAGAGTTCTTGTTGACCTTTTAGCTTCACAGACAGACTGTCTGCATAACAGACCTGTTCGTCAATAAACACACTCTGTATGAGTTATCTGTTTTCGCATATTACTGGTTTGCTCAATTTCAAAATCAGATTCACACCCAAGTACATTCTGTTATATGAAACAAAAATTGTGCATCATGTTTTTCTTTTTTCTTGTTCTGCCATATCCGAATCTGAATATTGGCGATCCTCATGGTTATCAGCCATGAAGACTGTCCTGAGAATATAATGCAGTGGCCTTTCATCTGCCTTCTGCATCACAGCATGACCCCCATACCACTGATCCAGTTCCACGAGTCACTTTCTGATCTTGAGCCCTTTTGGCACACAAAGTCCTCATTGGCCCCATGCCAATATTGTTGAAACTGCTGCCCTCCATCAAGATGGACTGAAGTGGGATTGTCAGGTTAGTTAACCACTTCCTGACACGCAGCATTGAGTTGATGGCAGTATGGTCTACTCCATTACCCTCGCAGGATAATACCTAGTTTAAAAGATACGTTTATCTTTAATACTTTCTGCAAATAGAAAATCTAGGTGAAAGTGACTAACAGTTTGGTTATACAGTATTAGAATCTCTAGTGTATGTGATAGCTGGAGAAAGTCAACATGTTTTCTGAAAAGTCAACATGATTAACAACACAGTTATGTTTATTTTGATAGAAGTTTTAAAGACAAGAGTGTCCAATGAGTCACAAATTGGGCATTTATACACAATCTCTGTAAAAATCTCCTTTCATAAAATAGACATGTCTAAGAAACTGCTCTTTCATTTTTCACAGGATATTTTTGGCAGGGTGTTCTCAAGTGGCAAGATATTGTTCTAACGGGGTAAATTACAGAGCAGTTATATTTGGCTATCAATAAGCCAGAATCTGGATCTCAATCCAAACTGAGTAGCAGCTTTATTTTGATATGTATAGTTTAATGGACAGTATTCTGGAAAGTCTAAAAAAATTAAATGCCACTGGTCTTTATTTTTACATATTTCCTGCAGCAACTCAGATTGCTAACTCAACCGTTATACTTTCCTAAACTGCATTAACCATGCTTTATTAAAACTGCCTCTGAAAGTTCTCTAAACATTTTGTTATGATTATTTTCAGTTAAACAGCTAAAAATAAACTACAGTTTGAGTAATACAAGTCCAAGAGTCCACTTAAGTATATGAAATTATTTCTGTTCTTGTCTGGGTTATATCCAATATTGTAGCCAACGAGATCCAATGTTGTCACTTCATGAACAGAAGGCGCATCCGTTTGTGGAAGGACTCTTTCTTTCACTGAGTGTGACTCTCATTCTGTGAATGGAAGTTCCTTCTGCTCACAGAGTGCCAAGTTGGATACTGGCCATAAACTCCTTTGGGATCTGTGGGGAGAACTCAACCAAGCATTATGTGATCTCTGAACTCCTAAATAATTTGAGTCTGCCAAATCAACTGAAATCACTTTTTCATCCCCATCCATGCTATCTTGACTATGAAGATCAATTACTTACTGATCTCTAAGGTGGTATATAACAGAGTTCAGAAAGCACTTAGTAGTACCTGCACTTATCATCTAGGGGTCCACATAACTTCAGATATTGTGAGTGGTGGCTCAGCAAAAGTGTGTGTACTGAAGTACGTTTTCAGCTTTAGCATCTATAGCAGCAGGTGTTGGGTACTACAGAACTATAGTCTGAGCTGCTGTGTTTAGTAGGGACATGCAACATAAAGGTATTTTACATCATTTCAAATGATTATGGAACGTTTTCAAATTATTTGCAAGCCTGGTCATTTTTGTACATTTCTCTAAAATCCATTTTATATTTCTTAGCCAGGTATTAATGAGCTCCCATAATAATAACAAGAACATAACAAAAATAAATTAAATTATAAACAGCCAGTAACCTGGGGATAACAAGTATCTCCAGTACAGTTCTTAACATGTGCTATACAATAAAGCAGAATTAGGTAAATACAAGTTAAAATCAAAGTTTATGGCTGCTGAGACAGGTACTTTTGAAATCAAACGATATAAATAACTGACATGTCAAAGATTGTAATATAGAAGTCTGGAGACTAAAAAAAGCAGAGATTCTTTGTGCATGGTTTGTATAAAAATTAGGTAGTAATATCAGTAAGGCAGTATAATAACAACTTTCATGTGCAAAAAAAAGTGTGCCGCCACAGAAACTATCCATCAGTACAGTAAAAGAGTGGACACTGCAATCCTTCAGCACAGGATTGTTACAGCTATGCTCCCTTGAAGACTGTGAATGATTCAAAAACTCATCTAGCTGTAGGCAGCAGATCTGGGGAAAATTGAATTTATATGCTAGCCAAATATGGACTAGAAAAACTAACTTTGTAGACAGCATATTTGGTTGTAGTTCTACATATTAAGGCTACATCATTACATTTATAGAAACAAAAGTAAACAAAACTAAAAATAATTATGAGACAGTATAGAACCCGTGGATCTTCTTGGGCCAAATCCAGTGTTACCCCTGCTTCCAATTAATTTCAGTAGGTCTGTGCTGCCTGGGACTGGTATTGGATTTAACCATTTCTCTCTTCAGTTTCCTAGTACTTATGCATGCTGAACTTTATTTTCTAAAACAGAAGCAAATCTTTCCGAGCTTACTGATGGTTTTACATCCCAAGTGGAAATACCATTTTCCTTCTCTCCCTCTCCTCACTCCTTCTTTATTTTAACTCCTTGCTCACAAAATGAAAATCTATCAATTTAACATATTTCCCATTCTGGGAGGTGTTCTCACTCTGGGCAGAAAATACAAACAAACAGTTCAAAATAGAAATTGCAAATACAACAAACTCCCCTCCTTGCAACATCAATTTTTTTAAAAAAAAAAACATTGAGAACAAAATTAATCTCAAATTTCATGCTGCTGCTTCTTTCATGTCTAGGCCAGATGTGAAACTGCTAAAATGAAGGCACCTCCAGCCACCCTGATTCTAAAGAGGAGAACCCACCTGGGCAGTCCGTTTTGGAATCGGGGTGGGTGGGGGTGGAAGGCGCCTCCAGCCACCCTGATCCTGAAGGGGAGAGCCCTCCCGGGCTGTCCATTTTGGGATCAAAGGGGTGGGGTGGAGGAGAAGGCTCTCAGTTTCAGGATCAGGGTGGCTGGAGGCACCTTCCACCCCCACCAACCCCGATCCCAAAACAGACTACCTGGGTGGTCTCTCCATTTTAGGATCGGGGGACTGGAGGTGCCTTCCACCCCCACCCCACCCCAATCTAAAAATGGACAGCCCGGGAGGGCACTCCGCTTTGGGATCAGGGTGGCTGGAGGCGCCTTCCACCATCACCCCACCCCAATCTAAAAACGGACAGCCCGGGTGGGCTCTCCGCTTTAGGATCAAGGCAGCTGGAGGTGCCTTCCACCCCCACCCACCCCAATCTAAAAATGGACAGCCCAGGCAGCCTCTCCACTTTAAGATCAGGGTAGCCGGAGGCAAATTACACCCCCACCCACCCCATCCCAAAATGGACAGCCCGGGCGGGCTCTCCACTTTGGGATCAGAGAGGCTGAAGGCTCCCTTCCACCACCACTCCCATCTGAAAATGGACAGCTAAAAAGCATTGCATCGTACAATGACTAAAATCGTTGTACAATGCAATTTCCCCCCAAAATGCCATCATTGTACGATTTCATCGCTGTGCGATACAATCATTTTACGGGGTTTTACTGTACAACAGAACAAAGGGATAACCAGAACAAAACAAGGAATAAAATTAAACCAAATTAATTGGTTGTTGGGAGACATTTGAAAGCTTCTTTTAAAACAGGGGTTCTCAACCTTTTTAAGCCGGGGGCTGGGTCATGCTCCTTCAGATAGCTTTGGGGGCCTGACACCATTTTGCCACAATGCTGTGGGCCAAATCCGGCCCATGGGCCGCAGGTTGAGAATCCCTGCTTTAACAGGAAAGTTTTTAGATGTTTTTTGAAGGTGTGCAGGGATGGGGCCTCTGTATATCTGTAGGAATAATATTCTACATTGTTAGTGCCAACAACCATGAAGGCTCATTTTCTAATTAAAACCTTATTTGCCACTCATTCAGTGACGCGACAGATGGTCTCTGGGAGAGATGGTCTTCTAGGTGACTAGATCCTGAATCACTTAGGGTTTTACATATCATCATTAGAACCTTGTGTCTAATATGGAAGAGAACAGGAAGCCAAGTGTAGCTGCATTAGAACTGGCACAAATGATCATATTTCCTCATCCTGGAAATGACATGGCTTCAGCACTGCGGACCTTCTGAAATTTACATATTGAGCACAATGTGTGAAGAGCATTACGGTAGTCAGTCTTTGAGACTACCAGTGCATTGCCCAGTGTTATCAAGAATTGTCTGTCCAAAAGTGGGTGCAACTGGGCAATCTGATGAAGTTGGGGGGGGTGATTTAGAATAGCTTCTTTCTGATGTTCAAGACCAGTGGTTCCCAACGTGGGGCCCAGGCCACACATGGGGACTTCAATTCCCAAAAACCTCAGTCAATACATTGGCTGATCAGTGCTTTGTGAATTAGGCTTCTGGGAATTAAAGTCCAAAAATTAAAGGTTGGGAAATACTGGTCTAGACTGTAACACAGAGATTGCAGACTTGGTCCTTCTAAGGACAACTCCCTCCAAGGCAGGAGCCAAGTCAACCATTTGGACAGATGACAGATGAATGTAAGCATTCAGTTTCAACTTGTTCACTTTTATCCACTCTATAATTGAGGTTAGGCAACCCTCAAGGCTTCAGATCGCTTCTACTGCAAAAGATGAAGAGAGATAAGTTGCATGTCTTCAGCATATTGATGACACTGCACTCCAGATCTCCAGATGACCTCCCTCCCAGCAGCTTTACACAGATGTAAAATAACATTGACTAAAATAAAATTCCCCACAACAGAATATCCATGGTGACCAAAGAGCCTCCCCAAGTTGAACACTGAATCCAACCTTCATGGAAGGACAGGAGCCACTGCAGAAAAGTGCCTCTAATCCCCAACCCAAACAACCACTCTAAAAGGATACTGTAGTCAACAGTGTCAAAAGCCATCAAGAGACCTAGAAGTACTAGGAAGGAAGAAGACCCCCACCCCCATGCCAATGAGCTCCTCAGATAAGGTCATCATGGAGTGCGACCAAAGCAGTCTTGGTGCTGTGATGAGGCTGAACCCTAACAGGAATGGACCCAAGTAACTGGGTTCATCTAAGAACGCCTGCAACTGGTCCAACACCACCCCCTCAATCACCTTGCCTATAAAAGTTAGGTTAGCTACAGGTCTTTATTGTTAAAGTCATCTGTAGTTATACAAATAAAAGATTCATTAAACTGAAGTAACTTTGACCTTATTATCCCAGCTGGCTGGAATTTTTGTTCAATGTCAGTATCTCCATTTCTACTACCTTTATGAAAACATTTTCATTAATTGTAGATGGATTATATTATTTTTTTACTACAATGTGATAAGTTTTCCCTGTGGCCTATACTGTTAAAGAAGTCACTGGACCTGGACAAGAGCTGAGGTTCAAATAATCACTTAAAAGTTCAAATGTTTATCCAAACTGTTCAGATGGCAATCTTGGGTCTGGAAAAGCAAGTGGGAAATCTCAGATGAACAGACTGTCTCCTGGCATTTCAGCACTTTCACTTCTGGTCCTGGCCAGAGCCAGGAAGTGCAGAGGCGTGTGCCTAAGTGGGGGGGAAAAGGGGGAGAGGACAGGAGAATGTTGCTAGAACATTTTCCTACTTGAAAATACCCATTTGGCTAAAATCTAACAGCCCAATGTTAGTATAATTGCTTTGTTTGTTCACATTTGTTCATCCCTATTGAAAATGTCAAAAGTTTCTAACTTGGCAATAACATCTACACACAATAGATATATTTGGAAAACTAAAGAAAAATCAACATACCAAATTAAAATGTTTCATATAATATTCTCTGTCACCCTTCACCTCAAAACATAATCAGTCACAATAGAAGTTTCAATTTATGGATAAGCTTGGAAGACATGAAATATAATTAATATAGAAGCACATCAGGAATACAAGAAGAGCAATGATTGCACAGTATATTAAAAAATAAAGAAGTACCCAGATCAAGGAGCTTCAGTTAAGTAAAATTCCAATATACTCTCATCAGCACCCTAGGCAGTTAAAAAAATAGGCAGGCAGACAGGCTGGAGAAGATAACTATCAGCACCCTTAGACCACATTTGGTCTCTTGACTGATTAGTCTTGAACGTAGATTTGTGAAAACCTGTTGTAATAATTTTACTTGATTTTCTAGAGTTACCATGATTTAAATTAGCAAAAGATGAAAGATGCTACATAAAATGTTCAACAAAATACCAAACAAATGAAGTTGTGTGTTTCTATTATTTATTTATTTTTATTATCACATTGGAGAAAGGGAACGCTTAATCTAGAACAGAGGTTCCCAACCTACAGCCCACAGGCTTCACCCGGCCCCTGACACCATCTCATCCGGCCAGTCGCTGCCTCCACTGCACCCAGAAGTGGAAGCAGACACATTTACATCAACAGTAAAATGTGCCCATGCATGCGCAAACACTAGACTGGTTACATCATTATATTTACTATTCCATTTATTTACTGACACTTTTTGAAACTAGTTCAGATTCATTCAATCTTTTTTCATCATCATAACATACCTGTACAAAGTATTTCAGCAGGAACACACCATTTTTCAGGAGTAACTCTTTTGTTCTCCTATCTATTCTAACTGGAAAAGATTTAATATCTTCCAATTCTAAAGATTGCGGAAATGTCTGGAGCTAATTTATTTTTCAAACTTTTCCAAACCTCCATTACTGCTTTTGTTGTTTTATACCTTACTCTTGCTTTTGTCATATCTTTATCTTTAAAAATTGCATTTCCCCTTTTAAAAAAATATCTTTCAACTCTACCTCCTCCCAAATTACCTCTTCTTTCATTAAGATCTTTACCACATTTTTAATTGAAAAACCCTATAATTCTTCTTAACATATGGTAATCCCAATCCACCTTCTTTCTGAGGTAAATACCACAGATTCTTCAATATTCATGGACTTTTCCCTCTGTTACAATAATTATCTAACATACTTTGAAAAACAGCCATTTCCTTTTCCTTCCGTTGGATTGGCAAGACATCAAACAAAAAAATATTTTGGTAACAATTTCATTTTGCACACTGCAATCTTGCCAAACCAAGACAAATTCAGCTTTTTATATTGTTGTATCTTATCTTTCATTTTCGATTTTTCCTTCTCAAAATTCAATTTTTTGAGATCCTCCATATTTTCTGGAATATTTATCCCCATATATTTCAATACGACTGGCTTTCAAGCAAGGGAAACCTTTACCTTTATATTTCAAACTACTCTTAACTTGTATATTTTCCCATATTACAAAATATTGCTTCAGAATTTTCCCAATTTATTTTCAAACCTGTCCCTTCCTCAAACTCATTAAGATGTGTTTGCATCCTTCCAAAAGATTTCATTGGGTTTTTCAATATTACTAATATACTGTCTGCGTACAAATTGATTTTTATGCCTTTTATTCCCTCAATATTCTTATCTTTCCTTACAACTCTCGCTAGCAGTTCCATGGCCATAATAGACGAAATTGGAGATAAAGGACAGCCTTGCCGAGTCCCAGTTTTAAGTTCTATATCATCTGTGAAACCATCATTTACTCTCACTCTTGCAGATCCTTGTTGATACAGCTTTTCAATTATCTTTTTAAACTTTATTCTAAAGCCATAATTCCCAATCATCTCTTTAATTGTAATCCAGTGAAGTTAATCAAATGCTTTAAAAATGTCACAAGATAACAATACTATCTTCTCTTTGTTTTGTGCAGCTATATCCACCAAATCTACTACTCATCAGATCTGCCATCTATCTTCTTTTTTATAAAAAAAACCTTGATCTTTATCTATATAACTAGTCATGAAACTGTTCAACCTATCTGCCAAAATTGCGGTAAATATTTTGGCATCTTGATTTATTAAATAAATAGGTCTATAGGCTTCCATATTTTCTAACTTCTTCCCAGGTTAGAAAATCAAAGCTATTACTGACCTATACCATGAAGTCGGTATTGCACCTCCTTCTAAAATACTGTATAGTTAAACAACTTTTGCAGCTTTGGAATTATTATTTCTTTAGATTCCTTATAAAAATCAGCAGGTAATCCATCCTCTCCAGGTGCTTTGTTCATTTTCAATTTCCCTATAACTTCCTTAATTTCTGTTTCAGTTATCAATTCCTTCATCCTATTCTTATGTTCTTGACTTATCTTCAGTCCCTTCTGTCTTTCCAAATACTCTTTTAATTTTTTGAATTTTATCTCTTTTTCAGAATATAGTTCTTGAGTAAAAAAAAATCTTTCACTATTTCTAGTGTGTCTTTCAACTTATTACATCTTACCACTTGCTCATTTATCAAAACACCTGATTCTCTTTTGTTTCTTTTCTCGTTAACCGCTGTCGCTAATAATTTTGAATTTGTGTTACTATATTTAAAATATTCCCTCTTTAGATATATCAAATCCCATTTAACCTTTTCTATATCCTTTTGAACTACTTCCTTCTTTAAACTTTGTATCCTATCTAAAATCTTCCCATCTTTAGTCCTAGCATGCTCCTCTTGAAGCTGTCTAATTTCATCTTCCATTTTCTCCTGTTTACTTCTAAATTGTTTCTTCTTTATACTAGCAATTTTAATAAATTCCCCTCTAAATACCGACTTCATTGTATCCCACGCCACATTATTACTCACCTCGCCTGTATCATTCCAATTCCAACTTTCTTCCCATTTCTTAACAATTTGCTCTTTGGATCCTTAAATAATTTTACATTGTATCTCCAATTAATCCTTTCTCTATTTTCCCCTTCTAATTGTAATTCCAACAAAATCATTGCATGATCCGATTCTTTAAAGATACCTACTTCTATTTCCTCTACATTTTAAATCATACTATCTGTAACTAATACACAGTCTATTCTAGAGTATGAATTATAAACCTGTGAAAAAATAGGTGTAAGCCTTTTCTGACCCTTTAAATTTTCTCCAAGCATCTTTCAGACCCAGAAGTTTATTCCATTTATCCAAAAAATTGAATTTTAATTCCACTCCTATATTTTGTCACATTTGTACAGTCTATATTGGAATGTATTAAATCAGGGCCCCATAAAAAGGGTAGCATAATCCAATTCTACACTTATTCATTAGCTATAGGGAGAATGTTCTTATAAGCCTCTTTAAACAGCAGTTTTAAGATCTTTTAAGATCTTTCTTGAAAACATCTAGCGATGGGGCACGTATATGGTTTACTTGATTTTTTTAGCTGCTTTTAAAATTATTAAATACCTTTCTTAGAAAAATTCCCCAGACCATGATATCTCTTTCTCTTGGTTTCCAAATAAATTCCATTTTTCTCTCCACATTTTTTAAGAAATTAAATTTTTAGCATAAAATTACTTTGAAGCCTCACTAAAACCAATGACAATACTGAGGGGTCATACAAAGAATTGTGTTATACATTTTTCTTAAAATTGTCTGCTATGGTCTTAATTTTTTAAAAAAAACTTTAAAATTCCTTTGTCAACCTGGTTATTATAAGCAAATCTGGTTGTAAAAATGGGTAATAATTTTATAGCAAATAAAGAAATTCCAGTTAATATTATCAGGGGGAGACATGAAATAGCAAATTGCGAGAAAGATTTAAACAGGCTGGCTGAATTCACAAGATTGTTTTGCATACATTTGTAATTTGTTTCTCAAAACTGGCAATACAGCAACCCAAGGTTATACATTACTAAATGCCCATTATAGCCTTCCAAAATACACATAAATGCAACCATGCACAGACACATACAGAGAGTTCTGGGATGGGCTAAAAACAAAAAGAAATAACAAACCAGCCAGAACATGTGAATAAGAAATTAAACATGTCTGATTTCATACAAGAGATGTTGATCAGATGGGTTTATTCCAAGAGATTTTGGCAGAGGCAGTCTAGGATTCAATCAGGAATTTTTAACTGTGTGCATAACTGGCACTGAAAAGTAGTCCTTCACTGAACAGAAAACCATGCTACACATTGTAATTTGAAGGATAAACTGACAATGAGACCATCAAGTAATTTAGTAACGCCAAACTCACTCTTGAACGTAAATGAACCAATAGGTTATTACCCATCTTTATTTTTGCATCTCCCCCCTCCCTTTTCTGTTTGAAGGTTTTGCTGTTAAGCAGGGAATAAATAAACAATGTTTGAAATGGATGAATTACAACAAATGACATTACTTGTAACACATATTTTGAACAATGGCATTATTATTATTATTATTACTATAAGAAAGTACTATGCTGACCATCATTATACTTTTAGTGTAATATTTAGTGGAAAGTGTCTTACTACTGCTTAAAAAAAATGGCCAAAAACTCTCTCCTAAGCCCTTAGAAGATAATTTTTTTAGCAGTAGTAAGGATTGAATCCTAGACTACCTAGGAGAGAATTTTTGGCCATTTTAAACTATATTTTCAAACAAGAAATTAAAATTAAAAGTTGTTAAATAGCAAAACAAATTACGGTAGAACCTCATACAACGAAAATAATTGGTTCCACAAGGCACTTCATTATATGATATATTTTTCCGTTGTATGATGCATGAAAATCTCTATGGGAAAAATCGTACAACAAAATCTCTATGGGAAAATCGTACAAAGAAAACTTTCATTGTACGATTTTCCCTATAGATTTTCGTTGTATGATGCACCCATTTGTTCCAAAAATCTCTTCGATGTACGTTGTTGTTTTTTTTGTTGTTGTATTATGTATTTGTTATATGAGGTCCCAATGTACAACTATATAATTAGTAACTGGAGCAAAAGCTTATTCAATTTTTCTGGCCTGAGAAATTGACATGAAGAAGCTTCAAAAATAAGCAGCAAAGCAGTCTTGTTTATACCAATAACAAGTTTTAAAAATAAAAATACCACTATATGAATAACAATCACAAATGTATTTTTATCTGCAGTATAAAATACTACCTTGAGCTTTTCATTCTCCTTGGCAGCTCTGTATTTATAAAAAATAAAGCAGAAACTTATCTTTGATTTATTTGGTAAATTTAAAAATTTGCACTAATTTGTTTTATGAAATGAAATGCACATAATACTTTAAATTAAAAGGATGAAGAACTGTAATCAGAAAATTCCAATGCAAGCACAGAATTCCTCTACAAGTATGTACTATAATGCTGAAAGATCCTCACAAACCTAATCTTTTTTATTGACATACCGAAAAACCTAATCTTGACCAGGGGTTCCCAATCTACAGCCCGCGGGCCAGCCTTGGCCCATGGCACCATTCCATCCAGCCCATCGCCACCTCCACCACACCCGGAAGTGGAAGCGGACGAGTTTACATCAGCCATAAAACACACTCGCGCAGGCGTAAATGCACCCACAGCTGTCGTAAACGCAGAAGTGGAAGCATTGATGACAGCTGTAAATGCACCCACTTCCGCTTCCAGTGGTTGTGGTCCAGTCCGCTCAGCTGACCCTGGTGCATGGTTGGAAAAAGGTTGGAAACCCTTGGATTAGACCAAAGATCTATATAGACTAGGTGAATAATACTTATAATACGACCTATCAAAATCTTTCTGGGATTCCACTTGGATATATGAAACTAAAAACAAAGCATGAAAAAGATGGTCATCACCAAGAAAGATTAAAAGGATAGTTTGGGAAATTACTACAGTACTGTGAATACTGCTTTGTTGTTGATCAGTCGCACAGTTGATTCCGACCCTTTGCGACCCTATGGACCATTTCCCGCCAGGCACCTCTGTCCTCCACCATCCCCCACAGCCCTCACAGTTCTGTACTCATTGTGTCTACAATACCATCAGCTATCTCATCTTTGTCCTCCCCCTTCTTATTTTGCCCTCCACCTTTCCCAGCATCAAGGCCTTCTCAAGTGAATCCTCCCTTCTTATTTGATGTCCAAAGTTCTCCAGCTTCATCTTTACTATTTGACCTTCTAATGAGCAGTCAGGGTTGATTTCTTCTAAGATTGACCTATTTGTTCTCCTCGCTATCCAGGGGACTCTCAAAACTCTCTTCCATCATCACATTTCAAAGGCATCTATTCTTCTGCTTTCAGCTTTCCTAATGGTCCAGCTCTCACAACCATACATTACCACCGGGAATACCATTGCTTTGACTATGCGAATTTTTGTTTGCAATGTTTGTTTGTTTTTTTGGTGTTTTTTTTAAAAATGTTTTTAACGGTTGTACGCCGCCCTGAGTCGGGTTTTTACCTGAGTGGGCGGCATAAAAATTGAAATAAGTAAAGGTAAGGTAAAGGTTTCCCTTGCTCGAAAGCCAGTCGTATCCGACTCTAGGGTGCAGTGCTCATCTCTGTTTCTAAGCCGAAGAGCCAGCGCTGTCTGCTTCTGCAGACGTTTCCGTGGTCATGTGGCAGGCATGACTAGACACCGGAGCGCATGGAACGCTGTTACCTTCCCACCGAAGTGGTCCCTATTTATCTACTTGCAATTTCTTGCTTCCGAACTGCTAGGTTGGCAGGAGCTGGGATGAAGACGGGAGCTCATTTCCGTCCTGCAGTACTTGGGAATCGAACTGCTGACCTTCCGCTTCCCAGTCAGCATCTTAGCGACTTGAGCCACTGCAGTACCCGCAATAAATAAATAAATAAATAAATAAAGTGATGTCTCTGCTTTTCACTATGTTCCCCAGGTTTCTCACAGCTTGTCTCCCAAGAATCAGTCGCCTTTTTTATTAAACTGTTTTTCATTACAATGGCCTTAACTAACACTTTTTGTATTTTCAATTGTTACATCTCCCTGCTTATTCTTTTTCAACTGAAAAAAATATGACACATGGTGGAATTATAAAGGTTGTTATTTAAACTCACAATGTCACTGCAGGTAAATTCCTTTCAGGTTTCTAGTAACAAGGAAAATAGCAAATCGTGGCAAGACCAACCAATGAAAAATCAGTTTCCATTTTCCTTTTTACTGATTGTAAAGGGGAGATTGTTACTTTAGCATCTGACAAGAGAGGCCATAAAATATATTTCTCTTGAAGGCAAATCTAACAGCAAAAACAATCACTGTTTCTAGCTAAAGGCATGTACGCTAATTGAAACAGAAATAAAATGAGGAATAGGAAAGAGATAAAAATAGAGTTATGTCTTGGTCCAATGGGGGAGGAGTAAAATAAATTATCTATTAAAAACATTCTACAAGTGTCAGCACTAGAAACTGGAAAGGATAATTTAAAAAAACAAAACAAAATACCACCATGTTATAAAAATGCAGATACCTGGTGTAGATAACACAATATCTGGCTTTTTTGGCTGAGTAATATTTTACATTTGGATACAATGAAAAATGAGTGTAAACAAAAAAAGCAAGATAAGCTGAAAATATATGCTTTATGTTGCAGTTAAGGAAAATAATTAGTAGCTCAAAGGCTTATTTAGGTCAAATCTCTCCTCTTGTTAGAGCCCCTCCTCATACACTACAAGGTCAGCTGTAGCTATGTTAGAATTAATGTATCTCACAAAGAAAGGCTTTTCTGTTTCTAATCTTCCTCTTTTATTGTTCCTGAAAAAGCAAGGCTTTGAACAGTCTGCCTATATACAGCAGGTAGGCTATACACAGTCAGGAGAACACTACCTATATCATGTTGTTTGAAATGGAAAGTGTTGGGACAATAGCCATCTCACATGTACTAACACTGGGTATCAATGGAAAGAGGTTTTAACAGCCTACTGTGATTGTCCTTTGCCACTAATTGGTAAAGTGCTTTTTCTACCTCTGGAATTTGAGGCAAGCCAGCACCTTCTCTTCCCATTTGTTTTCTTGCATGCTGGAGACTCTATTTTTTTTCTTCTTCCTTTTGACTGTAGCTCCAGATGGTATTTGTAAGTAAATATATTTTTCTACTTTAAATATTTGTTGTGATTTTATCATGCAAAGTGTTAGTTTGTATGCAGAACGAAGAGGGAAAGCTGATGAGACTGAGCTAATCTCTCATTTTTTAACCACATAATTCAAGTTTATATCTGCAGTGGCTCAAGTGGCTAAAATGCAGACTGGAAGGCGGGAGGTCAGCAGTTCGATTCCCTAATACTGCAGGACGGAATGAGCTCCCGTCTTTGTCCCAGCTCCTGCCATCCTAGCAGTTCGAAAGCTAGGAATTTCAAGTAAATAAATAGGGACCAGTTTTGTGGAAAGGTAAACAGTGTGCCGTGCGCTCCAGTGTCTAATCATGCCTGCCACATGACCATAGAAATGTCTGCAGAAGAGACAGCGCTGGCTCTTTGGCTTTGAAACAGAGATGAGCACTGAACCCTAGAGTCGGATATGACTGGCTTTCGAGCAAGGGAAACCTTTACCTTTATTCAAGTTGATATTTTCGGATAGCCAGTATAATCAAGAGCGGGGATCAGCAAACTTGGCTCTCCAGGTGTTGTTGGACTTCAATTACCAGAAGCTCAGGTCAGCACACCTGCTGATCAGGGTTTCTGGGAACTGAAGTCCAAGAACATCTGGAGAGCCACGTTTGCTGATCCCTGGTCTAGAGGTCTAAAACACAACTCAGAAGACATGGGTTCAAATCCCAATCCAGCAATGGTAATTCACTGGGAAGGACAGCATTGGTAAATCACTCAAATATCTCACATACCCTGAAAATCCTACTAATATCAACATAAACTGGATTCTACTTGAAAGCACAAAATATACACACTCAATATCTTTCAATTGGAAAAGAAATATACAACAGCCCAAGAATTCATGTCTGCCTCTATATCTCAGATGATTATTAAATTAGTGAACCAGGTTCAGGCAAAATAAAAATTAGTAGAGTCGGGGAAAAGGCAAGAACTCTTTAATTTTTAACACTTTTAAAACAAAAATTGGACTGGGCTATAGTTTTAAAGATTTATCAACTTTTTAAGGTTGTAAAGGTAAAGGTAGCTCTTGCTCAAAAGGGTCCAGTGCTCATCTCTGTTTACAGTCAAAGGGCCAGTGCTGTCTGCATTTTGCAGACATTTCCGTGGACATGTGGCAGGCATGACTAAACACTCAAATACCCGCAAAGAACGCTGTTTACCTTCCCACCAAAGTGGTGCCTATATATCTACTTGCAATTTCTCGCTTTCAAACTGCTAGGTTGACTGCTAGGTTGGCAGGAGCTGGGGCAGATGGGAGCTCACTCCGTTGGGTAGTACTCAGGTCTCGAACTGCTGAACTGCCCACCTTCCAGTCGTAAAGTTCAGCTTCTTAACCACTAAGCCAAAATATATTCAACCAGAGGTTTTGGATGGCACCTATATCTAGGCTTATGGTTGCCTGCCACCCTCATTATTTTATCATTAACAGCCTGAAAGGATGAAGGTTTCTCACTTCCTTTGACTGTGAATTATTATTGGTGACAATATTATATGATTCAAAAACAATACACAATTGCAAAGCTGAATGAAATTAAATAATATGATGCCACCCTCACTGTCCTACATGGAAACAAAAGCCCAAAATGTGGGTTTGGAGGTAGACTTACACATTCAAGTTCTTGCACAGCTAATAGACAAATTAAGTGATTTTGGTTTTTCATCACAAGCTAGGTATTTTATCAACCATGGAAGGCTGGTGAAAGTAGGGCCAGCAGATTATTTCTTGGAATATTAATGAGAAGTAATGTTACATATGTGGGTCAAACAGAGATAATCTAACCAAGAAAATTTTGTGGATAAGTAACTTTTTGTAATCTTCTCTTTAGCTCAGGGGTCACCAACCTTTTTAAGTTGGGGGCTGGGTCATACTCCCTCAGACAGTTGAGGGGGGCAGGTTGGTGGTCCCCCCCCCCACCGTTTACAGCTGTCATAAATGGGTCTGTGGACGATTCCAGCAGCAGCAGCTGGAGCAAGAGGGCAAGCCGGATAATTTAGCACCACAGGTCTGATCCGACCCGTGGGCCATAGGTTGCTGACCCCTGCTTTAGCTGAATTGAGTGAATCAGATTTTAGAGATTATCGGAAATTGCCAAAGGAATCAAATAACAAAGGTGTGAGCCTCTTTTGTGTTTTTCTCATTCAAGTCGACCCAAAAGTCCCATGCATAGGAACTGTACTATATCTCAAAGGGTAAAGCCACATAAGTAGTTAAAGCCTTATTTTTCTTTTTATGGATACTAGAGAGAAAAATAACGCTTATAGCAGCAGGATACTAGCATCAATTCAAGACACATATGGGCGACTTTTTTTTTCCAGATGCAACTGACTTTGCTCACCTGCTAGCAGGATCTATATATTAATATTATATTTTAATATTATATATTAATACTAAGCAATATGATGTCTTAATATGCTTTTTAAGCACACTTCTTGAAGCATTTAGCAAATACTAATCAAGTTATCTGCCACCAGATTGAGAGAAAAACTTTATTATACATCAATTGGAGTCCTTCTAATGTTAAAAGATATATTGCTGCAATATACAAAGGCATCCATGAGGATCAGTCAACCCAACCTACCAAGAACAGCACATTAATTAAATATTCTTTGTGCAAAGGATACATAGCTATCTATAAATAATGTAGGCTAGATGACAATACATAAATAGAAAATATGGAGTTTTGAAGTAGGAGCTTCGTTTATTGGTTTCTTGCAAAATTAGCCACTTCCTAGAATTAAAGGATGCTTCAGTGAAACAGCTACTTGTTCAAGTAGAGTACTTTCCTTTGCTAGCCAGTGAGCACCAGGGAAAAGTTTAACACAGAACTGTCAAAAATGTAGAACAGTAAGAAAATCATAAAATGAAATGCCACATATATTATATTTTGTTAAATCTTTTATTAAAATGCTTTCAAAATTGCAATGATGGGGCCACTCAGATTCACAGAGGAACAAGTGTGTGTGTGCACATAAACATATGTAAACAGACAAAGCTCCATAACACTGTTTTTACCATGCTGCCCTTGGATGCTGTGGAGGTTTGAGAAATTTCTGGAAAAACAAAAAGAGCTGAATTGCCATCATCAAGGGAGCAGGAAGCACAATGGGCCTTTCCTGGGTAAGGATCCTGCAAGAAAGTGCATGCTGATGTCTGGGCTTGCTCTCTCATTGAAACCCTTAACAATATAAATTCTTAACACAAAGCAATCACACTTATATACTGCTCCATAGTGCTTAGTGCACTCTCTGGGCAGTTCACAAGTAGAGTAGCATTTTGCCTCCAACATGCTGGGTACTCATTTTACCGACCTCGGAAGGATGGAAGATTGAGTTAACCTTAATCCCTGGTCAGGATCGAACTCACAACCTTTTGGTTGCAGTGTAGCAGCTTAACCACTGTGTCACCAGGGCTCCTAAACATTTTTATAGAAAATGTTGTGAAAAGGGAGTCTGGATTTCTTGAACAACAACATGGATATCTATTTTCTCTGTTGAAGACACCTCACCCAAGAGTATCCCTTGTATAAATGTTGATTATTTAAAAGTAAATGGAGATAGTATTGAAATGTTCTACAGTGGTAATATATTTTACTTCAAGAAATACGGTAACTCATCAAAATGACTTAGCACTGAAGAGTATTCAGCTCATCCCTGAATAATAACATGTTATTCTCTAAGAAAGAATAGTGAAACTTTTCACACTAGTTAACTAGATTAAAATAAAAGTTAAATGCATTCTCTATGTATAGTATGTAACATATATACTAAAATATACAAGATGGTGAATGAGTTATTCCAAAAATATTTTTCATGCATGCCAAAGTGAATATGCTTGCTGCCACAACACTTCAACAAAACAGAGCTGATGCTTGTATTATATACACATAAATATTGAGGGTAACATCGTATTCCCTGGAGCACCAAACATAGGACATTCTCCTGAGTATAAATGTGCTAGGGGTTGAAGAATATACTGTACTAGAATATGGTTTTTTTCTTCTTACCTATTATTTCATTAAAGCCAGTATTTGGCTGCCAATAGCCAATTTATTTACCCCTTCCTACAAAACCCAATACTTCTTTCTGAAATGTTCTAATTTTTTCAGTCATTCATGGTCATCATAACTCCATGACAGTGAACCTTGGCACTCGAGGTGTTCTTGGACTTTGATTACCAGAAGCCCAAGCCAGCACTCCTGATGATCAGAGCTTCTGGGAATTGACGTTCTAGAACACCTGGAGTGTCAAGGTTCACCCTCACTGTCATAGCTGGAGTTCGAAGAGTGAATTTACCTAGAGCAGGATTTTGCCTTTCCTTTCTCTGAACTCCATACCATATACCACATCGCTTATTTCACAATCTTCATAAAGTTTGGTAATTATGGTGCAAATTTAGCATTTCCTTTTTGTCTTGTTGTTCTTTAGATATTGCTCTGCATAAACACAATTCAAGAAACTAGAAAAGATATATACAAAAGAAACACAAGAAGTGAATATAACAAAGTAAGTATTAATGTAAGGTTCCATACATCAGACCCACTAGAGCAGTGAACTAAGAAATAGTTCCTCAAATCTAGATACAATTATTCTAGTGCATCTCCTATTACATATTTCCAGTAAGCAAACATGAAAGCTGAAGCATTACACCAGGGTTGGCCAAACTAAAGGCCCATGGGTTGGATCCGGCCTGCACAGCCAAATCATCTGGCCCATGCTGTCCTCACCACTACCAGAAGTGGATGCGCCCTGTGCATGTGCAAACTGCCATAAATGCACCGACGACTAACACTTTTACAACAGCCATGGACAAATTTTACGGCAGGAGGAACCACGTGACTGACCCACTCAACCACGTGACCAGCCCCCGGCGAAAAAAGTCTGGCCGCCTCTGCATTACACCTCTGCTGTTCTGTTGTTGTGTTTGCTGTTGTTGTTGTCAGTTTCTCTTTGAAATCACAGCTTGCATTTTTAACAATTACAAAATGAATCCCATCCCAAATGTGTTACTCTTTTCAGGAAGATTACAAGATTCAAGGCTTTGATAATTAAATTTGACCTAAACTTAATGCAACTTATTGGCCAAATTGGAAAATATTTTCCGGTCATGAGAAGAATTACCATATTTTCCGGCGTATAAGACGACTGGGCGTATAAGATGACCCCCAACTTTTCCAGTTAAAATATAGAGTTTGGAATATACTTGCCGTATAAGACTACCCCTCTTCCAATGCACACCAAATAAAAATTAACCCACACTCAACCAAGACGCGTAGCCCTCCGAGTCGAATGGGCAGGTTCTGGTGGAGAGCCAATCCACGCTCATGTTCTCCTCCTCAAGGTACAGGAAGATGTGTGCAGCTTGCTTCCCCTTGCTTCATACTCCCCGCACAGAGCAGGGACTCGGCCGCGGCACCCCCCACCATTTGCACTGGACATATGAAGCAAGGGGAAACAAGCTGCAGTTAAGTACCTGTCCTATAAGACGACCCCCGACTTTGGCACAGATTTTTCGGAGTTAAAAAGTAGTCTTATACGCCAGAAAATACAGTATGTTAAAAAAAAGGCATAGTCCAGCAATATTTGGAAAAAACACAAGTTATTTAGCTACATTTAATCTTTCCCCTAGTGATCAAAAATGTTGAGGGATGTTTCATTACCAAATGAAAATTTTAATTGTTGTGTGTTCTGGAATCATGTTTCATGTAAATTTATGCCCACTGTACAATCTTTCTAAAAAGGCATGATACAGTTAACATTTACTTACAGTGGTCCTGGACAATCATTTTCAAAAGCTTCTTACTGCTACTCTCAATCTTTAAAAGTTTAAACAAATACTGTAGACTTATTACACAGATAATCTTTGCTATCCATAGGCTACGTCTTTTGCCCTTCCTTCTAAAATTAAAAATAGAATGAAGAACAAGTGATTTAAAAATGATAAATCCTCATAAAAACTTAGCAACATGCAAATAATGTCATCCAACTAATGAGTTTTAGAAGCATATTCCTATAATTGTGCACAAAAGGCCAAAAACCAAATAGGAAAAAATAAATTAGCAAAAATATTGCTGTCTTTTTATCTCACCATTTAAACTCACATTGATATTCAGCTCCACATTAACAGCCTTGCATTCAAAAATAGACATAACACTATCATAACATTTCATGTTTCAGCTTTTTTAAAAATAAGAATGTCAAGAAAATGCTCCTAGCAAGTGTTTCCATCAATCACAGTTTGTGAAGTTGGGGGAAGGAGAATAAGAGAATAGAAAAAGATCTACAAATCTTCCCTTCCCTTGCGTGGGCTAAAGGGAGGATTGTGTTCCAACTCCTGAAGAGAAACATTTAACAAAAGTTCTGTGCTGACTCCAGACAGCTGTGTGAGTTCCTAACACATTCCAACCGGCTGCATTTTTGCTACAGTAAAATTTTAGTTACTACTTAACCCCGAACTTTTACAAGGCTCAGAATCCACATGGAGGGGTGGGTTTGAAACGTTTCCACATGCAAACACAAAAAAATTAGAAAATTAAAAAAGTGTAACAACTTTTACAGAATGTTCAAGCTACCTGCTTTTGTTGCTGAGTTGGTAAAAATCAGTACTAGCACCTTTTAAAATGTTCTATAAGCAACTGGATATAAATCCAAAGTTTCCTCTGGAAACACTGAACAAACTTCTAAGCACATTTACTAAGAAGTCCCACTAACTTCAACAGGCAAATGTAGATAGGGCTGCAGCCAAAATAAGCAAAACTGTTCAGTTTTTAAAACACATATTTCATTATTTTATGAAAACAGGCACAACTAAATATCAGGGCTGTGGAATGGACCAGACAAACATACCAGTCATCCAAAAACACTCAAAAGTCCATACTCTGTATTAGTTTCTTGAAGGGGCAATGTGAATGAAAAGTTTTGTCATGCCACTTCTTCACCCTTGTCCCTATCACCACTGCTCAGCATTGTTTATTTAGCTCAACCTACGGTAGGATCTCTGGGATGAGACTTCTCTGGTCAGGTTATCCTGCTATGGTAATAGAGCAGACCATACTGCCAGCAACTCAACACCGAGTGTCAGGTGGTGGTTAACTAACCTGACCACCTTGAGGACTAACGGATTTGGGTGCCGAAGCAGACAGGGAAGGGTGATGGTCCCCAAATGGATTAAATCCCACTTGAGTCCATCTTGATGGAGGGCAGCAGCTTAATCAATACTGGCCTGGGGCTGATGAGGATTTTGCATGTCAAAAGGACACAGGACCAGAAAGTGACGCGCAGAACTAGATCAGTGGTATGGGGTCACGCTGTGATACGGCAGGCAGAAGAAAGGCCACTGCATTATATTCTCAGGACAGCCTTCATGGCTGATTGCCATGAGGATTGCCAAAATTCAGATTCAGATATGGCAGAAGGAAAAGAAGAAGAAGGATCTCTGGGTTCCAGACAAACTCAGGTACTAACTTTTAGCAAAAGTTCTTTTCATTATTAACAACAAAGAAAACTGCTTGGTCTTTACATGACACAAATGTAGGAGAAGGCAATATTTGTATCTGACTACTAAAAAGCAATTAATCAGTAAGCTTTTGTGGTTAACCGGCCACTGAATAAGTAGTATTTCATCCACAAAAACTTGCTTAATAGTTGTCATGAGAAAGACTTCTGGAATATTTAAGAAAGCTGACATCTATTGATTAATGTTAACACATTTTGTCATTGTACAAGCTTTTGAGGACTACAGCCCACTTCAGAATAGTGCTTTAACAGCTCCATTCTAACTTTATCCAAGAAATATCACACCATTTCCTGTTTGTTCCCTTTTCCCACAAGCACAGATAACAACACCTCTGGAGATTATCAGAATAACAAACTTCTAGAGTGGAATAAAAGGTAGCAACGACAGTATAACTCTGCATGCCCTACCTCATGTCAAAGTAACAGAAAATACAATTATCGTTGGAACATATTTTGTTTACAACAGCATTTTGATCTTCCAGAATCCGGTAGAACCTCAAGGTCAAAATAAAAAACTACTGTTTCAAGGACAATAATCCCTGTTTTGGTTTGGTTTGGTTTGGTTTGGGGGGTGTGTTTTTTTTTGGGGGGGGGAGACAAGTTGCCAACACTACCACTGCATTCATGAGAAGACACCAAATATCAGCAACTGACAAAAGCAACCGTCTACTATAACTGGTATCAACATTCTTATTCTTATGTTTATAATTAGAAAATATCTACAATTGCTAGCACAATCCTGCCTGCTTTCCAGCTGAACAGCAACAAATTCTTTTTTCCATTCCATCAAGGACACACAAAACCTTCCTCTTTCTCTCATGTTAGCTCCATTTATCTATCTGGCTTACTGCAGGAGTTATTATCATGTGATCAGTATTTCAGAAGATAAATAGGCCTTTGTTGAATTAAGTTTGTTCACATTTCAACCCTAAACCAACATCTGGTGCTCTGGGTGTCCAACACATTGCTCATTAACTTCCAACACACACATTATTTTCCACTGAGACACACACCAGTGACTAGGTTGAAAATACTGTGGAAAAAGAAATCCGATGGACCGTTTAGACTGTTTTTATACATAGCTAAATGGGCACAATGGTGCTGAATACAAGGCTGCCAGTTCAATTGAAGTGTTCCACTGTCATCACAAACAGCTGCAGAACCCCGGAGTCAGAAATGCAGCCTTCCCATTCAAGCTCATTTCTTCCATTGTTACTTATAATGCGATCTAAAGGAACATTTGTAGGATTTCATAGAAAGTTTAAATGTTGTTTGATGAGAGCCATTAGATATTTAAATTTGAAATGAACAACATACAGTAGGCAAGAGAAGCAATCACCACACACCTAAACTACAGCAGAAGCTCCATGGCTATTATCCTCCTCTTGTCTATGGCTAATATTTTTATAACAGAACATGTGATACTGTAATGGCATTATGCATTCCCAAACGAAAAAGAAAGGCTCCAAACTTCAAATTTGCCTTCTGGTATTAGGTAACCTGTTAGACTAGAAGCTAGGCAGAAAAACAACAAGTAAACAAACATTTCGTATTTTTGCCATTCTCTTTTCACAGGCATTTAACACAGAATTATCAACATCTAGTTGTATAAGAAGCATAATTCACACTAGCAGTGTAATGAGAATCAATTTTTGGTGCTCAAAATTCCTGTTCAATCCTCCTATCACTTCTAGCTCTATATAATAAAATAACTAGTGCTAACATAAGGAAAGCTGGATGGATAGCTCAGTGAATTGGGTACGTAGGCTGAAGAGCTAAAGGTTAGATGTTGGGCATCACAAGAGAAGAGCCAGCATGTATAGTTTGCATGACCAGTACAACCCACAAGAGCCGCCAGAAGAAGAGAATGGCAAACCATATGCTACACCTAGAAAACCCTAGAAAGGGTTACAGTAGATTTAATTAGTATAATCATAAAATTATATTCAGACACCAGTTGTTTCCAGAAATGTCATATTTTGAAAGACTGAACAAACCCTGTCAAAGTAAAACTCACATTCACTGTTTATTATGATGTGCAACTCAGACACACCTGCACCGATTTGTTTTTCACCCAATAAACCAGACGTTTTATGTGCAGTTCTGTTTTAGGTTTGTTTAGCCATTTCTGCTGCATATGGGGCCGAGAATGCAACATCCATGCTGCTTGTTCACATCAATATACAGTATTTATTTTATGTATTAGTGGCATTTACATCCCACCTTTTCTCCAAAGTGTCAGGGTGGTACACAAGAGTTCTTTTCTCTATATTTCAGCCTTACTACAATACTGTGAGATAAAGAACAGTTTATTGAAACTCAGGGTTATATGGGGATTTGAACCAGGCTTCCTGAGCAGTAGTCCAACACTTCTTCTTCCGTGCCTAGGTCAGATGTGAAACTGCCAAAATGAAGGCACCTTTTGGTGAGTTCATTCCGCAGTTCCTTTCACCTGACCCAGTGTGACAAAGATTAGCTGCCAACACAAGATTGCTGTGACCAGGGTATGCCCAATTGTGGTTCAAAAATACCACAATCTTCGAGGAAGCTCAGTAAGGAAGAACTTCCTCAGACCCTAGACTTACCATGCAACACAAACAATCTTTACAGCCATAAAAAAAACCTCTAAAAATAATAAGTCAACCACTGTCTTTGTACCCCAAGGGACAATACTCCAAACTGTTAGTTAACACACATTATCCTAGATATAGATGTAAACCAAGGGCTCTCAACCTACGGCCCGTGGGCCAACCCTGGCTCACAGCACCATTTCATGTGGCCTGTGACCTCACTCTAGTCGCTGCTTCTGCTGCCGCCACCGCCACTTCAAACCTTGTCTCCGCCAATTGGCTTGGTGTGTCCCTAACAGTGCCCCATAGTAGGAATTTTTTAAAAAAAGTTTGAGGAGTTTAAGAGCAGTCTTGATTCAAGGCTCATAACAGAACGGCCTATTGTTTTAGAAAATGAAGACAAGTATTGTAAAATAATCATAGAACTGTAGAAGTGAAAAGGACTCCAGAGGACACTGAATCTATTTCCCTTCCAAAGCAGGAAATCCATTGGGGGGGGGGGGAATTATCCACGACATGTGGCCAGCTAACCTCTGCTTAAAAACTTCCAATGATAGACTACCATCATCCAAGGCACTACATTCTACTGCTGAAAGAATTTCCTCCTAATAGAGTGGGGTACCTCGTATAACGAAAATGATTCGTTCTGCAAGGCTTTTTGCTATGCGATTTTTTCGTTATACAAAGCATGCTTCGCATAACGAAATTTCCTATGGGAAATTTGGATCCTCTCACCTGGAAGTGGAAGCAAAACACACACACACACCTTTTACTTCCGCTTCCGGAAGCAACTCGGGCCAGATTAATTGGCGCCTCAGGCCATAGTTTGGGCACCCCTGCCATAAATCCTGCCTATTGACACTACAGGGGAAAAGTCTTGTTCCATCTTTTACATGCTTGCTCTTCAAATACTCAGAGACAGCTACCATATTATCTGTCTTCTCTATATGTACACAACCTCTTGTAACCATTCCTCATAGGTTTGGATTCCAGAACTTTTCCCAACCTTGTCACCTTCCTCTGGATATGTTCTGGCTTTTCCTTCTTAAACTGTGATGCCAGGATGAGGTCTAACCAAAGCAGAACAGAACAGTATTATTACTTCCCATCATCTGGGACAATATAATTCTATTAACACAAGCCACTAATTAATTTCTTATCTTCACAATTTCTTATCTTCACTGCCAAGACATCTCATGTTTGTACATCTGGATTTTTTGCAACCTAAACCTTAGAACTTTACATTTTTTTTCTTATTCCAATTTATTTTGTTTCTCTTGAACCAGTTCTCCCACCTGTTTATATCATCATCAATCCTGATTCTACCATCTGAAGTATTATATATCGTGCCCAGTTTGGCACCATCTCCAAATTTCAAGAGCATCCACTTCCAAACCCTCTTCCAAGTTTATAAAAATGTTGAATAACACTAGCTTATAAAATGAAGCCCCCATCTTTTTTAATGCGGGCAGTTTTAATGTGGTTAGTTTTAATAGGTGGGTAGGTATGTTGGGGTTTTAATTGTTTTTAATATGTATGTTTTAATTTTGTTGTGAGGCGCCCTGAGTCGGATTCGCCTGATTGAGCGGCATAGAAATTTGAACCATAAATAAATAAATAAATAATAAAGCTCATATCCATTTAGAGCAGTGATGGCTAACCTTGGGCTTCTGGGAATTGAAGTTCTAGAACAGCTGGAGTGCCAAGGTTTGCTACCACTGATTTAGAGAATGTTGAGGGTCCTTCTCTTGCTTAGTTATCTCGGCATCTGGTGCTACTTCTCTCCTTATCTTAGATGGTGCAATACTAACAAGAGAGTATATTTTCTCAACTGGTGTAGGTTTGAGGCATCCTATCACTATACACATAGCTTCATTAACAGCGATGTCAACTTTTTATACGTTTGTGGATGCACTCCATACTGGAGCAGAATACTCTGCTGTAGGGCCAAAGCTGATGTATGCAGCATGGATGGTTTGTGAGTTTCCTGATGATGTTGTTCCTTGTACTATCTTTGGCTTTGGTATTCAGGCAGTGCTACTAAAAAGATAATATCCTATCAAGCGTCACACCTAGGTATTTTGGTGAAGGACAATGCTGTAATCATTTCCCTTGCCATGAAACATCCAATTCAACCCTTGCCGCTAAGTTTTGAAGATGGAAAGCACACACTTGAATTTTGCTTGGATTAAGCTTCAAATGGCCAATGTTGTAATACTGACCTATTTCTTCAAGCACTCCAGTAGGTTTTCCAGCTACCTCATCAAAGCATGGTCCATTGCCGCATAGATGATCAATTTTGTATTCTCAGGAAATGGTTGATCAATTGTATATACAGTAAAACCTCGACTTATGAATGCCTCGAGTTACGAATTATTTGACTAACGAAAGGTTTTTGTGCTGAATTTCATGTCCCGATTTACAAAATTCAGCAAAAACCTGATGCAAGTCTTTAAAGTCCACCCGCCTCCACCACCGGAAGTCTCAAGAAGTGACTTACCATGGCGGTGGTGGAAGCGGCTGGTCCCCGGGCGGTATTGCAAGGCAAAAGGCCAGGGGACGTCGGAAACAGAGTGGATCAGGTCCCCAAACTCTCACAGAGGCAGCAGGGAGGCGGAGAGCCCAAAATGGGTGAAAAAATTCCATCATGGCAAAGTTTTTTGCCCATTTCGGGCTCTCCGCCCCACGTCGCCTCTGTGAGGGGTCAGGGGACCCGATCCATGCTGTTTCCGATGTCCCCCGACCTTCCCAAGTGGTTCTGCAAGGCAAAACCTGCAGCCAACAAAGAAGTTTTCCCCCGGCCTTTTGCCTTGCAGCACTGTCCGGAAAGGTCGGGAGACATCGGAAACAGCGCGGATCGGGTCCCCTGACTCTCCCAGGGGTGGTGGAGCTGCAGCAGCAGCAACAGCATGTTTCCCACTCTGTAGAAGCAGGAGGAAGCAGCATAAAAGGTAAATACATCGCTCCATTTAAATTATTATTTTTGGTGTTTTTTCCCTATGCCTCCCCTATGGGGATGCCTTGTGTTATGAAAAAAAATCAAGTTATGAAAAAGGCAAAGGAACCGATTTTTTCGTAACTCTGGGTTTTACTGTACAGTATACAGTGTTGGAGACAATGCGCTTCCTTGGGGTAGTCTTTTCTTCTGCAAACTCCATCTATTGTTCTTTCCATTCATCGTCACATAGAATTTCTGATTCTGAAGGAAGCTGCCAATGACCTTAGTAAGTTATATCTGGTAAGATTATTTATTTTACAAAGCAGAATCTTATGAGTGACAGTATCGTACACTGAAGTTAAGTCAATGAAAGCCACTCCCACCAATAGCTTTCTTTTGAAGCCATTCTCAATGTGTTGCATATGGTTAAAAAATTGAACACAACATGACCTGCTGGGCCTGAAGCCTGCTTGATCCTTCATGATTATTCAATCAATAAATTCAGAAATACGATTGTGAACCACCTGTTCCAGTGCCTTATAAAGGTGGCAAAGGAGAAACACTGAATGGTAGCTTTTCAGGTCCTCTGGGTCTTTGCTGGGTTTCAATAAAGCAACAACTCTATCTGGTCTCCAGATTTTAAGAATCTTAAATTCATCTATGCAGTTGATCATTAACTGCAGGAGCCATTCCAAGGTGTGAGGACCAAACTACCTTCTCTGCTCTGTTATTATGCCATCAATACCTGCTGCTTCATTTGGTTTCATGCTGTTTATAGCTTCCTCCAATTCAGATAACACAAAGGGGAAATTAAGTAAACACCCCTCTTCAACAACTTTCATGTACCTGTACTGTCAACTTCTTTTCTGTTTGTGGATGCACTCCATACTGGAGCAGGATACAGTAAAACCCCGAGTTACAAAAAAAATCAGTTCCCTGGCCTATTCCGTAACTCAATTTTTCCCGTAACTCAAGGCATGCATTTTAAAAAATAAAAAACTGAGAGATTTCCTACCTTCTGGCTGCTGCTGCTTCCTTTTCTTATAATTCCATCGGTGCTGGGCATGATTTGTAGTGCAGAAAATAGCACCGGCACCATTTTGGATGCTAAAAAAGTTTTTTCGAGATACGATTTTTTTCTTAACCTGGGGTATTTCGTAAATCGGATTTTTTCCGTATGTTGGGACTCCAGTTGATGGAAAAACAGCTCGTAAGTTGAAAAATTCGTATCTCAAGGTGTTCTTAAGTCAGGGTTTTACTGTACTCTGCTGTCTCTTAATCACTAGTTCCATTCCAGTCTCTTTGGGTCTGTATCTTGCTATCCCCTGATGTGTTTCCTGGAGCAATAGTATGTCACATTTGTATTTCCTGCATTTGGCCGTTAGTAGGACATTCTTATTACTCAAAAGTCCCTCAATATTTATTGACATCATTGTTATGGTTGGTCTTGACAAAGGCCTTTCTAATGGATCTATTCTTCAGTTCCTTTGGTTTGATCTGGTGTTAGAAAGATTAGCCAGAAAGATTGACACCTAGGATATGCCTGATTGCATTCACAATCTTCAGGAAGACATTTTCTGTGTACCTCAAAAAGCCTAGCTGAAATCAAGACATACTATAACAAGAATCCCACCACCATCACTCACTAATAAAGTTTGTGACTCAATTCCAGGGAGAGGCAACCTACAGCCAGTGGGCAGGATCTGGACTGTGGCACCAAATCAATTGGGCTGTGCCCTCGCTCCAGCCGCCACCGCTAGAATCAGCCCTGGACTCATTTGCGGCTGTTGTAAATGTGTTTACAACATCCATAAGTGAGTCTGCGGCTGATTCTGTTGTGGCTGTTGCGGCTGGACTAGGCAGGCCCGCTAACTGTCTGAGGGAGCGTGACCCAGCCTCCAATTTCAAAAGATTGGCAACCTCTGCTTTATCCCAAATAGAAGATTAGTCTGCCATGTTTTGCTTCTTAGAAACCCATACTTTCTCTAAGAAATCATAGATAGTTCAGTGGGTCTTAGCCAGTGGGTGAGAAGCTATGAAATTGCTCTTTTCCAAGAGTTTACACCAACTGTTTAATTTAATTTGATTTTTAAAAAATTTATGCTGCCCACTCAGGCGAACCCAACTCAGGGCAGTTTACAACAGATTAAAAACATATAAAACAGATTGAAAACCCCAAGTGACCCACCCACCTACCCCCAACCTATTCATAAAAAAATAAAACACAGAGGAAGGGACACTAACTTTAAATGAGCCAACAGGCTGGGGCCGTATTCCCATTTAGGCCCCACACCTGCCCCGCCAGCCAGGTTTTCAAACCTTTCCTGAAGGGCAGCAATTCTGTCTGTAACCTTAATTATGTTGGCAGGAGGTTCCAGAGGGCTGGTGTGGACACGGAAAAGGCCCTTCTTCGTGTGCTAGAGAGGCGGGCCCGTCTAGCTGAAGGCACAACTAGGGAGCCCCTCCAGTCTGCTCTGGTTGGATGGGCAGACACTCTTGGGGTGATGCGGTCTCTCAGGTATCCTGGCCCACTGCCATATAAGGCTTTAAAGGTCAAAACCAGCACCTTGAATTGCACCCGGAGGCGAACTGGTAACTAGTGCAGCTCCCGAAGCAGTGGGGAGGCGCGAGCATAACGTCCACACCCCATCACTGCCCGGCCAGCTGCATTCTGGACCAGCTGTAGCCTCCGAATGGTCATCAAGGGCAGCCCCATGTAGAGTGCATTTAATTTAATTTTAATTTAATAGTCATATTACAGTAATCTAGTCTGGAGCTGACCAGAGCATGAGTGACCATGAGTAAGGAGTCCCCATCCAGGAGCGGCGCAACTGACAGATTACTCGAAGTTGAGCAAAAGCCCTCCTGGCCACGGCTGCCACCTGCTGTTCAAGCAGCAGCCGTGAGTCCAGGAGGACCCCCAGGTTGCGCACTGGGGGTCTATTCCACAATGTTTCCTGATATCGATGTCATTGCCAACCAACTGGTAGTTTTTCTTATCTTTTTTCTTCTCTTTTTTGAATATGGGGGCATTTGCTCAACTCTTTTGCTCAACTCAAATCTTCTCAACAAATCTAGAAATATTATACACAGAGGCTTGACAATTATGTCCTTCCTTTAGTCACTTACAATTTAAACACAATTTTTTTCTAAAGAAAAATAACATCTATATACTTCCGCCATCACAACTTTTGAAGTTTACCCCAATCTTTTCCTTAAATTAAAAATTATCTTTAAAACTGTTGCCTAGAAATAAACTAGATACACCTGATTTCATTATCTGCTTTTTTTACCACTATTGATATGAAAGTGTGATGGGTCTACCCTTTCCAACAGTAGCTATGTTTTCTTTATTATATTGTGCATATACCATGTTGCAAAATTTTTCGAAGAAGGGAAATAATACCATCTTATCTTCTCTAGACCATTAGATGCTTTATACATGTTAACTAAATAAATCAGATGCCTCTCTAGTGGTGAATTGCAAAAATCTTTTATTGAAGGCATGTGTAACATGTTCTATGTTTGTCACTTCAGTGGCAATAAAAAGAAGCAAAGGACAATATCTCTGATTCTTCCTAATGCCATATGTACAGGAAAACATCTGCTTTTCCTGGTGTCCCTTCTTCCTAAAAGCCATTGACAGAAGCAGTCAAAGTGCAACTGTTGCAAATTACATGATGATTAATGAACATTTGTAGACAAAGTGTATATTCCCAGTATTTGTCTAGCAGTTATAATGGCAACACCTAAATAAGAATTCCATGCTCCATGGAACTTTCGTTCCACTTTTCCAGATACTATGTCTAAAAAGGAATCATTCCACAGTTTTAAGAATTAACATTTAAAGAATAAGAAACAATTTTCAAAGACTTGTAAATTCCCATAGGTTTATGCCCTTCAAAGAAGTCTCCTTCCACTGGACAATAAGAACCTTTGAATACTAACACCCATTAAAATACCATTTAGACAAAAAGCTACTGATTAAAATAATAGTGGTATATTTTACATAGTTGTTTTAACAAAAATCTATTATACATAAAAACAGCATGGCAATATTGAAAACAAGATCTTTCATATCAACTATTACAATGACAGAACAACAGCTCCTAAGAAAGCCCCAAGTAATCTTAAGGAAAAGAAGGGCTATTTCTGCATGGCTGAAATAAAGATAATTACCAGTTAGTCTTCTGTCTGTGACCATCAGAAATGTTAGCTTAATTTGGATTTAATGACCAATAATCTTTTTTAGTATATGGCTTTTAAAACTGTTATTATTCAGCTTGATCTATGGCTATAATGGAACAGAACAGAATTGTGGGTGTAATTAAAATAAGTCCCTGTAAAAGTGGAGTACATAGTATGTAGCTAATGTGCAAATGACTAAATAACTTAATTATGTGAAATGAAGTGCACTTATAACCACAGATGCTTAAGCTGAATCATGATAATGTTGTGTATTTGAATATATTCTTTTAAAAATCTGTTTATTAACCAAAGAGCAGGACAAAGGAATACAAGAGCTCATAAGTTCTAAAAGTACAGTGGGCTTTCACTAACAGGAAATAGAATGTTATCTTTTTTTTAAAAAAAATCTCTAACATGAGTAAGAGAAAATTGGTTTGCATTGCTATTCAATTCCACAAAAGCGTGATTAAGAGAAACCTCTGTCTAAATCCTGAGCATGGAATTTTGCATACTGTAAAAATCAATTGATTACATACTCTGCAGCCAAAGGTGGAGAACCTCCATACAATCAGCAAAAGCGAGACCTGGAGCAGACTGTGGTTCAGATCATAATCTACTGATTGCAAAATTCAGGCTTAGACTAAAGAAAATAGGGGAAACAATTAGGCCAGACAGGTATGACCTAGACAACATCCCTAAGGAATACACAGTGGAGGTGTGGAACAGATTTAATGGCTTAGACTTGATAGACAGAGGCACGGGACATCATACAGGAGGCAGCAAGGAAAACCATACAAAAAGAAAAGAAGCGTAAGAAAGAAAAGTGGTTGTCTGATGAGGCTCTTAAAATAGCAGAGGAAAAAAGGAATGCAAAAGGCAAAGGAGAGAAGAAAAAATTCAATCAACTGAATACAGAATTTCAAAGAAAAGCAAGGAAAAATAAGGAAACCTACCTAAATGAACAGTGCAAAGAAATAGAGGAAAACAACATAAGGGGTAGGACTAGAGATCTTTTTTAAAAAAAATTGGGGAAATCAAGGGAACGTTTAAAACAAAAATGACCATGATAAGGGACAAAAACACCTTTCAAACAAAAATTTACATAGTCAAAGCAATGGTATTCCGAGTGGTAATGTATTGTTGTGAGAGCTGGATCATAGAAATGCTGAGTGCAGAAGAATAGATGCCTTTGAAATGTGGTGCTGGAAGAGAGTTTTGAGAGCACCCTGGAGAGCGAGGAGAACAAATAGGTCGATCCTAGAATAAATCAACCCTGACTGCTCATTAGAAGGTCAAATAGTAAAGACGAAGCTTTTGGACATCAAATTAGAAGAGAAGATTCACTTGAGAAAGCCTTGATGCTGGGAAAGGTGGAGGGCAAAAGAAGGAGGGAGTGGCCAAAAATGAGATGGCTAGATGGTATTGTAGATGCAATGGGCACAAAGCTGAGCAGGTTGAGGAGGATGGTGGAAGACAGAAGTGCCTGGCGGGCAATGGTCCATAGGGTAGCAAAGGTTCAGAATCGACTGTGCAACTGAACAACAAAAAAATCAATAACTAGGTTCTAAGGAGTTGCTTTCAGTGTGTTTAAAGACTGGGAATATATAGACATTTGGGGTGGGGTGGTAAAAGAAACAACAAGCAAACATTTTAAACAGATAAGTTCCATACCATTACAATTATTTTAGAAGACCTTTTACTTCATGTATCATGAGAAAATGGTCACAGTTTAAGAAACAAAAGCTCAAACCTTTTAGACATGTAGAACTAGTTGTTTGGTATTTGGGATCTCAGCCAATTCATGAACAATGTGCATAGGCAGAAAATGCACATCCCAGTGTGAAAGGTTAGTCTAAAAACTACAACAGAAAAAATCCTGGGGGAAAGTAGGCAGCCTACTACACATTCCCTATTACCTCAAGCATTTACTAGCATTATACTGTATTTTTCACCTAATACTCGGTGTTGAGTTGGTGGGTCACTTCATGGCAAGGTGGGATCCACCTTAAACAAATTTATGCCAGTGGCTCTTTTCCAGTTTGGAAAAATGTATACTCGGATACCGAGTAGCAGCCAACAATGATGATATTTCTCAAATTTGCTCTGCATTTTTTCAGCTTCACAAAACTGTAATAGTTTTTCAGAGAAGGGAAGAGGAAGCAGTTTACTGTTGAAGTTAGAGGAAAAAATCCTACTAACTCTATTAAAAGGCAGATTATTTTCTCACACTAAAGGAAAAGAACATAAAGTGCACTTGATTCAAAAACACAGACTGTGGCTTTAACCACGTCCCATCTGAGAGTGTCATGCTGAATATGAGAAGCTGTACAAATCACTTACAGAATTCCAAGTGTTCGACGATTCATCCATATTCATTCTTCCTCTCTCTTCCATCCTGCCCTCACTGGAGGTGAATGTAGCATAACCATGTACATGATGAGGAAATGAATAAGACAAATTTCTGAATGTGATTTTGAAGGAGGCTTCAAGCAAATGAGCAACCCTGAAATGCACACTTCTAATTTTTACAATGGAAGATAAAATGGGTGATGTCCTCCAAGTGGCAGATTTGCAAATCTCTGTATGTTTTTTTTTTAATTGAGGGGAGAAGCAGCAGAAATTTCTCCTCCTCCTCCTCTTTTGAACCAAGGATACTCCACACCGCCTTGTCCAGAATGACAATTTTTCCTGCAAGTGTAGCTTTATTTTTAGGTAATAAAAGCAGTAGTGAGTGTGAGTGGACTTCTTTTTCTGCTTCATATTTACAGATAGTCTGGACTTCATCAGCTGCAGCTACTTACATGAAGTTTTAGAATGAACTTTTCTGCTCTTATTTTCATCTTCAACTAAAACTGGATGAAGTTCCTGCAAATTTTTTTTTTTTTGATAAAGCTCTCATATGTTAGACCCAAAAATGTGTTTTCTAAGAAGCAAAGCAATCACATATATTCCCCCCCCCCCAGCGCTTAGTGCACTCTCTGGGCGGTTCACAAGTTAATTAGCATTTTGTCCCCAACATGCTAAGTATTCATTTTACCGACCTTGGAAGGATGAAAGCCTGAGTCAACCTTGAGCCCTGGTCAGAATCTCACTCGCAACCTTCTGGTTGCAGGACAGCAGTTTAACCACTGTGCCACCAGAAGGAGGGATTCAAAGACTGAAAACTAAAAGTTAAAGGAAGTGTTTGTGTTATTTTGTGGTTTTCATTAAAGATCTGAGCAATATTTCAAAGTTTTGAAGAGCTAAGTAACACAATATGTCAGTGATCACTCAAAAATGAGGGAAAGCACCAATAGTGTTGATACTAAATGTATATCAGTATTCAGCTCTGTAGGTTTTCCAGCCTGGAACTGAAAAACTGAAAACCTTGGCCAAAAAAAAGAACATTTCAGCCATATATCCCATATTAAACACTCTGATAACCATTGACAGTGTCGATGTTCAGATATCACAGTAACCAAGAATTGTTTAGATTGCTCCCACTGCAAAAAAGAACTTTATGACATAATTACGCAACTCTGGACCTGGCATTCCAGTTTGTGTCTCCCCAGACAAGCCAAAGACATCAGCTAGGATCAAACATGAGTCCTGGACTACAGCTGCCCGATAACTACTTTTTATAAATTTTATAAATTTTTCACAGAATACTCTGAATTTACAGTCTCTGAAATATGCTATCAACCTTCCTCAACTATCAACCTTCCTCAACTCAACTCGACTAAAATGAGGCAGGTAAAGGTCACCTTTGCTGAAAAACCAGTCGTATTTGACTCTAGGGATCGATGCTCATCTCTGTTTATAGTCAAAGAGCCAGCCCTGACAGTTTCTGCAGACATTTCCAAGGAGATATGGTAGGCACGACTAGACACCGGAGTGCATAGAACACTTTTTCCTTCCCACCGAAGTGGTACCTATTTATCTACTTGTAATTTCTTGCTTTCGAACTGCTAGGTTAGCAGGAGCTGGGACAGAGACAGAAGCTCACTCCGTCATGCAACACTTGGGTCTAGGTTGCAACAGGGAGATTTTATGTGGGATACCCCCCACACACACACACTTCCTGCCCTAATAACTGAAGCAATGTATTTCCCTTTTTCTATTTACTGTATAGTAGTTGGATTGTGACTGAAGAAAGGTAAGAGGTTTTCTGGTGGCGCAGTAGGTAAACTGCTGTTCTGCAACCAAAAGCTTCAATTCTGAGCAGGGTTCAAGCCTTCCATCCTTCCGAGGTTGGTCAAATGAGTACCCAGCATGTTGGGAGCAAAATGCTAATTAACTTGTGAACCGCCCAGAGAATGCACTAAGCACTATGGGCTCAGTGTGACATAAGTGTGATTGCTTTGCTGATTACTAACTGTCATCCGACAACTGGAAGCTGGAAATTCTTGATCTACTACAAATACCTAACCCTTTTTCCTGCCCACTCATGTCCTAACTTCTCTTCCCTACTTGAATAAAAATATAAAAACACAGAAATGTTTCTTCTGATCTATATTTTGATAGTCATCAAATCACAAAGGCTGAACCTGGGAAATGTTAGGAGTATCTACAACAGATATTAACTGAGTGTGTATTTAATGGTAATTGGTAATTTGCTGTGCTAACTTCCTAACCAAATGTCAGGCACATTTTCAAGATCTTGTACATTTCAATCATAAACGGGACTACAAAGGACAGCATCGTTATCTCACATTGACCAAACTGCTTAATCAAATCATGATATGAGCATGAACCTGAAGCACTGTCACCACTAAGCTGCCATGAACACCAATTAACTGATCAAGGTTTAAAGGCAGAAATGAAAGAAATAAACTGAAATATAAATGAGGACATTGGGATAGGGACAAGACAATGCCTGCTAGTTCATGAGCTGGTATGTAAATTTAATTCCTTGATACCATGATGCTTACAAAATATTTCATGGAAGAAGTCCACTTCATCAGTTACTTAAAAGTAACCAATAAGTAGATAAGAGTATACTATGTGTGAAACATTCATTTTCCCTGTTTTATTTTACATACTTCATCTGCATTCAGTTCATTCTGATCCTATAAATACATGTGGGGCCATATTTTTCAATTTATTTTAAAATATTTTTATCATTTTTACTGGCCTCTATAATGATAACAGATTATTCATAGCCATAACTAGGACAAAATGTACAGTATTTGACCAGGCCAGTATGGCATAGAATTGTGGACCATACAAAACAGATGCAGTTTCATAATTGGTTTCAAAACAATGTGCCTTACACCTGCAACCTTCCATTTACAATATGTTTATATGAAAATCAAAATATTTTATATTGATGAAACTTCCTTCCACATTTTGGGGTGAAACAAGTAATCAGTTTGTTTTCATTTGTAGGCTTCCCTTTTCCTAGTGAGGGGACCCATGATAGCTCAAATTGTTAAACCAATATTAAAAGCAAAATAGACAATTAAGCTACAATTATAATTTTAAAAATCTATTAAGAAATTTAAAATGCTCACAATTTAGAAAACATTTAAAACTTTAAAAAGTTCTGCTAAACCACTGCAGTGTTCAGAGAGAAGTAGCATGTTCTCTGCTTTGGGTAACAAAAGGTGCCACTCTGAAGTTAAGCTAACTACCACTTAAAATACTGATATAATAGGTAGGGTTCATGGACTATAACAGGCAATCTATGGACATTATCTGTTTACAGAAATGAAAATGTACACATTTTGAATATGTGCACCTATGCTGAAGGGTAATGGGCTACTGAATAGGAAGGAGAAAAAAGGTGGACTTTGAATTTGGATAAACGGTTGCACATATGGTAGCAATGGACCAGGTAAATCTACTGTTTTCTTTCTAATTCCATACTATCAGATAAGACAGAAATCATATCATCTTTGTAGTCTGGTGGAGAAAAGTTAATACAGTGATACCTCATACAACGTCCAAACTTGGTTCCACAAGTTTGGACTTTATATGGATTTGGACTTTGTATGAGGCATGCAAAATCCTAGCCGCGGTGCCTCATACAACATCCAAATACTTGCCGCGATGCCTCGTACAACGTCGTTTCCATAGAGATACATTGTACTGTAACAGCACAGACTTCAGGGCAAAGTCAAGAAAACAGACAGGAAACTGACAGAACTTTAAGAAATCATTGTCTAAAGGCTAAAAACATTACAAAAACATGTCAAACAACCCTGCTTGTCCAAGAACCTGAAGAATGCTGCAAAAATCCCAGGAATGCTTCTAAAAATTCTGATGATTTTTTTTTAAAAAAAATCCAAAATCATGCTCAAAACCACTCCTAAACACTCTTCGCCTCATGCAAAACCCACAAGAGCAATGCACGCATGTGTCCTGCCTTTTATACTGCCCAGGCACAATTCAACCTGGGGAAAAACCCAATGCCTCATACAAAATCGCACGACTTTGTATGAGACAACTTTTTCCAAGGAATTATGCGATGTTGTATGAATCCGATGTTGTATGAAGTAGACTTTGTATGAGGTATTACTGTATTGCTAATGATTGAAAGCTGAACAGGATTTTATCTACAAAAAAAGGGCATTACCCTGCATGGTTGCAGCATGAAGACAATATCTCTTATTTGCTGAACAAAGAAAATGTAGTTAAATACTTCTAGAGATGTATGTATCAAACTCAACTGGAAGAGAAGGAAGCATGATGAATAGGGATAGAGGAGTGAGTTCTTATTTTATTGTTTCCACAAAGCAAAAGCAAAGCAAAAGCAAAGCAGTCACACTTATACACCGCCCCATAGCACTCCGGGCAGTTCACAAGCTAATTAGCATTTTGCCCCTAACATGCTGGGTACTTATTTTACCAACCACAGAAGGATGGAAGGCTGAGTCAAATTTGATCCCTGGTTTGGATCAAACTCACAACCTTTTGTTTGAAGTACAGCAGGTTAACCACTGTGCCACCAGGTCTCCACAAAACACCACTTACAGTCACCTGCCATTCAGTGAAAACAGATCTACAGCCTCCTTATACAACTTGCTCCTTTTTAAAAGTAACATACATACAAAGATGTATATAGGTAGTATTGGAGTAGTATATAGGTAGTATTGGCTGCCACCGAGACGCTGAAGCCGACACATCACCTCGGCTCTCTCCCCTGGTCTGTGGTGAGAGTGGGGCGGGGGGGCGGGGAGGGAGACAGAGGGACTGAGGCTGATGTTTACCGCAGCTGGGGAAGTTGGGCTGGGCACTATATGGGATGTGAGCTGTGCTTCATCCCTTGGGGATTTTGTTAATATTGATTATTTTTGATGCTTTGTACTTTGTATTATGTGATGTATTGATATTGTGTTTTTCCCCTGAATTTCTTTTGATGTAATTGAACTGTATTATTATGTGTCATTGTATTATTATATTGTATTTATTGTCTGCCATGTAAACCGCCCTGAGTTGGGTTGCACCCGAGTGGGCGGTATATAAGCGCGAAAATTAAATTAAATTAAATTAAATTGGAACACATATTTTATATACAGTGAAACTTTGCATAAAGAGTACCTCACTTAAAGACTAACTCGCTTAAAGAGCAGAATTTTCTCTGAATGGTCGCCTCGCTTAACAACTAAAACCAACCAAAAATTCGCTTAACAACTAAATTGGGGTTTGCAATCCCCTCCCCCATGCCAGAAGTCACAATTGGTCACTTACAATGGTATTTCGCGTAAAGAGCAAACTCACTTAAAGAGCAATCCCGTGGAAAGCATTATGCTCTTTAAGCAAGGTACCACTGTATATGGATTCAATTCCTAACCTTTGCAGTTAGAAATACATCGCAAAAGCAAATAAAGCAAATCCATCTACTTCAGACTCTTTGAAGCAAAGCCTGCTAACAATTTATCAATATTGTGAAGTGGCTTAAGAACAAAACTACTTCATGATATTGGCAAATTAATTACTTATAATTATATGTTATTTTATAACAAATTAACCACTCCCTTGGCTCTTTAGATAGGCCAATGAAGTTAATTTGTTTTTTAAAGTCTGTATGATGGCAATGATTATGTGTTGCATCACTTTAAAGACCTTAAAAGAATAACGGAAAGCAAATGTGTATTAGGATAGCATAGTGGAGCCTGCTGTCAATTTGCATGCTGTCAAAATACACATTTGCTTCCCTGATACATATTTGCCTGCCACTAGACTTTTAGGTCTTTAAAGTGATGCAGTGCCTATTTGCTGCTCTAATACAGTCTTCTAAAATAAATGTTCACTTTTTCAGCCCCTCCATGGAGCCCGAGAAGTAACTGATTTCCCAGTATCATGAAGTGGCTTTGTCCTTAGGACACTTCATAATATTGGCAAATTGAAAGAGGAAGGCTTGCTTTTGGTGCATTTTCAGCAACTACACATGCTAGAAACAGACCAAAATCAAAGCAATCCTATCCACATCAAAAAAGTAAAAGCCCCAACAGGGGCCACAATGGCATGTATAGGAATGTTCTGGGGACAACTGGGTTCACAATTACCTTGTGAAATCATTGTCAGAACAAGCAAACCAATGCCAGCAGCAGTACAAACAGCTGGCTAAATACTAGTCTGATCACACTCCCAGTTAAAAGGCACAGAAATACTACTACTTCTAAATAGAAGCTTCATTAAAATGTAAGCACAACAGATTCTTTTCAGCTTAAGACTTTGTGGATCAAAATCCACTTCCTCAGAAATACTTTTGGAAACTTACAATATGTATGCACACATCCACACGCACTTTACAGTTACACTTTAAATGTGACCACTGAGATAACTGCATTGTTAAATTTGAACAGGGAAAAATTAAACTCTTTTTTTCCTTGTTAAATCTCACTTTCAAGAGCTATATAACCAACTTCACACCACACTTACCATTTTATAGGCTTCACTTATACTTTTTGACAACTTAAACAATGAAAAAGTCATCATTTGTGTCAGCACTGATTTTTGATGCATAAAGACCTATGCTGGTTTTAGAAAGGCCAAAAGGGGTAGCACGCCTTGAACAGAAGGGTTAGGGAGAAGCAAAATGAAGGGGCTACAGTTTAGTGCAGGAGTGGTCAAGCCTTTCAGGCCGTGAGCAAGTCACGTGGTTGAGCGGACCAGACACGCTGTTCCTCCCACTGGAAGCGGAAGTAAAACATGCCTGCGCTTGCACAAAACGCTATTGTAAATGCACCTGCGGCTGTCGTAAATGTTATTGACAGCTGTGGGTGCATTTACGGCATTTTGCACATGTACAGGCATGTTAACTTCCACTTCTGGTGGGAGGAACCATGTGACTGGTCCACTAAACCACGTGACCTGCCCACACCCTGATAAGTTTGACCACCCCTGCACTAACCTTATTACTAGGCACCATGGGCCAGATCCAGCCCACGGGCCATTGTTTGGGAACCCCTGGGTTAGTGGCTCAGAAAAAAACATGGAGGAATGGTTTTGCCAATAAAGGTTCATATGAAGCCAGACAAAACATGTACAGTATAAGGCAAAAGAGACCAGGGCAGAAAAACAGCGCTATCATATGCTATTATATTTGAGCCTAAAGCAGTAAGCAGAAGAATATTACCTTTCAAATCAAGACATAAATCCTCAGTCTAGTAAACTGAAACAGCCCTTACAAAGGAAGATGCTGAGTTTTAAGAAAATCAGACAACATGGCTAAATAGTGAGCATTAATAGCATCATTGTGATCATGATAATTATTATTTGGAAATGAGGCAGAATAGGAATATCATCCTACCAGGGAATAACCTGAACCCTGTTGAAATTTTAACAACCTCGCATGCTCTTGACAATGGATGTAGCTGGGAGGGATTTCCTGGGCTAAGATAATGTCTACCTTTCAGAACCAACCAATTAGGTTCTTCAGAACCAACCAATTAGGTTCTTTCCACCTCTGAGTTCGAAGGAAAGCCCTACCTCTTCCAATCTCTCTGCTCCAGGTTATTCCTGTCTAGTTCCTGTTAGTTCTTCCTCTCTCTCCCTCCTGATCTCTATGCATGCAATCATGCATGCACACATTTTTCAAGCACTGGTTTGACGCTGCCTATTTTTCTTCTATTTTTTCATGTAACTACAAGTAACTGTGAATAAAGATGTTTTTCCTTTTTAATCAAGATTCCTTTTATATTACATGCTGAATATGATCAGGGTAGAATCTTGGAGACTTGTGGTTTTTGTTTCCCCATGCTCTCTGTACTTGTACTTTATACTCTCCTAATCAAAGGGAATTTTAAAAATCCCACCTATTCACAGTTAAAAATTAAAATATGATGTGGAATTTATTACATGACATTTGTTGTTTGAATTTGACAATGAAGGAGATACAATGAGCCAACATTTATAGATCCAGAACTGTAAGTACCAAGCTGTCTGGCTTGCCTTGCACTAGATTCCTTTGCCTGGACCACTCATCTACAGTCCAAGAGAATATTACACTTTTAGGAAGCTATTGTCTTACCACAGACAGCTGTGTTAGAAACATGTTGTGAATAACATAATTGTAGAAACTTTGTATGCCAATTTACATAACCAATATACAAAAGCTTACACAGGGTGTTTCAAATTATTACTAGGCTTATTATGCAATAGTTATTTTTCAACTGTTACATGTTACAAAAGTAAGAAAAGGCCATGTAGCCCTCAAAATAACACAAATACCAAAGCACATGATACTGTACGTTTATTAGACCACTAAAAGTTAAACAAACAGCTAGCTTTCTTCATCAGGCTAGCACCAGATTTTGTGACTAGATCAGGGGGTTGAAACCATATATAGGTTGCCCCCACATTATTCACAGGGAATATATTCCAAGATCTACCATGGATTCCTTGGAGAGTTTAAAATGCCTCCACTATGCTACATAAGAGCTACCAAAACATCTGCCTCCAATCCTTGTAAACATTACACTGCAGACAGCTCTAGTGGCCAGCTCTGTTAATGTGCCATATAAATACATACATATTAAGTATTTCAGGGATCTTTTATTAATCAATTTTAGACCTGTGGATAACTGAAATTGTGGATACTGAACTCATGGATACAGGAGCAACCACACACCTGTAAAGGCCATTTACAGCTAGTGCTTGAATTTAACTTAAGAAACAGGCCAGGTACATCTGCCATGAATTCTGGGGTCTCTATATATTTTCCTGAACTATCAAAAAAATCTGATGCTCGGCCTGATGAAGATGAACTATCATTGAATCACATTCAATTTTTAGTGGTCTAATAAATTGTCTTGCATTTGTGTTATTTTAAATACAACAGTCTTTTCCTGATACAGTATTTTCTTATGTATGAAAAATACAGCCACTGGCTGCTCATGGTACCACTGGTATGACAATGTGGACTCTTGACATTAGCCAAGCAGGACTGCAAATTGGAAAAAATAACACCTGCTTCCATCAGGTAACATTATTAATTTGTCTTTAATTGGCTTCTCCTGACTGGTGGATAGACCAAACGTCCATTCCAGCTCTCTGACAGACTGGATATTTCTGTTCAGCAAAACCCCATATAACAAAAAAAAAAAAAAAACTCCATTCCGCAGAGCTCTTTGCTATATGGTTTTTTTGTGATACGGATCCCTATGAGCAATGCACCTTATAACAAAAAGAAAATGTTTGTTATACAAATCACCATTGGCGATACCCCATACAACGAAAAAAAATTGTTATATGCTGCATTGGCAATTGCGCAAAAATGCTTTGTTGTACGGATTTTTCATTATACAGGGTTCCACTGTATTTCCTTTTTCCCATCCCCGAGCCAACCAGGATCATTGTTTCAAAAGCTGGGAATGGGTAAAGAGATAAGTGTACATTATGTGGCAATTATTTTTTTGAAAAGCTGGGTAAAAAATTCTAGCCAAATACTACCAGGGATAAAGCTGAAATCACCGTCAGAAGCAGACCTGGCACAAACATCTTCCATCAATTTTCAGGACTCTAATATTTATAATATTTAGAGAACTAGCCATAAAATCTGGTGTTCTGCCTGACAAAGATGAATTGTCATAGAAATCTATTTATTTCTTCATTGTTAGTGAGCAATAAAGGTATCGCCTACTCTTGCATTTATGTTACAAAATGAGAGGCCTTGTTCTTGCTTGGCACCTGCACCAGAAAGAAAGATTTCTTTGGCAGAGCAAGAGGGCATTGCCACTGCAACAACAAACATAACTCAACATATCTAAGGATTCTCTGAACATGGTTTAATATGGGGAGTTTTCTGTTAGAATGAAAGAAAAAGCTTTTGCCTCATAAAAGCTCTCGACAAATTACAAACTTTTCAAAATGAAGACTAGCAATGAGGTCAGTGGCAGTCTGAAGTCTAGAAGCAACAGCAGGTGCTCCAACAATACAAGGACATAATTCAATCTGGCTTTTGGCTGATGTTGTAAAGTGCAAAATGACTCAAATTGTTTACGAACAGCACCAGAACCCCTAAGATTAAATTACAGCCTTGATATTTGATCAGGAGTCATGCATTGTGTTTTTTAATAAAACAATTTTTAAGTTATTTATGTTCTAGGTCAACTGAATTTAGAAGGTGCTGTTAGAAAAGAATCTGAGCTACATGCTATGATAAGAGGATAACTTCCAATTTTACACACATATATAGTTTATTAGGGACACTCTAGTCACATCAGTGCTGTAGATGTCTGACAAACAATTGTCCGTAAGGTAAAGGACAAGATTCAGTTCTTCCTTCTAATTATTCAGAGCCCTTTTTCAAACATGCTAAATGTGAAGCATATGTAGACACTAAATACAGCAGCTTGGCTTATGCCCAGTTAAATTAGTAATGTAATCCATATATATAATTTATGTACGTGTGAAAATTATACTGTTTATATTTCATTCACTTATTATTTGTTTGTATTTGATTCAATTCCTTCTCAGTTGTATGTCTAGATTAGGTTCACTCAGAAAATGGTTACATTTTTCATGAAGAGAAATGTCAAGTACATTGTTTTTACGTCTGAATTCAACCCTTACAGTTCACCCCATTGACTTGTAACCCATTCTCTACCCATTCATTAGGCTTTGATTTGAACCATCATGCACAGCTTTGCTTATTAAGGTTTATGAAGCTGTGGCTTCCCACAACTTATTAGCTTCAGCATCACAGTCCTAGGCTGCAACTAACCAAGTGTTCTACCTTCTAAAAAAGAACAAAAGAAAATTCTGGCTTGCTATAATTCAATGGATCACACGAGGAAGCCTTGGGGAAAGATCCAAATGTTACAGAATATATTAAGTATGCTTTATAGTTGTGCAGGATTTGAGCACAGACCTCCCTAAAATAAATTACTGTTTGACACAATTCATGAACATCAAGACCATCTCCAGAATTTTACAGAAAGCCTATAGAAAGCATAATATTTCAATGCTGTTTTCCAAATATAAGATGCTACGATTTACAAATTTTAATGACACAGTTTTTCAAAAGAGTGTGTTAAATCAAACTGAAACAAGGAAACCTACGGTAGCTTATGTGTGTGGCTACGCAGTCTAGTTCACAAAGACAAACACACTATCTTTGTTCAGAGAGAATGTTAGACGTGAGACTTTGTTTTTAAAAGAGAATAGGAATGCAGTTTCAAGCCAGTATATCTAAGTACATTTTGCCTGATGGATCAACAAATTTATCACAAGATTCTTTAAAAAAAAAGGTTTTGAAAAATTAGCAAGAATCCAGTCAGTTTATGCACCTGCATAAATGAAATTTAACAAATTTTGAATGCTGTTTGCCCAACTATCTATCTCATGCCAAGTCTTCCTTTGGTTGCATAGCTGAGTATCAGACTAATTGTCCAAGAGGTGGCCCAGAAAACCTGAAAAACATATCCATAAATGTCCTTAGTCATGTAGGAAAACATAAATTAGATTTGGACTATTGTCACAATTATAACCAAAGATGCTGACCTATTTAATTCTTCTACCTATTTCTACAAGACTTAGAGTAATCTTATAAAAAACTTAAGTTACAGTACATGATAAATGTTGCTATTAACAATGGTCATATCATTGAAAACCATTTAAACAGAGTGTACTCTGATCCTGCTTCCAGAAGAACTACCCAGCAAATGTACAGACTAATCCAAAGTGAATGGACTAAAACACTAGGTACCGATACCACTTATGTTGTATGGTTGCACTAATTAGGGTTTCACAACTTTAGTCAAGAGCAACCACGTTATTACTTGTTACATTTAAATCCCATTTTTAGATATTCCAGCTGGCAAAAATATGCACTTACTGTGCAATATTCTTTCTTCTCAAACAAAATCCCTTATATGTGAAAGCCACATTAGAAATTTTTTATTTTGCACCAGGTCATGGTACAAAATTGTACAATCAGAAGGAAGGAAGGATGGAAGGAAGGAAGGAAGTTTTCTGCTGGCAGGAAAGAAAAGAAATGCAAACAGGACAAAGGAAAAAATTAAAAGTGACAAGGCCTACATTCAACTTTTCGCTCTATAAACGCAAGATGTCCATAGAATTCATAACCATAGGACCATTTAAAAACTATACTCAACTTTGCACTCAAGCACATCACAGTGACAATACATAAAATGTTGAAGATCCTAAGAGATTATCCCAGATCTTGGGTATAATGTTTTAGTACAGCGGTTCCCAAAGTTAGGTCCCCAGTTGTTCTTGGACTACAGCTCTCACAAATCTTGGCCAGCACAGCTAATAATGAAGGCTTCTGAGAATCTTAGTTCAAGAATATCTGGGAACTCAAGGTTGGGAATCACTGCTTTAGTAATAGAACTTAAAACTTTTTTGGGGGAACCCCAGATATCCCATATAAAACTATTCAACAAATAAATTGGATTAGAGATCTAAAAAAATTATTATGAAGATTTAGAAGTATATATTCTTTCTTGATTATGCCCTGAAATTTAGAATCAGATCCTAGGTACAGTAGAACCCTGCATAACAAAAAAAAAAAAAAAACCCAACAACTCCGTTCCACGGAGCTCTTCGCTATGCGGTTTTTTTGTTATGTGTTTCCCTATGGGAGATGCCCCGCATAATGGAAAAAAAGTTTGTAAACCAGGGTTCCTATTGAGCGGGGAAACCCCGGTTACCAAAAACCCTGCATAATGGAAAAAAATCATTATGCGGGGTATCGCCTTTGCATAACAAAACGCTTTATTATGTGAATTTTTCGCTATACTATGTGTTCATTGTGCAAGGTACCACTGTATAAGGTTTTTTACTATTTTATTCCCTCTCCCTCTTGTATTCCCTTCCAAGATATTTACATAGGCAGTAGTTCCCAAGTGACAGCAAAAACCTTTTTGCAAAGTGCAGAATGACCTGAGATATGAAGAAGGGAAGATACACTTTTCAAAATTCCTCCCTCCATTACTCTAATCATATCATATCGCTAAGTAAATATATGGGTATCTATAGGCTTCAATCCTGTTAATACCATAAATCAAACCATAATTTGTTGCTCCCTGGTAAACAAAGCATCCCTGCGATGGTCCTTGGGGGCTTGCACATGCACCCCACAAGAATTGTAGCAGGCAAGAACAGATGGAAAGTTATGATTTAGTTTACACTACAAATAAGATGTCATCCATAGACTGATTATCTAAAAAGAGATTCATAAGAATTATCCTACAATACTGCCCTCCCCATCAGGTAAAACAGTTCACTTCACCTATCCATATATATGCCTCCAGATGTGAACTACTATAAGAGGTCTTTAGTGAGATTATTCATAACTAGTAGGAAAGGAGATGCCAAGGAATGCAATAACTACAGGACCATTGCTCTAATTTCCCATGCAAGCAAAGTGATATTCAAGATATTGCCACAAAGGTTTTTCCTTTATATGGAGTGAGAAACACCTGATGTTCAAACTGGATTCTAAAAAGGAAGAGAGGCATTTGAGATCAAACTGCAAATACCCACTGGTTACTGGAATGCACCAAATACTGTAAGAAAAAAATCTGTGTATGCTTTATAGTCTACAATAAGGCCTCAGACAGTTGAGTCATTAGAAATGATGGATTGTTCTGAAGGAAATTGGTGTGCCACAGCACCTGATTGTCTTGATATTTAATCTATACTAGTTTAGTGCCCGACTTTGCCCGGGGGTGGTTTAGAGGGAGGTGGCCCGCCCCCAGGGTTGCGTTGGTGTGCACTGTGGGTGTGCTGGTGTGGCCCCGTGTTTTTGGTGCGCTGGTCTGTGTGGGTGTTATCGGGCCCTTGCAGTGTGGCGTGCGCAGTCGCATTTTGGCGTGAGGGGGAAACCTGCTCTGAAAACTTGCTTTGTTTACTCTCTGATATGTTTGCACAGAAGTAAACATTTTAAATGGTTACACGTGGTGCAAGCATATTACACTAAACAAACCGAAATGAAACCTACTCCAGAGCCTGTCTCTATACATACACACAGAGACACACCATTCCTCTCCACACACACTCCATCCATCCCTCTAAACACACCCACACACCCACACACATAAGAACATAAGAACAGCCTTGCTGGAACAGGCCACAGCCCATCCAGTCCAGCATTCTGTCTCACACAGTGGCTCACCATTTCCTTCAGGGTATTCCCAAGGAGATGCCTTCACCTGCTTAGGATTCCCTGGAAATGGCATTGAGAGATATCCTGGCTATCTCTCCAACCCGGAGGTTGTCCTTAGGTAGCCATAATTATAGCCATTGATACACTTGTCCTCCATGAACTTGTCTAATCCTTTCTTAAAGCTGTCAAGACTGACAGCTGTCACCACTTCTTCTGGCAGGGAGTTCCATAGACCAGTAATCCTCTGGGTGAAAAAGTACTTTCTCTTATTTGTTTGAGAACTAGTACCCAAAAGTTTCATCGAGTGTCCCCTAGTTCTAGTGTTGTGCGATAGGGAAAAGTTTTTCCTTATCTACTTTGTCCACACCGTGCATGACTTTATAAACTTCAATCAGGTCACCTCTTAGACGCCGTCGTTCAAGAGTGAAAAGGCCCAACCGTTGCAGCCTCAGATGGTAAGGAAGGTGTTCCAGTCCCCTAATCATTCTGGTTGCCTTCCTCTGCACTTTCTCCAACTCCATAATATCCTTCTGGAGGTATGGCGACCAGAACTGTACACAGTATTCCAGATGGGGCCTCACCATAGATTTATAAAGAGGCAAAATGACACTTGCTGACTTATTTTCTATACCCTTCCTAATGATCCCTAGCATTGAGTTTGCTTTTTTCACAGCTGAGGCACACTGGGTTAACACCTTCATTGAGTTGTCCACCAGGATACCAAGGTCCCTTTCCTGGTTTGTCGCAGAGAGTTCAGACCCCATCAGTTTATAAATGTAATTGGGTTTTTTTGCCCCAACATGCATCACTCTGCACTTACTAATGTTGAAGCTCATTTGCCACTGTTTTGCCCACTCCCCCAGTGTCAAGAGATCCCTCTGGAGCTCCTCACAATCTCTCACAGTTTTCACTACCCTGTATAATTTAGTGTCATCAGCAAATTTGGCTACCTTGCTTTTTACTCCTACCTCTAGATCATTTATGAAGAGGTTGAAAAGCAGGGGTCCCAGTAATGAGCCATGGGGGACCCCACTCTTTACTTCCCTCCACTTGGAGAAGTGTCCATTTAGTGCTACCCTCTGTTTCCTGTCCCTTAGCCAGTTGCTGATCCAGGACAAGACCTGTTCCTTTATTCCATGACTGGTAAGTTTATTCAAGAGCCTTTGGTGTGGGACCTTGTCAAAAGCCTTCTGAAAGTCCAGATAAACAATGTCAACTGGATCCCCCTTATCCACATGCTTGTTGACACTCTCAAAAAATTCCAACAGATTAGTGAGGCATGATTTGCCCTTGCAAAAGCCATGTTGGCTCTCCTTTAGCAGCGCCTTCTCTTCTATGTGCCTATTAATTCTATATTTTAGGATGGTTTCCATCACTTTACCTGGGACACATGTCAAACTGACAGGTCGGTAATTTCCTGGATCACCCCTTGATCCTTTTTTGAAAATTGGTGCTACATTCGCTACCTTCCAGACACAAAGCCTGATTTGAGGGAAATATTATATATTTTGGCTAGGAGATCAGCAATTTCATCTTTAAGTTCCCTGAGAACTCGTGGATGGATGCCATCTGGTCCTGGTGATTTGTTAGTGTTTAGCTTAACAAGACATGCAAGGACCTCCTCCCTGATTATTTCTATTTGGCTTAATTCTTCGGTTTCCCTCCCTACGAAGATAGGCTCTGTTTTGGGCATGTGGTCTCTGTCTTCTTCAGTGAATACTGAAGCAAAGAATTCATTGAGTCTCTCTGCAATCTCTGTTTCCTCTTTAATAACCCCTTGTCTTCCATTGTCATCTAATGGTCCAATTGCCTTCCTAGTTGGGTTCTTACTTCTAATGTCCTTAAAGAAGTCTTTGTTATTTCTCTGTTGTTGTTTTTAGCTATACGCTCCTCAAAGTCTTGCTTTGCTTTCCTGATTGTTGCCTTGCATTTGTTCTGCCAGAATTTATGTTTCTGCCTGCTGTCCTCATTCGGACAAGCCTTCCATCTTCTAAATGAGCTTTTCTTGCTCTTGATCACTTCCCGAACAGCTCCTGTAAGCCACATCGGAGTCCTCTTGGACCTGGCAGTGCCCTTTTTTCTTTTGGGTATGCATTCCAATTGGGCCTCTGTTATTGTTTTTGTAAACAGCCTCCATGCCTCTTGGAGTATTTGGACTCTCTCAATTTTCCCTTTTAGCTTTTTTTTTACTAGTTTCCTCATCTTTGGGAAATTTCCTTTTAGAAAATTTAAGGTCTCTGTGTTAGATTTTATCAGTGACTTGCAGTCTATGATCAAGTTAAACATAATTGAGTTGTGGTCACTGTTCCCTATTGGATCAGTCACATTAACATCTTGCACCAGATCTTGAGTATTACTCAGGATCAAGTCAAGGATTCTTGTACCTCTAGTTGGGTCTTCAAGCATCTGTCCCAGGGAACAATCATTTAGCATATCTAGGAACTTTATCTCTTTATTATGTGCTGAACAACAGTTCACCCAGTCTATGTGAGGGTAATTGAAGTCCCCCATTATAACCAGGCTTCCCTTCTTGGATGCCTCCTTTACAACATTCTCCAACTGCCAGTCTCCCTCAAGAGTTTGGGTCGGAGGCCGATAGTATATGCCTACTGTTAGACCATCCTTGTGGCCTGGTACTCTTACCCACAGAGCTTCTAATGGTGACTCCAAATCACCTAGATATTCCAATTCATATGATTTTATCACTTCTTTGACATACAAGGCTACACCCCCTCCCGTTTGCCCCTTCCTATCCTTCCTGTACAGTTTGTAGCCTGGGATAACTGTATCCCATTGGTTATCATCCGTCCACCAGGTTTCAGTGATACCAATAATATCAATATTCTTATCTATTGCTAAGTATTCCAGCTCCCCTATTTTGTTCCGGAGGCTTCTGGCATTTGTATACAAGCATTTATATATGCTTTCCTGATACAGTCTTTTGAGTCCAGTTGCATTGTTAGACTGCCTCTTGCATCCTTCTGCTAGAGTGCTGGTGACTAGCTCCTTGCTCTGCTCAGTAATTTTTACATCCTCCTCACTACTCAAGTACACACTTTCCCGAACCGGATGCTGCCCAGTTATCAGTTTAAAAGCTGCTCTGCAGCCTTTTTGATGTTGAGTGCCAGCAATCTGGTCCCATCATGGTTCAAATGCAACCCATCCCTCCTGAACAGATTTGGCTTGTCCAAAAATGTTCTCCAGTTCCTGACAAATCTGAAGCCCTCCTCTCGACACCACCGCCTCATCCACGCATTGAGGCTTCTGAGCTCTGCCTGCCTGGTAGATCCTGTGCGAGGGACAGGCAGCACTTCTGAAAATGCTACCTTGGAAGTCCGGGACTTCAATCTTCTTCCTAACAACCTAAATTTGGCTTCCAGGACAGACCGCTTGGCCTTCCCAACATCATTGGTACCAACGTGTACCATGACAACTGGCTCGTTCCCAGTTCTCTCTAACAATCTATCTAGATTTCTTGTGATGTCTGCAACTTTTGCACCTGGCAGGCAAGTCACCATACGGTTATCATGTGCATCACAAATCCATTTCTCTGTATTTCTAATTATTGAATCGCCTAGTACAAGGAGCCTCTCTCCTGCAATTTGTTCATCTACATGCACCTCATCAACCATATTAAGGGAGAGAACCTCAGTTTGTTCCTGTTGTTCATCTTCCTGGATCTCATCAAGTGTGATGAAGGAGAGATCATCAGGTGGAACCAGTTGTTCCTCTGTGTGTTCCTCATCAGGTGTGATGAGGGAAAGAGCCTCAAATTTATTCTGTAATTTCAGACTCTCAGAGTAATCCCCTACTCTTCTCCTCCTTTGAGTCACATTCCTCCAAACATCTCCCTCCTGAGTTAGTGAAGGGCCTTCTCCCTCAGAACTGTGCCCTGTCTCTTCTTTGTCCAGCACAGTCTGCTCCGCTCTGTCCAAGAACAGCTCAAGCTCCTTAATTTGCTGATGGTTAGATATGCGGGCCTCTAGCTGCTGGACCTTCTATTCTAGTAGTGCAACCAGCTTGCACTTGCTGCAAGTGTAGTTCTCCATATGCTTTGGCAAGAACACAAACATGGCACAAGTATTGCAGGTAACTACAGCTGTTACCTCAGAATCCATTTTAACAAGTGCAGTATTCTGGGCCTCAAAAATGTACACGTTTACTACCTTTGTACCTAGTAAGACTATATTCTTCCTTTGTTACTAGTTTGCAATCTTGCACGCCGTTAGGCGCGCGGGCCTCTAAAGCAGCTCTACTCCAACTGCAAAACTTACCAGTGCTCACTTCCTTTGTTTGGCTCTCCTCAGCAGCAGCTCTGCTTAAGAGCATGTGCAGACACACACCATCTCTTCCCACACACACACTCCAGCCCCCCCCCCCCACACACACACACACACCAGCCACGTTGGGCATTTTAGCTCCATACCACCTCCTTCCTCCTTCCCCTGCAGGCCCAGCCCAAGTGGCAGGGCTTGAGTCAGTGTGTCCTGGAAGCTGGTGTTGGGGGCTTGTGGTTGGTGTCCTGGCTGCCATGTGGAAGCGGAGCATGGAGGAGCACCTGGCAGGGCCCGGAGAAGTTAGTGGAAGACGTTGGTCGTGGCTGCCACCGCCGAGTCCTTTCTTTCCAGGAAAGCAGACACCAGGCCGGAGCCACCGCCCAAGAAGGTGAGGAGTGGGAGTGGGACTAGGAAAGAGAAACAGGGATCCTTAGCATCCTCATCCCTTCCTCCCTGCCTGGACTGTCCTTCCTCCCCACATTCTGCCCCGTAGGCTGGCTTCGTCAGGGACATTTTCCTTGGTAGAAGACTTGGAAAAGTCTCGCCCTTCCTGGTGGTTTACCTCAATGCCTGAATGGGCCAGCTGAGTCCTTTGTGGCGTCGGCAGTGGCAGCTCGCGTTGCGGGAGGGGAGGCTGTGGGTCTGGCCTCCTCCGCCACTGTCTTTGCTGTCTCCTTTGCAGCGGGTGCGGTGCAGGCGTCTGTTGCTGCTGCTGCTTTTGCAGCAGCGGCCGTTTCTTCTTCATTTTTTGTCTCGCTGCTGCCTGGCTGCACAACGTTTTTTCTGTCCGTGGGTTGTTGGCAGCGTGCTCACGCCAGCGCGAGGCCAACGGCCACTCTGGCCTCGCTTTCTTTCTCGATTGGCTGCGCCATCGTCCCGCCTCTGCTGCGTTTGTGTTGGCCTCCCTGATTGGCCATGCCGTGCTGCAGTGGCTGCTGGGACTTGTGTTTTCCTCATTTGGGGGGGGGGGGCGTAAGGCCCCCCGTCAGCCACACTTTCCCAGCAAAAAACAACCGGGAGTGTCAAGGTAGTTGTGTGCCAAATTTCAGGGGATTAGGTCCAGCTGTGTGGGAGCGCATACGGGACATGCACACACACACACACACCTGTTTTATATAAATATGCTGATGGAGGAGAGCTCTGCAGATACCCTGATTACCAGAAAAACTAACAAGTGAATACTAGAGCAAATCATGCCTGAACTAACACTGGAGGCAAAAATGAAGAAACAAAGGTTGTCATACTTTGGTCACATCATGAGAAAGCAAAATTTTCTGGAAAAGACAACACTGGGAAGGATGGAAGGAAGCAGGAAATGAAGAAGGCCAAATGCAAGATATGCTTTCTCCCTAGAGGAAGCAGGACTGTTGAAGGCAGTACAATCTCTCATTCATAGGGTCACCATAAGTCTGTGGTGACCTGATGACACAGAACAACAAATATATTTGCTTATTCATTAAAACATTTCATCAATAATTTTTTAAAGCTCCATTTACCTCTTTGTACTGCAGTCTGATTAAGCAGTATAGCTTCATCCAGTTCACAATTATTCTATATATTATACTATGGGTATAGTGAGATATGTATCAGTACTACCTTACACATGCCTAGTCAAAAGTGCATGAAATTCAGGAAAACTTACTGTAAATCACAAAAACCCAGCATCAAAGAAAGCAACAGATAATGTATTTATCTATTTTAATAAACATGCAATGTGTTTCCAAACGTAATCCAATTCCTCCCTATAAGAATTGCTTCATGGATGAGGGATTTCTTACCCAGAACATTCTTTCAAAGCAAAAAAATCTTCATATATGTACATAGTATCAATTATGGTGATATATGCCTATTTTGTCACATGTGAAAGTGGTTGACATACAAAATTCTATCACCAGTGAACTGTAATATATATACAGCATATTTAAAAATGAATTGATTTAACAAAGATCTACAACCAACAGTATCTAACCAGAAAGATATTCCACACATCAGAGCTAGCATTTCTTTACAACTTTAGTTTATCTGATACACCTCTCACTATGTCCACCACACACTAACAAATATTTACTCAACAAGAGTTTAGTCAATGATCTTTAAAATTCAGATCACTGCAAACATACACACTGTTCCTGATTAAGCAACTGCAGATATGTTATCTTCCCTTCTGGGAATGGATCTAAATAGCATCATAATATCAAACCATGAAAACCACAGGCCTGGGGCCACCAGGACTGTGCTTCTTTGCAGGCTCTGCTAAGTCAAAAACTTCCTGATATAAAATGCAGTTTACCATTAGGAGTAAATGTTTGATCTACAATAATTTCAAAACAACTGTGCTTATAATAACAGATTAAAGATTAAGTTTACAACAAACTGTTTATGTTTTCTGATTTTGTGCATATAAGAGAGAATCAAGTAACTAACAGCATTCAATTTCATTATTAACTCTATCATGTACAGTGGTACCCCAGTTAACGAATGCACTGGTTAATAATAAAAATGGACAACGTCAGGGAATTTGAGGAACACTTTTGCACTGCACAATATTAAGTTAACATTGTGTGAAGCAAAAGTTTTCCTCAATTTTCCCCGATGTTATTCTCTGCTCCAAAGCTTTGGGGCAGAGATCTCGGGAGGCCCTTCCCAGGCGGAGACCAGTCCTGTCGACTTTGGGGCTTGGCTCGATCCGCCTCCCTCTTTGGAAAGGGCAGCAGGGATTCCACGCATCAAATCCCTGCTGCCCTTTCCAAAGAGGCAGGCGGATCAATCGCCCCGGGCTTTTTTTTTTTTTTACATTGTGCGATAAATATATCGCATAGTGTTAAAAACCACATAATGCTAAGACTTGTGGAACCAAGTTTTAGTGTTATCCGAGGTATTACTGTACAATACTTCTTCTGTTATCTCATTATTAGGGTTAAAGACAATTTGCTGATTTCATCAAATGTTAAAAGAATTTCATTCCCATCAGTCACAGAACTGAATTCATGTATCCATCAATCTGCTTTGGAATCAATGATATTAACCATGTTTTTTCACGATTCCCCCAGACACACACACACACACACACACACACACACACACACACACACAAATTCCTCTAGTAAATGATACAAGAGCAGATGAACAAATGTCTAATGAGCAAGATATACTTAATGAATGAGAGAGCAAGCAAGACATTTGAATATATAAAATCCTATGCAAATAAGCCTTAACAGCTTTAACAATACTTCAGATAAAATCCATGAACCACAACACCTACATGTACACTTGTATATTTTCCCTGGGGTCATCCTCTTTAAATTTAGCCTAACAAGGATAACTGCTGGTCTTCAAAATTGGACATGTCAAATAACTGGGCATGGAGAAAGACTAGAATAATGTGAAGTACTGTACACTACAAAATGACACAAATAGCCCAGTTTCTAAATATACTTAAGTAATTCTGTTTAACAGAATGAGCAAATGGGTTTTGAGCACATAGACTTCCTAAAGCTATATAGTACCTTTAAATAAGCAACAGCCATACTTCTGGCTTGAATAAAACAACTGAATTGATCACTTTCCCATTCCACTTTCTAGATCTGATAAATAGGCCAAACACAAAAATAAATTAGAAACTCTTCAACACAGGGGTTATCAACCTGCAGCCCATGTGCCCCCCCCCACAGCCAGAAGTGCCATGTGTGGCAGGTAATGCAAAATGGCCATCCAGCCCCCAAAGCTGTCAGAGGGAGCATGACCCGGCCCTCGGCTTGAAAGGGTTGAGAACCCCCGCTTTAACATGTCCAAAAATCCTTTCTCTCCCCCGCAAAAACAACAACACAAAAACACACACTCACATGGATTTGACCTCCAGATGCCTGGAGTACTGTACAGTAGAACCCTGTATAACGAAAAAACTCAGTTCCACTATACGTTTTTTTTGTTATACAGATTCCTATGGGCGATGCACCGCATAACGAAAAAATTCGTTATACGAATCACTATTGGGGATACCCCGTACAATGAAAAAAAATCATTGTACAGGATATTGCCAATAGCGATTCGTATAATGAACTTTTTTTGTTATACGGTGCATCGGCAATAGCACAAAAACGCTTCATTGTACAGATTTTTCATTATACGAAGTGTTCATTATACGGGGTTCCACTGTATATAAATGTTTAATCAAGATGAGATCACACTTCCACTCAATAAATATATTATTGTTATTTTACAAAAACTGAAGAAATTCTGCAGGTGACTTTTATGCATTTGGTTATGTTCTAACTAAAGTCAGGCCCTAATAACACTTTCAAAGTAAGTGAGATATTTAAGGAGTACAGAGATGAACACTGAACCCTAGAGTCAGATACAACTGGCTTTCATACAAGGTCGACCTTTACCTTTACCAGTTTTATGCACCCAGTGAGTTTCTGCTTTCATGAATCACCACACTGGGTCCCCTTGGAGCATTTATGTAATGGGAAACAGATTGCATAACAAATACTTGGTAGATGGCAGTCTTCCCAATACTGTAATCTCACAAAAGTTACACTACAGCTACTTAGATGTAAAGCCAACAAAGGATAAAAATGTGACAAGTATATATATGCAAGTATATATATATGCAAAGCATGCAGAATGTTCTTATTTTGCAAGCAGACCAAATACAGATAAACCTCTTTTATATCAATCTTACAAGAAATATTTTATTTCACTGTTGTAACTCTACTGCCTAAAGACTTTCAAGTTACTTCCATTGTATTCAAGTTACTTCCATTGTTACTTCCATTGTATTCCTTGCGAAAAAATAAAATCATGGTTAAAATCCCATCATCAATTTATGACACAACTCTCCAACATTTCAGTCTAGAATAGATTCTACTGAAGTCAATATAAATATTTCAATATAAGAGTGAGCATTAACAGCTCTAAGCAGCAACTTCATACTGCTGAAATAATCTATGAGAAACCCAGTAAACACCCATAAAATATTATATAAAACTAAGGATTGCTATTAATCATTTTAATAAATACAATAAATTTTACGAATGTAATCAGTACCTGCATTTCCTGACATCATGATTTTTAATATACAAGCAGGAGCATTTTCATTAAATGATCTATAATTTTACCACCTATATATTCTCATTAAAATGATCTTAATATTGATCTGTGCAATCTGATTGGAAATACAACTGTGTTTTCCTTGCTAAGAAAGATAGATAAATTATGGGATGTTACTTTTATTTTAAAAATAACATTTATAATTTTTAGGCAAATGCTGTGACTATGTTTCTTTCATAGCTTTAAATATGCTACATTCATTTAAAACATTTGTAACCTTGAAGAATTACTTGTTACCCAAGTACTGTAATATGCTTTTGGTATTCTCATATTAGCTTACAACTGACCGAGATGGGCGGATGATTCATTCTGTGACAATACTTGCAAAAGAGAACTATATCTAATTTTTAAAAATATAATGGAAATAATTTTAAAAAATAACTATTCTTGTATAAATACAGATTTATGTTGGTAGTAAGTGCATTTTCTGATGCAAGACTATATTTAAGTAGCCAAATATCATGGATCAAGATAATACAGTACATATGTTCTGACATGCAGTAGAATCCATGCCCATGCATACTATATCATAAGTTTCATTTCCACTTATTAAGTGAGACTGAGTCTCAGCTAATTTAAAGCATTCAACCTGCAACCCTATACCCACTTATCTTAAAGTAAACACAACTAAACCAAAAAAAACTCCCTTACAAGTTTAATACCTTTCTTCTTTTTCTTTTATCTTTCTTTTTCTGGAACACCCTATCACATGCATCTTTATAACAAAACATAAATAATAATTTATGAGTAACATTTCTTCAAAATAGTCATTTTCCATCTTCCTATTGTCTCACAACAGATCAGCACAACCGAGAAATATCTATGTATTTCCATCCAAATTGAATGGAAGTGAATACACTTCATATTCACTGGATCAGAGGTAGTTCAAAATTTACATTGGAAAGTGTGAGTGAGCACAGGAAAAGGAGAACAATTTTATGTATAGCTGTTCATTCTTTTACTGTTGTTGTTTTAAACATTTACAATTATAGTAACCATTTAGAACATCTGGAACTGAACAGGAAGAAAACCCAAGTAAACTAAAAATATTATAGTGGGGTAAATTTGAAGACAATTATTTAATTTCATTGAAGAACTCCTTCTGTTATAATAGTAAAGAAATTGTTTTGTTTTAAGGAGGCCACACTTTGCTGATGACATGGTGTTTACAAAAAGAATTAATTCCCCTAATTACACACAAAGAATCCATTTGCACAGAGACAGTTCAGAAACAACCGTTTCCAGCTGAAAGGGTTTTTATAAGCAAATTTTATCTGTTCTGTGATAGGGTAAGTAAATCAAGCTCTAACATGACTGAACTTTCCTTAGGTTTTTTTTAATGAAAAATTATACTGAGAACAACGTTAACTAGAAAACTTTTCTCTTAGTCTTTATTTCCACATGTGGAGATTATTTTGTCCCTGGGAATGCACACTTATATTCTACAGTCCGCACATGATGGTCATACGTGACAACTGTGAGCACTAGGTCTAAGATTTTCCACTCTATATCAAAGGTTCCCAACCTGTGTCCTGACTGCTCTATCCGCTAGCCTTAAAACAGTGAATGAAATTTTGCACCTCCCCAAGTGTGTCTAAAATGAGGTAAAACAGAAGATTAACTTGGCAAAGCCCATCCCTGCAATAGGTGAAGGGATGAAGATGAAGTTTATGTTGGGCTCAGAGGAAGGTCCTATCCCAAAGATCCTCATACAGTATTCTCAAAAGAAGCTGGGCATACTCCCACCTGCTCTTTCTTGGACCGAGGTGGTTTGAAAATCAGGAGGCAAATTCACATTTGAGAAGGTGTTGTGGCAAAATCCACATTTTTGCTCAGAACCTTTACAATGTTGTTAGAGAACACCCAAACTCACATTTTGAAAAGGTCATATTTATAGGAACTACTTTTCCTATCTCTGATTCATCAAATTCTTACAATAGTCAACTGAAACTGAAGTAGGGGAGCAATAACCCAAAATGGAGAAGAAAATAATATCCCTTTCTATAATAACTGAATATCTTAAATATTATACATGGTCTTGTACCTAAGGTAAGTGGTTTGTAGTTTACCAGAAATTTTAAAATGTTGCTTTATTTTTTTATAGTTTCTAGACTAAAAGGTGACCATCAACATACTAGAAAATTGTCCTAAATGCTGTGGAAGTTGAGACCAATGGTATTGACAAATAAAAATTAAAGCCATATCATCATCAATGTTCAGCCTTAAACATTATTTATGTTCTCCCCAATTCTCCCTGTTAAGGTCATAAGGCCTCTGAACCATCATGGCTGGATTGTTTTAGTGCTCTCTGCTGAACACCTGCAAACATCAAACAAAAACTGCTGGTCCTTTACAACACTGACAAAAGCCTTTCATGTGAAAAAATGCACCCTGGGAATGTCAGGCCTGTGGCTCAAGTTACATTCCTTTCTCCCTTGCAGCCTCAAAATTTCTTGATGTAGTAAGAGGCCATGTTTGTAAAATTAAAGATTAAAGGAAATACTGGGCCCCTTTTCTTTTCATTCACACATTACAAATCACACCAGATATACTTGTATTAAACAAGCATATTAAAACACAGGCATGTACACAATTTATTTGGCTTTTTTAAAATAATGAACACTCCATTACTAACACGTCTGTTAAACAGGTAACAATTTTAAAGCAAATATGAAAAATGCCTAAGTTCTCTACTCAAACATTTTTAGTAGATCTGTCCCAACAGAGGCAGCAAGCCGCATCTAAACTCAGTTTAATTAACATAATTTAAAACCACAGCTGTCAACAAAGCTAGGACAAGAAGTGTATTGCTACATTTGCTTAAGCTGCAAACCTTTCTGTTAAATTGTTAACTTTACACTGTTTCCACACACTTTATAACTCTTCACCTGTTCTCAGCTATTCTTCAGAACAATGCCAAATATTAAGTATTCTACACACCTTATTTGCCAGAAAACACACGACAACCAAAAAACAAAATATATAAGCACACCTTTAGGTCACAGGTTTACCTTAGAATTTAGAACCACTTTTATAGCATACTAGATGCAACCATCTTCTCGGTCTACTGAATGTACTAATTTAAAAGGTCATCACCTATTGACCAGAAGTTTGCCACCCACATCATGTATAATATATTATTTAGCCACAGAAACATCTATGCTTCAGCACATTGTTATCTCTACCATGTATTTTATTTAATCAGGTAGGACAGAATATCAGATTTTCTCCTTATCTTTTTCTTTTGCAGTGATGTGAGAAACGCCTATTTTGTATGCCTCATTTACTACAAAATCAGTCCACTAATTTCTACTGAACTCACTGGTGTACTCAGGACTATGACCTGAGGATATCTTATAAAAAGATGCATTGTTTTAAGATCTCCACAGCTTAATTTTACTGTCCTCCTTCCCTCAAGGGATGTATTGTTTTTCTTTTCTTTTACAATAATTTGCATGTTAGATTTATGCACCAATATAAAATTTGACAGGATTGTTTATTTGTTCTTTTAAAACTGTTAATGAACAGTTTTCCTATATCTCTTAACATAAGCATCATACTAGTTATCTTCTAGAATTACAGTTAGCATCAGTACTTATACATAACTTACAAAATCATTCAGAACATTTTTGCACTGCTTTTATAGTGAAAAGAAACCCACTGACTGCTACACTTCATTTTAAATGAGTAACTATAACCAAAGTATTATGAAATCTGATAAACCCACAGATGGTAAACCTTCACAGGTAAGCTTACATCCAATACATACATTCAAAAAATGTATTTAGGAATCAAAGTGCCGAGATGTCTTTCAATGAAATATGATGGTACTGAAAGTACAATTTTTCATGACATAAATCTTCACTGTTAAAATGAAGGATATGATCTACCACATTTAATGATACAGTAATAGATGCAAACTTCAATTCAGTTATAAGTATGTTATTCTTTAAATTTTATATGTAAAAACATATGATGGGCAAAATATATAGTGAAAATTTCAAATATTATTACCTTAACGACAATAAAGCCAAGATTTGTGCTATAGGCTGATAGCATCAAATAGCCTAGTCAATGGTAGTAAACTTGTAAAGACTTGTCAAAATTTAACATCTGGTTCAGAGATGCTGTTCATATAGAACTTTGGACAGGGAATAGTTATGTGCACTTGCCAAAACGCTCAAAACATTGCAGCTGTTTATTTGTAGATATAGCTGACTCACATCCAAAGAACTACATTTTAAAAAATTGAAACAATATGAAAAGAAATTCTAATGGAGGGAAGAGTCAAATGTGAAGTTCTTTTTGCTAGCCTAAACAGAAAAAGCATTATTCTCAATATAAATATCTTGCGTGCTGGGCATTCAATTATTATATTCTGAGTTTCCTATATGAAAAGCTAGAGCCTTTCTTTTCATCACAGAGGAAGTTTCTGTTTTTGCTGAATACAAAGCTTTATTTTTTAAAACAAATACATATTTACATTAATTTCAATAGACAAGTTGAGAAAACATTAGGAAGTGATAGCAACTTTTTAAAAGAAAGCATTCACTTTGGGGGTTTAGAATTACCACCCAAAATACCTACAAGATCCCCAAAGAACCCAACAGTAAACATAAATTTCAGGAACAGAATTAGGACTTCTTCCCCCTACCCCACCAAAAAAAAATGAGGTTACATACTCAAACAAAATTCAAAAGGTCTATTAGTCCTTATAGGCAAACACCACCACCACCACCCATTTTCAGAAGCTGGCTGGTTATCATTCCTCGCATAACAAAAGGGGGGAAATGTTTTAGAATGTTTACATCTCCAGACTGGGTTATGTATAAAATTAAGTCATGTAAAATAACTAGTTATACTTTTGTAAGATATATAATATATTAAATCTAAGAATGCAATCAAACAAAATATTTTAATCACAATCTTAATGGCAGCCCTCACTCTAAGGCAGAATTATGGCACTAAAACACACACATACAGAGGAGGTGATGGATGAGAATATCTAAGGATGTTTCAATGTATGCCAAAGAGAAACTGTACATACTTGAGCCAGTAAAATGTCCACTTGCCAAAGAAGTTGGTCCATTTTTCCCACTGCTCACAGGAGGTGAAAACATCTAAAAGAAAACAAAGAGACATTATTGTTGGTAAGCAGAATTCTCTTCTGTGTTCACCGGTATCTCAAATTTCACTGAACTTTATACAATGCTACAATAATGACTTATTTAAATAAAAAGGAAACTTCTATCTTAGCTTACATAACGATACAGTGGTTTTTACAATCTATATCCCATCTTTTTTAATGTTAATTTTACTTACTCCCCAAATAACATAAGATTTGTGGGTGGGGAGAGACCTTGTTATTCTAGCCACAATATCAGGCAATGAGGAAAAAAATCCTCAGAAGCACTTTGTTTGAAAAAGGTGAAGAAAAAAAGTTTGTGACTGAAACCTTGGTCATAAATGTAGCTATATCCATTTCCATCCCGTTTTAGGATTTGTCTGTCATATGTGAACCCAGATAATAATAATGCAAAGTTCCACCTGCCCTAAATTTTCATCTCAGCTCTTAATGTGAGAGCAATTAGAAGCAAGACATGCACCCTCTTTCTCTCCCCCCCCCCCACTCTCCCAACATTTATTTCGACCCTAATTGGTTTCCATCTTCTTCTACGTGTCTAGTGGATAATACGCACCTTCCCTGAGTCAGAGACTACAAAAAGCAAAGGAACAAATGGAAAAGGCGCAGCTAGGAAAGTGGGGGCTATAGAGCTGCTTCAGTCTACAATTCCTAGCCAAACTTCCCAAAGCCATTTCTCAAAAAGAAAGTCCTGAGGACACCAGATTAAGATAGCCTCCACTTGCAAGGTGAATTTCATTTCCCCCACCCCACCTTAGCCCTGAAATTCTTTAAAGACCAAATACATCCTACACCAAATTGATTTATCTTGCCACCTCCAAATAAATAAATAAAGACTTGTGACATATTGGAAGAAGGGGGAGCAAGGAGATTAGGAAGGAGAAAGCAAAAGAGGAATCTTGGAAAGAGGAAAGAAGGAGTGGATGGAGGTGGGGAGAGGAATATAGTACTAGGCAGCTTCTCAGGACCTGGTTAATATTTGGCCTTATAACTAAGGAAAATATAAAATGTGTATGAATACCATATGCAATTGTTTATTTAAGAAAAATCACACTCACACACACACATCACTAGCAATCAATGGAAGGGGAGGGGTTCCACAGGAGAGTTGTAACTCATTCTTTGATAAACAGCAATTTTGAGATTTCAGTGAAAACTTGAAACTGAACTAGTTCTGGATTTCCTTTCACTTTCCATGTGCCAAAACATGAAACAAGGGAAGAACTAAAAACACACCACCAGTAACGGACCAGCCATCAGTCAGTGGGCGTGTGAGCCATACTTTTTAGAATGTAATGCACAATATTAAATAACTAGTACAAATATCCACATTTTTTACATAGGATGTATGAGTTTATTTTTTGAGGGATGTCAAATGATAAAAGAACATCCAAGTAAATTTCAGACAATATTTCAACGTCTTTCAGATAAATTTAGCAAGATTCTAATTGGTAAGTAGTAATAAAGCAAGCATATTTATCGTGGGTCTAGCTGCTGATTAAATTTTACTCTATGTATATAAACTTACAGTTTTTACATTGTTTTGATTTAGTTTTAAAGACTTTTTGTGGGGGTTTTTTTGTTTACAGCTTGTTCTTAATTTCCACCGTTGTTTCTTACCGCACTGAAATCCAGTAAATCACTGAGTTCTTTGTCCGTCCCTAAGGCAGCCATTCGCTGTTGGTGATGCATTTTAGCAAAATCACACAAACCTAGAAACATGGAAATAACCGCAATCAGAATCCGAGTCCTGAGCCTCAGAGGAAACAACAATTGGATTCTTTTTTTTAATGAGACTAGTGGGGTGGAGGGGGAGAGGTTGAGGAGGGGGTGGTGGAAGAAAAACAACAATGAAGAGGACGGAAAGACAGCAAAGGGGACAGTGTAGTTCCAAAGAATTGTTGGAATGGAAACCCAGTTATCTGGCACTTTAACCCCAAGTCCAGAAAAGAGAGTGAGTGAAAGAGAGAGAAAAGAAGGAACCGCACCATTCAGCGCATCATTTATGCAACAGGAGGTTCAGCCAGGAATGAATGAGAAATCCGAAGTAGAAACAACAACCATCTGCTTTCTAACTTTCTTTTTATTTATTTTCCACTTTTCCCCCTCCTTCCATGCCAAGTTAACGTTTTCGTTTCATTTTCATCAACAAAGTCTTCGGAGTAGACAAGATCCACTCGGTCGGTACAGAGGAAGTGGAAGGGCAACCAAAGATGGATGGAGGAGCGCCTTTTGGAAAGGGGGGGGGGGACACACAAGAGCCAGCCCTTTAACCACCAGCATTAGTTATTTATCCTATAACAACTGCTTAAAGCCTGAAGAGGAGGAACGAGAGTTAAGCTTTGGCGACTAAATATCTAATTGATGAAATGTAACTAAGCCTTGAAAGTGACTGAGACGAAAAAGGCATCTAAGGCCCCGTTGGCAAGAAAGTCAGCCTTTTCTTTGAAGGAGGGGTGGGTGGGGGGTGGGGGATGAAAGGAAAGGAGGGGGCAAAAAAAGGGGGGGTCCTTGCAGCCCTCTTCCCGGTTTGTAAACCCAGGGAGATGGGGGCGGGATTCGCCAGTTTGAATGAAGCCCATCGCTAGACTTTGTCCTGGATGGTTCCTTCCATTAACACCAGCTACAACTCACTCCAGTCTAAAGGGAGAGGGGAGGGGGAGGGAGGACATGATCTCCGGTACCTACCGGCCGACAGAGAGAAGGGGATCCCTTTCCGACCACAGCCCCGAGGAGCCCTTGGTTTCATTGCTCGAAATCACTGCAAACATCCACCGACCGCACAGAGAACACGCAGCGGAGACACAGGGAGAGCAAAAAAAAAAAAAAGGGGGGGGGGGACTGAGACCTCGCGGAAAGCTCTCCCCGGGCCCGAACTCGAAGAGGGGGAGAGAGAGAGAAAGAAGACGCGGCGGAGGTGGGAGGAAGACCCGGTCCCTAAACCAAAACTCTCTTTTTTTTCAGCCTTGGGGAGGAAGGAAGCGAAACGGAGAGGAGGAGGAGGGGAGAGGTGGGAAAGGGGGGGGGTCACACAAACCACTGCGCCCCCCCCAAACACGCGCACACAAACAAACCCAAATAATCCGGACTGCAAGTTCAGCAAAGCGGGGGGTGGGTGGGGGGGGGAGGAAGGAACTCCTCAGCAGCTAAAGCTGCAACTCATGACTCTCTCTGATGCTGGCTTGGCTTTCCAAAGGATGAATACACAACGCACACCGAGCCGCTCCCTTAAGGAATAACATGTATGTGCATGCGTGTGTGTGCAGATAACATATAGAGACGCATGCAGTAAATGTAAAACGGTGCACCTCGTTTCCTTCCATGCCCCTGGATCCTGTCGCTGCAAACCTGGCTGGAACGTAGTAGAGTCTGGTCTGGTGGTGGCTTTTTCTTCCGCCCGCCTCCCTCCCCCCTCTCCCCCCCTCCCCCAGACCTTTCTAAGATATTTTATATATATATATATATATATATATATATATATATATATATATATATATATATATATATATATATATATATATATATATAAAATTCTCCAGCAATTCTTGCACGCACGCAACGCAGTCACGGAGGAGAAACTTTATACACCGGTGGAAATGCACGTGATAGAAAGACTTGGCAACAAGGCGAACCAAATAGTCCTCGTCTTTCCTCATTCTTCCACACACACACACCCCGACTCATTGTCCACAAAATAGTTCTGAAAATCCAGATTCCTTGCCCGGTGGGGATCTTTTTTTGTTGTTGTTTTAAAGTAATGCCATAACGCTACGAATTTGCCTGGCCAAAAAGGTTTGCCGCAAACTTTCGCAAAACTGGCTTTTCGCACGACTAAGTTTTCTAAAGAGGATGATACCAGCCTCCTCCTCCTCCTCCTCGCCTATCTAGGCTAGACATGTTTGTGCTACAGGCCTCACATTATTCTCCTTCCCAGGCTCCCCACCCGTCCTGAATCCGTGATAGAAACAAAATTCACTACTGGGTCACCTTCAGTTCATGCACATGTATTTTCGCCCTAGTTATGCGCTCATTGTTAGGTGTGCGCATAACTCCCAACGTACAGCGGAGTTCCTCTTGCACTGCTCAAGCTGTATCAAGTTTAAAAATTCACAGGGATCAACATATATATATATATATACACACACACACACACACATTCACACACATAAACAGACATATTTTTAAAATCATTCTAAGAGGAAACTGTAACTTTACCTTCAATGGCCACAAATAGGTGCACAATATTCCAAGGAAAGGTATTTTTATATGGGGAAGAAAAGAGTCGTCTTCTGCAAAGGTGCTTTTATTATCTCACGTGTGTTTGGCTCTCAAAAAATAATAATAATCAGGAGCCCTTTTAATTCGTGCTCAGTCTTGATCCAGAAAATTAATCCTCCAATTTAAAACAACTTTATACCGGGCCAAGGGGTTCTGCTTTGACTTTGATTATCCAACATTAGGCAGAGAGGCCACCAAAGTCTGCTCCCACCCAAAGTTAAAGCAAAACTGAAAACCAGTTAGAAAAAGAAAAAAAGTCACAACCGAAGATCCAGTAACTTTCCCCCTCGTGTCTTTCGTTACAAACACATGGTTTCCAAACAAACTATTTGCAGAAAGCTCGGTGCCAGGACGATCCCCACCCCCACCTCTCTGTTTGCTTGTTTGTTTAACAACAACAACAAAAGAAGTCTTAAAGTTGGAACAACTTTACAGGGCTCTCCTCCTTCTCATCCTCATCACCATTGATTCCCCCACGAAGAAAGTCATAGTAATACGTCTCCCTCCCTGGAAGATGCATTGTAATCCATTCACATCCGGGCAATGTAGTGATGCTTATAAAGAGCCCCCGCAAAAAAAAAAAAATGGGGAAAAAACGAGCTTAAACTACTGCTGCCGCCGCCGCCGCCGCCGCTGCACGTTGCCTGCTGGCTGCTGCCGCGTCGGCTCTTCCAGGGAATGACGAGCAAGAGGAAGGGAGGGGAGGGCAGAGGAGCATAGAGAGGTAAACATCCCGGCTAGACAGTCAACCAAGATGGCGGAAGCCAAACTTCGAGAGTGGTAGGGAGGGGGAGGGAGGGGGGAAAAAGTGAAGCCGAATTTAAAATGGGCCAACGGGGTCTTCTTCTTTTTCCTTTCACGCACAGGCGGGCACGCGTGGGGCAGGGAAGCTAGCGCAAAGGCTATGTTGGGAACCACACTGAGCCAGCAGCAATGAATGAATGCTTATTATCTTGTATTACTCTATTATTGACATTACTACTCTGTTATCTTCCTGCCAAAACTAGCAGTTCGAAAGCAAGAAATTGCAAGTAGATAAATAGGGACCACTTCGGTGGGAAGGTAACAGCGTTCCATGTGTCTAGTCATGCCTGCCACATGACCACGGAAATGTCTGCAGAAGCAGACAGCGCTGGGCTCTTCAGCTTTGAAACAGAGATGAGCACTGAACCCTAGAGCCAGATAAGGCTGGCTTTCGAGCAAGGGAAACCTTTACCTTTACTCTGTTATCTATTCTACACTGACTCCTCTGAAGATTAGACAAGACTGGGAGGGAGGGAGAGGGAAAGTGGGAGAACAACTCTCCTAACAAACCTATGCACAGAAAAACAAAGGTTAAAAATGTTATTTCACTCCCCAACCATACAACAAGCACACCATGTTTCCAGTTACCATATTTCTCAACGTAATTCTACAAATATTCATTTTGTGGTGCAATATTTATCAACAATAAACAAACAAACACATACATGCATGCATGAAAAAGCTAGGTTGCTTTTACTTTGAGTATTGTATAGGGCCATTCAACAATAACATGATCCATTTTTGGTGGGAAATTGACCGCCTCCCCCCCCATGTAATCCGACCGTAATTTTTGCTTCAAAACCACCACCACCCCTTTAAAATTATGTAATCCAGAGCTTTTATATCAAAGCTCTAATTTTTAGAGCTTTTCACTATTGGTGAAATAGAAATAGACTGCACAAGCAATTCAATAATCTCAAATTGGATCAAAATTCCCAGAGATCATTTTGAAACCTAAAAAAGCACCATGTTTCGAAAACGCAACTCCAAATGGATTACGTAATCTTTGACCTGACCCCTACGTAATTTTCCATAATTCAGATGGCAGATCCCACCCCCACCCCAAGGATCAAGTAATAGTTGAATGGCCCCTAAACAGAGACTAGAAATGTTCTCCTTTTGGGGGGCTAAGGCACAAGCTACAAATAGAACAAGCACACTCTTCCCCCCCTCTCTCTCTGCTAGGTTGTTTTTGCTTTGATTATAAACAGACAGGTTACACAAAAAGAGCCTCCTCAAAGACAGTGATATTTTTGAACCACAATCAGGCCTACCCCGGGCAAATGGCAACCTCGTTGTGCCAGCTAATCTTTCTCACACTAGGTCAGGTGAAAGGAACTATGGAATGAATTCACCAAAAGGTAACATTCACATCTGGTCTAGACACGGAAGAAGAATAAGAATAAACAGAAACTAGAAATAGTCTCTCTCTCTTTCTCCTTTTCTTTTCTTTTTTGGACTACAATTCTCAAACATCCTTACTCTGCACAGGTGCCACCGGCTGGTGAATTCTTAAGAGTTGTTAAGGTTGGAATAGTCAATTTTCCAAACTATGCCCGACTTACCATAAAAATGGGGGGACCTCCATTTGCCTCCTCGGGTGTAATTTATGGCCAATAAGAAGACCTGTGAGCAAAAAGGCTCTTCACTTTTCTTGAGCAATTAGACACCTGCCAAAGCCAATGTCTTGTCATGGAAGGTGTGGCCCTTTAATACAGGAGTTCTCAACAGTTTTAAGCCGAGGGCCAGGTCACGTTCCCTCAGACATCTTTGGGGGCCAGACAGCCATTTTGCCCTTCCTCCACCACATGGCACTTCCAGGTGTGGTGGAGATGGCGGGGAGTCATATGAAATGGTGCCGTGGGCCACATTCATCCCATGGGCCACAGGTTGTGAATCCCTGCTTTAATGGGACAGGAATGATTCATTAGTTCAGTCCCATCCAACCCAGATAGATTCAGCCAGATAGCAAAGGACGGAGATGGTACATGAAATTGAGGTTCTTTGCCTTCTTAGATTATTTGTGTTGATCTCTCTCTGCCCCCTGTTTCAGCAGAGAGTCTACATCAGGGGTGCCCAATGTTGGTGTTCCAGGTGTTCTTGAACGCCAATTCCCAGAAGCCCTGATCAATTTGGGCTTCTGGTAAATGAAGTGCAAGAATACCTGGAGCACCAAGGTTGGCCACCGTTCATCTACAGCCCTCACTGTCTCAAAGTATGCACTATATTGACACACATCCCATCCCTTTGTTTTCCATTACAGGAGATAGCCTAGAATTTAATTATTATTTTTTTAAAAAAGTACAGAATTAGCCCGTTCTGCAGGTTTAGACACATGCCCCATTTAAGTTTTAAGTTTTTGAAGTTTTTGAAATTAGATAAATTTATATTGAGATAATGAAAGATTTTGTATATCTCTGTTCAGTCATCAACCTAAATAAGGATTGCAGCCAAAAATCAGATGAATACTGAGATTTGGAAGGGCAGCAATAAAGAAATTAGTGCAAAACAATCAAGTGTCACTAGAGACCAAGACCAAAATCATCCATACTCTTGTGTTTTTGATCACCGTGTATGGATGTGAAAGCTGGATAGTACAGAAAGCTGACAGAGGAGAAATTGATTGATTTGAAATATGGTGCACAAGGAGAGATTTGCAGATACCCTGGATTGTCAGAAAGAGAAAAAGTCAAGTTAGAGTAAGTCAAGCAAGCCTGAGTTGTCTCTGGAGGCAAAAATGATTAATCTGAGGCTATCCTACTTTGGCCAAATCATGAGAAGACAAAACTCTATAAAGGTCAATAATGCTGGGAAAGAAGGAAGGAAGCAGGAAAAGAGGATGGCCAAATGTGAGATGGACTGACTCCATGAAGGAACCACAGGCTTTTGTTTGCAAGAATTGAGCAAGGTTGTTAAAGACTGGACATTCTAGAAATTTCTCAATCATAGGGTTGCCATGAGTCAGAGATGACTTGATGGCACATAACAACAACTTTAAAAATGACAATCATATGTTTGTTTTTACCTCTGTAATCTATTCTCCCTTCAGTTGAATCACTGTGTGGCTGCTTGAGTTCCACACTGGGAGAAACACAGCCTAGAAATAAAACAAATAAATAATAAATTAATTTTGTCTCAAAGAATGCATCTTTCATCTTTTTATTAGGGATTGGGTTTGAATGGTGGTGGGGAGGGGGGCATTAATTTCTATTTGTAAACTACCCAGAGTAGTGGATCACACCAAATGTGGGTGGTATAGAAATTGAATAAATAAAAATTAAATAAAGACTGTTTGAAGAACTAGTTCTGCACATATTCCTATTGTATGTCGTTGCTCTCAGGGTCATTGTTTTTATGTGTTGCCATATTTCAGTGGTATAAACCACTCAAAGTGGGGAATCTCTGATTCTCTAGAGGGGTGGTATATAAGGGTATCAAATAAATAAAATAAAATAAATCTACCGTACACATCTGTTTTGGCTGTTGTTTTGCTTCCCCGCCAGAGATGTCACTTCTGTGCTCCTGAGGTAAAATCACCTATAAACATGAGGGAAAGGAATCATTTCTCCTCTCAAATGGCACCCTTTCTGTCCCATTCGAGGTATTTTGTGAGATTTAATCTTTAGCCAGACTGAGCTGCTATAAATATATGTGCACTAGTTGTTGCTTTTTCTAATAAACATTTAAAAGCATTGCTATGTCACCTTTCCTCTTGCTTCTCCTCAGAAGAAAACTGGAACAGAGCGGCTTTTCTTCCTTGTTCTGAGGAAAATTTTAAGGAATACAACTTTCTAAGCTCTTGTTTTCAGGATTAACAGGAGATGAAGCAAACTTTTTCAGGCACTCCAACTATTTGTTTGATTAAATAAATGAATTTGAAGTTTCTATCTTTAGCATGCCAAATTCTCAAAATTGTTACTAAGTCCTGTTGAAATGATAAAGGCAGGGAGGAAAGGCATAGATAAGGAAGCGAAAAATCTACAGAACCTCTGTAAACTATTTCTTCTGTTAAAACAAGAGTGGAAAACAGTTACATTTTGTTACATAAGTATATATATTAGGGCTTTTACTGGCTTGAAAGTATAAAGGAGAATTTGGGATGAGGGAAATGCACGCACAATGCAGAGATATTGAGGTAATGATAAAAGTGAAATAAACATAACAGCAAAACTAATGTGTTTTCTCCTGTTTCCACATACCAAATGGCTTAGTGTTAGTATACATTTTTGAAGTGGTATCCGCTTTCGAGTGCAAGCATTTCAGAGAGTAAATAAAACAAAACAACAATAAAGTTGTGACATCTTAAAGACTAACTCCTGTCAGTAGTAAGATAACTTCAAGGGCATTCTGGATACTTCATGAGGAAAAAGACTTGTTAAAATGAATGAATGAATGAATGAATGAATAAATAGGTGTTGATATCCAGAAGACAAGCTGAGCTTCTCAGTCTAGGTCTAGCAGGGCCGATAATAATAATAATTTCATGTCAGAAATTATTCTGGGTTGAAAGGATTTTTGCAGAAGAAACTCCACTCAGGGAATGCCCAAATGAGGCTCCTTTCATGTCCCCAAGAGCTGGGACAGAGACAGGCACTCCATCATGCAGTACCCAGGTCTCGAACTGCCGATTTGCCAGCCAGGGCCAAGAAAAGAGAAAGGTGGCCATTCAAGCTTTCCACCAACACCTAGTATTAAACTAAGCAGGCACAGAGGACATAGAGTTTTTCTTTAAATTGCAATAATTCCTAAATTTGCATCTATATCCATTGATTAGCATGTGTAAACCTTATGCAGATCTATGCCATTTTCCACCTTATCTTTTGGTGTGCTACTCCTTTTTTTGGCTGATACGTAAATGTTTTCTCTATAACCTGTTCTCTCTGACAATGGATTTGTATTCTGTCTCTTAGTTGACAGAATGTCCTGTTTTGGGGGTTTATGTGTTAATTAATATTAATGATTGGTGTTGGGAATTAGTACTTGGGTCATAAATTAAAGACTGAGTAGGTCTGGTATCCTAAATCATGTTTTCATAGGCAAATATACAATTCAAGACATTTTCCTCTCTCAGTTCTCAGCTTCGCTTTCAAATGGATAATAGGGGAAGAACAATTAAATGTTAGTTTCATGCACTGGATGGTCCCAAACTTGTTAGACTGCCAGCTCTTTGTCTAAGACTAAATAAGTCATCCAAAACACACTGAAACAGGTTTATCTATACCTATAAAATGGCGCATTAACCGTTGGAATGTGACAAAGGATGTTGCACCAGGCCCCACTAGCCCATAATGGGCCTCCGTTCACTCGCCCAAACCCAGTTCGCAGGTAACTGTCGGGTTGAAATTTTCGACCTGGGAGCAGGAGCCCCCCAGTCGCAAACAAAAAAAGGGAACTTCAATTCCCAACGTTCCTTGCGCCGCGCCGCGCCAGAGCCAATCAGGCTGAGCGGCGCGTCAGAAGGAACGTTCGGAATGCGCCGCGGCCAATAAAAAAAAGCCGCAGGAAAAAACCGCCACAGTAAGCAAACACGCGCATGCAAAACTACAAGCATGGCCCATTGGGAAAAAAGGGAACCCCCCGCCGCCGCTGACCTTCTTCCCCGCGTGCCAGCCAGCATGGCCCGTGGAAAAGAAAACAAAGAAAGCATCACCCCCGCCATTGCCCTTCCTTTCCACGGGCCTGCCAGCATGGCCTGTGGGAAAGAAAGCCACCCCCCGCCATTGCCCCCTGAAAAAGTAAACACAAAACAAAAACACTCAAAAACACACAAAAATCCAAAAATGAAACACAAAAACAGCTAAAAACAAACAAGAAAAAACACACAGAACCCCCCCCCAAAAAAAAAAAATCCAAGAGAGCTTACCAAAACACGTCTTCTATCCATGAAGACCGGAACTCAAATGAGAAAATATTTTTTTAAAAAACCAGAAGCGACACCCAGAGGACAGAATAGAACAATTGTAGAGAGGCAGAAAAGCTCACCACCCCCACCCAGAGGCCAAAAGAGAAAAAACATTCAAAAATATTGAAACTAATAAGATTAATTCAAAAATTAATCAAATAAGTTATAAAAACATTCAAAAATAATCACACCAATCTCAAAAAATACCAAAAATAACAGAAATCACTTTTCACTCAACAAAACCAAAACAAAAAATAAAAATGCGTAAAAATAAAGATTTAAAAAACCAAAATTAAATTTTGAACTAAATAATATTAAATTAAATTAAATAAATTAAATTAAAATAAAATTTGCATAAACAGAAAACAAAAATTCAAAAACCAATTTAAAGAGCCCGGCACCGAGGAAGCCGGCACGCAAAAAAAAAAAAACACCACTGGGAGCGCAAGTCTACCGCAGGCGGATGCAGCGCCTCGAAGCCAAAAAAAATCACAAAACCTTACAACACCATTTAAAACAGCCCAGCACCATTGGTTCAAGAAAAAAAAAATGAAACCCTTTACTATCCAACACAATTTTAAAAAGCCCGGCACCGCCGGGCAAAATATGCTAGTATGTTATATTTGTAAGCTGACATTTTTCAAGTTGCTGTCCAGCAGTTTCTTTTCACCTGCACCCCTTCAAACTGTTGTCACATCCATTCCAGCCTTCCCTCACAGAATTATCCAGGCCATCTCCTGTTGCATTCAAGTGATGGCTTCAAACCAAGATATACCATAGTATAGTGGGCTGAACCACCCTAGGAAACAGCTTATGGGTATAATTTTTAAAGCTATTATTTAAAAAAATGGGGGAAGCAAACTTTCCACTGGAAGTAAGACATGTACTTTTGCCCTCTTTCTTTTCTTCTCTCTCTCTCTGCACATATGCATGTATGGATGTGCACACCAAATTCCATTCAGCCCACAGTTTTTACATGTGTGTGTGTGTGTGTTTTTACACAGACAGACATATAGAGTCAAACAAACAAACAAAAGATCAAAACTAAGTGCTAGATTGAAAGATGAATCATGCTTTACAAGCTTTTCTTATAGTTTTATAATTTTAACAGATATTGCAATAAAAGTCATCCTATTGCTACAGTTTGGCTTGCCAGAGGATCTTACAATATTACATGCTATGCATTAATACCCTGTGCCTACGTTTCCTCAATGGTAGGCTCTACAGGAAAGTACCTTAGTATTTCTATTACTCCATTCTACTGCATGTGTAATTAGGCCGAATTAAGGCTGTTTGGCAGCTGGTCAGTGAGATTTCAAAAGGGTTTGCTTGTTCACCGTATTCTTAACCAGTTGTCATATACATTCTAAAAACTTCTCTCCAGACATACAGGTTAAAATAGACTGGGTTCAGCCCCTGATATTCTAATATGACATTGAAGCATATAAAAGCTACCAAGCAGGTAATATATTTCAGAAATGTTTCTGCCAAAGGCTGCATTCACATGAACCTATTTACGTGTGTAGACTAGATCCAGAGAACAATATGATTCACTGCCTGTATCTTTCACGTGGTCCTAGTAACCAATCTGAAGGTTATTAATAATTACATACCATCAAGTCAGTTCAGATTTAAGGCAATCCTTTTCATGGTTTTCTAGGTACTCAGTATGCAGAAGTGGTTTACCATTTTCCCTTCTTTTGCAGGCATCCTGGGACTATGCAGCTTGCGCAATGCTACACAGTCTGGCTCAGTAAGGAATTGGACTCGCAATGTCTGGCTCTCATCAAAACCACTGAGCGATCCAGTGAGCTGATGCCTTGGTTAGACCACTAAAATCTCACACAGAGAGGATAGTCTTTGATCCCTCATAAATCTTCATGAGCCTGGATGTTACAGAGATGAGGATGATGCAGAAGAAACAAGTTACAAAATCCAAAGTTTCAAAATGAAGGAATCTGGCCAGAAATGTTAGTTTTCAGCTTTCACCTCAGGTAGTATGGACTGGACTGTCCCAAAATGGTAGCTCTTTGTCAGAAGCAAAGAAGAAGAAGAAGAAGAAGAAGAAGAAGAAGAAGAAGAAGAAGCTGCAAACAATATAATGTTTCTAAGTATTTTGAGAAGAACTAATTTGTGAAAGCAAGTTTCGATACAATATTTTACTTTCCAAAGTATTTTACCATCTCCATTATGCCTGTCAGGGTATACAGAAAGAGCCTCCTCCAAGATTATGGCATTTTTGAACCACAGTTGGGTGTACACCAGGCAATGGCAACCTTGTGCTGGCTAATCGTTCTCACACTAGGTCAGGCAAAAGAAACTACAGAATGAATTCACCAAAAGGTGGCTACATTTTGGTAGTTTCATGTGTAGCCTAGACATGGAAGGAGAAGATTACGCCTGTCAGTTAAATCACAATTAATCCCAACCAATTAATTTTTGTCATTAAATTATATTTTTAAAATTATGGCAAGGCCTAAAGCTATCTTTTTCAAAGGTTGCCAGCTTTTTCATTCTGTCCTGATTCTGTCCTTTCTTTTGAAGAGCACCATGTAGACTTGATCAACTCAACAGCTATCTCCCTCAGTCACATTTGAAACTCTCTTTTCTTGTGACAAACTGAGGTGGAAGAGAATCAAGAAAATAATGTAGTGGGGAAAGACCCAAGATGAGCTCAATTACTTTCTAGCTCTTACCACATCTAATGCTGGCTTTAGAGATTTTGTTGTTGTTGTTCAGTCACACAGTCGATTCCAACCCTTTGCTTGTGACCTCATGGACCATTGCCCTCCAGGCATCTCTGTCCTCTACCATCCTCCTCAACCCACCCAGCTCTGTGCCCATTGTGTCTACAATACCATCTACCCATCTCATTTTTGGCCTCCCCCTTCTTCTTTTGCCCCCCACCTTTCCAAGCATCAAGGCTTTCTCAAGTGAATACTCTCTTCTCATTTGATGTCCAAAGTATTATACTTAAACCTCATCTTTACTATTTGACCTTCTAAGGAGCAGTTATGGTTGATTTCTTCTAAGATTGACCTATTTGTTCTCCTTGATGTCCAGGGGACTCTCAAAACTAACTCTCCTCCAACACCACATTTCAAAGAAATCTATTATTCTGTGCTCAGCTTTCCTAATGGTCCAGCTCTCATAACCATACATTACCACTGGGAATACCATTCCTTTGACTATACGGACCTTTGTTTGCAAGGTGATGTCTCTACTTTTAACTATGTTCCCCAGGTTTCTCATAGCTTGTCTCCCAAGAATCAGTCGCCTTTTTATTTCATGGCTGCAGTCCCCATCTGCAGTGATTTTTGATCCTAAGAAAGTAAAATCTATCACTGCTTCTACTTCTTCCCCATCTATTTTCCAGGGACTGATAGGGCCTGTTGCCATTATCTTGGTTTTCTTGATGTTGAGTCTCAAGCCAGCTTTTGCACTCTCTTCTGTCAACCTAATCAGGAGCTTCTTTAGGTCTTCCTCACTTTAGAAATAGTGTCCCCCCCCCCATTGGTGTATGCTCAACCTACGACCCCAAAGCTTTAGAGTCCTCAATAAAAAGGAAGTTGGCTGTTCCAGCTCTACAAATAGAAGGTTGTAATAGGAGCTCTAAATGATGCTTAAGTGCTAGGCACTGTCACCTGCACAAGAACCGTGATTGGAGGTCACATACTGTGACAATCTGGTTGAATTTGTATTGGTTCCTCTCTTTGCACCATAGATATCCTACACACTCTTAATAGTTGACATTGGCATCCTGAGAATGAGAAAAGGTGGGATTTACATACAGTCTTATCACATACAAATACTGAAGACTTAAATTTAAAGAGCTGATTTCCATTTCTGTTTCTTTCTGTAACTCATGTTTCAGTATAAAGAATTTCTGGGCCTGACAAGTGCGAACAGTTGCACACCTGCCTTTGATCATCAAACCCTGTTTTAATTATGCAGCATGGAATCAGTGAATCAATTAATAATGTATCACCCACATATTGCTTACATCTACACCCTACTCCTGCACACAGTTTGACATCAGTTAATTTTGTGCATGCTACCCCCAAATTAGTTTTGTCAAGGATGGCCGCTAATGGCATTGCTAAGTAGCGCAAGAACATTCCAGCAGAATTAGAATGAGAAATGAAATACTTCTAATCTAAGAAAATATTTTTCTTTTCTTTTTGGACTACAGCTCCCAAAATCCTCCAGCCAGCAATGCACCTGCTGTCACCCTGAAATGAAGCCTCTGTCTTCACCACAATTTCCCACTGGAGAGATTGCAGAAAAATTAATGAGTATTTTTGAAGAATGTTGGAAAATGTTGATACTCAGTAGCATGATCCATAGTTACTAGGAAGCTGTTTTCCCCCAGGAGTTTCAAACAAGATTGGCATCAAGCATCTGGTTATGGCATAAAAAAATAGTTGCAAATGGTTTTCAAAGTTACTTTGTTTTTATGGAGAAGCAGGATTCCCCCATCCCCACCCCAGATGTCTGAACAATTTGGCCTGGACTAAAATACTATGCATAGGTGGTTTCTGACTGGAGAGGGTGCTTCGGGGGTCCCACCCTGATGTTTGGAATCAGCCCTTTCCCAAATGATTTACTTTAACTTGGGAAGACACTATCTTCTGTTCTGTCTCAGGGACCACAATGTTGTTGCAGAGAAGTAAGGTGTGGGTTCACTCTTTTTTTTGGCCTGAAAGATACAGGCTTTCCTCTCAGGCTCCGCAGGAAGGAAAAAATACCAATCCTGTCCCTAAAATGGGTGCTCCAAATGAGTTAGCTTTGTCTGGTTCTCATGGAAATGTTTCAGAATATCAACTTTCAGTAGAGAGGAAAGGAACAGATTTCATAAACAAATGATTAACTCAATAATTAAGTTTTAGCTATTCCTCCAATATCTCAATATTTCATTTACTACACCTGTTCTTTTAGGACAGTCTGGCCAGCTTATCCTGCTATGGTAATAGAGTAGACCATACTGCCAGCGGCTCAATGCCAAGCATCAGGCAGTGGTTAACTAACCTGACAACACCTGAGGACTAGCAACCCGAGGTGGCAAAGTCCACAGGGCAGGGTGATGGTCTTCAGGTGGATTAAATCCCACTTGAATCCATCTTCATGGAGGGCAGCAGCTTCATCAATACTGGCCTGGGGCTGAGGAGGACTTCACATGTCAAAAGGGCTCAGGACCAGAAAGTGACTCACATCATTGGATCAGTGGTATGGGGGACATGCTGCGATGTGGAAAGCAGATGAAAGGTGTTATGTATGTTAACTGTGTTTTCTGACAGGAGCAGAATGTATCTTTTCTCATGTATCTATTCTTATGCAAATAAGTGGATAAAAAATGTGCACACTCTGTTAGCCAATAGGGTTGTTGTATTATTGTTACTGTTACTGTTTATAGTGTATATAAGTCCGAGTTTTGCTCCATCCAAACTGTGTTCAAACCCCACTATTAAAGAGCTGAATTTCACTACTTCACTCATCTGCTTCTTCATTCCCTGAACACGAAGGTGGGATGGCGTCCCCACACGGCAGCAACATCGGCCCATTTGACCCAGCACATCCAGAGAAATGGGCAACATATGAACGCCAATTCCGCCACGCAATGGCCTCACAGAAGATCACAGACAAAGACCTGAAGTGCTCCTGTTTCCTCGCTCAGTGCGGTTCTGAGACGCTTGAGCTGGCAACCCACCTCGTTCTCCCAAGGGACGTGGAGGTGGTGCCGCTCACAGAAATCATGTCCGCACTGAAGAAACACCTGCAGCCAGAGGTCTCGATCTTCCCGTCCAGGATGGCCTTACACAGAAGGGAGCAGCGACCCGAGGAGTCCATTGCAGACTACGCTGCTGCTCTGCGCATTGCTGCCGCCCCGTGCAAGTGGGACAACATCGAAAAAGCACTCTGTGACCATCTGCTGGCCGGCATGAGGGATGAAGATGCTCAATGTCGCCTCATGATCAGGAAGACGCTAACTTTCAAGGCTATCCTAGAAGAGGCGGTAGCATCTGAGGCCGCACGGTCTGGCATCAAGCTTTTCTGGCATCGCCACTCCACCACCAGTGCCACCGACTCAGCTGTGCAAGCTCAGCAAAATTCATCTTCATCCTCCTCAGCTTTGCCTGGTTCCACCTCTTCATCGGAGTCCAGCGACGCAGAGAGAGAAGTCCGAGCGGTCCGACGAAAGCACCGAGAGCACCGTGATGATCGGGAGAAGAAATTCCTTTGCAAGTGTGATGGCTGCAGAGCCCGGCATGACTGCAGGAAGTGCCCCTTCCGCACCGCAGAATGCCACAACTGTGGGCGAAGAGGGCACATTGCTAAAGTATGCTGACAGCGAAAGCAAAGAACTTCAGCACCTGAGTCCAAGAAGAGTCATCACCACAAAACGTCCACCGCCAAAATGTCACCAGAGCCTGAGCCGTGCCAAGTGGGCATCGTCAGCTAACATTTCTTCGCAGACCTGAGCCTGCAGGATGTCCCCTTCAAGATGGAGGTGGATTCAGGTACTACCTTTTCCATAATCCCACAGCGGGAGTTTTTGAGAATTCCTGCTGCCTCTTGGCTCATGCTCAAATCTTTTAAAACTTCCCTCCGGGATGTGCAAGGTTGCCAGATTCCAGTGTTGGGGGTGGGAAATTCTTTGGTCAAATTCAAAAACATACATTGTAGTTAAGCAGGGCACTAACTGTCATATTTGGACCCAATGGTTTAGGCCCCTGGGAATCCAGCTTTCTGGCATTCACACAATAGACGGTGACCCAATCCGGGACGTTTGTGCTGTACATCCTGAGGTGTTCAAAAAGGGTTTAGGGTTATACAAAGGACCCCCTGTGGACTTTGAGCTTGACCCAACCATCCGGCCCATCCGGATGAAGCCACGCCGGGTACCCTTTGCTTTAAAGGAGAAGATAGAAGCCAAGCTGGACAAACTGGTGGGGCAGGGCATCCTAGTGCCAGTGTACTCCGCAGAGTGGGAGACACCAATTGTGACTGCTTTGAAAAGTAATGGGGAGGTCAGGATATGCGCTGACTACAAGTGTACCATCAATAAAGCTATTCGCCCAAACGCATATCCTGTGCCCATGGTAAACCACCTTCTTGCCTCCTTGCATGGAGGAAATTGCTTCGCAAAACTTTACCTTGCCCAGGCTTACCAACAATTGACTGTGTCTCCTGCTGCTGCCATAGCCCAGACCATAGTAACGCATGGGGGGGGGCATTTAAGGTAACTCGACTACAATTCAGGGCGAATGCGGCCCCCGGAATATTTCAATCTCTTGTAGAATGTATTTTAAAAGGTTTGCCCAGTGTCCTGCCATATTTTGATGATGTACTGATCATCACTAAGGACACCGTCAAACTAGCAGCCAGGCTCGATCAAGTCCTCTCACGTTTCGAGAGGTCCGGTCTATGTCGCAGAAGAGACAAATGTTTGTTTTTGGCACAGGAAGTGGATTTCCTGGGGTACCGAATTACACCCCAAGGTATCATGCCCTCTGACTCCAAGGTGGCGGCCGTGCAAAATGCACCCAGGCCAAAATGTAAAGCCGAATTGCAATCATTTCTAGAATTGTTAAACTTCTATCACACTTTTCTCCATCGCAAAGCCTCAGTTGCCGAACCATTACATCGGCTTCTTAAGAAAGATACTGTTTGGCATTGGGGCCATTGCCAGGAGAAAGTGTTCCTAGATCTTAAAAGGCTGCTATCTTCGGATGCTGTATTAACTCATTTTGATCCTAACAAGGAAGTTGTGCTTGTGTGTGATGCATCCCCTGTGGGGGTGGGAGCTGTGTTATGTCCTGTACTAAATGACAGGAGGGAAGCCCCCATAGCATTCTATTCCCGTTCACTCTCAAAGCCTGAGAAAAATTACGCTCAGACAGACAGGGAGGCGTTGGCAATCGTAGCTGGCACTTAGAAATTCCATGATTACCTTCACGGAAGACCTTTTACCATCGTAACTGACCACAAGCCCCTCCTTGGAATCTTTGTGAATGGGAAGCCAAAACCTCAAATTCTGTCCCCAAGGATGTTGCATTGGGCAATTTTCCTAAATGCATACGATTTTACTTTGGTGCACAGGCCCGGCAAGAACATCAGCCACGCTGATGCCCTGTCATGTTCTCCACTGCCAGGGGTCGGGGAAGCCGATTGCGAGATCGAAAGCGTCCACCAGGTTCTTATGATTGAGGCTTTCGACTCGCCCCCAGTCATCCCCTCAGATATAGCCAAGGCTAGTAACATTGACTAAAGTAATGTCTTGGGTACAAAAAGGCTGGCCTGTCTCTCCTCTAGCCGAGGAATTCAGAACATTCCTCCGCAAGCACTTGGAACTGTCAGTGGAATGAGGTTACCTTCTATGGGACCAGCGGGTGGTCATTCCTGTCAATCTCAGGAAAAAGGTTTTACATCTACTTCACACAAGTCACCCGGGAATTGTCCATTCAAAAGCCCTTGCCTGTAGCTACTTTTGGTGGCCTCAACTGGACCAAGACATAGAACAAATGGTCGGCACTTGTGCCTGTTGTCAATCCTCTCACCCAGAGCAATCCCACCTTCCCTCTCGGGAATGGGATTCTGCTTGGGGTGCATGGTCCAGGTTGCACATAGATTTTGCAGGTCCGTTTAGGGGTGCCCTATTTTTGTTGGTTGTGGATTCATTCTCTAAGTGGCTGGAAGTGATTAGGGTGCCTAATACCACTTCAGCCACCATGATAATGCACCTAAGAAGGCTGTTTGCAGCATTTGAACTTCTAGATGTGCTAGTGTCTGACAACGCGTCCATGTTCACATCTGCAGAATTCCAATCCTTCATGGAAAGGAATGTGATTAGGCACATCACTGCTGCCCCATTCCACCCAGCCTCCAATGGCCAGATAGAGCAGCAGGTGCGCACAACTAAAGACGTGCTTCAGCGTATGGGTGAAGGGGATTTCGAGCTCCAGTTATGCCAGTTTCTTTTCACATATAGGCTCACCCCCCTTGCCTCAGGGCTGTCCCCTGCTAAATTGCTCCAGTGAAGGAAACTGTCATTCTTACTGGACAGATTGGATCCCTCTAGGGGAGAGGACAAAGGCACAAATATAGCAATCCAATACCGGAAGGGTTTCTCGTCTGGAGACCCTGTACATTGCCGCAATTATGCAGCTGGTGGCCCTACGTGGGTGCCTGGGTTTGTGATCGATCTAACTGGCCCTGTTTCTTACAGAATCGAAACAGCCACTGGTCTGATCTGGAGGAGGCACGCGGATCAATTGAGACCCAGAGTACTGGACCCACAAGACGTATATAGACACTCAACGCTAGGGTTGGCCCCCACCCGTTTAAACCCAGGGGGCAGAAGTAATAGTCAGCAGCCAGCCAACATTGACCCAGAAGTGCCTTCTAGGAACCAATTTCAAGGGGAATTCGTGGAATGCTCCCCTATTCCGGCCAGGTGTACCCCTACACTGTCCCAGCCTAGCACTCTGGATTCCTTTATTGATAATGACCAATTTTGCTTGGAGTCGCCCTCCACTTTTAGTACACACAGGAGGGACCCTGAGTTGTCTTATTCATCCACAGAATTAGATTTTGGTTTTGAGCGATCCCCTATTCCTCCATCTGACAAACAGGGCTTTAATTTGGGTTTACAATCCTCTCCCTCTAGTCAATCCCTCACTCCAGTCGGGTCGCCCATCCTACGAGCCCCTGAGCCGGCTCAGCCAAGCGTCCGACCAAGAAGGGAAACGAGACCGCCATCCTGGTTAAAGGATTTTGTTTTTACCTAGGGGGGGGGGAGAATTTTATGTATGTTAATTGTATTTTCTGACAGGAGCAGAATGTATCTTTTCTCATGTATCTATTCTTATGCAAATAAGTGGATCAAAAATGTGCACACTCTGTTAGCCAATGGGCTTGTTGTATTATTGTTACTGTTACTGTTTATAGGAGCAGAATGTATCTTTTCTCATGTATCTATTCTTATGCAAATAAGTGGATCAAAAATGTGCACACTCTGTTAGCCAATGGGCTTGTTGTATTATTGTTACTGTTACTGTTTATAGTGTATATAAGTCCGAGTTTTGCCCCATACAAAATGTGTTCAAACCCCACTAATAAAGAGCTGAATTTCACTACTTGACTCGTTTACTTCTTCATTCCCTGAACACGAAACTGTGGTTTTTACTGTAACTGTCACAATACCCCTGTGACAATAATATTTTAAATTTCTGTAGATTTATGCAGCTGTGAATTTTTACCCAACTCATATTGTTGCCACAACCATCTGAACATACTATTAATTTAAGATCTTGTTTAACATATTTTTAAATAAAATTTAGAACTTTTCAAATTTTAATATACTGTACTGTAGTTAAAGCAGAAAGCAACACTTCTGGACTGCAATTTTAATAGAAAAAGATGTAAACTCAAGGAAACAGCTAAGTCAAAAAGAGCACAAATGTATTAACATATTTTATTTTATTTTAATATATACATTAGATAAAACTATCTTTTCAGCATGGAAATAGTGTACATATTGGCATTTGAAAAGAAAAGGTTAAGTAATTTTTTTTTCCTTTTTACAGTCAACAGCTGACTTCTATCTTATGTCACAAATCACTTTGGAAGCTCCCTCTCATCACAAAAGTGGTATAACACTTAATATAACACTTGGTATAACACTCGGTTTGAGAGAGGTTGCTCAACTATGAAACCCTGACTTGGATTAAACACAATTGGTTGCACACTGAAACCTGGCCTATGATGTCTCACTGTTTGGCTGGCAGTCCTTTGGATAACAGCTAAATTGCATTTAAATTTTGTAATACAGAAATATGCCAAGTTTGGCCACTGATAGCCTGCTATACTTGTGAGTTATGCTGCAAACATGGGGAAACTGTGCAAACACATTGCTGCTTTTAATGAAGGAAAATCCACAGCTGTTGTATGACAGAGTGATTTAAAAATTATACAACCCCTGTATGCCAGCTAAGTGGTGATTATATGGATACAGTGTAAGATTAATATCTTTTCTGAATAGTTAAAAAGCTACTGTTTGTAATTATGTGGGACAGGACACCCAGTTTTCAGCAAGAATCCTCTCTTCTCCTCTGCAACTATAGAGAACTGTGAGACAGAATATATTATTCCAGAAGTCATAATGGCTAACTTCACAGATTTTACAAAGCAGATGTTTTCACTTTCAAAGTGTCATAGAATAATGGAGTTGGAGGGGGCCTGAAAGGCCATCAACTCCCACCCCCTGCTTAATACAGGAATAAAAAGCCAAATATATCTGACAGTTTGAGAAGCAGCCATTGATAAGAACTCTCTGAGCACAATTCTGCAACCAGTTCACCTGATAGTTATCTTCCAAAACCACACCTTAATAGCATGCTAATCAGCATAACATGGGGTACATTGTCAAAAGCTTTGCTGATATATACCATGTCTACAGCATTCCCACTGTCTACCACAGAGGTTACTCTATCAAGGCCTGGTATTGAAGACCAGGAGATCATTTTGTTGAATACTGCCATAGAAAATATCAAGATAAATTGTGGTTCTTGGTCTATGCCATCTTTCACAAAGATTCTTTTAGTGAACATGTAAGATTTAATGGCGGTCCATTTCCAGCAATGACATTTAAGTATTTAATAGTTGCCATGAATAATCCTGGAGATGTTTCTTTTGACATAAACCTGTAAAATATACAACTCCAAGTGGAATGCCAATTGTAATAATGACAAAGTATCTGTGGTAAAGAAGCCAATATATTCTAGAGTCTTGGAGGCAGACATGCAATACATCTCAAGCACTCTTTGCACTGAGAGGCATGTTGTACTTTCTCCCAGAAATCTGTATTGGTGCTAGCTGTCAAATCTAGTCTCAGTATTATAATCTTGCCTCTGTTGCAAGAACACAATGGACTGAAAGTCCATTAGTCCTCAAAGTGGGATGCAGTCTACAGAGTGCAGATGGTGGGGAACATGAATAAGTTTCAAGGGGAATTTAGGATTGTTAGATTCTTCATAATGGATTTGTTGTGTTTCTGCTGTTTCTTAAGATGAATTATATTTCTATTAGTTGTTGTTTTTTGCTAGGCACAAGAATCTGTGCTAATTTTTATTTTAAAAAAATAATTCCAAATATTTGTACTGAGTTTCTGTGTTTATTTTTAACTCAAAAATATTTTTTGTCATTGTTATCAAAAGGAGAATATGGTAACATGACAGGTTTCAGAAATAAAAAGGGCATGATACTAAAATGTTCAGGAACTGCTGGACTTTCTATTACAAGATACTTCTCTCTATATATAGTTAGTTAACCAGCTATTTCACAAAATGAGGCAGGAAGCCATCAGCTACTTTCCACTACTCACAGCAACAGCCAAGTCAGAGGATTTTGGTTCCACACAATGGTGTCATGGCATGGCATATGTGGCAGATGACACAACAAAGACTGCTTGACTTTGTTACCCTTAGGATGTCTCTATGATAAAGAACAAAGCATTCTTGAGTACATGGTTGGATATAAATGTCCTTGGGAAGCACATTTTATAGTTCCATGCCCATAATCTTAATTATTTCTTCACATTAGAACTCCAGGATGCTGAAGTTCTATTTATATCTAGGCTTCCTTAATGCTGTCACACATGCCTTCCACTGAATGATACAACCAGACTGGTTACTGAATGCTCTTTCGTAGCTTTGGTTACTCAAGTTTTGCTTTGCTCGCAGCTATTCAAGGAGTCATGGTTATATCAGTGCTTAATCCAGGATTTATTTGCAGTGCTGGTATACATATCTAGAACGTATCTCTTCTAATAACAGCATAACATGTTGGATCTGATCAAATAGTCCACATGGTCCTCTTTTTTTGGTCCCCCAAAAGTGGTCCACCAGATATTTCTAGTAAGTTTCCAAGGAGGCCGTGAAAGTTAGCCTTCCATATGGTTTTTCTCCTGATGTCTCATATCTAGAGACACAGTACCACTATTTCCTTTGACTTAATTTAATTATTTTGAGGTGTTAGAAAATAACCTTAACTCAAAAAATATGTTATTGTATTCTACATTTCCATTCTGAATCTAAACTCTTTTCAAGCCATCTAAGGAAATGGCCATCACTGTAAATACAAATAGTGACTTCTAATTAAAGTATAACCATGGTAATTCACAAAATTCTAAGACTATTGAAACAATATTATGAATATTTTAAAAAGTATATTGACCTTTTGGTTAGTCAAAATCTCTGAAACAATAGCAGCTAGAGACACAAAATTTTGCATCAGTACTATGAATTTCCATTTTAAACACCTGAACTTTTCCCCAGAGCCCCAGTTTGACCCACTAATATCTTTCAGTAAGGTCTCATCATTAGTAGATGCTCATTTAATGGTCTAGTACCATGATGGCCAACCTTGGCACTTCAACTGTTCTTGGACTTCAGTTCCCAGTAGCCCAAGTCCCTGTGAATCCATATGAATGGGTTCACTGGGCATATGCAGTAAACCCATTCGTGTGGATTCACAGGGACTTAGACTTCTAGGAATTGAAGTCCAAGAATAGCTGGAGTGCCAAGGTTCAACATCACAGATCTAGTGTGTTAAACATGCCATAAAACTACAAGTAGGAGATCCTTCTTGCTACAAACATAGTAGCTCATCTATTGTCCAACAGAACCCTGTATGCTCTTTTCTTTCATATAATGACTGAATTCTAGTAGTGCAGTTTGCATTGTGTAATGCTAATTGTGTTTTTTTTAAAATAACAATTTCTACCCCCCCCCCAAGGTCTTGAACATTCCTTGAAGCTCCTTTCACCATGGGTAGACTATTGGGGGGCTCTGTGGGATAAAGGAGAGTGCACCAGATTAATTTTCCCAGCAACAATAATTTTCAGAAATTAAAGACTGACCAATGGCTCTCAATGGCTTTTCCACAATGAATGAGATCCTAAGGAAGCCTTGGGCCCTTAGGGAGGCAGTGTAAATTTTCATTATGCTGTACAAAAGACTGCTGCAGTTACGTGGTATAAGTTGCACGACTGGGTCTAAGGCATTTGTTTTTTCCTGATATGTGCAATCCATATATTTTTTAAAACAAATTGGCTGGGGGGATAATATTTGACACAGAAAAATATGGACTGAACATATTGTTCTTTTAATTTGAATTCACCTACACCTTCGTTTGTTTGATGAGTTTCTGATAAAAATATACATGTTATATATAGATCATTATGTGTGTGTGTGTGTGTGTGTGTGTGTGTGTGTGTGTGTGTGTGTGTGTGTGTGTGTGTGTGTTAAGAGATGCCTCTATTTCTTTTCATTTTATACCCCACTCTAGCCTTTTACATTTATAGTTGAAATTTTTAAACTTTTAATAATAATAATTTTGTGTCAGAAATTATTCTGGGTTGAAAGGATTTTTACTGGAGAAACTCCACTCAGGGGATGCCCGAATGAGGATCCTTTCATGCCCCCAAGATCTTTTCCCACTGAAGTGGTCCCTATTTATCTACTTAAAATGTCTTGCTTTCAACCTGCTAGGTTGGCAGGAGCTGGGACAGAGATGGGCACTCATTCTGCATGCAGTACCCGGGGCTCGAACTGCCAACTTGCCTGCCTTCCACCTAACAAGGCGAGCTTCTTAAGCACTGAGCCATCGCAGTCCCTAAACTTTTCAAAATATTGATCTATCATCATTTCTCCCTTGTAGTTCCACAATATGATAATCCCTCTGAAAGCTGTTAAGAAAATTACTAGCATCACCCCATCTCTAACCCATCACCCCAACACATAATTATTGCTTCCCCATAATTCACCAAGGCCTAAGTATTCAGATCATAATTTGCTTCCAAACTCAGGGGGAGGGAATGCTCTTGATCCTCCAAGCCAGCAGCTACACACAGCCTCCCAATCTTTTACCTCTATTTCCCATGACCCACCTTCACTCACCATTCAAATCAATATCTTAGCTTTTATTCTAATACAAGGATTATCAACCTGTGGCCTACAGGCCGGATGCAGCCCACGACACCATTTCATGTGGCCCCCCACTTCCTCCACCACACTAGGAAGTGCCATGTGGTGGAGAAAGAGCAAAATGGCCATCTGGCCTCTGAAGCTGTCTGAGGGAACCCGTGACCCGGCCCCCAGCTTAAAAAGCTTAATTTATTCATTTTTGGGGGGGGGGGAGACAGTGTTGTTCTTTTTTAATAGAGGAACATTAGGTTACATGAGCCTACTTACTTACAGCTAGAAGTAGTACAGTCAGATACATGTTTGTTATCTCACCTGCTGTTTATGAGTACTGGACCAGGGAGAAAGTACATTTATGCATTATATGTTTTAGACAGAAATTTGGAAGATTAATATTTTTTAAAAGCATAGAAAATGCTTTTAGATGTACTCTAATAGGACGTGATGGAAACATACTGAATCCATTTACAGTATCACAGGAAGTTAAAAGCTAAATCATATATGGCAAATAGAAGTATTTAAAATTTGGGGTGGACTTAATGGAAGTCTTCCATTAAGTGGAGACATCTCCAAGGAATTCTCTTTTACAGTGGAAAGATGCTTGGAGACTTACCTAGTAAAATTAATTCCTTACTCCAGGAAGTATGTTTTGGCTACTTTCTGGATTCTTGATTCAAAATATCTGTTCTTGCTAATGACATAATGGGAAATGCTATATCAAATTTGGCAGGATGTATTTAAATGACCAATGAGGCAGTTCAAAGAATGGCAAGGCAATCTGTTCCTTGGGCTCTGGCCACTGCTGTTTCTACTTCTAGTGCTTCCACCATTTCACCTGGAGATTTATGGATGCATCTGGATTTTGTAAAATAAGAGCAGCGTGAACGTGCAGCCATTGCTGACCAAACAGCAACGGACTAATCTATTGTAAAGGCAGACCTGTTTGAACCCACAATAAATCACAAGGCTGAGCCTCTTGACTATTCAAAGACCAAGGCCAACCATCTGGCTAGCACTCACACTTTTAGCTAATGAGTTGCTTGGATACCCTCCCACTATTGTGTTTTCTGAAGGAATATTAGAATAGGGGAGAGAATTTATTCTAATCATGCTGGCCATTTTTAAATTCTAAATTAGTTTAGTTCCTGACTTTGTCAATCTATTAGTGTTGCTAGATTATGGTGATATCACAGTGTCTTTATGTGTGTGTTTTGTTTTGTATATAAATCCAAATGCCTTGCTGGTGACCTGGCACTGTTCACACACTTCTGTTATTCATTTTGTGATTACAGAATCACTTATTTGTATGTGTAACACCCATTTCAGATCAAAGACCAAAAACATGATTTGACAGTTCATCTATTGCTTGAACTTTTATCCTACTTTTCTGAAATCCTCCAAGGTTGCATTCATAAACTTAGAAATTACAAAAAATAATAATGCATTTGAAAAAAAAAAGAATTACAAAAAACACTATTAAAATTATTTTTGAAAGCCAGATTTAAAACATGTCTCCTGAACTCCTTCCTGAATGCTGAGAAAGTAGAGACCAAACATAGTCCAGGAGGAAGTTTGTTCCTGTTGTGTTTGGCACAGGAATGACAGAGACCAGCAGTAGTTGGGTCAACTCAAGTGATTCAGCTTTATTGGAAGGACCAAAACACAACAAGGGCTAAGGGGAAAAGGGACTGGTATTTATACAGTACAGTAACAATAGATCTTGGCAAACTGCCATTTGATTGGTACTGATAGGAATCCAAAGGTAGCAGCCAATGACAGTTGGAATCCAAAGGTAATCAGCCAATGACAGATGTTTGCTATTTACAGACAGAACATTCCTCCCCCCCCTAATGTGGGATAAAATCAGCAAACCTTTTCGGGGGCCCACAATTTCTTTTAGGGTGCTTCGGCGTGGCTGTGCAAGGCTCCCCCATCTGGCTGGACCCCGGACTTGGGACTGGGACTTCCACAGAGGCTTCCCTGGCGCCAGGAGACTCAGATGGTGTCCCTAACACCGGGGAACCCTCGGCGACATCGGTGGGCAGAGGCTCGCTACATACTTTGGGCTCCAATATCTGTGGTGCCATTGGAGTTTGTGGTACTTCTATGGCTGTAGCTCCTGGCACCACTGCACCAAGAGCCTTGTTAGCCCCGGCCACCCTGAGTTGGTCAGCATGTTGCCTCCACATCAGGCTATTTTCCATCTGTACCCTGTAAGATACCGGCCCCATTTTCTCAAGAACTCCCCCCATCCACAAAGGGCCAGCCGCATAATTTCAAGCATGCACTGGTTGTCCAACTTCAAACGTTTTGGACAGAGGCATACTGATATTCAGCCCCCTTTCCTCAACTCGGCTGGGGTCCAACCAATCCAATGCAGTGGCCAAATGGCGAGAACCCAGAAGCGAGGGGGGGGGTCATCCGGTGGGTCAGGAGAAATTGACAGATTTGCAATTCCATGACCCCTGGCCCCATGCACTTAAGAACGTCTTTTACGGATCGAACTTGGCGCTCGATCTGCCCATTAGTGGCGGGGTGGAACAGAGTAGCAGTGATGTGCCTTACTCCATTCTTCCTCAAAAAATCTTTAAACTCACCAGAAGAGAACGTTGATGCATTATCAGACACTACCATGTCCGGCAGGCCAAAACAAGCAAATAGCCTCCAGAGTTTCCGAATGATCAGAGCAGTAGTGATGTTGGCCACAGGAATGACTTAAAGCCATTTCCAAAATGCATTCACAACCAAAAGGAATGTTGCCCCTCTAAACAGTCCGGCAAAATCTACATGCACTCGGGACCACAGACCTGACGCCGTGTCCCACTCTCTATGGGGAAGATGGGACTCCTCAGGTTGAGATGCCTGAAACTCACGGCATCTACCCACCCAAACCTCAATGTCTTTATCTGGCAAACTGGGAGGAGTGAGAACACCTGTTCCGGCCCCCTGCAGGCATAAGGGACTTTCCTCGGCCGCTGCCTCCTGCGGCCTGCCTCTTTGCCTCCTTGAGCCTGCCTGCTCAAAGGATTCAAGGGAGGGACGCTAACTCTGTCTACACAGACACCGAGGCATGGAGCCCTCCTCCCAGTCTGGCATATTTCGTAAAGTGAAATTATATTGCATTGTATTGCATTGATTATTGTATTTTGTGAAGTGTACTTTTTTCTCCCCCTTTTTAGGGCGTACTGTATGCATTGTTCTGTATTCATCTTGATAGTGTATGTATTACGTTGTTATGGAATCTTGTACTTTTAATTCTGTTTCTTAAATATCTGTAAGCCACTTTGGGTCACCCATTGGGTCGAGGAAAGCGGGATATAAATAAAATTATTATTATTTATCGAGGCCAGCCACCAGAAGTAGCTCTGGGTGAAAGCTTTTGACTTCACAATCCCCGGATGGCTCACGTGAAGGGTGCGCATAATTTTATTCCGTAATGACAATGGAACAACCACCCTGTCTCCCCACACTAAACAACCCTTTTCAATAGACATCTCGTGTCTCTTCATGTAGAAACCCCCGAATTCCTCAGCCGGCGATGTGGCTGGCCATGCTTTTAGCACCCACCCTTTTACTTTTGGAAGTATTGAGTCTTTGGCCATCTCTTTAGCAATGTCACTTGGCGTAACGGGGGGGGGGAGGGACTCTAATACCTCGATCATGAGTACCTGGGGATCCAGCTCGGGGATTTCAGCCCTGGGAACCGGGGAACAAGAGAGTGCATCCACATGACCAATATTCACCGCTGGTCTATGCACCAAGGAAAATTGGTATGCTTGCAGCAGCATGACCCACCGGAGCTTTCTAGGGGACAGAATCTGTGGCGTTAGCCGGTCAGCTACAAAAATCTCCAACAAGGGCCTGTGGTCTGTCATGATGGTGATGGGGCAGCCATAAATATAGTCATGGAAATTTTTCATGCCTGCAATGATCACCAGAACTTCCCGATCAATCTGGGCATAGTTCCACTCTGTGGGCATTAAGGACCTCGAATAGAAGGCTATGGGGGATTCCCTACCCCCTCCCATGTTATGGCAGAGGATAGCCCCAACCCCAACAGGCGAAGTATCACAAACGACGATCAGAGGCTTTTGCGGATCAAAATGTGTCAGAACATCATCTGACGTCATCAACCCTTTAACTTCCTGAAAGGCTTTCTCCATCTCCAAACAGCTTGATTTTTTAAGCAGCTGATGCAGCGGGTCAGCCACATTAGCTTTCCCAGGCAAGAAGGCATGATAGAAGTTCAATAACCCTAGGAAGGATTGAAGTTTAGATTTTGACTTGGGTCTGGGCGCCTCCTTTACAGCCTTGACCTTATCTTGCTTGGTTTCTTCTCTTTAATAATGGGGTGTCCTGCGGAAGGGGGGGATCCCCTCTCTGCAGCACCTTTCATTGCCTCCCGGAGAGAACGACTCTCCATCACGGAGGGGCTTTGCTTCTCTCTGGGTTGGCTGAGAATGGAACCTTCGTTCCCAGCCAACCCAGAGAGAAGCGAGTCCTTCTCTCCGGTAGGCCAGGAGGTGCTCCAGCCTCTCCTTTGTCCATGCGGGCATTGAGGCCATGTCGCCGGCAGGAATGAAGGAGAGGCCGGTGCTTCTCCCTACGCAGAAGGCCGCACCAAGAGGGAAAGAGTTTGAGGGATCCAGCCGGAGCCAGGAAAAGGTAAATGTGGTTAGGAAGGGGGCTAGGTGGTGGGATGGGGGGGGGGGCAGTGGCGTGGTTACTGGGGCCATGCCTCATCCACCCACTCCCTAACCCCGACCGACCAACCGGACTTACCTTTTCCTGGCTCCGGCTGGGTCTTTCAATGTCTTTCCCTCCAGCTCCCGGCATTTTTTTTTAAAGTCAGCATGCGCGTTCCCGGCCTCCTCTGTGCTTGCATCCCTCAGCCAATCAGGCTGAGGGGTTGCACAGTGTAGAGGACTCTGGGAATCATAGTTCTTTTTTTTTTTTGGTTGCGTTCATGGGGCAGCAGCCCTACTGGTGACCACCAAAACCCCATGGCATTGGGAAGGCAGAGGTTACAGTGAGTGCGGAGGGCTAGGTCGGGGATGGTTGGGCCTGGTGCGGGAGCCTTTGAACAAACCCAACGGTTAAGGGGCCTTTTTATAGGTATAGATTTATTGAACATTGATTAAATTTGAAGAATTTTCTCACTCTTTGAGCCTCAAATGGTTTTTCACCACTTCTCCTGTTTACACCATTTGCCCCCTTTTCTCTTCATACCTTGAATGCACCCCTATGCATAATTATTGTTTGACAGCTCGCCGCCTCAGGAATTACAGGCAACTGTTGATAAGCTTGGGCAAGATACAGTTTCGCAAACACCTTCCCCCATGAAGTGATGCCAACAAATGGCTGACCACTGGCACAGGGTACGAATTAGCCCTGATGGCCTTATTAATGGTAAACTTGTAATCAGCGCAAATGCACAATTCCCTATCAGTGAGCTGATATCAAAAATAGGTATATAAGGCAAGATGTACCAAAGGCTTGTATCTAGTGCAAAACCATCATATTGGATAGAACAGCTAGGCCATAGTGCAGGGATTCTCAACCTGTGGACTGTGGGCTGGATGCAGCCCATGGCACCATTTCATGTGGCCCACCACCACCTTCACCACATCAGGAAGTCCCATGTGGTGGAGGAAGGGCAAAATGGCTGTCCCGCCCCTGAAGCTGTCTGAGAGAGCGTAACCTGATCCCCGGCTTAAAAAGGTTGAAAACTCCTCCAATAGTGAGTCTGTTTTGAGCTAAAGATGAGTAGGCACAGCTGTGTTAATAAACCAGACAGTTTTTGCTATATTTGTGACAAATATACCCCACGTGATCAATTCAAGAACCTAACCAAGAGTGTGAGACTTGCTTACTTAAGATCCTGATGTCCTAGACAGAATCAGTCTTCAGATTTGGATTTAGCACATTTGATTTATGTGGGTTCCGCGAGCGCAATTGGTATACTGTCCTTGACAGAACCTTGGTGATGAAGATCACTTCGTCGCCACGGGTTCCCGAGGGGACAGAAATTGGGGGAGCGGAATATTAGATAGAGTTTAATTCATCAATAGCTGATCTGACAGGCAGCTCTGACAATGGAGAGCTAATGACTAACTCGCTAGGCATGTAATAGGTAATCTCGCGTCTGCAGATTCCTCAAAGCCCTAGAGTCAATGTTGGCCACTTGTTTACTCCCGATAACGAAGAACAATGTATGTCCCCAGTAGTTAATTAAGTTAGATAAGGAACTCCCCCCAGTGTGGACTTCCCCAATTAACTTGTGTAAACATGATGTGTGAAGTCAGGATTTTCACTGTATCGCTACGCATATGCACGCAGCCAGAACAGCATAAATGCTTCTGATTTGTCATCATTAAACACTGGTCTTTGCTCCATCTTGCCTCGTGTGTCTTTGCTTGACCAGTCTCCTCCGGGACCCACCGGCCGCTCCGCGGCCTCGATCCAGCTTGCGCCACCCGCTTTGCGGCCCAGATCCAACATATGGTGACCCCAATGTGATCCTACTCGTGAGTAGCAAAGCTCCTTGGTCCGGTTCTACGCCAGAACCATGTCCAAGTCTTCCCAGAGGACAGCGCAGCAGCTCCGGTCGGAAAGCCATCCGATCTGAGTGACAGCTACACCAAGAGGCATTCCAGAGGCAGCAGAGCTTGCTCCAAAGCTCTGAGTCATCTTGCTCGTCAGAAACGCATTCCGCTCAGGGTCGGCTGTGACCCCTGACTCCATCGCAGAAGCCACCCAGCGTCTGTGGCCGCAGTCCACGTTCCGAGTCCTACCCAGAGGGACGTCACGCCAAATCAGTTACCTGACTCAGACACGTCGATTCGTCCCGCGGAGGAAACTTCAAAGTACCGGCAGGTAATATGGGGACTTGTCTGCAGCGACAACATCCGACCGCTAACCAGAGAGTTCACTTAATGGAACTCAAGGCCCTGGCCAGGGTAAATCGTACATGCATTCACAGCACCCAGTTAGCGGATCTTTTGGTGTACTTGGGGGAACATTGTCTGTTTTATCCAGAAATGGGCATGCTTAGTCTCCAACTTTGGGACAGGATAGGAACCTGCATTAGGCAAGAACCTAGAGCCCCAGCTAAGGTAATCAGTACATGGAGCAAGTGTAGGAAGCTCATAGCAGAGGTAGACCCAGTCCAGATAGAGACCGAGCCCCCCAGCGCAGTCAGAACCATCAGCCCCGATGGTTCTCTATCCGTCACTTCAGTTCAAGCAGGGCAGCGTAGGGAGCTTTCCCTCAGTGACAGCTGCAGATGTCAATGAAGGAATGCAAGGTATGGGAAACGCTGGCATTTCCCAGATAGCTAAAAGTTCCCAGATAGCCAAGAGTTCCATCCAGTGCATGGTAGAGGAAGAAACCAACAAAGGGGAGTTGTCAACGGAAGAACTAGCTGAACTTAGGCAGATATGCCCTGTCCCCATAGAGGTAGATTCCCTCATGGGTCAGCAGCAAACAACCCATTCGCCGGTTCCGTACAAGTTGCTTATGGCAATACGGAAAGCAATCACAGAGACAGGACTCCAGAGTCTCTTCGCTAGGGGCACACTTCAGCAGGTGTTGCAAAACTATGATGCTCATTCCATACGACTGGAAAGCCGTCATGAGAATGATGCTCAACCCCAGCCAGTATTTGCTATGGGACAGCGAGTATCGACTCGAAGCACAGGCAAGGGCTGCCAGGATGGGAGGAGCAGTAATCCCTGACCAGCTGTATGGGTCAGGTCAGTTCGAATCCGTCGATGCGCAGATCACCTTGCCAATCGCCACACCTCATCTGGCGGCTGAGACAGCCTTTAGGGCTTTTCTCAAGGTCCCAGCAGCTGGCAAAGCAGCCAAAAATTACACAGCAGTCAAACAGGGTGCCCAGGAGTCCTACATGGACTTTATCAACAGATTAGAGGAAGCGGTCAGTAGGCAGATAGACAACGAGCAAGCCCAACAGGAGCTTATGATGAAGCTGGTGAAAGACAACGCCAACCTTGACTGCCGTAAAATCTTGCAGTCACTGGGCAATCGTCCTGATCTGATGCTTACCGACATGATTAGGGCTTGTGCCGACGTTGGTACAGATTCCTACAAAATGGATCTGTTGGCCACGGTGGTGCAACGCGGTAGGGGGCCCAAAGGCAAGACCAAAGGAGCATGTCACAATTGTGACAAGATTGGTCATTTAGCTAGAGAATGCCGATCTAAGAAGGGCAATGGGCAGAGCACCGGTCATCCCAAGGCTCTGACCACCCCATGTCCACGATGCAATAAGGGCTTCCACTGGGCCAGGAACTGCCCGAACTTGAGAAACTGGAGCGCGGGCTTGTCTCTGGCCCCAGTTCAAACAGAGACCACAATCGCTCTGGGAGAGCCAGAGCTGGATTAGATTCCAGTCACATTCCACCCTGCATTCCGGAGGCGGAGGCCAGACCTAAGGGCAGTGCGGGACTAGATTTGACTTGCCAGTCAGAAGTCACATGTGACTTGCCAGGCACAGTCTATCTGGTCGATTCCCAGTACATGGGACCCCTGCCTATGGGCTATGTAGGTTTAGTTTTGCCCCGTAGTATCACAGGAACGCGAGGAATCCTAGTGATTCCGGGAGTCATTGACTCCAATTTTTCGGGTGTACTCCAGGTTCAACTCTGGACACACCTACCCCAAACCATTCACAAAGGAGACACGTTAGCGCGACTGATCATGGTTCCTTGTCACTCGCCAGATGGCAGCCAGGAAAGGCTCAGGGACAGCTCAGAGTCCGGGTCGGCAGACCACTCGAGCACAGAAGGGGCAGTACAAGGAAACCATGTCTTAGCGGCAGTGGAAACCAACATAGAGTGGAAGCGGCAGCCAGTCATAAAGGTATTTTTAAATAAAAATCATTTTGACGGATTATTAGATACTGGAGCTGATGTCAGCACGGTCAGCCAGAGTCAGTGGCCGTGTGAGTGGGCTCTCGAGCTGGGCTCCGATGTGTGTGGGGTAGGCGGTGTTCAAGAAGCGTTTAGAAGCCAGGATTGGGTAGAAGTCACGATCCCCGAAGCTGACGGCACAGCAGTCATTCAGCCGCACATTTTGGACGTGCATGTCAACCTCTGGGGGTGAGACATTCTACAGCAGTACCGTGCCACTCTTACCTTTGGGTAATGGCCTTACCGCTTAAATGGCTTACCAACATGCCAGTCTGGGTAGAGCACTGGCCGGTAGTAGGGGAAAAATTAGTCGCCCTAAAACAGCTGGTCAAAGAACAGCTAGATGCAGGACATATAGAACAGTCCACCAGTCCCTGGAATTCGCCCATATTCGTTATTAAAAAGAAGTCAGGGAAGTGGCGACTCCTTCACGATCTAAGAGAGATCAATAAATGTATTCAGCCAATGGGTCTGCTTCAGTGCGGCATCTCAAATCCGAACATGATCCCCGAGGGTTGGGAGATCTTGGTCGTAGACTTGAAAGACTGTTTTTATACCATTCCTTTAGATGTAAGGGATCGGGAAAGGTTCGCTTTCACAGTGCCAGTCGTGAACCACAGGGAGTCCACGCAACGTTACGCGTGGAAATTTTTGCCACAGGGGATGCTCAACTCACCCACCCTGTGCCAAATTTACATTCACGACACACTGGAAAAGTTTTGAAACCTTCACCCCACAGTGTTAGTGTGTCATTTTATGGATGACATCTTGATCGCAGCGCCGCAACTCAGCAGCGAAATGTTTAAAGACCTCCAGACCACTCTGGGTGAGAAAGGGTTACTAATTGCCCAGGAGAAAGTTCAGAGGACCGAGCCCCTTTCATACTTGGGCCATCGGCTTCTCCGTTCTTTCGCAGCACCAGTTTTGCCACAGATCAATCTGAAGGATTCAGTCACCTTTGTAGAATTGCAACAGATTCTGGGGAATATCAATTGGGCTAGACCGTATTTCAGGCTAGATACAGAACTTCTGAAGCCACTCTTCTTGCTGCTAACACTTGGTAAGCAGCTGGCAGACAGGATACACATTCCTCGAGAGGCTCGCTTGACTCTCGAAAAGGTCAACCAAGTTCTCAGCCAGAGATGGGTGGACAGGATTAGTCAGGGGCCATATGCTCCTGTTCTTAACCTGTACATAGTCCGGACCGGATCCATGTTCACCGGAGCTCTATGAATAGACTCCGAGCGAGGGGCGAGTATCGTGGAATGGGTGTATTTACCTCACACCTCTTCCCGAAACATCGTTCCCCCGCAGGAACTGGTCTCCACGGTGATTTACTGAGGAAGGCTGAGAGCAAGGGATATCTCAGGGCACGATTTAGCAAAAATCGTCATTCCATTCACAAAAGATCAGATTTAGCAGCTGATGCAGCTCGGTGACTCACTTCCAATTGCATTGGAAGGATTCACTGGATGTTTGGCATACCATTTGCCGAAAGACCCCAGACTTGTCTCGCTTCAAATGCAGACAGTCAGTTTGTGTGAGTTAATGTCTCTGGTTCCACTTCAGGGGGCTAGGACAGTTTTCACTGATGAGGGTCGAACATACGGCGTTCTTACTTGGCAAGAGGGACAAGCTTGGTGCATGCTTCTGACTCTACCACGGAAATTCACGCAGCGGGCAGAATTGGCAGCAGTGAACCTCGCCTTGTGCACCTTTGCCAAAGAATGCTTAAATATCGTAACTGACAGCCAGTATGTCTGGAATTTGCTTCACAGTCTACCGGGAGCCTACATCACTCCCATGATAGACAAGAATTTGTTAGGTCTCTTCCTCATGACTCATTTGCGGAACCACACAGCGCTCTATATTGCCCACATTAGAAGCCACCAGGATTTACCTGGCCCGATCTCTGTGAGCAATAGTAGAGCGGATGCGGCCGCAAAGGAAATTCAGCAAAGGTCAGTTTTGGGAGTCTTCACGACTCCGATTCAAAGTCATGCGTTTTTCCACCAGAATGCCAAAGCACTTGCACAGCAGTTCAACCTGCCACTTTCCGAAGCCCAGGGCATAGTCCGTTCCTGCCCGCATTGTGAAGGGGCGGTGGGGGGCCCCTTGTGGGGTGTCAACCCATGAGGGACAGAGGCCATCCAGGTGTGGCAGATGGATGTCACACACGTTCCCCAGTTTGGAAAGATGGCAGTACATGCCATGTTTGCATTGACACTTTTTCACAGTTCGTTTGGGATACAGCTCAGAAGGGAGAAACGGCTTCCCATGTGGAGCAGCATCTCCTTTCCTGCTTCGCGGCCATGGGCAAACCACGGCACGTGAAGACCGATAATGGCCCAGCTTATAGCTCCAGGCAGCTGGCCACATTCATAGCCACCTGGTATCAAGCATACTTTTGGCGTTCCATACAATCTGCAAGGGCAAGCAATTGTGGAGCGGGTGAATTGGACGCTCAAGTCCTACATTAACAAACATACAGAAAGGGGGGAACTAGCCCTCCCCAAAAATCAGGGTCAGGCACAGCATTGTCTGAACAAGGTATTGTTTATGTACAATCACCTCAATGTTTTTTCGGATTGCACTCCGCAGGAGAAGCACTTCCATCGCACGGAGGCTCTCCCGCGGCTGATGGTACGTTACCGAGTGGCCCAGCGCCACTCATAACATGGGGAAGAGGGTATGCTGCAATTATTTTCTCCCACAGGCGTCATCTGTATTCCAGCCCGGTGTGTCAAACCTCATTTCGAGTCCAATGGCGTGGACCCAGGCACTCCCGGATCCGATACCGGAGATGGAGGGATTAACCCTGACGGGGAGAGCCAAGCAGATGACAGCGCCAAAGATCACCTGGGAGATGGCCAAGTCCCTGTGACAGGAGGCGGCGGACACCATTTGGCGGGAGAACAAGGAACCGACGCCAGAGAACATCTTGCTTGCAGCCTTGTCCCAGATCACTTCTAATTCCTTGATGACCACCATCATCTTGATCCTTTCCCTGCTTGCTGGGGGAGGGGGTTCAAGCAGCTTCACTGGAAGCACATATCCTGATGCCAGGTGGAGATCTCTCTGCCCGGCTGCACTACAACATTTGGAAAAGATTGGCGAACCTCGTCAATCAGTCCGATTTTTGCCTGAGGCAGACCACCGATTCTGCCTCTCTTCTTAGTACTTGTCTCATCCCGGTGTGTCACTCCCCAGATGCGCACATCAGTAATGGTGACTGGTTGGTGAAGCGGATATTTGGCCCGTTTCACAGGACTGTTTACTCAACATACGCGCACTGGGGAACCCAAGTCACGCAAGTCCTACCGGCTGACATGGCCACTCTGTACACCCCCCGAGTGGTGGTCAGCCCAAACTCAACTTGTGCTCGCATGACCGGCTGTTCCATGGTCGAAGGGCCATAGCGCCGTTGCCTCAACCCCGGTAACAGCACTTGGACTTGTAATAACCCAGAGACTATTAACTCGATGTTTGCTCATGTCACTTTGCCTTCAGGATGGTTTTTTACATGTAACCAGTATACTTGGAACTACATTCCTGCAAATGTATCTGATTCCTTCTGTTGTATCAGTCATTTGACACTGTTGCTCCCCACTAAAGATATGGTTGCCCCAAGCATTAATGTACCTCCCCACATATGGCATGCTCGTGCCACCTAGTTAGACAGTTCATGTGATAGCAGCATCAGGGTTCTGAGTAAAGCTGAGTATGTTTCTTTGGCAGTCAGCTTCTTTGGCGTGCCAGGCTTAGCCGTAGGCAACGCTTGGAGAATTGGTCAATTGGCTTGCGCTTTGGCAAAAGCCATTAACCACACCTCCTTGGTGATAGCGCTGCTTAATCAAGAACAGATGGAGCTTCGCCATGCCATATTGGATAATCGAGCAGCTATCGATTACCTCCTACTGTTACACCATTTGGGTTGCGAGTCAGTCCATGGCATGTGTTGTTTAATCTCACGGAGAACTCTCGCAAGGTACAGAGCCAACTCACAGATCTCCATACCTTGGTTAAAAATATCAAGGAAGATGCTACGTGGGGGTATTGGAATTCGTTATGGTCCTGGTTCCCATGGGATTGGCTACAAACGACACTCAAGGTGATTGTGGGGGTGATAATACTGGGAACAGCGATATGTTGTTTCGCGCAATGTATTCCCTCACTGATGTCAAGGTGTCCCCCATGGAGAAAACCCCAGGATGTCCTCACTCCACGTCAGTTGATGCTGCTCCTACGTCAAGCCATCAGTCAGGTCCAATTAAACAAATAAAGGGGGAATGTGGGTTCCGCGAGTGCAATTGGTATACTTTCCTTGACAGAACCCCGGTGATGAAGATCACTTCGTTGCCTCGGGTTCCCGAGGGGACAGAAATTGGGGGAGCGGAATATTAGATAGAGTTTAATTCATCAATAGCTGATCTGACAGGCAGCTCGGACAACGGAGAGCTAATTACTAACTCGCTAGGCATGTAATAGGTAATCTCGCGTCTGCAGATTCTTCAAAGCCCTAGAGTCAATGTTAGCCACTTGTTTACTCCCGATAACGAGGAACAACGTATGTCCCCGGTAGTTAATTAAGTTAGATAAGGAACTTCCCCCGGTGTGGACTTTCCCAATTAACTTGTGTAAACATGATGTGTGAAGTCAGGATTCTCACTGTATCGCTACGCATATGCACGCAGTCAGAACAGCATAAATGCTTCTGATTTGCCATCATTAAACACTGGTCTTTGCTCCATCTTGCCTCGTGTGTCTTTCCTTGACCAGTCTCCTCCGGGACCCACTGGCCGCTCTGCGGCCCCGATCCAGCATGCACAACCCGCTTCATGGCCCAGATACAACAGATTTAGTATAGGACACATGGATTAGACCAAGTAGCAGACAATATTTATTTATTTATTTATGATGCAATGTTTTCATTGGAAGCAGTTTGCACATTTGAGAATTATTATCTGATAGGGCTGAAGATTGCTGTAGATTTTAAGACAGCAAAGCATTTTGAGGGGTGCTTTGCTTCCCACCTGTCACAACTAGTGACACAGTCTTTTTAATTTAATTTTTCAATTTGTATGCCGCCCCACTCGCAGAGTTTTCCAATCGAAAATCCTTATTAACCAATCAAAAATCTTGCAATAGTTGTTTATTAGACATGAAAATAAAGTGATCATATATACCACAATAATTCATATGCACTATCCTTCACTCTGTAGAGAAAAACAATCCAGCATTGGCTAAAATTCTGATGCAAAGAGCTATGTTACATAATTAAACAATTTTGAAAGCAGAAAGATCCTTTTTATCATGAGGAAGTGGTTGCGTGCCATTAGTAGTAATTTTTAGAAATTACAGACTTCATCTCTTTCATAGCTCCCATGGTCTACATAAGGTCCACATAAGGACAGATTTGCATTACTAAACTCAATTAACTGTGAACCAGAAGAACTGTGGACTGAAACCAAAGTCTGTGGAATCGAAACTGAAACTAGAGATAAGAACTCCCATGGGTACAGTGGTTGAGCTGTAGTACTGCAGTCAAAACTCTTCACAAGATCTGAATTCAATCCTGATGACCTCAAGGTTGATATAGCTTTCCATTTCTCTGAGGTCCATAAAATAAATACCCACCTTGTTGGAGGCAAACTGTAATACTGACAGGGAAATAAATGATGTGTTTGAAATATAGTGCTGGAGGAGAAAGATATCCTGGAATGTCAGAAAGTTGAACAAATCGAGCCTGAACTATCTCTCGAGGCAAAATTGATTAAACTGAGGCTATCATACTTTAGGCACACTTTAGGCACATCATGAAAAGCACGTTTATCTGGAACAGACAGTAATGTTGGCAAAGCTTGAAGGCAACAGGAAAAGTGGAAGACTACATATGAGATGGATTGACTCCCTAAAGCAGCGGTTCTCAACCTTTTCAAGCCAGGGGCCGGACCACATCCCCTCAGACAGCTCAGTGGGTCGTCGTCGTCGTCGTCATCGTCACCACCACCACCACCACCACCATCATCATCACTTTTATTTGTATACCACATTTTCTCAGCCCGAAGGCGACTCAAAGCGGTTCACAACAAAGCGATACAATAAATGTCAACATACAAAATAGCTAAATACACATTAATACAAGTTTAGTAATACAATGTAATCCATACAATATCAGTATCAAGAGCACAGGGGGGGGGGGAACCACAAAAGTACAATATAACATTATTCAACCACCTCGCAACAGTCCAGCAACAAAACCAGCAACAAAACCCAGAGTCCAATGTCCTTAGACAGAGCATGGTCCCCAGGAAAGGCTCACAAGTCCAGTTGTGGCAACTGGGCGGCAACTCCGGCATCCCTTTAAACTCCACACCTGAACGGGCCAGGGGGGAGTGGTGCCAGGCTCAGCTGTCTCCTATCCCGAGGCTGATGACAGGAGCCCCGGGAGAGGTGCGGTGGGTCCGGCAGCTGCAGTAGCTCGGTGCTTCTTTTACCCCCTACCCAGAGAGCCAGGGGGGAGGAGCACTGGGTTCAACTGTCTCCCATCCTGGGGCTGATGACAGGAGCCCCGGGAGAGGCACGGTGGGTCTGGCGGCTGCTGTGGCTCAGCGTTTCTTCTACTCCCTGCCTGGAGGGCGCCAGGGGGGAGGGGCACCGGGCTCAGCTGTCTCCCATCCTGGTACAGACTGGTGGTTGCCCCCACTGTAAATGCTGACATAAAATGCATCCACAGCTTTTGTAAACCTGTTTCTGACAGCCACATGTGCATTTACGGCAGTGGTGGGATTATTTTTTTTACTACCTAATCTGTGGGCATGGCATGGTGGGTGTGGCCAGGGAGAAAGCCCTGTGTTGCACCCAAATTAGTACTATTTTATTTAAAAACTTGGTTGGGCGGGGTCAGCCGGAATTTCTGCTGCTGGTTCTGGTAAACTGGGGCGAACCTGCTGAATCCCACCTCTGATTTACAGCTGTCGTAAATGCATCTGTTTCTGGTGGCGGCAGTGGCATGGGCCACATTAAATGGCGGGCCATAGGTTGAGAACCCCTGAGTTAGATGGTAAAGGAATTAATAGATATGCCTATGAGCAAAGAGAGTGCTATCATGCTTTCACAAAGCTAGGTGTTCTGAATAGCCTTAGAGAGACCTCTCCTATTCCCTTGCTTTTTTTCATTACAGGATTTTATAGAAGGCTAAAGCATTCAGATTGGTGTCAGCTGTGTCTCATCCCAAGAAAGTACTTCAGAACATCAGACTTCTCTAAATGTCAACAGTACATTGCTGTATAAATGTTCCATGTGGTCTATATTTTCCTTTAAAGATAAACAATTACTATCTGTATGAAGTCTTATGAACCTTATTATGCCTCATACTGTGAACTCGTAGCAGATTTTATTCCATACTTTTTGCCTTTGATGCTCTTTTGATGAGTTTCCCAGGCATGTTGCTTGCTTTGAATTCTTGTTCCTACTCCCAATCTTATTTTGTGTTTATGTCAATATTCTCAGCCCAATCTTCCTCTTTTGCTTTATTTTGGACTTCTTTCCATCCTAAATTAGACTTGTCCAAATTGTATTTATTTATTTGGGCTTCTAATAAAGGGGAAGCAACCAAGAATGCTTCTCAGTTTGCCTCAGGGATAGAGATGGCTTATATGTAGCTGTGCAGCTGTTGGACTGCAACTCCCATCAGCCCTAGCCAAGACACTCAACAGTGAGGGATTATGACAATTGCAGTGAAACATCTGGAGGGCTGCATGCTCCCCTCCATTGTTCAATAGAGCATTCCTAAGAGATCTTCTGTGTCCAAAGTGGAATATAGGAACAGAGTCAGTTGTTTATGTAGGCTGGGTTTTGGTCAATTAGAAGTCTTCAACAACTTTCTGAATTAAGTCAAGAAGGAAATCGGGAGCCACAGCAAAAGACTGGTACAATGCAATTTAATTATTTTTATGATAAACTAGCACTGCCGGACAGTTTTAAATTGTGTTGGAAGGTTTTTTTGGTTAATGTTTGTAAAAAATTGCTTAGTCTGTAATTGTCATTTTTAAAGTGTTTATTTATACAAATTTTTTTTGGCTGGGCTGTTATAAACTGTGATCAGCTTTTTTGGTTTTTTTTGTGGATTAAAAAAAGAATAAAGTATGATATAATTTTTTCAAATTGTTTTATTTAACCGAATAATGCTTTAGTTTGTGAGGTTTTTTTTAAATAGTTGTACCGTAGGTAATAATTTTAAAAATGTAAAAGTACATGTTTTTTACATTCAATGTTTTTAAACTGTGCTTAGATGTTTTGGGTTTTTATTTGAGTTAAAACTCAACACAGGATTTTAGAAATGTTTTTATTTTATTTTATTGACATATGTTTGTGATTTGTGTAAAATTGTGATTTTGTGTTATGTTTTTGACTTGTTTTTACTCTTGTGGCCTTTTGTTTAAAATTGGGATTTTGTGTTATGTTTTTGACCTGTTTTTACCCTTGTGGCCTTTTGTTTGAGGCTGTTGTGTCTTTTTGAATTGTTTTTACTATTGTGGCCTGCAGGTGGGGCTGCTAGTGGATCTCGTTTACTTTTAGTGTTTTTTCTCTCCTGGCCTCTGGGTGGTGCTTCTTCTGGTAGGTCGTCTCTTGTGTCTTCATTTGTGTTCCGGTCGTTGTGGAGGGAGGACATGGTGGTGAGTTGGCTGCTTTTGTGGTTGTTGTCTGGAAGGTTTTTCTGTTTGGTTGTTGTTGTATTGTTTTATTTTTAGGTTTAATTGGTTTGGTTTTTTGTGTTTTTGTTTACTTTTTCTTGTTTGTGTAATTTGTGCTTTTTTGTTTTGTACTTAGTTGTTTTGTAAGTGGTTTTATTTTTGTTAGGGGGTTAGGTGTGTGTGTGTGTGTGTCTAAGTGTGTGAGGGAGAGAGAGGAGGCTGCTGCTGGGTGAGTACCTCCAGTAGGCGAAGGCAGCGGCCGGAGCGCCGTTCACTACCTTTGCTTTGCAGAGGAATTGTTTTGCTTTCAAGGGGGGGAAGGCACTGATGCCTTTGCCCTCCCTTGAAAGTGAAACACTTACTTGGAAAGTAAAGGCAGCGGCCAGAGCGCTGTTCACTGCCTTTGCTTTGTGGAGGAATTGTTTCGCTTTCAAGGGGGGGGCAAAGGCATCAGTACCTTTCCCCCCCTTGAGCCCCCCCTGTTGTGGTGGTTTTTTTTCCACCCCTGCTCAACTTTTCTTGAGGCCGGTGGTGGTGTTGCCTTGTCTTCCTCATGGTAGCGTGGAGGAGAGGGAGTCCCTCTCCTCCCCATTGCTCCATGAAAGAAGGCCGGCGGGTGTTTGCGTGGCTGTGAGGTGCTGCGTTCGCCTGCAGTAGACTTGCGTTCCTGTGTGGGTGTTTGCGTGGCTGTGAGGCGCTGTGTCTGCCGGCGGCAGACTTGCGTTCCCATGCGGGTGTTTGCGTGGCTGTGAGGCGCTGTGTCTGCCTGCGGCAGACTTGCGTTCCCGTTGTGTTTTTATTTTTATTTTTCCCGTGCCGGCTTTCTCAGCGTTCTGCGCCTTCATGGCGCGCAGGACACTGGGACATGTAGTTTTGTGTTTGTGGTTTGCGTTTATGTGGTGTTTTTTCCTGCGGCTCACGCCTCTCAGCCTCATTGGCTGTGGCACGGCACGGCACAAGGAACATTGGGAATTGAGGTTCTTTCCTTTGTTTGAGTTTGTGGGTCTCCTGCCCCACTGGCTCATTTCTAAAATCTTTGTTGACCGCAATGGGGAAAAGAGGAACCAACAGACAGCCTGTTCTTCCTGCAAAAAAACACAACAACAAAACCAAAAATACCAAACACCAAAATTAACAAAACACAAATAAATAAATAATAAAAAACGCATTAATAAACAAAAAAAGTAAACAACAAAATCCATGAACAAAAACATCCACAATACCAGAAAAGCATAGAAAAAAACACCTAACTACAACACAAGAATACCTAACTCTAACAACACAACTACCACAAATTACACAAATAAACACTAATGAAATCACAAAAATGAAACAAACCAGAAATAAACAAACCAATTAAAATAAATCTAAAACCCAAACAAACCACAAAAGAACAAACAGAAACACCTCCCAGCCCACCACCACAAAAACAAAACAAAGAAAAAACCCAGAAGAAAGAAAACCAGAGAACTCACCAGCACCTCCTCCCTCCACGAGACCCAAACAGAAATGAAGAAACAAAGACTACTTACCAGAAGAAGCCCCACCTAGAGGCCAAGAGAGAAAAAACAAGTGAAACACAAAAAGGATCCAACACTATTACTAACAGTCCTATCTGCATGCCGGAAGATTAAAAACAAGTCAAAAAGATTCAAAGCAGCCCTCTTGCTAACAGCCCCACCTAGAGGCCACAAGAGTAAAATAAGTCAAAAAATAACAAAAAATCAAACATTTACACAAATAACAAACATTTATAGCATCCTCTGTTGATTTTTAACTATAAAAAAACACCCAAAAAAGCAAAACACAATTCGTAACAGCCCGGCAACGCCGGGCAACCTATGCTAGTACTGAATAAGACAACTTGTCTATCTACTCCAATGCCTATACTCTCATTCTTGGATCTCAAGAACAGCTTTCCTCAATCTTTCTTATTTGAAATCTTTGCAGTAGGAGATGCCATGAACCAAATTTGGATGGTTCCAGTGGCAAAGCCCTTGCTTTATTTAACTAAAATTTGTTCTACGTTCTCAGTTCCAAACTTGACATCATTGTTGGAATCCTCAAATGGCTCCTTCTGTCAAAACAATTTCCTTCAACAAAGACAGGAGTAACAATACAAGTCACCTTTCAATTTGTGAAAGCAGTAAGGAACCTCATGGCACCTTTAAAAACTGGCAAGCTTCAGTAGATATAAATTCGGGTGGAGTTCAGCACACTTCTTTAGATGCTTCTTACATTCTTCAAATGCAAGAAATGAGCTGAAGTCCACAAAATACTTATACCAAATAAAATTTGGTAGTTTTTCAGAAGTCACATGAGTCTTTGTTGTTTTTGATGCAACAGCTATACTTCTGGAATTATCAACTGGTATTATATTCTGTGTTTTCCCCATAGGTAAGGGAGGGTGGTTGGGGTTTTCCTGGTTTGCAAAATAATGTCTTGTGTGTAGATATGGGGAAAAGTGGGTAGAACTAGATAATAATAATTTTGTGTTAGAAATTATTCTGGATTGAAAGGATTTTTGCTGGAGAAACTCCACTCATGGCATGCCCAAATGAGGCTCCTTTCATGTCCCCAAGAACTTTTCCTACTGAAGTGATCCCTATTTATCCACTTTTAATTTCTTGCTTTCGAACTGCTTTCAAACTTGCTTTCGAATTTAGAACAAATGTGTGTCAATACAGTTTTTCCACTGTCCTTTCTAATACAGTGAGCTGCTGAGAAATTAGAAACCCAAAACTGTGCCTCAGCTGCTCCCATATAAGACTGCCTTGAGGGAATTGGTATAGGCTGTTTACATTATTACTGCCTAAATAATTCTTTTACCTTGAATACCTTGGAGTCATTATTCAGCGAAGAGTCCATGTATTGGAAGAAATCTCCACAATGACACTCTGCACATACAAATGGACCTGAAAAATCAAGTTCATTTGCATGCAGTTTTTTAACCATTTGGCTATCACATCACCCGCTGGCTAGGCAGACCATGACATGTGCCTGTCGCAACCACAGGAGGGTGAGAATGGCGTGGTGAGACTATGTCTGCACCTGCTGAAATTCTTTTCCCTAGGATGAGGGCTATTTTGACTCCCACAGCTCCAGAACTCCAGCCCTGTAACTAGTGCGTCACACCTGGGGCAACCTCTCTCCCCTCTGGTTCACGTTTCTCCAAAACGATGAGCCGTGGAAGGTTTACGTGTGTGTGTGGTAGCATTGTAAAATAGTTTAGTAAAATAGTTGGTAAGCAAATCCCCAAATTCCTTGGAAATAAGACCTAGGACGGTCTTAGCATTTATTTGAATAAAAAGCAAAGCATTGTCCTTAAGGCAAAGTATTGTTTCAACAAGCCAAGCATAGCAAGATTTAAGAATAACATCTGGTCCAGCAAAACCAAAATGAAATATCCCATTCCTGGGTAAAATCTAAGCTATTGAGCTTCTAAACCTGTCTCTAGCGCTAATCTGTTCCTAAGCGCAATATCCTACCTATCACTTTAATCTGGAAAACAAAAACACGACATTTCTAACAGCAACTTCTCATTCTGTGAGCTGAGAAATTCTAAGTCCCAAACTTTGGGAGAAACTCTCCAAGTGCAATAGCTGGAAAGTAACCTAAGTGTCAAGGTTGCGGATTTTATTCTAAGTTTAGCGGCTCTTTTTATAGGGTTTTACAAGATGATTTGCATCTGTTTTCTCACGGTTCAGTGATGTCCTTGAGATTAGATCATTATCTATGGATTACCCTTGCCCCATTGTCAAGGTTGCCCTGACCCCACTGTCAAGGTCACCTTGCCCCCACTCTCAAGGTTACCCTTCCCCCACACATCGGTAGGTGAACTCTTGGAGTCAGAGTGTGTGAACTCGTGTGTGTTGCTTTTGGGTAAATTCTTCTACCAATAATAAAGTGAGCCGCTATGGGCTCTGTTTAAACTTGGCACAAAGCCCTCCTTTTCAGAAATTCTAAACAATAACAGCTCAAAACAGTTTCGTTTCTCTACAGCATAACTTAACAGACTAAGTAAATCACATCGGCACATTCATGTACCTGTTTAAATGGTAAAAACATTCAGATTATCATAACAGTGCACTCCACTTTCCCCTTGTCCAAGGGATCCAATGGAGGTGGTTTTTAATCCCAGCCTAACATCATTAACAAGAGATGGGCAACACTGCCTAGTTAGATTACTCAAGCTCAGGTGCCTCAAAAAGGTTCTCACCTAATTCTTTTAAGACATTTGAAAAAGAAAAGTGATTCCCCAAAACTAGATAAAACAATAATTATTAAGCTATCACCCACAGTTGTTGCATCATAGTTTCTAGTATCCATAACCACTTTCCAACCAAACTGGGGCTGATAGGAAGTAGATTCAAAAACATCTTGAAGGCTAAAAGTTACAAACCCCCACTGTAATATGAAGAAGTCTCCTTCTATCAGGTATAGACTCCAACCAATAAAAGATCATGAATTACACTGTACACCTCACAATATTTGCATACTCAACAGTTTTTCATGTTAAACCAAATAATTTTACGTCTGCATACATATGTGCACATTTTCTTTCCTTTAAAGGTAAAGCTTAAGTGGTTTTAAAATTAGAATGGAAAGAATAACGTGTGAAATCATTGTTGACATTCCCATCTTCCCAGGGGAGGAACAACATATACTTTCTGGATGAAACTAAAGGTGCTTTAATTGATTTCTGGGGGAAGCCAGGAAAAAAGCTTGAAAGGATGTAAGATGGTGGTAGACTCCAAGATACAGCAAATGGAGGAAACATGAACTCATGTATAACTGAGTTAATGTGCCGTATGATTTTACAAACCATATAAACCATGGGGCTGCAGTGGCTCAGTGATTAAGAAGCTCACCTTGTTAGCTGGAAGGCCTGCAAGTTGGCAGTTCCGAGACCCAGATACTACTTGATGGTTTGAGCGCATGTCTCTATCCCAGCTCCTGCCAACCTAGCAGATCAAAAGCAAGAAATTGCAAGTAGATAAATAGGGACTACTTCAAAGGGAAAAGCTCTTGGGGACATGAAAGGAGCCTCATTCGGGCATCCCCTGAGTGGTGTTTCTCCAGCAAAAATCCTTTCAACCCAGAATAATTTCTGATACAATATTATTATTTTGCAAACCTTTGCCTGGTATATAAGGTTGGGATTCTTTGCACACTTGGCTGGTGGATAAACCTTCCTGAACTCATTGGAAATACTTCTGAATGAGTGTGTATGGAAGCATTCTGTGGGACGTCTACCAGTCAGTATTCACAGAAAAGCAACTTTACAATTCAGTAATAGCTAGTGTTTTGTTATTAATACTTAACTAGAAGAGGCATGTGATGAATACTCACAAACCTACCTACCTACAATTGTAGGTTGCATTTTTCCCTATGAAGGGCAAAGTGGCACAAAAGCGAGTACCCAGCATGTTGGGAGCAAAATGCTAATTACCTTGTGAGACTCCCAGAGAGTGCACTAAGCACCATGGGAGCAGTTAGAAATGTAAAAGTGTGTGTGTGTGTGTGTGTGTGTGTGTGGGGGGGACCTGGGAAAATTGGGAAGGGAAAATTGACTGGGGGAAAATGGGAAATTTGGGGGAAAATGTAATCGATGCTTCTACAGTTCATGGGCATGAGTTATTTCGGGGGGGGGGGGGAGTCTTTAGCAGCCTGGGAGCATACAATTCCACATGGCACAGAGCACCATAAACTCGCATAAGTCACATGTTAGAGATGTAAACCTTCCGGGAATTTTGAAAGGAGGGAAATTTGCACAAGTAAATCATGTCGAGTATGCTGGGAAAAGTAAATGCATTTCAAAAAACAATAGATTTTTCCAAAAATGTCATCCTTTTTATTCTTTTGAATTTTATTTCAGATAGTAGTTCCCAAAATCATTCCACAGCTTACTTTACAATATGAGGTTTACATATACCATTAATTAAGTAAAAATATTTCTTTTACTAACAAATAAATACAATAATCCATTTAACTGAACTAATGGAATAATTATAATTGAAAATTTTAGACTAACAAAATTCAGTGAGTGAGTAAAGGATAACAAAGTAATTAGTTTTTTTACATTTACTTTACGTTCCCAAAAAACTTCTACAATTTTAATTGCTTCCACTCTCATTAGATGAGTCAAAACTTGCACTTTCTTCAGCTTCAGTTTAATGACACTACTGTATTCTTTTGAGCACCCACCATTTTTCTTTTCCTCCAAAGCAGGTGGGAACGGATAGCCACTAATTTATTTACTCTTGTATTCATCAAACAATTTCGAGCCGTAGTGTGTGTTTTACTATAGGCACACCAGATGTGTTCAGAAGATGCTGATGTCAGGGGAATGGATAACAGTTTTATGGCCACACAACCACTAAGGATCAGACTTTTGCAGAGCTCCTTCCACCATGCAAGTGGTGAAGTATGCTCTACACTTTCCCACAAAAAACTGCTTGCTCCAAAAACCCATCTCTGCCTTGTATTCTGCTATGTTTGCAATGATTTTGCCCCGATCATGTCCCATTTCTTCTGAATTATTTGTTATGAATTCCATAGCCCTGGAGATCTCATCATCTGATAAGTGTTTTCCTTGGAAACACGGATCAACTAGATTTGCAACAAAATGAATATCTCCTCCTCAAAAGTTCTTTCTTTCCCTTATTATTTCCAAAAACCTCTGTTCTTCATTCTGTAGTCTTGGTGTTTTTACTAACAGTCCTTCAGGTCCTGTTATTTTCCTTGTTATTTCAGAAAACATTTTAGGTACCTGAGACAAACGTGCATTAGCAGATTATATTCTTGCTATAGCAGTAGTTATGGATTTCAGAAGAGCAGCTGTAGATTGACATGAGCCCAGAATACATAATTGTCCAAAACAATATTCTTTATTTGTTTATTGAGTGTTAAACCATCTTGAATAAAAGTTGTTTGTACAACTTCCTTTCCAAGCTGGAGACTTTTCAGCATTATCGTTATTCCTCCCCATCTGGTAAAAGATGTCAGTTTAAGGGTTCTTGAAGAATTCTTCTGAGACACTATACTTTTCTCCTTTTGAATGCTCATGAATGTTTGTTGGACAATGTGATGTTTCTTAACAAATTTGATAATTTTCTTGGCATCTGACTGAAGATCTTCCATTGCCTTTAACTTCATTATGTCATGAAATAGCATATTTAAACCATGGGCTGCACAACCAAATGTTTTCACTTGTGGAATTTTTTGTGTGAATGATGTTCTATGCACGTTTCATGGCTGCTAAAAGTATTTTTTAGTTTCTTATATATACAAGACTCATTTTATTACATACTAGCAAGGGTACCTAGACTTCGTCCCGGGCGGTCTGGGGTGTGTGTGTGTTGGGTGAGCTACAGGGGTGTTTGTGGCCTCCCCTCGCTCCACTCCTGGTGTCCTGCATGCCTTTCACTGCCGCTGTGGCTGGGTGTGGGTGGTTTCCCCACGGGCCTGAACATGGTTGCGGCCAGTGTGGTTTGGGCTGGAGCTGGGGTGGTGCACGCATCCCTTCCTCTCTCTGTGCCTCTGTCTGTCTCTCTCTTTCTGTCTCACTCTATCTGTGTTTCTCTCTCTCTCTCTCTCTCTGTCAGTCACACACACACACACACACACACACACACACACACACAGACACACACACACACACACAGGGGGGGGGGAGTGGGACTTACAGGATCGGCTCCAGGGGTGTTTGAAGGCCTGCCGGACATGTACGTTACATCTCTTCCTTAAAGATTAAGAAGATTATCTCAGGAATTCCAGGACCTTTCCCTATCAGTCATTCACTCTCAACCAATCACAGTCCAATATGCAAATCAGCTCTTTCCAACATTCTATTTCCAGAGCTTGTTGTTAAACTGCCATTTTTCTCCCAAGGCATCTTGGGAGTTGTAGTTTCCATTTCTTTTTCCATTTTGTGGGGCGCAGGCCCCACTCTCGACCTCCAAACCATCGCAGGGCTGATCTCAGTGGCGCTAGGTAGGTGTGTACGAAGCATTACAGGATAGACTCCAGGGGTGTGGGAGCCTTTCCCGGACACATTCCTTACATCTCTTCCTTATAGGTTAAGATTAATCTTTACCAAATCTGCATTTCTTGTACTGTTTATACACATATAAAATCTGAATGTAACTTGCAGGAATTACAAAGAAATGGTATTTTCCCAATTTCCCCCAATTTCCTAGGTCCCCCCCCCCAAATTCCTGGGAATTTTACATCTCTAGGAGCAGTATATAAATATAATTGCTATTGCCAAAACATGAACTAAATAAATAGTATTACCTCTTATTTGTAACAGTCTAGACTAGGGCTCAGCAAACTTGGCTTTTCAGGTGTTCTTGGACTTCAATTACGAGAAGCCCAAGTCAAGCACACCTTGGGTGAGTTAGTACTTGGGTGAAAGGCCATAGAAAATAGCTATTGCTATTATATTGGGGAGGGGCAACAGCCCGAGTGGAAGAGGATATAATTTGCAAATATAAGGTCCCATGTCCAATGTCAACCATCTCTGCCATGGGCTAAAAAAGCATCTTGTGAAGCTCTGAAGATCTCAATGGACTAGTAGTCTGTCCCAGTATAAGAAAGATGCATACTGTATTTTCCTCTGTTTGGTTGACAACCATAAACTGGAATGTTTTATTGTTAAATAATAGTGGTAAGGGTGAGGAGAAGATATAGGATGGAGGTGATAAGTTTTAAATCTCAAAGTGTACTTTTAGAGTCCATGTGCTCCAGCACATTAGAGTGTCAGGCCCATGCCTTAGGACAGGAGTTCTCAACCTTTTAAAACCAGGGGTCGGGTCATGCTCCCTCAAACAGCTTCGGGGGCCAGATGGCCATTTTGCTCTTCCTCCACCACATGGCACTTCTTGGTGTGGTGGAGGTGGTGGTGTGCCACACGAAATGATGCCATGGGCCGCATCCAGCCTACGAGCCACAGGTTGAGAATCTGTGCCTTAGGAGATCTGGTTTTCAGATTCTGCACTTTACTATTGAAATTCACTGGATGACTGCAACAATAACTCACTCCTTGAACACCTTGTATACCATGAAAGCACTATGAGGATGGCCATAAGTCAGAAGTAGCTTAACAGCATGTAACATATCTGTACTGACTTTAATGCTTACTTCCAAAGAAGCTTGGAGAACAACATGCACCTTTAAATTCCTTGATGCATCAGAATTTAAAGTAGCTGCAATTTCATCTTCTGTCTATTCCACCACACCTCTTCTGGTCCTTTGCCCTCCTCAATCACTGACCTGTTACAATCAATAGAACTCTAGATATAGCACAGAACAGAATTGAGAAAACAGACAGCAGCTACTTAATTTAGTTTGTTGTGCTCCAGGTAACAACAGATTTACCCTTCACAACTGTAATCCAATTGTGCAATGTGCACAAGGCAGGAATGTACACAACCAGGGAATTTCTTGTTGCTTCCAATGCAGCTGTTGTACTAAGGAAGAGGCAAGCTGCTTTCCAGCCATATGATGAACTTTTCAACTGAATCTGGCTTATCTCTTCAACATATGGAGAAAACTTCAAGAAGGCCTCCAACTAACTAATCTTTTCATCATCTTATTTTTATTAATTTTTTCCCTTTAGCATATTTTCCTTTTGTCTTGCCTTAAAAAGAAGTGGTCAGTGTGGCTGACAATTACTGCAGTTTAATGTCTTGGTTGAAACCAATAAGTCCAAAAAATTGATGTTAAAAAAAAAGAGAGAGAGGCCACATTAAAATAACCGGAATTGATGGTGGCATATTGGTTAAACTGCAGTCTTGCAAACAAAAGGTTGTGAGTTCGATCCTGATCAGGACAAGGTTGATTCAGTCTTCCATCCTTCTGAGGTCAGTAAAATGAGTACCCAGCATGTTGGGGGCCAAACTATTAATTAACTTGTGAACCGTCCAGAGACTGCACTAGGCGCTATGGTGCGGTATATAAGTGTGATTGCTTTGCATTGTTTTACCTTCAACTTTGAAAAATGCAAAAAAAAAGTGTATGTGGGGTGGAATAATGGCATTTTTCCACTCCCCAAATCGGGGAAAAACTAGAAATGCACCTGAGCTTGCCATGTTTACATTTTTAAAAGGCTAAAAATGGCTGTTTCCAGGACTGGTGAAACCTGTGGTTGAGAATAAGGATAAAAATGTGGCCCTCAGGATCAGCCTTTGAAAGCTTCATGGTTCCTCCTATGTGTTTTTCTGTACTGTAAAAGGCATGTCTACACCTTTTGTGTTTAATGTCCAATTAAACATGGAAAGCTACCTTATGCCAAATCAGAGCATTAGCCTGTGTTGCTCAGTGCTTTGAAAGCTAACTTTCAGCAGGGTCTCAAACAAGGTTGCACTCCTGATGATATCAGAGTTTGAATCTTGAAGCCTCTATGTATAAACCATGTGCTCTTCCATTGAGATTTGTGTTTTTAAAAGCTATTCATTGTAATCTCAAAGTATCCATTGCTGATGACAACCCAGGGATTCCCAACCTACAGCCTGTGGGCCAGACCCAGCCCGTGATGCCATTCCATCCGGCCTGTCGCTGCCTCTGCTGCACCCTGAAGTGGAAGCAGGTGCATTTATGACAGCTGTAAATGTGCCCACTTCCAGGGGCATGGTCAGGCCTGTGGCGTGGAAAGGTGGGCCACCCCTGCCTTAGAGGCTAAGACAATGAGCTTCTTGATGTTGAAGGTTGGCGGTTCGGGGGTGTTTGCTGTGCAACAGAGCCTGTCCCAGCTCCTGCCAATCTAAACCGTTTGAAAGCAAGAAATTGCAAAAATAGTTCTCAGTGTTCCTACCTTCTGAATTTCATTTCTTTCTGCCGTTGCTGCTGAGAGTTCCTACCAGATGTATTTGCGCTGGCTGGCTGAGGATAACAGTTCATACATCTGATGAAATGGATTCTAGTACATGAAAGCCTGTGGCATGATAAACCTGTTAGAGATTACACAGGTGTCTTGAGACTCATTGTTATTTTGACTCCAGCTGAGTAAGTCCGGTTTGACATCGTGTGTAAAAAAGAGAAGAAACGTTCTCTTTCATGTCTCTTCAGTATTTATAGTCTGAACAAATATTTTCCAAACTATGTACAAAATATAATCTTGTGTTTTCTTTCATCAGTAAGGAGGGAAAAAACCTCACAAATGAAAAGAAAAAAAAAACCCAGAAGGGTCATGTCAAAGGACAGTGATTGACTAAGCAGCAAAAGAGAATGTTATGAGTAACAATGTGTTCTCTTGTATGAGTAACTTCCCAACAATCTGCTGAAGGAGTGATTTTATATCAGATGAAACCTCAAACCACCATATTTTTAATTTGCCAAGCACCTGTGAAAGAATGCAGCTGCAAGACCCTGGGAAAACAATGGGAACTGTGACAGTTCATTAATATAAAACAGCAACTAGATGTATTTGGGGGAAATCGTTGATATAAAATTACGCTGGCATTCCTCAAGTACACAGAAAGCAAGCAGCTAACTAAGATTATAGATGGATGTACATCATTTGAACCTGAGTGGTAATTTGGTGACTATTGTAGTGTGTCCAACAAATGTATGAAGGATAGCAACTGATTAATTAAAGAGTTGAGAAGGAGGAAGTTACAGCTTCAGCATTTCCTTACACACACACACACACACACACACACACACACACACACACACACACACACACACACACACACACATCCCTGTGTAAGGCTAGTTGCAAGGGAATGTGTTTTATTCGACTCAGTGAGACTTGTTTTCAGTGGCAATGTGCATGAGATTACATTGCATCACTCATGCATAGGCTGTTTAAATAAATTAAATATCAGGGCTAAAGTCTGGTCGGAACATAATCTTATGAATTCACATCTTGTACAAGAGTTGTAATTATGCTATTGTCAAGAAAACTAACTATACCTGTTCAGAGATGCTTTCATTTTATTACTTCTGATCTCCAGAGGTTGAGTATGCAAGGGAAACAAATGGAACACTTGAACAGACCACTAAAATCAAGTATAGTGGTACCTCTCTTAAAGAACATAATGCATTCCATGGGATTGCTCTTTAAGCGAGTTTGCTCTTTAAGCAAAACACCATTGTAAGTGACCAATTGTGACTTCTGGTGTGGGTGGGTGGGTGGGTTGCAAACCCCAATTTAGTTGTTAAGCGAGTTTTTGGTTGGTTTTAGTTGTTAAGCAAGGTGATCATTCAGAGAAAATTCTGCTCTTTAAGCAAGTTAGTCTCTAAGCAAGGTGCTCTTTATGTGAGGTTTTACTGTATAGTAAATTTAGGCATAAACTAAGCTGTATTGCAAAATGTGTTTTTTAAAATTTTGCCTATCTTTATTTTACCTTTATTTTACCTTGAGTGAGTTAAATAAAATCAGTATGCTCAATATAAACAAATAACAATTAAGTACTGCAAGCAGAATCATTCATTATAAAAAGCAATGGTACAGTTAGGCAAATGTAAAGGTCATCCTTACTCAAAAGCCAGTCGTATCCATCTCTAGGGTTCAGTGCTGATCTCTGTTTATAGCCAAAGAGCCAATGCTGCCTGCGACTGGAGACGTTTCCATGGACATGTGACTGGCATGACTAGACACCAGAATGAACGGAACACTGTTTACCTTCCTACCAAAGTGGAACCTATTTATCTACTTGCAATTTCTTGCTTTCAAACTTCTAGGTTGGCAGGAGCTGAGAAAGAGACATAATCTCACTCTGTCATGCAGCACTCGGGTCTCAATCTGCTGACCTGCCGACCTTCCAGTCATCAAGTTCAGCATTTTAACCACTAAGCCACCGCAGTCCAATAGTACAGTTAAGATGCTTCAAATCCAGAAGCTGAGAGTGAACACATATTAAAGAAGGCACTAGGTAAACTGTCCCAGAAGGGGATTTAGCAAATGAGGTTATATACTTAAAAGTTTCTGGCCACCCCGGGTGAGAGGCTTGATTTTATATCCAGAAGAAAGAAGACTTGGATGCCAAAAACATCCATGCCTCTCTCTCTCTCTTTTTTTTTTTTACTACTACTGCTACAACAATCAGCAAAGAGACTTGTGGCACTTGAAGTCTGATATGCTAAGGAAGGAAGGCACAGGAAATGAGTTGCTCTACATATTTTATATTTTAAGTACCCTCATCTTAACTTCTGTCTTCTGCTATACTATGCTGGTCTTGGACCATAATAAAGATTTGATTTGAGTTGTTCTACAAAAACAACAACAACAACTACCGAACAATAATTCTTTATGAAAATCAGTTATGTCTCCTGTGACAAAGGCTTGTTATCTCACTGCATATGTTGAGCAGCTGATCTATACAGAGATATTGCATTATTACCCAACAGTTATTTAATTACCACTGTTTAGACCATTTTCACTGCTTAAAAATCTTGTTGTCCTGTGCAGGACAATGACAATAAAGATTGTATCTAATTTAATCTAATCTAATCATTATATTTACAGCTCCCAATCCATGGAGGATACATTCCAAGACCTACTGGATAACTGAAATCACAGATAACATCAAGCCCTATATTTACCACACAGACCACCTTTTTGAAGGGAATGTCTTAGCACACGTGGTCTCAATCTACAGCCCATGGGCCGGCCCCAGCCGACAACAACATTTCATGTGGCCCACGTTGCCACCGGTGCCAGCACCAGAAGTGGAAGTGGAAGCGGAAGCAGATGCATTTATGACAGCTGTAAATGCACCCGCAGCTGTCATAAATGCATTTATGACAGCCATGAATGCGTTTTACAGCAGGGTTTACAGCGGGGAAACCACAGGTCCAGCCCGCTCAGCTGTCTGAGGGGGCATGGTCTGGCCCACAGCTTGAAAAGGTTGAGAACCCATGTCTTAGCACATCTATAAGCCTTGACACAAAACTTGAAGTATTTAGTGTTAGTAGCCTCCCTAACATCTCCTTAAATATTCTGTTCAGCACAGGCCTATGGTGATACAATCCACTGTCACCCATTTTATCTAGCAATATGGGCTGGATGCCTGTGCCCAGAGAGATGAGGATCATATAACTTGAGCAACTTTGCAAAATCTAGGCATAACTTTTTAATGCTCTTGCTTCTATGTTTAACTAAAATATACAGGTAGCAAAACCTAGTCTACAGTGTGATTAAATGGAATTGTCACTGTGCGCAACCATTACAAACTTTAATAAGATATTGTGGAACGATTCACTTGGCAAAGATTAAGGGCTGCTAAGAGATGGAAGCTCATAGACGTTAATCATTAGTGACCTAGTATATATACACACACATATTATCAACATCCTCTGCTAAGGTTCTTGTCCTATCCTGTCCATAGAAAACCAATATGTTGGTTTATATTTCAAATGGCCCATATTTCACAAGCAAAGTCAAGGATTCAGGTTTCCCTTCTTTTCCACAATCTATCTATCTTGGCACGCTCTTCAGGTGGTTTTAAAAGCCCGCTCATTAGTACACAGTCTCTTCATCTGCAGCTTGGCATATCACACAAAATTGTTTAACCAATGAGCAATTCAAACTGGTGCGATGTTGTATCTAAAAGCATGGTCTAGGAATTATATAGTCTGGATCTTGCTTGAGACATAAATGTATTGGGTAGCCATAGCCTCTCCAAGCTCTAGAATTCAGAATGAGTCTGACTTCCCAATTATTAATAGCTTGAAATGTTAGTATTATGGATTCTCCTAGTGTTAACCAAAAACATCAGACATCTGTGAGTTTTTTCAATTCTGCTTTCAGAAAGGTTAAAAAACAAAATTTTCTTTGTATATTTCTACTAAAAATGAGTAAAATAAAACTAGTAAAAGGAATGCCCTTTTAATCTCTTGTGAAAGACTAGAGAATGTCCCACTGGATCAGGCCAAAGATCCATCCATTCCCTTATTTCAACCACAGACACCAATTAAATGGAACATGAGCACAGAGATGTGGCAGTTCACTCCATCCAACTGTTCTGATTGTCTCAAGGTGACTTATCTGTAGGAAGGATTCCAAGTTTTCATTAAAATGAACAAACCAAAACCCAAACAAACCTGTATCTGAGACAGTCTACATGGGTGCAAGAAAATTGGGTGGTTTAAGAGGTGAGCTAGAGTGCTAGGATACACATGGTGCTAATAGAGTGAAACTGGGTGCAATCACCAGTTTTTACTAAAGTAAAATGAAAACCACATGTTTTCCTAAATATGGCAAGTACCAGCTTTCAGAACAGATGTATGAAGAGCTTTCCATTCTCATAGATGGCTTTAAAATTGGGAATGATTTATTCTTTGTTTCTCAGACTTTCATTTGTGCCATACACAGATTCAAAAACTTCTGTGGTTAAAATATCATGATAAATAAATATTGTGTCAGAAATTACTCTGGGTTGAAAGGATTTTTGCTGGAGAAACTCTGCTCAGGTGACACCTGAATGAAGCTCCTTTCATGTCTCCAAGAACTGTTATGCAGCACTCAGGTATCAAAATCTGACCTTCCAGTTTCCAAGCTCAGCACCTTAACCACTAAGCCACCGCAGTGCTGTAAATATCATGATTAAGTGTATTCTCCCTCATTGTATTTAATGACCATCCCTGATTGGCCCTAGCCTCTAGCAATTCACATGCATGCCCTTATGAAAGGTTGGAGAGTATTTGTTCCTGGTAGTGGTGGGTATGTTTAAAAATATTTGCACCCATTTCTTACTATTGTTGAAGTAACAAGCAACTGTGAGTTTTTAAAATTATTATATTCAAATCATTATTGCCACTTCAGAGAGAAAACAAAACAAAAAGACAAAAATGTTGTGGCACCTTAAAGACTAGGATCAATTCCACTTAGTCAAACATAAGTGTGAGACTTCATGGCATCAATTTATACACATCAGGTACAGAGGCACACAATGGTTGATAGCATAACAGTCAAGTTTACAAATCAGTGTGGCTTTTTACAACTGATAATAACAGTTAAATAGCTGGTTGGTATTTAAATTTGCTGTGAAGTTTGGCCCTGTTGAGTTGCAAATGGTTAGTAAGGTAAAGGTCACCCTTGCTCAAAAGCCAATCTTATCCAACTCTAGAGTTCGGTGCTCATTTTTGTTTATAACCAAAGAGCCAGCACTGTTTGCATTTGCAGGTGTTTCCATGGTCATGTGGCAGGCACAGCTAGATACAGGAGTGCACGGGACACTGTTTATCTTCCAGTTCTTGCTTTCAAATTGCTAGATTAGCAGGAGCTGGGACAGAACTGCTGACCTGCTGACTTTCCAGTCATCAAGTTCAGCATCTTAACCACTAAGCCACCACAGGTCTTCCTGGTCTCTCTCACGTTGGGCAGCTGCAGTCTGGACTCTGGAAGGATCTGGTTGTATGGGCTGTTGTGTTCTGTAAAGCGGTGCCTTTAACAATGTACCTTTGCCATGTGTTACCAATGTAACCTTTCTGTGTGCAACATTATAACCATCAGCTGTATCAATGTAACCTAATAAGGGGACGCGAGCTAGTGACCACCAGAGGGCAGTAGCGAGCGTCCAGCTCCCATGGATCACAGTCACCTGGTTTCAGCAGCGCGGGAAGATTCCCCGCGACCTCCTCACCTGGTCAAGAAGGGCGTGACCTCCTACGAAGTCACGCAGGCAGCGACCAATGGTCTGTCGACGAGCCACATTCAAATGTATAGCCAGCTGTATATATTGAGCTACCCATCCGCCATTGCCACATGTTCCTCCGGATCATCATGCAATAAACCTGTGTTAAGCCAACCCTTCGGCTGTTTCATTGTCTCTGGTCCCTTACACTAAATTGGCGACGAAGGTGGGATATGGCAGCCCACGGGACCAAGACATGCGCCGGGTTCGAAATCAGGAAACCGGGCGACTGGGAGATCTTCGAGATGGACTTCCAGGCCACACTGATCGAGTCCGAAGTCACGGAAGAGGCGAAGAAGAGAGCCATCTTCACCAGAATGCTCGGACAAGAAACCAAAAGGACCTTGGTGGACCTGATTGCACCGAGGAGGGTGAGCGAATTCAAGGCCAAGGAACTCATGCAGATGCTGCGTGAGCACGTCCGGCCCGCCACGGCGATGTTTCCCGCTCGGAGTGCATTTTGGAGGCAAGTCCAAGCGCCCGGGGAGACGGTCGCCGCATTCGTGGCGGCCCTGCGACTGGCGGCCGGCCCGTGCAAATGGGAGAATGCCGAAATCACCCTCCGGGACTGTGTGCTGTGCGGCCTGAACGACGCCGAGACCCAGCGCACATTAATGAACCAAGAGCCGCCTCCCACGTTGCAGGAGGTCGTCAGAGCGGCCCAGGCCGCTGAAGCTACGAAGGCCGGGGTCCAAGAACTTCAGGACTGGCGGCCAAAGTCGAGCAAGGCAGAGGCTCCGGTACAGGCGGCCCGCCGAACTTCGAGGTCATCCGCAGAGAGCAGCGACGACGAGGACATCCAGAGGGTCCGGAAGGAGAGCCGGCGATGCGACGGCTGTGGAGCGGCCCACGACCGCGTGAAATGCCCCTTCCGGAAGGCCGAGTGCCACAACTGCGGCCGCCGCGGACACATCGCCAAGGTGTGCAGGAAGAAGCGCGAAACCCAGAGGAGCTCCGCAGACCGTTCCGCCGGACAAGACCGCCCAACGAAATCCACGGATGGCGCCCAGACCACACGGAAACAGGACGGCGTGGGCCGCATCGCCGACGGCAGCGAGGACGACGCCCCAGTGTTCAGCGTGTCTACTAGACACCCCCACTACTTTGTTGAGGTACTAGTCCAAGGGGTCCCCATTAGGATGGAAATTGACTCGGGGTCCTCATATTCAATCATTTCCCAGAGGGAGTTTTTGGGAATTGCCCCCCACAAGCGACCCAAGCTCAAAGCATTGAGGTCCACACTACGTGACGTGCAAGGGAACAGTATTCCAGTGTTGGGGGTTGGAGAGTTTCAGGTCAAATTCAAGGAGCACGCCGCGTCCCTTCCCCTAGTCGTGCTCAAGGGAGGAAATTGCAGCCTCCTCGGGACTCAATGGTTCCAGCCCCTGGGGTTGTTTATTGGGGGGTGCACGCTGTTGGGATGCACGCCGTTGGGACTGATCCAATTCAGGAGGTGTGTGAGGCGCACACCGAAGTTTTCAAAAAAGGACTGGGGAAATTCAAGGGGCCCCCAGTGACTTTCGACCTGGACCCAGGGGTCCGCCCAATTCGCCTTAAACCACGCAGGGTGCCGTTCGCACTCAAGGACAAGATAGAGGCGGAACTGGACAAGTTGGTGGGCCAGGGGATCCTTGTGCCTGTAGATTCTGCGGAGTGGGAAACTCCAATTGTAACCGCTCTAAAGGCCAACGGGGAGGTCCGCATATGCGCTGACTACAAGTGCACCATCAACAAGGCGATCCGCCCGAATGCATATCCGGTGCTGGTAGTCAGCCATCTGCTGGCCAGGTTACACGGGGGAAAGTGTTTCGCTAAGCTCGACTTAGCACAGGCCTACCAGCAGCTCACGGTGTCCCCTGCCGCAGCTGCTGCGCAGACCATAGTCACCCACAAGGGGGCGTTCCAGGTGACGCGCCTCCAGTTCGGCGTGAATTCGGCGCCTGGAATTTTCCAATCACTCGTGGAACGCCTCCTGAAGGGATTGGAGGGGGTGTTGCCTTATTTTGATGACGTGTTAATAACGGGGGGGAGTCGGGCTGAATTGGCCAAAAGGTTGGGGAAGGTCCTGACGATATTCGAAAAGGCGGGGCTGAGGTTGCAAAAGGACAAATGCGTCTTCTTCGCAACAGAGGTTGAGTTCTTAGGGTTTTGTGTGACTCCCGAGGGAATAAAACCATCCATGTCCAAAGTGGCAGCCATTAAGAAAGCCCCCCGCCCCACCTCCAAGCCCGAGTTGCAGTCGTTCCTAGGGCTGCTCAACTTTTACCACTCCTTCCTCCCCCGAAAGGCAGCGGTGGCTGAGCCGCTACACAAACTGCTGAAGAAAGACCAGGCATGGAAGTGGGGCGATGACCAAGAAAGGGCATTTAGCGAGCTAAAAAGCCTCCTGGCGTCCGACGCCATACTGACCCATTTCAACCCCAAACGCCCAGTAGTTCTGATCTGTGACGCATCTCCAGTGGGGGTGGGGGCGGTGCTGTGCCACGTGTTGGAAAACGGAAGGGAGGCCCCGATAGCATTTTACTCCAGGTCCCTGTCCCAAGCAGAGAGAAACTACGCACAGACGGACAGGGAGGCACTAGCGATAGTCGCGGGGACGAAAAAATTTCACGATTTTCTGTACGGCCGCCCTTTCACAATTGTAACAGACCACAAGCCCCTGCTAGGCATCTTTACCGCTGATAAGCCCACCCCACAGATCCTGTCCCCGAGGATGCTCAGGTGGGCCATTTTTCTCAACGCGTATCAGCACGCGTTGGTCTACCGGCCCGGAAAGGAGATCAGCCATGCGGACGCTCTATCTAGGTCCCCCCTTCCCCCAGGTGAGCATGGGGGAGCGGGACCATCAGGTTCTCATGATAGAGGTGCTGGATTCGCCCCCCGTAATGCCTGCAGACATTGCCAAAGCGACAGAGAAGGACAAAACGTTAGCGACTGTCAGCTCCTGGCTGCAGAAAGGGTGGCCCGCGTCCTCCCCAGCGGAGGAGTTCGCTCCATTTTTCAGAAAAAAGCTAGAACTGTCCCTAGAGAGGGGGTGCCTCTTGTGGGGGCAGCGGGTGGTGATTCCCACTTCCCTTCGGCCGCGGGTGCTCAAACTGCTTCATGTCAGCCACCCCGGCATCGTGCGATCCAAGGCGCTGGCCCGGAGTTACTTCTGGTGGCCCCAGCTAGACGCCGACATCGAGCACATGGGCGGCACTTGTGAGAGTTGCCAATGCTCCAGACCAGAGGAGGCCCGCCTTCCCCACAGGGAATGGGACGCGGCTAAGGGGCCGTGGTCCCGGGTGCACGTAGATTTCGCGGGCCCATTCAGAGGCACCCTGTTCCTCCTTGTAGTGGACGCTTTCTCCAAATGGTTGGAGGTTATCCCAGTCACGAGCACCTCCTCGGCCCAGACCATTAGGCATTTGCGGAGGCTCTTTTCCACGTTCGGCATACCCGACACGTTAATTAGCGACAACGCTAGTTGTTTCACGTCCTCCGAGTTTAGGGCATTCATGGAGATTAACGCCGTTCGCCATATCACCTCCGCCCCTTTTCACCCGGCCACCAACGGCCAAGTAGAGCGCCTCGTCCGCACCACGAAGGACGCGTTGCGGCGCATGGGCCCAGGGGATCTGAACCTGCAAGTGTGTCAGTTTCTGCTAGGGTACAGGGTGACCCCATTGGCGTCAGGATACTCCCCCGCAGAGCTCTTAATGCGCAGGAAGCTGACCACCATCCTTACTAGGCTAGACCCCACGAGGGTAGAGGACAAAGGAAGGAACATCGGGCTGGAAGTTACAAAGAGTTTCAGCATAGGCGCCCCCGTGCATTGCAGGAATTACGCCAGCACGGGCCCTGCCTGGGTGCCGGGCGTAGTCGTGGAACAAACCGGCCCCGTGTCGTACCGCGTGGAAACCAGCACAGGGCTCCTATGGAGGTGGCACGCAGACCAGCTCCGACGCAGGGTCTCCGATGAGCAGGAAATAAGTCAGCGTTAGGGTTCTCCCCCACCCGTTTAGCCCAAGGGGGAGGAGAAGGGGACCGTGGGCCCCCACCAAGGGGGGAGGAGGATATCCTCGTAGATACCCTGGGGGATCTTTCCGAGGAGGAGGAACCCGACCCCATACATATCTCGCGGAAAGTCCCCACAAATGCGGGTACCCCTACCAACTTAGATTTTGATTTTCAGAACCGGGGGGGGGTTTCGGAGTGGTCCCCCACCCGTCCAAGCGAGAAGAGGGGTTTTTCTTTAGTCCCGACGGCCCCCGGTCTGCCCACAATGGAGTTTTTCCCTTCCCCTAAGGCCGCCAGACAGCGGCAAGCCACTAACAAGTCTCCCTCTCCCTTTTCAGGACAAGGGACCAGGGAACAAAGAAGCAATAATGCCCCCGGGGGGGCAGCCCTCTTCACGGCCCAAACGCACATGCAACAAGCCATCTTGGCTGAGAGACTTCGTCTCATCCTAGGGGGGAGGGATGTTGTGTTCTGTAAAGCGGTGCCTTTAACAATGTACCTTTGCCATGTGTTACCAATGTAACCTTTCTGTGTGCAACATTATAACCATCAGCTGTATCAATGTAACCTAATAAGGGGATGCGAGCTAGTGACCACCAGAGGGCAGTAGCGAGCGTCCAGCTCCCATGGATCACAGTCACCTGGTTTCAGCAGCGCGGGAAGATTCCCCGCGACCTCCTCACCTGGTCAAGAAGGGCGTGACCTCCTACGACGTCACGCAGGCAGCGACCAATGGTCTGTCGACGAGCCACATTCAAATGTATAGCCAGCTGTATATATTGAGCTACCCATCCGCCATTGCCACATGTTCCTCCGGATCATCATGCAATAAACCTGTGTTAAGCCAACCCTTCGGCTGTTTCATTGTCTCTGGTCCCTTACACTAAATGGGCTGAATTCACTCCACCAAGTGGAATCCTTGGAAGTTTGAAGGTTGTCTTAAAATGAGACAGAGGGCTTGGCTGTGAGACTCATTTGGAGTGGGCTGGTGTAGGTTAAGTAGGACCATGTAAGGTTGAGTAGAGATCCAGTAAGCCATGCAGTGTAATATTTTCTTCTATGTGGAGTAAGCACTTGAAGTAACCTTATTTGGTCTGCTTCTTTTTTAAAAAGTTGTAAAAAATTCCCTCCTTGCCTCCTGATATCTCTTCCCACTTTCAGGAAGAAGCCTTAAATTGTTTCATTTAGTCTCTGATATTCTCATCCATGAGTTTGTCTAATCCCATTTTAAAGCCATCCAAGTTTGTGCATTCGTGCTTCATTCTTAAATAATAATATATAGTGGTACCTTGTTTTACAAATTTAATGTGTTCCATGAGACATTTTGTATTATGAAAATGCATAAAGCGAAATGCAGTTTCCCATAGGAATGCATTGAAAATCATTCTGAAAAATTGTAAAGCGAAACGTGGTTTCCCATAGGAATACATTGAAAACCAATTAATCCATTCTGAATTTTTTTGTAAAGCAAGGCAATGAATTTTCATTCATAAAGCAAAAATTATGTTAACTAAAGCGTTCATAAAGCGAGGTATCACTCTATTAAAAGGTAAAGGTTTCCCTTGCTCGAAAGCCAGTCATATCCGACTCTAGGGTGCAGTGTTCATCTCTGTTCCAAAGCCGAAGAGCCAGCGCTGTCTCCTTCTGCAGATGTTTCCATGGTCATGTGGCAGGCATGACTAGACACAGGAGCACATGGAACACTGTTACCTTCCCACCAAAGTGGTCCCTATTTATCTACTTGCAATTTCTTGCTTTCAAACTGCTAGGTTAGCAGGAGCTGGGATAAAGACGTGAGCTCATTTCCGTCCTGCTGTACTCAGGAATCAAACTGCTGACCTTCCGCCTCCCAGTCAGCGTCTTAGCCACTTTATAAGAGCAATATTTTTCCATAGTCTATATTTACCTCTTAAAAACCCCCCATAGATAACACCTCAGCAACTTTATTCTTTTTTTTAAATAATTTTTTATTGTACAACTAAACAGACATACAGAAAAGAAAAACAATAACAATACAATACAAAATTACATCAAATTCATAAAAGATAGCACATGATAATAATTGAACTAATTATTTGCAACATAACCCGCAATATTGAATACCCACATTATGAGTTATTACTATAACCATAACAATCATAAAAACTTACAGTGCTACAACTGTTTTTATTTATTTATTATTCTTTACTAATTACACATCACCCTGTGAATATTTACAATGCCCGGAGAGTTTAGTATCTATATCATCTCCAAAAACCACTTTGAGATGGTACAGGTCCAAAACTGTCCCTTGCCATAAGAGAGTGATCCACAAACGGCTTCCAAATACTCCAAAACCTATTTTATTTTAATTTATCCCTTTTTACTTTAATCTCCCATGTCAGTTTGTCATTCAATGCTAAGGTCCACATTTCCTTATACCACTCTCCGATCTGTATGACAACATCATTTTTCCAATTTCTAGCTATGCATTGTCTACCTGTAGTTAACATAATTTCCAATAATTCTTTTTCCTCCTTATTCAAACCCATGCCTTCCACATTTGTTAATAGGATGGTACCTGACACCAGCTTAATTCTTTTACCCATTATTTCCCCAATCTCTCCTTCTATTCTTCTCCAAAATTCATTTATTTTTTTACAGCTCCACCACATATGTTCATATGTTCCAACTGTTTCTTTACATCTCCAGCATAAATTATCCCTTTTATTGTCCATCTGATGAAGCCTCAGTGGTGTCAAGTACCATTGCCACAACATTTTAAAGTTATGTTCCTTAATTTTTACTGACATTGTTCTCATTATCCTCTTTTTCCATTTGTTTCTCCATTCAACCTCTCCTATTTTTATATTCAAATTTTGTTCCCACTTCCGTTTCAAATCATCATGTGGATCTATACCCTTATTCAATATGATATAAAGTTTGCTTACTAGACCCTTAATATTCTTTTCCCCTTTTCTAATCTTTAATACCAATTCTTCAAATTCGGTCTTTGCTCTATCTATCCCTACTTCCCTTCTATATTTTTTATTCCAGTTATCAACTTTCAATTTCTGAAACCAGTCCAATTTTAACTTTTCAAATATTTTTTCCTCTTGTTTTCATCATCACAAACTTCTAACCAGTCCTTCAATAAAGACAATTCATTTTTATCCAGTATTTCCTTTTTTTCCTTATCTATTTTTATCGGAAAACACACCATATCAGTCAATTCCAAGATTGGAGAGAGATTTGGGACCATATCTTTCTTTACTCTTTTCTACACCTCCATGAGACCTTTCATCATATTATTGCTTGTCTTTATCGGTTTATCCTTCATTCCCAAAAAGATCATTTTACCAATATTCCTATATTCTTTCATCTCCAATTCCTCCCAAATTACCTTTTCTCTTGCCAAGATCTTCACAACATTCTTAATTTGGAATGCTCGATAGTATGCTAACAAATTCGGCATACCCAAACCCCCTTCTTTCTGAGATAAGTACCAAAACTTCTTTGGAAGTCTAGATTTTTTACCTCCATTACAAAAATTATTAAACATCTTTTGAAATTCATTAATTTCCTTCTCCTTCAAGTGGATCGCAAGTGCATCAAATAGAAAATATATCTTTGGCAGCAATATCATTTTGCAAATTGCAATCCTCCCGAACCATGAAAAATTCAGCTTTTGAAACTCTTGTAGTTTGCTCTTAAATTCTACTTTCAAACTATCATAATTCAATCATTTAAGTTCTTCCAATTTGTTTGAAATAATTATCCCCAGATATTTCAACTTTTCTTTAATTTGTATATTAAGTGTCCCCACTATCTTTCCCATCTCGTCTACCCCCATATTGCATAGAGTCAATTCTGACTTGTCCCAATTTATCATCAATCCGGTTATAGCTTCAAATACCTGTAGTTGCTCTTTAATCCTATCCATTACCATCTCTGGATGTTTCACCATTAACAACGTATCATCTGCATACATGCTCACTTTATTACCCATTATCCCACCCCAGCCGGGGGTGAGGAAGACCAGGCAGGCGGCGGGAGAGGTTGCGATCCTCCACCGCCACCGCCGCGAGGAGGCTGCCCGCAGCCAGGAGCAGCCGCGAGACCACCCCAGCCGGGGGTAAGGAAGACCAGGCAGGCAGCGGGAGAGGTCGCGATCCTCCACCGCCGCCGCCGCGAGGAGGCTGCCTGCAGCCAGGAGCAGCCGCGAGACCACCCCAGCCGGGGGTGAGGAAGACCAGGCAGGCGGCGGGAGAGGTCGCGATCCTCCACCGCCGCCGCTGCGAGGAGGCTGCCCGCGGGCCAGGAGCAGCCGCGAGACCACCCCAGCCGGGGGTAAGGAAGACCAGGCAGGCGGCGGGAGAGGTCGTGATCCTCCACCACCGCCGCCGCGAGGAGGCTGCCCGCGGCCAGGAGCAGCCGCGAGACCATCCCAGCCGGGGGTGAGGAAGACCAGGCAGGCGGCGGGAGAGGTGCGATCCTCCACCGCCGCCACCGCGAGGAGGCTGCCCGTGGCCAGGAGCAGCCGCGAGACCACCCCAGCGGGGGGTAAGGAAGACCAGGCAGGCGGCGGGAGAGGTCGCGATCCTCCACCGCCGCCGCCGCGAGGAGGCTGCCCGCGGCCAGGAGCAGCCGCGAAACCACCCCAGCCGGGGGTGAGGAAGACCAGGCAGGCGGCGGGAGAGGTCGCGATCCTCCACCGCCGCCGCCGCGAGGAGGCTGCCCGCGGCCAGGAGCAGCTGCAAGACCACCCCAGCCGGGGGTGAGGACGACCAGGCAGGCGGCGGGAAAGGTCACCATCCACCACCACCGCCAGAGGCAGGGGAAGAGGAACAGCTGGCCCACGGGGGAAAACATCCACTGCCCGCCACTGCAATGTCCCTGGAGCAAGGGGCCCAGAGACAACAACCCCACCTGGGGAGTGAGGACACAAGGATAAGTAGCTGATGTGAAAAATGTAGCTGAATTAATATAGCAACTGACATAGAGACTTTACACTGACTTAATATAGCAATTAACATAGAGACTGTGATTTAGAGTGTGATAATATGCATGATAATATGTTGTTTAAACTGTTTTAAACTTTTAAAACTGTGATATGATGTATGATGCGAGAAAAAAATGGCGTAGAAACCGGCAAACCACGCCACAAAGCTTGCCAAGAGAACCCTATTGACCAAAACAAAAGGCAAAACAAAGGAGCAGGCTAGGTGATACAGGATGCTTAACACCACAGAGTGGAAGAAGGGGAGGGACAGGAAGGAGGGAGGAGGAATGCAATGTTGTAAGGAGCAATACTGCATAGGGACATGGAATGTGAGATCAATGAACCAAGGTAAACTGGAAGTGGTAAAAAATGAGATGGAAAGAATAAGCATTGACATCTTGGGAATCAGTGAGCTAAAATGGACAGGGATGGGCGAATTCAGCTCTGGAAACCATCACATCTACTACTGTGGACAAGAAAACCTTAGAACACATGGAGTAGCCATAATTGTCAATAAAAGAGTGAGAAGAGCAGTAATGGGATACAACCTCAAAAATGACAGAATGATGTCAGTAAGAATTCAGGGCAAACCCTTCAATGTTACTGTGATCCAAATATACGCACCAACCACGGGTGCAGATGAAGCCACAGTGGACCAGTTCTATGAGGACTTACAACACCTCATAGAACAAACACCAAGAAATGATGTCCAAATCATTTTAGGAGACTGGAATGCCAAAGTAGGCAATCAAAAAGTGGAGGGAATAACAGGCAAGTTCGGTCTTGGAACACAGAATGAAGCAGGGCAAAGATTGATAGAGTTCTGCCAAGAGAACGCACTGGTCATAGCAAACACCCTCTTCCAGCAACACAAGAGGCGACTTTACACATGGACATCACCAGATGGCCAACACCGAAACCAGATTGACTACATACTCTGCAGTCAAAGATGGAGAACCTCCATACAGTCAGCAAAAACAAGACCTGGAGCAGACTGTGGCTCAGATCACAACCTATTGATTGCAAAATTCAGGCTTAGACTAAATAAAATAGGGAAAACAAAGAGACCAGACAGATATCACCTAGACAGCATCCCTAAAGAATACACGGTGGAGGTCATGAACAGATTCTATGGCTTAGACTCAATAGATAGAGTGCCAGAAGAATTATGGACAGAGATGAGGGACATCATGCAGGAAGCAGCAAAGAAAACCATACCAAAAGAAAAGAAGAGTAAGAAAGCAAAGTGGCTGTCTGATGAGGCTCTTAAAATAGCAGAGGAAAGAAGGAACGCAAAAGTCAAAGGAGAAAGGAAAAAATACAATCTTTTGAACACAGAATTTCAAAGAAAAGCAAGGAGAGATAAGGAAAACTACCTAAAAGAACAGTGCAGAGAAATGGAGGAAAACAACAAAAGAGGCAGAACCAGAGACCTTTTCAAAAAAATCCGGGAAATCAAGGGAACATTTAAAGCAAAAATGAACATGATAAGGGACAAAGACGGAAAGGAGCTAGCTGATGCAGAAGAGATTAAGAAAAGATGGAAAGAGTACACAGAGGAACTCTACAAAAAGGAACTCAACACTCCTGATAGTCACAATGATGAAGAATTTGAACCTGAGCCAGACATCCTGGAGAGTGAAGTCAGAAAGGCCCTAAAGAGCACTGCAAACAACAAAGCTAGTGGAGATGATGGTATCCCAGTTGAATTTTTCAAAGCTCTAAAAGATGATGGCATCAAATTACTGCACTCAATATGCCAGCAGATTTGGAAAACAAAACAGTGGCCACAGGACTGGAAAAGATCAGTATATGTTCCAAACCCAAAAAAGGGCAATGCCAAAGAATGCTCAAATTATCGAACAATTGTGCTCATACCACACGCCAGCAAGGTGATGCTCAAGATAATACAGATAGACTTCAGCAGCATGTGGAAAGAGAATTACCAGAGGTGCAGGCTGGATTCAGAAGAGGCAGGGGGACTAGAGACCACATTGCCAACATACGTTGGATCATGGAGAAAACAAAGGAATACCAGAAACAAGTTTACTTTTGCTTTATTGACTACACTAAGGCATTTGATTGTGTGGATCACAACAAGATGTGGCAAGTGATTAAAGAGATGGGAATACCAGAGCACCTCATATGCCTCCTGAGAAATCTGTACATGAACCAAGAAACAACAGTTAGGACAGAACACGGAATGACAGAGTGGTTTGGAATAGGAAAAGGAGTAAGACAAGGCTGCATTTTGTCACCATGCTTATTCAACTTATACACAGAGCACATAATGCGCAATGCAGGGATGGAGGAATCACAATATGGGATCAAAATTGCTGGGAGAAACATCAACAATCTGAGATATGCAGACGACACCACCCTAATGGCAGAAAGTGAGGAAGACCTAAAGAATCTCTTGATCGGTTTGAAGGAAGAGAGCGCAAAAGCTGGCTTGAGACTCAATATCAAGAAAACCAAGATAATGGCAACAGGCCCGATCAGTTCCTGGAAAATAGATGGGGAAGAAGTAGAAGCAGTGACAGATTTTACATTCTTAGGATCTAAGATCACTGCAGATGGGGATTGCAGCCATGAAATAAAAAGGCGACTGATTCTTGGGAGACAAGCTATGAGAAACCTGGGGAACATAGTGAAAAGCAGAGACATCACCATGAAAACTAAAATTAGAATAGTCAAAGCAATGGTATTCCCAGTGGTAATGTACGGATGTGAGAGCTGGACAATTAGGAAAGCTGAACGCAGAAGAATAGATGCCTTTGAAATGTGGTGTTGGAGGAGAGTTTTGAGGGTACCCTGGACAGCGAGGAGAACAAATAGGTCAATCTTAGAAGAAATCAACACTGACTGCTCATTGGAAGGTCAAATAGTAAAGATGAGGCTAAAGTACTTTGGGCATCAAATGAGAAGGGAGGATTCACTTGAGAAGGCCGTGATGTTGGGAAAGGTGGAGGGCAAAAGAAGAAGGGGGAGGCCAAGGATGAGATGGATAGATGGTATTGTAGACACAATGGGCACAGAACTGGGAGGACTGAGGGGGATGGTGGAGGACAGAGGCGCCTGGAGAACGATGGTCCATAGGGTCGCAAAGGGTCGGAATCGACTGTGTGACTGAACAACAACAAAATCCCTTCTATATTTGAATCATCCCTTATATTTTTAGCTAATATTTCCATTGCCATGATAAACAAGATAGGAGATAGTGGACATCTTTGCCTAGTACCTGCCTCAAGCCTTACCACATCTGTAACCTCTTCATTTACTCTAATCCTAGCATTCCCTTTTTGATATAATAGATCAATTACCCTTCTAAATCTATCCCCAAATCCATAATTTCTAACTATTTCCTTAATTGAAGACCATTGCAATGAATCAAATGCCTTAAAAATGTCTAGTGATAATAAACCCACCTTTTCCTTCGTTTGGTTAACATTGTCAATTAAATCTAATACCCTTCTAGTATTAGATGGTATTGTAGACACAATGGGCACAAAACTGGGAGGACTGAGGGGGATGGTGGAGGACAGAGGCGCCTGGAGAACGATGGTCCATAGGGTCGCAAAGGGTCGGAATCGACTGTGCGACTGAACAACAACAACAACAACAACAACAACAACAACCCTTCTAGTCAAGTCAGCCATGTGCCTACCTTTTAAAAAACCAACTTGGTCAACATTTATATATTCCCCCATAAAACTATTTAAACGATTAGCCAATATTGCTGTGAAGATTTTGGCATCCTGGTTTATAAGGGAAATTGGTCTGTACGATTCCACCTTTTCCAGATTCTTTCCCGGTTTTGGCAGCAGAACGATTATGGTATTATACCATGAGGTCGGGATTTGTCCTCCATCTAAAATATAATTGTATAACTTCACTAACTTTGGAACCACAACATCTTTAAATTCTTTATAAAATTCCATCGATAGTCCATCATCTCCCGGGGCTTTCCCCATCTTCAATCCACTAATTACCTCCTTTACCTCTTTATCGGTGACCCTTTCCTCCATTTTTTCTCGATGTTCTTGTTTTATTCCATTCCCTAACTGTCTTTCCAAAATCATTTTGAGCCTCTCCAGATCTACCTCCTTTTTTGCATATAATGCTTGATAAAATTCCTTCACAATTTTACATTTATCCCTATTCTTGTTACACCTTAAGCCTTGTTTATTAACCAACACCCCAATTTCTCTTTTTTCCCTTTTAGCCTTAGCTGCTCTTGCTAATAATTTTGAACTTCTATTACTAAATTCAAAATACTCTCTATTTAAATAAATCAAATCTCTTTTAACTTTATCAATATCCTTGCCCATTAACTCGGCCTTAAGTCTTTGCAATTTAGTGAAAGTTTTTTATCTTTACTTTTTGAATGGTCCTCCTGTAACTGCTTTATTTCTTTTTCTTTTTCTAACTGTTCTACCTTATGTCTTTTATATTTAATACTCGCCAACTTTATACTTTCCCCTCTAAAAACCGACTTCATGGTATCCCAAACAACGTTAAAGTTAACTTCATTATTATCGTTCCACTGCCAACATTCTTTCCACCTTTCCATCATTTGCTCTTTACATTTTTGGTCTTTAAATAAGTTAGGATCGTACCTCCAACTTCTTCCTCTTTGAAAATCTTTTTGTAATTTCAATTTCAAAAGTACTTTGGCACGATCTGATTCCTTGATAATCCCAATTTCCATTCCCTCAATGTCTTTAATCAGGTTTTCTGTAAGAAAGACGTAATCTATTCTCGAATAGGTCCCATGGATGTGTGAGAAAAAAGAATATGCCCTTTCAGAGCCCTTAATCTCTCTCCAAGAGTCCTTCAAACCCATCGCAGCCATCCATTTGTCTAAAACCTTTCCTTTCAAACCTATTCCACATCTTGCTATGTTCGTGCAGTCTAAGCCCGACCTTATCAAATTAAAATCTCCAGCCACAATAGTTTTTGCAACATTTTCTGGCTCGACTACTTTCCGAACTTTTTCTAAAAAATCCGCTTGATGGTCATTTGGAGCATATATATTTACCAGCATGATTTCCTCATCTTCTATTTTTCCCTTTACAATCAAATATCTACCCTCTTGATCAGCAACACTTTTTGTAATCTCAAATCCTAATTTTTTAGAAATCATAATTGCCACACCTCTCACTTTTGAAGTTCCAAACGCCATCTCATAATGTTGAATCCATCCCAAAAAAAGTTTGTTCGTGTCTTTTGACTTCTGGTGCGTTTCCTGTAAGAACACTATATCGGGTCTATTTTTCTTCAACGCCAATTGCAGCCTCCGCCTCTTAAGAACAGAACCTGTACCCTTCACATTCCATGTTAATATTTTAATATTTCCCATAATCTATTTCCTTTCTAACTTCTAAACTCTCCATTGGGTGTGCCATCACCAACCCCTTCCCCCAAAAACACACAATTCTACATATAACACACACTATCTCTCTCCCCACTTTCTTCAAAAAAAAAAAAGAAAGACGCCTTCGGCAACCAAAGAGGGGAGAGGGGGGACATGCAAGATGTGCCTACCTACCAGAACTACGCGCTACTCACCCTTCTATAACATTTAAATGCTTTAATTTTTAATAATCTATTTCTTATTGCTCCTTACTTGTCTCCTCCTCCACCATGATGAACGACAGCTCCTCCTCCTCATCTTTTCCCTGCGGTATTCCACCTATGTCACCACCAGCCTCTGCCCTCTCATGCTCCCTCCCCAAAGCACCCGATTCCAGCAATTCTTTCTTAAAATTTATCCACTCTTCTGAATCTGTTTTTACCAGCTCCAACAAACTCAGATACTCCAATTACTTGCATTCTTTTCTCATAGAAAAAGCGCAGTTGCTGTGGAAATCTCCAATTGTACCTTATGCTTTTGCTCATCAACAATTTAGTTACAGGTCTCATCTTATACCTCCACATTATTTATTTCATTGAAATATCATTGTATACTTCTACATCAGAACCATCAAATTTCAGGGTGCCAGAACCAGCTTTTTTCAAAAAGGCCATTACCCTAAGCTTATCTCCCCAGTTTGCAAATTTTACCAAAACATTTCTTTGAACCGCCTTCCCTCTTCTTGGACCCACCCTGAATGCACTTACAATATCTTCCTGTACAAATTCCTTTCCCATATTCAAACCATTTAACCACTGAACCACTCTTTCTCTTAGTTGGTCCGGGGTCCGTTCAACCACCTGACAGATCAAAATGTTCTGCTTTCTCATCATATCTTCCACAGCGTAAGTCCTTTTCTCATGCTCTTCCAATTTCAGCTTATTCTCCCGCACCGCCTCCTGAGTCCCTTTTATTTCCTTTTTTATAACATTTACCTCATTTTGGACCAATTTCACATTCTCCTCTATTTTTTGCAAACTAAAATCCACTTTTTTTGAGAAATCCATAACAGATGATACCACTTTATCTTGTTTTTTCATCATTTCATTTCTATCTTTCACCCTTGATTCTTCATTTTTCTCCAATTTCTGGAACAATTTACCAATTTCCACCATAATTTGAGTATGATCATAAGGTTCAGGTGGTGGTGATGAAGACTGAGGGGCTTCCTCCATTGGTGCTTTTTCTTTCCTCTTAGACTTCACTGCTGGCTCTTCCTCTTTTGCTTTCCCTCTTGTGCCTTTATCCATGATAACACACAATAAGAGAGTCCAGTGTTGCAGAACGTTGCAAAGTCTTAGTCAGTCCAGACAGGCCTGTGCCACTGCAACCGCTGGTACCACGTATCCAAACAGGGCAAACAAAGCTTATAAAGAGGAAGAAATCCAGCAAAGAGTTAGTTGCTATAATCCACAGAAAGAAAACAGGAACCGGAATATACTCCAAACAAAAAGAAAAAAGGAATGATCCACGTCCGACCCGTTTCCCCAAAGCAAGCAATCCAACTATTCGCCTTCCAAACCACAAAAGTAGAGGCTCCAAGGAAACGGTCACCCAGGTTTTTTTCATTTGAGTCAAAGCCACCAGGAGGGGGGTGGGTGGGAGAAAAAAAGCCCAAAATCCCAGCAAGGAGGAAAGAAAAACAGGAGGAGCAATACGTCCAAAAAAAAGATGTTATTTGTAATCCACACGGTGAAGGAATAAAAAAACAAGTTAATCCTTCTCTTGAAGCGAACAAATCAAAGCGCCCTTTTCCAGCGGGTACTTTAACTTCAGGGGGAAACCCCCCCTTCTTCCTCTGTGAATCGGCAGACTTTCCCCACACACTTTAGACTCGAAACACACTGCAGCCTTCAAAAGCTGGAGCCCAGACGAGAACTTCTTAAACCACTTTACTATCGCCAAAACACGCCGCGGTTCTCCTGGGGTACAGGGAAGCCATAGACCAAAGCACAATCACTTTCGTTTTCCAGGACCGCCGCCATTAACGGGACGTCCGCCTGATTTCATCCACTTCCACCCGCTTCCAAATCCAGGCTCTTTTAAGCAAGTTCCCCAGTTAACTTTAACTTTTCCATATAGACTTTCATGCACTTACATAGACTTGTTTTCTTGCCGATTCTACTGCCACCTCAGATCTCTGCTGTCTCACTGGTCCCGTTCTCGGCTCCTCGGCAGGGAAAGCCGCTGCTTCCGTCGCGAGCCTTGCCTGCCCAGGAAACCTCCCAAACTTCGACCGCCTGACTTCAAAACTTTCCAGATAGGCAAGCAGGAGTCTTATCGACAAAAAATACCACTTTAAAATTTCCCCATTTTGATCATTCACATTGATTACCGCTTTGATAAGCGCGAGTGTCCGGATCAAGATGTTACTCGTCGGCCATCTTAGCCACACCCCAGCAACTTTATTCTTGATATTTAAGCAATGCTTTTTATACGCCAATGTCCATTCCAAAGAAACTTAAATATTTCAGAAAGTTACAATGTCTTATTTTGGCACCTCCCAATACCTCTGACTAGCTACTTGCAATTTCCTTTAGGCTTCTCTATTTCTTCGAGAAGCTGTAAGGAAACCCATAGATCATTTTAAGGGATAAAGTTTTCGCTGTTTGTTCTTACTGTGGATTTCAGGAGGGTCTAATGCAGTGGTATTGGCATTCCATGTCTTCCAAATATTTACTTCGGACTGATAGAGCTCGGCCATCATCATAGGTAAAAAGGTTGTATAGTCAGCTTATAGGTTGATTGTGTGTGTATTGAAAAAAAGCTGGGTTAACACATTCTCCTAAGGTGGGCCGTTCTTCTGATTTCTTCAGTAACTACCACAATATTGTTGAACCAGTTCAATGAATATTAATGAAGTCCTTCTGTATGTTGAAATGCTCTAACATGATTAAATAAAAGCTACAATGTAGCCTCATTTCCCCATTGACAGGAATGTGATCACCAAATCTGGGTCAAGTCCCCGCGGCCGCAGCTGTGGATGCCTGCCGCCCCACCCCCGGTCCTCCATCTCACCGGGGGTAGAGCTCCGTGTCTCCTCCCCTTCGGCCACTCCAATGCCAGAGGAGGATAAAGGGCCACCGGGGTCCCGAGGCAGCTGAAGATGCTGTCTAGGACATTGAGCCCCGGGCTCCATTGAGGACATTGAGCCCCGGACTCCGTCGAGGATGTTGAGCCCTGGGCTTGGTCGGGGACGTGGAGCCCTGGGCTCCGTAGGGGAGGCTGGGCTCCATTAAGCACTTTTTGTTATCTATTTTCCATTGATATTTTAGTGCTCAAGTGTGTTTCATTGTATAAATTGTTGCTTTTGTAGATTGAATTTCTGTACATTGTATATTGTATTATTGTGTATTTTTTGGATTGTTGATTCATTTTGTGATTGTTGTGAGCCGCTATGAGTTGGTTTATGCTGAGTGGGCGGCATACAAATCGAATCAATCGATCAATCAAGTTTCCCACCCTCAGTGCTTGGACTCCACAATTTTTCTGTGGCAGACAGGAGTAGGTGAACCCTCAGTTACCAGCATCTTCAGAATTTTGAGGTTATTACAGCATAGCCAACTCTGTCTTCAGAGTTATCCAAGGCCATAGCTGTTCCTTTATTTTTCATTGAGCAAAGAGTGAATCCAACCTTGCTTCTTAGTGAGTAGAGGGGACTATTTATTATTTTATTATTTTTATTTATTTTATTTATTTAGTCGTATTTATATATGCCGCCCACTCAGGCAGAACCCGACTCAGGGCGGCATTACAACAAATTCTAAAAACATATAAAAACACTTTAAAAACCCCTTATCCCACCCATCCATCCTACCCACTCTAAAAAAGGAAGAGAGAGTTCTTAATTCTTTACGTAAGCCAGCAGGCGGGGACCGTGATCCCATTCGGGCCCCACACCTGCCCTGCCAGCCAGGTCTTCAATCCTTTCCTGAAGGGCAGCAATTCTCTTTGAAGTCTTAGATCTGTTGGCAGGAGGTTCCAGAGAGTTGGTGCGGCCACGGAGAAGGCCCTCCTTCGGGTGCTAGACAGATGTGCACCCCTAACTGATGGCACCATTAGAGAGCCCCTCCGGTCCACTCTAGTTGGACGGGCAGACACTCTTGGGACGATGCGGTCTCTAAGGTATCCTGGCCCACTGCCATATAGGGCTTTAAAGGTCAAAACCAGCACCTTGAATTGCACCCGGAGACAAACTGGTAACCAGTGCAGCTCCCGAAGTAGCGGTGAGGCACATCCCATCACCACCCGGGCTGCCGCATTCTGGACCAGCTGCAGCCTCCGAATGGTCGTCAAGGGCAGCCCCATGTAGAGCGCATTACAATAATCTAGTCGGGAAGTAACCAGAGCATGGGTGACCATAAGCAAGGAGCCCCGGTCCAGGAGCGTGCGCAATTGGCGAATCACCCGAAGTTGGGCAAAAGCCCTCCTGGCCACAGCCGCCACTTGTTCTTCCAGCAGCAGCCGTGAATCCAGAAGGACCCCCAAGTTGCGCACTGGGTCTGTCTGGGGCAAAACCACCCCATCCAGTACCAAAGGTGGTAACTCCCTGGATAACACGGGGCCCCTTATCCACAGCCACTCTGTCTTGCTGGGATTCAGCCGAAGCCCATTGGCCCCCATCCAGACCCCGATGGCCTCCAGGCATCCGGATAGGATTTCAACAGCATCACTGGGGTCCCCACGGGCCGAGATATACAACTGGGTGTCATCCGCGTACTGATGGTACCGCACCCCGTGGGAACGAATGATCTCACCCAGTGGCTTCATGTAGATGTTAAATAAGAGGGGAGAAAGCACCGAGCCCTGAGGAACCCCATACTTGAGGGACCTAGGGCTGGACCTCTCACTCTCTAACCACACCGACTGGGTACGGCCCTCCAGAAAAGAGGAAAACCAGGACAACACAGTGCCCTGGATCCCCAATCCTTTGAGCCGTTCCAGAAGGATACCGTGGTCGACGGTATCGAAGGCCGCTGAGAGGTCAAGAAGAGCAAGGACGGATGGGTGACCCCTGTCCCGCTCCCGCCAGAGATCATCCATTAGTGCGACCAATGCCGTCTCCGTACCATACCCGGGCCTGAATCCTGATTGAAAGGGGTCTAGATAATCCGCTTCCTCCAGGACACTCTGCAGCTGGCGCGCCACCGCCTTCTCCAAAACCTTACCCAAAAAGGGCAGGTTGGAACCGGCCTGTAATTGTTAAGGACAGCTGGGTCAAGGGATATTTTCTTCAGGAGGGGGCGCACCAAAGCATGTTTTAATGGTGCAGGAAATACCCCCTCCCATAAGGATGCATTTATTATCGCCCCAACCCAGCCACCTGTCCCCACCCTGGAGGCTTTCACCAACCAGGTGGGACAGGGGTCCAAAGGACATGTAGTGGCACGTACAGCTGCAAGGAGCCTGTCCACTTCATCAGGGACAACAGGATCAAACTGATCCCAGATCGTACAGCAAGACTGTGCTCCGGCACCCCCCGACCCTCCCCATCCACGCCGGGACTCAGTCCTGAACGAATCCGATCGATTTTCTCCACCAGATGGTCAGCAAAGTCCTCAGCCGAACCCTGCCAACCGGGCACCGATCTCCCCCTACCGAGGAGGGACCTGGTTACCCGGAACAGAGCGGCTGGGCGATTATCAGTGGAGGCAATAAGGGTGGTGAAGTATTGACGCCTCACCACCCCCATCGCCACTAGGTAGGCCCTAATAGCAGCTCTAGCCTAATAGCAGCTCATCCCGGGTCTTCACCCAGTGGCGCTCTAGGCGTCTCTTTGCCCGTTTGAGATCCCGCAGTTCATCTGTGAACCACGGGGATGACCTAACCCCACGGGCGCGGAGAGGCCGCAGTGGCGCAATTTCATCCAAGGCTGCTGTTGCCTTCCTGTTCCACAGGTCGACAAGTGCCTCGGGTGAATCGTGGAGCCGATCCAGAGGAACATCCCCTAGTTCCCTCTGGATCCATTAGTCGCCGAGGGCGGGCCATTTTAATAGGCCCTGCCTCCCTACGATGAAGCGTCGCCCCCAGGAAGTCAAGAGTCACCAGATAGTGATCTGACCATGGCACAGGTGAGATGGCTAAGTCCTGTAATCTTAGATCACTCTGCCACTGCTCCGACAAGAAAACTAAGTCTGGCATGTGACCACTGCCCCTGGTCGGACCCCGCACTACCTGAGTCAGGCCCATGGCTGCCATGGAAGCCGTGAACTCCCTTGCCACCTCAGAAGCCATCCCCAATGATGGCAAGTTGAAGTCCCCCAGAACCATGAGCCTCGGGAACTCCAACGCCAGCATCGAGGTGGCTTCGAGGAGCTCAGGCAGGGCATCCCTTACCCTGTAAGGGGGTAGGTACAGGAGTAAGATCCCCAACTGACCCTTGGGGCCCAACCGTAGAAGCAGGGCCTCACAACCAGACACTTGTGGAGCAGTGGCCCTAGCAATTCCCAAGGACTCCCTGGCAACAATGGCGACACCACCGCCCTTCCCCTCACCTCTAGGCTGGTGCCAGATACCGAACCCAGCTGGACACATATCCGAAAGAGGTACTCCATCTTCAGGTGTCAGCCAGGTTTCGGTGATGCATGCCAGGTCGGCCAGCCCCTCCTGGATAGCATCTTGAATCAGGGGGGCCTTATTACATACCGATCTGGCATTCACCAGCAGCAGCCTAAGGGTGGGGTCACTGTGGATCTGCTGCTCAGGGCCCAGAGATGTACCTGCAGGGCTGGAATGAGGGACCGCACTTAAACATCGGACCCGCATTCCCCGAGTGCGGCCCGCCCCACGGTACCCGCCATACCACCCCATGCCCGTCACAACACCTATATGGCTCCCTGGAACCTCCCTAGATGAAATGCTGCCCCTCCTTCCTGGCTGGCAGGACCAACTCTCTCTCTTCCCACCCCATCCACAATCCCCCCCTGGTTCCAGCAACCTGCATGGGCTCCCGGAACGAGCAGGGAGTGCTGGCAAGTCCCGGCATCGACATCTCCTTCTTCTTCCCCCCAGGTGGGAAGGGTGGAGGCAGGGGGCGGGGGGGGGGGACGTCCGTGCGCGGACTAACATCTGATGTGAAGGAGGGAGGGAAAGGAAGTGAATAATAATTTTAAAAAAGGATTGAAAGGTCTCCAATTTGAGTCAATGTTGCATTGTAAAGAGTAAACAGCTTACCATTTCAGACAAAGAGTTACCTTATTTCCACACAATACAGTTGCCTTCCTCAACAGTAGGGTGCTTTTTAGTTGCCATGGTGTTCAACAATAAGCAGAAGTTGTGTCACTCAATATACTGTACTTGCCTAGGATTGACTATGGAAGTAAGGGTTTCATACAGATATGCTGATGTCAAGTTGTAGACTTAGCATTCCCACTCCAAGTGTGTTCTTCAAATAATCATATTAAATTTGAACTTTTATTGTTGTTATTTATTTAGAGGGCCCTTCATAATTTTAGAGTTGAAGTTACAGCTTACAGTTGATAAGTACATCCAGCACTGGTGATTCCAATGCTGCACCTCAAAAGGACTAGCAGGGGAACTTCTATAATTTGCTTCTAATGGCAAGCAAGTGGCGAAAATAGAGACCATCTTTATGTACTTGGTTAGTCTGAAGCTCTCAGGCTGCCAAGGTTATGGGCCTAATGAAATTTAAGGCTGGCATACACTTAGCTTTGTCTTTGAATAGGGCATGGCAATGGCTTATAGCAGAAGAAATATGGAGACTTCTTCTGGACTGTCAAAATGAAGTCACTTTCTTTGCTTTGTCTTTGGCCAAACCCAAGTCCTCATTGGTGCATGCCTCTGCCAGCAATCGGCAGACCAGGAAATGAGCCAGATTCTGTATCTCTCCACATTCACACAACGTGTTGTTGTCTGCCAGCAGCCCCCACTTGAGCATGTTGGTCTTGCATTTAGGGATTCCAACCCCCAGCCTATTCAGGGTCCTCCAAGTGACATAGAGGAGGTTGAGATCCTCAGCTATAAGAACATAAGAACAGCCTTGCTGGAACAGGCCACAGCCCATCCAGTCCAGCATTCTGTCTCACACAGTGGCTCACCATTTCCTTCAGGGTATTCCCAAGGAGATGCCTTCACCTGCTTAGGATTCCCTGGAAATGGCATTGAGAGATATCCTGCCTATCTCTCCAACCCGGAGGTTGTCCTTAAGTATCCATAATTATAGCCATTGATCCCCTTGTCCTCTATGAACTTGTCTAATCCTTTCTTAAAGCTGTCAAGACTGACAGCTGTCACCACTTCTTCTGGCAGGGAGTTCCATAGACCAGTGATCCTCTGGGTGAAAAAGTACTTTCTCTTATTTGTTTGAGAACTAGTACCCAAAAGTTTCATGGAGTGTCCCCTAGTTCTAGTGTTGTGCGATAGGGAAAAACAGTTTTTCCTTATCTACTTTGTCCACACCGTGCATAATTTTATAAACTTCAATCCGGTCACCTCTTAGACGCCGTCATTCAAGAGTGAAGAGGCGCAACTGTTGCAGCCTCAGATGGTAAGGAAGGTATTCCAGTCCCCTAATCATTCTGGTTGCCCTCCTCTGCACTTTTTCCAGCTCCATAATATCCTTCTGGAGGTATGGCGACCAGAACTGTACACAGTATTCCAGATGGGGCCTCACCATAGATTTATAAAGAGGAAAAATGACACTTGCTGACTTATTTTCTATACCCTTCCTAATGATCCCTAGCATTGAGTTTGCTTTTTTCACTGCTGAGGCACACTGGGTTGACACCTTCATTGAGCTGTCCACCAGGACACCAAGGTCCCTTTCCTGGTTTGTCGCAGAGAGTTCAGACCCCATCAGTTTATAAATGTAATTGGGGTTTTTTGCCCCAACATGCATCACTCTGCACTTACTGATTAGCTATATCCCCCTTTAATTTTGTTTCTTGTCCGGTGAGCTTTTTCCTCTGTCTTCTGATATGAGTTTGCTCTTGCCTACCCTCAATAATGTTTGTTCTTGCCATGAAACTCTTCCTGTATCTGAGCTGGTGGACTTGAGGCTAATATCCATTTAGAGGGTGTTGAGCATCATTCTCTCGCTTAGACTGGGGCAAGTTAGCCTTGCTTCTTCCTTGTGGCACCTTAGATGACTGCAGCAACTCTTTATGATGATTGTTCAAATCATCTGTGATAGTCAGTAGGTTTTCATTTCCTGTCATTTCTCACACTCCATGGTAAAAATGAGCCATGATCAATTTGGGTTCGTTCTCTCTCTCTCTCTCTCCAGGAATGACTTGTGAAGCAAAGCCCTTAAGTAATAGTCAATAAGGTCAAATTATCTTAAATCAAGCAGCAGTTATTTAATTTAGAGAATAGAAAGCAGAGAGAAAATCAAAGCAAATGAAATGCAAGCGGTGCAATGAATCTCTAATAGAAGTCTTATTTGACAGAGATTATTCCTGTAGTTAGAGGCATTTGAGTCTAACAAGAAGCCTGCTCTATCAAACCAGGGGTCTCTCTGGTCCACTGACATGCTGTTCCCAGATAACATGCCTCTAGAAAGCCTTCAAGAAGGGTGTAAACCCAAAGCCCTTCCCCTGTTGTTTATCCCCAACCATGAGGGCATTAATCAGATGTGTGAAATGCTGAAAACAGATCTGTGGAATAAAGCCAGTACTCAAAAGCAGAGGGTGGAAAAGTTACTTTTTCAGATAATTCATAGAATTTCCCACCAAGCTTGGCTTTTTTGTTTTGTTTGGTTTTTTGGAGTTGGAGAAGGAAAGGGGAGGGGAGATTTCCAAGTTTTGCATAGGATTAAAGAATTACACAAGCATCATGGCATAACTTTACAGTTGAAGGCTGGTAGACACTATCCTAATTTTCTTCGCAGCAACTTCTTTATTATAGGTATTACGCTGCAGCTGTATATCTCTATCCTGTCACCTTATGAAAGCTTGAAGTCTTTGCAAGTGTCCTTTCTACTTTGGATAAATATATGGTAACAATTATGGGGTGAATCTGCTCAGGAAACCTGTCCCATTTTCTAACCTACTCTTACTTTAGATACGACTGGGTTTTGGTGGAACACATTTGTTGCTGGAAAGTTTTCCAGTATTATGCAGGTCCCGCCTCTGTTCAAAAAAGCTTAAATGGCAAGAAATGTCCTCTCCTTTGTGAGTGGCTGTGACTTCTGCATAGATCTAGACAGTACAGAATTGAGGATATTGCTCTCTATGGTGAGTTGAAGTTTGACATCATTGTTGACATTTTTTTTGTTATTTAAACAGTGTTTTTTTTTAAATGTAAGGAAGACTTTTTCTTCTTCTACACCAATGTCTATGTACTTTCACATTTCAAAGGCAGAAAAATTGCTAAGCAGAGAAAAAGTTTAGTTTGAAGCAGAAAGAAATGGTTGAAGCTATGCAGTCAAAAGGAAAGAAAATCCAGACCATCAACTAACCCCTTTCACTTAAAACATGAGCATGTACCTTTTTATACCCTAACTACCCCAAGTAATCATGAGAACTGAGTATCCAGTCTTTCCTTACCTAAAGAGGAAAAAAATCATATATTTTACTAAGCCCATGAGGCTGTTGAATCTCAGTATACTAGCAGAAGACGGCGAAATGCTTAAACTTCCCTGGGTTGGTGTCCTGCAGGGCAAGGAGGAAGTTCAATCCTGCTGTGTTTGGTGTTTTAAATGCCTGGGCACTCATCTCCACCCATTCCAACTGGCACTAGACCCTGTGCCTGAATATGAAGGTTTTTATATGACTGTTGTGTACATATTGTCTGTGCAGGAAACCTGTCCCGTTCTCTTATCAACATTTGGAGAACAGACTCCTAAGTCTGACGAAGTGGACGTGGTCAGCAAAAGCTAACATTAAAATACAGCAGTTAGTCCTTAAAGTGCTACAACATTTTTGTTTTGTTTTGTTTATATCGCATCAACACGTAACCTCTATGGATTATTTGGCTCCATCCAATAAGTTGCGCAATACAGTAAAACCCCGACTTACAAATGACTCGAGTTACATAAAATTCGACTTACATAATGATTTTGTTCTAAAACCATGTCCCGATTTACATGATTTCCTATGGGTTTGCTTTGCTTCAAGTTGCGTGACATTTTTTCTCCCTATGGGTTTGTTTCTAGTTACAAAAAAAATCGATGTTAGTAAAAGCCTACAGAACTGACTTTTTTCGTAAGTAGGGTTTTTACTGTAACTGGAAGGAGATATGGTTCATAATTTGAGTTAGAAAGAGTATGAGTGGCAGGAGGGAATGGAGGTTGATTAAGCCCTTGTCATCTTGATTTAGCTCTTTAGGGTTTGTATACTTGGAGCAGATTCTTTTATGTTGTACATATCCTACCTTGAATGATAAATATATCTGGGACTTAGGTGTATATTTTGCCTCAAATTTGCACTATTCCTTGTTTCTGCAAGCAACTCCTGCTCTGGTGCTGGTGAAAGGAACTTAGGGCATCCAGATCATAGCATCCAGTTAGAGGCTGTGGTATATTGTTATTGTTTTGTTACATTCATATATGTTATATGCATATGCACTTCTTCAGTTCTTATACAATGGCCTGTCTCCGGTGACATCACAAGCACCGCCCATGACTCTGATTTTGACCATAAAATATTTAGAGAATGGGAAACTGTTGACCTGGCAATGCTAAACATAAACCTGCTTCCCTCAATATGGATCATTGGATTGGGTTTATTATTGTGGATAGGAATGTGCTGCAAGCCTGTTCTGTGTAGATGTTGACACTATCAATGCTCATGTTTCGTTTTAGCTCTTCCGCAACACTAGTGATGCATAATGCAAGGTTGGCTGCCTGGCATGATTATGCTGTAGCATTTGTGTTGAATGGAAGCCGAGATAAGAGTTTCTCAATGTGCCCACATTTTGAATAAACAAGGGCTGCTCTGTAGCCTGAATTTCTTTGCTTCTGCAGGTATAGTTTCAACCATAAATTTTAGCTTTAAGGTGATTTTTTAAATAAAAAAATGGGGTTCAGAGTGGTAAAATACCAATTAATAGAAAGACTCAACATACCTATATATCACAGTTAATGAGCTCCAGTAGATCTGTTTTCCATGCATTTGTCTAATTCATTTGGAGAACAACATAAGGAGAGCAAATACTCATTGGCCTTAACATGTCGTCGTCGGCTGCAACTCGTATCTGAGAATGTAGGAAAGAAGGGAAAATGCCATTGGCATGAATTTGTTTAAGGTGGATCCCAACTTGCCACGAAGTGACCCACACACTATGATCATGGAGCCACCTCCTGTGGCACATACTTAATGAGATATGCAGGATTTAACACCGGAACTGCAATGGACTGCTGCAGCCTTGAGGATATTGACAAGGTGTGCCTTCACAGCCAGTCCATCTGGCACGGCCTCTTCCACCTCCATGATCATTGGAAATCAGAGTTCCTCCTCTGCTCATTTTGCTGTTGGGCCCAATATGATGGTTTCCAGTGGCATTTCCTCCACTGAGGGGGACCATCACCCTGACTAAAGGGGCTCATTCACTCATAACCATTGGCCCTTATATCCAAATCTGAATATTGGCGACCATCATGGTGATCAGCCATGAAGACTGTCCTGAGAATGTAATGTAGTGGCCTTTCATCTGCCTTCCGCCTCGCAGCATGACACCCATGCCACTGATCCAGTTCTGCAAGTCACTTTCTGGTCCGGAGCCTTTTTGGCATGCAAAATCCTCCTCAGTCCCAGGCCAGTATTGGTGAAGCTGCTGCCCTCCATCAAGATGGATTCAAGTAGGATTTAATCCACTTGGGGACCATCACCCTTCCATGTGGACTTTGCCACCCAAGGTTGCTAGTCCTCAGTGTTGTCAGGTTATTTAGCCGCTGCCTGACACATGGTGTTGAGGTGCATGGTCTACTCTATTACCATAGCAGGATAACCTGGCCAGTTTAAGATTTACTTTCCTTTAATTATACACTAGTGGGATTTACCATTTGATTATAGCCATATACTGTATATTCAAATAAATGGATAAAGTTGCTGTTCTCTGAAACGTTGTCTTGCTAAAGAAGCCTATTCCCTCATCAGTTTGATACAGTATCTCTTTCCTGCGTTTTTCCCTTCCTTCTTCTGTTCTCTTCTCTTTGATGTTGCATCTTGCTGCTTTGAGCCTGAGGCCACCTTTTTTCTCTCATGAGCTGGCAGATGATTTCTTAAACAGTATACCTCCAGATGATCTGATATTGTTTTCTTTTCATGTCCACTTTACCACTTTATTCTGCATTTATCAGAGAGCGCTATAGAAACTTGATAGAATGTGTTCCAGATTCATTGCAAGTAACATTTATCACTTCATTCAGAGCAGTCCTTTGAACCTGTACTTGTATTTGGCAAATATGCCTTACCTTGTTGTGTGTGCTAAATATATCTTTATTAGATTAAACACCATCAGCATGGTGATAGCCGTCTCCTGTCTGGCATCTCATTTACTTTCCAATGGAATACTTAATTTTAGCCGTAGGATTGCAATGATCATTGGTTTACTGTAATTTTGATTTTTTCCAACTAAGTTTCTGTTTTCAAATTTTATCTCTATTCCCACGCTAATTGGGAACCTTTTTTATTTTTTAAAAGAGGAAGTCAGGGCACAAATAAGACTTTTTACATATAGCCAGATTAGAATTTATTTGAGAAGAAACACTCTGTGATTTACAGCCTGATCCTTAGATGTCTTACTCAAAAAATAAATTCAGGAGAAAGGTGATATCTTTATTGGTATGCACAAGAAATTTATGCATGCCTAAAGAAGTGATCTTGAATCACAATATTTGATTTTTAGTGATCCAATAAAGGTATCAGCTTTTTCCTGCATTTGTTTTGTGTATGGATCACATGGCTGTCTTTGTTTGTCTACTGAAGGTAAAGTAAAGGTCACTCTTGTTCGACAGCCAGGCGTATCTGACTCTAGGGTTCAGTGCTCATCTCTGTTTATAGCCAAAGAGCCAGTGCTGTCTGTATCTGCAGACATTTCCATAGACATGTGGCAGGTATGACTAGATGCCAAAGTGCACGAAACATTGTTTACCTTCCCACTGAAGTTGTACCTATTTATCTACTTGCAATTTCTTGCTTTCGAACTGCTAGACTGGCAAGAGCTGGGACAGAGATGGAAGATCACTCTGTCATGCAGCACTCAGGTCTTCAACTGCTGACTATGGTGCTACCACTGAGAAGGCCCTATTCCTAGTGAAGGTCTTGCTGGTGTCTTTCATGGTGGGCAGCTACAGTCTGGGAGGATCTGGTTATATGGGCTGAATTCCCTGGGAAGACACACTCTACCAAGTTTAATCCTAGGAGGTTTGAAGGTTGTCATAAAATGATTCAGAGGGCTTGGCGCCAGACTCTTTTGGAGTGGGCTGGTGTGGGTTAAGTAGGGGGAATTAAGGTTGGGTAGAGATCCAGTAAGCCATGCAGTGCAATGTTTTCTTCTATGTGGAGTCAGCACCTGAAGTAACCTTATTTGGTCTGCTTCCTATAAGACAAGCTGTTAAAAAAATGCCTCCTGCTGTCTACTCACACTTTCAGGAGGAAGCCTTATTTTTAAAATTAGTGGTTAAGATGCTGAGGTTGACAACCTGAAGGTCAGCAGATCAGCAGTTTGAGACACTAGTGCTTAATAACCATGACTCTGAATTTGACGACTGGAAGCAGTTCGAGACCTGAGTGCTGCACAATAGAGTGAGCTCCCATCTTTTCCCTAGCTCCTGCCAAACTAGCAGTTTGAAAGCAAGACATTGCAGGTAGATAAATAGGTACCACTACAGCAGGAAAGGTAACACTTTGGCATCAGTCATGCCTGCCACATGTCCACAGAAACATCTGTAGATGCAGGCATTGCTAGCTCTTTGACTGTAGACAGAGATAAGCACCGTACCCTAGAGACAGATATGACTAGCTTTCGAGGAAGGAAGAATGTTATGTAATGTTGAGACAAGGAAGCTGAGGCCCTGTAGATCAGGAGTTCTCAACTTTTTAAAGCCGGGGCCGGGCCACACTCCCTCAGACAGCTTTGGGGGTTTAGTGTAAGGGACCAAAGACAATGAAACAGCCGAAGGGTTTGCTTAACACAGGTTTATTGCATGATGATCCGGAGGAACATGTGGTAATGGCGGATGGTTCGCTCAATATATACAGCTGGCTATACATTTGAATGTGGCTCGTCGACAGACTATTGGTTGCTGCCTGCGTGACGTCGTAGAAGGTCACGCCCTTCTTGACCAGGTGAAGAGGTGGCGGGGAATCTTCCCGCGCTGCTGAACCAGGTGAATCTGAGCCATGAGAGCTGGACGCTCGCTACTGCCATCTGGTGGTCACTAGCTCGCGTCCCCTTACATTGATACAGCTGATGGTTATAATGTTGCACACAGAAAGGTTACATTGATAACACATGGCAAGGGTACATTGTTAAAGGCACAGCTTTACAGAACACAACATCCCTCCCCCCTAGGATGAGACGAAGTCTCTCAGCCAAGATGGCTTGTTGCATGTGCGTTTGGGCCGTGACGAGGGCTGCCCCCCCCGGGGGTGTTATTGCTTCTTTGTTCCCTGGTCCCTTGTCCTGAAATGGGAGAGGGAGACTTGTTAGTGGCTTGCTGCTGTCTGGCGGCCTTAGGGGAAGGGAAAAACTCCATTGTGGGCAGACCGGGGGCAGTCGGGACTAACGAAAAACCCCTCTTCTTGCTTGGACGGGTGGGGGACCACTCCGAAACCCCCCCGGTTCTGGAAACCAAAATCGAACTTAGTAGGGGTATCCGCATTTGTGGGGACCTTCCGCGAGATATGTATGGGGTCGGGTTCCTCCTCCTCGGAAAGATCCCCCAGGGTATCTACGAGGATATCCTCCTCCCCCCTTGGTGGGGGCCCGCAGTCCCCCTTCCCTCCCCCTTGGGCTGAACGGGTGGGGGAGAACCCTAACGCTGACTTTGTCTCTGCTTGGTCTGTGCCCTGCTCATCGGAGACCCTGCGTCGGAGCTGGTCCGCGTGCCGCCTCCAAAGGAGTCCTGTATTGGTTTCCACGCGGTACGACACGGGGCCGGTTTGTTCCACAACTACGCCCGGCACCCAGGCTGGGCCCGTGCTGGCGTAATTCCTGCAATGCACGGGGGCGCCTACACTGAAACTCTTTGTGGCCTCTAGCCCGATGTTCCTTCCTTTGTCCTCTACCCTCGTGGGGTCTAGCCTAGTGAGGATGGTGGTCAGTTTCCTACGCATTAAGAGCTCTGCGGGGGAGTATCCTGACGCCAAAGGGGTCACCCTGTACCCTAGCAGAAACTGACAGACTTGTAGGTTCAGATCCCCGGGGCCCATGCGCCGCAACGCGTCCTTCGTGGTGCGGACGAGGCGCTCTACTTGGCCATTGGTGGCCGGGTGAAACGGGGCGGAGGTGATATGCCGAACGGCGTTAATCTCCATGAATGCCCTAAACTCGGAGGACGTGAAACAACTAGCGTTGTCGCTAATTAACGTGTCGGGTATGACGAACGTGGAAAAGAGCCTCCGCAAATGCCTAATGGTCTGGGCCGAGGAGGTGCTCGTGACTGGGATAACCTCCAACCATTTGGAGAAAGCGTCCACTACGAGAAGGAACAGGGTGCCCCTGAACGGGCCCGCGAAATCAACGTGCACCCGGGACCACGGCCCCTTAGCCGTGTCCCATTCCCTGTGGGGAAGGCGGGCCTCCTCTGGTCTGGAGCATTGGCAACTTTCACAAGTGCCGACCATGTGCTCAATGTCGGCGTCCAGCTGGGGCCACCAGAAGTAACTCCGGGCCAGCGCCTTGGATCGCACGATGCCGGGGTGGCTGACGTGCAGCAGCTTAAGCACCCGCGGCCGAAGGGAAGTGGGAATCACCACCCGCTGCCCCCACAAGAGGCACCCCCTCTCTAGGGACAGTTCTAACTTTTTTCTAAAAAATGGAGCGAACTCCTCCACTGGGGAGGACGCGGGCCACCCTTTCTGCACCCAGGAGCTTACTGCCGCTAATGTCTTGTCCTTCTCTGTCGCTTTGGCAATGTCGGCGGGCACTACGGGGGGCGAATCCAGTACCTCTATCATGAGAACCTGATGGTCCTGCTCCCCCTTGCTCACCTGGCTGGGCGTTAGGGGGAGGGGAGACCTAGATAGAGCGTCCGCATGGCTGATCTCTTTCCCGGGCCGGTAGACCAACGTGTGCTGATATGCGTTGAGAAAAATGGCCCACCTGAGCATCCTTGGAGACAGGATCTGTGGGGTGGGCTTATCTGCGGTAAAGATGCCTAGCAGGGGCTTGTGATCTGTTACAATGGTGAAGGGGAGGCCGTACAGAAAATCGTGAAATTTTTTCGTCCCCGCGACTATTGCTAATGCCTCCCTGTCTGTCTGTGCGTAGTTTCTCTCCACTTGGGACAGGGACCTGGAGTAAAACGCTATCGGGGCCTCCCTTCCGTTCTCCAACACGTGGAACAGCACCGCCCCACCCCCACTGGAGATGCATCACAGGTCAGGACTACTGGGCGTTTGGGGTTGAAGTGGGTCAGTATAGCATCTGACGCTAGGAGGCTTTTGAGCTCACTAAATGCCCTTTCTTGGTCATTGCCCCACTTCCATGCCTGGTCTTTCTTTAGCAGTTTGTGTAGCGGTTCAGCCACCGCTGCCTTCCGGGGGAGGAAGGAGTGGTAAAAGTTGAGCAGCCCTAGGAACGACTGCAGCTCGGGCTTGGAGGTGGGGCGGGGGGCTTTCTTAATGGCTGCCACCTTGGACTTGGATGGTTTTACTCCCTCAGGAGTCACACAGAACCCTAGGAACTCAACCTCGGTTGCGAAGAAGACGCATTTGTCCTTCCGCAGCCTCAGCCCCGCTTTTTCGAATATTGTCAGGACCTTCCCCAACCTCTTGGCCAATTCAACCCGACTCCCCCCCGTTATTAACACGTCATCAAAATAAGGCAACACCCCCTCCAATCCCTTCAGGAGGCGTTCCACGAGTGACTGGAAAATTCCAGGCGCTGAATTCACGCCAAACTGGAGGCGCGTCACCTGGAACGCCCCCTTATGGGTGACTATGGTCTGCGCAGCAGCTGCGGCAGGGGACACCGTAAGCTGCTGGTAGGCCTGTGCTAAGTCGAGCTTAACAAAACACTTTCCCCCGTGTAACCTGGCCAGCAGATGGCTGACTACCGGCACCGGATATGCATTCGGGCGGATCGCCTTGTTGATGGTGCACTTGTAGTCGGCGCATATGCGGACCTCCCCATTGGCCTTTAGTGCGGTTACAATTGGAGTTTCCCACTCTGCAGAATCTACAGGCACAAGGATCCCCTGGCCCACCAACTTGTCCAGTTCCGCCTCTATCTTGTCCTTAAGTGCGAACGGCACCCTGCGTGGTTTAAGGCGAATTGGGCGGACCTCCGGGTCCAGGTCGAAAGTCACTGGGGGCCCCTTGAATTTCCCCAGTCCTTTTTTGAAAACTTCGGGGTGCGCCTTGCACACCTCCTGAATTGGATCAGTCCCAACGGCGTGCATCCCCACGGCGTGCACCCCCCCGATAAACAACCCCAGGGGCTGGAACCATTGAGTCCCGAGGAGGCTGCAATCTCCCCCTTTGAGCACGACTAGGGGAAGGGACGCGGCGTGCTCCTTGAATTTGACCTGAAACTCTCCGACCCCCAACACTGGAATGCTGTTCCCTTGCACGTCCCGTAGTGTGGACCTCAAAGCTTTGAGCTTGGGTCGCTTGTGGGGGGCAATTCCCAAAAACTCCCTCTGGGAAATGATTGAATATGAGGACCCCGAGTCAATTTCCATTCTAATGGGAACCCCTTGGACTAGTACCTCAACAAAGTAGCGGGGGTGTCCTGTAGACACGCTGAACACTGGGGCATCGTCCTCGCTGCCGTCGGAGATGCGGCCCACGCCGTCCTGCTTTCGCGTGGCCTGGGCGCCGTCCTTGGGTCTCGTTGGGCGGTCTTGCCCCGCGGAACGGTCTGCGGAGCTCCTCCGGGTCTCGCGCTTCTTCCTGCACACCTTGGCGATGTGCCCGCGGCGGCCGCAGTTGTGGCACTCGGCCTTCCGGAAGGGGCACTTTATGCGGTCGTGGGCCGCTCCACAGCCGTCGCATCGCCGGCTCTCCTTCCGGACCCTCCGGACGTCCTCGTCGTCGCTGCTCTCTGTGGACGACCTCGAAGTTCGCCGGGCCGCCTGTACCGGAGCCTCTGCCTTGCTCGACTTCGGCCGCCAGTCCTGGAGTTCTTGGACCCCGGCCTTTGTAGCTTCTGCGGCCTGGGCCGCTCTGACGACCTCCTGCAACGTGGGAGGCGGCTCTTGGTTCATTAATGTGCGCTGGGTCTCGGCGTCGTTCAGGCCGCACAGCACACAGTCCCGGAGGGTGATCTCGGCATTCTCCCATTTGCACGGGCCGGCCGCCAGCCGCAGGGCCGCCACGAATGCGGCGACCGTGTCCCCGGGCGCTTGGACTCGCCTCCAGAACGCACTCCGAGCGGGAAACATCGCCGTGGCGGGCCGGACGTGCTCACACACCATCTGCATGAGTTCCTTGCCCTTGAACTCGCTCACCCTCCTCGGTGCAATCAGGTCCACCAAGGTCCTCTTGGTTTCTTGTCCGAGCATCCTGGTGAAGATGGCCCTTTTATTTGCCTCTTCCGTGACTTCGGACTCAATCAGTGCTGCCTGGAAGTCCATCTCGAAGATCTCCCAGTCGCCCGGTTTCCTGATCTCGAAACCGGCGCATGTCTTGGTCCCGTGGGCTGCCATATCCCACCTTCGTCGCCAATTTAGTGTAAGGGACCAAAGACAATGAAACAGCCGAAGGGTTGGCTTAACACAGGTTTATTGCATGATGATCCGGAGGAACATGTGGTAATGGCGGATGGTTCGCTCAATATATACAGCTGGCTATACATTTGAATGTGGCTCGTCGACAGACTATTGGTTGCTGCCTGCGTGACGTCGTAGAAGGTCACGCCCTTCTTGACCAGGTGAAGAGGTGGCGGGGAATCTTCCCGCACTGCTGAACCAGGTGAATCTGAGCCATGAGAGCTGGACGCTCGCTACTGCCATCTGGTGGTCACTAGCTCGCGTCCCCTTATCAGGTTTACATTGATACAGCTGATGGTTATAATGTTGCACACAGAAAGGTTACATTGATAACACATGGCAAGGGTACATTGTTAAAGGCACAGCTTTACAGAACACAACAGGGGGCCAGACGGCCATTTTGCCCTTCCTCCACCATATGGTGTGGAGGAGGTGGTGGAGGTGGCACATGAAATGGCACCATGGGGCCACATCCGGCCAATGGGCCACAGGTTGAGAATCCCTGATGCAGATGTTCAAAGAATCACAGAATTGTAGAGTTGGAAGTCAGCTAGTCTAATTCACATAGATGAAGGAAAGCTACATGTAAAGCAGCCCTAAAAGGCATCCAAACTCAATTTAAAAACATTTAGAAATAGATAGCCATCACCTTCCAAGGTATTCTGGTAGGACAGAACTATAATCACATCAACTTTTAGTCTCCTCTTCCAGCTTTCTTGGGGGGCCATTCAACAATTACGTGATCCTCAAGGGTGGGGGGTCTGCTATCTGAATTACGGAAAATTACATGGGGGTGGGGCAGGGGCTGTTGTAGTTTTGAAACATGGTGCTTTTTTAGGTTTAAAAATGATCTCTGGGAATTTTGATCCAATTTGGATAGCTGATCTTGATGTACTCCTGGCAGGAGATGACAATGACTCTTAATCCTTATAAAGAAGATAGTAGAAGAACACTATCGGGATTTACCTGACATCTTCATTCCTCCCTGCAAAAATAAAATCTCTTCACAAAGGGTGTCATGTATTGAGAATCCTCACTGATATATTCTGCATTAGGCACCAATAGTGAAAAGCTCTAAAAATTAGAGTTTCAATACAAAAGCTCTGGATTATGTAATCTTTAAGGAAATGGGTGGGCGGGTTCGAAGCAAAAATTATGTTCGGATTACATGGGGGGGGGCAATTTCCCCCAAAAAATGGATCACGTAATTGTTGAATGGCCCCTTAATCATTCCTCTGAGGGTTTCTAGATCATATGCTATCTTTGTTGCCCTCCTCTGGAAAGTTTCAACTTTTTAATATTCTCCTTCAGATAAACCTGAAGGTGTATGTTGCAGCAAGTCTGACTAAAGCTGAATAGAATGCATGGTGTTATTTCCATTGATCTTCTAGACACCATTCAGAACGACAATAATTTGTCTTTCTGCCACATCACACTGTCAGTTTATGTTTAGCTTATGGTCTGCTGAGACCCCTAGGTTTTTGTTCACACATATTACTGCCAAGCCAGTTATCACCCACCTTATATTTGCACATATGGTTTTCCCACCCAAGTGTAGATATTTGCAATATCTTTGCTGAAATTCATTTTGTTTGTTTTGGCCTAGTTCTTCAATCTCTTAAAGTCACCTTGAATCTGGTTAACTCAAATCCTGATATTCCTTGTAGCTTGCTTTCATATGTAAATATCATGAGCACTACTCCAACTCCTTCATCCAAGTCATTTATAAGAATGCTATTGGGCCCAGGACAGAATGCTGCAACACTCACTTGTAACTTCTCTTCAAGAGGAATCATAGCTGAACACTCTTTGACTAACTAGGTCTCCCTTGCTCAAAATCCAGCTGTATCCAGCTCTAGGGGACGGTGCTAATCTCTCTTTAGAGCCAATGAGCCAGAGCTGTCTGCATCTGCAGACATTTCTGTGGCTATGTGGCAGGCACAACTAGACACCAAAGTGCAGGGAACCATTACCTTTCCTGCTGAAATGGTACCTATTTATCCACTTGCAATTTCTTGCTTTTGAAATGCTAGGTTGGCAGAAGACTCCTTGGCTACAATCTCCCAAATAGTTATAAATTCACGTAGCAGTATCATTCTCTAACCCACATTTTAACAAGCTATTTTCAAGAATATCACAGGAGCTGTTGAAAGCCTTGCTGAAATCAAAATACACTACATGCACAACATTCCTCTGATCTACCAAACTTGTAACTCCATAAAAAAAGGAGATTAGCCTGGTATGACTTCTTTTTCAGAAGCCTGTGCTGACCATTAATAACAGAGTACAGTATTCTGTTCTATGTGCACACAGAGTGACTGTTTAAAAATAGTCTTTTCTGCTATTAACATCAAACTGACTTGTTGATACTGGCTTCAAATTTTAGATTTTTGCTGGAGAAACTATTTATTTATTTTTGTAATTTATTTATGTAATTTATATCCCGCCCTCCTGGTGGGAAACACCACTCAGGGCGGCTAACAACAAAAGAGGAAAGAGGAAAAAGGGAAAACAAAAATAAAAATAGAATACAATATAAAACAATTAAAAACATTCACAGCTAAAAACCCCAGCTAAAATTCACATGAAAACCCATAAAACCTATGTAAACATTCAAAAAAACAACCCTCACCACCCACCACCCACAATTAAAACTGAGATCCAAGACAGGACAGGTCTGTCTCTCCGGCTAGACAAGCCAGCAGGCCTGAGAGGTGGGGGCACTCATGCCCCACCCATGCTGAAACAACCATGTCTTCAGCATCTTCCTAAAGGGGAGTAGTTCCGTCTGGAGGAACACCTCAGGTGGAAGGAAGTTCCACAGGGCTGGGGCAGACACGGAGAAGGCTCTCTTCCTGGCTCCAATCAGATGTACCTCTCTCATTGATGGGACCACAACTGAGCCCCTCCTGTCTGCCGTGGTAGGACGGGCTGAATTTCTTGTGATGATGTGGTCTCTTAAGTAGCCTGGTCCAATACCATGAAGGGCTTTAAAGGTCAAAACCAGCACCTTGAATTGCACCCGGAGACACACTGGCAACCAGTACAGCTCCCAGAGCAGTGGTGAGGTGCAGGCATAATGCCCGCGCCCCATCACTACCCGGGCAGCCGCATTCTGGACCAGCTGAAGTCTCCGAATGGTTGCCAAGGCCAGCCCCAAATAGAGCGCATTACAAAAATCCAATCAGGAGGTGACCAGAGCATGAGTGACCATGAGCAAGGAGTCCCTGTCCAGGAACGGGCGCAATTGGTAGATTACATGAAGCTGTGCAAAGGCCCTCCTAGCCACGGCTGCCACCTGTTCTTCAAGCAGTAGCCGCGAGTCCAGGAGGACCCCAAAATTATGCACCAGATCTGACTGGGGCAAAGAAGCCCCAGCCAGGACCAAAGATGGTAGTTCCCGGGATAACACGGGGCCCCGCACCCACAGCCACTCAGTCTTGCCAGGATTCAGCTGAAGCCCGTTGTCCCCCATCCAGACCCGGACGGCCTCGAGACACCTGGTTAGGACTTTGACAGCATCACTCGGGTCCCCAGGGGCCAAGATGTACAGCTGGGTATCATCTGCATATTAATGATACCTCACCCTGTGGGAACCAACGATTGGTTTTAAGTAGATATTAAACAATAGAGGTGAGAGTACCGAGCCCTGAGGCACCCCACATGGGAGCAACCTAGGGCTAGACAATCCGCTCTCTAAAGAAACCAACTGAGTCCCCCAATCCTTGGAGCCGGCCCAGAAGGATACCGTGGTCAACGGTATCGAAAGCCGCTGAGAGAAACTATGCACAGGGGTTGCCTGAATGAGGCTTCTTTCATGTCCCCAAGATCCTTTCCCACCAAAGTGGTCCCTATTTATCTACTTGCAATTTCTTGCTTTCAAACTGCTGGGTTGGCAGGAGCTGGGTCAGAGATGGGCGCTCAAACCGTCATGCAGTACCCGAGTCTCAACAAGGTGAGCTTCTTAACCATTGAGTAACTGCAGCCACTATACTGGAGAAGAAGAAAGGTTATGAGCTCATTAGAGGCACTAAATGTAACTAATGTAATTGCAGGCGCACCCCCCCAATAACGGACACAGACAACATTGAAAGTGGATAACAGCATAGGGCCACATTTATTGATTCAATGCCCTAGTCCGAATTATAAATTTGTATTGGTAAAACGACCAATCATAATTCCTAAGGCAAGCAGGCCGAAGTAACACTGGTAAGGTACCACCCCAAAATTGCCAACGGCAATTGGTTACAATGTATCGATTTGTATCAATTTGTTTGTTGACAACAAACAAATTATTGACCGTAGTCAATAACTAACTCATGACCCCACCCTCTGACGCGTATCCGTGAAATCACAGGGGTGATGCATGCTGGTTAGCAATCGTCATCACCCCATCGCCTGGTTCGTCGTTGACCGGACAACGTTTAACTAATTTATTCCTGTCTAGTGTTGTCCAGTCAATTGCGAACCTGCCGGATCTTGTGGGTCATACTGTTTACCTTACCAGTGCTACCCGCCAATGTGACCAAAGTCAACAGTAGGAACACAGAAAGACCCCTATATCAAACCATAGCAACAGTGTGGGATGGGCAAAAAAGCCAGGACCCGGAAGCCAATATGGGTCCCAACCAAAAATTCCCACCCGGCCCCGAAGCGACCATAATATCACACTGTTAACTAGGGAGGGGGTGGAGGGGAAAAAACTTCTCCGCTCCGTCGCTGAGGTAAAATGGCAGCTCGGCTGCCTCGTGGCCACCCCTTTTATAAGGGAGCTGGCCACGCCCCTAACTACCCAGATTCTCTGTCCTGTGGGGGGGGGGGCCCGCAAAGGGCGCGGCGGCCATTTTGGCGCCGCGCTTGCATTGCAGGCGCACCCCCCCAATAACGGACACAGACAACATTGAAAGTGGATAACAGCATAGGGCCACATTTATTGATTCAATGCCCTAGTCCGAATTATAAATTTGTATTGGTAAAACGACCAATCATAATTCCTAAGGCAAGCAGGCCGAAGTAACACTGGTAAGGTACCACCCCAAAATTGCCAACGGCAATTGGTTACAATGTATCGATTTGTATCAATTTGTTTGTTGACAACAAACAAATTATTGACCGTAGTCAATAACTAACTCATGACCCCACCCTCTGACGCGTATCCGTGAAATCACAGGGGTGATGCATGCTGGTTAGCAATCGTCATCACCCCATCGCCTGGTTCGTCGTTGACCGGACAACGTTTAACTAATTTATTCCTGTCTAGTGTTGTCCAGTCAATTGCGAACCTGCCGGATACTTGTGGGTCATACTGTTTACCTTACCAGTGCTACCCGCCACACGGAGGGGCTTCAAAGAAGACCTGACGCCCCCCCCCAGACCGTCAGCTCGGTCAACAGGCCTGCTCGCCAATCGCCCAACAGGAGGTCCATACCTCCTCGCGACAGATGGACCCCATCCCCTGCGTACAAGTCATAATTTTGTAGACTAATATCGGGGTGATGACTGACCCGTCCCCAAGCCCTGGTGGTAAGAAAACGCGCCACCGCCTTATTGACCGCGCACCTAGCACGGTCAAGGGCCAGGAGGTTAACGCCCCCTCTGTAAGAATGGCACGGGACAATGTCCGACCAAACCAGGGTTGTGGCAGGCCAGACATAATGCAAGTAGGCGAGTTCCTCGCAAATCGCATGCTTGAGCGACAAGCCGGTGACCTGGCCCAAATCATTGCCCCCCAGGCGTATGATTAGAATGTCAGGCGGGTCAGCACCCAGGCCAGAAAAAAGGAAAGGCCGCAGCTCCCGCCATAACATCCCAGGCTTACCATGCCCTGCGAGACTGGCGTGGTCACCCAGTCCCAGTCGGGGTCCACTCTGTCGCCGCAGCGTAACGTGCTGCCCTGCGCACATAGCTGTGGCCCACCAGCCATACTGTCACCGGTGTAATACGACACCCAGGGTCTGTAAGAAAATTGAGAAAAAAGGCGGTAAGGTGACTGGATTGGTACTCATGGCGGGAGTGGGCGCACATAAAACTGAAAACATTGCGAGCCCCACCTCCCCATGCTGCGTATGTCAGCCCCAGAGTACCCAAAAGCAGCTGCTGTAGAGGCTGCACCAATCCGGAACGAATGTGTGCCATAACGGGCACCTGGTAGGCCCACCCTGGTGAGGGCTCTGGCTGTCACCTTCCAAAACTGAAATTTAGTAAGGGGAGACCCATCTTGGTGACAGAAAAACGGGCCGTGGTGCATGCCACGCAGTGCCAGGAATTCCTGTAGGGCACCAACCGGACAGATGTCTGCCAAAGAACAACGTAGCAGTCTTACACCACTGCCTACGCCATGCTGATCTGTTTTAGAGGAGCGTATCCTCAACTGGGCCCAGTCTTTGGCTACGTAGACATCTTCGAGTTCCAGTGCCCTACCACTTGCATCCGCCTTAGACAGCATCACGAGTTCGCTGACGCGGAGCGCTCCAAAAAGGCCACCGTTGTAGCCGCATGAAGTGGGCTGCCTCATTTCCAAAACAGAGGCCAGGCCAGCCCCGGGCCAATTGGGTGAAAACCCTGGGGAAATCTTGCATCCGCCTTACTCAGCATCTCAAGCTCGCCGATGCGGAGGGCTCCAAAAAGGCCACCGTTGTAGCCGCATGAAGTGGGCTGCCTCATTTATCAAAACTGAGGCCAGGCCAGCCCCGGGCCAATTGGGTAAAACCCTGGTAAAATCTTGCATCCGCCTTATTCAGCATCTCAAGCTCGCTGATGCGGAGCGCCTCCAAAAAGGCCACCGTAGTAGCCGCATGAAATGGGCTGCCTCATCTATCAAAACAGAGGCCAGGCCAGCCCCGGGCCACTTGGGTAAAAAACCCCTGGGTAAATGGGGTGGCGGTCGCCCGGGAAACGCCCGCGCACGTGCACCCACCCCTCCAAACATGTCTCACCCGGAAGTCATTGGTGCTGTCACACAACCTCCCACTTTGGCCATAAAGCCAACCCGACAGCTGAGATGCTATGGTGCGTGGTGCAAGGCCCTGGGCATACAGGTAAACCATGAACCGCAGAACATGGGTTACTGGGCTCGGCCAGGTTCCTGGCAATCGAAATCGGGTACATAATACTCTGAAGGAACTAAATGCGTGGTGATACGCCTTACTATGCATGGCGCTATTGACAGGCTAATCGCCCGGTTCACCTCTACTTGCCAACATTCCATCTCTCGTCCGGGAGTGGCGAGGGAAATTCCTCCGCATCCGGGGGCCGAGGCATGGAACCGGGAGATCTGCAGGTAGGACAAAGCAGCAGTAATATCATTATCAACCCTTGGGACATGCCTGGCCCTGAAGGGAACGTTGAGGCGCAGGTTGCATAACACAAACCAGCTCCATGACCCCGGGCGATTTGGAAATCTGTGGAGTGACGATGCGGACAACAGCCGCGTTGCCATGCCGAAATTGCACAACCGAGTTGGCCCACTCCTTGCCCCATAGCATCAAAGCACCCAGGGTAGGTAAACATTCCAGATACGTGAGACCCTGCAGGCGACCCTTGCCTGCCCAGGATGGTGGCCACCCACCATAGGCCCACTTCCAATGGAAGTACATCCATAAACCCAGGAATCCTAAGGTATCGGACTGCATCTGAAAGCAAGGGGGAGCCAGGAGATCAGACCCCAAAATGACACCCCGTTGAACTACCTCTGGACCTATGGCCAGACAAGCACGTCTGCCCCGATACCCCGGGTAAATCTGAGCCTGTGGTGGGGCCTGGATAATCCCGCCATGGCGTCGCACCAGCACAGAGCAAATGCCCTGCCCGGTGCGACGACCCTGCCAGCAAAGCTGGGGTGACCATGTAGCACCAGAAGTTCCCTCAGTGATGCCACGCGCTCGGCCAGCAAGACCAAGACAAGGGCCACTAGCCTTGACACCTTATCCCGCTGCAACCTAGAATCCTGCGCTACCGTGTAACTCTCCACCCCAGGAATACTAGCTGTGGAGATGGGCCCTCGGTCTTTTCGGGCGCTAAAGGGACACCAAGTTCCTCCATTAGCGTCTGAAATGTGTTGAGGAGACGTGTATACGTGTCCCAGCCCCGTTCAGCCCCGAATAAAACCATCCAGGGAATGGGCTACAGACCGGGACCCTGACCTGCGGACAAAAGCCCACTCTAGGAAAGTGGTGAAACGCTTGAATACTGAGCCCCCATGGACTAGCCAAAAGGCATGGCATCATTGAAATAATATGCTCCCCAGGACGGGGGTGCAGGGACAGGTCCAACGACCCTGCCCGCATAGACCCTCTTGTGAAAGCTGGCAGCAGCCACCTCCTCCCTCCCCCTAAGGGATAAAAGACTGGGGGCATCCTGAGGGGACCTATTACCCATGAAAGGGATCCGGAACCACTGCCTAGAACCCTGAAGGAGATAACCCGCATCCTCTCCCTTCGGGTACAATGTGAGCCAACTCTCCAACACGTCCACCTTAATTGGGGAGGGAGCCCTTCGGTGGACTAGATCCATCTGCGGCAGTCTTGCCAGCCCCCTGTCTGCCCCACCCTCTGCCCCGCATCCCTCTAGGCCTGGGACAGGCAGAGGCCGCGTGGGGGCCAACACAGGTGGGACACTCCTGTCTGTATTTGGAATTCTTCCCATTGCAGGAGCCATTGTCCGAGAAGGTCCAGCACAGCAGGCGGGCTGTAACCCCCTGCCCCGCTACTTGGCGGGGTGCCTGCGCTGGAGCAGCTCGCTGGACCGCAATTCCACAATGATACATCTCCCTAGGCGCAGTGCGCGTGGGGTCATGTACAGAAGCCACAGCTTCTGACAGGGCTCATCCCACTTCATCTCCGGGTGTAGGGGCACTCTTGTACGGAATTCTTTTTTCCCATAAGCCAACCACGATGTGCGTGGTGGCTAGCCAATCATCGGGAAGGCCGTTGTCGGTACAAAATGTAGACCAGGCATGCGCAGCGGGACCTGGATAGCCCATGCAGTGCCACATACTGCCCCGGGGCAGAAATCCCCACCCCCAGGGTCGTGCCATAATGCAACCAAGGGCACTGGGATAGAATGACAAGTGATGCCCCACTAGCCTCTAATTGGCAAGGCGAAGAGCACTGAACCATCCCGCTGAAAGTGGACTGAGATGTGGGCGTATTCAACTTGACCCCATACTCACTAGTTGCACCCCCGTGAGCCGCCCCCACTGGGGGTTCCGGCACACCGTGGGCGTCGGAGCTCGCGACCGAAATCGAGCTCTAGGACGACCTCCAACGCATTCCAATCGCTGTACCGGACAAACAGGGAGCTGCGAGGCAGCGGCAGGCACAGGCTGGACTGTCTCCATAAGCCCGACCCAGCCGGCCGCCTGTTACAGAGTGACAGCGGTGGAAGTAGCCGGCGGACAGGAGGGCCCGGTAGATCGGAAAAGGACCCCCCACCCACTGGATTGCTAAGGATGCCTCCAGTACAGCCAAAAGTGCCAACCAGGCACCCCCAGCCACAGTAAACCCCCAGTAGGTGGGCCAGGCGGGCCGGGCGGCCCGACGGGAAGTGTGCCAGAGGCCCTGAATTCAGAGCCTGTGCCCGAATAAGCCATGCCCCAAAATTCCAGCCCCTAATTGGCAAAAACATGCTGTGAGGCAGCACCAGGCCCTCCCCCCAATTGTCCCGGCCCCTGGCGGGCCGCCGTGGGCCAAGGGCCGCATCCCCCGCAGGGCCGGCCTGGGGTTGAAAACGGCACGGCACGGGAGCTCATCCTGTCCTGCATGCGCAGAAATTGAAACACTGACCTTAAACAACCCAGTCAGCTTCTGTAGCACTGGATACACTGCAGTCCTACTTAAAGTTTGGGCACCCCTAAGTTGGAAAAATCAGTGAGCGACGGAGCAAACTTCTCTGCTCCCCCGCGCTCTGAAGGCAATAGGCTGGAAAGCCGAAAGGAAGCCTCGAACAAAGGCTGGCAACTCAAGCCTCTTGCAAAGCGGCAGAAGGGAATAAAGCGACGGAAAAAAACTCCTCCTCACCGTCGCTTTATTTTTACACTCACCAGCCATTCAAGGAGTATAGAGCAACACGATCCCTATCCGGGGCTCAGCACCCACTGACTGGAAAGCCGGAGCACGAGAGCATTTGCAGTGCTCAGGAATCAAACTCCGACCCTCCAGGCAGCGAGTTCAGGATCTTAATCCCCTGAGCCACAGGGGTCCGACAGAGCGACGGGGGAAAAAACTTCTCCGCTCCGTCGCTGAGGTAAAATGGCAGCTCGGCTGCCTCGTGGCCACCCCTTTTATAAGGGAGCTGGCCACGCCCCTAACTACCCAGATTCTCTGTCCTGTGGGGGGGGCCCCGCAAAGGGCGCGGCGGCCATTTTGGCGCCGCGCTTGCATTCTTTGACTTCCCTCTGATATGGATACTGTACTTTTATTTCTCTCAGTGTGTTGATTTTTTTTAGCAGTAGTTTCTCCTGGTCTGCATTTCGTAATCTTTCTTAGAAGCATGAAGAGCTTTGTCATCCTATTTTGGAATTGGCCCCATCATCCACCTTCTGTCTAACTATATATAGCTCTGCTACCTTCTCCTACCATGGCAAAAACAAAGGCAAATTCACTGAAGAGAAAGTTAAAATGTCTCCTCTTAACACTGCAAGATCTAGAGGGCAGAGTTCAAAGCATCCAAAGAAGATGCCTTCTTTTAATGACTGTCATTATATTTTGATGTGTTTAATAATACAGCAGAGGTTAAATGAAACATGAAAAAAGGGATGTACATTAAAATTGAGATAACTCTTCCTCCAGTGAAGTGGAACCCAGCAGATGTAGCTGCACACTGTAATTGCTGCCTGCTTCCTGTCAGTCTGATTAAGTTGCATTGTCCCCGCTCCAAGTGTAAGAATCAGTGGCTTCCCATAGGGCACAGCATGGGACGATTGGCTTATGCAGTCAGATCACTGTGCACACCTCCTGCTTGGGCCTGGTAATGGTGCAGGCATGCAATATACGTTGATGACTTATAAAATCAATAGTGCAGCACATTAGGAAACAAAATAGCTGCTTATCTCCCCAATGGTCCAGCCAGGAAGCCTGTCTCCCTCCCCCAGCCCAAAAATTTGGTTGCAAAGTTAAATTCCCTAACTCAACATTCTGGATACTTTCTGTGCATGCCCATACAAAGCTTTTTGTTATGGTCACAACAGCCACAAGCAGTAGGAGGTATAGTGTATTACTGTACTTAAAAATGTTTTTATGTCACTTGCCAGAAAAGAATACCAACTCCACTTTGCTACAGTTAATTATAATCATGTATGCAGTTGAGATTTTTTTTATCCGATGAGCTGTTGTGGCTCAGTGGTTAAGAAGCTTGCCTTGTTAGCTGAATGCTGGCAAGTCAGCAGTTTGAGACCCGGGTACTGCATGATGGATTGAGCGCCCGTCTCTGTCCCAGCTCTTGGGGACATGAAAGGAGCCTCATTTGGGCGTTCCCTGAGTGGAGTTTCTTCCGCAAAAATCCTTTCAACCCAGAATAATTTTTGACAGGAAATAATAATAATAATAATAATAATAATAATAATAATAATAATAATAATAATAATAATAATAATAATAATAATAATAATAATAATAATAATAATAATAATAATAATAATAATAATAATAATAATAATAATAATAATAATAATAATAATAATAATAATAATAATAATAATAATAATTATTATTATTATTATTATTATTATTATTATTATTATTATTATTATTATTATTGAGCTCATTTACTAAAATCCATCCTATTGTTTAGTGTAGTAAGTCACAACCAGAATCGACCCATTGAATCAGTGAGGATTTGTTGAGTCAATCCCTCTGTAAGCTGTATTGATTCAGTGAACTTGTTCTTCTTGATACACTACTTACTAAATGAAGCAACAGCGTAGTTGGAAGAACCTATATTTTGGAGGAGGAGGAGAAAGAAGAAGAAAAGGCAGAGGACTCATCACCATTGACAGACTCAGAGGAAGAGAACTAGACAGAAGCCTACATGGAGCTCCCCTCCCATCCATTTTCTATGCTCTTGGCAAAAAACATCTGTTGCTATTGGAAGAAAGGTGAGTGGATTTGCTTCCCTGTGGATCCGCGTGCCCAGTTGGCACGCATGGCCTCTGGCAGAGGTTAAACCTAGCGAGCACGCTCCTGGCCCCTGGCCCTTGCCAGTAGAGAGAAATTAAGGGGGGTGGATAAATGATAGGGTTTGATTCACCCAATTACCTGACCTGACCAGCGGACCTGCTGAGAAAGTGAATACGTTACCTATTAGAGTAATCCCTCATCTCCGAGTCTCAGTCTCATCCCAGAAGCAAACAGGAGTCATGATTGCCTTAGTCTAAGCCCAAAACAATGGTGTTGTCCCAGCAAGTGTTTGTCCGCACTAATTAACTTCCCCCCGAGAGATTCCCAATTAACCTAAGTAAATAGGTGATGTGATTAACTGTTGGGTGACGGTTTTTTCTACCTTGCCTTCTGATCTATAAATGGTTATGCCTTTTCCTCAATAAACCACTGATCTTATCCTCCCCCATACTGCCTCGTATCGTTCTTTGATCAGTCTCCTCCGGGACCTACGGCTCTCAGCGGCCCCGATTCCTACACCTGGTGACCCCGACGTGATCTACTCGTGAGTAAGCGACCCCCGAGCGGTCTTCCTCAGAGTAGCGATCACACGGTCCGGTTCTGCGCTTGAACCGTGTCCGAATCATCCCGGAGGACAGCGCGGCACTCCGTCTGGCAGCCAGCCGATCGGAGGGACGGCCTGCGGTGAGGCAGTCTAAAGAGGCATCCTACAGCTTGCTCCCGACTTTCGCGGCGGCTTGCGCCAAAAACGCGTTCCGCTCAGGGCAGCTGTGAGCCCCTGACAGCGCAGTGGCCACCGAGGGCCCGTGGCCGCAGTCCACGCTCCGAGCTCTACCCAGAAGCGTCGTCGCCAGAACCTATTGCCTGCCAAAGACGCGTCGACTCGTCCCGAGGAGGAATCTTCCGAGGACCCAATCACAGGTAATATGGGGACCTGTCCTCAGCGACAGCGTCCATCCGCTAGCCAAAGAACTCGTGTAGAGGAGTTCAACATCCTGGCCAGGGTATTTAATTTGCGTTTTCACAGCGGGGAGCTAGTGAGACTTTTGGTGTACCTAGGGGAACACTGCCTGCTTTACCCAGAAGTAGGTACGTTGACCCTTGAGCTCTGGGATCAGATAGGAGACTGCATTCAGCAACCCCCGAAAGCTCCAGGAGGCGTAATTTGCACATGGAGAAAGTGTAGGAAGCTCTTGGCGGAGATAGAGCCAGTCAGGGTAGAGGCCAAAGAACCCCCAAGTCTGCCAGATGCGCCAGCCGAACCAACGGCGCCTACGGCGCTCTATCCGTCACTCCAATTTAGGCAGAGTAGCGTAGGGAGCTTTCCCCCGGTGACAGCTGCAGACGTCACCGGCGGAATGCAAGGAATGAGGAGCGCAGGCGCTTCTCAGAGAGCAACAGGTTCCCTAGCTACCAAAAGTGCCCTTCAGCGCACAGTAGAGGAAGAACTCAGGAAGGGGGAATTACCAGTAGAGGAGCTAGCAGAGCTCAGTCAGATATGTCCCATCCGCATGGAGATGGACGTGCTTACAGGTGCCCAGCAGATAGTACACTCCCCAGTCCCGTATAAGCTTCTCATGGCTATACGGAAAGCCATTTCCGAGACAGGGCTCCAAAGTCGTTTTACGAGGGGCACGCTTCAGCAAGTGTGCGAGAACACCATGTGGATTCCCCATGACTGGAAAGCCGTCATGCGGATGATGCTCACCCCTAGCCAGTATTTAATTTGGGACAGCGAGTTTCGCCTTGAGGCGCAGACAAGGGCTGCCAGGATGGGAGGCACAGTACTTCCTGACCAGTTATATGGTTCAGGTGCCTTCGAGCCCATTGATGCCCAGATCAACTTGCCTCTCGCCACTCTCCAGATGTCGGCCGAGGCCGCCTTTAGGGCGTTTTTCAAAGTCCCAGCAACTGGCAAAGCGGCTAAAAATTACACCGCTATCAAGCAAGGAGCCCAGGAACCCTATATGGACTTCATCAATCGCCTGGAAGAAGCCATTAGCAGGCAGATTGATAATGAGCAGGCCCAACAAGAGCTCATGATGAAGTTAGCCAAGGACAACGCCAATCTAGACTGCCGTAAAATCTTGCAGTCACTAGGCAATCATCCCGATTTGACCCTTACGGACATGATTAGAGCTTGCGCCGACGTTGGCACAGAATCCTACAAGATGGGATTGCTAGCGGCAGCGGTGCAAGGGGGTAAGAGACCAAAAGGAAAGACCCAAGGAGCATGTCACAGTTGTGGCAAGGTTGGTCACTTCGCTAGGGAGTGCCGATCCAAGGGAGGCGGACAAAAGTCCGGCCGTTCCAAGGCTCCGAAAACCCAGTGTCCGAAATGTCAAAGAGGCTACCATTGGGCTCGAGACTGTCCGAATTCGGGAAACCGGAACGCGGGCATGTCTCTGGCCCCGGTCCAAACAGGGACTCCCCTCACCCAAAGCTCACCAGAGCTAGACTAAATCCCGGTCACACTCCAGACATTGCGAGGGCACAGGCCAGCCCCAAGGGTAGTACAGGGTTAGACTTGACTTGTCAGGCGGACGTTACATGCGACCTGCCAGGCACGGTCTATCTGGTGGACTCCCAGTACATGGGTCCACTGCCCAAGGGCTTTATAGGTTTAGTTTTGCCCCGCAGCGTAGCTGGAGCACGCGGAATTTTCATAATTCCAGGAGTCGTTGACTCGAATTTTTCAGGCGTTCTCCAAGTTCAGCTTTGGACTCATCTGCCCCAAACAATCCACAAGGGAGACACCTTAGCGCAACTGATCATGGTTCCTTGTCACTCGCCAGCAGATAGCCAGGGAAGGCTCAGTGACAGCTCCGAGTCCTGGTCAGAGGACCGCTCGAGCGCCAGTGAGGCAGTACAAGGATACCAGGTCTTAGCGACAGTGGAGACCAACATTGAGTGGAAGCAGCACCCCGTTATCGAGGTATTTTTGAACAAAAGAGTGTTCTCAGGGTTACTCGATACCGGAGCGGATGTGAGCGTGATAAGCAGAAGCCAGTGGCCAAGGGAGTGGGCCATTGAGCCGGTCTCCGATGTGTGGGGGGTAGGTGGCATCCAGGAAGCGTTTAGGAGCCGAGAGTGGGTGGAAGTCACAATCCCAAGGGCTGACGGCACGGCGGTAATTCGGCCGCACATTCTTGACGTGCACATCAACCTTTGGGGGCGAGACATTTTACAGCAGTACGGTGCTACGCTTACCTTTGGGTAATGGCGTTGCCACTTAAATGGCTCACCGATACGCCGGTTTGGGTAGAACAATGGCCGGTAGTGGGAGAGAAATTAGTTGCCCTCAAGCAGCTAGTTAAAGAACAGCTAGATGCAGGACATATAGAATGGTCCACAAGTCCTTGGAATTCGCCAATTTTTGTGATTAAAAAGAAGTCGGGGAAGTGGCAACTCCTCCACGATCTCAGAGAGATCAATAAATGCATACAGCCAATGGGCCCGCTTCAATGCGGCATCCCTAATCCGAACATGATTCCCGAGGGGTGGGAGATTCTGGTCGTAGATCTCAAGGATTGCTTTTATACAATCCCCTTAGACCCCCGGGACCGGGAAAGGTTCGCCTTTACGGTGCCGGTTGTGAACCACAGTGAGCCTACGCAGCGTTACGCGTGGAAATTTTTGCCACAGGGCATGCTCAATTCGCCCACCCTGTGCCAAATTTATGTTCACAACGCACTGGCAAAGTTCCGAAGCCTTTACCCTAAAGCCATAGTTTGCCATTTCATGGACGACATCTTGGTCGCGATGCCGCAAATCGGCAGCGAAATGTTTTCTGACCTCCAGGCCAGCCTGGGGGACAAAGGTTTACTCATTGCCCCGGAGAAAGTGCAGAGAACCGAGCCCTTCTCATACTTGGGTCATCGGCTTCTCCGCTCTTTCGCAGCACCAGTTTTGCCTCGGATCAACTTACAGGACTCAGTCACCCTTGTAGAGTTGCAGCAAGTCTTGGGTAACATCAATTGGGCCAGACCGTATTTCCGATTGGATACGGATCTTCTAAAACCGCTCTTCTCGCTGCTAACTTTAGGTAAGCAGCCAGCAGACCGGATAAAAATTTCTCGAGAAGCGCGCTTGGCTCTCGAGAAAGTCAACCAAGTTCTCAGCCAGAGGTGGGTAGATAGGATCCCCCAAGGGCCATATGCTCCGATCTTGAATTTGTACATCGTACGGTCAGGATCCATGTTTACAGGAGCGCTCGGCGTAGATGCCGAGAAAGGGGCGAGTATCGTGGAGTGGGTGTACCTACCGAACACCTCTTCACGAAACATCGTTCCTCCCCAAGAATTGATCTCCGCGGTGGTTTACCGCGGAAGGCTGAGAGCTAGGGACATTTCAAGGCATGATTTGGCCAAAATCGTAGTTCCGTTCACCAAGGAACAAATTCAGCAATTAATGCAGCTCGGTGACTCACTTCCAATAGCCCTGGAAGGATTCACCGGGAGCTTGGCATACCACTTGCCAAAGGACCCCAGACTTGTCTCACTCCAAACGCAGACAGTCAGCTTGTTTGAATTGCTTTCGCTGGTTCCACTTCAGGGAGCCAGGACAGTTTTTACTGATGGTGGTCGCACATATGGTGTCTTGACCTGGCAGGAGGGCCAAGCTTGGCGCACGCTGCTAACTCTTCCACAAAAGTCCGCGCAGCGGGCAGAGTTGGCAGCGGTGAACCTTGCTTTGCGCACCTTTGCCAAAGAACGTTTAAACATCATCACGGACAGTCAGTATGTTAGGAATTTGCTTCACAGTCTACCGGGAGCATACATCACTCCCACGATAGACAAGAATTTGCTTAGCCTGTTTTTAACTGCTCAATTTCACTTGCGAAACCGCACAGAGCCGCTCTATATTGCCCACATCCGAAGTCACCAAGACCTACCGGGTCCGATTTCAGCGGGCAATAGCAGAGCGGATGCGGCGGCAAGGGAAATTCGGCAACTGATGGATCCGGATGGATTCCAGAGGGAACTGGGGGCTTTTCCCCTGGATCGGCAACACGATTCGCCCGAGGCACTTGTTGACCTATGGTGTGGGTCAACGATAGCTGCCTTGGATGTAATCGCTCCACTACGGCCTCTCAGAGCCCGTGGAGCTAGGTCATCCCCGTGGTTCACAGAAGAACTACGGGAGCTCAAACGGGCAAAGAGACGCCTTGAGCGCCGCTGGGTGAAGACCAGGAACGATTCCGATTGGACACTAGCTAGAGCCGCTATTAGGGCCTACCTAGTGGCGATGGGGGTGGTGAGGAGGCAATACTTCACCTCCCTTATTGCCTCCGCTGATAATCGCCCAGCCACCCTGTTTCGGGTGACCAGGTCCCTCCTTGGTAGGGGGGGGGCTGTGCCTGGTTGGCAGGGATCGGCTGAGGACTTTGCTGACCATCTGGTGGAGAAAATCGATCGGATTCGCTCAGGGTTTAATCTTGGCGTGGATGGGGAGGGTCAGGGGGGAGCCAGTGCACAGTCGTGCTGTGTTATCTGGGATCAGTTTGATCCTGTTGCCCCAGATGAAGTGGACAGGCTCCTTGCGGCGGTCCGCGCCACTAATTGTCCATTGGATCCCTGTCCCGCCTGGCTGGTAAAAGCCTCAAAGATGGTGACAGGTGGCTGGGTCGGGGCTATAATTAATGCGTCTTTTCGGGAAGGGATATTTCCTGCTCCATTGAAACATGCTTTGGTGCGCCCCCTCCTGAAGAAGCCATCCCTCGATCCAGCAGTCATAACCAACTACAGACCTGTTTCCAACCTCCCCTTTTTGGGGAAAGTATTGGAAAAGGCAGTGGCGCGTCAGTTGCAGGGGGTACTGGATGAAGCGGAATATCTGGACCCCTTCCAGTCAGGATTCAGACCTGGATATGGTACTGAGACTGCATTGGTCGCGCTGATGGATGATCTCTGGCGAGAGCGGGATGGCGGTCATCCGTCCGTCCTTGCTCTTCTTGACCTCTCAGCGGCCTTCGATACCGTCGACCACGGTATCCTTCTGGAACGGCTCCGAGGATTGGGAATCCAGGGCACTGTGTGGTCCTGGTTTTCCTCATTTCTGAGGGGCCGGACCCAGTCGGTGTGGTTGGAGAGCGAGAAGTCCAGTCCTAGGTCCCTAAAATATGGGGTGCCTCAGGGCTCGGTACTCTCTCCTCTCCTTTTTAACATCTACATGAAGCCGCTGGGTGAGATCATCCGTTCCCACGGGGTGCGGTACCATCAGTACGCGGATGATACACAGTTGTACATCTCGGCCCGTGGGGACCCCAGTGATGCAGTCAAAGTCCTTTCCAGCTGTCTGGAGGCTGTTGGGGTCTGGATGGGGGCAAATGGGCTACAGCTGAATCCTAGCAAGACTGAGTGGCTATGGATAGGGGGTCCCGCCTTATCCCGGGAGCTACCATCTTTGGTTTTGGATGGGGCTATTCTGCCCCAGACCGACCCGGTGCGCAACTTGGGGGTCCTCCTGGATTCGCGGCTGCTGCTAGAAGAACAGGTGGCGGCTGTGGCCAGGAGGGCCTTTGCCCAACTTCGGGTGATTCGCCAGTTGCGCCCGCTCCTGGACCGGGACTCTTTGCTCATGGTCACTCATGCTCTGGTTACCTCCAGACTAGACTACTGTAATGCGCTCTACATGGGGCTGCCCTTGATGACCATTCGGAGGCTGCAGCTGGTCCAGAATGCGGCGGCCCGGGTGGTGATGGGGTGTGGACGTTATGCCCATGCCTCACCACTGCTGCAGGAGCTGCACTGGTTACCAGTTTGTCTCCGGGTGCAATTCAAGGTGCTGGTTTTGACCTTTAAAGCCCTATATGGTAGTGGGCCAGGTTACCTTAGAGACCGCATCGCCCTAAGGACGTCTGTCCGTCCAACCAGAGCGGACCGGAGGGGCTCTCTAATTGTGCCATCGGCCAGGGGGGCTCGCCTCTCTGGCACAAGGAGGAGAGCCTTCTCTGTGTCCGCACCGGCCCTTTGGAACCTCCTGCCTGTGGAACTGCGTCTCCAGACGGAGTTGTTGCCCTTTAGAAAAGAACTAAAAACCTGGCTGGCGGGCCAAGTTTGGGGTGCAGGTGGAGGGGTGGCTTCCGTTGGGTGGTTAATATAGGGGAGGATGCCTGCCCCACGGTTTCTTCAGTTCCTGCACCCCTCTCTTTTTAGGGGTGGGTTCTTATTGCTGGTTTTTATCTGTTTTATTTGTTTTTATATGTTTTTACCCATTGTTGTGAACCGCCCGGAGTCGGCTTTGGCTGAGTGGGCGGTATAGAAATTTGACAATAAAATAAATAAAATAAAATAAAATAAACGTTCAGTTTTGGGTGTTTTTACTACTCCAATTCAGAGTCATGCCTTTTTTCACCAAAATGCCAAAGCACTCGCTAGACAGTTCAATTTGCCACTCTCTCAGGCCCAAGGCATAGTTCGCTCTTGCCAGCATTGTGCAGGGGCACCGGGGGGCCCTCGTGGGGGATCAACCCACGAGGGACAGAGGCCAATCAGGTGTGGCAAATGGACGTCACGCATGTTCCGCAGTTTGGCAGATGGCAGTACATGCACGTTTGCATAGACACTTTTTCTCAGTTCATTTGGGCAACGGCGCAGAAAGGAGAGACTGCTTCCCATGTGGAGCAGCACCTCCTCTCCTGCATTGCAGCCATGGGCAAACCTCGGCACGTTAAAACCGATAACGCGCCGTCCTACAGCTCTAGGCAGCTGGCCACCTTCATGGCCACTTGGGATATCAAGCATACTTTTGGCGTTCCTTACAATCCGCAGGGGCAAGCGATTGTGGAACGGGTCAATCGGACGCTCAAGTCCTATATTGACAAACAAACAGAAAGGGGGGAGCCACCAGCCCTCCCCAAGTCACAGGGCCAGGCACAGCATTGCCTGAATAAGGTATTGTTCACTTACAATCACCTTAATGTTTTTTCGGATTGTACGCCGCAGGAGAAGCACTTCCGCCATTCGGAAGCTCTCCCGCGACCGATGGTCCGATACCGGGCGCCACCGGACCCTTCTTGGAGGGGCCCGGCGCCACTCGTAACCTGGGGGCGAGGGTATGCTGCAGTTATGTCTCCTACAGGTGTCGTTTGGATTCCAGCTCGGTGTGTCAAGCCTCACTTGGAACCTCATGGCGTGGACCCAGACCGACCCGAGTCCGATCCCGGAGATGGAGGACCTCACCCTGACCGAGGAGATCCACCGGGAGAAGCGACGGCTGCGGACGCCAGCACCGAGGATCACCTGGGGGATGGTCAAGACCCTTTGCAGTGAGGCCCAGGGCGCCCTCCGACGCGAGGAGAGGGAGCCGACACCGGAGAACTTCGTAGCAGCAGTCTTCGCCCAGATTGATGTCAACACCATGATCTTCACCATCATCCTGACCCTTTCCCTGCTTTCAGGGGGAGGCGCTCAGGCCGCCTCGTTGGAGGCCAACGATCTACTGCCCGGCGGAGACCTCTCTGCCTGGATGCAGTACAATATTTGGGAGAGGTTGGCGGGTCTCGTCAACCAGTCCGATTTTTGCCTCAGGCAGGACCTTGGTTCTGCTTCGATCCTCAGCACCTGCCTCATCCCTGTGTGCCATTCTCCAGGCGCGCACCCCAGGGATGGGTATTGGCTTGTAAAGAGACTTTTCAGCCCGTACAACCCAGCGGCTTCTTCAGAGTATGCCCGTTGGGAGATGCGGCTAACCATGACCTTGCCGGCTGATGCAGCCACCCTCCACACTCCTCGGGTGGCGGTCAGCCCAAACTCTACCTGTGGATGAATGTACGGCTGCGCCTCAGCTGGTCGTACCCGGCGCCGCTGCCTCAACGTTGGCAGTGGCAATTGGACTTGCAATAACCCGGTACCACTTGGCACCATGTACGCTCATATAACCCTGCCATCTGGTTGGTTCTTCACATGCAACCAGTACACGTGGAACTACATTCCTGCTAATGTTTCAGACTCTACATGTTGTATCAGTCGTTTGACATTGTTACTCCCTACCAAGGATATGGTCACCCCAAGCACAAATGTTACAAATGCTTCAAATGTTCCCTCACTCATACGGCACATTTGCACCACCCAGTTAGACAGCTCATGTGAGAGCAGCTTTAGAGTAATGAGCCCTGCCGAATATCTCTCTTTGGCAGTCAGCATCTTTGGCATGCCAGGCTTAGCCGTCGGCAACGCAAAGAGGATTGGTCACTTGGCTTGCGGTCTAGCAAAAGCCATCAACCATACCTCCTCAGCGATAGCGCTCCTTAATCAAGAGCAGGCAGAGCTTCGCCATGCCATTCTTGACAATCGAGCGGCTATCGACTACCTCTTATTGTTGCACCACCTGGGTTGCGAATCCTTTCATGGTATGTGCTGTTTCAATCTTACTGACAACTCCCGCAAAGTACAGAGTCAGCTCACTGATCTCCACACCATAGTCCAGGGCATCACAGAGGGTTCTGCATGGGGAGCTTGGTGGAGTTCATTGTGGAACTGGATGTGGTCATGGATCCCCTGGGGGTGGCTCCAAACGGTACTCAAGGTGGTTGTGGGGGTGATTATACTAGGCATAGCAATCTGCTGCCTTGCACAATGTATTCCCTCGCTGATCTCAAGGTGCCGCCCCAGAAGGAAACCCCGAGACGTCATTCCCGCTCAACAGCTGATGCCGCTCCTACGCAGAGTCGCTGGTCAGGCTCTTAAGAAAAATTAAAAGGGGAGATGTGGATCCGCGTGCCCAGTTGGCACGCATGGCCTCTGGCAGAGGTTAAACCTAGCGAGCACGCTCCTGGCCCCTGGCCCTTGCCAGTAGAGAGAAATTAAGGGGGGTGGATAAATGATAGGGTTTGATTCACCCAATTACCTGACCTGACCAGCGGACCTGCTGAGAAATCGAATACGTTACCTATTAGAGTAATCCCTCATCTCCGAGTCTCAGTCTCATCCCAGAAGCAAACAGGAGTCATGATTGCCTTAGTCTAAGCCCAAAACAATGGTGTTGTCCCAGCAAGTGTTTGTCCGCACTAATTAACTTCCCCCCGAGAGATTCCCAATTAACCTAAGTAAATAGGTGATGTGATTAACTGTTGGGTGACGGTTTTTTCTACCTTGCCTTCTGATCTATAAATGGTTATGCCTTTTCCTCAATAAACCACTGATCTTATCCTCCTCCATACTGCCTCGTATCGTTCTTTGATCAGTCTCCTTCGGGACCTACAGCCCTCAGCGGCCCTGATTCCTACACTTCCCTGTATGTAAAGGACCCAAGGGAAGAGTGCCGTTGGCCATCTATTTTGGACCCTCTGTCCATTGGCACTATCTCAACCCAGAAATGGTGCTGGTAGAAGAAACACCACAATGAATGCCTATGGCAGATTCCTCCAGATGCAGGATGAACTTCAGTAACTCAGAGATCTGCATCATCCTGGCAATACCAGCCCACCCCTTAAAGGGAGTCAGTTGACTGGAGTCAGTATTGTGAACTAGGTTCTAGTTCTGGACTGGAAGCACCAGGGGTCCCGTGACAGGAACTCAGACCTGAGAGTGACCTCCTGTGGATTGTCAGGAGATGAAATGTGGGATGCCCTACCAACCCTTGTATCCTGTTCGCCTGTTGTAGTAAAAACCAGTTCTAGCTGCAACAAAATTCTAATGCTCACAGAAGAGGGACATTTGAACCAAGCTTTAGGCGTGCGTTAGACTCTTCCGTATTAGACAAATGAATAAGAACTCATTTTTAGATCATGTCACTTGCAGGATGCAAGAGCACCCTGAATCTCTCCCCACCCCACCCCCACAGTCCCTTCAGAGGAAATGAAAACCCACCCAGAACATGTTGTATCCTGAAACCTGGACTATCCAGTCCAATACGAGCTCCATTGATCCTGAGTTTATTCACAGACTCTGCTCAGATAACAGTTCAGAACCTCCATGTCTTCATTGCCATTGTTTGACAAAGAGATAGTATCAAGTATCATTATCACTGGGTGGCCTTTTGGCTAGAAGGGCAGTATATAAAAATGATATTCAATCCTCAAACTCAGAATTATTACTACTACTAGCAGCCTCAGTAGCCTTCAATTATCTTTGCCTTTTAAAGTGTTGTGGCAAAGCTAGACAAGAGACTGTTTTAAAATTAAGAGCTGAATTAACTCAACTGACTAGAATTGAATATTAGAAAAGTTCTGAAAATACTTTTTCATTCAAAAATATGTCTGCAGTACATTTCTGTGAAAAAAATATGCTTGTATAATTATTATCACATGCATTTTCAAGGCTCCCATCCTAGTATCTAGATGTTATTATAGAAGTTATGAAAGAATGCCAAGGTTTTTGCTAAGGAAAGGGCCAATTTTCAATTTCCAGATACTTCAACGAAGGAAATGAAATAATAAGAAAATGTGACATACAGTCAGCTAAAGAGAATGCAGACAGCTCTCTCTTGTGAAAGGCTAAGACTATGTCATGAGAGAAGTCTCTGAGTAACAATTTGTCTCGATAAAATAGTATGAATGATGAGACTTTTTTTAAAAAAAAAAATCTTGGGCAAGATGAAATTCTATCAAATTTCAGGCTTGTTTCTGCTCCCTCACGTGCTTGGCTGATCAACAGTGTCAGAACGAACAGCAAAAGACTGAGAAGGAAGCCTGATTTTTAGATAATCAAGACCTTAGAGAATCTAAAATTGAAGACAGGAATGAAGGGCAGTTTGTAGAGGCAGAGTGGAAATGCTGTTCAAATTTTCTGCCTTTGGGGATCCGTTTTCACTTGGACAGTGTTCTTTTGCAGAAATCCTACACATTGCAAAGGATTCTGGTGGGAGTCCTAAAGACAGCAATTGAATTGCATAGGCCATTGTTCAGATCTTCCTGGCCTCTCATTCATCTTAGGTGAACTTAGATGGTTCCCTTAAGCACGTCCAGCTCTTCTTGGATTGCAGCTGTGTATTCCTGAAAGACAGAGAGTGTTGGTGAAGTTTACTGTCAAGAAAGTGTGGCCGTCACAACCGGTCTTCAGACCAAAGCCCTCCTGGTAAGCTTGTTAGGAACTCTAGGAGTGCATCTTCACTAGACAGTTCATAGCATTTTGATTCTATTTTACCTAAAGTGGTTTATCCTGTAGAATGCTGGAATATGAAGTTTTGTGATTTACATGAAATTTCTGCTGTAGTTTAGGGAAGCATTTTAGAGCTCTCTGGTAAAATCTTTGCTAAATCTGGACAGTGTGGTGGACTAGGACTCAGGTGACATGGGTTCAAATCTCTGTTCATCTATGGACACTCAATGAGTAGAATGTGGCATTGGTAGAACCTCTCCTTTAATATCTCACATTGAAAGCCATATTGAAGTTGTTCTAAGTTGGTTCTGACTTGATGACACATGATATACTTTTGCTAAACCACATATCCTATGAATCTTTTGGATGGAGTTGTGGAAGTTAAAGTAGATTCACTTGCTTGATTCACAATAATAGGGCAGTCAGTTGGCCCATTTATTTATTTATTTTTTATTATTTCGATTTCTATACCGCCCACTTGGTCAAGGCCAACTCAGGGCGGTTCACAATCGTAAAAAAACATGATTAAAAACTGCTTAAAAACTACCCTCCCCCTAAAAAGGGGTGCAGGGACCAAGGGGGCTGGAACTTCACTATACTAGCCACCCAACGGAAGTCACCCTTCCACCTGCACCCCATACTTGGCCTGCCAGCCAGGTTTTAAGTTCTTTTATGAAAGGCAGCAATTCCGTCTGGAGACGTAGCTCTGTTGGTAAGAGGTTCCAGAGTGCTGGTGCAGACATGGAGAAGGCCCTCCTCCTTGTGCTAAAGAGGCGAGCCCCTCTAGTGGATGGTACAATAAGAGAGCCCGTCCGGTCCACCCTGGTTGGACAGACAGACACCCTTAGGGTGATGTGGTCTCTTAGGTAGCCTGGCCCACTGTCATGTAGGGCTTTAAAGGTCAAAACCAGCACCTTGAATAGCACCCGTAGGCAAACTGGTAACCAGTGCAGCTCCCGAAGCAGTGGCGAGTCATGCACATAACGTCCACACCCCATCACCACCCGGGCCGCTGTATTCTGGACCAGCTGTAGCCTCCAAATGGTTGTCAAGGGCAGCCCCATGTAGAGCGCATTACAATAATCTAGTCTGGAGGTGACCAGAGCATGAGTGATCATGACCAGGGAGTCCCTATCCAAGAACGGGTGCAACTGGTGAATTAATCGAAGCTGTGTGAAAGCCCTCCTGGCCATGGCTGCCACCTGTTTTTCTAGCAGCAGCCGTGAGTCCAAGAGGACCCCCAAGTTGCATGCCAGGTTTGTCTGGGGCAAAACAGCCCCATCCAAAACCAAAGATGGTAATTCCCTGGGCAACACAGGGCCCCCCAATCTATAGCCACCCAGTCTTGCTGGGATTCAGTTGTAGCCCCTTGGCCCCCATCCAGACCCCCACAGCTTTCAGACACCCAGACAGGACTTTGATAGCATCTTGCTTTTGAACTTGCTTTTGAACATGAAATGTTTACTTATTCAATGAACTTTTAAAAATTATTTAATAGACTTGTGTTCCTCTTTTCGTGACTGCTGAGGCTTAGTGGTTAAGATGTTGAACTTGAGGAATTTAAGATTGGCAGGTCAGCAGTTCGAGTCCTGAGTGGTGCACGACAGAGTGAGCTCCCATCTCTGTCCCAGCTCCTGCCAACAGAGCAGTTCAAAAGCAAGAAATTGCAAGAAGATAAATAGGTCCCACTTTGGTGGGATGGTAAACAGTGTTCTGTGCACTCCGGTGTCTAGTCATGCCTGTTCCACAGAAACATCTGCAGATACAGACAGCATTGGCTCTTTGGCTATAAACAGAGATAAGCACTGAACCCTAGAGTTGGATAGCTTTTGGGCAAGGGCAACCTTTACCTTTACTATTCTTCTTTTCTGTCTTGCAGGAAAATAATACAACAAACTGTTCATAGTATTTAATAATAGTAAACTATTACATTGTCATATTGAAAGAAGCACTGAATCTGCACTAATTTGAAAGTGGTTTGAAAAATACAACAAAAGGTAATTGTGCAATAGGTGAAGGTTGCCCTTGTTCAAAAGCCAGTCATACCCAACTCTAGGGTTTAGTGCTCACCTCCATTTATAGCCAAAATGGAACCAGCAATGTCTGCATCTGTAGACATTTCCATGGACATATGGTTGGCATGACTAGACACCACAGTGCACAAAACGCTGTTATCTTCCCACCAGAGTGGTACCTATTTATCTACTTGCAATTTCTTGCTTTCAAACTGCTAGGTTGTCAGGAGCTGAGACAGAGATGGGAGCTCACTCCATCATGCAGTACTTGGGTCTTGAACTGCTGACCTGCCGACCAAAAGCTGCCTAAATAAAAATCTAGTCTTTTTTCTGTCAACAAAAGTGAAGCAGGGAGGGAACCAGCCTAACTTCCCATGGAAGAGAATTTGGAGTCACCAAGGAAACTCTTTCTCATATCCTCCCCAACTGTATCTGTAAGGGGGTAGGTGGTAGAGAAAGGAATGCCTCTTATGGAAATCTTGAGATCCATACAGGATTATAGAGAAAAATAAAGTATTTCAGGTAGTCAGGGCCCAACATGTATAAGGTTTTATAGGTCACTAGCATAGTTTGCCCGGCCGTGCCGGGCAGTTTTTATTTGCATGTGTGTTTTTTTTTTTTTTTGGTTAAGGGTGGTTTGGATGGGTGTGTTTTGCATTTGTGGTTTGTGACTTTTTTGATCTATTTTATTTGATTTATTTGTGATTTATTTGTGATTTTTCTGACTTGTTTTTACTCTTGTGGCCTCTAGGTGGGGCTGTTAGTAGTAGTGTTGGATTCTCTTTGTGTTTGACTTGTTTTTTCTCTCCCGGCCTCTAGGTGGGGCTTCTTCTGGTAAGTAGTCTTTGTTTCTTCATTTCTGTTCTGGAGTCGTGGAGGGAGGACATGCTGGTGAGTTCTCTGGGTTTTCTTTCTTCTGGGGTTTTTCTTTGTTTTGTTTTTGTGGTGGTGGGCTGGGAGGTGTTTCTGTTTGTTCTTTTGTGGTTTGGTTGGGTTTTAGGTTTGTTTAATTGGTTTGTTTATTTCTGGTTTGTTTAATTTTTGTGATTTCTTTTGTGATTATTTGTTTAATTTGTGGTATTTTTGTTGTTTGAGTTAGGTATTTTTGTGTTGTAGTTAGATGCTTTTTCTGTGATTTCATGTTATTTTGGGTGTTTTTGTTTGTGGATTTTGTTGTTTATTGTTTTGTTGGTTAATGTGTTTATTTATTTATTTATTTATTTGTGTATTATTATTTTTGGTGTTTGGCGTTTTGGGTAAATGTTTTGTTTTGTTGTTGGTGTGTATTTTTGTGTGAAGAACGGGCTGCCTGTCAGTTCCTCTTTTACCCATTGCTGCTTCGAATTTTGGTTTCGATGCAGCAATGGGGAAAGGAGGTGTCGGCAGTCAGCCCGTTCTTCTCCCAGCTGGTAAGGTTCGTTAGGTAGGTCGGGGAAAAAGGAGCTATCTCCCTGACGATGCTTCTCTCCTCTCTGCCTCCTTTTTTCCTGGCTTACTTAACCGGAGATCGGCAGGCAGCGATCTGTAAGGGGTGGTGCTCTTCCTTGTGGATTGCTGGCTGCTGCTTTTGTATTACCTCTCTCGGAAGTACAAAGGCAGCAGCTAGTCATTCGCCAGGAAACGTGCTTCCCCTGATGAACTGCTGCCTGCTGGTGGTATTTTTTCCCCATCCCAGCTCAACTCCGGTGGTGGTCTCGCCATGTCTTCGGCGGGGTAGCGTGGAGGAAAGGGAGTCCCTCTTCTCCCTGTTGCTCCAGGAAAGAAGGCTGGTGGGTGTCTCGCGGTGGATTTTTGTGGCTTGTTTGTTTTGCGAGGCTGTGAGGTGCTGCGTCTGCCTGCTGGGGACTTGCACTCCCGTTGCATTTTTTAAGTTTATTTTTCACGTGCCAGATTTCTCAGTGTTATGCGCGCTCATGCTCTCCAGCCTGATTGGCTGAAGTGCTCATGGTGCATAGGACGCTGGGACTTGGAGTTTTGTTTGTGTTTGTGCGGCGTTTTTTCCCCTGCGGCTTGGTTTCTATTGGGCGTGCTGCGGTTCCCAACATTCTTTTTGCTCATGCCTCTCAGCCTGATTGGCTGAGGCACACCACAGTGCAGAGGATGTTGGGAATTGAAGTTGTTTCCCTTTGTTCCCATTTGTGGGGCTGCTGCCCCAATGGCGATGACCAAAACCCCGCAGCGCTGAGAAGGCAGGGGTTACGATCAGTGCGGAAGGCTAGGTCAGGGATGGTTGGGCCTGGTGTGGGAGCCTTTGAACGAACCCAACAGTTAACCCCTCTTTTTATAGGTATAAATAACCTGAAATCTGAAAGAGACAAGTAGCCAGTGAGGTTGTTGTAGCAAAGAATTTCTGTTCTCACTATAATTGTTTCTTGGAGGCATCAGTTGGATCCATGGGATGTCCCAAACATTTTTTAAAAGGTGGCCTCATGAATACTGCATCATCATAACTCAAACAAGATGGAACAAAAAACATGGCTTTATTAACATGAAGATAAAACTTGATGCCTCCAATAAAACAATCCAACTATTTCAGAACGGCCGTGTTGCTCTTCTAATTTAATTATTTAAATAATTAAAGACCAAACCATGGACCACATTACATTTAAGTGTCCCTTTCGTGCATTCAGAGTCATATTGGAGGATTTGCATAGTGCCACATAGTGGCTTTCAAACCTAGACGTGGAACTTGAGTTAGGAGCTTGAGATTTGTGCTCACTGTATATATCAGCATTAGTGTAGACAACTGAAGTTCATCATACAACAAATAAATAAATTAAAATAATTTTAAAATTGTTTTTTGTATGTTTTTAATTCTTGCCTGTGATTTTGTAAGCTACCTTCTCAATGTTGGTAGAAAGGCAGCATAAATGTGCAATTAAAAAAAGAAATACAATAAATAAATATAACATCTAAATGTTTCCTGTTCATGGTTTGCTTGTTTTTTGTCCAAAAGACGCTCTTGATGTCTGTTTTCGCAAATATATTCTCAGGGCCATGTTCAATAAATGTGTGGTAGCCATCTAAAATCTCTTTCTGGGCATGGCATGATAATTAAAGTCTGGGTTATGATAACAAGGACCCAAACTCTAACATAATTTTTCTTTCTTCAAAATGCTGTACCAGGAGGAAATCTTTCCCCCCCACATTTTTGCAACACTGAGCTATAATATGGGTGAACTTGATCCAAGTTTCTGCAGATTGGGGAAAGGATGTATGAAAACAAAGCCCATATGTGTCCAGATGGGCAGCCAAGCAGGTAGTGGGAGCGGATAGGCTCAGCATTAAGTTCAATAGAAAGTTGCCTGCAGGCTCTCTGCTAACTAATCATTATTTACATACTCCAATATCGATGATGTGAGCACACGGAGTGGGGGGAGGCTTTGAAAAGAAAATCTCCACTTTCAAACAGAGCTTTAATTATTTGCAAAAAGCTTCAATTGTTTAATAGATAATGTCACGGATTGGTTTTCTCAGTGTGGTGTAGAATTGTCCAGAACCCCCCACAGTATGATAAATAAGCTCCTGATGCTGGAATTGATTGATGTTTGGCATAAAATATATTCCTATGAGTTTGCCTTTTCCTTCTGTTCACCAGTTTCAAACAAATAATCTTGGGCTGGATTAAACATACTTACTCACAGCCCAATTATGCAATTCAGACAGAGTTTTTAATTGTTAAAAATACAAAGCCCTAGTCTCATCTCCCAAACAGCTTCCTTTTTAATTGGTAGTAGAAGTAAAAATAATGTTTTACATAGATGTAAAGTGAATGTTTCCCAAGCTGACAAAAAGGCTTATTGCTTACCAATGTCCCATCATCTTTAGTCACAAATGCCATAAGAGCCTCATTTAAGGCACCCTCTAATGTATATTATTAGGTTGGTAAGGTAAAGGTAAGGGTCGCCCTTCCTTGATAGCCAGTCATATCTGACTCTAGAGATCAGTGCTCATCTCTCTTTATAGCCAAAGAGCCTCTACCATAGTCAATCACAGTTAAGAGTAGGCCCATTTGAATTGGCAACTAAGTAAAGGTCTCCCTTGCTCAAAAGCCAGTCATATCTGACCCTAGGGTTCAGTCCTCATCTCTATTTATAGTCAATGCACCAGCACTGTCTGCATCTGCAGATGTTTCAGTGGACATGTGGCAGGCATGACTAGACACCGGAGTGCACAGGATGCTGTTTACCTTCCCATTGAAGTTGTACCTATTTATCTACTTGCAGCTTCTTGCTGTCAAACTGCTAGGTTGGCAGAAGCCATGTCAGAGACGGAAACTCATGTCGTCATGCAGCACTTGGGTCTCAAACTGCTGACCTGCCAACCTTCCAGTCGTCAAGTTCAGCATCTTAACCACTAAGCCACTGCAGTCCCATTAGGTTGGTATATCTCCTTTTTCTTAACCTATAAGAAAGGGGTTGGGCAGTGTGTGTGCGGAATGTGTTTCCACACATGTCCAGCCTATCCCATGATGCGCCGTGCACACCTACCTTTTGTTCCTGAGATCATCGCCACAAGGGTCCAGGATCCGGCAGTGGTGCCAATGCCCCACGAACGTGAAAAAATGAAAAGACTACAACCCCCAGCGTCTCCTGTGGCCAGCCTCAGCCAATCGGGAGCCCAACCCAAGTGCGTGCGAGAGTCAGGACAACGGACAAGTGCATGGGAGAGGCGGGGCGGCAGACACGATGGAAGCCACCCCAACGGCCACCGCGCCAGGCCAGAGAGGAAGAAAGAACTGGCCACAGCGTGAGACGAAGAGGCAATGCGAGGCCAGAAATTTTGCAGACTCCCCTTTCCCCCATCCTTCCCTCTGCCCTTCCACCGCTGCTGGCTGGACCCAACAGCAGCAGCCCCCTCACTCACAGCCGGGCAGCACAGGAGCTGAGTGCGGGGCCTGTTGCTTTTTGGACTGGCTGACAGCGGTGGCAGTGGAAGGTCAGAGGGAAAAATGAGGGGAAGAGCAGGCTGCAAAATCCCCAGCCTCGCATAGCCTCCTCGGTGAGACCCACATTACTGGCAGGGAATGGAGAAAAGATTGCATCCACCTCCCCCCTTCCCTGCCTCCCCCGGGGCACCAACAGGTTAGGGGGAATGGATCATGTCCACCTCCCCCTTCCCTGCCCCCTGGGTGCACCCCCTTCCCTGCCTCCCCCCCCGGGCGCAGGAAGGAAAGGGGGAAACGGACCACACACCCCTTCCCTCCCTACTCACCCGGGCACCGGCAGGGAAGGGGGAATGGATCGTGTCCACCTCTCCACCCTTCCCTGCCTCCCCCCAGGCAAAAACAGGGAAGGGGGAATGGATTGCGTCCGTCTCCCCCCTTCCCTGCCCCCCCCCACACGCAGCCAGGGAAGGGGGGAACGGATCGCGTCCGCCTCCCCCATTTCCCTGTCTCCCCCCCCCCCACACATACCTTCTCAAAATTAAAAAAACACAAAAATAATAACCCCCGGCAAGGCTGGGCAATCAGTTAGTATTATTATTAATATAGATTTCTCACAGTGCATCACTCCTTGAGTCTAGGGTACAAAATCTGTCGGACCCTTTTTTCATTTCAGGAGTAACTGTTGCAAACATGAAACATCAGTACTTGTGTTCATATTCTGCTCCTTTCAGAACCTCGCCTTGATTTGTAACAGTCCAGTTGCTTCAATTCACTTAATCTTTGTTTTGTGACTTTGTTTCATTTCAGTATTATTTGCTTTGGTTTGCTTCATTTCATTTTCTTCATAACACACACACACAAATGAAATGAACTAACCTATCAAAACAATGGACTTCATAAATATCCCAACTGACCAGTGCATTATCAAGTGCTGCAGCACATAGCAAATTATCCAACCACAGGTTTCAAAGTCTTATATAAACCATGGAAATTGTCATTCTGTCATCTGATTTGATTTATAAGAATGCAATATTCCGTGTTATTAGAGTCAACATGTGAGCTTCATGAATAAGACTGGCAAAAAGTTGATAGACTTAATTCAAAGCTTTCTTTTCTTATTTTCTTATCAGAGTGTTACACGATTTAAATTTGGACATACAGGAAATATAGGTGACAATTAAAATGTTAGAATCTTTTTGACCAGAAGCAGTTTAGTTCAATAGGAATATTTCAGCCATTTACTACTTCTTCTTTTGTACATGTGATAGGACATGTATTGTATCCACATAGTCTTTGAGTTTGACAACTGGAAGGTGGGCAGTTTGACACCAAAGTGCTGTGGGATGGAGTGAGTGCTGTGGGATGGAGTGTATAAGACCATTTTACCATTGTCTGTCCCAGCACCTGCCAACCTAGCAGTTCAAAAGCAAGAAATTGAAAGTAGATAAATAGGTACCACTTTGACAGGAAAGGTAACAGCATTCTGTGAGCTCCAGTATCTAGTCATGTCTGCCACATAACCACTGAAGTTAGGGTTGTCATATGTCATGGAAAACCAGGATTGTCCCGGATTCAAGGTTGGACAAATTGTCCCGGCCAGTTCAATAAAAATCATGTTAAAGTCCCAGATTTTCAAAACTTACTCATTGTGTATTATAACACACCATTAAAATAAAATTGAACTCTCACCATCAAATGAGCGATTTCCTGCCACATTGGAGTTGGAGTATACCTGGAGACAAATCTTAACGTCCTCACCTCACACCACTGCCCAATAAGTGTGACCAGTGTGTTTCATCTCAACTGTTGTAAATAAATTAATTAATGTATTGATATATTTAATGTAAAAGTGTTTTATAGGTGTCATTATATTATGTTTGTTTTTAAAAAGGCTATTTTGTAGATAAGCTGCACATTTTTGCCACGTATACAGTACTTCTGGTTTTGTGGGAGAGAATTATGGCAACTCTAACTGAAATGTCTACAGATGCAGACAGCACTGGCTCAGGAAGATGAGCACAGCACTCTAGAATTGGACCTGACTGGTTTTTGAGCAAGGGAGACCTTTACCTAAATGTTGCATTAATTGACTTTCTCCACATTAACAGAAAATTTGTCCTATATCCAAGTCTTTACAATATTATTCTTTGATCTTCCCACTTCTCTTTAAAGTCTGTTAAGTGACTTTGAAATGGTCCATACAGAATTTTGTCCTGGTGAGCGACACTCTTTGGTATTCATCCATTCGGCAAATTGTGTCGTTTTTGCTCTTCGTAGGTTTAGCTTAGCCGTTCTGCTTTTATATTTGGAGTTTGAGAAGTATGCAGAAAACTTTTCATAGTTTCATTCTTTTCAAGGCATTGTCTTTAAAAAACATTTTTACAGCCACATTTTCGATTAAAATATCCTCTACTCCTCTCATATTTAGAGAGACTATGCTACAGGAGGAAAAAACTGTTGAAAGGGAAGGTGGATGGGTGGGAATAAAAATTCAACTTTTCACCTGTATCCAGGATTTGGATTTAACATTAGCACTGAAAGATCATTCCAGAAAAGTGGTTGTGGTGGGCAGAAGTAATGGGGTTATACCGTATCAACATTTTCGGAAGCTATTTTGTTTCCTGATGAAACAGGTGAAAGGATTATAGTGTTTGGCAGAAAATTGGAATAGGGAAAAACTGGGATTAAGGTTTGGGAAGAGACAATGAGTGAGGAGGGAAAAAAAGAAAGGAAATGAACAGGACAGAAGAAAGGCAATTGAAAAACGAAGCTAGGCCTTCTAGACGGTGACAGGGAGCAGCTGGAATGCGTTACCAAAAACCTCTTGCTTCCTCCAAGAGAAATTGAAAACATTTTATTCAAACATAATAGAAAATAAATGCCCGTGTAAGTTTCAGATGGAACTGCAGTGGCTTAGTGGTTAAGATGCTGAACTTGACAACTGGAAGGTCGGCAGATCAGCAGTTCGAGACATGAGTGCTGCATGACGGAGTGAGCTCCTGTCTCTGTCACAGCTTCTGCCAACCTAGCAGTTCAAAAGCAATAAATTGCAAGTAGATAAATAGGTACCACTTTGGTGGGAAGGTAAACAGGATTCTGTGCACTGTGGTGTCTTGTCATGCCTGCCACATGTCTATGGAAACATCTGCAGAAGCAGATAGCGCTGGCACTTTGGCTATAAATGGAGATGAGTACCGAACCCTAGAGTCAGATATGACTGCCTTTTGAGCAAGGGAGACCTTTACTAAGTTGCCAATTCAAATAGGCCTACTCTTAACTGTAATTGACTATGCTAGAGTAAAACTCCCTGATCAAGTTTGATGCAGTTGCCTCATGCTGAAGCCAAACCAAATCTCAGACTAAAACTGGTTAGCTTTTTCTAAAAATAATAGTAGTTTCAAGTCAGAGATTACTCTGAGTTGAAAGGATTTTTGCTGGAGAAACTCCACTCAGGGGACGCCCGAATGAGGCTCCTTTCATGTCCTCAGGTGCAGCGCTCGGGTATCAAAACCTGAGCTTCCAGTATCCAAGCTCAGCATCTTAACCACTAAGCCACCAGGGGAATTGCCGCTTTTTCTAATCATCAGTGCAGTGATATGCAAGTGTGATTTTTAGTTGTCCAGAGAACTGTCACAGTTGAGGAACTTGCACAGTATATCTTCAACCCAACATTTGATGGTGGGTTCTGAACTCAGGTTTTGGGATGCAACAGCCAGTAGATCCTATATTTACATGCCTCAGCTGGACAACTGTATTAGTAGTCCAAATTCTTATGGAAGAACACACGGCGAACCCTCTTAAACATCTTTCTTTGCACATATCCAGAGGATGGTTGAACAATGAAATGTTCCTTCATTGTCTCTTTTCTTTACTTGCTGCATGCAGGCAGAAAGAACAACAAGCTACCAAACTTTATCACCCAGGATTCAGAGGGCAGTTCTGGAGAACAGACAGGAATGTGATGCAGCCTAGACTGTTCAACATGCATTAAAAGTCTGAGTTATCAACAACGTCCTTTAAAAAAAGCCAGTAAGAAATTCTGAATGCCCAGCTGGACTAATTCTATTTAAAGAGAAAGAAACAGAAAGGAAAAAGAAAGGAAGGGAAGGGAAGGGAAAGAGGGAAAGCCCACACATTTCTGCTTAGCACTTGCCTTTATTTAATAATAATAAATGTGTAGACCATATACACTACATAGCCACTTTAATGCAAACAAATCTCCAGAGGGTAGCAGTGTTAGTCTGTTGTATCAAAAACAACCAAATGATGTTTTAAAGTCAAACAAATTGCATCAAGCATACATTTTCACAGACTGTATACCACCTCTGCATGTGAAGAAGAAGGTCACAATACACATATGTTAAATAAAACTGCTTCATCTCAATGATGTTACAAAACTCTTTACATTATAGAGTGGTTTAGAAAGACAAGTAAAAACAAGGACAGCACTTCATTTGTATAATGAACAGATAAAAGAGGGGGGAAAGTGGAGTAGAAGTCAAGGAAATAAATACAGCATTTGCTGGCGTATAAGACACATCGGATTATAAGATGCACCCATTATTACCAAAATAACCCCGTATCAATCAATCAATCAAATTTTAATTCATACCTCGCCTTTCTCTGACCGAGGCCAACTCAAGGCGGCAACAACATCACAATCAATACAATATAATACAGTACAATTCATATAATACAGTACAATTCAAAAAACAGTTTACAAAGTCAAATTACAATACAAAAATCATATCAAAAATAAACCCAAGTCATAACAGCTACATTATAATATGTTAGCAGCAATGACATCTCATCCCCCAGCCTTTTAAGTCTGAGGGGGGAGGACGGGGCCCAACAATGGCAGGTGGAATGGCCGGAGGGCCTCTTTGCCCTCACTGGGGCCAGCAAACGCGGCGGCGGCAGTAGCTCATCTGGCACCCCCGCATTTCAAGAGTCCGAGGGGGGAGGGCGGGGCCCAACAAACGCCAGCAGGTGGAGTGGCTGGAGGGCCTCGTCGCCCCCACCGGGGCCAGCAAGCGTGGCGGTTGCTGGCCCCGGTGTATTGTATATAGGCCACTATATACAATACAAGAGGCACCCCATTTCCCCAATATATTTTAAGAGGGAAAAAGTGAATCTTATATGCCAGCAAATAAGGTAGATAGATAAAACAGTATATTTATGCATTCTCAGTAGGTTCACAGCAGTCACCAAGTACCAGGTAGCATCATCTTTAAAAATGGCTCTTCTGGACAAGTGTGATCCTTCACCACCACCACCATTACCACCACCCTCTGCCTTGCTGCTGAAAGTTTCATCTTGTACATATTTCCCCTACTGTCTGAGTACAAAGGACACACAGTCTTCACAATTTGATATACATGCTTCATTCCTATTCATATGTGATAACACTTATATAGATTCTGTACTGTAATATGTTGAATCCTGCCTGTTATAGGATGAACAGCCTTTCAAAATAGATACATCTTAGAGAGCAAGTGAGGTATTCTATAACTGCAACACATATTGATGCTCACATGTGGCACCTGGATTGCCAACATAGCACAAGGTTTACTTATTCATACCTGCCCCGCCATGGGCACATTTGTGCATGCATAGGTGCATTTTATGTCTAACATAAATGTATCCACTTTCACTCCGGGGGCCTCTGGAGATCTCTGCCCCAAAGCCCACAAGGCTGGTCTCCAGCCCTACAGGCTTTGGGGCAGAGATCAACATCAGGAAATTTGAGGGAAACCTTTGCATCACACAACGTTAACTTAATGTTGTGCGGTGCAAAAGTTTTCCTCAAATTTCCCAACGTTATCCAGTTTTAACATTGTGTGGTGCACATCGTTATCCCGAGTATTACTGTACAAGGAAATAACAACACATTGCAAAGATGAAAAAACACATTCTTTTAAAAGCAGGTATTTGGTCATTGAATGCAGTGGCGAGAGATTAGTTTTCATGGGATGGTCTGTTTACTATATTATAATGTGGTTGTAATTGTTCTTCATTAGTAGATCTTAAATAGTGGTATATGCTTAATTGTGCTTTAATACTGCAGTTTATCATAATTTATGTCTTTTAGTCTTTTGTAAGGGTCCCTTTTTTGTGAGAAAGGATAGAAATGAAGGAAATGAATGAATACTGCATTTGTTGGCATATAAGACACCCCCCCATTAAAATATACTGGAAAATGGAGAGTGTCTTGTACTGTATATAGTGGCCTATACCGGGCTATTTTGGTAATAACAGGGTGTGTCTTATACTATGGTGCGTCTTATACAGGTACATAGGCAAATAAGGTGCATAAAACGAAAAGACAAAGCAAGAGAATTTGATGAGCCCTGGTGAGGTAGTCACTTCAGCGTTGCAGCAGAGTTGCTACCGCCACCCACTGCTTACAGACAAAGATGTCCACCAAGAGAAGTTATGCAACCCCCGAGCATCTTGAAATATGTATTGTCCATTGCTTTGAAATTTGTATGACACTGCATTATGATGTTTATTTTGAATTTTTGTAGTGTTATATTTTTACTGTATTACACTGATTCTGTTTTTTGAATATTTAAATGTATTTATGTATTGTTTTTGCTTTGTTATTTTAAAATTGTAATTTTGATGCTGTACTGTATTTTTGTTTTGTTGATTTTTGAACATGTTGTGAACCGCTTTGAGTTTGTCATTGACAAAGGAAAGCGGTATGTAAGTTCAAATATTACTACTACTACTACTACTACTACTACTACTACTACTACTACTACTACTACTACTACTACTACTACTACTACTACAACTACAACAACAACAACAACAACAACAACAACAACAACAACAACAACAACAACAACAACAACAATAATAATAATAATAATAATAATAATAATAATAATAATAATAATAATAATAATAATAATAATAATAATAATAATAATATCACTCCATGGTCAAGAGGAGGGAGAAGCTGTCAGCACCAGTGGTAAAGATAAGCCACGAAACATGCAGCCATGTCAAGTCAAGGTCTGACACTTTCCTCAGCCTCCAGCATGTAGCAGTGGTGGGCTGGCCCATCAGGCTACTAGGGTTCAGCCCGGGGCGGCCCCCAGGCTCATACCTGTCAACCTTCCCGGATTGACCAGGATTTCACGGTTTTCGTCGATGATTTGCACCATTCCCTGCCCCGCGCTGCTGAAACCCTGGAATTTGGCAGCGGGGGAAAGGAGGTACTGCGCAGCCCTTCTGCGCAGGTTGCCTTCTACGCATGCGTAGAAGGCTACGCCGCTTGCGTAGAAGACTACGCATGCATAGAAGGGGGCTATGCAAGCGTAAAACCCTTCTACGCATGCATAGAAGGCGACCTGTGCAGAACCGTTCTGCACAGGTCCCGGATTGGCCGGAGCCACGGTTGACAGGTATGCCCAGGCTCCTAGTACTATGGTGCAGCCCCTTATGTGCCAATCCAAAGAGCCGAGCCAAGCTGCAATGCCAAGACAGACCCAGTGCGCAACTTGGGGGTCCTCCTGGATGCGTGTCTGCTGCTGGAAGAGCAGGTGGCGGCCATGACCAGGAGGGCCTTTGCACAACTTCATGTAATTCACCAGTTGCGCCCGCTCCTGGATAGGGATTCCTTGCTCATGGTCATGCATGCTCTGGTCACCTCCAGACTTGATTATTGTAATGCGCTCTACATGGGGCTGCCCTTGTTGACTATTTGGAGGCTGGTCCAGAACGTGGTAGCTCGGATTGCGATGGGGTGCGGGTGTTATGCCCATGCCTCGCCTCTGCTCCAGGAGCTGTACTGGTTACCAGTTTGCCTCCGGGTGCAATTAAAGGTGCTGGTTTTGACCTTTAAAGCCCTACATTGTAGTGGGCCAGGATACTTAAGAGACCGCATTGCCCTAAGGGCGTCTGTCCATCCAACCAGAGCAGACCGGAGGGGCTCTCTCATTGTACCATCTGCTAGAGGGGCTCGCCTCTCCAGTACAAGGAGGAGGGCCTTCTCCGTGTCTGCACCGGCTCTCTGGAACCTCTTACCAACAGAGTTACATCTCCAGATTGAATTGCTGCCCTTCAGAAAAGAGCTTAAAACCTGGCTGGCAGGCCAAGTATGGGGTGCAGGTGGAGGGGTGACTTCCGCGGGGTGGCTGGGATAGTGAATCCCAGCACCCTTGGCCCCTGCACCCTTTTTTAGTGAGTGGATGGGTAGTTTTTAAAGCAGTTTTAACTATGTTTTTAATTATGTTTTTTATTATGCTGTGAACTGCCCTGAGTTGCCCTTGGCCAAGTGGGTGGTATAGAAACTTCAATAAATAAATAAATAAATGATCAAGCAAATGAGTGGGGCTCCGTGTTCCTCCGCCTGCCTTCTGCCTCCTATGCTGCCAAAGATAAGACTACAAAAGTAGCTCAATTGACAGTGGAGCTGCTGTGGCTTAGAGATTGCAATTTTGCCTTGTAAACAGGAGGTTGTTAGTTTGAATCCCCAGAGGAGAATTGAAATTAGAAGGCTAGTGGGAACATATATATTTTGTTAGGGTTAGATACCCTCATCACTCCCTGTCCAGCGCCCTTTTAGCGTAGCCAGCACGCCCTTGGCATGTAGTCTATTGACCTAAAGACACCAAGAAATCAGAAAAAGTCCATAGATTCACCCCATGGCAAACATTCTTTTTCATGTGGGAGAGTTTTATTATTTGCGTGGAACTCAGATATTTCGTAGTACCTTAAACTGAACAGTCATCTGGATGTCCTTGTATAAACACTTCAACCTCCTTTGGGGACTGAAGCATCAATTGTGTATCATTCATTGTGAAATATTTCTTTCTCCAGAGATTTTGTCTTTTTATTCTTCTGTTTCTTCCCATAACCAAGCTTGTATTATTTTATTTACAGCCTTGTATTTTATGTACCCGGGGGTGGGGGGAGGGGGGATAATCATTCAAATGTATAAAATTATTACTATACTGAATGATTTCCGTCCTACAGACTTTAATCATTTTACAATAATCCAAAGATTTTTAAAGAGACAAATCTAAACAGCAAAAAAGACACACATTGGGTCCAAAACCTTTTAAAGGGTTGAAATAATACTCCACAATATATTAAAATATAATGCTAAAATGCAATGTTGTTATCCTAAGCCAGCCAGTACAAAAGGGATCATAGTTCTTAAAATGTCCATAATTCTTCTTTCTCTCCTTTCTTCCTCATTTAATAAGCTACATTTAGAGCCTATTTTATGTTTTATCTATTTGTGATGCAGTACTATTACTTTCTGTCAATGACCATCCTTAGATATGCTTTTCTGTTGACCAACGTTCTTGTAAAGGGTGATTTTAAAAATATATCTAAAGTGTTAATCAAAATCTTTATCCTGCCTGAAAAGCACATTATTTTGACCTTGGCATTTATAAATACATTACTATCAGAAATTTGTTCTAAACAAGCAATTTATCATTATATGCTTGCTATCGAAGCAGTTAAGAAAAGACAAACTCATTCTATGTCCTAGCCATACAAGTAAATTTGCCATTTAAGCAAAAGTATAAACATATGAAAATACAAGAGAATATTCATGGTCTCTTAGTGCCCTCTAGAATAGTTGTAATCTTCTCATTTCCCCAAAAACCTTCCCTTCCCTCAAAAAATGTCACCTTTGACAGGTAATAATAATAATAATTTAATGTCAGAAATTACTCCATGTTGAAAGGATTTTTGCTGCTCAGGGGATGCCTGAATGAGGCTCCTTTCATGTCCCCAAGTGCAGCCCTCTGGTATCGAAACCCGACCTTCCAGTCTCCAGCTCAGCGCCTTAACCGCTAAACCACCGAAGGTAATCCTGAGTGACTCTCTCTCACACATCTTGACATATCTCACAGGGCTGGTCTAACATTCAAGCAGCAAAAGTTCATGTACACCACCTTGTGCAGATTGGAGGTTTAGTGTATGGGACCAAAGACAACAGAACAGCCGAATGGTTGGCTTAACACAGGTTTATTGCATGATGATCCGTTGGAGCATGAGGTAATGGCGGTGATACATCTCAATATATACAGTAGCCCTATACATTTGAATCTTGTAACACGGTAGCTCATTGGCTGCTACCGGCGTGGCCTCGCCCAGGCACGCCTCTTTTCCTGCTGCTGAATGCAGATCTTTCTTCTGCTGCTGAATGCGGGGAAGGTTTTCCCGCGGCTGTCCGTGATTGAGCAATGTGAACCATGTGAGACTGAACGCTCGCAGCTGCCCTCTATGGGCTGCCTGCTCGCGTTCCTTTACAGCTGAGATACCTTGTATTTGGAGTGGTTACATTCTTGCCTTTACAGTACAATGGACATGCAATCATACATACATACATAACATCCCTCCCCCCTAGGACGGGACGAAGTCCCGCAACCATTGTGGCTTGCCGCACGTGCGCTTGGGGCGTGCTTGCGCCTGACCTAGTGCTGGAGAGCCTGTGATCTCTGACTCCGCGGGTACTTGTCCTGCAACGGGAAACGGGGATTCGTTAGTGGCTCTGTGGGGGGTCCGTGCCTGCCTTGTCCCCGGGGATGGGAATGGAATGAACAGTTGGGAGGTAAACCCCTGCCTGTTGCTCTCGGACCCGGGGGACCCTCCTATTGTGAACCGCGGAACCGATGAGGTCGCCCTTGTGGTTCTGCTACCTTCTGTTCCCCGCTCGGGGGACCTTGAGACTGAGGTGGGCGGACTCGCTGTTTCCTCCTGTCTTGGGGGTGTCGGTCTCCGGGAAATTGGCGCTATGTTGCATTCTAACTCACAGGGGCTACTGGGACTGGCAGTACCAGGGGCTGAACTGAAACCCCTCTTTTCGCTAGGACGGGTGGGGGACCACTCCGCTAACTCCCCCTGGTACTGTAAATCAACGTCTAAGCTTCTAGAGGCATCTGTGTTTCGGGGAAACTTCCGAGGGGTATGTGTGAGGTCGGGGCTCTTCCTTTCTGCCGCGAAGTCCCGCAAAAGATCTCTGAGGATCGATTCCCTTTCCTCCCCCCTTGGTGGGGACCCATGTCCCCCTTTCCCTCCCCCTTGGGCTAAACGGGTGGGGGAGTACCCTAACGCTGATTCGTGGCTTTTTCCGTCTTCGTCCTGTTCCCCGGGGACCCTGCGCCTGAGTTGGTCCACGTGTCGCCTCCACAGGAGGCCTGTACTGGTCTCCACGCGGTATGAGACGGGGCCGGTTTGTTCTATTACGGTGCCCGGCACCCAGGCTGGCCCCGCGTCGGCGTAGTTCCTGCAATGCACCGGGGCGCCTACGCTGAAACTCTTTGTGGGTTCCACCCCTATGTTCCGCCCCGTGTCCTCTACTCTCGTGGGGTCTAGCTTGGAGATTACCGTGGCCAGCTTCCTGCGCATTAACAGCTCCGCGGGGGAGTACCCTGACGCCAATGGGGTGACCCTGTACCTTAGCAGGAATTGGCACAATTTCAGGTCGAGGTCTCCGGGGCCCATGCGCCGCAGCGCGTCTTTTGTGGTGCGCACGAGGCGCTCTACTTGGCCGTTGGTGGCCGGGTGAAAGGGGGCGGAGGTGACGTGCCGAATGGCGTTGCGATCCATGAATGCCCCGAACTCGGCGGACGTGAAACAGCTAGCGTTATCGCTGACGAGGGTGTCGGGTAAACCGAACGTGGAAAAGACCCTCCGTAACTGTTTAATTGTAGTGGCCGAGGAGGTGCTCGAGACTGGAATGACCTCCAACCACTTGGAGAACGCGTCCACCACAAGGAGGAAAAGCGTTCCCCTGAACGGGCCAGCAAAGTCTACGTGTACCCGGGACCAGGGCCCCCTTGCTGCGTCCCACTCCCTATGTGGCAAGCGAGCCTCTTCTGGCCTGGAGCTTTGGCACGCTTCGCAAGTGCCGACCATGTGTTCGATGTCGGCATCTAGCTGGGGCCACCAAAAGTAACTACGGGCTAGTGCCTTAGAGCGGACGATCCCCGGGTGGCTGACGTGCAACAGTTTAAGCACCCTCGGCCGGAGCGACGTGGGGATCACTACCCGCTGACCCCACAAAAGGCAACCCCTCTCTAGGGACAACTCTAGTTTCTTTTTGAAAAATGTGTCGAATTCCGCTGCTGGGGAAGACACGGGCCACCCTTTCTGTACCCAGGAGCAAACTGTAGCTAGCGTTTTGTCCTTGCCGGTCGCTTTGGCGATGTTGGCCGGTACTACTGGAGGGGAGTCTAGGACCTCTATCATTAAGACCTGGTGGTCCCCCTCTTCCTCGCCCACGTGGCAGCAATCCCGGGGAATGGGGGACCTCGACAGGGCGTCCGCATGGCTGATTTCCTTTCCGGGCCGGTATACCAACGCGTGCTGATACGCGTTGAGAAAAATGGCCCACCTGAGCATCCTCGGGGACAGGATTTGGGGTGTGGGCTTATCTGCGGTGAAAATGCCTAGCAAGGGCTTGTGGTCAGTCACTATGGTGAAGGGCCGGCCGTACACAAAATCATGAAATTTCTTGGTCCCCGCAATTATCGCTAGTGCTTCCCTGTCTGTCTGGGCATAGTTTCTCTCCGCTTGGGACAAGGACCTAGAGTAGAACGCTATCGGGGCCTCCCTCCCGTTCTCCAGTACGTGGCATAACACAACCCCCACCCCCACCGGGGATGCATCGCATATCAGGACCACTGGGCGTTTGGGATTGAAGTGGGTCAGTACCGCATCTGATGCCAGGAGTCGCTTCAGGTCATTGAAAGCCGTCTCCTGGTCGTCGCCCCACTTCCATGCCCCGTCCTTTTTTAACAATTTGTGTAGCGGTTCCGCCACTGCTGCCTTCCGCGGGAGGAAGGAGTGGTAAAAGTTGAGCAGTCCAAGGAACGACTGCAACTCGGGCTTGGAGGTGGGGCGGGGGGCCTTCTTGATGGCGGCCACCTTGGATTGGGATGGCCTTATTCCCTCGGGAGTAACACGGAACCCTAGGAACTCAACCTCAGTTGCGAAGAAAACACATTTGTCTTTCCGCAACCGCAACCCCGCTTTTTCGAATATTGCCAAGACCTTTCCCAACCTTATTGCTAATTCGGCCCGGCTCCCCCCTGTAATCAATACGTCATCAAAGTAGGGTAACACCCCCTCTAACCCCTTCAGGAGGCGTTCCACGAGTGACTGGAAGATCCCGGGCGCCGAATTCACGCCGAATTGGAGGCGCGATACCTGGAACGCCCCTTTGTGGGTGACTATGGTCTGCGCAGCAGCTGCGGCGGGGGTCACCGGGAGTTGCTGGTAGGCTTGGGCCAGGTCGAGTTTAGCGAAACACCTCCCCCCGTGTAACCTGGCCAACAAGTGGCTGACTACCGGCACCGGATACGCATTAGGGCGGATCGCCTTATTGATGGTGCACTTGTAATCAGCGCATATGCGGACCTCCCCGTTGGCCTTGAGCGCTGTTACAATTGGAGTTTCCCACTCCGCAGAATCAACAGGGACAAGAATCCCCTGGCCCACCAATTTGTCCAACTCCGCCTCTATTTTGTCCTTTAGTGCGAAGGGCACTCTGCGCGGTTTAAGTCTGATTGGACGTACTCCAGGGTCCAGGTCGAAAGTCACTGGGGGGCCCTTGAATTTTCCGAGCCCCTTTTAGAAAACCTCGGGGTGCGCGTCGCACACGCTCTGTATTGGATCAGTCCCGGCGGCGTGTACTCCCACGGTGTGCACCCCCCCAATGAACAACCCCAGGGGCTGGAACCATTGAGTCCCGAGGAGGCTGCATTTACCTCCCTTGAGGACGACTAGGGGAAGCGTTGCGGTGTGCTTTTTAAACTGGACCTGGAACTTCCCAACCCCCAACACTGGGATGCGGTTCCCTTGCACGTCCTTCAGTGTGGCCCTCAACGCTTTGAGCTTGGGCCGCACGCGGGGGGCGATTTTCATGAACTCTCCCTGGGAAATGATAGAGTATGAGGAACCCGAGTCCACCTCCATCCTAACAGGGGCCCCTTGGATTACTACCTCAACGAAGTAACGGGGGTGCTCCGTGGAAACGCTGCAAACCGGGGCGTCGTCCTCGCTGTCGTCGGAGATGCGCCCTACTCCGTCCCGGGTCCTCGTGGTCCGGGTGCCGTCCTTTGGCCTCGTGGTGCGGTCCTGCCTCGCCGAGCGGTCTGGGGAACTCCTCTTGGCCTCGCGCCGTTTCCGGCAGACCTTGGCGATGTGCCCGCGCCGGCCGCAGTTGTGGCACTCGGCCTTGCGGAATGGGCATTTGGCGCGGGCGTGGGCGGCGCCGCAGCCGTCGCAGCGCCGGCCCTCTCTGTGGACCCGCCGGACGTCCTCGTCGTCGCCGCTCTCCGTGGACGAGTTCGAAACTCGCTGGGCCGTGCGCACCGAGCTCTCTGCCTTGGCGAGTTTCGGGCGCCAGTCCTGAAGCTCTTGCACCCCGGCAGTTGTGGCCTCCGCGGCCTGTGCCGTGTCGAGGACTTGTTGCCACGTGGGAGGCGGCTCCTTTTTCATCAGCGCGCGCTGAGTCTCGGTATCCCTCAGACCGCAGAGCAGGCAGTCCCGGAGGGTGACTTCTGGGGTCTCCCACTTGCATGGGCCGGCGGCCAGCCGCAGGGCTGCGGCGAACTCAGCGACCGATTCCCCGGGCGCCTGGACTCGCCTCCAGAACGCGCTCCGAGCGGGGAACATGGCTATCGCGGGCCGGAGGTGGGTGCGCAGCGCCGCCAGGAGCTCTGTGGCCTTGAAGTCGCTCACCCTCCTCGGCGCGATCAGGTCCACCAAGGTCCTCTTGGTCTCGTGTCCGAGCATGCGGACGAAGATGGCCCTCTTCTTGCCCTCATCTGAGACTTCGAGCTCCACTAGCGCTCCATTGAAGTCTATCTCAAACAGCTCCAAGTCTCCCGGCTTCCTGATCTCGTAGCCGGCGCATGTCTTGGTCCCGTGGGCAGCCATGTCCCACCTTCGTTGCCAATTTAGTGTATGGGACCAAAGACAACAGAACAGCCGAAGGGTTGGCTTAACACAGGTTTATTGCATGATGATCCGTTGGAGCATGAGGTAATGGCGGTGATACATCTCAATATATACAGTAGCCCTATACATTTGAATCTTGTAACACGGTAGCTCATTGGCTGCTACCAGCGTGGCCTCGCCCAGGCACGCCTCTTTTCCTGCTGCTGAATGCAGATCTTTCTTCTGCTGCTGAATGTGGGGAAGGTTTTCCCGCGGCTGTCCGTGATTGAGCAATGTGAACCATGTGAGACTGAACGCTCGCAGCTGCCCTCTATGGGCTGCCTGCTCGTGTTCCTTTACAGCTGAGATACCTTGTATTTGGAGTGGTTACATTCTTGCCTTTACAGTACAATGGACATGCAATCATACATACATACATAACAAGAGGAAAGGTAGGATATAAGTGTAAATAAGAAATAAATATATACCCTGTAAGCTGGGAATACCATTCCATCTGGCCCATCGCTGCCTCCCCTGCACCCGCTTTCCCCCAAAGGAAGCCAGGGATCGTACACTCCGAATGCCGACTTCCTTTCAGGAAAAGGAGTCCGCCTTCCACCAAAGGAAGCTGGTGTTTGGAAGCTCTGATCCCGGCTTCCTTTGGGGGAAGGGGGGTGAGCGCCGGTTTCCTTTTGGGAAAAGGAGTCTGCCTTCCAGCAGCAGACACGTGTCCAGGAGGACCCCCAAGTTGCACACTGGGTCTGTCTTGGCATTGCAGCTTGGCTTGGCTCTTTGGATTGGCACCCAAGGGGCTGCACCATAGTACTAGGAGCCTGGGCATACCTGTCAACCGTGGCTCCGGCCAATCCCGGACCTGTACAGAACGGTTCTGCACAGGTCACCTTCTACGCATGCGTAGAAGGGTTTTACGCTTGTGTAGCCCCCTTCTACGCATGCGTAGTCTTCTACGCAAGCGGCGTAGCCTTCTACGCATGCGTAGAAGGCGACCTGCGCTGAAGGGCTGTGCAGTACCTCCTTTTCCCCGCTGCCAAATTCCAGGGTTTCGGCAGTCCGCCTTCCCCCAAAGGAATTTGGGGCTCAGAGTGCCTGCACACGTCATGACCCAGAACAATAGCCTCAATGCGCACGCGCAAATCACCCATCACGCGCCATGCCAACGGCCCCGTTGCCAGGACGACAAAGCATGCTTTCCCCTGGCTGAGAGCCTCACCTTGCTGTTTTGAGGCCGGCTTCGAAACAGCAAGGCGGAGAGGGAAGGTGGCAGGCAGGCTGCTTCCTGCCCAGGGACACGCCACCCCGGTTGGATAGCAGCCTGTTGGCTTCCCTCTCTGCCTTGCTGTTTTGAGGCCGGCTTCGAAACAGCAAGGCAGAGAAGGAAGGTGACAGGCAGGCTGCTTCCCACCTGGGGACGCACCACCCCAGACAAAAACCCCTTCCAAGATGCCCGTCCCAGACAACTCCTCCCGGCACACGCCAGCACCCACCCAGCCCTTTTTGTTGTTCATTCGCACAGCCAATTCTGACTCTTTGCGACCCTATGGACCATTGACCTCCAGGCACCTTTGTCCTCCACCATCCTACGCAGCCTGTCCAGCCCTGTGCTCATTGTGACCACAATACCATCTAGCCATCTCATCTTTGGCCATCCCCTTCTTCTTTTGTCCTCAATCTTCCCCAGCATCAAGGCTTTCTCAAGTGAATCCTCTCTTCTCATTTAAGCCACCCCCAAAACAGGCCCCGGGAACCTCCCCACCACCCACACAGTCATGCCAGCCCCCCGCCAAGGGCAGGGCACCTTCGCTAGTATCAGTATAGTCCATTGCAAAATAAATCATAACTGACCTATGTTCATTTACTTTGGACTTGGATCAGACAAAACTTCAAAGAGGAATGCCTTTTGAATTGACTTTCTTCAGACATATCTTGAAATGAAAGGCTTTTCTGTCAAGGAGGACATATGTATATATCATTAGCACACATATTTTCTATTTCTAGTATACAACTAAATTAGTGGCAAGAAAGAAATGGAGTGAGAGCTGATAAAAACACACAAAGTGTGAAATGAAATTATATTGTCAATTAAGGGAAAAACAATATTAAGCTCTTCAAGCAATCATGCTCTAAAATCATATTTCTTAAAGCCCATTAAATGAAGCAAACTCTTATGCAAATTGATAAATATAAGTTGTTTACTACAAATAAGTACTGTTGACGTTTGCGTATAGGGGTTTTCTTTTGGTTTATTTTCTTTTGGTTTATTTTCTTTTGGAAACCATTATAGCTGATACTTGAAAAAATACATATCAAAGAACTCTTCAAATAGATTCTCAGATGATACTTAGATGCCTATATTACAGCAGGAGAAATTAAGGAAGTTGTGCGAGGTTTTGCTAAACAAGGACTCAAAACAAATTAATTCAGAACAAATATCGTTCACATTGCCTGGTTCTCTTGTAGATTAGAATCACCACTCTTTGTTTAACTGGGAGTTCTTATGAATTATTGAGCCCTTAATATTAATTTACAGCACTTTCATTCACAAAACATCTCGATGGTTATTTAGGATAGCTCTTCCTGTAGAGTTAGCACCAACATTTTAAAATGTGAATTCTAGAGTTTCACTGTGACACCCAAACGCACACAACTTAATACTGTGTATTCAGTTATTTTCACTCTTCAACAATATAGCATAAATTGTGTATGGTGGATGATATGATTTCTGTATTTTTCTGTAACGGAACACATCTGGTGGCCATTATTTACTTTTGAATTCTAGTAAAGTCCCTCTGGACATTTTCATCAGAATAAAATGCCTCAAGGTGCTTTGGAAGAAAGATATGTGAGAGGCAGTAATAAATGAATTGAAAGCAATTTGTGATCCTAAGTGAGTCTACTGTGAAATAAGCTCCATTGACCTCAGTCCTAATAATTTTGTATGGGAATAGTATGGGAAAAGGTTTCCCTTGCTCGAAAGCCAGTTGTGTCTAACTCTAGGGGTGGTGGTCATCTCCGTTTACAGCCAAAGAGCCAGTGTTTTTTGCACCTGCAGATGTTTCAGTGGTCAGTCGAACTGCTAGGGTGGCAGGAGCTGGGACAGTCAACGGGAGTTCACTCCATCACTTGGGTATTGGACTGATGACCTGACAACCTGCCAGTCATCAGACTCAGCCACTGGGCTCCCCTTGTTTGGGAATGGCAACTTGCAATTTTCTATGGTGGGCTCTGTGTTCTCTTTCTTATTGAAGGCATCGTGAAGTACTGTAACCCGCTTTGGAATTCTTTCTCTCTTTCTCTTCTTTCTCAGCAGAGGATTTACATTTTGCTTGTGCTTTGTGATTCTATTCAAGGTTTTGGAGAATAACTTTCTGGCCTACCACTTCCTGCATCCCCAGCTAGCATGGCTGGTAACACTCAGAATTTCATAGACTGCCCATAGCAGGAATTATTTATGGTGTTTAGCCCACCCCCCTCCATTCCCAAAGGGCTCCTACTTCACATCACTGATAGTCACATCTATTAGTATAAATAAAACCAGTTTGAATTTTTGGGGAAAAAGTGTTGTTAAACCTCAAAGGATGAAAATCTTACTTGTTCAAATGATTGTGAAAGCTTATAACAGTGTGAGACTCCATTTTGATTGGAAGTATTATTATTTTTATCAAACATTTTATAAACAATCATATCTGAGCAGGCTTTGGGGGTGCCTGGAGAGTCTTCAACACAATGGTACTCATTAGTTTGCTTTGTTCAATGCTTTGCTGCTCAGAGATAAGATGTGGATGCTTTCCATTACCTCAGTGGGAGGTCTTAGTTGCTAGTGTGACTAGAGAGGTGGAGAAAAAAAATCACCTACGCACAAATGCACATTTATCAAGCACAAAGAGAATATTAAACAGCTGTGAGAATGAGTCCAGGGAAGATGTAACAGGTTATGCTCTAAAATCCCATTTAAAATAAAAAAGTATCAATGAAACAGAATTTAATTTGATGTGCTGCTTTTGGACAAATGTACAAAGAGGAATTGTGAGATAGCTACTTGTGCTTTTTCAGGATGACCATGAGATGCAGCAAAGAGCCCAAAGGCATTTGCCTACCGGAATGGGACCTCCATGGATAAAGTGAATCATAGAATCACAGAATAATTGAGTTAGAAGGGGCCTAGGAGGCTATTGAGTCCAACCTCCTCCTGGATGCAGGAATCCAGATCAAAGTAGATCTGACAGATGGTTGTCTTTCTCCTGAAGTAATTGGTTCCATTGTTACATTGCTCTAACAGTTACATGTCTGGCCAGACATCCCGCTATGGTAATGGAATAGACCGTACAGCCAGCGACTCAACATTGAGTGTCAGGTGGCAGTTAACTAACCTGACTCCCTAAAGGGGACAATGGCTACAGGTGGATGAGCCCCTTTAGGTGGCATGATGGTTCCCTCAGTGGAGGAAATACCACTGGAAACCATCACATTGGGCCCAACGGCAAAATTAGCAGAGGAGGAACTCTGATTCCAAACGGTCATGGAGGCAAAAGAGGCCATGCCAGATGGACTGGCTGTGAAGGTGCACCTTGATAATATTCTCAAGGCTGTGGCAGTCCATTGCAGTCCTGGTGTTAAATCTGGCATGTCTCATTTCATGTGTGCTGCAGGAGATGGCTCCGTGATCATAGTGTGTGGTTCATTTCATGGCAAGCTGGGATCCACCTTAAACAAATTCACACAAATGACATTCTTGGATACAAATTGCAGTTGACAACTAACAGTTAAGACGTTTTTCCTGATCTTCAGACTATATCTGGCTTTCTGTAACATGGGTCCATTATTATGTGTCCCACAATCTGAGATATTTGAGAATGGATCCTGCTCCTCTTCTTTATGACTATCTTTCAAATATTTGAAAAGTGCTATCATATTCCCACCCTCACCTCCACCCCGGCTCCTTTTTTCAAGGCTAAACCTGCCCTTCCTTTGGTTAAAGCTGGTATTTACTTGTTCCCATTGGAAGTGGAGAAAAAGGAAGGAAAACTAAGGAAAACGAAGAAGGGCATAATCTTGACCTTAGATATCAGCCTTCTTTGCCTTTCCTGCTGCAGCACCATTGATACAGCATTTCCCAAACTATGTTCCATGGAACACAGGTAGACTTCAATTTCTGAATGCCTACCGTAAGTCAGTACGTTGGCTGATCAGAGCTTTGGGGAACTGACTTAGGATTCTGGGAATTGAAGTTCACCAGTGTTCCATGGAACATAGTTTGGGAAACGCTATATTAAAGCATTGAACTCTTCTTGTCTCAGGTCCACCAATTTCTCATCTAGAGAAAAAGAAGGGTGGGAGGATAGTGAGAAAGGATAGAAATTATAGATAGATAAATCTTTATTGTCATTGTCCTGCACAGAACAACGAAATTGAAAATTCACTTATCAACCCACCAAAACCTAAACAAAATACAACTGTACAAAATTATCAACTTACTCCCACCCCACACATACACATTTAACCCCTAAAAAGCTCTAAAACTCTAAAAACTCTAAAAACTAAAATACAGAAGCTCCCTCATAGACTGCATTGTACTACATTCAAAGCCAGAACCGCTTTTGGGTAGAAACTATTTCTCAAGCAGCTGGTCCTGGTCTTTGTGACCCTATACCTTCTTCTAGAAGGCAGAAGCTGAAAGAGATCATTTCCGGGGTGCATACTATCTTGCGCAATCTCTACAGCTTTCTTATAACACCTGGTGGCATAGATTTGATCTAGAGTGGGAAGAGTACGCCCGATTATCCCCTCCACTGTCTTTACGACCCTGGACAGCCTTGTTCTTTCCCTAGCTGTACAACTCTCAAACCATACACACAGACCATAGGTTAACACACTCTCTATGGTACAATGGTAGAATGCCAACAGCAGGTCCTTTGAAAGATCGTTCTTCCTGAGGATTCTCAAGAAGTATAACCTCTGCTGTGCTCTCTTTAAATTATGTACAGAAGAGCAAGCTCCCCTTGTTGCCTTTCAAAGAAACACTCAAAGACAATAGTTCCAATTGCTCCTTTTTAAGTCCCTCACTGTCTCCCTTCCTAGTGTCAACCCAGGTTCTCACAGATGCCGTTCCATCCTGCCTTCACCATAATGTCTGTGCCCTGGTTTCACCATTCTGTCCCCCCCCCATTTGCAGTAACCCAGTCTTCAGAAAGAACCAGAAATGATGAGGACAATGTCAGAGGGCCACCAGGAGGCACAGGGCAAGACAGTCCTGGTCTGGGTGCCTTTTAGGTGCAGAGCAAGTCAGGAGGCCAGGGTGTATCCCTGAAGAGGAAGTCAAGGATGGGCCTGTGAGAATTTGGAAAGAAATGTTGTGGGGGATGCAGTTTGTTTGCAGGGGCATCTGTAAATTTTGCGGCAGGAAAACACACTGTCCATTTAGCATTTCCCCTTGCCAAAAAAAAATAAAAATGCAGCGGTGCATTGGCATTGTGGACCACATACACACCTAACCACAATATAACTTAGAGAAGGAGATCTGTTTGGTGGTCAAGCACAGTAGTATCTGTTTTAATTTCTCTGCACATGTTTTTCATACATAAAGCACACACAACCCTCCACTTAAAGAGCACCTCTGTTACCCAGGTGCTAACTCATCTAGATGAAACAGAAACATTGCTTTTAGGTTATGGCCCTGTCCATATAGGCATGTTTAGTATTCGATGCCTTGATCATCAGTCATGATCACTGAGCAGTCTTCTGTGAGTTCTGACTAGAATGAATTCAAATCTCACAAACATATGTCTTGATAAAACATATGTTTGAATTAGAATGCGTTTTAAACTGTGTGTGTGTTAAAAAACCACTGTCAGGTTGATTTAAAAAAAGGGGGAAGGATGAAAGGAGTACTTTATGATCCAAAGGGAATTTCAGGATGTTCAGGATTAGCAGTAGAGCTAGAGGCATGGTTAGTGAAAGGGTGAAAATTCTGTTTTTTGTATTTTTTAAAAAACTACCAAGAATTTTAGTGTTTACTGCTCTTCAGGTGACAATGTAGCAATAAAGGTCTAAAAGGTAAAGGTCTCCCTTGCTAGAAAACCAGTCACGTCTGACTTTAGGGGGTAGTGCTCATTTCCGTTTACAGCCAAAGAGCCAGCCCTGTCTGCATCAGCAGACATTTCCACTGTCATATGGCAGGCACATCTAGATGTTGGAGTGCATAGAACACTGTTACCTTTTCCATCAAAGTGGTGCCTATTTATCTACTTGCAATTTCTTGCTTTCTAACTGCTAGGTTGGCAGGAGCTGGGGCAAACAATGGGTGCTGACTCTACCATGTGATACTCTCGTCTCAAACTGCTCATCTGCCAGCCTTTTGTTTGTTAAGCTCAGCATTATAACCACTAAGCCTAGTTATGTGCAAATCTTCTCAGGCCTACCGTGGGGGTATAATTCTATTGCCTGGCAGTCTGAAAGGAGGGCTTTGATACACCACGTAACTGTCCCAACAACACAAAATTGGGTGGATCTTGGTTCCTTGGCCTCTTCACCTGGCCGCCCTGCTGCTATCCCTAGAGAAGGAGTGAAGGGAGCCCAGTTTGGGGTGCCAAAACAGCCGGGTAAGGTCGCGAGAATATCAAGTAAACAAATTAAATTCTCTGTTTGAATGAGCACTCACAACAGTAAGTGCTTCATCATGAATATGACATATTAGTAAACTTGGCCTTCTGGAAAACAAAACAGTTCCTTATTCCTTTTCTGCTATTGTAAGATATTGTGGGAAACAGCGACATAAAAACTAAGACTGCTGTTTATTTATGACTGTATATTTATCCATCTACCAATGAAACACATAGCCTGGAAGAAGGAAATGTCTGGTTTACAATTAATGTGAGTATAGCAGCCAGAAGTCTCTTGAAACACACATCTACATATTGTAGATGTAGAATAAGGAAGCATTCATAATATTCTTGTAATATTAATTAATGTGAAAAAGTCCAAGGTAAATGTTTTATGAAAGAGGTATTGTACACTTGGGTTTACAATAAACAGTTAAAGCTATTAAAATTGAGCTGATGCAAGTGGAGTACTTGCTTAGATTTGGCAAGATGAAATGTTGTAAATAATTCAAAGGCTGTAATTTGATTCTAGATTTTTCTAGGCTATGTGGCATATGGCCCTTCTGTTTTTTGTTTCATGGCGCTGTACTGCCTTCATTACGTAACTATTCACCCCCCCTCACCCCCACGTATACAGGTAATTAAACCTCAAAGTCAATCAAGAATTGAGCTGCCAATAAAATCTGGGAAATGGAAGCAAGTGCAACTGGACCAAGTAACACTGTACTTGACAAGCTTGTCCCCTATGCATCACCGGACATAAAGGAATTTGTGGGGAGAATGGAAAGCTGCTGCCTTTTTTGCCCTAGAACAGTGGTGGTGGACCGATGGCATGCGTGCCAGAGGAGGGACTCAGAGCTCTCTCTGTTAACACACGTGCCATGTCCCAGCACAGAGTTTACCCCCCCTCTGCCCAGCTGCCCAATGGGAGTGCTTCTTCCCTCCACAGCATAGAGTTTGCCCCACCCCTCTGCCCAGCAGCCCAATGGGAGCACTTCCTCCCTCCCCCAGCACAAAGTTCACCCCGCCCCTCTGCCCAGCAGCCCAATGGGAGTACTTCCTCCCTCTTCCCAGCACAGAGTTTGCCCTGTTCCTCTGCCTAGAAGCCCAAAGGGAGTAATTCATCCATCCCCCCAGCACAGAGTTCATCCCGCCCCTCCATTTGGTCACTTGATCTCTTAAAGGTTTGCCGCCACTGCCCTAGAACAATGGGACTAAGAAAGCAACGGATTTTGACTACCATGGAAGGAACTAAAACAGTAAAGTTATGAAATAAAAGATACAAGGACATGGCATTGTCAGAGAGTAAAGCAGTGTTTCCCAACCTTTTGTTTTTGGATTTCAATTCCCAGGAGCCTAAGTCAAAGTACTGATCAGCCAATGTTCTTACTGAGGTTTCTGGGCATTGAAGTCCTCCTGTGGGGCATTGGCCCCATGTTGGGAACCACCTGAGTGAAGAAATATGAAGTGAATCAGAATTGTTTCCAATGGAAGACCTTGTCAATTAATTTCAATTTTAATTTATACCCCGCCTTTCAAACGCTTATTTTCTCAAGTATGGCTCTCTTCCGTAACTATTTAGCTACTGTATCGTTATGTTACAGATTTATTTCTTGCTTTGTGTCTAGATAGGAATTCCAAATGATCTTGAGCTGACTTTAAGCATAATGGCTGTTATGGACACATGGCTACTTTTCTGGAAAAACGTATTATATTCAGTTTTAAAATTTGCTAGCAATAGCAATAGCAGTTTTACAGTACTTATATACTTCCCCACGGTGCTTAGAGAACTCTCTGGGTGGTTCACAAGGATGAAGGGCTGAGTCAACCTGGAGCCCATCAGTATTGAACTCACAACACCAGCATCTTTGGCTGAAGCACAGCATTTTAACCACTGTGTCATGAGGGCTCCTCTATTGTGGTAACATGTATGAACTCACACATATTCAGAGACAGACTGGTAAGGGATCTTTAACTATGGCAGTAGTGTTTCTTAACCCAGGTTGGGCTGAGTATACTACACTCACACAAAGTTATTCACAAGGAGAATTTTATTGAATACAAAAGAATTAATAGCAAAGATTCACAATAAAACATACAGTGGAACCTTGGTTAGCAAATGGCTCAGTTAACATAAAAATAGCATAACAAAAGGAAATCCATAGAAAATAGTGGCTCGGTTTACGTGTTTTCCCCCCAGAACGGATGAATTGGTTTTCAATGTATTCCTATGGGAAACTGCATTCTAGTTAATGTATTTTGGTTTTGAATGCATTTCTAGGAGAAATTGCATTCAATGCATTCCTAGGGGAAATTTGATTAAAGTAATTTTTGCTGTAAGAAACATCCCGGAGAATGCATTAATTATATTAACTGAGGTACCACTGTATCTGAGAGTAAATAAAACAGAACAACAAAAAAAAAGGAAAAAATATTGTGGCACCTTAAAGACTAACTCCTGTATTTAACTGTGAGCTTTCATGGACCAAGTCCACTTCATCAGACAATAAAACATGTAGCTAATATGGGGGAATTATACTCAAAAAGCAACTTGCAATGCTAGGAGGGTTCTTAGATTCAGACTGTTCTTTATAGGTCTGCAGTGCCTGAAGAAACTATTTGCAAAGGTGCTACAAGGATATTCTTAAGAAGAAAGAGAGGAAATAACATTCTCTAAACTACACAATACTCTCACACACAAAGGAAAGATTGCTAGACTAGAGAGAGCATTATGGAGAGGTATACAGGTGTAATTGCTAATGCTATTGCTATTGCTATAGACTAGGAAGCCACCTGTACATGGGGAAAATACTCCCAGAAGATAAATTAGGGAGTGACAAAGATTAACCCCTGTTGTGTATTGAATGTATTTGTAACCACACGAATGAGTGGATGTAACAATCTCTAATTGTAACACTGTAACCTTCTGTATAAGGACGTGAGCTAGTGGCCACCGGGGGCAGTAGCGAGCGCCCAGCTCACATGGTACACAATCCCCAAATGCCTTCAGCTGCGTGGGAAAGATTCCCGCACTCACCTCAGCTGGACAAGAAAGGCGTGGCCAAGGATGACGTCATTTGGACAGTAGCCAATGCCTGTCGAAGAGCCATATTCAATTGTATAGCCACCGCATAAAAGGAGCTGTTTGTCCGCCATTACCACATGTTCGTACTGTACTCCATGCAATAAAGATGTGCTAGGCTAGCATACAGCCATTTCCATTGTCTTGATTCCCAAATACTAAATTGGCGATGAAGGTGGGATAATGGATTCCCACGGGGACATGACAACTTCACAGCAACCGGTGTTCGACGTGACCCATCCCAAGCGATGGGACTGGTTCGAGATGTACTTCAAGAGTACGGTAGCGGTTGCCGGCATCACCGACATGGGAAAGAAGAGAGGTCTTCTCATCACGATGCTCGGTTTCCACACAGTGCAAGCGCTGATGGACCTGGTGGCACCACGAGAGGTGGAACAGGTTTCTGTAACCGAATTGCTGGCGACTCTGAGAAACCACTTCAAGCCCAAGGTATCCTTCTTCTCTGCCAGGGCGGCGTTCACGAGGAGGGACCAAAAGCCGGGTGAGTCCGTATCCGAGTATGCGACGGCCCTCCATTTGGCACCAACCCCATGTGAATGGCGGGAAATTCTAGACGTGGCCCTGAGGGACAGGATGCTCTGCGGGATGAGAGATGGGGAAACCCAAAGGAAGCTCATGACCCGAGGCCACGACCTCACCTTCAAAGAGGTACTACAAGAGGCCCTAGCTGCTGAGTCCACGAGGACCGGGTACAAGCTTCTCAAAGCAAAGCCACCACAAGTAGAGGCAGCTGCATCCGCAGTCCAGGCGACTTGGAGGGCGCCCCCTGCCCCGCACTCACCTACATCCTCAGAGGCCTCCACCACCCCAGGCTCCAGTGAAGATGAGGGAGTCCGGAAAGTCAGAAATGGGCTGAGCGAGAAGAAAGGGAAAGGGGGTCGGCGCTGCGATGGCTGCGGAGCGTCCCATGAGCGGAGCAAGTGCCCATTCATGAAGGCTGAGTGCCACAACTGTGGATGGAAGGGCCACATCGGCAGGGTCTGCAAGCAACGCCGGGATGAGAGCAAGCACCCCACGAGGAGACGGGATGGCGTCGGCAGAGTCTACGATGGCGGCGACGACCCAGAGGGGGACCACGTGTACCGAGGAGTACATGCGGAAGACGACTTGGCCGTCCACAGTGTGCCTCTAGGGCAACCACGTTTTTATGTCGAGGTACTGTTGCAAGGGGTTCCCGTTAAGATGGAAATAGACTCGGGGTCTGTATACTCCCTCATTTCCCATAAGGAGTTTTTGCGCATTCCATCCAACGAGCGACCCAAACTCAAAGAGATGAGGGCGAACTTAAGAGACGTGCAAGGAAATGGGATCCCAGTGTTGGGGGTCGGGGATTTCGAGATACAGTATAAGGGACTCAGGAGGAAACTCCCTCTAGTAGTTCTAAGGGAGGGGGGGTGTAATCTCCTGGGAACTCAATGGTTCAAACCCCTGGACATTTTCATAGGCGGCGTCCATGCCATCGGGGGGATGAGATCCAGGCAGTGTGCGACGCACACCCCGAGGTATTCAAGAAGGGGCTCGGGAAGTACAAGGGGCCCCCAGTTTCTTTCGACCTAGACCCGGAGGTCCGCCCAATTAGACTCAAGCCACGTCGGGTTCCATTCGCCCTAAAGGACAAAACTGAGGCGGAACTGGACAAACTGGTGGGTCAGGGGATTTTAGTGCCTGTGGACTCTGCAGAGTGGGAGACTCCTATTGTTACAGCGTTGAAAGCAAATGGGGAGGTGCGGATTTGCGCTGACTACAAGTGTACAATTAACAAGGCAATCCGCCCTAATGCCTATCCAGTGCCGGTAGTTAGCCATCTGCTAGCTACTTTACATGGGGTAAAGTTTTTCGCCAAACTAGATCTGGCGCAGGCGTACCAGCAGCTTTCAGTAACCCCAGCCACAGCTGCTGCGCAAACCATTGTAACTCACAAGGGGGCATTCAAGGTAACGCGCCTACAGTTTGGGGTGAACTCAGCGCCGGGGATATTTCAGTCCCTTGTGGAACGTTTGTTAAAGAAGTTACCGGGTGATATCTGGGGGGAGCGAATCAGAACTGGCCCAGAGACTAGATAAGGTCCTTATAGTCTTCGAATCCGCGGGGTTGAGGCTGCAGAGGGACAAATGTGTGTTTCTGGCAAGGGAAGTTGAGTTTCTGGGGTTCCGTATAACCCCTGAGGGGGTGAAACCCGCTGAGTCCAAAGTCTCAGCCATTCAAAACGCCCCTTGCCCCACCGTGAAACCGGAGCTACAGTCCTTCCTTGGGCTGCTGAATTTTTACCATTCTTTCCTGCCCAGGAAAGCGTCGATTGCAGAGCCCCTGCGTAGGCTGCTGAAGAAGGATGCGGTTTGGCGGTGGGGGGAAATCAGGAGTGGGCTTTCAGGGAACTCAAGCAGCTCCTCTCCTCAGAGACTATTCTAACCCATTTCGACCCAAAGAAGCCGGTAGTCTTGGTCTGTGACGCCTCACCAGTGGGGGTGGGGGTGGTCCTTTACATGTTAGAGGGTGGGCGAGAAGCCCCAGTTGCCTTCTATTCGAGATCATTGTCCAAGGCAGAACGAAATTACGCCCAAACAGATAGGGCGGCCCTTGCTATTGGGCCAGGAACAAAGAAGTTCCACGATTTCTTGTATGGTCGTCCATTCACCATTGTAACTGACCACAAGCCACTATTGGGTATTTTCACCTCAGACAAGCCCACTCCACAGATCCTCTCCCCCAGGATGCTTCGGTGGGCTATTTTCCTCAATGCATACAAGGGTTCATTAGAGTACCGCCCCGGGAAAGACATAAGCCATGCTGACGCACTCTCAAGGTCTCCTCTTCCCCAGCTGGGAGACCCAAAGTGTGAGATAGAACAAGACAGCCAAGTCCTCCTCATAGAAGCCCTAGATGCACCCCCCATACTTCCAGTGGAAATCGCTGCAGCCACGGCAAAGGATAAAACTTTGGCCCTTGTTAGATCCTGGGTACAGAAGGGGTGGCCCATGGCTCCCCCCGCAGACGAGTTTGCCGCGTTTTTCAGGAAGAGGGTTGAGTTGTCCACAGAAAGGGGGTGCCTCCTGTGGGGGGGAGAGGGTGGTGGTCCCAGAGGCATTGAGGGCAAGGGTGCTATGGCTTTTACATGTCAGCCACCCAGGGATCGTGCACGCTAAGGCGCTGGCCCGAAGCTATTTCTGGTGGCCACAGCTAGACGCAGACATTGAACACATGGTGAACACCTGCGAAAGTTGCCAGGAGTCCCGCCTTCCACACAGAGAATGGGACACAGCTAGGGGGCCGTGGTCCCGCCTCCACATAGACTTCGCAGGTCCATTCAGGGGTTCCTTTTTCCTGCTGGTAGTGGATGCATACTCCAAGTGGTTAGAGGTGATTCCAATGCGCAGCACCTCATCAGCTGCAACCATAAAACACCTGCACAGGCTGATAAGTACCTTCAGGATACCTGACGTCATTGTGAGTGACAATGTGAGTACCTTCACGTCGGCCGAGTTCCAGGCGTTCTTGGAGTCCAACGCCATTCGGCACATTACCTCAGCCCCCTTTCACCCTGCAACTAACGCCTGGTGCGCACAATGAAAGAGGGGCTGAGGCGCATGGGACCAGGGGATCTGGACCGGCAGCTCTGCCAGTTTTTGTTGGCATACCGGGTGTCGCCATTGGCGTCAGGGTTCTCCCCCGCTGAACTCCTCATGAAAAGGAAATTGCACTCATTGTTAACCAGGTTGGATCCCACCAGGGTGGAGGATAGGGGAAGAAACATTGAGCACAGCCCCACCAAAAACTTCCAGATAGGTGAACCTGTACATTGCAGAAACTACGCTACTACAGGGCCAGCCTGGGTGCCGGGTGTAGTCATTAATCAAACGGGACCAGTGTCATACTGTGTCGAGACCAACACGGGTCTCCTCTGGAGAAGGCACGCTGACCAACTAAGGCATCGAGTGATTGGGGGGCCGAACAGAGGGGTCCAGCAGCAAAACTCAACGTTAGGGTCCTCCCCCACCCGCTTATCCCAAGGGGGAGAAAATGAAGGGCAACAGTCCCAAACAAGGGGGGGGGAGCACAGGCTCAAATCCGTATCCTTTAGATACACCAGTTCTACCCAGCCCTTTGAAAGAGAGGAATGAGTTTGCCCCTGTTGCCCCTGAATTAGATTTTGAGTTACCAAACCGGGGGGGGGTTGTCGGAGTGTTCCCCCACCCATCCAAGCAAAGAGTGGGGGTTTTTTTTAGCCCCTAGTGCCCCCGGTTTCTCCACATCCACATCAGAAACCCTTCCTCCCCCTTCTCCTACCCATACCAAAGCTGCAAGTCCGCAGCGAGTCACTAACGAGTCATCCTCTCCAATTGCAGGACAAGAGCCAGGAGGACACAGACGAGGGGGCACAGCCGAGTCAAGCATAATGGCCACACGCCCAAAACGCACATGCGGAAAACAAGTTTGGTTGAGGGACTTTGTCCCATCTTAGGGGGGAGGGATGTTGTGTATTGAATGTATTTGTAACCACACGAATGAGTGGATGTAACAATCTCTAATTGTAACACTGTAACCTTCTGTATAAGGACACGAGCTAGTGGCCACCGGGGGCAGTAGCGAGCGCCCAGCTCACATGGTACACATTCTCCAAATGCCTTCAGCTGCGTGGGAAAGATTCCCGTGCTCACCTCACCTGGACAAGAAAGGCATGACCAAGGATGACGTCATTTGGACAGTAGCCAATGCCTGTCGAAGAGCCATATTCAATTGTATAGCCACCGCATAAAAGGAGCTGTTTGTCCGCCATTACCACATGTTCGTACTGTACTCCATGCAATAAAGATGTGCTAGGCTAGCATACAGCCGTTTCCATTGTCTTGATTCCCAAACACTAAAACCCCTTACCCAGGAATTTTCAACCTGTGGCCCGTGGGCCAGATGCAGCTCACAATGCCATTTCCTGTGGGCCGCCACAGCCTCCACCACACCAGGAAGTGCCATGTGGTGGAGGAAGGGCAAAATGGCTATCCAGCCCCCAAAGCTCTCTGAGGGAGCATGACCTGGCCCCCAGCTTTAAAAGGTTGAGAACTCCTGTCCTTACCCATCAAACAGAGGCAGGACACATATTTGAGGAATAAAGCTTGGGCCACATTTATTAAATAATTTGAATCAACATGTGGAGGAGCTGGTAGTGTGATTCCTAATACCAGAGCAGGAGACACCTTGTCCTCTTTCCAGACTGGACAGGTGAACCCCTAGTCTCTGTGTAGTGCTGTACCTTGAAAGCTACTCCCCAAGCCAGCTAAGTCAAGGAGGTATCCTTGAAGGTGTTTCCAACTCTATGTTGGACGTATTGCAGAGGTGGCTCATGGTTTCCTCTAAGTGCCTAACTGATTCACCCAAATTGCACCAAGCACCCAAATTTTACCTTGTTCAATGACACCCTGAGGGATTCTCCGCTACCACCGTAACCCGGCACTACCTCTCTAAATGTGACCAATTTAACCAACCACACCCCTAAGCCACAATTCTCCTGTGGTTCAGAGTGGGACCCCACTTTCACGTGCCAATCCAGAAAATGGGCTTAAAAAAAATTCTATTCAGTCCCCCAATGCCAATGGCAACCCTAACACTCTAGGCCAGGGGTGCCCAAACTACAGCCCGTGGGCCGGATCTGCCCTTGATGCCAATTCATCCAGCCCACACCACCCTTTTCGCTCCTGGAAGTTGAAGTAAACATGCCCATCTGGACACATTTTACTTCCACTTCTGGGGGTGATGAGGGTGGCACGGGCCGGATGAATTGGCATCAGGGTCTGGATCCAGCCCATAGGCTGTAGTTTGGGCACCCCTGGTTTAAGCAGAGAAAATGGCAGCTTAAAATCTATCTCACTCTGTTGCAAAACACAGATTGCAAGGTGTGTTTTACTTCTGCTTTCTGTGGGAGGAACCATGTGACTGGCCCACTTATTCACATGACTGGCCTACAGCCCAAAAAAGTTTGGGCACCCCTTCTCTAGGCACAGGGCTGGTGGGCAGGCCTTTGAAAATAGACAAAGAGGCCTTATCCTTGCAGGGCTCAAAACAAGCTTAACCCCAGACCTCTGTGCAGGAATGCTAGAGAGTCTCAGGCTACATTCTGCCTCTTTAGCTAGAAGGGAGTGGCTGCGGTGGCTCAGTGGTTGAGGCTTACCTTGTTAGCTGGAAGGTTGGCAAGTCAGCAGTTCAAGACCTGGGTACTGCATAATGGTTTGAGCACCCATCTCTGTCCCAGCTCCTGCCAACCTAGCAGTTTGAAAGCAATAAATTGCTAGTAAATAAATAGGGACCACTTCAATGGGAAAAGATCTTACATGAAAGGAACCTCATTTGTGTGGAGAGTTGCTCCAGTAAAAATCCTTTCAACTCAGAATAATTTCTGATACAAAATTAGTATTATTTAGCTAGAAGGGACTAAAGTCCCTCCTTCATCCAGGCTGCATTGCAGCCAAATGTACGGAGGGAACATTACCTCTCCTTCATCTCATTAAACTCTCTTAGATCTGGGATGGTTTGGGGACCCCAGCTGGCAGGGATCAGCTGGGCTACCACAGGAACATTCAGCTCATGATGTTCAACCCAGAACCTCTAATATGGCTTCTATACGTATTTTTATAGGGTTTTGATCAGCCTCGCTAAAGTGAACTGGCCCTTTGTTTGTCATGTGTCCTGATATGCCCTGATTATTAACTTTCCATCTGGTTAATCTCGGGGTAGTGGACATAGAATGGGCATTTGACTGAAGAGGAAGATGGGCAAACCATTCCAGGTTGCTTCCTTAACCCGATTTCCAGACAATCTTTTTAGCATCAAAACAAAAGTTAATTGAATCTTGATGGCCGCCTTTGGCTGGGATTTTTCATGTCTGTGGAGTGCACATACTTATCTTGTCATGAATGACACTGCAGGAATGTTGTGCAAACCTTGCCAGTTTGATAACAAATTCATGGCTACCACCTAACACCTTAGTGTTAGGGTAAATGGTTAATCCTAGTAAGGGCAAATGGTCACTAAGGTGTGTGCCAGTGGACATAATAGCCCTTGAGCCAACATCACATATACTGTATCTCTTGAGGCCCAAAAGGTTATGCATCTCTGCTCTTTGACATATGAGGACTTTCCACTAATGGAGCAAAATATGGCATCTACCTCTAGTTTTAACTCTTCAGGGCTTCTGGGAATTGAAGTCCAAGCACAACTGGACTGCCAAGGTTGGCCATCACTGCTCTATAGCTTTTTTAAAAAACTCAAATTGTTTCTATCAAATTTATGGAGATATTTACAGATTTTGGCAAATTCCTGACTCTGTCCCCCAAATTACCGCCATATCTGAATAAACTTAAACTCTCATTGCAACCATTACTAAATTTCCTTAACATGGCCAATCTACTCCATTGACCCAGTTTGATCAACCCCAAACCCCCTCTATAGCAAAAAAAATTGAATGCATGATTTATCTTCTGTACCCCAAGTTGGAGAGAAATCCTTTGGAAATGTATGGGAAGGATAGTATATATTATTAAAAAGAAAACCTCATGCAGACTTAGTCTAAACTATGGTATATTCTCTGATCAGGTATAAATGTGTAACACATACGTATATGTTAGGGAAAGAAAATTTAGTGAGACATGCAATTACAGTCATTTTAGAAGAATAGGATTTTTGATATGCAAATCAAGCAATTACCACAGTGAAGAACTGATGACAATCAAAGCACAGCCAGCAGGTGGGGGGTGGTTCATCAACTGATAGTAATGGTCTAGAAAACCAAAATATGTTGATATAAGTTGGGACTATATAATTAAATGGATGTATTTCTATTATGGTATGTGGTTGCTAATAGAACATGGTAAATGTTTATTAGATATGTAGTCTTACTATAGGAAAATAAAATAAAAAATACATTGAGCAGACAAAATATGACAATTGTGAAATGGTAGCTGTGACTCAGTCTACATGGACAGATTTTCCATGCAGTTAATGGTTATGTACTGTTGAGGCTCAAGTTGTTAAGATTCTGACTGGGAGGCGGATGGTCAGCAGTTTGAAACCTACATACTACATGACGGTTTGAGCACCTGTCTCTGTCCCAGCTCCTGCCAACCTAGCAGTTCGAAAGCAAGAAATTGCAAGTAGATAAATAGGTACCACTTCAGTGGTAAGGTAAACAGCATTCCATGCATTTCACTGTCTAGGCATGCCTGCCACATTTCCATGGAAATGTCTGCAAATGCAGACTGCACTGGCTCTTTGGCTAGAAACAGAGATGAGCACTGAACCCCAGAGTTGGATATGACTGGCTTTCAAGCAATGGTGACCTTTACCTTTACCTTTACTGTTGAGTTGTATGACTGCAGTGGTTTAGTGATTAAGACACTGAACTTGATGACTGGCAGGTCGGTAGGTCAACAGTTTGAGACCCCTTTCCAGACATAGGTGAACATTACTCTTGGAAAGGAAAGGGGAAAAAAATCTTGCTCTGTTAAGTTCTGCTTGGGTGGAAATAGTTATATCTATCTATCTATCTATCTATCTATCTATCTATCTATCTATCTATCTATCTATCTATCTATCTATCTATCTATCTATCTATCTATCTATCTATCTATCTATCAAAACACTGCCACTGCCACCGCCACCAGACACTCCCCCGGCCAGCCAGCCTGGAGGGAAGCAGTAGCAGCTGGGCGGCTCAGACAGTTACAAAACCACCACCACCGTCATCATTGGATGCTGTGTTTTTTGTATTGTTTAATTATCCCAGTTATTATTGAAGTGTTTATTGTGATAATTTGATATCTTGTAATTGTAATTGCAATATTATTATTTTTGAAATTTTTTGAAATTTTTTTGATATCATGTAATTGTATTGTGATATTTGTTTCTTTGGGAGTGGGGCGGCATACAAGTTGAACAATTAAATTAAATTAAATTAAACCCTGAGGATGAATGCCCTTGGGTGGTGAAGACCACTGGGAAGGGTCCAGGTGAATTAAATCACACTTGAACCCATCTTGATGGAGGGCATCAGTTTCATTAATACTGGCCTGGGGCTGATGAGGACTTTGTGTGTCAAAGGGACAGGAAGTGACTCGTGGAACTGGATCAGTGGTATGGGTGTCATGCTGCGATGTGGAAGGCAAATGGAAGACCACTGCATTATATTGCTCCAATCTTCATGGCTTACTGCCATGAAGATTGCCAATATTCAGAATTGGATACAGCATGTGAAAAAGGCATCTTGACAGGAATTCTACCTCTACTCAGCCAAACACCACCCACCAACATGGCTTCATTGCTTGTGCTCTCTTCTCAGTTCAGTTCATTGTTCTACAACTCTGCTACAGTAGTGTGGAGGAGGATAGGAGGGTGAAGGTATTGCTAGCATTTCCTCTCTCTCTGTTAGGCTGATTGAAGCTTCAGTTTCCCCAACGTTCTGCTAGCAATAGGATTCCATCGAATACTCAATGCACAAGTAAGCAAATAAGCCATTGCACTTTTGTTACCCTGTATATAAAGCGGTTCAATTGAAAACTGATTTGCAAAGCTATTATGTCTGCTCAATATATGCAGTGGTGTCCCCATTTGCCTCTGTTGAATTCAAAGGGGTTTACTTCTGAGTAAACATGTATTGGGTTGTGCTGACAAGAAAACAGATTGCTGTATAAGGGATTAAAAGCTATAGTGGTTAAATTGATGTCAAGCCCAAGATCTTCTCCCCTCCTTCTTCTAGCATTTGACAAACTGCCTGAAGTAGTTTCATATTTTATATGCAAGCCCTTTTTTCACATTTTCAATGTCACTTTAAATAGGCAAGAGGTCCGTGAAAAACAACCGTAAAGAGTGTGCCAACCATAATACAGGTACTCTATATGCATATAACCCTTATCTTTTATGGCATAAAGTACATTCGCACCATTGACAGAGATGAGGACGCTGGAGCCAAAACCGAGAGAGCTAATCCACCTGTCAAAGAGCTCCTGTAACTCTTCCAGCAGGTTTATGACAGTATGGTCAATTTCAAAACCCTTATTACACATGCCTGTCTTATATTCGTATAAATGCCCATTTAAATGGGGAAGCTGCCACCTCTTTTTAAATAACTGTCCAATATCAAGCCCTAAGTAAGCCCAGCAAGGCAACAGGGGAGGTGCACAAAAGGAAGAAAGCAAGTAGGGGAGGATGAGAAAAAGGTGTTACAGGATGGAGGTAAGAGATGTGTAGAACCTTCTTTGCAGCAAAGACATTTGGCATGTCCCTCATGCAAAGCCCATTTAGCACAATGGAGCAACCTGATTAATCCTGTGAACAAATTTCAAAAGTTCTTTGTCCCAACCCAACTGAAAGCATGATCCTCCAACTAAAGAAGGAGGCATTAGACAAACCTGCCAGCATATATGGAGTAGACCAGGGGTTCCCAACCTTTACAAGCTGGGGACCAGGTCACACTCTCTCAGTTAGCTTTGAGGGCTCGATGGCCATTTTGCCCTGCCTGCATGATGGGGCCGTGGCCATCTTGTCACAACAGCTTCAAAGAGGCAGCCATTTTGTTTCTCAAATGCCTTTGGAGCTATGAGGGACCACATCAAATGGCACTGTGGGCCAGATCCAGCCTGTGGGCCTTAGGTTGGGAACCCCTGGTAGTAGACACATTAATATGGGATACTTCATGCATTGAGTCATGAGCCTCCAGTGCAATGCAGTTCCTAAAACAATGGATGCAATCTTGGGGTGTGTGAACAGAAGCAAAGTGTTCAAGTGGAAAGGCAAGATTTTGGAGCATTTTTCTAACCCAAGGTATTAGGATGTCACTCTGGATCAAACCCTGACATTGTCTAGGTAGGACTTCGCTGCCCCCCCCCACTTGTGACTGGGGCAGAGAGGCCGCTGTGATGGTGTATTGTTTCTATTGATATATTGTCTGGATTGAATATTGTATAATCTTATTGTATTGTCATTTTTATTATATTGTTATTTTTGCTTTGTTATATTTTATTGCATTGCTATATTTTATTGTATTGCAATGTTTGATTTGTTGTGAGCCGCCCTGAGTCGGCGTATGCTGAATGGGCAGCATACAAATTGAATCAATCAATCAATCAATCAATCAATCAATCAATCATCTAAACACCAAACAGAAAGTTGCTGCTAGAAATAACATACAGTACTTAGGAAACTGGCTGGTTCAGACTGGGGTGCACCTCCACCAACAATAAGAACAACAAATTTGCCTACAGCAAAATATGCTAATACTGTATGATATAAATTCAGCTCAACCCAGAAAGCAAAATTGTTGAGCTATCCAGCCAGTTTGGATGCTACTACGTGGGGATTTTATACATGTGTGTAAAAGGAGATAGCCACTGTGGATAGAGTGTCAAAAAGTGTTTACATCTCCACTTGGCCATGGAAACTCACTGGGGGATGACAATGATAAACCATTCCTTGCGCATCTCACATAGCTTGAAAGCCTTAAAATAGTTTCTATAAGTCATAATCAACATGACAGCACAGAACAACAAGAACTGCAGAAAGGTCTACTAACAATTGTTGGCTACTGTTTCAGAAGGATATGGCATTTGCCTGTCTACCTCTCTTCAGAGCCTCCCCATAGCTTTCTTGTCTTCATTCATTCATTCATTCCATGCCCATCTGGGATATTTCCCCACTCTGGGCAATGTACAACAAATTAAAAGATGTTTGCAGGTCCTCAGCCCTGCATTGTTACTCTTACTCATGCTTTCTATACAGTTCTTTTCTTGTTCACTGCACAAATTACAAAAGATAGGATGGAGCATTCAAAAGATATATGCCCTCCTTGCCATTGGGTTGGCTTTCTCAGCTTCTGTTTTTAGAAACCTATGGGCAGAGATCAGAACATTACACTTAAAAGGAACTCATTACCTTTCAGTGGCTGGGCCACCATTATAATTCCTCCAATCACAGAAGTGATTCTTTGTGTTATATGTTATTAATATATTACATTACCAGCAGCCCTGGAAAACAGATGAAAATACTCTGTAGTTCCCTCTAGGACCATTTAAGAGCAAACACATTTCAAATACTTACAAAAGCACAAAATAATACTTGCCTTCCTTTGATATAAAACTGGGGGAAAAAGCCCTGTCCAGATGTCTTTAAAATGTCTTTTAAAATTCTTTAAAATACCTTTTGAAAGTAATTGGTTGTAACTAGGAAAATGTCATAGGGGTAGCTTGTCTGGCCAGACATCCCACTACGGTAATGGAGTAGACCGTACAGCCAGCAACTCAATGCCAAGTTCAGGCGGCGGTAAATGACCTGGCTTCCTAAAAGGGCCAATGGCTATGGGCAGATGAGACCCTTTAGGTGGGGTGATGGTCCCCTCAGTGGAGGAAATGCCACTGGAAACCATCATATTGGGCCCAATGGCAAAATGAGCAGAGGAGGAACTCTGATTCCCAACTATCAATGGAGGTAGAAGAGGCCATTGCAGATGGACTGGCTATGAATTTGCACCTTAGAAGAGGCCATTGCAGTTGGACTGGCTACGAATTTGCAGTCCATTGCAGTTAAACCTTGCATGTCTCATTTCATAAGTGCTGCAGGAGATGGCTCCGTGATCATAGCGTGTAGGTCACTTCATGGTAAGATGGGAGCCACCTTAAACAAATTCATGCCAATGGCATTTTTCCTGCTTCAGGAAAAGATGCTTTCTTGGATATGAGTTGCAGCTGACGACGAGCTTTTAGATTTCATTAAAGACCCCCTGCGCACATCTCTGCCTAAATTTCAACAGTAGCTGGGGAGGGCTTTGCAGAAGGATGTCTATATATGGCTTCTCTATATGGGTTCTTTTGGAGTGGGTTGGTGCAAGCTAAAGAGGGTCAACTTGGGTTCAGTTAGAGCTCAAGAGAACCTACCTGGGCCAGTTCTTTGCAATTGGCATCTCCATTATCATAAAGTGGCAATAAGACATTGATTTCAGGATACAGTATTAGCAAATTGAACACTCCTGCTCTTCAGTAGAGAGGCAGAGGGAGTGCTTCCCCCCTCTTTAAATAGTGGTAGACCTTTACTTATGCACTGCATCACTTTAAAATCTTATAAAATTATTTGCCTCATCTTAAAGTGCTGATAAGGAAATTGCATGCAGCCAAATCTATGGACTACTGTAATCTTTTGGAGTAGAGCAAGCCTGTAATGGAGGCCTGTAGAGTATATATGTTAGTGTTATGTATGTACAATGTTGCTTTAAGAAATGTGTGAATGTAACCTGACCACAATTACAATGTAGCCCAGTTGTAAAGGAACGCGAGTAAGCTGCCCATAGAGGGCAGCTGCGAGCGTTCAACTCACATGGTTCTCATTCCTCAAATCGCCGGCAGCCGCGGGAACTCTCCCGCACCAGCAAACTACTACGGACGAGGGGCGTGACTCACACGATGTCACGACGGTAGCGGCCAATAAGCTACCGTGCAACCAGATTCAAATGTATTGTGCTACTGTATATAATGTGATGTACCTCCGCCATTACCACATGTTCATCCTGATCATCAACCAATAAACCTGTGTTAGTCCTCACTGCGACTCCTTCTTTGTCTTCCGTGCAAGACACCAAATTGGCGACGAAGGTGGGATGATGGCGAATCCCAAGGTCAAGCCTTACCAGTTCGATGTCAGCGAGCCCGAACAATGGGAGCTCTACGAGTGCCAGTTCCGGCACGCAATGGAAGCTGTGGGCGTCGACGACGACGCGAGGATGCGCTCCTATTTCCTGGCCCAGGTGGGGCCGGCCACGCTGCGCATCCTGATGAACCTGGTGGCCCCCAAGAAGGTGGAAGAGGTGTCCATCGACCGCATGCTGGGGCTGCTGGGCGAGCATTTCCAGCCTCCCGTGTCGATCTTCCTGGCCCGGGTCGCGTTCCACAGGCGAGACCAGCGACCGGGCGAATCCGTGTCCGCCTACGCGGCGGCCCTCAGGCTGGCAGCGGTGCACTGCCAGTGGGATGACCTGGACCAGGCCTTCCGAGACCGCATGCTGTGTGGCCTGAGGGACGAGGAGCTTCAGCGAAAGCTCATGACCCGCGACTACCGCCTCACGTTCAACGAGGTACTGCGGGAGGCCCAAGCGGCCGAAGCGGCCAGAAGCGGGGTCAGAGTGTTCGAGTCCCGAGGGGCCACGCCCGAAAGGGCCAAGTCACCAGTACAGGCGGCCCGGCGGACACCAGCGAAAACAGCCTGGCGGGCCCCCAAGCCGCCCGCCGGCACACCAACGGCGTCCGAGGAGTCATCCACTACGGCAGACCCCTGCTCCAGCGAGGACGACGACGTCCAGCGGGTCAAGAAGCGAGGAGAGAAGCGACAGACCCGCAAGTGGCAAGACCGCCGCTGCGACAGTTGTGAGCCGTCCCACGACCGCACGAGGTGTCCATTCCGAAAGGCCGAGTGTCACAACTGCGGCCGAAAGGGGCACATCGCCCGAGTGTGCAGGCGCGGGCGAGGCGAGGCGAGGACAGGGGAAATTCGAACCATCCCCAGATGCACCAACGGAAGGCAGCCGGCACCAGGAAGGTCTCAGATGACCACAGCATGGCAGGCGTGAACCGCGTGGGCCTGGAGCACCGGCGTTTTTTCATTGAGGTACAGTTACAGGGGGTCCCAGTGAGGATGGAGATAGACTCGGGGTCGTCCTATCCCATCCTGTCCCAAAAAGAGTTTATGCGCATTCCCCCAGATGCGCGGCCCAAGTTGCGGGCCATGAGGTCACACCTACGGGACGTGCAAGGGAACGGGATCCCAGTGTTGGGGGTGGGGAACTTCAAGGTGAAGTTCAAGAATTACTCCGAGAAACTGCCCCTAGTTGTTCTCAAGGGTGGGGAGGTGCTGCCTTTTGGGAACGCAGTGGTTCGCTCCCCTAGGAATCGAACTGTCCAGCATTAACGCCATAGAGACTGACCCAATGCGGGACGTGTGCAACACACACACGGACGTTTTCAAGAAGGGGCTCGGGACTTACAAAGGGCCCCCAGTTTCCTTTGACCTGGATCCAGAAATCCGACCCATACGCCTCAAGTCAAGAAGAGTGCCTTTCGCCCTCAAGCACAAGATCGAGGCGGAACTGGACAAATTGGTGGGGCAGGGGATTTTGGTTCCAGTTGATTCGGGGGAGTGGGAAACGCCGATTGTGACTGCCCTTAAATCAAACGGGGAGGTTAGGATTTGTGCGGACTATAAATGTACGATTAATAAGACCATTCGGCCAAATGCATATCCGGTGCCCGTGGTCAGCCATTTACTGGCCACGCTTCATGGGGGGAGGTATTTTGCCAAGCTAGATCTGGCGCAGGCATATCAGCAGCTCTCTGTAACCCCGGCTGCTGCTGCTGCGCAAACGATCGTAACGCACAAGGGGGCATTTAAGGTGACGCGCCTTCAGTTTGGCGTGAATTCGGCCCCCGGAATTTTCCAGTCCCTCGTGGAACGCCTTTTAAAGGGGCTTCCAGGCGTCCTCCCATACTTCGACGACGTGTTGATAATAGCGGGGGGCGAGTCAGAATTAGCGCAAAGGCTAGACAGGGTCCTTTCAATATTCGAGAAAGCGGGCCTCCGACTGAGAAGGGACAAATGTGTCTTCTTTGTGAGAGAGGTCGAGTTCCTTGGGTTCAAGGTAACCCCGGAAGGCATCAAGCCCTCCGAGTCCAAGGTTGCGGCTGTGCAAAACGCCCCTCGCCCCACCGCGAAACCGGAGCTGCAGTCGTTCCTAGGGCTCTTAAATTTTTACCATTCCTTCCTGCCGAGGAAGGCATCCGTTGCTGAGCCACTGCACGCATTATTGAAGAAAGAGGCGGTTTGGCGGTGGGGAGATAGGCAAGAGAAAGCGTTTAGGGAGCTGAAGGCACTCCTATCCTCAAGTGCTGTCCTGACCCACTTTGACCCTAGGAAGCCAGTAGTCCTAGTCTGTGATGCGTCCCCGGTGGGAGTGGGGGCGGTTCTATGTCACGTGTTGGAGAGCGGGCGGGAAGCCCCGGTAGCGTACTACTCAAGGTCCCTCTCGAAGGCTGAGCGTAATTATGCGCAAACTGATAGGGAGGCCCTAGCCATCATCGCGGGAACGAAAAAGTTCCATGACTTTTTATACGGCCGCGAGTTTACGGTAGTGACGGATCACAAGCCACTTCTGGGGATCTTCACTACCGGCAAACCCACACCGCAAATTCTCTCCCCCAGGATGCTGCGTTGGGCCATTTTCCTCAATGCCTACCAGTACGAGCTGGTCTATCGCCCAGGGAAGGAGATCTCCCATGCGGACGCACTGTCCCGATCTCCCCTCCCTAGCGTAGGGGACCCCACATTTGAGGTAGAGCAGGACCACCAAGTCCTACTGATCGAGTCTCTCGACTCACCCCCCATTCTCCCGGCCGACCTCGCCAAAGCCACGGCGGCCGACAAGATGCTGGCCCAAGTTAGCTCCTGGGTGAGGAAAGGGTGGCCCACTACTCCCCCCGAGGAAAAGTTCAAGCCATTTGTCAGGCGGAGAGTAGAGCTTTCCATGGAAAGGGGCTGTTTACTCTGGGGCCAGCGGGTAGTTATCCCAGAGAAACTGAGGGCCAAGGTACTGAAGCTACTGCATACCAGTCACCCGGGGATCGTGCGCTCCAAGGCTCTGGCCAGGAGCTTCTTCTGGTGGCCCCAGATAGACACGGATATAGAACGTTTAGTGGGCACGTGTGAGAGCTGCCAGAGCTCTCGGCCCGAGGAGTCCCGGTTACCCCATAGGGAATGGGACACGGCCCGTGGGCCATGGTCCCGGATTCATGTTGATTTCGCTGGCCCTTTCCACGGGGCCATGTTTTTGCTGGTAGTCGACTCCTACTCCAAGTGGTTGGAGGTAATCCCCATGAGCAGCACCTCCTCTGCGGCAACCATTAAACAGTTGCGCAAGCTTTTTGCCTGTTTCAGCCTGCCAGACGTTCTTGTTAGCGATAACGCTAGTACCTTCACGTCTGCAGAGTTCAAGACGTTTATTGAGCGGAACGCCATCAGGCACATTACCGCTGCCCCGTTTCACCCCGCCACAAACGGTCAGGTAGAGCACCAAGTGCGCACTACGAAAGACGCACTGCGGCGTATGGGTCCCGGTGAGTTGAACCTTCATCTGTGTCAGTTCCTCATCTGTTACAGGACAACCCCCCTAGCCTCAGGATTTTCCCCAGCCGAACTCCTCATGAGGAGGCGTCCGGTAACATTTTTTGACCGGATGGATCCGTCCAGGGTGGAGGATGAGGGAAGGAATATAAACATAGGGGGAGAGAGCTCCAAAAGTTTTTCAGTAGGGGACCTGGTTCACTGCAGGAACTACGCGGCCTCGGGGCCAGCGTGGGTTCCAGGGACAATCATTGAGCAGACGGGGCCAGTATCCTACAGGGTCGAGACTAGCTCGGGTCTACTTTGGAGAAGGCACGCCGACCAACTCAGAAGGCGAGTCACCAGTGAAGGGGAATCAGCGTTAGGGTCCTCCCCCACCCGCATTACCCAAGGGGGAGACACGGCGGAACCCGCGGATACAAATGCATATCCTGGGTTCTCGACCACAGAGGAGGATACTTTGAAAGAGAGGGATCAGTTTGATTGTGATTATGATTTGCAGTACCAGGGGGGTGTAGCGGAGTGGTCCCCCACCCGTCCTAGCGAGAAGAGGGGTTTCAGTTCAGCCCCTGGTACCTCCAGTCCCCCCAGTCCTTTTGTTTTGGAATATCCCATAGCGCCAGCTCCCCGGAGACAAACACCCCCAAGACAGGCAACGGGGGAGTCCACCCACCACAGTCTCTGGAACTCCCGGGCAGGTAACCGGGGGTGGCGTGGCCACGAGGGCCTCTTCGTCGGTCCCGAGATTCGTACTGGGGGGGACCCCAAGCTCCTCAAACGGTAGGCAGGGTTTCACTTCCCAACTGTTCATTCCATTCCCGTCCCCCAATGCAAGGTTACCACAGAGCCCACACCGAGCCATTAATGAGTCCCCCCTTTCCGTTGCAGGGCAGGACTCCGCAGAACCAGGCTCCCCGGTTTTAAGTCAAGCGGCCGCTCGCCCCAGGCGCACATGCGGCAAGCCACAATGGTTGAGGGACTTCGTCCCATCCTAGGGGGGAGGGATGTTATGTATGTACAATGTTGCTTTAAGAAATGTATGAATGTAACCTGACCACAATTACAATGTAGCCCAGCTGTAAAGGAACGCGAGTAAGCTGCCCATATAGGGCAGCTGCGAGCGTTCAACTCACATGGTTCTCATTCCTCAAATCACCGGCAGCCGCGGGAACTCTCCCGCACCAGCAAACTACTACGGACGAGGGGCGTGACTCACACGACATCATGATGGTAGCGGCCAATAAGCTACCGTGCAACCAGATTCAAATGTATTGTGCTACTGTATATAATGTGATGTACCTCCGCCATTACCACATGTTCATCCTGATCATCAACCAATAAACCTGTGTTAGTCCTCACTGCGACTCCTTAACCAACACTGTCTGCATCTACAGATGTTTCTGTGGACGTAGGCATGCCTCAACACTGGAGTGCACAGAACGCTGTTTACCTTCCTTCCCACTGAAATGGTACCTATCTATTTGTAATTTCTTGCTTTCGAACTGCTAGGTTGGCAGGAGATGGGACAGAGGCAGAAGCTCACTCTGTCATGCAGTACTCAGGAATTGAACTTTGACCTTCCAGGCTTCAAGTTAAGCATCTTAACCACTTGAGCCACCACAGCAGGGCAGCCATGGGGGGGGGACCATAAGGACTCCCGTCCCGGGCCTGGAGATGATGGGGGTCTGGCGTCACCAGGAAACCACTGATGTGTGCATGCGCAAACAAATGACGCATGCGCAGAAAACCACTGGGGCATGACCAAAACATGTGTGGGGCCCCTGCATACCGGGTCCGGAAATTTCTGATTCTGGCTCTGCACCACAGTCCTGCTAGCAAACAGTATATAAACGTAAAGTTTGCCCTTGCTCGAAAGCAGGGGCAGTGCTCAACTCTGTTTACAGCCAAGTGCTGTCTGCATCTGCAAACGTTTCTGTGGTCAGGTGACTAGAAACCAGAGTGCACAGAATGCTGTTACCTTTCCTGTCAAAGTAGTACCTATTTATCTACTTGCATTTTCTTGCTTTCGAACTGCTAGGTTGGCAGGAGCTGGGGCAGCGATGGGAGCTTACTCCATCCTGCAGCACTCAGTTCTCAAACTGCTGACATGCCAACCTTCCTGTCATCTAGCTCAGCATCTTAACCACTAAGCCACCACAGTCCCCCAAACCCATGCAAATAAAACCAGGTAAACTACCAGTCTGAATTCAAATAGTCAAGGTTCAGCAGGCAAGGCAGCATATGTCTGCTGCTCAATACAAGGAAGATGACCTGTAACAAGCTTCCTTTCCTCATTACACTGAGTGGATTAACCAAAATTTAAAACCAAAGGAGAAGCGGTACTCTAATGCTTATACACATTTCCCCAATCAAATTCTGCATTAGGATTTGTAGCATATTTAATTCTTGCAACTGTATGCTAGCCAATGAAATTTGCAGGAAGTAAACACCCCTACAGAATTCAAGGACATGATGGACAATAATGACTGTGAAGGAAAATGGGTGAGGTGGGAAAACAAGAATTCCGCCTCCTCACTGTAAAAGAAGCCAATTGCATCCTTTAACTACTTTAAATTGAGAGACTATTTCAGTTTCATTCCACTAACTTTTATTGTAGGCTAAAACATTGAGCTGTTGTTAGCTGTTCTTTGCAACTCAAGGAAATTAGAATTAAAAAAATAGTAAGGGTGAGTTACAACCCTTTTATTTTCCTATTAGTAACTATTGTGAAATGGGAGGATGAGTGGCAAACTATCTTTCTGCACCTGTTACTTGGTGCTTCCATGAGATTCTAACCACAATTCTCCCCAAGCTTGCTGGGCGATTTTTGCTTTCTATTGTCTACATAGCCTGTATGGTTTATAGGTTGCCGACATTTCATGGGAACAGCAAATTCTGTACAAAAAAGGCAGAGTGAGGTCCTTGTAAATGTATCCTTAATTTCTTCTGTTGTTCAGTCGCACAGTCGACTCCGACCCTTTGCGACCCCATGGACCATTTTCCTCCAGGCGCCTCTGTCCTCTACCATCCCCCTCAGCCCTCCCAGCTCTGTGCCCATTGTGTCTACAATACCATCTAGCCATCTCATCCTTGGCCTCCCCCTTCTTCTTTTGCCCTCCACCTTTCCCAACATCAATGCCTTCTCAAGTGAATCCTCCCTTCTCATTTGATGTCCAAAGTACTTTAGCTTCATCTTTACTATTTGACCTTCCAATGAGCAGTCAGGGTTAATTTCTTCTAAGATTGACCTATTTGTTCTCCTCGCTGTCCAGGGGACTCTCAAAACCCTCCTCCAACACCACATCTCAAAGGCATCTATTCTTCTACGTTCAGCCCTCCTAATTGTCCAGCTCTCACATCCATACATCACCACTGGGAAAACCATTGCTTTGACTATTCTAATTTTTGTTTGCAATGTGATGTCTCTGCTTTTCACTATGTTCCCCAGGTTTCTCATCGCTTGTCTCCCAAGAATCAGTCGCCTTTTTATTTCATGGCTACAATCCCCATCTGCAGTGATCTTTGATCCTAAGAAAGTAAAATCTGTCACTGCTTCTACTTCTTCCCCGTCTATTTTCCATGAACTGATGGGGCCTGTTGCCATTATCTTGGTTTTCTTGATATTGAGTCTCAAGCCAGCTTTTGCACTCTCCTCCTTCAGCCCAATCAAGAGATTCTTTAGGTCTTCCTCACTTTCTGCCATTAGGGTGGTATCGTCTGCATATCTCAGATTGTTGATGTTTCTCCCAGCAATTTTGATCCCATATTGTGATTCCTCCATCCCTGCACTGCGCATTATGTGCTCTGTGTATAGGTTGAATAAGCATGGTGACAAAATGCAGCCTTGTCTTACTCCTTTTCCTATTCCAAACCACTCTGTCATTCCGTGTTCTGTCCTAACTGTTGCTTCTTGGTTCATGTACAGATTTCTCAGGAGGCATATGAGGTGCTCTGGAATTCCCATCTCTTTAATTACTTGCCACATCTTGTTGTGGTCCACACAGTCAAATGCCTTAGTGTAATCAATAAAACAAAAGTAAACTTGTTTCTGATATTCCTTTGTTTTCTCCATGATCCAGCGTATGTTGGCAATGTGGTCTCTAGTCCCCCTGCCTCTTCTGAAACCAGCCTGCACCTCTGGTAATTCTCTCTCCACATGTTGCTGTAGTCTATCCTGTATTATCTTGAGCATCACCTTGCTGGCATGTGGGATGAGCGCGATTGTTCGATAATTTGAGCATTCTTTGGCATTGCCCTTTTTTGGGATTGGGACGTATACTGATCTTTTCCAATCCTGTGGCCACTGTTTTGTTTTCCAAATCTGCTGGCATATTGAATGCAGTAATTTGACGCCGTCATCTTTTAGCGCTTTGAAGAATTCAACTGGGATACCATCATCTCCACTAGCTTTGTTGTTTGCAGTGCTCTTTAGGGCCTTTATGACTTCGCTCTCCAGGATGTCTGGCTCAAGTTCAATTTCTTCATCATTGTGACTATCAGGAGTGTTGATGTCCTTTTTGTAAAGTTCCTCTGTGTACTCTTTCCATCTTTTCTTAATCTCTTCTGCATCAGCTAGCTCCTTTCCGTTTTTGTCCCTTATCATGGTCATTTTTGCTTTAAATGTTCCCTTGATTTCGCCGATTTTTTTGAAAAGATCTCTGGTTCTGCCTCTTTTGTTATTTTCCTCCATTTCTCTGCACTGTTCTTTTAGGTAGTTTTCCTTATCTCTCCTTGCTTTTCTTTGAAATTCTGTGTTCAACTGATTGTAGTTTTTCCTTTCTCCTTTGGCTTTTGCGTTCCTTCTTTCCTCTGCTATTTTAAGAGCCTCATCAGACAACCACTTTGCTTTCTTACTCTTCTTTTCTTTTGGTATGGTTTTCTTTGCGGCTTCCTGCATGATGTCCCTCATCTCCGTCCATAATTCTTCTGGTACTCTGTCTACTGAGTCTAAGCCATTAAATCTGTTCAGCACCTCCACCGCGTATTTTTTAGGGATGCTGTCTAGGTGATATCTTTCTGGTCTCCGTGTTTTCCCTATTTTCTTTAGTCGAAGCCTGAATTTTGCGATCAGTAGGTTGTGATCTGAGCCACAGTCTGCTCCAGGTCTTGTTTTTGCTGACTGTATGGAGGTTCTCCATCTTTGGCTGCAGAGTATGTAGTCAATCTGGTTTCGGTGTTGGCCATCTGGTGATGTCCATGTGTAATTTCTTCTACATAGAGGAAATTGCTTGAGGAAAAAGGGAAGAAGCCAGAAACGTGATCATGTGAAACATTCAGAAACGTGATCATGTGAAACATTCATTTGAACATGAAAGAATGAGAACATGTGATGAGTTGGAATCAGGAAAGGGTCTTAAGATTCTTATACCAGATTTTTGTAGCATGGAAACCATGGAATACAATTTGCACTAAGATCCTAGTTTAGGTGTGCAAGCTAGCTTGTTTTTAAAGAATCAATGTCCGGTTAATCCATTGTGCCTGAATACTGCACATAATGATCAGATCAATGATAATGCTATGGCAGATAAATTTTAGCAGCATTCTCCTCAGGAGACAACTTCTTGCATCTTGAGTCACACCCTGAGTCGGGTTCGCCTGATTGGGCAGCATAGAAATTTGAACAATAAATAAATAAATAAATAAATAAATAAATAAATAAATAAATAAATAAATAAATAAATAAATCCTTGTCGGAAGCAAATGTAGGAGAAGGAGGAAGCCAATACCTTTATTGGATCACAAAAAAAAAACATTGTGAACTTTCATGATTCAAGATAACTTCTTCAGGCATGCATCGGTTTCTTGTGGATAAGACAGAGAAATTATCAAAGAAAGTCCTAAATGTTCATGGCATGATGGTCTGTTTGCCTGGCTCCCTTCTTAGCAATGAATATGAAAAAGCAGCAGTCCATTTTATATCCCTCCCCCATTTGACAAACACAGGAAACTGCTTATTGCTCGCTCCCAAACGGCCTATTGAGGCTGTAGCCCCTTCTGCGGCCAGGCAAGAGCAATGCAAATTCCAGTGCCCTCCATTAGGGAATGGGGTGGTGGTGGTGGTGGTATAACTTGGTTTACACACTAGGTGTACCAATTGTAGCCAAATCAAAGTCAATTAAAAATATTACCTAGTGGTTCAATTTGTAGTGTTGCTGTGCTGATGTTAAAAAGTCCATGTAGTTCAGGTGGCTCCCCCCCCCCGCCCCAGTATCCTCAGCAATTCCATAAACAAACAAAGATAGCTGTGTGATCCTTACATAAAACAAATGTACGAGAAGGAGGAAGATGATATCTTTATTGGATCATTCAAAAAATTCATTGCGAGCCTTTGTGATATAAGGTCACTTCTTCAGGCATGCATTGGTTTCTTGTGGATAAGACAGGGAAATTGTCAGAAGATGTGTGTGAGAAGGCATCGAAACATGGCAAAATTATGTTGATGCCCTCTTGAGGGATAAAATAAAATTTCTGAGCCAATGTTTTAAATTTATTTACTGTAATACCTCGGATAACAACCAAACTTGGTTCCACAAGTTTGGTTATTATCTGATTTTTAGTGTTATCCGATGCATACATTGGATATTTCTAAAAATAAGCCAGCTGCCTCTGGGAGCAGTGCCGCAATTTGGGGGGGGGGCAAGTAGGACTCCCGTCCCAGGCCTGGAGATGACAGGGCCCCATCTGTGTTGGGAAACAAATGATGTGCACATGTATAAACAGACCATGCATGTGCAGAAAACCACGGGTGTGTGTGTGGTGGCACTGGGAAACCACCGATGTACGCATGTGCCAACAGACCACGCATATGTAGAAACCACAGGGTGTGTGGTCAAAATGGGGGACGCACACTGGGCCTGGAAATTTCTGATATTGGCCCTGTCTGGGAGGGTCGGGGGACCCAATCCGTGCTGTTTCTGATCTCCCACAACCTTCCCAGGCGCTGCTGCAAGGTAAAACACCGAGGGAAACTCCTTCCTCGGCTGTAGGTTTTGCCTTGCAGCAGCACCCAGAAAGGTTGGGGAATGTTAGAAATAGTGAGGATCGGCTCTCCCGACCCTTCCAGAGGTGGCACAAGTGGTGGAGAGCCCAAAATGCACAAAAAACCCCCACACAATTGTGATGGGTTTTTTTTTTTTGCCCATTTTGGCCTCTTTGCCCCTCCTGCCGCCTCTCGGGAGGGCGGGGGACCCGATCTGCACTGTTTATTTATTTATTTATTTATTTTATTTATTTATTCAATTTATATCCCGCCCACTCAACACAAGGCCAACTCTGGGCGGCTAACAACATAAAAAGTAACCCCAGGGCAACCCAAGGAGTTTACAGACAATATTCACAAATACAACAATAATCCTAAAAACAGTTAAAACAGTAAAAAAAGTTAAGACTACCCACCCCCTAAAAAGCAAGGGCTGCAGGATCGAAAAGGCACCATGGGGAAGAGTTCCTCTACACCAACCACCCCATGGTGGTTACCCTTCCACCCGCACCCCACACTTGACCTGCCAGCCAGGTTTTAAGATCCCTTCTGAAAGGCAGCAACTCCGTCCGAAGATGCATTTCTGTGGGCACACATTCCTGCAGCTGAGGAAAGGGTTTCCCCTGGCGTTTTGCCTTGCAGCAGCACCCGTGGAGGTGAAAAGAAATCAGAAACAGTGCAGATCGGGTCCCCTGCCCTCACCAGAGGTGGCAGAGGTGGCGGAGAGGGCAAAATAGGTGGAAAAAATTCCATCACGACAGAATGGCATTGTGTTGTTGGCTGTACAGTCTATTCCACTACTGTAGTGGGCTGTCCAGCCAGACATATTCTATAAAGTCACAATGGCAACAACAGCCAGCCAAGGGAGAGCAGCTACTCATACCATTAGAAACTACTCTTGGACACATTTTTTTCCATAATACTGGAAGACCTGCAATTATTTAAGTGGAGAATGTGACAGAAAGACAGATAAAGTATGTGTGTGTGAGAGATTATTGGAATTGGGAAAGAGGACTGTGGAGCTATTCAAATTATGGTCCTTACACATTGGAAACCTGGGTAGTATTTTCTATAAAAAAAAAGTTCCCTAAAAAGTGCCCTAATAACCCTTTTCTCCTCTCCATTTCATTCAACTCAATGGGATCAAGCCTATCTTTCTGAACTTTCACAGTGTTGTGTCCTAATAGTGTATCCTTCTACATGTGATATCAATGTATCTGAACCAATGTAACCTTGCCAATGAGTAACAATGTAACCTTCAGCTGTATCACATAAACCCTGTAATAGGACGCGAGCTGATGACCACCAGCTGGCAGCAGCGAGCGTCCAAGCTCTCTTGGTTCAAACCCATCCAAGACCGCAGCGCGGGAAGTTTCCCGCCGCTACCTACACCTGGACAAGAAGGGCGTGACCAGCCATGACGTCACGCGGACCAGTAGCCAACGGGCTACCGTGGAGCCACATTCAAATACGTTACTGCCTTATATATAGAGCTGTTCGTCCGCCATTACCTCATGTTCCCTCTGTCCACCATGCAATAAACCTGAGTTAACCCAGCCGTTGGCTGTGCTTTGTGTCTTGACTCTCATACACTAAACTGGCGACGAGGATGGGATGATGGATCCCCACGGAGCCAGGACACAGAGCGGGTTCAACATCACCAAACCGCAAGACTGGGAGCTCTTTGAGATGGACTTCCAGGCGGCACTGGTGGAGCTCAAAGTCAAAGAAGACGACGAGGAAAGGAAGAGGGCCATCCTCACTCGCATGCTTGGGATGGAAACCAAGCGGACGCTGGTGGGCATCCTTGCACCGAAGAAGATGAGCGATTTCAAAGCCGGTGACATCATGAAAATGCTGCGTGAGCGTTTCCGACCCTCGAGGGCAATGTTTCCCGCTCGGAGTGCGTTTTGGAGGCGAGTTCAAGCGCCGGACGAGTCGGTAGAAGCCTTCGTAACGGCTATGAGGGTAGCCGCCGCCCCCTGCAAATGGGACCACATCCTAGAGATGGCCCTCAGGGACGGAGTGCTGTGTGGCCTGAAGGACAAGGAAGTACAGCGCAGCTTGATGAACAGGGAGCCACCACCCACACTGGAAGAGGTTGTAGAGGCCGCGGAAGCCGCGGAGTCCACGAATGCTGGAGTAGACGAGATGCACAAGTGGCGTGAGTGGCGTCCGAGGGCCGGCAAGGTGGAAAACTCATCGCACGGGAAGTCCGGTCAGTCGGTGCATGCAACCCGACCGACCTCGAAATCGTCGTCAGAGAGTAGCGATGGCGAGGAGGTCCAGAAGGTCCGGAGAGGCGGGCGCCGCTGCGATGGTTGCGGAGCGGCCCATGAGCGCGTGAAGTGCCCATTCAGGAAAGCCGAGTGCTTCAACTGCGGACGTCGGGGGCACATCGCCAAGGCGTGCAGGAAATGGAAAGAGGGCCGGAGACATTCGCAAGACCGTTCAGCCAGACCGGACCGTCCAGCGAGGCCCAAAGATGGCGCCCGGGCCACGAGGAAGCAGGACGGCGTGGGCCGCATCTCGGACGACAGCGAGGGCGACGCTCCTGTGTTCAACGTGTCTGCGGGACAGCCCCATTACTTTGTTGAGGTACTAGTACAAGGGACCCCTATTAGGATGGAAGTTGACTCGGGGTCCTCCTATTCTATAATTCCCCAGAGAGAGTTCTTGAAAATCGACCCCCACGTGCGGCCCAAACTTAAAGCGTTGAGGGCCACACTACGGGACGTTCAGGGGAACAGCATTCCAGTGTTGGGGGTCGGAACGTTCCGGGTTCGCTTTAAGAGACATTCTGCGGAACTTCCCCTAGTGGTGCTAAAAGGGGGGAGTTGTAGCCTCCTCGGAACACAGTGGTTTCAGCCCTTAGGCCTGTTCATAGGGGGGGTGCATGCCGTAGGCGAGGACCCAATACAAACAGTATGTGACGCACACCCCGCCGTTTTTAAAAGTGGACTGGGAAAGTTCAAGGGACCCCCTGTAGCCTTCGACTTAGACCCGGAGGTCCGCCCGATAAGACTTAAACCGCGCAGGGTACCGTTCGCGCTTAAGGACAAAATAGAGGCGGAACTGGACAAACTGGTGGGTCAAGGAATTCTCGTTCCTGTGGATTCCGCGGAGTGGGAGACTCCAATTGTAACAGCACTGAAGGCTAACGGGGAGGTGCGCATTTGCGCTGATTATAAGTGTACCATTAATAAGGCAATCCGCCCTAATGCATACCCGGTGCCAGTGGTCAGCCACCTTCTGGCCAGGCTGAATGGGGGAAAGTGTTTCGCTAAACTCGATTTAGCACAGGCCTACCAGCAACTCCCAGTAACCCCCGCCACAGCGGCGGCACAAACAATAGTCACACATAAGGGGGCGTTCCAGGTGTCGAGGTTACAGTTCGGCGTGAACTCGGCACCTGGCATTTTTCAGTCGCTAGTGGAACGCCTCCTGAAGGGGCTGGAGGGGGTGTTGCCATATTTTGATGACGTGTTGATAACGGGGGGGAGTAAGGCCGAGCTGGCCCACAGATTGGATAAGGTCCTGGCCGTGTTCGAGAAAGCGGGGCTGCGACTGAGAAAAGACAAATGTGTATTTTACGAAACAGAGGTTGAGTTTTTAGGGTTCCGTGTCACACCCGAGGGAATTAGGCCGTCCAAATCTAAGGTAGCCGCCATTAAGAAAGCCCCTCGCCCCACTTCCAAAACCGAGCTTCAGTCATTTCTGGGGCTTCTCAACTTCTACCATACCTTCCTTCCACGGAAGGCTTCTGTTGCCGAGCCGCTTCATCGGCTGCTTAAAAAAGAGGAAAAATGGCTGTGGGGTGACGAGCAAGAAAGAGCGTTCTCAGAGTTAAAGCAACTCCTCACATCCGAGGCAATCCTGACTCATTTCGACCCCAAACGGCCCATAGTTTTGGTCTGCGATGCATCCCCGGTGGGGGTGGGGGCGGTGCTTTGCCACGTGTTAGGCGACGGAAGGGAGGCCCCGATAGCGTTTTATTCAAGGTCCCTGTCCCAAGCAGAGCGGAATTACGCACAGACCGATAGGGAGGCACTAGCGATAGTAGCGGGAACCAAGAAATTTCACGATTTTCTGTATGGTCGGCCGTTCAAGATCGTTACTGATCACAAGCCCCTGTTAGGGATCTTCACTGCAAATAAGCCCACGCCACAGATCCTGTCCCCGAGGATGCTGCGGTGGGCTATTTTTCTTAACGCATATCAACATGAATTAGAATACCGGCCAGGGAAGGAAATCAGCCATGCAGACGCGCTCTCACGGTCGCCGTTACCATTGTCGGACGACCAGAAGGCAGGGGTAAGAAGAGACCGCCAGGTATTGCTAATAGAGGTTTTAGAGTCACCCCCGATAGTACCGGCCGACATTGCCAGGGCGACCGGAAAGGATAGAACACTAGAGAAGGTATGCTCGTGGGTGCAGAAGGGGTGGCCGGCGTCATCCCCAGGCACGGAATTCGACCCATTCTTCCGAAAGCGAGTGGAGTTGTCTTTAGAGAGGGGGTGCCTGTTGTGGGGCCAACGGGTGGTGGTTCCTACGTCCCTGCGGCCGAAGGTGCTAAAGCTGTTGCACGTCAGCCACCCGGGGATCGTCCGTTCCAAGGCGTTGGCCCGGAGTTACTTCTGGTGGCCCCAGCTGGACGCCGACATAGAGCAGATGGTTGGCACTTGTGAAGCATGTCAATGTTCTCGACCGGAGGTGGCCCGCCTACCACATAGGGAATGGGACGCAGCGAGGGGACCGTGGTCCAGGGTGCACGTAGATTTTGCTGGCCCATTCCGGGGAACCATGTTTCTCCTGGTGGTGGATGCATACTCTAAGTGGCTGGAGGTCATTCCGGTAAAGAGCACATCCTCCGCCACTACCATTCGCCAGCTAAGGAGGGTCTTTTCCACGTTCGGTTTACCCGACACTTTGGTCAGCGACAACGCCAGTTGTTTCACGTCCGCTGAGTTCGCGGCATTCATGGAGGCAAATGCAATTCGGCATGTCACATCCGCGCCGTTTCACCCGGCCACGAATGGCCAAGTGGAACGGTTAGTGCGCACCACAAAAGATGCGCTGCGGCGCATGGGCTCGGGAGATCTACATCACCAGGTTTGTCAATTTCTATTAGCGTACAGAGTGACCCCCTTAGCGTCTGGTTACTCGCCGGCCGAGCTGCTGATGCGGAGGAAACTGACCACGCTTTTGTCCAGGCTAGACCCGTCGAGGGTCGAGGACAAAGGGAAGAACATAGGGTTAGCGGTCTCGAAAGGGTTCGGCATAGGCGATCCTGTACATTGCAGGAACTATGCCAACGCAGGCCCAGCCTGGGTGCCAGGGACGATAATAGAACAGACGGGGCCAGTGTCCTATCGGGTGGAAACCAGCACCGGCCTCCTCTGGAGGAGGCACGCTGATCAACTGAGGCACCGAGTGAGCGAGGGACCGACCAGTGGAGCACAGCGACAGGATTCAGCGATAGGGTTCTCCCCCACCCGTTTAGCCCAAGGGGGAGACAGGGGGGAAAGCAGCGAGCCCGACTCATATCCTTTTGATACCCCAGTTCTATCCGAGCCCGGGGGGAGGGAAAAGGAGTGTGCGGCCGCCGCTGCCGCTTCCCCCGAATCCGATTTTGATTTTGATTTTGCGAGCCGGGGGGTTTTTCGGAGTGTTCCCCCACCCATCCAAGCGAGAAGAGGGGTTTTTCGTTAGCCCCCAGTGCCCCCGGTTCTTCCCAAACAAAGCACACACCTCCCAACAAAGCCGCAGAGCCGCGGCAAACCACTAACAAGTCATCCTCTCCGATTGCAGGGCAGGAAGCCAGGGAGCAAGGAGGAGGGAGCGAAGCCGGGGCAGGGCAGCCCGCGCCGAGACCCCAGCGTGTTCGAAATAAGCCATCTTGGCTGAGAGACTTCGTCTCATCCTAGGGGGGAGGAGTGTTGTGTCCTAATAGTGTATCCTTCTACATGTGATATCAATGTATCTGAACCAATGTAACCTTGCCAATGAGTAACAATGTAACCTTCAGCTGTATCACATAAACCCTGTAATAGGACGCGAGCTGATGACCACCAGCTGGCAGCAGCGAGCGTCCAAGCTCTCTTGGTTCAAACCCATCCAAGACCGCAGCGCGGGAAGTTTCCCGCCGCTACCTACACCTGGACAAGAAGGGCGTGACCAGCCATGACGTCACGCGGACCAGTAGCCAACGGGCTACCGTGGAGCCACATTCAAATACGTTACTGCCTTATATATAGAGCTGTTCGTCCGCCATTACCTCATGTTCCCTCTGTCCACCATGCAATAAACCTGAGTTAACCCAGCCGTTGGCTGTGCTTTGTGTCTTGACTCTCATACACTAAACACTCTGTGTTAGAGGGGGAGGGGAAGGAGAGAGAGGGAAGCAGAGAGAGGTGGGAGAAAAATATTGTTTCAGCAATAGCATTTTCTCATGAACTGATGGTCAGACATCCAGATGCATTCTCATACTGTATCTAGAAGCATGCCTACAGATATTTATAGACTGACTGCCCTCCTTCTTGCCTCCTTAATAAACCAAAACCAAAAACCTTACTTTATATAAAGATGGCAAATTTGGTGCCCCCAGTGGAACAAATTACCAAAGACTCTACTGGTGTAAATAGATGGCTCAAAGCAAGGCTGCAAAGGAGAATCAAGACAGATACTGGCCAGGATAGTCTTGATCATGCTATACGGGGTTGTTTTGAGGCATAGTGTGTCACTTTAGGTGTTCCTTACATTCACAGGCCTATTGTCTGACCATACAGCTAGCAACTCAACGCCAAGTGTTGGGCAGCAGTAAATAACCTGACTATCCAAACGAGCCAATGGCTATGGGTGAATGGGTCCCTTTTGGGTGGGGTGATGGTCCCCTCAGTGGAGGAAATGCCATTGGAAACCATCACATTGGGCCCAATGGCAAAATGAGTGGAGGAGGAACTCTGATTCCCAACAGTCATGGAGGCGGAAGAGGCCAATGCCAGATGGACTGGCTATGAAGGCGCACCTTGATAATGTCCTCAAGGTTGCAGCAGTCCATTGCAGTTCCGGTGTTAAATACTGCATGTCTCATTTCATACACCTTACACAAATTCATGCCAATGGCATTTTTCCTACTTCAGGGAAAAAATGCATTTGATACGAGTTGCAGTGACTATGGCTTGTTATCTCTGAGCAGAAGGAGACAAACAGTCTGGCCAAAGGATATTTAGTGGGCTACATAAGAATCTATCATGTAGCAGGATATTTTCCCTCAACTTTCCCTTTCTGCCTTGGCTTTCAAGTTTTTACCATGCTCCGAAACTTTCCTCTCATTCAAAAGGTGACTAGGATTTGCTGTCTCCCGAACTCTCAGTACTGTGGCAGAAACGTACTCCCCAAACACCCGCTTTTCCTTCCCACAACAATCTCTGTCATATAGAGGGATTAGCTGTGAAGATCTAGCTGCGGTGCAGAAGTATACAAACTGGATAACCCAGGAGGTTCTCTCCAACCCGTCTATGAATTATGAATTAGCACTTGCAAATCCTAACTAATATTTGCAGTGGAAACAGCCCATCCCCAAGATTAGCAAACTTCAGAGTGGTATATTCGCAGCTTTCCAGTGAGTGAATGCAGGACAAAGAAACCTGGTAAGACATGTTAGTGAGCAAATTCAGTTCAGAAAATTTAAATAGTTCATCAGAAGGTGCTGAAATATTTTTTCGGGGACTAGTGCAACTAGATTGTCACAGAAAGATTTACTCACTGAAGTAAATTCAACAATGTTTATAACCAACCGTGTGCCTTTTTACTCTGAAATTAGCTGTGTTGTGGCCAGTAGGATTTACTTCCACATGTGTGCCCACAGAAATGCATCTTTAAGCAGAATCCTCACTAGTTACTTATTTAATCAGGACAAAACTTCAACTATTCAAAACAACACAAAATGTTATTTAAAAGAAGATAGTCATTGTTTTCCCTCCCACAATGGACTGGAGAGGGAGTCAGGAAAAATGGAGAAATTGTGAATAGGCTGAGAGATTTTGAAATACAGAAGGAGCAAGTGGAGTTGAAATAACATCACCTAAGAATTTATTTGTTTGAATTAAGTCTATGAATTTCTTCTTTTAGATGCCTGTTAGAGTGGGGAGAGAGAACAACCCCCCTCCCCCACTAATATTTAAAAAACCCTAAAACATTATGGCAAGATGTTTAACTTCTGCTTTTTAAAGTTCCTATGAATAAAAATGTGCCATATGAAACATGGCAAATATGCTTATACAAAGGTTGGAATATTCTAGATTGGAGGGATGATGGCAAATGTCCTTTAGGTTCAAGCTATGAGGCGCTACTTTGTAACTCCAGAAGATTTCCTGTTTCTCTATTGTCCTTGAATCAGATGGTATTTCTACCCCAATCAGAACAAATCAAATAGGTGATGAAATTCTTCTTTAAAGTGAATATCATAATTTGCTGATCACTGATTCTTCTTATTTCATGTCCCGATCAAATCCTTGACTACCAAAATGAAGCCACTTTCTTCTGGTCACTGATGAAAATAAGGGAAGAAATGAGTAATTTACATTGCAACCCTATATGTATCTAATCAGATATAGGCTCCATTGAATTCAATGGAATGTTAGCCAATATATACATATAAATACAATTCCAGGTATCATAAACACTAGCCATCATACATGCTATCATTGAACAGTAAATTAATACAATATACAGGTAGATTATAGTTGATCATATAAGAAGAGTTTCAGATTTTCTTATATTTCTTCATATTACTAATTTTTGATGCCACTATTGATTCCTTCTATGTTAATTTTTATGCAGTTGTTACCTACTAGCCTTCCATGCTCCAAGTCATGAATCTTACTGCAAATGTATACATTTTTGACATGTAATGCTGCATCCTATTAATTCTCTTCTTTTCAATTACTGTATCTTTCGGTTGCAACAGACTTTTTGTTGTTGTTGTTCAGTCACACAGTTGAGTCTGACCCTTTGCGACCCCATGGACCATTGTTTGCCAGGCTCCTTTATCTTCCACCATCCTCCTCAGCCCATTCAGATCTATACCCATTGCATCGACAATGCCATCTATCCACCTCATCCTCTGGTGCTCCTGTCTCCTTTTGCCTTCTATCTTTCCCAGCATCAAGGCCTTCTCTAGTGAGTCCTCTCTTATCATTGGTGGCCAAAATACTTGAGCTTCTGCTTCAACAACAACAACAAAAAGTCTAATGAGCAGTCAGGGTTTATTTCCTTCAGGATCGACTGATTTGTTCTCCTCACAGTCCAGGGGACTCTCAAGAGACTCATCCAGCACCACAATTCAAAGGCATCTATTCTTATGCACGCAGCCTTCCTTATGGTCCAGCTTTCACATCTGTACATTACTACTTGGAATACCATTTCTTTAACTATGTGGACTTTTGTAGGCAGGGTGATTTCTCTACTCTTTATTATGCTACCTAGGTTTCTCATTGCTTGCCTCCCAAGAAATAAGCGTCTCTTTATTTCGTAGCTGCAGTGACCATCTGAAGTGATCTTGGATCCCAGGAAAGTAAAGTCTGTTGGATATCACCCCATCAAGTTTCAACAATATCCTTTGAATCATATTTGCCTTCCTGTGTTAAGAGTTCAAGCTCATTTCAACCCTGTGTTCTATCTCGTTGACTGCAACTCATATCTAAGAAAGCATTTTTTCCCCTGAAGCAGAAAAAATGTCACGGGCATGAATTTGTCTAAGGTAGATCCCAGCTTGCCATAAAGTGACCCACACACTATGATCTTGGAGCCATCCCCTGAGGCACATATGAAATGAGATGTGCAGGATTCAACACCGGGACTGCAATGGACTGCCTCAGCCTTGAGGATATTGACAAGGTGTGTCTTCACAGTCAGTCCATTTGGTATGGTCTCTTCTGCCTCCATGACTGTTGGGAATCAAAGTTCCTTCTCTGCTCATTTTGCCATTGGGCCCAATATGATGGTTTCCAGTGGCATTTCCTCCACTGAGGAGAGCTCATCCATCTGTAGCCATTGACCCCTTTAGGGAGTCAGGTTAGTTAACCTCTGCCTGACACTAAGCGTTGAGTCGCTGGCTGTTCGGTCTGTTCCATTACCGTATGTCGCACCAGACAATAATTATCTATCTGTCTGTCTGTCTGTCTGTCCATCTGTCTGTCTGCCGTCCGTTCGTCCGTCCGCCCGTCCGCCCGTCCATCCGTCCATCCGTCCGTCCATCCATCCATCCATCCATCCATCCATCCATCCATCCATCCATCCATCCATTTCAAATCATGAATTTTAAATGCCTGCAGTTGCTTCCCTTGTAGCCCTTTTGCAGCCTTTGAAGGACTCCTATGCCATCACCCCAGTTTCTGGTATATCACTGACTCTTTTGACCCCAGTAATTGGTGGGCTCTGTCCTTTGAAATGCATCTATTTCCCCAGCAAGATTCACCTTAAATTCCTGAATCCCATGAATCTGGTCATTGCTTTCCCACTTGAGTGATATTATTGTAATTCTGTTTAAACAATAAAAATGATATCTAACTTTCTATCTATGTATACAAAATAGCATGTACAGTTTTATGCACATTGGTATCTTATTTTGTCCTCTTTTTAAAGTGATTTATATTGTCCTTTCTGGTGAAGTGCAAGCGATCACCTCATTGTCTGTAGAGCCCTCTGCTGCAAAACTGTGAAAGACCCTCACACACACTTATAATCCAGGCCCGTTTTTGATAGTTGAAGTAGGTAATACTAGTCTTTATGGGGAAATAGGATTTGACACAGCAGAAAGCACTTTCTTGTGTTCATTCAAAAAATATGTGCGTTTCATGTAATTACAGTCTATGGTTCCCCAAGACAGAGATAACGTTAGCAAAAATAGCGATCTTCAGCCATTGCACTTTCACATTCTGACCTTACATTCAAATATATTTATATGTATAAAGTTTAAAGATGTATAAGCTCTCCCTGGGGCAACTGGATCACATAGGGTCTTTGGTGTATGCAAACCAAGACACAGGACACAGCCTCGGGCTAGGTTAACTCAGGTTTATTGCATCGTGGGCAGAGGGAACATGAGGTAATGGCGGATCGATAGCTCTTTATATACAGCAGAAACACATTTGAACGTGGTGCCATGGTAGCCCATTGGCTACTGTCTGCGTGACGTCATTGCAGGTCACGCCCTTCTTGTCCAGGTGTAGGTGGTGGCGGGAAAACTTCCCGCGCTGTTGCCTTTGATGAGTTTGGACCGAGAGAGCTTGGACGCTCGCTGCTGCCAGCTGGTGGTCATTAGCTCGCGTCCTATTACAGGGTTTATATGATACAGCTGAAGGTTACATTGTTGCTATAGGCAAGGTTACATTGGCTCAGATACATTGTAATCCGTGTGTACAATAAAACCAACAGAACACAACACCCCTCCCCCCTAGGACGAGACAAAGTCTCGAGCCCACACTTAAACACACTCCCCCCCCTTTTAGGAGACAAAGTCTCTCAGCCAAGATGGCTTATTTCGAACACGCTGGGGTCTCGATGCGGGCTGCCTCTCCCCGGGTTTGCTACCTTCTCTTTGTCCCCTGGTTTCCTGTCCTGTAATATGAGAGGGAGACTCGTTAGTGACTTTCCGCGGCTCCGCGGCGTTGTTGGGAGGTGTGCTCTTTCTTAGGGAGGAACCGGGGGCACTGGGGGCTAACGAAAAACCCCTCTTCTCGCTTGGACGGGTGGGGGAACACTCCTGAAAACCCCCCCGGCTCGCAAAATCAAACTCAAAATTACTATCGGGGGCAGCGGGCGCGAACTCCTCTCCCCCTTCCCCGACCCCTGATAGGACTGGCGTATCAAAAGGATATGAGTCGGGGCCGCTGCTATCAAAAGGATATGAGTCGGGGCCGCTGCTTCTGCTTCCTTCCCCCCTTGCTTGGGACTGTTGTCCATTGCTGTCTCCCCCTTGGGTTAAGCGGGTGGGGGAGAACCCTAACGCTGAATCCCGTTGCCGAGCTCCACTGACTGGCCCACTCACTCGGTGCCTCAGTTGGTCTGCGTGCCTCCTCCAGAGGAGGCCGGTGTTAGTCTCGACCCGGTACGATACTGGCCCCGTCTGTTCTACAACCTTCCCTGGTACCCAGGCCGGCCCTGCGCTGGAATAGTTCCTGCAGTGAACAGGGTCCCCGGCGGCGAAACCTTTCGAGACTGCCAACCCTATGTCTTTTCCTTTATCCTCGACCCTCGTCGGGTCTAGCCTGGACAGGATCGTGGTCAGTTTTCGCCGCATCAAGAGCTCCGCCGGCGAGTAGCCTGACGCTAAAGGGGTTACCCTATACGCTAAGAGGAACTGGCATACCTGGTGATTCAGGTCCCCCGGGCCCATGCGCCGCAGCGCGTCCTTTGTTGTACGCACTAGTCGTTCCACTTGGCCATTCGTGGCCGGGTGAAACGGTGCGGATGTGACATGCCGAATGGCGTTTGCCTCCATGAATGCTCCGAACTCAGCGGAGGTGAAACAACTAGCGTTATCGCTGACTAAAGTGTCGGGTAAACCGAACGTGGAAAAGACTCTCCTTAGCCGGCTAATTGTCGTGGCGGAGGACGTGCTCTTTACTGGGATAACCTCCAGCCACTTGGAGAACGCATCTACCACCAGGAGAAACATGGTTCCTCGGAACGGGCCAGCGAAATCCACGTGCACTCTGGACCACGGCCCCCTTGCCGTGTCCCACTCCCTATGCGGGAGACGGGCCGCCTCAGGTCGGGATTCCTGGCAAGCCTCGCAAGTGCCGACCATGTGCTCAATGTCCGCGTCCAGCTGTGGCCACCAGAAGTAACTCCGGGCTAGCGCTTTTGAACGAACTATGCCCGGGTGGCTGACGTGCAGCAGTTCGAGCACCCTCGTCCGCAGGGGCGCAGGGACCACCACCCGTTGGCCCCACAGAAGGCACCCCCTCTCTAGGGACAACTCAAGCTTTTTCCTAAAGAATGGGTCGAACTCTGTACTCGGGGACGAAGCCGGCCACCCCTTCTGCACCCATGCACTAACTTTCTCCAGCGTCCTGTCCTTGCCTGTCGCCCTAGCAATGTCGGCTGGTACTAGTGGGGGTGCGTCTAAAACCTCAATTAGCAACACCTGGCGGTCTCTTTCCGCTCTCGCCTTCTGGTCCGCCGACAAGGGCAGAGGGGATCTCGAAAGCGCATCAGCATGGCTGATCTCCTTTCCGGGCCTGTACTCCAACTCATGTTGGTACGCGTTGAGAAAAATAGCCCATCGCAGCATCCTCGGGGACAGGATCTGTGGCGTGGGCTTGCTTGCCGTGAAAATCCCTAACAGCGGCTTGTGATCGGTCACGATTTTGAACGGGCGGCCATACAAAAAATCGTGAAATTTTTTGGTCCCCGCTACTATTGCTAACGCTTCTCTGTCGGTTTGCGCGTAATTTCGCTCCGCTTGGGACAGGGACCTTGAGTAAAACGCTATCGGGGCCTCCCTTCCGTCCTCCAACACGTGGCAAAGCACCGCCCCCACCCCCACCGGGGATGCATCACAGACTAGGACCACTGGCCGTTTGGGGTCGAAGTGCGTCAGGATTGCCTCAGATGTTAGGAGTTGCTTTAGCTCCTTGAATGCCCTCTCGTGCTCGTCACCCCACATCCATGGCTCCTCCTTTTTAAGTAACCGATGGAGCGGTTCGGCCACGGACGCCTTCCGCGGGAGGAATGTATGGTAAAAATTGAGGAGCCCCAGGAAAGACTGCAGCTCGGTTTTGGATGTGGGGCGAGGGGCCTTTTTAATGGCTGCTACTTTGGAGTTAGACGGCTTAATCCCCTCGGGTGTGATCCGGAACCCTAAAAACTCGACCTCGGTCTCGAAAAAAACACATTTGTCCTTCCTCAATCTCAGCCCCGCTTTCTCGAACACGGTCAGTACTTTGTCCAACCTTTTCGCCAGTTCAGCCTCACTCCCCCCTGTTATCAACACGTCATCAAAATAAGGCAACACCCCCTCCAGGCCCTTTAGGAGGCGTTCCACGAGCGATTGAAAAAGGCCGGGTGCCGAGTTCACGCCGAACTGTAACCGCGACACCTGGAACGCTCCCTTATGTGTAACTATCGTTTGTGCCGCGGCCGTGGCGGGGGTCACTGGAAGTTGCTGATAGGCTTGTGCCAAATCGAGTTTAGCGAAACACTTTCCCCCATTTAGTCTGGCCAAAAGGTGGCTGATCACTGGCACCGGGTATGCATTAGGGCGGATCGCCTTGTTAATTGTACACTTATAATCAGCGCAAATGCGCACCTCCCCGTTAGCCTTTAGAGCCGTTACAATTGGAGTTTCCCACTCCGCGGAGTCAACAGGAATAAGAATCCCCTGGCCCACCAGTTTGTCCAGTTCCGCCTCTATCTTGTCCTTGAGTGCAAACGGCACCCTGCGTGGTTTGAGTCTTATCGGGCGGACCTCCGGGTCTATGTCGAAAGCTACAGGGGGTCCCTTGAACCTTCCGAGTCCTTTCTTAAAAACGGCGGGATGCGCATCGCAAACCGCTTGTATTGGGTCCCCCCCCCACGGTATGCACCCCCCCTATGAACAAACCTAAGGGCTGAAACCACTGTGTCCCTAGGAGGCTACAGCTTCCCCCTTTGAGGACAACTAGGGGCAGTTCCGCAGAATGTCTCTTAAACTTGACCCGAAATTTCCCGACCCCCAACACCGGAATGCTGTTTCCCTGTACGTCCCGTAGTGTGGACCTCAACGCTTTAAGCTTGGGCCGCACGTGGGGGTCGATTTTCAGGAACTCTTTCTGGGGAATTATGGAATAGGAGGACCCCGAGTCAATTTCCATCCTAATAGGGGCCCCTTGTACTAATACCTCAACGAAGTAATGGGACTGTCCCGCGGACACGCTGAACACTGAGGCGTCGTCCTCGCTGCCGTCCGAGACGCGGCCCACGCCGTCCTGCTTCCTCGTGGTCTGGGCGCCATCTTTGGGCCTCGCTGGACGGTCCGGTCTGGCTGCGCGGTCTTGTGACTGCCTCCGGCCCTCTTTCCTCTTTCTGCACGCCTTGGCGATGTGCCCCCGACGGCCGCAGGTGTAACACTCGGCCTTCCTGAACGGGCATCTCGCGCGCTCGTGGGCCGCTCCGCAACCCTCGCAGCGTCGACCACCCTTCCGGACCTTCTGGACCTCCTCGCCGTCGCTGCCTTCCGTAGACGACTTTGAGGCCCGTCGAGTCGCGTGCACCGACTGTCCGGTCTTCCCGTGCACCGAATTTTCCGCCTTGCCGGCTCTAGGACGCCACTCACGCCACTGGTGCATCTCGTCCACTCCGGCATTCGTGGACTCTGCAGCTTCCGCGGCCTCTATGACCTCTGCCAGCGTGGGTGGCGGCTCCTTATTCATCAAGCTGCGCTGTACCTCCTTGTCTTTCAGGCCACACAACACGCCGTCCCTGAGGACCAACTCCAGGATATCGCCCCATTTACAGGGGGCGGCGGCTATCCTCATGGCGGCCACGAATGCCTCAACCGACTCATCCGGCGCTTGGACTCGCCTCCAAAACGCGCTCCGAGCGGGAAACATTGCCCTCGAAGGGCAGAACCGCTCTCGCAGCAGTTTCATGATGTCGCTCGCCTTAAAGTCGCTCACCTTCTTCGGAGCGATTATGCCCACCAGCGTCCGCTTGGTTTCCATCCCGAGCATTCTGGTGAGGATGGCCCTCTTTCTCTCCTCGTCTTCTCCTTTGACTCTGAGTTCCACCAGGGCCGCCTGGAAATCCATCTCAAGCAGCTCCCAGTCTTGCGGTTTGGTGATGTTGAAACCGCTCTGTGCCCTGGCTGTTCCGTGGGGATCCATTATCCCACCTTCGTCGCCAATTTGGTGTATGCAAACCAAGACACAGGACACAGCCTCGGGCTAGGTTAACTCAGGTTTATTGCATCGTGGGCAGAGGGAACATGAGGTAATGGCGGATCGATAGCTCTTTATATACAGCAGAAACACATTTGAACGTGGTGCCATGGTAGCCCATTGGCTACTGTCTGCGTGACGTCATTGCAGGTCACGCCCTTCTTGTCCAGGTGTAGGTGGTGGCGGGAAAACTTCCCGCGCTGTTGCCTTTGATGAGTTTGGACCGAGAGAGCTTGGACGCTCGCTGCTGCCAGCTGGTGGTCATTAGCTCGCGTCCTATTACAGGGTTTATATGATACAGCTGAAGGTTACATTGTTGCTATAGGCAAGGTTACATTGGCTCAGATACATTGTAATCCGTGTGTACAATAAAACCAACAGAACACAACAGGGTCCAAAAGACGTAAATGTTTGCAGGCGCACCCCCCCAATAACGGACACAGACAACATTGAAAGTGGATAACAGCAAAGGGCCACATTTATTGATTCAATGCCCTAGTCCGAATTATAAATTTGTATTGGTAAAACGACCAATCATAATTCCTAAGGCAAGCAGGCCGAAGTAACACTGGTAAGGTACCACCCCAAAATTGCCAACGGCAATTGGTTACAATGTATCAAATTGTATCAATTTGTTTGTTAACAACAAACAAATTGTTGACCGTAGTCAATAACTAACTCATGACCCCACCCTCTGACGCGTATCCGTGAAATCACAGGGGTGATGCATGCTGGTTAGCAATCATCATCACCCCATCGCCTGATTCGTCGTTGACCGGACAACGTTTAACTACTTTATTCCTGTCTAGTGTTGTCCAGTCAATTGCGAACCTGCCGGATACTTGTGGGTCATACTGTTTACCTTACCAGTGCTACCCGCCCATGTGACCAAAGTCAACAGTAGGAACGAAGAAAGACCCCTATATCAAACCATAGCAACAGTGTGGGATGGGCAAAAAAGCCAGGACCCGAAGCCAATATGGGTCCCAACCAAAAATTCCCACCCGGCCCCGAAGCGACCATAATCACACTGTTAACTAGGGAGGGGGTGGAGGGGAAAAAACTTCTCCGCTCCGTCGCTGAGGCAAAATGGCAGCGCGGCTGCCTCGTGGCCACCCCTTTTATAAGGGAGCTGGCCACGCCCCTAACTACCCGGATTCTCTGTCCTGTGGGGGGGGCCCCGCAAAGGGCGCGGCGGCCATTTTGGCGCCGCGCTTGCATTGCAGGCGCACCCCCCCAATAACGGACACAGACAACATTGAAAGTGGATAACAGCAAAGGGCCACATTTATTGATTCAATGCCCTAGTCCGAATTATAAATTTGTATTGGTAAAACGACCAATCATAATTCCTAAGGCAAGCAGGCCGAAGTAACACTGGTAAGGTACCACCCCAAAATTGCCAACGGCAATTGGTTACAATGTATCAAATTGTATCAATTTGTTTGTTAACAACAAACAAATTGTTGACCGTAGTCAATAACTAACTCATGACCCCACCCTCTGACGCGTATCCGTGAAATCACAGGGGTGATGCATGCTGGTTAGCAATCATCATCACCCCATCGCCTAATTCGTCGTTGACCGGACAACGTTTAACTACTTTATTCCTGTCTAGTGTTGTCCAGTCAATTGCGAACCTGCCGGATACTTGTGGGTCATACTGTTTACCTTACCAGTGCTACCCGCCACACGGAGGGGCTTCACAGAAGACCTGACGCCCCCCCCCAGACCGTCAGCTCGGTCAACAGGCCTGCTCGCCAGTCACCCAACAGGAGGTCCATACCTCCTCGCGACAGATGGGCCCCATCCCCTGCATACAAGTCACAATTTTGTAGACTAATATCGGGGTGATGACTAACCCGTCCCCAAGCCCTGGTGGTGAGAAACCGCGCCACTGCCTTATTGACCGCGCGCCTAGCTCGGTCAAGGGCCAGGAGGTTAACGCCCCCTCTGTAAGAGTGGCGCGGAACAATGTCCGACCAAACCAGGGCTGTGGCAGGCCAGACATAATGCAAGTAGGCGAGGTCCTCGCAAATCGCATGCTTGAGCGATAAGCCGGTGACCTGGCCCAAATCATTGCCCCCCAAGTGGATGATTAGAATGTCAGGCGGGTCAGCCCCCAGGCCAGAAAAAGGAAAGGCCGCAGCTCCCGCCATAACATCCCAGGCTTACCGTGCCATGAGAGACTGGCGTGGTCACCCAGTCCCAGTCGGGGTCCCCACTCTGTCGCCGCAGCGTAACGCGCTGCCCTGAGCACATAGCTGTGGCCCACCAGCCATACTGTCACCGGTGTAATACGACACCCAGGGTCTGTAAGAAAATTGAGAAAAAGGAAGGTAAGGTGACTGGATTGGTACTCATGGCGGGAGTGGGCGCACATAAAACTGAAAACATTGTGAGCCCCACCTCCCCATGCTACGTATGTCAGCCCCAGAGTACCCAAAAGCAGCTGCTGTAGAGGCTGCGCCAATACGGAACGAATGTGTGCCATAACGGGCACCTGGTAGTCCCACCCTGGTGAGGGCTCTGGCTGTCACCTTCCAAAACTGAAATTTAGTAAGGGGAGACCCATCTTGGTGACAGAAAAACGGGCCGTGGTGCCAGCCACGCAGTGCCAGGTATTCCTGTAGGGCACCAACCGGACAGATGTCTGCCAAAGAACACCGTAGCAGTCTTACTCCACTGCCTACGCCATGCTGATCTGTTTTGGAGGAGCGAATCCTCAACTGGGCCCAGTCTTTGGCAACATATACATCTCCGAGTTGCAGTGCCCTACCACTTGCATCCGCCTTAGACAGCATCACGAGTTCGCTGATGCGGAGCGCTCCAAAAAATGCCACCGTTGTGGCTGCATGAAAAAGGGCTGCCTCATAATGATCAAAACAGAGGCCTGGCCAGCCCCGGGCCAACTGGGTAAGAACCCCTGGGGAAATAGGGTGCCGGTCATCCGGGCAACGCCCGCGCTCGCGCACCCACCCCTCCAAAACGTGTCTCACACGGAAGTCAGAGGTGGTATCCACATGACCCCCTACTTCGGCCATAAAAGCCAACGCCGAGAGCTTGGATGCTATGGTGCGAGGTGCAAGGCCCTGTGCATGCAGGTGAACCATGAACCGCAGAACATGGTCCACCGGGATGGGCCAGGTCTCTGGCCATTGAAATCGAGTAGCAAAAGCCCTATACAAATTGAATGCTTGTTGATACGCCTTACGCGTGCGTGGCGCTAGTGACAGGCCAATCGCCCGGTTCACCTCTCCTTGCCAATAGTCCACATCTCGTCCGGGAGTGGCGAGGGAAATTCCTCCGCATCCGGGGCCAAGGCGCGGAACCGGGAGATCTGCAGGCGGGACAAAGCGTCAGCAATATCGTTATTAACCCCTGGGACATGCCTGGCCCTGAACAAGACGTTGAGGCGCAGGCAGCGCAGCACAAAATGGCGCACTAGATCCATGACCCTGAGCGATTTAGAAGTCTGTGCATTGACAATGTGCACAACGGCAGCATTGTCGCACCAGAAATGCACCACCGAATTAGCCCACTGTTCGCCCCATAGCATCAAAGCCCCCAGAATGGGAAAAAATTCCAGGTATGTGAGATCCCGCAGGCGACCTGTGCCTGCCCATGCCGGTGGCCACCCACCATAGGCCCACTTCCCATTGAAGTACATCCCATAACCCAGGGATCCTGAGGCATCAGACTGGATCTGGAAATTGGGGGATGCCAGGAGGTCAGACCTCCAAAATGAGACCCCATTAAACTCCCTCAGGAATTGCAACCAGACAAACATGTCTGCCCTGATACCCCGGGTAAGCCTGACTCTGTGGTGGGGCCTGGATAACCCTGCCATGGCGTCGCATAAGCGCCGGGCGAAAGCCCTGCCCGGTGCGACCACCCTGCAGGCAAAATTGAGGTGCCCATGTAGCACCTGCAGTTCCCTCAGGGATGCCTTACGCTTAGCCAGCAATTCCGAGATAAGGGTCACTATCCTGGACACCTTATCACCCGGTAACCTAGAAGCCTGTACTACTGTATCAATCTCAACCCCCAGGAATACTAGTTTGGTCGACGGGCCCTCGGTCTTTTCGGGCGCTAAAGGGACACCCAGTTCCTGCATTAGCGTCTGAAATGTATTGAGGAGACGTGCACACGTGTCCCAGCCCCGTTCACCCCCGAATAAAAAGTCATCCAGGTAATGGGCTACAGACCGGGACCCTGACCTGCGGACGAAAGCCCACTCTAGGAAGGTACTAAAACGCTCGAAAGCCGAGCATGATATGGAGCAGCCAAAAGGCATGGCCTTATCAAAATAATACTCCCCTCTAAACTTAAAACCCAGCAATTCAAAGTCGCCCGGGTGCACCGGCAAGAGGCGAAAAGCTGACTTAATGTCGCACTTGGCCAGCAAGGCACCCGGGCCACACGAGCGCACCATGCGCAGCGCATGGTCGAACGATGTATACCTGACCGAACAAAGGTCATCAGGTATCGCATCGTTGACCGATCGGCCGGCTGGGTAGGACAAATGATGAATAAGGCGAAACTCACCTAGGGACTTTTTAGGAACCAAACCCAATGGTGAAACCTTAAGGTTGGGAAAAGGGGGTGCGGGAAAAGGTCCGGCGACCCTGCCCGCGTCTAACTCCTTTTTAATGCTGGCCTCGGCTACCTCCTCCCTTCCTCTGAGGGATAAAAGGTTGGGAGCATCCTGAGGGGCTCTATCACCCATAAAAGGGATACGAAATCCCTGCTTAAAACCTTGGATGAGATACTCCCTGTCCTCTCCCCTTGGGTACGATGCGAGCCAGCGCTCCAGCATGTCCACCTTAATTGGGGAGGGGGCCTTTCGGAGAACTAGTTCCATCCGTGGCAGGCTTGCCAGCCCACTGTCCACCCCTCCCTCTGCCTCGCACCCCCCCAGGCTTGGGACAAGCAGAGGCTGCATGGGGACCAGAACATGTGGGACACTCGTGCTTATACCTGCAGTTCTTCCGACTGCAGGAACCATTGGACGAGAAAGTCCAGCACAGCAGGCGGGCTGGAACCCCCTGCCCCGCCATTTGGCGGGTAACCTGCGCTGGAGCTGCTCGCTGGACCGCATGTCCACAATGGTATCTATCCCCCGGGGCAGGACGTGTGGGTGTCATATACAAGAGCCACAGTCTCTGGCACGGCTCATCCCATCTCATCTCGGGGTGCAGGGGAATCCTCATACGGAATTCCTCATCATATGCTAGCCATGAGGGGCCCGGGAAATCTACCATCGCCCTGTATATGTTGTCCAAATATTGGACCATGGGAATAGCTAGATCCGGCCGCGCCCTCAAATACACCGCCATGTATATCAAATAAGCGGGGAGCCAGTTAGCCCAGGTACGCGGCGGCTTACGGCGGCGTGCCTGCTCCTTGTCCTTCTCATCCTGACCCTCCCTTTCTTCCTTAGTGGGCTCTCTGTTCAGGAGTGAGAAGATATCCACGTACTCCCCTCGCCATATCTTTTCTCTGGTAGCCTGAGCCAAGTGATCACCCAATGGCAAGGAATACCCTGCCGTCGGCAAAGCCGAAAAGGGGATAGCTGGCCTACCCAAAGGGGCCTGAGTTAACCCTGCCACCCCAAGTACGTTCCCAGCAGTGTAAGAACCAAGGCCCACCCCAGCGGGCATGGTGGCAGTAGTTGTCGCCGGGTGGGTCGCCAGCGGCGTAGCCCCTGCACCACCCGCGCGAGGCCAAGGCCACTGAAAGGTCCCCCCTATATTGGGAATGTGTGTGGATGTACTCGTTTGCACCATATACTCACATGCTGCACCCCCGCGGGCCGCCCCCAACGGGGGTTCCGGCCCACTGGGGGCGTCGGAGCTCACGACCGATGTAGAGCTCATCACCGGGGCTTGACCCGCGCCAGGTTGCTGGCTGGGGAGCTGCGAGGCAGTGGCCGGAGCCGCGCCACCCGCCTGCAGCAGCTCAACCCTCCCCGCCGGCCGTTGTCCTGCTGCCGATAGCGCCTCAAAAGGTACCCCGAAAGGGGCACCTGCCTGACTGGCCCGGGCCAAAGACTCCTCTAAGGCCGCAATACGGGCCAGTAAGGTGTCTACATTAACCATGGGTAAAGAGCCGGCCGGCCCACCTGACCCTTGCATGGGGACAGTTCCCTGCACCCCATGGCCCATATATGGACCGAAGCCCGGTAGGGCTGGTGAGGAAACCTGCCAAGGCGGGGCACCGGGCCACCCCCCAAGGCTAGAGGGCCCCGGGAGAGGCTGCGGCCCAAAAGTAGTCGGCCCAACGGGTTGGGCGGAAGGAGGAGCGGTGTCCACCGCTCGCGGGCCGCGGGCCGGAGCGCCCTCCGCGCCCGCACTCTGAACGGGCCAAGGGGCGATAGACCCCAAGCCACTAGCCCCGGCCGGGGATGGCAAAGGTGGCTGTTGAGGAGGCGGCACCACGGTCCTCCGACCTGGGTTGCGCCTCCTAACAGCCCGGGCTGAATTCGCAGCAGCCTTCTTTTTGGAAGGCATCTCGAGCAAAAAAGGGAAGCTAGCTAAGCAAAATCGACCCAAAAGGCTTCCCGGCAATACCAACGAGCGACGGAGGCGCAGGGGAAAAAACTTCTCCGCTCCGTCGCTGAGGCAAAATGGCAGCGCGGCTGCCTCGTGGCCACCCCTTTTATAAGGGAGCTGGCCACGCCCCTAACTACCCGGATTCTCTGTCCTGTGGGGGGGGGGCCCCGCAAAGGGCGCGGCGGCCATTTTGGCGCCGCGCTTGCATTCTAATTACACTAACACTGTCATTCGAGTGCTGATTCACACGTGCTTGGGTTCTGCTTGAGATACATTACAGGTTTTCAGCAAAGCAAAATGGCATTATCAGGCAAAATGGAGCAAGCGGAAGAAGCCATGTTGAATACGACAGCCTTCCGCTATTAGATTTCCATTTCTACCAGTACCTCTTAGAAGCAACCAAGCCTAACACCTGGTTCTGTAGCATCAACATAGCCTCTCTACAGCGGTAACCATTTGGAATCAGAATGCTAAACAAGATATATACATGATGTCAAATATTGGCTGTGCACTTCTAAGCCAATCACTTCTAAATAAATTAACCATGGCACTGCCTAATATGATCCACCTGCTTTCTTCTCTGTGTTGTTCCAGACCCTACCTGAGCCCCCCTTTGATTAAATGTCAAAAGCATGCCTTTTGCCTGCAGATTTCACTGAAGGCGGATAACAGAAAGGTTCCTCCTGTGACTCCATAAAACTGAAATAAATTCCACTGGCATCTTGTAAATTTTTATTTTCTACAATGACTGCAGGCCCCATCTGCGACCCAGCTGTTATTAGAAGGGAAGGCATTGGCCCTTCTGCATTACAAAACAGCATAGAACAGTAATTGCCAGTGGAAGAGATTAAGTGTAGACACTAAAAATGTTTACTCGCAATGAATATGCATAACGATGGGTAGGAAACAGCACTGAAAGATTAAAAAGAGAGAAGGGTTTGTTTACAAGGCTGGGAAAAAAAAGACTGGAATGTCAGTTGGCCCCGAGCCTGAAATACGAATGAAAAACCTTTGGGCAAGGCATTAGGGAGAAAAACAGATGGTTTGTGAACCTTTTATTAGATAGAAAAATCATTAATCAAGCCTAGGCTGGAAATGGCAGGGTTTTTGGTAGTTCATATTTTAGTTTATTTTTTCTTAAAGTGACAGCATGCCTTTTCCCTCTATCATCCCCTCCCTCTCCTTTCTCTCTCTTTTGTGACACACAAGGAACATCGAGAGCCTTTCCCCGATCGTGCATTTTTATGTTAGCATTCTGCCTTGGAAGCATGTCTAACGTGAAGACTGGGCTTAAGCACCAAGCTGTTTTGCAAAGGAAATCCCTCGATTGGGCTTCGTATTTCAGCACCTGTTTTGCCTGTATAGAGAGATACAGTTGAGAGAGGAAGGACAAGGAGAAGAAGGAGGAATAGGGTGAGAAATATATTGGCCTGGTGTGTTTTTAAAGGCCTGTTTCATTTCATAGAGCAACATATGCCTGCAGAACTCTTTTCTGCTGCTGGCAGACACAGCTGTGGACACATCAGTTTGGTTGTGCTGCAAAATATACAATAGTTGGGAGGTCTGAAAATGCTAGGACACATGCCTTGCACTTAAAACTGCCAAGAAAAAGTCAGAGAAGACCGTTATAATTGTCAAGAAAATAAAATGTATGCATAGGAATTTCAGTGGTACAGGGCTACAGCTTTGGAACTTTAACATGCCTCTGTTCCTTTACAGCAGTCTTCCACAAAAGTGGTTAGCTCTACTGCAGCCTGAGTGGACTGTCTCATAACCAAATGCTCAATGAACCCCCACCCCATGTCCTTGTAGAAAATAAGCATGTGGAGAAGAAGATCAGACTAGAACAGTGGTTCCCAATGTTGTTTTGGCCATGCCCCACCTAAGCATCTCTAAAATCCTGATGCCTCCACCTCCCGTGACATATAATTCTTATTATTCAAAAATTGAACTCTTATTCACACGAAGGAAACCTAAAAGGCCATTGTTGTGTATACATGCAGTTCAGCTGCTCGCCAGTAGCACAGCTGAAGGAGCATCATGTGGCTCCAATTTCTCCAATGGGTAACTACCGCGGGAAATCTTCCCGCCACAGGTGAAACTATGTCAGTTTCACCTGTGCATTACGTATGCATTACGTCCGAAGGACGTCACCTAGACTGTAACCAATAGTGCGCCTCCAGGCCAAATTCAAATGTACTGTGTGCTATATATAAGGAGGCAAGGCTCCACCATTGCCTCATGTACAGATTGACCATGTTACAATAAAGTAGTGTTTAGCCCAGCTGCCAGCTCGTGTGCATTCAATCTGCCTACATCAAAGCCATTAACTTGATCTAAACAAGCTTCCAATTGTTCCCCTTAAAAATTAAATTGCCCCCCAGTGGGGTGTGTGCCCCAATTGTAAACCATGGGATTAGAGCATTCTTCCATAACTTGCAAGTTTTCTTTAAATGCATTCCACCACACCACACCAGCTACTTCATTCAATTATGTAAATCCCCACCTGCACCTCTGGTGAAATGTATGCTTGTTTCTACCAGCAAACCCCAAATCCTTAAAAACAAATTCCAAATAATGGTGCAAATCAAAATACATGAATCAAGCCCATAAATGTGTTGCACACCTTCTGAGTTCAGATCTGAATTTAGAATTGCATAGCCATAGAGAATAATGATGACTATGTAATTGCATTGAAAATGATGTATATTTGAATAGTGACTTCCCTTCATGGAAGTTTGGGTTTTTTTTCTCCCATTCCATTTTAGCCCCTCCCAAATATGCTTTAACCACCATCTTTTGGCTGAAATATTTGGGTATGAATGAAAAATAATATGTTCCTGTATAGTCAATCAGTCATAGTGCAGAATCCTACAAAGCAACAGAAATAAAAAAAAATCACATACAGTGGAAGCAAGGACAGGAAAGGGAAGAAGGGTCTACAATAGATGGCAGTGAAGTTTGTTTTTTAAAACATCAGCAGCGCTTGCTCTGTCTCATTGGGTGGAATGCTTTCAGGTTGTCATTCAAAGATTTTGCATCCTGTGTGTGTGTGTGTGTGTGTGTGTGTGTGTGTGTGTGTGTGTGTGTGTGTGTGTGTGTGTGTGTGTGTGTGTGTGTGTGTGTGTGTGTGTGTGTTTTACCAATTTCCCTCCTCTACCTCCATTTTTCTTTAGGTTGTAATCTGAGCCAGAAAAGAACTGCTGCATTTCAGGGGACACTACAGGAAAGAAATCCTCCTGAATGGACCCATTACAAACAATGAGCTTCCTAGCCTAGTTTGATGTTCACAGATTGATACGCAGTAGCCAGCAGTCAGGGGGCTAAACACATCTTTATTGGATGGTAGTCAATCTGAACATGAGGTCAATGGCGGAGCAATGCTCCTTATATACAATAGGTAAGGATTCAAACCTGGCACGGAGCCAATTGATTGGACTACACGGTAAACAACAGGGCAACAACACATTGATTGGTTACAAGGTAATTAACACTACAGCTATGGCAGAAAACAAGTCCCACAATATTTACACAAGAGAAGGAAGAAGGAAAGATGGAGGATCGTCTTTCTCTCTGTGTATGCTTGTGTGCATGCATGCACATGCTGCGGTGTGGCATTTTCCCACAATGTCCCAAAACATTATATGACATTTGTAGGAAATCAGCTGTAGCAGCAACAACCACATCAATATTACCCACTTGTGGCTGACATTTTTACACTGGAATGTCCTGGAGTTGCAACATCCAGGGTGTTTTGGAAGAATAAAATGGCAGCCACTGAAATAACATTGCTTAAAATGAGTTTGAAAAGCCCATGCAAATGAATAACAAATGGGTAGAAATAGGGTGAGAAAATCGTTTCTGCTGTTTACTGATGGCATTTATTTCATAATTAATGGAAAACCCATGAAAATTAAGTGCAATAGGGTCCAGTGGATTCTAGTTTTCATTTGTGGCAAAATATGTGCATAACTATTGACTTAGCAGGAACTTCACTGATAGTTTTTTTAATGTGGCAGAAATGGCCAGATATGTAATTTGCCGTTAGTTTAACAGTGTGAGAAAAAGAAAGATGAACATTTAGTGCAAGAAACTCTGAACAGCAAATTTTCAAGGGAAGAAAAATGCCAGCATAGTTCCACATGAATCTCTTCAATGTCAAGTGTACTAGTTGACCCCAAAATACATTCAATAATATCTGAGGTCTATTAGAAATCTCAAATTACTACTACTAGATATGAGCTCAGCAAATGTAGGGTCTGTCTACATTGGCACTTTTGGTGCATGGTAGCCATGGTTGGGGTAGGGAGGGTTTGTCCACGGGGTCCCCAGGGAGCGCCACAGCCCAAGAAGAATTTGGTTCCACATTTATCCGCTATGCGCAGGTTGCGCACAAAGACAGTGACTTTGCTAAACAAACTGACTGTCCGGAACTGTTTGAATCTCTAGAACTGTTGCCTGTTGCAGATTTGGACCCTGCAAACCCTGACTTTTGGAACGATTTATCATTCACCTCACTCAAACTGTCTTTGAAATTTTTCAATGCCTTGGAAAGTGACCCCTTGTTGTCTGATATCATTGTGAGGCTGGACATTGGGTGGCCGCCACCTCCATACAATTTTCTACCATGACCGCAAGAAACTTTCAGTCCTGAGAGGGTGCTTGTACAGACTTTGCAAAACGGTGGTTCCATATGGGTTACGGGACAAGTTGTTGCTCACGTTTCCCGAGAGTCAATTGGGAAGAAAAGGATCACCTAGGTTCGTGCTCACAATCCCTTAAAGGAAAGGAGGGGTTGCCTGAGTATTCACACTCCCCAGGGTTGGTGGGGGAGTTACCGAAGGCACAAGGTTCCCAGGAGTTGGTGGAAAAAGAGGTTTCCACATACTGCAAAGGAGATCTTAAAGCAGGCCCTATTTTGCAGGCAGGTTTGGGAGTTGCCCCAGAAGCAATTCCTTGCAAAGGTGCTGCAACTGTGACCGCTAATCAGTCTGGTTCCATTGCATTAGGTTCAGGTTTGCCTATTAGGGAATTAGCAGAAAACACAGAGGTTGGTGTTTCGTTGAAATCAACACAGTTGGGCCCAGGAACAAGCAAATCATCACGTGGAACTCAGAATTCGCACACAGGGGTAGATTGGTTTGAAAAAGGACATGCACATTCTAAGCCCCTGCGTTTCCAAAGGTTATTGTCCGCACAAAAGCAGAACTCTAGCAATGTAAACAGGGAGTTAGACGCAGACCATGACCAGTGCTGAGAGGCTGCATAACCTGAGAGTTTCAGAACTAAGTAGCTCACAAGACGGGAATAAAAAAAATCATAGTTTCAACATGGAGGTCTGTACAAGAAATCTAAGGGGGGAGGAATGTTGTATATTCAGGTTAAATGCAAGTTGCTCCAGCAATACCTTGCAAAGACAAAATGGCCATTAACATTTGCTACTAGATTTGGCGTGTATTCTTCCCTACTGGGCGTGCTCCTTATGTTAATTAGCATTCAATGATTGGGTTCAACTTTGGATCCTGTTTGTAATTGGTTAAAATTGGTATACCATGTTATGATTGGTTAGTTAAGGTTCACTGACAGGTTACTACATTGTATCAAAGAGTCACCATCAGGGAGACACTATATAAGCCCCACAGGTAAGCAAGGGTGGGGCCGGGACCAGTTCTATGCTTCTCATTATCAAGGCAGGTTAGACCACGACGGCTAACCTGGGGTCTTCTCTATATGCTCACTCGCAAGGGTAGCTCAGTACATTGCCTCTATGGTAGAATTCAGAGAGACTGATTACATGGGACTTGTGTAGCCATCTGAAGGTCCAGATATTCCTTGTAAGAGTAACCAGAAAGACTTTACAATAAACCATTGTTCTTTGATCTGTTCATCATTTGCTGGACTGTTCTTTACAAGGGCCAGACACGACACGATTCCTTCCAGTTCTACAGTGCTAACACAACAGGATCCTGCCCTGAGAACTATGTTTATGTGCTGGAGGTACCAGGACCAGCCCAGAACATTCTTCTGCCCAAGATGAAGAGATAGAGGGTGCACTCCATTGTATGCATAGAGGCTGACAGGAACACTAGGAAAAATATAGCTGTCCACTACTTCTGAGGACAGCAGGTGAGTTTTGTAGCAGCAGAGAACATTATGAAGCACACACATCATTTGTCTCTTTAAAATATGCAGCTGCATCCAGCCCTTAACATCTGCTTCCTATGCTGGCTTCCCTGCTATGTCTAATGATGGGGCCATCTCTAACAGAAAGTTCTAAGACTCCTTATCAAACAATAATTTGTACATGTTGGTTTTATTTCATCTTGCATTCCAGCTTGTGAATATAAACTTTCATCATGAACTTATAATTTTTGAATCCCCCATTTATAGTGGCAAAATTCAAGAGGAAGAGTTACTGCTAGCAATGTGATATCTCCTTGCCGTATTAGCCTTAAAGATGAGAAATTTCTGGGGGTGATGGTAGAAGAGACTATAATTCTAATTCAGTATTTAAAATAGTTGAATTCAAGCTAGAGATTCAAGATCAAACCTTTATGAGTCTGACCTACTGAATGCCCTTTGTCTGGATAGATGGATCAATTACTTTCACTTTCTCCCATATTTGAGTATTCATAATGTTCAAGTGTCTCTATCAGAAATATGAAGAAATTTGCAAGCAGAGACATTTATGATATAAGCAGAGTCTTATCAAACATGGGCTGAAAAAATTCTCATTCATTCATCTCTGAGGTTAGGAGAGGGAAGAATTGGTAGAAAATGAAGCTGTGTTTAGTCTAAATGTGCCTTATCCCAGGGCCCCCCAACAACCAGGCCACAGACTGGTACCAGGCCATAGGCTGTTCCGAACTGGACCATGGGGGTAGGTGGTGCTGTGAGCCCCAATGACAGCCTTCTTCCCTCAATGTGCTCCACCCGGTCTGCCCAATGAACGGAGTGAGAGCACGGGCTTCAGACACAGCAGATAGGCAGGTGGTTAGGCCCCACCTCCATATTGCTTTACAACTACAGTAATACCTCATACAAAGTCCGCTTCATACAACATTGAATTCATACAACATCGCCTAATTTCTTGAAAAAAAGTTGCCTCATACAAAGTTGCTCGACTTTGTATGAGGCATTCAGTTTTTCCCAGGTGGCGTGCCTGGGCAGTATAAAAGACAGGACACATGCGTGCATTGCTCTTGTGGGTTTTGCACAAGGCAAAAAGTGTTTAGGAGTGGTTTTGAGCGTGATTTTTCATCAGAATTTTTTGAAGCATTCCTGGGATTTTTTGCAGCATTCTTCAGGTTCTTGGACAATCAGGGTTGTTTGACATGTTTTTGTAATGTATTTAGCCTTTAGACAATGTTTTCTTAAAGTTCTGTCAGTTTCCTGTCTGTTTCCTTGACTTTGCCCTGAAGTCTGTGCTGTTACAGTACAATGTATCTCCATCGAAACGACATTGTACGAGGCATTGCAGCAAGGATTTGGACGTTGTATGAGGCATCGTGGCTAGGATTTTGCATGCCTCATACAAAGTCCAAATCCGTATAAAGTCCAAACTTGTGGAACCAAGTTTGGACGTTGTATGAGGTATCACTGTATATTTGTTGTTGTTGTTCAGTCGCACAGTCGGTTCCGACCCTTTGCGACCCTATGGACCATTGCTCTCCAGGCGCCTCTGTCCTCCACCATCCCCCTCAGCCCTCCCAGCTCTGTGCCCATTGTGTCTACAATGCCATCTAGCCATCTCATCCTTGGCCTCCCCCTTCTTCTTTTGCCCTCCACCTTTCCCAACATCAATGCCTTCTCAAGTGAATCCCCCCTTCTCATTTGATGTCCAAAGTATTTTAGCTTCATCTTTACTATTTGACCTTCCAGTGAGCATTCGGGGTTAATTTCTTCTAAGATTGACCTATTTGTTCTCCTCGCTGTCCAGGGGACTCTCAAAACCCTCCTCCAACACCACATTTCAAAGGCATCTATTCTTCTGCGTTCAGCCTTCCTAATTGTCCAGCTCTCACATCCGTACATTACTACTGGGAAAACCATTGCTTTGACTATTCTAATTTTTGTTTTCAGTGTGATGTCTCTGCTTTTCACTATGTTCCCCAGGTTTCTCATTGCTTGTCTCCCAAGAATCAGTCGCCTTTTTATTTCATGGCTACAATCCCCATCTGCCGTGATCTTTGATCCTAGAAAAGTGAAATCTGTCACTGCTTCTACTTCTTCCCCATCTATCTTCCAGGAACTGATTGGGCCTGTTGCCATTATCTTGGTTTTCTTGATATTGAGTCTCAAGCCAGCTTTTGCACTCTCCTCCTTCAGCCCAATCAAGAGATTCTTTAGGTCTTCCTCACTTTCTGCCATTAGGGTTGTATCGTCTGCATATCTCAGATTGTTGATGTTTCTCCCAGCGATTTTAATCCCATATTGTGATTCCTCCATCCCTGCACTGCGCATTATGTGCTCTGTGTATAGGTTGAATAAGCATGGTGACAAAATGCAGCCTTGTCTTACTCCTTTTCCTATTCCAAACCACTCTGTCATTCCATGTTCTGTCCTAACTGTTGCTTCTTGGTTCATGTACAGATTTCTCAGGAGGCATATGAGGTGCTCTGGTATTCCCATCTCTTTAATTACTTGCCACATCTTGTTGTGGTCCACACAGTCAAATGCCTTAGTGTAGTCAATAAAACAGAAGTAAACTTGTTTCTGGTATTCCTTTGTTTTCTCCATGATCCAGCGTATGTTGGCAATGTGGTCTCTAGTCCCCCTGCCTCTTCTGAAACCTGCCTGCACCTCTGGTAATTCTCTTTCCACATGCTGCTGAAGTCTATCCTGTATTATCTTGAGCATCACCTTACTGGCGTGTGGGATGAGCGCGATTGTTCGATAATTTGAACATTCTTTGGCATTGCCCTTTTTTGGGATTGGGACGTATACTGATCTTTTCCAATCCTGTGGCCATTGTTTTGTTTTCCAAATCTGCTGGCATATTGAATGCAGTAATTTGACGCCGTCATCTTTTAGCGCTTTAAAGAATTCAACTGGGATACCATCATCTCCACTCGCTTTGTTGTTTGCAGTGCTCTTTAGGGCCTTTATGACTTCGCTCTCCAGGATGTCTGGCTCAGGTTCTACTTCTTCATCATTGTGATTGTCAGGAGTGTTGAGATCCTTTTTGTAGAGTTCCTCTGTGTACTCTTTCCATCTTTTCTTAATCTCTTCTGCATCAGCTAGCTCCTTTCCTTCTTTGTCCCTTATCATGGTCATTTTTGCTTTAAATGTTCCCTTAATTTCCCCAATTTTTTTGAAAAGATCTCTGGTTCTGCCTCTTTTGTTGTTTATTGTTATTGTTTTTATTGTTTTTGTTGTTTTGTTGTTTTGTTGTTTACAGAGCACTGTATATTGCTCTGTCCCATGCCTGTGTGCAGTGATACCTCACTGCCTGAGTCGAATGGGGTGGCTGGCAGGTGGCTGGGCCCCTCCTCCTTGGTTTTGAGCTACAGCGGGGCTCCTCCCACCGCCTGTGCACAGTGACGTAATTATCTATTATGCAAAAAAGGTTAGGGACCTCTGCTTTAGCCAATTTAACTCATGAATCCTTTGCTGAGTGGGTGTGACCGTTCTCTCCTCCATCCTTTGAATGGTGTTGTACAGGAAGAGAAACTACTCTGAGTCCTAAAATTAATGAAGAAGAGACACCACAAGGAGAGGGGAAGACGAGGCAAAGGGTTACACATCAAGATTATAATTACCCCAGGGGAGCTGCCTACACATTTCCTAATTTCCTTTCTATTTGAAGACTGAGATGAACTTTGCAAAACATATAAGGTTCATCAGAAATAAGTGGGATAGGAGGGGAGGATGAAGTGAGCACAAAATGATCTTTGTAAAAAATAGTAGCTCTGATTGCAAGTGTTATGGCACGTCATTAATAACAGTGATCAAATAGGAAAGAACATTTTAACAGCTGCATCAAATTATTAGATAAACTGGAATTTTAAAACAAGTTAAGACTTTCTACAGAAAATGACAGGTTCACGAAGGACAGGCTATGGGATGAAACTTCACAAGAGACTGAAAGAACTGGAAGCCTGAAAGAGCTGAGAGTAAAATAAAAGTCCTTTCTATATTCTGCAGAAACTGCAAAAGAGAAAACAGAAGATGAATGTTTAAATGCTTCCAAATCAACTCTGCTTTAATGCCTTCTCAAGCCAAATTTGGAAATGATCTTGGCATCTCTGTTATGTCCATTCAACACAAACTGATGGCCATGTTCACTGATGAGAATTACGGTTGGCCAGAGACAGGAGGCTCATGTGCTGTATAGTCCATGTGGAGTGTTTGAGATTCCCTTCGCTTCTCCAAGAGGATGCTGGCTACAGGACAACTTTTTAGCCCTATGCAGCTGTGAATGTAATTTTAACATCCTCTGTTGCTAACTTTCCCCCACACTCTTACAGTTGCCCAGCAGTTCCCATGTTATTGCTTATACCCTGTGGCGTTCATTGCACTATCATAGGGTTGGAAGAACTGTTGAGATCATTTAGTCCAGCCATCTGCCTGACCAAAAACTGCTCTGGTCCATTGCTGAACAAACTTTGTTGCTAGGAATCCCCCCCCCCTCTAGTCTTTAGCCAAAATCTGCATCCTTACAACTTCCATCCATTGGTACTGCCCTCTGGTATCAATCTGTCCTATCTTTTCCATTGCACATGCCCAAAACAGAGCCTATCTTCGTAGGGAGGGAAACCGAAGAATTAAGCCAGATAGAAATAACCAGGGAGGAGGTTCTTGCATGTCTTGTTAAACTAAACACTAACAAATCACCAGGACCAGATGGCATCCATCCACGAGTTCTCAGGGAACTTAAAGATGAAATTGCTGATCTCCTAGCCAAAATATATAATCTTTCCCTCAAATCAGGCTTTGTGCCTGATGACTGGAAGGTAGCGAATGTAACACCAATTTTCAAAAAAGGATCCAGGGGTGATCCAGGAAATTACCGACCTGTCAGTTTGACATGTGTCCCAGGTAAAGTGATGGAAACCATCCTAAAAGATAGAATTAATAGGCACATAGAAGAGAAGGCGCTGCTAAAGGAGAGCCAACATGGCTTTTACAAGGGCAAATCATGGCTCACTAATCTGTTGGAATTTTTTGAGAGTGTCAACAAGCATGTGGATAAGGGGGATCCAGTTGACATTGTTTATCTGGACTTTCAGAAGGCTTTTGACAAGGTCCCACACCAAAGGCTCTTGAATAAACTTACCAGTCATGGAATAAAGGGACAGGTCTTGACCTGGATCAGCAACTGGCTAAGGGACAGGAAACAGAAGTAAAGGTAAAGGTTTCCCTTGCTCGAAAGCCAGTCGTATCCGACTCTAGGGTGCAGTGCTCATCTCTGTTTCTAAGCCGAGGGTAGCACTAAATGGACACTTCTCCAAGTGGAGGGAAGTAAAGAGTGGGGTCCCCCAAGGTTCAGTACTGGGACCCCTGCTTTTCAACCTCTTCATAAATGATCTAGAGGTAGGAGTAAAAAGCAAGGTAGCCAAATTTGCTGATGACACTAAATAATACAGGGTAGTGAAAACTGTGAGAGATTGTGAGGAGCTCCAGAGGGATCTCTTGACACTGGGGGAGTGGGCAAAACAGTGGCAAATGAGCTTCAACATTAGTAAATGCAGAGTGATGCATGTTGGGGCAAAAAAACCCAATTACATTTATAAACTGATGGGGTCTGAACTCTCTGCGACAAACCAGGAAAGGGACCCTGGTGGACAACTCAATGAAGGTGTCAACCCAGTGTGCCTCAGTAGTGAAAAAAGCAAACTCAATGCTAGGGATCATTAGGAAGGGTATAGAAAATAAGTCAGCAAGTGTCATTTTGCCTCTTTATAAATCTATGGTGAGGCCCCATCTGGAATACTGTGTACAGTTCTGGTCGCCATACCTCCAGAAGGATATTATGGAGCTGGAAAAAGTGCAGAGGAGGGCAACCAGAATGATTAGGGGACTGGAACACCTTCCTTACCATCTGAGACTGCAACGGTTGGGCCTCTTCACTCTTGAACGACGACGTCTAAGAGGTGACCTGATTGAAGTTTATAAAATCATGCATGGTGTGGACAAAGTAGATAAGGAAAAACTGTTTTCCCTATCGCATAACACTAGAACTAGGGGACACTCCATGAAACTTTTGGGTACTAGTTCTCAAACAAATAAGAGAAAGTACTTTTTCACCCAGAGGATTACTGGTCTATGGAACTCCCTGCCAGAAGAAGTGGTGACAGCTGTCAGTCTTGACAGCTTTAAGAAAGGATTAGACAAGTTCATGGAGGACAAGGGTATCAATGGCTATAATTATGGATACTTAAGGACAACCTCCGGGTTGGAGAGATAGGCAGGATATCTCTCAATGCCATTTCCAGGGAATCCTAAGCAGGTGAAGGCATCTGCTTGGGAATACCCTGAAGGAAATGGTGAGCCAATGTGTGAGACAGAATGCTGGACTGGATGGGCTGTGGCCTGTTCCAGCAAGGCTGTTCTTATGTTCTTATGTTCTTATGAGATATTCGACTGCTACTCTCACAATTATTTTAATCTATTTTCCAGAAAAAAACCCACACAGCTCTTTCAAACTCTCATCACCAGACTTAAGCTTAAATTGTACTGCCATTTTATCTGATCAGTAAAGTTTGCATACCTTTTGATTTACCATCCAGCCATTGATCCAAATGGGGGTAATCTTAACTGAGACTAACCATTGGATTTGGGTCTTAGCCTTCAGGAGCTTCACTATCCCAATCTGTCTTTTATTTATGCATTCTATGTGTTTGTTGAAAAAGATGGTCTTAATTGGACAGAATACTCCAAATGTAATGGAAATAATTCCACCCGCTCCTTCCCAGTTGACTCCTTCATCCTTAACTGGGAGGGCTTTACCAACACCCATTCCCCCACCCCCAACTCAGTAATTTGTTTGGGAGATTATGACAACTCAGAGAACTCCTTCAAGATCTTATGTAGGGCCGGAGAAGAGGAAATTTTCCTACCCTCCCAATTAACCTTTAGGAATTCCAGATACATAGCAAATTTCCGCCCGTTTCCCTCCGGATCCCTAATCCCACTCTTGGCCTGGAACACCCAATGTAGTTGTCACATATCTCTCTCACATCTGCCACCATCCCTTCCCAGAAGAACAGTTTGGCCACCCTGTCCAGGGTTGCCCTAAAACTTGCATGATGATTGAAATCGGAACAATGGGAAATATGAATAAGCTTGAGCCGATGACCTTTGAGGACTACTAATTGTAGATGTGGTTGTTTCTCCCTCCTACACATGGTTTCACGATGATACTACCCAAACCGATCCAAGTACAGTTCTGACTGGGGCAACACAGAGGTCACCAGGGATCTCAATCCTTTTAATGTCCCATCTTGTAACTGCTCCATTTTACAAGCATGATAGACCGGTAAACAGTCTGCTGAGATGTTAGTCTCTTCTTCAGCCCCTGGGGTCAGCTCTTGCCTCCCTTCTCCCCTCACGTCTTCCCTCTCAGATGAGGGGGTCGACTCACTGCTGGCTCCATCTACCAGCTCCCCTTCTGCTGGGCCAGGTGAAGGAAGGTCAGAGAGAGAGACGGCCCCAGGGGGTAAAGTCATTTCACCTCCTACTTCTTCACACATTTTCAAGGGAAAAAGTTCATCCTCCACAGCCCCCACCGACAGAGATTCTTTGACCAAGGGAGGGAAATCAGGCCCACCTCCTCCAAGCTGAGACTTAGCCAAGTCTGCCTCAGGCCCTCCACCCCTTCCCTTGGCAATATTCCAAGTGGCCTTTTCCATCTGAAACTTCAAATCCATCCCAAGAATAAAATTTGGCTGATGGGACCCCGAGTGGGTCAGACACAGCAACAGATCTTTATAGGGGCCACATTCCACCAGAATCTGGGCAGCTTCACATTTCATGATGGCTGTGCTGTCTTGGGTGTATGCCTCCATGCTCACTCAGAAGTCCTTCACCAGCTGCCCCAGAAACAAGTACTTTTTATTCACTGATGAAAGATCTGCCCCCAAGTCCTGCCAGGCGCAGACAGTGATTTTTTGCCCACTCACCGGATCATTCAGCATAACCTCTCCTGTTGTTTCCGAATTCAAGCAGCCTCCTCCTGAGAAAACCTCAGCCCCAAACCCCAAACCTCTAATTTGGAACAGTCCATGGGCTAGGCTGGTGTCTCCACCACCCCCAGGAGAGCTTCGAGCTACCCTCAACAGGGAGGGAGGAGGGTCTTTCCAGGATTTGGAGGTGGTAACCCCAAAGATCGGGGAGTCCAGTTCCTCAGATCCTCCACAGCGTAAACCAAACATCAGGTGGGATCTGCCTTACCACCAGGACTTGCTCTCCCATTCACTCTTGCCAGACTGATCGGCCACCTCTGGAAAGGAGGGAAGGGCTGGCTGAGCTACTTCTGGTGTCTCCTCTGCTCTCAAAGGGAACAAACCTCCCTCGCCCCCCGGAGCTCCCCTTCTTCTACCTCCGGAAAAGCCTGCACCCACTTCATCTTTGGGGATGGAGTAGATGGGCATCTCAGCTTGGGACAGGTCCACTGGGTGTGACCTTCCTGCTGGCAGTTATAACATTTGATACCTGTTTGCACCGGCATAGCCGCTGGACTGGAAGCTGGATTTGTGGGTGCAGGAGGACGAGGTACCCTCGGAGTCTCCCAGGAAGCAATCATAGTTCTCTCCACTGTAAAATTAGCCCACCAATCAGGGGACCCTCTTCTAGGAAAACTGCCCTCCCCTCCCCTGATCTGGTCATTTTCAGCTACCTGCCGGTTATTGGCCATCCTCGCTAACTCCAACACAGGCCTTTCTCCATACTGCAGCAAAACCCGCCTGATGTGCACCGGAGTCTCTGCCATGAACAATTCATGCAAGCAAAGCTGATGGAGCTGTTTGAAAGTTCTCATGCCTGCCGCTTCCAACTACAGGGTCAACTTTTGTTAGAGGCCTCCCAGGAACTCCATGAATTACTCTGTCCTCACCTTCTTTGAGGCCTGAAAATGGGCCTGTGCCATGTCCACAGTCAGGGCGTATTGCAGACAAAGGCATGCTTTGACTTCCTCCCAAGGCAGAGCTTGGTCCAGAGAGGACAAGAAGGAAGAAAAGGGCTCAGTGGTCTGGCCCACCAACAGCCGGGGCCACATCTGAGATGGGATTTCATAATCCCAGCAAATGACCTCAAAGTGAGTCAGAAGAACCATAACTCCTGGTTTTGCTACTGCACAGGGAGACGGCTCTGGTCCACTTGGTGCAAGGTGTCCAGGGGCCCACAACACATCTCCTGGGTTTGTAGAAACTCAGTTTGCACCTGGACCAACTGCTGCAAGGCCTCCTTGAGCTTTGAGGTGCCCTGCAGGTCAACTGGGTTGGTGCCCTCTCCAGCTCCCTGGTCCTTCTCCTCCATTTCAGAATCTTCAGTAAGGCCAGCTGGCCAGCCCGCCTTCTTTCTGATGTCCTCAATCACTGAGAGGGTTGATTCAGACTAAAGATCCTGGTCCCATCTCCTCCTTTGCACGACCCAGGTACTTTTGGCAAGGAATGTGTCAGGTAGTTTCCACAAGTCCTCTGGAAACTCCACCCACTATACACACCCCTCGATAACTACCGAAAATAACAAAAACTCACTCTTTGCCATGAATGCTCTGCACTGACCACATGTAATCAGACTACACACTTGGGTAGCAGGAAGTAGTATATAAGTTGCACAAGTGGGGCAATTCCACTGGCAGGCAGTCATCAACCACACTCAGGGCATTGAACAGGCTGTTTTCTTCAGTACAGGGTATGGAACTTGCGCAAACGGGGCGATCCCACCAGCAGTTGGACACCACTCTTGGGGAGTTGAATAGGCCATTACTTCGTTACACACAGGGGTAACATAAATCACTCCACACTCCTCCAGGTCCTTCGAAGTGGGTTCATAAATCATGGCACTACCCCATGTAAGACTGAGGTTGTGGGGTGGTAGCATTGCAAAGGGCTGGCTGCCCTTCCCCCAGTCTTTTGATCTCAACAGACATGAAACCATGCAGGAGACAGCATCTTCATTAGTCCAAATGTCTTATTTAGGATGTAAAGTTACACAGAGCATTCATAAGCAAATAGTGCCAAAATAAGAAACCTAACTAGAAAGCCAGGAGGGCTTATACCCTAACCCACAGAACTCCCATACCCACCAGGCATGGTTGGGTATGAGCTCCTTCCCCCCATAGAAAAAGACAATAAAAAGAAAGCCAAACCAGTAAACCAGCAAACCAGCAAAAGCCCACCATTGAGTATATATTGTTACATCACTCCAGAACCCATTCTCCACCTCCCTCCTGCCTCTGACAGTTGTCACCCAATCCTTAGCCCCTTTAGGGGTAATTAGTTGCCTCACTCATCCTGCCACATCTGCACCCATCTTTCCCACTCTCTCTCTGGCCTACCCCTTCTGATGGAATTTCTTCCCGATAATCTTGGGCAGACCAGGGCACATCTCCAACCTCCCTCCCCCTCCAATGGCCACCTGGGCTGCCATGGGAATGGAGAAGGGGAAAAAACCTTTTCTATGGGTGGGGCGGCTCTCTCCTATCCTCTTAGCCTACTTAAAGGTGTTGGTGATGCAATCTGGGCCTTCCTGCATGGCAAGTTTGAGCTATAAATCCTAGCCATTATTCCCACAGCAAAACATCAAACATGAAGAGTTAGGGGCATTTCACTGAGACAAAAGCTCAGGCCTACTAATGATCTTTCAGTCGGGACTCACAATGCATTTTGGCATAAATAAATAGAACAAATGCTAATCTACAGTATATGGCTTTTTTACATTCTCTTTCCAGCACAGTTAAAGATATGACATGACGCAATAACTTCCTGAAACATCCTCAAGAGAAATCTTCTGTCACAACAAACATTTTGTAACAAAGCATTGTGCAAGAGTGTGCTTCCTTTCCTATTGCAGCCTTTTCTAACATAATAATAATAGTAATTCTCCTTGACGAGCAAATATGAAAAAAATGTAACTCACAAGCAAAAAAAATATTTCTGGAAAAGCTGCAAGTCTTGGGAATAACTTGGAAGATTACATTCTTGATGAGTTATGAGAGGATTAAAACACATCCTGTTCTCTTCATTCAGAATTCACTAAGGCTTCAAAAAGATTCTGGCCCACTTCAAGTTGTGTTCTGACTGACCATGTGTACCTTGTCCAACATGTCTGCATGGAAATGAAGCAGCACAAGGTCCCCACCCAGGTGGGAATCCCAGCAGAAGAATGCGTCTCATTCATCATCTGTGGTTGCTCTCATCATTACATTCATTCTTTTCTATCTGCAATCCAGATTTTGTTTCCCAAATATCCCAGATGTTTTATTTATTTATTTTCATCTACTGTGGGTTGCTCACAGGAATAATTGGCTAAACCTTTCCCCAGGGGTTCACTCGGCTTTCAACAGATCCGTGGACCAACCGAGCTTGGCAGGAAAGGCAATTGGGGTGCGGGCTAGTTAGCTAGTTTGGGGGGTGAATCATAAAACTTTGGCTGATGGCTACAGTAGAAACAGGGTAAAACTAAGATGATGGCTCTAGTAGAGCGACATGATTTTCAACTGCTGGCTGCAAATTAAGCTGGGCAAACAAGCCAAGCCAGACAGTGGACAAAGTTAGGCACCCAGAGTCAATACACATAAGGTTCCAAGATAGAGCAGGAACAATGGTCTCAGCTGTGAGGCACCCGGCGTGGCCCATAAGAAGACCTGCCACATTGGAGTCTCGCTCCCACCTCCCCGCTCACAACCAAGGGAAGCGTCTGGTGGGTGTTGTGTCTCCGATGGCTCCGACGTGGCATGTCTTCTTATGGGCCATGCTGGGCGCCTTACAGTTAAGACCAGTCTCGCTCCCGCCTCCCTGCTCACAACAAGAAGACCTGCCATGCTGGAGCCGCAACACCCACCGGACCCTTCCCTTGGTTGTGAGCGGGGAGGCAGGAGCAAGACTGGTCTCAGCTGTGAGGCAGTCGGCGTGGCCTATGAAAAGACCTGCCGCACCGGAGCCGCCAGACGCTTCCCCTGGTGAGAGCAGGGAGGTGGGAGTGACACTGGCTTTCTTATGGGCCACGCTGGCCGCCTTACAGCTGAAGCCAGCCTCTCGCTCCCGCCTCCCCGCTCTCACCTATGGGAACGACATTATACAAAGCATATGAGGTATCGCGGATAGGATTTTGCATGCCGCATACAAAGTCGGAATTCATACAACGTCCTAACTTGGGGAACCAAGTTTGGACGTTGTATGAGGTATTACTGTACTGCTATTGTCTTTCTTTGTTCTGTTCTGTTTGGGAAGTGCTCTTGATTTTTATTCTGTTTTTATTTTGTGTTGATTTTGGGGTTTTGGGCTGGGGGGTTTAAGTAGAAAGTTTCTACTTAAACCCCCCCCCCCAAGTGTTTCTGCTTGTTCTTATGTTTTTATTTGGATTTTAGTTGTGTTTGATTGTTTTTGGTATTTATGGTTGTAATTTTTTTATTTTCCCCGTATTTATTCCTTTAATTTGTGATATTATTGTTTGTTGAATTAGGTATTTTTGTGTTGTAGATAGGTGTTTTAGTGAGTTTTCATGGTTTTTCATTAGTCTTTCTTATTTCAGGTGTTTTTTGTTGACTTTGTTGTTTTTTGTTGTGTTGTTTACTTGGTTTATTTTAATTATTTGTTTATTTATTTGTGTTTTATTATTTTTGATGCTTGGCATTCTGGTTAACTGTTTTGTTTTGTTGTTGTGTTTTGTTGGGTGAAGAACTGCTTGTTTGTTGTTTCTTTTTTTCCCCATTGCTGTTTTGAAATTAGGTTTCAATGCAGCAATGGGGAAAAGGAAGAGCCAGCAGTCAGTTCGCTCTTTGTATGGTAAGGTTCGTTAGGTTGGTTGTGGGAGAAGGAGGCAGAGAAGATCTATTTGCTTGATGATGGTTCTCTCCTCTCGGTCTTCTTTTTCCCAGGCTTACCTAATGGGAGATCGGCAGGCAACGATCCATAAAGGGTGGTGCTCTTCCCTGCAGATTGCTGGCTGCTGCTTTTCTATTACCTCCACCGCTGTTTCGTGCTAGTTCTCAAAACAGCGGTGTGGGTAGTACAAAGGCAGCATCCAGTCATTCGCCAGGGAGGGTGCTTCCCCTCACAAATTGCTGCCTGCTGCTTTTCCCCCCACCCTGGCTCAACTTACCTTGAGGCCGGCGGTGGTCTCGCCGTATCTTCAGTGGGGTAGCGTGGAGGAGAGGGAGTCCCTCTTCTCCCCGTTGCTCCGGGAAAAGAGGCCGATGGTTGTCTCACTGTGGTTTTTTGTGGGTTTGGGTTAGCGAGGCCATGAGCTACTGCATCCGCCTGCGGCGGCCTTGTGTTCCCGTTGCGGGAGGTACTGTGTCTGCCTGCGTAGGCCTTGCATTCCCATTGCATGAGGCGCTGCATCCGCCTGCGGCAGCCTTGCATTCCCATTCCGTGAATTGTTATTTTATTTTTCGCGTGCTGGCTCTTTCAGCATTCTGCATGCTTGCACCCTTCAGCCTGATTGGCTGAAGTGGTCACAGCATGGAGGACGCTGGGATTTGAAGTTTTGTTTCTTTTGTTTGCGTTCCTGTGGTGTTTTTCCCCCCTGTGGCTCATTTTGTATAGGGTGCGCCAGCTTTCCCAACATTCTGCTTGCTCTCGCCTATCAGCCTGATTGGCTGAGAGGCGGTGCAGTGTGGAGGACATTGGGACTTGAAGTTGTTTTGTTTGTATTCGTGGGGCGGGTGCCCCACTGGCGACTGCCAGACCCTTGCAGCGATGTGCAGGCTGGGTAAAGGCAAGTGTGGGCAGCTCAGTACGGGATAGTATGGACGGGTGTGGGCGTGTATGCCGGAGTCCAATGGTTAACATCCCTCCTTTTGGGAAAAGATTACTTATCTTACATTTACTGAAGAAAGTGACTTAAGTTGGATATTTACCTTACGTTTACTGAAGGAAGTTATTTAAGTTGGAAAAATATTTGAAATAATTAAATCTCAGTTATTTTATAAAGACTTGAGTGCTACTTTTTAGAACTGATCCTTTGGATATATTTCTTACTGTTATTACCGTTCTACCCATATTTCTCCATACTAAAGTTCAGTTACATAGCTAAGAATTCATACATTGTCTTTAAATAAGATTTTATAGGTTTGTAAGGTGGTGGCTCAAGTGTTTTAGGATGTTGAACTTGCTGTCTGGAAGGTCGGAGTTTGATTCCCAGGTACTGCATGATGGAGTGAGCTCCCGTCTCTCCCCAGCTCCTGCCAACCTAGCAGTTTGAAAGCAAGACATTTCAAGTACTGTAGCTAAATAGGGACCACATGGAGGGAAGGTAAACAATGTTCTGTGCACTCTGGTGTCTAGTCATGCCCCACATGTCCATGAAAATGTCTGCAGATGCAGACAGCGCTGGCTCTTTGGCTATAAACAGAGAAGAGCACTGAACCATAGAGTCAGAAATGACTGGCTTTCAAGCAAGGTTGGCCTTTACCTTTACCTAAGGCTTTCCCCCTTTTTAGACACTCAATACGGCAAAAAAATAAAAAGTTAGACTTTCTTTTCCTCTGGGATCACTCACCTTGAAATCTTTCTCTTTGTCTGGATCTTCCTGAGCTTTCTTCCATGTTATTTTGCTGCAGAAAAAAGACAATACTTCACCATGGGTGAGCTGAAAATGTTCATTATGAATCCCAGCATTCTTACCTTTGGCTACACAGGCTGGAGTTTATGAGAAATGCAGTCCAGTAAGCCTGCTTTTAAAAAAAATGTTACTGTTTCCTGCTGCAATGAAATAATTCTTGTTCCAATTGCCCAGAAATGTTACTTTGAGAGGCCATGGCTTGCATGACCAAGCTCTAATTTATTGTGAATGTATGTTCAGAGGCCAACTCCACTTTGTTTCTTCACAATGATGTGATATGAGTTTAGAATGGCAGTTCTGGCTTTGAATACAGTGCAATGATGTCTATGATGGAGCTTCTGTATGTAGTTTTTAGAGTTTTTAGGGTTTTAGAGCTTTTAGAGTTTTAGAGCTTTTAAGGGTTAAATGTGTATATGTGGGGTGGGAGTATGTTGATAATTTTGTATAGTTGTATTTTGTTTAGGTTTTGTTGGGTTGCTAAGTGTCCCCCCCCCCAATCTCGTTGTTCTGTGCAGGACAATGACAATAAAGATTTATCTATCTATCTAATGGGAATTTAGAGGTGTTTAGAGTACGGTATTTGTTTTGCTTCTCACTCAGTCTGGTTGGGAGTCCTCATTCTGATTTCTCTTTACATCTGTGGTAAACTCCTTTCGCCTAGTATGAGAAAGATTAGCTGACAACACAAGGCTACTATTACCAGGGTACGCCTGATTGTGGTTCAAAAATACCACAATCTTTGTGGAGGCTTTTTCTGTGTACCCCGGCAAATTTACTGAAAAATGTATTTGATGTGATAAATGTAAAATGTATATCTTACCATGAAATGCATATTCATACAAACTACCAGCTGGGCTTTGCTAGGCCACATTGTAACAGGCTTTGAGGAAAGACCCAAAGAGTAATTTGTTCCTTTTTGCGTCTTTTTGAATTGGGTTTAATGGTATGTTGATGATTTTTAGCTGCATTTGTTAATTATTTTGTTTGAGGGCTAAATATTTGTTTTATTATAATTACTGGCTTTTGTTCATGTTTGATGTTTATTGTTTTTCACATTTTATTCTGGAAACAACCTTGGGAAAGTTGGTACTGTTAAAAGTGGCCTAAAACATTTTTTAACAAGCTAAAATTTATGTAAGTTAATTAAAAAAACATATTTTACCCCAATTCCCTTATTACTCATTCAGCTGGTTTTTTCCTGGATTTTATAACTGCCATCTGATGCCCATTTAGCTGCTCATCAGACTCAGATTCAAAGCTTCCATTATGCCCGCAAACAGCCTCATCAGGATCAAACTCAGATAATAAAAATAATTTCATGTCAGAAATTATTCTGGATTGAAAGGATTTTTGCAGAAGAAATTCCTTTCATGTCCCCAAGAGCTGGGACAGAGACGGGTGCTCAATCCAGCATGCAGTACCCGGGTCTTGAATTGCCAACTTGCCAGCATTCCAGCTAACAAGTCAAGCTTCTTAACCACTGAGTCACCGCAGCCCCTATAGAAAGTAATGAAGCCTTAGAAATCAAGGCTGGCTGGAGGATTATAGGACCTGTAGCTCATAAAGAAACTTTCTTAGTTTTGTGAAATTACAAGTCTACTGAGCTTTCAGAAAGACCAAGATACATTTCTATTTTTCATGTACTACTATCAGCTTAGCTGAGAATTTTGGTGCTAATTTTAAGAAAGGAATTGCTGGTGAAAACCAGACAGTTTCTATCTGTTGTTACTGCTGTTAATCTTATTGAGTTTGTGCTACAGCTCTCTGGTGGCTCAAACAGTAAAAGCACTGTGCACAGGATTCTATTCCCCGAGAGCTGCACGATGGGGGACATGAAAGGAGCATCATTCGGGCGTCCCCTGCAAAAATCCTTTCAACCCAGAGTAATCTCTGACACGAAAACACACACAGTGAGTCTTACATTTCTGGAAGGAAATTTCAAACTAATACTAATATCCTTTTTAAAGAACTAGTTCTATGTGTATTTACTTGGGGGGAGACCATAACTCTTTGAACTCAGATATATGTCCTATTAAACCAAGTTTTTGAAATTTGCCATTAAGCAGGCATAAGAGAGCATTATATTTGTATCTATCAGGGGGGAGGGGGAAGAGGGTGGATATATCATTTTTTTGGACTGTATCTCCAGCAAATAACCCCAGCCAAAATGGTTAGTAACTATTTTGGCTATAGGATTCTGGACAGTGCAGTCTGTAAAGTAAACTTTCCATACTCTGTTATTACTTTCATTCCCTACTACAATGTATCCCAAAACACGGTTAAAAAGAAGTAGAAGCAAAACATGGGGGAGCATTGTGTTGGCATTTGCTTTGGGACAGACTGAGAAATGAAAATACAAATTTAACAAAGAAGGAGAGGCTAGCATGTTTTCTAGTTATACTGAATTTTTTTTTTTTTCTGAAGGAAATGGCACTTTGTTCCCCATTGCCATGATCTGTGAGGTATGGCCTCACTTTCCTCTACATTTTCTCCTACAGATCAGGTAGTAGGGTGTGTGTTGCCATGAATAGAAAATTATGCAGAGAAACAAAATCCATCTTATGAGAGCATCATCACAAAACCCTGTGCATGGCAAATGCCATTACTTCTCTATTGATAAGCTCCCACAACGTGTGTGATTGCTTTACATCTTCCCCCTGAAAACAATCATGTAAGATAGGATTGGCCAAGTGGTACAAATTAGCTCAAGGCCACCAAATAAGGTTTAGCAGTCATCTGGGATTTTAATCTGTGTCACTTTCCTCCCTGTCTAACAATAAAACCATCACTAAGTCTCTAAGATCAGTGGTTATTGTATAAATGATGCCCATGTTTGAAACATAACCACTAATAGCCTGTTGCATATTTCTGCCTGCACAATGGGAATGACATCATCATCAAGATTGCTCGTGATTAAAGAGTTCCTTTTTCAATTTTGACATGCTCATGCACCTACACATACATTGTAAGCTGCCCAGACTGGTTCTTGCATCATCATCATCATCATCATGACAATCTTAATGCATTTGAGTGACACACATCCTGAAACTGAAAATTTAAAAAAGGAACTCTTTTTTTTACCACTGATGATGATATCATTCCTGTTGCAGAGGAAGAGCTATGCAACAGGATACGAACCTGTATTCACTGAAGAAGACAGAGACCACATGACCAAAACAGAGCCTATCTTTGTAGGGAGGGAAACCGAAGAATTAAGCAAGATAGAAATAACCAGGGAGGAGGTTCTTGCATGTCTTGTTAAGCTAAACACTAACAAATCACCAGGACCAGATGGCATCCATCCACGAGTTCTCAGGGAACTTAAAGATGAAATTGCAGATCTCCTAGCCAATATATATAATATTTCCCTCAAATCAGGCTTTGTGTCCCAGGTAAAGTGATGGAAACCATCCTAAAAGATAGAATTAATAGGCACATAGAAGAGAAGGCGCTGCTAAAGGAGAGCCAACATGACTTTTGCAAGGGCAAATCATGCCTCACTAATCTGTTGGAATTTTTTGAGAGTGTCAACAAGCATGTGGATAAGGGGGATCCAGTTGACATTGTTTATCTGGACTTTCAGAAGGCTTTTGACAAGGTCCCACACCAAAGGCTCTTGAATAAACTTACCAGTCATGGAATAAAGGGACAGGTCTTGTCCTGGATCAGCAACTGGCTACGGGACAGGAAACAGAGGGTAGCACTAAATGGACACTTCTCCAAGTGGAGGGAAGTAAAGAGTGGGGTCCCCCAAGGTTCAGTACTGGGACCCCTGCTTTTCAACCTCTTCATAAATGATCTAGAGGTAGGAGTAAAAAGCAAGGTAGCCAAATTTGCTGATGACACTAAATTATACAGGGTAGTGAAAACTGTGAGAGATTGTGAGGAGCTCCAGAGGGATCTCTTGACACTGGGGGAGTGGGCAAAACAGTGGCAAATGAGCTTCAACATTAGTAAGTGCAGAGTGATGCATGTTGGGGCAAAAACCCCCATAATATCCAGAAGGATATTATGGAGTTGGAGAAAGTGCAGAGGAGGGCAACCAGAATGATTAGGGGACTGGAACACCTTCCTTACCATCTGAGGCTGCAACGGTTGGGCCTTTTCACTCTTGAACGACGGCATCTAAGAGGTGACCTGATTGAAGTTTATAAAATCATGCACGGTGTGGACAAAGTAGATAAGGAAAAACTGTTTTCCCTATCACACAACACTAGAACTAGGGGACACTCCATGAACCTTTTGGGTACTAGTTCTCAAACAAATAAGAGAAAGTACTTTTTCACCCAGAGGATTACTGGTCTATGGAACTCCCTGCCAGAAGAAGTGGTGACAGCTGTCAGTCTTGACAGCTTTAAGAAAGGATTAGACAAGTTCATGGAGGACAAGGGTATCAATGGCTATAATTATGGATACTTAAGGACAACCTCCGGGTTGGAGAGATAGGCAGGATATCTCTCAATGCCATTTCCAGGGAATCCTAAGCAGGTGAAGGCATCTGCTTGGGAATACCCTGAAGGAAATGGTGAGCCACTGTGTGAGACAGAATGCTGGACTGGATGGGCTGTGGCCTGTTCCAGCAAGGCTGTTCTTATGTTCTTATGAACCATAGACAGAAAAACATAATAAGAAAATAAGGGCACACATTTTGCATTTAATTAGATTTTGCTGCTCAGACGAGAAAAAAATTGGGAGAAAATTGCACTTGTAAGTTGTGCTCATACTTATTGCTATTACTACTAATAGCTGTTTATTTGTTTATTATTTAACTGTTTATTCAAGATAAATTTGGTCTCCCTCTTTTAAGTGGGACTCAGAGGCAGATAACATTAATTCATATTAAATTTTTAAAATTAAAATTTAAAACTTTTTTTTAAAAAAAGTTCAATTTAAAGCAATTCATAACATAATTCTAGAACATATACTGCTATTTAAGATTTATATAGTGCTGCTATAATACATTATATAAACCTCATTATATAATAATGTGAACTGGAAAGGAAATGGCCAGGAATTTATGTTTGCTCAGGATCAGAGCTTGTACAGGTTAAGTTGTTTTGGACTATAATTTTCAGAATGCCCCTCAATCAGCTTGGCTGCTGGCTCTGCTACTCTGCCTCTCACTTGGTTTTATGGGGTTGTCTTTTTAAATGGGACTTGGAAATGAACTGAAATTTGCAAAGGTTTGAAATTTGTGCCAGGCAACAATGGCAGGAACAGCAATAACGTAGTTCAAACTGGATGCTGCAGAAATATACATTCCAAGTTCCATGCACAAAAGATGTATCAGGGCAGGAGATCCTTGCATGCAAATAAACTTCTACCAAGTCTTTCTATTCCAAACTATGCCAGGAACTGAATCTTAAAACACTACTGCCTCCTAAAGTCTTCTTTTGTATAAGGGTCGAAAGCACAAAGAAGGCAGTTTCTGAGTCATAATCTTGAAAGTCTTAGAATAAAATATAAAGATAGATGCAAATACACAATTTGACACTAGAGAGTTGCATGTCCATTTCTCTCTTTCATGCATGTGTTGAAATTCTGTTAGCTAAATCAAGATGATAAGGATCTATGTATTGCTCTGGAGGAACAGCTAGTCCTCTTTAGCTCTCTCTCCACTCCAAAACTGAAATCATACAATCACAGCCCCTTCCTGAACACATAGGTACAACAGGATTACACTGTCTAAAGTAGAGGTTGCAAACCTTTTTAAATTGTGGGCTGGGTCACTCTTCCTCAGACAGTTGAGGGGGGCAGACTGGTGGTCCCACCCCTGCCATTTATGGCTACCGTAAACACGTCCATGGCTGATTCCAGTGATGGATGCAGCAGCGGCTGGAGCGAGGGCAGGGGCTGGATTATTTGGTGCTGCAGGCCAAATCTGGCCCATATAGGGTTGCCATATGTCCCGGTTTCCCAGGATTTTCCCAGATTCAAGCTGTCCCAGCCGGTTCAAGAAAAAACATGTAAAAGTCCTGAATTTTTAAATTTGAACAAAGGAAGCAAGATTACCCCTCACCAAGGGATTTTTTTTGCAAAGAGTTAATTCACTGCCTCCTTGCCTTTCTTTCAATTATCCTGCTTGAAAGCAGCAAAGGCAAAACAGCACCCCGAGAAGCTCGCCAGGGAGAAGAGACACTTGCAAGTGAGATAATTGAAAGAAAGGCACGGAGGCAGTGAAATAACTCTTTGCAAAAATCCCTTGGCTTGCCTTGAAGTTTGGGGGACAAGGAGTCGTCCACAGCCCTTTTCCTCAAAAGCCAAGAGGGAGCAAGAAATACCCATATCTAAGAAGCCAAACCTCCACCATATCTGGCCATTGCGAGTGGGTGGCATACAAGTAGAAACAAATAATAAATTATAAAAAAATAAATAATAATACACTGGGATAGAGGATTCCTTCTTCACGTGACCACAAAAGGTTAATTGCATAGGGTCGATATTCCTAAAGAGGGAGGGAACAGGGTGGACAGAAAGTGAAGAGTCTTCCATCACAAAGGTCCTCCTCCAAAATAAGTCCCTTCCTGTCTCCTGCTTTTTTCATTCCAGAGGGAAACGGAGGTGTCATTGACTGCATTGCTGTTCCGAGCCCCTCTTTAGAACTTTCTTCCAAGGGATTCTCGAGTGGGGTTTGAGGGTGCATCTATTTGCTGCCTGTCCCTCGCGCAGGACCTACCAGGCAGGCAGAGCCCAGAAGCCTCAATGTGTGGATGAGGCGGTGGTGTCGAGAGGAGGGCTTCAGATTTGTCAGGAACTGGAGAACATTTTGGGACAAGCCAAATCTGTTCAGGAGGGATGGGTTGCATTTAAACCATGATGGGACCAGATTGATGGCACTCAACATCAAAAAGGCTGCAGAGCAGCTTTTAAACTGATAACTGGGGGAAAGCCGACAGGAGCTGGGCAGCATCCGGTTCGGGAAAGTGTGTACTTGAGTAGTGAGGAGGATGCAAAAATTACTGAGCAAAGCAAGGAGCTAGTCACCAGCACTCTAGCAGAAGGATTCAAGAGGCAGTCTAACAATGCAACTGGACTCAAAAGACTGTATCAGGAAAGCATATATAAATGCTTGTATACAAATGCCAGAAGCCTCCGGAACAAAATAGGGGAGCTGGAATACTTAGCAATAGATAAGAATATTGATGTTATTGGTATCACTGAAACCTGGTGGACGGATGATAACCAATGTGATACAGTTATCCCAGGCTACAAACTGTACAGGAAGGATAGGAAGGGGCAAACAGGAGGTGGTGTAGCCTTGTATGTCAAAGAAGTGATAAAATCGTATGAATTGGAATATCTAGGTGATTTGGAGTCACCATTAGAAGCTCTGTGGGTAAGAGTACCAGGCCACAAGGATGGTCTAACAGTAGGCATATACTATCGGCCTCCGACCCAAACTCTTGAGGGAGACTGGCAGTTGGAGAATGTTGTAAAGGAGGCATCCAGGAAGGGAAGCCTGGTTATAATGGGGGACTTCAATTACCCTCACATAGACTGGGTAAACTGTTGTTCAGCACATGATAAAGAGATAAAGTTCCTAGATATGCTAAATGATTGTTCCCTGGGACAGATGGTTGAAGACCCAACTAGAGGTACAAGAATCCTTGACTTGATCCTGAGTAATACTCAGGATCTGGTGCAAGATGTTAATGTGACTGATCCAATAGGGAGCAGTGACCACAACTCAATTATGTTTAACTTGATCATAGACTGCAAGTCACTGATAAAATCAAACACAGAGACCTTAAATTTTCAAAAAGGAAATTTCCCAAAGATGAGGAAACTAGTAAAAAAGAAACTGAAAGGGAAAATTGAGAGAGTCCAAACACTCCAAGAGGCATGGAGGTTGTTTACAAAAACAATAACAGAGGCCCAATTGGAATGCATACCCAAAAGGAAAAAGGGCACTTCCAGGTCCAAGAGGACTCCGATGTGGCTTACAGGAGCTGTTCGGGAAGTGATCAAGAGCAAGAAAAGCTCATTTAGAAGATGGAAGGCTTGTCCAAATGAGGACAGCAGGCAGAAACCTAAATTCTGGCAGAACAAATGCAAGGCAACAATCAGGAAAGCAAAGCAAGACTTTGAGGAGCGTATAGCTAAAAATACTCAGAGAAATAACAAAGACTTCTTTAAGTACATTAGAAGTAAGAACCCAACTAGGAAGGCCATTGGACCATTAGATGACAATGGAAGGCAAGGGGTTATTAAAGAGGAAACAGAGATTGCAGAGAGACTCAATGAATTCTTTGCTTCAGTATTCACTGAAGAAGACAGAGACCACATGCCCAAAACAGAGCCTATCTTCGTAGGGAGGGAAAGCAAAGAATTAAGTAAGATAGAAATAACCAGGGAGGAGGTCCTTGCATGTCTTGTTAAGCTAAACACTAACAAATCACCAGGACCAGATGGCATCCATCCACGAGTTCTCAGGGAACTTAAAGATGAAATTGCTGATCTCCTAGCCAAAATATATAATATTTCCCTCAAATCAGGCTTTGTGCCTGATGACTGGAAGGTAGCGAATGTAACACCAATTTTCAAAAAAGGATCCAGGGGTGATCCAGGAAATTACCGACCTGTCAGTTTGACATGTGTCCCAGGTAAAGTGATGGAAACCATCCTAAAAGATAGAATTAATAGGTACATAGAAGAGAAGGCGCTGCTAAAGGAGAGCCAACATGGCTTTTACAAGGGCAAATCATGCCTCACTAATCTGTTGGAATTTTTTTGAGAGTGTCAACAAGCATGTGGATAAGGGGGATCCAGTTGACATTGTTTATCTGGACTTTCAGAAGGCTTTTGACAAGGTCCCACACCAAAGGCTCTTGAATAAACTTACCAGTCATGGAATAAAGGGACAGGTCTTGTCCTGGATCAGCAACTGGCTAAGGGACAGGAAACAGAGGGTAGCACTAAATGGACACTTCTCCAAGTGGAGGGAAGTAAAGAGTGGGGTCCCCCAAGGTTCAGTACTGGGACCCCTGCTTTTCAACCTCTTCATAAATGATCTAGAGGTAGGAGTAAAAAGCAAGGTAGCCAAATTTGCTGACGACACTAAATTATACAGGGTAGTGAAAACTGTGAGAGATTGTGAAGAGCTCCAGAGGGATCTCTTGACACTGGGGGAGTGGGCAAAACAGTGGCAAATGAGCTTCAACATCAGTAAGTGCAGAGTGATGCATGTTGGGGCAAAAAAACCCCAATTACATTTATAAACTGATGGGGTCTGAACTCTCTGCGACAAACCAGGAAAGGGACCTTGGTGTCCTGGTGGACAGCTCAATGAAGATGTCAACCCAGTGTGCCTCAGCAGTGAAAAAAGCAAACTCAATGTTAGGGATCATTAGGAAGGGTATAGAAAATAAGTCAGCAAGTGTCATTTTGCCTCTTTATAAATCTATGGTGAGGCCCCATCTGGAATATTGTGTACAGTTCTGGTCGCGATACCTCCAGAAGGATATTATGGAGTTGGAGAAAGTACAGAGGAGGGCAACCAGAATGATTAGGGGACTGGAACACCTTCCTTACCATCTGAGGCTGCAATGGTTGGGCCTTTTCACTCTTGAACGACGGCATCTAAGAGGTGACCTGATTGAAGTTTATAAAATCATGCACGGTGTGGACAAAGTAGATAAGGAAAAACTGTTTTTCCTATCGCACAACACCAGAACTAGGGGACACTCCATGAACCTTTTGGGTACTAGTTCTCAAACAAATAAGAGAAAGTACTTTTTCACTCAGAGGATTACTGGTCTATGGAACTCCCTGCCAGAAGAAGTGGTGACAGCTGTCTGTCTTGACAGCTTTAAGAAAGGATTAGACAAGTTCATGGAGGACAAGGGTATCAATGGCTATAATTATGGATACTTAAGGACAACCTCTGGGTTGGAGAGATAGGCAAGATATCTCCCAATGCCATTTCCAGGGAATCCTAAGCAGGTGAAGGCATCTCCTTGGGAATACCAGGAAGGAAATGGTGAGCCACTGTGTGAGACAGAATGCTGGACTGGATGGGCTGTGGCCTGTTCCAGCAAGGCTGTTCTTATGTTCTTATGTTCTTATTTCAGTGGGGTGTGTGTGAAGGGGAGGGTGGGGTGACCTCAGGAGGAGGAAGGGTGGTTTCAAGAGTGTCCCAATGAAATTTTATTCAAAAAAATAAGAATAGTCTTTTGCAAGAAGAATCACACGAGAAAAAAACCTCTTGACTACAATTCATTTTAAACTGACAAAGGCTGTTTGCCCTGGACAAGGCTTCCACAGGGCCTTAGAGCTGTGGTTTCCCTGAGAGCCCCGTCCAATGCATGCACAGTTTGAAGAATGCAATGACGTCACGTGGCTGTTCTGGTTTGGTGGGAGAGAATTATGGCAACCCTAGGCCCATGGGCCATAGATTGTTTACCCCTGGTTTAGAGAATTCTGGTACAGTAATACCTCATACAAAGTCCGCTTCGTACAACATCGAATTCATACAACATCACCTAATTCCTTGAAAAAAGTTGCCTCATACAAAGTCGCTGCAACTTTGTATGAGGCATTGGGGTTTTTCCCCAGGATGGTTTTCCCCCTAAAATCAGGGTTGTTTGACATGTTTTTTAATGTATTTAGCCTTTAGACAATGATTTCTTAAAGTTCTGTCAGTTTCCTGTCTGTTTCCTTGACTTTGCCCTGAAGTCTGTGCTGTTACCGTACAATGTATCTCTATGGAAATGACGTACGAGGCATCGTGGCAAGGATTTGGACATTGTATGAGGCATCGTGGCTAGGATTTTGCATGCCTCATACAAAGTCCAAATCCGTATAAAGTCCAAACTTGTGGAACCAAGTTTGGACGTTGTATGAGATATCACTGTAGTTGTAATAATAAAAAGTAAGGTTTTGAAGCCCAGCTGAGGGTGATGGATTTGTTCAAGCAGTAGGTCTTATGGGAAGAAACTTCAGGAGGAAGAAGGAAATGGTTTGGAACACTATTACCGTTCCCAGAAAAGTGGTCTCTATTTATCTACTTGCAATTTCTTGATTTTGAACTGCTAGGTTAGCAGGAGCTGGGACAGATGATGGTGCTTATTCTGGCATGGAGAGCTCAGGTTTCGAACTGCTGACCTTCCAGTCATCAAGCTCAGTCCCTTAACCACTAAGCAACCACAGTATAGTTAGTATAGTAACCATTATTTCCTGCATGCAGCTTCTGGATATCAGTTTCTCTATGATGGAGATCCTAAATTAAAGAACCATTTTTGACTCAAAAGGCATGTTTGTTTTCTGGATGTTGTACTCTGGTTGATTAAGCAACTATGCAGGGCAATGAAGTCCTTAGATGATGATCTCTATTCCAAGATGCTTGAAGGGCATTTGGGGGAAGAGCAACATTTTTTTTTGGTTGAAAAATTGTTTTGGACGTCTAGTTCCATATTAGTGTTTGTAGATCAAACCATGTGTCAGGACAAATCCACTTCATCTAAAAATGGGCAGGAAAACATATTGTGGTGGGAATTGGGAGAAATCAGAGAAATTGATGTTGTGAAGTGGTTAGTATTTTTTTTAAAATAAAAAAAGAATAATTTGGAAGCTGTGCAATTATTCCAGCTTTAAGAAGTAAAATACTGTTGGAGAAAAACTGTACCTCCTAAAGTGGTTTGCTTGTGTGGGTGTTTCGCTTTGTCAGTCAAAGTGGAAAGGCGAGTAGCAAGCCCTGGAAAAGTAACTTTACAGTTTACCACTCCAAGTAGCCGCTGGAATTAAAGTCCAAAACAAAGCCCACAACTCAAAAACTCCAGAACAACCCCATTTCAATTTTTGAGGATGGATCTTTTTCTCTCTACCTTGAACTGCTTCTCAGATTCCTGCAACATTTCACTGGTCTCTCTTCACTCATGTTTATATAATTTGAAACAGCTTCTATGTTTCCAGATGCACATCTGTATGCCCTATTATAAGTATTTCTTAGCAAGCAGTAAAACTACAGGTGTTTCGCTTTTAAAGCAACGATGGTGTCCCCTCCCCTTTTAACAAAGAGGAAAAATAGATCTAACCCAGGCCTCTGCAATTATTTTTTACAGCTTGCCTGCAGATTGTCAGTTTAAGGGTTAAAAGAGAAAGATGTCTGGTTGGGATTTCTTTGCTCCTCCATCTGCTGGGTACCTTGAAACCCATTTGTAAATTAATTTTTTACTTTGAATGCACACTGCCACATTCAGTCATTGCTGGGTTCCACACAGACAGCTTGCCAGGGCTGGTTCGACATGTCTCCAGCGACACACACTGTTCTCCTTTATTCCGAATGCAGGAGAGCAAAATCATTAAGTATGTATGTCCATTCTGCTTGCGCGCTTGCTTGAGACCGTAATTATCATCACATACTTTAGTAAATAAAGTTGACACATGGTTCCTTAACAGCTGTAGAATGTCCATCTGACACTCTTGCATTTTGAAGTTCATCTCTTTGGGGAAAGGGAGGGGAACAGAGGCTGGAGGAGATGGGCCAAGGGGCTTAAAAAGACAGACACAGACAGACACAGACACACACACACAATCATGACACTAAAATCTATTCTTTTATTTTTATTCAGAGACAAAGAATCTGTTTGCATAGACATTGAATTCCAGGATAGCACATATCCAGATTTCCTTGCAGATAAGGTAGGATGAGATTGCTCATACCAAAGGATATGCTCAATTTAATGCTTGGCACCTGTACCTATGGGCTCTTAGCTTGGAGTGTGGGCTGGGAAAACCTGATTCAGACACAAGTATGAATATGTGAGCTTTCCTCACTAGCATACTTCCGAACCAAACCAGATTTTCAATTTTTCAGTTCTGCAACCTGTACAAGTTGTCTCTTTTAACACTGAATACTTTCCAAGAATTGATGATATTTGTATTTACCTTTCTTTCAGTGGTTTATGACTCTCCTCTTCCTCATTTTCTACTCACAGTGGCTTTATCATGTAGCCCCCACCCCCTATACATATTTTTTTTCTATCCAATTTATTCTGGATGAGTAATAAGAAGCAAGGGTTACAGGATGCAGGAGTTTCTCATCTATGCAAAAATGTGTTCAATGTTTCCCTTTTCCTTATTTAATTTCACTAGCATTTGGTATTTAAAAAAAGGATTTCAGTTCCCAGAATCTCCTAGCTAACATAAATTGCTGGCTAAAGCAGTTCAGTTATTATAGTTCAAAGAAATAACTTTTCCCATGCACTTTTCTTATTTACTGTCCATACTGTGAAAGTTTATAAGAAAACAAAACAGCCATATGATCTGTAAGCAAAAACATAATATGGATTTTTTTTGTCTTTTCTTAGGACTATGAAATCATTTCCCCCCCTCATATAATCTAACTAAGGAATTCTCTACCTGTGGCCAGTGGGGCCAGATGCTGTCTGAGTCACCATTTCATGTGCCCCCCCCACCTCCTCCACCACACCAGTAAATGCCATGTGATGGAGGAACGGCAACATGGCCATCTGCCCCCCAAAGTTGTCTGAGGGAGTGTGACCTGGCCCCCGGCTTAAAAAGGTTGAGAACCCCTGGTCTAATTACTTCCCTCTGAAACCAACCAACCTAAACTTTCAGGAAGCTGGAATCTTCATCTAGTCTGAGTTCTTGCAGAATTATTACTAATGCATATTCGTTCACCTTGCCTATAGTTTCCTAGTCACAGATTCTTTATCTTTTTACAGCTTCATCCAGAGTAAGAAATAGTATTTGAAACATTGACTTTGTACACATTTCCATAAAGGTAAGAGAAGATGTTTCAATAAATTCTGCCCTCACTTTCAGAACCATGTGTTCAAAGTCTTTACAAACATGTTGCCATTTAAACTCAGATATGTTTGGAACCTGAGTTTTAAAACTAAGCCGTGAATCATCTCTGCCAGAAGTCAGTTGTCAGTCTCTAAGGGATATCTCTGCATGCCAGGGAGAACAATTCTCCTAATGTTTACACGTTCACTTATCACTTTGTAGAAGAATGCCTGGCTTTGTCTGCAATTCTTGCCTCTCTTACTCAAGTCATTCCATGGAATGTTGAACAAGACCAGGGACTCTTATGCTCGGTGACAAGTCAACAAGTAAACATTCAGAGAGTTCTTACCCCCACCAGGCAAAGATGGGTGGAGAACAATGTTCCTTTAGAGATGATTCTTCATTTGAAAATGTAACCAAATTTGCCAAAATGAGTCAAAGGGTGGCTGTTCTTGGATATGTTAAAATGGGGATTTACAAAAAATATGTTTAATAAAAAATACATCTGTTAAAAGATCTTGCAGTAGTTGCTTGCTGCTTCCTAGAATATTCTTTGATTCAAGACAGGATAGTATAGGATACTACATGATTCTCCAGTAACATATGTATGTACACATGGGTATTCTCAATCCTACCTTCCCAAATCGTAGGTATGGAAAAATAGCATTGCCATAAATGAGTAAAACTATTATTTCCATATATGTCCTTTCTCCCTTCCACCCATCTCTCTAATCTTTGTAGAATATAAAGTGCCCATTAATCATATTACTGGCGAGCACTGATTGTTCAGATTGAGCTAATTAGACCCCATTTGTTTCAGGTGAAAGGAGCTGTATTAACGAATGCGCTGCCCAGTGGCCAGCACTGCAAACACTCGGGATGACATGCCAGTCAAGAGCAATTACTGATTTGACTGTGTGCTGCATTATAACACTGCCCACTTCCACGGCTGTGGTGAAACGTCTGTCAACATTTCCATTACAAAGTCAAATAACATCTTAAAGGGATTCATTACTCAGCCATAACACTGAGCTGGCTTTTGGCATGTAAGAACAAAGCAACATAGGGCTGTGAGACTTCTCTCTTTCTCCCTCCCTCCCTCTCTTCACTAAATTACATAGTTTATTTCAATTTACTCCTCACTAGAAAAGAAATAGTGAAATAAAGAAGGATGGGTAGATAGATAGATCTAAATCTAACCCAATTCTAGGAGCTGGATTTTTAGATTTTTCTACCACAATTCTCCATTCTGGGAGTTCTCTCTACGTTGCAAACACCTGAGTATGATGCTCCTGGGAGAAAGTCCTAAACTGGAAGGCTTTGTGGCTTCGCTAGGCTGAGCTCTGCCCAAGTTTCCTGCTCAGAAAGTAAGTTCTCAGTAGGAACATGGAAGCTAGATCTTGGCTCTATGTGCTTGCACTGGGACAGAGACAAAGGGTTGTGTGCTGGTTACTTAGTGGGCATTATGGGTTACATTCCAAAGTGCTTTAGTAGACACAGACTGGAGAGGCTCAGTAATAAGGTGAGGGATTTTGATTTTTCCCTGGTAAAGGGGAGCATTTGCAATCTTCCATCAGTACAGTTCCATTGCATTGGATGCAGAAATAAATGCAACATTAATGTTGATCATATTTTGAACCAAATAAAGAGTGAAATTTACTTATTATAAAATTCTAGGACATTGTAGATATCTACAGTTCTCTGGGACAAGATAGGTTTTCCCCCATTCTCCTTGGCAAAGTCCAATGAATGACAAAATCTGATACAGTAACTCACTATGCAAGCGCGGTGCCAAAATGGCCGCCGCGCTCTTTGCGGGAGCCCCCCCACAGGACGAAGGCATCCGGGTAGTTAGGGGCGTGGCCAGCTCCCTTATAAAAGGGGTGGCCACGAGGCAGCCGAGCTGCCATTTTGCGAAGCGACGGAGCGGAGAAGTTTTTCCTCTTACTCCGTCGCCTTTACCTTCACTGGGAAGCCTTTTGGCTGCTGATCTTCCTTTTTCGGCTTCCCTTAGGTCGACTGAGATGCCTTCGAAGAAGAAGGCGGCCGCGAGCGCGGCTCGGGCGGTGTGGAGGCGCAATCCGGGTCGGAGGACCGCGGCTGCGCCTTCCCACCAGCTGCCTTTGCCGGCTCCCACCGGGACCGGTGGGATGGGGTCTATTACCCCCTGGCCGGAGGCCGGGGACCCGAACAGGATAAGGAACAGGCACGTCGTCGCAAGCCACCACGGACGTGGGCCAACTGGCTGCTGGCTTACCTCATCTACATGGCGGTGTACCTGAGGGCCCGGCCGGATCTGGCAATTCTGATGGTCCAGTATTTGGACAACATCTATCGGGCGATGGTTGATTTTCCGGGCCCGTCGTGGTTGGCTTATGACGAGGAATTCCGTATGCGAATTCCCCTGCACCCTGAGATGAGGTGGGATGAGCCATGTCAGAGACTTTGGCTGCTGTACGTGCCCACGTGCCCACGTGCCCCGCACCAGGGGAAAGATACCATTGTGGACATGCGGTCCAGCGAGTGGCTCCAGCACAGGTTCCCCGCCAAGTGGCGGGGCAGGGGGTTCCAGCCCGACTGCTGTGCTGGACTTTCTCGTCTAATGGTTCATGCAGTAAGAAGAATTGCAAGTACAGACATGAGTGTCCCACCTGTGCAGGCCCCCATGCAGCCTCTGCCTGTCCCAGGCCTGGAGGGACGCGGGGCAGAGGGAGGGGCGGACAGTGGGCTGGCAAGACTGCCGCAGATGGAGCTGGTTCACCGAAAGGCTCCCTCCCCAATTAATGTGGACATGCTGGAGCGTTGGCTCGCATTGTACCCGAAGGGGGAGGATGCAGATTATCTACTTCAGGGCTTTAGACAGGGGTTCCGTATTCCTTTCATGGGTGAGAGGTCCCCTCAGGATGCCCCCAACCTTTTATCCCTTAGGGGGAGGGAGGAAGTGGCTGCCGCCAGCATTAATAAGGAGGTCAATGCGGGCAGGGTCGCTGGCCCTTTCCCTGCACCCCCGTTCACTAACCTCAAGGTATCGCCCCTGGGCTTGGTTCCCAAGAAGTCACCAGGCGAGTTTCGCCTTATCCATCACTTGTCCTACCCAGCCGGCCGATCGGTCAATGATGCTATCCCTGACGACCTTTGCTCAGTCAGGTATACATCTTCTGACCACGCGCTGCGCATGGTGCGCTCATGTGGCCCGGGTGCGCTGCTGGCTAAGTGCGACATTAAGTCGGCTTTTCGCCTCTTGCCAGTGCACCCGGGCGACTTTGAATTGCTGGGTTTCAAATTTCGGGGCGAATATTATTTTGATAAGGCCATGCCTTTTGGCTGTTCCATATCATGCTCGGCTTTCGAGCGTTTCAGTACCTTCCTAGAGTGGGCTTTCGTCCGCAGGTCAGGGTCCCGGTCTGTAGCCCATTACCTGGATGACTTTTTATTCAGGGGTGAACGGGGCTGGGACACGTGTACACGTCTCCTCAACACATTTCAGACGCTAATGGAGGAACTCGGTGTCCCTTTAGCGCCCGAAAAGACCGAGGGCCCATCTACACAGCTAGTCTTCCTGGGGGTGGAGATTGACACGATAGGGCAGGCATCTAGGTTACCGCGGGATAAGGTGTCGAGGATAGTGGCCCTTATCTCGGACTTGTTGGCCAAGTGCAAGGCATCACTGAGGGAACTGCAGGTGCTGCATGGTCACCTTAATTTTGCCTGCAGAGTGGTCGCACCGGGCAGGGCTTTTGCCCGGCGCTTGTGCGACGCTATGGCAGGATTATCCAGGCCTCACCATAGGGTTAGGCTTACCCGGGGTATCAGGGCAGACATGCTTGTCTGGTTACAGTTCCTGAGGGACTTCAATGGGGTCTCATTTTGGAGGCATGACCTCCTGGCTTCCCCTCAATTTCAGATTCAGTCTGATGCCTCGGGATCCCTGGGTTATGGGATGTACTTCAATGGGAAGTGGGCCTATGGTGGGTGGCCACCGGCCTGGGCAGGCACGGGTCGCCTGCGTGATCTCACGTATCTGGAATTTTTCCCTATCCTGGGTGCTTTGATGCTATGGGGCCAGGAGTGGTCCAACTCGGTCATGCATTTCTGGTGTGACAATGCGGCCGTGGTCCACATTGTAAATGCACAGACTTCTAAATCGCCCAGGGTTATGGATCTAGTGCGCCAATTTGTGTTGCGCAGCCTGCGCCTCAACGTACTGTTCAGGGCCAGGCATGTCCCAGGGGTTAATAATGATATTGCTGACGCTTTGTCCCGCCTACAGATCTCCCGGTTCCGTGCCTTGGCCCCGGATGCGGAGGAATTTCCCTCGCCACTCCCGGAGGAGATATGGACCATTGGCAAGGAGAGGTGAACCGGGTGATTGGCCTGTCACTAGCCCCACGCACCCGTAAGGCGTATCACCACGCAATTAATTCTTTCAGGGCATTTTGTACTCAATTTCAATTGCCAGGAACCTGGCCGATCCCGGTAACCCATGTTCTGCGGTTCATGGTTTACCTGCATTCTCAGGGCCTTGCACCTCGCACCATAGCATCCAAGCTTTCAGCGTTGGCTTTTATGGCCAAGGTGGGGGGTCATGTGGACAGCACCTCTGACTTCCGTGTGAGACATGTTTTGGAGGGGTGGGTGTGTGAGCGCGGGCGTTGCCCGGACGACCGCCACCCGATTTCCCCGGGGGTCCTTACCCAGTTGGCCCGGGGCTGGCCTTGCCTCTGTTTTGATGCATATGAGGCAGCCCTGTTCCATGCAGCCACAACGGTGGCATTTTTTGGAGCGCTCCGCATCAGCGAGCTTGTGATGCTGTCTAAGGCGGATGCAAGTCGTAGGGCACTGGAACTCGAGGATGTCTGTGTAGCCGAAGACTGGGCTCAGTTGAGGATACGTTCCTCTAAGACTGATCAGCATGGCGTTGGCAGTGGTGTGCGACTGCTACGGTGTTCTTTGGCAGACATCTGTCCGGTTGGTGCCCTACATGAATTCCTGGCACTGCGTGGCACGCACCATGGCCCATTTTTCTGTCACCAAGATGGGTCTCCCCTTACTAAATTTCAATTTTGGAAGGTGACAGGCAAGGCGCTGGCCAGTGTGGGCCTCCCAGGCGCCCGCTATGGCACTCATTCATTCCATATAGGGGCGGCCTCGACCGCTGCGGCTTTTGGGTACTCAGGGGCTGACATACGTAGCATGGGACGGTGGGGATCGCAATGTTTTCAATTTTATGTGCGCCCACTCCCCCCGTGAGTACCAACCCGGTCACCTTACCTACTTTCCCTCATTTTTTCCTTTACAGACCCGGGGTGTCGTATTACACCGGTGACAGTATGGCTGGTGGGCCATAGCTACGTGCACAGGGCAGCGCGTTATGCTGCGGCGACAGAGTGGGGACCCCAACTGGGACTGGGTGCATACGCAAGTCTCACATGGCATGGTAAGCCTGGGATGTTATGGCGGGAGCTGCTGCCTTTCCTTTTTTCAGGCCTGAATGCTGACCCGCCTGACATTCTGATCATACACCTGGGGGGCAATGATTTGGGCCAGGTCACCGGCTTGTCGCTGAAGCATGCGATTTGCGAGGACCTCGCCTACCTGCATTACGTCTGGCCCGCCACAACCCTTGTTTGGTCGGACATGGTCCCGCGCCATTCCTACAGAGGGGGCGTTGACCTCCTGGCCCTTGACCGCGCTAGACGCATGGTGAATAGGGCAGTGGCGCGTTTCCTTGTCGACAGGGCTTGGGGGAGGGTCAGTTGTCACCCCGCTATTAGCCTCCAAAGTTATGACTTGTATGCAGGGGATGGGGTCCATCTGTCGCGAGGAGGTATGGACCTCCTGTTGGGTGATTGGCGAGCAGGCCTGTTGACCGAGCTGACAGTCTGGGGGGGGGGCGTCGAGCCTTCTTTGAAGCCCCTCCGTGTGGCGGGTAGCACTGGTAAGGTAAACATTATGACCCACAGGTATCCGGCAAGTTCGCAATTGACTGGACAACACTAGACAGGCATAAGTTGGTTAAACGTTGTCCGGTCAACGACGAACTAGGCGACGGGGTGATGGCTATAGCTAGACAGCATGCATCACCCCGTGATTTTACGGATACGCGTCAGAGGGTGGGGTCATTAGTTAGATATTGACTACGGTCAACAATTTGTTTGTTGTCAACAAACAAATTGATACAAATGGATACATTGTAGCAATTGCCGTTGGCAATTTTGGGTGGTACCTTACCAGTGTTACTTCGGCCTGCTTGCCTTAAGAATTATGATTGGTTATTACCAATAGAAATTTATAATTCGGACTAGGGCATGAATCAATAAATGTGGCCCAATGCCGTTATCCACTTTCATTGGTGTCTGAGTCCTTTATTGGGGGGTGCGCCTGCAATGCAAGCGCGGCGCCAAAATGGCCGCCGCGCTCTTTGCGGGAGCCCCCCCACAGGACGAAGGCATCCGGGTAGTTAGGGGCGTGGCCAGCTCCCTTATAAAAGGGGTGGCCACGAGGCAGCCGAGCTACCATTTTGCGAAGCGACGGAACGGAGAAGTTTTTCCCTCCACCCCCTCCCTAGTTAACAGTGTGATATTTTGGTCGCTTCGGGGCCGGGTGGGAATTTTTGGCTGGGACCCATATTGGCTTCGGGTCCTGGTTTTTTCGCCCATCCCACACTGTTGCTATGGTTTGACATAGGGGTTTTCTGTTGCTGCTGTTGACTTTGGTCACATGGGCGGGTAGCACTGGTAAGGTAAACATTATGACCCACAGGTATCCGGCAAGTTCGCAATTGACTGGACAACACTAGACAGGCATAAGTTGGTTAAACGTTGTCCGGTCAACGACGAACTAGGCGACGGGGTGATGGCTATAGCTAGACAGCATGCATCACCCCGTGATTTTACGGATACGCGTCAGAGGGTGGGGTCATTAGTTAGATATTGACTACGGTCAACAATTTGTTTGTTGTCAACAAACAAATTGATACAAATGGATACATTGTAGCAATTGCCGTTGGCAATTTTGGGTGGTACCTTACCAGTGTTACTTCGGCCTGCTTGCCTTAAGAATTATGATTGGTTATTACCAATAGAAATTTATAATTCGGACTAGGGCATGAATCAATAAATGTGGCCCAATGCCGTTATCCACTTTCATTGGTGTCTGAGTCCTTTATTGGGGGGTGCGCCTGCAAAAGGATTAGGGTTTCCCCCTTAATTTAATCTGTTGCTTAGTAAACACAGTGTAATGGCAATCTTGAAGGACCTACAATCATATTTATATACCCAGCATCAGTGTGCTTCCTTGTGTAGCGTAGACATCTGTCAGATATACAGGCAAGGCCGCAAAGATATCTGCACAGCTCTTTCCTTAAATGTCAAGGAAGCAGTTTGGAAACGTTGGCAGGAGAGCTTTCAAACATGGATTTATGTCCTTTTGTTAGGTTGTTTCTCTTAATTCACAGCCACCAAACTGCCTTTGCTGCCAAAGATTCACTCAAAGGGGACCTCTAGTCAGTTTGACAAAGATATCTGTCTTCCATCCCTGCAATATGTGAAGAAGGGGAAGACTCTGGCAGCTTTGCCAGTCAAGAAATGAATCAAGTTGAACAAACTATGATGCTCACAATGCGGATCCATTTCAGTGTTCTCCTCAAAAGCTACACTTGTGAAAAGCTACACTTGTAAAAACATTTCCCTCCAAAATGTGCTGGGTAAGTCTCTTAACCAGGTTAATACCACAGAGGTGTTCTATTCCTAAAAGTGTTTTTCCAGTCCTATGAGTTTAACAGTACCTGTACTTTACTTCCTCTTTTACCCTGTTGGGTGTTGAGGGATATAATGTATAAGGTTCTTGCTCTGGAACATTTAGCAGTCTCCACTGGCATTATTTAGTTTTGTTGTAATATCTCTTTGATCTCCACCTTCCTCTGGATCTGCCTCATGGTCTTTGTCTTTCTACTTTTTCCACATGTGCCTTGTATGGTATGGAATCCTATGACATTCTCTCCAAATGGGCAAACTACTTTATTTGTTGTCTCTGTATATAGTTTTAAGACTGGTTCTATTCCTGTTCTTTCCCTTATAACATCACTCCTGATTTTATCCCTTCTAGTAACTCCAGCAGTCTTACTCAGACATCTCATTCCCATGGTGACTAACGTTTGCTTATGTTTTGTTGTAAATGTCCATGTTTGGCATTGGTAACATAAGGTGGGAATGATTATGCTTTGTATGAGGTGTTTCTTTGTGCTGGTCGGTATTGTCTTATGTTGCTAACTGTCCCAATATTTGGTTTGCCTTACTATACCATATGTTGACCCAAGATTTCAACTATTGGTACAAAACATTTTTGTGTAGCAAACCAGTGTCTCTCCCTTTTGAGAAACAAATGCTCACAGCACTAGCATAGAAGAAGTGGTTAAGATATATGCCACTCAACATTTCTAATTTTGAAAAGTCCACATGGAATTGTAACTTTTTACTATTTAGGCACCGTATGTGCCTAAATAGTAAAATTATACAATTATAGCCATAATTATACAATTATAGCCATAATTGTCAATAAAAGAGTGAGAAAAGCAGTAATGGGATACAACCTTAAAAATGACAGAATGATGTCAGTCAGATTTCAAGGCAAACCTTTCAATGTCACTGTGATCCAAATATACGCACCAACCACTGGTGCAGATGAAGCCACAATGGACCAGTTCTATGAGGACGTACAACACCTCATAGAACAGACACCAAGAAATGATGTCCAAATTATTTTAGGAGACTGGAATGCCAAAGTAGGAAATCAAAAAGTGGAGGGAATAACAGGCAAATTTGGTCTTGGAACACAGAATGAAGCAGGGCAAAGATTGATAGAGTTCTGCCAAGAGAACGCACTGGTCATAGCAAACACCCTCTTCCAGCAACACAAGAGGCGACTTTACACATGGACATCACCAGATGGCCAACACCGAAACCAGATTGACTACATACTCTGCAGCCAAAGATGGAGAACCTCCATACAGTCAGCAAAAACAAGACCTGGAGCAGACTGTGGCTCAGATCACAACCTATTGATCGCAAAATTCAGGCTTAGACTAAAGAAAATAGGGAAAACACGGAGACCAGAAAGATATCACCTAGACAGCATCCCTAAAGAATACGCGGTGGAGGTGCTGAACAGATTTAATGGCTTAGACTCAGTAGACAGAGTACCAGAAGAATTATGGACGGAGATGAGGGACATCATGCAGGAAGCCGCAAAGAAAACCATACCAAAAGAAAAGAAGAGTAAGAAAGCAAAGTGGTTGTCTGATGAGGCTCTTAAAATAGCAGAGGAAAGAAGGAACGCAAAAGCCAAAGGAGAAAGGAAAAACTACAATCAGTTGAACACAGAATTTCAAAGAAAAGCAAGGAGAGATAAGGAAAACTACCTAAAAGAACAGTGCAGAGAAATGGAGGAAAATAACAAAAGAGGCAGAACCAGAGATCTTTTCAAAAAAATCGGCGAAATCAAGGGAACATTTAAAGCAAAAATGACCATGATAAGGGACAAAAACGGAAAGGAGCTAGCTGATGCAGAAGAGATTAAGAAAAGATGGAAAGAGTACACAGAGGAACTTTACAAAAAGGACATCAACACTCCTGATACTCACAATGATGAAGAAATTGAACTTGAGCCAGACATCCTGGAGAGCGAAGTCATAAAGGCCCTAAAGAGCACTGCAAACAACAAAGCTAGTGGAGATGATGGTATCCCAGTTGAATTCTTCAAAGCGCTAAAAGATGACGGCGTCAAATTACTGCATTCAATATGCCAGCAGATTTGGAAAACAAAACAGTGGCCACAGGATTGGAAAAGATCAGTATACGTCCCAATCCCAAAAAAGGGCAATGCCAAAGAATGCTCAAATTATCGAACAATCGCGCTCATCCCACATGCCAGCAAGGTGATGCTCAAGATAATACAGGATAGACTACAGCAACATGTGGAGAGAGAATTACCAGAGGTGCAGGCTGGTTTCAGAAGAGGCAGGGGGACTAGAGACCACATTGCCAACATACGCTGGATCATGGAGAAAACAAAGGAATATCAGAAACAAGTTTACTTTTGTTTTATTGATTACACTAAGGCATTTGACTGTGTGGACCACAACAAGATGTGGCAAGTAATTAAAGAGATGGGAATACCAGAGCACCTCATATGCCTCCTGAGAAATCTGTACATGAACCAAGAAGCAACAGTTAGGACAGAACACGGAATGACAGAGTGGTTTGGAATAGGAAAAGGAGTAAGACAAGGCTGCATTTTGTCACCATGCTTATTCAACCTATACACAGAGCACATCATGCGCAGTGCAGGGATGGAGGAATCACAATATGGGATCAAAATTGCTGGGAGAAACATCAACAATCTGAGATATGCAGACGATACCACCCTAATGGCAGAAAGTGAGGAAGACCTAAAGAATCTCTTGATTGGGCTGAAGGAGGAGAGTGCAAAAGCTGGCTTGAGACTCAATATCAAGAAAACCAAGATAATGGCAACAGGCCCCATCAGTTCCTGGAAAATAGACGGGGAAGAAGTAGAAGCAGTAACAGATTTTACTTTCTTAGGATCAAAGATCACTGCAGATGGGGATTGTAGCCATGAAATAAAAAGGCGACTGATTCTTGGGAGACAAGCAATGAGAAACCTGGGGAACATAGTGAAAAGCAGAGACATCACATTGAAAACAAAAATTAGAATAGTCAAAGCAATGGTCTTCCCAGTAGTAATGTACGGATGTGAGAGCTGGACAATTAGGAAGGCTGAACGCAGAAGAATAGATGCCTTTGAAATGTGGTGTTGGAGGAGGGTTTTGAGAGTCCCCTGGACAGCGAGGAGAACAAATAGGTCAATCTTAGAAGAAATTAACCCTGAATGCTCACTGGAAGGTCAAATAGTAAAGATGAAGCTGAAATACTTTGGACATCAAATGAGAAGGGAGGATTCACTTGAGAAGGCATTGATGTTGGGAAAGGTGGAGGGCAAAAGAAGAAGGGGGAGGCCAAGGATGAGATGGCTAGATGGTATTGTAGACGCAATGGGCACAGAGCTGGGAGGGCTGAGGGGGATGGTAGAGGACAGAGGCGCCTGGAGGAAAATGGTCCATGGGGTCGCAAAGGGTCGGAGTCGACTGTGCGACTGAACAACAACAACAAAATGTGAAAATCGCTGATAACTTCAGATTTGACTTCAGATTTCCTTTGACAGGTGAGGAGAATAATTTTGCAATTCCTTATCGTTGTAGATAAGTATGATAAAGGGTGGATCTGTAACAATCCACCACGAAATATATGTAATTTGTTTTAAAGCTGTATCACATGCAAAACACATTTATCACACATATGAGGTTTAAAGTAGAGAAACAGAGTACTGTAATTATTTGCAAGGGCTTCTGCTGTTCTGTCTCTCTTTCCATTTATCACATCCTTTAGGTACCTTCCATCATCTATCGCTCTTAATAACAAAGAGTGTGCCCACGGCTCAGCTGTCGAACACTAGTTTTAGATAAGGAAAAATCCATGTTCGTTGCTAGAAAAAGATCTCACACAGATATTCTAAGAAAGATTTCTGTCTGAAAAGTTAAGAGAGGTACTTTAGAAAACCTACAAGACCCAGAATCCTGCAGCCAGCATGCCACTGGCTGAGGGCTTCTGGGATTTTTAATTCAAAGTGTTTTATCCATACTGATTTTGAGTCCTTGGATGGCTATGACTCCTTGCAATGCAGTCTGTTTTAGTACATACTAGTGTAGGTTGTCCAGCGTTGCCGGGCTGTTATAAACTGTGACCAGCTTTTTTTGGGTTTTTTTGTGGGTTAAAAAAAGAACAAAGAACAAAAGATGATATAATTGTTTCCAATTGTTTTATTTAACCAAATAATGTTTTAGTTTGTGGTTTTTTTGTTAATAGTTGTAGCGTAGGTAATACTTTTTAAAAATGAGAAAGTACATGTTTTTACATTCATTGTTTTTAAACTGTGTTTAGATGTTTTGGGTTTTTATTTGAGTTAAAACTCAACACAGGATGTTATAAATATTTTTATTTTATTTTTTAACATATGTTTGTGATTTGTGTAAACTTGTGATTTATTGTTATGTTTTTGACTTGTTTTTACTCTTGTGGCTTCTAGGTGGGGCAGTTGTGTCTTTTTGAGTTGTTTTTACTATTCTGCCCTGCAGGTGGGGCTGCTAGTGGTTCTGTTTTAGTTTCACTGTTTTTTATCTCCTGGCCTCTGGGTGGGGCTTCTTCCGGTAAGTAATCTCTTTGTTTCTTAATTTCTATTCCGGTCGTCGTGGAGAGAGGACGTGCTGGTGAGTTGTCTGGTTTTCTTTCTTCTGGGGTTTTTCTTTGTTTTGTCTTTGTGGTGGTGGGCTGGGAGGTGTTTCTGTTTGCTCTTTTTTGTTTTGGTTCAGTTTTAGGTTTGTTTAATTAGTTTGGTTATGTCTGGTTTTGCTTAATTTTTCTTATTTCATTGTTGTTTATTTGTGTAATTAGTTGTTTGTTTGTGTAATTTGTGAGTTGCTCATGTTGTAGTTAGGTTTTTTGTATGTGGTTTTGTGTTATTGTGGATGTTTTTGTTTGTATTTTGTGGCTTATTTTTTTGTTTATTAATGGGTTTTTAATTATTGATTTATTTTTGTTTTATTATTTTTTAACAATTTTGGTGTTTGTTTTTGGTGGTTTCTTTAGCTTGAAGAATGGGCTGCCTGTGGGTTTCTCTTTTCCCCATTGCTGCTTTGAATTTTGGTTTAGATGCAGCAATAGGTGAAAGGAGGGAGGAGGCAGTCAGCCCATTCTTCTCCCGGGAAGGTTCGTTAGGTAGGTCGGGGGAGAAGGAGGAGGCAGAGAAGAGCTTTCTCTGCCTAACGTTGGTTCTCTCCTCTCTGTCTCCTTTTTCTCCTGGCTTACCTAACTGGAGATGGGCAGGCAGCGATCCGTAAGGGGTGGGGCTCTTCCTTGTGGATTGCTGGCTGCTGCTTTTGTATTTGGAAGTACAAAGGCATCAGCTAGTCATCCACCAGGGAGGGTGCTTTCCCTGATGAACTGCTGCCTGTTTGAGGGTTTTTTTCCACCCCGGCTCAACTTTCCTTGAGGCTGGTGGTGGTCTCACCATGTCTTCGACGGGGTAGCGTGGAGGAGAGGGAGTCCCTCTTCTCCCCATTGCTCCAGGAAAGAAGGCTGGCGGGTGTTTCGCGGTGGAGTTTTGTGGCTTTTTATTTTGCATGGCTGTGAGGCGCTGAGTCTACCTGCTAGGGAATTGCACTCCCATTGTATTTTGTAAATTTATTTTTCATGCCCTGGCTTTCTCAGCGTTCTGCATGCTCACGGTGCGCAGGACGCTGGGACTTGTGGTTTTGCGTTTGTGGTTTGATTTCGTGCGGCAGTTTTTCCCCCTGCGGCTCGATTTTGATTGGCCATGCCATGTTTCCCAACATTATTTTTGCTCGTGCCTCTCAGCCTGATTGGCTGTGGTGTGGCGCGGAGCAGAGAACGTTGGGTAGTGAAGTTCTTTTTCTTTGTTTGCGTTCGTGGGGCTCTTGCCCCACTGGCGCATTTCTCAAACATTTAGTAACCTCCGTACTGGGTTGGGGCGAGTGCAGGAGGCTCGGTACGAGATAGTGTGGACGGGTGTGGGAGCCTTTGTCACATTCCAATGGTTAACACTTGGATTTATAGGTATAGATGTGCTTCTTCTTGTTCTTCTACTGGAAGCTAGACATCGTCATGGTTGTTCTGACTTTGGGTACAGCATCTCTGAACATTCACGCTGAATTGCATCCAAAGTTCTTTAGCCAAGATATTTGGCTTCTTCTGGTAATTAATTCCCCATTTGTTTATTTCCGCTTTAAATTTATGTTTCAAATCTGGGGGCCAGATGTACTAGAAGAGTATGCATCTTAATACAAAAGACAAGCCCCCTGGTGCCCATTAAGTAAAATGACCAAAGGATTGCTTGGGTTGGGAGAGGATTCTTGAGGTCTTGATCTTATTATTGTTACCTTCACAGGACTAATAATTTCTTTTAGGAATGGAACCTCTTTGTGGTATTGGCCTGGTTAAGAGACACATGCATAACTCAAATGAACTTTTCACTACTCAAATTTATTCTTCATTTCCCCTCACTTTGAACCTAATATGAAGCTTTATTCTTATTGCTGATTTTAAATTATACTGCAGTTTTTTTAAAAAAATGTGAGTTTTATGCTACTACTTGCTATTTATTGCATTTTAATGTTTGTATCCTGCTGTTACTGTCATTTTAATAATGTTTATTATAATACTGTACTATGCTAATTTGGAAATTTGATCAAATTGAAAAGCAGTTCAATTAGAACCCATTATGAGGTAAGTGTGTATAAGATTTAACAATAATAGTAATGCCACCAACAACAAACAACAGGCTACTTTATTTTTGTAGAAATTCTTGACTAATAAATAACATTGAGAATTTGCATATTGTACAGGGTCAAAAAGCAAATGACTGGAATTTTACTATTCTCTTCTTGATGCTAAGACCTTTTCCAAGATGCTGTCTGCTTTCCCTATTTCCCTTGATCTGACTGAGTAATTGCAGAGTTACCAGCATGCTACTGTAATTTTCACCCTTGTTCTCAGCACCAAGCTGCTTGTTTCTGGCCCTAGAATATTCACTTCCACACATTCGTCTCAGTGTTTTGCTGGCCGCTCTGTGTCCTGCGTCATGGCCTTAAAGAAATGATTAATTTTGTTACATTCCCTTGGAGATGGTAATTTTATGTTGTTGTTTCCCAATTCCTCTGTGTAGAATTTTGGTACATAATCTGTTCTGTCTTCTCTCCCTTATTCTCCCCCCCCACCTCATCTTAGATGTGAGACTTAGCAATGAAGAAAGGTGCTAAAGAGAGACAAAACTTGTGTGGGTGGCTGGAGATTAGCCATTTGGAAATCTATCCCTTGCTTTGTACCACAAGCTGTTTCCACATTTCTCTTCCAAGATTTTACATGTGGGTGCTGCCATTCAGACTGAGATGCTTGATGCTGATTGAGGAGGCAACTGTGACTCAAGATGCTTGTCCTTGAAGAGCCCATGAGGGGTTTCAGGTATGCTGATTCCAGGTAAGGTGAGAAACAGTTCACTGGGCACATACTCACCTGCAGCTTTACATGCAGTGCACTGAAGAAAATGTTTACCTGAGAAACACAGGATTTTCACACTACACTCCATGAACTGTAATTGTTTGCAATGCATCTGGTGGTTTCTTTGCACAAAAGCTCACTCCTCTTTAATGGAATACAAACATTCATTCATACATGATTGGTTCATACATGAGATGCATCCTAGCTAGGGTTGCCAGGTAACCAGCGTCCCAATCCTTGAGATTTATGGGCCAATCTGAGGAGGGCTTTAGTGATGTCACAGAACCATAGGTCACGACAATGGCTGTTTCCTGCCCTGCGCCAAATGGCAATGAGGCATTGATGGCCAAAACCTATGTACCTGTAGGGTCTTCCCAATGCTTTCTCATTGATGCTAGGTTGTTGTTTTTTTGGTGCACTGATGTTGCATCAGCAGAAGAAACATGCAAATATCTTTGTACTTGAGCCAGTGAACATTGGAAACAGCTGGAAGTTGAAGGAGATTTGTGCATATACTTTAAAACAGAGGTAGGTGTCATTTAGGAATGTTTTTGTTTTGTTCAAAAGTCCCCATATATAAACAGGAGCAAGCTTATATAGCATTTAACTTTCCCACATTTTTGCAGGAATTTTTTTTGGGGGGGGATTGGAGGTAATGGGGGTGGGGGTGGCCCTCCAAAGTCCAGGGAAAGACATATCTGCCCATGGATCTTTGGAGTTCGCCATGCTTCAACGTCATTGCACATGCATAAGCCAAACTTTGTGTTCCTCTCATTCCACTTGGTATCCCCACCTGGAATTAGAGCAATTGCTTGAGATTTCAGCCAGAATCCTGACAACATGTTGTGTATACATGTAATTTATCTGCCACCGCACGCAACTCAGCTGCCAGCTATAGCACAGCATCTGCCACTGCACGCAGCTCAACTGAAGGAGCTCAGCCCACGTGGCTCAAAGCACCCAATCAGTAACAAGCGCGGGAACCTTCCCACCACAGGTGAACTATGTCAGGTATGCAGTACATCCGAATGATGTCACTGGTACTGTTGTGTTCTGTAAAGCTGTGCCTTTAACAATGTACCTTTGCCATGTGTTAACAATGTAACCTTTCTGTGTGCAACATTATAACCATCAGCTGTATCAATGTAAACCTGATAAGGGGACGCGAGCTAGTGACCACCAGAGGGCAGTAGCGAGCGTCCAGCTCTCATGGCTCAGATTCACCTGGTTCAGCAGCGCGGGAAGATTCCCCGCAGCCTCTTCACCTGGTCAAGAAGGGCGTGACCTTCTACGACGTCACGCAGGCAGCAACCAATAGTCTGTTGACGAGCCACATTCAAATGTATAGCCAGCTGTATATATTGAGCTACCCATCCGCCATTACCACATGTTCCTCCGGATCATCATGCAATAAACCTGTGTTAAGCCAACCCTTCGGCTGTTTCATTGTCTTTGGTCCCTTACACTAAATTGGCGACGAAGGTGGGATATGGCAGCCCACGGGACCAAGACATGCGCCGGTTTCGAAATCAGGAAACCGGGCGACTGGGAGATCTTCGAGATGGACTTCCAGGCAGCACTGATCGAGTCCGAAGTCACGGAAGAGGCAAAGAAAAGGGCCATCTTCACCAGGATGCTCGGACAAGAAACAAAAAGGACCTTGGTGGACCTGATTGCACCGAGGAGGGTGAGCGAATTCAAGGCCAAGGAACTCATGCAGATGCTGCGTGAGCACGTCCGGCCCGCCACGGCGATGTTTCCTGCACGGAAGAGACGGTCGCCACATTCGTGGCGGCCCTGCGGCTGGCAGCCGGCCCGTGCAAATGGGAGAATGCCGAAATCACCCTCCGGGACTGTGTGCTGTGCGGCCTGAACGACGCCGAGACCCAGCGCACATTAATGAACCAAGAGCCGCCTCCCACGTTGCAGGAGGTCGTCAGAGCGGCCCAGGCCGCAGAAGCTACAAAAGCCGGGGTCCAAGAGCTCCAGGACTGGCAGCCAAAGTTGAGCAAGGCAGAGGCTCCGGTACAGGTGGCCCGGCGAACTTCGAGGTCGTCCGCAGAGAGCAGCGACGACGAGGACGTCCAGAGGGTCCGGAAGGAGAGCCGGCGATGCGACGGCTGTGGAGCGGCCCACGACCGCGTAAAGTGCCCCTTCCGGAAGGCCGAGTGCCACAACTGCGGCCGCCACGGGCACATCGCCAAGGTGTGCAGGAAGAAGCACGAGACCCGGAGGAGCTCCGCAGACCGTTCCGTGGGACAAGACCGCCCAACGAGACCCAAGGACGGCGCCCAGGCCACGCGGAAGCAGGACGGCGTGGGCCGCATCTCCGACAGCAGCGAGGACGACGCCCCAGTGTTCAGCGTGTCTACAGGACACCCCCGCTATTTTGTTGAGGTACTAGTCCAAGGGGTTCCCATTAGGATGGAAATTGACTCGGGGTCCTCATATTCAATCATTTCCCAGAGGGAGTTTTTGGGAATTGCCCCCCACAAGCGACCCAAGCTCAAAGCATTGAGGTCCACACTACGGGACGTGCAAGGGAACAGCATTCCAGTGTTGGGGGTTGGAGAGTTTCAGGTCAAATTCAAGGAGCACGCCGCGTCCCTTCCCCTAGTCGTGCTCAAAGGGGGAGATTGCAGCCTCCTCGGGACTCAATGGTTCCAGCCCCTGGGGTTGTTTATTGGGGGGGTGCACGCCGTGGGGATGCACGCCGTTGGGACTGATCCAATTCAGGAGGTGTGCGAGGCGCACCCCGAAGTTTTCAAAAAAGGACTGGGGAAATTCAAGGGGCCCCCAGTGACTTTCGACCTGGACCCGGAGGTCCGCCCAATTCGCCTTAAACCACGCAGGGTGCCGTTCGCACTTAAGGACAAGATAGAGGCGGAACTGGACAAGTTGGTGGGCCAGGGGATCCTTGTGCCTGTAGATTCTGCGGAGTGGGAAACTCCAATTGTAACCGCTCTAAAGGCCAATGGGGAGGTCCGCATATGCGCCGACTACAAGTGCACCATCAACAAGGCGATCCGCCCGAATGCATATCCGGTGCCGGTAGTCAGCCATCTGCTGGCCAGGTTACACGGGGAAAGTGTTTCGCTAAGCTCGACTTAGCACAGACCTACCAGCAGCTCACGGTGTCCCCTGCCGCAGCTGCTGCGCAGACCATAGTCACCCATAAGGGGGCGTTCCAGGTGACGCGCCTCCAGTTTGGCGTGAATTCAGCATCTGGAATTTTCCAGTCACTCGTGGAACGCCTCCTGAAGGGATTGGAGGGGGTGTTGCCTTATTTTGATGACGTGTTAATAACGGGGGGGGAGTCGGGTTGAATTGGCCAAGAGGTTGGGGAAGGTCCTGACAATATTCGAAAAAGTGGGGCTGAGGCTGCGGAAGGACAAATGCGTCTTCTTCGCAACCGAGGTTGAGTTCCTAGGGTTTTGTGTGACTCCTGAGGGAATAAAACCATCCAAGTCCAAGGTGGCAGCCATTAAGAAAGCCCCCTGCCCCACCTCCAAGCCCGAGTTGCAGTCGTTCCTAGGGCTGCTCAACTTTTACCACTCATTCCTCCCCCGAAAGGCAGCGGTGGCTGAGCCGCTACACAAACTGCTAAAGAAAGACCAGGCATGGAAGTGGGGCGATGACCAAGAAAGGGCATTTAGCGAGCTAAAAAGCCTCCTGGCGTCCGACGCCATTCTGACCCACTTCAACCCCAAACGCCCAGTAGTTCTGACCTGTGATGCATCTCCAGTGGGGTTGGGGGCGGTGCTGTGCCACGTGTTGGAAAACGGAAGGGAGGCCCCAATAGCATTTTACTCCAGGTCCCTGTCCCAAGCGGAGAGAAACTACGCACAGACAGACAGGGAGGCACTAGCAATAGTCGCGGGGATGAAAAAATTTCACGATTTTCTGTATGGCCACCCCTTCACCATTGTGACGGACCACAAGCCCCTGCTAGGCATCTTTACCGCAGATAAGCCCACCCCTCAGATCCTGTCCCCGAGGATGCTCAGGTGGGCCATTTTTCTCAACGCGTATCAGCACGCGTTGGTCTACCGGCCCGGGAAAGAGATCAGCCATGCGGACGCTCTATCTAGGTCTCCCCTTCCCCTAACGCCCAGCCAGGTGAGCAAGGGAGAGTGGGACCATCAGGTTCTCATGATAGAGGTGCTGGATTTGCCCCCCGTAGTGCCCGCCGACATTGCCAAAGCGACAGAGAAGGACAAGACGTTAGCGGCAGTTAGCTCCTGGGTGCAGAAAGGGTGGCCGGCGTCCTCCCCAGCGGAGGAGTTCGCTCCATTTTTCAGAAAAAAGCTAGAACTGTCCCTAGAGAGGGGGTGCCTCTTGTGGGGGCAGCGGGTGGTGATTCCCACTTCCCTTCGGCCGCGGGTGCTCAAACTGCTGCACGTCAGCCACCCCGGGATCGTGCGATCCAAGGCGCTGGCCCGGAGTTACTTCTGGTGGCCCCAGCTGGACGCCGACATCGAGCACATGGTCGGCACTTGTGATAGTTGCCAATGCTCCAGACCAGAGGAGGCCCGCCTTTCCCACAGGGAATGGGACCCGGCTAAGGGGCCGTGGTCCCGGGTGCACGTTGATTTCGCGGGCCCGTTCAGAGGCACCCTGTTCCTTCTTGTAGTGGACGCCTTCTCCAAATGGTTGGAGGTTATCCCGGTCACGAGCACCTCCTCGGCCCAGACCATTAGGCATTTGCGGAGGCTCTTTTCCACGTTCGGCATACCCGACACATTAATTAGCGACAACGCTAGTTGTTTTACGTCCTCCGAGCTTAGGGCATTCATGGAGATTAACGCCGTTCGGCACATCACCTCCGCCCCGTTTCACCCGGCCACCAATGGCCAAGTAGAGCGCCTCGTCCGCACCACGAAGGACGCGTTGCGGCGCATGGGCCCAGGGGATCTGAACCTACAAGTGTGTCAGTTTCTGCTAGGGTACAGGGTGACCCCGTTGGCGTCAGGTTACTCCCCCGCGGATCTCTTAATGCGTAGGAAACTGACCACCATCCTTTCTAGGCTAGACCCCACGAGGGTAGAGGACAAAGGAAGGAGCATCGGGCTAGAGGCTACAAAGAGTTTCAGTGTAGGCGCCCCCGTGCATTGCAGGAATTACGCCAGCACGGGCCCAGCCTGGGTACCGGGCGTATTTGTGGAGTAAACCGGCCCCGTGTCGTACCGCGTGGAAACCAGCACGGGGCTCCTGTGGAGGCGGCACGCGGACCAGCTCCGACGCAGGGTCTCCAATGAGCAGGGCACAGACCAAGCAGAGAATAAGTCAGCGTTAGGGTTCTCCCCCACCCGTTCAGCCCAAGGGGGAGGGAAGGGGGACCGCGGGCCCCCACCAAGGGGGGAGGAGGATATCCTCATAGATACCCTGGGGGATCTTTCCGAGGAGGAGGAACCCGACCCCATACATATCTCGCGGAAGGTCCCCACAAATGCGGATACCCCTACTAAGTTAGATTTTGATTTTCAGAACCGGGGGGTTTTTCGGAGTGGTCCCCCACCCGTCCAAGCGAGAAGAGGGGTTTTTCGTTAGCCCCGACGGCCCCCGGTCTGCCCACAATGGAGTTTTTCCCTTCCCCTAAGGCCGCCAGACAGCGGCAAGCCACTAACAAGTCTCCCTCTCCCATTTCAGGACAAGGGACCAGGGAACAAAGAAGCAATAACGCCCCCGGGGGGGCAGCCCTCTTCACGGCCCAAACGCACATGCAACAAGCCATCTTGGCTGAGAGACTTCATCTCATCCTAGGGGGGAAGGATGTTGTGTTCTGTAAAGCTGTGCCTTTAACAATGTACCTTTGCCATGTGTTAACAATGTAACTTTTCTGTGTGCAACATTATAACCATCAGCTGTATCAATGTAAACCTGATAAGGGGACGCGAGCTAGTGACCACCAGAGGGCAGTAGCGAGCGTCCAGCTCTCATGGCTCAGATTCACCTGGTTCAGCAGCGCGGGAAGATTCCCCGCGGCCTCTTCACCTGGTCAAGAAGGGCGTGACCTTCTACGATGTCACGCAGGCAGCAACCAATAGTCTGTCAACGAGCCACATTCAAATGTATAGCCAGCTGTATATATTGAGCTACCCATCCGCCATTACCACATGTTCCTCCGGATCATCATGCAATAAACCTGTGTTAAGCCAACCCTTCGGCTGTTTCATTGTCTTTGGTCCCTTACACTAAAGGTACCACAACCAATGTCCGCCTTTTGGGCGAAATTCAAATGTACTACACCATATATAAGGAGCTGCATCTCCGCCATTACCTCATGTACAGATTGACCATTCTGCAATAAAGAAGTGTTTGGCCCTCCTGCTGGCTCTGTGTGCAATCAATCTGCCTACATCAAATTGGCAATGAAGGTGGGATAATGGCATCCCACAGAGTTACCCTTGCTCCATTCGATACCTCCTGGCCTGAGTAATGGGACCTCTACAAGGAACAGTTTCTGTATGCGATGGACACGGAGAACATTGAGGGCGAAGCGCAAAGACGAGCCTGCCTACTGGCTCATTGTGGGCTGCCAACCCTGGAACTGGTGAGGAACCTCCTGATGCAGAGGGTACTCAAGTCGGTACCCCTCGCCGAAATCCTCACTGCACTGCGGGCACATTTCCGCCCAAAATGTTCATGTTCCTGGCAAGACTGGCCTTCCACCGGAGCAACCAGTGGCCCAGAGAGACCATGGCGGAGTTTTTCACCGCGTTGAGACTGGCGGCCATTCCCTGCCGGTGGGGAGCCTTCCTGGCCAAGGTGTTGCGAGACCGACTACTACTCGGCCTGTGGGATTAGGAGGCTCAGTGGAGACTGTTGGCCCGGGACGAGGACATTACCTTCGAGCAGTTTTTGCGGGCTGCACAGGCTGCCAAGGCGGTAAAGGACGGAGTACGGACGTGCAGGGTGAGAACTGCAGCCTCTGGAAACTCGACATCCACAGCTGTTCGTGTCACAGGGAGCGAGAGCCGTGGCAGCCACCGCCACGTCCTCATCGGACACCAGTGAGAGTGAGAGCGAACCAGAGGTCCAGAAGGTGAGGAAAAGGCCTTCTGAGAGAGACACCGCTGAAGCAAGCCGACGCTGCAAGGGGTGCAGGGGCGCACATGACCGGAGAAAGTGCCCCTTCAAGAAGGCAGAGTGCCACAACTGTGGGCGTTTGGGCCACATCATGAAGGTGTGCAGACAACGCAGAAGCCGAGACCCTGACCGGACCAGCTGTCGAAAGGATGAGGTGCATGCGGGGGACACCGTGGTGAGGCATGTGTCGGACTGACACACCCGTTTCTTTGTAAAGGTACTGTTGCAGGGGTCCAGGTGAAGATGGAGGTGGATTCAGGGACTGCCTACTCCATAGTCTCGCAGACCGAGTTTCTGCAAATACCTCCTAGGGACCGCCCCAAACTGAGAACCCTCAGAATGAATTTGTGGGACGTTCAGGGAAATTATATCCCAATCCTGGGGGTGGGGGACTTTACCGCCCATATCAAAAACTTCACAAGGAAGTTGCCCTTAGTGATCCTTAAGGGGGGTCCAGTTGTCTCCTGGGGACCCAGTAGTTTGAACCGCTGGGTATTGCATTGACTGGCATCAACGCCATCCGAGGCGACCCCATTCAAGACGTGTGCAATGCACACCCAGCGGTCTTCGAGAAAGGACTTGGGGAGTACAGGGGGCCTTTTGTGGACTTTGATATTGACCCTTCCGTTTGGCCGGTATGCCTCAAGCCGAGAAGAGTGCCTTTTGCACTAAAGGACAAAATAGAAGCAGAATTGGACAAACTGGTGGGTCAGGGGATTTTGGTTCCGGTGGACTCCGTGGACTGTGAGACACCGATTGTAATTGCCATGAAATCTAATGGGGAGGTTAGAATTTACACTGATTACAAGTGTACTATCAATAAGGCAATTCACCCTAATGCCTACCTGGTGCTGGTAGTTAGCCACTTGCTGGTCAGGTTACATGGGGGTAAATGCTTTGCGAAGCTGGATCTAACGCAGGCTTACCAGCAGTTAACAGTCACAACTGCAGCCGCAGCTGCCCAGATGATAGTAACGCACAAGGGTGCGTTTAAGGTGACACCCCTCCAGTTCGGTGTGAACTCAGCTCCCGGTATATTTCAGGCGCTTGTAGAACACTTACTTAAGGGTCTTCCCGGGGTGTTGCCATACTTTGACAATGTATTGATAACAGCTGGGGATGAGTCAGAGCTAGCTCAGAGGTTAGACCGGGTGTCTATGTTTGAGAGGGCTGGGTTACACCTGAGAAGGGACAAGTGCATATTCTATGCAAACAAGGTAGAGTTTCTGGGGTTTCGGATCACCCCCGACAGGGTAAAGCCCTCTAAATCCAAGGTTGCGGCCATCCAGGACGCCCCCACACCAGCCACCAAGTCAGAGTTGCAGTTGTTTTTGGGGCTCCTGAACTTCTACCATTCCTTCCTCCCATGGAAGGCATCTGTGGCAGAGCCGTTACACCGCCTACTGAAAAAGGACACAGGCTGAAGGTGGGGGGAAGCTCAAGAGCAAGCTTTCAGTGAGGTAAAGCAGCTCCTCTCTTCAGAGGCGATATTAACTCACTTTGACCCCAAGAAGCCCATAGTGCTTGGGTGTGATGCCTCACCGGTGGGGGTCGGGGCTGTCCTCTGCCATGTGTTCAAGAATGGGAGGGAGGCACCGATTGCATTCTACTCAAGATCCCTCTCGAAAGCGGAGCGCAACTATGCCCAGACAGACAGGGAGGCCCTCGCGATCATCGCAGGGACAAAGAAGTTCCATGACTTCTTGTATGGGAGGGAGTTCACCATTGTCACGGACCACAAGCCCCTCCTGGGAATCTTTGTCACAGCTAAGCCCACCCCACAGATCTTGTCCCCTAGGATGTTACAGTGGGCGATCTTCCTAAACGCATACCAGTTCATGCTGGTGCATTGCCCAGGGAAAGACATCACTCACGCGGATGCGCTTTCCAGGTCTCCCCTGCCGGAGCTGGGGAAACCCGAATGCGAGGTTGAGCAAGAGCACTAGGTGCTGCTCATCAAGTCCCTCGAATCACCCCCAATCGTGTCTGCGGATATCACCAAGGCAACCACCAAAGACAAGCACTGGCTTGGGTTAAGAAGGGCTGGCCCTTAACGGCCCCATCCGAAGAACTCGCATAGTTCTTCAGGAAACGTTCCAAGCTTTCGCTCGAGAGAGGATGTCTCCTCTGGGGCCAGAGAGTAGTAATTCCCGAGGTCTTGTGAGCCAAGGTGCTCCGGCTACCCCATACGAGTCACCTGGGAATCGTGAAGTCAAAGGCCCTGGCAAGGAGCTACTTCTGGTGGCCCAACATAGATAAGGACATAGAGCAGTTGGTAGGCACATGCGAGAGTTGCCAGCACTCATGGTCCGAGGAGCATAGGCTACCCCCCAGGGAGTGGGACACAGCCCACGACCCGTGGTCAAGGATCCATGTGGACTTCGTGGGGCCCTTCAGGGGGACAATGCTCTTGCTTGTGGTTGACGCATTCTCAAAACTCCAATGCAAAACACGTCCTCCGCAGCCATAATCAAACACCTGAGGAAGGTGTTCGTATGCTTTGGCCTGCCCGACGTGTTAATTTTGAATAACTCATCCATTTTCATGTCTGCAGAATTCCAGGCGTTCCTCGAGTGGAACGCGATCAGGCATGTCACCTCTGCCCCCTTTCACCCTGCCATGAACGGCCAAGTAGAGCGCCTGGTCTGCACCACAAAGGAGGCACTAAGGAGGATGGGTCCGGGGGACCTGGAGCTACAGCTCTGCCAATTCCTCATATGCTATAGGGTCACTCCGCTGGCATTGGGGCAATCCCCCGCGGAACTCCTAATGCGGAGAAGAATTTCAACGTTGTTTGACTGCTGGATCCTTCCAGGGTGGAGGATAGAGGCATGAATGTGGCAGTAGAGCAGAGGAAAGTGTTTGGGGCAGGCGACACAGTTTACTGCCAAAATTATGTGAGCTCAGGGCCAGCGTGGGTACCCGGGGAAGGGGTGGAACAAACCGGGCCAGTTTTGTACAGAGTCAAAACAGGGTCGGGGCTACTATAGCAGAGACACGCTGATCAGCTTAGGAGAAGGGTCATGGAGGCCATGGGAGAAAGTGATCTAGAGGAGTCAGCGTTAGGGTTGCCCCCCACCTGCTTAACCCAAGGGGGGAATACAGGACTCAGCATGACAGGTTGCCTAGAGCCACCGGAGTCAGTTTCCCAACCCAAAATTGAAGACACCCAGTTTGAATTTTTGTTTCAGGATGGGGGGAGTTTTCGCGAGTGTTCCCCCACCCGTCCCAGTGAGCAGTGGGGTTTTGAGTTCTTCCAAAGGTCCCCTCATCCTCCCCAGTTCAGAGATACCCCATCCCTGCCCCTGCCAGGATTCGATGGGACCCTGCAATTCTCCCGGGGGGAAGGCTCAAGCGCAATGGCCGAAACCGGCAACTCCATTGAATCGGCCAGTTGACCGCAGCGCATCCGCTGACTCCCACAATGGTTGAAGAACTTCATCCCATCCTAGGGGTGAGGGATGTTGTGTATGCATGTAATTCATCTGCCACCACATGCAACTTAGCTGCCAGCTATAGCGCAGCATTTGCCACTGCATGCAGCTCAGCTGCCAGCTATAGCACAGCTGAAGGAGCTCAGCCCATGTGGCTCAAAGCACCCAATCAGTAACAAACGTGGGAACCTTCCCGCCACAGGTGAACTGTGTCAGGTATGCAGTACGTCCAAATGACATCACTAGTACCGCAACCAATGGGCGCCTTTGGGGCAAAATTTAAATGTATTACACCATATATAAGGAGCTGCATTTCTGCCATTAACTCATGTACAGATTGACCATGCTGCAATAAAGAAGTGTTTGGCCCTCCTGCTGGCTCCGTGTGCAATCAATCTGCCTGCATCAAACAACAGTCTTATTGAAAGTCTCACACCTCGCATTTCTTTTTCTTTCATGATTAAAATGGAAAGGGGGGGGGGCAATGTATGTGTCTTGAAATTCCATGTCTTGAATTTTCCTTACTGAAACTGAAAAGAAAGGGAAAAGATTTTTTAGTGTTTATACATATTTAAAAATTTCAAAATAATTTTACCTCACTGCAGCTCCCTGCTTCAGAGTTTTTAAGAGGACCCCTCAGAAATAGCACATGAAGCATCATGGAGTATGTGTCAATAAATATGTTGTCCTGTGATCAAACAGCAAGCTGAAAGATCATAGCAAGTTCTCCCACCACCCCATGCATTGACAAATGTGTTGATGTAATTTGTTATTACAGCAGTCTTTGAAGATGAGGAACAAGAGTAAAGAAGAAGATAACCAAAGTCTACTAAGTACTGTTCCACATCAGTGGCCTTCTTATGAGCAAAATTTAAATGGAAGGCTGCTTTACTGTTGTCCTTCCCACACACCAGCTACCAGTAGTCACAACTTTCTTCTAAGTGTTAGTCCTGCTCCCCACATTACCAATCTGTAGAGTTAGCCTCTATGGAATTTCTAAGAACCATAACAAATGATAGACAGTATATCTTTATATTTTTCAGAGAATGAACAGGTGATGTGCTAACATATATTTATCACTGTTTAGAGATTTGCAACCAAATCAGGTCTTCTAAACTTGTCATGTTGCATTTCCTACTGCATTATTATTTGTGTTCTCTCTCTCTTATGAACTTAATTCTCTGAGCCATTGTACTGTTGTGTTCATTAGCAGAATTTTGAGCAGTTTGACACACCCGGGAGTCTAAATTAAGGATAATGCTGCAGTGTTGATGTTTAAAATTCATGCCTGCCACTTACCAACTTCATTGGAATGAAATTCGGCCACCCCCACCCCTGTATTAAACACCTTTAAATATTCACTTCATTTCCAAAGACAAATATGAACAGAAACTCAACCAAATAAAGTACTGTATTAAAATCATTGATTCACAATATTTAAATTTCCAGCTAGCCTCCAATTAGCAGACTTTCCAATATTTGAACAGAAGACCATTTTAACGTAATTACAAACACATTTTAGGCATCTAAATTTTTTGCATAATTAGTTCCCTATTAAACTATTTATGTGTCCCTTTTCCCATCAGAAATAGAAAAGGCAGAACAATTTTATACCTTACTGTTATAATAATTAACTATGTAAGTAGAACAGCATATTAATAGAGTATAATTTGTTTACATTTAAAAGAAAATTGTGTTAGATTAGCATAGCAAAAGACTATTTCCATATCCAGGCAGTAATATGCAGACCTAATAGCAATTTACAGTGTAGTTAAGGAATATTATTAATAAAGTAATACAGTGTAATTCTGTTTGCCCGAACCATATTTCACAATGTCCTTAATTACAGTTAATTCCATTGAGGCTAATTTGGGTGTTGTTAAGTAGTAAACAAAGGAATCCTAAATACAACCTTTGTTAATAATGAATTTTGAAAGTTGCAGAGAGCAAGTAAAAAAAGAAAAAAGAAAGAAATACACTGCAAGCATTTTATGGCAAGATTATACCTCCCTCCCTCAATGGAATCTTGTTAATAGGGTCAGTGCCTAACAAGGCACAGCAAGGGTAACTTGGAAAAGTTTGCCTGTAATTGGAGTCTCATTTTAACAGAGATGTAAGGTGAGAGAACCTGAACGTCACAAAGACATGATTGACAGGTGTGTTGCTGTGAGGTATTACTTAAGAATACTTGTTACTTGTGGCAATAAGCTGTCATTATAATTTGGCATATCTTGGAAATTTTAAGCTTGAAACACAGATCAGATGCATGGGTTGCAACCCTGTGATAGCAGAAGCCAATCATAAGGTGCTCACTCTCACCACTTCACGCCTGAAATGACTGAACATCAGTTACTATTGATTTTAATTATTTTATTTGTTGCATGTCTAGGCTGCCTTTCTTCCAATGGGGGACTCAAGGTGGCTCACAACGGTCAAAAGATCAAATTAAAACACAAGGAATTATACACTAAAACAATTAAATTACAGTAATAATTAAAATTTAATTAAAACAATGAAACAATTTAAACTTGATCAAATCATTAAAAACTATAAAACCAGACTTATCTTGGCTAAAGATCAGGATCTAGTGACTCAGTTATGATTATAACAAACCTGCTTGAAGAGCTCAGTCTTCAGCTGTCATCAGAAGTATATAAGGAAGGTGGCAAATCTAATCTCCCGAGGGACAACATTCTGCAGTCTGGAAGCTGCAATAGAGACGGCTCTCTTAATGACACTATCAAGTATCATTAGACAAAAGGTTCTTATGGCATGTCTAGAAAGTGAGCAAGCTGCCTTCTGCTGAAGATTGTGTTATTTTTGAACCACAGCTGGATGTACCCCAGGTAACGGCAACCTTGTGCCAGCTAATCTTTCTCACATTAGGTCAGGCAAAAGGAACTATGAATGAATTCATCAAAAGGTGGCTTCATTTTGGCAGTTTCCCATCTCACCTAGCTGTGGAAGAAGAAGATGAAGGCAGCGGCGGCGAAGACGAAGACAGGAATGAGAACGACAACAAGAATGACAATGATGACGGTGGCACGGCCAAAGTATGCCTTCTGCAGGATAGAGAGTTTCCTTAAATTATAAAAAAGCAGAGCCTTCCCACAACATGGATCATACAACAGAGCTACACACATTGACTCAGAACAATAGAACTTAAATGGGACAAACAGATGGTTAATCTCAAAGTCATATCTTAGCTCATGAACATCTTTTTCAAATTTCTTTGTTTGATTTATGAAAAAAAATAAAATGTTAATTTCATTGATGTATTTATATGTGTATATGCGATTGCTGGCTTATACTTGTTCATTTGCCTCTAGATTCCAGAGTAGGGTTGCCAGGTCTTTGCGTGGCAATGGAAATCCAAGGCAATTGCTGTTGATAGGGAAATGGTGGTGTACTCGGTGCTGAGTTCAAATCTAGCAGAGTGTAGTAGTTAGCTATGAGCAACAGCGGAGGTGCCCATTTAATTTTCTCCTTTACACCCAGTCAATAATAGCAGAGACTCAGTTGAATGGTGCAAAACATAAAGAGCTTTTACTTAGCAGAGGTGGTGATGAAAAGAAACATCAACAGTAGTATCTTATCTGTGGACAACTATGAAAACAAACTTAGTCTTTCAGTTTCACAGTAAGTACTTGCACACAGCAATAACTCCTGCTGCAGCTTAGCTCTTCCCTGGCTCGGCGTGCAGAGTGTGGCAAACAAATTCAGTCCCGGTTTGCTCAAGTATTTACAGTCTTTAACAAAGCACTCTCTCTATCCTGGAGAGTAAACATATAGCAATCAGTAAGGCTATGCTGGCACAATTTCTCTGTCCTGGAAAGCCAACATATAGCCAGCAGCTTCTCCCCTTTCAGGTATGCAAAAACAGTACCCTAGGAAGATTACCTGGAAGACAGTCCTTCTTGCTGTAATCCAATTAACAAGATATTTGCATAAGAGCTTCAGGTAACACAGTTCAGCAGAACTTCAGTACAGCTTCATGGCATAAGTCCAAGAGCATTAGTCCATGTGCAGTAGCATGGCAGCTAGGTTAATTCCTGAGCATTCAGGCAGCATGGCTACAAGTTTACAAATCAAGAGCCTTCAGGCAGTGTGGCTACCAGATTAAATCCAGAGCAAAGAAGCAAACTACTCGGCTCTATTTTATGCAATGACGAATGCTGATTCATTCCATCATTACCATCACCTGTCCACAGTTTAGTAAGTTACTCTTAAAGCTGTAGTACCACAAATGTAGTATTTACAATTCCAGGGTGTTCCCCATGACATCCCTAACAGCTATGCTATCACAGGTCTCCAGGGGACAAATCTCAAGGCAAACTGTACTGAAGGAGTTGGGTTTTATGTACCCTCAACTGGAATGAGAGGTTAATAGGTTATTATAAACGTACAGTATCAGTAAATGTGTGGCATATTTTGTGTTTACACAGGAAGTAGTACAAAGAAGTAACACAATATGTCTCACTTTCTCATGGGCACACGTTATTTGCAAATGTTATGCACAGGCCACTCTTCTGCTGGTATCACGTTATGACTCTGACATCTTAACAAATAGGAGGCTCTTGAACTGGCAATGCTAGTGTCGAAAATGTTTCCAAACTTCAGAAATATTGCCTTTTAAAGATAAACCCATAGCCAGAATCAGCTGAGGAGGACATAGATTTTAGAAACCTGTTATGGACTGAGATTGACTTGTTGGGAACTATTTTAATTCATTTGATAATGTTGCTAAATTCTACACAACAGCTAGCAGGTGTGTTCTCCAAATGCTCTGTAGAGATTATAAAAGCTGTTCAACTCCAGTTCCGTTAAAAAGAGTTTATAGTACAGTATGTTACAGAAAACAGTGAAATGCACAGAGGAAGCAGGTTATACTGTAATAATCCAAACTTGGATCTAAATCTAGATCTGAGTTGGACCAAAAAAGGCTAGCATTTTATGGATCCAATTTCTGATTGCACCGGATGCTGTTGGAAACATATTGTGTTTTGAATTTACACATTTGCTTTAAGTCAGTGTTTGGCTGCTTGGTCTGCATGGACATTTTGATCAATAAACATTGTCTTTTTTCAGATTTAGATGTATTTATAAAAAAATATGCATGTGATATATCCTTCTCAACAATGTAGGAATACCAAAAGAACTGGCTGACTATAGCAGATGATATTCATGGCAACTGAAAACGAAACACTCCAATTTACATGGCTATGGTTTAACTCAAGTCACTGAAAAGAAGCTGTAATACTATCATCATCTCCTACAGATGGCTAATATTCCTCTATAATAGTCAGATATGATAGAATGGCAAGCTTGAAAATAGAGGACTACCATTTTCTCTGTGTTAAAGTGCAAAACAAAGGATGGCATGGTTTAAGTGAGGACTGGCACTCTCTCCTGACAGATTCTGATAGAGTTGTGCTACTTTAAAACAGCTGTGTAGCTTTGAAGCCAGGCCATTCCACATTTGTCGAGCTTTACAACTGAAACTCAATTAGATCTGTTGCGGTAGCCTTCATTATTCTACCGATACCTAGAGGCTCAGTTCAATCACTGTGGCAAACCATAGTTTGGACCCATCATAATCTCAAATAGAAACCAAGGTTGCAATCTTCCAAAGGGTAATGGGGAAACTGTTGTTTCGATTTACTTGTCTGCTTCCACTTTTTGGCTTTCAGAACTGGACTTCATATGTTTGCTCCTGTCTCAGTTGTGAAATTAACTCTGAAGCAACTCTGGAAACTCACTTTAGACCATAATATCTTACCTTACTTTGGCAGATAGACTATTTGAAACATTTCCTGTGAGAGATTTCCCCCCACAATTACCAAACTTCAGCCTCTGTTGTAGTCCAAAAACATTGTTGTTGTTATCCAACAACATTGAGAATTCTGCCTTTTGCTCTCTCTAGGATTAGAATCTGATGAAGGATGGAAAGCTTGAGAACCAGTGTGATGTAGTGGTTGGAGTGTTGGATTAAATCTCGGGGGACCTGGGTTCATATCTTCACTTGGCCACAGAAAGGCACTGGAAGGACCATGAAAACCATAGGATCAGTATGTCAGTCTTGATTTGACAGCACATAACAGGGGTACATAGAAAGAGCTTCCTCAAAGATTGTGGTATTTTTGAACCACAATTGGGCGTACCCTGGGAATGGCAATTTTGTGCCAGCTAATTTTTCTCACACTATGTCAGGTAAAAGGAACTATGGAGTGAAGTCACCAAAGGGTGTCTTCATTTTTCACATCTGGCCTAGACACAGAAGAAGTAGTAGTAGCATGTAACAAAATTTATTGAACAGCTGGGTAGCTCAGTAGCTTAATTATCTAGCTGCAGAGCCAGAGGTTAAGCATTCTATTCTCCACTGAGTCTTATAGGAGAAGAGCCAGTCTGTGTAACCTTGGGCAAACTGCACCATCCCAGGACAACCCCAGAAGATAGAAATAGTAAAACTAATTTTGGCTTTATGCTTAGGAAAACCAGGAAAAATAGTCTGGCCGGACATCCCGCTACGGTAACGGAGTAGACTGCACAGCTAGCGACTCAAAGCCGAGTGTTGGGCAGTAGTAAGTAACCTGACTCCCTAAAGGGGCCAACAACTATGGATGTATGAGCCCCTTTAGTCAGGGTGATGGTGCCCATCAGTGGAGGAAATGCCACTGGAAACCACCGTCATATTGGGCCCAATGGCAAAGTGAGCAGAGAAGGAACCATTCTGATTCCCAATTGTCATGGAGGCAGAAGAGGCCATGCCAAAGAGCAGAAAGGAGAAATTTATACACAGTTGAATTTGAGCTGGTTTCAGATAGCATGTTTGAACAATTGGAATAGTAAATATTTGAGAATAAATAAACATAGGGTACTGCAGTGGCTCAAGTCGCTAAGACGCTGACTGGGAAGCGGAAGGTCAGCAGTTCAATTCTCGAGTACTGCAGGATGGAAATGAGCTCCCGTCTTCATCCCAGCTCCTGCCAACCTAGCAGTTCGAAAGCAAGAAATTGCAAGTAGATAAATAGGGATCACTTCGGTGGGAAGGTAACAGTGTTCCGTGCGCTCCGGTGTCTAGTCATGCCTGCCACATGACCATGGAAATGTCTGCAGAAGCAGACAGCGCTGGCTCTTCGGCTTAGAAACAGAGATGAGCACTGCACCCTAGAGTCGGATACGACTGGCTTTCGAGCAAGGGAAACCTTTACCTTTAGTTTAGAAAGAGGTAGAACCGATTTTGAGGAATTGTTATTAAATTTAAAAAAGGGGAAATTGGAATTAAAAGAATAGTAAGTAAAATTTATAAAATACTAAATAAAGAAGGTAATCCACAAAAATTATTGAAATCAAATTGGGAACAGGATCTTAATATAAATATTTCAGAAAATAATTGGAAAAACAAATGAAAAAAAGGATTATGAGAACTATGTCTGTTAGAATAAAGGAGCATAATTAGAAATGGTTGTAGGAATGGTACTTGACTCCAATAAGACTGCATCAAATGGACAAGGCTAAAAGTAAAATGTGTTGGAGGTGTAAAAATTATCTAGGAACATATGCACACATGTGGTGGAATTGTAAAGTGGTTAATGATTTCTGGGGGGAAATTGAAAAAGAGATATGTGTGGTAATGGGAAGCAAACTGGAGTCAAGTACAGTGTTGTTAATGGAAGTTGAAAATTTAAATTTAATTGAAGATAAGAAAGAATTGTTTTCTTTAATGCTGACAACGGGGAGACAGTGAATTGCTAGAAATTGGAAATTGGAAGGAAGCTTCAAAATGGACGATTGGTATAAGGAAATGTGGAATCTTGCTTTGAACGATAAACTAAAATGGGAGATAAATAAATACAAGGGTAAAGTTAAAGAAAATAGATTCTGGAAAATTTGGCAACCATTTATGGATTACTACTTGAAAAGAGAGGAGAGGAGCAGCTTAGTACCAGATCAAATAAGTTTTTGGAATCGATGAAAATAAATGTGAATTCCGCAGACTTCAGGTAGTTGTAAATACACTGGGCGATTATTATTAAAATGAATTAAAGTTTAGGATTGCATAGTTATGTAGAGGTAGAATAATGAGATGTGAAAGAAATTAGTAATATGTTATGTTGAACAACACAATAGTAATATAATGATTGAATATGTATATGAATATAGAGTAAAAGAATGTTAGGTTGGAATATGAATATACTGAATTGTTTGGTAATCTAGAAGATTTACGTCATATATATAAGCTTATACTAAAATGAAAGTGTATGGCTTTAATTTTTAAAATGTACTCTTTTTATTGTTAGAAGTTTTTGGATGTTTTTTAATTGGTAGTTGGTTTAGTTTGAATTTATTTATTTTTACTATTATTGTATAATGTTGTAATATGTTTTCTTTTATTATTATTGTCTTTAAAAATCAATAAAAATTTAAAAAAGAAGAGGCCATGCCAGTTGGACTGGTTGTGAAGGTGCACATTGTCAATATTCTCAAGGCTGCGGTAGTCCATTGAAGTCCTGGTGTCAAATCCTATGGATCCACCTTAAACAAATTCACCCCAATGACATTTCCCCTGTTTGTCATTCTTCTTTCATCCATCAACTGGGAAAATCATTTTCAGGAAAAAAATGTATACTTGGACACGAGAAGCAGCCGCCGCCACTGTATATGGAAGACACAGCCAGTGAAGAAATTGTCAAGATTATTTGAGCTTTTTTTTTTTTTTTTAATTCTGGGGAGGAGAAAAATAAAGGGTGATTCTCTGTTTACTTTGATTAAGAGGGAAGAATCACTCCCCCACATTCCCTCCAGTTCTTTTTTTTTTTGGTTCCAAAATATCTTCCATTAAGTCTCAACAGAGCATGGGAAAATTACTTCATTGGAGTACAACTCCCATAATCCCTCAGGCACGTTGTGGTCCAAAATCATACATTAAGCTCTGGGCTGTAGAGAGTAAATAGCATTTGGAGAGGAGAAGGCATGAACGTGGCAGAAGAAATAACAGGAGTGAGCAGCTTTTGTATGTGCATTCATGTGGCATGGGATTAACTGTACATGCACACACATTTCTGGGCTAGAGAAATGTGCTCTTGTTCCAGTCTGAAGCATTTCCAGAATGCAAAGTGGTTTGATTCAGATCCATCACTATTTTTTAGTCTGATCTGCTGACAAAAGGCTGCCACTATCTTCTTCTGTTTAATCCTGTATAACAATAGAATCTTAATTGCACCCAAAACAATAGGATCAATTTTTCTTTTTTAAAATAGTACGCCATTCAATGTGCAAGAGGCATAAAAGCCTCTTTTGATAAGATTCTGGCCAAATCTTTCTGAACAGAAAGACAGCAGTTCCCAGTTCGAGTGAACTGGCTTATGTGTCTACAAAGTCTGTTGCTTTGACAGATAACCTCTCAAAATACCCATAATCCCAAAAGAAAATCTGTGTTATCATTTGTCATCTTTCAATTCTATACCATGAGCAAAAGCTCCTTTCCTGGCAAGATGGTGCTCAAAATCATCTTGTATCTCACAGCATTGCTGGGATACAATTTTTACATTTGGAAATAGAATTATTTCCTGTTTTTGAGAACTGCTATCACACAGAAAGCAGAATCAATATCTACTTCTCAACATTTGCTACATCAAGATTCTTCCATTACCTTGTTCATTTAGAAATGGAACTCAGACAATATGTCTTCCCATTGATCAAATCTGGAATTGTTTCTTGATTGTTGTCTTCCAGCTTTGGAAGACCCACACAGAGGTTATACAGAAAAATTCCTCACATAGTGGCAGTGATGTACTGAGGCCAGTTCTGAATGGTTCTTGCGAACCGGTAGCAGAAATTCCAGGCCATGCCCACTTGGCTGGCCATGCCCACCTCTTGGCCTCCCTCTTCCAGCGCCACCAGAAACGTGTTCCATTCATCTTGCCCAGGGCCGAAGGTGCGCTTTCACCTCCACACTTCCTTCATGCCTTCGGCCTTGAGCGAGGTGAATAGGATGTTTTTCCGGTGGTGCTGACCCGCCAGCAGCGCCTTGCTGCTCTGGGACTCCTCCTCCTCCTCTCTGTGAAGCAAGAGAGCATCATAGGTTTCTTTTTTTCTTGGGGGTGTGGTGGGGTTTGAAGCCATGCCCATAGATAGCCACACTCTCAGATAGCCACGGCCACCAAGTGGGTAGTATTTTTTTTTACAGTGCATCACTGCATAGTGGGTAATGTTACATTGAGATGTGAATCTTGTAACCTCATTCTTGGACAAAAACTAAGATTAGAAACCAGTTTTCAACTTGTACTAAATCTCTATGTGGAACGTTGGCGGGGAGGGGAGTGTTTGAGGGTGGGGAAAAAGAGAGAAAATGAGGATGCAATCCTGTTTTCAGGGGATTTGGGACACTAATGCAGGGGGGGAACTTGAGGAAGAACGTTTGGAATGGCAAGACTCAGAAAATAATTCAGAATAAAAAAGCCTGAAAGTATTCACCATATTCCTAATGTTAGGGAATAAAGTTTTTGAAATTATGAATAATACAATTTTCAAAACCTAGTATTATCCATGTTGATTTAGAAACAAATGTTGTTCAGGTCTTATTCACGGATGAACCTACAAATGTAAGAAGTAAAATATCAAAATCTTATTGTGTCCGTCATTTGTTTGTGGCCGTAGGACTACAATAGTATCCTCCCATTCATACTTATTAGCAACAGATACACAAGGACCATATATCTGTCTCATTTAATAGGTCCATCTTCCATAAATATGTTAAATATGGCTTTAAAGATATACAAACTGATAGCCACCTTACATTTTATGGAAGCAATTTCCATATTTTAATTGGCATTTACATGTCATTTCATTTTTCTACCAATGGTTGGAATAGGGAGTCCAGGGGGAGCATTGGCCTCTGATACTTTTTTGTGTCCTCAATTGTCCACCATTTATCTTCAGCAGATCATACTGGGTTCCTATGTGATGAAAGAGGGAGAACAACATCTTCCAAGCTATTTTCCCTGTAATGTACATACATCTTATCTCCCTTCATTTACACCCTTTCCTAGGTTAAGCAGTCCCAGCCCTTTCTCTCACAGAGAAGCTGCTCTTTTTTCAGTTCCACCACAAATAATTTTTAGACATCATGACCAGACTGTACACAGTACTATATTCATTGTGTGGTTGCTGCCAGTAGGACCATCATAATTTTATTTTCAGTGCTCTTTATAATTATGTTCAAAATGGAATTTGTCTTCAAAAAATAAAAATGAAACAAAACAAACAACTCCCCACCCCACCCCACCGCCTACACTGGGTTGACATCTTTACTGAGATCACCACAACCCAATATTTCATTCACATCAGTATATGTGATGGGGTACACATATGGGGGACTGTGGTGACTCAAGTGGTTAACACGCTGAACTTGATGACTAGAAGTTCAGAGTTCGATTATTATTATTTATTATTTATTGGATTTATACCCCGCTCCACTCAAGCACAAGGTCGACTCAAAGCGGTTACAACAATCAATACACATACGATTACAATATCATAATAATACATCTAATCATAAACAAAATAAATAATCAAAAATCCACAATAATACAAAAGGCACAACATCAAAATATCATTAATCAATAGTTACAAAATTTAGATAAAAGGTATAAAAGACAACAATCAAATATCAAAAGCAATGCAGAACAAAAGGGGCGGAGAAGCAAGGAGGCAGCGTCTGCGGAAGGTCCTTTATGCCCTGAAGGGGGCTGGAGCAGGTGTTTCTCATCCCCCCCCCCCCAGTTTGCCAAACTGGGAGGATGGCTCCAAGGCTCAGCATCCCACCTTCAAATCCTCCGAGCAGACAGGCTCAAGGAGGTGGAGAAGCAGGGAGGCAGCGTCTGCGGAAGGTCCTTTATGCCCTGAAGGGAGCTGGAGCAGGTGTTTCTCATCCCCCCCCCCAGTTTGCCAAACTGGGAGGATGGCTCCAAGGCTCAGCATCCCACCTTCAAATCCTCCGAGCAGGCAGGCTCAAGGAGGTGGAGAGGCAGGGAGGCAGTGTCTGTGGAAGATCCTTTATGCCCTGCAGGGGGCTGGAACAGGTATTTCTAATTCCCCACCAGTTTGCCAAGTACTGCACGACAGAGTGAGCTCCTGCCAACCTAGCAGTTCGAAAGCAAGAAATTGCAAGTAGATAAATAGGGACCACTTCGGTGGGAAAGGTAAACAGCATTCTGTGCACTCAGGTGTTGAGTCATGCCAGCCACATGTCCACAGAAATGTCTGCAAACACAGACAGCACTAGGTTCTTGGCTATAAACAGAGATGAGCACTGAACCCTAGAGTCGGGTACAACTGGCTTTCGAGCAAGGGCGACCTTTACCTTTATCTTACACATATAGGAGCCCGGGTGACGCAGTGGTTAAACTGCTGTCCTGCAGCCAGAACAATGTGAGTTCAATCCTGACCTGATTCGGCCTTGGCTGATTGGGCGGGGTAGAAATTGAACAAACAAACAAACAAGCAAGCAAGCAAGCAAGCAAGCAAGCAAGCAAGCAAGCAAGCAAGCAAGCAAGCAAGCAAGCAAACAAACAAACAAAGGTTGAGTCAGTCTTCTATCCTTCTGAGGTGGGTAAAATGAGCACCCAGCATGTTGGGAGCAAAATGCTAATTAACTTGTGAACCACCCAGAGAGTGCACTATGAGTTATATATTGGTAAGTGTAATTGCTATTGCTACACGGAAAAAGTCTCCTCAAAGATTGTGGTATTTTTGAACCACAACCGGGTGTACCCCAGGCAACAGTAACCTTGTGCCAGCTAAACGTTCTCACATTGGGTTGGGCAAAAGGAACTATGGAATGAATTCACCAAAAGGTGACTCTGTTTTGGCAGTTTAAAGTCTGACCTAGACACAGAAGAAAAAACGAATCTTTATCGTGACCCTTTAGAGGTTTTCTGGGGAAATAATATTCAGAAGTGGTTTACCATTCCCTTCTTCTGGAGGCATCCTGGGACTGCATTTGTGTTGGTGAATCAGGCAGTATGAAGGCATCCCTTAGTTTGAATAGCAAATAGAATTCTCTGAGGCATTGTTTACTACTTTCTCATGGCTACACAAGCTGACTCTTCTCCCAAGAGGCACAGGGGGGAATCAAACTCCCAACCTCTGATAGAGAAGGCCTGTTTAAATCAGTGGAGTGGATAGAGCAGAGGTAGCCAACCATTTTGCACCATGGGCCTGACTACGCCTCCGGAACAGCTGAGAAGGCTGGACCATGCCCCGCCCCCCGGAAGTGGAAACGGGCACATTTACAGCTGACATAAATGGACCCACTTCCACATTTATGTCAGCCGTGGGCCTCTTTGTGCATGCGCAGGTGCATTTTATGGCCAATGTAAATGTGCTGCTTCTACTTCCAGGGGAAATGGAAACAGGCTGATTAAATAAGTCAGCAAGTGTCATTTTGCCTCTTTATAAATCTATGGTGAGGCCCCATCTGGAATATTGTGTACAGTTCTGGTCGCCATACCTCCAGAAGGATATTATGGAGTTGGAAAAAGTGCAGAGGAGGGCAACCAGAATGATTAGGGGACTGGAACACCTTCCTTACCATCTGAGGCTGCAACGGTTGGGCCTTTTCACTCTTGAACGATGGCATCTAAGAGGTGACCTGATTGAAGTTTATAAAATCATGCACGGTGTGGACAAAGTAGATAAGGAAAAATTGTTTTCCCTATCGCACAAAACTAGAACTAGGGGACACTCCATGAAACTTTTGGGTACTAGTTCTCAAACAAATAAGAGAAAGTACTTTTTCACCCAGAGGATTACTGGTCTATGGAACTCCCTGCCAGAAGAAGTGGTGACAGCTGTCAGTCTTGACAGCTTTAAGAAAGAATTAGACAAGTTCATGGAGGACAAGGCTATCAATGGCTATAATTATGGATACTTAAGGACAACCTCCGGGTTGGAGAGATAGGCAGGATATCTCTCAATGCCATTTCCAGGGAATCCTAAGCAGGTGAAGGCATCTGCATGGGAATACCCTGAAGGAAATGGTGAGCCACTGTGTGAGACAGAATGCTGGACTGGATGGCCTGTTCCAGCAAGGCTGTTCTTATGTTCTTATTATGTTCTTATGATTGGAATGGTGTTGTGGGCTGGGGCCAGACCACGGGCCATAGGTTGGGATCCCCTGGTATAGAACCATTGATTCTCCAACCCTCCCACTTGTGCAGGCTAATCTTTCTCAAACTGGGTCGGGAAAAAGGGTATGTAGAAAGGAATTCACCAAAAGGTGGCTTCATTTTGGCAATTTCACATCTGGCCTAGACACAGAAGAAAAAGTATATGTGAAATAAGCGATTTTTTGCCCTTTGGGTTGGTATCCACCGGAAAACTTATGGCAATGTAAGTCCATTGGCCTTATTTGTATTTATAGGGTTGTCACATAGAAGATGGAGCAGGCTGTTTTTTTGCAGCTCAAGAGGACAGGGCCAGAAGTGATGGATTCAAGTTGCAAGAACAGAAATTGCAATTAAACAGTAGGAAAAACCTCCTGACAGGGAAAGCTATTTGACAAAGAAATTAACTGCCTTGTAGGGTTGCTTTAGGGACTGCACACCTCGGAAACGTCAGTAGATGCAGTAGATGCAGTAGATGGTGGATTCTCTTTCATTGAAGATTTTAAAGTAGAAATTGGATGGCCACCTAGAAGGAGTGTTTAAGCTATTTATTTCCTGCAGTGCCAGGGAACTGAACTTGATAAGTCCCTTCCAGCTATAATTCTATGATATCATTGGTGTGCAAACGAAATAAGCACAGCCATGCTGTGTCACACCAAATGTTATCTAGGATAGTATTTTTCCCCCTAGATGTCTTAGGGTAGCCATTAAGCTACCAGTGCAACAGTGCAGCAGGTCTCTCCTACTGCCACCATTCAGCAATGTATGGGACATAAATGCATAAGCAAGCAAACAAACAAACCAAATAAAATGGTATTAAATTACCTACTGTCTCTGCACATGGACCTTCTCTAAAGTAATCATGATGTACTACCTGTCAACAGAGATGTTAGTGAGAAAGGAACATTTTTGACTGCAAATCTCAAAAATGCCCAGGTAGCCTGGCCATTGGAGTTGTCAAAAAATACCTCTTCCAAAGTATTAGATGATATGCTTTCTGTCTCACAGTTCTGGGACTATACGTGCCCCCTCCAGCAGATTGTAAACTCCAATGTATTTGCCAACCAAAAACAAAACAACACACACACACACACACACACACACACACACACACACACACACACAGAGAGAGAGAGTAAATAGTCCTAGAAGCATCAAGGAGTGATGTCTCATCTCTAAATAGATCATGGAGCATCATTTAACATCAAAGCAAGCAAACAAACAAATGATTTTTCAAAACTAGAAGTGGACTTTCAGCTACTTTTGGCTCTATTTCCATCCATTTTTTGATTAGTTTGTGTGGGCCTAGGAGTGTCCGTAGCTAGAAAATTAGATCCCAGACCCACAGAAATTTTCCACCTCATTCTAAAGCATTGCACATAACTTAAACTTTTGGCACCAGATCCCTCACTTAATTATGCCCTATGTGAAAAAATGCCTCTTTTTTCTGGCCCTTCAGCTTTATTCAGCTTCACCTCATAGTGAAAAGTTCTTGTTATGTGATTATATAACAACATATAATCTGACATTGGAAGAATGTTTATTTTCTCTCTCTTTTTCCTTCTCTCCTTTCCTTACCAAAGATGTTTATGGATTCCCCACACCTGACTGCTCTCAGTGCTAACCAGTTAAAATGTGCCTCAGGCAGCCGTTCTTCCCTGGTGACAGTTTCAAACGCCTCAAGATGAGCAACCACGATGACTGTCAGAATTTGTTGAGTGGCCGGCATCAATGGTACAACATAACATCTTTTATTCTGAACAAAAATGTGCAAAATCATTACACCAGAGTCAAAACATACCTTGAAGGGGAAGAAGGGAATAGCCTAAAATTCATCCCAAATAACAGAGTTGTTTTACAGTATATCAGTGGATTTCTGACATGCTGATATCTTCAAATAACAATAAAGCTTCTGTCCCCTTTCAAGATATTTGTCATCGTTTTATCTTAAGCCAGAAAAGATTGAATGCTAGGAGATCAAAACAGCAGAGCTGATAGCTTATATCCTCAGCAAGTGCTTATCAAGGGTAATCCTCCAAGATGGACTGTTTTGAACGTGACAGTTCCCCTTTCCTTCCAAAACAGAAAATAAAATTCAAAACCCATAATATTAAAAAGTGGAAGTAGTAAACAAGGCCTCAGAAAATTCTATGTGCTATTCAAGCTAAGGGACACCTTCATACTGCCTGATTCACCAACAAAAATGCAGTCCACTATCTATTTTGTTGTGATCTGCCATAAATATATATGGAACCATATGAAGCTGAGTCAGGCTGCTGTCTATCTAACCCATCGCTAATTATTCTTGTAGGTCTCTGGAAGCTGAAATCTCACAAACACAAAAGATATGCATCATCACCATCATTTTATTTATTTATTTGTTACAATTTTATACCACCCATTTGGGAGGTTTCCCAACAATCATTATCATAATTTAGAACTACATTGCTCAGGTCCTATCTGGTACCTAGAAGTGTTACTCTTGGCAAATGATCTATCCTGAACTTATCAATGCCAATCACATTCAGGTTAACCACATTTTTTTCAACCACAGTAATGTCTGGGATGTTGAGTTCAAGCTTCTTATTGGTTTGGATCTTAAAGTCCCACAAGATATTAACTGTCTTATCCTCGTTCTCAACTACCTTTTCAGGTTTGTGTTCCCACCAGTACTTGAAAGATGGAAAGACAGGACAAAAGAGGCATTTTCTTTTATGTAGCCTGCAAGAGTTCTCACTTCCAGTGGAACACGGGCAGCTTTTTCTTCCATCATATTTTCTGTGTTTTGTACAAATTTAAACAATGTAAAACCAATGCCTTTCCCTTAAGTAAACACACACTACAGAAACAAAAAAACAAGTTGGTCAATTAAGAGATACAAATAAACCACCCAGTGGCCAGGCCTAGTTCACTAATCCATGCAAGAAAGCATCACTTAATGTGCTTTCTGATAACACATATTTTTCCCCCAGAAATGCACAAAAGGAAGTCATCATTTGAAGAGGTATGGCATGGAAGGTGAAGGGCCCAGAGAGTGTCATAAAGGGGGAAAAATTGTGGCATTATTTAATAAGGATAAAACAGGTATAATCTTTGTACAAGAAACTCATCAAGCAAAAGAGGGTGCCAATGAAGTTAAAGTTAAATTGGTTTGTTATTTATGGAAAAATGTGTGGAAGTTTAAGATCAAGAAGGGTCACAATTATTATTGATTTTAAAGTAAACAAAATGAAGAAAGATAACAAGGGAAGATATCTAGTGTTACAAGAAGCAACAGGAGAAGGATACTTTGATCTATGTTCACTCTCCAAGTGTAAATCAAATCAGTGTTCTCAAAGAAGTGTATAAAGAATTAGAAAAATATGAAGAAAGGGTTTGCAGTAAAAGTGAGTAATTTTAATATAGTAATGCTCAAGAGCCCTGGTGGCACATTGGTTAAACAGCTGTATTACAGCCATTGTAAGTTTGATACTGACCAGGCTCAAGGTTGGCTCAGCATCCCATCCTTCCAAGGTTGCTAAAATGAGTACCTAACTTGTTGTGGGCAAAATGATAATCACCTTGTGAACAGCCCAGAGAGTGGTCTAAGCACTAGTGGGCAATTGCTAAAGAGAAAGACAAATCAAACCCTACTAAAGCTGACAAAAATAGTATCACAGTTCTGAAGATAAGGATATTTAGAGAGTAATGAAAGGAGATGGAAAAATACACGCATTCTTCTCCACTGTCCATACATACTACTCAAGAATAAATTATATGTTTGTATCTAACAATTTGATTTTGGAGTAGCTAAGACTGACATCTGATTAAGACAAGTAACAGATCATGCTTTATTAAATATGGCTATTACAATTAAACATGATTATAAAGAAGCTAAAAGATGGAGAATAGATGTCAATATTCTTCAGTCAAAGACGATAATAAAAATGAATAAAGAAAATAGAAAAAGAGACTTGTTTTCTTTATGAATATCAGAGCATTGCACAGTTAAAATTATAAACGTATATAAAATATAGGTAATTATGAATATATATGAAATATAGATAAAATTCAAAACAAATTACATTGCTAATTTGACCAGAAAAGGGATACGTCAATATCCTTATCTTGGCTAGATCTATCCACAACCTTGAGCAGGGAACAATATTTCTACACAGTCAAAAAGAAGACCCAAATCTTTGATGTTGGTGAAGTATTCTTGAGGAGTGCATGCAAAAATCTTATGATTTCTTAGGCAAAGATGTGTGTGTTCACCAACACCTAATTCTGTTTATCACTATCACAAGTTGTACACTGTCCAAGGGACCATAGGATTGCATCAATTGTATACCAAGTTTCTGGAAAAACATTTCTCCTACTGCATTTCCTTTCTGAGCTATTTGTGGGATATAACAATAGTAATAGCAATTACAAGTATATACTGCCCCAAGCACTTAGTGCATCTCCATTTATAGCCGAAGAGCCAGCACTGTCTACATCTGCAGATGTTTCCATGGTTATGTGACAGGCATGACTAGACACCAGAGCACACAGAATACTGTTACCTTCCCAACAAAGCGGTATCTATTTATCTACTTGCAATTTCCTGCTTTCGAACTGCTAGGTTGGCAGGAGCTGGGTCAGATGACAGGAGCTTGCACCATCATGCAATACTTGGGTCTCGAACTGCTGACCTTCCATTCGTCAAGTTCAGCATCTTAACCACTAAGCCACCACAGTCTTAGGTGGTTTATTGTAGTGATAATTGTAAAGCCCACTGGAGATGTGACATGGAGTTAGAAATAACAGAGAACTGTTAGATTCAATATTTAGAAGGTTCATATCAATAAATATTTAAATTATCTTGGGTTTTTGGGTAAGTAATAATAAGAGGTTTAATAATCTGTGTTACAGAAAATATATCCTGCATTTCCATAGCATATTTACTTTTTCATATAGCATTTATCAGTACTGTATATCAGTAGCAGAGTGGGCCCTTTACAATGGTAACTGCCCTATTAAAATCCAATTAAGTTAATCTTATGGTAGATTTAAAATAGTCCTTGCAACCTTTTAATATAAAATGTGGTAGATCTCAATAACCACTCTCGGCTTGTAACCATTCATACAGGGTTTGGAACTAGATCATCAAACTGCCACATGATCACGGAAATGTCTGCAGAAGCGGAAAGTGCTGGCTCTTCAGCTTTGAAACAGAGATGAGCACTGAACCCTAGAGTCAGATACGACTGGCTTTCGAGCAAGGGAAACCTTTACCTTTACATCAAACTACTGTTAGATAACCTGAAGAACTGCTTTCACAAGGAACACTATTTTCAGAATGGATGGTAATCTATGCAGTTTCAGCACATTGTTGAGAATACACAAGAAAACACATTCTAGGCTAAAAAGCAGATGAGGTTGTCTAGAAAAATTACCCAGATTGCCTTCCATGAAGCTGCCTTTTGCTGGGTTTTAGACCATAGGTGGTCCATAGGTGGGAGAGATTATTTGCAATCAGGAGGTCCCAGGCTCAATATGGAACATATGTACTTAAAACATGAAGGAGAAAATAATAGGAACAAGCTCTACTGGGGACTCTGGCAAGCTAAATGAGCCAACACACCTTCTGATATTCCTGTGAATGTTGATCTAGACTATTTCCTGGGCAGGTGACTGTTAGACAGACATCTGATATTCACGATCAACATTTGGCATCTGTTTATGATTTGCCAGTAGTCAGTGTTCAAATGTATATGACAGCAAACACATTGTAGTACTCAGTTTCTGACACCAATGACTGGGAATGCAGTAGCAATCAACATTTCTGACAGATGACATGTAGCAGCAGTCAACATTTAGCTGTATCAGCCTGGCAACATAATTTCTTACTTTCCTGAATAACTTTATCCTTTTGGCAATCAGGAAATATCCTGAAAAATATACCCCCACTGACTGTCTCTCTATCTCCAACTCTATCCTCATAATCTCTGTCTGTATAATCAGCCAAATGTCATTTTTGACATCAAACATGTTATCTAAATACACAACCCTAAAATTTAATGTCAAATTTTAAAGTCATGAAAATGTGCATTGTGAAGCAAGACAATTGATGAAAGACCGATCTTGTTTTAAGTATTTCTAGGCTGATTTTACAAAGTAACAACAGCCGCCACACATATGCACAGATAGATATAAGCATATATGCACATATGGTTAAGAAGTTCCTGGTGGAAAGTTCATCAGGTCTGTAGGGTCTACATCAATGTTTCCCAACTTTTGGTTTTTGGACTTCAATCCCCAGAAGCCTAAGTCAATTCCCTAAAGCACTGATCAGCCAATGTACTGACTTAGGCTTCTGGGAATTGAAGTCTCCCTTGGGGCATGGGCCCCATGTTGTGAACCACTGGTCTTCAGAAGATACACATCCTTTGTTAAAAAAAAAATAGGACTCATGGAGAATAAATAGTTCATCCTTTGATTTTTTTTAAACATCAGATTCATTTTGAAAAATGAATAAGAACCATCAGAGAAGGGGAAAGAGTCCAACCCTCTCACCTGTCAAATTTGTAGCACAGGAATCTTTGAAACTTGTATTATAACTCACAGCAAGATGACAGAAAAAGCACAGAGAACAAAATGTTTGTCCTTGCTAACAACAGTATTTTGAGTTGTTAGCTTCTCTGCAGATATAAAGATGTAAGGTGCAGTGAGAATACCAGAATTTAAGCCTGATGCTTCCACAAAGGTTTAATTAGTATATTTGTTTTTAAAAATTATTTTTATTGATAATATCAACAGAATAAAAAACTATGCATATAAACAAAAATAACACAAAAATTAATAAAAATAACATAATATCACCACATATGTGCACCCACCACCAATGGGGCATTATTATCTTACCCATGTAAAATCAAACATTTAATTTTCTTATTCTTATCCTCTATTTCCAAAAAGTTAAATATTTGTACACTGGTTTTATCCATTTAGTTTTAACAAAAACATAATTAATAAACATGTCAGTCTATCATTTATAGCTATATTCCATAATTCTTTATTCAATCGGTATACAGTGATTGTAAATGAATACAAATATTACAACATATCCCAGAATAAAACAAGCAGGCTAGGACTTTGCTTCAGATTAGGACAAATCCTGAGTCCCATGCACACTGAAACTCATTCAGATAGGTTCAGGAGAGGTCTAAATCCATGCAAGTCTCCTCAAAAGATGCTTATCATTTATTACTCAATAATATAATAACATCGTGTCAGAAACTATTTGGGGGGGGCATTCCAAGATGGTGATCTGAGCGCAGCTTTTCTTTTCCGCTGCTGAAAGGGGAGCCACAATTAGGTGGATTTTTGTAAATAAATGGTGCTAAAATGGTGCAGCCTCTAGAAGGACTTAAGGCAAATATTTGTTCCTTTTTTGCTGTTGCTGTTGCTGTTTTTGATGAGAGGTGGAGTGGCGAAATGGCGGGCGGCTGACCAGCTGTAAGCTCTGGCCCCAGACGTAAGAGGCTGAGTATGTGGAGACGATAGTGGCCAGGCAGAAAGAGCAGATGAACCCAGACGAATGGAGAGGGAGAGCAGACAGACTCAGATAGGAAGTGGAGCAAGCGGCAAGCGGAGAACAGCAAGAGTTGGTCTAATTAAGTGGGGGTAAGTCCGATTGGGTTCCGATGGTGGGAGCTGATGCAAGCCTTGGTTGGCCCAGCCAGCACCTAACTGGGCCGAGTGAGCTGTGTGAGCCGTGAAAGTTGGGAAAGGAGTTCGCTCCGGAGCCTGTGCCTCTGTAAGAAGACCTTATGGAAAGTTGGGAAAGGAGTTTCTTCCGGAGTTTTGTTTTTTGTGCCAATCTCTGTAGAGATTAATTTGGTAAATTTGGTGGCTGATTGAGCTGATTGTCATTTTATGAGATATTTTTTTCCTTGGATGATCATGCTGTGATTCACTGTTTTTGGGTGTTGCAAAGGTGAAACTGAATGAAAAAAGAAGGGGATTTTTTGAGACATCTTTGGATTTAAATCTGTGGGGTTTTCTTTTTCTCTTTTACCCCTCATCTTTTTAAATATATATATGAATAGAATTAACAAGTCCCAGAAGAGAACAGTGATGTCGCATGAAAAGCTTTTTTTTTGTCAGGACTGGTGTTTTTTCTTTCTCTTTGAGTTTTGCTTTTTATTCACGCCCCTTCAATGATTTTTTAAGGTGGAACTGGACAGTTACTGAATTTGAGTGTTCTCTGATGACTTAACTTTTGGCTACTATTAGACATTATTTCTTTGGACAATGGTTTCTTTTTAACACTACAAATACTATAAATATTATAAAGACCCTGAATGATTTCTGAAAAGAAAGAGTAGAAAGGAAAAAAATCTTTTATTAGAAAAACAGATTTGATTTGGACCTGGCTTTTAGCTTGAAGAAATAAGAACATAAGAACATAAGAACAGCCTTGCTGGAACAGGCCACAGCCCATCCAGTCCAGCATTCTGTCTCACACAGTGGCTCACCATTTCCTTCAGGGTATTCCCAAGGAGATGCCTTCACCTGCTTAGGATTCCCTGGAAATGGCATTGAGAGATATCCTGCCTATCTCTCCAACCCGGAGGTTGTCCTTAGGTAGCCATAATTATAGCCATTGATAGCCTTGTCCTCCATGAACTTGTCTAATCCTTTCTTAAAGCTGTCAAGACTGACAGCTGTCACCACTTCTTCTGGCAGGGAGTTCCATAGACCAGTAATCCTCTGGGTAAAAAAGTACTTTCTCTTATTTGTTTGAGAACTAGTACCCAAAGTTTCATGGAGTGTCCCCTAGTTCTAGTGTTGTGCGATAGGGAAAACAGTTTTTCCTTATCCACTTTGTCCACACCGTGCATGATTTTATAAACTTCAATCAGGTCACCTCTTAGACGCCGTCGTTCAAGAGTGAAAAGGCCCAACCGTTGCAGCCTCAGATGGTAAGGAAGGTGTTCCAGTCCCCTAATCATTCTGGTTGCCCTCCTCTGCACTTTTTCCAGCTCCATAATATCCTTCTGGAGGTATGGCGACCAGAACTGTACACAGTATTCCAGATGGGGCCTCACCATAGATTTATAAAGAGGCAAAATGACACTTGCTGACTTATTTTCTATACCCTTCCTAATGATCCCTAACATTGAGTTTGCTTTTTTCACTGCTGAGGCACACTGGGGTGACACCTTCATTGAGCTGTCCACCAGGACACCAAGGTCCCTTTCCTGGTTTGTTGCAGAGAGTTCAGACCCCATCAGTTTATAAATGTAATTGGGTTTTTTTGCCCCAACATGCATCACTCTGCACTTACTGATGTTGAAGCTCATTTGCCACTGTTTTGCCCACTCCCCCAGTGTCAAGAGATCCCTCTGGAGCTCTTCACAATCTCTCACAGTTTTCACTACCCTGTATAATTTAGTGTCGTCAGCAAATTTGGCTACCTTGCTTTTTACTCCTACCTCTAGATCATTTATGAAGAGGTTGAAAAGCAGGGGTCCCAGTACTGAACCTTGGGGGACCCCACTCTTTACTTCCCTCCACTTGGAGAAGTGTCCATTTAGTGCTACCCTCTGTTTCCTGTCCCTTAGCCAGTTGCTGATCCAGGACAAGACCTGTCCCTTTATTCCATGACTGGTAAGTTTATTCAAGAGCCTTTGGTGTGGGACCTTGTCAAAAGCCTTCTGAAAGTCCAGATAAACAATGTCAACTGGATCCCCCTTATCCACATGCTTGTTGACACTCTCAAAAAATTCCAACAGATTAGTGAGGCATGATTTGCCCTTGCAAAAGCCATGTTGGCTCTCCTTTAGCAGCGCCTCCTCTTCTATGTACCTATTAATTCTATCTTTTAGGATGGTTTCCATCACTTTACCTGGGACACATGTCAAACTGACAGGCCGGTAATTTCCTGGATCACCCCTGGATCCTTTTTTGAAAATTGGTGTTACATTCGCAACCTTCCAGTCATCAGGCACAAAGCCTGATTTGAGGGAAAGATTATATATTTTGGCTAGGATATCAGCAATTTCATCTTTAAGTTCCCTGAGAACTCGTGGATGGATGCCATCTGGTCCTGGGGATTTGTTAGTGTTTAGCTTAACAAGACATGCAAGGACCTCCTCCCTGGTTATTTCTATCTTGCTTAATTCTTCGGTTTCCCTCCCTACGAAGATAGGTTCTGTTTTGGGCATGTGGTCTCTATCTTCTTCAGTGAATACTGAAGCAAAGAATTCATTGAGTCTCTCTGCAATCTCTGTTTCCTCTTTAATAACCCCTTGCCTTCCATTGTCATCTAATGGTCCAATGGCCTTCCTAGTTGGGTTCTTACTTCTAATGTACTTAAAGAAGTCTTTGTTATTCCTCTGAGTATTTTTAGCTATACGCTCCTCAAAGTCTTGCTTTCCTTTCCTGATTGTTGCCTTGCATTTGTTCTGCCAGAATTTATGTTTCTGCCTGCTGTCCTCATTTGGACAAGCCTTCCATCTTCTAAATGAGCTTTTCTTGCTCTTGATCACTTCCCGAACAGCTCCTGTAAGCCACATTGGAGTCCTCTTGGACCTGGCAGTGCCCTTTTTCCTTTTGGGTATGCATTCCAATTGGGCCTCTGTTATTGTTTTTGTAAACAGCCTCCATGCCACTTGGAGTGTTTGGACTCTCTCAATTTTCCCTTTCAGTTTCTTTTTTACTAGTTTCCTCATCTTTGGGAAATTTCCTTTTTGAAAATTTAAGGTCTCTGTGTTAGATTTTATCAGTGACTTGCGGTCTATGATCAAGTTAAACATAATTGAGTTGTGGTCACTGTTCCCTATTGGATCAGTCACATTAACATCTTGCACCAGATCCTGAGTATCACTCAGGATCAAGTCAAGGATTCTTGTACCTCTAGTTGGGTCTTCAACCATCTGTCCCAGGGAACAATCATTGAGCATATCTAGGAACTTTATCTCTTTATCATGTGCTGAACAACAGTTCACCCAGTCTATGTGAGGGTAATTGAAGTCCCCCATTATAACCAGGCTTCCCTTTCTGGATGCCTCCTTTACAACATTCTCCAACTTCCAGTCTCCCTCAAGAGTTTGGGTCGGAGGCCGATAGTATATGCCTACTGTTAGACCATCCTTGTGGCCTGGTACTCTTACCCACAGAGCTTCTAATGGTGACTCTAAATCACCTAGATATTCCAATTCATAATATTTTATCACTTCTTTGACATACAAGGCTACACCACCTCCTGTTTGCCCCTTCCTATCCTTCCTGTACAGTTTGTAGCCTGGGATAACTGTATCCCATTGGTTATCATCCGTCCACCAGGTTTCAGTGATACCAATAATATCAATATTTTTATCTATTTCTAAGTATTCCAGCTCCCCTATTTTGTTCCGGAGGCTTCTGGCATTTGTATACAAGCATTTATATATGCATTTCTGACACAGTCTTTTGTGTCCAGTTGCATTGTTAGACTGCCTCTTGCATCCTTCTGCTAGAATGCTAGTGACTAGCTCCTTGCTCTGCTCAGTAATTTTTGCATCCTCCTCACTACTCAAGTACACACTTTCCCGAACCGGATGCTGCTCAGCTCCTGTCGGCTTTCCCCCAGTTATCAGTTTAAAAGCTGCTCTGCTTTGAATTGGGCTATTTTTTAAAATGAATTCCTAGGTGTCATACAGATATAATTTTTTTAAAAAATAATTGGACAATTTGGATTAATTTTGGACTATTAAGGGAGTGGAAAATTCTATCAATTTTGGATTAATTAGACCTGAACTGAATTGAACTTGAACTGAATTTAAACCTGAATCAAATATTGTAATATTGAAAGGATTATTAATTTTTGATATTTTGGGCTAAAGAAGATTGTAGACTGTAATTAACTAATTTGAGGCAGTTTTTTTCCTTTTCCTTTTTCTTTTTTTGTTGTTTTTACTTTTGATTCATGGAATTCTAAAAGGGTGAAGGCCTATTATTAAAAGTTATATACAGTTATATATTATACTATTGGGGTGGATAAGGGGTGGGGTTTAGTTTGTTTATAATTGTTTTAGATTGTAAGTGAAATGTATTTTTTATGATTAAGTGTATGAATGGTATATGAGTTGTTTTCTGAAGTGCAAGATTAAGTGGATGAAGCGACGTGGAAGAGGAAAAGAGAAGGAACAAAGCACAGGTTGGGTGAGAGATAGAGAGACGTCCTCGGATAGAAGTTACCAAAGACTTGTTCGAGCAGAAGAAGTGAATACACAAATGAAGAAGACATTATGACAGGAGGTTAAAGACACGGAAGAGCGGGAGAGAATAAGGAAAATATTACAGCAACAGCAACAGGCAGCCTCAAAAGTGGGGCCGACGCTGCCAACGCCAAGGACACCGGGCGCTCCCTTTCCCTCCCGGCCAGACCGGCGGGAGATGAACAGGCACAGCTGGAGGGAGTTTCGGCAGGCAGCCTCAAAAGTGGGGCCGACGCTGCCAACGCCAAGGACACCGGGCACTCCCTTTCCCTCCCGGCCAGACCGGCGGGAGATGAACAGGCACAGCTGGAGGGAGTTTCGGCAGGCAGCCTCAAAAGTGGGGCTGACGCTGCCAACGCCAAGGACACCGGGCGCTCCCTTTCCCTCCCGGCCAGACCGGCGGGAGATGAACAGGCACAGCTGGAGGGAGTTTCGGCAGGCAGCCTCAAAAGTGGGGCCGACGCTGCCAACGCCAAGGACACCGGGCGCTCCCTTTCCCTCCCGGCCAGACCGGCGGGAGATGAACAGGCACAGCTGGAGGGAGTTTCGGCAGGCAGCCTCAAAAGTGGGGCCGACGCTGCCAACGCAAAGGACACCGGGCGCTCTCTTTCCCTCCCGGCCAGACCGGCGGGAGATGAACAGGTACAGCTGGAGGGAGTTTCGGCAGGCAGCCTCAAATGCGGGGCCAACGCCAAGGACCGCCGCTGTGTTCGGCCCCGGCGGGGGCGAAGAGGCTCGCTGGCCTCACCATCGGCCGGCGTTTTGGGCCCCGCCCCCCGCCCCTCGCCAGGACTCAAAAGGCGAGGGGGCCTGCCGGACGAAACATCACCGCCGCTGTGTTCGGCCCCGGCGGGGGCGAAGAGGCTCGCTGGCCTCGCCATCGGCCGGCGTTTCGGGCCCTGCCCGGCAGTTGAGGGTTCAACACAGTTGTGGAAGAATGCCCCACCACTTCCATCACCACCGGAGCCGTGCGGAGGGTGGTGGGGGGAGTGAATGGGGCGGTTTTATATTGGGGTGGAAGGGAGGGAGGGAGAGATTGCCAGGCCAGCCAGGAAGGAGAGGTGCGGTAGGTCGGCTGGGGTGTAACAAAAGCGAAAAGAGAGAAAACACTCCCAGAAGAAAGATAAACGTGTAATGAGTTCCGTTTATTTCTTGAAATTCCTGTGTCTCTTATTTGATTCATAAGCAGAACATGGTTCAAATAAACTGTAATAATGGTGGAATTTCAATATATATATAGTCTGGAAAAGTCTCTTGCGTCTTCAAATAATATAAGACTAATAAACTGCGTCTTTAAACCAATGTAGACTACGGAATGGCGATGTCCTTCCGGTAGTTGGACATTTCGTTGCACTTTATCAAGCGTCTACAATATAAAATATGTACAATATAATACGATGCAGCACAATTCAATACAAGGGTTATACATAAAGTTAAATGATATTAGCATGTGAGAGCTATAGTGACTAATTTAACCATACAATATAAATGCAGGACAAAGTGGGGCATCTCATGCAAAAATTCACTACGTGTCTATTCAAAAATATCTGTTGCAATTAAATCATGAATCAGTAGTCATTATAAATGGTGCATGTACATCTAGGTCTGCGACAGAGCAATTACAAAGCATCTAAAAAACCTTATAAAGAATGGAAGAAATACATACCAAAATGTATATATGTATATATTTATGTAAGTATCGCGCGTCCTGCACCTCCTGAAGTCTTGTGTTGTGTGCTCGCGTTAACTAACAGTAACCTACTATTCTTTAAATATTCTTATTCTTGCCCACTCATCTGTGATGACTCAGTAGATTTTCTAGCCCCATGTGGAAAGAATATAGATCCAGGTGCTTATCTGAAACTGTTGTGCTGGTTGTTAAAGGGACCTGTCCCTGAGCTAGGAATTATACCTAGCTAACTCTAGCATATGATAATGAAATGTTCATAAAAATGAAGATGGTTCCCAATCTGTGTTCAAGCCGTGTGGTGTTAACGTGTTGAACCGATGAATGTAAAAGGCTTCTCTTTGTAATAGAACCTTTTCCATATTGAGAATATGATATTTGTTGACATTAACAGTTTCTAGCACAATAATCTTGAGGTCTCCTGGTTTGTGTTGTTTGTTAAGAAAGTGATTTACCAGAGGAGCAGTGATGTTCCGGTTTCTAATCCGTGAGAGGTGTTCCCCTAAGCGTATTTTCAAAGAACGACTCGATTGTCCCACATAGCCTAACTGACAAGGGCATATTGCCATGTATACAATATTTTTTGAATTGCAATTAGAAAATGAGGTGAGCTCCAATGTGAAGCTGCTGGAAGGCAATTTGACCGTGTTTGCACATATCATGTGAGTACAGTATATACAATGTCCGCAAATGTGGTGCCCTGCAGGGAGGGACAAGCGCTTTTGCTTTTGAGTGGAAATGTCTGCTCTCGAAAGGAGATTGGCTAACGTCCGAGTTTTTCTGAATCCCACCAGTGGTTTTTGTTGGCATCCCGGTATCGTGTCCAATATGTGCCAGTGCCTGTTGATAATGCGTTTAATTTGATTTGCTAGCGGGGTGTAGTCCAGAGACCAAACCAATCTATGCTGAGATGTTATTTGTTCCGTTCGTCTTTCGAGAAGAGAGCTTCTTGTGCGTAAATCCGCTTTCGTTTGTGCGTGTGCAATGATGTGTTTCGGATATCCTCTCGTACTAAGTGTTTGCGCAATGTCTTTGGCTGCAATTCTGTAGTCGTGTTCTTTTGAGGAATTCCTTTTGGCTCTGAGGAGTAAGCTATACGGTATGTTACTTTTCAAATGATGTGGGTGATAAGAGCTATATTGAAGGTAAGCGAAACGGTCTGTAGGTTTGTGGTACAGTTTTGTTTTTATCTGATTCGCTTCAATATATACAGTCAGATCCAAAAAAGCCAAAGATGTTCGGTTCGTGGTATGCGTGAATTTGATATTATTATGAAGACTGTTCATCCAAATGCAGAAATTATCTATGGAGGTGTAGTCCTGAAAAATGAAAAATAAATCATCTATATATCTCTTATAACTGATGATGTTGTTGAAAAAAGGATTGGTCCGTGGGTCCAGAATAAAAGTGTTATCGAAGCTGCACATAAAAATGTTGGCAATTGATGGGGCAAAATTAGAACCCATGGAGACCCCCTGTGTTTGAAGAAAGAAAGAGTTGTCAAACCTGAAGAAATTGTGTTCGAAGCAGGTGTCCAAGAGGTCTAGTAGAAAATGTGCAGGTGGCTGATTGATGGAGCGTGTTTCTAAAGCGTGGGCAACAAGAGTACGCGCTTCTCCCAGTGGGATGTTGGTGTAAAGTGAGGTGATGTCCATAGTAAGTAATACTGCTCCATTTGGCACCTGAAAGTTTTCCATCATTTGGATGAAGTGCGTGGAATCCTTTACATAAGATGCAGAGTTGCTAGCAAACTGATGGATATGAAAATCAATATAGGTGGCCACTGGTTCTAGAAGAGATTGATTCGCTGAAATGATAGGTCTACAAGGGATGACGGTGTCAGAAGTCCGAATTTTGTGTACTTTTGGTAGAAGATAAAACATAGGAACTCTTGGATATTTGTTAAGTAAAAACCGGAAGGTGTTATTGGTAATATAGTCTTGTGCCAATCCTTCTTGTAGTACTGTCTTAAGAATGTTCATAGTGTGGGTAGTGGGATCATGGTCTAGCTTCCGATAGCATTCTATATTAGACAATTGTGTCCATGCTGCCTTGAGGTAATCTTCTTTGTCAAGTAATACAATTCCCCCTCCTTTATCTGCTGCCTTAATCACGATATTGGGATCCGAACCTAAGTTTTTTAGTAACGTCATGTCCTCTTTGGTTAAATTGAAGTGCCTGTTAGACCGTGTTTCAGCAATGGCGATGTCCCGGGTAACTATCCTTTTAAATACCTCGATAGCTGGGTGTTCAATATTAGGCGTGAATGTAGAGCGTGGAGTGAATTGTCTCAATGTAACTGAAGATTCTGAGGGTTCTTTGAAAAACGCTTTGAGCTTGAGTAGTCTGATGAGTTTGAAGATGTCTATCTTGGTTTTGAACGGGCAATACCGGGGCGTGGGGACAAACCCCAATCCCAAGTTAAGAAGCTCTGTTTCCCTAGTGGTTAAATTCCTGCTAGACAAATTGAACACCAGTGAGAAGGTTATTTTTTCTTTGTGCGTCTTCGTGTTCTTTGTTCTAAAAAATCCCTCCTATTGTCAATATGTGGTGCGCTCGCCAAGGCAGGTTTGGGTCTGTACCGGTTGGTGCGAAAATTGTAAGGGTCTCTAGCTCGCTCGTCGGTGGAAGACTCCGCTGCGTCAGAATCAGTGGTCTCATAATCTGTGGATTCGACAGGCTGTCTCCAGGTGACCTGTTTCTGGACGCTGCGTCTGGTAAATTGCCAACGATAAATTCTTTCTGTCTGATAATCATTCCTGTCCCTATTTAACTTCTTGTTCTTAAATGGCAGGAGTTCATCCTTGAAAGATTTGAGTTTATTTTCCATATCGGTGAAATCATCTATGGAACTCCCAGCGACCGGAGCCACCAAGAGTTTTTTTAGATCAGCAATGTCCTTATCCAATGTTGCTATTTCTTGGTGGCATTGATCTATTATCAGCAGTATCAGGTCAAAGGAGCATCTGTCCAAAATGATATGTGCAAACACGGTCAAATTGCCTTCCAGCAGCTTCACATTGGAGCTCACCTCATTTTCTAATTGCAATTCAAAAAATATTGTATACATGGCAATATGCCCTTGTCAGTTAGGCTATGTGGGACAATCGAGTCGTTCTTTGAAAATACGCTTAGGGGAACACCTCTCACGGATTAGAAACCGGAACATCACTGCTCCTCTGGTAAATCACTTTCTTAACAAACAACACAAACCAGGAGACCTCAAGATTATTGTGCTAGAAACTGTTAATGTCAACAAATATCATATTCTCAATATGGAAAAGGTTCTATTACAAAGAGAAGCCTTTTACATTCATCGGTTCAACACGTTAACACCACACGGCTTGAACACAGATTGGGAACCATCTTCATTTTTATGAACATTTCATTATCATATGCTAGAGTTAGCTAGGTATAATTCCTAGCTCAGGGACAGGTCCCTTTAACAACCAGCACAACAGTTTCAGATAAGCACCTGGATCTATATTCTTTCCACATGGGGCTAGAAAATCTACTGAGTCATCACAGATGAGTGGGCAAGAATAAGAATATTTAAAGAATAGTAGGTTACTGTTAGTTAACGCGAGCACACAACACAAGACTTCAGGAGGTGCAGGACGCGCGATACTTACATAAATATATACATATATACATTTTGGTATGTATTTCTTCCATTCTTTATAAGGTTTTTTAGATGCTTTGTAATTGCTCTGTCACAGACCTAGATGTACATGCACCATTTATAATGACTACTGATTCATGATTTAATTGCAACAGATATTTTTGAATAGACACATAGTGAATTTTTGCATGAGATGCCCCACTTTGTCCTGCATTTATATTGTATGGTTAAATTAGTCACTATAGCTCTCACATGCTAATATCATTTAACTTTATGTATAACCCTTGTATTGAATTGTGCTGCATCGTATTATATTGTACATATTTTATATTGTAGACGCTTGATAAAGTGCAACGAAATGTCCAACTACCGGAAGGACATCGCCATTCCGTAGTCTACATTGGTTTAAAGACGCAGTTTATTAGTCTTATATTATTTGAAGACGCAAGAGACTTTTCCAGACTATATATATATTGAAATTCCACCATTATTACAGTTTATTTGAACCATGTTCTGCTTATGAATCAAATAAGAGACACAGGAATTTCAAGAAATAAACGGAACTCATTACACGTTTATCTTTCTTCTGGGAGTGTTTTCTCTCCTTCAGCCAGGAAGGAGAGGCAGCATTCTGTCCAGGGCAAGCAGGGAGGCTCCGGAGACCAATATAGAGGTTGTGATGGGCATGGGGCGATATAGCGGGTACCGAGGGGCGGGCCGCACCCGGGGAACGCGGGGCAGATGCTTAGTAGCTGTCCCTCGTTCCAGCCCCACGGTTACACCTCTAGGTCCTGAGCAGCTGACCCAGGGTGACCCTGTCCTTAGGCTGCTGCTGATGAATGCCAGGTCGGTATGTAATAAGGCCCCCCTGATACAAGACTCTATTATGGGGGAGCGGGCCGACTTGGCATGTATTACTGAGACCTGGCTGAGACCAGAGGATGGGGTTCCTCTGTCAGAATTGTGTCCAGCTGGGTTCAGTATTTGGCACCAGCCTAGGGATAAGGGTAAGGGCGGTGGCGTCGCCATCATAGCCAGGGAGTCACTGGGAGTCACCAGGGCTACTGCTCCACAAATTCTGGGTTGTGAGGCCCTGCTTCTGCGTCTGGGCTCTAAGGGTCAGTTGGGAGTCTTACTCCTGTACCTGCCCCCTTGCAGGGTAAGGGACTCCCTGCCTGAGCTCCTCGAGGCCATCTCAGCATTGGCGTTGGAGTTCCCTAGACTGATGGTTCTGGGGGACTTCAATTTACCCTCGCTGGGGACTGGCTCCGAGGTGGCTCAGGAGTTCATGGCTTCCATGGCAGATATGGACCTGATTCAGGTAATTCAGGGCCCGACCAGGGGCAGTGGCCACACACCAGATTTAATCTTTTTGTCGGAGCGGTGGCAGAGTGATCTGAGATTACGGAAATTAGACATAACACCTGTGCCATGGTCAGATCACTATTTGGTGGCTCTAGACTTCCTGGGTACGTTGCTTTACCGTAGGGAGGCAGGGCCTATTAGAATGGCCCGCCCCAGGCAACTGATGGATCCTGATGGATTCCAGAGGGAACTGGGGGGATTTTCCTCTGGATCGGCAACACGATTCGCCCGAGGCACTGGTCGACCTGTGGAACAGGATGACAACAGCGGCCTTGGATGAAATCGCACCACTACGGCCTCTCAGAGCTCATCGAGCTAGGTCATCTCCATGGTTCACAGATGAACTGCGGGAGCTCAAACGGGCAAAGAGATGCCAAGAGCGCCGCTGGGTGAAGACCCAGAGAGACTCCGATTGGACACTAGCTAGGGCCGCTATTAGGGCCTATCTAGTGGCGATGGAGGTGGTGAGGCGACAATACTTCACCACCCTTATCGCCTCCGCTGATAATCGCCCAGCCACCCTGTTCCGGGTTACCGGGTCTCTCCTTGGTAGGGGGACCCCGGTGCCCGGTTGGCAGGGGTCGGCTGAGGACTTTGCTGACCATCTAGTGGAGAAAATCGATCGGATTCGCTCTGGGTTTAATCCTGGCGTGGATGGGGAGAGTCCGGAGGGAGCCGGAGCACAGTCTTGCTATGCCATCTGGGACCGGTTTGATCCAGTTGCCCCTGATGAAGTGGACAGGCTCCTTGCAGCTGTGCGCGCCACTACCTGCCCTTTGGACCCCTGTCCCACCTGGTTGGTGAAAACCTCCAAGGCAGTGACAGGTGGCTGGGTTGGGGCTGTGATCAATGCATCATTGCGAGAGGGGGTGTTTCCTGCACCTTTAAAACATGCTTTGGTGCGCCCCCTCCTGAAGAAATCTTCCCTCGACCCAGCTGTCCTAACTAACTATAGGCCTGTCTCAAACCTCCCCTTTTTAGGGAAGGTGTTGGAGAAGGCAGTGGCGTGTCGGCTGCAGGGGGTACTGGATGAAGCGGATTATCTGGACCCTTTTCAGTCAGGATTCAGGCCTGGATATGGTACCTAGACGGCATTGGTCGCACTGATGGATGATCTCTGGCGGGAGCGGGACGGTGGTCACCCATCCGTCCTCGCTCTTCTTGACCTCTCAGCGGCTTTCGATACCGTTGACCATGGTATCCTTCTGGAACGGCTCCGAGGTTTGGGAATCCAGGGTACTGTGTGGTCCTGGTTTTCCTCATTTCTGAAGGGTCGGTCCCAGTCGGTGTGGTTGGAGAGTGAGAGGTCCAGTCCTAGGCCCCTCAAATGGGGGGTTCCTCAGGGCTCGGTGCTCTCTCCTCTCCTATTTAACATCTACATGAAACCGCTGGGTGAGATCATTCGTTCCCATGGGGTGCGGTACCATCAGTACGCGGATGACACTCAGTTGTACATCTCGGCCCATGGGGACCCCAGTGATGCTGTCAAAGTCCTTTCCAGATGCCTGGAAGCTGTGGGGGTCTGGATGGGGGCTAACGGGCTACAATTGAATCCCAGCAAGACTGAGTGGCTATGGATAGGGGGTCCTGCGTTAATCCGGGAGCTTCCATCGTTGGTTCTGGATGGGGCTATTTTGCCCCAGACAGACCCGGTGCGCAACTTGGGGGTCCTCCTGGATTCACGGCTACTGCTAGAAGAACAGGTGGCGGCTGTGACCAGGAGGGCTTTCGCCCAACTTCGGGTGATTCGCCAGTTGCGCCCACTCCTGGACCGGGACTCCTTGCTCATGGTCACCCATGCTCTGGTTACCTCCAGACTAGACTATTGCAATGCGCTCTACATGGGGCTGCCCTTGACGACCATTCGGAGGCTACAGCTGGTCCAAAATGCGGCTGCCCGGGTGGTGATGGGGTGTGGCCGTTATGCTCATGCTTCGCCACTGCTCCGGGAGCTGCACTGGTTGCCAGTATGTCTCCGGGTGCAATTCAAGGTGCTGGTTTTGACCTTTAAAGCCCTATATGGTAGTGGGCCAGGTTACCTAAGAGACCGCATCGCCCTGAGGACGTCTGTCCGTCCAACCAGAGCGGACCGGAGGGGCTCTCTAATTGTTCCATCAGCCAGAGGGGCTCGCCTCTCTGGCACAAGGAGGAGAGCCTTCTCCGTGTCTGCACCGGCCCTCTGGAACCTCCTGCCAACAGAATTACGTCTTCGGACGGAGTTGCTGCCTTTCAGAAGGGATCTTAAAACCTGGCTGGCAGGTCAAGTGTGGGGTGCGGGTGGAAGGGTAACCACCATGGGGTGGTTGGTGTAGAGGAACTCTTCCCCATGGTGCCTTTTCGATCCTGCAGCCCTTGCTTTTTAGGGGGTGGGTAGTCTTAACTTTTTTTTACTGTTTTAACTGTTTTTAGGATTATTGTTGTATTTGTGAATATTGTCTGTAAACTCCTTGGGTTGCCCTGGGGTTACTTTTTATGTTGTTAGCCGCCCAGAGTCGGCCTTGTGTTGAGTGGGCAGGATATAAATTGAATAAATAAATAAATAAATAAAAACAAGAAAAGAAAGTTCAGACTCAATTAGTTTTAACATCAGCAACACCAGATATATCAGATATAGCAACTAGGACTTCAGTCCCGTCTGTCCCAAGTACAGCAGTAACAATAACAACAGTATCAACATGGATGACGACAACAGCAACTGTAACAACAACTTCGGTAACAACAACAATGGCTACAACTATAGGATCTTCTATGGTTACAACTCCAAGTATAATAACGCCAATAACACCAGCTCCAATTACAATGGCTTTGGGAGCTATTGCAGCATCCCCAGTGACACCTATATCATTTGATTTAATTGAAGGTGTGTCAGTAAAGATACAATTGACAGGGGCAATTTAAAAAACCTTCAAAGATATAATGGGACCTAAGACTGAATCTCCTGCCAACCTAGCAGTGAGAAAGCAAGAAATTGCAAGTAGATAAATAGGGACCACTTCGGTGGGAAGGTAACAGCGTTCCGTGCGCTCCGGTGTCTAGTCATGCCTGCCACATGACCACGGAAACGTCTGCAGAAGCAGACAGCGCTGGCTCTTCGGCTTAGAAACAGAGATGAGCACTGCACCCTAGAGACTGATTTTCAAATAATGTGTGATTTATTAAAGACAATGGAAACAACAATTAACAGGGCTGGCAGATGCTGAAAAGCACAGAAATGAAATGATGGTAAAATCTGGGGGAAAAACCCTCTGAGGAATTAAAAAAGGGGCAAGATCCATTAAAATGGAACAGGAATAAATTTAAAAAGATCAAGAAGAGGTAAAGGATGATGTAAGGAAGTTGAAAGAAATACAGAAGGAGAGTGATAAAAAGGTGGTGAATTTAGAGAAACAGGTAGAAATGCTTTAAGAACAACAGATACGAGCAAACATTGTGATTCGTAATGTTCTGGAGAGAAATCCTGATAAGTTAAGAGATAGGATAGAAGATTGGATGAGTAACTCAGAGATGTGTTATAAATTATCATCAGATGACATTGTAAGTGTTTTTCGCTTGGGACAAAGGAGAGGAAGAACCAGTCCTAGAAATGTGTTGGTTAAATTTGCATGTTCAGCCGACAAGATGAGATTGATCTCTCATATAAGGATATCTAGTTCATCTTTGAAGATTGATGGAGCTGATATAGAAATCTACAATGATATCCCAGTGGAATAAAGAATTTGGAGACAAATATGAAACCTGTAACCAAGCGGATGAGGGACAAGGGTGTTAAATATAATTGGAAATCTCAAAAACAGATGACTTTTTGGCACTTGGGAAGAAGATTTCTTGTACAAGAGGAAGCTTATGTATTAGACATTTTAGTAGATGCAAAGCTACTTGAAAATGGAACTAAAGAATGGAATGATTTAAAAGATGCCCTAATTCTTTCTGGAGGCTTGTGCTTTGGTAGAAATAATAATGATGGTAGCAGGGAGTCAAAGGGAGCTGAAGGAGGTTATTAAAAAAGTTTTAATGCAGCTAATGGATCAGTTTGCACTCAGATTTACAGATGGGACACTTCCCCCCCTCTCCTCTTTGAATTTCGAAGGCCTCTTTTTTAAGGAAAAAGTGGAGAGGGTGAATAACTTGCTATGTTTATTTTTAAGGCTTTTTTCCTTTTTTTCTTTCTGTTTGATTATGTTATATTGATGTACACCTTTATGGGGATATTAGGTTTGATTTTTGTGACTTTCACGCCAAAGGGGGATTGTGGATGTCATTTTAATAAGAAGGACATAGGTAAAGAATGAGAGATGTGAAAGTATTGACCTGGAATGTGAAAGGTACCAGCTGTCAGGTGAAGAGGAGAAGAATAGAAGCAGCTCTTAGGAAAGAAAAACTAGATATTGTTTTTTTTTTACAGGAAACTCACCAGAAATTCGCGGAGGTGAATAAGATTTTTTTAGGTTGGACCAAGATTTATGAAAAGGCATATGGAACATCTAAAGGTCGCTATCTTTATTTCAAATAGGTTGGGCTTTATAGTAACAAAGAGTATTTCTGATCCTGAGGGGAGATATTTGATAATTAATGGAAGAATTGATGATGAGCAGATAACATTGGTAAATATATATGCCCCAAATGATAATCAAGAAAGATTTTTAGATAAGGTTTATGATATTTTAGTTGTGGAAAGATGTGCAAAATTGGTTATAGGTGGGGATTTCAATTTGATTAGGTCAACTATTGTACAAACCCCGTTAGATGTTGTAAAATAACAAAGATACAGACATTAGATAAATGGATGTTATCTTTAGGACTTAAAGATACTTGGAGGGAGTTGCAATGGGATGTTTGGAAGAGATTGATGTGGGTGTCTTTAAAGAATCTGATCATGCAAAAAGTGATATTGAAATTAAAATTTGAAGGAGAGAAGATGAGAAAGCCTTGGAGATATGATAGTGATTTATACAAAGATCCTAAGAGTAAAGAAAATATTATTAGAAATTGGGAAGAAAGTTGGAAGTTCAACAGTAACAGTGAAGTAAGTTATGATATAGTCTGGGATACTATGAAAGCTATTTTCAGAGGTGAGAGTATTAAGCTGTTTAATGCTAAATATAGACAGTTTAAGGTAAAACTGGAAGAAGTGGAGAAGGAATTAAAGTATTTACAAGAGGAACATATGAAGACGGGGAATAAGAAAACATTTGAAATAATGCAGAAACTAAAAAAGGAAATGGTATGTAAAAATATTGAAAAAGTAAAAAGGAATTTAATATATTTAAAGAGGGAATATAGTAATAAAAATTCAAAGTTATTGGCAAGATCGGCTAAGGAAAAAAGAGAAAAAAGAGAGATTGGAACTTTGATTTCTAAGGATGGTGTTAGATGTTACAGAATTAAGGATAAAATAGAAATAGTAAAGAAGTTTTATCAAGAATTGTATTCTAAAAAGAGATAAACGTGGGGAAATTAAGAGATTTTTGGGAGAAATATATGAATAAAAGGTTGTTGCAAAAACATAAAGATAAAATGGAAGATTTAATTTCTGAAAAAGAGATCAAAGAGGTTTTATCTAATTTGAAATTGGATAAATCACCAGGTGAGGATGGGCTTTCTTCTGAGTTTTATAAGGAATTTGAAGATATAGTTACCCCAAGATTAAAAAAGTTGTTTAATTTTATATTGGAAGGAGGGTCAATTCCAAATTTGTGGAGTAGATCTTTAAGAGTTTTGATACCTAAGCCAGGGAAAGACCCAGAAAAGATTGAATCCTTTAGGCCAATATCTTTAATAAATCAAGACGCAATTTTTTTTGCAAATATATTAGCAAATAGATTGAATGGCTTTTTGGGAAACTACATAAATAAAGATCAGGCTGTTTTTTTAAAGGGAAGACATATGTCAGATTTAACTAAGAGAGTTGTTGATTTGCTAGATATTGCTATAAATAGGAAAGAGAAGGTAGGAATGTTATCGTTGGATATTTTCAAGGCCTTTGATTCTCTTCAATGGATAACAATAAAAGAGATAATTTCGTCTTTTGGTTTTGGATAAAGTTTAGGAATGTTATAGAACAACTATATCAGCAAGGATCGGCAAAGGTTAGAATTAATAATGTTCATACTGGAAATATTATTGTTATTGTTGTTGTTATTGTTGTTGTTATTGTTATTGTTGTTATTGTTATTGTTATTGTTATTGTTATTGTTATTGTTATTGTTATTGTTATTGTTATTGTTATTGTTATTGTTATTGTTATTGTTATTATTATTATTATTATTATTATTATTATTATTATTATTATTATTATTATTATTATTATTATTATTAGGTTTATTTCTATACTGCCTTTCTTCCCCAACGGGCAACTCAAGGCAGTTCACAACAGTAAAATAAACACTAAAACAAAATACAGCATTACAATATCAGAACAAATAGCAATAACAATACAATAATCAGCAAAATGAAAGATAAATAAATACAAAATAATACAGTCAAATCCATATAATCAATAACATAATAACAATAGATAAGATCCCCAGAGATACAATGTACAACAGATCATAAGCCCATACAGTGTGATACAAAGCATCTTGCCTCACAGACCACAGCCCTAATAACACAAGGTATACTTCCCCAGGCGAAGGAGTGGAGGCGAAGCAGTCCAGCTTTTTTGTATCAGCCTGAGGCAGGACCCAGGAGTGCGAAGAAAAGAAAAGGCACTTCACCCCTCCCCCCGCAGCAGCAGCAGCAGTCCTCAGGCGGCAGCAGGTCTTCGGCTCAGCCTGGTAGCCCACAGCCCTTTATCCTCTCCACAGATGGACTGGGAAGGAAGGAAGGGCGGGGCTCCCCACAGCTGTGGGAGCAGTCCTCAGGCGGCAGCAGCAAGCAGGAACTAGGCATGGATGTCCGATTTCACCAATTTTATTTATAATGTCCATGGAATTGTTAGCGGAGGTTATTAGAAGAGATGATAATATTATGGGACTGGTAGGAAATAAAATAAGTCTATATGCAGATGATCCTTTAGTTATTATGAAACATCCAGAGAAGGCATTGGAGAGGATTCAAGATCACTTAAAAGATTTTGAGGATATGACTGGATTAAAAATAAATTGAGAGAAATCAGAAATGATAACTTGTAATGTGAGTAAAGATGAACAAGAAGAAATATTTCAGAAATATAAAATGCAGATTAAAGATAACTTAAAATATTTGGAAATTATTACAACAAATAAATTGGAAAATCTTAAAAATTTAAACCATGACAGACAATTTAAGGTGATTAAAGATCAGATTATACAATATAACAAATGAATTTGTCATGATTTGGTAGAGTGGCTCTCTGTAAAATGATGTTGTTACCTAAAATTAATTTTTTATTTGAAGCTTTACCAATTTATCTTAAGGATAGAGAGATAAAGGAATTTCAAGATTTATTAAATAGGTTTTGTAACAGTGGAAAAAAGTTAGAATTACTAAAAGGGAGTGGTATATATCTCAAAAAGAAGGGGTACTCGGAATTCCCAATCTTAAAAATTATTACATGGCATTTCAAATTAGAAATATTGTTAAGATTTTGAAGAAGGAAAAAGTGATATGGGAGGATTTGGAGATGGAAGATCTGGAGCAAATTGGTAAAGCAGCCTTTCTAGTTAAAGAAATAGGTAAACCTAATATTAAAAATAGAATGTTAAAGTCAATGTGGGAGGTATGGAAGAAAATGAAGGAGAAATTAGTTCCTGGAATATCTCCACTAACAGAAATTGAAGACATAAAAAGTTTTCCGATAAAAATAAATGGGGAGTTGAGATCAGTGTTGGTAGATAATGATGTGTGCCTGTTGAATAATTGGATTCGAATTTGTAATGATGAGGAGAAGAAAATTGTATTAACAAATAAAATTAAATTGTTTACAAGTTGTAAGGGTAAATAATTGGAATAAAAATATTTAAAGGGATTAAGTTTGGAAAGGGTTAGGACAGATTTTTAAGAATTATTATTTAAAATAAGACAAGGAGATATAGGATTAAAGGGGTTAGTGGCAAAATTTTTGTAAGATTTTAAATAAAGATTGCAATCAACAAGAGATATTGAGAAAAATTTGGGAAGAGGATTTAAATATAAAAATATCAGAATTAAAATGGCGATCTCTCTGGAAACAAAGGATAATGAGAACATTGTCGACTAGAGTTAAGGAACATAACTACAAAATGTTATTTGACCCTAATGAGATTGAACCAGATTGATAGGATAGAAAATAATGTGTTGGAGATGTAATAAAAGTGTTGGAATTTATAATCATATGTAGTAGAACTGTAAACAGATTAGAGACTTCTGGAAAGAGATTGAGAAAGAGATAGTTGGTATGTTGGTAAATAGGATTAGGGTTGAAATAGGTGCTGCCATGCTTACAGACTTAAAAGGTTTAAAATTAGATAAAGAGGAACAGGAATTGTTTGCGATTTTTATGTCCACAGGAAGAGTGTATAGCAAGAAAATGGAAGGATCCGATGAAATTGAATTTGGAAGACTGGTTTAAGGAAATTGGCAGCTAGCCCTGAATGATAAATTAACGTGGGAACTAAATGAAAAGAAAGGAATAATTAAAGAAAATAAATTCTGAAAAAATTGGAAACCATATGTGGAATACTCATTTAAAAAATGGAGGACATAAGCCGGTACCGGAACAAATAAATTTTTGGAAATACTGATTTGTGATGAGACAGGCCGCATCCCTCTTTGGCCTGGGTGATTATTACTGTTTGATATTTTATGTTTTAAGTTGAGAAAGAGATTTTAGGATAGGGTGAGTTGGAATTAATTTAAATGTGATATTTGTTTAAGATCTTAATATAAGTGGGTTTATAGTTTGAAGCTACTTTTCTACCTTGATTTAATTTAGATATATTAATGTTACAAGTAATTTATCTCTTTTTCTTCTAATTTTCATGTTCTTTTTGTATATCAATCATTTATATGAGTTATGTTATATTGTTTTCTTTTTTGATGTGGTTTTTTCCTTATGTATATTTGAAAAATCTTATTTTTTTTTAAAAAAAGAAACTATTCTGGGTTGAAATAATTTTTGCTGGAAACTCCACTCAGGGGACGCCCAAATGAGGCTCCTGTCATGTCTCCAAGATCTTTTCCCACCAAAGTGGTCCCAATTTATCTACTTGCAATTTCTTGCTTTTGAATTGCTAGGTTGGCAGGAGCTGGGACAGAGATGGGTACTCAAACTGTCATGTAGTACCCGGGCCTTGAACTGCCGACTTGCTGGCATTCCAGCTTACAAGGCGAGCTTCTTAACCACTGAGCCACCACAGCCCCTGTATTACCCAATGGGTTCTCAGAAATTCATATTGCCTTCATTTTTCAGTAAACAGTGCTTTTTGCAAGAAACACATAGAAAGAAATAATCATTATACTTATATGATTAATTCCTTACCAAAAAGTTCCAGCAGTACCTACCTAGCAGTTCGAAAACAAGAAATTGCAAGTAGACAAATAGATACCACTTTGGTGGGAATGTGTTGTGTATTGAGATAATTATTATCTTTACTTATTATTGCATGTTAAAATGGCTATTCGCGCCATTCTTGTTAAATGTAATTTTGGCGCACCTTTCCCGGGTTAAGGCGTGCTCATATGCAAATGTCTTATTCCTGATTGGTTACTATTTAGGATCCTAGCAGGGATTCACCATTGCTTAAATATAGCACTACTGATTGGTTACTTAAGATTGTCCAAAAAAGGATGCTACCTTGTAGCTTGGGTAACGGACGCTTGGATGCTGTATAAGCGCTGCTTGCAAATAGGGCATGGGCTACTTGTTCGCATGCTTGCACGACACACTCACGTGTTGCATACCTTCAGTAGGTGCAGGTGCAGGACTAATCCCGGGTAGCAGAATAGCGGAATTAGCACAGCCAACTCATGTATAAACTCACGTCTATTAAGCTGTATTGTTCCAAGAGTTGTGAATAAACCGTTGCATCGTTGTATAAAGCACCACTCATTGGACTCTTCTTTATAAAAACTTAAGACACAACAGAAGATAAAAGCATTCCATACACTCCAGTATCTAGGCATGCCTGCCACATCTGCAGATGCAGACAGCACTGGCTCTTTGACTATAAATGGAGATGAACACCAAACCCTAGAGTTGGATTTGACTGGCTTTTGACTTTTACCTTACCACAGCTTAGTTTTCAAAAAATAAAAATCCAGATCATGTTTTCTAGCAGCACAGAGGCTGTCTACGAGGATGTATGGCCCAATCTTTGGGGTGGAGTGGGAGCAGTTTGGAGCAAGTTGGGACAATTGATTGCACATGTGTTGCGTGCTGGAACGAGCCAATCTGCCACAACCTGCCCCTTTTTGAGATCCTGATCAGCTGGGAAATGGCGGATTTAGCCACGATGCCACTGGTCATCTGCAGCAGCCGGAATGATGGCAGTGTGGTAGTGTAGATGGGGAAGGTTAAGCAACCCAGAAAAAAACTAGCACAGCTTGCACCAGGAGGGCCAATGTAGACAGTAGTGTAGACAGGCCAAAAGGCACAGTCGCTAGCAGTCAGGCTGCGGTGGCTCAGTGGTTAAGAAGCTCGCCTTGTTAGCTGGAAGGCTGACATGTTGGCAATTTGAGACCCGAGTGCTGCATGTTGGATTGAGCATCTGTCTCTGTCCCAGCTCTTGGACACATGAAAAGAGCCTCATTTGGGCATTCCTTGAGTGGAGTTTCTTCCGCAAAAATCCTTTCAACCCAGAATAATTTCTGGCACAAAGCTGCGGTGCTAGCAGATGACTGAATTTAGACCTTAGGGTGCAATCAACCATATTCATTCATTCATAGGTTTATTTGTACCCCGCTTCCCTCAGCCCAAAGGCTACTCAAAGCGGCAAAACAACAATAGCAAAAGCAATGCAATAAGTACACAAGTACAAAATAACAATACGGTAATACAAAAAGTAAATAAATAATACAATATCAGAAATACATATCAAAATAATCAACAGAACAATATTACAGCAAACAATATCATCATTTACAATAAGGGGGGCAATTACACTATATCAATAAATACGGGCGCCAAAGGTGGGAAGTAGAGGCAACAAACATTGCCACCTCAACAGTTTTTTAAAGTACTGTACTGACGGGGGCAGAACCCAGGACACAGGTAATCTCGGCTCCACCCTCCCGGCAAAACGGTCGAGAGGGCGGGTGAGTGTATGAGGCAAGGCAGCATCCAGAGGGTCCGAGGCAGCAGTGGCAGGTCTTCTTATGGCCGCTGCGCTGGCCACCCTCAGCTGAAGCCAGTCTTGCCAAAGTCTCACCTCCACCCTCCTGCCAAAGTGGGCGAGAGGGCTGGCGAGCATATGAGGCGAGGCAGCGTCTGGAGGGTTGCTGAACTCAGCTAAACTTCATTTTCCTCTGCACCTGTGTCATTACATTTAATACTACTTTCAGAGATAAATTGTTCACTAGAGGCCAGGGGGGTAAACGTAAAATGGTTCTGAAGCAGGAAGAAGCAAACACATCACATAATCCTCATTTCTTCCTACAGCTTTCCATTCCCATTGCCTCATCCATTGCACCTTCAGGGAGCCAGAAGAAGGTTCCCCCCCTGGAACCCAGTCTATTAAGGACCTTGAAAATTAAAACCAAATCTTAAATACAGTCTGTGCCTCACACTGGCAACTAGAGAAGTAAACACAACAGCAGGTAGACATAATCTCCTTTGCCCTCCTCAGAAAGAAATTGAGCGTCTACATTCTCCTTGAGCTGTGAAATGAAGAGCAGACCTTTTGGTAACCCACCCCCCCCATGACTTTCATTCCTGGTAGGCTACTCTTGATGTTATAATGGTGTGCATCACAACCATGCAAAGTGAATTAGCTTGGACACCTAACCGTCCTTCACATCTCCTGCTAAATCCACAACTGATAAACTCCTTTCAGACATACTGTTATTTTACTCTTACAGATAAACCCAATCTTAGCAGACACAATTATTTTTTCAGACTTGGCTCTTATTTTATGAACTGCTGCCAGTTGGACAAAGTTGAAGTTTAAATCTTTGCAAGAAATGAATGGGCATAGTGACATATATTTTGCATGACTTAGGTCACCTCTTTATGTGCTAACATTTACCACAGAAAGCATGCAAGAATCTTATGGTTCCTTAAAAACTAGAAAAATTTATTTGGCACAAGCTTTCATAGACTATAGCAGGCTGGATATTTCAGTAGGGTGGAGAGGTCAGAAGTTGGGCTCTCCACTGTGTCTCCTGCGAGAAGCTCCAGTATGTGTATCCTTGGAAATGCTGCTCAAAACCAGAACATCACTAGAAGAAGAGATTGAAAAACTGCTTCCAATGACTTTATACAGAGGAATTTTCAGCAATTTTTGAATTGATGATGGCACATAAATGGTATCATTACTGTTGATAAGAACAAACATTCTTGAGAGTATGGGGCAAAAAACCCCAATTACATTTATAAACTGATGGGGTCTGAACTATCTGCGGCAAACCAGGAAAGGGACCTTGGTGTCCTGGTGGACAGCTCAATGAAGGTGTCAACCCAGTGTGCCTCAGCAGTGAAAAAAAGCAAACTCAATGCTAGGGATCATTAGGAAGGGTATAGAAAATAAGTCAGCAAGTGTCATTTTGCCTCTTTATAAATCTATGGTGAGGCCTCATTGGAATACTGTGTACAGTTCTGGTCGCCATACCTCCAGAAGGATATTGTGGAGCTGGAAAAAGTGTAGAGGAGAGCAACCAGAATGATTAGGGGACTGGAACACCTTCCTTACCATCTGAGGCTGCAACGGATGGGCCTCTTCACTCTTGAATGACAGCGTCTAAGAGGTGACCTGATTGAAGTTTATAAAATCATGCACAAAGTGGACAAAGTAGATAAGGAAAAACTGTTTTCCCTATCACTCAACACAAGAACTAGGGGGCACTCCATGAAACTTTTGGGTACTAGTTCTTAAACAAATAAGAGAAAGTACTTTTTCACCCAGAGGATCACTGGTCTATGGAACTCCCTGCCAGAAGAAGTGGTGACAGCTGTCAGTCTTGACAGCTTTAAGAAAGGATTAGACAAGTTCATGGAGGACAAGGGTATCAATGGCTATAATTATGGATACCTAAGGACAACCTCTGGGTTGGAGAGATAGGCAGGATATCTCTCAATGCCATTTCCAGGGAATCCTAAGCAGGTGAAGGCATCTGCTTGGGAATACCCTGAAGCAAATGGTGAGCCACTGTGTGAGGCAGAATGCTGGACTGGATGGGCTGTGGCCTGTTTCCGCAAGGCTGTTCTTATGTTCTTATGTACACAATAGCAAAACCAAATTAGAAGATGGAGGAAGGAGCTCATTGGACAAGAAATATGGTTAAAGGAGGAAATAGCTGAGGTACTCAACCTCCCCTAAGTCACTTGGACAACCCTGAATAGGATGATGGTTGGAATGCTTAAATGTAAGACCAACATGCTCAAATGGGGGCTGCTTGTGGACAGCAACACACTGTGTAACTGTGGAGAGATACAGAATCTGGCTCATTTACTAGTATGCCAATTACTTCCAGAACCATGCACCAATGAGGACTTAAATTTGGCCAATGACAAAGCGAAGAAAGTGGCTTCATTTTGGCAGTCCAGGGTTTGATCAGGACACAAAAGAAGAACTGTTGTAGCAACAGCAATGCTAATAGAGATTGCCATTGTAACCATTACTGTTTTTGTCTCTTATAGTTAATGGCTTCAGAAGCCGAAATCATTCTTCATCGGCTGCTATCTGACCATTTAACCAAAGGTGCCCAAAACTGTAAAGCAACAACTGCTCTCTTCTCATGTGGTAGAAAGTCAGGAGCACCAATAGATGGTTAAAGTATTCCTGTTTGGAAAGGAAGATCACATAAACTTACTTTGGAATATAAATCAGGAGACTGAATCCAGCTTTTATTTCACCGGTGGAAACAGTTTATGAATGGAGTTCCATCACAATTGAATGCTTTTGACATTGGAATACAATGTGTGTTTTTCCTTCCATATGTTTTACCCAAAACCAACTGCTAAATTATTCAATTATTAGTGTTATGTATAGTCAAATTGCATCAAGATTATATCACTCTAGTAAAGTTTTCAATTTATTTGAGATGTTTAAGGAGTGGTTTCCCAGTGCCATTCCCAATTAGTTTCCACGGCAGAGTGGGATTTGAACCCAAGTCTTCTGAGCCTTGTCCAACATTTTACTATGTTACACTGGATCACCCCTGTTCTGTAGGGTTTCTCAAATATCTTGCATTGATTTTTCATAGGACATTGTAGATGGATAGTGAGATGAAGAAAACAATCTAAACCCTTCCACCAGAAGGATCTTTTCACTAGATTAGAAGTTTCCTATCGATGGCACCTTGTGGTACAGTAGTTAAATTGCACTTCAGCTAAATCTCTGCTCATAATCTGAGTTAGATTATGGGCTGCAGTGGCTGTGGTGGCTCAGTGGTTAAGAAGCTCACCTTGTTAGCTGAAAGGCTGGCAAGTTGGCAGTTCGAGACCCAGGTACTAAATGATGGATTGAGCGCCTGTCTCTGTCCCAGCTCTTGGGGACATGAAAGGAGCCTCATTTGGGCGTTCCCTGATCAGAGTTTCTTCCACAAAAATCCTTTCAACCCAGAATAATTTCTGACATGAAATTATTATTATTATCTGAGTTTGATCCTGATGAGGCTCAAGGTTAACTTCTATCCTTCTGAAGTTGGTAAAATGAGTATCCAGCATTTAGGGGTAATATACTGAATACAACCCATGTTTCAGAAGATCCTTTAAAATTCCTTTGCTAATAATTTTTTAAAGAACACTTCACTCTTTCATTATAATTTTATCAATAGTTTTTTTAAAAATGGGAATTAAGAATGCTTAAAAGAAGAGGATGATGGAAAGCTGTGACTTGATGCTGTTAAGATTTTTTTTCATGAGTGAAACTATAAATGAGAGATGTGTTCAAGAAAGCTCTTGGAAGGGCATATAATATGATTTTTATCAACATGGCTTCTGGCCTTGTTTCATTCTCATAAGAACATTGTTATGTATGTTAACTGTGTTTTCTGACAGGAGCAGAATGTATCTTTTCTCATGTATCTATTCTTATGCAAATAAGTGGATCGGAAAATGTGCACACCCTGTTAGCCAATGGGCTTGTTGTATTATTGTTACTGTTACTGTTTATATAGTATATATAAGTCCAAGTTTTGCCCCATCCAAACTGTGTTCAAACCCCACTAATAAAGAGCTGAATTTCACTACTTCACTTGTCTGCTTCTTCATTCCTTGAACACTAAACTGGCGACGAGGATGGGATGGCGTCCCCACACGGCAGCAACATCAGCCCATTTGACCCAGCGCGTCCAGAGAAATGGGCAACATACGAACGCTGATTCCGCCACGCAATGGCATCGCATAAGATCACTGACGAAGACCAGAAGCACTCCTGTTTCCTCACTCAGTGCGGTTCTGAGATGCTTGAGTGGGCAACCCACCTCGTTCTCCCAAGGGACGTGGATATGGTGCCGCTCACAGAAATCATGTCTGCACTGAGGAAACACCTGCAGCCAGAGGTCTTGATCTTCTGTCCAGGGTGACCTTCCACAGAAGGGAGCAGCGACCTGAGGAGTCCATTGCAGACTACGCTGCCGCTCTGCGCATTGCTGCCACCCCATGCAAGTGGGACAACATTGAAGAAGCACTCTGGGACTGTCTGCTGGCCGGCATGAGGGACAAAGATGCTCAATGTCACCTCATGATCAGGAAGATGCTAACTTTCAAGGCTGTCCTAGAAGAGGCGGTAGCATCTGAGGCCACACAGTCTGGCATCAAGCTTTTCCGGCATCGCCACTCCACCACCAGTGGCACCGACTCAGCTGTGCAAGCTCAGCAAAATTCATCTTCATCCTCCTCAGCATTGCCTGGTTCCACCTCTTCATCGGAGTCCAGCAACGCAGAGGGAGAAGTCCGAGCAGTCCGACAAAAGCACCGAGAACACCGTGACGATTGGGAGAAGAAATTCTTTTGCAGGTGCGGAGCACGGCATGACTGCAGGAAGTGCCCCTTCTGCACTGCAGAATGCCACAACTGCGGGTGACGAGGACACATTGCTAAAGTATGCTGACAGCGAAAGCAAAGAACTCCAGCACCTGAGTCCAAGAAGAGTCATCACCACAAAACGTCCATCGCCAAAGTGTCACCAGAGCCTGAGCCGTGCCAAGTGGGCATCGTCAGCAAGCGTTTCTTCACAGACCTGAGCCTGCAGGACGTCCCCTTCAAGATGAAGGTGGATTCAGGTACTACCTTTTCCATAATCCCACAGTGGGAGTTTTTGAGAATTCCCCCTGCCTCTTGGCCAAAGCTCAAATCTTTTAAAACTTCCCTCCAGGATGTGCAAGGTTGCCAGATTCTGGTCCTGGGTGTGGGAAATTTCTTGGTCAAATTCAAAAACATTCGCACCTCCTTGCCATTGGTTGTAGTTAAGCAGGGCACTAACTATCTTATTGGAACCCAATGGTTTAGGCCCCTGGGAATCCGGCTTTCTGGCATTCACGCAATAGACACTGACCCACTCCGGGACGTTTGTGCTGCACATCCTGAGGTGTTCAAAAAGGGTTTAGGGTTATACAAAGGACCCCCTGTGGACTTTGAACTTGACCCAACCATCTGGCCTATTCGGATGAAGCCACTCCGGGTTCCCTTTTCTTTAAAGGAGAAGATAGAAGCTGAGCTGGACAAACTGGTGGGGTGGGGCATCTTAGTGCCGGTGGACTCCGCAGAGTGGGAGACACCAATTGTGACTGCTTTGAAAAGTAACAGGGAGGTCAGGATATGCGCTGACCACAAGTGTATCATCAATAAAGCTATTCGCCTGAACACATATCCTGTGCCCATGGTAAGCCACCTTCTTGCCTCCTTGCATGGAGGAAATTGCTTTGCAAAACTTGACCTTGCCCAGGCTTACCAAAAATTGACTGTGTCTCCTGCTGCTGCCATAGCCCAGATCATAGTAATGCATAGGGGGGCATTTAAGGTAACTCGACTACAATTCGGGGTGAATGTGGGCCCCAGAATATTTCAATCTCTTGTAGAACATATTTTAAAAGGTTTGCCCAGTGTCCTGCCATATTTTGCCAATGTCCTGATTACCTCTAAGGACACCGTCAAACTAGTGGCCAGGCTCGATCGAGTCCTCTCATGTTTCGAAAGGGCCGGTCCATGTCTCAGAAGAGACAAATGTGTGTTTTTGGCACAGGAAGTGGAGTTCCTGGGGTACCGAATTACACCCCAAGGTATCATGCCCTCTGACTCCAAGGTGGCAGCCGTGCGAAATGCACCCAGACCAAAATGTAAAGCTGAATTGCAATCATTTCTATGATTGCTAAACTTCTATCACACTTTTCTCCATCACAGAGCCTCAGTTGCTGAACCATTACATCGGCTTCTTAAGAAAGATACTGTTTGGCACTGGGGACATTGCCAGGAGAAAGTATTCCTAGAACTTAAAAGGCTGCTATCTTCGGATGCTGTATTAGCTCATTTTGATCCTAACAAGGAAGTTGTACTTGTGTGTGATGCATCCCCTGTGGGGGTGGGAGCTGTGTTATGCCATGTACTACATGACGGTAGAGAAACCCCCGTAGCATTCTATTCCCGTTCACTCTCAAAGCCTGAGAAAAATTACGCTCAGACAGACAGGGAGGCATTGGCAATCGTGGCTGGCACTAAGAAATTCCATGATTACCTTTATGGAAGACCTTTTACCATTGTAACTGACCACAAGCCCCTCCTTGGAATCTTTGTGAACAAGAAGCCCACGCCTCAAATTCTGTCCCCAAGGATGTTGCGTTGGGCAATTTTCCTAAATGCATACGATTTTACTTTGGTGCACAGGCCTGGCAAGAACATCAGCCACAATGATGCCCTGACATGTTCTCCACTGCCAGGGGTTGGGGAAGCCGATTGCGAGATCTAAAGTGACCACAATGCGCTCGGCCCCGGTGGGGGCGAAGAGGCCCGCTGGCCATGCCATCGGTCAGTGTTCCGGGCCCCGCCCTGCCCCCTCGCCAGGACTTAAAAGGCGAGGGGGCCTGCCGGGCGAACCACCGCCACTGCGTTCGGCCCCGGTGGGGGCGAAGAGGCCCGCTGGCCACGCCATCGGTCGGCGTTCTGGGCCCCGCCCTGCCCCCTCGCCAGGACTTAAAAGGCGAGGGGGCCTGCTGGGTGAACCACCGCCACTGCGCTCAGCCCCGGTGGGGGCGAAGAAACCCGCTGGCCACGGCATCGGTCGGCGTTTCTGGGCCCCACCCTCCCCCCTCGCCAGGACTTAAAAGGCAAGGGGGCCTGCCGGGTGAACCACCGCTGCTGCGCTCGGCCCCAGTGGGGGCGAAGAGGCCCGCTGGCCATGCCATCGGTCGGCGTTCCGGGCCCCGCCCTGCCCCCTCGCCAGGACTTAAAAGGCGAGGAGGCCTGCCGGGCGAACCACTGCCGCTGCGCTCGGCCCCGGTGGGGGCGAAGAGGCCCGCTGGCCATGCCATCGGTCGGCGTTCCGGGCCCCGCCCTCCCCCCTCGCCAGGACTTAAAAGGCGAGGGGGCCTGCCGGGTGAACCACCGCCGCTGCGCTCGGCCCCGGTGGGGGCGAAGAGGCCCGGTGGCCATGCCATCACTTGGCCTTTCTGGGCCCTGTCCTCCCCTTCATAAGACTCTGAAGACAGGGTTTTTTTTTGTGGGTGGTTTCGGTAGAATTGTTTTCTATTCTGATGTGGTGCTGATATTTTGCATTTTGTGGATTGTTTTGCTTTATATTGTGATTTGTGTCATTTTATTTACTTGAAACATTGTATTTATTATTGTATTTTGAACATTGTATCTTGTTTCTTATATGTAAACCCCTTGGGTTGCCCTGGGGTCATTTATATGTTGTTAGCCGCCCAGAGTCGGCCATGTGTTGAGTAGGGTGGGATATAAATTGAATAAATTGAATAATTGAATTATGATTGAGGCTTTCAACTCACCCCCAGTCGTCCCCTCAGATATAGCCAAGGCTATGGCCAGGGATGTAACATTGACTAAAGTAATGCCTTGGGTACAAAAAGGCTTGCCTGTCTCTCCTCTAGCCGAGGAATTCAGAACATTCCACCACAAGCGTTTGGAACTGTCAGTGGAACAAGGTTGCCTTCTATGGGGCCAGAGGGTGGTCATTCCTGTCACTCTCAGGAAAAAGGTTTTACATCTACTTCACACAAGTCACCCGGGAATTGTCCATTCCAAAGCCCTTGCCCACAGCTACTTTTGTTGGCCTCAACTGGATCAAGACATAGAACAAATGGTTGGCACTTGTGCCAGTTGTCAGTCCTCTCACCCAAAGCAATCCCACCTTCCCTCTCAGGAATGGGATTCTGCTCGGGGCCCGTGGTCCAGGTTGCACATAGATTTTGCAGGTCCATTTTGGGGTGCCCTATTTTTGTTGGTTGTGGATTCATTCTCTAAGTGGCTGGAAGTGATTAGGGTGCCTAATATCACTTCAGCCACCACGATAATGCACCTAAGAATGGTTTGCAGCATTTGGACTTCCAGATGTGCTGGTGTCCAACAACGCGTCCACGTTTACATCTGCAGAATTCCAATCCTTCATGGAAAGGAATGCAATTAGGCACATCACTGCCACCCCATTCCACCTGGCCACCAATGGCCAGGTGGAGCAGCAGGTGCGCACAACTAAAGATGCACTTCGGCATATGGGTGAAGCGGATTTGGAGCTCCAGTTATGCCAGTTTCTTTTCACATATAGGCTCACCCCCCTTGCCTCAGGGCTGTCCCCTGCTGAATTACTCCAGCGAAGAAAACTGTCATCCTTGCTGGACAGATTGGATCCCTCTAGGGTAGAGGACAAAAGCACAAATATAGCAATCCAACACCAGAAGGGTTTCTTGTCCGGAGACCCTGTACATTGCCGCAATTATGCAGCTAGTGGCCCTATGTGGGTGCCTGGGTTTGTGATCGATGAAACTGGTCCTGTTTCTTACAGAATTGAAACAGCCACTGGTCTGATCTGGAGGAGGCACACGGATCAATTGAGACCCAGAGTACTGGACCCACAAGACGAATACAAACAATCAACGCTACGGTTGACCCTCACCCATTTAAACCCAGAGGGCAGAGGTAATAGACAGCAGCCAGCCAACATTGACCCAGAGGTGCGTTTTAAGGACCGACTTCAAGGAGAATTTGTGGAATGCTCCCCTACTCTGGCCCGGTGTACCCCTACACTGTCCCAGCCTAGCACTCTGGATTCCTTTATTGATGATGACCAATTTTGTTTAGAGTCACCCACCACTCTCAGTTCACACAGGAGGGACCCTGAGTTGTCTTAATCATCCACAGAATTAGATTTTGGTTTTGAGCGATCCCCTGCTCCTCCATCTGACAAATGGGGCTTTAATTTGGGTTTACAATCCTCCCCCTCTAGTCAATCCCTCACTCCAGTCAGGTCGCCCATCCTACAAGCCCCTGAGCCGGCTCAGCCAAGCGTCCAACCCAGAAGGGAAACTAGACCACCATCCTGGTTAAAGGATTTTGTTTTTACCTAGGGGGGGAAGAATGTTATGTATGTTAACTGTGTTTTCTGACAGGAGCAGAACATATCTTTTCTCATGTATCTATTCTTATGCAAATTAGTGGATCGAAAATGTGCACACTCTGTTAGCCAATGGGCTTGTTGTATTATTGTTACTGTTACTGTTTATAGTGTTTATAAGTCCGAGTTTTGCCCCATCCAAATTGTGTTCAAACCCCACTAATAAAGAGCTGAAATTCACTACTTCACTCGTCTGCTTCTTCATTCCTTGAACACTAAAAATATAAGAACAGCCTTTCTGGAACAGTCCAGCATTCTGTCAAACACAGTAGCTCACCATTTGCTTCAGAGTATTCCCAAGCAGATGCCTTCACCTGCTTAGGATTCCCTGGAAATGGCATTGAGAGATATCCTGCCTATCTCTCCAACCTGGAGGTTGTCCTTAGGTATCCATAATTATAGCCATTGATACCCTTGTCCTCCATGAATTTGTCTAATCCTTTCTTAAAGCTGTCAAGAATGACAGCTGTCACCACTTCTTCTGGCAGGGAGTTCCATAGACCAGTGATCCTCTGGGTGAAAAAGTACTTTCTCTTATTTGTTTGAAAACTAGTATCTAAAACTAGTTTGAGAACTAGTACCCAAAATTAGTTTGAGAACTAGTACCCAAAAGTTTCATGGAGTGCCCCCTAGTTCTAGTGTTGTGTGATAGGGAAAACAGTTTTTCGTTACGTTTTCCAAAAAAAATCTTAAAAGCATCAAGTCACAACTTTGCATCATCCTCTTCTTTTAAGTTCCCATTAAAGAACTTCTTGTATGCTAGTAAGCATTTACTAGTGTCAGGAAAAGATAGTATTGGATGCTACAGAATGTCTTGGAATATAACTCGCAGAATTCCACATTGGCTATGGTGGTTGAAAAGATTCTGGGAGATGTAGTGTGGAAGCATTAGTATCCCTAGCTATTTTCCCTTGCTCGAAAGCCAGTCGTATCCGACTCTAGGGTTCAGTGCACATCTCTGTTTCAAAGACAAAGAGCCAGCACTGTCTGCTTCTGCAGACGTTTCCATGGTCATGTGGCAGGCACGAAGTGCTGTTACCTTCCCACCGAAGTGTTCCCTATTTATCTACTTGCAATTTCTTCCTTTTAAACTGCTAAGTTGGCAGGAGCTGGGACAAAGACGGGAACTCATTCCATCCTGCAGTACTCTGGAATCGAACTGCTGACCTTCCGCCTCCCAGTCAGCGTCTTAGCCACTTAAACTTTGGCTCTGACTCAACGTTGTTTGTAGAATATTGTTATAGCTATTTGCGGTTGCTGAGATGAAGGGTTAGTTACTTGTTGGCTTCCCTTTTCCGTCAAACTAGGCAAAATGTAGCCCTAACCTTTCCAAAGCATAACTGCTGCTACACGATACATACATATTTCTGTGGTTAGTATAAGGGAAAATTAGAATTTGGGAAGGGCCCATAGAGACTACAAAGAATAATGCTAAACCTGTGAACAAATCTCAAAGCACAAAATGGAAAACCCAATAATGAGAAACAGGTGATTTTCTCAAATAAATGTCACTGCACAGGATTTCTTAAAACTTGAACACATTCCTTCACAAAGACTTAAGCGTATGTAAAGGAAGTAAAAAAATAAAAAGTAAAACCAGGGAAAGCGGCTTGTTGTAACTGAGTTGGCTATAAAAAGTATGTGTTTCCATTAAATGTAGCTAACCATTAGTATGAAATGTATTGGTTTGGGTGTGTGTTTGTGTGTATAGCACAATGGTTGGCAAAACTTTTGAGCTAAGCTGTTATAATGTAAACTTCCATCTCTGACCTACCACATATAGTTAATAAAGATAATGTTGTGTGAGAGGGATCCTGAGACTTCTTACATGGAAAACAGTCAAATTGAAGTAACAGGCAAGAACGTTCCAGTTGAATACCATTATACAGTACATTCTTTGAAAGGGTTCCTCGTGTGATCTGTTGACTTTCAGATTCTGCAAAGACTTGTGTTTTATTCTAAGCATGTGTACATAACTAAATGCAGCTAGAGCAACACCAAAACCAGAAGTGTTGCCAATTGTCTGCTTTTCTTCATGTTTAACAGCTATTTATCTCACAGAATCACCGACATACAGAGCTGGAAGATACCTCAAGGGTTACTGAGTACAATGTACTGCCATAGTACATAATCCACAACAAATGCAAGCGTGGTGCCAAAATGGCCACCGCGCTCTTTGCCCCCCCCCCGGATGCAGACATCCGGGCTAGTTAGGGGCATGGCCACCCCTCTATAAAAGGGGTGGCCACGAGGCAGCCGCGTTGTCATTTTGTGAGAAGCGACGGAGCAGAGAAGTTCACTCCGACATTTCTTTCCCTTGGCTTCGCTTGTTCATCGGAGGATATCCTTTAGAATTTGCGGGATATCGCTCCGACGCTGCTTCCTGCTTGGGTGGCTATGGCACCCAAGCGTAAGGCCCAAGCGGCCCCCAGGCCGTGACCTAGGGGGAGGGCTCGGCCCACCCCTCGACCTCCTCGGGGCAGCCACTGGGCTGGTGGGCTCGGGCGGCCGCCCCACAGGGGGGTGGCAGGGTCATCATACCCACTGCCACCAATGAGGGTGACCAGGCCTCTGCCTACCCGCCCATTCACAGGACTCGGGCGGGGGCTGCACAGGCTGGCTCACCTGGGGTTTCTACCCCTGTTCCACCTTTGCCCGGTTTGGGGCTCAGTGGCCCACCCGGGCACGGTGCGGGATTGCGCCCCACCATTCTACCGGCCCCTCATGGGCCGGATTATTGGCCATGGCCCTATTCTGGCCAGGGATTGTCACACGGGTTGATCCCTCAACCCGCTCAGAAATTACCCGGTGGGCCGTCTGGCCCATCCGGCCCACCTTATCCTGGTGGGTCTGACACTGTGGATGCTCTCTTTGCCCACATATCGGCACTCGAGGCATCAATGGGCATTGCTCCACCACCTTCGGCCGCTCAGTGGGCCGCCAACAGGGTTGAGCTGCTGGAGGCTATCAGGCCAGCGCAGGCCGGCACCTCGCAGCTCCCCATCAGGCCATTACAACAAGGCTTTCCACCAGGGATTGGTCCTGCTTGGCAGGGGCGCATTGGGACCCAGAGCTCGATGGCCATCGTGAGACCCGACGCCCACCACGGGCCGGAACCCCCAGTGGGGGCGGCCCATGGGGGTGCACTGAATGAGTATCCTGGTCAAGTTAGTACACAGGAGACATTAGCTAATGCTGGGGGGGGGGGTGTACAGTGGCCATGGCCGCAGCAAGTTACTGCGGGAGGGCAGTTTAATCCACACTGTCCTGTTACTTCCTGGGTGCTCAATTATCCCCCAGTTATTGCAGAGGTGGCCGCCCCTACAAGTACACCTAACTTCTCGGGGGTCCTACAGGGCCCAGTATGGGTACCCCCAATTCAATCCGTGCCAATGGCGGCCTTGCCGATGGCCGGTTACTCCCTACCCCTGGGTGACCATTTATCCCAGGCTACTAGGGAGAAGATATGGCGTGGCGAATACGTTGACATTTTCACCCTCCTGAACCGTGAGCCCACTAAGGAGGAGAGGGAGGGGCAGGATGACAGGGACAAGGAGTTGTCCCGTCGTTGTAAGCCACCTTGGTTTTCCAGCCTATCTAATTTATATGGCAGTATACCTGAGGGCTCGTCCTGATTTGGCTATACCAATGGTCCAGTACCTGGACAATATTTACCGGGCCATGGTTGATTTCCCTGGCCCGTCATGGTTGGCCTATGACGAAGAATTTAGGATGAGGGCGGCCCTTCACCCTGAGATGAGGTGGGACGAGCCCTGCCAGCAGTTGTGGCTGCTGTACGTGATCCCCACATGGCCAGCGCCTGGTGACCGGTACCACTGTGGCCATGCTGTACAGCAGGCAGCTACTACACAGACTCCCCGCCAGCCGGCGGGGCAGGGGGTTCCAGCCCGCCTGCTGTGTTGAAGATTCTCCGCCAACGGAGTGTGCAACAAGCGCCAGTGTAGATACAGGCACGAGTGCCCTTCTTGTTCTGGCCCCCATGCCGCCTCCGCATGCCAGTGGACTGGTGGGTCACGAGGCAGAGGAAGGGGTCTTCAGGGGCCGGCCAGAGCTCCCTCTGATGGTGCTACCCATTCAAAAGGCCCCCTCCCCAATTAATGTCCCAGTGCTCGAACGATGGCTGCGCGATTATCCTAGATGGGATGATACGTTATACCTGCTTGAGGGCTTCCAGATTGGCTTCCGCATACCCTTTCAAGGTGTTCGTGGGCCTCAGGACGCCCCGCAACTACTGTCTCTCAGGGGTAATGAGAACATTGCTGCGGAGCAGATAGCCAAGGAGGTTAAGGCACAGAGGGTGGCAGGGCCATTTGACGAACCCCCATATCCTAACTTAAAGGTGTCCCCTCTGGGTTTAGTTCCTAAGAAGTCTCCGGGTGAATTCCGTCTAATTCATGACCTCTCTTACCCTGTGGGTTTCTCGGTCAATGATGCTATACCCGATGACCTTTGCTCTGTCAGGTATACGTCCTTTGACCAGGCCTTACAGATGGTATGCTCGTGCGGTCCCGGGGCACTATTGGCAAAGTGTGATATCAAATCGGCATTCCGATTGTTGCCAGTGCACCCGGATGACTTTGAGCTGTTAGGTTTTTGTTTTCGGGGCAAGTTTTATGTGGACAAGGCCATGCCTTTTGGCTGTTCAATTTCCTGTTCTGCCTTCGAACGATTTAGCACATTCCTCCACTGGGCTTTTGTTTGTAGGTCGGGATCCCGGTCTGTAGCCCACTACCTCGATGATTTTTTGTTCGGGGGTGGACATGACACCAGCACGTGTGCACACCTGCTCACCATGTTTCAGGTGCTTATGCGGGAACTGGGCATCTCCCTAGCACCTGAAAAGACAGAGGGCCCAGCCACCACCCTTACCTTTTTAGGTATTCAAATCGACACTGTCGCTCAGACATCCAGGTTGCCTATGGAAAAGGTGACTAGGATCTCTGATGCAATTTTAGCAATGCTTGCCAAGCGTAAGGTTTCTCTCCGGGAGTTTCAGGTGCTCCACGGCCACCTCAACTTCGCCTGTGGGGTAGTGACCCCAGGTAGAGCCTTTGCCAGGCGTCTGTGTGACGCTATGGTGGGCCTTTCTAAACGACACCACAGGGTACGGCTGACTAGGGGTTTATGAGCGGACCTTTTGGTTTGGCTCACATTCCTACAGGACTTTAATGGTGTCTCCTTTTGGAGATCTGAGCTTATGGTCAGCCCTCATTTCCAAGTACAGTCGGATGCCTCCGGCTCCCTGGGTTATGGGATTTATTTTGAAGGACAGTGGGCCTATGGTCAATGGCCTCAGTCATGGCAGGGCACGGATCGTTTATGCGATCGTACGTTCCTGGAGTTTTTTCCAATTTTGGGGGCCCTTATGCTCTGGGGAGACAGGTGGGCTAATTCGGTAGTTCACTTTTGGTGTGACAATGCTGCGGTGGTGCACATTGTCAACGCCCAAACATCCAAATCCCCCAGAGTCATGGCCTTAGTACGCCAATTTGTTCTTAGGTAATTGCTCCTTAATATGCTCTTCAGGGCCAGACATGTGCCAGGCATTAATAACAATAATGCTGACGCTTTATCCCGCCTGCAGATCTCCCGGTTCCATGCCTTGGATCCAGATGCAGAGGAACTTCCCTCTCCACTCCCGGCTGAGATTTGGACATTTGGCGAGGAGAGGTGAACCGGGCAATTGGCATGTCTTTGGCAACTCTCACGCGTAAGGCGTATATACATGCACTCCTCCAATTTAGGACCTTTTGCGGACAAAGGCAGTTGCCCGAAACGTGGCCGATACCGGTCGACCAGATTTTACAGTATATGGTGCACCTTCATGATCAGGGGCTGGCCCCACACACTATCGCCGCCAGGCTATCTGCCTTGGCATTTATGGCCAAGGCACGGGGCTTCACTGACTGCGTGAATGACTTCCGCATACGCCACGTATTGGAAGGGTGGACACGTGAGTGTGGCTGCCGCCCGGACACATGTCACCCTGTTTCACCAGATGTTCTGACCCACCTTGCACGAGGTTGGCATAGACTGTGTTACGATAGGTATGAGGAGGCTCTTTTTCACGCAGCTACCACCGTAGCTTTCTTTGGAGCTATCCGAATCAGTGAGCTGGTCCCATTGTCAAAGGGGGACTTGTCTCGTAGGACACTGGAACTCAACGATGTCTCTATCAACCAGGAGTGGGCCCAGTTGAGGATTCGTTCCTCAAAGGCCGATCAGCATGGAGTAGGCAGTGGTGTTAGACTGCTACGATGTACATTTGCTGACATCTGTCCGGTTGGTGCCCTACATGCATTTTTGGCAGTGCGTGGCACGCGCCCTGGCCCATTTTTCTGCCACCAGGATGGGTCTCCCCTTACCAAATTTCAGTTTTGGAGGGTGACCGGTATGGCACTTCACAGTGTCGGCCTCCCTGGGGCTCGTTATGGCACCCATTCATTCAGGATAGGCGCCGCTTCAACTGCGGCTGTGTTCAGGTACTCTGAGGCTGATATATGTCAGATGGGCAGGTGGGGGTCCGCACATTTTTCCTTATATGTACGTCCCCTCACCGTATGAGTGCCAGTTATGTCCTTAATTCCTTCTCCTTCTTTTACAGACCCTGTGTGTCTACGCACACCGGTGGCAGTGTGACTGGTGGGCCACAGGTACATGCTCTGGGCGGCACAGTATGCTGCAGCGACGGAGTGGGGACCCCATCTCGGGCTGCGTGCATCTGCACGCATGCGGTGGTATGGTATGCGTGGCATGAGATGGCGGGAACTGTTGCCATTCCTGATGTCCATCAGGGATGCTGGACCGCCTGATGTCCTGATTCTGCACCTCGGCGGCAATGATCTAGCACAGATCACTGGCCTTTCTTTAAAAATGTTGGTGTACAGTGACGTGGCGTTTTTACATCATCTATGGCCGTACACACGGTTGCTATGGTCTGACATCGTGCCGAGACAGTGTTATAGAGGAGGCATGGACCTCCGTGGTCTGGACCATGCCCGGCGGTCAGTGAACAGGGCCGTTGCCCGGTTTTTTGTTGAGAATGGCTTGGGGACAGCTATTCAACACCCGGGGATAGGGTTGCAGGATTTTGACCTGTATGCAGGAGATGGGGTCCACCTGTCGGCTAGAGGTATGAACCTCTTTCTGGAGGATGTGCAAGCTGACAGTGACCGAGCTGACATTCTGGGGGGGGGGGGGAGTGAGTCATCATGGATGCTTCCCCGTGTGGCGGGTAGCACTGGTAAGGTAAAGATTTATGACACATAGGTATCTGGCAGGTTCACAATTGACTGGCCAACACGTAGATAGGTACAGGGGAAACGGGATTGGCTGGTCAAGGGCGAACCATGAAAGGGGTGATGTCAGGAGCTTCACCTTGATATTTGAACGGATACATGTCATAGGGTGGGGTCAGTAGATAGTATATTGACTCCAGTCAACAATTTGTTTGTGTCAACAAACAAATTGATACAAATTGATACATGTAGCCAATTTCCATTGGCATTTTGGGTGGAACCTTACCAGTGCTACTGAGGCCTACTTGCCTTAAAGAATTACAATTGGATGATTACACCAATTGAAAGTTATAATTCGGACTAGGGCATTATTCAATAAAAGTGGCCCAATGCCTTTAATCCAAATACCGGTGTCTGAGTCTTTATTGGGTTGGTGCGCCTGCAAAGCATTCCTGAAAGATACTCAGCTAACCTCTTTTTAATACTTCCAACAATGGAGCTGTTCACTCCATTGGTGTACAAGTGTTACTGTTAAGAAGTTCTCTTTTCTTACAAATTGAATCTATTACTTTCGATCCCTTCTACTTGAACTATAAAAAAAGCTTGCTCCATATCCCACACGACAATTCTTCCAATATTTAAAGACCATTTCATCTCTCAGTCTATTCTTCTCTAAATATACCTAGCTTCTTCAAATGCATCTCATAGGTGCTTGGTTTGTAGAAGGTGAGTATCATCAGGGATTTCCTGTTCAGGAGTGGGCAAAGCTGGGCAATGCACTGCATATGATGAAAGCTAGACGTGGCCATGGATGATATTTGAAGCTCCATAGAGAGAGTCAGGTCAAATTGCACATCCAGATTAGGTACACTCGCCCTAAGAGGGAGTGTCGGGCCTCTCAGAGTGAGGGAGATTCTCTCAACCTGAGACCGGTTACCCTCAACTAGCATGATCTCTGTTGATTCAGTTTCAGTTTATTATCCTTCATCCATTCCATGCCTGCCTTCAGGCATCTCTTCAATGTGTGAATAGCATCCAAAGCTGTAGCAAGGAAGGAGAGATAAAGTTGTATATCATTAGCTTACTGATGAAAGTGAACTCAAATCTCCTGATTACTTCACCCAGTGGCCTTACGTGGATATGAAAAAACAGCATAGGGGAGATAGCCAACCTCTGAAGTATTCCATATTGTTGTACCTAAGGATACAACAATTCTTCCTCCAACTGTACTCTCAGAACATTCTCCCCAAGGAAGGACAGGAGCCAGGCCAAAGCCTTGGCACCAGTGCCCAACCCTGAGAGCCTGTCCAGGAAGATACTGTGGTTGACGGTATCCAAGGCTGCTGAGAGATCCAAGAGGGTCAACAAGGAGGTACTCATGCTGTTTCAGTCTATGTTGAGACCTGAACCCAGACTGGAATGGATTGAGGTATCCAGTACTCTCCAGGAATGCCACCTAGCCTATCTGCCAGCATCTTATCTACCAGCTTGCCCCCTCCCCCAAAGGATGTTGGTGGCTGGATGATAGTTGTTAAGATTGTTGGCTGACAACTTTTATTTTCTTTGGGAGGGGATAGATGATTGTCGAGCAGGCAGGATACCCTTCCACAGAGATGTGGAAGGGTTTCCATCCCAGTACACCCTGGACCCATCCCAGTATACCCTCAATAGCAGCTTTCATTAACCAGGATGGACAGGGACCTAGCAGAGAGGTAGTGGCCCTAAAGCTAGCAAGCATCCTGAAGAGTTCCTGCAATGCTACCTGCTGAAACTGCTCCAGCAAAAGTGGACCCGACAGTACACTAGACATTTCTCATTGATTAACTGCAATGACTTTGTAGTCCAGGAGCCTCTGGATGATATCAACCTTGATCTGCCAAGAGATTACAGTTGGTTATGTTAAGTAAAAGCCCAACCGAATGCTATGATACAGATAATCCTTCTTAAATTGTAGCAGATAGAAATGGAACACACAGTACTCTTGGCCCTTCTATAGTGCACGCTTGAACTCTGCAGTTCCACTTATAAACAGATTTTTCCCTGGAGCCATGGCTGGCCACTGGAGCTGCTGTTAATGGGAAGGCTGGGCTCCTGTGGCACATCCATGGTGGTGACAGTGGCAGACAAAAGTGTGGACAACCAGAACAGCATCAGCAGAACCCAGATATGGCATGCTTGCAGCCTAGCTGCTAGAAAAATGAAGAAATGACAGATGTAGGTACATATGCAGGTTGACCCAGAACAATGTGGATTTTCAACTGCACAGAGGTGTGGGCTCAACACTCCAATCCCCACATTGTTTAATGGTTAATCTGTATTCCATATGAGGTCTGACTGAAGCAGAATTGAGTGTTACTATTATTTCCCATTGCTTCTTGGCCTTTTGGCTAAGATCAAGTGTAGTGTATTAATTATCCTCTCCCCAGGCCTGGAATCTCCACTGACTACATATTCAGCAAAATCAAATTCAGGTTGGACACCCTTAACCAGAGGTGCAACACCAATAGCTGCGCATGCAGAGATCCCATGCTTGAATGGACAGCAGTTTAAATTTTCTCCTATCTGGCTTTGGTCTGCTAGAACTGTAAACATTTGATTGCCCTTAGAAAGTCCTTCAGTAAGGCATTGTTCTGGGACAATCCTGTTGGCTTCAATGAAACAATTCTTGAATAAATGGTCCGAGGACTGAATTCTTAATTTGTCTGATCTTCCATTTCCTTATCTGTAGTATGGGAATAATAACACCTATTGCTCTGAGTGATGCAAGCATAAATTAACATTTGTAAAGCCAGCTGATCTCCTGGGATGGACAATGCTGTTTAAATGGATGGTTTGCCTGCTGATTAAATGCTTCTTTGGACTGATTAATTAGGTATGTTGTCACTTCTTCCTACTTTCTTAACTCTCTTGCTTTCTCAAAGTAGCAGCATACTTGGCATGCACTCAAAGACCACAACCTGGCTTAGAACAAATCACTGAATGTTTTCTCATCAGTACATGGGTCCTGTTCCCATCATTAACTTTTGAATGAGCTACTGAACTACAGCAGCTTCGCCAAAATGTTTCTTGAATCACATGCGATGTTGTCAATTTTAGGCACTGAATTTTCCAGACAATGAAATGTGAGAGGAAGAGGCGCTTGGGAGTTCAACAGAAAATGTTGGAATTATTACAATGATTCAATATATAGTGAAACTGTCATACATAATAATACAAGGATGGGCAAATCTGGAGGGTCTTTGTCCAACCTAGGGCTTATCAGGGCTTTATCACCTGTCCAAAGTGGGTGAAATAAATGGGACATACAGTTTATGTACTTTTTGTGTATGAGAGTTTGCTTTCTTTTTTGAAAGGGTTTTTAAGTTGTGTGGTTCCTGTATCAAAACCACTACTCTTGGAGGGACAGCATGGGTGTCACCCTTTCGAGTAAGGCCACCCTTACTCGAAAGCCATTGTATCTGACTCTAGGGTTCAGTGCTCATCTCTGTTTATAGCCACCCAGCATTGTCTGTGTCTGCAGATATTTCCGTGGATATGTGGCAGACATGACTAGACACCAACATGGCAATGAGGGTAGCAAAATTTACTGCAAATACATTCCTGTGGCTCCTGTAGCAACAGCCCAATTTTAATGCAAAGCCACTGATCTTGGAGGCTTCCTAGTGTTCAAAATGATTTTTAAAAGATGTTTTTCAGTGGGAGTGCATGGCAATGCTACATGTATGGCACCCTGGAAAGCATAAGATGACTTTCTGAGCCACTCCATCAGCAACATATGGGTTTGTTTATTTGTTTGTTTGATAATGTCAGAGGGCTTAGCAGCCCCGGAGGAGCTGGGTCTTACCTGATATTAGCAGAGCTTTGGTGTCTATTCCGCCCCTCCTGTCACTATACAATTGTTTGATAATTAAGGGGGGAAACTTCCAAAGATAATATGTGTCATCAAATTACATTCATAAACTGTGGGGGTGTTTTTTTTTAAAAAAAGGATGGAATTAAAGAACCATCAGCAGAATAGATAAAGGAGTGTTACAGCACAAGAAACAGTGGAGATACAAGGCCATAGCAAACCAATGCACAATTTTGATTTGACAGCACATAACAATAAGATCACATATGATGAAGATGGATCAAGCCCATTGTGGTGAAAATTAGACATTCCACTGGCTGTAATGGCAAAGTCTAGAAAAATACTTTCACCACCAGGAAATCAAGAGGGTCACAGAAACCACACAGAGGCACTGAATTACACTTCTGGTGCTTCAATGGATAGCCTACAACAGCTAGTTAGGACTGGCCTGTTCCCTAAACAGATTTGAAGCATTTATTGATTTGTGATTATTATTTCTTCTTTATGCTGCCTCTTACATTAAGAAGGGGAGCGGAAAAACACTCCATGAATTCTTAAACACACATTATTGGCCCAGTGAAATCAGAGCACACTGGCGAAAATGCAGTTAGCAGTGGGTGTAAATTGTCTGGAAGTCATAAATTAAAACTAAAGAGTTCAAATATGATATAAAATCATTTAATCTGAATGATTTATGCTCATTCTCAGATGCAATTATTTACTAACGCTTCTGTTTATTGCTCTTTTGACTTTTTTAATTACTGTATTCCAAAAATTCAATTACAGAGTGTAGTATATAGTTCAAGCAATAGTATTGTAAATAAAAGGGAACCAATTAATAATGTGCTTAGTCTAGCAGAGCTAAATCAGGTGTAATACAAAACGCCTTGAAAGTTGATCAAGGTTGGGGGAATTAAAAAGAAAAGATCTCATCTAATTGTACTGTAGCTCAGACATTGGGAGAAGTAATTGTTGTTGATGTTGCTCTTCTTCTTCTGCTGCTGCTGCTGATCTTTGCAGGCGCACCCCCCAATAAAGGACTCAGACACTGATAAAAGTGGATAACGGCATTGGGCCACATTTATTGATTCATGCCCTAGTCCGAATTATAAATTTCTATTGGTAATTGACCAATCATAATTCTTAAGGCAAGCAGGCCGAAGTAACACTGGTAAGGTACCACCCAAAACTGCCAACGGCAATTGCTACAATGTATCCATTTGTATCAATTTGTTTGTTGACAACAAACAAATTGTTGACCGTAGTCAATATCTAACTAATGACCCCACCCTCTGACGCGTATCCGTAAAATCACGGGGTGATGCATGCTGTCTAGCTATAGCCATCACCCCGTCCCCTAGTTCGTCGTTGACCGGACAACGTTTAACCAACTTATGCCTGTCTAGTGTTGTCCAGTCAATTGCGAACTTGCCGGATACCTGTGGGTCATAATGTTTACCTTACCAGTGCTACCCGCCCATGTGACCAAAGTCAACAGCAGCAACAGAAAAACCCCTATGTCAAACCATAGCAACAGTGTGGGATGGGTGAAAAAACCAGGACCCGGAAGCCAATATGGGTCCCGGCCAAAAATTCCCACCCGGCCCCGAAGCGACCAAAACATCACACTGTTAACTAGGGAGGGGGTGGAGGGGAAAAACTTCTCCGCTCCGTCGCTTCGCAAAATGGCAGCTCGGCTGCCTCGTGGCCACCCCTTTTATCAGGGAGCTGGCCACGCCCCTAACTACCCGGATGCCTTCGTCCGGTGGGGGGCCCCCCGCAAAGAGCGCGGCGGCCATTTTGGCGCCGCGCTTGCATTGCAGGCGCACCCCCCAATAAAGGACTCAGACACTGATAAAAGTGGATAACGGCATTGGGCCACATTTATTGATTCATGCCCTAGTCCGAATTATAAATTTCTATTGGTAATTGACCAATCATAATTCTTAAGGCAAGCAGGCCGAAGTAACACTGGTAAGGTACCACCCAAAATTGCCAACGGCAATTGCTACAATGTATCCATTTGTATCAATTTGTTTGTTGACAACAAACAAATTGTTGACCGTAGTCAATATCTAACTAATGACCCCACCCTCTGACGCGTATCCGTAAAATCACGGGGTGATGCATGCTGTCTAGCTATAGCCATCACCCCGTCGCCTAGTTCGTCGTTGACCGGACAACGTTTAACCAACTTATGCCTGTCTAGTGTTGTCCAGTCAATTGCGAACTTGCCGGATACCTGTGGGTCATAATGTTTACCTTACCAGTGCTACCCGCCACACGGAGGGGCTTCAAAGAAGGCTCGACGCCCCCCCCAGACCGTCAGCTCGGTCAACAGGCCTGCTCGCCAATCACCCAACAGGAGGTCCATACCTCCTCGCGACAGATGGACCCCATCCCCTGCATACAAGTCATAATTTTGTAGGCTAATAGCGGGGTGACGACTGACCCTCCCCCAAGCCCTGTCGACAAGGAACCGCGCCACTGCCCTATTCACCATGCGTCTAGCGCGGTCAAGGGCCAGGAGGTCAACACCCCCTCTGTAGGAATGGCGCGGGACCATGTCCGACCAAACAAGGGTTGTAGCGGGCCAGACGTAATGCAGGTAGGCGAGGTCCTCGCAAATCGCATGCTTCAGCGATAAGCCGGTGACCTGGCCCAAATCATTGCCCCCCAGGTGTATGATCAGAATGTCAGGCGGGTCAGCATTCTGGCCTGAAAAAAGGAAAGGCCGCAGCTCCCGCCATAACATCCCGGGCTTACCATGCCATGTGAGACTTGCGTATGCACCCAGTCCCAGTCGGGGTCCCCACTCTGTCGCCGCAGCGTAACGCGCTGCCCTGTGCACGTAGCTATGGCCCACCAGCCATACTGTCACCGGTGTAATACGACACCCAGGGTCTGTAAAGAAAAATGAGGAAAAGAAGGTAAGGTGACTGAATTGGTACTCACGGCGGAGGTGGGTGCACATAAAACTGAAAACATTGCGAACCCCACCTTCCCATGCTGCGTATGTCAGCCCCGGAGTACCCAAAAGCAGCTGCGGTTGAGGCCGCCCCTATATGGAATGAATGGGTGCCATAGCGGGCACCTGGGAGGCCCACACTGGCCAGCACTTTGCCCGTCACCTTCCAAAATTGAAATTTAGTAAGGGGAGACCCATCTTGGTGACAGAAAAACGGGCCATGGTGCGTGCCACGCAGTGCAAGGAACTCCTGTAGGGCACCAACCGGACAAATGTCTGCCAAAGAACACCGTAGCAGTCGCACACCACTGCCTACGCCATGCTGATCCGTCTTAGAGGAGCGTATCCTCAACTGAGCCCAGTCTTTGGCCACACAGACATCCTCGAGTTCCAGTGCCCTACGACTTGCATCCGCCTTAGACAGCATCACAAGCTCGCTGATGCGGAGCGCTCCAAAAAATGCCACCGTTGTGGCTGCATGAAATAGGGCTGCCTCATATGTATCAAAACAGAGGCAAGGCCAGCCCCGGGCCAACTGGGTAAGAACCCCTGGGGAAATCGGGTGGTGGTCGTCCGGGCAACGCCCGCGCTCGCGCACCCACCCCTCCAAAACATGTCTCACACGGAAGTCAGAGGTGCTGTCCACATGACCTCCCACTTTGGCCATAAAAGCCAACGCTGAAAGCTTAGATGCTATGGTGCGAGGTGCAAGGCCCTGAGCATGCAGGTAAACCATGAACCGCAGAACATGGGTTACCGGGATCGGCCAGGTTCCTGGCAGTTGAAATTGGGTACAGAATGCCCTGAAAGAATTAATTGCGTGGTGATACGCCTTACGCGTGCGTGGCGCTAGCGACAGGCCAATCGCCCGGTTCACCTCTCCTTGCCAATGGTCCATATCTCCTCCGGGAGTGGCGAGGGAAATTCCTCCGCATCCGGGGCCAAGGCACGGAACCGGGAGATCTGTAGGCAGGACAAAGCGTCAGCAATATCATTATTAACCCCTGGGACATGCCTGGCCCTGAACAGGACATTGAGGCGCAGGCTGCGCAACACAAACTGGCGCACTAGGTCCATAACCCTGGGCGATTTAGAAGTCTGTGCATTGACAATGTGGACCACAGCCGCATTGTCACACCAGAAATGCACGACCGAGTTGGCCCACTCCTTGCCCCATAGCATCAAAGCACCCAGGATAGGGAAAAACTCCAGATATGTGAGATCACGCAGGCGACCCGTGCCTGCCCAGGCCGGTGGCCACCCACCATAGGCCCACTTCCCATTGAAGTACATCCCATAACCCAGGGATCCCGAGGCATCAGACTGAATCTGAAAATGAGGGGAAGCCAGGAGGTCATTCCTCCAAAATGAGACCCCATTGAACTCCCTCAGGAACTGTAACCAAACAAGCATGTCTGCCCTGATACCCCGGGTAAGCCGAACCCTATGGTGAGGCCTGGATAATCCCGCCATGGCATCGCACAAGCGCCGGGCAAAAGCCCTGCCCGGTGCGACCACTCTGCAAGCGAAATTAAGGTGACCATGTAGCACCTGCAGTTCTCTCAGTGATGCCTTGCGCATGGCCAGCAAGTCCGAGATAAGGGCCACAATCCTTGACACCTTATCCCCCGGTAACCTAGAAGCCTGCGCTATCGTGTCAATCTCCACCCCCAGGAACACTAGCTGGGTAGATGGGCCCTCGGTCTTTTCGGGCGCTAAAGGGACACCGAGTTCCTCCATTAGCGTCTGAAATGTGTTGAGGAGACGTGTACACGTGTCCCAGCCCCGTTCACCCCCGAATAAAAAGTCATCCAGGTAATGGGCTACAGACCGGGACCCTGACCTGCGGACGAAAGCCCACTCTAGGAAGGTACTGAAACGCTCGAAAGCCGAGCATGATATGGAACAGCCAAAAGGCATGGCCTTATCAAAGTAATATTCACCCCGAAATTTGAAACCCAGCAATTCAAAGTCGCCCGGGTGCACCGGCAAGAGGTGAAAAGCCGACTTAATGTCACACTTAGCCAGCAGCGCACCCGGGCCACATGAGCGCACCATGCGCAGCGTGTGGTCAAAAGATGTATACCTGACTGAGCAAAGGTCATCAGGGATAGCATCATTGACCGATCGGCCGGCTGGGTAGGACAAGTGATGGATAAGGCGAAACTCGCCTGGAGACTTTTTGGGAACCAAGCCCAGGGGCGATACCTTAAGGTTGGGGAACGGGGGTGCAGGGAAAGGGCCAGCGACCCTGCCCGCATCGACCTCCTTATTAATGCTGGCAGCAGCCACCTCCTCCCTCCCCCTAAGGGACAAAAGGTTGGGGGCATCCTGAGGGGACCTATCACCCATGAAAGGGATACGGAACCCCTGCCTAAAGCCCTGAAGGAGATAATCCGCATCCTCCCCTTTCGGGTACAATGTGAGCCAACGCTCCAACATGTCCACATTAATTGGGGAGGGAGCCTTTCGGTGCACCAGCTCCATCTGCGGCAGTCTTGCCAGCCCACTGTCCGCCCCTCCCTCTGCCCCGCGTCCCTCCAGGCCTGGGACAGGCAGAGGCTGCGTGGGGGCCCGCACAGGTGGGACACTCATGTCTGTACTTGCAATTCTTCTTATTGCATGAACCGTTAGACGAGAAAGTCCAGCACAGCAGTCAGGCTGGAACCCCCTGCCCCGCCACCTGGCGGGGAACCTGTGCTGGAGCCGCTCGCTGGACCGCATGTCCACAATGGTACTTTTCCCCTGGCGCGGGGCGCGTGGGCGTCATGTACAGAAGCCAAAGCCTCTGGCATGGCTCATCCCACCTCATCTCAGGGTGCAGGGGAATCCGCATACGGAATTCCTTGTCATAAGCCAACCATGACGGGCCCGGGAAGTCAACCATCGCCCGATAGATGTTGTCCAAATACTGGACCATTGGAATTGCCAAATCCGGCCGGGCCCTCAGGTACACCGCCATGTAGATGAGGTAAGCCGGCAGCCAGTTGGCCCACGTACGTGGTGGCTTGCGACGACGTGCCTGCTCCTTATCCTTCTCATCCTGCCCCTCCCTCTCTTCCTTGGTGGGCTCCCTGTTTAGAAGTGAGAAGATATCTACATACTCCCCCCGCCATATTTTCTCTTTGGTTGCCTGTGCCAAGTGGTCACCCAGTGGTAAGGAATACCCCGCTGTCGGCAAGGCCGAGACAGGCACCGCCGAAACTGCGGGCACCTGGAAAGGGGCGTGGACTAACCCAGCCACCCCCAACACATTCCCCGCAGGGTAGGAAACACCCCCCACCCCGATGCCCTGGGTGGTAGTTGTCGTCGCCGGGTGGGGCGTCAGCGGCTGTACCGCCGCACCACCCACGCGAGGCCAAGGCCATTGGAAAGCCCCCCCCGATGTGGGAACGTGTGTAGGTGCACTAGTTTGGACCGCATACTCACATGCCGCACCCCCGCGGGCCGCCCCCACCGGGGGTTCCGGCCCACTGGGGGCGTCGGAGCTCACGACCGCCGTAGAGCTCGTCGCTGGGGCCTGACCCGCACTGGCCTGTTGGTTGGGGAGCTGCGAGGCAGTGGCCAAAGTCGTGCCACGCGCCTCCAGCAGCTCAACCCGTCCCGTCGCCTGCCGCTGCCCAGCAGACGACGCCTCAAAATGCAGCCCAAAGGGAGCCCAAGCGTGGCTGGCCCGAGCCATGGAAGCCTCCAGGGCCGCAACACGGGCCAGCAAGGCCTCCACACTGACGAGGGGCCAAGGGCCAGCTGGCCCGCCTGCTACAGGCGTGGGTACAGGTCCTTGTACTCCGGGGCCCGAATAGGGCCATGACCCCACACCCAGGCCCGGTAGGGCCGATGCAGGCACCTGCCAGGGAGGGGGACCACACCACCCCCCAAGGCTGGAAGGCCCCGGGGTGAGCTGCGCCCCTATAGAGGAAGGCCCAGTAGAATGGGAAGCACCAGGAGCGGTGTCCACCGCTTGCGGGCCGCGGGCCGCAGCCCATGCTGGACCCATGCTTGGGTCCCCGGCCTCCGGCCAAGGGGGAATAGACCCCATCCCACCGATCCCGGTGGGTGCAGGCAAAGGCGGCAGCTGGGGAGGCGCAGCCGCGGTCCTCCGACCTGGATTGCGCCTCCGAACCGCGCGAGCCGCGCTCGCTGCCGCCTTCTTCTTTGAAGGCATCTCAGCCCAACCTATGGGAAGCCAGTAGAAGAAAAATTAGCAGCCAAAAGGCTTCCCAGTCAAGGCAAGAGCGACGGAGGTAAGAGAGAAAAACTTCTCCGCTCCGTCGCTTTGCAAAATGGCAGCTCGGCTGCCTCGTGGCCACCCCTTTTATCAGGGAGCTGGCCACGCCCCTAACTACCCGGATGCCTTCGTCCAGTGGGGGGGGGGCCCGCAAAGAGCGCGGCGGCCATTTTGGCGCCACGCTTGCATTCTCCTCCTCCTCCTCATTGTTTCTTCTCATCTTCTTGAAGATTAGCAATTAAATAAAGAAACAAAATATTGAACCTATGTACTAAAATCTGTCAGCTCCAGTAATGGAAGTTTTAAAAGAATGGCTAGAATCCTAGCAGTATTTTAAATCAGAGCAGTGAGTTACCACCAAATAACAAGCTCCTTTCCATATTACTTGTCATATACCCATCATGCCATTATGCTTATATCAGTGTAACTAAACAATAAGGCTCTGGCCAATAAATAATCCCTTGACTATACTATCTATGTGCTCAGGATGGATTAGGCCTAATTAATTTTTCTTTTGAACAGAAGAGTGTACCCTGTCACTTTTGAAAGATGCCTATAGTTTCCAAAATACCAAAGTATTTGAACTGCTTTAAAACCTCTGTAAAACTTGAACAGATTCTGATACCTGCTTCAATAAGCAAAGACAAACTGTGTGATCCATACATAAAATCAAATAAAAAGGTATCACCTTCCTCCTGCATTTATTTGATATATGCTTGTTACTCTTACAGGAACTTCCAATACTCTCTGCTGTGTGGATCATATTTTTCTGGCTGATTCGCCCAGGCTGTTTAACATTTTCATAGTGCAATCCTGTGGTCATGTGTACAGGGGCATAGTTTAGATAGGAAGTTAGGTCCAAAGTTAGGGAGAAACCCAGCTCTTGTGTCAGTGACAACTAGGGATATTACTCCACAAAAATAACCATCATTGTAAATAATTTATTTCCTTAAAACAAAATTCTCTTTTACCCGTTTCACTAGCTTATCCACCTGCATCTCATGATCATGATACCCATGAGTTTAAGAATGAATTGCTTTAGGATTTCATGTGTGTTGTGCTGTAAAATGTAGTGGATTTTGAAGACGTGCTTCATCAGTCAAAATTCTATTGTTTTAAAAACCATTAAGTAAAAGTTAAAGCAGATTATCAGAAAAAGGAAGATAGAAACAGATCTTCAAAAGTTCCTTCTCCATCCAAGAAGAAGAACAACAATAGCAAGAAGAGAGAAAGTACATGTGAAAGAGATAAATGACTTTATAAGTTGGAATTAATTCTTATAAATCCTTCACACACACAAATATAAACATTTAGAAACATCTGTTATGAAGAGAAGAATGAGGTTTCTTTTTATGAATGAATGCAGTCTAGATAGAAATGTGAGTTTCTTATATAATGAATAAAAGAAACTCCAGATGCTTTCTGAAGTGTTTGAGAGTCCTGGTAAGCTATTGTATAAAGCAGGGATTCTCAAGGTTTGTGTACCACAGGCCAGACCACTCCCCCTCAGAAAGCTGAGTGGGTGTTGTGTTCTGTAAAGCAGTGCCTTTAACAATGTACCTTTGCCATGTGTTATCAATGTAACCTTTCTGTGTGCAACATTATAACCATCACCTGTATCAATGTATGCTTAATAAGGGGACGCGAGCTAGTGACCACCAGAGGGCAGTAGCGAGCGTCCAGCTCTAATGGATCATAGCCACCTGGATCAGCAGCGCGGGAAGATTCCCCGCGACCTCCTCACCTGGTCAAGAAGGGCGTGACCTCCTACGACGTCACGCAGGCAGTAACCAATAGTCTGCCAACGAGCCACATTCAAATGTATAGCCAGCTGTATATATTGAGCTACCCATCCGCCATTACCACATGTTCCTCCGGATCATCATGCAATAAACCTGTGTTAAGCCAACCCTTCGGCTGTTTCATTGTCTTTGGTCCCTTACACTAAAGTGGGCCAGACACGTGATTTCTCCCTGTTGTAAATGCTGCCGCAAACAATGCCAGGTGCATTTGCGCATGCACAGGCACATTTATGGCTGTCATAAATGCATCTGCTTTCACTTCCAAAGTCATCACTGCAGGCCGGATGATTTGCCATCACAGGCCAGGTCTGGCCAGTGGGCCATCAGTTGCAAACCCCTGGGATAAAGTTTAATTTTAAAGTCACACTTCCCACTTTATATATGAAGATGAAAAAACAAACATGACCATTTCCATTATGTCTCTTTTAGCTGTTATTCTGCTGTAAATCATGAATTGCAACCAATTCTGTCTTGTTTGTGAATATCCAGAAGAATGGAACAAATGCCATCAGAAGGAACTTTGGACGTACTTCGATGCATTGTTTATATTTTTCAACAGAATTCACATTCTGCTGACAAATACACAGAAAACCAATCTATGCTTCATTTTGGAATCTTCTGCTGTGCTTCCATACGGCCACAAGAGTTCCAGTACATTGTGTATCTGAAGATATTGAATAGCTTAATTAAAATTTGGAATCAAGCTGCATTTTCTAAGTAACAAGTTTAATTAAGCTAACTCTGCTTAAAAACCTTTCGGCACATGGACAATTACCAACCATAAAAAACAGGGAAAGATCCTGAGTACTCAGCAAAGTGAGAAAGCTCTGGTTGTAGCAATAGCACTAGTAATTAAACATGGATTAGTAGTTTAACCAGTTGTGATACTTTTCTGAGAGCCATGTGGCGTAATAAGGCAAGCCAAGAGAAAGGGATGTACGAATGACTGCTATGTTCATTGCCTTTCTGTCCTGAACTGGCTTCAGGGATTCAACAGTAAGGGTGGGCAAAATGGAGCAATATTTTGGACTTTCATTGATAATTTCCCTGCCTTACCCACAAGAAACTGATGCATGCTTGAAGAAGTGATCTTGAATCACGAAAGTTCACAATGGATTTTTTTAATTTAGTGATCCAATAAAGGTATTGCCTCCTCCTTCTATATTTGTTTTAAGTTTAAAGAAAACTTATGTTACAAAAGGTACATAGATGACCTGTTTTTTATCTTTAGAGATCACACAGTCATCGATGATTTTTGTACCTGGATCAATACACAACACCACCAGTTGAAGTTTACACACACTTCAGATGCACTCTCAATTCCGTTTCTAGACTTAACTATTTTTATTGAAAATAACCATTTAAAGACCAAACTTTACCACAAACCAACGGATCGTTTTGCTTACTTACAGTACACCTCCTTTCATCCGCACCACCTTAAGGCCAATATCCCATATAGTTTATTAATTAGGGCCAAGAGGAATTCATCCAAAACCCATGATTACAGAGAAGCTGCGGGCAAAATAAGTACTATCCTCAACAAAAGAGGATATCCGGATAATGTAATTCAATCCGCTAAACATAGGACGGAGATGCGAAATAGGGACTCTTTACTTAATTATGCAGCCAACACACAAAATACACAATTAGGATTATTTTGGTCGGTAGATTATACTCCGATGGCCCATCGCATAAAAAAGATCATAAATAAACATTGGCACATATTAGACTCTGTGCCAGGTTGCCAACATAGACCCATCATTGGCTGCAGGAGAACACAAACGATCGGCAACCTCCTCTCACGAACGGATATTATCACTACCAATAAGAAATACCAGCCCACTTCAGCTGGACATCATCCCTGTGGCCGTTGCAGATATTGTGCCCGCATGTGGACTACCAACCGAGTCAAGGTGCCCAGTAGTAACTTCACCCTTTGTTATGTATGCATGTTTGCATGTTCATTGTACTGTAAAGGCAAGAATGTAACCACTCCAAATACAAGGTATCTCAGCTGTAAAGGAACGCGAGCAGGCAGCCCATAGAGGGCAGCTGCGAGCGTTTAGTCTCACATGGTTCACATTGCTCAATCACGGACAGCCGCGGGAAAACCTTCCCCACATTCAGCAGCAGGAGAAAGATCTGCATTCAGCAGCAGGAGAAAGATCTGCATTCAGCAGCAGGAAAAGAGGCGTGCCTGGGCGAGGCCACGCCGGTAGCAGCCAATGAGCTACCGTGCTACAAGATTCAAATGTATAGGGCTACTGTATATATTGAGATGTATCACCGCTATTACCTCATGCTCCAACGGATCATCATGCAACAAACCTGTGTTAAGCCAACCCTACGGCTGTTCTGTTGTCTTTGGTCCCATACACTAAATTGGCGACGAAGGTGGGATCATGGCTGCCCACGGGACCAAGACATGCTACGAGATCAGGAAGCCGGGAGACTTGGAGCTATTTGAGATAGACTTCAATGGAGCGCTGGTGGAGCTCGAAGTCTCAGATGAGGCCAAGAAGAGGGCCATCTTCGTCCGCATGCTCGGACACGAGACCAAGAGGACCTTGGTGGATCTGATCGCGCCGAGGAGGGTGAGCGACTTCAAGGCCACAGAGCTCCTGGCGGCGCTGCGCACCCACCTCCGGCCTGCAATAGCGATGTTCCCAGCTCGGAGCGCGTTCTGGAGGCGAGTCCAGGCGCCCGGGGAATCGGTCGCTGAGTTCGCCGCGGCCCTGCGGCTGGCCGCCGGCCCATGCAAGTGGGAGACCCCAGAAGTCACCCTCCGGGACTGCCTGCTCTGCGGTCTGAGGGATACCGAGACTCAGCGCGCGCTGATGAAACAGGAGCCGCCTCCCACGTGGCAACAAGTCCTCGACACGGCACAGGCCGCGGAGGCCAAGGCTGCCGGGGTGCAAGAGCTTCAGGACTGGCGCCCGAAACCCGCCAAGGCAGAGAGCTCGGTGCGCGCGGCCCGGCGAGTTTCGAACTCGTCCGCGGAGAGCGGCGACGACGAGGACGTCAGGAGGGTCCAGAGAGAGGGCCGGCGCTGCGACGGCTGCGGCGCCGCCCACGCCCGCGCCGAATGCCCGTTCCGCAAGGCCGAGTGCCACAACTGCGGCCGGCGCGGGCACATCGCCAAGGTCTGCCGGAAACGGCGCGAGGCCAAGAGGAGTTCCCCAGACCGCTCGGTGAGGCAGGACCGCACCACAAGGAGTTCTCCAGACCGCTCGGCGAGGCAGGAAGAGTTTACAAATTGTAATTCGAAAGAATCCGTATATATGTTAATTTGTAAATGTCAGTTGGCTTACGTGGGGCAGTCCAGGCGAACCTTCAAGGTACGCCTAGGAGAGCACCTCTCCTGTATAAGGAATAATGTCGCCAATGCCCCTCTTGTAAACCATTTCCTTCAAGAGAAACACACGATTAAAGACATTAAGGCGGTAGTGCTGGAAACATTTAAACCAAGCAGATACCAAGTCACCGATATAGATCGTCACCTTTTACAAAGGGAAGCATATTATATCCATCGTTTCAACACCCTAGCCCCACATGGGCTCAATACCGAATGGGACCTTTCGGCTTTTCTATAAGGCAACAGTTTACGCTCAGCACCCAGAAGAGTATACATCACTTTAAGATCCCTGGAGAGCTCTAAAGTAGTAAATTGTCGAATCATTCCAAACACATGTCCCTCATCTTCTACTTATTAGTATATATAGAGTTGTTTCGAGCAAGTAGTTAACGCGTGCACACATGGAGACGAACGCCAGCAGAGGTGCTATACGCGCAGGTTAATGATTAATAGGTATGTTATGTTTCACTATTAGATGTATCCAGTTACATAGATGCAATTGTTAGAACATGAGTTTCTATATGCATTTTTGGCGTGTTTATGATAGATAGTATGTGGATTTTACACCATTTATATGTATATTATTGTAGATACTTGAGGAAGATATTCGAAATGTCCTAATACCGGAGGGGCATCGTTGTTTCGTTATCTACCACCGCCTGTTGATGCTCGTCATCTGGGAGCCCTTCTATGAAATAGTACAGCTACCTTCCACCCCCGTACACCAGCCTGATCAGCCAAGCGAGTACATCCTTGCACATGGACTCTTATGGACTTATGTGATTGAAGTTTTGGCGCTATGCTACTTACGTTGATATCTGTTTTTCACATGGATACTTTAGAGCTTGGTACAGCGGGGTCATAGTTTCCATTTTGGGGTCCCAGTATGTTCTGTATATCTGTATATGGTTTATATTTAGAGTTCTAGACGTAGTCACCTTGGGTTAGCAGTATGATGATATCAGTCACGGGATTAGATTTAGATCTGTTTTCATCATATTACTTTCGCGTTGTGCTCTCACACCATAACCCTTTACCTAGAACGACTTAACATAGGACTAGTATGAGAATTATTCCTTTATTAAATACACTTCTATCGTTTTCGTACTTGGGAGTGTTTTTACTTCTTGTGCTCATTGCCACACCCCAACCGTCCCACCTCAGTTTAATGAATTTGCATCAGATTAAGCCGCAAGCTATTTCAATTCATGAATTGTTTTAAGATTATGGGTGTGGGTGTGTGCATGTCTGTGTGTTTTACAGTCAAAAGCCTATATCACAGGATGTGATGAGAGTTTGTGATATAGGCTTTTGACTGTAAAACACACAAACATGCACACACCCACACCCATAATCTTAAAACAAGTTGCTATCAATAAACTATAAATGTGCTAACTGGTCAGAAAAATGCATTAACATATATTTACTCAAATAAAGAAGCAATTAATTGTAGTGGAGTCACTATAGAAGGTTGCCAAACTATGACAGGGTAGAAAGAGTGTAAATAAAATTAAAGCAATGAGATTTATTATTAAATTTAAGCCACTTAATTACTGCAAATGTAAATATACAGTTTTCTGACATTTAAGTGATATTTTTCACCAAAATTAAAATGAATTGTCCAGCACAAATTCCCACTTCTTAGTGGGGAAGTAAATGTCAAACTAAAATTAAAGCTAACTAGGACCAGTGTCTGGTATCATTTGGAAAAAAGGCTTTAATTAGAATCAATAAACCACCTTTATTGAATTTTCTGAAGTATGCTATTATTCTAAACCAGGGATTCTCAACCTGCGGCTCATGGCACCATTTCATGTGGCCCTCCACTACACCAGGAAGTGCCATGTGGTGGAGGAAGGGCAAAATGGCCATCTGGCCCCCGAAGCTGTCTGAGGGAGTGTAATCTGGCTGACGGTTTTTAAAGGTTGAGAACTCCTCTTCTAAACATACAGAAGATCATGTTGCTCACAGCATTCAAAGATTTCCTAGCTGGTATAGTTTGAAGGGGAGATACTGGATGTGAAAGCTTGGGATCACCATCTTTGAGACTATCAGAAAAAGCTAGCCTTACGGAACAGCTAACATGTGGAGAACACTATAAAGGAAAGGCCCAGCGCTTCTCCAGTTGTGAGTATAAAAGAAAAAAAGAAGAAGGAAAAGATCTCGATGTCGTTGTCGGCTGCAACTTGTATCTGAGAATGCATTTTTTCTTAAAGCAGGAAAATCACCATTGGCGTGAAATTGTTTAAGGCGGATTTATTTATTTAATTTTAGGATTTTTATTGCCGCCCAATTCCAAAGACTCTGGGTGGCGTACAGATATTAAAAGCATCACAATTTTAAAATCACAATTAAAACCCCATTAAAAACTACTACAAAACATTCCCTACCCTCCCACCAGTTTAAAAAGAGGGAGAGAGCATTCTTAAATCAGCCAGCAATCTGGGGCCACAGCACTGCTGGTGCCCCACACCTTCTCTGCCAACCAGGTTTTTAAACCTTTCCTGAAGGGCAGCATCTCCATTTGGAGATGCAACTCAGTTGGCAAGAGGTTCCATAGGGCCGGAGTGGACACTGAGAAGGCCCTCCTTCTAGTGCTAGAGAGATGCGCCTCTCTAGCAGATGGAACTATTAGAGAACCTCTCCGGTTTGCTCTGGTGGGACAGACAGATATTCTTCGAGTGATGCGGTCTTTTAAGTATCCTGGCCCACTACCATGTAGGGCTTTAGAGGTAATAACCAGCATCTTGAATTGTACCCGGAGGCATACTGGCAACCAGTGCAGCTCCCGAAGCAATGGCGAGTCACAGGCATACCTCCCGCACCCCATCACCACCCTAGCAGCTGAATTCTGGACCAGTTGCAGTCTCTGAATGGTCATCAAGGGCAGCCCCATTTAGAGTGCATTGCAGTAGTCAAGTCTGGAGGTGACTAGAGTGTGTGTGACTGTTAGATTCTCGCAAGAAGTAGACTAGCACGCAGCGTGTGAGTTAAGCATAGTGACTCTTTATTCAGATCGGGAGACAAGACTGAGGATGTGGGGAAAGATGGTATCTTATATACAGCGGTTTTCCATTACAACAACAGCAAGGAAACATACCAGCGGACACTCCAGTTTATTACCCCATTTGCTCTCCCGCTCCGCTTTGATATGTGCCCCTCCTTTGAAGAGGGCGCCCCTTTGGCGGATCCGGTTCACGCGCTGTGTTCCTTTGAAATGAGTAACACTTGGACACAACATCCCTCCCCCCTTAGTGAGAAACAACCTTTCCCCAACGGATGGGTGGCCCACAAACTCGTCTGGGCCGCCCGTGCGTCTCAGGCACCAGGGTAGGCTCAACGGACCCCCCAACCGGTTTGGAAGTGGGGGGAGAGCTCCGAGTGGCCCCCCCTTCCATTCCTGCCTCTGAGCTCGGGGTAGCTTTCCCTCCCGCCTCAGGCTCTGGGGAAGACGTGGGCAGGGGGTCACTGATAAAATCCCACTCCATATCACTCTCCATGTCTCCCCTTGTTTCCCCTTGTGGCTCCCTCCCTGGGCCGGAGTTAGAGTTCTGCCCAGGGACCCGGAGCCGCATTTGATCCGTGTGTCTCCTCCAAATCGCGCCATTCTCCATTTGCACTCTGTAAGACACCGGGCCAGTCTGCTCCAACACTTCCCCCCCCAACCATGGAGGCCCATTGGCATAATTCCTGCAGTGGACTGGTTGCCCAACCTCAAACCCTTTCAAAGTCGGAATGTCTATATTTAGGCCCCGATCCTCTTGGCGCTGAGGATCTAAACGGTCAAAAACAGTCGGCAGCTTCCTTTTCATTAACAGTTCGGCTGGCGACAAACCAGAGGCCAATGGGGTGACTCTGTAGGACAGCAAAAATTGACACAACTGTAGCTCCAAATCCCCAGGTCCCATGCGTGAGAGCGCGTCTTTGACCGTCCGTACCTGCCTCTCGGCTTGGCCGTTTGTGGCAGGGTGAAAAGGAGCGGCCGTGATGTGTCTAATCCCATTACGACTTAGGAACCCCTGGAATTCTGCCGACATGAAGCTCGCTGCGTTATCTGTCACCACGATGTCGGGCAGGCCTAGGTTTGCAAAGACCCGCCTTAATTTGCGGATTGTGGTGGCAGAGGAAGTTCCTGACACTGGGATGACATCTACCCACTTGGAAAAGGAATCTACAATAATCAGAAGTGTTGTTCCCCTGAAAGGGCCAGCAAAATCTATATGAATTCGAGACCAGGGGCCTCTGGCCGTATCCCATTCCCTGCGGGGAAGACGTGGTTCCTCGGGCCTTGATGCCTGACAGTCCCTGCATTTCCCCACCCAAGCCTCAATGTCCAGGTCCAATCGGGGCCACCAGAAGTAGCTTCGCGCTAGCGCTTTTGACCTGACAATACCTGGGTGGCTAACATGGAGCGTGCGGAGCACCTTGTTCCGAAGTACAGATGGGACGACTACTCTGTCCCCCCAAACCAAGCAACCCCGCTCCAGTGACAGTTCATTTCTCTTGGAGTAGAACACCCTGAACTCCTCAGGGGTCGGTGACACTGGCCACCCCTTCAGAACCCACATGACAACTTTTGACAGGAGGGGGTCTTTTTTTGTTTGGGCCGCTATGTCAGCAGCGGAGATCGGGGGAGAGTCTAACACATCCAACATAAGGACCTGTCCTTCCGCCTCAATTCGACCCACATACTCAGCAGGGGATCTGGACAGAGCATCCGCGTGGCTAATGCTGATACCCGGGCGATGTTGGAGCGTGTACTGGTACGCCTGAAGGAACATTGCCCAGCGTAACATCCGCGGAGACAGGATTTGGGGGGTGGGCTTGTCTGGCACAAAAATACCTAGGAGCGGTTTGTGGTCTGTGATAATCGTGACAGCCCTCCCGTAAATGAAGTCATGAAATTTCTTCGTCCCAGCGATTATAGCCAGCGCCTCTCTATCAATCTGAGCATAGTTTTTTTCAGCCACCGTTAACGACCTGGAGTAATATGCGATAGGCGCTTCTTTCCCTCCCCCCATGTCATGGCACAAAACAGCCCCAACCCCCACCGGCGAGGCATCACATACAAGCAAAAGGGGCTTCTTCGGATCGTAATGAGTAAGGACAGCATCCGAAGTCAACAGCTCCTTGACTTCCCGGAATGCCCTTTCCTGGGGAGGCCCCCACTTCCACACCGCCTGTTTCCTCAGCAACTGGTGCAGGGGCTCAGCTACAGTCGCCTTCCGGGGTAGAAAGGAGTGATAGAAGTTTAAGAGACCCAAAAATGCCTGGAGCTCCGTCTTCGAAGTGGGACGTGGGGCTTCCCAGACTGCCTGAACTTTGGATTCAGAGGGCTTGATGCCGGCAGGCGTGATTTTGAACCCCAAGAATTCAACCTCATGAGCAAAAAAACAACACTTCTCCCTTTTAACCCGCAACCCCGCATTTTGGAAACGCTCCAGCACCTTCCCTAGTTTAGTGGCCAGGTCTCCCTTGTCAGTCCCAGATATCAACACGTCGTCAAAAAAGGTCAGCACCCCAGGGAGACCCTTCAATAACTTTTCCACAAGAGCCTGAAACAACCCCGGAGCCGTACAAACCCCGAACTGAAGACGGTTCACCCGGAATGCACCCTTATGAGTAGTAATAGTCTGACACAACGCAGATTCCGGACTAACCGGCACTTGCTGATATGCTTGGGCCAAGTCCAGTTTAGCAAAACACTTTCCCCCATGGAGGGTGGCCAGCAAATGGCTAACCACTGGAACAGGATAAGAATTAGCTCGGATAGCCTTATTAATCGTGCATTTATAGTCCGCGCAGATGCGGATGTCCCCGTTCGCCTTGATAGCAGTGACTATAGGTGTCTCCCATGGAGCAGAGTCCACGGGCTCCAGGATGCCCTGTGCCACCAGCTTGTCCAACTCCGCTTCAATTCGGTCTTTCAGGGCAAAAGGCACCCTCCGTGGCTTCATGCGAATGGGCTGGACAGTTGGGTCCAGCTCAAAATTAACAGGGGCCCCCTTGAACCTACCCAGCCCGGGACGGAAAACATCTGGATAGCGTTCACACACAGCCTGAATGGGGTCGGCCGTAACCGCGTTAATTCCCGAAAACCCAATACCCAGGGGCCCAAACCACTGCACGCCCAAAAGGTTATTCCTACCGGTCTTCACCACGACTAGGGGAAGCTTTGCTGAGATGGCCTTGAACCGCACATCAAAATTTCCGATTCCCAACACTGGAATGCGTCGACCCTGCACATCGGTCAGGTCTACCTGCAGAGCCCGCAGTTTCGGCCGGTCTGCTGGAGGAAGTTGAAAAAATTCCCTCTGTGAGATGATTGAGTAGGCAGATCCTGAGTCGATCTCCATGCGGACGGGACACCCTTGGAGGCGGACATCAATGAAGAACCTCCCGGACACTGACTGTACACCCGATGATGTCTTCCTTCCGACGCGGACTGTGGAAATTGGGTGTTCCGTCCTGCGCTGACCTCTGTCCCCGGGGTGACCTTCGGATCGCTGGCGGCACACCCGTGCAATGTGCCCCTTCCGCCCACACTTGTGGCATTCGGCCGTCTTGAACGGGCACCGTGAGCGGAGGTGCCTTCCCCCACAGCCTTGGCATGGCGCAATGTTGCTCCTTGAAGCTTGGGGGGTATGCTGGCGAACCCTCCCGACAGTACCCTCCTCTGACGCATCGTCAGTATCCACTGGAGTGGTGCACTGCTGCAGCTGGACGGCCGACTCACCACGGGCAGGAGCAGCAGTTTCGGCATGGAGGATCTTTACCCCGGCGTGTGCAGCCTCGGACGCCAAAGCTTCTTCCAGGACCTGGGCAAAAGTCAACCTATTTCTCTTTATCAGCCGCCGCTGAGTAGCTTCGTCCCTGAGGCCCACGAGAAGCCGGTCTCTTAAGGCCTCCTCCAGGTCACGCCATTGGCACGGCACGGCAGCCTGTCGGAGAGCCGCAACGTACTCAGCTACCGTCTCCCCCACCTTCTGATCTCGCCGGTAAAAGGCAACCCTGGCTGGGAAGATGGAAACGACAGGCTTGAAGTGTTCTCGGAGCACCGCCAGGATGTCGGTCAATGGGGCTTCCCTCAGTGCCTGTGGCAGCAGCAGATGCCCGGCCAGCTCAATCGTGGGCAAACCACAATGGGCCAGGAACAACGCCTTCTGTCGCCCTTCATCCTCGATCTCCCCAGCGATTACAAAGTTCTCGAACTGGATCTCGTACATGGGCCATGTCTCCGGCTTTGCAATGTCAAAAGGTCCGAGGGAAGATGCAGTAGCAGCCATATCCCATCCTCGTCGCCAATGTTAGATTCTCGCAAGAAGTAGACTAGCACGCAGCGTGTGAGTTAAGCATAGTGACTCTTTATTCAGATCGGGAGACAAGACTGAGGATGTGGGGAAAGATGGTATCTTATATACAGCGGTTTTCCATTACAACAACAGCAAGGAAACATACCAGCGGACACTCCAGTTTATTACCCCATTTGCTCTCCCGCTCCGCTTTGATATGTGCCCCTCCTTTGAAGAGGGCGCCCCTTTGGCGGATCCGGTTCACGCGCTGTGTTCCTTTGAAATGAGTAACACTTGGACACAACAGTGACCATAAGCAAAAAGTCCCGATCTAAGAGCGGGCATAACTGGTGTATGACACGAAGATGTGCAAAAGCTCTCCTGGCCACGGCTGCCACCTGCTCTTTGAGCAGTAGACGTGAGTCCAGGAGGACCCCCAGATTACGCATCCAGTCTGTTTGGGGCAAAGTAGCCCCATCCAGAATCAAAGATGGTAGCTCCTGAGATAATGTGGGGCCCCTAACCCATAGCCACTCAGTCTTGCCATTCAGTTATAGCCCGTTGTCCCCCATCCTGGCCCCAACAGCCTCCAAGCACCTGGAAAGGACTCTGAGTGCATCGCTGGGATCACCATGGGCTGAGATGCATAGTTGAGTATCATCAGTATGATCTTCCCCAGTGGCTTCATGTAAATGTTAAATAGAAAAAAAAACTCTTCAGTGTAAGAGTAATTTAAAATAAAAGATCAAAAGGAGAGATATTTTGTCATTAATGTGCCAAGTTGGAACTGACTTATTGAGACCTTGATACAGCTTTCAAGATAAGTGAGATACTTGAGTGGGTTTTCCAGTTTTACACCTCCTTGACTGAGTAGGAATATGAACCCAGGCCTCCTGAGACATTGCCTGTTATTTATTTATTTATTACATTTATACCCCACCCATCTAGGAGGTTTTCCTACTCTGGGCAGCTAACAAGATGAAACTTGCATATTAAAAACTCTGTCCAACTCACCAGACTGTGTATTGTTTACTCGTAGGGCTTATATAGTGTCTCCTTGATGGTGGTTCCTTGATACAAAGTAGCAACCCACCAGATAACCATAACTAACCAATCATAACAGGGTATATATTTAATTAACCAATGGAGACCAGGATCCAAAATTGTAACCAATCACAGGGCATGGATTAGCATAATGAGCGTGCCCTGTGCAGGGGGTTTTCATGCCACTTTAGGCTCCTAATTTGGATGGCGGGAAACCGCCATTTTCATCTTGCAAGGTGCTGCCTGTGCTACTTGCAATTGCGCCTTAATACACAATATTCCTCCCCCCTAAGTTTTCAGTAGGGAGCCTCAAATCAACTAAGATGATTTAATTTAATTTAATTTAATTATCACATTTATATACCGCTCACTCGGCCAAAGCCAACTCAGGGCGGTTCACAACAAAGATTAAAAACACAAGTTAAAACAGTTAAAACAGTTAAAACTACCCACCCCCTAAAAACAAGGGCTGCAGGATCCAAAGGCACCATGGGGAAGAGTTCTTCTACACCAACCACCCAATGGCGGTTACCCTTCCACCTGCACCCCACACTTGACCCGCCAGCCAGGTTTTAAGATCTTTTCTGAAAGGCAGCAATTCCGTCCGGAGACGTAGCTCTGTTGGCAGGAGGTTCCAGAGGGCCGGTGCAGACACGGAGAAGGCTCTCCTCCTTGTGCCAGAGAGGCGAGCCCCTCTGGCTGATGGAACAATTAGAGAGCCCCTCCGGTCCGCTCTGGTTGGACGGACAGACGTCCTCAGGGCGATGCGGTCTCTTAGGTAACCCGGCCCACTACCATATAGGGCTTTAAAGGTCAAAACCAGCACCTTGAATTGCACCCGGAGACAAACTGGCAACCAGTGCAGCTCCCGGAGCAGTGGCAAAGCACGGGCATAACGCCCACACCCCATCACCACCCGGGCTGCCGCATTTTGGACCAGCTGTAGCCTCCGAATGGTCGTCAAGGGCAGCCCCATGTAGAGCGCATTGCAATAATCTAGTCTGGAGGTAACCAGAGCGTGAGTGACCATGAGCAAGGAGTCCCGGTCCAGGAGTGGGCGCAACTGGCGGATCACCCGAAGTTGGGCGAAAGCCCTCCTGGTCACAGCCGCCACCTGTTCCTCTAGCAGTAGCCGTGAATCCAGGAGGACCCCCAAGTTGCGCACTGGGTCTGTCTGGGGCAAAATGGCCCCATCCAGAACCAACGATGGTAGCTCCCGGGTTAATGCAGAACCCCCTATCCATAGCCACTCAGTCTTGCTGGGATTCAGTTGTAGCCCGTTAGCCCCCATCCAGACCCCCACAGCTTCCAGGCATCTGGAAAGGACTTTGACGGCATCACTGGGGTCCCCATGGGCCGAGATGTACAACTGAGTGTCATCCGCGTACTGATGGTACCGCACCCCATGGGAACGAATGATCTCACCCAGCGGCTTCATGTAGATGTTAAATAGGAGAGGAGAGAGCACCGAGCCCTGAGGCACCCCCCATTTGAGGGGCCTAGGACTGGACCTCTCACTCTCCAACCACACCGACTGGGTACGACCCCTCAGAAATGAGGAAAACCAGGACCACACATTACCCTGGATTCCCAATCCTCGGAGCCGTCCCAGAAGGATACCGTGGTCAACGGTATCGAAAGCCGCTGAGAGGTCAAGAAGAGCAAGGACGGATGGGTGACCACCGTCCCGCTCCCGCCAGAGATCATCCATCAGTGCGACCAATGCCGTCTCGGTACCATATCCCGGCCTGAATCCTGACTGAAAGGGGTCCAGATAATCCGCTTCATCCAGCACCCCCTGCAGCCGACACGCCACTGCCTTCTCCAACACTTTCCCTAAAAAGTGGAGGTTAGAGACAGGCCTATAGTTGGCTAGGACAGCTGGGTCGAGGGAAGATTTCTTCAGGAGGGGGCGCACCAAAGCATGTTTTAAAGGTGCAGGAAACACCCCCTCCCGCAATGATGCATTGATCACAGCCCCAACCCAGTCACCTGTCACCGCCTTGGAGGCTTTCACCAACCAGGTGGGACAGGGGTCCAATGGGCAGGTAGTGGCGCGCACAGCTGCAAGGAGCCTGTCCACTTCATCAGGGGCAACTGGATCAAACCGGTCCCAGATGGTATGGCAAGACTGTACTCCAGCTCCCTCCGGACTCTCCCCATCCACGCCAGGATTAAACCCAGAGCGAATCCGATCGATTTTCTCCACTAGATGGTCAGCAAAGTCCTCAGCCGACCCCTGCCAACCAGGCACCGGGGTCCCCCTACCAAGGAGAGACCTGGTAACCCGGAACAGGGTGGCCGGGCGATTGTCAGCGGAGGCAGTAAGGGTGGTGAAGTATTGCCGCCTCACCACCTCCATCGCCACTAGATAGGCCCTAATAGCGGCTCTAGCTAGTTTCCAATCGGAGTCTCTCTGGGTCTTCACCCAGCGGCGCTCTAGGCGTCTCTTTGCCCGTTTGAGCTCCCGCAGTTCATCTGTGAACCACGGAGATGACCTAGCTCCATGAGCTCTGAGAGGCCGTAGTGGTGCGATTTCATCCAAGGCCGCTGTTGTCATCCTGTTCCACAGGTCAACCAGCGCCTCGGGCGAATCGTGTTGCCGATCCAGAGGGAAGTCCCCCAGTTCCCTCTGGAATCCATCAGGATCCATCAGTTGCCGGGGGCGGGCCATTCTAATAGGCCCTGCCTCCCTACGATGAAGCGTCGCACCCAGGAAGTCTAGAGCCACCAAATAGTGATCTGACCATGGCACAGGTGTTATGTCTAATTTCCGTAGTCTCAGATCACTCTGCCACCGCTCCGACAAAAAGATTAAATCTGGTGTGTGGCCACTGCCCCTGGTCGGGCCCTGAATTACCTGAATCAGGTCCATATCTGCCATGGAAGCCATGAACTCCTGAGCCACCCCGGAGCCAGTCCCCAGTGAAGGCAAATTGAAGTCCCCCAGAACCATCAATCTAGGGAACTCCAACGCCAACGCTGAGATGGCCTCGAGGAGCTCAGGCAGGGAGTCCCTTACCCTGCAAGGGGGCAGGTACAGGAGTAAGACTCCCAACTGACCCTTAAAGCCCAGACGCAGAAGCAGGGCCTCACAACCCAGAATTTGTGGAGCGGTGGCCCTGGTGACTCCCAGTGACTCCCTGGCTATGATGGCAACGCCACCGCCCTTACCCTCATCCCTAGGCTGGTGCCAAATACTGAACCCAGCTGGACACATTTCTGACAGAGGAACCCCATCCTCTGGTCTCAGCCAGGTCTCAGTGATACATGCCAGGTCGGCCCGCTCCCCCATAATGGAGTCTTGTATCAGGGGGGCCTTATTACATACCGACCTGGCATTCATCAGCAGCAGCCTAAGGGCAGGGTCACCCTGGGTCAGCTGCTCAGGACCTAGAGGTGTAACCGTGGGGCTGGAATGAGGGACAGATACTAAGCATCTGCCCCGCATTCCCCGAGTGCGGCCCGCCCCTCGGTACCCGCTATATCGCCCCATGCCCATCACAACCTCTATATTGGCCTCCGGAGCCTCCCTGATTGCCTTGGACAGAATGCTGCCTCTCCTTTCTGGCTGGCCGAGCAGTCTCTCCCTCCCTCCCTTCCACCCCCATATAAAACCGCCCCACTCACTCCCCCCACCACCCCCCGCACGGCTCCGGTGGTGATGGAAGTGGTGGGGCATTCTTTCAGATCTACGTTGAGCCCTCAACTGTGGTGAGACATTCCACCCACAGTAGCGTCCGGGCATGGACGTAGCAGCGGCACCTGGCCTCCCATCCACCGGGACCAGATGTTGCGAGTCCCGAGGAGAGGTAAGACGGGTCCTCAGGCGGCGCGGGGCAGCGTCCTTTAAACCCTCCGAGGCTCGGAAGGCAGGGACGTAGCGGCGCCGCCCGGCCTCCCATCCACCGGGACCAGGTGTTGCAAGACCCGAGGAGAGGCAGGACAGGTCCTCGGGCGGCACGGGGCAACGTCCTTTGAGCCCTCTGGGGCACGGAAGGCGAGGCCGAGCGCAGCGGCGGCGGTGGTTCGCCCGGCAGGCCCCCTCGCCTTTTGAGTCCTGGCGAGGGGGGGAGGGCGGGGCCCAGAAACGCCAGCCGATGGCGTGGCCAGCGGGCCTCTTCGCCCCCGCCGGGGCCGAGTACAGCGGCGGTGGTGGTTCACCCGGCAGGCCCCCTCGCCTTTTGAGTCCTGGCGAGGGGGGGGAGGGCGGGGCCCGGAAACGCCGGCCGATGGCGTGGCCAGCGGGCCTCTTCGCCCCCGCCGGGGCCGAGCACAGCGGCGGTGGTGGTTCGCCCGGCAGGCCCCCTCGCCTTTTGAGTCCTGGCGAGGGGGGGGGAGGGCGGGGCCCAGAAACGCCGGCCAATGGCGTGGCCAGCGGGCCTCTTCGCCCCCGCCGGGGCCGAGCACAGCGGCGGTGGTGGTTCGCCCGGCAGGCCACCTCGCCTTTTGAGTCCTGGCGAGGGGGGGAGGGCGGGGCCCGGAAACGCCGGCCGATGGCGTGGCCAGCGGGCCTCTTCGCCCCCGCCGGGGCCGAGCACAGCGGCGGTGGTGGTTCGCCCGGCAGGCCCCCTCGCCAGGTGAACCCTCGCTGATGAACCCTCGCTGATGAACCCTCATCAGGCCCCCTCGCTGATGAACCCTCATCTGAAAGACGAACTAACTCTTGGTCATGAAACCGCTCTGCACCCTCCCAGCTTGTGTTCTGTGACCCATGTATTTTTTTTGGTGCTCTACGGTGCTAACAAAGAACCTTGCATCCGTAGGGGTCTTGTATGTGCATAGCTCAAGGCAAACCAATCCGTTGAATGGCGTAGCTGCCTGCCTTTTTGCGCTGGATTAACTGGCGATGACCCCACATGTGGTGTGTGCACTGAACTCTCTTGCTCCAAGTTCCTGGCCCATTTGTTCCCTATCAACCCTGGACTCTTTGACCTGGGCCGGGGTTGAATATCTACCACAGCTGAGGTGTCTTTAGCGAGAACTGCTCCCGAATTTACTTTCAGAGCCACCTGCAAGGACGGACTTACTGCACGCTCGCCAGTACTGCCCGAGGAAAGCTCCCTTTGCCTCAGCGTATGGAGGTCTTGCATTCCCTGTCCTTGCCCCTCCAACCCTGGGGACTGAGAGTGCTCCCGCAACCCCTCCTTTTCCTCCCGGGGAAGCAAGCCCGTACCCAGGTGCTCCTTCTCATACCAATCTATGTTTGGGGTGATTGTGACTCTTGCAGCTCCCCTCCAACCCCAGGGGACGGTGAGCCCTTACCCACTGCTGGGGGAACTGAAAACCTTCCAGAATTGTGTGTTGCAGACTCCAAATCTCAATGGCGTGTTTGATCCCTGGCCATCAGAAATAGTTTCGTAGGACTGTTTGTGAGCGGAAGAAATCCTGGGACCTGCTTAACATGTGCTGTAGCAGTTTGGCCCGCAACCCATGTGGAACAATTGTTTTGCAAAGCCTGTACAAGCACCCTCCCAACACCGAGACTTTTTCGCAGTCCCAGTAATACACACTTGCCTCCACATTGTATGGAGGTGGCTGCCACCCAATGTCCACCCACACAATAACATCAGACAACAGGGGGTCACTCTTAGAAGCAGCAGCAAAGTTCAGGGACAGTTTGAGTGAAGTGATGGCCAAATCGTCCCAAGAGTCAGGATTTTCAAAGTTCAGTACATCAGGGGGCAAAAGTTCTTGCAATTCAAACAGTTCAGAATAAGCAGTCTTTTGGGCAAAGTCACTGTATTTGTGTGCAACATCCGTGTGTTGGGAAAACAATGCACTTAACTCTTCCATGGAGGAATCACTTCCAGGGGGCCCTAGGGACAAACCCTCCCCGGATGGTAACAATACTTGGGGCTCGTCCTTGATATGAAGGATTGGTTCCCCCCCCGTTGGATTCCCGTGAAACAAATGCCTAGGGTCCTGAACCACTGGGACCCCGTAATGTTTATCTTACCCGCTTTTGCAACAATGAGGGGAAAACTTGCATAGACACTCGGTGCAGAGATGGCGCTTCCTGCAACCTTGGCACAGCGCAACCGACTCTGGTGTTGGCGTTGGTGCCCGTGTTCCCTGTGGTGAGCTGTCGAGGTCTATGTGGTCATGGCCAGAGGCTTCCAAAAGGGCAGCCACAGTTGTGGCTGGACCCGGCGATTCTTTATCTTCAAGGGCTGACCTGTGCTGGAAGTGCTCACACAGCATGTGCAGCAATGCCGGCAGAGAAACTTTTTGGAGCACATCAAGTGGCAGAAACTTCGAGACAACATCGAGAGTCTCCAGCCTGCAGTGGGCCAAGAATGTGGCCTTCCACAGCACTGGATCAAGTTTTCTTACTGTGAAGTAGCTCTCCAGCTGGACTTCATAGTACGGCCACAGACGAGGCTTGCTGGTGTCGAACAGTCGCAGCCAAAGGGGGGTTTGGTCAGCCATCTCGTCGTTCTTCAATCCCATCCTCATCGCCAATGTTATGTCCGGCCCTTATAAGCACTAGTCCAAACAATGATGAACAAAACAGCAACAAGTCTTTATTCAACAGTCTTCTAGAGATCAGACTACAAGGTGCCCCGGACACAGAGATGGCTATACAATCCCAATGGAATCAGTCCCTCCGGAATCTTGCAGTGTACAAGGCAAAGACTAGTTACCATAGAAGCGTAGCATAATGGAGGAGACCCAGGCTTAGCATGTCGCTGGCTACCTGTCCCAGAATCTGGACAGGGCTTTTTTTAATTTATGCACTGGTGAACCTCAGCTATGAGCAGTGGTGGGCATCAGCAGGTTCACACCAGTTCACCAGAACCGGTAGCAAAAATTCTGGCTGGCCCCACCATTCCAAGTTTTGAAATAAAGTAGTCCTAATTTGGGTGCCACGCAGGGCTTTCCCCTGGCCACGCCCACCATACCACACCCACAATGTGGTAGTCATTTTTTTAAGAGCCCACCACTGGCTAGGAATAAGGGAGCTGCAGCAGATGCAACTACTTGGGGCTATCTTGTCTTTTGGAGCTAGGCAGGTAGCAGAACATTGAGGTCACAACTCATGAGCCTTTGGCTTGACAAACTTTATGTAAAGTGGTGCAGAGGTTGGGACTGGAAGTAAACCATCAAATGACTTCCAATTTATATTGATCCTAATAGGGTTTTCATGGTATATGAGCTGTTCAAAGAGTGGTTTACCATTGTGACCAGTGGTGGAATTCAGCAGGTTCACACCAGTTCACCAGAACCGGTAGCAGAAATTCTGGCTGGACCCATCCATCCAAGTTTTGAAATAAAATAGTCCTAATTTGGGTGCAACACAGGGCTTTCCCCCTGGCCACACCCACCATACCATGCCCACAGAGTAGGTAGTAAAAATGTTTTTAATCCCACCACTGATTGTGACCCCCAGTGAGTTTCCACTGCCAAGCAGAGATTTAAACCCATGAGCATAAAGAATACATAGAAAACAAATGGGTCGTAGGTTGAGAACCCCTGCTGTAGTGGGAATAACCTGAGGTTTTAAAATACAGAATTATTTGTTTACTCATTTATTTGTTTTGTACTATTGGTAGACTGCCTTTCTCCTATTGAGGGGGCCCAAGGCACAATCTTAGAACAAGTAGTACTAAAAGTACAATGGATTATAAAGCAAAAACAATTAAACATGCAATAATAATTGAAAATCCATTAATTAATTTAAAAAGCATTTACAAATTTAAAGACAGAACACAGAAAGCAGTGTCTAGGGATTCAGTGATAGTTATTAAAAATTTGCCTGAAGAGATGAGTCTTCAACTGTTGTCAGAAGGATAAAATTGCAGGGAGGGAAGCTAACCTAATGAGGGGAAGCACTCCATAGCCTGGAAGCAGCCACAGAGAAGGTGTGTCCTCATCAAATGTGCCTACAATGGCACTGGGTCAGAGAGGAATGCCTCTAAAGATCTCAAAGGCCTGAAAGGCTCAGTTGAAACAGGCAGATTTTCTTTCCTACATAGGAAGAGAGATTTTGATTACTTAATTACTGGAAGTCTTGGTTTGAATCCCTGTGTATTTGTATGTCTTCTAGTCCAATTTGTGAAATAAAGTAATTCTAGGATGGACTGCAATGATTTAGTGGTTAAGATGCTGAATTTGATGACTAGAAGGTTGGCAGGTCAGCAGTTCAAGTCCCGAATTCTGTATGATGGAGTGAGCTTTCATCTCTGTCCCAGCTTCTGCCAACCTAGCAGTTCAAAAGCAAGAAATTGCAAATAGATAAATAGGTGGGAAGGTAAAAAGTGTACCGTGAATACTGCTGGCCAATATGTCTAGTCACACCTGCCACATGTTCATGGAAACCTCTGCAAATGCAGACGGCACTGACTCTTTATCTATAAACAGAGATGAGCACTGAACCCTAGAGTTGGATACAACTGGCTTTGGAGCAAGGGTGACTTTTACCATTACCTAGGAATAGAGATCCATGCTTTTCCTCTGAAGAAAGAAATCATGAAACAATAACTTGAAAATATATTTTCATTCCCCAACTATGCACTAATTTGCATGTAATGGGGGGCACACACCAAATATTTTGCCTGGTTATGGGGGTGGGCAGAGATACAGAGCAAATTGGTGACAAGTTAGTCAACCTGTCTGCTAATGATGTCAGAGAGTCTTTTGAATAAACTGTTTTGTCACCTAATGTTTGGAGCAATGGTTTGGAGCAATAGAATGGTTTGGGAAGATGCTTAGGATGAAGGCTTGAGAGTGCACCTATAATGTGAAGCATGCAACGTAGGGCAGAAGAAAAAGGAACCCTCTTTTCAACCAAAGTAGTATCTGATTTATGAATGTGGGATGTTGTGCTTTTGTATCCATGATTCAAATGTCAGGAAATGGCCCAATACTGCTGGCCATATCATGCCCATATTGCTGCCAAGCTTTAAAAAGAAAGCACAGCCTGAATGTTGACCACCAATGGAAACAGTCAACCTGGTCTACAAGATACCCTCTTGTGCTCATTACCATTGGAAAATAGCCATGACAAAATTGCTTTGTGTTTGGGTAAGAAGTGGTTAACTATTTTTTTTAAAAAAAGAATCAGTTTCTTGGATTATCGCTTGCTTGGTCACTCTATAGAGCAGGGATTCTCAACCTGTGGCCCGCAGCAACATTTCATGTGGCTCCCCACTGCCTCCACCATACCAGGAAGTGCCATGTGGTGGAGGAAGGGGAAAATGGCCATCCGGCCCCCAAAGCTGTCTGAGGGAGTGTGACCCGACCTCTGGCTTTAAAAGGCTAAGAACTCCTGCTGTAGAAACTATACCAGGGATTCTCAACCTGCAGCCCATGGGCCGACTGTTGCCCACAGCACTATTTCATGTGCCCCCCCCACCTTCTCTACCACACCAGGAAGTGCCATGTGGTGGAGGAAGGGCAAAATGGCCATCCGGCCTCCAAAGCTGTCTGAGGGCGCGTGACCCAGCCCCCAGCTTAAAAAGGCTGAGAACTCCTGGTCTAGATGAATGGTAGTAAGCACAAAAGGGTATCTTGCAGATAGGCTAGTGTATCAGGAGACCAGTGGGTGATACACTCTGCTCAGCATTGGAAAAGTTCCAGGGATATTCAAGCTAGAGCTTGGCCATTGGATGCAATGCTGAGCAGCAGAAAGAAAAGAATGCAAGGCGGGAGAAGCCCACAGAGGGGATTGGGGGTGGTGGTGGGGGTGGGGGGTGGAGTTGGAAGAAGGATCCTGGAGGGAATAGAATGGGGAGATATAAGAGAGGCCCTCTTAGAGGCAATGATTGAAGGAAGAGAACCATTTCAGAGTGGAGTCAGAAGCCAAGGACCCCCCACCTAAAGCGTGGGAAAAGGAAGAACTTGAACCCAAGTAATCTGCACTATCGCAAAGAATGAAGGCAAATCACAGCATAGTATGCTTTATTTTGTGTAGGTGGGTAGCAATTCCCCCGATAGTTGAAGAGAGCTATGCTTTTTCACACACTTAGAAAAATTAAATGGATGTATCATTAATATGTAACCAGAAGGGGTTTTCCCAGTTGTACGGAGCATAATGTTGTCCTAATTGAAGAACTTTTTTATCTCATCATAAAGAGCAGTAGAACAAGAGGATTAAGGAAAACTCACTGGAAAAAAAATCAGAGGCCTTGTTATTGCTTCTGGATGGACTAACAATTCAGATCTAATTGATCATAGCATTAATTATACATAATCTGTACATAGTAGGGTAGCCTTGTGGGACATTTCTCATCAAATTAGAACTAATTCAAAGCAGTATGGGATTACATAGCGTTTTGTCTCTGTTTTAGAATGGAGAGTCAAGGGATAAGTGATGAATGTTACATCTTGATCAGAGATCATGAGGCATCAACGTGGTCCTAAATACCTCATTGTCTCTCATATGACAGTGAGGAAATCCAGACAGTACTATTTATCCCATTTTATTCTGTTGTATTTTATCATAATCTTTTCCTTATCTTTTTTTTCCATATATAGTCAACCCTCACATAACAACGCATTCGGATAGCATCATTTTCGCTTAACAATGTGTCATTATGCACCACGTGTTCCCCCGCATAACAACATTTTTAGTGTCGTTGTCCGGACAACAATGCTAAAATAACCGGACAACAACACTAAAAATGTCATTATGCGGGAAATTTCATAGAAACCCAGATAACAACAACAACAAAAAAAAACACTTAGCAACGCTACTTGGGGAACTAATTAACGTCATTATGTGAGGGTCTACTGTAGTATTTTATCACATCTTGCTTCCAAATTGGTCAGCACCACCTGTGGGCCTGTCTTCCTCAGGAGGAGCTAAATAACCCAACTTCTTCCATGTTACAGGAACAAGCCGCGTACACTTATACCAACCATCCTCATAGGGTTTTCTTTTCTTCCTTACCTTTGGCACCACCACCAGTCACCTGTTAAGTGTTCAGCCTCTAGTTCAGCTGGGGGTGGGGATCTGCTGGAGAAACTCTGCTCTGGGGATGCCCGAACGAGGCTCCTTTTATGTCCCCAAGTGCAGCCCACGGGTATCGAAACCCAAACTTCCATTCTTGTTGTGTTCTGATGGTTTTATTGTACACATGGATTACAATGTATCTGAGCCAATGTAACCTTGCCTATAGCAACAATGTAACCTTCAGCTGTATCATATAAACCCTGTAATAGGACGCGAGCTAATGACCACCAGCTGGCAGCAGCGAGCGTCCAAGCTCTCTTGGTCCGAACTCATCAAAGGCAACAGCGCGGGAAGTTTTCCCGCCACCACCTACACCTGGACAAGAAGGGCGTGACCTGCAATGACGTCACGCAGACAGTAGCCAATGGGCTACCATGGCACCACGTTCAAATGTATTACTGCTGTATATAAAGAGCTATCGATCCGCCATTACCTCATGTTTCCTCTGCCCACGATGCAATAAACCTGAGTTAACCCAGCCCGAGGCTGTGTCCTGTGTCTTGGTTTGCATACACCAAATTGGCGACGAAGGTGGGATAATGGATCCCCACGGAACAGCCAGGGCACAGAGCGGTTTCAACATCACCAAACCGCAAGACTGGGAGCTGCTTGAGATGGATTTCCAGGCGGCCCTGGTGGAACTCAGAGTCAAAGGAGAAGACGAGGAGAGGAAGAGGGCCATCCTCACCAGAATGCTCGGGATGGAAACCAAGCGGACGCTGGTGGGCATAATCGCTCCGAAGAAGGTGAGCGACTTTAAGGCGAGCGACATCATGAAACTGCTGCGAGAGCGGTTCTGCCCCTCGAGGGCAATGTTTCCCGCTCGGAGCGCGTTTTGGAGGCGAGTCCAAGCGCCGGATGAGTCGGTTGAGGCATTCGTGGCCGCCATGAGGATAGCCGCCGCCCCCTGTAAATGGGGCGATATCCTGGAGTTGGTCCTCAGGGACGGCGTGTTGTGTGGCCTGAAAGACAAGGAGGTACAGCGCAGCTTGATGAATAAGGAGCCGCCACCCACGCTGGCAGAGGTCATAGAGGCCGCGGAAGCCGCAGAGTCCACGAATGCCGGAGTGGACGAGATGCACCAGTGGCGTGAGTGGCGTCCTAGAGCCGGCAAGGCGGAAAATTCGGTGCACGGGAAGACCGGACAGTCGGTGCACGCGACTCGACGGGCCTCAAAGTCGTCTACGGAAGGCAGCGACGGCGAGGAGGTCCAGAAGGTCCGGAAGGGTGGTCGACGCTGCGAGGGTTGCGGAGCGGCCCACGAGCGCGCGAGATGCCCGTTCAGGAAGGCCGAGTGTTACACCTGCGGCCGTCGGGGGCACATCGCCAAGGCGTGCCGAAAGCGGAAAGAGGGCCGGAGGCAGTCACAAGACCGCGCGGCCAGACCGGACCGTCCAGCGAGGCCCAAAGATGGCGCCCAGACCACGAGGAAGCAGGACGGCGTGGGCCGCGTCTCGGACGGCAGCGAGGACGACGCCTCAGTGTTCAGCGTGTCCGCGGGACAGTCCCATTACTTCATTGAGGTATTAGTACAAGGGGCCCCTATTAAGATGGAAATTGACTCGGGGTCCTCCTATTCCATAATTCCCCAGAAAGAGTTCCTGAAAATCGACCCCCACGTGCGGCCCAAGCTTAAAGCGTTGAGGTCCACACTACGGGACGTACAGGGAAACAGCATTCCGGTGTTGGGGGTCGGGAAATTTCGGGTCAATTTTAAGAGACATTCTGCGGAACTGCCCCTAGTTGTCCTCAAAGGGGGAAGCTGTAGCCTCCTAGGGACACAGTGGTTTCAGCCCTTAGGTTTGTTCATAGGGGGGTGCATACCGTGGGGGGGGACCCAATACAAGCGGTTTGCGATGCGCATCCCGCCGTTTTTAAGAAAGGACTCGGAAAGTTCAAGGGACCCCCTGTAGCTTTCGACATAGACCCGGAGGTCCGCCCGATAAGACTCAAACCACGCAGGGTGCCGTTCGCACTCAAGGACAAGATAGAGGCGGAACTGGACAAACTGGTGGGCCAGGGGATTCTTATTCCTGTTGATTCCGCGGAGTGGGAAACTCCAATTGTAACGGCTCTAAAGGCTAACGGGGAGGTGCGCATTTGCGCTGATTATAAGTGTACAATTAACAAGGCGATCCGCCCTAATGCATACCCGGTGCCAGTGATCAGCCACCTTTTGGCCAGGCTAAATGGGGGAAAGTGTTTCGCTAAACTCGATTTGGCACAAGCCTATCAGCAACTTCCAGTGACCCCCGCCACGGCCGCGGCACAAACGATAGTTACACATAAGGGAGCGTTCCAGGTGTCGCGGTTACAGTTCGGCGTGAACTCGGCACCCGGCCTTTTTCAATCGCTCGTGGAACGCCTCCTAAAGGGCCTGGAGGGGGTGTTGCCTTATTTTGATGACGTGTTGATAACAGGGGGGAGTGAGGCTGAACTGGCGAAAAGGTTGGACAAAGTACTGACCGTGTTCGAGAAAGCGGGGCTGAGATTGAGGAAGGACAAATGTGTTTTTTTCGAAACCGAGGTCGAGTTTTTAGGGTTCCGGATCACACCCGAGGGGATTAAGCCGTCTAAATCCAAAGTAGCAGCCATCAAAAAGGCCCCTCGCCCCACATCCAAAACCGAGCTACAGTCTTTCCTGGGGCTCCTCAATTTTTACCATACATTCCTCCCGCGGAAGGCGTCCGTGGCCGAACCGCTCCATCGGTTACTTAAAAAGGAGGAGCCATGGATGTGGGGTGACGAGCACGAGAGGGCGTTCAAGGAGCTAAAGCAACTCCTAACATCTGAGGCAATCCTGACGCACTTCGACCCCAAACGGCCAGTGGTCCTAGTCTGTGATGCATCCCCGGTGGGGGTGGGGGCGGTGCTTTGCCACGTGTTGGAGGACGGAAGGGAGGCCCCGGTAGCGTTTTACTCAAGGTCCCTGTCCCAAGCGGAGCGAAATTACGCACAAACCGACAGGGAGGCGTTAGCAATAGTAGCGGGGACCAAAAAATTTCACGATTTTTTGTATGGCCGCCCGTTCAAAATCGTGACCGATCACAAGCCGCTGTTAGGGATTTTCACGGCAAGCAAGCCCACGCCACAGATCCTGTCCCCGAGAATGCTGCGATGGGCTATTTTCCTCAACGCGTACCAACATGAGTTGGAGTACAGGCCCGGAAAGGAGATCAGCCATGCTGATGCGCTTTCGAGATCCCCTCTGCCCTTGTCGGCGGACCAAAAGGCGAGAGCAGAAAGAGACCGCCAGGTGTTGCTAATTGAGGTTTTAGACGCACCCCCACTAGTACCAGCCGACATTGCTAGGGCGACAGGCAAGGACAGGACGCTGGAGAAAGTTAGTTCATGGGTGCAGAAGGGGTGGCCGGCTTCGTCCCCGAGTACAGAGTTCGACCCATTCTTTAGGAAAAAGCTAGAGTTGTCCATAGAGAGGGGGTGCCTGCTGTGGGGCCAATGGGTGGTGGTCCCTGCGCCCCTGCGGATGAGGGTGCTCGAACTGCTGCACGTCAGCCACCCGGGCATAGTTCGTTCAAAGGCGCTAGCCCGGAGTTACTTCTGGTGGCCACAGCTGGACGCGGACATTGAGCACATGGTCGGCACTTGCGAGGCTTGTCAGGGATCCCGACCTGAGGCGGCCCGTCTCCCGCATAGGGAGTGGGACACAGCAAGGGGGCCGTGGTCCAGAGTGCACGTGGATTTCGCTGGCCCGTTCCGAGGAACCATGTTTCTCCTGGTGGTAGATGCGTTCTCCAAGTGGCTGGAGGTTATCCCAGTAAAGAGCACGTCCTCCGCCACGACAATTAGCCGGCTAAGGAGAGTCTTTTCCACGTTCGGTTTACCCGACACTTTAGTCAGCGATAACGCTAGTTGTTTCACCTCCGCTGAGTTCGGAGCCTTCATGGAGGCAAACGCCATTCGGCATGTCACATCCGCACCGTTTCACCCGGCCACGAATGGCCAAGTGGAACGACTAGTGCGTACAACAAAGGACGCGCTGCGGCGCATGGGCCCGGGGGACCTGAATCACCAAGTATGCCAGTTCCTCTTAGCGTATAGGGTAACCCCCTTAGCGTCAGGCTACTCGCCGGCAGAGCTCTTGATGCGGCGAAAACTGACCACGATCCTGTCCAGACTAGACCCGACGAGAGTCGAGGATAAAGGGAAAAACGTAGGGTTGGCAGTCTCGAAAGGTTTCGCCGCTGGTGACCCTGTTCACTGCAGGAACTATTCCAGCGCAGGGCCAGCCTGGGTGCCAGGGACGGTTGTAGAACAGACGGGGCCAGTGTCGTACCGGGTCGAGACGACCACCGGCCTCCTCTGGAGGAGGCACGCTGACCAACTAAGGCACCGAGTGAGTGGGCCAGTCAGTGGAGCTCAGCAACAGGATTCAGCGTTAGGGTTCTCCCCCACCCGCTTAGCCCAAGGGGGAGACAGCAGTGGACAACAGTCCCAAGCAAGGGGGGAAGGAAGCAGTAGCAGCGGCCCCGACTCATATCCTTTTGATACGCCAGTCTTATCAGGGGCCGGGGAAGGGGGAGAGGAGTTCGCGACCGCTGCCCCCGATTGTGATTTTGATTTTGATTTTGCGAGCCGGGGGGTTTTCAGGAGTGTTCCCCCACCCATCCAAGCGAGAAGAGGGGTTTTTCGTTAGCCCCCAGTGCCCCCGGTTCCTCCCTAAGAAAGAGCACACCTCCCAACAACGCCGCGGAGCCGCGGCAAGTCACTAACGAGTCTCCCTCTCATATTACAGGACAGGAAACCAGGGGACAAAGAGAAGGTAGCAAACCCGGGGAGAGGCAGCCCGCATCGAGACCCCAGCGTGTTCGAAATAAGCCATCTTGGCTGAGAGACTTTGTCTCCTAAGGGGGGGGGGAGTGTGTTTAAGTGTGGGCTCGAGACCTTGTCTCGTCCTAGGGGGGAGGGGTGTTGTGTTCTGATGGTTTTATTGTACACATGGGTTACAATGTATCTGAGCCAATGTAACCTTGCCTATAGCAACAATGTAACCTTCAGCTGTATCATATAAACCCTGTAATAGGACGCGAGCTAATGACCACCAGCTGGCAGCAGCGAGCGTCCAAGCTCTCTTGGTCCGAACTCATCAAAGGCAACAGCGCGGGAAGTTTTCCCGCCACCACCTACACCTGGACAAGAAGGGCGTGACCTGCAATGACGTCACGCAGACAGTAGCCAATGGGCTACCATGGCACCACGTTCAAATGTATTACTGCTGTATATAAAGAGCTATCGATCCGCCATTACCTCATGTTTCCTCTGCCCACGATGCAATAAACCTGAGTTAACCCAGCCCGAGGCTGTGTCCTGTGTCTTGGTTTGCATACACCAAAATTCTCCAGCTCAATGTCTTAACAAACTAAGCCACCAGGGGAGCTGCCTCAGCTGTGCATCGTGTATTCTTCATTCTTCAAATTGATTTTGGACCGGGTAAAGCAGTTGCAAATGTAGTACTTTTTGCTAATCAAGTTGCACCCTAAATTAGTGAGAATATAAGCCTGTAGTTCAAGAGAGTTTTTGCAAGGTGTAAAGCCTGCCTGTTCTGGGATTAGAAGAGATTCAATTTTAGCAAGTAATCCAATAAAGACATGTGATGCCTAGTAAACTTCCAATTGGCTTACTGTAACACATGCTACATGGGAACTGCCTTGAAGACTGTAAGGAAGATTCAGAATCCTGTTAATGAAATTCTAATAGGAACAAAGGGCTATCTCAGATTTGTAAGACAATAAATTTTAGGTTCTAACAAACAACCTGTCCGTGCACTTAGATCTTCTGCTGATTCCTTCATCTAGGTGGAAATTTTAGTTTATAATTAGTGGGAATGTGACTTTTTTGTTTATTTTGTTCTTGAAATGAAGAATAATGCATTTCAAGTTTTCCCTTTGCCAGGTGAGATTATGTGAGGGTTTGCTTGTTTTTTTGCATTTTTCACATTTTGGATTTTTTTTTTGCGAAAAATCCGCGTACGTATTTTTAGCATACAAAATTGTATTGTATTCCAAAAACCTCAAATATTAACCAAAAAGACTCTTATTTTGTGAGCTAATATTTTTAATCCAAATATAAAAGTTTTTTCCTGCAAGAATAGTTTTTGTTTGTTTGCTATTTTAGCTAGTGCTGCTACAATGAAAAATATGTACCATATATGCTTGGAGTATAAACCAATCCAAATATAAGCCGAGGTAGCTAATTTTACCTGAGTAACCAGGAAAACCTGATTGATTCGAGTACAAGTCTATGGTGTGAAATGCAGCAGCTACTAGTGAGTTTCAATAATCAAAATAAAACAGCTTCGTACTACCAGTGTTTTTATTTTGGTCCAAGATTACCCATTTCTAATAGGAGAGCTTGGTAAGTGCCACAGATGCCAGAGCAGTGGGGAGAGTGTTTCGCCAGCTATAGAAGTGATCAAGCCCGGCACTTCAGCCGCTGCGATCACTTCTACATGAAAACCCGTCAGTGGCAGGAAAAATAATAATAAGATCATGGTTGCAGTGATCCAGATATAATCACTTCCTGATCAGGACATTTATCTATGTTTAGTGGTCAGGAGGTGGTTAGCATTTAAAGGGATAATGTGCAGATCTCCCACACAGCCATGAAAATAGAGCAGGTGACTCAAATATAAGCTGAATCTGCTTTTTTCAGCACATTTTTTTGTGCTGGGAAAAAATCGGCTTATACTTGCATATATAGTAAAGTAAAGGTTTCCCTTGCTCGAAAGCCAATCGTATCCAACTCTAGGGTTCAGTGCTCAACTCTGTTTCAAAGCCGAAGAGCCAGCGCTGTCGGCTTCTGCAGATGTTTCCGTGGTTATGAGGCAGGCATGACTAGACACCGGAGTGCACGGAGCGCTGTTTCCTTCCCACCGAAGTGGTCCCTATTTATCTACTTGCAATTTCTTGCTTTCAAATTGCTAGGTTGGCAGGAGCTGGGACAAAGACGGGAGCTCATTCCGTACTGCAGTACTTGGGAATCAAACTGCTGACCTTCCACCTCCCAGTCAGCGTCTTAGCCACTTGAGCCACTATAATAGGTCTTTTTCACTTTTATGCAGGAATGAAAAATATCCCCAAAGTGAATAATTTTTCCAACAAAATGTTTCATTATGTTATGACACTTTAATCATTGAGTACAAGACAATGTACACATATTTTCTGCATTCTTAAACATTAGGGAAGCTTTTTTCAATATTGGCACCCCAGTTATGAAATATTCTGGAAGGCTTCCTTGATTCTTGCCAATCTTAATTCCTGTTAGAAGCCAGACAACACATTCTGTTTACCCAAGCACTTCCTGCCACCTGATCTTCTTTGCTATTTTGTACTTGCTGCGGCTGCCTGTAATTTGTGATGTGTATTTTTTTCCCCATGTTAGGAAGTGCCTTTTGATCAAGTTTGGTGAAGGGCAATGTAAACAGAGAACAAGAAGTAAATAAGCAATATAGAATATTATTGCTTCAGTGGTATACCTTCTAAGATTTAGATGTGAGTGCTATTCTATTGCAGGAAGCCATGAAGAATTGGTAGACATATAATGATACACAACACTCTTCTGCCCATTGAAAACTCTTTTTGATTGTCATGTAGTCCGTCAGATATTTCTTCAAAGTACAAGCCTGAAGATTCATGTTAAACTTTGCTTTCTGTTCAGATTTCTCTTTTATGCTAAATTCAGTGGTAACTCTTACCAGTGAGGTTATGCATAAGCTAGCTCTAGCATACATACAAATTAGATTTGAAATAGCATTGTAGTAGTCCATATCCCCATGTGTTAGAGATATTTATATTCCTAACCATTTGCTCTAACCACTGGCCCCCATTTCATTTCTTTCAGAATATGCCCACAGGGGGGGAAACTGCAAAGACATTTAAATGCATCCTTGGTTACAAACACCAGCTTGTGCATTTTACAAAAGCAGCAGAAATATTTCATCTTGGATTCACAGATGGTGAAGGAAGCCTACACCTGTCCTCCATTGGGATTTGAACCTGTGACCTCAGAAGTGGGGGAAAAAGAGAGAGATGTCAGCAATCTTCCAGAGAGCTATTGTAAATAATACTACAAACCATGCTGTGACAAGCAAGGTGCAAGATTGCCTTTCTGAAGTCGTAATAAAGTTATGTACTTAAAAGCACGCACCAAAGTGGGAATTGTATTTCAGTGCTTTACATGCAAAGCCTTTCAATAATTCATAGAATTTTATTATTCAATGGGCAATTCCCTACAAAAGCTAAAATCGTGCTGCTGAAGCCCTCAGGAATGTTATGTTTCTTAAGCGTTACACATGTCAGACTGTAAACTAAGGTATGAATATTTCAAGCAGAAGGTACATTTTTGTTATGAGTCTAAATGCTGTATGACTCACTGCTTTTCACATTCCTTCATCTATTAAGAAGGTTATCAAAAAGACTAAAATTACCTCCTTCAGGGGTCTGACATATCCAGCTGTGTTAAATATACTTTTGTGAAGTTATCGCAAATTATGGAGGAGGAAAGTCTGTTGCAGTCAATATATGTCAAGTTTTCTTCACAGTCTAATATACAGTGCCTCTCCTTCTCAAATATGTTGCTTGGATAATTTTTTTAAAAATAGGTGACTCTTTAAACAGAAGTGCTCAGGGGCAGGCCTTGACATTGGGCATTGCCAAACATCAGTTCTGGGAATCTGTTAAAAGTATATACAGTAATACCTCATACGAAGTCTGCTTCATACAACATCGGATTCATACAACATCACCTAATTTCTTGAAAAAAGTTGCCTCATACAAAGTCGCTGCGACTTTGTATGAGGCATTGAGGTTTTCCCCAGGTTGCATTGTGCCTGGGCAGTATAAAAGGCAAGACACAGGTGTGTATTGCTCTTGTGGGTTTTGCATGAGGCGAAGAGTATTTAGGAGTGGTTTTGAGTGAGATTTTGGATTTTTTTGGATTTTTTCGTCAGAATTTTTAGATGCATTCCTGGGATTTTTGTAGCATTCTTCAGGTTTTTGGACAATCAGGGTTGTTTGACATGTTTTTGTAATGTATTTAGTCTTTAGACAATGATTGCTTAAAGTTCTGTCAGTTTTCTGTCTGTTTCCTTGACTTTGCTCTGAAGTCTGTGCTGTTATAGTACAATGTATCTCTATGGAAACGACGTTGTATGAGTCATCGCGGCAAGGATTTGGGCGTTGTATGAGGCATCACAGCTAGGATTTTGCATGCCTCATACAAAGCCCAAAACACATTATTAGAGAGAAAAAGGCACCTGTTGAGTCTTATGTTTTATGCAGAATAAATTGGCTAGCCTTCAGTGGGTAGGTTACTATTTGTTGTTTTGACTCATACAGCAAAACATTGTGGGGCAGCCACACAACTTTGTAAGTCAATCAATACTGGATAATGGCTCATGTAACCCATGCTACTATTAAGGGCTCATGGCCATCATTTACTTGCTATAAGACAAAAACAAAACAGAAATGAAAACAGAAAAATAAGGACAAAAATGTGGCATCACAAAGACTAACTACTATGTTTCAATGTGAGCTTTTGTGGTTAAAGTCCACTTCCTCATACCATTATTTGCTGGTTACCTCCAAAGAAATACACCGGACTAATCCTCTCATATTATCCTCAAAAAAGGTAAGCTAGGCTCAGAGAGGAAGTGACTGGCACAAAGTCATGCAGGAAGCTTCAAGGTAGAGGTGGAAAATTGGCTTCTTCAGCCATGAAGTCCAATGTTCCCACTGCTCTGCTTCTTAAATTCCATTGTGTAAGTAAATTCCATATACTTACTTCAGTATATTTACTCCCCTATAAAAATTTTATGTCCAGCTTAATTTCTTCAATTTAAACGAGAATCATAGCATAATTGAGTTGGAAGGGGCATAGGGGGCCCAGTCTCTTGATCAGTGCAGAAATCAAAAATCAAAGCAGATCAGAGCAGGTCATCCAATTTCCTTCTGAATATTCCCAGTGTTGCAGCACTCACCACCTCCTGAGTTATATTGGTTCCACTGATGTACTGCTCTAAACAGTTAAGAAGTTTCTCCTGATCTTTAGCCTATATCTGGCTTCCTGTAACTTGAGCCCATTATTATATGTCCTGCATTCTGGTATGATCGAGAACAGATCCTGCCCCTTCTCTTAATGACTCTCTTTCAAAGTATTTGAAAGTTCAATCATGTCCCATCTCAGTTTATTTTTCTTAAGACTAAACATGCTCATTTTCTTCAATCTTTTCTTGTTGCTGATCTTGTATCAGTTGGTTGGCATTCTCCAATATAAACACTTACAGTGTGAGAAATGGCTTGAGTTGAGTCTTAGTTTCATACTTAAAGGACTGACATCAGTTGTGTTTAGTCATGAATAATGTTAAGTCCCATTGATTTTGCCTGTCTAAGTATAACCGAGGACAGAGTATAACATTATGCCAGAATTGTTCTACCCCCTGGAGAAGTAGCCTGGATTTTAAGGATGGTGATGATGTGAAAAGAGGAGAAGGACAAAGACCACTAGGAAGACCCAGAGGAAGGTGGATAGATAACATGAAAGAAATATTACAAGAACACCAAATAACACTGGTGGAGGCCGCTAGAAGTGCCAGAGCAAGAATCTTGCATCTCCCTCAACATCCCATGGAGTAAAATAGGAAGCAAAGTAAAAGATGATTTGTTTTGATTGTTTTTGATAAGAACTTTTCAAAGGTTTCACGTTTCTTGATGAATTTCACTAATAGAATTTGAGTATTGTTGTTTTCAACAAAAGTAGGAAACAGAGAAGCTGATACATTCTAGAGATGTGGCTTTTGGATTTTTGAATGACAAATCCTATAATTCTCTATTTTCTTCAGCATAACAGTTTTCATTACATTACCCCTCCCACACACCATCAAAATCTTTCCTGGGGACTCTCCAGAAAAGGTTTTAGGGAGAAAGGGGACCACAGAGGAAAAGAGGAAAAGGTAAATTTGCATGAGCTGAAGTCCTGATTTGCTCATACTTCAGTGGAAAATTTGAGTGCATTTCAAGAATGCCCTGTTACAACTAATCATAGTAACAATTATGATAATTACAGATTATAATCTGTATAGTATCCTTAGATTTGTGTTAGGTTCAGGTAGAATTTTGAAATAAGTGGTAATATAACAAAAAGTTTGAAAACTGTTGATTGCTGAGGGTTTTGATTTCCTCCAAGGTATACACATGGCCCCACATCTGTCTTTCTTATCTTTGTAGGCTTAAAATCTTTTCTGCAAAGGTTAAGACAGGTGTGACTTCTGAAAGAATATAACTTTGTCCTCACCTCATAAAATTATACAAGCTATGGAACAATCCTCCTTCGAATTTATTTCACAACCTACATTAAGATCACCCACTGTTTGACTAAGGGCTTGGATCTGGTCTTGTTTCACCTTGTTTAATTTATCATTCTGACTGGGAGGGGGGAGGCCATTGTAATGCCACATGAAAAGTCTGATGTTAATATTCTTCTCAGTAAGTTGAAATTTGATCTGCAGAAATCTGTCTTTTCCCCCTCAGGAACATTTTTCAAACCACTATGCCTTTGTTCACTTCAGGCTGGTTTTAATCATGCCAACAAATGCTAATTAATATCCTACTCTAGAGCTGCACTTCACATCTTGCAACCCCCTAAAGCAGTTGTTTTCAAATGTCCTTTATGCACAAAACCTTCTCCCCCTTGATTAATCTGCCAACACATTGCTGTGCATCTGTCCAGAGATCGGAAAAAGCGGTTTTCCCCCAATATAACAGTCATACTGGTGGGAGGATTCTGGGATTTTTAGTCTATGCAAAGGATTCATCTCAACGTCAGTGTCTATTACAGAATCCTTGCACTTTGCAACAGTATTGGAGAGAGCCTGGTCCTAGCCTGAGGTAAGTTCTGCCAAACACTCAGATGGCAGAATGGGAAGGGTGGCAGAGGGTGTGTTCACCATCTAACTTTGATAGGCCAGCCTTAGTGATTGTTGCTCATCTACTCATGTCCTTCTCAGGAAGCCATGACACATGTCATTTTATTTATTTATTCAATTTGTATAGCCGCCCCAATCGACATGCAGCTTTGGGCGGCGTGCAGAAAATCCTCAACGTTTAAACTATAAAAACCCTTAAAATTCCTAAAAACACTGAAAAACTACCTCCCATTGTCATTGCTGCCAGTATGATATCTATAAAGCTTTCATCCACAGATCTCTATGCCCCCAGATCAGCAATATTGATACCCAGTGTAATGAGGCCTCTGATGCCGTGGATGCCATTGTTGGGACCAATAATGGTCACACCTGACTACATATGGTGACCCAGATGGCATCTAGGCTTGTAGAAAGGTCTTGTTCCTACTGTATCAGAGGTTCCTTGGGAGAGATGTACTATAACCTCATTCAGTCCCTCCTTTTGTGGTATAAAAATCCTTTGTTATAAGTAGTGACTACGATGATGTCTTCTGGGAGGTAATATTGTGGATAGACTATTGTTTTCATAGGAAATTGGCTGTGTCCCTTATGTAGCTAGCAGCATTAGTATCATTTAGTTTGTGGAATCTATGTGTTCTGGTACCCCATTAGTACTTGATACAATGGGCCAACTAGTGCTACCCAATTTGTGAATTTCAAATAGCAGATAGATTGTTAAAATCATTTCAGAAAGAACACAAAGGTGCTGTTGCGTTCGGCCCTTATAAGCAATAGTCCAGACAACGATGAACAGAACAACAACTGGCGTTTATTAAACAGTATTTCAGGTTACGCTTACAAGGTGCTCCGGACATTAAGATGGCTATACAATCCCATGAAATCAGTTCCTCCAGATTCTGCTGTAGAAGAGGCAATGCCTAAGCTACACTAGAAGTGGTAGCGTGTGGAGGAGACCCAGGCTTAGCATGTTACTGGCTACCTGTGCGGAATGGGTAGTATAGATCCGGCCCAGCCCCACCCTTGTTTACCCATGGGGCTTATATAGTGTCTCCCCAGTGGTGGCTCCTTGATACAAAGTAGCGATCCACCGGACAAGCATAACCAACCAATCATAACAAGATATATATGTATTAACCAATGGGAAACAGGAGCCAAAACTGTAACCAATCACAGGACTCTGATTAGCATAATGAGCGCACTCAGAGAGGGAGATTTCGCACCAACTTTAGCTCCTAATTTGGATGGTGGGAAACTGCCATTTTCTCTTTGCAAGGTGCTGCCCGTGCAACTTGCAATTGTGTCTTAATACACAACAGGTGCTTTCTGGGTTGAAAGGATTTTTGCTGTAGGAACTCTGCTCAGTGGATGCCCAAGTGAGGCTCCTTTCATGTCCCCAAGATCTTTTCCCACCAAAGTGGTCTCTATCTACTTGCAATTTCTTGCTTTTGAACTGCTAGATTGGCAGGAGCTGGGACAGAGACAGGCTCTCAATCCATCATGCAGTACCCAGGTCTCGAACTGCCAACTTGCTGGCCTTCCAGTTAACAAGGTGAGCTTCTTAATCACTCAGCCACCACAGTCCTTAGCAGATATATGAGAACGCAGTAGTATTTCCACTTGGATTTTGCCCAGCACAAGTCTGGATAATTCTTTCATTTCATTATGTAGTTCTTTCTGGTATTCAACAGTAAGATCTGTGGATAGATACATATAAACTCTGGCATTGGACAACTGTGCCAACAATTTGAATGTAACTCAGCTTGCTCGAGACAACATGTACTTATTTGATGGACCTCCTAATGACACTGGTGGGATTTTTTTCCTGAAGTTGTAGAAGACATCACATTCCATATGGCTATATTCTATTGCTTGATTACTCTCTCCTGATGGCTACTGAGCACAAGCCTAGAGTAGGACACACTCTGTAAAAATACAATTTCTTGTTTTGGCCTTCATGAGGAGCCCACATAGAGTTAATATTTCTGTAGCAATAAAAGAAGGCTTGCAGGTGTGACACCTTTCATCATGTTGTAGAGATTAAACTAGTGTTTATATATGCTATTACATTGATTGTTGTCAATGTCAAAGAATATTCAAGTATTCACTGAGTTGAAGACAACAGGGGAAAATCCCTCCATTTCACCTCAGAACTATACAATCTGTGTTTCTTTTCTCTATCCTGAAATTATTACTAGTTTCATAATGCAAAGGGCTAGGATTATCATGTCTCAGGACACCAGCTATAGATTCAGGGAATAGTTACGTGTCTGTGGATATCCTGATAGGGAAGCAATCTCATGTACTAGAGCCATGATGGTGAACCTTGGCACTCCAGATGATCTTAGACTTCAATTCCCAGAAGCCCAAGCACCCTGTGAATCCACATGAATGGGTTTACTGCGATTCATCCAGCCCACACTGCCCTCATCGCTCCCGGAAGCTGAAGTAAAATGCACCTGGACAGAGGAAGGGTTAACCCGGAAGAGCCTTAACTGTCCGGGCGCGTTTTGCTTCCACTTCTGGGAGCGACGAGAGCAGTGTGGGCCAGATGAATCGCAGTAAACCCATTCGTGTGGATTCACAGGGTGCTTGGGCTTCTGGGAATTGAAGTCCAAGAACATCTGGAATGCCAAAGTTCGCCATCACAGTACTAGAGGAAGGAGGAAGAGGTTTGATTTTGTTGTGTTCAGGGACCTTCATACCAGGTACACATCCCATCTGCAACTGCCACCCAGGCTCACAAGGTCTGAGCAAAGTTTGCACATGTTTGCATTCATGCTTACAGTTTTCAGCAGGTAGTGCAGGAAATCCATGCTGTCCATTTCACTGCATCATACAACATATTATTTTGGGTTTATTGCACAAGGACCTGCCCTGTGACATCACAAAGGTCTATGTCCTAAAACTTCAATGGCTATAGTTATTCAATTTGTATTCCACCTTCCTCTCAAAATTGGGAGCCCTCGGAATATCATTTAACAATAAGAACCATCAAAAATCAAAATATTTTCACATTAAAATAGAACAATAAAGACAACTAAGTTCCCATAGCCCTGGATGAGACTGGCATGGGATCGGAAGCAGTCGAAGACGATGCTTTGATCCACCATGTCAACCTAATGTGTGAAACATGGATCAACCAAGTAACCAAGTAAGTAAATCATACCTGTCAAGTATCCTGTTTTGGCCGGGATTTCCCGGAATTCACCGATCTTTCCCCCTCTTTCCCGCCACCATCCCATAATTGGAACAGCCAGGAAAGGGGTTACAGCACATGTGCGCATAAGTTTCAGCGCATGTGCAAAGTGGTTATTGTTACTGCACATGCACGAACAGGTTACTGTGCATGTGTGCACCAGTGCCTGGAAACCTTCCCTTATTTTCATCGACACTACTTGATAGGTATGAAGTAAATACAAGCAAAATGCAAAAAGAAATTCTTGAAAGCCAACAACCTTAGCAGTCAGTCCAGAGGAGGTTGGTGACTCTTATGTCAAAGAGGCAGAGTAAGTGTGCTACAGATTTTTTCTCAATGTTAAACGAGCTACTCAAAGTCTTCTCCAACTAAATTCAGCTGAGACCATGCATTTGGGCTCTGGGTGCCTAACCCCAGGGAGGCCCAGAAGGTTATGACTAGAAATGGGATCTTCTCAATTGTGGCTCCAAGGATTTGGAATGCCCTCCCTGCATATATTCACTGGCTTGGAAACCTGGGAAAGCTGGACTTTTCAGAGGAGTTTTCTGCGATATTTTGCCTCCCTCTGCTGAATGGCTACGATAGTTTTGTTGTGGTTGATTGTATATGGCCCATTGTATTTTTATTTGGTTGTTTTTAACGTCAGTATTGCTTTATGAATTTTATCTGATTTGTTTATATGATGGTTTTAACTTGCATATTCACTGCCCTTTGTGGTCTTGAACCAAAGGGTGTTATACAGCTGTGACAAAAAAAACAAAGAAAAACCACAAAGTGCTGAACCTATCTGAGAGGAGAAGGTTCAATACTTTGGATGGATTTGTAAAATTCAGTCTAAATGCTGAAACACATTCACTTCCCCCAGAACATCAGAAACACTGGCTTTCACTGAGTCAGTCAGTTGTTTAAGGCCTGACTAAATATGAAGGTCAACTTAGCTTCCCAGAGCAGGAAGGAGGGTAAGTGTTGACCTGGCAAGCTTATCTAAATTTGTTGTTCAGTTGCACAGTAGAGTCTGACCTTTTGCGACCCCATGGACCATAACACACCAGGCATGCCGGGTTCCTGTGTCTAAGCCAAATCATTCATCCACCTAGCTCATTGTTGCTCATAACTGGCAGTAGAAGTTCTTCGGAGTTTCAGATCCATGATCTTTCTACAGACCTTGGCAGAGATGCTAAGTACCGAACCTCAAAACTTCTGTATGTCAAGCGTGAGCTCTAGCTTTGAGCTCTTGCTAGCCCTTCCATGTGGTAGTTTTCCCACTGTGTTGTTAGCATCCGATTATATGTGTGCTTGTCTTGTCTGGTGACTTCAGATAGGTGTCACAATAGCTTCTGAACACCCATAATTTCTGAGATAATGTTTGCATGCAAAAGTAATTTTTTTTTAAAGTAGCTGTCAGTTCTCCACATTTCCGTGATGTGTTTATTTGTATCAGCATTAATTTGGAGTTTTAATTAAACCACATTCAAACTTTTTAATATATATATTTTGCATCACTTCTGTGAAGCTGTCAAGGTGTGAATATTAAATTAACCGTATGCCTAAAATATCTTCATCCTCCTACCCCATCTTATAGGCATTTTCACTACTATTTCAAAGTAGCAACAGCTGCTAATCTTTAAAGGCAGTTGATCATAATAAACCAATAAAAATAGGTGAGTTGCTCTGAAAGTTTAATCAGTAACATATTTAGCATGACTGATTTCAGCAAACTATTTGTTTTCTCTTGCTTTTGCAAATATGATATTGTGAAATTAAATTGCAAAATGGACGACCTAACATTTCTGGTCATTGTGGTCTTCATTGCTTGAAATTAGTGGGTGGTTCAGTAATAATGGTACTAACTGTTAATTAACCAGTGGTGGGCATAAAAAAATGTTACCTACCACACTGTGGGTGTGGTCATGTGACTGGGTTGGTGTGGCCTGTTGGCCATGTGGCTGCTCTTCGCTATAGAGCTATGAAAATAGAAGCCTCTTCTATTTTCATCACTCTATAGCGAACCTCTGAAGCCATTTCCCCCTTGTCCAAGGCTTTTCCAGGGCTCTGCTTCACCCCAAAGTGCCTCCCCAGCCACCCTGGAGAGGCTGGGGATGTGCTTTGGGGTGACACAGAGCCCAGGAAAAGCCTTTGACAAGGGAGAAATGGCTTCAGAAGTTCACTATAGAGTGATGAGAATAGAAGAGGCTTCTATTTTAATAGCGAAGAGCCCCCTCCGAAGCCATTTCCCCCTTCTTCCAAGGCTTTTCCTGGGCTCTATTTCACCCCGAAGTGCCTCCTCAACCACACCGGTGTGGCTGGGGATGCACTTTGTGGTGAAACTGAGCCCAGGAAAATCCTTTGATGAATGGGGAAATGGAGCCAGCCGCCTCTGAGTCTATTCTAGGAGGAGAAGGAGGAGGTGGGTGGGGTGGGGAGGTGGACAGGGCCAACCATTTTTACGACTGGTACCTGCATACTGGTGCAAACCTGCTGATGCCCACAACTGGGGCCAAATTTAATTACCAAGGACCAGTGTAAATTAGTGGGCATATGAGTTAAGGACTGGTTATTTATCATTTCAATCTATTTTGAACTTGGACCGCAGCTGTGCCAGGGCCAGCCCTTCCCAGCCTGGGAGGGGATAAGACCGCTGCTGCTGCCACCGCCACCGCTGCCACCAATGCACCAAACTCCTCCCCCCAGACCGGCCAGCTGGGGGGGGGGAGTGGGAGCACCTGTATCGCAGCTCCGGGAACCCCAGGCTCCATTGAGGATGTTGAGCCCTGGGCTCCATAAGGACATTTAGCCCCGGGCTCCATAAGAACGTTGAGCCCTGGGCTCCGTGGAGATTGAATTTTTGTATAGTGTATTACTGTGCATTACCATGTATATTGTGTATATTGTTGTATATTGTGTATACTGTTCATTTATTATGTGAGCCACCCTGAGTCGGGTCCCCATGAGTGGGCGGCATATAAGTGTGAAAATTAAATTAAATTAAAAATTAAATTAATTATTGTTATAAGGGAAGAAAATATTAAATGTTAGCATTAATGATTACATTGTTGCTTAGAACAGAGTAAGCCAATGCTATTTTACATCTTTGAAATCTGAATCAAAGGCCTATAGTGAGGATTGGTAATATTTCAATTTTATGTAATTTTAATTGACAGATTAGTCAATCTATTGTAAAGCATGTCTTTAATCATTGGCCTCATATTCTAGACTAGTTCTTAATTTTTATTGCAGCATTTCAAATAAGAGTGAGTCAAAAATTTGTATTGTCCTCCCTGATTGACATGCATGCCACCCAACCATGTTAAAATAAAATTAATAATATTTGACCAGTTTCTTTTCTGCACCTGTGAAATACAAAAATGAAGCCCTCTGCTTGAAGCCAAGTGGGCAGCAAGCCGAATGCAGAATCTGTGTGCTGCTAAAAGATTCCCTGGAGCCCTACAGTAACACCTTGTCAGATAAATTACCAAAGCTGCAGTGAAAGGTAGAAAGCACTGGCAAGCTGGGAAGGCGGGCATAAGGTAGTTAAATAGCCAGAGCTGTGTTATTGTCCAGCAAAACGTCCAGCCCTAAGAAGAACCTCCCATCTTTGCCAGATGCTGTAAAGTGCTGCTGAGTTTGTGGAATATCTTCCGGCATGCGGTAGCCAATCAATCAGATGATTTGCATGAGTTCGAAGCCAGCAAAGCCTACAGTGCTGAGGCATTGCCAGGAGCAGTCCAACATGGTGGGTTTAGAGTCTCTGCTACCTAATGTGCTCTGAAATGATGGGTAAGAGATGAAGCTGTCTGCTAACATAATAACTAGTAGGAGTACCCCCAGTGTGTGTTAGAGTCGGAAACAGCTGTGATTTGATTTCTCATTACTGCCAGTTGACTTGGGAGTGGTAACAGTGGCGAGTACAGAGCTGTTCAGAGAGACAGAAGTAGTGAAGAAAGAGGAGGGAAACAGGGCTTGTGAAGGAAAGCATAAAATGAGTAGACTTTATCTGTTATCAATGAGATGGCTAGATGGTATTGTAGACGCAATGGGCACAGAGCTGGGTGGTTTGAGGAGGATGGTGGAAGACAGAGGTGCCTGGCGGACAATGGTCCATAGGGTCGCAAAGGGTCGGAATTGACTGTGTGACTGAACAACAACAACAACAACAACAACAACAACAACAACAACAACAACAACAACAACAACAACAACAACAACAACAAAAATCTGTTATGAATGCTATGGAGAGGACACTTACCTGGAGCTCTATCTGTATAGGAAGATAATAATAATTTCATGTCAGAAATTATTCTGGGTTGAAAGGATTTTTGCTGGAGAAACTTTGCTCAGTGGAGGCCCAAATGAGGCTCCTTTCATGTCCCCAAGATTTTTTCCCCACTGAAATGGTTCTTATTTATCTACTTGCAATTTCTTGCTTTCGAACTGCTTGGTTGGCAGGAGTCGGGACAGAGATGTGCGCTCAATCCATCATGCAGTAGCCAGGTCTCGAACTACCGACTTGCTGGCCTTCCAGCTAACAAGCCGAGCTTCTTAACCACTGAGCCACCGCAGTAACTGGGTGAGAAACCGGAGGCTAGAGAGCCAGACGTAAGTCCCCCTAAGGATGTATCAGTTACACAGTCACTCACCTGAGTTATCATTATGAAGGCAGGATGAACGTGGCAATGGGATTAATTGTCAGTCAATAGGTGCAGGCCTATTCTACCATTGTGGGTATATTTCTCAAAGTGAGTAACTTTCCTTAAATGTAGGGGAAGTTGCTTTTCCCAATGCATAACATTCCCTACGCATCTCCCATGCCTTTAATGCATTCTAGGTGTGTAGACGGCTATTGGCCTTCTCCATAGGGAAGATAGTCCTCCATTTAAAAGGTTACCAGATAATAATCCAGAGAACAATAACAAAGAGTTAATCCTTTGCATACTGAAATTGCTATATCCCAATAATCCTTTGATGCTGTGCTGGGAAGAGTCACACTCTGTAGATGTTTCAGAATTAACCTGTCTACCAAGTTGTGAGTACTAGATAGGCTAGCTAGCTGTGCTATTTTCTGGTGTGTTCCTCTTGGTCATAACCCTCCATCTGTAATTTGCTGTATTATTTTGGGGAAACCTTTTTGTAATTGGGTGGGTGGAAATTTTTGCTTTTGGATTTTTAATATTTTTTCTTCAAAAATCTACCAAAATCCTTTAAAGTAACTTTTTGTTTTGTTTTGTTGCTCAGAGGGCTTGTGGTACTAAAAAGCTGGCCTGACTACAGATTTTGGCATTTCAATCAATCAATCAATCAATTTAATTTGTACCCCGCCCAACTCAGCACTAAGCCGACTCAGGGCGGCTTCACAACATATCATAGAAAATTACACAGTTTCAAAATTACAAAATACAATTCAAAAAAGAAAAGAAAAAATACAGCATACACTTAAACAAAGTTCATACGCAGCTGCCCCACTTCCCCGGGCCAATGAAATGGGTCCCGGGGCAGGCAACGCGGCGGCGGTAGCGGCATTTCTAGTGGATGTGGTGGCAACTCTACCCTCATAAGGTAGGCACCTTGCTTTCCAGTGCCTAAAGGTATGGTTTTTGATTTTGAACTCTCTGGAGCACTGCCTAGTATCTAAACGAGATAGGGGTGTTGGGAGAATATATTGCCGGGCAGTGCCTTATGGTCATCACCACAACTGACTCTTTCTTGGGCTCCTACACCCCAGAATAAGAAAAACAGTGTGGTTGAGTGGTTGGACAGGAGGGCTCTGAACCCAGTAACCCCTGACACTTAACTAATAGTATTGGTAGAACTTCTTCTGGAGGCAACCTGTGGTTTTCTGCCATTTTCCTTTTGTCACAATGCCCAAATGTACCTTTGGACTGTAGAAATTTGGGTACACCCAAAGTCATACCTGTTAACCTTCCCGATTTGGCAGAGATTACCCCGTAAATTGACGTCGATTGACGTCATAACCCGGCCCCCACTGCCAAAACCCCGTAATTTGGCAGCGGGGGAAACGCTTTCCACGCATGCGTGGAAGGGTTTTACCCCTTCCACACATGCGCAGAAGTCCTACGTCGCTTGCATAAGGGCTATGCAAGCTGCGTAGCACTTCCGTGCATGTGTGGAAGGGGTAAAACCTTTCCACGCATGCGTGGAATGCGACCTGCGCACAAGCGATGTGCACAGGTCCCATTTTTCCGGAGCCGCGGGTTGACAGGTATGCCCAAAGTAGGTCCTTAAGTAGCACATGCGAGACAGCAAAACTTATTTTGAAGAAGAAAGAAAAAATGACGTGCTGAAGCCATCCATACCTGTGCTAGGTGATGCTTTGGGACTACAACTCCCAGAATTCTCAAGTCACTATGGCTTATGACCAGCGCACATTACCAGCTGTTTCATTTGGATCATTTGAACACCAAAGACATTTTCTTCACCTTTAAATTTTTTAAACCATAATTGCATGGAAAGGGAATGGAATGTTTTTTCCAGTGAACTATTTATATGGTTGCACTGATTCTCATTCAACCATTGAGTGTATTTCATTTCTCCTTTGTCAACCAAAAGCAGCTGCAGGACATCATGGGGGGCGGGGGAAGCACAATTAAAAACACAGTGTTTTCTGATGCCTTACACACATCAAAATGAGTGAGCTCCATTAAATCTATCCTGGGTTGTCACTGGCTAGGGAATTGTTTTGCTTAGTAAAAGCTGAACTTGAATTAGGGAAATATTCTTGTTGGGCCTGTTTGGTATATAATATGCTTATTGAGAATGGATAGTGTTCTGCATTATGATCTGGGGTGGTGAACTCCAAGTAAGAAAAGATGCATTTAAAAAGAGGCTTAATACCTCATCAGTCAAATGTAAGATACTGCTTCATACCGAAGGAGTCCATCATTCCATCTTGCTCAGTATCAGCTACATCATCGGTGAGAGATTTTTTTTTAAAGTCTTGAGGGTAGAGTTCTATATTTGGAAGAATCTCAGAGGTTATGTTCCAAGATTGGGGGGGGTGGGGGTGGGGGTTTCAGGAGTGGAAGAAGAAGTAAAATTCATGTGATTGGGAAAAACAAGCATGACACATAGCTGTTCTGCTTCAAACCAATTTGCTGATTTGTCTACTAAGCATACAAAGTACGCATCCCAATAGTGCACAATTCAGTCAGTCCCATGTAGCAGCCTGAAAAGTGTCTACAAAGTTCACCCCCACTGTCCTCTGCAGGGATGTTTAGAGGAGAAAGAGCTTTAAATACAGTACATTAGTTAACATCCTGGCTGCTATTATCTCTGATCACTGATCAGAAATAGCTGAAGAGAATGTGGGCCAGATGAGTGATTAACACAGAGGACATCTTTGGTCCATCAGCTAAAGGTTTCTACCCCACATCAACATAGAATTTCAGGTAGGCTATTTTCTGTACCTCCCTAAAGAAGTCAAGGACTGAACTGATTGCTTACAGCCCTCTGCATTCTGCTTTCTCCTTCTCTGTATCTTGTTATACTTATTTTCCATTGTTAATGCCAATTCAAACCACCCATTCATCTACCTACATGTTCTAGGTGTCCAGCTCTCCTATTAAGTCCAGCTCTACATCCATGAGAAGGCTTCAGAGGTAGAATAGCATCTACCTTGGTTGAAGACCCAACTAGAGGTACAAGAATCCTTGACTTGATCCTGAGTAATACTCAGGATCTGGTGCAAGATGTTAATGTGACTGATCCAATAGGGAACAGTGACCACAACTCAATTATGTTTAACTTGATCATAGACTGCAAGTCACTGATAAAATCTAACACAGAGACCTCAAATTTTCAAAAAGGAAATTTCCCAAAGATGAGGAAACTAGTAAAAAAGAAGCTGAAAGGGGAAATTGAGAGAGTCCAAACACTCCAAGAGGCATGGAGGCTGTTTACAAAAACAATAACAGAGGCCCAATTGGAATGCATACCCAAAAGGAAAAATGGCACTGCCAGGTCCAAGAGGACTCCGATGTGGCTTACAGGAGCTGTTCGGGAAGTGATCAAGAGCAAGAAAAGCTCATTTAGAAGATGGAAGGCTTGTCCGAATGAGGACAGCAGGCAGAAACATAAATTCTGGCAGAACAAATGCAAGGCAACAATCAGGAAAGCAAAGCAAGACTTTGAGGAGCGTATAGCTAAAAATACTCAGAGAAATAACAAAGATTTCTTTAAGTACATTAGAAGTAAGAACCCAACTAGGAAGGCCATTGGACCATTAGATGACAATGGAAGGCAAGGGGTTATTAAAGAGGAAACAGAGATTGCAGAGAGACTCAATGAATTCTTTGCTTCAGTATTCACTGAAGAAGACAGAGACTACATGCCCAAAACAGAGCCTATCTTCGTAGGGAGGGAAACCAAAGAATTAAGCCAGATAGAAATAACCAGGGAGGAGGTCCTTGCATGTCTTGTTAAGCTAAACACTAACAAATCACCAGGACCAGATGGCATCCATCCACGAGTTCTCAGGGAACTTAAAGATGAAATTGCTGATCTCCTAGCCAAAATATATAATCTTTCCCTCAAATCAGGCTTTGTGCCTGATGACTGGAAGGTAGCGAATGTAACACCAATTTTCAAAAAAGGATCCAGGGGTGATCCAGGAAATTACTGACCTGTCAGTTTGACATGTGTCCCAGGTAAAGTGATGGAAACCATCCTAAAAAGATAGAATTAATAGGCACATAGAAGAAAAGGCGCTGCTAAAGGAGAGCCAACATGGCTTTTGCAAGGGCAAATCATGCCTCACTAATGTGTTGGAATCTTTTGAGAGTGTCAACAAGCATGTGGATAAGGGGGATCCAGTTGACATTGTTTATCTGGACTTTCAGAAGGCTTTTGACAAGGTCCCACACCAAAGGCTCTTGAATAAACTTGCCAGTCATGGAATAAAGGGACAGGTCTTGTCCTGGATCAGCAACTGGCTAAGGGACAGGAAACAGAGGGTAGCACTAAATGGACACTTCTCCAAGTGGAGGGAAGTGGAGGGTTCAGTACTGGGACCCCTGCTTTTCAACCTCTTCATAAATGATCTAGAGGTAGGAGTAAATAGCAAGGTAGCCAAATTTGCTGATGACACTAAATTATACAGGGTAGTGAAAACTGTGAGAGATTGTGAGGAGCTCCAGAGGGATCTCTTGACACTGGGGGAGTGGGCAAAACAGTGGCAAATGAGCTTCAACATTAGTAAGTGCAGAGTGATGCATGTTGGGGCAAAAAACCCCAATTACATTTATAAACTGATGGGATCTGAACTCTCTGCGACAAACCAGGAAAGGGACCTTGGTGTCCTGGTGTACAGCTCAATGAAGCTGTCAACCCAGTGTGCCTCAGCAGTGAAAAAAGCATACTCAATGCTATGGATCATTAGGAAGGGTATAGAAAATAAGTCAGCAAGTGTCATTTTGCCTCTTTATAAATCTATGGTGAGGCCCCATCTGGAATACTGTGTACAGTTCTGGTCGCCATATCTCCATAAGGATATTATGGAGTTGGAGAAAGTGCAGAGGAGGGCAACCAGAATGATTAGGGGACTGGAACACCTTCCTTACCATCTGAGGCTGCAACGGTTGGGCCTTTTCACTCTTGAGCGACGGCGTCTAAGAGGTGACCTGATTGAAGTTTATAAAATCATGCATGGTGTGGACAAAGTAGATAAGGAAAAACTGTTTTCCCTATCGCACAACACTAGAACTAGGGGACACTCGATGAAACTTTTGGGTACTAGTTTTCAAACAAATAAGAGAAAGTACTTTTTCACCCAGAGGATCACTGGTCTATGGAACTCCCTGCCAGAAGAAGTGGTGACAGCTGTCAGTCTTGACAGCTTTAAGAAAGGATTAGACAAGTTCATGGAGGACATGGGTATCAATGGCTATAATTATGGATACTTAAGGACAACCTCAGGGTTGGAGAGATAGGCAGGATATCTCTAAATGCCATTTCCAGGGAATCCTAAGCAGGTGAAGGCATCTGCTTGGGAATACCCTGAAGGAAATGGTGAGCCACTGTGTGAGACAGAATGCTGGACTGGATGGGCTGTGGCCTGTTCCAGCAAGGCTGTTCTTATGTTCTTATAGAATTGCAGATTGTTACTTTACATTACCATTGCCACAATCCAGTAGAAAATGGTGCCTTAGAGATCTTTCATGGTGGCTCAACCCATCTGATATGAAAACAGGTAAAAGTGGGGGAGGGGGAAGGAAACAAATGAAAATGTTGATGCTGTTCCTATTTTGCATCTAATCAGCCTCCACTACTTTCTCATCTAGTTGCAGCAGCTAGTCGAAATAAACCCAGAGTAGTGGTGGAAATCAATATGGCATATAAATTTTGTAAAGTGGTTCTGAACTTCACAACTATAAAAGTTGTTACCAGGTGAATTTTAAGCTTTGTTTGGGGGGGGGGGGGCTTTTACTTCCAACATTTAAGAAACTGTAAAATCAATTTTCTTGGCCCTGCCTGTGCGCTGCAAACAATTACTATCTATTAATATTAGGTTGGCACATGTAAGATGAGTGCATAGAGGAAAACTAGCACTCACCATATAATTAGTATATCAGGAGCTTGGAACACCTTTAGTTCAGATTGCACAGGAATTTTCTTCATTGTTTGTATGTTGCAAATATTTTCCTGAATATGGAACAGAACTGAGGAGGAGAAACACACAAGGATAATAGATTAACATTATTTCCTCATTACCGATAGACATTTCGCGATCAATGCGGATATTTTTTCCATCTCCAGTGTTTTGAGAAGGATGAGAGCACAATAGCTGTAATTAAATAATTTAATAGCAATTTCTAATATATATGTGTAATTTTTAAAAGCATGAAATATTACTGCTTCTATAGTAGCATTCAAAGCATAACAATTTGAGATGTAAGTTAGAAGCCAATGTTAATTGATAAGAACAACAGAAACACAAGATAAATACAAATAGAGATAAATTATTTCCGTATCTTCACAAACCATAGAAAGCAGTTTGATTATTGATTTTCTGACATCTACATGTACATTTGGTGGCTTAGTGGTTAAGATGCTAAGCTTGATAACTGGAAGGTCAGCAGGTCCACAGTTCAAGACCCGAGCACTGCGACAGTTAATCGTCTGTCCCATCTCCTGCTTCATTGCTGTTCCTTGTCCAGTGAACCTCTTCCTCCATCTTCTAATTTAGTTTTGCTCTGGTGTACCTTCAAGAATGTTCATTCTTGCCATAAAGCTCTTCTTGGATCTGAGCCAGCAGATTTGAGGCTCATATCCATTCATAGGATGTCAAGGGTTATTTTTTTCTTAGTTATCTTGACGTCTAATGATATTTCTCTCCTGATCTTAGGTGGAGCGATACCAACAAGAGGGTATATTTTCTCAACTGGTGTAGGTTTGAGGCATCCTGTCACTATACACATGGCTTCATTAACAGCGATGTCAACTTGTCTTGTGTGTGTGGATGCGCTCCATTCTGGAGCAGCATACTCTGCTGTGGAGACACTCAGGCATATATACACAATGGTCAGCAAGGACCATCCCACCAAGTTGCTATCCCATTTGTGCTGGGATGTTAAAACTTGCTAAGCCATGCTCAACTTCTGAAAGAAATGAAGTGATGTTGACCTGCCAATGAATTATTTTGGAAGTGCTGATCAGATCAAGCACAGATGGGCAGCACAGAGCTCTGATATTCAGCTTGGATTTGAAAATGTTATCACTGGGATTGGTAAACAAGTTCCTAAGGACCCTAATGAAGCAAAAAATTGCTATGGTAACAGACAAAGAACAGTCTGGAAATGAAAGAGGAGTCTGTACATGGTGGCTCAAAATGTACTGAATTATACTCTTTCTGGCAAGACACTTTGGTTTGACTTAAGTTTCAAATAGATCAGCCTCAGGGGCTTTTCACACTTGAGACTTGACTTGTATTGTACTGCAAATGTTAAGTCAGATGGACAGAAAGAATTTGGAAAGTGTAGAAATCTGGGCATCAAAGGTACATGGGAAACTGAAGTATGCATTGGAAGAACATCCTGATGATAAACATTCTGTAGCTGTGGAATAGACTATCTCAAAAGGTGTTGAGCTCTTAGTTGGTGGGTTTTCTTTTTTAAAAAATCAAGGTTGGACATTGACCAATGTATTTCCTGCACTGGCAGGAGGCTGGACTTGAGGTCACTTCTGTTTGTACAGTTCTGTGATTCTGGGATGATTGTTTTCTGACAGGGTTCATGAGCAGCTCATCATACCGTTATGTTAGGAACAGATGAGAAATTCAGTTTGGAAGAATTTTGCAAAATGTACAGATTTTTTATATTTAGAATGAAAAACCCCTAAATAAAAAGGACACGTGGGAGTAACCAACATTGACAGATTTGTTCATCCAGAGCAAGGGCTTTGAAAGGTTTCCTCTGGATTTCATGCCCTATGCATTCAGCTATGCTAGTGATGAATTAGAGCTGCCACCCTTTTTGCTTAGGGGGTCTTCTTTTATGACAGACATGGCTTTCAGGCACAACATGGCCCTTTATGAGCTGGGATTAGCTGTACATATTGAATTGTGCAGCTGCTTGGGAATTTTGTTTCAATCCAAACTTTGAAGAGTTTATCAAAATTCATTGATCACACAGAGATGAGAGAAAACCCTTGGAGTGAAGTGGGGAGGGACAGAGGAATGCAAGAGAATGCAAAATTGATAGATTTTCCCATCTTTAGCAGATGTTCATGGCTGTTGTTTTAATTCTCACAATTCTTTCCATGTTTCCAATGAGGGCAGACCATAGGGGCTTTCTGGTGGTCCCATCAACTAAGGAGGCACACCTCACTAGGACCAGGAGGAGGACCTTTTCGGTATATGCTCCAGCCCTATGGAACCTCCTGCCACCAGAACTGCGTGTCCAGGTGGAGTTGCCCCCCTTCAGGAAGGCTCTAAAAACATGGCTTTGCCAGCAGGTGTGGAGTGCATCTGGCACCACAACCCAGCCCTGCTGGCTTATCTAGCTCTGTCTGGGGTTTTAAATGAGGGGGTTAGGGTTTCATGAACATTTTAAATGTTTTATAGTTTTAACAGTTGATTTTATTGTATGAGGATATTTTTTAAACTGATGTGAGCCGCCTTGGGTTACCGAAGCGAGAAAGGTGGCAATACAAGTTCAAAAAACAAAAACAAATAATAAATAAATAAAAATAAAAAAACCTCTGTAGGACAGACATTGTGGTACCGTGATGTCAAACTGTTGAAACAGAATATACACATAGATGGTTCAGGGGATTTTATGTTATACCTTTTTGATAAGGAACAAAAATACAGAGAAACATGGAAAGGTTATCTCAGTCTCACCAACCCTCCCCTTGTTGGTTTTTTTGCATACAAATTAGAACTTTGTATGATAAAATCACTCTAGAAACAATCAAAGTAGAAAAAGTTATCTTTACTTACAGTTACCATTTCTAGTTACAGTCAGTAGAATAAATATATTGGAAATGGAGTCCCCACCATCCGGAGAAAAACTTCATGCTCATTTCTTGATTGAAGGTCAGATGAAAAAGAGGACTATCAACAAATCAATGGAAGCAAGAAAGCAAAAAGAAGTTAGTGGCAAAGGACAACTTCATTATACCGTAAAAGCCCAATCCCACTGATACTGGGTGTTAGCACATGCAAGGCTGCTATTATCCCAACAGATGGAAAAGCTATGTGAATGATAACAATTTGAATTATGCAATATAGTCAGAGCTACCTCTATTGGTAGACATCATCTTTCTTAACATGTGCGTTAGAAGAAAAGCACTAAGCATATCAAGTTTCAGTTGCACTTGTACATTGGTCATATTGTTTGGTCTGTATTTAATTGGGCTTGGTATAGCATGTATCTTTCCACATAATTCACCCAGGACACATGTTCATGGCTGCTGCTACAACTCTTGCAATCAGAGGATAGTTCACTAGTTCCATAGCTCAATATCCCATCCTATCTGTGACTCACCTTGCTTGTAAGGAGAGAAAATGTGGCACAAGCTATGAAGTGAAGTGGTTTAAAAATGGAAGGCTGTTGCTTTTCAAAAGAAAAATGAAGCTGAGTCACATGTTCATGCAAGCTATTACTTACCATGGGGTATACAGAAAGAGTTTCCTCGAAGATTGTGGCATTTTTGAACCACACTCGGGCGTACCCCTGGCAGTGGCCAGCTTGTGTTGGCTAATCTTTCTCGCAATAGGTCAGGCGAAAGGAACTACAGAAAAAACTCCTGAAAGGTGGCTTCATTTTGGCAATTTCACATCTGGCCTAGACATGGAAGAAAAAGATTACTTACCATGCAGACTCAGGGCAATTAAAATGGATACACTGTTTATTATATGTCCTAATGTTTGTTTCTGATCCATTCATGATGCGATGGCAGACAGGTTCCTGGATAAGCTCTTCACCAAACTCTAGCAGGTTCTCCTTATTATAGCATCACATACAAATTACCTCACTTGTGCTGAACCATATGGAAATTTCTGTGTTGAACCTGGCGTCACTCCTGGGGTGAAGCCAGGTTGAATTTTGTTCCTCTTCTTCTTCAATTATACCAAAAGTTAGCTCAGCCAAAAAGCTCCAACTGGTCATCTGGGCATAGCAATCAGCCTGCAGGACCATCATACTGTTTCAGCCCATGCCAACTAATGCCATGTTTTTGTATGCTAAAAGCACTGAAGGGAGCTGAAGTGAAAATCAATATTCCTGATGCAAACCAATAGGGTTTAACATTCACCTAAGGCTAAAGTCTTTTGGTAGTGTGTGTGTGTGTGTGTGTGTGTGTGTGTGTGTGTGTGTGTGTGTGTGTGTGTGTGTGTGTGTGAGAGAGAGAGAGAGAGAGAGAGAGAGAGAGAGAGAGAAAGAGAAAGAGAGAGAGACTGACTTAATTTATGGGATTTCAGGATGATGAACAATTTGATAGTAATTGTTTATATCACAGGAATTAAAACATAATATGAATTTATTTTTTAAAATATATCCCAAATAATAAAATTGAACTTCTGTCTGCTAAATTCTGGTCAGGATCGATATTTGGAATTTGTAAAGTGCTTTTACTTTAGTAGAGTGTTTTTATTTCAGAGTAAAAAATGTGCTTGCATTCCTCAATCTGCTTTATCTGATGTATTTGAACCATGCTGCTCATCTGAAGAGTTGGCCTTGCAAGCGGATTTCCCAAATGGTTACACTTTAAAGCATGGATGGGCAACTGGCAGCCTGTGGGGCAAATGAGGCCCATGAAGCAAACAGTTACACCTGGCATCCATAGCCCTATCAAATAGAATCATGGTGTCTGCTGTTGTCTCCAGTTTCTTGCATGGGGAATACAGTAAAACCTCAAGTTACGAATGGCTCGAGCTGCGAAAAACTCGCAATACGAAAGGAAATCTCGGGGGGGAAATTGCTTTGAGATACAAATTTTTTTAGATACAACTTGAGTGGGTGGGTGTGTCTTCTGATGCTGCCCACAGTGATGGGAGGGTGTTTAGAGCATTTCCGCTCCATTTTTGGAATTTTTCATCTCATTTTGGCAGAGCTAGAAGTTTTCCCCGCAACCAGGAAGTGAAAAAATTCTCCCATCACCTCAACAGCTGATAGTCGGGTACTGAGCTGGCAATTACCAGAGCTGGCTACTAGAGGGTGCTGCCATAAATGTGCCAAATATACATCGAAAAGCCAAATAATAAGTTCCGGAGCTCAGGAAAAAAGCCAAATAAATGTCTTTTATTTGTAGGTTGGGAACCCTGCTTTAAGAGAATAAAGCTATGAGACTGAGTAATAAGATCCTGTTGAAAAATATACCATGGCAGAGTGAGCCTGCAGCTCATCCTCTCTTGTGACCAGATCCCATTCTGAACAGCCTTTGCCAAGACTGTTTTATGGAGCAGCTTAGCATCTACCTAGCATACCTGTGCTGAGTAAGGGGATTTCCTAGCTCTACCGAAGCTAGGGAAGGTTCAGGATCTATTCCCAAACTTCTTTCCTAATTTTAGGAGGTTGTCTGGCACATGAGGACCACAAAGCAAAAGCTGTAGTTCCAGAAGTTAAAGGTCAGTTCCTAAGGTTGTCACTCCTACATGGATCTCCAGTACTGCCATTCTGGTAGTTTTTGAGAATTGTAATGTTGGAATGTTCTTGGTTTTAATGTTTGATCTAAATCCCAGTAAAGGCCAGGAAGAATTTTCAACAGCTCCACTCATCACCCCTTTTATTGGATGCTAGATTCACACATTTAAAACATATGTATTGGGAAACTTTCTATCATGTTCCCCCCACCTGAAGGCTAGATTGCAGCTGTGCAAATGACGTGGTGTTGCCTTTGAAGACTCTGTGGAAACTGTGTGGGATGCTGAAAATACATTCAATCAAGTCTACAAGTCACCTCCTATATCTATGGATTCAATATTTTCAGTTTCTGTTATCCGTGGGTCTAAAAATATTCAATTAAACAATCCCTGAAATATACAACATATATGTATTTTATGACGCATTACCAGAGCTGGCCAATAGAGGCCACTGTCTATAATGTAAACTACAGGGATCACTGCTATCCAAAGTTTCAGGTATTCACTTTATGTTCCAGAACATATCCCCTGTGGATAAGGAGGGGGGGGGGGAGGTGACCTGTATAGTCCCAGTCAGCTGCACTAGTTTTCTATTGTGTTTTGAATGGCTGTCAGCATGGTTCTGATCAATACATTTGGAAAGAGGTTTGTCATAATATATTTTAGACTACCAAATTACTGTATCTATTTTATTTATTTATTTGTTTGTTAGATTTATACAACTACCCTTTTTGCCTAAGCAACCCAGGGCGGCTCATAAGATCAGTTAAAACCTATACCCATTACTAATTAAAACTAAAGACTGTAAAACTACCTAAAAGCATTTATAAAACTTCCCCAATCCCCTTAAAAAGAAGAACACCAGGCGTGACTAAATAAGGACACCCGGGCTGGGTAAATAAGCCAGCAGGGCTGGGTTGTGACACCAGTTGTACCCCCACACCTGCTGGCATAGCCGCATTTTTAAGGCCTTCCTGAAGGGAAGCAACTCTGCCTGGAGGCACAATTCAAGTGGCAGGATGTCTCTTCTCCTGGTCCCAGTAAGATGTGCCTCCCTGGCTGATGGGACCCTAGGGAGCTCCTACAGTCTGCTCTCGTAGAACGGGTCGAAAACCTTTGGGTGACCCGGTCGGTCTCTTAAGTAATTTCAAAGTTTAAATAGAAGAGGTGCACAGATAAATATCCCTGGTTTTTGTCCCCTAAATTTCACTGGAAGCTGAAGTATTGCAATGTTCATCTGCTATTGGGAATAGATAACACTTTGATAATCTGAATTTAAACAGAAAATTGAAAGTCTTATTTTTGTTTATTTAAATATTTCTAACCCAACCTGTATCAGAAGATTTCAGGGAGGGTGCAATCAATAAAACTATTTTCAAGTAACTTGCAAAGAAACAAAATAAAGCAACTGAAAAAGCAATTAATGATCTCATTAGGCCCAGAGGTTGGGTAAATATCCACATTTAACTTTTCATAAGGACAATTCTAATGCAAGATAGGCTTTTAAGGGCAAGGCATTCCACATTGTGCATGCTACAATTGAGAAGATGCTCTCCATGTTATCTGTGGCTCTTGATTATGCGACACTTAACTAGCACTCATAACAGTATATGGAGAGTTGCTCCCTCATATATGATGGGCATGATCACTCTGCTTGTCTGATAATTAAGCATATAAATACAAATAAAACATGACACTTAATAAAAAGAGGTGATGACAGTTCTGGGCATAGTGTCAACATGAAGAGACAACAGTTTATGATCCTACAAAGATCCACTTGCCTCTCCTAACTATAAACAATGCAGCAATCCCACTCCCATTGTCTTATTGTCAATAACCAAACCTATGGGTCGAGTCTATGCCATCTCTTGGGCAAAGACGAGATCTTGACTATCCATAGTTGATCATCAGAAGCCTAATTTTTCAAAAATCAAGAGAGACCCTCTCTTGAGCTGCCTCCCTCAATCACCAAAAAGGAGACTCTAATTAGTGTTAGTCTATTGGAGAGGAAGCTAAACACACTGCTCCACCACTGCCAAATAAAATTAAAGCCCAATTATTGATAAATGAAGAGTGGTTTGTGCTGGAGCCTGGCCTGGAGTCGGAGGAAATACATCTGTCATTTGGCCTGCATAGGAGTCATTCATGTGTGGCATAACATCCTGTGCATCTATCATGCATCTGCAGATTTTTGTTTAAACTCACTTAGCTGTCTAACTAGATTTGGTTCTGGATGCTTTGTATGTTGTGAGTATTTGGACTGACAGATGCAATTCTGGTCTGAAATGGTGTGTGACATGACTTGCTATCTTGCATATTAATTATTATTGAACCCATAACAGCTGAAGCTTAAAAACTAATGGTCTATTTTGCTATCTGGGGCTGTGCGCGTGTGTTTGTCTCCACTGTGTAAAATTAACAATTGTTCTCTTGCTCTTGGGCAGGTAGGAGACACACTGCAGATCAATGGACCATTGTTGCCGAGGGCATTTATTATTACCGTGAAAATTAAAACGATGATGTTTGAAACCATGCAGAGAAGTGGGGGGGGAGGAGGGGGAGAATCTCACTCCTTTACCTTATACAAATTGCAAATTCTGTAAATGGGGGGGGGGGAGTGAGTGTCAGGAACGGAGAGGAGACGTGAAGATTAGGCCATTCCATAAATCTTAAATTGGTAAAATAGTTTATTATTTCTATTGTCAAATGCAAAAAGAAAACAAACATTTGTTAAGATGATAAAATTGTAATGTCTACATGATTGTTTCAGAGCTGGCTCAGACCTGTCAGCCAGAAGACTTATTCATCCTCGTCTACTAAAGTTTGATTTAAAGTTCATGTAATTTCATCATCTTATTGTAAGGCGAATTGAAAATAAATGTCACCTTCAAAGAAAAGAGCTAATGGAGTTTTCATTCTTTCCTTCACCCTCCCTTCCAAACTTCTGAGACAATATTCTGCAAACAAGCCATTAATAAGACATTTACTTGGGCAAATTTTCCCCAGAGTATTTCTTTCCTTCAGTGTGGTCACATGATTCTTATTCCATGGCCTCATTGGGGAACATATCTATCATCCTTTTAGATGCAGGCCGAATGAATGTGGTACTTGTAAATAGTTATTAACTCCCTTCAACTGTGCTGCATCCTAGGGAATAAATAAATGGATTGATTTTCTATCCTACCTTTCTCTTGATAGTAGGACTGAAGATGGCTAATTAGGAAATAGAAACAAGTAAAAACACAATGAGTGAAATCCTGTTGAGCAATTCTGTGGTTATATAGTGTGATGACATCATCAGCTGCACATGTTACTTTTCGATCTAAATTTCCCTATTTTCAATTTAGGCTCCAAGGCTTTCTGTTGTTATGTGCCATTGAGTTGGAAACCACATTTAGCAACCCTTACAGGGTTTTGAAAGTAAGTGAGATATTTAAGGAGTGGTTCTACCAGTTCTTCATTCTCCATGAGTTTCCTTAGCTGGGCGAGGATCTAAACTTTGAGTGTACACTTTTTGTCTGCAACTTTGCCAAATACATTTATTTGTTTCAGAAAGACTGCTCCAATTTCCTCACACTGTTTTAAAACAACAACAACAGAACAGTCATTTCATTATCTGACATTTAGGCTCTTTTTAATTTTGATAATACTGTACTGGAATTTCAAAAAAAGGGGGAGGGGGAGTTTAAAGTTTAAAAACGGTTTTGAAAAAATGGCACTTAGAAACAAAGGTGTTTCTATTTCTTTACATTCCACCTGTATTGTGACCCTGTTAACTTTCATATGGAGTAATTTTGTGCCGTCACTGGCATATTTGCGTTTAGTGAAGAATACGCATAACAGCATTTGGTTCTGGGTGACTTGTGTCTCCTCACAAAGGCACATGTAGGTATTTTTGGGACTCCTACAACTTGCTACATTTTATGTACCATAGCCATGTATTTGTTGCTAGAAGAAAGGAAATGCAAAAGAAGACAAAAATGCAGCATATTTGCATATTTTAACATTTATACTTAGAAGCAAAAGTAGAAAGCGTCAAGTATGATTTAGAATGAAAAATTTCTCACTATAGCAGGGATGCAAACAGTATTCGCAAGGTTATTAGTTCTCAGCAGACTCTTGTTTCAATATTTCCGTAGATTCCGCTCAGTGAAACAGATAATTCATGAGTCAGAATTATGGGACAGAAGGAAGACATCTTTAATTATCAGAAAGTTCTCAGTTTTGGTGACATCACTACTCTTCCACAAACTCAACTTGCATAACAGAATTTTGGCTGCAGGTATATTGATATATACTTCTTCTTTTGTGTCTGTTGTGTTCTGTAAAGCTGTGCCTTTAACAATGTACCTAGCCATGTGGTAACAATGTAACCTTTCTGTGTGCAACATTATAACCTTCAGCTGTATCAATGTAAACCTGATAAGGAGACGCGAGCTAGTGACCACTAGATGGCAATAGCGAGCATCCAGCTCTCATGGCTCAGATTCACCTGGATCAGCAGCGCGGGAAGATTCCCGCCACCTCTTCACCTGGACAAGAAGGGCATGACCTTCTACGACGTCACGCAGGCAGCAACCAATAGTCTGTCGACGAGCCACATTCAAATGTATAGCCAGCTGTATATATTGAGCTACCCATCCGCCATTACCACATGTTCCTCCGGATCATCATGCAATAAACCTGTGTTAAGCCAACCCTTCGGCTGTTTCATTGTCTTTGGTCCCTTACACTAAATTGGCGACGAAGGTGGGATAATGGCAGCCCACGGGACCAAGACATGCGCCGGTTTCGAAATCAGGAAACCGGGCGACTGGGAGATCTTCAAAATGGACTTCCAGGCCGCACTGATTGAGTCCGAAGTCACGGAAGAGGCAAAGAAAAGGGCCATCTTCACCAGGATGCTCGGACAAGAAACCAAAAGGACCTTGGTGGACCTGATCGCACCGAGGAGGGTGAGCGAATTCAAGGCCAAGGAACTCATGCAGATGCTGCGTGAGCACGTCCGGCCCGCCACGGCGATGTTTCCCGCTCGGAGTGCGTTCTGGAGGCGAGTCCAAGCGCCCGGGGAGACGGTTGCCGCATTCGTGGCGGCCCTGCGGCTGGTGGCCGGCCCGTGCAAATGGAAGAATGTTGAAATCACCCTCCGGGACTGTGTGCTGTGCGGCCTGAACGACGCCGAAACCCAGCGCACATTAATGAACCAAGAGCCGCCTCCCACGTTGCAGGAGGTCATCAGAGCGGCACAGGCCGCGGAAGCTACCAAGGCTGGGGTACAAGAACTCCAGGACTGGCGGCCGAGGTCGAGCAAGGCAGAGACTCCGGTGCATGCAGCCCGGCGAGCTTCGAGGTCGTCCGCAGAGAGCAGCGACGACGTGGACGTCCGGAGGGTCCGGAAAGAGAGCCGGTGGTGCAACGGCTGTGGAGCGGCCCACGACGGTGTAAAATGCCCGTTTCGGAAGGCCGAGTGTCACAACTGCGGCCGCCGCGGGCACATCGCCAAGGTGTGCAGGAAGAGGCGCGAGACCCGGAGAAGCTCGGCGGACCGTTCCGCGGGACAAGACTGCTCAACGAGACCCAAGGACGGCGCTCAGGCCACGCGGAAGCAGGACGGCGTGGGCCGCATCTCCGACGGCAGCGAGGACGACGCCCCAGTATTCAGCGTGTCCGCAGGACACCCCCGCTACTTTGTTGAGGTACTAGTTCAAGGGGTTCCCATTAGAATGGAAATTGACTCGGGGTCCTCATATTCAATCATTTCCCAGAGGGAGTTTTTGAGAATTGCCCCCCACAGGCGACCCAAGCTCAAAGCGTTGAGGTCCACACTACGGGACGTGCAAGGGAACAGCATTCCAGTGTTGGGGGTTGGAGAATTTCAGGTTAAATTCAAGAAGCACGCCGCGTCTCTCCCTCTAGTCGTGCTTAAAGGGGGAGATTGCAGCCTCCTCGGGACTCAATGGTTTCAGCCCCTGGGTTTGTTTATTGGGGGGGTGCACGCCGTTGGGATGCACGCCGTTGGGACTGACCCGATTCAGGAGGTGTGCGAGGCGCACCCCGAAGTTTTCAAAAAAGGACTGGGGTAATTCAAGGGGCCCCCAGTGACATTCGACCTAGACCTGGAGGTCCGCCCAATTCGACTCAAACCACGCCGGGTGCCGTTCGCACTCAAGGACAAGGTAGAGGCGGAACTGGACAAATTGGTGGGCCAGGGAATCCTTGTGCCTGTTGATTCTGCGGAGTGGGAAACTCCAATTGTAACCGCACTAAAGGCCAATGGGGAGGTCCGCATATGCGCCGATTACAAGTGCACCATCAACAAGGCGATCCGCCCGAATGCGTATCCGGTGCCGGTAGTCAGCCATCTGCTGGCCAGGTTACACGGGGGAAAGTGTTTCGCTAAGCTCGACTTAGCACAGGCCTACCAGCAGCTTACGGTGTCCCCTGCCGCAGCTGCTGCGCAGACCATAGTCACCCATAAGGGGGCGTTCCAGGTGACGCGCCATTAGTTCGGCGTAAATTCGGCACCTGGAATTTTCCAGTCACTCGTGGAACGCCTCCTGAAGGGGCTAGAGGGGGTGTTGCCTTATTTTGATGACGTGTTAATAACGGGGGGGAGTCGGGTCGAATTGGCCAAGAGGTTGGGGAAGGTCCTGACAATATTCGAAAAGGCGGGGTTGAGACTGCGGAAGGACAAATGCGTCTTCTTCGCGACCGAGGTTGAGTTCCTAGGGTTTTGTGTGACTCCTGAGGGGATAAAACCATCCAAATCCAAGGTGGCCGCCATTAAGAAAGCCCCCCGCCCCACCTCCAAGCCCGAGCTGCAGTCGTTCCTAGGGCTGCTCAACTTCCTCCCCCGGAAGGCAGCAGTGGCGGAACCGCTACACAAACTGCTAAAAAAGGACCAGACATGGAAGTGGGGCAATGACCAAGAAAGGGCATTTAGTGAACTAAAAAGTCTCCTGGCGTCTGATGCCATACTGACCCATTTCAACCCCAAACGCCCGGTAGTCCTGACCTGTGATGCATCCCCGGTGGGGGTGGGTGCGGTGCTGTGCCACGTGCTGGAAGACGGAAGGGAGGCCCCGATAGCATTCTACTCCAGGTCCCTGTCCCAAGCGGAGAGAAATTACGCACAGACAGACAGGGAGGCACTAGCGATAGTTGCGGGGACGAAAAAATTTCACGATTTTCTGTATGGCCGACCCTTCACCATTGTAACGGACCACAAACCCCTGCTAGGCATTTTTACCGCAGATAAGCCCACGCCACAGATCCTGTCCCCGAGGATGCTCAGGTGGGCTATTTTTCTCAACGCGTACCAGCACGCGTTGGTCTACCGGCCCGGGAAAGAGATCAGCCATGCGGACGCTCTATCAAGGTCTCCCCTCCCCCTGACGCCCAGCCAGGTGAGCAAGGGGGAGCGAGACCATCAGGTTCTTATGATAGAGGTGCTGGATTCGCCCCCCATAGTGCCCGCCGACATTGCCAAAGCGACAGAGAAGGACAAGACGTTAGCGGCAGTTAGCTCCTGGGTGCAGAAAGGGTGGCCGGCGTCCTCCCCAGCGGAGGAGTTCGCCCCATTTTTCAGGAAAAAGTTAGAGCTGTCCCTAGAGAGGGGGTGCCTCTTGTGGGGGCAGCGGGTGGTGATTCCCACTTCCCTTCGGCGGTGGGTGCTCAAACTGCTGCACGTCAGCCACCCCGGAATTGTGCGCTCCAAAGCGCTGGCCCGGAGTTACTTTTGGTGGCCCCAGTTAGACGCCGACATCGAGCACATGGTCGGCACTTGCGAGAGTTGCCAATGCTCCAGACCAGAGGAGGCCCGTCTTCCCCACAGGGAGTGGGACGCGGCTAAGGGGCCGTGGTCCCGGGTGCACATTGATTTCGCGGGCCCGTTCAGAGGCACCCTGTTTCTTCTTGTTGTGGATGCCTTCTCCAAGTGGTTGGAGGTTATTCCAGTCACGAGCACCTCCTCGGCCCAGACCATTAAGCATTTGCGGAGGCTCTTTTCCACGTTCGGCATACCCGACACATTAATTAGCGACAACGCTAGTTGTTTCACGTCCTCCGAGTTTAGGGCATTCATGGAGATTAACGCCGTTCGGCATATCACCTCCGCCCCGTTTCACCCAGCCACCAATGGTCAAGTGGAGCGCCTCGTCCGCACCACGAAGGACACGTTGCGGCGCATGGGCCCCGGGGATCTGAACCTACAAGTGTGTCAGTTTCTGCTAGGGTACAGGGTGACCCCGTTGGCGTCAGGATACTCCCCCGCAGAGCTCTTAATGCGTAGGAAACTGACCACCATCCTTACTAGGCTAGACCCCACGAGGGTAGAGGACATAAGAACATAAGAACATAAGAACAGCCTTGCTGGAACAGGCCACAGCCCATCCAGTCCAGCATTCTGTCTCACACAGTGGCTCACCATTTCCTTCAGGGTATTCCCAAGCAGATGCCTTCACCTGCTTAGGATTCCCTGGAAATGATATTGAGAGATATCCTGCCTATCTCTCCAACCCGGAGGTTGTCCTTAAGTATCCATAATTATAGCCATTAATACTCTTGTCCTCCATGAACTTGTCTAATCCTTTCTTAAAGCTGTCAAGACTGACAGCTGTCACCACTTCTTCTGGCAGGGAGTTCCATAGACCAGTAATCCTCTGGGTGAAAAAATACTTTCTCTTTTTTGTTTGAGAACTAGTACCCAAAAGTTTCATCGAGTGTCCCCTAGTTCTAGTGTTATGCGATAGGGAAAACAGTTTTTCCTTATCTACTTTGTCCACACCGTGCATGATTTTATAAACTTCAATCAGGTCACCTCTTAGACGTCGTCGTTCAAGAGTGAAGAGGCCCAACCGTTGCAGCCTCAGATGGTAAGGAAGGTGTTCCAGTCCCCTAATCATTCTGGTTGCCCTCCTCTGCACTTTTTCCAGCTCCATAATATCCTTCTGGAGGTATGGCGACCAGAACTGTACACAGTATTCCAGATGGGGCCTCACCATAGATTTATAAAGAGGCAAAATGACACTTGCTGACTTATTTTCTATACCCTTCCTAATGATCCCTAGCATTGAGTTTGCTTTTTTCACTGCTGAGGCACACTGGGTTGACACCTTCATTGAGTTGTCCACCAGGACACCAAGGTCCCTTTCCTGGTTTGTCGCAGAGAGTTCAGACCCCATCAGTTTATAAATGTAATTGGGGTTCTTTGCCCCAACATGCATCACTCTGCACTTACTAATGTTGAAACTCATTTGCCACTGTTTTGCCCACTCCCCCAGTGTCGAGAGATCCCTCTGAAGCTCCTCACAATCTCTCACAGTTTTCACTACCCTGTATAATTTAGTGTCGTCAGCAAATTTGGCTACCTTGCTTTTTACTCCTACCTCTAGATCATTTATGAAGAGGTTGAAAAGCAGGGGTCCCAGTACTGAACCTTGGGGGACCCCACTCTTTACTTCCCTCCACTTGGAGAAGTGTCCATTTATTGCTACCCTCTGTTTCCTGTCCCTTAGCCAGTTGCTGATCCAGGACAAGACCTGTCCCTTTATTCCATGACTGGTAAGTTTATTCAAGAGCCTTTGGTGTGGGACCTTGTCAAAAGCCTTCTGAAAGTCCAGATAAACAATGTCAACTGGATCCCCCTTATCCACATGCTTGTTGACACTCTCAAAAAATTCCAACAGATTAGTGAGGCATGATTTGCCCTTGCAAAAACCATGTTGGCTCTCCTTTAGCAGCGCCTTCTCTTCTATGTGCCTATTAATTCTATCTTTTAAGATGGTTTCCATCACTTTACCTGGGACACATGTCAAACTGACAGGTCGGTAATTTCCTGGATCACCCCTGGATCCTTTTTTGAAAATTGGTGTTACATTCGCTACCTTCCAGTCATCAGGCACAAAGCCTGATTTGAGGGAAAGATTATATATTTTGGCTAGGAGATCAGCAATTTCATCTTTAAGTTCCCTGAGAACTCGTGGATGGATTCCATCTGGTCCTGGTGATTTGTTAGTGTTTAGCTTAACAAGACATGCAAGGACCTCCTCCCTGGTTATTTCTATCTGGCTTAATTCTTCGGTTTCGCTCCCTACGAAGATAGGCTCTGTTTTGGGCATGTGGCCTCTGTCTTCTTCAGTGAATACTGAAGCAAAGAATTCATTGAGTCTCTCTGCAATCTCTGTTTCCTCTTTAATAACCCCTTGCCTTCCATTGTCATCTAATGGTCCAATGGCCTTCCTAGTTGGGTTCTTACTTCTAATGTACTTAAAGAAGTCTTTGTTATTTCTCTGAGTATTTTTAGCTATACGCTCCTCAAAGTCTTGCTTTGCTTTCCTGATTGTTGCCTTGCATTTGTTCTGCCAGAATTTATGTTTCTGCCTGCTGTCCTCATTCGGACAAGCCTTCCATCTTCTAAATGAGCTTTTCTTGCTCTTGATCACTTCCCGAACAGCTCCTGTAAGCCACATTGGAGTCCTCTTGGACCTGGCAGTGGCCTTTTTCCTTTTGGGTATGCATTCCAATTGAGCCTCTGTTATTGTTTTTGTAAACAGCCTCCATGCCTCTTGGAGTGTTTGGACTCTCTCAATTTCCCCTTTCAGCTTCTTTTTTACTAGTTTCCTCAACTTTGGGAAATTTCCTTTTTGAAAATTTAAGGTCTCTGTGTTAGATTTTATCAGTGACTTGCGGTCTATGTTCAAGTTAAACATAATTGAGTTGTGGTCACTGTTCCCTATTGGATCAGTCACATTAACATCTTGCACCAGATCCTGAGTATTACTCAGGATCAAGTCAAGGATTCTTGTACCTCTAGTTGGGTCTTCAACCATCTGTCCCAGGGAACAATCATTTAGGACAAGGGAAGGAACATTGTGCTAGAGGCCACAAAGAGTTTCAGTGTAGGCGCCCCCGTGCATTGCAGGAATTACGCCAGCACGGGCCCAGCCTGGGTACCGGGCGTAGTTGTGGAGCAAACCGGCCCCGTGTCGTACCGCGTGGAAACCAGCACAGGGCTACTGTGGAGGCGGCACGCGGACCAGCTCTGACGCAGGGTCCCCGATGAGCAGGGTGCAGACCAAACAGAGAAAAAATCAGCGTTAGGGTTCTCCCCCACCCGTTCAGCCCAAGGGGGAGGAAAAGGGGGCCACGGGTCCCCACCAAGGGGGGAGGGGGGAAGAGGGAATGTTCCCATAGATATCCTGGGAGAATTTTCAGAGGAGGAGGAACCCGACCCCATACATATCTCGCGGAATTCCCCCACAAATGCGGATACCCCAACTGAGTTAGAATTTGATTTTCAGAACCGGGGGAGTTTTTCGGAGTGGTCCCCCACCCGTCCAAGCGAGAAGAGGGGTTTTTCGTTAGCCCCGATTGCCCCCGGTCTGACCACAATGGAGTTTTTCCCTTCCCCTAAGGCCGCCAAACCGCGGCAAGCCACTAACGAGTCTCCCTCTCCCATTACAGGACAAGGGACCAGGGAACAAAGAAGCAGTAGCGCCCCTGGGGGGGTCAGCCCTCATCACGGCCCAAACGCACGTGCAATAAGCCATCGTGGCTGAGAGACTTCGTCTCATCCTAGGGGGGAGGGATGTTGTGTTCTGTAAAGCTGTTCCTTTAACAATGTACCTAGCCATGTGGTAACAATGTAACCTTTCTGTGTGCAACATTATAACCTTCAGCTTTATCAATGTAAACCTGATAAGGAGACGCGAGCTAGTGACCACTAGATGGCAATAGCGAGCGTCCAGCTCTCATGGCTCAGATTCACCTGGATCAGCAGCGCGGGAAGATTCCCGCCACCTCTTCACCTGGACAAGAAGGGCGTGACCTTCTACGACGTCACGCAGGCAGCAACCAATAGTCTGTCGACGAGCCACATTCAAATGTATAGCCAGCTGTATATATTGAGCTACCCATCCGCCATTACCACATGTTCCTCCGGATCATCATGCAATAAACCTGTGTTAAGCCAACCCTTCGGCTGTTTCATTGTCTTTGGTCCCTTACACTAAAGTGTCTAGGCCAGGCGTGAAACTGCCAAAATGAAGGCACCTTTTGGTGAGTTCCTTGCGCCTGACCTAGTGTGAGAATGATTAGCCAGCACAAGGTTGCCATTGCCCAGGGCATGCCCGATTGTGGTTCAAAAATACCACAGTCTCCAAAGAGGTTCTTTCTATGTACCCCATCAATATATATTTATTTCCTATTAAGCATATTATCAGAGAGCAAAACAAAACAACAACAAAAAGACAAAAAATGTTGTGGCACTTTAAAGACTAACTTCTGTACTTAAATGTGAGCTTTCATGGATCAAGTCTAATGACATGGATTTGATCCATGAAAGCTCACATTTAAGTACAGAAGTCATTTTTTTGTCTTTTTGTTGTTGTTTTGTTTTGCTCTCTGATAAGGAAATATGTTTCATATGAAATTAATATATATTGATGGGGTACATAGAAAGAGCCTCCTTGAAGACTGTGGTATTTTTGAACAGGCAACTTTGTGTTGTCGGCTAATCTTTCTCACACTAGGTCAGGCGAAAGGAACTACAGAATGAATTCACCAAAAGATGTCTTTGTTTTGGCAGTTTCACCTCTGGCTTAGACATGGAAGAAGAATAAAAAATAAAGAAAGCAGACCTTAGAAACCCACCCTCCCATCCCCTTCCAGCCGTTTCAGTACTGATGTTTCATAAATTAGATTTTGGTGTTTTCTTAGGGGAATGGTTAAAAATGCTTTAAAATGTAGTGTGCTCAGTTTGGATACATTTTGTGTTGCCTAAACATCAAATGAATTGCAGGGGCCCACGACAGGTCCAGCATTTGCTTGACACACTTCAGCCTTTCAGTTTGTCATAAACGAGTTATTGCCTTGTGTAATGTTGTAGTTATTAAGTTACATTAATAGCAACACGTCTCCCTTTACAAACCTTTATTGATCTTGTATAGCACTCAGATGGCTGGCAGGTAAGAATGTGTGTTCTTGTGTGTGTGTGCATGCATAAGCACGCACACACATGCAGGCATGTATGTATGTCCATGTGTGCGTTAATATGGATGGAACAAATGATTTACCTTCACCCCCAGCCATTAAACTATATTGTTATCAAGGGACAGAATTACAGCTTTTAGTGTGGCAATTATTTTTGCAGGTAACTGTACTTGGCTATCCTTAAGCATAATTACCTAGTAATGTGGTATTTACCATTACAACTGCAATGTGTAATATTTACACCTTGTAATATAAAAGCAGACATTTAAAAACACTTATTACTTTCCAGCTTTCGTTTCTATTTCTGTCTATATTTTCCTATTAAGTGGTTTCTATATGTTCCACAACTACCACTACCACCATAGCCATTGCACCCCAAAGCCTTTTAAATGTCCCATGTTTGTGCAATCTGAACATTACTTATGCCTGGTGACTGGTATTCTGCCAGACTCAGTGAATTTATCGATTTGCGTATTCTGCCTACATATTTATTCCAAATTTACAAGTAAGCATGGAAAAGAGCATGGTGGTGGTCTCTGAAGCATGGAACTTTCCCTGGTTATTAGTGAAGCTTGGAGACCTTGGGAAGAGGAGTGAACGCACTTGCATGCCAAGAGATTGCTTAATTAAATTCTGTGAAGGTTTTCTCTATTTTTCTCTCAACAATCAGTGAAGTGGAATGTCCCACCAGAATTTAATGTAGGCCCAGTCCATATTGCTTGTAGCTTTTTTTGGCTTTAACTATAGTTACTTTCCCCCATTTTCCCTAAGGCAGAGATGGTGAACCTTTTAGATGCTGAGTGCCCTAACTGCAACCCAAAACCTACTTATTTATCGCAAAGTACCAACACAGTGGGGCGAACTCTGTGCTGGGGGGAGGGAGGAAGCACTCCCATTGGGCTGCTGGGCAGAGAGGTGGGGTGAACCGTGTGCTGGAGGAGGGAGGAAGCGCTCCCATTGGGCTGCTGGGCAGAGCAAACCCTGTGTTGGGGCGATGACACACATGCCCACAGAGAGGGATCTGAGTGCCCCCTGGCACACGTGCCATAGGTTCGCCACCACTGCCCTAAGGCCTTCAACAGGACAAAACACCCCTTTTTTGTTTCATTTTCAGGGTGCTCTTTCAGACAGGGCAAAAGTTCCTGTCCAAATTTCTTCTGGTTTGGTCTTGGAGGAGCTTGAGAATTACTGAGGTTCATGCTCAGACTGTGCTTTGAAAAACCTCTGGAAACTTTCTGGGTAGAATGCAAGCGCGGCGGCAAAATGGCCGCCACGCTCTTTGTGGGCCCCCCCATCGGACGAAGGCATCCGGGTAGTTAGGGGGCGTGGCCAGCTCCTCTATAAAAGGGGTGGCCACGAGGCAGCCGAGCTGCCATTTTGCGAAGCGACGGAGCGGAAAAGTTTTTCCCTCTTACCTCCGTCGCTTTTACCTTCACCGGGAAGCCTCTTGGCTGCTGAATTTTCTCCTTTTCGGCTTCCCATCGGTTAGCTGCGATACCCTCTAAGAAGAAGGCGGCTGCGAACGTGGCTCGTTCTGCGCGGAGGCGCCAGCCGGGTCGGAGGACCGCGGCCGCGCCTACCCAGCAGCCTCCTTTGCCCGAGCTCACCGGGACCGGTGGTATGGGGTTGAATCCCCCCTTAGCCTGGGGCTGGAGGTCTGCGTACGGCCCTGTAGAGGCCACGGCCCTTGGCCCGCAAGCAGTGGCCACTGCCTCTGGCGTGGCCCATTCTGCGGGGCCTTCCCCGTTGGTGCGCAGCTGCCTGCGGGGGGTTTCAGCTCTCTCCCCTGGCAGGGTTCTCCCCGGCCCTGGGGCCGGGCCTGGGATCATGGCCCTATATGGGCCCAGGGGTCCAGGGATCTGGACCCGCGCTTGCAGTTAGTGGGCCGGCCGGCCCTTTGCCCCCTCTTGGGGGGCTGCGGTGGCTCACATGGTTAAGACACTGAACTTGCTGACTGGAAGGTCGGAGTTTGATTCCCGGGCACTGCATGACGGACTGACAGGGCCGCCATCAGAAATTTCTGGGCCCCATACTGAGCAATCCTATTCTTGGGGGGCTACGTCAGTGTGGAGGCCCTTCTGTCCCGCGTTGCGGCCCTCGAGGCTTCACTGGCCAGGGTAACCACCCAGGGGACCCCTTTTGGGGTGCAGATTCGTCCATCGTCTGCTGGGCAGCGGCAGGAGGCGGGACGGGTCGAGCTGACTGAGGCGCGTGGCCCGGCATCGGCCACTGCCTCGCAGCTCCCCGATCGACAGGCCGGTGCTGGTCAGGCCCCGTCGGCGAGCTCAGGTGCGGTCGTGAGCTCCGACGCCCCCAGTGGGTCAGAACCCCCGGTGGGGGCGGCCCATGGGGGTGCAGCATGTGAGTATGTGGTTCAATCTAGTGCACCCACACACATGGCAATGTTGAGGGGGGGTTTCAATGGCCTTGGCCTTGCACGGGTGGTGCAGCGGTTCGGCCGCCGACGGCCCACCCGGTGACTCCAGCTCTCACCCAGGGCCCCGGTGTGGGGGGTACTACTTGCGCAGTTGGGAATGTTTTAGGGGTGACCGGGTTGGTCCAGGCTCCTTTTCAGATGCCCGCAGTTCCCGCCGTTCCTTTGTCGGCATTGCCGACTGCGGGGTATTCGTTGCCCCTGGGGGACCATTTGGCCCAAGCCACCAAGGAAAAAGTCTGGTGTGGGAAGTATGTGGACATCTTCTCCCTCCTTACCAGAGAACCCACCATAGAGGAGGGGGAGGGGCAAGATGAGAAGGATAAGGAGCAGGCACGTCGTTGCAAGCAGCCACGTACGTGGGCCAACCGGTTGCCGGCCTACCTCATACGTGGCGGTCTACCTCAGGGCCCGGCCGGATTTGGAGATTCCGATGGTCCAGTAGTTGGACCACGTTTACCGGGCGATGGTCGACTTCCCGGGCCCATCGTGGTTGGCTTATGATGTGGAATTCCGTATGCGGATTCCCCTGCACCCCGAGATGAGGTGGGATGAGCCCTGCCAGACGCTGTGGCTTCTGTACATGACTCCCACGCGCCCTGCGCCTGGAGAGAGATACCATTGTGGACATGCGGTCCAGCGAGCGGCCCCAGCGCAGGCACCCCGCCAGGTGGCGGGGCAGGGGGTTCTTGCCCGCCTGCTGTGCTGGACTTTCTTGTCCAATGGTTCCTGCAATGGGAAGAATTGCCGGTACAGGCATGAGTGGCCCTCTTGTGCCGGCCCCCATGCTGCCTCCGCCTGTCCCAGGCCTGGAGGGATGCGGGGCGGAGGGAGGGGTGGACAAGGGGTTGGCAAGACTGCCGCAGGGGGAGCTGGTTCACCGAATGGCCCCCTCCCCAATTAACATGGACATGTTGGAGCGTTGGCTCACATTATACCCGAAGGAGGAGGAGGCGGTTTACCTGCTTCAGGGTTTTCGACTGGGGTTCCGTATTCCTTTTGTGGGTGATAAGTCCCTTCAGGATGCTCCCAACCTTTTGTCCCTTAAGGGGAGGGAGGAGGTGGCTGCTGCCAGCATTAACAAGGAGGTTTATGCGGCCAGGGTCGCCAGCCCTTTCACTGCACCCCCGTTCCCTGACCTTAAGGTGTCACCCTTGGGCTTGGTGCCCGAGGAGTTACTGGGCGAGTTTCGCCTGATCCATCACTTGTCCTACCCCATATCATGCTTGGCCTTTGAGTATTTCAGCACATTCCTGCAGTGGGCTTTCGTCCGCAGGTCAGGGTCCCGGTCTGTAGCCTATTACCTGGATGAATTTTGTTCGGGGTGAACGGGGCTGGGACACGTACACACGTTTCCTCAACACATTTCAGATGCTAATGGAGGAACTCGGTGTCCCTTTAGCGCCCGAAAAGACCGAGGGCCCATCTACTAAGCTAGTATTCCTGGGGGTGGAGATTGACTCGGTAGCGTAGGCTTCTAGGTTACCGGGGGATAAGGGGTCAAGGATAGTGGCCCTTATCTCGGAGTTGCTTGCTAAATGCAAGGCATCCCTGAGGGAACTGCAGGTGCTACATGGTCACCTCAATTTCGCTTGCAGGGTGGTCGCACCGGGCAGGGCATTTGCTCGGCGCTTGTGCTACGCCATGACTGGCTTATCTAGGCCCCACCATAGGGTTAGACTCACCCGGGGTATCAGGGCAGATATGCTTATCTGGCTCCAGTTCCTGAGGGAGTTCGATGGAGTATCATTTTGGAGGTCTGACCTCCTGGCTTCCCCTCGCTTTCAGATCCAGTCTGCTGCCTTGGGGTCCCTGGGTTATGGGATGTACTTCAATGGGAAGTGGGCCTATGGTGGGTGGCCACCAGCCTGGGCAGGCACGGGTCGCCTGCGTGATCTCACGTATTTGGAATTTTTCCCTATCCTGGGGGCTTTGATGCTATGGGGCGAGGAGTGGGCCGACTCGGCCGTCCATTTCTGGTGTGACAATGCGGCCGTTGTCCACATTGTCAACTCACAGACTTCCAAATGGCCCAGGGTCATGGACCTATTGCGCCAGTTTGTGTTGCGCAGCCTGCGCCCCTACGTCCTCTTCGGGGCCAGGCATGTCCCGGGGGTCAATAATGATATCGCTGCCGCTTTGTCCCGCCTGCAGATCTCCCGGTTCCGTGCCTTGGCCCTGGATGCAGAGGGATTTCCCTCGCCACCCCCGGACGAGATATGGACCATTGGCAAAGAGAGGTGAACCGGGCGATTGGCTTGTCACTGGCGCCACGCATGCGTAAGGCGTATCACCATGCATTCAATTCTTTCAGAGCCTTCTGTACCCAATTCCGGCTGCCAGAATCCTGGCCGATCCCAGTGACCCATGTACTTCGGTTCATGGTTTACCTGCATGCCCAGGACCTTGCACCTCGCACCATGGCATCTAGGCTGTCAGCGTTGGCTTTTATGGCCAAGGTGGGAGGTCATGTGGATAGTACCGCTGACTTCCGTGTGAGACATGTTTTGGAGGGGTGGGTGCGGTAGCGTGGGCGTTGCCCGGACGACCGCCACCCGATTTCCCCAGGGGTTCTTACCCAATTGGCCCGGGGCTGGCCTGGCCTCTGTTTGATAGATATGAGGCAGCCCATTTCATGCAGCCACAACGGTGGCCTTTTTTGGAGCGCTCCGCATCAGCGAGCTTGTGATGCTGTCTAAGGCGGATGCAAGTCGTAGGGCACTGGAACTCAAGGATGTCTATGTTGCCAAAGACTGGGCTCAGTAGAGGATACGCTCCTCTAAGACAGATCAGCATGGCGTAGGCAGTGATGTAAGACTGCTACGGTGTTCTTTGGCAGACATCTGTCCGGTTGGTGCCCTACAGGATTTCCTTGCACTGCGTGGCACGCACCATGGCCCGTTTTTCTGTCACCAAGGTGGGTCTTCCCTTACTAAATTTCAATTTTGGAGGGTGCCGCGAAGGCACTAGACAGTGTTGGCCTCTCAGGGGCTCGTTGCGGCACCCATTCGTTCAGAAGGGGGGCGGCTTCTACTGCAGCTGTTTTGGGTGCTCTGGGGCTGAAATACGCCGCATGGGAGGGTGGGGTTCACAATGTTTTCAATTTGTGTTCGCCCTCTTCAACCTGAGTACCAGTTTAGTCACTGCACTGTTTCTCCCCCCCTTTTTTTCCTTGACAGACCCTGGGTGTCGTATTACACCGGTGACAGTATGGCTGGTGGGCCATAGCCGCGTGCACAGGGCAGCGCGTTACGCTGCACAGGGCAGCGCGTTACGCTGCATAGGGCAGCGCGTTACGCTGCGGCGACAGAGTGGGACCCCGACTGGGACTGGGTGCACCCGCACGTCTCAGGTGGTGTGGTAAGCGCGGCATGTTATGGCGGGAACTGTTGCCATTCCTTTTCTACATCAGGGATGCTGACTCGCCTGATGTCCTGGTTATGTACCTTGGGGGCGATGGCTTGGGGCGGGTCACTGGCCTATTGCGGAAGCTTGCGATTTGCAGTGACCTGCCCTACTCACATTATGTGTGGCCGGCCACAACCCTCAAGTGGTCGGACGTGATGTCGCGGTACGCTTACTGGGGAGCGTTCGGCCTCGAGGCTCTTGACTGAGCCGACGCTCCGTGAACGGGGCTATTGCCCGGTTCCTTTTTGAATAGGGTGGGGGACGCGTCATTCGCCTCCCCACCATCAGTCTGCAAAATTAAGAGCTTTACTCAGGGGATGGGGCCCATCTGTCGCAGGGAGGTATGGACCTCTGGTTAGCAGACTGGCGAGCAGGCCTGTCGACTGAGCTGACGGTCTTGGGGGTGGCGGTGAGCCTTTTTGGGAAGCCTCCCCGTGTGGCAGGTAGCACTGGTAAGGTAAACATTTATGACCCACAGGTATCAGGCAGGTTCGCAATTGACTGGACAACACTAGACAGGTATAAGTTGGTTAAACGTTGTCCGGTCAACGACGAACCAGGCGACGGGGTGATGGCTACAGCTAGACAGCATGCCTCACCCCGTGATTTCACGGATACGCGTCAGAGGGTGGGGATATTAGTTAGATATTGACTATGGTCAACAATTTGTTTGTTGTCAACAAACAAATGGATACAAATAGATACATTGTAACAATTGCCGTCGGCAATTTTGGGTGGTACCTTACCAGTGTTACTTCGGCCTGCTTGCCTTAAGAATTATAATTGGTCAATTACCAATAGAAATTTATAATTCGGACTAGGGCATGAATCAATAAATGTGGCCCAATGCCGTTATCCACTTTTACCAGTGTCTGAGTCCTTTATTGGGGGGGTGCGCCTGCAATGCAAGCGCGGCACCAAAATGGCCGCCGCGCTCTTTGCGGGGCCCCCCCATCGGACGAAGGCATCCGGGTAGTTAGGGGACGTGGCCAGCTCCTCTATAAAAGGGGTGGCCACGAGGCAGCCAAGCTGCCATTTTGCGAAGCGACGGAGCGGAGAAGTTTTTCCCCTCCACCCCCTCCCTAGTTAACAGTGTGATATTTTGGTCGCTTCGGGGCCGGGTGGGAATTTTTGGCTGGGACCCACAATTGGCTCTCGGGTCCTGGTTTTTTCACCCATCCCACACTGTTGCTATGGTTTGATATAGGGGTTTCTGTTGCTGCTGTTGACTTTGGTCACATGGGCGGGTAGCTCTGGTAAGGTAAACATTTATGACCCACAGGTATCCGGCAGGTTCGCAATTGACTGGACAACACTAGACAGGTATAAGTTGGTTAAACGTTGTCCGGTCAACGACGAACCAGGCGACGGGGTGATGGCTACAGCTAGACAGCATGCATCACCCCGTGATTTCACGGATACGCGTCAGAGGGTGGGGTCATTAGTTAGATATTGACTACGGTCAACAATTTGTTTATTGTAACAATTGCCGTCGGCAATTTTGGGTGGTACCTTACCAGTGTTACTTCGGCCTGCTTGCCTTAAGAATTATAATTGGTCAATTACCAATAGAAATTTATAATTCGGACTAGGGCATGAATCAATAAATGTGGCCCAATGCCGTTATCCACTTTTACCAGTGTCTGAGTCCTTTATTGGGGGGTGCGCCTGCAAAGGTTTTTGTTTAAACCCTGTAATCCTTTCAACACATTTTCGCAATTTTTAAAACACACACGCATGCACACACACACACACACACACACGCACGCACGCACGCACGCACGCACGCACGCACGCACGCACGCACGCACACACACACACACAAATCTCTGTTGTTCTTCTCTTTTGGAGCTTTTTGTGTGTTTGTTAATTCGGTACCCAGTTTAATGCTTCCAGTGCACACTCTAACCATGCAATGAACTTCTACCCTTTTCTAATAAATTAGTGCCAAATAACATTTTGATCTCTTATTTTTTTTAATGAAAAACAAAACAAACAATTATCTGCTTTGTCTCCATTCTGAAACTATTTTTGTTTGCTTTGTTTACACTAAAAATACATATTGAAACATATAAACTGGGAAGCTGTTATACTGCTAAACTCTGTCCCCCCAAAAATAAAGCAGGGGCAAGAAGCATCATCCTGCAGAAGGGAAGAAAGATGCAGAAAGTCCCTGTTTTTGTCACTCTTTGTCACCTTGTGTTGTCTAGAGAATGGGTGAAAGCCCAATATCATTAGTGGATAACTACACATTACCAGAGAACAAATGTTCCATTTAGAAGACTGTCAAGATCTGAGTCAGCTCCAATTTTTGCAGGATGAGTTCCCTAGAGGTAGCTTGATGATTGGAAGATTGGACTCCCAGACTGGAGGTTAGCTCTAGTGCATGCAGGGTTGGACCCTCACCCTGCTGCAGCTGCTAAGCCCCACCTGAGAGCCTTGTGCCCAGATCTAGACCAGTTGTTCCCAACATGGGGCCCATGTCTCACAGGGGGTCTTCAATTCCCGGTATCCTAAGTCAATACATTGGCTGATTAGTGCTTTCAGGAATTGACTTAGGCTTCTGGGAATTGAAGTCCAAAAACCAAAGGTTGGGAAACACTGTTATGGAGCATCTTAAACTCCACTTGGAGAACCCAGATGTCTTAAGCTACCTGTATATAATAACTGGCTGTTCCTCACAGAATCCACCTCAGCAAGGAAGCTCATTTTACTAACCTTGGAAGGCTGGGGCAAACCTTAAGTCACATCGGGATTGACTTCACAGCATCAGCAGTTTGGGCTGCACTACAGCAGTTTAACCACTGTGCCATAAGATCTATGGACCTTAAATGTCCTTATTTAGCCCAGTCCAGTGTGTTCCAATCTGGTTATTGAGGCATAAGTAGTCTTTGTAACATTGCTTTCCATCAGTTAAAGCGGGTACATCAGCTGTCTGAATGCTTCAGAAGATTGTGTAACCATTGTGATCTATTCTGTGACAATCCCTAGGACAGGAAAATAATCTTCAATTAGAGTTAATAGGTTACTAATTAGATTTTTATACTGGGATCCTTTCGTTTGCTGTCTTTCACATATCTTGCTCCCAAGTCATTTAAAGGTTTAGCTTTAAAGGTTAACACTAACAACTTTGACTAAATCTAGGTAATCAGTGAAGATTAGTATCAGAGTTCTGCATCATAAGCTCCATATCAAGATCGGCAGCTGCACTTTGGATCAAGTTATTATTATTATTATTATTATTATTTATTCAATTTATATCCCGCCCACTCAACACAAGGCCGACTCTGGGCGGCTAACAACATAAAAAGTAACCCCAGGGCAACCCAAGGAGTTTACAGACAATATTAATAATCCTAAAAACAGTTAAAACAGTAAAAAAGTTAAGACTACCCACCCCCTAAAAAGCAGGGGCTGCAGGATCGAAAAGGCACCATGGGGAAGAGTTCCTCTACACCAACCACCCCATGGTGGTTACCCTTCCACCCGCACCCCACACTTGACCTGCCAGCCAGGTTTTAAGATCCCTTCTGAAAGGCAGCAACTCCGTCCGAAGACGTAATTCTGTTGGCAGGAGGTTCCAGAGGGCCGGTGCAGACACGGAGAAGGCTCTCCTCCTTGTGCCAGAGAGGCGAGCCCCTCTGGCTGATGGAACAATTAGAGAGCCCCTCCGGTCCGCTCTGGTTGGACGGACAGACGTCCTCAGGGCGATGCGGTCTCTTAGGTAACCTGGCCCACTACCATATAGGGCTTTAAAGGTCAAAACCAGCACCTTGAATTGCACCCGGAGACATACTGGCAACCAGTGCAGCTCCCGGAGCAGTGGCGAAGCATGAGCATAACGCCCACACCCCATCACCACCCGGGCAGCCGCATTTTGGACCAGCTGTAGCCTCCGAATGGTCGTCAAGGGCAGCCCCATGTAGAGCGCATTGCAATAGTCTAGTCTGGAGGTAACCAGAGCATGGGTGACCATGAGCAAGGAGTCCCGGTCCAGGAGTGGGCGCAACTGGCGGATCACCCGAAGTTGGGCGAAAGCCCTCCTGGTCACAGCCGCCACCTGTTCTTCTAGCAGTAGCCGTGAATCCAGGAGGACCCCCAAGTTGCGCACCGGGTCTGTCTGGGGCAAAATAGCCCCATCCAGAACCAACGATGGTAACTCCCGGATTAACGCAGGACCCCCTATCCATAGCCACTCAGTCTTGCTGGGATTCAGTTGTAGCCCGTTAGCCCCCATCCAGACCCCCACAGCTTCCAGGCATCTGGAAAGGACTTTGATGGCATCACTGGGGTCCCCATGGGCCGAGATGTACAACTGAGTGTCATCCGCGTACTGATGGTACCGCACCCCATGGGAACGAATGATCTCACCCAGCGGTTTCATGTAGATGTTAAATAGGAGAGGAGAGAGCACCGAGCCCTGAGGGACCCCCCATTTGAGGGGCCTAGGACTGGACCTCTCACTCTCCAACCACACCGACTGGGACCGACCCCTCAGAAATGAGGAAAACCAGGACCACACAGTACCCTGGATTCCCAAACCTCGGAGCCGTTCCAGAAGGATACCGTGGTCAACGGTATCGAAAGCCGCTGAGAGGTCAAGAAGAGCAAGGACGGATGGATGACCACCGTCCCGCTCCCGCCAGAGATCATCCATTAGTGCGACCAATGCCGTCTCGGTACCATATCCAGGCCTGAATCCTGACTGAAAAGGGTCCAGATAATCCGCTTCATCCAGTACCCCCTGCAGCCGACACGCCACTGCCTTCTCCAACACCTTCCCTAAAAAGGGGAGGTTTGAGACAGGCCTATAGTTAGTTAGGACAGCTGGGTCGAGGGAAGATTTCTTCAGGAGGGGGCGCACCAAAGCATGTTTTAAAGGTGCAGGAAACACCCCCTCCCGCAATGATGCATTGATCACAGCCCCAACCCAGCCACCTGTCACTGCCTTGGAGGTTTTCACCAACCAGGTGGGACAGGGGTCCAAAGGGCAGGTAGTGGCGCGCACAGCTGCAAGGAGCCTGTCCACTTCATCAGGGGCAACTGGATCAAACCGGTCCCAGATGGCATGGCAAGACTGTGCTCCGGCTCCCTCCGGACTCTCCCCATCCACGCCAGGATTAAACCCAGAGCGAATCCGATCGATTTTCTCCACTAGATGGTCAGCAAAGTCCTCAGCCGACCCCTGCCAACCGGGCACCGAGGTCCCCCTACCAAGGAGAGACCTGGTAACCCGGAACAGGGTGGCTGGGCGATTATCAGCGGAGGCAATAAGGGTGGTGAAGTATTGTCGCCTCACCACCTCCATCGCCACTAGATAGGCCCTAATAGCGGCCCTAGCTAGTGTCCAATCGGAGTCTCTCTGGGTCTTCACCCAGCGGCGCTCTTGGCGTCTCTTTGCCCGTTTGAGCTCCCGCAGTTCATCTGTGAACCATGGCGATGACCTAGCTCGATGAGCTCTGAGAGGCCGTAGTGGTGCGATTTCATCCAAGGCCGCTGTAGTCATCCTGTTCCACAGGTCGACCAGCGCCTCGGGCGAATCGTGTTGCCGATCCAGAGGGAAATCCCCCAGTTCCCTCTGGAATCCATCAGGATCCATCAGTTGCCTGGGGCGGGCCATTCTAATAGGCCCTGCCACCCTACGGTGCAGCGTCGCACCCAGGAAGTCTAGAGCCACCAAATAGTGATCTGACCATGGCACAGGTGTTATGTCTAATTTCCGTAGTCTCAGATCACTCTGCCAGCGCTCCGACAAAAAGATTAAATCTGGTGTGTGGCCACTGCCCCTGGTCGGGCCCTGAATTACCTGAATCAGGTCCATATCTGCCATGGAAGCCATGAACTCCTGAGCCACCCCGGAGCCAGTCCCCAGCGAAGGCAAATTGAAGTCCCCCAGAACCATCAGTCTAGGGAACTCCAATGCCAACGCTGAGATGGCCTCGAGGAGCTCAGGCAGGGAGTCCCTTACCCTGCAAGGGGGCAGGTACAGGAGTAAGACTCCCAACTGACCCTTAGAGCCCAGACGCAGAAGCAGGGCCTCACAACCCAGAATTTGTGGAGCGGTAGCCCTGGTGACTCCCAGTGACTCCCTGGCTATGATGGCGACGCCACCGCCCTTACCCTTATCCCTAGGCTGGTGCCAAATACTGAACCCAGCTGGACACATTTCTGACAGAGGAACCCCATCCTCTGGTCTCAGCCAGGTCTCAGTAATACATGCCAAGTCGGCCCGCTCCCCCATAATGGAATCTTGTATCAGGGGGGCCTTATTACATACCGACCTGACATTCATCAGCAGCAGCCTAAGGACAGGGTCACCCTGGGTCAGCTGCTCAGGACCTAGAGGTGTAACCGTGGGGCTGGAACGAGGGACAGATACTAAGCATCTGCCCCGCGTTCCCCGGGTGCGGCCCGCCCCTCGGTACCCGCTATATCGCCCCATGCCCATCACAACCTCTATATTGGTCTCCGGAGCCTCCCTGCTTGCCCTGGACAGAATGCTGCCTCTCCTTCCTGGCTGGCCTGGCAATCTCTCCCTCCCTCCCTTCCACCCCAATATAAAACCGCCCCATTCACTCCCCCCACCACCCTCCGCACGGCTCCGGTGGTGATGGAAGTGGTGGGGCATTCTTCCACAACTGTGTTGAACCCTCAACTGCTGGGCGGGGCCCGAAACGCCGGCCGATGGCGAGTCCAGCGAGCCTCTTCGCCCCCGCCGGGGCCGAGCACAGCGGTGGTGATGTTTCGTCCGGCAGGCCCCCTCGCCTTTTGAGTCCTGGCGAGGGGCGGGGGGCGGGGCCCGAAACGCCGGCCGATGGTGAGGCCAGCGAGCCTCTTCACACCCGCCGGGGCCGAACACAGCGGCGGTCCTTGGCGTTGGCCCCGCTTTTGAGGCTGCCTGCCGAAACTCCCTCCAGCTGTACCTGTTCATCTCCCGCCGGTCTGGCCGGGAGGGAAAGAGAGCGCCCGGTGTCCTTGGCTTTGGCAGCGTCGGCCCCACTTTTGAGGCTGCCTGCCGAAACTCCCTCCAGCTGTACCTGTTCATCTCCCGCCGGTCTGGCCGGGAGGGAAAGAGAGCGCCCGGTGTCCTTGGCTTTGGCAGCATCGGCCCCACTTTTGAGGCTGCCTGCCGAAACTCCCTCCAGCTGTGCCTGTTCATCTCCCGCCGGTCTGGCCGGGAGGGAAAGAGAGCGCCCGGTGTCCTTGGCTTTGGCAGCGTCGGCCCCACTTTTGAGGCTGCCTGCCGAAACTCCCTCCAGCTGTGCCTGTTCATCTCCCGCCGGTCTGGCCGGGAGGGAAAGAGAGCGCCCGGTGTCCTTGGCTTTGGCAGCGTCGGCCCCACTTTTGAGGCTGCCTGCCGAAACTCCCTCCAGCTGTGCCTGTTCATCTCCCGCCGGTCTGGCCGGGAGGGAAAGAGAGCGCCCGGTTACATTTCTAGGTACTTTTTTTTAACTTTTAACTTTTAACTTTTTTATCATGTGTCTTTTATGTATTTACTGTCCGCTATGTAAACCGCCCTGAGTTGGGTTGTACCTGAGTGGGCGGTATATAAGCGTGAGGAAAAAAAAAGTAGCTTCCATCCAGAACACCATGTAGAATTCAATGGAGTAGCAGAGACAGAGATGTATGATGAATGAATGAGATGGGAAAAACTACTTTATTGGACTAATAGCCATGTTGGCTGAAATAACGTGAGCTTTTAAAAAAAATATTTCCCCCCTATCCATGATGGCTGATTGTCTTATGAAAAGTTACTAAATATGTAAATTACTAGTTTTGGTTGTGTGATTAATAGTGTTTTCCAACCTTTGGTTTTTGGACTTCAATTCCCAGAAGCCAAAGTCAGTACATTGGCTGATCGGTGCTTTGAAGAATTGAAAAAGAAGATAGCGACGGTGATGATGATGATGATAGGACTAAACAGCCACTGATCTAATAAGGAAATTCTTATGGTGTTATCCTGTTTTATGGTGTTGCCATGTGTCTTACTAATGGAGATCATCTGGAAACAGGAGTGGGAAAGTATGATCCTCCAGGTATTGTATGATGGCAGCTCTCATCAGTTCTACCCAGCATGGCCAATGCGAGGGGTACTGGGAGATGCAGTCCAGGAACTTTGAAAGAACTACACTTTGCCTTCCCGCTGTCTACAAAAATGAAACACACCTGTATAGAAGCTGGAGAGCTCCTCCTGAAATCTTGCATTCTGTGCAGGTTCAGCATTTTACATCCAATGCATTCCGTCAACAGCCTTTGAACCAACCAAGGTCCTATCTGTGATAAAACAAAGGCAGCATAAGGTGGAAGAATATTTGGGCTAAAATCCTGAAGGAATGGGATAAACCCAGTAGAGGATGAAAAGCATTTCTTATTGTTGTTCACCTTTGTGACCCCGTGGACCATTTTCCTCCAGGCACCTCAGTCCTCCACCATCCTCCTCAGCCCGCCCAGCTGAAGTTGCAAAATGCTTGCTTGTCTTTTCTGCTACTGAACCACAATGTAACTGAAATTAAATAATTTTCAGATGCTTCACCCTGAGTGACCAGATTCCTCTTCTTTTTTCCAAACACACCACATCAACATGCTTTGCATGACATAATGTTTCCTGTTTACAGCAAAACGTTAGTCTTTGCCATTGTTCAAATTATTAATATTATGTCAAAGTTGGAGTGCACCCGGCAAGCTATTTTATTGCAGTCACTTCCTTGGAGGAACAACATTGTGAAGCAACGGTATCAGACTACATAATGTCAGAGGATCTAAGCTTGATTTGAATATCCTGTTTTGTTCCGCTCCTTGGCTCTGAGAAAGCTTGCATAGCTTGGAAATACATTTGGCATATTTATCTGCATCACGTAGTTCATCGCACAGCTGCTTCTCAGTAGTTGTGGTCATTTTATTCACTGCCAGAGCTGGATCTGCTTGGGAGAGCTGCTGCTGTTCAGCTCTCTAGAATGGATGCTTCCTTAACGTCTGGCTTACTTACTTCTCCAGAAGAAGGAAATAGGTGGTGGGGAGACAACAATAGGAGGAGGAGCAAAGTTGGATGTCCTCTGCCATAAGGAGGAGGGAAACAATAATGGTGGCAGCAGATGTAATTTTTTCATTGTTCTCCCCTAAATTTCACAGCCAGGCTCTGAGGAAGTCACAAACAAGGTGACATTGCTGTTAATGAAGCCATGTGTATAGTAACAGGATTTATTTATTTATTTATTTAGATTTATATACCGCCCCAATCAATAGACTCTGGGTGGTGTACACAGTCCAGCGAACACCACTGGCTGCTCAGCAAAACTTAAAAACAAGATAAAAACAGTTAGGAAAAGGCTAGGTGATACAGGATGCTTAGCACAACAGAGTGGAGGAAGGGGAGCGACAGGAAAGGGGGAGGGGAAATGCAATGTTGCAAGGAACAATACTGCATAGGGACATGGAATGTGAGATCAATGAATCAAGGTAAACTGGAAGTGGTAAAAATGAGATGGAAAGAATAAGCATCTTGGGCATCAGTGAGCTAAAAGGACAGGGATGGGTGAATTCAGCTCAGGAAACCATCATATCTACTACTGTGGGCAAGAAAACCTTAGAAGAAATGGAGTAGCCATAATTGCCAATAAAAGAGTGAGAAAAGCAGTAACGGGATATAACCTCAAAAATGACAGAATGATGTCAGTCAGAATTTAAGGCAAACCTTTCAATGTCACTGTGATCCAAATATATGCACCAACCACTGGTGCAGATGAAGCCACAGTGGACCAGTTCTATGAGGACCTAGAACACCTCATAGAACAGGCACCAAGAAATGATGTCTAAATTATCTTAGGAGATTGGAATGCCAAAATAGGAAATCAAAAAGTGGAGGGAATAACAGGCAAGTTTGGTCTTGGAACACAGAATGAAGCAGGGCAAAAACTGATAGAGTTCTGCCAAGAGAACGCGCTAGTCATAGCAAACATTCTCTTCCAGCAACACAAGAGGCGACTTTACACATGGACATCACCAGATGGCCAACACCGAAACCAAATTGACTACATACTCTGCAGCCAAAGATGGAGAACCTCCATACAGTCAGCAGAAACAAGATCTGGAGCAGACTGTGGCTCAGATCACAACCTACGGATCGCAAAATTCAGGCTTAGAATAAAGAAAATAGGGAAAACAAGGAGTCCAGACAGATATGACCTACACAACATCCCTAAAGAATGGCTTAGACTCGGTAGACAGAGTGCCAAAAGAATTATGGACAGAGATGAGGGACATTATGCAGGAAGCAGCAAAGAAAATCATACCAAGAGAAAGGAAGCATAAGAAAGCAAGGTGGTTGTCTGATGAGGCTCTTAAGATAGCAGAGGAAAGAAGGAATGCAAAAGTCAAAAGAGAAAAAAATACAATCATCTGAACACAGAATGTCAAAGAAAATCAAGGAGAGTTAAGGAAAACTACCTAAAAGAGCAGTGCAAAGAAATGGAGGAAAACAACAAAAGAGGCAAGACTAGAGATCTTTTTTAAAAAATTGGGGAAATCAAGGGAACATTTAAAGCAAAAATGACCATGATAAGGGACAAAGATGGAAAGGAGCTAGCTGATGCAGAGGAGATTAAGAAAAGATGGAAAGAGTACACAGAGGAACTCTACAAAAAGGACCTCAACACTCCTGATAATCACAATGATGAAAAAATTGGACTAGAGCCAAACATCCTGGAGAGCGAAGTCAGAAAGGCCCTAAAGAGCACTGCAAACAACAAAGCTAGTGGAGATGATGGTATCCCAGTTGAATTTTTCAAAGTTCTAAAAGATGATGGTGTCAAACTACTGCATTTAATATGCCAGCAGATTTGGAAAACAAAACAGTGGCCACAGGATTGGAAAAGATCAGTATATGTTCCAATCCCAAAAAAGGGCAATGCCAAAGAATGTTCAAATTATTGAACAATTGCACTCATCCCACATGCCAGCAAGGTGATGCTCAAGATAATACAGGATAGACTTCAGCAGCATGTGGAGAGAGAATTACCAGAGGTGCAGGCTGGTTTCAGAAGAGGCAGGGGGACTAGAGACCACATTGCAACATTGCCAACAGACCACATTGCCATCATGGAGAAAACAAAGGAATACCAGAAACAAGTGTACTTTTGTTTTATTGACTACACTAAGGCATTTGACTGTGTGGACCACAACAAGATGTGGCAAGTAATTAAAGAGATGGGAATACCAGACCACATCATATGCCTCATGAGAAATCTGTACACGAACCAAGAGGCAACAGTTAGGACAGAACACGGAATGATGGAGTGGTTTGGAATAGGAAAAGGAGTGAGACAAGGTTGCATTTTATCACCCTGCTTATTCAATCTATACACAGAGCACATAATGCGCAATGCAGGGATGGAGGAATCACAGTATGGGATAAAAATTGCTGGGAGAAACATCAACAATTTGAGATATGCAGATGATACCACCCTAATGGCAGAAAGTGAGGAAGACCTAAAGAACCTCTTGATTGGATTGAAGGAGGAAAGTGCAAAAGCTGGCTTGAGACTTAATATTAAGAAAACCAAAATAATGGCAACAGGTCCAATCAGTTCCTGGAAAATAGATGGGGAAGAAGTAGAAGCAGTAGCAGATTGACAAAGGAGCTCACTGGACAAGGAACATCATTAAAGGAGGATATAGCTGAGAAACTCAACCTTCCCTACGTCACTTGGAGGACCCTGAATAGGCTGAGGGTCAGAGTCCCTAACTGCAAGACCAACATGCTGAAGTTGGGGCTGCTCGCAGACAACAACATGCATTGTGAATGTGGAGAGATTCAGAATCCAGCTAATTTACTGGTCTGCCAACTACCAGAAACAATGAGGACTTAGTTTTGGCCAACAACAAAGCCAAGAAAGTGGCTTCATTTTGGCAGTCCAGGGTTTGATCGGGACATGAAAGAAGAAGAATTGAGGAAGTGGCCAGGCTAATTCAGCTAGCTAGCCAGTGACAACAAAACATCTCTTCTTCTGGTGAAGTGAGGAGAGAGGAGGTGAAGCTTTCTCCATTCTCTTCCTGCACAATGAGAGGGATCCTAAGCCTCACTTGTTTGTGCATATAAGTGTTTTGAGGAAGATAATTCTAGCATCCCATGGTTTCATTATGTTATCAGTGGACACCAAACTTGCAATTTACCTCATGGGTAGACAGAAGTTACATATGGATCACTTAGTATATTGCTGGGGAAGTATATTGCTTGCAGAAGATCGGCAAGGACTTCTGGTTCTTTATTCTTTATAAATTGGTTAAAAAAAACCTCTTCCACCACCATGATGTGAATTGTCAAAAGGATCAAAGGTTGCCTCTGGGCAAGGAAAGCGGGATAAAAGTGGTGTAAATAAATAAATAAATAAATAAATAAAGCTTGAGTAATATTACAAAATCCGACACTAGTTAGGACTCATTCTAGAGTACTGTTTCTAGCTCTGGATACCACATTTAAAAAAGGATACCAGCAAACTGGAACAAGTTCAGAGGAGAGCAAGAAAGATAATCAGGGGAATGGAAACCAATCCCTATGAAGAAAGTCTAAACAAACTGGGCATGTTTAACCTTGAAAAAAAGGAGACCGAGAGGGGAGACATGAAAGGAACTCTTTCAACACTTGAAATATTGTCATGCAATGGAAGGCAGGATCTGTTCTCAATAATCCCAGAGTTCAGGACACATAATAATGGGTTCAAGTTACAGGAAGCCATATATTTTGTTGTTGCTGTTCAGTTGCAAAGTCAGTTCTGACTCCCTGCAACCCCATGGACCATTGCATGCCAGACACCCCTACCCTCCACCATCCTCCTCAACCCGCCCAACTCTGTGCCCATTGCATCAACAATACCATCTAGATATCTCATTTTCTGCTGCCCCCTTCTTCTTTTGCCCTTAACCTTTCCCAGCATCAAGGCCTTCTCAAGTGAATCCTTTCTTCTCACTTGAGGTCCAAAGTAGTTTAGCTGCATTTTTACTATTTGACCTTCCAAGGAGCAGTCATGGTTGATTTCTCCTAAGATCGACCTATTTGTTCTACTCGCTGTCCAGGAGACTCTCAATACTCTCCTCCAACACCACCTTTCAAAGGCATCTATTCTTCCACGCTCAGCTTTGTTTATGGTCCAGCTCTCCCAACCATACATTACTACCGGAAATACTATTGCTTTGACTATGTGAACTTTTGTTTGCAAGGTGATGTCTCTACTGTTAACTATGTTCCATACCCATCAAGCGTGGCTCCTGGAAATACGGGAATTGCTCCGGCCCGGGTGTGCATGCACCACAACAACTCATCTGCACATGTGCAGAACCCCTCTGTGCATGCAACAACTCATCTGTGCATGCACAGAATCCCTCTGTGCACGCGCAGAGCCCATTCGTGATGGGCACACATGCGCAGTAACCCCTTTCCCCGCCATTCAAATATGGGATGGTGGCGGGAAAGGCGAAGAACGAGCAGAGAAATACAGGAAATCACGGCCAATCCGGGATACTTGACAGGTATGCTATGTTCCCCAGATTTCTCATAGCTTGCATCACAAGAATTAGTTGTCTTTTTATTCACGGCTGCAATCACCATCTGCAGTGATCTTGGATCCTAAGAATGTAAAGTATGTCACCGCTTCTACCTCTTCCCCATCTATTTTCCAGGGACTGATAGGGCCTGTTGCCATTATCTTTGTTTTCATAATGTTGAGTCTCAAGCCAGCTTTTGCATTCTCTTTTTTCAATTGAAGCAGGAGTTTCTTTAGGTCTTCCTCACTTTCTTCCATTAGGGTAGTATCAGTAGTGGGCATCAGCAGGTCTGCCCTGGTCCGGGCAGACCGGTGGCAAACCTGGATGGCCACGCCCCCTCCCCACCCCAACCCGCCCACCTCTTCCCGGGAGAGTTGGTGACCCGGCTCTTCGTTCTCATCCAGACTGCGGGTGCTGCTGGGGAGGTGTTGGAGGTGGGGGCGTGTGTGCGCCTGGCCCTGGGGGAAGAGGAGGGGGAGCTGACATCATGCACACACCACCCAGAGGAGCTCACCTGCCTGCCCCGCACGCCCCCTGCGCCGTCGCTCCTTGCCTCCTTCTAACAGCAGAACAACTTTCGTGAAAGTTGTGCTGCTGCTGCTGCTAGAAGAAGGCAAGGAGTGGTGGTGGTGGGGGCGCAGGGCGGGCAGTCGAGCTCCTCTGGGTGGCACCGTGCATGACATCAGCTCCCCCTCCCCTTCCTCCAGGGCCAGGCGCGCACACGCCTGGAGGACTGGAGGAGAAGAAGGAAAGGAAGAGGCGTCATTGCTCTCCTGGGAGGAGGTGGGTGGGATCAGGAAGCAGCAGCCATTTTATTGGTGCCATTTTATTCAGTGCAAGCATATCAGAGAGTAAACAAAAAAATGTTGTGGCACCTTAAAGACTTACTGCTGCTTCGAGGTAGGCTGCAGCCGGCCCAGGGCACTCCATGGTAAAACAGAAATGAGCACTGAACCCTAGAGTTGGATATGACTGGCTTTCAAGCAAGGGATACCTTTCTTTACATTGCTCAAAAGCCAGTCATATCCCATGCTAGGGTTCAGGTTGCTCGTCTGTTTCAAAGCCAAAGAGCCAGCGCTGTCTGCTTCTGCAGATGTTTCCATGGTCATGTGGCAGGCATGGCTAGACACCGGAGTGAACGGAACACTCTTTACCTACTCACCAAAGTGGTCCCTATTTATCCAATTGCAATTTCTTGCTTTCGAACTGCTAGGTTGGCAGGAACTGGGACAGAAACGGGAGCTCACTCCAACATCCAGCACTTGAGTCTCCAACTGCTGACCTGCCACCTTCCAGTCAGAGCCATAGCCGCTTGAGCTCAGTGCTTAAGAAGCTTGCCTTGTTAGCTGGAAGGCCGACATGATCATTTGAGCTCCCGTCTCTGTCCCAACTCCTGGCAACCGCAAGTTGATAAATAGGAACCACTTCGGTGGGAAAGGTAATAACATTCTGGTCTCTAGTCACGCCTGCTACATGTCCACAGAAACATCTTCAAACAGACAGTGCTAACTCTTTGGCTATAAATAGATGAGCACTGAACTCTAGAGTCAGATATGACTGGCAGCTTTGGATCTAACAATAGGTAAAGGTAAAGGTTGCCCTAGCTCAAAAGCCAGTCGTATCTGACTCTAGAGTGCAATGCTCATCTCCATTTACAGCCAAAGAGCCAGTGCTGTCTGTGTTTGCAGATGTTTTCATGGGCTATGTGGCAGGCATGACTAGATTGGCCACCCAGTCACATGCCCACCGATTAGGCCATGCCCACTGATTAGGACACACCACCAGTTAGGCCACACCCACCAGTTAGGCCACATCCACCAGTTAGGCCACACCCACCAGTTAGGACACACCCACGGTGTGGTAGTAAAAATGTTTGGTGCCCATCACTGGGTAGTATCATCTACGTATCTCAAATTGTCAATGTTTCTCCCAGCAATCTTAGTTCCAACTTTTGATTTATCCAGCCCTGCATTGCTCATTACGTGCTCTGTGTATAAGTTAAATAAGCAGGGTTACAAAATGCAGTTTTCTCTTACTTCTTTTTCCTATTCCAAACCACTCCATCATTCCGTATACTGTCCTTACTGTTGCTTCTTGACTCTTGTACAGATTTCTCATGAGGCATATAAGGTGTTCTGGTATTCCCTGTAGCGATGTCGGGCCGCTAGGGCGGCGCTAGGTCCCGGAGGAGACTGATCAATGACAACACGAGGCAACAGGAGCGAGATCAGATCAGTGGTTTATTGGGAAAATACATACACCTTTTATAGATCAGAAGGCAGGTAGAAAAAACCATCACCCGAAAGTCAATCACATCACCTGTTTACTCAGGTTAATTGGGGAACCTCCAAAGGGGGAAGTTAATTATCTCGGACAAACACGGGACGAGAGAGACCATTGTCTTAGGGCTTAGGCAAGGGTAAATATGGCTGGTGTTTGCACCGGGGATTACCTTAACCAGAAGATGAGTGATTCTTCTAATGCGTAACTGAGGTCTGCGAGATGCTTATTCGGCAGAGTCGTCAATCAGGCTGGAGGCAGCCGAATTAATCCCTATCATTAATTCACCCCCCTTATGCCCTGACAGGGGCCAGAGGCCAGGAGTTTGCCCGCTGGTTTAACCTCTGCCAGAAACCACTGGTGCCCAACCGGGCACGGGGAATCTTCACCTCCCCTTACTTTTTTATATTAAGAGCCTGACTGGCGACTCTGCGCAAGAGCGGCATCAGCTGTTGGTCGGGAATGACGTCGCGGGGTTTCCGTCTGTGGCAGCGCTTCGAGATCAGCAAGGGGATACATTGAGCAAAACAGCAGACTGCAATGCCTAGTATAACTACCCCCACCACCACCTTAATCACCGTCTGAAGCCACCCCCATGGAATCCACGACCACATCCATTTCCACAGAGAACTCCACCAAGCCCCCCACGCAGAGCCCTCTGTGATGGCTGCGACTATGGTGTGGAGATCTGTGATTTGGCTTTGAATCTTACGAGAGTTGTCCGTAAGGTTAAAGCAGCACATACCGTGAAAAGATTCGCAGCCCAGGTGGTGTAGCAATAAGAGGTAGTCGATAGCTGCTCGATTATCGAGAATGGCATGGCGAAGTTCCGCCTGCTCCTGATTGAGGAGTGCTATCGCTGAGGAGGTGTGGTTGATGGCCTTTGCTAAACCGCAAGCCAAGCGACCAATCCTCTTTGCGTTGCCGACGGCCAAGCCTGGCACGCCAAAGATGCTGACTGCCAAAGAGAGGTATTTGGCAGGTCTCATTACCCTAAAGCTGCTTTCACATGAGCTGTCTAACAGGGTGGTGCGAGTGTGCCGTATGAGTGAGGGAACATTAGATGCATTGGAAACCTTGGGAACATTAGCGCGTGGGGCAATCATATCCTTAGTCGGGAGCAGCAGTGTTAAACGACTGATACAACATATAGAGTCTGTGATGTTAGCAGGAATGTAGCTGAACGTGTACTGGTTACAAGTAAAAAACCATCCAGATGGTAGGGTGATATGTGTATACTTTGAGCCAAGCGACACTGGGTTATTGCAAGTCCAATTGCCGCTGCCTACATCGAGGCAACGGCGCCGGGCTCGGCCGGGTCCGGAACAACCGTGTATTCGGCCGCAGGTAGAGTTCGGGCTGACCGCCACTCGAGGAGTGTGGAGCGTGGCCGCATCAGCCGGTAAAGTCATGGTTAGCCGCATCTCCCAACGAGCATATTCCGAGGAAGCTGATGGGATGTATGGGCTGAAGAGCCGCCTCACCAGCCAGTCCCCGTCCCGGGGGTGTGCGCCTGGAGAGTGGCACACCGGGACAAGGCAGGTGCTGAGGATTGAGGCAGAACCGACGTCCTGCCTGAGGCAAAAATCAGACTGGTTGACAAGGGTCGCCAGCCTTTCCCAAATGTTGTACTGCATCCGGGCAGAGAGGTCTCCGCCTGGCATTAAATCGCTGGCCTCCAGTGAGGCGGCCTGAACGCCTCCCCCGAAAAGCAGGGAGAGGGCCAGGATGATGGTGAAGATCGCTGAGTTGACATTAATCTGGGCAAAGACTGCTGCAACGAAGTTCTCCGGTGTTGGCTCCTTCTCCTCGCGTCGGAGGGCGTCCTGGGCCTCATTGCAAAGGGACTTGACCATCCCCCAGGTTATCCTCGGTGCTCGGGTCCGCTGCCGCCGCTTCTCCCGGTGGGTCTCCTCGGTCAGAGTGAGGTCCTCCATCTCCGGGATCGGGCTCGGGTCGGTCTGGGTCCATGCCATGAGGTTCCAAATGAGGCTTGACGCACCGAGCCGGAATCCAAACGACACCTGTAGGAGACATAACTGCAGCATACCCTCTTCCCCAGGTTATGAGCGGCACCGGGCCCCTCCAAGAAGGGTCTGGTGGCACTCGGTACCGGACCATAGGTCGCAGGAGAGCTTCCGAACGGCGGAAATGCTTCTCCTGCGGCGTGCAATCCGAAAAAACATTGAGGTGATTGTATGTGAACAACACCTTATTAAGACAAAACTGTGCTTCTCCCTGTGATTTGGGGAGGGCTGGTGGCTCCCCCCTTTCTGTTTGTTTGTCAATGTAGGACTTTAGCGTCCGATTGACCCGTTCCACAATCGCCTGCCCTTGCGGATTGTAGGGAATTCCAAAGGTATGCTTGATGTCCCATGTAGCCATGAAGGCGGCCAACTGCCTGGAGCAGTAGGACGGGGCGTTATCCATTTTCACGTGCCGCGGCTTGCCCATCGCTGCAATGCAGGAAAGGAGGTGCTGCTCCACGTGGGAAGCAGCCTCCCCTTTCTGCGCCGTCGCCCAAACAAACTGAGAAAAAGTGTCTATGCAGACGTGCATGTACTGCCATCTGCCAAACTGCGGCACATGCGTGACGTCCATTTGCCACACCTGATTAGCCTCCGTCCCTTGTGGGTTGACCCCCCACGAGGGCCCCCCCGGTGCCCCTGCACAATGCTGGCAAGAGCGGACTATGCCCTGGGCTTGAGAAAGTGGCAAATTGAACTGTCTGGCAAGTGCTTTGGCGTTTTGGTGAAAGAAGGCATGACTTTGGATTGGAGTAGTGAACACTCCCAAAACTGAACGTTGCTGAATTTCCTTTGCCACCGCATCCGCCCTGCTATTGCCCGCGGAAATCGGACCCGGTAGGTCTTGGTGACTTCGGATATGGGCAATATAGAGCGGCTCCGTGCGGTTTCGCAAATGAAATTGAGCAGTGAGAAACAGACTAAGCAAGTTTTTGTCTATCGCGGGAGTGATGTAAGCTCCCGGCAGACTGTGGAGTAAATTCCTAACATACAGGCTGTCAGTTATGATATTTAAACGTTCCTGGGCGAAGGTGCGCAAGGCAAGGTTCATGGCTGCCAACTCTGCCCGCTGCGCGGACTTCTGTGGAAGAGTTAACAGCGTGTGCCAAGCTTCGCCCTCCCGCCAGGTCAGAACACCATATGTGCGACCTCCATCAGTAAAAACTGTCTTGGCCCCCTGAAGTGGGACCAGCGAGAGCAATTCGAACAAGCTGATCGTTCCTGTCTGGAGTGAGACAAGTCTGGGGTCTTTGGGCAAATGGTACGCCAAACTTCCAGTGAAACCTTCCAAAGCTACCGGAAGCGAGTCACCTAGCTGCATTAGCTGATGAATTTGTTCCTTGGTGAACGGGACTACAATCTTGGCTAAATCATGCCCAGAAATGTCCCTTGCTCTCAGCCTGCCGCGGTAGATCACCACGGAGACCAGTTCTTGGGGCGGAACAATGTTCCGAGAAGAGGTGTTAGGCAAGTATACCCACTCCACAATTTTCGCTCCCTTCTCTGAGTCTACTCCTAGCGCCCCAGTGAACATGGATCCTGACCGTACGATGTACAAATTCAGGATCAGGGCATATGGCCCCTGGGCGATTCTATCCAACCACCTCTGGCCGAGAACTTGGTTCACTTTCTCGAGCGCCAAGCGCGCGTCTCGAGAGATTTTTATCCGGTCTGCCGGCTGCTTACCTAAGGTTAGCAGCGAGAAGAGCGGTTTTAGAAGATCCGTATCCAGTCGGAAGTACGGTCTGGCCCAATTAATATTCCCTAAGACCTGCTGTAATTCGACCAGGGTAACTGAATCCTGTAAATTTATCTGAGGCAAAACTGGTGCGGCGAAAGAGCGGAGAAGCCGATGACCCAAGTATGAGAAGGGCTCGGTTCTCTGCACTTTCTCCGGGGCAATGAGTAAACCTTTGTCCCCCAGGCTGGCCTGGAGATCTGAAAACATTTCGCTGCCAAGTTGCGGCAACGCTACCAAAATATCATCCATAAAATGAAAACTATGGCTTTTGGGTAAAGGCTACGGAACCTTGCCAGTGCGCCGTGAACATATATTTGGCACAAGGTGGGCGAATTGAGCATGCCCTGTGGCAAATATTTCCACGCGTAGCGCTGCGTGGGCTCACTGTGGTTCACGACCGGCACTGTAAAGGCAAACCTTTCCCGGTCCCTGGGGTCTAAGGGGATTGTATAAAAGCAATCCTTGAGATCTACAACTAGAATCTCCCATCCCTCGGGAATCATGTTAGGATTCGGGATGCCGCATTGAAGCGGGCCCATTGGCTGGATGCATTTATTGATCTCTCTGAGATCGTGGAGGACTCGCCACTTCCCCGACTTCTTCTTAATAACAAAAATTGGCGAATTCCAGGGACTCGTGGACTGTTCTATGTGTCCTGCGTCTAGCTGTTCTTTAACTAGCTGCTTGAGAGCAACCAATTTCTCCCCCACTACCGGCCATTGTTCTACCCAGACCGGAGTATCGGTGAGCCATTTAAGTGGCAACGCCATTACCCGAAAGTAAGGGTGGCACCGTACTGCTGTAGAATGTCTCGCCCCCAAAGGTTGACGTGCACGTCAAGAATGTGCGGCCGAATTACCGCCGTGCCGTCAGCCCTTGGGATTGTGACTTCTACCCACTCTCGGCTTCTAAACGCTTCCTGGACGCCCCCTACCCCCCACACGTCGGAGACCGGCTCAATGGCCCATTCCCTCGGCCACTGGCTTCTGCTTATCACTGTCACATCCGCTCCGGTATCGAGTAACCCTGAGAACACTCTTTTGTTCAAAAATACCTCGATAACGGGGCGCTGTTTCCACTCAATGTTGGTCTCCACTGTCGCCAAGACCTGGTATCCCTGCACTGCCTCACTCGCGCTCGAGCGGTCTGCCGAACCGGACTCTGAGCTGTCACTGAGCCTTCTCTGGCTGTCTGCTGGCGAGCGACAAGGAACCATGATCAGTTACGCTAGGGTGTCTCCCTTGTGGATTGTTTGGGGCAGGTGTGTCCACAGCTGGACTTGGAGAACGCCTGAAAAATTCGAGTCAATGACTCCTGGAATTATAAAAATTCCACGTGCTCCAGCTACACTACAGGGCAAAACTAAACCTATAAGGCCTTTGGGTAGGGGTCCCATATACTGAGAATCGACTAGATAGACTGTGCCCGGCAGATCGCATGTAACGTCCGCCTGGCAAGCCAGTTCTAGCCCTGTGCTACCCTTGGGGCTGGCCTGTGCCCTCGCAGTGCCTGGAACGTGCCTGGGACCTAGTCTAGTTCTGGGGAGTTCTGGATCTGGGTGAAGGAAGCCTCTGTTTGGACTGGGGCCAGAGACGTGCCCGGATTCCGGTTTCCCGAACTCGGACAATACCTGGCCCAATGATAGCCTTTCTTGCACTTCGGGCAGGGGGTGTTCGGAGCCTTGGGACGGCCGGACTTTTGTCCGCCTCCCTTGGATCGGCACTCCCTAGCAAAGTGTCCAACCTTGCCACAAGTGTGGCATGCTCCCTTGGTCTTGCCATTGCCCTGATGTCTTTTCCCCCCCTGCACCGCTGCCGCTAGCAGACCCATCTTGTAGGAGTCTGTGCCAACGTCGGAGCATGCTCGGATCATGTCCGTTAAGGTCAAGTCAGGGCGATTGCCCAGGGACTGCAAGATTTTACGGCAGTCCAAGTTGGCGTTGTCCTTTGCTAGCTTGATCATGAGCTCTTGTTGGGCTTGCTCATTATCAATCTGCCTGCTAATTGCTTCCTCCAGGCGATTGATGAAGTCCATGTAGGGCTCCTGGGCTCCCTGCTTAATAGCGGTGTAATTTTTGGCCGTTTTGCCAGACGCTGGGACCTTGAAGTATGCCCTATAGGCAGCTTCGGCTGACATCTCTAGAGTGGCGAGAGGCAAGTTGATTTGAGCGTTGATGGGCTCAAAGGCACCTGAACCATACAGCTGGTCAGGAATTACCGCGCCTCCCATCCTGGCAGCTCGGGTCTGAGCTTCGAGCCGAAACTCGCTGTCCCAGATCATGTACTGGCTAGAGGTTAGCATCATCCTCATGACGGCTTTCCAATCGTGAGGGATCCACATGGTGGTTTCGCACACTTGCTGAAGCGTGCCCCTAGTAAAACGACTTTGGAGCCCTGTCTCTGAGATTGCTTTCCGTAAAGCCATGAGAAGCTTGTACGGGACTGGGGAGTGTACTATCTGTTGTGCGCCCGTGAGCGCGTCCATCTCCAGGCGGATTGGACAAATCTGTCTAAGTTCAGCTAGCTGTTCAACTGACAATTCCCCCTTCTTGAGTTCTATCTCAGCTGTGCGCTGAAGGGCACTCTTCACGACTAGGGAACCCGGAGCTGTCAGAGAAGCGCCAGCGCTTCCCATTCCTTGCGTTCCTTTGGTGACGTCTGCAGCTGTCACCGCGGGAAGGCTCCCTGCGCTACTCTGCTGATAGCTAATTGACGGATAGAGTGTCGTGGGCGCAGTCGGTTCGACTGGCTTGCCTGATGGTTCGACTAACGGGGGTTCTTTGGCCTCTACCCGGACTGGCTCGATCTCAGCCAAGAGTCTCCTACACTTTCTCCAAGCACGGACTATCCCTCCTGGGGCTTTCGGGGGTTGCTGAATGCAGTCTCCTATCTGATCCCAGAGCTGCAGGGTTAACGTACTTACTTCTGGGTAAAGTAGGCAGTGTTCCCTGAGATACGCCAAAAGTCTCGCTAATTCCCTGCTGTGAAAGCGTAAATTAAAAACCCTGGCCAGGATTCTGAACTCTTCCTCACGAGTTCTTTGGCTAGCGGATGGACTTGGTCTATGAGAACAAGTCCCCATATTACCTGCGATTGGGTCTCCGGAAGATTCCTCCTCGGGACAAGTCGACGCGTCTTTGCAAGCAACAGGTTCGGGCGTCGGGTGTCTGGGGTAGACCTCGGAGCGTGGACCTTCTGCCACGGGCCCTTCAACGGCCTCTGCGATGTCAGGGGCTCACAGCTGGCCCTGAGCGGAACGCGTTTCCCTCTATGGCAACCTCCTCGAAAGCGGGGAGCGAGGTGCAGGAATGTCTCTCTGGAATGCCAGCCGCGAGCCTCTTCTCCGATTGGCTGGCTGCCGGTCGGAGCGCCACGCTGTCCTCCGGGATGACGGGTCGCGGTTCAAGCGCAGAACCGGACCGCGTGGATCGCTACTCACGAGTAGACCTCTCCGGGGTCTCTTACTCACGAGTAGAATCACGTCGGGGTCACCAGATGTAGCGATGTCGGGCCGCTAGGGCGGCGCTAGGTCCCGGAGGAGACTGATCAATGACAACACGAGGCAACAGGAGCGAGATCAGATCAGTGGTTTATTGGGAAAATACATACACCTTTTATAGATCAGAAGGCAGGTAGAAAAAACCATCACCCGAAAGTCAATCACATCACCTGTTTACTCAGGTTAATTGGGGAACCTCCAAAGGGGGAAGTTAATTATCTCGGACAAACACGGGACGAGAGAGACCATTGTCTTAGGGCTTAGGCAAGGGTAAATATGGCTGGTGTTTGCACCGGGGATTACCTTAACCAGAAGATGAGTGATTCTTCTAATGCGTAACTGAGGTCTGCGAGATGCTTATTCGGCAGAGTCGTCAATCAGGCTGGAGGCAGCCGAATTAATCCCTATCATTAATTCACCCCCCTTATGCCCTGACAGGGGCCAGAGGCCAGGAGTTTGCCCGCTGGTTTAACCTCTGCCAGAGACCACTGGTGCCCAACCGGGCACGGGGAATCTTCAATTCCCATCTCTTTTAATTACTTGCTACATTTTGTTGTGATCCACACAATCAAAGACCTTGGTGTAGTCAATGAAACAGAAATAAACTTGTTTTCCTTTGTTTTCTCCATGATCCAATGTAAGTTGGCAATTTGGTCTCTAGTAGTACTGAATATCAGGAAAAAAATTCTTAACTGTTAGAGAAATAAGGCAATAGAATCAGGAGGTTATGAGCACTCCAACAGTGGAGACCTTCATGAGAAAACTGGACAACCATCTGTCAGACATACTTTGATCTGGATTCCTGCAAGGGGTTGGACTTGATGGTCTTATGAGCTCCTTCCAACTCAGTTAGTCTGTGATTCTATGACTGTTCAATTATAGTCCTCAAAAATATATCCCAGGAGTAAATAAAAAAACAACGCAACATTATGTCTTTTGGCCAGTCTTGACGTTCTGGAGAAAAATCAAGAGGATTGCAGAAAATAAATTCTTCTCTTGGTTATACCGTATGCTCTATTACCTAGTTTTGAGAGAAATCTACATTTGGTGACTGTTATGTATGTTAACTGTGTTCAAACCCCACTAATAAAGAGCTGAATTTCACTACTTCATTCGTCTGCTTCTTCATTCCCTGAACACGAAACTAGTGACGAAGGTGGGATGGCGTCCCCACATGGCAGCAACATTGGCTCATTTGACCCAGCACGTCCAGAGAAATGGGCAACATATGAACGCCAGTTCCACCACGCAGTGGCCTTGCAGAAGATCACCAACGAAGACCAGAAGCGCTCCTGCTTCCTCGCACAGTGCGGTTTTGAGACGCTTGAGCTGGTAACCCACCTCATTCTTTCACAAGACATGGATTTGGTGCCACTTGCAGAGCTCATGTCCGCACTGAGGAGGCACCTGCAGCCAGAGGTCTCGATCTTCCAGGCCAGGGTGGCTTTCCACAGAAGGGAGCGGCGACCCGGTGAATCCATTGCAGACTGTGCCACTGCTCTGCGTATTGCTGCCGTCCCGTGCAAGTGGGACAACATTGAAGAAGCGCTCCGGGACCGTCTGCTGGCCAGCATGAGGGACGAAGATGCTCAATGTCACCTCATGATCAGAAAGACGCTAAACTTCAAAGCCGTTCTAGAAGAGGCAGTAGCATCTGAGGCCGCACGGTCTGGAATAAAGCTTTTCCGGCATCGCCACTCCACCACCAGTGCCATCGACTCACCTGTGCAAGCTCAGCAGAATGCATCTTCATCCTCCTTGGCATCGCCTGGTTTCACCTCTTCATCGGAGTCCAGCGACGCAGAGGGAGAAGTCCGAGTGGTCCAACAAAAGCACCGTGAACACCGTGACGATCGGAAGAAGAAATTCCTTTGCAAGTGTGATGGCTGCGGAGCCCGACACGACTGCAAGAAGTGCCCATTCCCCACTGCAGAATGGCACAACTGCGGGCGATGAGGGCACATTGCTATGGTATGCCAGCAGCGAAAGCGGAGACCTCCAGCACCTGAGCTCACGAAGAGTCATCACCACAATGCGTCCATCACCAAAGTGTCACCTGAGACTGTGCCGTACCAAGTGGGAATCGTCAGCAAGCGTTTCTATGCAGACCTGAGCCTTCAGGATGTCCCCTTCAAGATGGAGGTGGATTCAGGTACTACCTTTTCCATAATCCCACAACAGGAGTTTTTGAGAATTCCCCCTGCCTCTCGGCCCAAGCTTAAATCCCTTAAGACTTCCCTCTGGGATGTGCAAGGTTGCCAGATTCCGGTCCTGGGGGTGGGTAATTTCTTGGTTAAATTCAAAAACATTTGCACCTCCTTGCCATTGGTTGTAGTTAAGCAGGGCACTAATTGTCTTATTGGGACCCAATGGTTTAGGCTCCTGGGAATCTGGCTTTCTGGCATCCATGCAATAGACTCTGACACAATCCGGGATGTTTGTGCTGCACATCCTGAGTTGTTCAAACAGGGTTTAGGCTTATACAGAGGACCCCCTGTTGACTTCGACCTTGATCCTACCATCCGGCCCATCCGGATGAAGCCACGCCAGGTACCCTTTGCCTTAAAGGAGAAGATAGAAGCTGAGCTGGAGAAACTGGTGGGGCAGGGCATCCTAGTGCCAGTGGACTCTGCAGAGTGGGAGACACCAATTGTGACTGTTTTGAAAAGTAACGGGGAAGTCAGGATATGCGCAGACTATAAGTGTACCATCAATAAAGCTATTCGCCTGAATGCACATCCTGTGCCCATGGTAAGCCACCTTCTTGCCTCCTTGCATGGAGGAAATTGCTTTGCAAAACTTGACCTTGCCCAGGCTTACCAACAATTAACTGTTTCTCCTGCTGCTGCCATAGCCCAGACCATAGTAACGCATAGGGGGGCATTTAAGGTAACCAGACTACAATTTGGGGTGAATGCGGCCCCCAGAATATTTCAATCTCTTGTAGAATGTATTTTGAAAGGGTTGCCCGGTTTCCAGCCATATTTTGATGATGTCCTGATCACTGCTAAGGACACCGTCAAACTAGCAGCCAGGCTCGGTTGAGTCCTCTCACATTTCGAGAGGGCCGGTCTATGTCTCAGAAGAGACATATGTGTGTTTTTGGCACAGGAAGTGGAGTTCCTGGGGTACTGAATTACACCCCAAGGTATCATGCCCTCTGACTCCAAGGTGACGGCAGTGTGGAATGCATCCAGGCCGAAATGTAAAGCCAAATTGCAATCATTCCTAGGATTGTTAAACTTCTATCACACTTTCCTCCATCGCAAAGCCTCAGTTGCCAAACCATTACATCGGCTTCTTAAGAAAGATACTGTTTGGCACTGGGGCCATTGCCAGGAGAAAGCGTTCCTAGAACTTAAAAGGCTGCTATCTTCAGATGCTGTATTAACTCATTTTGATCTTAACAAGGAAGTTGTACTTGTGTGTGATGCATCCCCTGTGGGGGTGGGAGCTATGTTATGCCATGTACTAAATGATGGGAGGGAAGCCTCCGTAGCATTCTATTCCCGTTCACTCTCAAAGCCTGAGAAAAATTACACTCAGACAGACAAGGAGGCGTTGGCAATCGTGGTTGGCATTAAGAAATTCCACGATTACCTTTACAGAAGATCTTTTACCATCGTAACTGACCACAAGCCCCTCCTTGGATTCTTTGTGAACAGGAAGCCCACGCCTCAAATTCTGTCCCCAAGGATGTTGTGTTGGGCAATTTTCCTAAATGCATACAATTTTACTTTGGTGCACAGGCCCAGCAAGAACATCAGCCATGCTGATGCCCTGTCATGTTCTCCACTGCCAGGGGTCGGGGAAGCTGATTGCGAGATCGAAAGCGACCACCAGGTCCTTATGATTGAGGCTTTCAACTCGCCTCCAGTCATCCCCTCAGATATAGCCAAGGCTACAGCCAAGGATGTAACAGTGACTAAAGTAATGTCTTGGGTACAAAAAGGCTGGCCTGTCTCTTCTCTAGCTGAGGAATTCAGAACATTCCACCACAAGCATTTGGAACTGTCAGTGGAATGAGGTTGCCTTCTATGGGGCCAGCAGGTGGTCATTCCTGTCACTCTCAGGAAAAAAGGTTTTACATCTACTTCACACAAGTCACCTAGGAATTGTCCGTTCCAAAGCCCTTGCCCGTAGCTACTTTTGGTGGCCTCAACTGGACCAAGACATAGAACAAATGGTCGGCACTTGTGCAAGTTGTCAATCCTCTCACCCAGAGCAATCCCACCTTCCCTCTCGGGAATGGGATTCTGCTCGGGGCCCGTGGTCCAGTTTGCACATAGATTTTGCAGGTCAATTTAGGGGCGCCCTATTTTTGTTGGTTGTGGATTCATTCTCTAAATGGCTGGAAGTGATTAGGGTGCCTAATACAACTTCAGCCACCATGATAATGTACCTGAGAAGGCTGTTTGCAGCATTTGGACTTCCAGATGTGCTGGTGTTTGACAATGTGTCCACGTTCACATCGGCAGAATTCCAATCCTTCATGGAAAGGAATGCAATTAGGCACATCACTGCCACCCCATTCCACCCAGCCACCAATGGCCAGGTAGAGCGGCAGGTGCGCATGACTAAAGACGTGCTTCGGCGTATGAGTGAAGGGGATTTGGAGCTCCATTTATGCCAGTTTCTTTTCACATATAGGCTCACCCCCCTTGCCTCAGGGCTGTCCCCTGCTGAATTGCTTCAGCAAAGGAAACTGTCATCCTTGCTTGACAGATTGGATCCCTCTAGGGTAGAGGACAAAGGCACAAATATAGCAATCCAACACCAGACGGTTTTCTCGTCTGGAGACCCTGTCCATTGCCGCAATTATGTAGCTGGTGGCCCTACGTGGGTGCCTGAGTTTGTGATAGATCAAACTGGTCCTGTTTCTTACAGAACTGAAACAGCCACTGGTCTGATCTGGAGGAGGCATGCGGATAAATTGAGACGCAGATTACTGGACCCCCAAGATGAATACAGAAACTCAATGCTAGGGTTGGCCCTCACCCATTTAAACCCAGAGGGTAGAGGTAATAGTCAGCAGCCAGCCAACATTGACCCAGAAGTGTCTACTAGGAACCGATTTCAAGGGGAATTTGTGGAATGCTCCCCTATTCCGGCCAAGTGTACCCCTACACTGTCCCAGCCTAGCATTCTGGATTCCTTTATTGATGATGACCAATTTTGTTTGGAGTTGCCATCTACTCTTAGTACACACAGGAGGGACCCTGAGTTGTCTTATTCATCCATAGAATTAGATTTTGTTTTTGAGCGATCCCCTGCTCCACCATCTGACAAACGGGGCTTTAATTTGGGTTTATAATCCTCTCCCTCTAGTCAATCCCTCACTCCAGTTGAGTCGCCCATCCTATGAGCACCTGAGCTGGCTCAGCCAAGCATCTGACCCAGAAGGGAAACTAGACTGCCATCCTGGTTAAAGGATTTTGTTTTTACCTAGGGGTGAAGAATGTTATGTATGTTAACTGTGTTCAAACCCCACTAATAAAGAGCTGAATTCCACTACTTCATTCGTCTGCTGCTTCATTCCCTGAACACGAAAGTGACTCATCTCTTCTATAAGCATCAGGAGTGTTATTTCTTCTTATAAACAACATAAGCAAAAGTTATTGCAAAAATATACATGTATTCTCATAGTAATGGAATTTAAAATTAGTCTAATAATTGTTCCCTTTTTGCCACTTTTTATGTTCACCTGTCAATTTCTATACTTATTCCACATATTTCATTCTACTTTTCAACTGAATTACAGGGAACATGAAAGGAGCCTCCCTGAAGACTGCTGTTTCAGTGATTGGGTGACCACTGATTAATGGTGGTTATGGTGATTGTCAATGGCTAAACCTTTCAACCCAAAAACACCTCTTTTGAGCATAAATGACTACAAATGGGCCCAAATGGACAGTGATATCGCTCAACATTGAAGGACTATCCTCAGTTAAAGAAAGCCTGCTTCAGGATACAATGCACACAATGCCACTCAACATGCACTGAGGAGGACCTTATGTTGGCAAGAGGAAATGCTGTTGATGATATTGGGTGGATGTCATCTAATTCCTGTTTGTTTTAGATATGTTAATTTTTGCTTTGTTAGTTATTATATGCTTGTGGTGCCTCTGACACGAATAAAGAAAGACTGAATTAGAATCTCAAAGACAGCAAACAATAAATAAATGTCTCTGGAAATGTGTTTAACACTTTTTTGTTGTTGTTCAGTCGCACAGTCGATTCCGACCCTTTGTGACCCTATGGACCATCGTTCTCCAGGCGCCTCTGTCCTCCACCATCCCCCTCAGTCCTCCCAGTTCTGTGCCCATTGTGTCTACAATACCATCTATCCATCTCATCCTTGGCCTCCCCCTTCTTCTTTTGCCCTCCACCTTTCCCAACAACACAGCCTTCTCAAGTGAATCCTCCCTTCTCATTTGATGCCCAAAGTACTTTAGCCGCATCTTTACTATTTGACCTTCCAATGAGTAGTCAGTGTTGATTTCTTCTAAGATTGACCTATTTGTTCTCCTCGCTGTCCAGGGTACCCTCAAAACTCTCCTCCAACACCACATTTCAAAGGCATCTATTCTTCTGCGTTCAGCTTTCCTAATTGTCCAGCTCTCACATCCGTACATTACCACTGGGAATACCATTGCTTTGACTATTCTAATTTTTGTTTTCAAGGTGATGTCTCTGCTTTTCACTATGTTCCCCAGGTTTCTCATAGCTTGTCTCCCAAGAATCAGTCGCCTTTTTACTTCATGGCTGCAATCCCCATCTGCAGTGATCTTAGATCCTAAGAATCTAAAATCTGTCACTGCTTCTACTTCTTCCCCATCTATTTTCCAGAAACTGATCGGGCCTGTTGCCATTATCTTGGTTTTCTTGATATTGAGTCTCAAGCCAGCTTTTGCACTCTCTTCCTTCAATCCAATCAAGAGATTCTTTAGGTCTTCCTCACTTTCTGCCATTAGGGTGGTATCGTATGCATATCTCAGATTGTTGCTGTTTCTCCCAGCAATTTTTATCCCATATTGTGATTCCTCCATCTCTGCATTGCGCATTATGTGCTGTGTGTATAAGTTGAATAAGCAGGGTGACAAAATGCAGCCTTGTCATACTCCTTTTCCTATTCCAAACCACTCTGTCATTCCGTGTTCTGTCCTAACTGTTGCTTCTTGGTTCATGTACAGATTTCTCAGGAGGCATATGAGGTGCTCTGGTATTCCCATCTCTTTAATCACTTGCCACATCTTGTTGTGATCCACACAATCAAATGCCTTAGTGTAGTCAATAAAGCAAAAGTAAACTTGTTTCTGGTATTCCTTTGTTTTCTCCATGATCCAACGTATGTTGGCAATGTGGTCTCTAGTCCCCCTGCCTCTTCTGAAACCAGCCTGCACCTCTGGTAATTCTCTCTCCACATGCTGCTGAAGTCTATCCTGTATTATCTTGAGCATCACCTTGCTGGAGTGTGGGATGAGTGCAATTGTTCGATAATTTGAACATTCTTTGGCATTGCCCTTTTTTCGGATTGGAACATATACTGATCTTTTCCAGTCCTGTGGACACTGTTTTGTTTTCCAAATCTGCTGGCATATTGAATGCAGTAATTTGATGCCATCATCTTTTAGAGCTTTGAACAATTCAACTGGGATACCATCATCTCCACTAGCTTTGTTGTTTGCATTGCTCTTTAGGGCCTTTCTGACTTCACTCTCCAAGATGTCTGGCTCAAGTTCAATTTCTTCCTCATTGTGACTATCAGGAGTGTTGAGGTCCTTTTTGTAGAGTTCCTCTGTGTACTCTTTCCATCTTTTCTTAATTTCTTCTGCATCAGCTAGCTCCTTTCCGTCTTTGTCCCTTATCATGGTCATTTTTGCTTTAAATGTTCCCTTGATTTCCCGGATTTTTTTGAAAAGGTCTCTGGTTCTGCCTCTTTTGTTGTTTTCCTCCATTTCTTTGCACTGTTCTTTTAGGTAGTTTTCCTTATCTCTCCTTGCTTTTCTTTGAAATTCTGTGTTCAAATGATTGTATTTTTTCCTTTTGCGTTCCTTCTTTCCTCTGCTATTTTAAGAGCCTCATCAGACAACCACTTTGCTTTCTTACTCTTCTTTTCTTTTGGTATGGTTTTCTTTGCTGCTTCCTGCATGATGTCCCTCATCTTTGTCCATAATTCTTCTGGCACTCTATCTATTGAGTCTAAGCCATTGAATCTGTTCATCACTTCCACCGTGTATTCTTTAGGGATGCTGTCTAGGTGATATCTGTCTGGTCTCTTTGTTTTCCCTATTTTCTTTAGTCTAAGCCTGAATTTTGCAATCCCAATAAGAAAAGTATAATTTAATTGTCAGGAAAGCCCTGAATGCTAGACTCTCCCTTCTTGGGGGTTGTAAAACAGAGGTAAGATGGCTATCTATCAGAGATGATTTAGCTGTGGAGTTCCAATATCAGCAGGGAATCAAACTAGGTGATTCTTGGAGTATTTCCCAACTGTGCTGTTCTACAGTTCTGTGGTAGAAATAAGAGATAATCTTCACACTGATCTTGAACCTACACATTATTTTTAAAAATCATTGATTAATACTTTGTAGCAGCAAGTACTTCAAGCTTTCACACACTTATCTCTGGCAAAGCCATGTGAAGCCCAGGAAAGCAAACAATTATAGCTTGATTTCCTTAAGTCTAATGAGGCCTGTACACTTATTTTCCTCTCTTGCGCTGCATGTTGTTCCCAAGCTGTGGAATTCCTTTTGTGCCCAGATTTGCCTAACAACTTCAGGCCCTCAATCTGTGCAAAGTGTTGAAGTCGCTCCTTCTCCAGAAGAAGTCAACGAGTGTAAGAACCCTGAGATAAAGTCCTGCACTGACAAAGTACATAAGCCACAGTAAAGTGTTTGTGATGACTATTAGAGCAAGCATTGTCTTCTCTGCCATCTGTTTTTATAAGCCCACAATTGGTTAGGGATGGGGGGGATGTGTAGTTTTGCAGCAACCTTTGCGCTACTGTTTTTTCAATTGCTACTGCTAATTCAAGTGGGTACATCAAGCGCAACAGACAGATCAACTTAAACAGAAAATACATAAAGGATGTATTTAATACAGAATATTGTGCCGCATGCATATTAAAGTCTCTGCTTCCTTTTTCCTCTCCCAACCATCCGCCCACCCTTCCCCTCTTGGGATTTCTTTAGCCCTCCCTCCCTTTTTCTTTTTGGCCTGTTTATCTACAATCTGTCTATTTAAATTCCTTCTAAACAAGATGGGAATATCTTTATGCCTGTTTGTAAGAATATTCTGCTTCCCATCTGTTATTTACATCATTCATTTTCCTGACGTGTCTCCAACAAATCCTGGCTGGATCCGCTGTATGTGTTATTAATAAAACAGCTGTAAAAATATTAACTGTATGGCCTAATTGTCAGCCCTGATGAAGAGCCAAATTTATCCCTGAACGGATGCTGAGGTGCAGGACATTGGCTCTTATCCAGATTTGACCCTTGTGGCCCAGTTTGGAATTGGAAGCGGCTTCAGGACGTAATGAGGATAAGCAAGCATACAGGAAGTCTTGCTCACTCTCGACTTCAGCATTGGTGGATATAATTCACCTTCATTCCCAGGGCCTGCAGAACACAGTTGATCATCTGAGGCAAATAACAAGACGGGACCCACTCCCACACCACATAGAGAAACTGAGTGGATGAGCCATTGATGTTCACTTCAACAGCAATGATGGCATAGCAGTTTCTGCCACAACAAAGGGCACTGGAATGCTTTCAGGGCTCAGGCCAGGCCTTGAGGGAGACAGTTCTGTCCTCCAATTAGAGAAGATGGTTTGTGGCCTCAGAAGAAAAAGCCAGAGGGTTGTCTGAGGCAGTTACCATATTTTGCCTAAGGATAAAGCATGCTCTATATACCTGAAGGATACATCTGGGACCTTTCCCCACATTCCTACATGTTAAATAATACTATATAATGACTTGCTAAGATAATGTCTTCACCCATAAGGCTCAATCCTTATGGGAAAGCATGTCAAGATGAAAACCCATTTACTGTATTTGGCTGGCATCTCATTGTGCAACTGACTTAAGGCATAGGTCCATTGGCCAGGGCCGCAACCTGTCAAGTGCCCAAGACTAGTTTGCTGAAAATTTCTTGACAAGCATTTGCCTTAAAAGTATGGATATGTTTTGAAAGTGTTTATAAAGTGAAGGACCTGTAAACTTTCCCATGTTTGGGTATTCTTATTAATAATTACAGATGCTTTGTGACCTTTGTTTGGCTTTTCAAAAAGATAACTAAGTGGAAATACGATGGCAGTATGATCGATTTGGCACAAAGATACAGAAAATTGATGGGGCACGTTTTCTTCCTTCTGTCATAATAATTGGAATTTGCGGTCTTCCAATGAAATTGAAAGCATGGGAAAGATAGAAAATACTTCTTCATTCAACACATGCACATGGATTAGTTAGAAAAATCTCCCGAAAGGGGCATAAGATGAATCAGATTTCAGTCTGTGAGCCATTATTTGGGCAAGGGCTGCATTTAGGGGAGTGGTGCGCAATCCTTTTCTTTAACATTAATTTCACCTTGCTATGCTAGCATTCCTTGGATTTTATTCCTGGCAATCTTCTATTTTGGCATAAATTTGCTTTCAGTGGCCCAAGATCTTATGGAATCCTGTCTAAGATCAAGAAACAGGCCCCTTACAAACATTGCGCAAACTTTCTGTGTATGAATAAGCATGCTCTTAGTTTAATGAATTCATCGCACAGCCTTTTGTCCATTGAACAAATTGGATGAATGGGTGAAGAAATGCCATTTTAGGGTGCTGCCTCTTGGCGAGGGGCCCATACAAACAATTCCTATACATTCGGTCAGAGAGCAAATGGGTTAGAGGGAGCGGTTGTTGTCCCCAACCTATAAATGCTCCCTCCCTCTCCAGAAATATAAATAGTGGTTTCAGTCTGCAGGCCTAACCAATGAGACCTAAATCTCACATTTCCTGTATGAAGAGGAAAGAAAACAAAATTAGCACTGCTTCTCAGTTTTGTGTGCCTTGTATGGCCCTCTTGATGAGGTGAGGCCCAGTTCTTGAATAGAAGACTTGTTTTAGAAAATGCCACTCAGAACAGAGGTTGATTTATTTGAGCTGTATATACTGGAGTTTGTAAGGCACCTGCTAACATTTTGCCTACTTTCAGACACAGCTGTTCCAGCCGCTACTTAGTGTAAGATCAGGTTCCTAAATCTATATGCAATTAACCTGGAATGGAACCATTAATCCCTGACTAATGTGAGCAAGATGTGAATCATAGATTCACAGAGCAGGTTGGGAACAGGAGGCCATTAAATGCAAACCTATTGCCCCAAGACAACACTTGTGAAACATCAGCACCCTACCCCATCATTTCAGTCATCCGCAATCCACAGGGCATCGGCCACAAGCAAACAATGAAAGGAAAGCAGAATGAGCTCAAGGATTTATATGTCTTGTTGTTGACTATGTTTGTTTTGCTCTGCTTTGCAGAGGGCAAAGGGAGAAATATATGCAGTGCCCAGCTGTAAGCTGAAATCATAGTTCTGGACTTCCTCGTGACATCATAGAGGATGAGGGGACCACAATTTGGATAGGACAGAACTGTGTTTTGTAGCACTGCCAGGTAACAATTCTCTGTTTGAAGGCCTTTTCTGTTTCATGGGTGGACAAAGTATAACGATCCAGATGTTACTGAACTGCAATTCACAGCATGGGAGTGCCAGTCCAGTAAGGCCACACTTTGCCTACTCTGGCTCCATTGGGAGAGATATCCAGTTGAAGGCTTACATCTATACCTATAAAGAGGGACGTTAACCATTGGACGCTCCTGCACCCGGCCCAACCATCCCTAACCGAGCCCCCTGCACTTACCTTACCCCCGCCTCACCAACCCTGCAAGGGTCCAGAGGTCGCCAGTGGGGCAGCCGCCCCACAAACACAACCAAAAAATAAAAATAAAACTACGAGTCCCAGAGTCTTCTGTGCTGCGCAACCCCTCAGCCAATCAGGCTGAGGGATGTGAGCGCAGAGGAGGCTGGGAAGGCGCGCACCAACTTTAAAAAAGATGCTGGGAGCCGGAGGGAAAGACTTTGAAAGACCCAGCCGGAGCCAGGAAAATGTAAGTGCGGTTGGTGGGGGTTAGGGAGTGGGGGGGAGGCACAGACCCAGTAACCATGCCCCCCACCACCACCTAGTCCCCCTAACCTCCACCAACTGCACTTACCTTTTCCTAGCTCCAGCTGGATCTCTCAAACTTCTCTCTCGGCGCGGCCTTCTGCGTAGGGAGAAGCACCAGCCTTTCCTTCATCCCTGCCAGCGATGTGGCCTCAACGCCCGCATGGACAAAGGAGAGGCTGGAGCACCTCCTGGCCTACCGGAGAGAAGGACCCGCTTCTCTCTGGGTTGGCTGGGAATGAAAGTTCCCAGCCAACCCAGAGAGAAGCAAAGCCCCTCCGTGATGGAGATTCGTTCTCTCTGGGAGGCAAAGGTGCTGCAGAGAGGGTTTCTTCTCTTTAATAATGGGGTGTCCTGCGGGGGATCCCCTCTCTGCTGGGTCCCCTAGCTCTGGAAGGGTTGGGGGGACAGACAACTTTTGTCCCGCCAACCCTCCAAAACCCAGGGGACCAGGGAGATGGGGATCGATTCCACCACCCCCCTCCCAAACACTCCATTTTTAAAGAGAAGAAACCACCGCTTGGTTTCTTCTCTTTAATAATGGGGTGTCCCACGGTGGGGATCCCCTCTCTGCCGGGTCCCCTGGGTTGGGGGCAGTTGGGGGGACAATACACATATACACACACACTGCTTCTCTCTCACACACACACACACGACACTCCTGCCTTGCTAGGGATTTTTTATGTGTGTGTTGGTGGTTGGAGTGATATTGTATGGGTGGTGGTGGTTGTGCACACCCAAAACCACCCCTAACCACCAACACACACTTTAAAAATTCCCGGCTGGCTGGGCACAAATATGCTAGTAAGAACATAAGAACAGCCTTGCTGGAACAGGCCACAGCCCATCCAGTCCAGCATTCTGTCTCACACAGTGGCTCACCATTTGCTTCAGGGTATTCCCATGCAGATGCCTTCACCTGCTTAGGATTCCCTAGAAATGGCATTGAGAGGTATCCTGCCTATCTCTCCAACCCGGAGGTTGTCCTTAGGTATCCATAATTATAGCCATTGATACCCTTCTCCTCCATGAACTTGTCTAATCCTTTCTTAAAGCTGTCAAGACTGACAGCTGTCACTATTTCTTCTGGCAGGGAGTTCCATAGACCAGTGATCCTCTGGGTGAAAAAAGTACTTTCTCTTATTTGTTTGAGAACTAGTACCCAAAAGTTTCATGGAGTGCCCCCTAGTTCTAGTGTTGTTCAATAGGGAAAACAGTTTTTCCTTATCTACTTTGTCCACACCGTGCATGATTTTATAAACTTCAATCAGGTCACCTCTTAGATGCCGTCGTTCAAGAGTGAAAAGGCCCAACCGTTGCAACCTCAGATGGTAAGGAAGGTGTTCCAGTCCCCTAATCATTCTGGTTGCCCTCCTCTGCACTTTCTCCAACTCCATAATTTCCTTCTGGATGTATGGCAACCAGAACTGTACACAGTATTCCAGATGGGGCCTCACCATAGATTTATAAAGAGGCAAAATGACACTTGCTGACTTATTTTCTATACCCTTCCTAATGATCCCTAGCATTGAGTATGCTTTTTTCACTGCTGAGGCACTCTGGGTTGACACCTTCATTGAACTGTACACCAGGACACCAAGGTCCCTTTCCTGGTTTGTCGCAGAGAGTTCAGACCCCATCAGTTTATAAATGTAATTGGGTTTTTTTGCCCCAGCATGCATCACTCTGCACTTACTAATGTTGAAGCTCATTTGCCACTGTTTTGCCCACTCCCCCAGTGTCAAGAGATCCCTCTGGAGCTCCTCACAATCTCTCACAGTTTTCACTACCCTGTATAATTTAGTGTCGTCAGCAAATTTGGCTACCTTGCTATTTACTCCTACTTCTAGATCATTTATGAAGAGGTTGAAAAGCAGGGGTCCCAGTACTAAACCTTGGGGGACCCCACTCTTTACTTCCCTCCACTTGGAGAAGTGTCCATTTAGTGCTACCCTCTGTTTCCTGTCCCTTAGCCAGTTGCTTATCCAGGACAAGACCTGTCCCTTTATTCCATGACTGGCAAGTTTATTCAAGAGCCTTTGCTGCGGGACCTTGTCAAAAGCTGGGACAGAGACGGGAGCTCATTCCATTGTGCAGCACTTGGGTTTCAAACTGCTGACTAGCAACCTTCCTGTCGTCACATTAAGCATTATTAACCACTAAGCCACCACAGTCCTTGAACTTTGTTTTTACCCTTTACCAAATAATTGGTTTCTCTGTTCCCTCTATTCTTCTGGAAGGCTTAAAAGACCTCTTAGTCTCTTATAAATCAATCTCTCTCTCTCTCTCTCTCTCTCTCTCTTAATGGTCTTGTTTTGCTGACATCTTCTGCTTTTACAGTCGCTGGAACCTATAATTGTTTCTTGGACAATTCTAAAAAACAAAAAAACACGCATTGTTAGGAAAGACCACTATTCTTGTTCTAAAGACAGCACTGTAAACTTGAGAAAGGAAGGATGCTGAGTTACTGTACTTTGCACAATTTAAAATGACTACTAGTGTTAAAGTCAAAAGATGGCTCTTGTCTTTTCTGTAGACATCAAACATTGGTTTCAGGACTCATTAACACTTGCCGTAGTAGTAGCACAATCTTGAACAATATCACTCCAAAGAACGGCCAATCAGAAACCAACAGGAAACCACCAAACAGGGATATATATTTTTTCTGGGGGGTGGGGGGGGGGAAGAGAAGAGACTGAGAGTCTCTTCTGTTATTCCTCCCAGTCTTTGCCTATTAAAAAAACTGCTTTTGAACATGAGTGACTGATGATAATATCATTTACATGTGTTTATGCTTTCAAAAAAAATGAGGACTGTGAATTCAATAAATTAATTGCCCTTCGTTTTTCCATTGCAAGGATATTATGTGATCTCCTTTTTAAAAAGAGGCTATTCTGTAATATGTAAAATAGCATTTTCTCTCCTGTACCTATGAAGGATGATGATTCCTGACTAAGTGTATACAGCAGGGGTTCCCAACCATTTCAAGCCAAGGGCCGGGTCCCACCCTCTTAGCCAGGTTTGAGGGCCGGACAGCCATTTTACCCTGCCTGCATGATGGGGTGGCCATTTTGTCCCAACAGCTTCAAAGGGGGTGGCAATTTTGTTTCTTGAATTTATTCATTTATTTTATTTTATTTATTTTTTAGATTTATATGGCCACCTTTCTCACCTCAGCGACCCAAGGCAGCTCACATCGGTTGAAAAATCATCCCTATACAATAAAACCAAATACTGAGACTATAAAACGTTTTTTTAAAATCCTTAAAACCCTAACCCCTCATTAAAACCCCGGACAGGGCTAGATAAACTAACAGGGCTGGGTTGTGGTGCCTGGTGCAAAACCATGTTTTTGCAGCCTTCTTGAAGGAGGGCAACTCCGCCTGGAGGCGCAGTTCCGATGGCAAGAGGTTCCATAGGGCCGGGGCAGATACCGAGAAGGCTCTCCTCCTGGTCCCAGTGAGGCATGCCTCCCTGGCTGACGGGACCACCAGAGAGCCCCTACGGTCCGCCCTTGTAGGACGGGTCGAAAATCTTGGAGCAATGCGGTCTCTTAGGTATCCTGGCCCACTACCATGAAGGGCTTTAAAGGTCAAAACCAGCACCTTGAATTGCACCTGGAAGCATACTGACAGCCATTGCAGCTCCCATAGCAGCTGCGAGGTGCAGGCATACCGCCTGCACCCCATCACCACCTGGGCAGCCGTGTTCTGAATTAGGTGCAGCTTTCGGATGGTCATCAAGGGCAGTTCCCTACCCCTTGGAGGGGTAGGGAACTTCATGAAATTGTGCCATGGACTGGATCTGGACCATGGGCCTTAGCTTGGGAACCCCTGGTATAGAGGGATGGGGAGAATTTTCAGTTTATTTATTTATTTATTTATTAGATTTCTATACCTCCCATCTGGGTTATTTTCCCACTCTCAGTGGTTTACAAATGTTAAAACTAGATATATACACACAATAACAATTGATGGTATCCAAGGGTAGCATAATCCAATTATGCACTTAATCATTGGCTATAGGGAGAATGTTCTTATAAGCCTCTTTAAACAGTTGTTTTAAGATCTTTCTTGAAAACATCCAGCAATGGGGCATATATACAGTTTACCTGATTTGTTGTTGTTTTTTAGCTGCTTTCAAAATTATTGATTTCTTATACAAATTTTCCAATGTTTGCAGACTTTAAGAACAAAAGGAATATGAGATATATTTTTAAAAAACACTTTCATGGGATAAACTGAGAGATTTGCCCATCTGGACTCAGATCTTTGAGTGCTAAACTCATAACAATTTGGGACTGAGACATGGCCACTTTAGCCATATGGATGCTGATCTAGGTCTGTCACCTCTTACCTGAAAAATTCTAAAAATTTAACATGTATATGGTAAGCAGATGCAATGTTATCTCAATGCTATCTCTTCCATTCTGGGAAAAGCCACAATTATTAGATTTGGTCACTCTAGTGAGATGAAAAATAATTTTAGTTTTTTAAAAAAAACTAAATTTGAATTTTATTTATTTACTTATTTTAAAAAAGAATTAGTCACTTTTTGGGTTCTTTTTCTCAGTCTTACAATACAAAAAATAGGTTGCAGCTCCCTACTTTGGCCCTCTTGGATGAATGAAATAGATTCATTTTTTCTGTTGATCCTCCTTCTTACTCTACTTAAACTTTTTCAGAGGTAAGTGTAAAGAGTCTGGGCAGGTTATCCTATTATGGTAATAGAGTAGACCATACTGCCAGTGATTCAACGCCAAGTGTCAGGGAGCAGTTAACTAACCTGGCACTAATGGACTAATGGCTTGGGTGCTTAAATCCACAGAGAAATATGATGGTGGATTAAATCCCACTTGAATCCATCTTGATGGAGGGCGGCAGCTTTATCAATACAGACCTGGGGCTCATGAGGACTTTGTGTGCCAAATGGGCTCAGGACCAGAAAGTGACTCACAGAACTGAATCAGTGTCATGCTGTGATGCAGAAGGCAGATGAAAGGCCACTGCATTATATTCTCAGGACAGATTTCATGGATAATCACCATGATCATCACCAATATTCAGATTCAGATATGGCAGAAGAGGTAGAAGAAGAAGTGGTGTACAAGGAAAGCTCTGTTGTGCCAATGAAAAATTGGCTCATATAATTCTGGATATAGCCCTATGTGGGAATAGAAGGTGTTCTTCTTCACAACACAAAGGATATTGACATAGCTATGCATCAAAATGGCCCTCTTCTTTATCCTGTCCAATACTCACCAGTGAATGAATGCATCGAGATGAGTGACAAATAGTAAAAACTGCATTGGGTGAGTATTTTGCAGGAACAGGAGAAAGGGATGCAACCGACACTGTCACAGCCCGGGAAGGGATAAGAGTGGCTGAGCCCCGGTCGGCTGAAGACCGCCGCCAATGCAGCCGACACCGATGCAGCTGTTCCGGGACCAGGATGGTAGGATTTTGCCACTGCCCCCCAGACTTACTTGTTCGTATTGAATTTTGTATATTGGGTATATTGAACATTGAGTATATTGTATATCTGTATTGTTATATTGTATATATATTGTATGATCACTGTGTAAGCCACCCTGAGTCGGGTTTCCCTGAGTGTTTGGCATATAAATATGATAGGTAAATAAATAAATAAATACACTAGAAGCATGTCAATGAGACTGGTGTATCAATATATTCTTTCCATAAGAGTGGGTACAGTATTGAGTTGGAGCATTGGCTGCATATGCAGAGATCAGGAGCTCAATTCCTCAATAGTACCTCCTTAGAGAAAAGCTAACCCATGTGGCCTTTGGAAAGCTGCACAGTCCCACAACACCGCCAGAAGATGAAAATGGTAAACTACTTTGTATCCCTTAATACCTAAAAAATCCTTGAATGGATTACCATAAATTGGACTTGTGAACTGCCCAGAGATGGCACTAAGCCATATGAGGTGGTATATAAGGGTGTTTGCTTTGCTTTTGCTTCTATTGGTCAGCACACCTTTTTTGTTTTACAGGATTTTAAACATATTTCTGACTAACTCTCCATTTCTGAAAACAACTGTCCATGTCTTGTATGAATGATTGGAGATTGCTTGAAAATAAGCTTATGTTGTTTTGAAAGAGGCTGTATAAGGAGTTAGAAGAAATGCATTGGGAGTTCAATTCCGCACTGTGCCTTTTGGAAGAAGAGCCATCCTGTGTACCCTTGGGCAAGCTGCACAATCCCAGGACATCCTTAAAAGGAGGAGATGGTAAACTACTTCTGAGTATCATCTACCTGCTTAACCCTGGAAAGACATTTTAATAATAATAATAATAATAATAATAATAATAATAATAATAATAATAATAATAATAATAATAATAATAATAATAATAATAATAATAATAATAATAATAATAATAATAATAATAATAATAATAATAATAATGATGATGATGATGATGATGATGATGATGATGATGATGATGATGATGATGATGATGATGATGATGATGATGATGATGATGATGATGATGATGATGATGAAGAACTAAGGTTGGTATGGTTCTTAAGTGACTTAAATGGTAATGTTGTTATTTGGTTGTCTCCAGAGAATGCAGGAAGGGATGGAACAGTTTCCATCACAAATTCCACTGATGCATGAAGAGCACTGAATACAATCAGCTATGAAGCAAGAACATTCATTCCCCTCCCCTCCTTCCATAACTTTCTCAGAACAGTTCAAACCCTTGTTGCATTTAAAATCAAAATGACCTCAAAAGTAATTTTGCTTCACTCGCATCAGAGCTCATCTAGGGGGTTATTCTTGGAGAATGACCATTTGTGCAATCTCTGTGTTACTATGGGGATTGCTATAGTAACAGTTCTCCCATAACAGTGTATTTATTAAGTTAGTTTGATGCAAAAGTAAAGGTAAGTCACAAATCCCCCCCCAAAGACACAATGAATTTGAAAGGATTCTGCCCCTGATGCAATCCCATATCTTAATGTTCTGATAAAAGAGGCCTTGAGTGTCAAGTTTAAAGGAGGAGATTTAGAGATAATTTAATACAGTCAAAGAAATGAGATTCCACAAGGTTTCCTGCAAGACTGGAGAACAACAGCTGATCTATGTCATAACACATTACAGCATTTGACAAGGTAGCAATCCATTTACGCGGCACCCAAAGGCAGCTCACTGGACCCCTTTTCCTCTTCCCGTAGCAGCCCTCTTGCTTTACAAAAAGATTAAACAAGAAAAAAGAGCCACCTCCTCCCAAATACATATAAGAAATTAGCCAACTTGCCATAGATTCCTTGAAGAACATCTGTGGAAAGTTAAGCATGTGCAGTGGGCACTTTTTAAATGAAAAAGAAAAATCAGAACCAACCTTGTTCAGCCTATAACAGTCAAATCATCTGTTGTTCAGATGAGCAGAGGTCATCTTGTCGTAAGGTAGCATTCTTGTGAATGATAACAGAAATATAGGCTGTGCATATTAAGAATATGAACCATTCCACAAGGTACTTTTGTGACATTCACTGGATATATTTTTGTTGTCTCAAGTTAATCTGTATATTCTTGTGATTTTTATAAATATTCCATGTAAATCGTTAAAACTCCATAAGTCAAATTAGAGTGGCACTTTTCAACTGTTAGCAAACTGTTAGCATCCGCCGGCCTGTGAGGAAGAGACTGCAGCTGCGGGAGGCGGCAGCGGCTGATAAAAACCACACCGTCGCCACTGCCAGACCTCCAACCAGCGTCCACCAGCCAGTGAGGAGAGACTGCAGCTGCAGGAGGGCAGCAGCTGATAAAAAACGCACCACCACCGGTCCCCCGACCAGCGTCCACCGGCCGGTGAGGAAGAGACTATAGCTGCGGGCGGTTGATTTGCAGTGTAATGTTTTTATGATGTGTACTGACATTTTATGATGATGATATTGTTGACGTATGTGCTGTTATCTATTGTATGGTATTTATTGTATTTTACTATTCTATCATATTGTATTCCATTGTATTGTATAGCACTGTAATACTTGATGTTTGTGATTTCTGTGAGCAACCCTGAGTCGAGCTCTTTGAGTAGGAAGCATACAAATCCAATAAATCCAATAAATCCAATCAAATAACAGTTACAATTATATATCACCCCATAGCACTTAGAACACTATCTGGGTTCTTCTTCTTTTTCTTCGAGTGCTGTATCCAATTCTGAATATTGCCTATCCTTATGGCGATCAGCCATGAAGACTGTCCTGGGGCAATATCATGCAGTGGCCTTCCATTAGACAGGTAGCTTTCCTAGACAGAGTATTTCTTCCTACCTTAAATAGTGGGCTCTACTCGCTACTCAGCAGAAATTCCCACAACGTCCATTTGCATTCTGTTTTTTTCTCATGTGTTCCTGCACCCTTTGGTTCCTCCAAAGGGCCTTGGTTCAATTTATGTACCACTTTGTATTAGATGCACAATTTAGCATTATAGTGCTTTTACTGGTGTTCATAATAGGGTATTCCAGTACCAAAGCTTTCAGGCTATCTATTTGTGGAAATCTTTACAGATTAAACCAAGGTAAAGGTCTCCCTTGCTTGAAAGCCAATTGTGTCCAACTCTAGGGGGCAGTGCTCACCTATGTTTACAACCAAATAGCCAGCGTTGTCTGTGTAATTTCCATGGTCATGGGGAAGGCATGAATGCTGTTACCTTTGCCACCAAAGAAGTACCTATTTATCTACTGTACTTCCAATTTCTTGCTTTTGAACTCCTAGGTTGGCAGGAGCTGGAACAGATGATGGGAGCTCACTCTGTCATGCAGCATTCAGGTCTGCTGACCTGCCAACTTTCCAGTTGTTAACCACATTCCTTGCAGATTAAACTACTCAATTATAAATCTTTTTGTTCAAAACCACTCCTGTTGAGAATCCAGATTAGCATTATATTGTCAGGCATAAAACATTCCAGCATCACAGTGCTCTCTAATCTCCCCCTTTTGCAAGGACTCCAGCACTGTGGCGCAGTGGTTAAACTGCTGCACTGTTGCCAAAAGGTTGTGAGTTTGTTCCTTACCAGGGCTCAAAGTTGACTCAGCCTTCCATCCTTCCAGGTTCAGTAAAATGAGTACCCAACTTGTTGGGGGGCAAAATGCTAATTACCTTGTGAACTGTCCAGAGTGCACTAAGCACTATGGGGTGGTATATAAGTGTGATTGCTTTGCTTTTATATGTCTCCATTGTAAGGGACCAAAGACAATGAAACAGCCGAAGGGTTGGCTTAACACAGGTTTATTGCATGATGATCCGGAGGAACATGTGGTAATGGCGGATGAGTAGCTCAATATATACAGCTGGCTATACATTTGAATGTGGCTCGTCGACAGACTATTGGTTGCTGCCTGCGTGACGTCGTAGAAGGTCACGCCCTTCTTGACCAGGTGAAGAGGTGGCGGGGAATCTTCCCGCGCTGCTGAACCAGGTGAATCTGAGCCATGAGAGCTGGACGCTCGCTATTGCCATCTAGTGGTCACTAGCTCGCGTCCCCTTATCAGGTTTACATTGATACAGCTGATGGTTATAATAAGTTGGGTACTCATTTTACTGAACCTGGAAGGATCACTATCTGGTGACTCTTGACTTTCTGGGGGCGACACTTCACCGCAGGGAGGCTGGGCCAATTAAAATGGCCCACCCTCGGCGACTAATGGATCCAGATGGATTCCAGAGGGAACTGGGGGATATTCCTCTGGATCGGCTACGCGATTCACCCGGGGCACTTGTCGACCTGTGGAATAGGTCGACAACAGTAGCCTTGGATGAAATCGCGCCACTGCGGCCTCTCCGCGCCCGGGGGACTAGGTCATCTCCGTGGTTCACAGATGAACTGTGTGAACTCAAACGGGCAAAGAGACGCCTAGAGCGCCGCTGGGTGAAGACCCAGGATGACTCCGATTGGACACTAGCTAGAGCTGCTATTAGGGCCTACCTAGTGGCGATAGGAGTGGTGAGGCGGCAATACTTCACCGCCCTTATTGCCTCCGCTGATAATCGCCCAGCCGCCCTGTTCCGGGTAACCAGGTCTCTCCTTGGTAGGGGGGGATCGGTGCCCGGTTGGCAGGGTTCGGCTGAGGACTTTGCTGACCATCTGGTGGAGAAAATCGATCGGATTCGTTCAGGGTTGAATCCTGGCGTGGATGGGGAGGGTCGGGGGGGGGGGGGGTGCCGGAGCGCAGTCTTGCTGTACGATCTGGGATCAGTTCGATCCTGTTGTCCCTGATGAAGTGGACAGGCTCCTTGCAGCTGTTCGTGCCACTACATGTCCTTTGGATCCCTGTCCTACTTGGTTGGTGAAAGCCTCCAAGGAGGTAACAGGTGGCTGGATAGGGGGGATAATAAATGCCTCTTTACGGGAGGGGGTATTTCCTGCACAGCTAAAACATGCTTTGGTGCGCCCCCTCCTGAAGAAGATGTCCCTCGACCCAGCCGTCCTTAACAACTACAGGCCAGTTTCCAACCTGCCCTTTTTGGGTAAGGTTTTGGAGAAGGCGGTGGCGCGGCAGCTGCAGAGAGTCCTGGAGGAAGCGGATTATCTAGACCCCTTTCAATCAGGGTTCAGGCCCGGATATGGAACGGAGACGGCATTGGTCGCACTGATGGATGATCTCTGGCGGGAGCGGGACGGGGGTTGTCCATCCGTCCTTGCTCTTCTTGACCTCTCAGCGGCTTTCGATACCGTCGACCACGGTATCCTTCTGGAATGGCTCGAAGGACTGGGGATCCAGGGCACTGTGTTGTCCTGGTTTTCCTCATTTCTGGAGGGCCGTACCCAGTCGGTATGGTTAGAGAGTGAGAGGTCCAGCCCTAGGCCCCTTAAGTATGGGGTGCCGCAGGGCTCTGTGCTCTCTCCTCTCTTATTTAACATCTATATGAAGCCACTGGGTGAGATCATTCGTTCCCACGGGGTGCGGTACCATCAGTACGCGGATGATACTCAGCTGTACATCTCGGCCCGTGGGGACCCCAGTGATGCTGTTGAAATCCTATCCGGATGCCTGGAGGCCATTGGGGTCTGGATGGGGGCCAATGGGCTTCGGCTGAATCCCAGCAAGACAGAGTGGCTGTGGATAAGGGGCCCCGTGTTATCCAGGGAGTTACCACCTTTGGTACTGGATGGGGCTGTTTTGCCCCAGACAGACCCAGTGCGCAATTTGGGGGTTCTTCTGGACTCGCGGCTGCTGCTGGAAGAACAAGTGGCGGCTGTGGCCAGGAGGGCTTTTGCCCAACTTCGGGTGATTCGCCAATTGCGCACACTCCTGGACCGGGGCTCCTTGCTTATGGTCACCCATGCTCTGGTTACCTCCCGACTAGACTACTGTAACGCGCTCTACATGGGGCTGCCCTTGACGACCATTCGGAGGCTGCAGCTGGTCCAGAATGCGGCGGCCCGGGTGGTAATGTGGTGTGGGCGATATGCCCATGCCTCTCCGCTACTCCGGGAGCTGCACTGGTTACCAGTTTGTCTCCGGGTGCAATTTAAGGTGCTGGTTTTGACCTTTAAAGCCCTATATGGCAGGGGGCCAGGATACCTTAGAGACCGCATCGTCCCAAGAGTGTCTGCCCGTCCAACTAGAGCGGACCGGAGGGGTTCTCTAATTGTGCCACCAACGAGGGATGCACATTTGTCTAGCACCCGAAGGAGGGCCTTCTCCGTGTCCGCTCCAACTCTCTGGAACCTCCTGCCAATAGACCTAAGACTCCAAAGTGAATTGCTGCCCTTCAGGAAAGGAGTGAAGACCTGGCTGGCAGGGCAGGTGTGGGGCCCGAATGGGACTATGGTGCCCGCCTGCTGGCTTGTATAAGAACTCTCTCTCTTCCTCTTCCTTTTTCTTCCTTTTTCTTCCTTTTATAGTGGATGGGATGGGTGGGTGGGATATAGGGGTTTTTAAAGGGGGTGGGTTGGGGTTTTTTATAATGTTTTATGTATTTTTGTGCATTGTTGTGATGCCGCCCTGAGTCGGGCATGCCTGAGCGGGCGGCATATACAAATTTGACTAATAAATAAATAAATAAATAAATAATGTTGCACACAGAAAGGTTACATTGTTAACACATGGCAAAGGTACATTGTTAAAGGCACAGCTTTACAGAACACAACATCCCTCCCCCCTAGAATGAGACGAAGTCTCTCAGCCAAGATGGCTTGTTGCATGTGCGTTTGGGCCGTGAAGAGGGCTGACCCCCCCCCGGGGGCGCTACTGCTTCTTTGTTCCCTGGTCCCTTGTCCTGAAATGGGAGAGGGAGACTTCTTAGTGGCTTGCCGCTGTCTGGCGGCCTTAGGGGAAGGGAAAAACTCCATTGTGGGCAGACCGGGGGCAGTCGGGGCTAACGAAAAACCCCTCTTCTCGCTTGGACGGGTGGGGGACCACTCCGAACCCCCCCCCCCGGTTCTGAAAATCAAAATCTAACTTAGTAGGGGTATCTGCATTTGTGGGGACATTCCACGAGATATGTATGGGGTCGGGTTCCTCCTCCTCCTCAGAAAGATCCCCTAGGATATCTACGAGAATATCCCCCTCCCCCCTTGGTGGGGACCCGCGGACCCCTTTCCCTCCCCCTTGGGCTGAACGGGTGGGGGAGAACCCTAACGCTGATTTTTCCTCTATTTGGTCTGTGCCCTGCTCATCGGAGACCCTGCGTCGGAGCTGGTCCGCGTGCCGCCTCCACAGGAGCCCTGTGCTGGTTTCCACGCGGTACGACACGGGGCCGGTTTGCTCCACAACTATGCCCGGTACCCAGGCCGGGCCCGTGCTGGCGTAGTTCCTGCAATGCACGGGGGCGCCTACACTGAAACTCTTTGTAGCCTCTAGCCCGATGTTCCTTCCTTTGTCCTCTACTCTCGTGGGATCTAGCCTAGTAAGGATGGTGGTCAGTTTCCTACGCATTAAGAGTTCTGCGGGGGAGTATCCTGACGCCAACGGGGTCACCCTGTACCCTAGCAGAAACTGGCACACTTGCAGGTTCAGATCCCCAGGGCCCATGCGCCGCAACGCGTCCTTCGTGGTGCGGGCGAGGCGCTCTACTTGGCCATTGGTGGCCGGGTGAAATGGGGCGGAGGTGATGTGCCGAACGGCGTTGATCTCCATGAATGCCCTAAACTCGGAGGACGTGAAACAACTAGCGTTGTCGCTAATTAATGTGTCGGGTATGCCGAACGTGGAAAAGAGCCTCCGCAAATGCCTAATGGTCTGGGCCGAGGAGGTGCTCGTGACTGGGATAACCTCCAACCACTTGGAGAAGGCGTCCACTACGAGAAGGAACAGGGTGCCTCTGAACGGGCCCGCGAAATCAACGTGCACCCGGGACCACGGCCCCTTAGCCACGTCCCATTCCCTGTGGGGAAGGCGGGCCTCCTCTGGTCTGGAGCATTGGCAACTTTCACAAGTGCCGACCATGTGCTCGATGTCGGCGTCCAGCTGGGGCCACCAGAAGTAACTCCGGGCCAGCGCCTTGGATCGCACGATGCCGGGGTGGCTGACGTGCAGCAGTTTGAGCACCCGCGGCCGAAGGGAAGTGGGAATCACCACCCGCTGCCCCCACAAGAGGCACCCCCTCTCTAGGGACAGTTCTAGCTTTTTTCTGAAAAATGGAGCGAACCCCTCCGCTGGGGAGGACGCCGGCCACCCTTTCTGCACCCAGGAGCTAACTGCCGCTAACGTCTTGTCCTTCTCTGTCACTTTGGCAATGTTGGCGGGCACTACGGGGGGCGAATCCAGCACCTCTATCATGAGAACCTGATGGTCCCGCTCCCCCTTGCTCACCTGGCTGGGCGTTAGGGGGAGGGGAGACCTAGATAGAGCGTCCGCATGGCTGATCTCTTTCCCGGGCCGGTAGACCAACGCGTGCTGATACGCGTTGAGAAAAATGGCCCACCTGAGCATCCTCGGGGACAGGATCTGTGGGGTGGGCTTATCTGCGGTAAAGATGCCTAGCAGGGGTTTGTGGTCCGTTACAATGGTGAAGGGGCGGCCGTACAGAAAATCGTGAAATTTTTTCATCCTCGCGACTATTGCTAGTGCCTCCCTGTCTGTCTGTGCGTAGTTTCTCTCCGCTTGGGACAGGGACCTGGAGTAAAATGCTATCGGGGCCTCCCTTCCGTTTTCCAACACGTGGCACAGCACCGCCCCCACCCCCACTGGAGATGCATCACAGGTCAGAACTACTGGGCGTTTGGGGTTGAAGTGGGTCAGTATGGCATCGGACGCTAGGAGGCTTTTTAGCTCACTAAATGCCCTTTCTTGGTCATCGCCCCACTTCCATGCCTGGTCTTTCTTTAGCAGTTTGTGTAGCGGTTCAGCCACCGCTGCCTTCCGGGGGAGGAAGGAGTGGTAAAAGTTGAGCAGCCCTAGGAACGACTGCAGCTCGGGCTTGGAGGTGGGGCGGGGGGCTTTCTTAATGGCTGCCACCTTGGACTTGGATGGTTTTATTCCCTCAGGAGTCACACAAAACCCTAGGAACTCAACCTCGGTTGCGAAGAAGACGCATTTGTCCTTTCGCAGTCTCAGCCCCGCTTTTTCGAATATTGTTAGGACCTTCCCCAACCTCCTGGCCAATTCAACCCGACTCCCCCCCCCGTTATTAACACGTCATCAAAATAAGGCAACACCCCCTCCAGTCCCTTCAGGAGGCGTTCCACGAGTGACTGGAAAATTCCAGGCGCCGAATTCACGCCGAACTGGAGGCGCGTCACCTGGAACGCCCCCTTATGGGTGACTATAGTCTGCGCAGCAGCTGCGGCAGGGGACACCGTAAGCTGCTGGTAGGCCTGTGCTAAGTCGAGCTTAGCGAAACACTTTCCCCCGTGTAACCTGGCCAGCAGATGGCTGACTACCGGCACCGGATATGCATTCGGGCGGATCGCCTTGTTGATGGTGCACTTGTAGTCGGCGCATATGCGGACCTCCCCATTGGCCTTTAGTGCGGTTACAATTGGAGTTTCCCACTCCGCGGAATCAACAGGCACAAGGATTCCCTGGCCCACCAATTTGTCCAGTTCCGCCTCTATCTTGTCCTTAAGTGCGAACGGCACCCGGCGTGGTTTAAGACAAATTGGGCGGACCTCCGGGTCCAGGTCGAATGTCACTGGGGGCCCCTTGAATTTCCCCAGTCCTTTTTTGAAAACTTCGGGGTGCGCCTCGCACACCTCCAGAATTGGATCAGTCCCAACGGCGTGCATCCCAACGGCATGCACCCCCCCAATAAACAAACCCAGGGGCTGGAACCATTGAGTCCCGAGGAGGCTGCAATCTCCACCTTTGAGCACGACTAGGGGAAGGGATGCGGCATGCTTCTTGAATTTAACCTGAAATTCTCCAACCCCCAACACTGGAATGCTGTTCCCTTGCACGCCCCTTGCTTTGAGCTTGGGTCGCTTGTGGGGGGCAATTCCCAAAAACTCCCTCTGGGAAATGATTGAATATGAGGACCCCGAGTCAATTTCCATCCTAATGGGAACCCCTTGGACTAGTACCTCAACAAAATAGCGGGGGTGTCCTGCAGACACGCTGAACACTGGGGCATCGTCCTCACTGCCGTCGGAGATGCGGCCCACACCGTCCTGCTTCCGCGTGGCCTGGGCGCCGTCCTTGGGTCTCGATGAGCGGTCTTGTCCCGCGGAACGGTCTGCGGAGCTCCTCCGGGTCTCGCGCTTCTTCCTGCACACCTTGGCGATGTGCCCACGGTGGCCACAGTTGTGGCACTCGGCCTTCCGGAACGGGCACTTCACGCAGTCGTGGGCCGCTCCACAGCCGTCGCATCGCCGGCTCTCCTTCCGGACCCTCCGGACGTCCTCGTCGCCGCTGCTCTCTGTGGACGACCTCGAAGTTCGCCGGGCCGCCTGTACCGGAGCCTCTGCCTTGCTCGACTTCGGCCGCCAGTCCTGGAGTTCTTGGACCCCGGCCTTCGTAGCTTCTGCGGCCTGGGCCGCTCTGACGACCTCCTGCAACGTGGGAGGCGGCTCTTGGTTCATTAATGTGCGCTGGGTCTCGGCATCGTTCAGGCCGCACAGCACACAGTCCTGGAGGGTGATTTCGGCATTCTCCCATTTGCACGGGCCGGCCGCCAGCCGCAGGGCCGCCACGAATGCTGCGACCGTCTCCCCGGGCGCTTGGACTCGCCTCCAGAACGCACTCCGAGCGGGAAACATCGCCGTGGCGGGCCAGACGTGCTCACGCAGCATCTGCATGAGTTCCTTGGCCTTGAATTCGCTCACCCTCCTCGGTGCAATCAGGTCCACCAAGGTCCTTTTGGTTTCTTGTCCGAGCATCCTGGTGAAGATGGCCCTTTTCTTTGCCTCTTCCGTGACTTCGGACTCGATCAGTGCTGCCTGGAAGTCCATCTCGAAGATCTCCCAGTCGCCCGGTTTCCTGATTTCGAAACCGGCGCATGTCTTGGTCCCGTGGGCTGCCATATCCCACCTTCGTCACCAATTTAGTGTAAGGGACCAAAGACAATGAAACAGCCGAAGGGTTGGCTTAACACAGGTTTATTGCATGATGATCCGGAGGAACATGTGGTAATGGCGGATGAGTAGCTCAATATATACAGCTGGCTATACATTTGAATGTGGCTCGTCGACAGACTATTGGTTGCTGCCTGCGTGACGTCGTAGAAGGTCACGCCCTTCTTGACCAGGTGAAGAGGTGGCGGGGAATCTTCCCGCGCTGCTGAACCAGGTGAATCTGAGCCATGAGAGCTGGACGCTCGCTATTGCCATCTAGTGGTCACTAGCTCGCGTCCCCTTATCAGGTTTACATTGATACAGCTGATGGTTATAATGTTGCACACAGAAAGGTTACATTGTTAACACATGGCAAAGGTACATTGTTAAAGGCACAGCTTTACAGAACACAACATCCATCAACCCCATCCTTTTCACTCCATGCCAAAGGAAGGGTTGGAAGCTAAATTGAATAAATTCTCCTCTTTTCCCCATACCACATGACCAAGATAAATTGCTCCTTTTAGAATGTGTGTGCATATTTGTGTTCTCTAGAAATGTTCCAATTTGCAGAGGAAGACAGAGGTGAGACGGAAGGTGGGGGAAATTAAGTGTAGCAGGGGCCTTGTTTGGGTAAGGAAAAGACAAGAGGTAACAAAAAACAGAGTTATTTGGTTACTTGGTTGATCCATACTTCACATGTCTAGTTTTGACATGGAAAATTGAGCATCTTCTCCCATGATATTTTAGCAGGCTCTCACCATCAGAAGGTCCTACCTCTACCGTAGCATGGTCCAATGGCGCACAGGGAACTAAGGATTGTGTTTTCGATGCTCCTTTAGCCATTTTAAATATGACGACACAGCTGGCTGGGCTCATGTCGAAGTTGGCCATGTTAGAGCAATGCATTGACCAGGTGCATTGCCAAGTACCCAACTCCACTTAGCTGACCTGTGATTCCAGAATGGAGAACTGTTCCGGACTACTAGCCAACATCTTTGTGGCATGGTTGAACCTGCTGGGGGAATACACCTCTGCCACCATAGCTGTCAGACGGCCAGGCTCACCGCTGCACCACGTTGAGGCATAAGGTGGGATTTGTAGTGGTGTTACAGAGTAAGTGGGGGAAAGAGCAAAGGTGTTATTTGTTTGAAAAGCAGATATGGGAATCTGAGGCGAGGAAGCAATGCCCGGCATTTGCTTTTTCATGCATTTCTCCACTTCCCCCCTTCATCTGCTTTTCCAGCTGCAAGAGTTATCATAGATGGGAAAGCAGCTTGGGAGTGATTTGGAGGACTGCCTACTCTCTAGGCTGGCTCTAAACTAGTGATGGTGAATTTAGTGTATGGGACCAAAGACAACCGGACAACCGAAGGGTTGGTTTAACTCAGGTTTATTGCATGAGGTTCCAGTGAAGCATGAGGTAATGGCGGTGATACATCTCAATATATACAGTAGCTCTCTACATTTGAATCTTGTAGCACGGTAGCTGATTGGCTGCTACCGGCGTGGCCTCGCCCAGGCACGCCTCTTTCTTCTGCTGCTGAATGCGGGGAAGGTTTTCCCGCGGCTGTCCGTGATTGAGCAATGTGAACCATGTGAGGCTGAACGCTCGCAGCTGCCCTCTATGGGCTGTCTGCTCGCGTTCTTTTACAGCTGGTATCGTTTGTATCTGGAGTGGTTACATTCTTGCCTTTACAGTATAATGAACATGCATACATACATACATAACATCCCTCCCCCCTAGGATGGGACGAAGTCCCGCAACCATTGTGGCTTGCCGCACGTGCGCTTGGGACGCGCTTGCGTCTCACCTAGTACTGGAGAGCCTGTGATCCCTGACTCCGCGGGTGCTTGTCCTGCAACAGGAAACGGGGATTCGTTAGTGGCTCTGTGGGGCGTCCGTGCCTGCCTCGCGCCCGGGGATGGGAAGGGAATGAATAGTTGGGAGGTGAACCCCTGCCTGTTGCTCTCTGACCCTGGGGACCCTCCTATTGTGAACCGCGGAACCGATGAGGTCGCCCTTGTGGTTCGGCTACCTTCTGATTCCTGCTCGGGGGACCTTGAGACTGTGGTGGGCGGACTCGCTGACGCCTCCCGTCTTGGGGGTGTCGGTCTCCGGGGAAATGGCGCTATATCGCATTCTGACTCACAGGGGCTACTGGGACTGGAGGTACCAGGGGCTGAACTGAAGCCCCTCTTTTCGCTAGGACGGGTGGGGGACCACTCCGCTAACTCCCCCTGGTACTGTAAATCAACGTCTAAGCTTCTATGGGCATCTGTGTTTCGGGGAAACTCCCACGGGGTATGTGTGTGGTCGGGGCTCTTCCATTTTTTCGGGGACTCCCGCAAAAGATTTCTGTGGATCGATTCCCTTTCCTCCCCCCTTGGTGGGGACCCATGCTCCCCTTTTCCTCCCCCTTGGGTTAAGCGGGTGGGGGAGTACCCTAACGCTGATTCGATACTATTCTCGTCTTCGTCCTGCTCTCCGGGGACCCTGCGCCTGAGTTGGTCCACGTGCCGCCTCCACAGGAAGCCTGTACTGGTCTCTACGCGGTATGAGACGGGGCCGGTTTGTTCTACTACGGTGCCCGGCACCCAGGCTGGCCCCGCGCTGGCGTAGTTCCTGCAATGCACCGGGGCGCCTACGCTGAAACTCTTTGTGGGTACCACCCCTATGTTCCGCCCTTTGTCCTCTACTCTCGTGGGGTCTAGCTTGGAGATTCCCGTGGCCAGCTTCCTGCGCATCAACAGCTCCGCGGGGGAGTACCCTGATGCTAATGGGGTGACCCTGTATCTAAGCAGGAATTGGCACAATTTCAGGTCGAGGTCTCCGGGGCCCATGCGCAGCAGGGCGTCTTTCGTGGTGCGCACGAGGCGCTCTACTTGGCCGTTGGTGGCCGGGTGAAAAGGGGCAGAGGTGACGTGCCGAATGGCGTTTCGCTCCATGAATGCCCCGAACTCGGCGGACGTGAAACAGCTAGCATTATCGCTGACGAGGGTGTCGGGTAAACCGAACGTGGAAAAGACCCTCCTTAACTGTTTAATTGTTGTGGCCGAGGAGGTGCTCGAGACTGGAATGACCTCCAACCACTTGGAGAACGCGTCCACCACGAGGAGGAAAAGCGTTCCCCTGAACGGGCCAGCAAAGTCTACATGTATCCGGGACCAGGGCCCCCTAGCCGTGTCCCACTCCCTAGGTGGCGAGCGAGCCTCTTCTGGCCTTGAGCTTTGGCACGCTTCGCAAGTGCCGACCATGTGTTCAATGTCGGCGTCTAGCTGGGGCCACCAAAAGTAACTGCGGGCCAGCGCCTTTGAGCGGACGATCCCCGGGTGGCTGACGTGCAGCAGTTTAAGCACCCTCGGCCGGAGAGGCGTGGGGATCACTACCCGCTGTCCCCACAAAAGGCAACCCCTCTCTAGGGACAACTCTAGTTTCTTTTTGAAAAATGTGTCGAATTCCGCTGCTGGGGAAGACACGGGCCACCCTTTCTGTACCCAGGAGCAAACTGTGGCCAGCGTCTTGTCCTTGCCTGTCGCTTGGGCGATGTCGGCCGGTACTACTGGAGGGGAGTCTAGAACCTCTATCATTAAGACCTGATGGTCCCTCTCTACTCCGCCCACGTGGCAGCCATCCCGGGGAATGGGGGACCTCGACAGGGCGTCGGCATGGCTGATCTCCTTCCCGGGCCGGTATACCAACGCGTGCTGATACGCGTTGAGAAAGATGGCCCACCTGAGCATTCTCGGGGACAGGATTTGGGGTGTGGGCTTATTTGCGGTGAAGATGCCTAACAAAGGCTTATGGTCAGTCACTATGGTGAAGGGGCGGCCGTACACAAAATCATGAAATTTCTTGGTCCCCGCAATTATTGCTAGTGCTTCCCTGTCTGTCTGGGCATAGTTTCTCTCCGCTTGGGACAAAGACCTAGAGTAGAACGCTATCGGGGCCTCCCTACCGTTCTCCAGCACATGGCATAACACCGCCCCCACCCCCACCGGGGATGCATCGCAAATCAGGACCACTGGGCGTTTGGGATTGAAGTGGGTCAGTACGGCATCTGATGCCAGGAGTCGCTTCAGGTCATTGAAAGCCTTCTCCTGGTCGTCGCCCCACTTCCATGCCTCGTCCTTTTTTAACAATTTGTGTAGCGGTTCTGCCACGGCTGCCTTCCGCGGGAGGAAGGAGTGGTAGAAATTGAGCAGTCCGAGGAACGACTGCAACTTGGGCTTGGAGGTGGGGCGAGGGGCCTTCTTGATGGCGGCTACCTTGGATTGTGCTGGCCTTATTCCCTCGGGCGTGACACGGAACCCTAGGAACTCAACTTCTGTAGCGAAGAAGACGCATTTGTCTTTTCGCAACCGCAACCCCGCCTTTTCGAATATAGTCAGGACCTTTCCCAACCTTGTTGCTAACTCGGCCCGGCTCCCCCCTGTAATCAATACGTCATCAAAATAGGGCAACACCCCCTCTAACCCCTTCAGGAGGCGTTCCACAAGTGACTGGAAGATCCCGGGCGCCGAATTCACGCCGAATTGGAGGCGCGATACCTGGAACGCCCCTTTGTGGGTGACTATGGTCTGCGCAGCAGCTGCGGCGGGGGTCACTGGGAGTTGCTGGTAGGCTTGGGCCAGGTCGAGTTTAGCGAAACACCTCCCCCCGTGTAACCTGGCCAACAAGTGGCTGACTACCGGCACCGGATACGCATTAGGGCGGATCGCCTTATTGATGGTGCACTTGTAATCAGCGCATATGCGGACCTCCCCGTTGGCCTTGAGCGCTGTTACAATCGGAGTTTCCCACTCCGCAGAATCAACAGGAACAAGAATCCCCTGGCCCACCAACTTGTCCAACTCCGCCTCTATTTTGTCCTTTAGTGCGAAAGGCACTCTGCGCGGTTTAAGTCTGATTGGACGTACTTCAGGGTCCAGGTCGAAAGTCACTGGGGGGCCCTTGAATTTCCCGAGCCCCTTTTTAAAAACCTCGGGGTGCGCATCGCACACGCTCTGTATTGGATCAGTCCCGGCGGCGTGTGCTTTCACGGCGTGAACCCCCCCAATGAACAATCCCAGGGGCTGGAACCATTGAGTCCCGAGGAGGCTGCATTTACCTCCCTTGAGGACGACTAGGGGAAGCGTTGCGGTGTGCTTTTTAAACTGAACCCGGAACTTCCCAACCCCCAACACTGGGATGCGGTTCCCTTGCACGTCCTTCAGTGTGGCCCTCAACGCCTTGAGCTTGGGCCGCATGTGGGGGGCGATTTTCATAAACTCCCCCTGGGAAATAATGGAGTATGAAGAACCCGAGTCCACCTCCATTCTAACAGGGGCCCCTTGTATTACTACCTCAACGAAGTAACGGGGGTGCTCCGTGGAAACGCTGCAAACCGGTGCGTCGTCCTCGCTGTCGTCGGAGATGCGCCCTACTTCGTCCCGCGTCCTCGTGGTCCGGGTGCCGTCCTTTGGCCTCGTGGTGCGGTCCTGCCTCGTGGTGCGGTCCTGCCTCGCCGAGCGGTCTGGAGAACTCCTGGTGGCCTCGCGCCGTTTCCGGCAGACCTTGGCGATGTGCCCGCACCGGCCGCAGTTGTGGCACTCGGCCTTGCGGAATGGGCATTTGGCGCGGGCGTGGGCGGCGCCGCAGCTGTCGCAGCGCCGGCCCTCTCTCTGGACCCTCCGGACGTCCTCGTCGTCGCCGCTCTCCGCAGACGAGTTCGAAACTCGCCGGGCCGTGCGCACCGAGCTCTCCGCCTTGGCGGTCTTCGGGCGCCAGTCCTGAAGCTCGTGCACCCCGGCAGAGGTGGCCTCCGCGGCCTGTGCCGTGTCGAGGACTTGTTGCCACGAGGGAGGCGGCTCCCTTTTCATCAGCGCGCGCTGAGTCTCTGTGTCCCTCAGACCGCAGAGCAGGCAGTCCCGGAGGGTGATTTCGGGGAGCTCCCACTTGCATGGGCCGGCGGCCAACCGCAGGGCCGCGGCGAACTCATCGACCGATTCCCCAGGTGCCTGGACTCGCCTCCAGAACGCTCTCCGAGCGGGGAACATCGCTATTGCTGGCCGGAGATGGGCGCGCAACGCCGCCAGGAGCTCTGTGGCTTTGAGGTCGCTCACCTTCCTCGGCGCAATCAGGTCCACCAAGGTCCTCTTGGTCTCGTGTCCGAGCATGCGGACGAAAATGGCCCTCTTTTTGGCCTCATCTGAGACTTCGAGCTCCACCAGCGCTGCGTTGAAGTCTATCTCAAACAGCTCCAAGTCTCCCGGCTTCTTGATCACGTAGCCGGCGCATGTCTTGGTCCCGTGGGCAGCCATTATCCCACCTTCGTCGCCAATTTAGTGTATGGGACCAAAGACAACCGGACAACCGAAGGGTTGGTTTAACTCAGGTTTATTGCATGAGGTTCCAGTGAAGCATGAGGTAATGGCGGTGATACATCTCAATATATACAGTAGCTCTCTACATTTGAATCTTGTAGCACGGTAGCTGATTGGCTGCTACCGGCGTGGCCTCGCCCAGGCACGCCTCTTTCTTCTGCTGCTGAATGCGGGGAAGGTTTTCCCGCGGCTGTCCGTGATTGAGCAATGTGAACCATGTGAGGCTGAACGCTCGCAGCTGCCCTCTATGGGCTGTCTGCTCGCGTTCTTTTACAGCTGGTATCGTTTGTATCTGGAGTGGTTACATTCTTGCCTTTACAGTATAATGAACATGCATACATACATAACAGTGAACCTTTCAGAGACCAAGTGCCCAAACTCAACAGGCTGCCATCTGTGCCGCAGAGGGGCAGTGCAAACTTTGTCCTGGGGGAGGGAGGAAGTGCTCCCACTTGGGCTGCAGGGCAGATGAGCAGTGCAAACTCTGTGCCTGAGGGAGGGAGGAAGCACTCCCATTGGGCTGCTGGAAAGAGGGGCTGAGCAAACTCTGTGCTGGGGTGATGGCACACAAGCCCACAAAGAGGGCTCTGAGTGCCCCATCTGGCATGAGTGCCATATGTTTGCCACCACTGCGCTAAACTAAGGAAAGCACCTTAACTTGTGGAAGTATAAACATCTCCATCCATTAATTATTCATTGTGTGAAAATGTACTTCCTCTTTCATTTTCTGATAACACTTGCCAATTAGCTCCATTGAGTAACCCCTGATTTTAGCACAAAGGAAGGGAGAGAAAACTCAACATCTCTCTTTTCTTTCCACTCATTATTTTACAAATCTTGACCATGTTCCTGCTTAGTCATCTGTTTTTCTCCCCAATCCCTGTAAATGAGTACAATGAGAAATTATTTCATGGAATTTCTAACATTTTGTCACACACACACCCCTCCGGTGTGGTTTCACAGGAAAGTCCTTTAATGTATAAGTTGACTTATCCACATGACTCCAAGGCGGGACAATTCTACGCATGAATTTAGCTTGGCATTTAAATAGTTTTTGCTGGAGCCAGATAGAAATAAGACCTTGCATCTTAATATACAGTATCAGCTTTTAATTAAGCATACAATAATACTTAACTTAGATTTCTTGGGGCAAATACTGCCAGATATTTGTTTACAATTTAAGGACAACAAGCATTGGCCACATTCAGTTACGTTAGTGCTTTGTGCATTAAACCGGAAGACAAAATCCTTTGGCACAAGTAGCAGCAGAAATGTATGGATTCACATTTATATTTGTATGCTGGGATTTTCTTTGAAGCCTTTCATTCAGATTTGTCACTAAACGGCTGTAATTGATTTAAAATGTTGGAAACTGGGTTATCCAAAAAGAGCTGGCAATGTGGAGGGAGGGAGTAGAGGACTGAGGTGAGGAGCAGGTTGGTGCCAAGGCATAACTTTAGAGTCCTTGAGGGGGGAATGTGTTACCCACATGGTTATCATGAGTCTTGTGGATGATTTGGAAAAAAGAGAAGAGATATTTAATATCCCCTTTCCCTTTCCCCTACTTATGTTTAGTAGCTGAGGGATGGTGTAACCGTTTTGTTATGTTAGAACTTAATGTTATTGCATATTTTATTGTTTCACTGCTGTATTGTAACATTGTATCATTTGTAATTTTGTATATTGTATTTGATTTAACTGTTGTAAGCCGCCCTGAGTCGGCCCTGGTCGAGTAGGGCGGGGTATAAATCGAATAAATGAATGAAATGAATGAATGAATTCTGACCGGTCATTTTAATTTTTGCTTAAAGAGGAATGAAGTACACTAAAAGCAAAGTCAGACTTGACCATGACCAACCGGTATCTTTTTAATACCTGGATTAGATGACTGTAACATATTTAAAGTTCCAGATACTTCTGAAGAGTATTTAGAGCTGTGGTTCCCAATGTGGGACACATGCCCCACAAATTGATTTTTAAGTGGGGCAATTCAAGAATGAGTTAGATTAAGTTAATGGACTTTTAGGCTTCCTCCTTGTGAATAGGAGTTCACTTTTTGAATAATGAGAATTATATGTCATGGGTGGGGGAGGCATCAGGATTTTAGAGATGTTTAGGTGGGGCATGATCACAAAAAGATTGGGAAGCACTGATTTAGATAATTCAATTGTCTCAAAATCATAGTTACCAGAGTAATGACTGAGGAGAACTACATAACATAGTACTCTGGTACTATACCTTGCCTTACTATTTCCAGTCATCTTTTAAAGTGCCTGCCAACCTAGCAGTTAGAAAGCAAGAAATTGCAAGTAGATAAATAGGGACCACTTTGGTAGGAAGGTAACAGCATTCCATGCACTCCGGTGTCTAGTCATGCCTGCCACATGACCATGGAAACATCTGCAGAAGCTGGCTCTTCTGCAGTGCTGGCTCTTTGGCTTTGAAACAGAGATGAGCACTGAACCCTACTACGACTGGCTTTTGAGCAAGGGCAATCTTTACCTTTACTTCAAAGTACTGGTACTAAATCCTCTGAAAATATAGGTATCCATGTCTAGAGCAAATTTCTTCCAAGAAGAAATTTTGGAGAAATTCCAGCTGTACTGAGTAGTGTGAAGGTGATGAAAATATGTACATGCACATCTGTCTCTAGACAAGGGTTAACAAACCTCACACTTTGGTCCTGAGTGTCAGATTTTGGGGTTCCCTATCCAGCTTTCAGAATTTTGTCCTAAGATATCAGCAAATAGAATGCTGCCATCCTGGCTGTTATAGACTTTGGGATTCATTCTTGTGGATTCAAGGCATGGCACTTAGACATGCTCAGAAGTACAATTGTCTTTTACATGACCTTGCACTCTATAGAGTTGCTGCCACTGAACTCACTCATGAAATCTCCAGGATCAGAAAACCCCACTTAAGTGCTTTCAGCTGAATGTCCTTATAAAAATTTTAAAAAATCATTTGTTGTGAATGTACTGATCTGTGTAAACCTTGAGGGTGGGGAGCCTTGCATCTCACAAACACTACCAGGAATGATGTTGTTGTATTTCCTGTCAGAGCATCGTCTCCAGCTAAATCCTCCCATGCCTTGGGGATACAGGTGCCTATCCTGAAGAAGGTTCAAAAAACATCTTCAAGAAACGGGGCCTTTTAGGTGGTAGCCCATCCAGGCTGGAATTCATTGCCAGCTAATGTTTACTAGGCTTTCTCATTGTTAACATTCCAGTCTTATTAATTTATTATTAAAATGTTTTTTAAGAATAACTAGAAAAAGCTACTTGTTATACCAAAAAGGGTTTTTGTAACTACAGTACCCATGATACTTTTGAAATGCAACAGTTACACCCGCTTGACTAAAAAAGGAAAACGTCATATGTAACTACTTGCTACTAGCTACATCCAACCTCTGGTCCAGATGTCTTTCTTTAGAGAGGGTGGTCTTCTATTTGGAGACAGCCTATATTTGTAGGATTGTCAAGTCCACATCAGGAAAGAACTCAAAACCTGGTTGGCGGGACAAGTGTGGGGTGCGGATGGAGGGGTGACCCCCGCCAGTTGGTTGGTATAGATCAGCAGAATCCTCCCCCTCTCACTTTCTAGCACCCTTTTATGGGGTGGGTGTTTTTTTTAAATGTTTTATGATGATAGCGTTTTTAATGTTTTTATAATGGCTGGGTATGTTTTATCTGTTATATAGTTGTTTTATCCTGTGATTGTAAGCCACCCTGAGTCAGCATTGGCTGAGTGGACGGCATAAAAAATTGAAATAAATAAATAAATAAATAAATAATGTCTGAGCTAAAGTCTCCTTTAAAGAAGAGGGGGAAGAGGTCTTGAAGTGACCCATCGGTATTTAGTACTTGGATAGAAGGCACACACAACAGAGACTTGTCCAATTGAAAGAGATGTTATAGTAATGAGTCCTACTTCTATTGTCTATTGTATAAATCTGCATTCTTGTGCTTTATGCAAATGTGTGCTTTCTCTGCCTATTTATTTATTTTCAGATTTGTATGGCCATCTTTTTTGCCTTGGCGACCCAAGGCGGATCACAACATTGGCTAAAACCCATCCCCCATACTGATGTGCAAGTGTCACCCTTGTCAAAAAGAAACGAAGGTAGAACGAGGGCTTTTTCTTCCATGTCTAGGCCAGACATGAAACTGCCAAAATGAAGGTACCATTTGCTGAGTTCATTCTGCAGTTCCCTTCGCCTGACCTTGTGTCAGAAAGATTAGCCGGCAACACAAGGTTTCCGTTACCAGGATATGCCCGACTGTGGTTCAAGAATACCACAATCTTCGGGGAAGGTTCTTTCTGTGTACCCCAGGACAAGGCCTGAAAAAATATTCTTCTTTTTGTTTAAATGTTGATTGGTTATCAAAACTCCTGCTTCCTTATCAGTTCCTCAAGTTGAGCCATAGGCTGCTATCCAAGAGGAATCAGGATTCATTAGCTTAAGTCAGTTGAACAAGGCATGGAGGGGTTCCCCCCCTTAGTTTTTAAAGTTGAGGACAGGTTAGTGGTCAGAATCCAACTGGGAGGCAAGAAGTCAAGGCTGGACATCATCCAAAGTACAAAATGGAATTGAAGAAGTGCCATGAGGAGCTTGCTGCTCTGGCAACAGACGACCATTTTACAAGTCTTCGGATTGAGGACAATCTATTGGCTAGTTTGACTGAGCAGCACCAGTCCAAGCTGTGAGTTACTACATGACGTGACATGATATTACATTATGCTACAGTTCTGTGGGTCACCACATGAAACGACTGTCTCCAAACCAAAAGTTTCCTGCTTGAGTACCACATTTTTAAACAAAGATCTGTTCGGAACTGAAACCTCCAAAGCTGCCACTTATTTTTAGCAAAATCAAGTGGCAGCTCTAAATATATTGTATACTAAATGCTTTATATGCTTGAAATGTGTTATACCAATGGTAATTATTATTATTATTGCAGACACCTTTGCAGACACAGATTCATTAAGGTATCCAAATTAGTGGGGAGAGAGATCTTGGCACGGAGGAACAGTTTTAAATTCCATGTATTAATGTTAGCAGATGGTGCTGTGGTACAATTTAAGAATGAGTTGGCTAGTGAAAATGTGACCTTTAGTAACAGTTTGAGGAAGTTATATCTGCAAAATGATAGCTTTGATTCACCTAAAATGGTTGGGCAATTAATTATATTGGTGCAACATAAAAGAAATCTAAAGGGCTTCTTCTCTGCCATCTGATAACAGACTGCTCTGTGACAGAAGCTCAGCAGGAAGTCTAGGAAGAACTCCAAGGAACGGTTTGACAGCCAGCCTTACACAGAAGTCACATATCCATTCAGAGGCAACTGGCAATGCTAAAACTCCTGCAGATTAACATAATACCGCCTCAGTTGTAGCACTAGCTGGCCTATTTCAGTTTATGACCCACTGAGACCTCCCCAATAGAGACCCCTTGTGAAGGATTGATCCAGGGATTTTTAGAATTCATTTTATTTTTTAAAAAACCAACACGTCACTCCCCCTCTCCCCCCCAAAAAAAAATTTTTTTAGGAAGTAGCAATAGCAATTACACTTATATACCATCCTGTAGCATTTAGTACACTCTCTGGGCATTTCACAAGTTAATAAGCATTTTGCCCCCAACATGCTGGGTACTCATTTTACCAATATGGGTATTCATTTTACCGACATGGGCTACAGTGGCTCAGTGGTAAAGAAGCTCACCTTGTTAGCTGGAAGGCTAACAAGTTGGAATAATTGTTTTACCGACCTTGGAAGGATGGAAAACTGGTTCAACCTTGATCCCTGTCAGGATCAAACTCATAGTTTTTTGGCTGCAGTACAACAGTTTAACCACCACACCACTAGGGCTCCTATAAGTGCATACCTGTCAAGTTTTGGACATTAAAATAAGGGAAATTTTAGGCCATACCCCTCTCTGCCAGGCCACACCCCCTCCTCTCCAAAATCCAGGCACAACCAAGAGCCTAGAAGAGAAGAAGCTGCAAAGGAGTGCTGGGCTACCTAGTGGAGGAAGAACCACCCCCAGAGGCAGGACTGCTTTCCCTCACAGGGAAAAGAAGGAGTCAACAAGCCAAGCTTATTATAATAAATCTATTTCAAGTTTCCCCCTCTTAATTTGACTGCATTTCACATTATGGTGATTTTTCATGGAACTGTTTTTTTTTTTACATTTTAATCAGTTAAATATCTACTGTCTTAGCCTTTTCTGCCTCAATTTCATTTTTTAAAAATTCTGTGTTTAAGAGAAAACCACGGAAGTATGCTGTTTATGCTGTATGCAAATATACTTGAAGCCCTCTCTCTCCTGGGAAAGAGGGTGTTAAAGGGAAGTCAATGTGTCAATCGGCTTCAAGTATATTTGCATACAGCCTAAACAGGATACTTCCGTGGTTTTCTCTTAAACACAGAGTTTTTAAAAAATGAAATTGAGGCAGAAAAGGCTAAGACAGTAGACATTTAACTAATTAAAGTCTAAAAAACAGTTCCATAAAAATCACCATAATATGAAATACAATCAAATAGAGAGAGAAAAGGTAAGTAAGCCTGGCTTACTAACTGCTTTTTCCCCGTGGGGGGGAAAGCAGTCATGCTAAGGGGTGGTTCTTCCTCCACCAGGGGGAGTCCAACACTCCTCTGCTCTGGTATAAGGCACACACTTCATGAATAAACATATAGAACAATAATGTATGGGAGATTTACATGCCCCTGTTTTTTTTAAAAAATGCAGGAGATTATAAAAAAAATACGTGATTGGAGGAAGAGGGGCTCCAAATTATGGGGTTTTCCCGGGTAATACAGGGTACTTGACACCTATGTAAGTGAGTGGAGAACAGTCACTTCCCAATGGAAAGAAATTCACTGTCTTTCAAGCAAGGAAGATCTTTATCTTTACCTTTATCATCAATTTACCAGCTTGCATATATCCTTAACATGGATATTTTTGAAAGGCAAAAGATTTATATCTTCTGAAGAGAAACCAGACTGAATCTAAGAAACTTAATCAAAGAGACCATCTGCCTCAAATTGCATTCCTTTCTCTTGAGGTATTGCTCCTTGCCCAGGTTCCAACCTTCTCTGTGGAACTTTGAGACTGTTTTCATCTAAGATGGAACAATTCAAGTAAAGAAATATTATCATGTCTACCACAGAACTGCAAGGATAAGTGAAATCTATTCTCCATTTGTGAAATGAATAAATAAATTTTGTGTCAGAAATTACTCTGGGTTGAAAGGATTTTTGCTGGAGAAACTCCACTCAGGGGATGCCTGAAAGAGGCTCCTTTCATGTCCCCAAGATATGTCATGTAGCACACGGGTACCGAACCCCGACCGTCCAGTCTCCAAGCTCAGTGTCTTAACCACTATGCCACCACAGTGCTGCTCCATTTGTAAAAATGAGATAGTATAGATTCAGTTGGGTTTTCAGAGTTCACCTTTTCTACATTAATACCTTTCACTTCATCTTACTGGAGTAAGTTCCTTAAATTTATGCACAATTACGCACAATACCTGGGTTTATGGTGGCAATCCAGTTCCAAATATTTGATTATCTGGCTCCATTTAAGTATGGCTTCAGCCTTGGAGTTTTAATAAAAATTGCCTTGGTTGTAAATAATCAACACTGCAAGACAGCAAGGGGCTTTCTGCCCTAAAAGGTTAAGTAAGGCTTTGTCTCTGCTCATAGGGAGTTTGAGTAGGACAGCTCACAGCAACATTAGTAACATGGCCGAAACCTTCTATCCCCAATTCATTTTGTACTTTACTTTTTCAAATGCCTGCTGCTGGTCTTTGTTGTTGGAGAACATTTTTTCATAGTAAGTGCCTCAGTTACAAGTGCGTGGGTAGCAAAAAAAAATGACACTTCTTCTTCCATATCCAAATATTGGTGATCCTCATGGTGATCAGCCATGAAGACTGTCCTAAGAATTTAATGCAGTGGCCTTTCATCTGCTTTCTGCATTGCAGCATGACACCAGTACCACTGATCCAGTTGTGCGAGTCACTTTCTGGTCCTGAGGCCTTTTGGCACTAAAAAGTCCTCCTCGGCCCCAAGCCAGTATTGATGAAGCTGCTGCTCTCCATCAAGATGGATTCAAGTGAGATTTAATCCACTTAGGAACCATCACCCTTCCCTATGGACTTTGCTGCTGAAGGCTGAATAACCATGTCAGGTTAGTTAATCGTTGCCTGACACTCAACGTTGAGTCGCTGGCAGTATGGTCTACTTGCAGAAAGGACACACAAGGTAGCAATCAGGTACTTTTACCCCCTGGAGCAGCAAAGTTACTAGCTGAGGGCATTCTGACCCTGGCTTCCAATGAATGTTTTAAAGTTTAATTGAGTAAGTTTGAGTAAATTGTATGGTTCCTGGTTAGTATGGTGGAAGGAAGGAACCAAATAGGTATGAGTTTTGCCTACACATGGGAGCCTGGAGCCCTTCATTTCTCCATTTTCTTATTTTTCTCATTATTCAAACAAATAAAATGTGTACAAATAGCTTAAAATATTTGAATACAAATTGAATGGGACAGGCTACGAGTTGTTTCAAAGCAATTTGGTTGTTATCTGTAAGACAAATAATTTGGACAGAATCAAAGCAGATGTTATTCACACATCCATAATATGGGTCATATGAAGAAGTACTTTCTTTCCATAAGACTTATCCTTGTGTCAGTCCAACCTCACTGAGTGGTGAACAGAGCCACAGAGGAACTCATTGTATTATTCATTACTTCCTCAAAGCCAGGTGGTTGTTATTGCAATGTTGCTCTGAACAAGCAAGCAATGTGTTGCACTGCACTGCATATTGTTAAGGCATCACATGGAAAAATATGGGGAAATTCTCTCATGAGGGCAATTCTGTTATTTGAAATATTTCTAAGATACAAAAGACAAAACCAAGCCACACTTATTTTGACAATAAAGATTGGTTTTTTAAAAAAAAATAGCAAAAAAGGCAACCTGAAAATGCTGGCAAAAGGTTACTAAAAGTGCACTTTAAAAATAACCTTTGAGATTATATAGGTGTTACTTGGGGGTTATATAGGTGTTACTTGTTATACCTAAGTACCTGAAGCATTACTTAAATGTTATTAGTAACTTTATAACTATTACAGTAATACTCACAGTATTCCATACCCCAAAATAACTAGTTACTCATAAAAGTCCATTAATGCTGACTAGTTGCTTCTAATGTTTGATTTTCTTCTTCTTTACTTCTTTTATTCCTGCGGGTGTTGAGGGAAATGTTTGATCATGGTCTGCATTATAATAATAGTTCATCCTTTGCTTTCAGAGAAGATTGTCATCAGATTCATCATTTAGTGGTTGGAGCAATAGCACATTGATGGGCATGCATATAATTTACATGCCCAATAAAAGCTTGTAAGATATGAGAACAGTATTATTATGAGACATAGATGGGGAGGAACATTTTTTTTCCTGCTCCAGCCATGCATCCTTCTATGAACTTCAAAAGATCTCATAACTACCATTCTCTGTAAGCTTATCCACTGGAATCATTAACAATGTGAGGGTGCTATAACCTGTAAAGGTATCAAAGCAGGAACAGTATCTGTTCTATAAGGCAAAGCTCTTCTCACACCTCAAAAGGGTGGAATCCAAGGAATGTCACTGGCTATGGTGGCTCAATGGTTAAGAAGCTCGCCTTGTTAGCTGGAAGGCTGGCAAGTTGGAAAGTTTGAGACCTGGGTACTGCATGACGGATTGAGCACCTGTCTCTGTCCCAGTTCTTGGGGACATGAAAGGAGCCTCATTTGGGCATTCCCTGAGCGGAGTTTCTCCCAGAAAAATCCGTTCAACCCAGAATAATTTCTGACATGAAATTATTATTATAACAAAGTCCTTTAGTGGGTGTCACTGACAAAATGTGCTGCATTTCCCCATTCTCTTCCCATCCCATGCAGAATGTCTTCAATAAATTAATTACATGTAAAAGGTGCCTAATGTGCAATTTATGGTATGCTATGATTATTGCATAAAACTGCTGTTGTAAATTAAAGAGGTTGGACGGTACTTAAATCTTGTGTGCTTGAGTTAATATTCATTTGCCACACTGCCATTTTTATGAATTCCATCATCAGTCTGTGGCGCTGCGTCACTGCCAAATTAATGACAGTTTTGCCAGTGGTGAGAAATAAAAAAAGAAAACTGAAAATTGGCATTTGGCATTTTTAATCAGATAATGATTTTAAAATAAAATAAAATAGCAAGAGTGTGAAATATAATTTTCTATCATAGGGTTCCCCCCATCTGTTCCAAACGAGGTGCAATATTAACCTGTTCCAATTCCAGTCTTATGAATGTACCTTTAATGAATATTTCAGGCTTATTTGCAGACAAAGATGTATATGTGATATCTACTTCGTAGGGCATCTGGCTGCAACATGTTCCTTATTAAACTACACCTGTACATTTGGGGGTCACATTTTTACACCAAGAATGGTAGTAATGAAATATTCAGTGAATGGGATTATTAATAGGGCCAGGTGCTGGATATTGTGAGCTCCAGTATATAGCACAGACACCAGTAACAAATTGGTTAATGGCTATAACATCAAGATTTCCACTGCACATTTGGACTAATAGAACAATGAAATAGTTATTGATGGAATTTGTATTTCATCTCACAAATGCACCATATGTATCAATTTTGTGTGGTTGTGCAGGGAAGAATAGAACTGGAGGGGGCAGGAGGGAAGTTTGAGAGTTACAAATGATCCTGAATCATTTTTATATGGCTCCCCATGTAAAAGTCTGCATTTTCCAGAAATGCAGGTCTCTAAAAATTGTATAGGTCACCCTTGTTCAAAAGCCAGTTACATCCGACTCTAGGGTTCAGTGCTCATTTCTGTTTATAGCCAAAGAGCCAGTGCTGTCCGTGTTTGCAGACTTTTCCATGGACATGTGGCAGGACACAGGAATGCACGGAAAACTGTTTACCTTCCCACCAAAGTGATACCTGTTTATCTACTTTCAATTTCTTGCTTTTGAACTGCTAGATTGGCAGGAGCTCACTCTGTTGTGCAGTACTTGGGTCAGGAACTGATGATCTGCCAACCTTTCAGTCATCATGTTCAGTGTCTTTACCACTAAGCCACCACAGTCCTTTCAAAAATCTGTGTACAGTATCTGGGACTTTAAGGCAGCCATTTTGGAGTATGTCTTTAACATCCATTAATCTGAAACAGGATACCTAAGAGACCGTGTTGCCCCAAGAATGTCTGCCCATCTACCTAGAGCGAAACGGAGGGGCTCTCTAACTGTACCATCAGCTAGAGGGGTTCGCCTCTCTAGCACAAGGAGGAGGGCCTTCTCCATGTCCGCTCCGGCCCTATGGAACCTCCTGCCAACAGAGTTACTGTTGCAGACAGAATTGCTGCCCTTAAGGAAAGAACTCAAAACCTGGCTGGCTGGGCAGGTGTGGAGTGCTGCTGGGGAGGTGGTGCCTGCCCACTGGCTTATTTGAACCTTTTCCTCTTTCCAGATGGGGTGGGTTTTAATGGTTTTTAATGTGTTTTTAATGGGGCTTTTAAAAATGTTTTTTTTAATAGTATGAATGTTTTATATCCGGTTGTGAGCCACCCAGAGTAGCCCCAGGCCATACCTGTCAAGCGCGGCTCCGGACAATATGGGACCTGTCTTCTACACATCCCCTTCTGCACAGAAAACCTCTACGCATGCGTAGAAGGGTTCTACGCATGCGTAGAAGGGACCTGCGCAGAAGGGATGCGCAGTAACTACTTTCCCCCTGCCGCCAAATTACGGGATAGCGGTGGCTCCAGGCAGGAAATGAAGAAAAGTGGTGCAAAATTACGAGAAATCCCAGCCAATATACTTGACAGGTATGCCCCAGGCGAGGGGGCGGCAATAAAAAATTAATAAACAAACAAACAAACAAACAAACAGGAATTTTACAGCATGCTCATCATACTTTTCTATTGAAATGAGAATTTTGTGGCCATGATTCATCCTCACTTGGGAGACAATGTGTTTGGGGCCTCATAGCTTCCTGCCCCTCCCTTGACTTCTTCCCAAAAGGGAGACAGAGGTATTGCAAAGCCATTTGCCAGCTGGGTAAAAACCGCTCTCATAAAGCAAATTAATTTCAGGATAGAGGATATTTTTGTTCCACCCTCTTACCAATACACAGTTGTGATTGATTGCAGGTCTTGGACATGACTGACTCTCTTTCCTAGCCTGGAAGAAGTACATCAGATAAAACACCAAGACATGTTGCTGTGGTCTCCATTCATTTGGGGAGACCTTTCCTACAGGTTTTCACAATCAAACAGCCAGTCAACCAACATACTTTTCTTCTTGTGAGAGGAAAAGAAAGGGTTTTAAGAAAAGAAGCAAGTTTGGTAGACAGAAAGGACAGCAGGAAGAGGCAGATTTTGGGGAGATTATAGAGTGAGTTGTCCCATTTTTGTTACAAGTTGCACATTCTGCATAGACATTGCCTATTGTGTACCAAGTCTTGGAACTTGGCATGTGACACTTATTATAACTATACAGTGGTACCTTGCTTAAAGAGCATAATGCGTTCCATGGGATTGCTCTTTAAGCAAGTTTGCTCTTTAAGCGAAACACCATTATAAATGACCAATTGTGACTTCTGGTGGTGGTGGTGGTGAGGATTGAGAACCCTGATTTAGTTGTTAAGTGAGTTTTTGGTTGGTTTTAGTTGATACTACCCTGATGGCAGAAAGTGAAAAAGACTTAAAGAAGCTCTTGCTTGGGTTGAAGGAGGAGAGTGCAAAATCTGGCTTGAGACTTAACATCAAGAAAACGAAGACAATGGCAAAACAGGCCCTACTACTCCCTGGAAAATAGATGGGGAAGAAGTAGAAGCAGTGACAGGCTTTACATTCTTAGGATCCAAGATCACTGCAGATGGAGACTGCAGCCATGAAATAAAAAGGCGACTAATTCTTGGGAAGCAAGCTATGAGAAATTCGGGCAACAAAGTTAAAAGTAGAGACATCACCTTGCAAACAAAAGTCCACATAGTCAAAGCAATGGTATTTCCAGTAGTGATGTATGGTTGTGAGAGCTGGACCATAAGGAAGGTTGAGCGCAGACAAATAGACGCCTTTAAAATGTGGTGCTAGAGGAGAATTTTGAGAGTACTCTGGACAGCAAAGAGATCAAATAAGTCGATCCTGAAGGAAATCAACCCTGACTGCTCTTTGGAAGGTCAAACAGTGAAGATGAAGCTAAAGTACTTTGGACATCAAATGAGAAGAGAGGATTCACTTGAGAAAGCTTTGATGCTGAGAAAGGTTGAGGGCAAAAGAAGAAGGGGCGGCAGAGAATGAGATGGCTAGATGGCATTGTTGATGCAGTGGGCACAAAGCTGGGCGGGCTGAAGAGGATGGTGGAGGATGGTGGAGGATGGTGGAGGATGGGGTGTCTGGCGTGCAGTGATCCATGGGGTCGCGAAGGGTCTGAATCAACTGTGCGACTGACTGAACAACAACAAAAAGTTGTCAAGCGAGGCGACCATTCAGAGAAATATCTGCTCTTTAAGTGATTTAGTCTCTAAGCGAGGTACTCTTTATGCGAGGTTTTATTGTACTGATTTTGTGACCTGTGTCAATTCACTGCCCAAAATTATTTCATTTGATTTGTGCCCATCCTCCAGGGCATTGTATAATACACAGGGTGTATAATGTATGTAATGTATTTTGCTATATACTTGGTAATGGTAAAAATGGTAATGCAACAGTTTAAGAGGATCTGAACTGGTAAGGTTAAGGTATATATATAAATATGAAAAATGTATTGAATATTAATGAGAAAAACTTACTCAATGAAAATTGATATGTTACAGAATAAATTAAATTGTTTCTATTATTTTACAAGATAATTTAGGGGTATAAATTAGAGATATAATTTAATGCTATAATAGGTTACCAAGCAGTCAATTTGTTTGAATTTTAATTGTTTTTTCCTTCCTTTTGTTCTGTTTGTTTGATGGTTTGTTGTATTTGTTATTTGATTGTTTGTATTTTTACATTATCTTTTGTTTCTTTGTTTGTTACTTTTTTGAAAATTTAATAATAAAAAAAGTATTTTGGCCAATAATTGATCTAATGGTAGTTAATTATATCTTGGCCCTCTGAGAGTATGACTGAATTTGGTTGTTGTTTTTCTGCCTCGGGTGTCCAAATAGCATGAGCTGTATCTAGTCTTGCACTTTTACTTGACAATGTATAATTGTTCTTTGGGTGTAAAAATATAATACAAGCCCAGAAAAGTGTAAAGAGATAAGTGTTCTTCTGAACCACCAGCTGAGCAAAGAGTAATCCCACTACACAGCAATGCTAAACCATGTTTTAAGATGAGATCTCAACTATCAAGAATTAAATGTATCTAGTGTTTCTGCTACATTTGGCAGATGAATAGATTATGCAGATGTTTGGATTAAGGTAAAGCGATATGAAGATGGGGTGCACCTCATTTTGGGGAGTTATCGCTTGTTTACCACTGCAGTTGCTATAGCAATTTATTAGATTAAAGGATAACTTCTAAATTCTAAGCCCTAATTGTACTGAAAACAGTCTAAATGTAGTTGGAATAGTGAGTCATACTCCAGATTATGTGTCTCAAACAAGGATTTCATTTAAATTTAACAAGGCTATTATTATACAGTATGTTAATTCAATGCTGTTTGACTAACAAAAATGGGTTGCTTTAGAAGTGGCACCTTCATTATTTAGTTAGATCTGTAACCTATGAATAGTTAAACATCTTCCATGTACCCACTGATCACAATTAAGACACAGTAGCTGCCTTAAATTGAGTCATTTTAAAATAGTCTTCAAGGTTTATTTCTTGTTATTATTATCTCTCCCCCAAAGAAAGCTACAAGATCATCTTACTTCCTCTTTTCTAGACACTAAACCAGGAAAATCCACAATGTGGATATATGAAACAGAAGTTATGTCTCTTCAATTACATTTCAAATTGTCTTAAATGAAGGCCAAACCAGACACCAAAACAGAAAACTGTGACCATAGCTGCATATCTTTATGGTTCAGCAAACAAAAGCTCAAATGGAGAATTAGGACCAAGGTACAGTTTAAGATGCTAAATTTGATGACTGGAAGGTTGGCAGGTCAGCAGCTGAAGGCCTGAATACTGCACAACAGTGTGAGTGCCCATTGCAGGCGCACCCCCCAAAAAAAGACTCAGACACTGGTGAAAGTGGATAACGGCATTGGGCCACATTTATTGATTCATGCCCTAGTCCGAATTATAAATTTTGATTGGTACTTAACCAATTATAATTCTTAAGGCAAGCAGGCCGCCGTAACACTGGTAAGGTACCTCCCAAAATTGCCAACGGCAATTGGTTACAATGTATCCATTTGTATCAATTTGTTTGTTGGCAACAAACAAATTGTTGACCGTAGTCAATAAGCTAACTACTGACCCCACCCTCTGACGTGTATCCGTAAAATCACGGGGTGATGCATGCTGCCTAGCTCGTGCCATCACCCCATTGCCTGGTTCATCGTTGACCGGACAACATTAACGAACTTGTGCCTATCTAGTGTTGTCCAGTCAATTGCGAACCTGCCGGATACCTGTGGGTCATAAATATTTACCTTACCAGTGATACCCGCCCATGTGACCAAAGTCAACAGCATAAACCCCTGTATCAAACCATAGCAACAGTGTGGGATGGGCAAAAAAGCCAGAACCCAAGAGCCAATTGTAGGTTCCAGCCAAAAATTCCCACCCGGCCCCGAAGCGACCAAAATATCACACTGTTAACTAGGGAGGGGGTGGAGGGAAAAACTTCTCCTCTCCGTCGCGTTTGCAAAATGGCAGCTCGGCTGCCTCGTGGCCACCCCTTTTAAAGGGTGCTGGCCACGCCCCCTAACTACCCGGATGCCCAAGTCCGGTGGGGGGGCCGCAAAGAGCGCGGTGACCATTTTGGCGCCGCGCTTGCATTGCAGGTGCACCCCCCAAAAAAGGACTCAGACACTGGTGAAAGTGGATAACGGCATTGGGCCACATTTATTGATTCATGCCCTAGTCCGAATTATAAATTTCGATTGGTACTTAACCAATTATAATTCTTAAGGCAAGCAGGCCGCAGTAACACTGGTAAGGTACCTCCCAAAATTGCCAACGGCAATTGGTTACAATGTATCCATTTGTATCAATTTGTTTGTTGGCAACAAACAAATTGTTGACCGTAGTCAATAAGCTAACTACTGACCCCACCTTCTGACGCGTATCCGTAAAATCACGGGGTGATGCATGCTGCCTAGCTCGTGCCATCACCCCATTGCCTGGTTCGTCGTTGACCGGACAACGTTAATGAACTTGTGCCTATCTAGTGTTGTCCAGTCAATTGCGAACCTGCCGGATACCTGTGGGTCATAAATATTTACCTTACCAGTGATACCCGCCACACGGGGAGGCTTCAATAAAGGCTCACCGCCCCCCCCAGACCGTCAGCTCGGTCAACAGGCCTGCTTGCAGATCTTCCAAAAAGAGGTTCATACCTCCTGGCGACAGATGGACCCCATCCCCTGCGTAAAGTTCACAATTTTGAAGACTAATGTCGGGGTGTCGGACGACGCGCCCCCAACCCTTGTCTACCAAGAACTGGGCTACTGCCCTGTTCACCGAGCGACGAGCACGGTCAAGGGCCTGGAGGTTAATGCCCCCCCTGTAAGCATGACGCGGTATGATGTCCAACCAAATCAGGGTTGTGGCAGGCCACACATAATGTAAGTAAGCCAGGTCACCGCAAATCGCATGTTTCAGCGACAAGCCGGTGACCTGGCCCAAATCATTGCCCCCGAGGTGTATAACTAGGACATCAGGCGGGTCAGCATCCCTTATGGAAAAAAGGAATGGCAACAGTTCCCGCCATAACATCCCATGCTTACCGTACCACCTTAGACATGCGGACGCGTGCAGTCCCAGCTGGGGTCCCCACTCTGTCGCCGCAGCATACTGCGCTGCCCTGTGCACGTAGCTATGGCACACCAGCCATACTGCCACCGATGCAAGTCGACACCCAGGGTCTGTTAAAGAAAAAAGGAAACAGTGCAGTGACTTACTTGGTACTCACAATTGAAGTGGGCGAACATATAACTGAAAACACTGCGATCCCCACCTTTCCATCTGGCGTATCTCAGCCCCAGAGTACCCAAATGCAGCTGCAGTAGAAGCAGCTCCAATTCTAAAAGAATGGGTGCCGTAACGAGCCCCGGGGAGGCCAACACTGGATAGTGCCTTACCGGTCACCTTCCAAAATTGAAATTTAGTAAGGGGAGACCCATCTTGGTGGCAGAAAAACGGGCCAGGGTGCGTACCATGCAGTGCAAGGAACTCTTGTAGGGCACCAACCGGACAGATGTCTGCCATTGAACATCGTAGCAGTCTTACACCACTGCCTACATCGTGCTGATCAACTTTCGAGGAACGTATCCTCAACTGAGCCCACTCATGAGAAACATAGACATCTTCGAGTTCCAGTGCCCTACGCGTCGCATCCGCCTTAGACAGTAGCACAAGCTTACTGATGCGGAGCGCTCCAAAAAAGGCCACTGTGGTAGCCGCATGAAACAGGGCTGCCTTATACCTGTCAAAGCACAGGTCATGCCAGCCCCGTGCAAGGTGGGCAAGTACCTCTAGAGAGATTGGGTGGCGGTTGTCCGGGCAGCGTCCACGCTCCTGTGCCCACCCCTCCAAAACATGTCGTATACGGAAGTCAGTCGTGCTGTCAGCATAACCCCTCACCTTGGCCATGAATGCCAGTGCTGACAGCCTGGATGCTATGGTGCGGGGAGCTAGGCCCTGGCTGTGTAGGTAAACCATGAATTGAAGAATCTGTGCCACTGGGATAGGCCAGATTCCAGGCAATTGAAATTGGGAACAAAAGGCCCAAAATGTAGTGAATGCGTGGAGATACGCCTTACGCGTGCGGGGCGCCAGCGACATGCCGATCGCCCGGTTCACCTCTCCTTGCCAAACGTCCATATGTTGTCCGGGAGCGGCGAGGGAAATCCCTCTGCGTCCGGGGCCAAGGCACAGAACCGGGAGATCTGCAAGCGGGACAAAGCATCAGCAATTTCGTTATTAATACCTGGTATGTGCCTAGCCCGAAATAGCACATTGATGCGTAGGCTGCACAGAACAAACTGGCGCACCAATTCCATTACTCTGGGTGATTTAGATGTCTGAGAGTTGACAATGTGCACAACCGCAGCATTGTCGCACCAGAAATGGACGACCGAATTGGCCCACTCCGCACCCCATAGCATCAAAGCTCCCAGAATGGGAAAGAACTCAAGGAACGTGAGATCGCGTAGACGATCCGAGCCCTCCCAAGCTGGTGGCCATCGACCATATGCCCACTTCCCCTCGAAGTAAATCCCATAACCCAGGGACCCTGATCCATCCGACTGAACCTGGAAGCGAGGGGACACCAGGAGGTCAGATCTCCAAAATGAGACCCCATTGAACTCTTTAAGGAATTGCAGCCACATCAGCAAATCGGCCCTCATGCCCCTGTTCAGTCGGACCCTATGGTAGGGCCTGGACAAGCCAGCCATGGCGTCGCACAAGCGTCGAGCAAAAGCTCTGCCAGGAGCAACCACCCTGCAAGCGAAGTTAAGGTGACCATGCAGTACCTGGAGCTCACGGAGTGACACTCTACGTTTGGCAAGCAAGGCCGAGATCAATACGCACCAGAAATGCCTGCGCAACCGTGTCAATTTCGACACCCAGGAACGTGAGCTTGGTGGATGGGCCCTCGGTCTTTTTGGGCGCTAAAGGGACACCAAATTCCTGCATTAGCATCTGAAATGTGTTGAGGAGACGCGTACACGTGTCCCAGCCCCGTTCACCCCTGAACAAAAAATCATCGAGGTAATGGGCTACAGACCGAGATCCCGACCTGCGAACAAAGGCCCACTGGAGAAAGGTGCTAAAGCGCTCAAATGCCAAGCATGAGATGGAGCAGCCAAAAGGCATGGCTTTATCAAAATAGAATTTGCCCTGGAATTTGAAACCTAACAACTCAAAGTCGCCCGGGTGCACAGGCAGCAGACGGAAAGCAGACTTGATGTCGCACTTTGCTAATATTGCACCCGGGCCACAAGAGCGCACCATGTGCAGTGCCTGGTCAAATGATGTATACCTGACCGAACAAAGGTCATCAGGTATGGCATCATTGACCGAATGGCCAGCCGGGTATGACAGGTGGTGAATCAGACGAAACTCCCCCGGTGTCTTTTTGGGCACCAACCCCAAAGGGGAAACCTTCAGATTGGGAAAGGGCGGGGCTTGAAAGGGGCCAGCAACCCTACCTGCATTAATCTCCTTAGCGATACTAAGGGCGGCCACCTCCTCCCTACCCTTAAGGGAAAATAAGTTGGGCGCATCTTGGGGAGACCTATCCCCTGTAAACAGAATGCAAAACCCCCGCTGAAAACCTTCCAATAGGTAATCTGCATCCCCCCTCCTTGGGTATGTTGCGAGCCAACGCTCCAACATAACCACATCAACTGGTGAGGGGTCCTTTTGATTGACCAGCGCCCTCCGCGGCAGGTCTGCCCCCTCCCTGTCCACCTCTACCCCTGCCCCAAAATCCGCCTGCTCGCGGGCACGCAGCAGCGGCATGGGGGCCAGCGCAAGAGGGACACTCGTGCTTGTACCGGCACTGTTTTCTATTGCACGTACCATTGGCCGAGAAGCTCCAGCACAGCAGGCGGGCTGGAACCCACTGCCCCGCCACTTGGCGGGGTGCCTGCGCTGGAGCGGCTCGCTGGACCGCATGTCCACAATGATACCTCTCCCCAGGCACAGGGCGCGTGGGGGTCATATACAGAAGCCACAGCTTCTGACAGGGCTCATTCCATCTCATCTCCGGGTGTAGGGGCACTCTCATTCGAAATTCCTCGTCGTAAGCCAACCACGACGGGCCAGGGAAATCAACCATTGCCCTGTAAATGTTGTCCAAATACTGGACCATCGGAATGGCCAGATCAGGCCGGGCCCTAAGGTACACCGCCATGTATATGAGGTATGCGGGCAACCAGTTGGCCCACGTGCGTGGTGGCTTACGGCGGCGGGACTGCTCTTTGTCCTTTTCGTCCTGCCCCTCCCTCTCCTCCTTGGTGGGTTCCCTGTTCAAGAGGGAGAAAATGTCCACGAACTCTCCCCGCCAAATTTTTTCTTTCGAGGCTTGTGCCAAATGATCCCCTAGGGGCAAAGAGTACCCAGCCGTCGGGAGTGCCGAGACCGGCACGTTGACAGTACGGGGCAGCAAAAAGGGGGCCACAACCTGCCCTGGAACCCCAACTGCATTCCCTGTAACCTGATGTCCACCACCCCATGTGGGGCCAGCCATCGGCAAAGCCGCACCTGGGTGCGCCGGGGGCTGCTGTCCCCCAGTCCCAACCTGACGTGGCCACGGCCACTGTGGACCCTCCCCCGTAGTGGATGGTGGTGTGGGTGCATTAGTTTGAACCGGATACTCACAAGTTGCACCCCCATGGGCCACCCCCACCGGGGGTTCCGGCCTACGGCGGGCGTTGGAGCTCGCGACCGGAATCGAGCTCGGCGGACACACCGTACCACTACCTGCTGGTGGTATCTGCTGCGTGGGGAGCTGCGAGGCCGCGGCAGGCGCAGGCCTGTGGGCCTCAAGCAGCTCGACCCGGCCGGCCGCCCCCTGAAGATTGGCCGGCGCCGCGGTAAACTGTAGGCCAAACGGTGCCCCCGATGAGGAGGGTATCCCCATGGACGCCTCCAAGGCCGCCACACGGGCCAAAAGGGCTTCCACGTTCACAGGGCCACCGACACAAAGGGGGGCCAGTGGGGCGTGCGGCCCACCGGTCGCCAGACCTGGGGCCGGTGCAGAGGCACTTGGGCCAGGGAATGGCCATGCCCGAAGCTCTGGCCCTTGAGGTGGCAGGGGCATACCCTGCCAGGGGAATGAGCCCAGCCCACCCTCCTGGGTAAAAACAATGGCTGGGTGATGCAGGCCAGGGGCCGGGGGCCCAGCGGCGTCATGCCCACCCCCCTGTCCCGGGCCCATGGCCGAGGATTGCGGGCCGGGGGCCGCAGCCCCCGCTGGGTCAGCCTGGGGCTGTGCAGCCCCAGGCCACGGGTTAATCTGCCCCATTCCACCGGTCCCGGTGGGTGCCCCCGCGAAGGGAGCCATCTGAGAGGGCGCAGTCGTGGTCCTCCGACCCGGCTGCCGCCTCCTTGTCGGGCGAACCGAATTCGCCACCGCCTTTTTCCTGGAAGGCATCGCTGATCCTGGGAAGCCTGATAAGCAGGCGAAGAAAAGCTGACTGCCGCCCAAAAGGAGGCTTCCCCAGCACAAGAAGAGCGACGGAGCCAAAAACTTCTCCTCTCCGTTGCTTTTGCAAAATGGCAGCTCGGCTGCCTCGTGGCCACCCCTTTTAAAGGGTGCTGGCCACGCCCCCTAACTACCCAGATGCCCAAGTCCGGTGGGGGGCCCCCGCAAAGAGCGTGGCGGCCATTTTGGCGCCGCGCTTGCATTGTCTGACCCAGCTCCTGCCAACCTAGCAGTTCGAAGACCTGGTTGGCTGCTAAGAAAGATGCCAACAACTCATCTAAAGTAGCATTTCTTCTAATATCGGGCAGTGCCTACATAATGTACAATGAATGGTGCAGGTTTTTTGGGGGGGGAGGGGGGGAATGGAGGCTATTCTGTAAGCAAAACCAGGCAATGTTGCAAAACACTGGGAGTTTCACACATATATTTGCAGCGCTGTGACAGCTCAGTTGAAACTCCTAGGAAATTCCTTGCAATTGACACCAAAGAAGAATGATGCAATTCTTTGTTTTTGTGAGTAAGGACAAGAAAAAAGAGAACCTACATCTGTGGAATGGGAGAAAAAGAATAGTGATTTTCATGGTGGTTGAGGAAGCATGAAGGAGAAGGTTTATCCTCCCATGGCCCCTGTACTGCAATCACATAACTACTACTGTATTTGCAAAGCAAAAATGTATCTACAGTATACTGTATAATAAATTACATATAGTTTATCGCTCAATCTGCTTCATTTCTTATACCTTCTACTGGAATTCTATCCCAATACATTTGTGTACAGCCACTTCTATCCTTCTCCTTGGCTTTCAGCCTTATGCAAACAAACACACGGCCATTCAGATAAACAGGTACAGGAATACTGGACTTGAAGACTCAGTTTGACAGTTTGGGTATACTCCTAGATTAATCCTTTGGTAGGTGGGAATACATTTAGTGAACCAAATCCACTGATTTCTGGAGATGTCCCCTGATGCTTGATTAGAACCCTTTTGAACAACAACAACAACAACAACAACAATTTCATGTCAGAAATTATTCTGGGTTGAAAGGATTTTTGCTGAAGAAACTGCCGACTTGCCGTCCTTCCAGCTAACAAAGCGAGCTTCTTAACCATTGAGCCCCCACAGCCCCTTACCCTTTTGAGTTAATGTAATATTTTCTAATCTGACTTTTAAAAGCTTGAGAGTGCTAGAGCTGCTCCAGAATGCTTTGGCCAGAATAGATCATCTAAGTTCTGTTGCAACAGCTGTCATTGGCCAGTTTCCTGCCACCACAAAGGAGCACAGATATTATGTAACGACAGTGTTTTCCACAAAATTGCCTGTGCTTCTTCATCATCCATGTCTAGGCCTGATGTGAAACTGCCAAAATGAAGACACCTTTTGGTAAATTCATTCCACAGTTCCCTTAGGCTGATCTAGTGTGAGAAACATTAGCCGACACAAAGTTGCTATTGGTCGGGGTATGCCTGATTGTGGTTCAAAAATACCACAATCTTTGAGGAGGCTAATTTCTATGAACAGATTGCAAATTTAGAAATGTCTTTTGTAACTGGAACAAAATTATAGCCTTCTTATTCCAAAGTTATGTGCACTCTGGCATCTAGTCATGCCTGCCACATGACCATTGAAACTTCTACAGATGTAGACAATGCTGACTCTTTGGCTATAAATGTAGATGAGCACCACAACCTAGAGTCAGATATGACTGGCTTTTGAGCAAGGGTGATCTTTACCTTTACCTTACTCTTTTTTTTTTGTTCGTTTTGATTGCTTAGGTGTTGATTGTATCCTATATTGTTGTCTTGGATTGATTGGTCTCATACCTGTCAACCTTCCCGGATTGGCCGGGATTTCCTGATTTTCGGCGCCGATTTGCGCCATTTCCCGCCCGCAGCTGCCAAAACCCCGGAATTGGCAGCAGGGGTAAAAGAGGTTCTGCGCATCCCTTCTGTGCAGATCGCCTTCTACACATGCGTAGAAGGCTTTTATGCTTGTGTAGAACCCTTCTATGCTTGCATATAACCCTTCTACGCATGCATAGAAGGCAATTTGCACAGAAGGGGATCGTAGAAGCCTTCTACGCATGCATAGAAGGGTTCTACGCAAGCATAAAAGCCTTCTACGCATGCGTAGAAGGCGACCTGCGCAGAACCGTTCTGCGCAGGTCCCGTATTTTCCGGAGCCGCGGTTGACAGGTATGATTGGTCTACATATTATCTTTTGAGGAAGAATGTTTTTCTATTCTATACTACTAGAAGTATTGTACAGTAATACCTCATACAAAGTCTGCTTCATACAACATCGCCTAATTTCTTGAAAAAAGTTGCCTCATACAAAGTTGCTTGACTTTGCAGGCGCACCCACCCAAAGAAAGACTCAGACACCGGTATTGGATTAAAGGCATCGGGCCACTTTTATTGAATAATGCCCTAGTCTGAATTATCACTTTCAATTGGTGTATCATCCAATTGTAATTCTTTAAGGCAAGCAGGCCGCAGTAGCACTGGTAAGGTTCCACCCTAAATGCCAATGAAAATTGGCTACATGTATCAATTTGTAACAATTTGTTTGTTGACACAAACAAATTGTTGACTGGAGTCAATATACTATCTACTGACCCCACCCTATGACGTGTATCTGTTCAAATATCAAGGTGATGCAGGCTGTGAAGCTCCTGACATCACCCCTTTCATAGTTCGCCCTTGACCGGCCAAACCTGCTTACCCTGTGCCTATCTACATGTTGGCCAGTCAATTGCGAACCTGCTGGATACCTATGTGTCATAAATCTTTACCTTACCCAGTGCTACCCGCCACACGGGGAGGCGTCCATGATGACTCACCGCCCCCCCCCCCAGACCGTCACCTCGGTCACCAGGCCTGCTTGCACCTACTCCAGAAAGAGGTACATACCTCTAGCCGACAGGTGGACCCTATATCCTGCCTATAGGTCAAAATTTTCGCAAGCCTATCGTCAGATGTCTACTGGCTGTCCCCAAGCCAATCTGAGCGAGGAACCAGGCAACAGCCTCCCAAGGAAACAGCAGGGAAGTCCTGCGGGAATGTGAGCCAAACCAACAGGTCCGCTCGTAAACCCCTAATCAGCCGTACCCTGCGGTGTCATTTAGCGAGACCCGCCATAGCGTGACCCAGACACTAGGCGAAAGCACTGCCTGGTATTACCACTCTGCAGGCGAAATTGATGCGGCCATGCATCACCTGTGACTCTCAGAGAGGCACCTTCCACAATTCGGTCACCTGGCCCTCTTGCACGTTATTCAAAAGAGAGGTGCCTTGACTTGTTGACAGGTGAACCCCATCTCCAGAATACAGGCTAAATTCCTGTAACCCTATCACCAGACGACAAATGGCTGTTCACGAGCCATTCCAGGCAAGGAACCAGGCAACAGCCCTGTTCACTGACCGTCGGGCACGGTCCGATCGCCGGGTCAAAGTCTCGCCTATGATATTGCACCGGCATGATGTATGACCATAGCAATCGTGTAGACGGCCATAAATGGCAAAGAAACGCTAGGTCACTGCACTTGGAAGTCTTTAAGTCCGGGCCAGCAATCCGTGCAAGATCACCGCCACCGAGGTGCAGAATTAAAACATGTGGCGGCCCAGCATCCCCAATGGACATCAGGAATGTCAACAGTTTCTGCCACCTCTATGCCGTGCACACCATACCACTGCATACGCGTGGTTACGCGTAGCCCGAGATGGGGTCCCCATTCTGACGAAGCAGCATACTGCGCCACTCCAGTGCACAGAGTCGTGGCCCACAAGCCACACTACTACCAGTGTGCGGAAACACACAGGGTCTGTAAAATAAGGAGGGAAAATAGAGGGCAAACAAGGCACTCATTCAGTGAAGGGACGAACAGACAGAGAGAATTGGGCGAATCCACAACGGCCTATGCAACATATGTCAGGCTTCGGGCACCCAAACACAGCCGCAGCTGATGTGGCGCCCAACCGGAAGGAATGGGTACCAATTCTAGTTCAGTCAGTGTAGACCCGGCTTGGTAGCAGACGACAGGCCAGGGCGTTCACCACGTGCTGCCCCAAACACCTGTGGGGGAGCAACTGGACATATGGCAGTGCCAGGCTAGTACCCTCTTCTGGATGATCGGCCCTTGAGAAGCGAAGCCTCACCAGAGCCCACTCCTGATCGAGCAACCCATAATCTGGGGCTAGTTCCCTGCCCAACCTGTCCCCCGTTGAAGATGGTAGCAGCTAACTCAATCTGAGAGCTCCAGATCGAGGCACAAAGGTGGTTGCCCGAAAGTGGACTCTCCGCACGGGGCATAAGCATTGCCACGTAAGAGTCACATATAATAACTACAAGTGCTAGCAGAGCTCATCGCTGGCATCTCAGGGTGAAGGGCCGCCCTAAGCCTAATGTCTTGACCTAGGCTAACCACGACGGGCCATGGAAAACAACCACGGCCCGGCAATCATTGTCCAAGCACTGGACCATTGGAATGGCTAAATCAGGACGGGCCCACATATATCCTGCCATGGATGCCCAATAGGCAGGTAACCAATTGGCCCCATAGGGAGGCAGGTCGCGGCGACGGGGCAACTCCTTGACCCTGTCATCCTGCCCCTAATGCCCTAACCAGTGTGTTCACATTGCAGGAGGGGGGAAATGTGAATATAATCCCTAAACCACACAGTCTAGCTAATAGCCCAGGACAAATGGTCACCCAGGGGCATAGAGCAACTGGCCATCGGCAGAACCACCGTTGGCCCAGAGAAATTAAGGAAAAGCATAGGGGGGGTCACCCCAGTAAGAACCAGAGTGTAATTGGCCTGTTGCAACCATGGCCACTATACCCCCCCCAGCGTGATGCACTAGTGTCACAGGTGTGCTGATTTGACCAGGATACTCACTCGGTGCACCCCCACGAGCCGCCCCCACTGGGGGTTCCGACCCGCGGTGAGCGTCGGAGTTCGCGATGTCCATCCAGCTCCGTGTTCCCGTGGGTCCAGGCCGGATGGGGAGCCGCGAGGCGCCAGCCTACGCTGGCCTGATGGCCTCCGGCAGCTCAACCCTGTTGGCGGCCCACTGCGCAGCCATGGCCGGCATGTGGGCCGGAACCGCCGAGTTGGCACGCCCACCATCCAAGGTGGTGGATCAATGACCATTGATGCCTCCATTGCCAAATTGCAGGCAAGGGAGCATCCACAGCATCGAATCCACCAGGACAAGGTGGGCCGGATGGGCCGGATGGCCCCACCAGGTAATTGATACAGGATAACCCATGGTAATCCCCAGCCATAATAGGGGCATGCCTAGTAATCCAGCCCATGAGGGGCCGGAATGACGGCGGGGCGGAAACCCGCACCGTGCCCAAGTGGGCCGCTATGCCCAAGCCGGGCAAATAAGCAGCGGGGGTAAGAACCCCAGCGGGGCAGGCCTGTGCCACCCCCCCCCCCGCCCGAGCCTTCAGCCTGGGCTCATTGGACCTGCGGGGTTGCCATCCGAGCCCTCCGGCCCGATGGAACTCCGAAAAATAGAAGGGGTGGGCTGAGCCCCCCCCCCAGAAGGAACAGTGAAGCATTCCGTTCTGCAGTACTCCGGAATCGAACCGCTGACTTTCTGCCTGCCAGTCAGCCTCTTAGCCACCTGAGCCACTGCAGTCTGGTGCTGTGAGAAAGGAAAACCTCCGATTGAAGGAGACTCAAAAGAGAGAGACCCATAAATGTCTCTCTCCACGGGAATCCTTGCTGAAACAAAGGGCAAATCAAGCCTCTTGCAAAGAGGCGAGAAAAGAGGGGGAAAAAAGAAGAAGAAGCCTTGAACAGAGGCTAGCAAGCAAACTCGAGCCTCTAGCAAAGAGGCGAGAAAAGCGAAACAGAAGCCTCGAACAGAGGCTAGCAGGGGAGGAAAGCAAAATCGAGCCTTTTGCAAAGAGGCGAGCTGGGAGGAAGCGACGGGGCAAAAACATCTCCGCTCCGTCGCTTCTAAAATGGCAGCCAGGCTGCCTTGTGGCCACCCCTTTTAAAGAGGGTGGGGGCCCCGCAAAGAGCGCGGCAGCCATTTTGGACAGGACACATGCATGCATTGCTCTTGTGGGTTTTGCACAAGGCAAAGAGTGTTTAGGAGTGGTTTTGAGCATGATTTTGGATTTTTTTTTAATTTTTTATCAGAATTTTTAGAAGCATTCCTGGGATTTTTGCAGCATTTTTCAGGTTTTTGATCAATCAGGGTTGTTTGACATGTTTTTGTAATGTATTTAGCCTTCAGACAATATTTTTTTTAAGGTCCGTCAGTTTCCTGTCTGTTTCCTTGACTTTGCCCTGAAGTCTGTGCTGTTACAGTACAATGTATCTCTATGGAAACGATGTTGTACGAGGCATCACGGCAAGGATTTGGATGTTGTATGAGGCATCGCGGCTAGGATTTTGAATGCCTCATACAAAGTCCAAATCCGTATAAAGTCCAAACTTGTGGAACCAAGTTTGGACGTTGTATGAGGTATCACTGTATGTATTTTTCAGCAGAAAGGAGAGACATAAAATTAATATCTCTGGTGATTTCATCTCCTGATTCAATCTTAAATGATTTGTAATTGTATACTATTGTGTTTTGTGTGTTTATATTGTTTTCTCTTGTTATATTGTATTTAATTTACTTGTTGTAAGCCGCACTGAGTTGGCCCTGGCTAAGTAGGGCGGGATATAAATCGAATAAATGAATGAATGAATGAATAGCAATTATACCCACTAAAGTAGTAGCCAGAAACTTCCACACTCTAGTAGTTGATAAATTCTACAAACTTTCTCATCAAAGTGACAGCATGCAGTAAGTCTAACTAAGTCAGTAACTGAAACACTAATGGTTTTAAATTTTGGATCCTGAATTTTCAGATTTTTAAAATTGGGATGGGAATGTGCAATGGTGAATTCTCTGCAGACAATTGCTGTCTCTTACTTGTATCTGTTAGATATCTGTCATCCAGGATACAGAAAATTTGGTAGTGTGCTTCAGATTCATAAAAATGCCTGCTATAGTGAGTTTGGAAGGAGTGGAAATCGCTTGTGTTGCCATTAAACCAATCGATTCTCCGCTGAATCCAAAGTTTCCCAACTCAGTGATGCTACCACAACTGCTATGGCAGAACTGCTGTGCTGGCCAAAAGAAATAATAAACAAACAAACCAATAAATAGTGGAGAGGAGGGTGAAAGAAGACTTGACTTATGCTAGATCCAAACAACTTCTGTACTGGCACAATGTTAGACCACAATCACGGTAATCCTAAATAATTTTAAGTATCCTTAACAAGAGAAGGGTTCAGATTGAGCATGGAGTCAAAGCCATCCAGGCTTTGGAAATGTAGCAATAAACTTATATTGTACATGCAATTTCCTTTCAAGATCTGATACCTGGAGGACAATCTAAATTGGCCAAGTTGGTTTAGGGCTGGCTAAGGTTGCACTTCACCAGTTGACTCCACGCTGAATTTGATGAATTTATGGATTTATGAATTTATTGATGAATTTTGAATTTATGGATTACATCAGGAGTTCTCAACCTTTTAAAGCCGGGGGCCAGGTCATGCACCCTCAAACAGCTTTGGGGGCTAGACAATCATGGTGCCCTTCCTCCACCACATGGCACTTCCTGGTGTGGTGAAGGCAGTGGGAGGCCACATGAAATTGTGCCATGGGTCGCATATGGTTCATGGGCCACAGGTTGAGAATCCCTAATATACTGTACATGATAATTTACTAATTCAGCTGATTCTGCAAATACAGTAAAACCGCACATAAAGAGCACCTTGCTTAGAGACTAAAGAGCAAACTCTCTTAAAGAACAATCCCGTGGAACACATTATGCTCTTTAAACAAGGTACTGTATCACTGTATATATATTTGCAGACTCAGATGAATTAGTAAATTATCAGGTAGTCCATAAATTCCAAATTCATCAAATAGAATGCCAAAGCCAAATAAATACCACATAATTCACCAAGTTTTTTTCCATTTTAATATTCATTTTCTATATATCATAAAGTCCCCTTATTTTATGAACATATAATGTCTCTACCGTACATCCAGTTGCCTTGGTTTTTGAAATATATAATTTAGTTGTATAATTATACACAGCTAATTAGCATGCAAAGGACAATTACCGATAGATCTACAACAAAATTAATTTTGGAACAGAGCAACAGGAACAAAATTAATTTTGGAACAGAGCAACAGGAATGAGTTCATTTGTTTGTCTTTTCTATCAGCATCTAAAATGTTAGTTTTTTTAAAAAACAACAACAACCATACTACAGCCTTCTGCTTAAATTAAAATGTCAGAACCTTGTGGCAACATTAGCTTTAAAGTGTACCAAAAGAAGAAATAATATGCTATAATTACAAGTTGTGCTAAAAGTAAGCCAGGCACATAAATATATGAGGCAGACCTAATAAGATTATTATTAATAATAAGCCAAAGTTGAGTTTCTAAAAGAGATTTTTTTAAAAATAAAAAAAAAACTTTACACTTTATAGAATAATTTATGAGGTTTCTTTTCATACACTTCATCAAAAACCTTTGCCTTCGAACCCAGGCCCATAAAATGGATGCTTTCCGAAAAGTATCTGGAGATCTTTAACAAGTATGTGCTGCTGTTTGGGTCTGTTTTAAACACACACACACACACACACACACACACACACACACACACACACACACACACACACACACACACACACACACACACACACACACACACACCATAAATGACAGGTCTGTTTGCTCATTGATCAACCTAAAACAAATCAACAGGTTCAAACAAGTGATCTCTGTGACCCCGATTTATTTCTCTTGACATTTACTGCAGAGCTCTGTTCTGACATCAAACTGTTTGCAAAGGCTTTAGGCAGTAATATTTCAGCTCCGCTAAGAAGCCAGGTGATATGAAGTGCCAACTTTACATCTGCAACTAATTCATGCAGTAGCCTTTCTATTGGACTGTGTCCCAGACTGGGCATGCCAGGATGTTTGTGATAGAACAATTAATTAAAATTAATCCATTAGTGATAATTTAATTAAAATCACAAATGACTCCTGTGGAGCTGATCTGTATGGGCAGATTATTCTGTATATTATTCACAAACTTTCATGGGGAATGGCGGGGGGGGGGGGGGTAGGTGGGTTATCCCTCCATCTTGCAGCTGGGAAGGGCCTCATGGATCAAGCAGAGTGGGTGTCTCATTTGAAAATGTGAAGGCACAGTGGTCCCCTGTTTCAGACATGGGCTGTTGATGGCTGTGTTAGGTACATCTGCACCTGATGTAATTGTGTACAGCTGGCATCCAGTCTAGATGCAGATGAATGAGAATCTGAAGGCCAATTGACATGGTCACAGATGGGCTAGAGGTCAGGCACTGGATACCCAAGTGTGGAGCCAGGAGCAGGCAAAGGTCAAGCTCCCACAGAGGGCTAAAGAGCCAAGCAGCAGCTGCTGTGGGATGCTGTGGGTCATTGGCAGGGAGATGATCTGCTGATTCAGTCAGAAAAAAAGGAATCAGGAGACCTGGCAGACTCATCATGTTCAAGGCAAGCTGCTCAGGCTAAAGAAAGGCAGTACAACCCAGACTTGTCAACATTCCAGCTGTAGTGAGTTTGGGCTGGGCAGGTATGCCTGAATGTACTGCTTTACAGGTACAGAGGAGAGTTTTGAAATTGTTTTTGTAATGTAAACAGAACTAGAACATGTCTTGCATCTGTTGAGGGTATTGTGACCAGCTAACCTGAATATCCAGTCCCCTCATGGTGCAGTGGCTCGATCCTGATGGGATCAAGGTTGACTCAGCCTTCCATCCTTCTGAGGTAAAATGCTTATTACTTTGTGAACCACCCAGAGAGTGCACGAACCGCTATGGGGTAGTATATACATGTAATTGCTTGCTTAAATTGCTTCCACTTGTTGGCTAGGAGCTACTCATTGGGTATGGGTATGTGGACAACTTCAAGGACCTCCCCCTCTCTCCAATTTCTTCATCTGTAACTCAGACACGGCCTAGGATAAGAGGACATTTTCAGAGCAGGGACTGTCATATTGCTGCCTTTCAAATATAGGGCAATCATTTAACCTTCCTAGAGGAAACAGAGAGTTTTCCTGCAGAGACATGCCTCCTTCTGCAGCTTAAAGATGGCCAATGTTCTCATAGCTGACCAGTTCCAAATAGCCCCAAGTGTATCATTGTCTGTAAACATAGGTAGCTTGAATAGCTAGAGCAGGGGTTCCCAACCTTTTCAAGCCAAGGGCTAGGTCATGCTCTCTGTTATCTTTGAGGGCCGCATGGCCATTTTTCCCTGCCTGCATGATGGGATGGCCATTTTGTCCCAACAGCTTCAAAAGGGGTGGACATTATTTTTCTTGAATGCCCTTGGAGGGGTGGGGGTGGAGGCACATGAAATGGCTCTGCAGCCCTTAGGTTGGGAACCCCTGAACTAGAGTGTGAAACTGCAGGAGATTTCAGGTCCTTCCTCAGGAACTTAGGTGCATCAAATTATGATGTATTTGTTCAATAGCCACACAACAGAATTATACATATATTCTTCCATTTGGGTTTTGGCTGTATGGACTCAATCTCCTTCTGGTTAGAGCCAGGAGTACACACACAAAAATACATGAAATGGGTTTTTCTGAAAGTGGTTAGTCCTTATTCTTTGTCTTGAGGTGACAAATTTAGAACAATGACACCTGAACTCTAGCCCATGGGCAGTTGCCAAGTATGTTAAGTTTAGAGATTAGAGATGCCATTAAAAATGTCACCATGGCAATGAAGCATTCACTGAACAATATTTGCCCATCCACTCTGGCCTTGTGGGCTACAAGATTTGTGAAGGCTTCCTCAGCTGGGCTGGGTCTTTTCTTGAGGAACAAGACCTTCATGGCTACAATGTGTTCCTCGATTCTGCTGCCGCCCATGATCTTTGCTCCCTGCCTCCACTACCAGGTTCCTCAAAGACAACAGATTATGGTTTAGCCTCATACACCATTTCACACCCCAAAGGGGCTGTGGTGGCTCAGTGGTTAAGAAGCTTGCCTTGATCGAAGGCCAGCAAGTCAACAGTTCGACACCCAGGTACTGCATGATGGTTTGTGCGCCTGTCTCTGTCCCAGCTCCTGTCAACCTAGCAGACTGTAAGCATGAAATTGCAAGTAGATAAATAGGGGCCACATCAGTGGAAAAAGATCTTGGGGATATGAAAGGGGTCTCATTCAGGCATCCCCTGAGCAGAGTTTCTCCAGGAAAAATCCTTTCAACCCAGAATAATTTCTGACACGAAATTATTATTAACCCAAAGGTAAATATTGATGCCAGAGTTATTCACTTATTTACTTTCAGCACATATATTCTATCTTTCTATAAAATATCCAAAGCAAGTAGCAATCTAAAGCAGGAGTACTCAACCTTTTTAAGCCGGTCATGCTCTCTCAGACAGCTTCAGGGGCCAGATGGCCATTTTGCCCTTCCTCCACCACATGGCGCTTCTGCGTGTGGTGGAGGTGGGGGACACTTGAAATGGTGCCATGGGCCGCATTCGGCCCACAGGCTGCAGGTTGAGAATCCCTGATCTAAATTACGATAATTACACATTGATGATAGTCAAAACTTACTATCAATAAAAGCAGCCACTAAACACGATAAAAGGTATCAACAGGAAATACCTTTAAGAGGAGAGCTGCTTTGATCACAGTACATGGTGCAAAAAGTCTACCATAAAACTTGATTTATTAAAATAAACTTTTTTCTAGGTCCAAGCTATTAAAAATGTTTGAATTGAGCCCAGAAATGACATGCCAACCAATGAAGTTGCTAAAGGTTGAATATGATATAACCAAATCAACTGGTTCCAACCAAAGTTCCTAAACTGCCTTTAAGAGTGGACCCAAATCATGTGCATTGCATACAGTAGTCTAATCTCAATGTCATTACAGCAGAAGAGACTGAAATCTGAACCAGAGACTTCCCATTTAGAACTTCAGCCTCTATGTTTCTACAGGAAACTAATTGCAAGATAAAGTTATGTTTGCTGAATGAGTGATGTTTATATTACAACTAGGGTTGCCATAATTCTCTCCCAACAAACCAGGACAGCCATGTGACATCACTGCATTCTTAAACTGCGCATGTGTCATGGAGACCGCAGCTCTAAGACCCCATGGAATCCCTGTCCAGGGCAGGCAGCCACTATCAGTTTTTAAAAAGCTGTAGTCAAGAGGTTGTTTCCCATATGATTCTTCTTGCTAAAGATGATTCTTGATGGTTCTATTTTTATTTCTTTTCCCATCTCTGTCCCTGCTCCTGCCAACCTAGCAGTTTGAAAGCAAGAAATTCCTCAAACCCCACAAGAGGATCCCTTGGAAGAAAGTTCTAAGGAGGGGCCCAGAATGGCAATTCAACCCATGGAGCCTCCGTTTCCCTCCAGAAGGAGAAAAGCAGGAGACAGGAAGGGACTTATTTTGCAATGGACAATTCTTCACTTTCTGCCCTCCCTCTCCAGGAATAGCGACTATGAAATTAACTCTTTGTTTCCAGGATTTTACATGATTTTTTTTGTTGAACCGGCCTGGACTGCTTCAACCCCGCAAAATCCCGGGAAATTGGGACATATGGCAACTCTAATTACAACAGGTATAGGGAAATCTGTTCATTCTGTTAAAATGTTCTTCAAATAAAAGAAGAAGTCCTAATACATGTTTTTAAAAGGGACAAATGTTCAGTTAATATCATTTCTGTTCCATGTAACTGTGGGGAGAGAACAGCTCCTATGTAGGGGAAACACCAAGATTGACTATAATTTAATCACAATCAAATTAATTATAGATATAAAGCAAATTATGTTAGAACAAGATCGGCTCAGTAGGATCAAGGAAGCATCCTTTGCAGGAATCTTTTCTGCAAGCAATTTTATTCCTGAAGAGTCTGTGGTATTGTTCTAGGGGATTCAGTACAAAAATTCAATACTCGTGTTAATTACAAATTATGGAAGTTAAGAAAGAATTTTCCAAAGGTGTCTGTGGGGAAATGCTTTGGGTATTCTCTTCTTGTTTGTCACTGCAGTATCTTGTTAGAAAAGAAATATCCCTATAGATTGCTGGAAGTGTGTGTGTGTGTGTGTGTGTGTGTGTGTGTGTGTGTGTGTGTGTGTGTGTGTGTGTGTGTGTACAGAACTCTGGTTGGGGGACAAAACAGTCCTACACCATATGAGGCCATACTTGCAATGGGGCAGAGTAATAGTCCCCCAGCACCACCTTCTGGAAATGAGCTGAACCAAAACAAAAACAAAAACACATTGTTCCCCATTTCCCATTCCACATCTCAGAGAAAGGAAAGAGACAGCAAAAGCTAATGAGAAATCCAAGAAAACCAGCACTCTGCCTTCACTGCCCCAGTCATTAGGTTGGGAGCCAAATGGATACAGGAAATTGGTGTTCACCCCAAAATATCTGGAGCTCTATAGCAAGCACGTATGTATCAGCCACTGCTTTCTTTGTTTCATTGCTCCCAGCTTTTGGTTAAATCAAAGAGCAAAACAACTCTATCTCATGGGGAAGGGCATTTAATGAGCAGTTGTCTCCAGCTTATTGCTGTATGTCACAGAACCATCAGTGAGAGATGGTTGAACCTCTCTGGCAGCATCCAAAGACCATTTATCTCTAAAATGCCTGCTTTGATTCAATCTGTGAATCAAAGGTATGATGGGAAACCAGAGGAATCACCTGTGATGCAGTATAGGTGAATTTCCACATTACTCCTCTCTTCATACCTTGGCTCTGATATTCAGACATGTCATATATAGGAGGTTTTGGTGTCATGGGATAATAGATTTGCCATTCCTCTATTCCATGACATGGGGTCACTATCTCATTGTGGTCAACTCAACTTCCAAGGAATAAACAGGAGCACCATTTGTGTTAAGCAGAAACTACCCAAGGGCTTTTCAGATCCGTGAGCCCCCAAGAATGGACCATACTCTTTGGTCTCCTACCTTTCTCAGCACTCCAAAGAACATAATAAGGAAATAAAGATGAAATCTCCCTTGACAAAACCACCTCCCTGTTTCAAGTAAAAGTATCAGGTCTAGGATGTGACCCACAAGAGGCACAATGAGACAGTTTCATGTTTTGAGCTGAACTGTCCAGAATTACCTCTGATTAACAACCATGGACCTATAAGACAGGGACCTAAATCAAATCACTAGGTCCAATAAAAGTGATTCAATTGCTGAATGATGAGTCAATACTCATGTAAAACCTATGGAATCAATGGGTCTAATCTAGCTAGGCCTAACAAACACATTCAGGCCAAGGAATCCCCTAACTAGCTCTGTTTGGGAGGAAAGAAAACTGGGAACAGGCTGTGATTGTAATCCTTGAAGGTTTCTGCATCGCTACTTCTGAGCAAATGTTTTTGTATCAAGACTTAGATAAATGCTACACAGAGAGAATTGAATTCCATGTGCTCTCCATTAATGTTCAGCAAAGACTGGCAAAGTTAACAAGATAGGTAGGTTAGCATAAGTGTCAGGTGGATATAGAGTTGGTTACAGAATTGTACTCAAACTGGAATGGGGTAACAAGAGGGTTACCACAAAGCTCAGTCCTAGACCCACTGCTCTTCAACATTTTCATTAATGATTTTGAGGATGGAGTGCAGAGAATACTTACCAAATTTGCAAATGACACAAAATTGATTGGGATAGCTAATCTCTTGAAAAACAGAATTCACAAAGGTCTTGATAGGCTTGAACACTTGACTGAAAACAACAGAAAGAAATTTAACAGATAACAATGGAAATAGTGTGTAAAGAAGGCTGTAGCACCTTGGAGATGAGAAGTGGTGAACAGGTAGATCTAGCTGTAACTTTCTCCAGATGGGCTTTACAGCTACATCAAAGTGTAACAGCATTCATCACAGAGCAGGTTTTATTTCTTCAAAATAATATGTTACTAGTAGTCCTTCTCCCTACCTTGCACAAGGCCTTTTTGAAAGGAACTTTTATATACCACAACATAAGCTCTTTTTAAACACAAATTTTGCTGTTAAATGCCAAACTGCAAGTTCCCTTGCAAACTGGTTCATTAGTTATTAATGAAGCAACATATTTGTTCAAAATTTATGATTGTTGATTTGTTTCCATCGTTGTATGAAATATTCACACCACATTTGTACTTGCAGCCATTTTGGCCGGCATTGGATTGAGAATTTTGCATATTCATGAGCATTCATAAATGTTTAAGGAGACAACGTGAGAAACATGTAAGCTGTCAGCCAGCCAGTAAAAAGGCATATTTACAGTGCTAATAAGCATTTGAGTTTATAGGACAAAATGGCAAGTAGAAAATTAAATGAATTTCAGTTTGCCCACTGCAACCATCTACAAGTGTCTTGTTCCCTTTCCAATGCTGAGTCAAGTTAAGAATTGCCTGGCTCACGGCTCTTCTCATAGTTGGAAGTCTAAATGCTCTCAGTGTTAGCTAACTTTCTACAAGCAACATACCCCTTGGCTATGGGGCTGTGGTGGCTCAGTGGTTAAGAAACTCACCTTGTTAGTTGGAAGGCCAGCATGCCAGCACTTGGAGATCTGGGTACTGCATGACAGTTTGAGTGTCTGTCTCAGCTCCTGCCAACATAGCAGATTGAAAGCAAGAATTTTCTTTTTATTTTTATATATATATATATATATATATATATATATATATATATATATATATATATATATATATATATATATATATATATATATATATATATATATATATATATATATATATATATATATATATATATATATATATATATATATTTTATTTATTTTCAAAGAGAAAAAATAAAAAGAACAAACATACAGGGGAAAAACAATAACAATACAATGCATTATTACATCTAGCTCGTAAAAATAACACATTCATATTGATTAAACTGATTGTTTGCAATATAACCCACAGTATTAAATACCCACATTATAGGTTATTACTGTAACCATAGCATTCATAAGAGCTTTCAGTATTACAACTGTTTATTATTTCTTTACTAGTTACACAACACCCAGTGAATATTTACAATGCCCGGAGAGTTTAGTATCTATATCATCTCCAAAACCCACTTTGAGATGGTACAGGTCCTAAACTGTCCCTAGCCCTAAGAGAATGATCCACAAACGGCTTCCAAATATTCCAAAACCTGTTTTCTTTCAATTTATCCCTTTTTACTTTTATCTCCCATGTCAGTTTGTCATTCAATGCTAAACTCCACATTTCTTTATACCACTCTCCGGTTTGTATAAATATATCATTTTTCCAATTTCTGGCAATACATTGTCTACCTGTGGTTAACATAATTTCCAGTAATTCTTTTTCCACCTTATTTAAACCCAAACCTTCCACATCTGTTAATAGAATGGTACCTGACACCAACTTAATTCTTTTACCCAATATTTCCCCAATCTCTCCTTCTATTCTTCTCCAAAATTCATTTATTTTTTTGCAACTCCACCACATATGCTCATAAGTTCCAACCGTTTCTTTGCATCTCCAACATAAATTATCCCTTTATTATCCATCTGATGCAACCTCAGTGGTGTCAAGTACCATTGCCACAACATTTTAAAATTATGTTCCTTGATTCTTACCGACATTGTTCTCATTATCCTCTTTTTCCACTTATTTCTCCATTCAACATCTCCTATTTTTATATTCAAATTTTGTTCCCACTTCCGTTTCAAATCTTCCTGTGGATCATTACCCTTATTCAATATAGTATAAAGTTTGCTTACTAGACCCTTAATGTTCTTTTCCCCTTTTCTGATCTTCAATACCAATTGCAGGCGCACCCCCCCCCAAAGAAAGACTCAGACACCGGTATATGGATAACGGCATTGGGCCACATTTATTGAGTAATGCCCTATTCCGAATTATAAATTCCAATTGGTACTCAGCCAATTATAATTCTTAAGGCAAGCAGGCTGCAGTAACACTGGTAAGGTTCCTCCCAAAATTGCCAACGGCAATTGGCTACAAGGTATCAATATGTATCAATTTGTTTGTTATGACAAACAAATTGTTGACCATAGTCAATAACTATCTACTGACCCCACCCTCTGACATGTATCCGTCAAATCACGGGGTGATGCATGCTGAAGAGCTCCTGCCATCACCCCATTGCCTGGTTCGTCGTTGACCGGTCAACATTATTAAACTTGTACCTGTCTAAGTGTTGGCCAGTCAATTGTGAACCTGCCGGATACCTGTGGGTCATAAATATTTACTTTACCAGTGCTACCCGCCACACGGGGAGGCTTCAATAAAGACTCACCGCCCCCCCCCGGACCGTCAGCTCGGTCAACAGGCCTGCTTGCAAATCTTCCAAAAAGAGGTCCATACCTCTAGCCGACAGATGGACCCCATCCCCTGTATAAAGATCATAATTTTGTAAACTTATGGGGTTTGGGGTGTCGGATGACCCACCCCAAACCCTTGTCTGCAAAGAACCGGGCAACTGCCCTGTTCACCGAGTGGCGAGCACGGTCAAGGGCATGGAGGTTAATACCTCCCCTGTAAGCGTGACGCGGTATGATGTCCGACCATAGCAGCGTTGTGTAAGGCCACACATAATGCAAATAAGCCAGGTCGCTGCAAATCGCAGATTTTAAAGAAAGGCCAGTGACCTGGCCTAGGTCATTGCCCCCGAGGTGCAGCACCAGGACATCAGGCGGTTCAGCATCCCTGATGGAGAACAGGAATGGCAACAGTTCCCGCCATAACATTCCACACTTACCATACCACCTGATACATGCGGAGGCACGTAGTCCAAGCTGGGGTCCCCACTCTGTCGCCGCAGCGTACTGCGCTGCCCAGTGCACATAGCTATGGCCCACCAGCCATACTGCGGAGACACACAGGGTCTGTAAGATAAAATTGGAGAGAACAGTAACTTATCTGGTACTCATACCTGAATAGGGCGAACATATAATGCAAAACACTTAGATCCCCATCTCCCCATACGGCGTATATCAGCCTCGGAGTACCCAAATGCAGCCACAGTAGAAGCAGCCCCTATTCTAAAAGAATGGGTGCCGTAATGAGCCCCGGGGAGGCCAACACTGGATAGTGCCTTACCGGTCACCTTCCAAAATTGAAATTTAGTCAGGAGAGACCCATCTCGGTGGCAGAAAAATGGGCCAGGGTGCGTGCCACGCACTGCAATGAACTCCTGTAGGGCGCCAACCGGACAGATGTCTGCAATGGAACATCGTAGCAGTCTAACACCACTGCCTACACCGTGCTGATCGACTTTTGAGGACCGTATCCTCAACTGAGCCCACTCCTTAGAGACATAGACATCTTCGAGTTCCAGCGCCCTACGAGCCGCATCTGCCTTAGACAGTAGCACCAACTCACTGATACGGAGCGCTCCAAAAAAGGCCACCGTGGTAGCCGCATGAAAAAGAGCTGCCTCATACCTGTCAAAACACAGGGCATGCCAGCCTCGTGCAAGGTGGGTAAGGACTCTCGGAGAAATTGGGTGGCGAGTATCCGGGCGGCGTCCACGTTCCCGTGTCCATCCCTCCAAGACATGTTGTATACGGAAATCATTTATGTTGTCAGCAAAACCCCTCACCTTGGCCATGAATGCCAGTGCTGACAGCCTGGATGCTATGGTGCGGGGAGCTAGGCCCTGACTGTGTAGGTAAACCATAAATTGTAGAACTTGTTCAAATGGAATAGGCCACACTTCGGGAAACCGGAGTTGCACACAAAAAATTTTAAATTGACTAAATGCATGGTGATACGCCTTACGCGTGTGGGGCGCAAATGACATGCCGATCGCCCGGTTCACCTCTCCTTGCCAAACGTCCAAATCTCGTCCGGGAGTGGCGAGGGGAATTCCTCCGCGTCCGGAGCCAAGGCGCGGAACCGGGGGATCTGCAGGCGGGATAAAGCATCAGCAATATCATTATTAAGACCTGGTACATGTCTGGCCCTAAAGAGCACATTGAGGCGTAGGCTGCGTAACACAAACTGGTGAACTAACTCCATGACCCTGGGTGATTTAGATGTCTGAGAATTGACGATGTGCACTACCGCAGCATTGTCGCACCAAAAATGAACTACTGAATTGGCCCACTCCTCACCCCATAGCATCAAAGCTCCCAGTATCGGGAAGAACTCGAGGAATGTAAGATCGCGTAGATGATCCGTGCCCCGCCATGCTGGAGGCCATTGGCCGTAGGCCCACCTCCCCTCAAAATAAATCCCATATCCCAGGGACCCAGAGGTATCCGACTGAACCTGAAACCTAGGGGAAACCAAAAGGTCAGATCTCCAAAATGATACCCGCAGGAACTTAAACCAAACCAAGAGGTCAGCCCTCATGCCCTTGGTCAGTCGGACCCTGTGGTGGCGCCTCGATAGCCCAATCATGGCATCACATAGGCGCCGAGCAAAACCCCTGCCAGGCGTGACCACCCTGCAGGCAAAGTTAAGATGACCATGTAGAACTTGGGGCTCACGAAGTGACACTTTACGTTTGGCCAGCAAGGCCAAAATCATCGCAGAGATCCGTGTGACCTTATCCATAGGTAACCTGGAAGTCTGTGCGACCGTGTCGATTTCAATAACCAGAAATGTGAGCGTAGTTGACGGGTCCTCGGTCTTTTCGGGCGCTAAAGGGACACCCAGTTCCTGCATTAGCGTCCGAAATGTGGTAAGGAGACGCATGCACGTGTCCAAGCCCCGTTCACCCCTGAACAAAAAATCGTCGAGTTAATGGGCTACAGACCGGGACCCAGACCTGCGAACAAAGGCCCACTGAAGGAAAGTGCTAAAACGTTCAAATGCTGAACAGGAAATACAGCAGCCAAAAGGCATGGCTTTATCTACATAAAATTTCCCTTGGAATTTAAAACCCAATAACTCAAAGTCACCCGGGTGCACTGGCAACAATCGGAATGCCGATTTAATGTCACATTTCGCCAGAAGTGCCCCCGGGCCACAAGAGCGCACCATCCGCAGGTCCTGGTCAAATGACGTATACCTGACCGAACAAAGGTCATCAGGAATGGCGTCATTGACCGAATGACCCGCCGGGTATAATAAATGGTGAATTAGACGAAATTCACCAGGGGCCTTTTTGGGAACCAAACCTAAAGGGGAAACCTTAAGATTGGGAAAGGGAGGCCTAGAAAAGGGGCCTGCTACCCTCCCTGCATTCACCTCCTTGGTAATACTTAGGGCAGCCACCTCCTCCCTACCCTTCAGGGAAAGCAAATTAGGAGCATCTTGGGGTCCCCGCACCCCCTCGAATGGGATACGAAAACCACACTGAAAACCCTCGAGGAGGTACTTCGCATCCTCCCTCCTCGGGTAAGTCGAGAGCCACCTCTCTAACATAAATATGTTAACCGGGGAGGGGGCCTTTTGAAGACCAGCTCCTTCAGCGGCAGTTCTGCCAGCTCCCTGTCCACCTCTACCTCTGCCCCGTGACCCACCGGCTCGCGGACACGCAGCGGCGGCGTGGGGGCCAGCGCAAGAGAGACACTCGTGTTTGTATCGGCACTGCCACCTATTGCATACGCCATTGGCCGAGAAACTCCAACACAGCAAGTGGGCTGGAACCTCCTGCCCCGCCGACTGGCGGGGAGCCTGCGTTGGAGTAGCTCGCTGGACGGCATGGCCGCAATGGTACCTTTCCCCAGGCACCGGGCGCGTGAGGGTCATGTATAAAAGCCACAACTTCTGGCATGGCTCATCCCATCTCATCTCCGGGTGTAAGGGCACCCTCATCCTGAATTCCTCATCGTAAGCCAACCACGATGGGCCAGGAAAGTCCACCATCGCCCTGTAAATATTGTCCAAATATTGGACCATAGGAATGGCCAAATCGGGCGGGCCCTGGGGTACACCGCCATATAAATGAGATATGCGGGCAACCAGTTGGCCCAAGTGCGCGGTGGCTTACGACGATGAGACAGCTCTTTGTCTCTGTCATCCTGCCCCTCTTTCTCTTCCTTTGTGGGCTCACGGTTCAATAGGGAGAAAATATCAACATACTCCCCCCACCAAATCTTTTCCCTCGTGGCCTGGGACAAATGATCCCCGAGGGGCAAGGAATACCCTGCCATCGGCAATGCCGACACCAGCACAGTATTCACACGGGGCATCAGCAGCGGTGCCTGGACAGTCCTTGCGATGCCCGGTACAGCCCTGGGGGCGGAAACCCCCCGGCCAATGTTGTGCCAGTATGGGACCCAGTGGCACCAGGGTAAGCTGTGAACTGATACCCACCCGCCTCGATGTGACGAGGCCACGGCCACTGAGAACTAACACCGAAAGTGGACTGTGATGTGGGGACATTAGCTTGAACCTGATACTCACTGGGTGCACCCCCGTGAGCCGCCCCCACTGGGGGTTCCGGCCCACAGCGGGCGTCGGAGCTCACGACCGTAATCGAGCTCTGGGGCCACATCTGACCATTCCCCGGCTGTAGTTCAGGATGAACGGGGAGCTGCGAGATAGCGGCGGGCGCCGGCCGGAGCGTCTCCAGCAGCTCAACCCGACTGGCCGCCTGCTGCAGAGTGGCGGCCGTCGAGGTAGCAGGCAGGCAAAAGGGGGCCCCAGCCGTCAGTGAAGGCCCCCCGAGGGGTTGTTTGTGATCCCCAGGGATGCTTCCAGCACGGCTAAACGTGCCAACAAAGCATCCACTGTCGCAGAACCCCCGGTATAAGGCGGGCAAGGTGGGCCGCACAGCCCACTGGGTGATACACCGGTGACCCCAATTTGAGAGCCAGGTCCTTAATAGGGCCATGCCCAAAACTCCGGCCCATGAGGGGCTGGAGGCAAGCCCTGCTGTGTGACCGCACCAGGCCCTCCCCCGTTGTCTTGACCCGTGGCCGGCAATTGCAGGCCGGGGGCCGAAGCCCCTGTAGGGCCATCCTGAGGCTGGAGAGCCGAGGGCCATGCCTTAATCTGCCCCATCCCACCGGTAACGGTGGGTGAAGGTGATGCGGTGCCCTGTTGCAGGGGCGCAGTCACGGTCCTCCGACCCGAATGCTGTCCCCTTCTAAGCGCAGGACCAGGCAAGTTCCTCCCTCTTGGCCGCGGCTTGGTCGCCGTGGCCTTCCTCTTGGGAGGCATCGCAGAGATAAGACGATCCCTTTGCGGGGATTGCAAGCGCCAAAATGGCTAAACAGTCAAAGACTGAAGAAACGACGAGCGACGGAGAAAACTTCTCCTCTCCGTCGCTTTTTCTAAAATGGCAGCTCGTCTGCCTCGTGGCCACCCCTTTTATAGAGGGGTGGCCGCGCCCCCTAACTCACCTGATGTCTGCGTCCGGGTGGGGGTGGGGCCCGCAAAGAGCGCGGCGGCCATTTTGGTGCCGTACTTTCATTCTTCAAATTCGGTCTTTGATCTATCTATACCTAATTCTCTTCTATATTTTTTGTTCCAATTATCAACCTTTAATTTCTGAAACCAGTCCAATTTTAACTTTTCAAATATTTTTTTCCTCTTGGTTTCAACTTCACAAACTTTTAACCATTCCTTCACTAGAAACACTTCATTTTTATCCAATATTTCCTTTTTTTCCTTATCTATTTTTATCGGAAAACACACCATATCAGTCAATTCCAAAATTGGAGAGAGATCTGGGACCAAGTCTTTCTTTACTCTTTTCCACACCCTCATGAGCCCACTCATCATAGTATTGCTTGTCTTTATCGTTTTATCCTTAATTCCCAAAAAGATCATTTTGCCAATATTCCTGTATTCTTTCATCTCCAATTCATCCCAAATTACCTTTTCTCTTGCCAAGATAGCAAGAATTTTCAAGTAGATAAATAGAGAACACTTCAGTGGAAAAAGATCTTAGGGGCATGAAAGTTGCCACATTTGGGCATCCCCTGAGCAGAGTTCCTCCAACAAATATCCTTTCAACCCAGAATAATTTCTGACACAAAATTATTATTACCCCTTAGCTTGATCTTATGGCACACAAGGGCCATGGGATAATGATGAAAAGGAAGACTGTTTTCAATGCCTAACATATTTCGAGTATAGCCCTCCTATCCCTCCCCTCCTGCTGTGGTGGTCTCCATTATGTTGGGATCTGGAGACTGGCATGAGCCTGAAGCCAAGAACCAAGAGTTGTGGGAACAGCCTCAAATTCGGATCAAGGAAGAGGTCAGAAATTGGGAGTGAATCAAGAGACATGATTGTGCCAGAAACATGTCAGAGCTCAAGAAGACATTGTTTAAGCAAGGCTCAACTGGAAAGCAAGCCTTTGGACTTACCTTTCTGCCCAGAAGGTTCCAGTCAAAAGCTTTGGATTGAGATTATTTCATCAAGAATCTGTCACCTCTTGTTCGTACATTCAGCAGAAGGAGAGGTACACACTAATTCAACAGATTGGTATGAGGCCTGGATCATAGCAGAAGGGGCAGGTTTGGTTCTAAGGTGAAGAAAGAGATGGTTGTTTCAGTGATTTCAACATCTAGAAAGGATAGGAAGAGTTCAAGTATGGGGAAGGAGATGTATTATAAATGAATGATCAGGTGGGAAGAAAGATTGCTGAACTCTAGGCTAGAGCTGCAATTTTACTTCATTCATTGTACTTCCCATGGGTAAACTTAAAAAGTACCTAGACGACATATTTCAGATGGAGTACCAAGAACTGTCTTAGACAACAGAGACTGAATTTGTCAAAAGCAAATATGTAAAGCAAAACAATGGCCCACAGACTGGAAACATTCAGTATACATTTCAATCCCATACCAAGCCAACCATACCAAGAATGCTCTACAAAATGAGGCAGTATCTATCTTCCCATCAAATTACTCCTCTGAGAGTTTTCCGAGACCAGGGGGTGAGACTTTTACTTAGTAAGGTGACTCACATCAACACTGGCTTTCAAACAAAAAGGCATGTGATACAGAGAAAAACAATCTTGCTGACCATGCCACCCTTGACACAGCTCTGCCCACACCAACCATGCCTGACAGGCTAATGGATCTCGAAAATGAGGTGAGATTTGATAAGGATGAAATTGCGCTCGTCAATTCTTTTGGAGCACTTCCCATAGATGAGCACAAAGGAGATGCTGATTAGGTTGGACAGCCTTAAGTCCACTCTTGTTTCTATCATGCACATGGCAGTTTCTAACCAGGAGTGTCCTGAATCTGTTGCCCCTCAGTTACAGTCTTCCAACAGCCTGAAGAAGAGCAATATCAAGGAGAATCCCTATAAAGGTGCTGTTCCTAAAAAATTCCTAGAGTCACCCAAGGAGAACTCTGGCCAAACAAAGTGCCATGCTGTAATTCACGCTTGTTCAGTTGATGCTAGCTCCAGCCCCACAGGACAACGTCCGGACATGCCCATAGCAAGCGCAGGCAGCTCACATGAGGACAATCCCAATGGGCATAATATGATATTATTGACAACTGGGCCTGGAGAGGAAGAAAAGGAATCAGGAAGGCCCAGCTCTACTGCTCATTCCATGCAGAGAGGCCCACAGGGGAGGTGAGTAAAGAATCCTGCCCCTCCCTCCCCATCCAAAGACCTGGGCCTGGAGAGGAAGAAAAGGAATCAGGAAGGCCCAGCTCTACTGCCCATTCCATGCAGAGACGCCCACAGGGGAGGTGAGTAAAGGATCCAGCCCCTCCCTCCCCATCCAAAGACCTAGGCCTGGAGAGGAAGAAAAAGAATCAGGAAGGCCCAGCTCTACTGCCCATTCCATGCAGAGAGGCCCACAGGGGAGGTGAGTAAAGGATCCAGCCCCTCCCTCCCCATCCAAAGACCTTTGCCTGGAGAGGAAGAAAAGGAATCAGGAAGGCCCAGCTCTCCTGCCCATTTGCCATCCAGAGAGGCCCACAGGGGAGGTGAGTAAAGGATCTTGCCCCTCCCTCCCCATCCAAAGACCTGGGCCTGGAGAGGAAGAAAAGGCTTCAGGAAGGCCCAGCTCTACTGCTCATTCCATGCAAAGAGGCCCACTGGGGAGGTGAGTAAAGGATCTTGCCCCTCCTCCCCATCCAAAGACCTAGGCCTGGAGAGAAAGAAAAGGCTTCAGGAAGGCCCAGCTCTACTGCTCATTCCATGCAGAGAGGCCCACAGGGGAGGTGAGTAAAGGATCCAGCCCCTCCCTCCCCATCCAAAGACCTGGGCCTGGAGAGGAAGAAAAGGCTTCAGGAAGGCCCAGCTCTACTGCTCATTCCATGCAGAGAGGCCCACAGGGGAGGGGAGTAAAGGATCCTGCCCCTCCCTCCCCATCCAAAGACCTGAGCCTGGAGAGGAAGAAAAGGCTTCAGGAAGGCTCAGCTCTACTGCTCATTCCATCCAGAGAGGCCCAGTGGGGAGGTGAGTAAAGGATCTTGCCCCTCCCTCCCCATCCAAAGACCTGGGCCTGGAGAGGAATAAAAGGAATCAGGAAGGCCCAGCTCTACTGCTCATTCCATGCAGAGAGGCCCACAGGGGAGATGAGTAAAGGATCCTGCCCCTCGCTCCCCATCCAAAGACCTGGGCCTGGAGAGGAAGAAAAGTCTTCAGGAAGGTCCAGCTCTACTGCTCATTCCATGCAGAGAGGCCCACAGGGGAGGTGAGTAAAGGATCCTACCCCTCCCTCCCCATCCAAAGACCTGGGCCTGGAGAGGAAGAAAAGGCTTCAGGAAGGCCCAGCTCTACTGCTCATTCCATGCAGAGAGGCCCACAGGGTAGGGGAGTAAAGGATCTTGACCCTCCCTCCCCATCCAAAGACCTGGGGCCAGAGAGAAGGACACCTCCGGAGACCCCCGACCACCCCCAGGAGATACCATCCACAACCACCATCACAGCGAGGCCCGAGCCGGTGCCTTTGACCGACTCCATGCGGCCGAAGGGAGGCAAGAGCTGCTGCGTGCATGCAAAGGATAAGTAATCGAACTGAAATAATATAGTTGACTAAACATAGATGGCTTTTGGCAACTGACATAGTGACTGTACAAGAAACTGACTTACATAGAGACTTGATATAGTGGACTTTTTCTTTCTTTCTTTCTTTCCCTTTCATTAATTAGTTCAACTTTTACTTTGATACTATGTGATAAACTGTGATATTGTGCATGATAATACTTTGTTTTAAAACTGTTTAAACTGTGATAACATGTGTGATGGGAAAAGACTGGCATAGAGACCGGAAAGGCACGCCACAAAGTTTGCCAAGAGAACCCTATGGACCAAAACAAAAGGCAAAACAAGGGGATGATCTGAAAAGGGGGAGGGATACGAAAGGGGGAGGAGAAATACAGTGTTGCAGGGAACAGTACTGTATAGGGACATGGAATGTGAGGTCTATGAATCAAGGAAAACTGGAAGTGGTAAAAAATTAGATGGAAAGAATAAGCTTTGACATCTTGGGCATCAGTGAGCTAAAATGGACAGGGATGGGTGAATTCAGCTCTGGAAACCATCATATCTACTACTGTGGGCAAGAAAACCTTAGAGGAAATGGAGTAGCCATAATTGTCAATAAAAGTGAGAAAAGCAGTAATGGGATACAATCTCAAAAATGACAGAATGATGTCAGTCAGATTTCAAGGCAAACCTTTCAATGTCACTGTGATCCAAATATACGCACCAACCACCAGTGCAGATGAAGCCACAATGGACCAGTTCTATGAGGACTTACAACACCTCATAGAACAGACACCAAGAAATGATGTCCAAATTATATTAGGAGACTGGAATGCCAAAGTAGGAAATCAAAAAGTGGAGGGAATAACAGGCAAATTTGGTCTTGGAACACAGAATGAAGCAGAGCAAAGATTGATAGAGTTCTGCCAAGAGAACGCACTGGTCATAGCAAACACTCTCTTCCAGCAACACAAGAGGCGACTTTACACATGGACATCACCAGATGGCCAACACCGAAACCAGATTGACTACATACTCTGCAGCCAAAGATGGAGAACCTCCATACAGTCAGCAAAAACAAGACCTGGAGCAGACTGTGGCTCAGATCACAACCTACTGATAGCAAAATTCAGGCTTAGACTAAAGAAAATAGGGAAAACACGGAGACCAGAAAGATATCACCTAGACAGCATCCCTAAAGAATACACGGTGGAGGTGATGAACAGATTTAATGGCTTAGACTCGGTAGACAGAGTACCAGAAGAATTATGGATGGAGATGAGGGACATCATGCAGGAAGCAGCAAAGAAAACCATACCAAAAGAAAAGAAGAGTAAGAAAGCAAAGTGGTTGTCTGATGAGGCTCTTAAAATAGCAGAGGAAAGAAGGAACGCAAAAGTCAAAGGAGAAAGGAAAAACTACAATCATTTGAACACAGAATTTCAAAGAAAAGCAAGGAGAGATAAGGAAAACTACCTAAAAGAACAGTGCAGAGAAATGGAGGAAAACAACAAAAGAGGCAGGACCAGAGATCTTTTCAAAAAAATCGGGGAAATCAAGGGAACATTTAAAGCAAAAATGACCATGATAAGGGACAAAGACGGAAAGGAGCTAGCTGATGCAGAAGAAATTAAGAAAAGATGGAAAGAGTACACAGAGGAACTTTACAAAAAGGACCTCAACACTCCTGATAATCACAATGATGAAGAAATTGAACTTGAGCAAGACATCCTGGAGAGCGAAGTCATAAAGGCCCTAAAGAGCACTGCAAACAATAAAGCTAGTGGAGATGATGGTATCCCAGTTGAATTTTTCAACGCGCTAAAGATGATGGCGTCAAATTACTGCATTCAATATGCCAGTAGATTTGGAAAACAAAACAGTGGCCACAGGATTGGAAAAGATCAGTATTCGTCCCAATCCCAAAAAAGGGCAATGCCAAAGAATGTTCAAATTATTGAACAATCGCGCTCATCCCACATGCCAGCAAGGTGATGCTCAAGATAATACAGGATAGACTTCAGCAGCATGTGGAGAAAGAATTACCAGAGGTGCAGGCTGGTTTCAGAGGAGGCAGGGGGACTAGAGACCACATCGCCAACATACACTGGATCATGGAGAAAACAAAGGAATACCAGAAACAAGTTTACTTTTGTTTTATTGACTACACTAAGGCATTTGACCGTGTGAACCACAACAAGATGTGGCAAGTAATTAAAGAGATGGGAATACCAGAACACCTCATATGCCTCCTGAGAAATCTGTACATGAACCAAGAAGCAACAGTTAGGACAGAACATGGAATGACAGAGTGGTTTGGAATAGGAAAAGGAGTAAGACAAGGCTGCATTTTGTCACCATGCTTATTCAACCTATACACAGAGCACATAATGTGCAGTGCAGGGATGGAGGAATCACAATATGGGATTAAACTCGCTGGGAGAAACATCAATAATCTGAGATATGCAGACGATACCACCCTAATGGCAGAAAGTGAGGAAGACCTAAAGAATCTCTTGATTGGGCTGAAGGAGGAGAGTGCAAAAGCTGGCTTGAGACTCAATATCAAGAAAACCAAGATAATGGCAACAGGCTCAATCAGTTCCTGGAAAATAGACGGGGAAGAAGTAGAAGCAGTGACAGATTTTACTTTCTTAGGATCAAAGATCACTGCAGATGGGGATTGTAGCCATGAAATAAAAAGGCGACTGATTCTTGGGAGACAAGCGATGAGAAACCTGGGGAACATAGTGAAAAGCAGACATCACATTGCAAACAAAAATTAGAATAGTCAAAGCAATGGTTTTCCCATTGTATGGGATGTGAGAGCTGGACAATTAGGAAGGCTGAACGCAGAAGAATAGATGCCTTTGAAATGTGTTGGAGGAGGGTTTTGAGAGTCCCCTGGACAGCGAGGAGAACAAATAGGTCAATCTTTGAAGAAATTAACCCTGACTGCTCATTGGAAGGTCAAATAGTAAAGATGAAGCTAAAATACTTTGGACATCAAATGAGAAGGGAGGATTCACTTGAGAAGGCATTGATGTTGGGAAAGGTGGAGGGCAAAAGAAGAAGGGGGAAGCCAAGGATGAGATGGCTAGATGGTATTGTAGACACAATGGGCACAGACCTGGGAGGGCTGAGGGGGATGTGGAGGACAGAGGCGCCTGGAGGAAAATGGTCCATGGGGTCGCAAAGGGTCGGAGTCGACTGTGCGACTGAACAACAACAAATTGACAACTGGCCCGGAGCCTCAGTCTTGTTCTCATAGGAAGGTGCCAACAGCGAGTAACGGATGTATCATCCATGACCACGGGGGCCATATTGACCAAATCAATAAGGAATGACTAACTGTGGCCTCTTCACCATCTGAAGAGGGCTTGCTTGAGCGTTTAAAGCTTCTGTTTTGGAATGTTATGGGCTGGCACACTAAACTATTAGCTCCTGACACATGTGCTTATCTCTCCAATTTTGACATCATCCTCATACAAGAAACCTGGAGTACAACTCCCCGCCTTCCTGAATGGTTATGCTTCATCGGCTTTGGCAGCCATTCCCTTCAACCCACGGATGTGCAAAGGGAGGTTTAGGAATACTGGTGGCCACTTCACTTGCGGTCATTGTGGAAGATCTCCCTCCTTGTCATAACCTAGCGATGGCAATTATCTTTAGATATCATCTAAATCTAATCCTGTTAGTTAATGTGTATCAGGCCGAACCATTGCCAAGACATTAACGGATTGGAAAGAATTTGAGTTATAGCTAAAAGATCTTTTAATTTCTTATCCCACAGCACATGTAATAATGGGTGGTGACTTTAATGCCAGGATGGGTCCAAATGACAGGTCTTTGGGCCCAAGTTGTATTATGCCTTATCGACCTCATGATCTAACAGCATCTCTTCTTGAAAGGCAATCAAAGGACCTAAAATCTAATTATGCTGGTCATCTTCTATATCAACTTTTGTCCAGCCTAGATTTATGTGTCTTGAATGGCACAGCGTGCGGAGCTCATCCTGCAGAGTACACATTTTGGTCTGGGAAAATAAAAAGTGTCATTGACTATTTTATTGTCTCAAAAGAGGTTGTTAGTTATGTAGACCGATTTTTATTCTCTTTGTTTTATGATAGTGACCACCTTCCTTTAAATCTTTTACTTAACTTCCCGACACATATAGTGAGGCTTAGTGAAAAACACTGTGGTCAGCCAGACTCTGAGAGCAGGATGAACTTAATCAGATGGAGAGCGGATATGGGCCAGATCTTACAAACGCTGATTAACACTGATGGTTTTAAAGAGGCAGTGGACAATTTTGTGAATAACGGTCTACACGAGCAGGGTATTGATCTTTTTGACTCCCTGTTGGAAAGACTCCAATCTCCGTTAAAGGTATTTAACGCTAGTCACAGAAGAGCATCCAGCAGGTTAAGTAAATCTTTGTATGACAAGGAATGTGTATTGGCCAAAAAAGTTTTGAGGTCTAAACACAGGGACTTCTGTTTAAATCCTATAGACAGTTTAAGAGACAAAGTGACCCTTATCAAATCTCAATATAAATAGTTAATAAAATGGAAAAAATACGAGGAAACTAAAAGGGCCTGGGAACAACTTACGTTGGCCATTGAGCAAAAAAAAAAAAAACCACTCCCAATTCTGGAATTTAGTCTCCTGTCGCTCAAGAAGTAATAGTACCACGGCTACTATTTTACCAGAAATATGGGAAAATCATTTTCAAGAACTGTATCGGGCCCTTGACATTTTGGCCTCCACACCAGGCTATTCGGCCAGTAGTGACAATCTTCCCATTTGGCCCCCAGTTTCAAATGCTGAAATAAAATCTTTAATAAGCAAACTGAAATCAGGGAAAGCTGCCAGCTTTGATATTATACCCCCTAATTTAGTCAAATCCAACTCTGACTGGTGGACTCCAGTATTGGTAAAATTATTCACCATAATAGATAAAACTGGGCGGTTCCCCAAAAGTTGGGGGATATCAATTATATGCCCAATATATAAAAAGCTGTCTCACAATATTCCGACAAACTACGGAGCAATTAGTCTGTTAAGTGTACTCAGCAAGTTATATGCTACCCATCTTTTAGGGAAACTTCAGGACTGGTTGTGAAGACGGCAAGATAATTGCCAATGAACAGGCAGGCTTCAGAGAAGGTAGATCTGCGATGGACCACTGTGCTATTTTAGAGCACCTTATTGATAAGAACATAAGAACATAAGAACAGCCTTGCTGGAACAGGCCACAGCCCATCCAGTCCAGCATTCTGTCTCACACAGTGGCTCACCATTTCCTTCAGGGTATTCCCAAGCAGATGCCTTCACCTGCTTAGGATTCCCTGGAAATGATATTGAGAGATATCCTGCCTATCTCTCCAACCCGGAGGTTGTCCTTAAGTATCCATAATTATAGCCATTGATACTCTTGTCCTCCATGAACTTGTCTAATTCTTTCTTAAAGCTGTCAAGACTGACAGCTGTCACCACTTCTTCTGGCAGGGAGTTCCATAGGCCAGTAATCCTCTGGGTGAAAAAGTACTTTCTCTTATTTGTTTGAGAACTAGTACCCAAAAGTTTCATGGAGTGTCCCCTAGTTCTAGTGTTATGCGATAGGGAAAACAATTTTTCCTTATCTACTTTGTCCACACCGTGCATGATTTTATAAACTTCAATCAGGTCACCTCTTAGACGTCGTCGTTCAAGAGTGAAGAGGCCCAGCCGTTACAGCCTCAGATGGTAAGGAAGGTGTTCCAGTCCCCTAATCATTCTGGTTGCCCTCCTCTGCACTTTTTCCAGCTCCATAATATCCTTCTGGAGATATGGCGACCAGAACTGTACACAGTATTCCAGATGGGGCCTCACCATAGATTTATAAAGAGGCAAAATGACACTTGCTGACTTATTTTCTATACCCTTCCTAATGATCCCTAGCATTGAGTTTGCTTTTTTCACTGCTGAGGCACACTGGGTTGACACCTTCATTGAGTTGTCCACCAGGACACCAAGGTCCCTTTCCTGGTTTGTCGCAGAGAGTTCAGACCCCATCAGTTTATAAATGTAATTGGGGTTCTTTGCCCCAACATGCATCACTCTGCACTTACTAATGTTGAAACTCATTTGCCACTGTTTTGCCCACTCCCCCAGTATCAAGAGATCCCTCTGGAGCTCCTCACAATCTCTCACAGTTTTCACTACCCTGTATAATTTAGTGTCGTCAGCAAATTTGGCTACCTTGCTTTTTACTCCTACCTCTAGATCATTTATGAAGAGGTTGAAAAGCAGGGGTCCCAGTACTGAACCTCGGGGGACCCCACTCTTTACTTCCCTCCACTTGGAGAAGTGTCCATTTATTGCTACCCTCTGTTTCCTGTCCCTTAGCCAGTTGCTGATCCAGGACAAGACCTGTCCCTTTATTCCATGACTGGTAAGTTTATTCAAGAGCCTTTGGTGTGGGACCTTGTCAAAAGCCTTCTGAAAGTCCAGATAAACAATGTCAACTGGATCCCCCTTATCCACTTGCTTGTTGACACTCTCAAAAAATTCCAACAGATTAGTGAGGCATGATTTGCCCTTGCAAAAGCCATGTTGGCTCTCCTTTAGCAGCACCTTCTCTTCTATGTGCCTATTAATTCTATCTTTTAGGATGGTTTCCATCACTTTACCTGGGACACATGTCAAACTGACAGGTCGGTAATTTCCTGGATCACCCCTGGATCCTTTTTTGAAAATTGGTGTTACATTCGCTACCTTCCAGTCATCAGGCACAAAGCCTGATTTGAGGGAAAGATTATATATTTTGGCTAGGAGATCAGCAATTTCATCTTTAAGTTCCCTGAGAACTCGTGGATGGATGCCATCTGGTCCTGGTGATTTGTTAGTGTTTAGTTTAACAAGACATGCAAGGACCTCCTCCCTGGTTATTTCTATCTGGCTTAATTCTTCGGTTTCCCTCCCTACGAAGATAGGCTCTGTTTTGGGCATACTCATCCAACTCCACTGTTTCCCTCTACGCCACTTTCGTTGACTTGAAGTCAACTTTTGACACAGTATCAAGGATACTACTGTGGGAAAAGTTGGAGAAAGCCTCCATCGACCCTCGGCTATTGTTTCTAATTCAAGCGCTGCACCACAATACAACAATTAGGGTAAAATGCAGCATGCAGGGACACTTGTTTAGATCTATTAAAATGGATAGGGGTGTTAGGCAGGGTTGTGTTTTAACTCCTGTATTATTATTTTATATATATATATATAAATGAATAAATGAATGAATGACAGCGTAGAGTGTCTTAACTGCAGGGACTTCCACGCACCAAAGCTGGATACGAAGCATATCCCAATACTTCTTTACGCTGACGATGCGGTTGTACTTTCCAGGTCGCAAATTGCGATGTGTAGGACTCTTTGCACCTTTGCCAATTACTGTCATCAAAACCAACTGGAGATTAATTACTCCAAAACTAAAACTATGGTGTTCACCACAAAACCAAAAATACACCAGTGGTATCTAAACCAACAAGTAATTGAACAGACCCACTATTACAATTACCTGGGGGTAATCTTTCAATCTAACGGTAGCAAAAATTCACACATAATGCACCTAGCCCCTAAGGCAAGTAGTAGTGCCGGCACCATCCAAAACTTTTCTGGAAGAAATGTGGTTATAACGTTGTAGCCGCTCTAAGGATGCATTCAGCCAAACCCCTTGCTCAAATGTCTTATGGGGCCCTATTTAGCACCGCATCGAGTGTTCATCCCTTAGAAATTGTCCAATCTAAGTTCCTGAGGTCCATTATGCAGACTCCATCTTGCATTTCTAATGCTGCCCTAAGGTTAGAAACGGACATGCTAACCGTGAAGGCCAGATTATTAACATGCACCGCTATGTATTGGGTGAAACATCTGTTTTCTCCAGTGGGTCTACTTACTTTAATGATGGCAGATAATGTAAACCCCTTGGATTTCTCATATAGAAGCAGTTTTGACATCATATGGACTTTCTAAAACTCACCTTGTTTCCCTGGGACCAAATCGAGCCAAGGAGGAAATTAGACAAAGGGTAACTGATATATACCGCGAAACAGATCTAACCAAAGTTACCTCTTCCTTGTTTGAGTAGCTGCATTTTAACGTGCTTAAACCGTTGTCCTATCTTTCCTCTTTAAATAATCGAGACCAAAGATGCTCTTTTAGTCTCATTCAATACAATATGCTTCCCTCGGCATTTAGGGAGGGACTTTTTAAGAAAATCCCAGTTTGTGAACGTATATGTGCTTGTCACACCATCAAGATAGAAAATTCTGAGCACATTCTTTTGGAGTGTCCCTTTTATGAAGATCTCAGAAAAGCAGTTCCATACTTGGCCTCCAGCAATAATAGAAACTTGAGCATATTACTTTCTCACAGTTAAAAGGCAACGATGGCCACTGTTGCCAGGTTTGCATGGAAATCATCCTGCATTCGCAAAAGTATGGCGATTTATGTCTTTTGACCCCTATAGTGCTCAGTAAATAGTGAGCCTCCAGTGTTAAAATTCACGAACGTGAACTTGGGACAGCCAGACAAAAGTAAAATACTATGGTGTGTATTATAGGATTCTCAAACAAATTTTTATTTTTTAATATTTTACTGTATATGCTCGGTGTGTCGGAAATCCTTTTATTCTATATGTGATGCCAGAATGGTTGTGTTATCTGGTGCACTCTGTCTGGCCTTTGGCTGTAATAATAAAGATATATATACAATGGTCCACAGACTGGAAACATTCAGTATACATTTCAATCCCCAAGAAAAGAGGTGAGCAACATTAATGTAATTTTCCATGAAAGCAAAGTGATGCTCAAGGTGTTTCAACAAAGGCTTCCCTCTTATGTGGAGAGGAAAATACCTGATGCCCAATCTGGTTTTCAAAAAGGAATACCCACTGGCTACAGAATCACACCAAAGAATTTCAGAGGATCTGTGTGTGCCTTATAGCCTGTGATAGCTAATAATATAACACATATTTCTCTTTTCCCCCAATATAAATTATATACAGTGGAACCCTGTACAATGAAAAACTCCATTACACAGGGTTCTTCATCTTGCGGGTCTCCCCCCTTCCATCTAAAGCTAGCTGGGCTTCAAGGCCTCGAGCCCCACTTGCTTTGAAAGGAAGGGGACGAGCGGGTCGCTCCCCTTCCATCCAAAGAGTCCAATACACATTCCAGACAGGAATACTCATGAGGCACCTTGGTTGCTAAGCAGCACTGTCAAGCAGTTAGACACCTGCGAGGTTTCCACGCATGCACATTAGCATTTGAATGGAGGTGAACCCAAGGTAACAATGGGTCATTCAACTCAAAGATGGGGAGATGAACTCCACCAAGTCCTTAACAGGAAGAAGACATTTTCGCCTGCCAGGTATACTTTGACACCCACACTTTGAACCATCACCCAATGGGAAAGGTAAAACTCTCATGTGGTATCATGGGACACCTAAACACCTGGAAGAGGGATTACATCATGTGTCTGGGAAAACACCTGTTAGACACAACATTCCCACATAACTCACATTCTGGAGGGAGGTGTGAGCTAGACCAAATTAGATATAAACCTCAAGATTAGAGAGATCGGAGAGCTTCTTCTTCACATAGGTGAAAGCCTATGCTGGATTGGATTTTGACTTCGAGATGGATTCCTAGGAAGAAATGGTGTGTGTGTGGGGGGCCTTTTGGCCCAACCTAAGCTCCAGATCTTTGCCGATATCAGCCAGGGCAAACAGACTTAGTTCCTGACACAATTACTTCTTAGAAAAGTTAGTTCTTTGTTATTTTGATTAGATGTCTTAAGTATAGGATAGATATAGGGGTCCTATCTATGGACATGATAGTATATTTAGGGATTAATAAATTTAGTTAGATTCATTGCTTTGACTTGCATTTGGATTATTATATGGATGAAAATACTTCTTCAAATAAGCTTCTGAAAAAACACCGAGAGTGGAGTTTCGTCTTTGAAGCCAGGAGGGAGTATTTGGTGGCAGTGCAGATCGAGATAAGAGGCTGTGGCAAAGGGAAGGGCTACGTCTTCGCATGGGCATAACCTTGAGGTGGAACTCTTCTCAAAGAGGACATTCACTTTGGGGAGATAAGGTTGCCACAGCGATCCAAAAGGGAGGAACACCTGCTTCCATCATCGGCCTGGGAATATTATCTGCCGGGGCATCTCAGTCTTTGAAGGTAAAAATATCTTCAGGGCAGCTTCCCAGGGTAAGCTTTATCTTTGTTAAATGGGAAGGTGGCAGTTTTAAAAGGACTGTGTTTCAGCCGAGCTACCACATTTCTCTACTTCAAAAAGGAAGCATCACCATCTTTCCATCTGTGAGGAAGACTGGAGGTTAGCGGGCCATCAGAACCCAAAGGGAGTGCCCGTGGGGGCGTGGGTGGGGGCCCTTCAGGACAGAGCCTGGCGTACTGTGGTCCATGGGGTCGCAAAAGGTTGGACTCAACTGTGTGACTGAACAACAGCAACATACTTAACTCAGTTCTGTTCAACTCAGTGGAGTTTACTTTTGAATAAGCAAGCATGGGACTCTGCCAGGAATTTATTAAAACCAATGAACATAGATAAATATGCAGTTTTATATGACTCAAGAACAGAAACAGCTAATTTGAGGGAAATATTAAAATTGCTAAAGTATGTTGCTGCACCAAACCTATTACACAGAAGAGAAGTCTTCACAATAAAAGAAGAAATTAATTTTATTAAACAACATATTTTATATTTATGAACTTTTATGAAATCAGGATAATGATCATATTTTATACTTGGCTTTTAAAGTAAAACAAATCAGTGTGCTGAAGTGTTTCATTGTGTTACAAGAAGATGTTCAGTGCTTACTGTAATTTCTCATGTCCTTTATAATAAACAGATTTTATTGATCACTTTTCATGATGTTCTATGAACTGAGAAGAAGAATACAAAAGAAGATAAGTGAAAAAGTCAGATATGCGGGTTTAAAAAATAAAGATGAAGCAACATTTATTAACATACAGAATCCATTCAAAGGAGTGTCTGGAATTTTTTTCTGCATTAATGTCTTTATGAAGAACCTTGAATGCTGAACAATCACAATGATGTTCAGATAATTAGTTACTAATGTGGTAAAACCCACTACTTGGGAATAATTTTGTAAAATCAATTTCTTAGCACTAATTTGTTAAAATTTTCAAGAATGATTATAAAATTAATTATGATAATAATTTAACATCAGAGATGTTACTTCTGAGAAATGGTTAACATTTCCCGTTACTTTAACTAATTACTGGCCATCTTTTTTTGTAATGTTAACTTATGTTTTAATTTTACAATATAACAATTTAAATGAAAAATTAATAGTCAAATTAATTTTATCAATTCTCCATGTTAATGGTTAATAATGCATGTTAATGTTAACGGATTAGACATTGCTCAGTCATTCAACATTAATACATTAATACTAACTTTAATGCATCCAAGGACCAACGTGACTTAAAGAAAAATGTGTAAAGCTGATGATTAGCTCATTTTCTCTTTTACAATTGAATTTCCTCAGAGATGCATGTCTTGTCATTGAGACTTGCAAACTAAGTTGGTGTTAACCTTTGATGACTAAAGCGCGTGAAATACAAGCTAGAGGAGTGAGGAAAATATTGTATTATGGCAAATATTTGAGGGAGCAGTTCCTTCTAAAATGGTCGAAATCTACTGCCTCGTTTCACATCCTAGACAGTGAAATTTTTAAGCATACAAAAACTGTCTCATTCTCCTCACATTCTTCAGTAGTAGCATGTTGCAATTCAATGTTTTTACACAAAGACCTTTCAGATACGTTTGTGATGTGGGTATGATGGGAGACAGAGGAGGTTTGATAAACTGAAGCTACAAAATGGATGACAGCCAAGAAATCAGATTATTTATCTTCCATGGCTTGTTCATGTCAGATAAAGTTACATGTAAAACATATGTATTCAGAGAAATGCTCACAAAAACATGTATGAATGTCCATGTGATGTTAAACAATGAACATTTCAAAATCCAGTATGACATGAACTTGACTCTTACATATCTATTGGATGCTGAGAAGAACATTATTTTAAACATCTATGATTACAGTACATTATTATGTAATCTGGAAAGATCAGTGTGTGGAATAAAAAAACCAAATTTGATTCAAAATCCAGTACAAACCAAAAGTAAGAATAGAAAAATGAGAAATCAACACCAACAGGGTTCAAGTCCACAGGCAATAAAAGAACATCTGAAATTAGATCATGCTACCTTGGAGAAACCTGGGGCCAAATTTCCTGTCTGTAGAACCCACATAGGGTTGCCATATGTCGTGGATTTCCAGGATTTTGCTGGATTCAATCTGTCCTGGCCTATTCAAGAAAAAACATGCAAAAGTCACGGATTTTAAAATTTGAACAAAGGAAGCAAGATCACCCCTCACCAAGGGATTTTTGCAAAGAGTTAATTCACTGCCTCCCTGCCTTTCAATTATCCTGCTTGAAAGTGGCAATGCAAGCGCGGCGCCAAAATGGCCGCCACACTCTTTGCGGGGGCCCCCCACCGGACGAAGAGTATCCGGGTAGTTAGGGGGCGTGGCCAGCACCCTTATAAAAGGGGCGGCCACGAGGCAGCCGAGCTGCCATTTTGGAAATGCGACGGAGAGGAGAGGTTTTTCCTCCCATTGCTCCGTCGCTCTTACCTTAGCCGGGAAGCTACTTCGGGCAGCGGTCCTTTTCGTTCCTTTTCTTCGGCTTCCCAGCACTTTCAAGAATGCCTTCCAAAAAGAAGGCGTTGGCGAATGTGGTTCGCACCTCGAGGAGGCGCCAGCCGGGTCGGAGGACTGCGACTGCGCCCTCCCAACAGCCCCCTTTGCCGGCGCCCACTGGGACCGGTGGGATGGGGTTGGTTGCCCCATGGCCCGGGACTGGGCGCCCTCAGACCGGCCCAGCGGGGGCCACGGCCTCCGGCTCTCAATCGGTGGCCCCCGGCTCTGGCCCGGTTTATGCCTCGGGGCCTTCTGCCTTTGCCCCGCAGCTACCTGCGGTGGGCTTTAACCATGGGGGGTGGTTGGGTTCCCTTCCCTGGCAGGGCATGCCTCCGGCCCCCCAAGGGCCGGTACTGGATTCATGGCCATATTCGGGACCCGGGGTCCAGAGACCTGACCCGGCGCCTCTTACCAGTGGGCCAGCCGGCTCTATGTCCCCCATCAGTGTTGGGGGCTATGTTAATGTTGACGCCCTTCTGGCCCACGTAGCAGCCCTTGAGGCTTCTTTGGGGGTGGTTAACCCACCCGGGGCGCTTTTGGGACCACAGGTTGACCCATTGGCTGCCGGTCATCGGCAGGCGGCCGGACGGGTAGAGCTGCTTGAGGCCCGTGGGTCGGCGTCAGCCGCAGCCTCGCAGCTCCCCGTGCAACAGTTGCTGCCGTCCAGTACGGACCAGGCCTCGTCCACGAGCTCGGTTGCGGTCGCGAGCTCCGGCGCCCACAGTGGGCCGGAACCCCTGGTAGGGGCGGCCCGTGGGGGTGCAGCGGGTGAGTATGTGGTTCAAACTAGTGCACCCACACCACTACCTACATTGGGGGGGGCCAACCAGTGGCCGTGGCCCTGTATGGCTGGCGCGATGGTTCAGCCGCCGCCGGGCCATACGGGTGCGGCACCATCAATCCAGGGCCCCACTGGGGGCGGCGCCCCCTGTCCCGTTGGGAACTTCCTCGGGGTGGCGGGCTTGGTACAGGCTCCTTTCACCGTGCCCAATGCGGCCTCTGTGCCGTCGTCGGCATTGCCTACGGCGGGGTATTCTCTGCCCCTTGGGCAATCTTGCCCAGGCCACCAAAGAGAAAATTTGGCGGGGGGAGTATGTGGACATTTTCTCCCTTCTGAATAGAGAACCCACCAAGGAGGAGAGGGAGGGGCAGGATGAGAAAGATAAGGAACAAGCACGTCGTCGTAAGCCGCCATGCACGTGGGCCAACTGGCTGCCAGCGTACCTCATATACATGGCTGTGTACCTCAGGGCCCGGCCGGATCTGGCCATTCCAATGGTCCAGTACTTGGACAACATATACCGGGCGATGGTTGACTTCCCGGGCCCGTCGTGGTTGGCTTACGACGAAGAATTTCGCATGAGAGTGCCCCTACACCCGGAGATGAGGTGGGATGAGCCCTGCCAGAAGCTGTGGCTTCTGTATATGACCCCCACGCGCCCGGCGCCTGGGGAGAGGTACCATTGTGGATATGCGGTCCAGCGAGCTACTCCGGCACAGACACCCCGCCAGGTGGCGGGGCAGGGGGTTCCAGCCCGCCTGCTGTGCTGGACCTTCTCGGCCAATGGTACCTGCAGCAGGAGAAATTGCCGATATAGGCATGAGTGTCCCTCTTGTGCTGGCCCCCACGCTGCCTCCGCCTGTCCCAGGCCGGGAGGAGCGTGGGGCAGGGGTAGAGGTGGACAGGGGGCGGGCAAGACTGCCGCAGAGGGAGCTGGTCAGGCAAAAGGCCCCCTCACCAATTGATGTGGACATGTTGGAGCGTTGGCTCACGATGTACCCGAGGAGGGCAGACGCAGCTTACCTGCTTGAGGGTTTCCAGCAGGGGTTTCGCATTCCTTTCACGGGGGTCAGGGCTCCTCAAGATGCACCCAACCTTTTGTCACTTAGGGGAAGGGAGGAGGTGGCTGCCTTGAGCATTATTAAGGAGGTGGATGCTGGCAGGGTCGCCGGCCCTTTCCCTGCCCCCCCCCCGTTTCCTAATTTGAAAGTTTCCCCCTTGGGGCTAGTGCCCAAAAAGTCGCCGGGTGATTTCCGCTTAATACATCACTTGTCCTACCCAGCCGGCCGATCGGTCAATGATGCTATCCCGGATGACCTTTGTTCGGTCCGGTATACATCTTTTGACCAGGCTCTGCGCATGGTGCGCTCATGTGGCCTGGGTGCACTGTTGGCTAAGTGCGACATCAAGTCGGCCTTCCGTCTTCTGCCGGTGCACCCGGGCGACTTTGAGTTGCTGGGTTTCAAGTTCCGGGGTGAATATTACTTCGATAAGGCCATGCCTTTTGGTTGTTCCATCTCCTGCTCGGCTTTCGAGCGTTTCAGCACCTTCCTGCAGTGGGCGTTCGTCCGCAGGTCGGGATCTCAGTCTGTAGCCCATTACCTGGATGATTTCTTATTCGGGGGTGAACGGGGCTGGGACACGTGTGCGCGTCTCCTCAATACATTTCAGACGCTAATGATGGAACTTGGTGTCCCTTTGGCGCCCGAAAAGACCGAGGGCCCATCTACCAAGCTCACATTCCTGGGGGTGGAGATTGACACGGTAGTGCAAGCATCCAGGTTACCGGCTGATAAGGTGTCACGGATCGTTGCACTCATAGTCGGCTTGCTGGCTAAACGCAAGGCGTCTCTTCGTGAGCTACAGGTGCTGCATGGTCACCTCAATTTTGCTTGCAGGGTGATCGCACCTGGCAGAGCCTTTGCTTGACGCTTGTGCGACGCCATGATAGGATTAACCAAACCCCACCACAGAATGCGTCTTAGCAGGGGCCTTAAGGCGGATATGCTCATCTGGCTCCAGTTCCTGAGGGAGTTCAACGGGGTGTCCTTCTGGAGGTCCGACTTTCTGGCTTACCCTCTTTTCCAGGTCCAGTCCGATGCATCGGGGTCCCTGGGTTATGAGATGTACTTCAATGGGAGGTGGGCCTATGGCAGATGGCCGCCAGCCTGGTCTGGCACGGGTCGCTTGCGCGACCTCACGTATCTGGAATTTTTCCCCATTCTGGGAGCCTTGATGCTATGGGGTGAGGAGTGGGCCAATTCGGTAGTACATTTCTGGTGTGACAATGCGGCAGTTGTCCACATTGTCAACTCACAGACGTCTAAATCTCCCAGGGTCATGGAGCTGGTGCAACAGTTTGTGTTGCGTAGCCTGCGCCTCAATGTGCTATTCAGGGCTAGGCATGTGCCTGGTGTTAATAACGATATTGCTGACGCTTTGTCCCGCCTGCAGATCTCCCGGTTCCGTGCCTTGGCCCCGGACACAGAGGAATTTCCCTCGCCGCTCCCGGACGAGATATGGACACTTGGCAAGGAGAGATGAACCGGGCGATCGGCATGTCGCTGGCGCCCCGCACGCATAAGGCGTATCACCACGCGTTCATCACTTTCCAGGCCTTTTGTGCCCAGTTTCGACTACCTGAGGCTTGGCCTATCCCAGTCGCCCACATTCTACAATTCATGGTTTACCTACATGCCCAGGGCCTAGCTCCCCGCACCATAGCATCCAGGCTGTCAGCGTTGGCATTCATGGCCAAAGTAGGGGGTTACGCTGACAGTACCACTGATTTCCGCATACGACATGTTTTGGAGGGGTGGGTGCGGGAGCGTGGGCGTAGCCCGGATGACCGCCACCCAATTTCCCCAGGGGTACTTACCCACCTAGCACGGGGCTGGCATGACCTCTGTTTTGACAGGTATGAGGCCGCCCTGTTTCATGCGGCTACTACGGTGGCCTTTTTTGGAGCGCTCCGCATCAGCGAGCTGGTGATGCTGTCTAAGGCGGATGCAAGTCATAGGGCACTGGAACTCGATGATGTCTATGTTTGCAATGATTGGGCTCAGTTGAGGATACACTCCTCTAAAGTTGATCAGCACGGCGTAGGCAGTGGTGTGTGACTGCTACGATGTTCATTGGCAGACATCTGTCCGGTTGGTGCCCTGCTGGAGTTTCTTGCACTGCGTGGCACGCACCATGGCCCGTTTTTCTGTCACCAAGATGGGTCTCCCCTTACTAAATTTCAATTTTGGAAGGTGACCGGCAAGGCGCTAGCCAGTGTTGGCCTCCCTGGGGCTCGTTACGGCACCCATTCATTTAGGATAGGGGCGGCTTCTACTGCAGCTGCTTTTGGGTACTCCGGGGCGGAAATACGCCACATGGGGAGGTGGGGATCACGTTGTTTTCAGTTTTATGTTCGCCCTCTTCAACCGTGAGTACCAGTTTAGTCACTGTATTGTTCTCCCCCCCCTTTTTTCCTTGACAGACCCTGGGTGTCGTATTACACCGGTGGCAGTATGGCTGGTGGGCCACAGCTACGTGCATAGGGCAGCGTCGTACGCTGCGGCGACAGAGTGGGGACCCCGACTGGGACTGGGTGCATCCGCAAGTCTCAGATGGTATGGTAAGCGCGGCATGTTATGGCGGGAACTGTTGCCATTCCTGTTATCCAGCAGGAATGCTGACCCGCCAGATATTCTGATCATACACCTTGGGGGCAATGATTTGGGGCAGGTCACTGGACTATCGCTAAAGCATGCGATTTGCGGTGACCTGGCTTACTTACATTATGTGTGGCCTGCCACAACCCTCATTTGGTCAGACATGGTACCACGGCATGCTTACAGGGGAGGGTTCGACCTCCAGGCCCTTGATCAAGCTCGTCGCTCGTTGAACAGGGCTATGGCCCGGTTCCTTATCGACAAGGGTTTATGGGCGCGTCATTAGGCACCCTGCAATCAGCCTACAAAATTATGAGCTTTATACAGGGGATGGGGTCCATCTGTCGCAGGGAGGTATGGACCTCCTGTTAGGAGATTGGCGAGCAGGCCTGTTGACCGAGCTGACGGTCTGGGGGGGGCGTCGAGCCTTTATTGAGCCTCTCCGTGTGGCGGGTAGCACTGGTAAGGTAAACATTTATGACCCACAGGTATCCGGCAGGTTCGCAATTGACTGGACAACACTAGACAGGCATAAGTTGATTAAACGTTGACCGGGCAACGACGAACCAGGCGATGGGGTGATGGCAAGAGCTATGCAGCATGCATCACCCCGTTATTTTACGGATACGCGTCAGAGAGTGGGGTCAATAGTTAGGTATTGACTACGGTCAACAATTTGTTTGTTGTCAACAAACAAATTGATACAAATGGATACATTGTAACCAATTGCCGTTTGCAATTTTGGGTGGTACCTTACCAGTGTTACTTCGGCCTGCTTGCCTTAAGAATTATAATTGGTTGAATACCAATAGAAATTTATAATTTGGACTAGGGCATGAATCAATAAATGTGGCCCAATGCTGTTATCCACTTTCATCAGTGTCTGAGTCCGTTATTGGGGGGTGCGCCTGCAATGCAAGCGTGGCGCCAAAATGGCCGCCGCGCTCTTTGCGGGGCCCCCCCCACCGGACAAAGAGTATCCGGGTAGTTAGGGGGCATGGCAGGCACCCTTATAAAAGGGGCGGCCACGAGGCAGCCGAGCTGCCATTTTGCGAAGCGACGGAGAGGAGAAGTTTTTCCCCTCCACCCCCTCCCTAGTTAACAGTGTGATATTTTGGTCGCTTCGGGGCCGGGTGGGAATTTTTGGCTGGAACCTACAATTGGCTCTTGGGTCCTGGCTTTTTTGCCCATCCCACACTGTTGCTATGGTTTGATATAGGGGTTTTCTTTCTGCTGCTGTTGACTTTGGTCACATGGGCGGTTAGCACTGGTAAGGTAAACATTTATGACCCACAGGTATCCGGCAGGTTCGCAATTGACTGGACAACACTAGACAGGCACAAGTTGATTAAACGTTGTCCGGTCAACGACGAACCAGGCGATGGGGTGATGGCAAGAGCTATGCAGCATGCATCACCCCGTTATTTTACGGATACACGTCAGAGGGTGGGGTCAATAGTTAGGTATTGACTACGGTCAACAATTTGTTTGTTGTCAACAAACAAATTGATACAAATGGATACATTGTAACCAATTGCCGTTTGCAATTTTGGGTGGTACCTTACCAGTGTTACTTCGGCCTGCTTGCCTTAAGAATTATAATTGGTTGAATACCAATAGAAATTTATAATTCGGACTAGGGCATGAATCAATAAATGTGGCCCAATGCCGTTATCCACTTTCATCAGTGTCTGAGTCCGTTATTGGGGGGTGCGCCTGCAAAGGCAAAACAGCACCCTGAGAAACCCGATTGGGGGGGGAGACACTTGCAAGTGAGATAATTGAAAGAAAGGCGTGGAGGCAGTGAAATAACTCTTTGCAAAGGCCCCTTGGCTCACCTTGAAGTTTGGGGGACAAGGAGACGTCCTCAGCCTCTTTCCTCGAAAGCCAGGAGGGAGCAAGAAATACCCATATCTAAGAAGCCAAACCTCCACCATATACTGAGGTGGCGGAATCCTTCTTCATGTGACCACAAAGGGTTAATTGCATAGGGTTGGTAGTCCTAGAGAGGAAGGGAACAGGGTGGACAGAAAGTGAAGAGTTCTCCATCGCAAAGTTCCTCCTCCAAAATAAGTCCCTTCCTGTCTCCTGCTTTACTCCTTCCGGAGGGAAACGGAGGTGCCATCAACTGCACTGCCATTCCAGACCCCTCTTTAGAACTTTCTTCCAAGGGATCCTCATGTGGGGTTTGAGGGTGTGTCTATTTCAGTGGTGTGTGTGTGAAGGGGAGGGTGGGGTGACCTCAGGGGGAGGAAGGGTGGTTTCAAGAGTGGCCCAAGAGATTGTATTAAAAAAAATAGAACCATCAAAAATAATCTTTTGCAAGAAGAATCACATGGGGGAAAAAACCTCTTGACTACTGTTTATTTTAAACTGATGAAGGCTGTCTGCCCCGGACAGGGATTCTGCGGGGTCTTAGAGCTGCGGTCTCCCTGACAGCGCAATCCGATGCATGCGCAGTTTGAAAAATGCAATGATATCACGTGATTGTCCTGGTTTGGTAGGAGAGAATTATGGCACAACCCTAGTCCTACACCTCTTTTTTAGATCAATAACAGCACTCTTGGACATTTTCACTCAACAAAACTTTTTCTGGGGAACAGGGATGTCTCTGGGGACTCCAATTCTCAGGGACTAACAAAATAGCCCTGATGTCACATCTAGCCCACAGATCACACTTCACTTTGGTTCTGCACTGACCAAAAATATTCTTCTTCTTCCTAAAAAGTTGTCATTCCCACAGACCTGGAAATGAACAGGCTAGAAATGGGATGCATTCCGAGAAGATTTTAAAAAAATACTTGTGTATGTCTGTATGTGAGTGAGGATTAAAAAAAACTAAGCAAGAGATTAGTCCTGTTTTATAACTGTATGGAGTCCTTCCTCAGCAGACTGCAGATGACCTATAGAAGTGATTTAATGCAGAGCTGCTGGATTTTCAACATCTCTTCACATGCTTCTCTGGCTGAGACTAGCTGATTTCTTTGGGGTGTTATAACTATGACCTGCTCCATTAAGTAGCAAACACAGTACAGCTGGATACAACAAGCTCAGCTAGATTCTTGGCTTCAGTGGAATCTGCTTGATTAGGAAAAATGCAATGCCCTTGTCACACCTCTTCTACTGCAGGCTCAAAAGATGGGTTTGGTATTGATTTCTCTTTAATAGGGATTCACGGATTTCTGCCTTTCCACAACAGCATGAGTTGTTGTTGTTTGCACCCTACAATAGTCTGTCAAGAGGATTCTTCCCTCCCTTCCATTTCTAGTTTTAGCTGTAAAAACACATTACCAATTCAAGGTAATGTAGTGCTTATTAACAAATTACCTGAAGTGCTTTGGCATCATTCATTAATCTCAGGTTCATTTTAACAGTCCCTGTTTGGTAAGTAAACTGTAGACTGTCATGACAGATTAATCTGGTTATAGAAAGAGGAAATGAAAAGGCTGAACCTTGACTCCTTTATCCCACTGAAACGGAGTGAGAACTGGGCAAGTGATGGAATACATACATCAAACAGAAATCCAGATTTAAAAATAATTTTTCTTTCTTTCTTTCTCAGATAAAAGAACTCAGGAATATTAACAAAAATCTTTATCTCAGACATCTGCTGTTTTTCAGACTACAACATGGCCCATCTATTAGTGGTGTCTTGGAGTTGTAATTCTCCCCCCAATAAAAAACTTCTCTAAGCTATGCTGTATCCTACTTTATTAAAGTCTTTAGCCTCTTAATAACCTGAATTGCAGTATTTTACCAATCTGTTGCTATGGACAAGGTGGCTCACAGAACCTGAGCTGTAAGACCAAGTGTCATGGCTCTAATAATTAGTGAAACATAGCTCAAACAGTTGGGGACTATAATATGGATCTAGTCAAATCTTATCAGTCAGACTTCTTAGAAATACTCACAACATAACTACCTTTCAAATTTGTGTTTCAACAACATGCTAGAGAAGAAGCATTTTAAGTAGAAAAAGGTATCTTTACTTACTGTAACCATTTGTAGTTACAGTCAGAAGGATAAAAATAATAAAATGGAGTCTCAAGCATGTGGAGAGAAACTTCATGCTTGTTGCTTGGGCAAAAGTCACAGGAAGAAGAAATGACTATCAACAAACAATGGATGCAAGCAAACAGTCAAGAAGAAGAGGCCTCAAATAACAAGGGGTGGGGAAGGAGCTTTACCAATCAAGTCAGTGGCAAAAACATTATCACATTAGGATGTAAAGTCCCCTCCCACTGATACCCAGTGTTAATACATGCAAGACTGCTATTTTCCCAACAGTGAGGTGGGTACTAAATCAAATCAAGTCTGATCTCTCTCTAGAGGTAAAAATGATACAACTGAGGCTGTCATAATCTGGGCACATCTTGTAAAGACAAGACTCACAGGAAAAGGAAGTAATTTTAGGAAAGTGGGGAAAGAGTAGAGAAAGAGGAATGCCCACAACAAAAGAAGACATGCAAAAGCTTGCAAAACATGAGCTACGCTGTCAACGATAGAACATTTTGTGGGTCTGTTGTGTCCTGTAAAGCAGTGCCTTTAACATTGTACCTTTGCCATGTGTTATCAATGTAACCTTTCTGTGTGCAACATTATAACCATCACCTGTATCAATGTATGCTTAATAAGGGGACGCGAGCTAGTGACCACCAGAGGGCAGTGGCGAGCATCCAGCTCTAATGGATCATAGCCACCTGGATCAGCAGCGCGGGAAGATTCCCCGCGACCCCCTCACCTGGTCAAGAAGGGCGTGACCTCCTACGACGTCACGCAGGCAGTAACCAATAGTCTGCCAACGAGCCACATTCAAATGTATAGCCAGCTGTATATATTGAGCTACCCATCCGCCATTACCACATGTTCCTCCGGATCATCATGCAATAAACCTGTGTTAAGCCAACCCTTCGGCTGTTTCATTGTCTTTGGTCCCTTACACTAAATTGGCGACGAAGGTGGGATGGCAGCCCACGGGACCAAGACATGCGCCGGTTTCGCAATCAGGAAACCGGGTGACTGGGAGATCTTCGAGATGGACTTCCAGGCCGCACTGATCGAGTCCGAAGTCACGGAAGAGGCGAAGAAAAGAGCCATCTTCACCAGAATGCTCGGACAAGAAACAAAAAGGACCTTGGTGGACCTGATTGCACCGAGGAGGGTGAGCGAATTCAAGGCCAAGGAACTCATGCAGTTGCTGCGTGAGCACGTCCGGCCCGCCACGGCGATGTTTCCCGCTCGGAGTGCGTTTTGGAGGCGAGTCCAAGCACCCGGGGAGACGGTCGCCGCGTTCGTGGCGGCCCTGCGGCTGGCGGCCGGCCCGTGCAAATGGGAGAACGTCGAAATCACCCTCCGAGACTGTGTGCTGTGCGGCCTGAACGACGCCGAAACCCAGCGCACATTAATGAACCAAGAGCCGCCTCTCACGCTGCAGGAGGTCGTCAGAGTGGCCCAGGCCACAGAAGCTACGAAGGCCGGGGTCCAAGAACTCCAGGACTGGCGGCCAAAGTCGAGAAAAGCAGGGGCTCCGGTACAGGCGGCCCGGCGAACTTCGAGGTCGTCTACAGAGAGCAGCGACGACGAGGACGTACAGAAGGTCCGGAAGGAGAGCCGATGATGCGACGGCTGTGGCGCGGCCCACGACCGCGTGAAATGCCCCTTCCGGAAGGCCGAGTGCCACAACTGCGGCCGCCGCGGGCACATCGCAAAGGTGTGCAGGAAGAAGCGCGAGTCTCGGAGGAGCTCCCCAGACCGCTCCGCGGGACGAGACCGCCCAGCGAAGCCCAAAGACGGCGCCCAGGCCACGCGGAAGCAGGACGGCGTGGGCCGCATCGCCGACGGCAGCGAGGACGACACCCCAGTGTTCAGCGTGTCTACGGGACACCCCCGCTACTTTGTTGAGGTACTAGTCCAAGGGGTGCCCATTAGGATGGAAATTGACTCGGGGTCCTCATATTCAATCATTTCCCAGAGGGAGTTTTTTGGAATTGCCCCTCAAAAGCGGCCCAAGCTCAAAGCGTTGAGGGCCACACTACGGGACGTGCAAGGGAACAGTATTCCAGTGTTGGGGGTTGGAGAATTTCAGGTCAAATTCAAGGAGCACGCCGCGTCCCTTCCCCTGGTCGTGCTCAAGGGAGGAAACTGCAGCCTCCTCGGGACTCAATGGTTCCAGCCCCTGGGTTTGTTCATTGGGGGGGTGCATGCCGTGGGGATGCACGCCGTGGGGACTGACCCAATTCAGGAGGTGTGCGAGGCGCACCCCGAAGTCTTCAAAATGGGACTGGGGAAATTCAAGGGGCCCCCAGTGACTTTCGACCTGGACCCGGAGGTCCGCCCTGTTCGCCTAAAACCACGCCGGGTGCCGTTCGCACTCAAGGACAAGATAGAGGCGGAACTGGACAAACTGGTGGGTCAGGGGATTCTTGTGCCTGTAGATTCTGCGGAGTGGGAAACTCCAATTGTAACTGCTCTTAAGTCCAATGGGGAGGTTCGCATATGCGCCGACTACAAGTGCACCATCAACAAGGCGATCCGCCCGAATGCATATCCGGTGCCGGTAGTCAGCCATCTGCTGGCCAGGTTACACGGGGGAAAATGTTTCGCTAAGCTCGACTTAGCCCAGGCCTACCAGCAGCTCACGGTGTCTCCCGCCGCAGCTGCTGCGCAGACCATAGTCACCCATAAGGGGGCGTTCCAGGTGACGCGCCTCCAATTCGGCGTGAACTCGGCGCCAGGAATTTTCCAGTCACTCGTGGAACGCCTCCTGAAGGGTCTGGAGGGGGTGTTGCCCTATTTTGATGACGTGTTAATAACAGGGGGGAGTCGGGCGGAATTGGCCAAGAGGTTGGGGAAGGTCCTGACTATATTCGAAAAGGCGGGGCTGAGGTTGCGCAAGGACAAATGCGTCTTCTTCGCAACCGAGGTTGAGTTCCTAGGGTTTTGTGTGACTCCTGAGGGGATAAAACCATCCAAGTCTAAGGTGGCAGCCATCAAGAAAGCCCCCCGCCCCACCTCCAAGCCCGAGTTGCAGTCGTTCCTAGGGCTGCTCAACTTTTACCACTCCTTCCTTCCCCGGAAGGCAGCGGTGGCCGAACCGCTACACAAGCTGCTAAAGAAAGAGCAGGCATGGAAGTGGGGCGATGACCAAGAGAGGGCATTTAGTGAGCTGAAAAGCCTCCTGGCGTCCGACGCCATACTGACCCACTTCGACCCCAAACGCCCAGTAGTGCTGATCTGCGATGCATCTCCAGTGGGGGTGGGGGCGGTGCTGTGCCACGTGCTGGAGAACGGCAGGGAGGCCCCGATAGCATTTTACTCCAGGTCCCTGTCCCAAACAGAGAGAAACTACGCACAAACGGACAGGGAGGCCTTAGCGATAGTCTCGGGGACGAAAAAATTTCACGCTTTTCTGTATGGCCGCCCCTTCACCATCGTGACGGACCACAAACCCCTGCTAGGCATCTTTACCGTGGATAAGCCCACCCCTCAAATCCTGTCCCCAAGGATGCTCAGGTGGGCCATTTTTCTCAACGCGTATCAGCACGCGTTGGTCTACCGGCCCGGGAAAGAGATCAGCCATGCGGACGCCCTATCTAGGTCTCCCCTTCCCCTAACGCCCAGCCAGGTGAGCATGGGGGAGCGGGACCATCAGGTTCTCATGATAGAGGTGCTGGATTCGCCCCCGTAGTGCCCGCCGACATTGCCAAAGCGACAGAGAAAGACAAAACGTTAGCGACAGTAAGCTCCTGGCTGCAGTAAGCTCCTGGCTGCGGAGGAGTTCGCTCCATTTTTCAGAAAAAAGCTAGAACTGTCCCTAGAGAGGGGGTGTCTCTTGTGGGGGCAGCGGGTGGTGATTCCCACTTCCCTTCGGCCGCGGGTGCTCAAACTGCTTCACGTCAGCCACCCCGGCATCGTGCGATCCAAGGCGCTGGCCCGGAGTTACTTCTGGTGGCCCCAGCTAGACGCCGACATCGAGCACATGGTCGGCACTTGCGAAAGTTGCCAATGCTCCAGACCGGAGGAGGCCCGCCTTCCCCACAGGGAATGGGACGCGGCTAAGGGACCGTGGTCCCGGGTGCACGTTGATTTCGCGGGCCCGTTCAGAGGCACCCTATTCCTCCTTGTTGTGGACGCTTTCTCCAAATGGTTGGAGGTTATCCCAGTCACGAGCACCTCCTCGGCCCAGACCATTAGGCACTTGCGGAGGCTATTTTCCACGTTCGGCATACCCGACACGTTAATTAGCGACAACGCTAGTTGTTTTACGTCCTCCGAGTTTAAGGCATTCATGGAGATTAACGCTGTTCGGCATATCACCTCCGCCCCGTTTCACCCGGCCACCAACGGCCAAGTAGAGCGCCTCGTCCGCACCACGAAGGACGCGTTGCGGCGCATGGGCCCAGGGGATTTGAACCTACAAGTGTGTCAGTTTCTGCTAGGGTACAGGGTGACCCCGTTGGCGTCAGGATACTCCCCCGCAGAGCTCTTAATGCGCAGGAAGCTGACCACCATCCTTACTAGACTAGACCCCACGAGGGTAGAGGACAAAGGAAGGAACATTGGGCTGGAGGTTACAAAGAGTTTCAGCATAGGCGCCCCCGTGCATTGCAGGAATTACGCCAGCTCAGGCCCAGCCTGGGTGCCGGGCGTAGTCGTGGAACAAACCAGCCCCGTGTCGTACCGCGTGGAAACCAGCACGGGGCTCCTATGGAGGCGGCACGCAGACCAGCTCCGACGCAGGGTCTCCGATAAGCAGGACACGGTGCACGCAGGAAATAAGTCAACGTTAGGGTTCTCCCCCACCCGTTTAGCCCAAGGGGGAGGAGAAGGGGACCGTGGGCCCCCACCAAGGGGGGAGGAGGATATCCTCGTAGATACCCTGGGGGATCTTTCCGAGGAGGAGGAACCCGACCCCATACATATCTCGCGGAAAGTCCCCACAAATGCGGGTACCCCTACCAACTTAGATTTTGATTTTCAGAACTGGGGGGGTTTTTCGGAGTGGTCCCCCACCCGTCCAAGCGAGAAGAGGGGTTTTTCGTTAGCCCCGACGGCCCCCGGTCTGCCCACACTGGAGTTTTTCCCTTCCCCTAAGTCCGCCAGCCAGCGGCAAGCCACTAACAAGTCTCCCTCTCCTGTTTCAGGACAAGGGACCAGGGAACAAAGAAGCAATAACGCCCCCGGGGGGGCAGCCCTCTTCACGGCCCAAACGCACATGCAACAAGCCATCTTGGCTGAGAGACTTCGTCTCATCCTAGGGGGGAGGGATGTTGTGTCCTGTAAAGCAGTGCCTTTAACATTGTACCTTTGCCATGTGTTATCAATGTAACCTTTCTGTGTGCAACATTATAACCATCACCTGTATCAATGTATGCTTAATAAGGGGACGCGAGCTAGTGACCACCAGAGGGCAGTGGCGAGCGTCCAGCTCTAATGGATCATAGCCACCTGGATCAGCAGCGCGGGAAGATTCCCCGCGACCCCCTCACCTGGTCAAGAAGGGCGTGACCTCCTACGACGTCACACAGGCAGTAACCAATAGTCTGCCAACGAGCCACATTCAAATGTATAGCCAGCTGTATATATTGAGCTACCCATCCGCCATTACCACATGTTCCTCCGGATCATCATGCAATAAACCTGTGTTAAGCCAACCCTTCGGCTGTTTCATTGTCTTTGGTCCCTTACACTAAAGGGTCACTCTATCATACAGTCATAATAAGTTGGAAATGGCTTGACTCCATATAACAAAGAGCTGATCTGTTGGCAGCTGAAATTTGTTAGCAAAGCTGCCTACAAACAGCACACACAAAAGCAATTGAATCTCTTGAAATGAATGCTGGCTCAGGGATTCTAGGAGGTGTAGTCCAGAAACGGAACTTTCCCCAGTTCTCCTCTACTGTAGCATGCAAGATCTGAAGGCAGTAGTTCACCTGCAGGAATTCTTCCAAAGCTCATAGTGGACTGCTATACATAAAGTAGCTCAAATTAAAATTGGGATGAAATTCTTACCTCCCTGCTTCCAGGAAACATCTTGGCCAGCAAATGGGCTTTGCAATCCCAGTACTGATGGGTGATTGGCTTACTGCACCATTAGTGGAAATGAATTTGTGACATATGGCCTCCTAAGGGGGAGAGCCTAGACCAGTGATGGCAAACCTTAGCACTCCAGCTGTTCTTGAAATTCGATTTCCAGAAGCCCAAGTCTCTGTGAATCCACATGAATGGGTTTACTGCACGCAAGTGCTATAAACCCATCTGTGTGTATTCTCAGAGATTTGGGCTTCTGGGAACTAAAATCAAAGAACATCTGGAAAGCCAAAGTTCACCATCACGGGCCTAGACATTGCTGAAAAAGAGGATATTAGGCGCAAACGGTATGGTACTCAACGGATGACAAAAAACTGTTTGAATGAAAATGATAACTATGTTGTCTCTGAAGATAATATGTAATAAATGTATCCAACTTGGTAAAAGGTTCAAATGCTTCACAAACGAAAGGCTGAATATATACAAGAATTAATAACGAAAAAGATTCCTCTATGGGTAATTTTTCACAGTTCTTCTAAGGTAATTTTTACAGTTCTTGATAACACAAATAATTCCTCTATGGGTATGTATGATTCACTGATACAGCTATTATTTTCAAAAAGTCGATACCAGTTATTTCGACTTTTCGAATTGCTTTTTCTTCCTCAGGAAATCAATGTGTAAAGGTTTCTTAACAATGCGCCCTCGCCTCCGCTCATTCTATTAGGTGTGCAAAAATTACCTTAGAAGAACTGTGAAAAATTACCCATAGAGGAATCTTTTTCGTTATTAATTCTTGTATATATTCAGCCTTTCGTTTGTGAAGAAGATTAAAGCATTTGAACCTTTTACCAAGTTGGATACATTTATTACATATTATCTTCAGAGACAACATAGTTATCATTTTCATTCAAACGGTTTTTTCGTCATCCGTTGAAAAAGAGGATATGCCTTAGTGGAATAGATAGCAAAGGAAGACACCAATTTGCATTAAACATGCTCTGCTTTACATATATATATAATGCAAATTGGTGTCTTCCTTTGCTATTGACTGACAAAGAGCAAGCCATTTCTAGTAAAACCTAGTTTTAACTAGTGAAAACTAGTTCTAACAAAACTCCTTAGTTAAAACTAGAATTTCCTAAAAATAAGTGAAAGTGTGAGGCTGCTACTTTATTACAACTAGAATTTCCCAGTAATAAGCCTTGCTTTTCCAGCCAAAGCAAAGAGCAGGAACATGAGCAGGGATATGGGAGGGGCTCCAAAGGGACTGCAATGGGGTGGTGGATCTGCTGATTTGTTACAACTAAAAAGTGGAGGCTACTACTTTGTTACAACTAGAATTTCCTAATACCATATTTTTTGGACCATAAGATGCACCTGACCATAAGATGCACCCAATTTTCAGAGCAGGAAAACAAAATAATAATAATACTGTACTGTATTTTGCACCAGCAACCAGTGGTGGCACTGCAGGGGAAATAGGCAGGCAGGCCAATTGCACTGAGGAAGGAAGTGATACTCTAGCCTAGTCTCTTGCTCTCCTTTCAACCAGGAAGCATGTTTCCCCCCTCCATTTTGTCCAGTGGAGTAAAGACAAAGGCATCAAGGTAAGTGAAACCCCCCTTTTTTTAAGCACAGGTTTGGTTTCCCACTTAAATGCATTGGGAACATATAAACAGAAAACTTTTGAATACAAGAAATTTATTTCCAATGCATTTAAATGGGAAATTGCGATTTTTGCCCTCTAGTGGCCACTTGTTTTTCATATGTTTTTCCCCCTGCCCCAAACAGCTGAACAGCTGAGAGGTGGCGGCCAGCTGCGGCTCCTGTAAAATATCCTTTTACAACAGCCACAGCTGGCCGAAGACCAGCATTTGGACTATAAGACGCACCCTCATTTTCTCCCCACTTTTGAGGGAGAAAAAGTGTGTCTTATGGTCCAAAAATATGGCAATAAGCCTCACTTTTCCAGCTGAAGCAAAGAGAAGCAACATGGGAGGCCTCCAAAGGGACTGCAAAGAGCAGGGGCATGAGCAGGGACATGGTGGGGGGCTCCAAAAGGACTGCGGCTCAATGGGAAGGGGAATGTTGCCCACACTGGCCCGGAGACAGGGGGGCGAGATCCTCTGAGGTCTTTGCTGAGCGCTGGCTCAGAAAGAGCGAGGTTGCGGGGGTCTTGCCTTTCAAGGTGCAGTGCTCTGTGAGAACCCTGGACTGGTCAGGAGATGGGGACCGAGGTCCTTGTGAAGTGCTGGGCCAGAAAAAGCTAGACTGGGGGGGGGTGTCCTCGCTTTTCAAGGCACAGTGTTCCATGGGGGCCTTGAAGCAAGCGGTGGGGACCAAAGCTGAGTAGTGGCCAGACTGGCCAGGCGACAGTGGCTGAGGTCTTTGTGGAGCACTGGCCCAGAAAGAGCGAGACTGGAAGGGTGTTGCCTTTTTAGGCACAGCGCTTTGCAGGGACCTTGAAGCAAGTGGTGGGGACTGGCCAGGAGATGGGGGCCAAGGTCCTTGCAGAGTGCTGGGGCTTGAAAGGCAACACACACACACACACCAGTCTCACTTTTTCTGGCCCAGCACTCCACAAGGACCTCTACCCCCATCTTCTGGCCAGTCTGGCTGCCATTCATCTTTGGTCCCCACCACTTGCTTTGAGGTCCCCATGGAATGCTGTGCCTTGAAAGGCGAGGGAACCCCCCCCCATCTTGCTCTTTCTGGGCCAGCGTTCCTCAAGGACCTCGGAGGATCTCACCCCCATCTCCGGGCCAGTGCGGGCAATATTCCCACTGAGCCACTGCCCCTTTGCAGTCTCTTTGGAGCACCCCCATGTCCTTGCTCATGTCCCTGTTCTTTGCAGTCCCTTTGGAGGGCCCCCCATGCTCCTGCTCATGTCCCTGCTCTTTGCTTCAGCTGGAAAAGCTAGGCTTATTATTAGGAAATTCTAGTAGTAACAAAATAGCAGCCTCCACTTTCTAGTTGTAACAAAGCAGCAGATCCACCACTCCTTTGCAGTCCCTTTGGAGCCGCCCCCCCCCCCCCCCAATGTCCCTTCTCATGACCATGCTCTTTGCTGCTCTTTGCTTCAGCTGGAAAAGCGAGGTTTAGTATTAGGAAATTGTAGTTGTAACAAAGTAGCAGCCTCGCACTTTCACTTATTTTTAGGAAATTCTAGTTTTAACTAAGAAGTTTCATTAAAACTAGTTTTAACTGACATTTTGGACTAGTTTTCACTAGAAATGGCTTTCTTTGTCAGATAATACCAATTCTCACAACCATGGTTAGTCAGAACTCGTTTTAACTAGGGAAAACTAGTTTTAACTGAAAACTAGTTTTAACTGTAACATGTCCACACATACCAAATTAGAAATGATTTCTGTAGTTTGAACACAATGACTGTACTGTACATCTCACCTCACTGACAGAAACCTGTGACCAGGTCATTTGGGTACCTGCCAAGCTTCCAGATGTGGAAGCACATCAAATAAAGGATTGTTCTCTATAAAGGGGGTCATTTGGCCAAGACCAAGATCATTCACACTGTTCTGTTCCCAAACAGCCATGTATGGATATGAAATCTGGAAAGTAAGGAAAGCTGACTGACTGACTGATTGACTGACTTAAATCCTCCCATGCTACATAGCACATCAGGCAGCAAGGGATCTCCTACAGTTTTGATCTTAGGCAAGTACTTCAGCATCCTCCCATGCCATGTTCAGGGTCTTTAAATATCCCATGTTCTTTGCCACATATTTCAAGGATGTCCTCGTTGTTGTTTGATATTAGGAGGGTCCATCTTATTGCCACCTTGGTATCCTGTTTTTCTCCATACTAAAAATTTGGAGTTTTCGTTGGACAACAATGTTATATAATTTGCATGAGCTACTCCTTTAATGGAGGGAGGAGGTAGAATTGATTAATTTGAAATATGGTTCTGGAGGAGAGCTCTGTGGATACCCTGGACTGCCAGAAAGGTGAGCAAGTGGCTCCTACAGCAAATCAAGCATGAACTGTATCTGGTGGCAAAAAACAATGAAGCTGAGGCTTGATTCTCTGGAAAAGTCAATAATGCTGGGGAAGGTAGAAGGCAGCAGGAGAAGGGGAAGACCAAAACTTGCGATGGACGGACTCCATAAAGGGAACCACAGGCTTGTGTTTGCAAGAGCTGAGCCATGCTATTGAGGACATGTCTCATTCATAGGGTCACCATAAGTCAGAGATGACTTGATGGCACATAGCAACAATGTGTGCCACGTAAGAATGTTTTATTTAGGCATCCTTGACAAAATATCTAAGATTGCACTTGGAAGCATCTTGGAAAATAATGCTTGAAGCTTGTAATGATAATCCTTGTTAGAGCATGAATAGACATGGTTTGGATTACACTATAAATAGCACATTATTAGCATGAGCACAGATACAAACAAACATCCTCTTTGTGGGAATATACATTGCTATTGTTGTTTGCTGCTGCTGTCGTGATTGTGTTCACAGTATTATTAAATCTGGAGCCATGTCCTGTGTTTGGGTCACAGGCTAGGGAAATGACTAGTTCAAAACTTGTTTTAGTGTAAAATGAAAAATTCAGTTTTTCAGTTTACAAAACTTCAAGTGTAAATACAGCTTTGCTGTATGAAGAAATTCTTTACATTTAAATCAGAGCACTATAATGTCAAAATAATCAGCAGGTATTAATCAGCGTTTCAGCTCAAAAAATGTTTATTAGTTTCCATAGCGATTGGAAAGTTAATGTATGGGTGTGCGTGCATGTATACACACACTTACAAGCAGTGACAAGAAGTGTCTTTATAATATCTACATTATCAATACTTGCTATTAATATAATCAAGAGAAATTTCTTCACAGGTGAAAAGAAAAAAGAAACACCCTTAATTAACAGGTTTGTAAAATAGAGAAGGAGGTGGTGAATAGTTAGTGTGGGAGTGTTGGTACACATTCATTTAAAAACACACCATGAATTCTCAATTGTTAATAAAAATGAAAAAGAAGAATTTCCCCTCCCCTTTCACCTTCTGATTTTCTTTCTCAAAAGAAGTCCTAAACTTTCCAGCAACTGTTTAAGTACTGATCTGCTTTTGCTCACAAAAATCCCAAATACTGACAAAGGTGTGAAGCCTGCAACAAAATGTTGCAGTGTGTGATGTGTTCTGTTATAGGATTCTAGCTAGCCTCTGCTTTTCCACTATGCTATATTCCCTTCCTCTGCCCCTGTTTTCTGGTCTCCCATTCAACAACCAGCATGCATTCCATGGATGCCGAGTATGCACAGTCTTCATTGTTCATCATTTTCTCATTTGAATGCCCACCTTTTTGTTTGTTTCACTTTGTGAATCTGTGAGCCTTGAGGTTTTCTCAAACTTGCTGCTTATTCCACTCATTTATAGATGGTAACATTCTGAGTGTATAAGAACCAACATTCAGCGAACGAACTCACTATCCTTACTTAGCTCTTGCAACCTGTTGTGTTCTGTAAAGCTGTGCCTTTAACAATGTACCTTGCCATGTGTTAACAATGTAACCTTTCTGTGTGCAACATTATAACCATCAGCTGTATCAATGTAAACCTGATAAGGGGACGTGAGCTAGTGACCACCAGAGGGCAGTAGCGAGCGTCCAGCTCTCATGGCTCAGATTCACCTGGTTCAGCAGCGCGGGAAGATTCCCCGCGACCTCCTCACCTGGTCAAGAAGGGCGTGACCTTTCTACGACGTCACGCAGGCAGCAACCAATAGTCTGTCGATGAGCCACATTCAAATGTATAGCCAGCTGTATATATTGAGCTACTCATCCGCCATTACCACATGTTCCTCCGGATCATCATGCAATAAACCTGTGTTAAGCCAACCTTTCGGCTGTTTCATTGTCTTTGGTCCCTTACACTAAATTGGCAACAAAGGTGGGATGGCAGCCCACGGGACCAAGACATGCGCCGGTTTCGAAATCAGGAAACCGGGCGACTGGGAGATCTTCGAGATGGACTTCCAGGCCACACTGATCGAGTCCGAAGTCACGGAAGAGGCGAAGAAAAGAGCCATCTTCACCAGAATGCTCGGACAAGAAACAAAAAGGACCTTGGTGGACCTGATTGCACCGAGGAGGGTGAGCGAATTCAAGGCCAAGGAACTCATGCAGATGCTGCGTGAGCACGTCCGGCCCGCCATGGCGATGTTTCCCGCTCGGAGTGCGTTTTGGAGGCGAGTCCAAGCGCCCGGGGAGACGGTCGCCGCATTCGTGGCGGCCCTGCGGCTGGCGGCCGGCCCGTGCAAATGGGAAAATGCCGAAATCACCCTCCGGGACTGTGTGCTGTGCGGCCTGAACGACGCCGAAACCCAGCGCACATTAATGAACCAAGAGCCGCCTCCCACGTTGCAGGAGGTCATCAGAGCGGCCCAGGCCGCAGAAGCTACGAAGGCCGGGGTCCAAGAACTTCAGGACTGGCGGCCGAAGTCGAGCAAGGCAGAGGCTCCGGTACAGGCGGCCCGGCGAACTTCGAGGTCGTCCACAGAGAGCAGCGACGGCGAGGATGTCCGGGGGGGGGGGTCCGGAAGGAGGGCCGGCGATGCGACGGCTGTGGAGCGGCCCACGACCGCGTGAAATGCCCCTTCCGGAAGGCCGAGTGCCACAACTGCGGCCGCCGCGGGCACATCGCCAAGGTGTGCAGGAAGAAGCGCGAGACCCGGAGGAGCTCCGCAGACCGTTCCGCCGGACAAGACCGCCCAACGAGACCCAAGGACGGCGCCCAGGCCATGCGGAAGAAGGACGGCGTGGGCCGCATCGCCGACGGCAGCGAGGACGACGCCCCAGTGTTCAGCGTGTCTACGAGACACCCCCGCTACTTTGTTGAGGTACTAGTCCAAGGGGTCCCCATTAGGATGGAAATTGACTCGGGGTCCTCATATTCAATCATTTCCCAGAGGGAGTTTTTGGGAATTGCCCCCCACAAGCGACCCAAGCTCAAAGCATTGAGGTCCACACTACGGGACGTGCAAGGGAACAGTATTCCAGTGTTGGGGGTTGGAGAATTTCAGGTCAAATTCAAGGAGCACGCCGCGTCCCTTCCCCTAGTCGTGCTCAAAGGAGGGAATTGCAGCCTCCTCGGGACTCAATGGTTCCAGCCCCTGGGGTTGTTTATTGGGGGGGTGCACGCCATTGGGATGCACGCCGTTGGGACTGATCCAATTCAGGAGGTGTGCGAGGCGCACCCCGAAGTTTTCAAAAAGGGACTGGGGAAATTCAAGGGGCCCCCAGTGACTTTCGACCTGGACCCGGAGGTCCGCCCAATTCACCTAAAACCACGCCGGGTGCCGTTCGCACTCAAGGACAAGATAGAGGCGGAACTGGACAAGTTGGTGGGCCAGGGGATCCTTGTGCCTGTAGATTCTGCGGAGTGGGAAACTCCAATTGTAACCGCTCTAAAGGCAAATGGGGAGGTCCGCATATGCGCCGACTACAAGTGCACCATCAACAAGGCGACCCGCCCGAATGCATATCCGGTGCCGGTAGTCAGCCATCTGCTGGCCAGGTTACACGGGGGAAAGTGTTTCGCTAAGCTCGACTTAGCACAGGCCTACCAGCAGCTTACGGTGTCCCCTGCCGCAGCTGCTGCGCAGACCATAGTCACCCATAAGGGGGTGTTCCAGGTGACGCACCTCCAGTTCGGCGTGAATTCGGCGCCTGGAATTTTCCAGTCACTCGTGGAACGCCTCCTGAAGGGACTGGAGGGGGTGTTGCCTTATTTTGATGACGTGTTAATAACGGGGGGGAGTCGGGTTGAATTGGCCAAGAGGTTGGGGAAGGTCCTGACGATATTCGAAAAGGCGGGGCTGAGACTGCGGAAGGACAAATGCGTCTTCTTTGCAACCGAGGTTGAGTTCCTAGGGTTTTGTGTGACTCCTGAGGGAATCAAACCATCCAAGTCCAAGGTGGCAGCCATTAAGAAAGCCCCCCGCCCCACCTACAAGCCCGAGCTGCAGTCGTTCCTAGGGCTGCTCAATTTTTACCACTCCTTCCTCCCCCGGAAGGCAGCGGTGGCTGAACCGCTACACAAACTGCTAAAGAAAGACCAGGCATGGAAGTGGGGCGATGACCAAGAAAGGGCATTTGACGAGCTGAAAAGCCTCCTGGTGTCCGACGCTATACTGACCCATTTCAACCCCAAACGCCCAGTAGTTCTGATCTGTGATGCATCTCCAGTGGGGGTGGGGGCGGTGCTGTGCCACGTGTTGGAAAACGGAAGGGAGGCCCCGATAGCATTCTACTCCAGGTCCCTGTCCCAAGCGGAGAGAAATTACGCACAGACAGACAGGGAGGCACTAGCGATAGTTGCGGGGACGAAAAAATTTCACGATTTTCTGTATGGCCGCCCCTTCACCATTGTAACAGACCACAAACCCCTGCTAGGCATTTTTACCGCAGATAAGCCCACGCCACAGATCCTGTCTCCGAGGATGCTCAGGTGGGCCATTTTTCTCAACGCGTATCAGCGCGCATTGGTCTACCGGCCCGGAAAAGAGATCTGCCATGCGGACGCCCTATCTAGGTCTCCCCTCCCCCTAACGCCCAGCCAGGTGAGCATGGGGGAGCGGGACCATCAGGTTCTCATGATAGAGGTGCTGGATTCGCCCCCCGTAGTGCCCGCCGACATTGCCAAAGCGACAGAGAAGGACAAAACATTAGCGACAGTCAGCTCCTGGCTGCAGAAAGGGTGGCCCGCGTCCTCCCCAGCGGAGGAGTTCACTCCATTTTTCAGGAAAAAGCTAGAACTGTCCCTAGAGAGGGGGTGTCTCTTGTGGGGGCAGCGGGTGGTGATTCCCACTTCCCTTCGGCCGCGGGTGCTCAAACTGCTGCACGTCAGCCACCCCGGCATCGTGCGATCCAAGGCGCTGGCCCGGAGTTACTTCTGGTGGCCCCAGCTGGACACCGACATCGAGCACATGGTCGGCACTTGTGATAGTTGCCAATGCTCCAGACCAGAGGAGGCCCGCCTTCCCCACAGGGAATGGGTCGCGGCTAAGGGGCCGTGGTCCCGGGTGCATTGATTTCGCGGGCCCGTTCAGAGGCACCCTGTTCCTCCTTGTAGTGGACGCTTTCTCCAAATGGCTGGAGGTTATCCCAGTCACAAGCACCTCCTCGGCCCAGACCATTAGGCATTTGCGGAGGCTCTTTTCCACGTTCGGCATACCCGACACCTTAATTAGCGACAACGCTAGTTGTTTCACGTCCTCCGAGTTTAGGGCATTCATGGAGATTAACGCCGTCCGGCATATCACCTCCGCCCCGTTCCACCCGGCCACCAACGGCCAAGTAGAGCGCCTCGTCCGCACCACGAAGGACGCGTTGCGGCGCATGGGCCCAGGGGACCTGAACCTACAAGTCTGTCAGTTTCTGCTAGGATACAGGGTGACCCCGTTGGCGTCAGGATACTCCCCCGCAGAGCTCTTAATGCGCAGGAAACTGACCACCATCCTTACTAGGCTAGACCCCACGAGGGTAGAAGACAAAGGAAGGAACATCGGACTGGAGGCCACAAAGAGTTTCAGTGTAGGCGCCCCCGTGCATTGCAGGAATTACGCCAGCACAGGCCCAGCATGGGTGCCGGGCGTAGTTGTGGAACAAACCGGCCCCGTGTCGTACCGCGTGGAAACCAATGCGGGACTCTTGTGGAGGCGGCACGCGGACCAGCTCCGACGCAGGGTCCCCGATGAGCAGGGCGCAGACCGGGCACAAACTAAGTCAGCGTTAGGTTTCTCCCCCACCCGTTTAGCCCAAGGGGGAGGGAAGGGGGACCGCGGGCCCCCACCAAGGGGGGAGGAGGATATCCTCGTAGATACCCTGGGGGATCTTTCCGAGGAGAAGGAACCCGACCCCATACGTATCTCGCGGAAGGTCCCCACAAATGCGGGTACTCCCACTAAGTTAGATTTTGATTTCCAGAACCGGGGGGGGTTTCGGAGTGGTCCCCCACCCGTCCAAGCGAGAAGAGGGGTTTTTCGTTAGCCCCGACGGCCCCCGATCTGCCCACAATGGAGTTTTTCCCTTCCCCTAAGGCCGCCAGGCAGCGGCAAACCACTAACGAGTCTCCCTCTCCCATTTCAGGACAAGGGTCCAGGGAACAAAGAAGCAATAACGCCCCCGGGGGGGCAGCCCTCTTCACGGCCCAAACGCACATGCAACAAGCCATCTTGGCTGAGAGACTTCATCTCATCCTAGGGGGGAGGGATGTTGTGTTCTGTAAAGCTGTGCCTTTAACAATGTACCTTGCCATGTGTTAACAATGTAACCTTTCTGTGTGCAACATTATAACCATCAGCTGTATCAATGTAAACCTGATAAGGGGACGCGAGCTAGTGACCACCAGAGGGCAGTAGCGAGCGTCCAGCTCTCATGGCTCAGATTCACCTGGTTCAGCAGCGCGGGAAGATTCCCCGCGACCTCCTCACCTGGTCAAGAAGGGCGTGACCTTTCTACGACGTCACGCAGGCAGCAACCAATAGTCTGTCGACGAGCCACATTCAAATGTATAGCCAGCTGTATATATTGAGCTACTCATCCGCCATTACCACATGTTCCTCCGGATCATCATGCAATAAACCTGTGTTAAGCCAACCTTTCGGCTGTTTCATTGTCTTTGGTCCCTTACACTAAACAACCTAGACAACTTAGTAAAGCTGAAAAACAAGTTCATGTACCATTGGATCCTAAATAAGGCACTTTATAGTGGGATGTGCTCAAAAACATTGTCTATCTTGTGCATCATCGTGGTACACCTGGAAGCAGATGTTCTTGAAGGTGTTTTCTTAAGCTGTTGATATAAGACAGAACTTTTGTTGCAGATCACAAGCACAATATGAGCCACCAGTGCAAAGTAGCAGCAAAAAAGGCAAATGCTATTTTAGGCTGTATTAACAGAAGCATAGACTTTAAATACTGTGAGATACTAGTCCCCCTCTTTTCAGCAAAGGTCAGGCCTTTGCTCTTGAGCTTTAAAAGGATGCCAACAAGCTGGAACAGGTTCAGAGGAGGGCAAGAAAGATAATCATGGGAAAAGAAACCAAGCCATATGAAGAAAGAAGAAAGGAATTGGGCATCTTTTGCCTATAGAAAAGAAGGCTTAGAGGAAACAGGATAGCTCTTTTCAAATACCTGAAAGATAATCAGACAGATGAGGGTCTGGATCTGTTCTCAATCATTTCAGAATGTGGCACACACAATGACTTCAAATTATGGACGTGTGCCGCCTGCCCATGCGGGGGGATGCGCTTTGCCTGGGCCCTCCCCAGGAGATGGGAGCGCATTGGGAAATTCTCCCACCGGTCGGGCAGGGAGGAGCCTAAACCCCTTTAAAAGGGGTGTCTCCTCCTTGCCTCGCCCTTCCTCTTCCCTACCGGAGAAGTTTCTGCTTCTCCTCTGGCAAGCTCAGCAGCAAAGCCCAAGCGGAGCCGCTTTCAGTTCCGCTTTACCCCACCCGCTGCTTCTCCCTGTGTCTTCTTCAGCCTCATGGCCCCTGGAACACAGGCCTCCTCAGGCAGCCACTGCACTACCCAGTCCACTCTGCTCCACCCTACCCCACTGAATTGGGGCCCTCAGGCCTCTGCATGCCTTTCCACAGTGTGCCGCCACATGGCTCGCCCTCGCTCGCCTCCCCAATCCCCTGCTGCAGAGCAGCCAGTGCTTTCCCCAGCTCTGGCAGGGGTGGATTGGGGCAAGGTCACTGCTGCCCTCTTGCACAGGGTCGCAGCCCTTGAGGCTGTGCCCCTGCCTCCTCCTGCTTAATTTCTCTTCAGGCTTCTCTCCCTGCCTCCATTCCGGCGGCTGTCGGGCTTCTTCCATCTGAAAACCTCCCTGGAGCTTTGGCTCTGGCTACTGCTCCTGCTGCTGCCTCCCATCCCCCCCTTTGGGGTCTCTGTCGAACTGGTTTCCTCTCCATATCCTGTTTGCTCTCTTCCGTCTCCACTGGCTGGTCACCCGGGCCCCACATACCCCAGGGGCCAGGGGGCCAGAGCATAGGTGAGAACCCATTCCAAAATAGTATGCTCGCCCTTGCACATGTTTCCCCTGGAACACTCCCGCCACCTACCTATGAGTGGATGTGGCCTTGGGCCGTGCAGTTACTTTGCTTCCTCCAACATGCCTTGGCCTTACAGGCCCCCACCCTTCCCTTTTTCATATTTTCCCCAGCCCAGCCTGCCCCATCTGCCTCCCACCTTTGTCAGGCCATTTTCTGGCACGGTTGGGTCCAACTGTAGTTTGGTTCCCCTATCTTCTCTCCTGCCTTGGGAGACGTCTCTCCCTCTTGATGACCATCTTCTCCAGTCCACCAGGAACAAGATTGTCCATGGGGAGTACGTTGACCTCTTTGGCCTTCTCAACTGTGAAGTTCCCAAGATTGACCAAGACAAAATGGATGACACAGATAAGGAGCTGGTCCGCCTCACATGTGGGCCAACTGGCTGCCAGCTTTCCTTATCTATGCAGGGGTTTCCATCAGGGCCCAAACTGCTCTTGCTCTACTGCTCATCCAACACTTAGATTTAGTGTACCGTGCCTATGTGGACTTCCCAGGCAAGGCTTGTTTTGCATCCGGACTGCCCTCCGGCCTGAAATGCAGTGGGATGAGCCTAACGCCCAGCTCTGGCTCCAATGCATGACCCAGTCATGTCCGGCTCTCGGCGACCGATATGACTGTGGTCACTTGGTCCAGCTGCAACTGGCTGCTACCTTCCCCAACTCCTGGACATCACTGCTTCCCAGTCACATATATTCTGTTGGGAGTTTGCTGCCCAAGGCCATTGTGCGAAGAAACAATGCCGTTACAAGCATGAGTGCCCCATCTGTTCTGGCCCCCATGCAGCTGCCTCCTGCTCTTCTTTGGCCCCTGCCTGTCCTGGCCCAGGCACCCGCGGTGTAGCTGTGCATCTTTCCATGCTGCCTCCAGCTGTGGCTCCTCCCACTGGGGCACCTCTGCTACTTCCTGAGTCCCAGATCCGCAGCCTTATGTTTCACCTGTTTACCTGTCTTCTTTCCCCTGTTTCCTTGCAGGTTCCAATCGTTTTTTCCACTGACATCCGGATGTGGCCCGCTGCAAGTTGTGGAGTTTCAGTGTGTTTGTCCTTCCCATTGGGGGTGGGATTTTCTGTCTTTCTTTGTTCTGCACTGGGGGTCGAGCTATGAGTGGGTCAGAGGTCTGTTCCTCCCTTCTGTGTGGCGGTTAGTGCGGGTGGATCCCATCTATATTTCTGTGTTGCCAGTGGGTACGGGCTGGTGGTTGTTCAGGGGCTGGGAAGGCATTACCTAGGGGTGTGCCCAACAGCTCCTGGATTAACCTCTCAATTGGTTCGGCTTATCGGTAAGCCTCTACCATCTCTGGCACTTGGTGTAGTCACTACTGTGCACCGGTCCCGTGGTCCATTGACCATTTCTTCCATGGCAAATTTGGCCTTCTGACTCCTGGCTTTGCAACCGCACTACTTTGCCCCAGTGCAGTTATTTTGTTGTTAATAAAGTGGGCCATTGTTTAATGTCTCTTCTTTGGGGGTGGGGGGAGGAGTGCCTGGTCAACAGGTAGCCAGATATAAACTGAATACCAGGGAAAACCTCTTAACTGTTAGAGCAGTACAGAAATGGAGGCAACTGCCTCGAGAGGTAGTGAGCGGAGGGTCCAACTCTGGAGGCATTCAAGAGGGAATTGGTCAACCATCTGTCACATCTGCTTTGAGTTAGATTCCTGAACTGAACTTGGACTTGATGGCCTTACAGGCACTCAATTATTCTATGATTCTATGTTGCAGGGGTGCCCAAACTATGGTCCTCGGGCTGGATCCAGCCCCCAACACCAATTCGTCCGGCCCACGAAGCCCTCATTGCTCCTGGAAGCGGAAGTAAAACACACCCATAGGGTGTGTTTTACTCTCGCTTCCAGGAGCAACGAGGGTTTCGTGGGCCGGATGAATTGGTGTCAGGGCCTGGATATGGACCTAGGGCCATAGTGACTGGCCCCAGCCCTAGGGCCATAGTGACCAGCTCCCCTGAACCATGTGACTGGCTCGCGGCCCAAAAAGTTTGGGCACCCCTGCTATATTGCATGACTTGGAATATAAGATAGGTTTTCTTAGTGAGATTCATTGTAACTAACTAACTAACTAGCAATTATGTAGGAACAGCCATGCTGGATAAGACCAAGGAGGAGGTGCCTCAAAGAGAAATGTCCAAGGAGACCATGATTACAACTACACTCTTGTGTCTCATTTGTCTGATGTTGGAAAAGGCATATAACCATTCTGACTAATAGCTGGAGGACCTAAAATCTATGATTTTATCAGGAGCCCTCATGGCACAGTGGTTAAACTGTTGTACTGCAACCAAAAGGTTGTGAGATCAATCCTGGCTAGGGCTCAAGATTGACTCAGCCATCCATCCTTCCAAGGTCAGTAAAATGAGTACCCAGCATGTTGGAGGCAAAATGCAAATTAACTTGTGAACTGCCAAGAGAGTGCACCAAGCACTATGGGGCAGTACATAATTGTGATTGCTTTGCTTTGGTCCCTGTTTAAAGCCTTCACATTGGCAACCAGCATTATTATATCTTATGGCAGTGAGTTCCACATTCCGAATATGCAGTGTTTGAACCTTTTATCCATCTCTCCTACTGTACTATGCAGCTGTAGGTGTGTTTTGGCATCATATGGAAACAAGAATAGCATTGTGATCCACAGAGAAAAATGGTGGTGACACATCAGTTCTCAGACGCTGCCAACTTCTCCTCTAACCGCTACAGGTATAACTCTCCTGCTCTGTTATTTTATCCCAGATCACTTCCTCAGAGCTTGCTAATTAACCTCTTCAAAAGAGGAATGTATACCAACTCCCCAAGGTGTGGGACATCATTGTTGTACAGTTGTTGGTGTTTTAAAATTCTGTCTAGGCCAGGGATGCTCAAACTTTTCAGACCGTGGGCTGGTCACATGGTCAAGTGTGCCGGTCATGTGGTTCCTCCCACCTGGAAGTGGAAGTAAAAGATATGTGCAAAACACGCCCACGTATGTGCAGAATACTGCCATAAATGGCCTGCAGCTGTTGTAAACATCCGGAAGCAGTGAGGTTGGCACAGACCAGTTTAATTGGAGCCATGGGCCGGATTAGGCCTATGGGCCATAGTTTGGGCACCCCTGGTCTAGGTGATGTAATAGCCATTTTTCATTACTATGTTGCTTAGTAGAATCACAGGATCCAGAAGAGTGACACCATTCTTTTGTCATGATGAGAAAATAAATGAGGAAACTGTGGAATTAGACAATTAAATACTTATTTATCAGATTATATATATATATATATATCAGATAATAGAAGTTTGGGTTATGATGATTCCTCTATGTGGCAGTCTCTTTTGATAATCTTAGAATAAAGGCTTAAACCTCTGGGATTTTCATGGCCTCCTCTCTCTTAATGAATGCATCATTTTTACAACTGAAAATAAAATCAAATAGCATTGCTGCACCATTAGACCGATCTTTTAATGGCAGCTGGACCACTAGCAATATTTTTGTTGGTAATACCATATAGCCATCTGTAGAGCAAAGAGAGCATCATGTATTGGCTGCAGCTTTAGCAATCTTGCCTGACATCTAAGTAATGTTGATTTTGTTTAGATGACAACCTCATTATGGGTGTATAATTGCTAAGCAATCTTCTAGCAAAGACTGGGTTAAAAACTACTGGAAGATGCTTGTTCTTCTCGTTATTAATTAGTACGTGTCCACTCCGCCAAATCCCATGCCCAAACTTCATTTGTTATGTTCAGCCAAATGCATGAATAGCTTTTGAGTAATTATTTTCCAACATCATCTAATACCTCTTTGCACATCAATTAAAAATCCTCTTAACAAGGAACTGCATTTTGTTCAAGATCAAATGCCTAGACCAAAGCTGTATCAATCATGTAGAGCTAATTAGTGGGTTTGCTTTATATCATTTGTTTTACTTTATTGTTCTATTATACACTTCCTAATGAAACCAATTGAACAATTTTTAAATCTTTGTTCAATTAATTGAAGGCTTAAAGGCCAGCTACCTAACCACTCTTTTATATTTTTTCTCTGTCTCCTCAGTTTTAATTTAAAAGGAAGGGGGAAATAATCATAAGTAGGGAGAATAACCTAGCAATTCTTTTATCTATTTTATTTACATTGGTGAAATGCTATGAAACAGGTTTAAGAATTTTCTAATAATATATTACTCACTGGAACAGTCTTGTGGCTCATAAATTTTGGAGAAAGAAACTGAATATAATACCTATCTTTGATGTTTAATTTTCAGAGTAAAAGCTGGAGGTTCTTGATGGCAGGATTTCTGGTGTTGATGGAGGGGCCTTTGGACCAATAATGCCATTTTAGATGAAGGCGTATAAATGTGTATTCTATTTATAGACTGTGGTATTGCCAGTTACTATGTATGGGGTAATATGATAACCACCGGCTTAAATAACAATTGAACAGAGAACAGGTTTGAGTTAGTTAGTTAGTTAGTTAGTTAGTTTCAATGAATATCCCTGGAGTCTGGCCAGGTTGTCCTGGTGTGGTAATAGAGTAGACCATACTGCCAGTGACTGAACACTAATCACCAGGAGACAGTTAACTAACCTGACAACCCTGAGGACTAACGGTCTTGGGTGGAGAATTTCACAGGGAAGGGTGATGATCCCAAAGTGGATTAAATCCCACTTGAATCCACCTTACTAGAGGACAGAAGCTTCATCAATACTGGCATGGGGCTGATGAAGACTTTGTGTGCCAAAAGGGCTCAGGACCAGAAAGTGACTTGCAGAGCTGGATCCAGTGATGCACTGAAGGTGGTTCTCAACGGTTCATGTGAACCGGTAGTGGAAATTGCCCCAGGCCACACCCATCTGGCTGGCCATGCCCACCTACCTACCCCATTGCGCAGGATGTTTGGGCATCACAATAGTTGCACTGCTCATACCGCGCTGCCTGGACATCCTGCCACCAGGGGGAAAGAAGAGCAAACAGAGCAGGGAGGAAACAGTGGGGTGGGGGTGGCCACCGGAGCAGTGCAGTGGCTGCATCTTCCCCACAATGAGACCCGGGGTTGCCGCCATCGCCGCCGCCTCCTGCTCCGAGTCTTGCACTCAGAGCAGGAGGAATGGCAAGAAGGAGGTACTGCTGCCTTTGAAGCACCCCTGCTGCTGCTGCCGCCGCCGCCCACCTGCCCGCCCTTCTCCACTGTCCATTTGTCATCTTGGGAGGAGGGGGAGGCCGCCGCCAGCTTCAGCTCCTCGTCGTGGCCCGCATCCTGCACCTTCCCAGTAAGTTAGTCTCCTCTCTCTCTTGGGGGGGGAATGGAGGGGGAGGTGTGTGTGTGTGTTTATGTATGTGTGTAATGAGCTCCCATCTCAGTCCCAGCTCTTGCCAACCTAGCAGTAAATAAAGACATTGCTAGTAGATAAATTGGTACCACTTCAGTAGGAAGGTAAATAGCGTTCTGTGCACTCTGGTGTCTCCTGCCTGCCACATTTCCATGGAAACATCTGAGAATGCAGACAGTGCTGGCTCTTTGGCTATAAACAGAGATGAGCACTGAACTCTAGAGTTGGCTTTCAAGCAAGGGAAACCTTTACCTTTATCTAATAACAGAAGATCCCTGATTGCTGTGAAATTTGGCCCTGTTTAGTTGCAAATGGTTAGTAAAGGTAAAGGTCACCCTTGCTCAAAAGCCAGTCGTATCTGACTCTAGGGTGCAGTGCTCATCTCCATTTACAGCCAAAGAGCCAGTTCTGTCTGTATTTGCAGACGTTTTCATGGCCATGTGGCAGGCATGACTAAATCGGCCACAAAGTCACATGGCCAGATTTGGCCATGCCCACAGGTTTGGCCCCGCCCACAGAGGTGGTAGTAAAAAAAATAGAGTGCATCACTGGCTGGATCAGTGATACGGGTGTCACACTGTGATGTGGTAGACAAATACCTGTAGAAAGTCACTGCATTATGTTGTCTCCATGTGAAATTAATTTACAAACTGGTATGGAAACAGGTGGCCTAAAGGCCTTGTGTAAACTGTAAAGCATAGTTCTTAGGTGAAATTGCTCAGTACTGCCTGGAACACCATGTGCTCTGGGAAATTAACAACAGTGTCCACAGCTTCATTGTATGCATAGGTTCCTGTCCACTGCTTCCTTGTAGGCTACCAAGGCTCCTTCAGGAATCCACTGAGAGAAGGGGGTGGGACTCAGGCAGGATATTTCATTCATTGTCCCCTTGGCACTCCAAGTGTTCTTAGACTTCAATTCCCAGAAGCCCAAGTCTCTGTGAATCCACATGTATGTGCGTACACCTGGACTGCCAAAGTTCACCAACACTGAAGTTATGGAGTAAATTCTATTAAGGTAGACACATTAAAAATATTCACTGCACAGTATAGAGAAAACATTGTACTTGTACATTCAATGATTACCTTTTAAAAAATGAACACCACCTCAGTCTGATTGTATAGGATTTGCAAACAGTGCAGAACTTTGATAATCCAGTGTTGTGTTTGAAACTGACTGTTCACCTCACTGGTTTTGCCAGTTTGATCTTTTATATATGAAACCAATACAATAAAAATGTGGAGACAAGTGCACCCAGTGTGGGGGATAACTGTGTGAGTGAGTGTTGCATGCATGAATGTGCCATCCAATCTGCATCTTCACAATTATTTCTAATTAGCAGACATATCTCATTCTCCAGATTCCTGTATCATGTGACTTCCTGTGTCATAAAACGTGTGTAATTATGCTAAATCAGGCTAGCTAGCGCTGGTGAAGTCAAGCTAATTTTCTTTAGTTTGCTTACCTAAATAGTCCCTGCATGAAGCAAGAGTGAATCAGTTTTAACTAAGTGCAACTGACAAAACAGCAGATGCTGAGGGGTTTTGCAGCAAATGAGCCAGGAGCATACGAGGAAGGATCTAAAAAATAGGTGCAGCTTCTATGCACAGGTTCATTTTATTGAGACTGTGTTGCTGACTGCAGAAAAGCCCATTCCTAGCTAATAGTTGGTGGGTAATTGACTCATCCCTTGAGGGTGGAAGCCAGCTCAGACTTGTGGCTTTAGGACATGTCCAACCCATTCCTTTGAGAGTTAAAGATGGGAACAAAGGTCAAAAAATGTTATGGGGCCAAAAGGCTAATCTGCAGAAAGCCATTATTTAATGGTTGGTCTGCCCAATGGATCTTCCCTTACTTGGTGCTGTCCAGATGTTTTCCACTACTACGTCCATCAGCCACAACCAAGAAGGCCAGTGAGGCATAGCTCTGAAAGGCATAAGGTTGGAGAAGGCAAGCTGAAAATGAATACAATTTGGGGGGGCCTTGATTCATAACTGGCCAACAGAAACATGTTTTTGCTTATACCCACCTGTAAGGAAGAGGAAGGATTTAGGTCATTTTAATATGGTTGCCCATCGGGTACATTTTAAGCTAAGTGGAAAAAGACAAAATTGATGTGGCTTTTCAAGTTATGGTGATCTTGTCCTCAATAATTTAATTTAATTTAATAGATTTATATACTGCCCTATCCAATGGAATCTGGGTGGTGTACACAAGTTAAAACCAATATAAAACAATTTAAAAACCCTTAAAAACATAGCAATATTACCCCCTGCTGTGCCATTTACTATCTGAAAACAAATATAAAATCTACAAAAATGTAACATTAAAAAATTAATTACAAGAGGGGGGAGCCTCAGACGAGCCAGAAAGGGGAGCTTGTTGACAATCCCAGCCCCCAGACCCATTTTGCGAACCACGTCTTCAATTCTTTCTTAAATGGTAGCAACTGGGCTTGGAGGTGTAGTTCTACCGGGAGGAGGTTCCATATTGTGGGGACTAAGACTGAGAAGGCCCTTTTCCTTGTGCTGGAGAGGTGAGCCTCCCCAACAGATGGTACCTGAATGGTGCCCTCTGGGTTTGCTCTCATAGGACGGGTCGATGTCTTAGGGACGATGCGGTCCCTGAGGTATCCTAGTCCACTACCATGAAGGGCTTTAAAGGTGACAACCAGCACCTTGAATTGCACCCGGAGATATATAGGCAGCCATTAAGGTACACAGATAATTGCACAACTGAATCTTGGAGGAAAATGGAGTAGATTACATTGCCTTATGTCTAGCTGAAAAGAGGTAGGCCAGATTTATTTAGAACCCTGGGTTGCAGAATCAGATGCAATTTTGTTTGAATGACATGTGTGCACAATATTCTTTTATATCATGGAATAGTCCAGTCTTTCTGTACCACTGCAGTGAAATGGTTTTAGCTCACAGAAGAATATAGGCACAACTCTGAGTTACTTAATTGTCTTCTAACAAAGATAAACTAGGAAGGATGAGAGCCATGTATGCATGTCACTTGGAGATTTCTTTATTAATAACAATTGTTCAACTGAGAGATTAACAATTGTTGCTAATAAATAAGAAATCTGCTGCTGTGTGTTGATTAGAAGCATTAGAGATGAGTTGGAAAACCCTTAGTTTAAAATTCAACTCAACCATCAATTGGTTGTACAGTAAAACCCCGACTTACATATGCCTCGAGTTACACAAAATTCAACTTACATAATGACTTTGTGGTAAAACCATGTCCCGATTTACACAATTTCCTATGGGTAGGCTTCGAATTACATAAAGATTCTTTTTTCTATAGGTTTGCTTCGAGTTACGTAAAAATTCATTTTCCCTATGGGTTTGCTTCGAGTTACATAAAAAATTAATTTTTCCTATAGGTTTGCTTCGAGTTACATAAAAAATAATTTTTCCTATGGGTTTGCTTCGAGTTACAGAAAAAACTGATTTAAGCAAAAGCCTACGGAACAGACTTTTTCGTAATTAGGGGCTTTACTGTATTTGCAGAGGCAGGATGTTGAATTTTGGGACCATGCTATCCTCTTCCTCAGGAATTATACCCCCTAAAGATGTAAGAAAGGTGGTGACCATATCTAGAATGTTTTCTGCCATAGCCCCCAGATTGTGGAAGAAAAGGCCAGCAGAAGTTAGATCTGCTCCAACTGATACCTGAAATTCCTGTATTGCCACTACATGGGAGATGTCTTTGGCCCACCTGCCCCAATTGTGTAGGGTCGGTGGACCCTGGATCACATGAAAAGGAATCTCCCTGGGATTTCTTTTTAATTTTATGCTAGGTGCCTCTGGCAGAGAAGATAACAGACTGAGGCAATTACTATGAGAAAAATAAAAGGGAAAGGAAAGGACATAGAAAAGGTCCAACGGGACTTAGTTTATCTGAAGAGGAAGTATTTTGAATTTGGTAATAAAAATTTGAAGTTGCTGGCAAGAGCGGCAAAAGAAAGAAAGACAAAAAGGGAGATTGGAGCTTTGACTAAGGATGGAATTAGATATAATAAATTAAATGATAAAATTAAGATAATTAAGGATTTTTATCAGGAATTATACACTAAAAAAAGATAGACATAGGGAAATTGAGATACCAGTTGGAAAAACAAGTGAGCGGAATAATACAAAAGCATAAGCTTAGAATGGAAGAATCAATAACAGTGAAATAAATAAAAGGTGATAGATAAATTGAAGATAGGAAAGTCCCCAGGGGAGGATGGATTACCAGCAGAGTTTTATAAAGAATGTAAAGATATTGTAGTTCCAAGATTACTAAAATTGTTCAATTATATTTTGGAGGGGAGATTAATGCCGACCTCCTGGAACCGGACAATAATTGTTTTAATACCTAAACCGGGTAAGGATATTGAGAAAGTTGAATCGTATAGGCCCATCTCCTTAATAAATCAAGATGCAAAAATATTTAAAACAATATTGGCTAATAGACTCAATGATGTCATGAATGAATATATAAATAAGGATCAGGCAGGTTTTTTTAAAAGGAAGGTATATGGCAGACCTGACAGGAGGGTTTTGGACTTAATCGACATTGCGATAAAAGACAAAGAAAAGGTAGGAATGGTATCTTTGGATATATTTAAGGCGTTTGACTCTCTTCAATGAGTAACAATAAAGGAAATAGTTAATTCATATGGATTTGGAGATAAATTTTAGAGTGTTATAGATCCCTGCTTTTCAACCTCTTCATAAATGATCTAGAGGTAGGAGTAAAAAGCAAGGTAGCCAAATTTGCTGACGACACTAAATTATACAGGGTAGTGAAAACTGTGAGAGATTGTGAAGAGTTCCAGAGGGATCTCTTGACACTGGGGGAGTGGGCAAAACAGTGGCAAATGAGCTTCAACATCAGTAAGTGCAGAGTGATGCATGTTGGGGCAAAAAAACCCAATTACATTTATAAACTGATGGGGTCTGAACTCTCTGCGACAAACCAGGAAAGGGACCTTGGTGTCCTGGTGGACAGCTCAATGAAGGTGTCAACCCAGTGTGCCTCAGCAGTGAAAAAAGCAAACTCAATGTTAGGGATCATTAGGAAGGGTATAGAAAATAAGTCAGCAAGTGTCATTTTGCCTCTTTATAAATCTATGGTGAGGCCCCATCTGGAATACTGTTACAGTTCTGGTCGCCATACCTCCAGAAGGATATTATGGAGTTGGAGAAAGTACAGAGGAGGGCAACCAGAATGATTAGGGGACTGGAACACCTTCCTTACCATCTGAGGCTGCAACGGTTGGGCCTTTTCACTCTTGAACGACGGCGTCTAAGAGGTGACCTGATTGAAGTTTATAAAATCATGCATGGTGTGGACAAAGTGGATAAGGAAAAACTGTTTTCCCTATCGCACAACACTAGAACTAGGGGACACTCCATGAAACTTTTGGGTACTAGTTCTCAAACAAATAAGAGAAAGTACTTTTTCACCCAGAGGATTACTGGTCTATGGAACTCCCTGCCAGAAGAAGTGGTGACAGCTGTCAGTCTTGACAGCTTTAAGAAAGGATTAGACAAGTTCATGGAGGACAAGGCTATCAATGGCTATAATTATGGCTACCTAAGGACAACCTCCGGGTTGGAGAGATAGGCAGGATATCTCTCAATGCCATTTCCAGGGAATCCTAAGCAGGTGAAGGCATCTCCTTGGGAATATCCTGAAGGAAATGGTGAGCCACTGTGTGAGACAGAATGCTGGACTGGATGGGCTGTGGCCTGTTCCAGCAAGGCTGTTCTTATGTTCTTATGTAGATCAATTATATCAGCAAGGTTCTGCCAATATTAAAGTTAATGAAGCCAACACGGATGACATTAATTTAGAAGCAGGAACATGGCAGGGATGCCCGCTATCTCCAATATTATTTATTATGGCAATGGAGATGTTAGCAAATGCCATAAGACAGGATACAAAAATTGAAGGCATTGTAGAAAATAAGATAAGTTTGTATGCAGATGATACCTTAGTAATTTTAAAACATCCTTTGAAGGCATTAGATAGGATTCAGAAACATAAGAACATAAGAACAGCCTTGCTGGAACAGGCCACAGCCCATCCAGTCCAGCATTCTGTCTCACACAGTGGCTCACCATTTCCTTCAGGGTATTCCCAAGGAGATGCCTTCACCTGCTTAGGATTCCCTGGAAATGGCATTGAGAGGTATCCTGCCTATCTCTCCAACCCAGAGGTTGTCCTTAAGTATCCATAATTATAGCCATTGATATCCTTGTCCTCCATGAACTTGTCTAATCCTTTCTTAAAGCTGTCAAGACTGACAACTGTCACCACTTCTTCTGGCAGGGAGTTCCATAGACCAGTAATCCTCTGGGTGAAAAAGTACTTTCTCTTATTTGTTTGAGAACTAGTACCCAAAAGTTTCATGGAGTGCCCCCTAGTTCTAGTATTGTGCGATAGGGTAAACAGTTTTTCCTTATCTATTTTGTCCACACCGTGCATGATTTTATAAACTTCAATCAGGTCACCTCTTAGACGCCGTCGTTCAAGAGTGAAAAGGCCCAACCTTTGCAGCCTCAGATGGTAAGGAAGGTGTTCCAGTCCGCTAATCATTTTGGTTGCCCTCCTCTGCACTTTTTCCAACTCCATAATATCCTTATGGAGGTATGGCGACCAGAACTGTACACAGTATTCCAGATGGGGCCTCACCATAGATTTATAAAGAGGCAAAATGGCACTTGCTGACTTATTTTCTATACCCTTCCTAATGATCCCTAGCGTTGAGTTTGCTTTTTTCACTGCTGAGGCACACTGGGTTGACACCTTCATTGAGCTGTCCACCAGGACACCAAGATCCCTTTCATGGTTTGTCGCAGAGAGTTCAGAACCCATCAGTTTACAAATGTAATTGGGGTTTTTTGCCCCAACATGCATCACTCTGCACTTACTAATGTTGAAGCTCATTTGCCACTGTTTTGCCCACTCCCCCAGTGCCAAGAGATCCCTCTGGAGCTCCTCAAAATCTCTCACAGTTTTCACTACCCTGTATAATTTAGTGTCGTCAGCAAATTTGGCTACCTTGCTTTTTACTCCTACCTCTAGATCATTTATGAAGAGGTTGAAAAGCAGGGGTCCCAGTACTGAACCTTGGGGGACCCCACGCTTTACTTCCCTCCACTTAGAGAAGTGTCCATTTAGTGCTACCCTCTGTTTCCTGTCCCTTAGCCAGTTGCTGATCCAGGACAAGACCTGTCCCTTTATTCCATGACTGGTAAGTTTATTCAAGAGCCTTTGGTGTAGGACCTTGTCAAAAGCCTTCTGAAAGTCCAGATAAACAATGTCAACTGGATCCCCCTTATCCACATGCTTGTTGACACTCTCAAAAAATTCCAACAGATAAGTGAGGCATGATTTGCCCTTGTAAAAGCCATGTTGGCTCTCCTTTAGCAGTGCCTTCTCTTCTATGTGCCTATTAATTCTATCTTTTAGGATGGTTTCCATCACTTTACCTGGGACTCATGTCAAACTGACAGGTCGGTAATTTCCTGGATCACCCCTGGATCCTTTTTTGAAAATTGGTGTTACATTCGCTACCTTCCAGTCATCAGGCACAAAGCCTGATTTGAGGGAAATATTATATATTTTGGCTAGGAGATCAGCAATTTCATCTTTAAGTTCCCTTAGAACTCGTGGATGGATGCCATCTGGTCCTGGTGTTTTGTTAGTGTTTAGTTTAACAAGACATGCAAGGACCTCCTCCCTGGTTATTTCTATCTGGCTTAATTCTTCGGTTTCCCTCCCTACGAAGATAGGCTCTGTTTTGGGCATGTGGTCTCTGTGTTCTTCAGTGAATACTGAAGCAAAGAATTCATTGAGTCTCTCTGCAATCTCTGTTTCCTCTTTAATAACCCCTTGTCTTCCATTGTCATCTAATGGTCCAATGGCCTTCCTAGTTGGGTTCTTACTTCTAATGTACTTAAAGAAGTCTTTGTTATTTCTCTGAGTATTTTTAGCTATACGCTCCTCAAAGTCTTGCTTTGCTTTCCTGATTGTTGCCTTGCATTTGTTCTGCCAGAATTTATGTTTTTGCCTGCTGTCCTCATTCGGACAAGCCTTCCATCTTCTAAATGAGCTTTTCTTGCTTTTGATCACTTCCCGAACAATTCCTGTAAGCCACATCGGAGTCCTCTTGGAACTGGCAGTGCCCTTTTTCCTTTTGGGTATGCATTCCAATTGGGCCTCTGTTATTGTTTTTGTAAACAGCCTCCATGCCTCTTGGAGTGTTTGGACTATCTCAATTTTCCCTTTCAGCTTCTTTTTTACTAGTTTCCTCATCTTTGGGAAATTTCTTTTTTGAAAATTTAAGGTCTCTGTGTTAGATTTTATCAGTGACTTGCAGTCTATGATCAAGTTAAACATAATTGAGTTGTGGTCACTGTTCCCTATTGGATCAGTCACATTAACATCTTGCACCAGATCCTGAGTATTACTTAGGATCAAGTCAAGGATTCTTGTACCTCTAGTTGGGACTTCAACCATCTGTCCCAGGGAACAATCATTTAGCATATCTAGGAACTTTATCTATTTATCATGTGCTAAATAACAGTTCACCCAGTCTATGTGAGGGTAATTGAAGTCCCCCATATAACCAGGCTTCCCTTCATGGATGCCTCCTTTACAACATTCTCCAACTGTCAGTCTCCCTCAAGAGTTTGGGTTGGAGGCCGATAGTATATGCCTACTGTTAGACCATCCTTGTAGCCTGGTATTCTTACCCATAGAGCTTCTAATGGTGACTCCAAATCACCTAGATATTCCAATTCATATGATTTAATCACTTCTTTGACATACAAGGCTACACCACCTCCCGTTTGCCCCTTCCTATCCTTCCTGTACAGTTTGTAGCCTGGGATAACTGTATCCCATTGGTTATCATCCGTCCACCAGGTTTCAGTGATACCAATAATATCAATATTCTTATCTATTGCTAAGTATTCCAGCTCCCCTATTTTGTTCCAGAGGCTTCTGTCATTTGTATACAAGCATTTATATATGCTTTCCTGATAAAGTCTTTTGAGTCCAGTTCCATTGTTAGACTGCCCCTTGCATCCTTCTGCTAGAGTGCTGGTGACTAGCTCCTTGCTCTGCTCAGTAATTTTTGCATCCTCCTCACTACTCAAGTACACACTTTCCCGAACTGGATGCTGCCCAGCTCCTGTCAGCTTTCCCCCAGTTATCAGTTTAAAAGCTGCTCTGCAGCCTTTTTGATGTTGAGTGCCAGCAATCTGGTCCCATCATGGTTCAAATGCAACCCATCCCTCCTGAACAGATTTGGCTTGTCCCAAAATGTTCTCCAGTTCCTGACAAATCTGAAGCCCTCCTCTCGACACCACCGCCTCATCCACGCATTGAGGCTTCTGAGCTCTGCCTGCCTGGTAGGTCCTGCGCGAGGGACAGGCAGCACTTCTGAAAATGCTACCTTGGAAGTCCGGGACTTCAATCTTCTTCCTAACAACCTGAATTTGGCTTCCAGGACAGACCGCTTGGCCTTCCCAACATCATTGGTACCAATGTGTACCATGACAACTGGCTCGTTCCTAGTTCTCTCTAACAATCTATCTAGATTTCTTGTGATGTCTGCAACTTTTGCACCTGGCAGGCAAGTCACCATACGGTTATCACGTGCATCACAAATCCATTTCTCTGTATTTCTAATTATTGAATCACCTAGTACAAGGAGCCTCTCTCCTGCAATCTGTTCATTTACATGCACCTTATCAACCATATTAAGGGAGAGAACCTCAGTTTGTTCCTGTTGTTTATCTTCCTGGATCTCATCAAGTGTGATGAAGGAGAGATCATCAGGTGGAACCAGTTGTTCCTCTGTGTGTTCCTCATCAGGTCTGATGAGGGAAAGAGCCTCAAATTTATTCTGTAATTTCAGACTCTCAGAGTGATCCCCTACTCTCCTCCTCCTTTGAGTCACATTCCTCCAAACATCTCCCTCCTGAGTTAGTGGAGGGCCTTCTCCCTCAGAACTGTGCCCTGTCTTTTCTTTGTCCAGCATAGTCTGCTCCGCTCTGTCCAAGAACAGCTCAAGCTCCTTAATTTGTTGATGGTTAGATATGCGGGCCTCTAGCTGCTGGACCTTCTCTTCTAGTAGTGCAACCAGCTTGCACTTGCTGCAAGTGTAGTTCTCCATATGCTTTGGCAAGAACACAAACATGGCACAAGTATTGCAAGTAACTACAGCTGTTCCCTCAGAATCCATTTTAACAAGTGCAGTATTCTGGGCCTCAAAAATGTACACGTTTAGTACCTTTCTACCTAGTAAGACTATATTCTTCCTTTGTTCCTAGTTTGAAATCTCATGCGCTGTTAGGCGTGCGGGCCTCTAAAGCAGCTCTACTCCAACTGCAAAACTTAACAGTGCTCACTTCATTTGTTTGGCTCTCCTCAGCAGCAGCTCTGCTTAAGAGCACATGCAGAATCAAAAGGGCTGACCCTGAAAGAGCTCAGAGCTTTTAAAGGCTAGTGTGGCTCTGCCCCTATGAGTCACAGTTCAGGGAAGGGCCTGGTGTGGCTCTGCCCCCTATTTCTGGAAGCTTCTAACTGCTTCCTCTGTTTGAACAGAGGTGGCTCTCAGCAGTTTAAATTATCAATTTAAATTAGTGGAGGCCTCTAAAGCAGCTCTACTCCAACTGCAAAACTTACCAGTGCTCACTTCCTTTGTTTGGCTCTCCTCAGCAGCAGCTCTGCTTAAGAGCACATCTAAAAGATTTTGAGGAAATAACTGGATTGAGGATAAATTGGGACAAGTCTGAAATGATTGTGTGTAATATAGATAAGGAAGAACAAAAGAAAATTAAGGATAAATATAAAATAGAGGTTAGAAATAGTTTGAAATATTTGGGTATAAATATATCCTACAAATGGATCTCAAGAGGCTTAACTAGGGGGGGGGAGAAATAAAAGATAAAATCTTGCAATATAATAAATTAAAGTTGTCGTGGTTTGGTAGAGTTGCGTTGTGCAAGATGATGTTACTTCCAAAGCTGAACTTCTTGTTTGATACTTTGCCGATTCAATTAAAAGAAAAAGAAATTAAAGAATTCTAAAATATGTTTAATGTTTATTGTAATGGTGGAATCAGAGCCAGAATTAATAAACGTTTGTGATATTCATCTCAAAAAGAAGGTGGGTTGGGTATACCAAATCTCAAGAACTACTATAGATCATTCCAGATTAAAAACATAGTTAAGATTTTGAGGAAGGAAAACTTAATATGGGAGGACCTTGAGATGAAGGAATTAAATCATATAGGTAAGGCGGCTTTTTTGGGCAGAGAAGGGACTAAATTGATGTTAAAAACAAAATGATGAAGGTATATTGGATACATGGGAAAAGGTTAAAAAAGACTTGGTTCCCAATATTTCTCCGATTGTAGAATTAGAGTATTTTTAAAAAATTCCAATAAAAATAGATAGCAAAATGAAGGAAATTCTGGATAAAAATAATATTTTCTGGATAAAAATAATATTATCCTGCTGAAGGACTGGTTAAACATCTGTAAGGATAATCAGAAAGAAAATATTTTCTCACAGCTGAAATTGAATTGGTTTCAAATAATATTACTAAATAAGTGGAATAGTAACTACCTGGAAAGTGTAAGAATGGAAAGAGATAAGACAGATTTTGAGGTAATATTACTTAGAAATAGAAAAGGAGAAATGGATATTAAGGGATTGGTAAGTAAAATTTATAAATTTTTAAATAAAGAGACTAATTCACAAGAAACTTTGAGGAAAATATGGGAGCAAGACCTTAATGTCAGTATCACAGAATTGGATTGGAAAAATAAGTGGGGGGAAAGGATTATGAGAACAATGTCAGTCAAAGTAAAAGAACATAATTTTAAAATGCTTTGGAGATGGTATCTGACCCCAGTTTGATTACATCAGATAGATAAAAACAAAAGCCCAATGTGCTGGAGGTGCCAAAATAATTTGAGAATATATGAACATATGTGGTGGAGTTGCAAGGTGGTAAATGAATTTTGGGCAAAAATAGAAAATGAGATTTCTAGAATTTTTGGGGAAAATATAAAACTGGGGCCAGCCATAGCCTTGCTGACTGTCACAGAACATATGAGTCTAGGAAAGGATAAAAAAGAGTTGCTTTCAATATGCTTGACAACAGGAAGACAAAGTATAGTGAGAAAGTGGAAGAGTGATCAGACATTAAGGATAGAAGATTGGTACAGGGAAATGTGGGAGTTAGCTTTGAACGACAAATTAACATGGGAACTGAACATAAAAAGGGTATAGTAAAAGAGAATAGATTTTGGCAAATTTTGGCATTTATTTGTGGAGTTTGCTGGTGAGGGGGGTGACCAAAGCAAGCCAGTACAGGAACATTATAGTTTTTGGAAATAGTGATGAATAAAGGACACCGCATTCTCTAGGGAAATGTATAGTCACATATGTTGTAATGGTAATTTCTGCTTTGAATATTTTGAAAGGAGAGTTAATATAAAGATAAATAAGATAAGGTAGATTGAAATTAGGTGGTTTATTCACTCATTATTCTGTTGATAATTATTATTGAGCTAAGAGGACATGAATTGTGGAATATGGTAATTTAAAACTTTCTACCATTATCCTTATATTTTCAGTATATATGGCTATCCTATATTCATATTTTTCTATCCTCTTGTTTCATTTTTGTACTGTATGAGCACTTTTTTTCCTTCTTTTATAAGCATTTTGTATTTTGTATTACTTTTAAAATTTAATAAAAAAATTAGAAAAAGAAAAAGAAAAAAGAAAAGGATTTTATTTCACTGTGCACCAAGATATCAATGAATAAAATACCTACTCACAGGACCACCTTTCTAATCATGAAGGATCGGGTCCCAAACAATTTGGGACCAGGGATATTTATATGTAAAGAATAAGGGGACACGAAGAGGGGCTAGCTGCAGCTTATCACGTGGGTCAGGGGAATCATGCAAAGGGAAGTTACACCATACAATCAAGCATTTATCACCAACAATAAAGGATACAAAACATCTTAATATTTGAACAATTACATAAGCAAACACAAGCATAATCCATATAATGTATGCAAATCCATATAACATATTCACATTTGAGGTCAAGAGTTCATGAAGTTTAACAAGATGACAAGTCCATATTGACTTTCCAAAGGTCCCCCAAGGGCCTCTTTGCAAATATCCTGTGGCAGGTGAGTTTCCTGCTAGCCATGCCCCATGGGCATGGCAAGAAATGTCATCCTATTGCTATCAGGCAACAGCCATTGTCTCTGTGAAGAAACGGCAAGTGTCCTTCATCTGGAATTCATTTTGGGGTTGATTGGATTGTCCCAGAGTCCTTGATTAGTCCATGGTTACCTTGATCTGGCTGGAGGGCCCACAACATTCCTGGCAAGTTTGTCAGATTGTTGCTATTGCCTCGCCAAGACGGTAATGTATTCTAAATTCCATAGGCACACCAGTTCATTCCTGAACTTAAAACATAATCTAGAAGCGTTAAAATACATAGCACCATTATGTGCTCAACGTTCACACGGCAGACATGTTGAGAAGTGCTGCAGTGTTGTTGTTGTTTTGCTTTCTGATATGTTGAGAAGTAAGTTCTTCCTTTTTGAAACCAAATAAAACAAATCTGGACTTTCTACATGGTTTCTGTGATGAGATATGTATTTTTGAATCATTATTTCTATTTTGCTACTTTCCCATCTTCCGCTTTCACTGGCTGATCTTGCTGGCATATTTGACCATAATTGGGTAATGGAAGCTTTCCTCCCATGTATTATGCTAAATTTGTTTGAAGTAGCAGGCAGTTACTTTGCTGCTTACAACAGTCACCACTGGGGGAGCTCTAATACCGAGACGCATATCTACCTCTGAGTCCCATGAACCCAGGTAACTTTCAGGGAGGCCCTGGCCATGTATTTCTATGGGGCAAAGTGGAGATTGCATCTCCGCGTTGCTGGGAGCCTGGGTCAGGGGGTTTGGTGACACATGTATGCTTGTGTTTGTGTGAATGTATGTGTGTGTGTGCTCCTTATACAACCTTTATTGTGAGGGGGCAGGACAGCCAATGGTTAGAGTGGGGAAATCCTTATTAATACCAAATAAAGGAAACAAAGTTTCATTATTTCACCTTTCACAACTTTGATGGCATTTCAGAAATTTTTGAAACCCTTTTTTTTGTTCCATGAAGCCTTCCTGTCTTAATACGCTAATAGCTGATGGACTGACCCTTGATTGTTTGATAGACTGTCATGTGCTGTAATATGAGATTGATTGGGTACTTGTTCTAACTGTTTTAATGATGATGCTGACATTTGGGAGGCATGTTTTAAAAATCTGTTGATCTGTTGATTTATTTTATATGTTTTATGATGTTTTGTTATATGATTGTTTGTATGTTTATTGTTTGTAAACCACTCAGAGCGGTGTATTACAAGTTGGGTGGCAAGTAAGTAAGTAAGTAAAGGTACCCTAGTTTCCACACCTGCCATATGAGCATAACCTTATTCTGTGTCTTACAGGGCTGCTGGAAGGTTCTATTTTGAAAATGAAGGGTGAATCATCTTGAAGGATTTCTTTTGCATTTCATGGATCCCTGGCTTTCTAATATGCCATTATGCACAGAGACACATTGGTGCAAATGAAGCCGGATTCAGCTGGTATCATGTTTTCAATTTCCGTTGTGCTAGCATGTACAGTGCCCCCTGCCCCCCATGAGAATAAATGGCATCTATTCATTTACAGGGGCTGTGATGGTTTAATGCACGAGACGGCAACCTATGGCCCGTGAGCTGGATCTGGCCCATAGCACCAAATCATCCAGCCCACACCCTTGTTCCAGCCACCACCACTGCTGCCACCGCCACCGTGGACCAGTGATGCACTGCAAAAAAATTTACTGGCTACTCTGTGGGCTGGTCAAATCTGTGGGCGGGGTCAAATCTGTGGGTGTGTCCAAACATCCTGCATTATGGGCTATGGATATGGGTATGTCCAACCAAGTGGGTGTGGCCTGGGGGAATTTCCGCTACCGGTTCTGCAGAACCTGACAGAACCTACTGCAGTGCATCACCGCCGTAGATGCATTTATGACAGCCACAGATTCATTTATGATAGCCGCAGATGCATTTATGACAGCCGCAGATGCATTTACAGCAGGGGGGGGCCACCAGTCTGGCCCCTCCACTGTCTGAGAGAGCATGACCCATCTCCAGACCTAAAAAGGTTGCCGACCCCTGGTTTAGTGGTTAAGACGCTGATCTTGACAACTGGAAGGTCAGCAGGTCATCAGTTTGAGACCCAAGTATTACACAACGGAGTGAGTTCCCATCCTCTGCCCCAGCTCCTGCCAACCTACAGTTCGAAATCAACTTGGGAAGTATTCAATTTTCCAATAACCTGAAGCAGTTCATAAGCCACTTGAAGATATCAAAAATTTACCCTGGAAAGAGCCTTTGATAAATGCAAGGAATGCACTGGAATGGATTAAACTACAGCCCACCAATCTATGGCAAAATAGTACAGTAAACCCCTGAATTACATAAAAAGTCAATTCCATAGCCTTTTACGTAAATTGGTTTTTTACATAAATTGAAGCAAACACATAGGAAAATGAATATTTACATAAATTAAAGCAAACCCATAGGAAAAATGAAATTTTTATGTAAATTAAAGCAAACTTGTAGGAAATCATGTTATATAAATCGGGACATTTACGTAAATCGGAACACCATTTTAGCGAAAAATCCTCCAGGCAGACCAAAGTGAAACAAAATATATTATATAAGTTTCAGTATGTATCTTAACACATTATTTTGATAGAAAGACATCATTATATATCAGCACAGGAGAGTATTGGAATACCTGACACTTGACTAATTTTTTTAAAGGCAAAATTTTAATTCATCAGCAAAAACAGAAAAATAACCTTTCCCCCCTCAAATAGGGGAGAAAATAACAATGATCTCTACTTGAGGAACCATCATAGCTTTGAAAGTGTAATACAGTAATTTGCCTTTAATTCAGATTGTTATAAGTTACGGGCTTTGTTTGCCTCTAGATCAGTAATTCTCAACCTTTTTAAGCCAGAGGCCAGTTCACGCTCCCTCAGACAGCTTTGGGGGCCAGACAGCCATTTTGCACTTCTTCCACCACACGACACTTCCTGGTGTGGTGGAGGCAGGGGGGGGCACATGAAATGGCGCCACAGGCTGCATCGGTCCTGCGGGCTGCAGGTTGAGAATTCCTGCTCTAGATCTTTGTTTACGGTCATATTCTAACACTAGCACTGACCAACAAACAGATTCCTAAGTGAGCTTTGCAAACAGAAATACGCAAGCGAGCGAAGGCAGGATTGTTTGTGGAATAAATTATCTTCAGTCAGCACAGTTATCAAGATTCGAGACCCAAGTGCTGCGCAATGAAGTGAGTGCCCATATTCTGTCCCAGTTCCTGTCAAATAAGAAGTTTGAAAGCAAGAAATTGCAAGTAGATAATTAGGTACCACTTCAACGAAAAAGGTGACAGCATTCTGTGCCCTCTGGCGACTAAGTCATACCTGCAACATGACCATAGAGCTGGCATCAGATGCAGAGAGTGTTGGCTCTTTGGTTGTAAACAGAGATGAGTACTGTCCCTTAGAGTCAGACGTAACTAGCTTTCAAGCAAGGGAGACACATACAAAGTTCAAAAGCAAGAAATTGCAAGTAGGGGGGGCACATGAAATGGCGCCACAGGCTACATCGGTCCTGTGGGCTGCAGGTTGAGAATTCCTGCTCTAGATCTTTGGTACCACTTCGTTGGGAATGTAACTGCATTCCATGCACTCTGGTGTCTAGTCATGCCTGCCACATGTCCACAGAAATGTCTGCAGATGCAGACAGCACTGGCTCTTTAGCTATAAACAGAGATGAACACTGAACCCGAGAGTCATATACAACCGACTTTCAAGCAAGGGTGACTTAGAACGAAAGAAAATCCTCCTTAGGATGGTTTGAGAGTGGGTAGGGTGGGCTAGGCTGGAAGCTGGTCCTGAAAAAGAGTTTTCTTCTGCATTCCTTTAAAGGAGTTCTTCCTTCCATATAAATGAATGTTGATAAATTACAAATATGGAAGAGTTCTCCATTTAGCATAGATAATATTTACCTGATTGGCTAAACACAGGATCTTATCTTCAGAGTAATGAAGTTTACAAGTATTTGCATAATATTTTTTTTCAAGGAGTGGGCTTTCCAAAAGGTTAATTGCCACACATTCTGGATTTAAATAAGAAACGTGCTATGATATAAAAGCAGATTCTACTCTGGAAAAGTTTAGACAGCAAGGGGTGCCTTCAACTTTCAACAAGCACTTCCCAGGTATCCAGCCAACTGGACTAAATGAAACGGGAAGGTACTAAATCCCAACTACCTTGGCAATAGCTGCTTCTGGCTAGCACATCATTGAATGTTTGGGCTGGCAGTGGATGCCATTTCCTAATCATAGTCCTAATCCTTAAAGCACAGTTCCTCCGTACCCACGGTGGGAAGGAGATTGCTGTAATTTTCTGCTGTTCCAACCTCTCCCCCGCCCCCCCCTTTGGCAGTCGACCCTCCTGGCAGATACCTGTGCCAAGATTTGGGCTGTGGCAAGAAGTGGATTAAACTCAGGGTGAAACTGGCTTTGAAATTGCATCTGGAGAGTTTAGGGGTTGTTTGGAAGGTTTATTCTCCCCCCCCCCACTTCCTTGTTTTGTTCAAACCAGTTTGAGTTCTGATTTAACATCACACAACATGAGTTTAAAAGAGTGTGGAAACGACCATACACAGACTGCCAAAACTATAGATTCTTTCTCTTTCTCAGTCTCTCTCTCTCTCTGTAGGGACTTTCATCTGTGCTTATTTACATAATTCCTAGATGCAGTACCTGATACTGGGAGAACTAACTGAGTGTGTTTAAAACAAAAGGCAAAAATGAAAAAGTGGATGATATCCAAGCATAACATCAGATGCTGGCTTAAGAGGAAAGCATCCAAGCTCCAACTTCCTGTGAGAAGGTTGGTTCCAAAATTCAGTCCAACCTCTGAGGCCATTTTACTTTTAAAAAGATACCACTCCAGACTGGACACTATACCAGTTTCCCTTTCCAACCTGGAGAAGGCAATTGGGATTATGGCCACCACCAGTCTGCTCAGGGTGGATAAGAGGATGGAAACAATGACAGGCCACATAGAGATAACAACGGGATTGGAAAGTGTCAGAGGAAATCTCAAGGAAAGAACTGGCATTCAGAAAAGACCTGCATGCAGTGAAGTTGTGTGGCAACACGGCTTTCTCAAAATAGCTCTTGAATATGAAGTGAGTTAATATTCGCAAGCAGGGAGGAAGTGTGTGGTTCTCAAATTTCTGCCTATTTTTTTTTCTTGGAAATTAACGACTGATGAGCAGAAATGGGCCAATATTTGCTTTTGTGGTGGCTAAAAGAGGTTGAGAGACAATATAGGATAAACATTCACTTGCAGATTTATTTATTTATTATATTTATATCCTGTCCATCTGGAATATTCTCCCACTCTGGCCGATGTACAACAGGTTAAAAGATTTTTACAAATAACAATATGAAATAAAAGGTAATATAATACACAAACTCAATAAACATTAAACAAAATTTAATTTAATAGTCATATTTATATATGCCGCTCACTCAGGCAGAACCCAACTCAGGGCGGCATTACAACAAGTTCTAAAAACACATAAAAACACTTTAAATGCCCCATATCCCACCCACTTTTAAAAAAAACCATATCCCACCCACCCATCCCACCCACTATAAAAAGAAGAAGAGAGAGTTCTTAATTCTTTACATAAGCCAGCAGGCGGGGACCGTGTTCCCATTCGGGCCCCACACCTGCCCTGCCAGCCAGGTCTTCAATCCTTTCCTGAAGGGCAGCAATTCTCTTTGAAGTCTTAGATCTGTTGGCAGGAGGTTCCAGAGAGTTGGTGCGGACACGGAGAAGGCCCTCCTTCGGGTGCTGGACAGATGTGCACCCCTAACTGATGGCACCATTAGAGAGCCCCTCCGGTCCGCTCTGGTTGGTGTTAATTGAATCAAGGGTTGCACAATACTTCAACATTTGAGGGTGTGGCATAAGACAATGACTTTTTACAGATTTTTTCTTTACATACCAGGACAATTTTTTTAAAAAAAAATCTATACACCTGGTAATCCCAGCTATAACAAATCCATTGAATCAGCTGCTGAATAGTATGTTAAAACATACAATATGTAGACCTCACCTTCGGATAGAGTTGCAGCCACCGCCGAAATCTCATCTGATTCCAGAGCCAGAATCATATTTGCTTACATAGTTACATAAGGGCAATTACATAAATGCTTCTTTCCTTCTGGCAGGCTCTCTTTCATGTGCCCATTTTCATAGTGATTGTGAAGTGGTGCACAACCAATTTTGTGCCTGACTGCACAAAGGAAAGCCTGCAGTAATGATTGGTGTTTCACCCACAATTTTTATACAATTGGATTTAGGCTGGTTGGTCTACCCTTGCTGGAACCAGCAGCTGGATTTGGAACTGTGTATAGATTTATTTCTTCCTAGCATATGTACCTGACTTCGCCCAGGTTAAAAATGCATATATTCCACTCCCACCCAATGAACTAGCTTTCTCTCTTCTGACCAATCCCCAAAATCCCCCCCCATAACTCCTCCCCCCCCCGCCATGGTCTTATTCAGTTTGTACCAGATTAACAGAAAAGTCCAGCAAATGTTTATGATCTGGCATTATTAAAACCAATTGGCCAACAGTTGCTTTGATGCCGGGGTTTTTTGAGCTAATTTCATATGAATTTGATCCCCTGGTGATATCTTTCACCTTGTTCCTCACGGGTGTCTCCTAAATTTTCGGGAAAACAGTCTAAGTGGTTGTGTAAATATTGCACCTTAATACTCATGTTACACCCAAGGGATTTGAAATTGTTAAGCATCTTGTTTACCAGTTCAACATAGTTTTCAGCTTTGCGTTTGCCTAGAAAATTTCCGAAAACTGCAACAAATGAAGTCCAGGCTTTTCGCTCAGCCTCATTCATCGAATGACAATAGGGCAAATATACAGGAACCAATCCTTGTATATGTGATTTACAACTGCACAAAATGGAGTTAGAACTGCACATTTTGTGCAGAACTGCATGTTAAAAAACACTGATCTAAAAAAGTAGAGCGGATAAAGAAAAACTGATTTCATATTTGGATTCAGCGACCCAAATATAGCTAAAATCAGTTCTAAAATCCTAGGCACCAACAATTTTTTTTCCTTTTAGGCCTGTGTTATGAATGGTCCTAATTGGGCTTTGGGGAAAACAATATTGCGGTGTAACCAGTAATTTAAGTTAGGTAATGAGCAGGACCTGTTCAAATTTTTGTTTTTCTAGTTTTCTTATTGTTTTCAGCATATCAGAGAGTAAACAAAACAAAAAGACAAAAAATGTCATGGCACTTTAAAGACTAACTGCTGTATTTTAATGTTATCTTTTGTGGATCAAGTCCACTTCATCAGAGATTATTTGGAATAAAGAAGCAGACAGACAGATGGACAGGCAGAGATGAAAGGTTCTTGGAGGAACCAATTTTGAGATATAACCATCGCAGTTCTTTTAATTTAAGAAATCAGTAGGTTTGGTACTAGATTTTCTGTTACTTGCTTCCATCATTTAAGATATCTTTTGGGACCAACCAACCTCCAAGGCTGTGAGAGAAAAATAACCAGCCAAGTCACTTAAGTTGGGAAATCACCAGTATTTCATTTTCTAGCTTTTGATAATTTAATGTTTCTAAGCTTTTGATAATTCAGAGATATTTCAGAACAAACAATTTTGCAGTAGCATTTCTACCTTTGTAGTAGGCCTACCTTCATTATACACGTAGGTGTTTTAATGTGTTGGCAAAAGAAATGGGGGGAAAGCAAAGAAAAGAAAAATGAAATATTTTGCAGCACTTCAAAGAGCAAAAGATTTATTTCAGCATGAATTGGCATGGCTCAAAACAAGTTGTCTTTTGCTATTTTTAGTCTTTGTTTCTTTACTTATATGATTTTTGTACAATAAAAATATTTTTTTAAAAACAGTATGTGCTGGCTTTACAAAGGTTCTGGTTCCCTCTTCTAAAACTAATGACATTAAATGTTCATAAAATGAAATCCTGGCTTATATTAGCTTGGAACTCAGCCATATTACTCCTCAAGCCAAAGGAAAGAATAAAAAAAACTTACTTATTCACCTCAGTGGGCACACAAAGTAAATTGACCATCTCACAAATGCTCAAACATTTTCCTTCACACCAACTCAAATTCATTCTATCACCCATTTCCACCACCACCCGTGCTTTTCTTCAACCTTGTATACCAAAAGCAACACTTCAGTAAAAGCAACGTGAAAAAGAACCTTTTTCTGCTGCTGCCATATCTGAATCCGAATATAGGCAATCCTCATAGCGATCAGCCATGAAAACTGTCCTGAGAATATAATACAGTGGCTTTCCATCCTTCCGCATAACAGTGTGACACCCGTACCATTGATCCAGTTCTGTGAGTCACTTTCTGGTCCTCAGCCTTTTTGGCACGCAAAGTCCTCCTCAGCTCCAGGCCAGTATTGTTGAAGCTGCTGCGCTCCAGCAAGATGGAGTCAAGTGGGATTTAATCCACTCAGGGACCATCATCCTTCCCCTGTGAACTTAGGCATCCAAGGCTGTTAGTCCTCATGGTTGTCAGGTTAGTTAACCACTGCCTGACAGCATTGAGTTGCTGGCATTATGGTCTAATCTATTACCATAGCAGGATAACCTGGCCAGACTGGTAAAAAAGAAGATGAAAGTGCACTGAAAGTGAATCTGCATAAAAACAGAGAGGCAGGTATAACAACCCACTGAAAAAAAGAGGACAAACTGCAATATTTTTCACTTCTTCATGAGAGAAAAACATTCCAACTTTTGATTGATTGATTGATTGATTGACTGACTGACTGACTGACTGGCTGACTGACTGACTGACTGATTGATTGATTGATTCAATTTGTATGCCGCCCACTCAGCATACGCTGACTCAGGGCGGCTCACAATAATCACAACATAAATCAGCAATGTACAAAGTAAATACACCATAATACAAGAAATATAAATAATACAATATAACCAGTACAATCAATAAAGCTAACACAAGCACACACAAAAAATGCAATACAGTGATACCTCATACAACGTCCAAACTTGGTTCCACAAGTTTGGACTTTATACGGATTTGGACTTTCTATGAGGCATGCAAATTCCTAGATGTGATGCCTCATACAACATCATTTCCATAGAGATACATTGTACTGTAACAGCACAGACTTCAAGGCAAAGTCAAGGAAACAGACAGGAAACTGACAGAACTTTAAGAAAGCATTGTCTAAAGGCTAAAAACATTACAAAAACATGTCAAAAAACCCTGATTGTCCAAGAACCTGAAGAATGCTGCAAAAATCCCAGGAATGCTTCTAAAAATTCTGATGAAAAATTCAAAATAAAATTCCAAAATCACGCTCAAAACCACTCCTAAACACTCTTTGCATTGTGCAAAACCCACAAGAGCAATGCACACATGTATCCTGTCTTTTATACTGCCCAGGCACAATGCAACCTGGGAAAACCCCCAATGCCTCATACAAAGTTGCAGTGACTTTGTATGAGGTAACTTTTTTCAAGAAATTAGGCGATGTTGTATGAATACAATGTTGTATGAAGCGGACTTTGTATGAGGTATTACTGTACAGTAAATTCCACAATGATATAATATACAAAATTTGATTACCCCACAACAATACAGCAACAAAACATATAAAAAACAATGTATCCAGTTATACAAACATTTAAACCCAGCCGCTGCCCCCCTCCACTAAATCCACTCCCTCCAGGCCAGCAAGCCAAGGGGGAAAAATCAAAATTAACTTTTCACTTTTTTCAATAAGAACATTTAAAAAAACCTAACAAAAGCAAAAAAACCACCTGTGATTTTTGTGCAAAAAAACTTTTATTGAATTTTGCATTAAGAACCTAGAATTTAACGTGTTCTGCACCAAAAATAAGGTTTTCTGCCAAAAAAAGGGGGGGCAAGGTTTTTTTAAACACAAGCAAGTAAATCAACCAACCAATTTACCAACCAATTTCACATGATTTGTGAAGAAAGAAATGTTAGAATGGGGCAAAAGATACAAAAATCCTTGCAGTTTCACCCAGTGAGAGGAAAGCATTTGATATTTTAAGCTCTCACCTGTGAAAACAAAAACAGCAATGCTTTACCTCTCTAGTCCCTTATCGGTTTACTGTCCAGGTGCTCACTGTACCTTGGCAATAGCATGTCCCCTAGTCTCACCTTAACTCCAACTAAAAAGATGGTATTCAAACACTTTTAAAAAGAATAAATACATATAAAAACCACATTTTGCTAAAAAATAATAATACAATCATATAAACCCTCCTTAAAGTAAAATCACTAAACTAAAACAAAATGCATTTAAAAGAATTAAAACCAATAAAGGATACAGGGTAGGCATTTGCCAGTCTAAAAAGATGTGTTTTTATTCCCTTCTTCAAGGGAGAGTGGAAACAGATGACAAGTAGGATAGTGCATTGGATGTCCTATAGCTGTGATGGTGAACCTTGGCACTCCAGGTGTTCTTTGACTTCGATTCTCAGAAGCCCAAGTCTCTGTAAATACACTCAAATGAGTTTATTGTGTGTACATGTAATAAACCCATTCCTGTGGATTTACAGGGACTTGGGCTTCTGGGAATTGACATTCAAGAACACCTGAAGTGCCAAGGTTCACCATCATGGTCCTACAGTATATGGCCCTCTCTCAAGTAATTGTTAGGTGGATTTCTGGAGCTGTTGGTGTTTTTAAGAGGGTCCCCCTTGAAGATGAGGCTGGGTAGGCTGAAAACAAGACAAGAGGTTCCTCAGAGAAGCAGGGCTCAAGCCATTTAGAGCTTTGAAGATTGACCATCAGCTTGAACTGAGCCCAATAAGCAATTGGCAACCAAGACGGGTCTTTTGATATTGCAACCATTTGATGATAAATATTGTGCATCAGTCAGCAGTCTAACTGTGACCAATTGAAGATCCCAGAACTTCTGCAAGGTCAGAGTACATTGCAGTAGTCAAGACATAATGTAACTAACACATGGATGACTGTAGATAACAAGGTGAATAACATGGACCCCTTCTAGAGGAGGTCCGATCACTGTTCCCAAAAGTATAGAACATAGCAACATCTCTATATAAAGCATCATGCTTTTCTGAAGCCTTGAGTAAATCCACTTCCATTCTTCAAATTTTGGTATGAATCCTCCCTTACACAATGAAATATTTTTGCTGCCATTTCCACTGAGAACAGAGGTATCCTTTCATTTCACAGGGTTTCCACATTTCCTTTGCTCTGCACCTGCAGAAAGAAAGGCAGGGTTTTGCTGATTTTCACTGGAAAAATTAACTATCTTTCTTTTGTTTCACCTAAAGAACAGCATATCTCTCCTAGTGAACATATTATGATAGGCTATATATGTCAGTAGTAATAAAGAAAAATGACATCGTGAATCTAGAGAGAAGAATACTAGGAACCGTCCATCATATCAGCAGCTTTCTGTCATGCCCTAATAGGATCATACAAGTAATTTTGTTTTCACTAATAGGATACAATGAATAATATAATCATATTAGGAAGTTTTAAAATTACATCAGGAGAAGGATGAGGATCTGAATGACATGATAGAAATACAAGGGTTTTTTTTAATAGCAGAAAGAACTGTATACGCTCACTTTTAAAAATAGATATTTTTGGACCTAATTCCATTAGTTATTCGCAACACATTAGTCATAGAGATATTACTGTCCGCACAAGGGTATTTGATGCACTGCTTCTAGTTATTCAAGAATAGCAGACATCTTTATCATTTCAGAACGAGCGTGTTCAATGATAAGGATGTGTCTTCTCTGCTCTGATATGGCTCTTCCATAATTTTAGCGTTAGTCCTCCAGCTTGCCCATCTCAGAAGGCACAGCTGACTGTTACAATATGTTTTCAGTAGGACCAGAAAGCAAAATGCAGCAGCTATTCCAGGCCTGCAACTACTACTCAGGCATCGGCTACCCAATGCTAAATTGTATTCCTTCCCACCCTGACACATGGATCTAGGAATCTGAGGGTAGGCAGACAGCAGCATTTTGCTTTGGAAACCAAATATGTATGCCTCTTCCAATGTATGCCTCTTCCAATGTTACATGAACCATTGTGCTCATCAGAATTGTATCAAGAGCCAAAAGCCTTCATATGAGCATCTACAACTCACACTGAGCTATTTAGCATAGCTTTTATAAGATAGGGAAATATGGTCTTTCATATATACGACAGCATTGTCATCTTTCATAGCTAGCTGATCTATTTGAGACTAACAGGAAATGCAGGGAATCAGGTTACTTTGGAAGGTAGTGAGAACTCCAACACTGGAGGTGTTCTAGAGAAACGTTGACAGCCATCTGTCAGATCTGCTTTGATTTTTAATTCCTACACCTGGCAGGGGGTGGACTCAATGGGCTCATAGGCCACTTCCAACTCAATTAGTCTATGATTTTATATGATTTTGTGATTCAAGTGGAGCACAGATTGTAGGCTGATACTGTCAGTCAAATTGGTCATCTAATGAAGTTGATTGATGGACACTGAAGACAATAGAAGAGAAATAGTTTTTTTTTCCAGACATAGCATGGAAGTTGTTATCAGTGCATGGAATTCATTGCAACATGTGCTGCTAGCTGAGGTATTCTGGGAGTTGTCACCTTCAGAAGGTCATATTTTCCATCTCAACTCTGAACCTCTCTCCCATTCCCCAAAGTTTGATGAATAGTTCTGAAACTCTTCATCAACCTTCTTCACAATTTTATTACCTTTGAGTTGGCCTAATAAAAATATTACCTCAAGGATGGTTTTTGACGTTTAATGCATTAAGTTAGGCATGACAAGTTGCATGATTTGATACAAAACAGAGAATGCCCGTGCTGATTTTTTCATCTGTGCAAATTAGCCAACACGATTTACACAAATTTTCTTACTCTGGCAGCAGATGAAGGAGGAGTGAAAATCACTCAACACGTGTAGATGACACCATTTTGCTGACAAAAAGCTTGAAATGACTTTTAGAAAGTGCGAAAGAAGATGAAATTGTGATCAAGGGAGAACTACACAACTTTAAACACTGAAGAAATTGGAACAGTAAAATTTTTATACACCTTTGTTCAATCTTCTATCTAATTGGAGACTGTAGCAAAGAAATCAGAATAAGACCGAGATTGAGAAGGGTAGCAATGAAGGAATTAGGAAAGATTATCAAGTGAAAGGGTGTGTCACTGGAGACCAGGACCATCCAGACTCTTTTATTTACATTCACTATGTACAAGTGTAAAACCTGGCAGGAAAATAATTTGATTCCTGTCAACTATGGTGCTAAAGGAGAGCTTTGTGGATGCCCTGGACTGCTAGAAAGTCACAGAAATGTGTCCTAGAGCAAATCAAGCCTGAAATATCTTTGGAGACAAATATAACGAAACTAATGAAGACGAAGAAGGTGATCTAAAATGGACTGGGGGAGGGATATAAAATGGACTGCTACTTCACATTTATTTTTAAGAACAGAGCCTGGCAAACACAAAAAATGGACTTTCATTGATGATTTCCCTACCTTTGCATGCCTGAAGAAGTGATAGTGAATCACAAAAGCTCGCAATGACTTTTTTATTTAGTGATCAAAAAAAAAAACGTTATCACCTTCTTCTTCCACATTTGTTTTGTATATGGATTACATGACTGATTTGTTTGTTATAATGAAACTAAAATTGTCATACTTCAGTCACATCATGGGAAAGCAAGCCTTTCTGAAAGAGACAAAATGGTTGGGAAAGGTTGAACCCAACAAGAAACTAGGAAGGCCAATTATGAGTTTGCAAGAGCTGGGCAAACTCTTAAGAACAGGGAGAGCAATAGCAATTCCACATATATACTGCAGTGGCTGAAGTGGCTAAGATGCTGACTGGAAGGCTGGAGGTTGGCAGTTCGATTCCCGAGTCCTGCAGGACGGAATGATCTCCCGTCTTTGTCCCAGCTCCTGCCAACCTAGCAGTTCGAAAGCAAGAAATTGCAAGTAGATAAATAGGGACCACTTCGGTGGGAAGGTAAACAGCGTTCTGTGCACTCCGGTGTCTAGTCATGCCTGCCACATGACCATGGAAACATCTGCAGAACCAGACAGCGCTGGCTCTTTGGCTTTGAAACAGAGATGAGCACTGAACCCTAGAGTCGGATATGACTCGCTTTCGAGCAAGGGAAACCTTTACCTTTACTTTTACCACCCCATAGCACTTATTGCACTATCTGGGCAGTTTACAGGTAATTAGCATCGCGCGCGCGTGTGTGCACGCACGCGCGCGCGCGCACACACACACACACACACACACACACACACACACACACACACACACACACACACACACACACCATGCTGGGTACTCATTTTACCAACCTCAGAAGGATGGAAGACTGAGTCAACCTGGATCCCCGCCAGGATCGAACTCACAATGTTTTGGCTGCAGTACAGCAGTTTAGCCACTGCACCACCAGTTTGAAGATTGTTTATTCATAGAGTCTTGATAAGTTGTGGGGAGGCGGCTTGGCAGCATGTAACAACAACAACAGCAAATGCTGTTCATATTTAATTAGTACAGTACAGTTATGCCCAACTGGTGCACCTGCCATATTAAATTTAAAGTTAAGGAGGCTCGGGGGTGGTGGGGGAGGCAATTCTAATCCCTGTACTCGCAGAGATAAAAAACCAAACTTTAAAAAAAGTTTAATACTCCTAGAATCAAGTTTGTTTGTTTTTAATATATGGGAATACTTTCCCCATTCCAAACATGAAGAGATGTCCAAATTTTAGAAAACTCTCCCCAGCCTCCACTTGTACGTACCACAGTCTACCTATGCTTCAGAGCACCCCCTCTTGAACGTGGTGCTGCCATACTTTCCTAACAACCTTTTGTGATCTTTCCAAAACTTACAGCCTTTTTTCCCTGTGAAAACAAATAAATAGGTAAAACAAAACAGCAACGGATTGTGGCACTGATATTGAGACTGCTGACTACACAAAATGTAATGATTTTCATCAATCTTTGGCAGCTTTGCACAAGACACTAAAGGATCCGGGAACAATACACCTGTCCCTGGGACAGGTATTGGGAATGTAATTACTCAGTCCGCTCTGTTCTACTTCCAGATGCTACACAATGTCTGATAATAAAGATGCATAGCTTTTATGTCATCCATCTGCGTTGCAAAAGGAAACATGGACCGGTGTTTTCCACTGAGTCTTCTTCTGCCAGCATGAAACTGAAGCCTCAGAAACCTTTTGCTGACCTTTTCTCACCTTGTCTGCATCGCTGCTAGTTTGTCATGCAATGTAGGTCAATGCTTAAAAGAAGCAGGAAAATGAAAGGTTTTGTGAACACATCATCCTACAGTCTACCACAGAAAGACCCTACCTGTGATACGAAGTTAATTTTTCTTCGGGTGGGGAAAGCAGCATGCTTGGATGGGGTGGGATGATTATGTAACGATAAACAGATGTGCCCTGTTGTCATTGCTGTCTTTAGCATCTGGCTATGTCATAGCTAAGGTAGGGGGCTGTGGTGGCTCAGTGGTTAAGAAGCTCACCTTGTTAGCTGGAAGGCTGGCAAGTTGGCAGTTCGAGACCCAGGTACTGCGTGATGGAATGAGTGCCCGTTTCCATCCCAGCTCCTGCCAACCTAGCAGTTTGAAAGCAAGAAATTGCAAGTAGATAAATAGGGACCACTTTGGTGGGGAAAAATCTTGGGGACATGAAAGAAGCCTCATTCAAGCGTCCCCTGTGGAGTTTCTCCAGCAAAAATCCTTTCAACCCAGAATAATTTCTGACATGATATTATTATTCCTAAAGTTCCATACAAAGGAATGTTAATCTGGGGAAAGAAAATTGGTTGGTTGGTTGGTTGGTTGGTATGTATGAGTCTGCGGGCATCTGGGGATATGAACTCCCAAAATAAGAATGAAAGAACAATAGACAGACAGGCAGATAATGCCAAGAGTCCAGAGAGGAGAAACCACTGGTTCTAGATGTTTTGGACAACAACTTACACAATGTTTATCATTGGTGTACAGAAAACCCTCACCTAATGACGTTGCTTGGTTCCCTAAGTAGCGTCGCTATAGGGGAAACGCCGTTGTGTGGTTTTCAATGGCAGCTGCACCATCTAGTGGCACAAAACTGTCATTATCCACACAATGACATTTTAAAATGTCACTTATCCGCACAACGATGGTTTTTTTTTTTGTCATTGTATGGAAAGTCACGTGATGAGTGACGATGCGTCGTTAAGTGGAAATGACGCTATTCGAACGCATCGCTAATCGAGGGTCCACTGTACAGGCTGGGGATTCTGGGAATAGTAATCCAAAACATCCAGAGTGCCAAAGATTCACTACTCTCAAAACTGAAATTACCATACAACTCCCATTTCACCATTCTCTAAAATCAACATCTGCTTCAACAAGAAGATGGAATTAAATCATCATATATTGCATTTTGTGGCCCCCTATAATGTAGTTTTTCCACACACCTTTCACCCCACTTCTTACACCCCATAAAGCTCCATACAGAGGACAGAAGCCCATCTGCAACTTAATTTAACATCCAAAGCCTTGGTGGAGGCATTATTTTCCTTTTGTTGTAGTGTTGTAGGTGAGTACATAAATCATGAATTATTGTTGTTGTGTGCTGTCAAGTTGGAGCACATAACAGGTTGGAACACTAAGTGGACATGACCCACGAAAGCTAACATTAAAATACAGGAGTTAGTCTTTAAGGTGCCACAACATTTTTGCCTTGTTTTTTTTTGTTTACTCTCTGATATGCTTGCAGAGACTAACAAGGCTGCCACTTCAAAAATATCTATCTATCTATTATCCTAACAGGGCTTTCACAGTAAATAAGATATTTAAGGAGTGATTTTACCCCACATGCTCAGTGAGTTTAGATGGCAGAGCTGGGAATTGAACCTAGATCTCCTGATTCCTTGACCATCACTCTATCTACGATACCACACCAGGTATCTCATATTATATGTACTTAATAATATCTATTTAGAGTCAACAAACAGCTGGATTTTAAATAGTCTAAACCAGAGCTTGAAAAAATTACTGTAACGAATTACAATTCCCTAAAACTCCCAATAGGAACTGTAATTCAAGAAAATACTTTTTCCAGGCTCTATGGTTGAAGGGTGACTGCTTCACCCTTTAATTAGCCATCGTTAATTAAATATACCATGACCAAATGAACACAGCATCCACATTGTCTATTCAGGTGTTAACAATCCATATGTACCTACCAAGGATAGTGGCACATGTTCCAGCATCATTTCCATTTTAATGCCCACCTACACATGAAGCTGTTGAAGCTGGCTAAATAGCTCAGTGGTTTAGGTCTCTGGCTGCAGAGCTACAGGATGGGGGTTGAATTCCCCACCATGCCTCCTGGAAAGATAGCCAGCCTGCGTAATAATGGGCAAGCTGCATTATCCCAGAGTAGCCCCATAGGAAAGGAATCTGTGTGATCTCTACCTAGAAAACCCTGAAAAGGGTAACCATAGATCAGAATTGACTTGATGAAAACAAATTATTATTAATTACACATGGAGACCATTGATGTGTTGTCTACTGTCTGTTGACTGTGTCCATGTTGAGCTGGGACTCTGGAAAATCAGGACTGAGACATTCCCATTGCCCTTATTATAAATATGGGAGATACTGTATGGTGTTTCTCTCCACATGTGAAGAAAGTGAGGCCATGCAGTGGAAGACTGTTGTAACTTATCCCTTGGGTTAGAGCTGAAGATGAGCATGATTGATACTTAATGAACACATGCAAAGCCTCTCGCACAGCATTTAGGGCTACAAACTAAGTAAAATAAGATGTTTCTTTTCATAATTTCCCCTCCCTCCCCTAAGCCTTCTCTGATTTCCTGGTGCTCATCTGAACTGCATAATGCTGAGGTATGAGTGTATCCACTAATCTAAACAAATCTTCTTAGGTGAACAACTTTAGTCTGAGCTTCCTACTAGCTTTGTCAGTGGATTACAATTAACATGGAGAGTGAAAATGCAATGTCTGAACACCAAGTTAGCCAAAACATTCCATTTAGGAATGACAAGGTCTTAGACTTCTTCAACCCACTTACTAGAACCAGGATTTCCTCTGCCTCTGTGTGGGAGAGGATTAGTGGAATGAATTACCTTATTTCCCCATAAGATTTGTCTGCCCTTGTGATTTGGATCTCCTAAACTGGTGTAATAATTAAAAATCCTTTTTTTAAAAATCAACATAGTTAAAAATAAAAAATGTAGAAAATAAATAATTATAAGACATGGAGGCTAACAACCCATGTTAGCAAACATAATCTTTAATTTCATGACATATACCCTTTCAAAGAATCTTTGATCTAAAAACTGCAGCAATTCCAGAAGGTTCATATTAGGTGCTTTCATATGTCGAATATGCAACAAAAATATTCAGGATTTCAGGCAATTAGCCCCCAAGGTGGAAGAGAAATTCTGATTACCTGAGAGTTAATATGAATATATGTAATTCATTAACTGTGCTGAGATTAGGGTAGCTATCCCTTTTTGGATAGCAGAATCCAAACTATAAAAATCCACCAATGGGTTTATAGTTTTATTAGGGTGCACACAAAATAGAGGATTTTTAAATTTTTAATTTTTTTGCCTACAGAACTGGAAAGCTTGTATCATTTTATCTGTCTACAGTTGATCTTAATAAAGCTTTTGCCCATTTGTGGACTTTGGATGTTGTTTTACTCCTATGGATCAACACGGATTTTTTCTTGGACTACAGCTCCAATTTGACTATGCTGCTTGCTTGGACAATTCTAACACTAGTGTTACAAAAAGCTAACTTTTCTTATCAGTAGATGTCTGAAACTATTAACAGCTTTGCACAGCTACCTATAGTTGTCCAGACAGATAATTGTGCAAAACAAAAAAATGCACACATTTTGAAATAGAAATCCTGTTGTCTAACATATGTGTATAGTAGTGATGATGTTACCAGTAAGCAGTATAATTTTTGGTAATTAAAAGTTTTCTACTTCTGTCCCACAGCTTTTCCCACTCCTATCTAGTTGCTTTCATCACAAAGAAGTTATGGTAGCTGCAGAAAGGAAGAAGGAAGCCTTTAATTACCCCAAAAATGCTGTTGTAGAATAATGTTACTGATACAGAGACATTTTCAGTAACTGAAGACTTCTTCCTTCTGTCCCATGGTTCATAGTGCTTCCACTTGATGAAAGGGATTGCACAGGATCTGAAGAAGCTTGTGTAAACTCCTGCTCATCAGTGATATCACCACTCTTCCTCAGACGTAAGTTATGCAACAGGATTTCATCCACGAATGTGTGTTGAAGCATTTCCTTTACCTCTCTCCTTCTAACTCACTCCTTGACTCTTTTCCTACCTTAACTTTTTTTCATTTTTGTTTCTGTGTTCCTCTCTTTCTTGTGCCCATAACTTGTAATGCAAAACTATTATTTAATTTAAAGCAACAAGATTTAATTAAAATCCAGCATCAGCAAAAACTACAACATCAATACCAACAACCAGCACACTCTGTGGTGTAATATAAGAACTTTTATGTGGCAAAGGTCTTTGCAACAAAAAGATTTTTTTTGTTGTTTAAAAGGGAAATGATCAAACAATTTTAGCAGTTCAAAGTAAGCATGAAGCGCTAAAGTAGCAATGCAATCATGAGAAAGGGAATCGGAGATTTCTCCAAGCTGTCAAGTACATTTTTACTGGATGATTAATTGGCGATACTCTGGCCAGCCCTCGGGTCCTGCTAAAGGCTGTGCCCCGTGACATACATCTGCCACAGTGAGACGGATTGTGGAAAAGGGATGTCTTCAGTCTCCCCTCCTCTGACTTATATGTTCCCTCTCTCTCTCTCTCTCTCTTTTTGCAGCTGTTTAATTGCTTTGACAAAAATCTTATTTATTTAAAACAGAAACCTGGACTTCTCTCAACTGGAGAGGGTGCATTGAAATGAATCCCTTGCTTTCAGACCCTTGCAGAAATGACACTTATTGAGTTGCTTGAAAATATAGAATCAGTGAAAGAAACTCGTGATTTCTCATCTACTTCTGTGTAGCCTTCCACCCAACCCTACTAATAATAATTTCGTGTCAGAAATTATTCTGGGTTGAAAGGGTTTTTGCTGGAGAAAATGAGACTTAAATGTCCTTAAGTTGAGCTGGACTTTGGACTGGAATTCTTTCCTGCCTGATGGGAATATTATGCACTATTCACTCTTAGTGAATACAAGGATTAACTGTGTTTGCTATCAAAGCCCATCAACACACACACACACACACACATGGACTTTGGAGCACATATTTGAATTTTAAAATTACAACACATAGCAGGAATATATTTGCAGTTTAGATCTGTTTTGTAAATTGCAGATTTTTTTTTTAGTTTGCACGTCTGTGGGACTGGGCAAAACATATGCATATCATCTGTGTTCCTGTTCAAGTAACCAAAAAAACCTTGGAGGAAGCTGAAGTGCATCCTAGATGGATGAAGGCAGGGGGGAGACAGAAAAGCAAGATTTTTCTCCTGTTTGTCAGCCTGGACTAGTTTCACTGGGACTGCAGTGGCTTGGTGGTTAAGACGCTGAGTTTGGAGACTGGAAGGCTGGGTTTCGATACCTGAGTGCTGCACGGCGGATCTTGGGGTCATGAAAGGAGACTCATTTGGGCATCCTCTGAGAGGAGTTTCTCTAGCAAAAATCCTTTCAACCCAGAGTAATTTCTGACACAAAATTTATTTTACTGGGACCTGACCCTCCCACCCTCCCCCAACAAACATGTAAAGGGAGGACTTGGGAAAGTTACTTTCTGAACTACAGCTCCTAGAAACTGGGAATTGTGGTCCACACACACAAAATCTTTCCCAAGCTTTGCAAAGATTAAAATGAGAGCAACAACAGATGCAGTAATATCAGATACTGTAGCTATTGTAGGTCCTGATGATAAAATTTGTTGAGGAAACGCTTGCAAGAAATTAGAAGATGCAGTTCAAGATAGTTAATTGAACTCGAAGTGTAAAAAAGGTAATCAGGATAATAAGAAAGGCTGTGCTTTTAAACCAGCCAGCCAGCCACTGCATGTCTCTTTGCATTTTTACGCCCCTTTTTCAATTAAAACATATAAAGCAGACTACAATAAAAGCAGGGCAATTAAAACAGTAAAACCACAGCACTAAAATAAACTAAGCAGCTGCAAAGCCAGAGTCAATAGAGCAGTTTAAAAGCCAATAAAAATCAATTAGATAAAAGCAGAATCACAGATCAGCCTGGGAAGGCCAGGGAAGGCCTGAAGGTCCCAATGTGTCCCAAAACAAAAATGGTGAAATATCCAGCTAATGAGAAATCACCAGCTGGCCTCCCAATGACAAGAGATAAGGGGGTTTTCCTCCACTGCCCCACATTTTAAGAAGGTCACGATCAGTGCCAGAGCCAGGTGGGTAAAGCATGTTCCACACCAATGGCCTGATAAGAGTTTGGATCCTACCAAATCGGGGAGATCACACTTTATGTTTGCCCCTGTTTCAAAGATCCACTGAAGCACAGATATTTTCCCCAGGGCTCTTGGGAGGAAACTGTAATGGGACATTTCTGTAGGGAACCAAAATCTTATGCAGATTCATACTGAGTGCATTATGTCTGAGATATGACTTCTCCGATATTCTCATCCAAAACCATCTATGGCTTCAAATGTCAGTGCAAACAGGTAACCAGGGATAAACTGACCAAGACGCTCCAAAGTAGGGTTGCGTCCATGATTTCCATCTTGCTGGAATATTTTGTTGATGATGATCTCATTAAATAAAATGTGTACTTCCGAAAGGCTTGGCAGGGGTCAGAATTAATTATCAAACAACATCAGATGTCATGACAGAGGCTTTGGGTCTGCCTAGCAGGAAATATATTTCGTGGCACCCCTTAAATTGTTTTCATTGCAGCTTTCATCTTTTCATGGTAGTATCAGGTTTTGGAAATTTAGCACTAGAGAGGATTACAAAGCTTACATCTCTCTTTTCTTCGCTTCCCTCACCCCTCCTTTTCTTTTTAACCATTCCTGGACCTTGTGCATATCCTCCAAGCAACCGAATTGTTGTGTTCTGATGGTTTTACTGTACACATGGATTGAAATGTATCTGAGTCAATGTAACCTTGCCTATAGCAACAATGTAACCTTCAGCTGTATCATATAAGCCCTGTAATAGGACGCGAGCTAATGACCACCAGCTGGCAGCAGCGAGCGTCCAAGCTCTCTTGGTCCGAACTCATCAAAGGCAACAGCGCGGGAAGTTTTCCCGCCACTACCTACACCTGGACAAGAAGGGCGTGACCTGAAATGACGTCACGCAGACAGTAGCCAATGGGCTACCATGGCACCACGTTCAAATGTATTACTGCTGTATATAAAGAGCTATTGATCCGCCATTACCTCATGTTCCCTCTGTCCACGATGCAATAAACCTGAGTTAACCCAGCCCGAGGCTGTGTCCCGTGTCTTGGTTTGCATACACCAAATTGGCGACGAAGGTGGGATAATGGATCCCCACGGAACAGCCAGGGCTCAGAGCGGGTTCAACATCATCAAACCGCAGGACTGGGAGCTGCTTGAGATGGACTTCCAGGCGGCGCTGGTGGAACTCAGAGTCAAACAAGACGACGAGGAGAGGAAGAGGGCCATCCTCACCAGAATGCTCGGGATGGAAACCAAGCGGACGCTGGTGGGCATAATCGCTCCGAAGAAGGTGAGCGACTTTAAGGCGAGCGACATCATGAAGCTGCTGCGAGAGCGGTTCTGCCCCTCGAGGGCAATGTTTCCCGCTCGGAGCGCGTTTTGGAGGCGAGTCCAAGCGCCAGACGAGTCGGTTGAGGCATTCGTGGCCGCCATGAGGATAGCCGCCGCCCCCTGTAAATGGGGCGACATCCTGGAGATGATCCTCAGGGACGGCGTGTTATGTGGCCTGAAAGACAAGGAGGTGCAGCGCAGCTTGATGAATAAGGAGCCGCCACCCACGCTGGCCGAAGTCATAGAGGCCGCGGAAGCCGCAGAGTCCACGAATGCCGGAGTGGACGAGATGCATCAATGGCGTGAGTGGCGTCCTAAAGCCGGCAAGGCGGAAAATTCGGTGCACGGGAAGGCCGGACAGTCGGTGCACGCGACTCGGCGGGCCTCAAAGTCGTCTACGGAAGGCAGCGACGGCGAGGAGGTCCAGAAGGTCCGGAAGGGCGGTCGACGCTGCGAGAGTTGCGGAGCGGCCCACGAGCGCGCGAGATGCCCGTTCAGGAAGGCCGAGTGTTACACCTGCGGCCGTCGGGGGCACATCGCCAAGGCGTGCAGAAAGCGGAAAGAGGGCCGGAGGCAATCACAAGACCGCGCGGCCAGGCCGGACCGTCCAGCAAGGCCCAAAGATGGCGCCCAGACCACGAGGAAGCAGGACGGCGTGGGCCGCGTCTCGGACAGCAGCGAGGACGACGCCTCAGTGTTCAGCGTGTCCGCGGGACAGTCCCATTACTTCGTTGAGGTATTAGTACAAGGGGCCCCTATTAAGATGGAAATTGACTCGGGGTCCTCCTTTTCCATAATTCCCCAGAAAGAGTTCCTGAAAATCGACCCCCACGTGCGGCCAAAGCTTAAAGCGTTGAGGTCCACACTACGGGACGTACAGGGAAACAACATTCCGGTATTGGGGGTTGGGAAGTTTCGGGTCAATTTTAAGAGACATTCGGCGGAACTGCCCCTAGTTGTCCTGAAAGGGGGAAGCTGTAGCCTCCTGGGAACACAGTGGTTTCAGCCCTTAGGGTTGTTCATAGGGGGGGTGCATACCGTGGGGGGAGACCCAATACAAGCGGTTTGCGATGCGCATCCCGCCGTTTTTGAGAAAGGACTCGGAAAGTTCAAGGGACCCCCTGTAGCTTTCGACATAGACCCGGAGGTCCGCCCGATAAGACTCAAACCACGCAGGGTGCCGTTTGCACTCAAGGACAAGATAGAGGCGGAATTGGACAAACTGGTGGGCCAGGGGATTCTTATTCCTGTTGATTCCGCGGAGTGGGAAACTCCAATTGTAACGGCTCTAAAGGCTAACGGGGAGGTGCGCATTTGCGCAGATTATAAGTGTACAATTAACAAGGCGATCCGCCCTAATGCATACCCGGTGCCAGTGATAAGCCACCTTTTGGCCAGGCTAAATGGGGGAAAGTGTTTCGCTAAGCTCGATTTGGCACAAGCCTATCAGCAACTTCCTGTGACCCCCGCCACGGCCGCGGCACAAACGATAGTTACACATAAGGGAGCGTTCCAGGTGTCGCGGTTACAGTTTGGCGTGAACTCGGCACCCGGCCTTTTTCAGTCGCTTGTGGAACGCCTCCTAAAGGGCCTGGAGGGGGTGTTGCCTTATTTTGATGACGTGTTGATAACAGGGGGGAGTGAGGCTGAACTAGCGAAAAGGTTGGACAAGGTACTGACCGTGTTCGAGAAAGCGGGGCTGAGATTGAGGAAGGATAAATGTGTTTTTTTCGAAACAGAGGTCGAGTTTTTAGGGTTCCGAATCACACCCGAGGGGATTAAGCCGTCTAAATCCAAGGTAGCAGCCATTAAAAAGGCCCCTCGCCCCACATCCAAGACCGAGCTGCAATCTTTCCTGGGGCTCCTAAATTTTTACCATACATTCCTCCCGCGGAAGGCGTCCGTGGCCGAACCGCTTCATCGGTTGCTGAAAAAGGAGGAGCCGTGGATGTGGGGTGACGAGCACGAGAGGGCGTTCAAGGAGCTAAAGCAACTCCTAACATCTGAGGCAATCCTGACGCATTTCGACCCCAAACGGCCTGTGGTCCTAGTTTGTGATGCATCCCCGGTGGGGGTGGGGGCGGTGCTTTGCCACGTGTTGGAGGACGGAAGGGAGGCCCCGGTAGCGTTTTACTCAAGGTCCCTGTCCCAAGCGGAGCGGAATTACGCACAAACCGACAGGGAAGCATTAGCAATCGTATCGGGGACCAAAAAATTTCACGATTTTTTGTATGGCCGCCCGTTCAAAATCGTGACCGATCACAAACCGCTGTTAGGGATTTTCACGGCACACAAGCCAACGCCGCAGATCCTGTCCCCGAGAATGCTGCGATGGGCTATTTTCCTCAACGCGTACCAACATGAGTTGGAGTACAGGCCCGGAAAGGAGATCAGCCATGCTGATGCGCTTTCGAGATCCCCTTTGCCATTGTCGGACGCCCAAAAGGCGAGAGCAGAAAAGGACCGCCAGGTGTTGCTAATTGAGGTTTTAGACGCTCCCCCGATAGTGCCAGCCGACATTGCTAGGGCGACAGGCAAGGACAGGACACTGGCGAAGGTTTGCTCATGGGTGCAAAAGGGGTGGCCGGGTTCGTCCCCGAGTACGGAGTTCGACCCGTTCTTTAGGAAAAAGCTAGAGTTGTCCCTAGAGAGGGGGTGCCTTCTGTGGGGCCAACGGGTGGTGGTCCCTGCGCCCCTGCGGACGAGGGTGCTCGAACTGCTGCACGTCAGCCACCCGGGCATAGTTCGTTCAAAGGCGCTGGCCCGGAGTTACTTCTGGTGGCCGCAGCTGGACACGGATATTGAGCACATGGTTGGCACTTGCGAGGCTTGCCAGGGGTCCCGCCCTGAGGCGGCCCGTCTTCCACATAGGGAATGGGACACAGCACGGGGACCATGGTCCAGGGTACACGTAGATTTCGCTGGCCCATTCCGAGGAACCATGTTTCTCCTAGTCGTGGATGCGTTCTCCAAGTGGCTGGAGGTTATCCCGGTAAAAAGCACGTCCTCCGCCACGACAATTAGCCGGCTACGGAGAGTCTTTTCCACGTTCGGTTTACCCGACACTTTAGTCAGCGATAACGCTAGTTGTTTCACCTCCGCTGAGTTCGGGGCGTTCATGGAGACAAACGCCATTCGGCATATCACGTCCGCACCGTTTCACCCGGCCACGAATGGCCAAGTGGAACGGTTGGTGCGTACAACAAAGGAGGCGCTGCGGCGCATGGGCCCGGGGGACCTGAATCACCAAGTGTGCCAATTCCTCTTAGCGTATAGGGTGACCCCTTTGGCATCCGGCTACTCGCCGGCGGAGCTCTTGATGCGGCGAAAACTGACCACGCTCCTGTCCAGGCTAGACCCAACGAGAGTCGAGGATAAAGGAAAAAACGTGGGGTTGGCAGTCTCGAAAGGTTTCGCTGCCGGTGACCCTGTTCACTGCAGGAACTATTCCAGCGCAGGGCCAGCCTGGGTGCCAGGGACGGTTGTAGAACAGACGGGGCCAGTGTCGTACCGGGTCGAGACGAACACCGGCCTCCTCTGGAGGAGGCACGCAGATCAACTGAGGCACAGAGTGATTGGGCCGGTCAGTGGAGCTCAGCAACAGGATTCAGCGTTAGGGTTCTCCCCCACCCGCTTAACCCAAGGGGGAGACAGCAGTGGACAACAGTCCCAAGCATGGGGGGAAGGAAGCAGAAGCAGCGGCCCCGACTCATATCCTTTTGATACGCCAGCTCTAGCAGGGGCCGGGGAAGGGGGAGAGGAGTTCGCGACCGCTGCCCCCGATAGTGATTTTGATTTTGATTTGGCGAGCCGGGGGGGTTTTCAGGAGTGTTCCCCCACCCATCCAAGCGAGAAGAGGGGTTTTTCGTTAGCCCCCAGTGCCCCCGGTTCCTCCCTAAGAAAGAGCACACCTCCCAACAGCGCCGCGGAGCCGCGGAAAGTCACTAACGAGTCTCCCTCTCATATTGCAGGACAGGAGACCAGGGGACAAAGAGAAGGTAGCAATCCCAGGGAGAGGCAGCCCGCACCGAGACCCCAGCGTGTTCGAAATAAGCCATCTTGGCTGAGAGACTTTGTCTCATAAGGGGGGGGGAGTGTGTTAAGGTGGGCTCGAGACTTTGTCTCGTCCTAGGGGGGAGGGATGTTGTGTTCTGATGGTTTTACTGTACACATGGATTGAAATGTATCTGAGTCAATGTAACCTTGCCTATAGCAACAATGTAACCTTCAGCTGTATCATATAAGCCCTGTAATAGGACGCGAGCTAATGACCACCAGCTGGCAGCAGCGAGCGTCCAAGCTCTCTTGGTCCGAACTCATCAAAGGCAACAGCGCGGGAAGTTTTCCCGCCACTACCTACACCTGGACAAGAAGGGCGTGACCTGAAATGACGTCACGCAGACAGTAGCCAATGGGCTACCATGGCACCACGTTCAAATGTATTACTGCTGTATATAAAGAGCTATTGATCCGCCATTACCTCATGTTCCCTCTGTCCACGATGCAATAAACCTGAGTTAACCCAGCCCGAGGCTGTGTCCCGTGTCTTGGTTTGCATACACCAAACGAATAAAAAGGAAACAAATTGGGTTGGTTGTTTGCATAATCATTTGTAGAACTCCATTGCTTCCGGCATTTTCTTTAATTACTGCCTGTGTCAATGTGGGATGTCTGTGTGCCCAGGAAGCGCAGGGTAAAGCAGATGCCTTTAATCTCCTAGTACCTTTAGTGTATGAAACTAAGACACAGGACACAGCCTCGGGCTGGGTAAACTCAGGTTTATTGCATCGTGGACAGAGGGAACATGAGGTAATGGCGGATCGATAGCTCTTTATATACAGTAGGGATACATTTGAACGTGGTGCCATGGTAGCCCATTGGCTACTGTCTGCGTGACGTCATTGTGGGTCACGCCCTTCTTGTCCAGGTGTAGGTGGTGGCGGGAAAGCTTCCCGCGCTGTTGCCTTTGATGAGTTCGGACCAAGAGAGCTTGGACGCTCGCTGCTGCCAGCTGGTGGTCATTAGCTCGCGTCCTATTACAGGGTTTATATGATACAGCTGAAGGTTACATTGTTGCTATAGGCAAGGTTACATTGGCTCAGATACATTGTAATTCATGTGGAAGGTAAAACCATTAGAACACAACACCCCTCCCCCCTAGGACGAGACAATGTCTCGAGCCCACACTTCAACACACTCCCCCCCTTAGGAGACAAAGTCTCTCAGCCAAGATGGTTTATTTCGAACACGCTGGGGTCTCGATGCGGGCTGCCTTTCCCCGGGTTTGCTACCTCCTCTTTGTCCCCTGGTTTCCTGCCCTGTAATTTGAGAGGGAGACTTGTTAGTGACTTGCCGCGGCTCCACGGCGTTGTTGGGGGGTATGCTCTTTCTCGGGGAAGAACCGGGGGCACTGGGGGCTAACGAAAAACCCCTCTTCTCGCTTGGAATGGTGGGGGAACACTCCTGAAAACCCCCCCGGCTCGCAAGACCAGAATCAAAATCAAAATTACATTCGGGGGACGCGGCGGCGGCCGCACATTCCTTTTCCCTCCCCCCGGGCTCCGATAGAACTGGGGTATCAAAAGGATATGAGTCGGGATCACTGCTTTCCCCCCCGGATTCGGACTGATGTCCCTCATTTTCTCCCCCTTGGGCTAAACGGGTGGGGGAGAACCCTATCGCTGAATCCTGTTGCTGTGCCCCACTGACCGGCCCTTCACTCACTCGGCGCCTCAGTTGGTCAGCGTGTCTCCTCCAGAGGAGGCCGGTGCTCGTTTCCACCCGATAAGACACTGGCCCTGTTTGTTCTACTATTGTTCCTGGCACCCAGGCTGGCCCTGCGCTTGCATAGTTCCTGCAGTAAACAAGGTCGCCGGCGGCGAACCCTTTCGAGACTGCCAATCCTATGTTTTTTCCTTTATCCTCGACTCTCGTCGGGTCCAGCCTGGTCAGAAGTGTGGTCAGTTTCCGCCGCATCAAGAGTTCTGCCGGCGAGTACCCCGACGCTAAGGGGGTCACCCTATACGCTAACAAGAACTGACATACTTGGTGATTTAGGTCCCCCCGGCCCATGCGCCGCAACGCATCCTTTGTTGTACGCACCAACCGTTCCACTTGGCCGTTCGTGGCCGGGTGAAACGGCGCGGATGTGACATGCCGAATGGCGTTTGCTCCCATGAATGCCTCGAACTCCGAGGAGGTGAAGCAACTCGCGTTATCGCTGACTAAAGTGTCGGGTAAACCGAACGTGGAAAAGACCCTCCGTAGCTGGCTAATTGTTGTGGCGGAGGACGTGCTCTTTACTGGGATAACCTCCAGCCACTTGGAGAACGCATCCACCACCAGGAGAAACATGGTTCCTCGGAATGGGCCAGCGAAATCTACATGTACTCTGGACCACGGCCCCCTTGCTGTGTCCCATTCCCTATGCGGGAGGCGGGCCGCCTCTGGTCGGGATCCCTGGCAAGCCCCACAAGTGCCGACCATGTGCTCAATGTCCGCGTCCAGCTGTGGCCACCAAAAGTAACTGCGGGCCAGCGCTTTCGAACGAACGATGCCCGGATGGCTGACGTGCAGCAGTTTGAGCACCCTCGGCCGCATGGCTGCAGGAACCACCACCCGTTGGCCCCACAATAGGCACCCCCTTTCTAGGGACAACTCTAGCTTTTTCCGAAAGAATGGGTCGAATTCCGTGCTTGGGGACGATGCCGGCCACCCCTTTTGTACCCATGAGCTGACTTTCTCGAGTGTCCTGTCCTTGCCTGTCGCCCTCGCAATATCGGCTGGTACTATTGGGGGTGCATCTAAAACCTCGATTAGTAACACCTGGCGGTCTCTTCCTGCTCTAGCCTTTTGGTCGTCCGACAAGGGCAAAGGGGATCTTGAAAGTGCATCAGCATGGCTGATCTCTTTTCCGGGCCGGTACTCCAACTCGTGTTGGTATGCGTTGAGAAAAATAGCCCATCGCAACATTCTCGGTGATAGGATCTGCGGGGTGGGCTTGCTTGCCGTGAAAATCCCTAACAGGGGCTTGTGATCCGTCACGATTTTGAACGGGCGGCCATACAAAAAATCGTGAAACTTTTTGGTCCCCGCTACAATTGCCAATGCCTCCCTGTCGGTTTGTGCGTAATTTCGCTCTGCCTGGGACAGGGACCTTGAATAAAATGCAACCGGGGCTTCCCTTCCGTCATCCAACACGTGGCAAAGTACTGCCCCCACCCCCACCGGTGACGCATCACAGACTAGGACCACCGGCCGTTTGGGGTCGAAATGCGTTAGAATTGCGTCAGAGGTCAAGAGTTGTTTTAATTCTTTGAACGCCCTCTCGTGCTCGTCACCCCACACCCAAGTCTCCTCTTTTTTAAGCAGCCGATGAAGCGGTTCGGCCACGGACGCCTTCCGCGGAAGGAATGTATGGTAAAAATTGAGGAGCCCCAGGAATGACTGTAGCTCGGTTTTGGATGTGGGGCGAGGGGCCTTTTTGATGGCTACTACTTTGGATTTGGATGGCTTGATACCCTCGGGTGTAATCCTGAACCCTAAGAACTCGACCTCGGTTTCGAAAAAAACACATTTGTCCTTCCTCAGTCTCAGCCCCGCTTTCTCGAACACAGTTAGTACTTTGTCCAATCTCCGTGCCAGTTCGGCCTCACTCCCCCCTGTTATTAATACGTCATCAAAATAAGGTAACACCCCCTCCAGCCCCTTCAGGAGGCGTTCCACTAGCGACTGAAAAAGGCCGGGTGCCGAGTTCACGCCGAACTGTAACCGCGACACTTGGAACGCTCCTTTATGTGTGACTATCGTTTGTGCCGCGGCCGTGGCGGGTGTTACGGGAAGCTGCTGATAGGCTTGTGCCAGGTCGAGCTTAGCGAAACACTTTCCCCCATTTAGCCTAGCCAAAAGGTGGCTGACCACCGGCACCGGATAAGCATTAGGGCGGATCGCCTTGTTAATCGTACACTTATAATCAGCGCAAATGCGCACCTCCCCGTTAGCCTTCAGAGCTGTTACAATTGGAGTTTCCCACTCCGCGGAATCAACAGGAATAAGAATCCCCTGGCCCACCAATTTGTCCAGTTCCGCCTCTATTTTGTCCTTTAGTGCGAAGGGCACTCTGCGCGGTTTGAGTCTTATCGGGCGGACCTCCGGATCTAGGTCGAAGGCTACAGGGGGTCCCTTGAATTTTCCGAGTCCTTTTTCAAAAACGGCGGGATGCGCATCGCACACCGCTTGTATTGGGTCCACCCCCACTGCATGTACTCCCCCTATAAACAGGCCTAAGGGCTGGAACCACTGTGTCCCTAGGAGGCTACAACTCCCCCCCTTGAGGACAACTAAGGGCAGTTCCGCAGAGTGTCTCTTAAACTCAACCCGAAATTTCCCGACCCCCAACACCGGAATGCTGTTCCCCTGTACATCTCGTAGCGTGGACCTCAAAGTTTTAAGTTTGGGCCGCACGTGGGGGTCGATTTTTAAAAACTCTTTCTGGGGAATTATGGAATAGGAGGACCCCGAGTCAATTTCCATCCTGATGGGGGCCCCTTGTACTAGTACCTCAACGAAATAATGGGACTGTTCCGCGGACACACTGAGCACTGGGACGTCGTCCTCGCTGCTGTCCGAGACGCGGCCCACGCCGTCCTGCTTCCTCGTGGTCTGGACGCCATCTTTGGGCCTCGCTGAACGGTCCGGCCTGGTCGAACGGTCTGGTGACTGCCTCCGGCCCTCCTTCCGTTTTCTGCATGCCTTGGCGATGTGCCCCCGACGGCCGCAGGTGTAGCATTCGGCCTTTCTAAACGGGCACCTCGCACGCTCGTGGGCCGCTCCGCAACCATCGCAGCGGCGCCCCCCTTTTCGGACCTTCTGGACCTCCTCGCCGTCGCTGCTCTCTGAGGACGACTTTGAGGCCCGTTGAGTTGCGTGCACCGACCTTTCCGCCTTGCCGGCTCTGGGACGCCACTCACGCCACTGGTGCATCTCGTCCACTCCAGCATTCGTGGACTCTGCGGCTTCTGCGGCCGCGACGACCTCTGCCAGCGTGGGTGGCGGCTCCTTATTCATCAAGCTGCGCTGCACCTCCTTGTCTTTCAGGCCACACAGCACGCCGTCCCTGAGGGCCATTTCTAGGATGCTGCCCCATTTACAGGGGGCAGCGGCTACCCTCATGGCGGCCACGAATGCCTCGACCGACTCGTCCGGCGCTTGGACTCGCCTCCAAAACGCGCTCCGAGCGGGAAACATCGCCCTCGCGGGTTGGAAGCGCTCCCGTAGCAGCTTCATGATGTCGTCCGCCTTAAATTCGCTCACCTTCTTTGGAGCGATGATGCCCACCAGCGTCCGCTTGGTTTCCATTCCAAGCATGCGGGTGAGGATGGCCCTCTTCCTCTCCTCATCGTCTTCCTTGACTTTGAGCTCCACCAGCGCCGCATGGAAGTCCATCTCAAGCAGCTCCCCGTCTTGCGGTTTGGTGATGTTGAACCCGCTCTGTGCCCTGGCTGCTCCTTGGGAATCCATTGATCCCATCCTCGTCGCCAATTTAGTGTATGAAACTAAGACACAGGACACAGCCTCGGGCTGGGTAAACTCAGGTTTATTGCATCGTGGACAGAGGGAACATGAGGTAATGGCGGATCGATAGCTCTTTATATACAGTAGGGATACATTTGAACGTGGTGCCATGGTAGCCCATTGGCTACTGTCTGCGTGACGTCATTGTGGGTCACGCCCTTCTTGTCCAGGTGTAGGTGGTGGCGGGAAAGCTTCCCGCGCTGTTGCCTTTGATGAGTTCGGACCAAGAGAGCTTGGACGCTCGCTGCTGCCAGCTGGTGGTCATTAGCTCGCGTCCTATTACAGGGTTTATATGATACAGCTGAAGGTTACATTGTTGCTATAGGCAAGGTTACATTGGCTCAGATACATTGTAATTCATGTGGAAGGTAAAACCATTAGAACACAACAGTACCCAAATCTAAAAAGCATACTGGGTTGCAAGCACATCCGTTTGAGTGTGCTTTTGTTCAGCTTTCTTGGCTCGATAAAAAACAGTCGTGTTACGAGTCCCCAGAGCTCTGGATCGAAGAACGGAAATTCTGGAAACGGGAGGAAAGCGGCGTTCTAGTAAAAGAGCTTAAAAGTATGGGCAAAGCATAAGTGGACGTCGGAATTAAAAGTAAATCTGTTGGGGGGCCGAAAGAGACTTTGTAGCGGGCTCGCTTGGTCTAGTCGCCCCCCCCCCCCCGATCGGAGACGTACGGAGTTTCGAGGCGCTGGAAAGGAGCAAAGGGGAAAGTGAAGAAGTTTGACGGTGAGCAAAGTTGTAAAGACTTATAAAGAGAAAGGGGGAAATAGAAAGCAGAAGTAAAGAGACTGATTTTTTCTTATTTTTTTTCTTCCCTTTTGAAATGTTTTATGCCGGTGGGAGTGGATAAATTAACGGCTAAGTAAAAGGGGCAAGATAGTATTCCCTGCTTTCCTTCTTTTGTTAATTTTTTTTTTCTTCCCCTTTCCTTGCCTCCCCCTCCCGCTATTGTGCTGTGGTCTAAGAGAACTGGTTTTTAAAGAAGAAGAGAGACGATAAGCCTGTCCCTGCATACATTTTTTTGGAGATACAAAGAGAAGCAAGAAGCTGTTGTGGCGTAATTCTTTGAGAAATAAACTGCTTGTAGATCGGAACTTTGGAGAACAGGAAAGTGAACTCATCAGTGTTATCTTTGTCTCTGCTGACTCTCCCTTTTTCCCTCCTTAAAAGAGATTTGGAAATTGTTTGCAATTTACAATAGAGAGTTGGCTCCCCCTACAGTCAAATTTTGGAGATAAAAAAAAAATTTTTTTTAATTGCTGTTATTCTTGTTTGGTTTTTTTTTCTTGTTTGAAGCTTTTTAATTTTTAAATATTTTTTCAAATAAGATTTTTCTAATCGTTTCTTTTTTTAAAAAAAAAAATTCTTCCTCTTTTTTTTCTTGTTTTTTTTTTTGTTTTTATTATTTTTATTTTATTTTGAATTTTGTGGGGAGGGGAAATATTAAAGTAGATAAAAATATAAGAGGGAAATTAATTAAATTTAAATTGGGACAACGGAAGTTTGAACGACTCTCTGGGTATACATGTGTGTGTATATGTGTCTGTAAATACACGCGCATATATAGGACAGAGAGAGGGAGGGGGGAGGTGATAAGGGTTAAGTACTGTATTTGGAAAGTTTAATAAAATTGGTTAGGGATAAAATATATGGTGAATTTTGAATGATTAAACTTTATATGTAAATTGATAATAAGCAGTTAGAAATATATTTGAATGAAACGGCAGGGGAGAGGGAAAGAGAAAGAGAAGAAATTGGCTTGGACAAGAGAGCAAAGACCAACGTCCTCCGATAGAAGTTTCAGGAGGCTTACAAGATTGGATGAGGAGAAAGAAGAAATGAAAAAAGCAATGCAACAAGAGATAAAGGATTTGGAGGAACAAGAGACAGTGAAAAAGATGGCACAACAACTACAGCAGCAGCAGCAACAGAAGACAATAATATCACCAACGGCGCCTACTCCATCTGTGGTAAAATCAATCGTGATAACAACAGCAAAAGTAACAACGACAACAACAGCTATGTCAACAGTGTCAACGACAGCGGCGATAGCAGGAACAACACCAACAACGATCGTAACCACGTCCACGGCCACAACACCAACGACATCGGCGACAGGGGGAGGAGAAGGAACTAAATCTGAATTTGAAATTCTTAACGAGAAATTTGATACCCTGGGGAATAATATTGGAAATATGTTTGCTCAATTTAGAACAGAATGGAAGAAGGATTTGCAAGATGTATTAGTAAACATTATGAAGGGAATTGAAGACATGAAAGAGGAAACAAAGACCATTAAAAAAGAGCAAGAAGAGATAAAAAAAGATCAAGCAATGATAAAAGTAGAGGTCATGGACTTAAAAAAGAAAGAAAAGGAAAGAGAAAATAAAGTTGGGGACCATGAAAAGAGATTGGAAAATGTAGAAGAACAATTAAGAAAAGCAAATGTTATAATTCGAAAATTCCCAGAGAATTCACCAGACAAATTAAAAGAAAGAATAGTGAAATGGCTTGACGAAATTATGGAAGATGGCTTCACACCGCATGAAGTGGTAAATGTATTTAGGCTTGGTTCAAGAAGGGGCAAAACTGGGTCAAGGAATGTCATGTTAAAATTTGCTAATGTATCAGATAAACTGAGGTTAATGGCGCTTATACGTGAAAAAGGACCAGAGGTTTTAAAAGTAGAAGGCCATGACATTGAAGTGTACAACGACATTCCAATGGAGGATCGTTTCTGGAGACAGTCGATGAAGCCAATCACAAAAAGATTCCAGGAAAGGGGAATAAGATACAATTGGAAATTCCCAAGACAATTAAGTTTTTTTTATCTGGGAAGAAGATATTTAATCAATGAAGATATTAATGTCTTGGATGTAATGATAGATGCCAAATTATTGGAAGCAGGAACTAAAGAGTGGTTTGATTTGAAGGAAGAATTGATTATATCTGGTGGTTATAGAAGAAGGGATAGCAATGGAAACGAGAATATGCCAAAAGGGGCAGAAGGAGGAATAGCTCCGGACGGGGAGTAGGTTCAGGCCCAATCCAGACTCCTATGTATGACTGCACCCCCCCCTCCCCCCTCTGAATTTTGGAGGCCATTTGTAAAAAAGAAATGGGGAGGGAGAGTAGTAGATTGTTTAGTGTATTTTTTCTTTTAGATGTTTTTTCCTTTTTTATTATTATTATTACTTTTTTGTATAAGGTGAAGGAAATGTTATATGTTGATCACATGTCCGTAGGAGGAAGTGGGAACTGCAAAAAAAGGGAGGGAGATACATAATAGATGAAGGATATAAAAGTATTAACATGGAACGTGAAAGGTACTGGTTGTCAAGTGAAGAGAAGGAGGTTGGAAGCGGCACTTAGAAAAGATAGACCGGATATAATTTTTCTTCAGGAGACCCATCAGAATTCGGAAAAAACCAATAAATTATTCTTAGGATGGACCCAAGTTTACGAAAAATCGTATGGCTCCTCAAAGGCTAGGGGGGTCGCAACTTTGATATCAAATAGAGCGGGATTCGAGATAATAAAAAGTATATCAGACCCAGAAGGTAGATACTTAATAATAAAGGGGAAGATAGAAGAAGAGGAAATAACGTTGGTGAATTTGTATGTGCCAAATGAACATCAAAACAGGTTTTTAAATAAGATATATCGAATACTAGAGAAAGAAAAAACAACAAAAATGATTGTAGGGGGAGATTTCAATCTAGTAGGATCAAATATAGATAGCACGAATATGAAGAGAAGTGTAGGTGGAAATAAGACGTTTGTGTTAAATAACTGGTTGAAATCCTTGGGGTTGAAAGATACATGGAGAGTACTTAAAGGACAGGAAAGGGCCTATACGTATTTTTCACAAGTGTACAATACATATTCCAGAATAGACTACATATTTGTTACGGATAATTTGATAAGTAATTTAGATGGTATAGAAATTGGAATATTCAAAGAATCGGATCATGCAAAAGTATTGGTGGAATTGAAAATAGATGCTATAAAGAGCCCGAAAAATTGGAGATATAACGCCAGATTGTTTAGAGATAAAAAAAGTAAAGATCAAATGGTAGAAAAATGGGAAGAAAATTGGAAGTGGAATGATACAGGGGAAGTACGAATTGGTACCGTATGGGATACCATGAAAGCAATATTTAGGGGTGAAAGTATTAGGTTGGCAAGTATTAGAAATAAACAGTTAAAAAGTAAGCAAGAAGAAACAGAAAAAGAGATTAAAAGGTTACAGGAGATACATGCAATAACCAAGGATAGAAAAGTATATGAAAAGATGCAGGGACTAAGGAAGGAATTAATTGGAAATGACATAGAAAAGGTGAAAAGAGACCTAACATATTTAAAAAGAGAATATTTTGAATACAGTAATAAAAATTCAAAAATGTTGGCAAGAGCGGCTAAAGAAAAGAGAGGCAGAAGAGAAATAGGGATATTAGTGGATAAGGAGGGTATAAGGCATAATAAGATTAAAGATAAATGCAAGGTGGTCAGAGAATTTTACCAATCCCTATACTCTAAAAAGAGAATAAACCTAGATAAATTAAAAGATAGATTGGAAATGCAAATTAAAAATAAAATAAGCCAAGAGCATAAACAAAGAATGGAAGAATTAATAACTGAAAAAGAGATAAAAAAAGTAATAAACAAACTGAAAGTAGATAAAGCACCCGGTGAGGATGGATTACCTGCTGAGTTTTATAAAGAATTTAAGGAGATAGTAATCCCGAAATTGTTAAAACTTTACAATGGTATTCTTAAAGGGGAACAGGTACCTGTATCGTGGTATAGAACAATAATTGTCCTATTACCAAAACCGGGAAAAGATTTAGAAAAAGTAGAATCATACAGACCTATATCCCTGATTAACCAAGATGCTAAGATTTTTACAGCTATACTGGCAAACAGACTGAATAGTTTTATGGATAAATATATAAATAAAAAACAGTCGTGTTCTTCCTTATGATTAATTTCTGACTCACTCTATTCCCTGGATGAATTACAAAAATGAAAGGGGGGGGGAGAGAGAATACAAAATGTGCTCATAGAGCAGAAAAATGGCCATGAGGAGGTCAGATAACTTCACAAATAAGTAGGGAGGAGGGAATTTTTGATCCAGTTCACTTTTTAAAATAAGAACTTACTGAAATTGTGTGGCAAAAAAGCCAAAACAAAACAAGGGGATAAACCTTGGGATTCTAAAGATGAACATTATAGGAGAAACTCAGTTTATCTAGGTTCTCTACCCAGGCCCAGAACCTTGAACGTTTGACTCTTGGTAGACTTGGTCTTATTTATGCGGCAGAACAAATCAGCATTCTACATGGCAATTCTAAAAATGGGAACAGCCCAAATAAAATATTATTACTCCTGGGCTTCAGTTCAGGACTACATTTGGTACCGCTCTGTGGCTAATTTGGGGAAATTTGGACAAAAGGGTTTTGAGATACTGTATATATATATATATATATATATATATTAAAAAGTAAATTAATTTACCCCATTCAGAAATAGGCAACTCTAGATTTCTCCAGATTTAAAATAGCCCATATAAATTGAAAATATCAATATTGCATTTCTTGAAAGGGCCTACCCCTTTTTTTCAAATTGGAAAGAATCTCCTAAACTTTAGAGGCTGAAATATTGATTATTTTTAAAAAGTCTTTCTAAAGGTAAAAACTATAGCTTCATTATAAACTGTGCAGTGTGAAACAAGCTTACCGTATAGAGCTTTGCAAAGTTAATACATGGTTGCAGCTTAATGGGAAGAAGGGTATAGGGTAGGCCCATGATGGCAAACCTTGGCACTCCAGATGTTCTTGGACTTCAATTCCCAGAAGCCTAAGCCCCCGTGAATCCACACGAATGGGTTTACTGCGATTCATCCGGCCCACGCCACCCTCGTTGCTCCTGGAAGAGGAAGTAAAATGCGCCCGTACTTCACTAAAATGTGGCAGTGATGTCACTACACCATATAAAAGGATATAGCATTTATATACAGTAAGTCCATAGCCCAGAAAGAAAACATGATGTGAGGTTAGGACCCAATATAAGAATGATACTACTATGCATACATATATGATGTAACCAGGTGAGTTGTTATTATAATTGCTAATAAGAATATTATATTTCAAATTTCATGTCATTCAATTTAGTATGTATTAATTGTTTTTACAGAAGTTGGAAAGTAAAGCTATTAAGTTGTCTGAAGAAGGGAAGTTCCCCCGAAAGAGTTGTTTACTGGTCAACTTTCACAACATAGCATTACTGGATGACTGTCTACTATTTTATATTGTGATATTAAAATCAATAATTAACAACACATTACCATTCCTGTGCCTCAAATGGAGTTTTCCTGTTTTCTCAGTGATGTCACTACACCATATTGATTTGCATCACCTTTTTAATGTTAACAATTTAAACCCCACAAATGACAGCTTTAACACAAAAGATCTGTAGGGCACACCATTCCAGCCAGTGGACTCTTTGTTGCACTCTGGGCTTGTTCCGGAGTTGCCCAAACAACCCTGATTTTATTAATGTTTTGTTATTCAGCTGAATATGGTGTGCATCTCTGTTGCAAACTGAAATATGTCACCAATTTCTCGTACACAATTAAGATTTCCACTGCAAGGATAAAAACACCTTATATGAAAATACAATGTGAACAATGACAATCTGTTTGCATATATGTTACTAGGCTTCTGCCAAAAAAAAAAAACCCCAACCCAACCACAACAAAGCATTCAATCCTGAGAGCTATAAATAACTCATAAGCCGGATGGCACAAACTACATAATATTAAACAGTTCATAAGAAGAAAGAACAATAAGAGAAAATGGAAACTTCTGATCAAATGCAAACCACCCCCACCCCCGTAGGATAGGATGGGATTGATGTTTCAGTTTCACACTTCTGTTCATAAATCCATTCTGTTCTGTCTCTGGGTCAATGTGTTATTATTTTTTTAATTCACATACAAATGTGAATTAAAATCTGTATTTTTAAAAACATATTTGTATTGAAATACATTATTTCCTAACAAACAGGCAATTCTGAATATATTTTCTTTGAATGAACACATTTTAAAATAGAAATCGACAGTATATAATACATTCATTAGAACAAACCAAAGTGTACTATAGTGTGAGATCTATGAATTTTCCGGGACTCTTAGAAGAATAGACAGAGCGCACACACACACACACACACACACACACACACACACACACACACACACACACACACACACTGGGAGATACGAAAAGATGCAAACTTGATGACTGGAAGGTAGGCAAGTCAGCAGTTCGAGACCTGAGTGCTGTGTGATGGAGTGAGCTCCTGTTGTCTGTCCCATCTCCTGCCAACCTAACAGTTTGAAAGCAAGCAATTGCAAGTAGATAAATAGGTACCACTTCGGTGGGAAGGTAAACAGCGTTCTGTGTCTTGTTATGTCTGCCACATGTCCATGGAATTGTCTGCAGACACAGACAACGCTGGCTCTTTGGCTGTAAACAGAAGTGAGCACCAAACCCTATAGCTGGTTATTACTGGCTTTCAAGCAAGGGTGACCCTTTACCTTTACCCTCTGAAATATGGATAAAAAAACTGTATCTACAACTTTTTTGTACCTCTAGAAAGTGTCTACTGAGGTTGACAACTGATCTATCTCACTAGAATGAAAAGGCTTTCTCCAGTAGCCCCTAGAATGGTCAAACTCACCCTCCTGCCAGAGCTCTGAACATGAATCTTCTTCTCAGATATGACAAGTTTGTTTGATTTACAATTAGTAGCAGTTTGGTAGCACTTTAATTGTCCATCCTATGGACAATTAAAGTGCAGAAGCAGTGACAGATTTTACTTTCCTGGGATCTAAGATCACTGCAGATGGCGACTGTAGCCATGAAATAAAAAGACGACTGATTCTGGGGAGACAAGCAATGAGAAACCTGGGAAATATAGTGAAAAGCAGAGACATCACCTTGAAAACAAAAATTTGCATAGTCAAAGCAATGGTATTCCCAGTGGTAATGTATGGGTGTGAGAGCTGGACTATTAGGAAGGCTGAGCACAGAAGAATAGATGCTTTTGAGATGTGGTGTTGGAGGAGAGTCCTGAGAGTCCCTTGGACAGCAAAGAACATAAGAACATAAGAACATAAGAACAGCCTTGCTGGAACAGGCCACAGCCCATCCAGTCCAGCATTCTGTCTCACACAGTGGCTCACCATTTCCTTCAGGGTATTCCCAAGCAGATGCCTTCACCTGCTTAGGATTCCCTGGAAATGATATTGAGAGATATCCTGCCTATCTCTCCAACCCGGAGGTTGTCCTTAAGTATCCATAATTATAGCCATTGATACTCTTCTCCTCCATGAACTTGTCTAATTCTTTCTTAAAGCTGTCAAGACTGACAGCTGTCACCACTTCTTCTGGCAGGGAGTTCCATAGACCAGTAATCCTCTGGGTGAAAAAGTACTTTCTCTTATTTGTTTGAGAACTAGTACCCAAAAGTTTCATGGAGTGTCCCCTAGTTCTAGTATTATGCGATAGGGAAAACAGTTTTTCCTTATCTACTTTGTCCACACCGTGCATGATTTTATAAACTTCAATCAGGTCACCTCTTAGACGCCGTCGTTCAAGAGTGAAGAGGCCCAACCGTTGCAGCCTCAGATGGTAAGGAAGGTGTTCCAGTCCCCTAATCATTCTGGTTGCCCTCCTCTGCACTTTTTCCAGCTCCATAATATCCTTCTGGAGGTATGGCGACCAGAACTGTACACAGTATTCCAGATGGGGCCTCACCATAGATTTATAAAGAGGCAAAATGACACTTGCTGACTTATTTTCTATACCCTTCCTAATGATCCCTAGCATTGAGTTTGCTTTTTTCACTGCTGAGGCACACTGGGTTGACACCTTCATTGAGTTGTCCACCAGGACACCAAGGTCCCTTTCCTGGTTTGTCTCAGAGAGTTCAGACCCCATCAGTTTATAAATGTAATTGGGGTTCTTTGCCCCAACATGCATCACTCTGCACTTACTAATGTTGAAACTCATTTGCCACTGTTTTGCCCACTCCCCCAGTGTCGAGAGATCCCTCTGGAGCTCCTCACAATCTCTCACAGTTTTCACTACCCTGTATAATTTAGTGTCGTCAGCAAATTTGGCTACCTTGCTTTTTACTCCTACCTCTAGATCATTTATGAAGAGGTTGAAAAGCAGGGGTCCCAGTACTGAACCTTGGGGAACCCCACTCTTTACTTCCTTCCACTTGGAGAAGTGTCCATTTAGTGCTACCCTCTGTTTCCTGTCCCTTAGCCAGTTGCTGATCCAGGACAAGACCTGTCCCTTTATTCCATGACTGGTAAGTTTATTCAAGAGCCTTTGGTGTGGGACCTTGTCAAAAGCCTTCTGAAAGTCCAGATAAACAATGTCAACTGGATCCCCCTTATCCACATGCTTGTTGACACTCTCAAAAAATTCCAACAGATTAGTGAGGCATGATTTGCCCTTGCAAAAGCCATGTTGGCTCTCCTTTAGCAGCGCCTTCTCTTCTATGTGCCTATTAATTCTATCTTTTAGGATGGTTTCCATCACTTTACCTGGGACACATGTCAAACTGACAGGTCGGTAATTTCCTGGATCACCCCTGGATCCTTTTTTGAAAATTGGTGTTACATTCGCTACCTTCCAGTCATCAGGCACAAAGCCTGATTTGAGGGAAAGATTATATATTTTGGCTAGGAGATCAGCAATTTCATCTTTAAGTTCCCTGAGAACCCGTGGATGGATGCCATCTGGTCCTGGTGATTTGTTAGTGTTTAGTTTAACAAGACATGCAAGGACCTCCTCCCTGATTATTTCTATCTGGCTTAATTCTTCGCTTTCCCTCCCTACGAAGATAGGCTCTGTTTTGGGCATGTGGCCTCTGTCTTCTTCAGTGAATACTGAAGCAAAGAATTCATTGAGTCTCTCTGCAATCTCTGTTTCCTCTTTAATAACCCCTTGCCTTCCATTGTCATCTAATGGTCCAATGGCCTTCCTAGTTGGGTTCTTACTTCTAATGTACTTAAAGAAGTCTTTGTTATTTCTCTGAATATTTTTAGCTATACGCTCCTCAAAGTCTTGCTTTGCTTTCCTGATTGTTGCCTTGCATTTGTTCTGCCAGAATTTATGTTTCTGCCTGCTGTCCTCATTCGGACAAGCCTTCCATCTTCTAAATGAGCTTTTCTTGCTCTTGATCACTTCCCGAACAGCTCCAGTAAGCCACATCGGAGTCCTCTTGGAAATGGCAGTGCCCTTTTTCCTTTTGGGTATGCATTCCAATTGGGCCTCTGTTATTGTTTTTGTAAACAGCTTCCATGCCTCTTGGAGTGTTTGGACTCTCTCAATTTTCCCTTTCAGCTTCTTTTTTACTAGTTTCCTCAACTTTGGGAAATTTCCTTTTTTGAAAATTTAAGGTCTCTGTGTTAGATTTTATCAGTGACTTGCGGTCTATGATCAAGTTAAACATAATTGAGTTGTGGTCACTGTTCCCTATTGGATCAGTCACATTAACATCTTGCACCAGATCCTGAGTAATACTGAGTAATTACTCAGGATCAAGTCAAGGATTCTTGTACCTCTAGTTGGGTCTTCAACCATCTGTCCCAGGGAACAATCATTTAGCATATCTAGGAACTTTATCTCTTTATCATGTGCTGAACAACAGTTCACCCAGTCTATGTGAGGGTAATTGAAGTCCCCCATTATAACCAGGCTTCCCTTCTTGGATGCCTCCTTTACAACATTCTCCAACTGCCTGTCTCCCTCAAGAGCTTGGGTCGGAGGCCGATAGTATATGCCTACTGTTAGACCATCCTTGTGGCCTGGTACTCTTACCCACAGAGCTTCTAATGGTGACTCCAAATCACCTAGATATTCCAATTCATACGATTTTATCACTTCTTTGACATACAAGGCTACACCACCTCCCGTTTGCCCCTTCCTATCCTTCCTGTACAGTTTGTAGCCTGGGATAACTGTATCCCATTGGTTATCATCCGTCCACCAGGTTTCAGTGATACCAATAATATCAATATTCTTATCTATTGCTAAGTATTCCAGCTCCCCTATTTTGTTCCGGAGGCTTCTGTCATTTGTATACAAGCATTTATATATGCTTTTCTGACACAGTCTTTTGTGTCCAGTTGCATTGTTAGACTGCCTCTTGCATCCTTCTGCTAGAATGCTAGTGACTAGCTCCTCGCTCTGCTCAGTAATTTTTGCATCCTCCTCACTACCCAAGTACACACTTTCCCGAACCGGATGCTGCCCAGCTCCTGTCGGCTTTCCCCCAGTTATCAGTTTAAAAGCTGCTCTGCAGCCTTTTTGATGTTGAGTGCCAGCAATCTGGTCCCATCATGGTTCAAATGCAACCCATCCCTCCTGAACAGATTTGGCTTGTCCCAAAATGTTCTCCAGTTCCTGACAAATCTGAAACCCTCCTCTCGACACCACCGCCTCATCCACGCATTGAGGCTTCTGAGCTCTGCCTGCCTGGTAGGTCCTGCGCGAGGGACAGGCAGCACTTCTGAAAATGCTACCTTGGAAGTCCGGGACTTCAATCTTCTTCCTAACAACCTGAATTTGGCTTCCAGGACAGACCGCTTGGCCTTCCCAACATCATTGGTACCAACGTGTACCATGACAACTGGCTCGTTCCCAGTTCTCTCTAACAATCTATCTAGATTTCTTGTGATGTCTGCAACTTTTGAACCTGGCAGGCAAGTCACCATACGGTTATCATGTGCATCACAAATCCATTTCTCTGTATTTCTAATTATTGAATCGCCTAGTACAAGGAGCCCTTCTCCTGCAATCTGTTCATCTACATGCACCTCATCAACCATATTAAGGGAGAGAACCTCAGTTTGTTCCTGTTGTTCATCTTCCTGGATCTCATCAAGTGTGATGAAGGAGAGATCATCAGGTGGAACCAGTTGTTCCTCTGTGTGTTCCTCATCAGGTGTAATGAGGGAAAGAGCCTCAAATTTATTCTGTAATTTCAGACTCTCAGAGTGATCCCCTACTCTTCTCCTCCTTTGAGTCACATTCCTCCAACCATCTCCCTCCTGAGTTAGTGAAGGGCCTTCTCCCTCAGAACTGTGCCCTGTCTCTTCTTTGTCCAGCATAGTCTGCTCCGCTCTGTCCAAGAACAGCTCAAGCTCTTTAATTTGTTGATGGTTAGATATGCGGGACTCTAGCTGCTGGACCTTCTCTTCTCGTAGTGCAACCAGCTTGCACTTGCTGCAAGTGTAGTTCTCCATAAGCTTTGGCAAGAACACAAACATGGCACAAGTATTGCAGGTAACTACAACGGTTCCCTCAGAATCCATTTTAACAAGTGCAGTATTCTGGGCCTCAAAAATGTACACGTTTACTACCTTTCTACCTAGTAAGATTATATTCTTCTTTTGTTACTAGTTTGCAATCTCGCGCGCCATTAGGCGCGCGGGCCTCTAAAGCAGCTCTACTCCAACTGCAAAACTTACCAGTGCTCACTTCCTTTGTTTGGCTCTCCTCAGCAGCAGCTCTGCTTAAGAGCACACGCAGAGTCAAAAGGGCTGACCCTGAAAGAGCTCAGAGCTTTTAAAGGCTAGTGTGGCTCCGCCCCTATGAGTCACAGTTCAGGGAAGGGCCTGGTGTAGATCTGCCCCCTGCTTCTGGAAGCTTCAAACTGCTTCCTCTGTTTGAACAGAGGTGGCTCTCAGCAGTTTAAAATATCAATTTAAATTAGTGGAGGCCTCTAAAGCAGCTCTACTCCAACTGCAAAACTTACCAGTGCTCACTTCCTTTGTTTGGCTCTCCTCAGCAGCAGCTCTGCTTAAGAGCACATGCAGAGTCAAAGAGAACAAACAGGTCAATACTGGAGGAAATCAAACCTGACTGTTCATTGGAGGGACAAATAGTGAAAATGAAGTACTTTGGACATCAAATGAGAAGGGAGGACTCACTTGAGAAGGCTCTGATGCTGGGAAAGATAGAGGGCAAGAGAAGAAGAGGATGTCCAAAGATGAGATGGATAGATGGTATTGTAGACTCAGTGGGCACAGAGCTGGGCGGGCTGAGGAGGATGGTGGAGGACAGAGGTGCCTGGAGGAAAATGGTCCATGGGGTCGCAAAGGGTCGGAATCGACTGTGCGACTGAACAACAAAAATGGAATCCTGATATTAGCAGTTTCAAGAAGGAAGGGTTGTCATTCCTGAATTACAGCAAAGAATTCTAAGTACTTAATCTAATAAGAAATCATAGGATTCTGTGGAATGCAGCCATGCTATGACTATGTGATATCGATACACTCTGAGAAACATTTTTTGCCTCCAGCTTTCGCTCTGCAGCCTGCCTTCCCTTTCCCCACCCTCGACAAGAGCCAGCTCCCCTGTTTCCACCATCTATTCTTGGCTAAGACAGACCCAGCAACCGTCTCTCTTTTTTCTCTCCTCAAGTAAATGTGTTTATAATGATAAACACAGAGAGATCTTCAAGGGGTTAGCCAGGATGCAAAACGAGTTTCAAAAACTGAGCAACCCAGATGTTAACTGTGCAAACCAGTTACAGCTGCAATACAGTGGAATCACAGTGGTGGAAGGAACATCTCCCAAAGGTTATCTTCTAGACTAATTCAAAGGCAGAGCTAGAAGTTCATTAGGTCCCCATAGAACAGTGGTCGGAATCCAGGCTATGGCATATCTCAACAAAGGGCAGGCTGGTCGCCAGACATAAAAGGGCCACGTTAGCTTTCAGTTGAGAAAAGTCAAAGAGACTTTTAGACTTTTAGAAAAGTCAAAGAGACTTTTAGACAGGAAAGAGAACTCCACCAGTTTTAAAGACCTATTTCTGCAGAAAGTCAGGGTTGAATTGCAACAAAGCAATCTTATTTAAAGATAATTTGCTTCACCTTTTAAAAAAACTCACAATAATTTATAGGGAAAAATTATCAGCCTATCCTTCGAATAAAAGGATTTATAGCCTGAGGTGTATTTTGGCTAAAGTCCTGTTGCACAGTTAGTGATGCAAAGGTGGAAGTCATATTCACAAAGTGGTTGTAGATACCTAAAGATCACCCTGGCTCGAAAGCCAGTTATATTCGACTCTAGGGTATGCTGTTCATCTCCGTTTTCAGCCAAAGAGCACACATGGTCTGCATCTGCAGACTTTTCCATGGTCATGTGATGGGCATGACTATACTGTTACCATTCCTGTTGAAGTGGCACTTATTTATCTACTTGCAATTTATTGCTTTCAAACTGCTAGGTTGGCAGGAGCTGAGACAGATAATGGGAGCTCATTCCATCACACAGCACTCGGGTCTAGAACTGGTGACCTGCCAAACCTTCGGTCGTCAAGTTCAGCATCTTAACCACTAAGCCACCATACAGTCTAATTATTTGTTCTGTGAATCACACTGAGTGTTACGCCTAGGGAGGTGTTCTGCCCAGGGAAGCAGAATTGTGCAATTTGATTAATTATATATTTGTCCTCCCTCGGGATAACAACCAGTACATTTAAGTAGATATAACTTTACGTTACGACAAAATGAATTTTGGGTACTACTTAGTAAGGTGGACTATTACCTTCAAAAGCATAGCCTGTAGGTAGCTTTTCTTCTTCCTCTATAATTAAGCAAAATCATAGTATGGCCCAATTATTAATTACCCCCACACTTTACATCTTTTCTTTTAAAAAATGCCTTAATTTCCTTCTTCATTAAATTTCATCTATTCCCTTCATCCTAAATAATTCCAATGGTACTCTTAGCTTTTCATAATTGAATAGTTCTAGCAAACGTTTTTTAATTTTTATTACTAAATTCAAAATATTTTTTGAGCAGCGCTCCCTGCTCATTCCGGGAGCCCATGCCACCAGCTCCTGGGATTTGAGGCAGGTGGGAGCCATCGCTTCTGCCTCCGCCCTCCCCACCTGGGGGGAAGAAAAAGGAGACGCTGACGCCAGGGCTCGCCAGCGCACCCTGCTCGTTCCGGGAGCCCACGCCACCGGCTCCCGGGATTTGAGGCAGGTGGGAACCATCACTTCTGCCTCCGCCCTCCCCATCTGGGGGGGAGAAAAAGGAGATGCCGACGCCGGGGCTCGCCAGCGCTCCCTGCTCGTTCCGGGAGCCCACGCCACCGGCTCCCAGGATTTGAGGCAGGTGGGAGCCATCGCTTCTGCCTCCGCCCTCCCCACCTGGGGGGAAGAAAAAGGAGACGCTGACGCCAGGGCTCGCCAGCGTTCCCTGCTCGTTCCGGGAGCCCACACCACCGGCTCCCGGGATTTGAGGCAGGTGGGAGCCATCGCTTCTGCCTCCGCCCTCCCCGTCTGGGGGGGAGAAAAAGGAGATGCCGATGCTGGGGCTCACCAGCGCTCCCTGCTCGTTCTGGGAGCCCACGCCACCGGCTCCCTGGATTTGAGGCAGGTGGGAGCCATCACTTCTGCCTCCGCCCTCCCCACCTAGGGGGGAAGAAAAAGGAGACGCTGACGCCAGGGCTCGCCAGCGCTCCCTGCTCGTTCCGGGAGCCCACGCCACCGGCTCCCGGGATTTGAGGCAGGTGGGAGCCATTGCTTCTACCTCCACCCTCCCCACCTGCGGGGGGGAGAAAAAGGAGACGCCGACGCCGGGGCTCGCCAATGCTCCCTGCTCATTCTGGGAGCCCATGCCACCGGCTCCCAGAATTTGAGGCAGGTGGGAGCCATCACTTCTGCCTCTGCCCTCCCCACCTGGGGGGAAGAAAAAGGAGATGCCGATGCCGGGGCTCACCAGCGTTCCCTGCTCGTTCTGGGAGCCCACACCACCGGCTCCCTGGATTTGAGGCAGGTGGGAGCCATCACTTCTGCCTCCGCCCTCCCCACCTAGGGGGAAAGAAAAAGGAGACGCCAATGCCGGGGTTCGCCAGCGCTCCCTGCTCGTTCTGGGAGCCCATGCTTGTTGCTGGAACCAGGGGGGATTGTGGGTGGGGTGGGAAGAGAGAGAGTTGGTCCTGCCAGCCAGGAAGGAGGGGCAGCATTCCATCTAGGGGGGTTCCAGGGATCCATATAGGTGTTGTGACGGGCATGGGGTGGTATGGCGGGTACCACGGGGCGGGCCGCACTCGGGGAATGCGGGTCCGATGTTTAAGTGCGGTCCCTCATTTCAGCCCTGCAGTACATCTCTGGGCCCTGAGCAGCAGATCCAGAGTGACCCCGCCCTTAGGCTGCTGCTGGTGAATGCCAGATCGGTCTGTAATAAGGCCCCCCTGATCCAAGATTCTATCCAGGGGGAGCGGGCCGACCTGGCATGCATCACCGAAACCTGGCTGACACCTGAGGATGGAGTAGCTCTTTCAGACATGTGTCCAGCTGGGTTCGGTATTTGGCACCAGCCTAGAGGTGAGGAGAGGTGTGGTGGTGTCGCCATTGTTGCCAGGGAGTCTGTGGGAATTGCTAGGGCCACTGCTCCACAAGTGTCTGGTTGTCAGACCCTGCTTCTACGGTTGGGCCCCAAGGGTCAGTTGGGGATCTTACTCCTGTACCTGCCCCCTTGCAGGGTAAGGGATGCCCTGCCTGAGCTCCTCGAAGCCGCCTCGATGCTGGCATTGGAGTTCCCGAGGCTTATTTGCCTTCATTGGGGATGGCTTCTGAGGTGGCAAGGGAGTTCATGACTTCCATGGCAGCCATGGGCCTGACTCAGGTAGTTCGGGGTCCGACCAGGGGCAGTGGTCACACGCCAGACTTAGTTTTCTTGTCGGAGCAGTGGCAGAGTGATCTGAGATTACAGGACTTAGCCATCTCACCTGTGCCATGGTCAGATCACTATCTGGTGACTCTTGACTTTCTGGGGGCGACGCTTCATTGTAGGGAGGCAGGGCCTATTAAAATGGCCCGCCCTCGGCGACTAATGATCCAGATGGATTCCAGAGGGAACTGGGGGATGTTCCTCTGGATCGGCTACACGATTCACCCAAGGCACTTGTCGACCTGTGGAACAGGATGGCAACAGCAGCCTTGGATGAAATTGCGCCACTGCGGCCTCTCCGTGCCTGTGGGGTTAGGTCATCCCCGTGGTTCACAGATGAACTGCAGGAACTCAAACGGGCAAAGAGACGCCTAGAGCACCGCTGGGTGAAGACCCAGGATGACTCCGATTGGACACTAGCTAGAGCTGCTATTAGGGCCTACCTAGTGGCGATGGGGGTGGTGAGGTGGCAATACTTCACCACCCTTATTGCCTCCGCTGATAATTGCCCAGCCGCCTTGTTCCGGGTAACCAGGTCCCTCCTCGGTAGGGGGAGATCGGTGCCCAGTTGGCAGGGTTCGGCTGAGGACTTTGCTGACCATCTGGTGGAGAAAATCGATCGGATTCATTCAGGGCTGAATCCCGGCGTGGATGGGGAGGGTTGGGGGAGGCACCGGAGCACAGTCTTGCTGTACAATCTGGGATCGGTTTGATCCTGTTGTCCCTGATGAAGTGGGCAGGCTCCTTGCAGCTGTGCATGCCACTACATGTCCTTTGGACCCCTGTCCCACCTGGTTGGTGAAAGCCTACAAGGTGGTGACAGGTGGCTGGGTCGGGGCGATAAAAAATGCTTCATTACGGGAGGGGGTATTTCCTGCACCACTAAAACATGCTTTGGTGCGCCCCCTCCTGAAGAAAATTTCCCTTGACCCAGCTGTCCTTAACAACTACAGGCCGGTTTCCAACCTGCCCTTTCTGGGCAAGGTATTGGAGAAGGCGGTGGCACGCCAGCTGCAGAGTGTCCTGGAGGAAGCAGATTATCTAGACCCCTTTCAATCAGGATTCAGGCCCGGGTATGGTACGGAGACGGCATTGGTCGCACTGATGGATGATCTCTGGCGGGAGCAGGACGGGGGTTATCCATCCGTCCTTGCTCTTCTTGACCTCTCAGTGGCCTTCGATACCGTCAACCACGGTATCCTTCTGGAATGGCTCAAAGGACTGGGGATCCAGGGCACCGTGTTGTCCTGGTTTTCCTCTTTTCTGGAGGGCCGTACCCAGTCAGTGTGGTTAGAGAGTGAGAGGTCAAGCCCTAGGCTCCTCAAGTATGGGGTGCCTCAGGGCTCGGTGCTCTCTCCTCTCCTATTTAACATCTACATGAAGCCACTGGGTGAGATCATTCGTTCCCACGGGGTGCGGTACCATCAGAATGCGGATGACACACAGTTGTACATCTTGGCCCGTGGGGACCCCAGTGATGCTGTTGAAATCCTATCCGGATGCCTGGAGGCAATTGGGGTCTGGATGGGGGCCAATAGGCTTCGGCTGAATCCCAGCAAGATAGAGTGGCTGTGGATAAGGGGCCCCGTGTTATCCAGGGAGCTACCATCTTTGGAACTGGATGGGGCTGTTTTGCCCCAGACAGACCCAGTGCGCAACTTGGGGGTCCTTCTGGACTCGCGGCTGCTGCTAGAAGAACAGGTAGCGGCTGTGGCCAGGAGGGCTTTTGCCCAACTTCGGGTGATTCGCCAGTTGTGCACGCTCCTGGACCGGGGTTCCTTGCTTATGGTCACCCACGCTCTGGTCACTTCCTGACTAGATTATTGTAATGCGCTCTACATGAGGCTGCCCTTGACAACCATTCGGAGGCTGCAGCTGGTCCAGAATGCGGCAGCCCAGGTGGTGATGGGATGTGGGCGATATGCCCATGCCTCACCGCTACACTGGTTACCAGTTTGTCTCTGGGTGCAATTCAAGGTGCTGGTTTTTGACCTTTAAAGCCCTATATGGCAGTGGGCCAGGATACCTTAGAGACCACATCGTCCCAAGAGTGTCTGCCCGTCCAACCAGAGCGGACCGGAGAGGCTCTCTAATAGTGCCATCAGCTAGGGGTGCACATCTATCCAGCACCCGAAGGAGGGCCTTCTCCGTGTCCGCACCAACTCTCTGGAACCTCCTGCCAACAAATCTAAGACTTCAAAGAGAATTGCTGCCCTTCAGGAAAGGATTGAAGACCTGGCTGGCAGGGCAGGTGTGGGGCCCGAATGGGAACACGGTCCCCGCCTGCTGGCTTATATAAACAATTAAGAACTCTCTCTTCTTCTTTTTATAGTGGGTGGGATGGGTGGGTAGGATATGGGTCTTTTAAAGTGGGTGGGATATGGGTCTTTTAAAGTGTTTTTATGTGTTTTTAGAACTTGTTGTAATGCCGCCCTGAGTTGGGTTCTGCCTGAGTGGGCGGCATATATAAATATGACTATTAAATTAAATTAAATTAAATTATTTTCCCCAATACAAGTATATTAAATTCATCTGAACTTTCCCCATTTCTAGGTTTTGTAGCTCTTTCCTATTAGCTTGTATCTTGTTCCTGTAAACTTTTAATATGTTTTTCTTTTTCTTTTTATTGATTATTTATTTATTGCATTTGTACCCCATCATTTTGGTACAGGTACCACTTAGTGACTGCAGTGGCTCAAGTAGGTAAGACGCTGACTGGGAAGCGGAAGGTCAGCAGTTTGATTCCTGAGTACTGCAGGACGGAATGAGCTCCCGTCTTCGTCCCAGCTCCTGCCAACCTAGCAGTTCGAAAGCAAGGAATTGCAAGTAGATAAATAGGGACCACTTCAGTGGGAAGGTAACAGCATTCCGTGCGGTGCGGTGCGGTGCGGTGCGGTGTCTAGTCATGCCTGCCACATGACCACAGAAACGTCTGCAGAAGCAGACAGCGCTGGGCTCTTCGGCTTGGAAACAGAGATGAGCACTGCACCCTAGAGTCAGATACAACTAGCTTTCGAGCAAGGGAAACCTTTACCTTTACCTTACCACTTAGGGTGTCTTACAAACATATAAAACATCTCAATAATAACAAATAAAACAAGGAAATAAATCCTATCTAATCTAATCTAATGGGAGCGTCTGGAGATCCAGCTGTAATAAATACTCGATTGAATTAGCAGATTCAATTCTTAGACTGTAATTAGTTACAAATTAATGTATGCTAGTTACCAATTAATGCATAGTGATGGTTTCAGTACGTTCACCTTGCAACTTCATGAGAGATCACTTCTACCCTCTTGCAATGTAATTGTAGATGCTCATATATTTTTATAGTCATGGTGGTAGATTCCTACTAAATCGGGAACAATGCCTTATGCTGTGTTGAGAAAGCTAAGGCAATTAAAAAGGAATGGGAGAAAACACTGTTTCCAAAGTAGCACCAGTGGCTTATAGAATTTAGTTACTTTTACTTTAAAAGTACCACTTCAAAATATGTTTAAGGAATGGGGGGGAAGATACTTACTAAATATTATAACTATAACAGTATGTAAACACTGTTTGTGGGCCCTGGAACTATAATAACAACAAAGCTTGGAAAAGTTACTGTTATACTGAATCTCACAGAATTCCCCAGCCATCAGAAGAACTTTGGATTCTAGGAGTTTCTTTTAAAAAAGAAACTTTCTCAAGATCTGACTGTAACTATTTACTTTTAAAATTAAATTTTCAAAGTTGGGTATGAGTTAGCAGAAAGTACTTTTGTGTGTGCTTGCGTGTGCATGTGCACGTACACATCTGTATGCATGTGCATATGTGTGTACATGCATCCATGCACACACTCATATGAGTGTATAGCTACATGCTTAAGTCTCCTGTTAGCTCAACTGTATTGCTGAGACATAGCTTATATCCTCATTGTCACAACCATCACCATCATATTTTGCCAATCCAAAGAATGTTATTCCAGTGTAGGTCTGTGCATTAATTAAATTGTGGCAGCATATGTATTTCTTGCTTATAAGGGTGTGAAATCTAGGGTTAGCATTTTATTTACCCCATCCCCACACATTGAAATAAACACAGAAACAAATGGTGAGAGGAAAATCAGAATGTTGTAGCCAACTCCTCAGAAGTCAATTTAGTCTGTGCACTTAACCATAAAGGCAGCATCTGCTCTGCTAAATACAGGTGTTTTGTATCCTTGTCATTAATTGGAAGGGACATTATGTCATCATACATCAACAGTTAAAGTTGGTTAAAGTGCCACTTATCTCAGGTGCTATCATTAATCAGTTCCTTTTTGCTTTGGCACCTGTAGATCCACCATTAGTGGGCATATTAAACTGCTTATGTCTTGACCTTTTTGGCTTTGTAATGTATTCTGAATGGATGAGCCGGATCTGCCTCCTGGAACCATCTTAAGCCTGGAAGAAAATGATCGGATTCTACAGCAGAAAGGATTGTACCATTTCCACAAGATGGTTGTGAGCAACATTTCTGAACTCTTTGCCTAGTGCTGATACAAATACAGGAGTTAGTCTTTAAGGCAGGGGTTTCCAACCCTTCTGTGCTGTGGGCTGGACCACACACCCTAGACAGCTGAGCGGGCCAGTCACATGGCTCATCCTACCATAAATGCTGCCATAAAACACGTCTTTGGCTCTCATAAATGCATTTATGACAACCATGGGTGCATTTACGGCAGTGTTTACGGCAGGTGTGGACGCGTTTATGCATGCACAGGTGCATTTTACAGCTGTTGTAAATGCGTCTGCTTCTGCTTCTGGTAGCAGCAAGGGCAGTGGGTGGCTGGGGCTGGCCTGTAAGCCGTAGGTTGGCCACCCCTGCTTTAAGGTGTCACAACATTTTTTTGTCTTTTTTAAACTCTTAAATATTCTAGAATGAAACTAAAAGTTTGAAATTTTTAGGGAGAGGTCCTTCCTGCTACACAGGAAGTGAAATACTTTTTTAAACATCTTCTAGATCATTGCCAATGCAAGCCATTATTTTGTTTAAATTTTTTCCCCAAAAGAAAATTATATGCATGTCTGTGAGTGTTTCTGACTGAAAGTTCTTCTTTCAACTACAATTCTGAGAACTGCCTAGATCAGGGTTTCCAACCTTGGCCCCCAGATATTCTTGGACTTCAATTCCCAGTATCCCTTATCAGCAGCTGTGCTGACTTGGGCTTCTGGTAACTGAAGTCCAAGAACACCTGGAAGCCGAGGTTTGGAAACCCTGTCCTAGATGGTATGTAACATCTCCCATAGCTCCGAATTGTTTCTTCTATCTAACAGACATTCTCCAAATACTCAAACAGTCCATTTGCATGTGTGGAATGTTGTCGCAGAGATGTCTACCAATGCGTGGACTCCGCGCTGAAATAATGACTCCAAGGTATCCAAGGTAACCTTTCTTCTCAGGAGCTATATTGCTACACACACCCAAAAATTAAAAAAATATATTGAAAAAAGAATTTCCTCTAAGAATGTTATTTATTTGCTAAAAGACCAACAAAGCGTTAAACATCTTGTTCATATGCCTATGAAAGAGAAGGATTGTCCTTCCCTTGGGGGACCAGCGAATCCACATCAAAGAAAGTTCCAGTCTTAACCTTGGATTAGAGAAAGGCCCTGTCTCACAAGTGAAGTTTTGCAACTGTGTCTTCTGTTATCGCCCATCGTACACAGTTGCTGAGTAGGGTCTGAGTTCCTTAGTATGTCAATCAGTAATCAACAGCACAGCAGGGGTGAGACAGGGTACGAGCATGTATGTGTTAATGAATCACACATTAAACTCTATTCCACTCCCACCTCACTGCTCATTTAAAGAGTGGAGACAAAGAGTTGTGGTAGGCATCACAGCACACACATACACACGCACACACATACGCATACACACATGCGAGTGCGCGCACACACACACACACAAACTGGCAACCACCTTGCTGTGGCTCATTTGTCTGCAGGGTGTTATTGAGAAAAATATTTTCCCATTAAAACCAATCCATGTGTTCCTAAACTATTGCTTTCCTTTAATCATGAAACCTTAACTCTGTTTTCTTTCCTAGGCATATTTGCTCAATCTGTTTACTGCATGACTCTGTAAAAAGTGTGTGCGTTCAGCCTTTGCAGTGATGCTTATCTGACTTGCATCCATGGTCTCACTTTGCTGTGTAGCGAAAAATCATCTGTCACAGCTGCTGTCAACCTAGCAGATCAAAAGCAAGAAATTGCAAGTAGATACATAGGTACCTTTATCTTTACTGAGCCCTGGTGATGCAGTGGTCAAACTGCTGTCCTGCAACCAAAAGGTTGTGAGTTTGATCCTGACCAGGGGTCAAAGTTGACCTAGCCTTCCATCCTTCAGAGGTCGATAAAATGACTATCTAGCATGTTGGGGGCAAAATGCTAATTAACTTGTGAACCACCTGGAAAATGCACTAAGCACTGTGGGGCAGTATATAAGTGTTATTGCTTTGCTTTTTCTTTGCTTTAGATTTTTACATAATAATGTACATTTTCAAGGATATCTAAATGGAGTTTCTTCAGTGCAGCTCTATTTGATTACAGCTAAAATACTGCAGGAAAAGGCTACATACCCCTGATTTAGCACCTTACCATGTGCGCTTTCTTAAAACTGCATGGTCTTGGCTAGGAAAAACATGATGTTTCCATCAGTAGACTCCCATTACTGGAAGAAAGTGGGCCAACTGAGTATAAAAATTGTATGAGAGTATTTTGCAAGAAACCTCCTGTGCAGATACAATTGTTTGTTTGAAAAGACATGATATAGCTCATTTCACCACCACTTGTACCATTTCTTTGATGGTCATAAGGAGTAGATGAAAGGGGGGGGGACACCCAATAACTAGTATTAATAACCTTAAAATAAATTATTAGATAAACAAATTGGGTTTGATATTTAACAATGACAAACAAGCAAAGGAAACCTATAGAAGTGAATAGCTTTTGTTTCCTGAATTGCAAGAAGTCACAAATATTAGCAAGCTCAAGGGAACTTCATTAAATATGCTTCTATAAGAGATGTGTACCCTTTGAAAACAATAATGAATGGGATTCCTGCATTCATTTGCATACCCTTGATAAATTACTGTAACCAGATTAGGGAGATAAAATAACTAGTCTATTAATTACAATGATTATTATTTAACGGAAAATGGGATTCTGGGCTTTATATATAGAAGGAAGACGACTTAGTAATGCATTATGTCGATGTGGTATTTTATCTTAGAGAGTAAGATAAGTGTCTGTTGCTTTCAGGAGTTGGGAGAATATGTTCATTACCTGCACAAGATTTATATGTATAACTAAGGGTAATATTTTAAAACTATTTGTTGGATTTCAAGGTATGCATAAGAACATAGCAGACACGTTTCTTTAATTAAACTCAATGAGTTCCTGTGTAAGGATATAAAACAAGCCTATTCTTAACAAGGAAAGAAATATCTGGTTTAAAAGTTCTTTATGTTAAGCAGCATGGTACATAAATACAGTCAGATGAGAAGTAATAGAAAGCAACACTTCGGCTTAAATATAGAGAATGCCTTCAGAATTTTAATAGTTAAAAAATGGCACAGGAAATCTGGAAAATGTTATTCATTACTGCTGGGAAATGAGTGAGTAAAAATAAAAGCTGCATTGAGGGTATTTCATTTAATCCATGGTAAAATGGTAGCAATTTCTTCTTCGTCTTGTACTGTATCCAATTCCAAATATTTGTTTGTTTATTTATTGGATTTATATAACACATGCCTGTCAAGTTTCAAGAAATTTCTGTCAAATAAGAGAAATTTCCTGGCCAAAACGGGAAACTGGACATCTATGTTTATCCTGTGCTGGCCTCCAGTCTAATTGCAGTCTAACAAATATGGAATGATGGCAGAAAAGAGAATAAAATAAGGAGGTTTGACAGAAATTTCCCGAAACTTGACAGGTATGATATAACCGCCTTTTTTGCCTAAGCGACCCAAGGCGGCTCACAACATCAATTAAAACCCATACCCGATACCAGTTAAAATACTATAAAACTCTCTAAAACATCCAAATATTGGCAATCATCATGGCAATCAGCCATGATGATTGTCCTGAAAATATAATTCCATGGCCTTTCATTTGCCGTCCGCATCGCAGCATGACACCTGTACCACTGATCCAGCTCCGTGAGTCACTTTCTGATCCTGAGCCCTTTTGGCACGCAACGTACTCTTCAGCCCCAGGCCAGTATTGATGAAGCTGCTGCCCCCTCCCCCACCAAGATGGATTAAAGTGGGATTAAATCCATTTAGGGACCATGACTATTCCTTGTGGACTTCGTCAAGGCTGTTAATCCTCAGGGTTGTCAGGTTAGTTAACCGCAGCCTGTCACTCGGTGTTGAGTCACTGGCAGTATGGTCTACTCTGTTACCATAGCAGGATAACCTGGCCAAACTTGCGGTAGCAATTTGCCTTTTAGTAATTCATAGAATCATAAAAATGTAGAGCTAGAAATGAAACCAAGAGCCATCAGATCCAAATCCGTGTCAAATCAGGGAAACCACATGCAAAGCATATGGAACAGATGAGTCTTTCTGAAAACTTCAGTTCGTTGAGAGTATGCCATCTTTTGAGTCAGCCGATTCCACTGCCAAACATTGCCAGAAAGTTCCTCCTAATGCTTAACTGAAATCTCCTTTATTTTGAATCCAGTCATTTGGAACAAACTTGATCTGTCTTCTGCGTGACAGCCCTTCAAGTATTGAAAAATGACTAGGCTACCATATCTCCTATCATTCTTTTCTTCTCCAGCCTAAAAAACCCTCTTAAATGTTCCTCCTTAAAGTTAGGTTACCAGACCATCTTACTTGCCTTCTTCTGGATATGCCCCAGCTTGTCAATAAACAGACGGAGAGAGGCCAAATGGTAAAAACAAAGAGAAAATGGAAAACCGTTTGAGGCAAAAGTCTGTATTCTTTATAATGTTATCACAAAACCAGAAATTCCCAATATACTGTAGGGGTGTCTTCGTGTTATATAATCACACTACAAAGTCCGTAAATGTCAATAAGTATAGTTTCACAAGAATTCTACTATCACATCAATAGTGACTCTGTCGTGATTAACCAACATCTGTCCTGGAAGAGCGCAGTAAATCCCAAAATTTGTGTATATGAGTTTTTATAGAAATCCCGAAACCTATCCGGTGTACAGGTTTTTCATTCGATTTCCTCAGGAAATCTTCTGCGTCCTATTGAGCCACCTCTGAAATTTCTTTAGTGCTCATGGAGCACTAAAGAAATTTCAGAGGAGGCTCGATAGGTTGGTTGATCACGACTGAGTCACTACTGATGTGATAGTGAAATTCTTGTGAAACTATATTTATTGACATTTATGGACTTCGTAGTATGATTATATAACACGAAGACACCCCTACAGTATATTGGGAATTTCTGGTTTTGTGATAACATTATAAAGAATACAGACTTGATTAAAGGATTAAACAGACGAACTTTATTACTGATTTTTTAATCATTTTATGCATTTTTCGCCTCAAATGGTTTTCCATTTTTTCCAACTTGTCAATAAACATCTTGAACCATCAGGTCTGGACACAGTGTTCCAAGTATGGACTGAACAAAACAGAACAAAGTGGTATTATTACTCTCTTCTGAGACAATACTTCTGTTCAGGCATGTGTTCTGTCTTTGGATAAATGTGTAAAAATGAATTAAAACATTTCTGAAACTATTACTAGGTTGAATAAATAATCCAGAGGCAGTAACAGGTGTAACTTCTATGGGCTGTTTGGTTCAGCTCAATAGGTGAGGAAATCCAGCAAGGGGCTGTGATTCAGGATTTGGAGAAAAGCTGATTGTGTAGAGTTCTTGAGTGTTATATTTACAATTAGAGGTGTGATATAAATTTGCTTAAGTAAACAAGGAATGAATAAATGGTCTGTCTCCCATAAAAATCCCTTCGTTGTATAGTGGAACCTCGTAGAATGAATGCCCCCATAGTGAAAAAATTGCATAACAAATAGATATATATTTTTTTAAAAAAATGGTGCCCTGCATAACGATTTTTCCTGTGAAAAACTGCTTAGTGAAAAAAAATTGTTGCACATTTTTTCCATAGGGAAAACCATTGTATAATTTTTTTACACAGGAAAAATTATACCACAAAAAAATCACATAGTGAACAGATCCGTAGATTAGTTGGCACAAAGTGCATTTGTTTGTTTGTTTGTTTGTTTGTTTGTTTGTTTGTTTGTTTGTTTGTTTGTTTGTTTGTTTGTTTGTTTGTTTGTTTGTTTGTTTGTTTGTTTGTTTGTTTGTTTGTTTGTTTGTTTGTTTGTTTGTTTGTTTGTTTGTTTGTTTGTTTGTTTGTTTGTTTGTTTGTTTGTTTGTTTGTTTGTTTGTTTGTTTGTTTGTTTGTTTGTTTGTTTGTTTGTTTGTTTGTTTGTTTGTTTTTGAACTTGTAGGCCACCTTTCTCGCCTCAGAGACTCAAGGCGGCTCACATCAGTTAAAACATTCCGTACAATAAAACCAGTACTAAAACATTTAAAATGTCCATAAAAAACCTGACCCCTTATCTAAAACCGCTGACAGGGCTAGATGAGCCAGCAAGGCTGGGTAGTGGTGCTAGATGCACCCCACACCTGCTGGCACAGCCATGTTTTTAACACCTTCCTGAAGTGGGTCAACACCGCCTGGAGGTGCAGTTCTGTTGGTAGGAGGTTCCATGAGCTGGGGCGGATACTGAGAAGGCTGTCTTCCTGGTTCCAGTGAGGCATGCCTCTCTTGCTGATGGGACCACCAGAGATCCCCTACGATCCACCCTTGTAGGATGGGTCGACAATCTTGAGGCAATGTGGTCTCTTAGGTATCCTGGTCTACTGCCATAAAGGGCTTTAAAGGTCAAAACCTTGAATTGCACCCAGAAGCAAACTGGCAACCAATGCAGCTCCCATAGCAGTGGTGAGGCAGCGACGAGGCATGGACATTCTTTCTAAAACTTCCCTATCAAGAAATATCCCCCATGCTTGTTTGTTAGCATTTAGTTTCTTGTTTTTCTTAATGTTAAGTGTTTACATCTTTACATTTCTGTCTCCCCCCTCTCAAATCCTGACTATTCAATTGTTGCCATGTTTCCTAAAGCCATGTTGTGTATATGTATCACATATTTTCACACTCACAGCTGCTTCCTTAACTTCCTCTGACGTACGTCAGGTTGCCAATGGTTGCTGGGTTTCATTTTTTAAACAGCAGTATCTCTCAAGTTGAGACTTATTTCCAGTTCACAGTGGCACAAGTAAGAGGTCCGCTGCCCCATTGCTTCAAACTGGTGTTCTACTTGCACAATGGGTGACTGGATTCCTCTTTGCTTGGGCACTGGGGAAGAAGGAACTGTGTGCAGAACTAACCTTCTCCAGCATGTTTCCAAGTACCAGGATACTTGTCAAAGGCTTTCTGAAAGCAAAGCATGTTCTGTACCCACTGCATGGTGGTTGTGTCATGATGATGCTGTGAGAAGACATTGTGAGTGCCTGCACCTCTACACCACATCGTTGCTTGCATAGGATAAAGAGCAGTATGTGAACATAGTACTATTTGATTTGTATCCAAAGTATTTGCTATAGAAATTGGGATTGACACACTCAAAGTTGATTTGGAACTTGCTTGAACTGGTTTGTTCACAAGTATTTGCATATTTTATATGCTTCTGGATTAGGAATGAAAATCCCTGAAAATATGAGAAATTAAGGAACATGAGCTGTGATAGGAGAGTATTCCACAGCACTATTTACTTTGAGAATATAATGGGCCTTCAGATTTTTTGGGACAAGGTTCCTCCAGCTTACTTCCCTGCCTGCTTGTTTGTTTGCTTTCTTCCTCCACCCTCACTTCCACATCAACCCATACTCAAAGAACATGCATATTGGTGCTGGGAAAGGTGCCTCCTGGTATCGCCAATGCTTGTCTAAGTGTGCCCACTCATGGTGTAGTTAAGTCAGTGTGTTGGGCATTTGGCATCCAAATCTGGACCATATGCAGGCATCCTTGGCAAGAAAAATATGATTCTACAACTATAGGCACCAACAGGCATTGAAATGAAATAAAATTAAAAGCCAGTAGAAAAAGGTGGTAGTGGTAGGAACAGCCTTTAGGACCACTTTCACCTATTCAAGAAAAGCCTGCATAAAACACTCTGTCATACACACACATTCCCAATCCTAAGAATCGTCAACTGCAACTTGTATCTGAGAATGCATTCCCCCCCTGAAGCAGGAAAAACGTCAATGGCGTGGATTTGTTTAAGGTGGATCCCATCTTACCTTGAAGTGACCCACACACTATGATCACGGAGCCATCCCCTATGGCACACATGAAATGAGACATGCAGGATTTAACACCGGGAATGCAATGGACTGCTGCAGCCTCGAGGATATCATCAAGACGCGCCTTCACAGCCAATCCATCTGGCATGGCCTCCTCTGCCTCCATGACCATTGGGAATCAGAGTTCCTCCTCCACTCATTTTGCTGTTGGGCCCAATATGATGGTTTCCAGTGGCATTTCCTCCACTGAGGGGACCATTACCCCACCTAAAAGGGCTCATCTGCCCATAGCCATTGTGGTCAGTCTTAATGACAGGTGACTTACCAGTCCCTTCTTGTCATGTTACTCAAGTCAGTTGGGCAGTGAATGCATAAAGTCCAGGGAAGTCAAACTGAGTCCTCCACAGGGTTTATCTATTGGAGTTTTGACATTCAGTGGGGCTTCAGGAGTAAATCTCTTCCTGCTTTGCAGCTTGCTTCTTTTGCTAGAGCAGCTTATGCCAATTATTTTTTGTTCAAATTTTAGAATTTTTTTATCCTCAAAACACTAGGACAAACTTGGGTCATTTGTAAGGAGAACATGAACTGCTCTGAGCATGAATGAAGGCTTCTTGAGCCTCCCTGTATCTGTAAAAACATCTGTTTTCTCTCTTGTTTGGACCTTGTTATGAAGCTACTGGATATCCATAAAGAAAAACCTCATCATCAGAGGTGGAAGAACATCAACAAGAGGATGTTACTTAGGGGGGCAGATTTACTAACTTCTCAACTTGCAACTCTCAGTTTGTAATATGTTTCCAGTCTTGCTCATCTATGCCCAACAAGAAAATATAATCACACGCTACATTTCCTGTTCTTTTGAGATCTCTAAGGTTTGTTGCTATCTGACAGCTGTTCTGGTGCTTTTCCTAAATTAAGTTGAAATATAAGTAAATTTGAAATTCAGCAAGCGTACCCTTGACAAAACCAAGCTAAACCATGTACTTGCTATGCAGCTATGGGGAAATCATGATCTTTCAGTCTCCATTCCCAATTGTAGTGTTTAATTACTCTGCATTTGGATGGGTCTCCCTTCTCACACTTCCTGCTCAGTATCGCTTTCCCAGACTCCCCTGCAGTAAATAAACCAGCATGGAGGATTCTGCATTATTTTAAGGTCTAGAGGCATTTATTTATCTTCTGGAGAAGTAAGCAAAATCTGAAAGTCATCTATAGCATTTTCGTACTGCCAGTTTCCCAAAAAATGATCAGAACTGCAGCAGTGTTTTTCCAGGCAAATCAATGGGGGAGATGCTAGATAAGAGGTGCCCAAACTATGGCCCATGGGCCAGATCTGCCCCCCAATGCCAATTCGTCTGGCCTGCAATGCCCTCATCGCATATGGGTTCATTTTACTTCTGCTTCCAGGAGTGATGAGGGTATCATGGGCCGGATGAATTGGCATCAGGGGCTAGATCCAGCCTGTGGGCCATAGTTTGGGCACCCCTTGTTTAAGCCGAGAAAATGGAAGCCCAAAATTTATCTCCTCCTATTGCAAAACAGATTACATGGTGCGTTTTACTTCCGCATCCAGTGGGATGAACCATATGACCGGCCCAATGAACTATGTGTCCAGCCCACGACCCAAAAAGTTTGGGCACCCCTGTGTTAGATGATATAACAGAAAACTCTAAAACCTTTTCAAACCATCTCTTGCTTTGTAATGCTTCTGAACAGTTCACTAAGCTTCAGAAAACTTAGAACTTGGAAAACACTTACAGTACTATAAATATAAATATTGTTAGCTGGAAGGCCAGCAATTCGACAGTTTGAGACCTAGGTGCTGCATGATAAATTGAGCACATGTCTCTGTCCCAGCTCCTGCCAACCTAGCAGATTAAAAGCAATAAATTGCAAGTAGATAAATAGGGACCACTTTGGAGGGGAAAGATCTTGAGGACACAAAAAGAGTCGCATTCGGGCATCCCCTGAGCGGAGTTTCTCCAGCAAAAATCCTTTCAACCCCGAATAATTTCTGACCTGAAATTATTATTATTATATGAGTACTTTCCAAAGGCACTTTAATGAAGTGTAATCTTATTTCCAGTGTAATTTACAGTTTTTAGTTCCTTTTACAGTAATAAGGATGTAATAATAGTAATACTTTTGTGTCAGATAATACTCTGTAGACTAACTAGATAGTGAAGGAGGAATAATATTGCTCAGGTCCTGGTTTAAATTATGCCTCAGGCTGCTGTGTTGTGTTGTGTTTTGGGTGTTGTGGAAATGACAACAAGGCCTGGAGAAGAGTGTATTTTAGACCACACATAACTTGCAGCATTCCATTTTTTCAAAAAAGAATGTGTTTTGGACACCTTTCGAAAAAAAGAGAAAATAATTTATTTTACTTTTTAAAAGTTATAATAGCTAACTATCTTTTCAGTTCTTGTAATGAAAACTGGTTACTTTTAAAAGTTTATTTCTCTGTTCTAGGAAGGCTGTGCAGAATAGTTCGGAAGCATATAATGGGCAGACTTATTTTAAATTTCCATGATGACTCTTTAAAAACCTTAACTATTTCTGGTATCTGCTTAAAACATGGTTCTGCAGAGGGTATGTATCATATATTTTTAGTGGCAAAGAGAAACAGCAGGTATGCTTAGGAATTGCATAGTTACTTGCTTTGTAGAGAAACCATGTCAAGGAATAATAAAGCACAACCCTGTATACATTTTGGTCTTTGCTTTAAAAAGAAAAGAATGCATCCTTGTTCTCTTCAACTAACATGAAAGCAGTCTTTTTTAAAGTAATCATTTTTAAAAGCCATAAAATCAAGAACCAATGAAAAATTTAAAAAAATGGCTGTGGTGGGAGCAGTACTGAACATCGTACAAAAGTTTAATGAAAAAAATCTATATTTTAGCCACTTAATGAGAGATGTTTGATTAAGCTAGACTGGCTTTCCTAGGAAGAATATTCCAAATATTCTGTGCTACTTCTGAGAAGACTCTGTCCCTTCTACCTGCTACTGCTCGGTCAACAGGAGAACACAGAGAAAGCTATCCAGCAGAAGCCTCTAGAAAAGGAGTTTTGACATTGAACAGTTTGTGGAAGAAGGAATATGTGGAGAAAGGCAACCAACCATTTAAAACATTAAAACTTCTTTAATTGAGACCAGAAACAAAGTAGAATCCAAAAGTGGTCACCAAAATTGGGCATCCCCCAATGAAATCTGAGAGACCGAAACTGCCCTTTGGCCCTCATTACACCATGCATTTAGATCAGTGTTTCTCAACCTTTGTTTTTGGGGACTTCAGTTCCCAGAAGCCTAAGTCAATTCCCCAAGCACTGATCAGACAATGTACTGACGTAGGCTTCTAAGAATTGAAGTCTCCCTGTGGGGTATGGGCCGCACATTGGAAATCACTGATTTAGAGGGTCATTCATTGTGGCTGAATAGTAAAAGCACATTTTTCTTCATACACAAGTGTCCGAAGCAATTCCAAACAGAGTTGAGAAAATTCAATGTGTTCCAGAGCCAAAGCCCATCAGGAAGATGTGTTAAATGAAATGGATCAATGGGTCTTATTTTGAGTAAGCTAACTTCACACAATCCCAGTCAATCAGTAAGAAGACTAAGAAGTCCTGTTGCTTAGCATAGTAATCCACTTTAGAATTATTGAATTCTAATTATTTTAAAAAAGGAAGTGTTGAACCTAGCAATATGACCCTAAAGGAAATAATGCCGAACAATCACATCCTACCCTGCTGGAAGTCATCACCTCACTGCCATCAGGACATACCCCCCAGAACTGCCCCAAAGGGCTAATAAGGTAAAGGTATCCCATTGCTCAAATGCCAGCCATATCTGACTCTAGGGCATGGTGCTCATCTCCATTTACATCTGCCTGTGTCTGCAGACATTTCTGTGATCATGTGGCAGGCATGACTAGACATCAGAGTGCATAAAACACTGTTACCTCTCCTGCCAAAGAGATAGGACTTCACTGACGTGCAACACTCCGGTCTCAAACTGCTGGCCTGCTAACCTTCCAGATGCCAAGTCCAGCATCTTAACCACTAAGCCACCACAGTCCCCTAAGCGCCAATACAGGTGTTTGAATGAGCCAGAAAGCAATACAAAACAATGCAAGTGTTCAGCAAGCCAAACAAAATACACTTAGGGAAAGATAGTACAGTAATTAGGTTTACATCACGTGACTGATGGGGGAAAAAACACCAAAATTAACAGTGAGAAGTTAAGCACAAACAGCAGGACAGATGCCCATGTACCTGCATGGACAAAAGATATCACTGTCTCCAAGGCAGAGATAAAAAGTGTAGTAGAGTATCATTCAGAAGAAGATTCCTGGGCTGTTACATCTTTCTCCAATTTTTATCCTAGCTTCTTTGATAGTAAAGCTTTGCTTAAAGCCCTCAGCACATTTGAAGATAGGCAGGTTTGCAGCATAACCACCACCACCTGTCAGGTCTTATTACTCATATCCCTCACACGAGAGAGTTGCTATATTAAAGGGCATTGGAATTACTTATGTCAGGTAAATGGATTATAATTAAATGATATGGAGAGTATTAAAACATTCTTACCACAACAGGGAAACATAAATGATAACAAGAGATAACCCCATTACAGAATTAGCTTACTTTCAGAATTTCTCTTTGATTTATTATTAACTGTGATTACATTCAGATATCAAAATTTGCTCCTTTTCTTTCCAGATGGAAGGTTCAATGCATTGAGTATGGAGTTGGACTTGGTGGCCTTATAGGCCCCTTCCAACTCCATTATTATTCTATAATTCTGTCATAAATGTGATGGAGTGGGATGGAGGTATTTCTGACAGTGTCAACATTAGAGCTCAAACAGGATTAATCTAGACAACTGGTCATCAGGACTATCTTCTGGACACCAATTTAAACTTTTTTTGGAAGAAGAGATAAGAAGTCTTGCTGAATTAATAGCTTATTCTCAAACTGGGCCTAGTGTTCGTCAACATTTTTATTAATGACTTAGAGGTGTTGGTGCATGAAGTGTCCATCCAATATGAGGATGATACAGAATTGATTAGAAAAGCTAATATTGTAAAAGACAAATATGATCTTGATAGGTTCAAGCGCTGGGCTGAAAACAAGGTAATGGAATGTAATAGGTATCGGGGTTTCTCCCATCCAGCGCACACCTTGGTTCCCTCTGATTTGGAGACCCACTGATGCAGCACAGGCGAGAGACCCCGGTGTCTTGGCTAACACAGGCAAGAAGGGTGCCCTTTCTCAAAGTTGGGTCAAGAAAGCCTAGTCCAGCAGGGCTGGTTAACAGGTTCGCAGGGAAATGGCGACCTGTGACTGATGTCGCAGAAGAAATTAAAACTGCAAAGCCCCTTGGACTCAAGATTCCCATGCAAAAAACACCCTTATCTCTTTTTGGGGAATATAACGGCCTTGGAGCTATGTAAGGTGTGTGGGAGTAATTTTGTTACCTCTGCAGCATCTTGCTGTCCTGTAGCGGGATTCCAGGCCATGAAACAAAGTTTCTCCTTTGGAAGCAGCTCCCATGAAGCAACCCAAAAGATGCAGTCCTTCTCTTAGGAAAAAGGCCTTATTGTTAAATATCCCCAATTCAGTCCGCTCCGCTTAAGGTGGAGTGGAATGAGCACTCTTGACCAAGAAAAGTCCTTTTATAATTTATTGAAGAAAATAACAGAGTCCAATAAATGCAACATAGAAGAAAGATAGCATAGTCTCGGCAAAACCTAAGTGTGGATATCTCTGCAGAATTTAAGTCCGGGGTCCAAAGCCATTCCATTCAGCATGCTATAACGGGAGCCCCTCTCAGTTGGTTGGAGATATAGAGCTCCTACAGGATTTGAAGAGTCCATCTCGAACTAAAAAAATGTGGTTTTTAAACCATTTTGCCTGGGAAAGTGTCCTGAGAAAGTGCTAATTACCTTCTCAAAGTGACAAGATCTCTGCGTAGATCAAAGGATACAAGGTGGCTATTTTATCTATGTTCTGTCTCAAACCATGAGATAGAACATCTTCCCAGACAGTTTAGTGTATGAGAGTCAAGACACAAAGCACAGCCAACGGCTGGGTTAACTCAGGTTTATTGCATGGTGGGCAGAGGGAACATGAGGTAATGGCGGACGAACAGCTCTATATATAAGGCAGTAACGTATTTGAATGTGGCTCCACGGTAGCCCGTTGGCTACTGGTCCGCGTGACGTCATGGCTGGTCACGCCCTTCTTGTCCAGGTGCAGGTAGCGGCGGGAAACTTCCCGCGCTGCGGTCTTTGATGGGTTTGGACCAAGAGAGCTTGGACGCTCGCTGCTGCCAGCTGGTGGTCATTAGCTCGCGTCCTATTACAGGGTTTATATGGTACAGCTGAAGGTTACATTGTTACTCATTGGCAATGGTTACATTGGTTCAGATACATTGATATCACATGTAGAAGGTTACACTATTAGGACACAACACTCCTCCCCCCTAGGATGAGACGAAGTCTCTCAACCAAGATGGCTTATTTCGAACACGCTGGGGTCTCGGCGCGGGCTGCCCTGCCCCGGCTTCGCTCCCTCCTCCTTGCTCCCTGGCTTCCTGCCCTGCAATCGGAGAGGATGACTCGTTAGTGGTTTGCCGCGGCTCTGCGGCTTTGTTGGGAGGTGTGTGCTTTGTTTGGGAAGAACCGGGGGCACTGGGGACTAACGAAAAACCCCTCTTCTCGCTTGGATGGGTGGGGGAACACTCCGAAAAACCCCCCCCGGCTCGCAAAATCAAAATCAAAATCGGATTCGGGGGAAGCGGCAGCGGCGGCCGCACACTCCTTTTCCCTCCCCCCGGGCTCGGATAGAACTGGGGTATCAAAAGGATATGAGTCGGGCTCGCTGCTTTCCCCCCTGTCTCCCCCTTGGGCTAAACGGGTGGGGGAGAACCCTATCGCTGAATCATGTCGCTGTGCTCCACTGGTCGGCCCCTCGCTCACTCGGTGCCTCAGTTGATCAGCGTGCCTCCTCCAGAGGAGGCCGGTGCTAGTTTCCACCCGATAGGACACTGGCCCCGTCTGTTCTATTATCGTCCCTGGCACCCAGGCTGGGCCTGCGTTGGCATAGTTCCTGCAATGTACCGGATCGCCTATGCCGAAACCTTTCGAGACCGCTAACCCTATGTTCTTCCCTTTGTCCTCGACCCTCGACGGGTCTAGCCTGGACAAAAGCGTGGTCAGTTTCCTCCGCATCAGCAGCTCGGCCGGTGAGTAACCAGACGCTAAGGGGGTCACTCTGTACGCTAATAGAAATTGACACACCTGGTGATGTAGATCTCCCGAGCCCATGCGCCGCAGCGCATCTTTTGTGGTGCGCACCAACCGTTCCACTTGGCCATTCGTGGCCGGGTGAAACGGCGCGGATGTGACATGCCGAATTGCATTTGCCTCCATGAATGCCGCGAACTCAGCGGACGTGAAACAACTGGCGTTGTCGCTGACCAAAGTGTCGGGTAAACCGAACGTGGAAAAGACCCTCCTTAGCTGGCGAATGGTAGTGGCGGAGGATGTGCTCTTTACCGGAATGACCTCCAGCCACTTTGAGTATGCATCCACCACCAGGAGAAACATGGTTCCCCGGAATGGGCCAGCAAAATCTACGTGCACCCTGGACCACGGCCCCCTCGCTGCGTCCCATTCCCTATGTGGTAGGCGGGCCACCTCCGGTCGAGAACATTGACATGCTTCACAAGTGCCAACCATCTGCTCTATGTCGGCGTCCAGCTGGGGCCACCAGAAGTAACTCCGGGCCAACGCCTTGGAACGGACGATCCCCGGGTGGCTGACGTGCAACAGCTTTAGCACCTTCGGCCGCAGGGACGTAGGAACCACCACCCGTTGGCCCCACAACAGGCACCCCCTCTCTAAAGACAACTCCACTCGCTTTCGGAAGAATGGGTCGAATTCCGTGCCTGGGGATGACGCCGGCCACCCCTTCTGCACCCACGAGCATACCTTCTCTAGTGTTCTATCCTTTCCGGTCGCCCTGGCAATGTCGGCCGGTACTATCGGGGGTGACTCTAAAACCTCTATTAGCAATACCTGGCGGTCTCTTCTTACCCCTGCCTTCTGGTCGTCCGACAATGGTAACGGCGACCGTGAGAGCGCGTCTGCATGGCTGATTTCCTTCCCTGGCCGGTATTCTAATTCATGTTGATATGCGTTAAGAAAAATAGCCCACCGCAGCATCCTCGGGGACAGGATCTGTGGCGTGGGCTTATTTGCAGTGAAGATCCCTAACAGGGGCTTGTGATCAGTAACGATCTTGAACGGCCGACCATACAGAAAATCGTGAAATTTCTTGGTTCCCGCTACTATCGCTAGTGCCTCCCTATCGGTCTGTGCGTAATTCCGCTCTGCTTGGGACAAGGACCTTGAATAAAACGCTATCGGGGCCTCCCTTCCGTCGCCTAACACGTGGCAAAGCACCGCCCCCACCCCCACCGGGGATGCATCGCAGACCAAAACTATGGGCCGTTTGGGGTCGAAATGAGTCAGGATTGCCTCGGATGTGAGGAGTTGCTTTAACTCTGAGAACGCTCTTTCTTGCTCGTCACCCCACAGCCATTTTTCCTCTTTTTTAAGCAGCCGATGAAGCGGCTCGGCAACAGACGCCTTCCGTGGAAGGAAGGTATGGTAGAAATTGAGAAGCCCCAGAAATGACTGAAGCTCGGTTTTGGAAGTGGGGCGAGGGGCTTTCTTAATGGCGGCTACCTTAGATTTGGACGGCCTAATTCCCTCGGGTGTGACACGGAACCCTAAAAACTCAACCTCTGTTTCGTAAAATACACATTTGTCTTTTCTCAGTCGCAGCCCCGCTTTCTCGAACACGGCCAGGACCTTATCCAATCTGTGGGCCAGCTCGGCCTTACTCCCCCCCGTTATCAACACGTCATCAAAATATGGCAACACCCCCTCCAGCCCCTTCAGGAGGCGTTCCACTAGCGACTGAAAAATGCCAGGTGCCGAGTTCACGCCGAACTGTAACCTCGACACCTGGAACGCCCCCTTATGTGTGACTATTGTTTGTGCCGCCGCTGTGGCGGGGGTTACTGGGAGTTGCTGGTAGGCCTGTGCTAAATCGAGTTTAGCGAAACACTTTCCCCCATTCAGCCTGGCCAGAAGGTGGCTGACCACTGGCACCGGGTATGCATTAGGGCGGATTGCCTTATTAATGGTACACTTATAATCAGCGCAAATGCGCACCTCCCCGTTAGCCTTCAGTGCTGTTACAATTGGAGTCTCCCACTCCGCGGAATCCACAGGAACGAGAATTCCTTGACCCACCAGTTTGTCCAGTTCCGCCTCTATTTTGTCCTTAAGCGCGAACGGTACCCTGCGTGGTTTAAGTCTTATCGGGCGGACCTCCGGGTCTAAGTCGAAGGCTACAGGGGGTCCCTTGAACTTTCCCAGTCCACTTTTAAAAACGGCGGGGTGTGCGTCACATACTGCTTGTATTGGGTCCTCGCCTACGGCATGCACCCCCCCTATGAACAGGCCTAAGGGCTGAAACCACTGTGTTCCGAGGAGGCTACAACTCCCCCCTTTTAGCACCACTAGGGGAAGTTCCGCAGAATGTCTCTTAAAGCGAACCCGGAACGTTCCGACCCCCAACACTGGAATGCTGTTCCCCTGAACGTCCCGTAGTGTGGCCCTCAACGCTTTAAGTTTGGGCCGCACGTGGGGGTCGATTTTCAAGAACTCTCTCTGGGGAATTATAGAATAGGAGGACCCCGAGTCAACTTCCATCCTAATAGGGGTCCCTTGTACTAGTACCTCAACAAAGTAATGGGGCTGTCCCGCAGACACGTTGAACACAGGAGCGTCGCCCTCGCTGTCGTCCGAGATGCGGCCCACGCCGTCCTGCTTCCTCGTGGCCCGGGCGCCATCTTTGGGCCTCGCTGGACGGTCCGGTCTGGCTGAACGGTCTTGCGAATGTCTCCGGCCCTCTTTCCATTTCCTGCACGCCTTGGCGATGTGCCCCCGACGTCCGCAGTTGAAGCACTCGGCTTTCCTGAATGGGCACTTCACGCGCTCATGGGCCGCTCCGCAACCATCGCAGCGGCGCCCGCCTCTCCGGACCTTCTGGACCTCCTCGCCATCGCTACTCTCTGACGACGATTTCGAGGTCGGTCGGGTTGCATGCACCGACTGACCGGACTTCCCGTGCGATGAGTTTTCCGCCTTGCCGGCCCTCGGACGCCACTCACGCCACTTGTGCATCTCGTCTACTCCAGCATTCGTGGACTCCGCGGCTTCTGCGGCCTCTACAACCTCTTCCAGTGTGGGTGGTGGCTCCCTGTTCATCAAGCTGCGCTGTACTTCCTTGTCCTTCAGGCCACACAGCACTCCGTCCCTGAGGGCCATCTCTAGGATGTGGTCCCATTTGCAGGGGGCGGCGGCTACCCTCATAGCCGTTACGAAGGCTTCTACCGACTCGTCCGGCGCTTGAACTCGCCTCCAAAACGCACTCCGAGCGGGAAACATTGCCCTCGAGGGTCGGAAACGCTCACGCAGCATTTTCATGATGTCACCGGCTTTGAAATCGCTCATCTTCTTCGGTGCAAGGATGCCCACCAGCGTCCGCTTGGTTTCCATCCCAAGCATGCGAGTGAGGATGGCCCTCTTCCTTTCCTCGTCGTCTTCTTTGACTTTGAGCTCCACCAGTGCCGCCTGGAAGTCCATCTCAAAGAGCTCCCAGTCTTGCGGTTTGGTGATGTTGAACCCGCTCTGTGTCCTGGCTCCGTGGGGATCCATTATCCCACCTTCGTCGCCAATTTAGTGTATGAGAGTCAAGACACAAAGCACAGCCAACGGCTGGGTTAACTCAGGTTTATTGCATGGTGGGCAGAGGGAACATGAGGTAATGGCGGACGAACAGCTCTATATATAAGGCAGTAACGTATTTGAATGTGGCTCCACGGTAGCCCGTTGGCTACTGGTCCGCGTGATGTCATGGCTGGTCACGCCCTTCTTGTCCAGGTGCAGGTAGCGGCGGGAAACTTCCCGCGCTGCGGTCTTTGATGGGTTTGGACCAAGAGAGCTTGGACGCTCGCTGCTGCCAGCTGGTGGTCATTAGCTCGCGTCCTATTACAGGGTTTATATGGTACAGCTGAAGGTTACATTGTTACTCATTGGCAATGGTTACATTGGTTCAGATACATTGATATCACATGTAGAAGGTTACACTATTAGGACACAACAGACAGTGACCTTAGAATTAGAACCAAAATGTACTTCCCGAGAGAAAAGGGATGATGCCATTTAATGGCAGATGCCAACTAAAAATGGCTCCGGTTAGGCTAAGCAGAGAATATTGCAGAAACAAAAGAAAAACAGATTTAAAATCCTTACTTAATAACCTACATAAGTATGATGTCATAAACACAAATAACGTAATCTCACATGAAATCACGACAATAAAGATTAGTGAAAAGTTCTACGCCTAGGGAGGGAAATCCAAATAGTTACAAGATGGGGAAATATTCAGTTTAGTAATACTATATATGAGAAGAAGCTTGGAATTGATGTAGATTACAAGCTGGATATGATTCAGCAGTGCAATGTGGCTGCAAGAAAGGCTGCATTAACAGAAACATAGTCTCTAAATCCCATGAAGTATTAGTTCTCCTCTATTTGGCACTGTTTAGACCTCATCTAAAGGGTTGCAGTGGCTTAGTGGTTAAGACGCTGAGCTTGGCAACCAGAAGGTTGGCAGGTCAGCAATCCAAGACCCAAGTGCTGTGCGACTGAGTGAGCAGCTGTCATCAGTCCCAGCTCCTGCCAACCTAGCATTTCAAAAGCAAGAAATTGCAAGTAGATAAACAGGTACCACTTTAACAGGAAAGTTAACAGTGTTCTGTAAACTCCAGCATGACCACGGAAATGTCTGCAAGCTCTTTGGCTGTAAATAGAGGTGAGCACCACCCCCTAGAGTTGAACACGACTGGCTATTGAGCAAGGGAGACCATTACTAGACCTCATCTAGAGTACTGTGTCCAGTTCTGGACACCACACTTTAAGAAGGGTGCAGACTAACTGGAACAAACTCAGAGAAGGGTAATAAGGATGACTAGGAAATGGAAACTAAGCCATATAAAGAAAAACTGAAAGAACTGGGCATTTTTAGTCTTGAGAAAAGAAAACTGAGAAGATATATGATAGCACATTTCAAAAACGTGAAAGATTGTCATACAGAGGAGGGGCAGGACTTGTTTTCAATCATCCCAGAGTACAAGACACACATTACAGGAAGACAGATTTCAATTGAATATAAAGAAAAACTTCCTACCTGTTTGAGCAGTACAACAATAGAACCAATTACCTCAGGAGGTAATGAATACTCCAACTTTCATTTGGATTTCTACAATGATCAAGAGGTCAGACTATTTGGCCTTACTGGCCCCTTTCCTACTCCATCATTCTATGATTACATGAAAAATCTGATCCTTATACTACTTTTCCCAACAACAGCAGTAGTAACAACAGTTGACTGAATATTTTATCATTCCTTACTATTGATAAGCAGTTGTAGATATCTCAGTCAAACTTAAATTCACGATAGAAGGAAGCATAACCATTACTAAAAACTGAGTGAGTTTTCAATGGATTTTTGAAATGGCAGCCATGTTAAGTCTGTGGAAACATATCAGAGAGTAAACAAAATGAAATAGCAACAAACAAAAAACAAACAAAAAGGTTTTGGCACCTTAAAGACTAACTGCTGTATTTTGAAGTTAGCTACTGATTATGCTATCTTCAGACCTACTAGTTTCCAGTTTTTGCCCAGTCTCTTTTCTCCTCTTGCATGAATGCCAGCACAAACCAGCAGCTCAGTGTAACATCACCTGTAAAATGTGACCTGCACCAGGTCAGAACTCAATGAAAATTAAGTGAAGGTAACAGCAAGGCTGCTCCATGAGGTAGCTAATGCTGTCCCGCAAGAAGAATTGGTGGGTGGATGTTTCCCTATAATCCTTTCTTTTATGTCCAAGAAGAGGCAGCCAGTGGCCAATGCAGAACTCATGGGATATTTACCTGTAATGAAGTGGCTGTGTTAAGCCATCACTGTGACCTGTCATTGGTATTCTTGCACTCTTTTTTTGTACACCATGGATAGGGTTGCCACCTGTCCCGGAAAACCGGGATTGTCCAAGATTCGAGGTCAGGAAAATTGTGCCAGCCAGTTCAATAAAAATCAAGTCAAAGTCCTGGATTTTAAAAATTTACTGATTGTATATTATAATTTACCAGTAAAATGAATTCAAATTCTCGCCATCAAATGAGGGATGACTAGTGTGTTTCCTGGAACTGAGGATGTCAAGAGTTGACCATGATGCGACGTCTCAGAAGTACAACAGATCCTCTTACTGTAAGAATTAATTGTTGTAAATAAATTCATTTAAGTATTGATATATTTAATGTGAAAGTGTTTTATAGCTATCATTATATTATGTTTGTTTTTAAAAAGGCAATTTTGTAGATAACCCACCCATTTTTATCAAATATACTTCTGTCCCGGTTTTGTGGGAGAGAATTATGGCAACTCTAACCATGAATGACACACAAATCGAGTCACATCCAAGATAGCAAACTTAGAGTTTTAACATACAGTACTATCTTGAAACTAAATAAAAGCCACTATATGTGATGAAAGCAATTATTTCAATTTATAATATCCTCCATTATACTCAAATGCACACACTTAGAATGACATACAGTAGATGGAATAATTCAATTTTAGCTCAAGAAAGGTAAGTTGAAATGTAGAATGCCATGCAAGATTAGGTTGCTCAACAGAATTTTTGGTTGAAGCAGCTTTTGAATTTACTTCTCCCCTGTCCTAAACTGAACACTCTATCATATTCAAAACTTAGAAACACCCATCACATTCAAAACAAATTTAAAAAATTAGTAAGTAGCTATAATGTATAAATTCATGTTATTTCTCAGATGCGTGGTTTTCATAGCCACTTTGTAATATAATAGCTGGAGAGGTCCAAGAGCAACCTGAAGAATCACTGATTCTTTAATCAAGTCCCCTTTGAAGGATACAGTATCTATAGCTTGAATAATCCAACGTTTATAAAAAGTGACCTGAAGGAATACGACAGGCTTGTTTAAGCCATTTTGAACTCATTCTTGATGGACTCCTTTAATGCTAACCAATTAAAATGTTTACTGGTCAGATTAGTCATAGATGAGTTCAGTACATTAATCCACTGAGCCGTCCAGTCCCATAGGACATTGTAATTTGCTTTCAAGACATTAAAAGCATGTTATATTGTCTCTTAAATAATAAGAAGCCTCACATTGGTCTGCATCTATTTTCATGGACTTGAATTTGTTTTATGTACCTATCTGAAAACCTTCATACAAGCCAGATGCTAAAATATTATCTTCCAGGCATTCAGCCTTTCTGAGCCATCTTTTAATTGTTTCATTCCTCTCCCCCACCCCCCACCCTTTTCCTCTTTTCTTTCTGCTGTTCAACATAATGATCCTCTCCTTTTAATAAATAAAGCTGCTGCTGTATCTGCTGAGTGATTGGCATTTTAAGACTTGAAAACAAAGTTACAGAGGAACAGTCTCACTGTAAGATCACAATATTTAGCCAGAGTGAAATTTCATAGCAGCTGCTGCCAAAAAAAATGCCAGTTTAAAAAAATCTCTTTAATGACAATGTTTCTGATTAGAGGGTTAATATTAATGATCATTTCATTTCAGTATGTATTTCAGAAAGAGCTGCATCTTTTAATAGCAGAAGCAATTTAACAGAGTGGCATTTCTCTAAAATGCCTTCACATTCTCACCAAACAGCTCACATGTCAACATAACTGTGCTGGCATTATACACACAGCAGGTGAGACGAATCCAGCCTTCCTTGCTGCCTGTCTCATGCAGTCTTGCTACTATTGCTTAGTGCCATTTACCAAAAGACATGGTGTGATATTTATTTATTTATTAAATATTGTGTTTTATTGCTGCCTTTCCCCAAAACATGCTTAAGGCAGCTACAAATCCCCATTGAATTTTCGGAAGAACCGTTTGAGGTAGGGTAGGTTGAGAGATAGTGACTCAAGGTCACACAATGAGTTTCACAGTGGAATCAGATGCAAGGCTAAGTCTCTCCAGCCTACATCTTATACAATACCCATTACAACACACTGACAGATAGACAACCCGTTCCTAGAAAGTTGGAATCAAAGAAGCTCAAATCCACTCATGGCATTCATTATCGACTCATTGGAATTCCTACTGTTAAGTCAAGAGCAAGTCCACAGTCCATTATCAAAAAGCTTTAGGTAATATTTACTCCAAATGCCTATGCAGATACAATTCAGTTGGTTCTTACATTTCTTGACATTTAATTATATAAGCCTAAGTGTTCCTTCATCGACCTTGTCTAATTTTGGAAGTTAATAAGGTTCAAGCTTGATTAGTACTTAGATGGGAGATGTCAGTTTCTATCTGGAATCTTTGCTAAGGAGAGGAAAAAATCATGCCTGAAGTTCTAGCGCACTGGTTACCAACCTGTGGCCCAAGGACTGCATGCAACCCTTCAGACCTTTCTGTGTGGCCCTCAAACCTACCTGATTACAGCTATCACACTTAAGGTGTTTCCCCTCCGAATGACACTGTTCTTCTTACCTCTTTTCCTGACCATTTTTGTGGTCTCCATGGTTCCTTCTGTCAGCCCACTTATCAATCTTATCCTCCTGGGTGCTCCTCCTCCTCTTCTTTTAATTTCCCTTTTTCTTCTTCTTCTCCTTCTGCTTCCTCCTCCTCCTCCTCTCCTTCTTCCTATTCCTCCTCCTCTTCCTCCTCCTCCTCCTCCACCACCACATTGGGTGTCAAGGGAGATACTAGGTTCTTGTATCTGGGTGCTTTACTAGCCAGAATTAACATTTCTTCCTTAACATCTCTTCTTTGACCTCTGAATGTTTACTTCTGTTTTACATCAGTGGGTTAATAATTTTGTTACATTTTTTATTTAACATATGGTCCTCTTTAGGCATTGGGCACTCCAATGCAGCCCCCATGTGCCAAAAGGATGGAGACCACTGCTCTGAAGAGATACTCCCAGTCAGAGTAGATGTATTATGCTACCATCCATCTGATACAGTATAAGGCAGATGCATGTGTTCTTACTTTATCGAGCCCATTCTTGACAGTATGTACTATGAGGAGCAAGCAGACTTACAAACTCGAATAGAAATGGAGCTGTACATGTCTGCTGTGCATGGCACTCAGCTCTTCCAGCATTTTTTTTTTGAAAACTACCATGAGAATTACTTGTGATACATGGTGTTAACCACATCTTTACATCCAACAGTGGAGGATTGCTTTAAAAACAACAGCAGCAAATGGTATCTGTTTGAGAGATTATTCATTGATGGAACGAGCATAGCTAAAAATGGTAATGTAAGTTTTCTCTCCCCCTGCTACAAACCTAGTATTTATATAGTATAAAGGATATTTCTCAAAAAAAGGAAATAGTAGCATCAGATGAATCTGAGTTTATACAGAGATATCCATTTAAATCACATGTAGTTTTGCTCTGTTATCTTTATTCCCGTGATAAATCACTATTACAAGAATATTATGTACCAGGTAAATCTTCCTTTAGGGACTGCAGTAGCTCAATTGGCTAAGACGCTGACTGGGAGGCAGAAGGTCAGCAGTTCGATTCCTGAGTACTGCAGGACGGAATGAGCTCCCGTCTTTGTCCCAGCTCCTGCCAACCTAGCAGTTCGAAAGCAAGACATTGCAAGTAGATAAATAGGGACCACTTCGGTTGGAAGGTAACAGTGCTCCGTGCGCTCCAGTGTCTAGTCATGCCTGCCACATGACCATGGAAATGTCTGCAGCAGCAGACAGCCCTGGCTCTTCGGCTTTAAAACAGAGATGAGCACTGCACCCTAGAGTTGGATACAACTGGCTTTCGAGCAAGGGAAACTTTACCTTTACCTAAATTTTCCTCTATGTGCTTTGGCTCAGTGGATTAGAATGCCTAGCTACAGAGCCAGGAATAGGAAGTTCTGTTCATTCTGTCTCTTGGGAAAAGAGCCAGCCAAGGTGTCCTAAAGGTAAAGTCCACCCTTGCTCGAAACCCAGTCATATCTGACTCTAGGGTGCGGTGCTCATCTCTGTTCACAGCCAAAGAGCCAGAGCTGTCTGCATCTGCAGGTGCTTCCGTGTCCTATAGTGTGTATAATTGATTGGGTGACATGCTCTGCCACCTGTTCAGTCATGGACAATCTGCATAGTCTCAGAAGTCCACCAGAAGGAAGGACTGGCAAAACACTTCTGTGTGCTTTATACCAGAAACCCCTTGGAGAGCCATTATATGTCAGAATCAATTTGATGGTATATTGTCATCACCATAAGCAGCAGATCTGCTAAACATTGTGTGACTACCATCTCTGCCACACAGGTTGTGGGTGGCAGGGTCGTTTCCTCCACCATAGGCTCGAGAAATTCCAGGCTCTCCTTATTGTTCCATTCATTTCATTTCATTCATTTCATTTATTCGATTTATATCCCGCCCTACTTGGCCAGGGCCAACTTTATTAGCGTAGGGGAAAGAGTGGATGGGCACTTAGTTCTTCTGCTGCTGACAGTACTTGGGGGGATTTAGTTAACTCCACTGGCTTTTCACTGCTTTCATTCTCTACCAAGGCCCAAGTTCCACTCACTGGTCTTCAGGAGTCTAGTACTCAACACCATTCCCAACTAGTTGTAGTGTGTTAGAGGGCTGGTAGAACCAGACCAAAGCAGGCCCTGAATCCCAACAATTCACCTCATCTCTGGAGATTCTTCCATAGGCACCTGTTATAGTGCTGCTCCTGCCAATGCAACCTCTAGGACTGTTGGATCCGACCCTTATAAGCACTAGTCCAGGACATTGATGTAACAAACAGCAACAGGCTTTATTAACAGTCAAATAGAGATGAGCTTACAAGGCATTCCCGGATCCCGAGATGGCTATACAATCCCAGTGCATTCAGTCCCTCTGGACTCTTGCCCGTCTTTGGGCAATATACGTGCTACCATGAAGCACAGCAGTGAAGGGACCCAGGGCATAGCGCTACCCGGCTACCCGACTGGTATGTGGGAAGTATAGATCCAGTCTGGCCCCACCCTGGTGTATCCGTGGTGCTTATATAGTATCTATCCAGCGGTAGCTCCTGGATACAAGGTAGCGACCCGTCAGATGGACGTAACTAACCAATCATAACTATATGTAACTAACCAATGGAGAACAGGATCCAAAAGTGTAACCAATCACAGGGCTTGGTTTAGTCTAACCCTTTTGTAAGAGTTTCGCGCCACTTTGGGCTTCTTGCTAGAATGGCGGGAAACCACCATTTTCCTTTTGCAAGAGCGCTCCTGTGCTACTTTGCAATTGTGCTTCAATACACAACAAGGACCCAGGTTTAAAGGAGTACGAGGAGAAAAAAGGGAGAGATTCATTACCCTTAACAAACTTCCTCACCCCTAACTGGGATCTTAATCTAACTTTCCCTCCCTCAGGCTGCCCTACAGTCCACCAGGTTTCAGTCCAAAAGAGACAGCCCACTAGGGACAGCCAGAGTGTCTCCTTTACACATAGCTTTATGAAAAGTAAGCATTATTGTGTATGCTAAGAAATACATGTCACAATGAACCTCCATGTCTAGATCTTTAGGCTGGCTGAATGATTCCTCTGACAACAGGCAGACTGAATTTCTATTACTAATTGACAATGGCTGTTTCAGGAAACCTTTGAGTTTGCTGTCCTGTTGTTTAAAGCTCGTATCACATAAGATTATAAAATGAGCCACCTGTTCTGTGTGACTTTTTGCCCAGGGATGAATTGCTATTTGTGGTACAGACATGCCGCTGACAGGTAGTTTTGTGTCCTTCCAGAAGAAATCCTTTGCATCCTCTAAAATTCAGCACGATGGGTCAAAGCCCAAGTCACCGTTTCATAGTTATAGCTCAAGGTAAGATCTTTCAAGAAATCTGTTTTAAAGAGACCTAAGATTCATCATAGGGAGTCTAATAAGCTTTTACTTAAACTTTTAAAACAATACATTAAGTATTAAACACACTGATATGCACACATAAATCACATCTACTTTTTCAAGTGTTTTAGCTAATGAGTTAAGATCTATAGAGCAATAATTAATGAGGTCTGGAGTGAAATTATGGTTTTGGTTCTTTATATATATATATATATATATATATATATATATATATATATATATATATATATATATATATATATATATATATATATATATATATATATATATATATATATATATATAGTATATTTTTTATTTATTTTCAAAAGAAAAAACAAACATACAGAAAAAAACAATACATCATAACAATAATACATATAACTCATAAAAATAGCGCATATATGATAGTTGAACTGATTATTTGTCATGGTACACAAACAATTAAATGTCCACATTGTAAGTTAGTACTATAACCATAACCTACATAAAAGCTATCAATATTACAAGTATTTGTTAACAACCATCAAACTCCTTCTTTTCAAATTACAAATCACCCAGTGAATATTTACATTGCCCCGGAGAGTTTAGTGTCTGTATCATCTCCAAAAACCACTTTGAGATGGTAAAGGTCTAGAACTATCCCTACCCATAAGAGAGTGATCAACAAATGGCTTCCAAATACTCCAAAATCTGTTTTCCTTCAATTTATCCCTTTTTACTTTTATCTCCCATGTCAATTTGTCAATCAATGCTAAATTCCACATTTCCTTGTACCACTCTCCCGTCTGTATAATTACATCATTTTTCCAATTCCTAGCGATACATTGTCTACCAGTAGTTAACATTATTTCTAATAGCTCTTTTTCCGCCTTGTTCAAACACATACTTTCCACATCTGTTAGCAAGATGGTACCTGATGCCAGCTTAATTTTCTTACCCATTATTTCCCCTATCTCTCCTTCTATTCTTCTCCAAAATTAATTTATCATTTTACAACTCCACCACATATGCTCATAAGTTCCAACAGTTTCTTTACATCTCCAACATAAATTATCCCTTTTATTATCAATCTGATGCAACCTCAGTGGTGTCAAGTACCATTGCCACAACATTTTATAGTTATGTTCCTTAATTCTTACTGACATTGTCCTCATTATCCTCTTTTTCCACTTATTTCTCCATTCCTCATTTCCTAGCTTTATATTCAAGTCCTGTTCCCACTTCAATTTCAAATCTTCCTGTGGATCACTACCCTTGTTTATTAAAATATAAAGTTTACTTACTAGACCCTTGACACTTTTCTCGCCTTTTCTAATCTTTAAAACCAATTCTTCAAATTCGGTCTTTTCTCTGTCTATATCTAGTTCTCTTCTATATTTTTTATTCCAATTATCAACCATCAGTATCTGAAACCAATCCAATTTTAACTGTTCAAATAATTTTTTCTTCTTAATTTCATCCTCACAAACCCTTAGCCATTCCTTCACCAGGAAAACTTCATTTTTATCCAATATTTCCTTTTTTTGTTGTCTATTTTTATCGGAAAACACGCCATATCTGCCAATTCCAAAATTGGAGAGAGATCTGGGATCAAATCTTTCTTTAATCTTTTCCACACCCTCATGAGTCCCCTCATCATAGTGTTACTTGTATTTATCATTTTAACCTTAATTCCCAAAAAAATCATTTTACCGATATTCTTATAATCTTTCATCTTCATTTCCTCCCAAATTACTTTTTCTCTTGCCAAGATCTTCACAACATTCTTAATTTGAAATGCTCGATAATACGCTAACAAATTTGGCATTCCCAAGCCCCCTTCTTTCTGAGGCAGATACCAGAGTTTCTTTGAAAGTCTAGATTTTTTACCTCCATTACAAAAATTATTGAACATTTTTTGGAACTCATTAATCTCCTTTTCCTTCAATTGGATTGCAAGTGCATCAAATAGAAAATTAATCCTCGGCAACAACATCATTTTGCAAATTGCAATCCTCCCAAACCATGACAACTTCAACTTCTGAAAACTTTGTATTTTATTCTTAAATTCTGCTTTCAAGTTGTCATAGTTCAGTCTTTTAAGTTCTTCCAATCTGTTTGAAATAATTATCCCCAAATATTTCAACTTTTCTTTGATTTGTATATTAGATAACCCCACCATCTTTTCCCTTTCCTCTTCCCCCATATTGCACAACATCATCCGATTTATCCCAATTTATCATCAATCCAGTTATAGCCTCAAATTCCTCTATTTGTTCTTTAATCCTATCCATTACCGCCTCTGGGTGTTTCACCATTAGCAACGTGTCATCTGCATACATATTCACTTTATTACCCAATATCCCTTCTATACTTGAATCCTCCCTTATATTTTTAGCTAAGATTTACATTGCCATAATAAACAGGATAGGAGATAATGGACAACCCTGCCTAGTGCCTGCCTCAAGCTTTACCTCATCCGTAACCTCTTCATTTACTCTAATCCTAGCGCTCCCTTTTTGATATAATAGGTCAATTACCCTTCTAAATCTATCCCCAAATCCATAATTTCTAACTATTTCCTTGATCGAAGACCATTGTAACGAATCAAATGCCTTAAAAAATATCTAAAGATAATAAAGCCACCTTTTCCTTCGTCTGATTGACATTATCAATTAAATCTAACACCCTCCTAGTCAAATCTGCCATATGCCTTCCTTTTAAAAAACCAACTTGATCAACATTTATATATTCCCCCATAAATCTATTTAAACGATTAGCCAGTATTGCTGTGAAGATCTTGGCATCCTGATTTATAAGAGAAATTGGTCTATATGATTCCACCTTTTCCAAATTCTTTCCCAATTTTGGCAGCAGAACGATTATAGTCCTATACCATGAAGTTGGAATTTGTCCACCATCTAAAATATAGTTATATAACTTCACTAACATTGGAACCACAACATCTTTAAATTCCTTATAAAACTCTGTCGATAGTCCGTCATCTCCTGGGGCTTTCCCCAACTTCAGACCACTAATTACCTCTTTTACCTCTTTATCAGTAACCCGTTCCTCCATTTTTTCCCGGTGTTCCTGTTTTATTCCATTCCCTAACTGCCTCTCCAGAATCCCTTTAAGCTTCCCAATGTCTATCTCTTTTTTTGCATATAATGCTTGATAAAGCCACTGCAGTGGCTCAAGTAGGTAAGACGCTGACTGGGAAGCGGAAGGTCAGCAGTTCGATTCCCGAGTAATGCAGGACGGAATGAGCTCCCGTCTTCGTCCCAGCTCCTGCCAACCTAGCAGTTTGAAAGCAAGAAATTCCAAGTAGATAAATAGGGACCACTTCGGTGGGAAGGTAACAGCGTTCTGTTCGCTCCGGTGTCTAGTCATGCCTGCCACATGACCACGGAAATGTCTGCAGAAGCAGACAGCGCTGGGCTCTTCGGCTTGGAAACAGAGATGAGCACTGCACCCTAGAGTCGGATACGACTAGCTTTTGAGCAAGGGAAACCTTTACCTTGATAAAATTCCTTCACAATTTTACATTTGTCGCTAATCTTATTGCACCTTATCCCTTGTTTGTTAGCCAACACCCCAATTTCTCTTTTTTCCTTTTTAGCTTTGGCCGCTCTTGCTAATAATCTTGAATTTTTATTGCTAAATTCAAAATACTCTCTATTTAGATATATCAAATCTCTTTTAACTTTATCTATATCCTTACCCATTAATTCTGCCTTAAGTCTTTGTAATTTAGCGGAAATTTCTTTATCCTTCTTTTTTGAATGATCTTCCTGTAATTGTTTTATTTCTTTTTCTTTTTCCACCTGGTCTGCCTTATATCTTCTGTACTTTATACTCGCCAACTTTATACTTTCCCCTCTAAAAACTGACTTCATGGCATCCCAAACAACATTAAAATGTACCTCTTCGTTATTGTTCCACTGCCAGCTTTCCATCCAACTTTCCATAATTTGTTCTTTACATTTTTGGTCTTTGAATAAATTGGGATCATACCTCCAACTTCTTCCTCTCTGATTATCCTTTTGTAATCTCAATTCCAAAAGTACTTTAGCATGGTCTGATTCCTTGAAAATCCCTATTTCCATTCCCTCAATATTTTTAATCAAATTTTCCGTTAACAAAACATAATCTATTCTAGAATAGCACCCATGAACATGTGAAAAGTAAGAATATGCCCTTTCCGAACCCTTGATCTCTCTCCAAGAATCCTTCAATCCCATCGCAACCATCCATTTATCTAAAACCTTCCCTTTCAGTCCAGTTCCACACCTTGCTAAATTCGTACAGTCTAAATTTGACCTTATCATATTAAAATCTCCAGCCACAATCATTTTTGCAACGTTTTCTAGCTCCACAAATTTTCGAACTTTTTCTAGAAATTCCGCTTGGTGTTGAAATTATGGTTTTAATATATGCCCCTTCGTTGGTAGACAAGTCATAATATGGCAATAGTGAAAAATAAATAGCATCAAAAAATAAAAATCAGGTAATCAGTGAAATATCAGCTCTGTACAAAATCATTTCCACCAAGAAATATTTTTGTGAAGTCATTGATCATTCCAGTTTCATTCACTAAACCAGAGAATGTTTTCTCAGGAGAAATGAGAAGGCTCATGTGATTATTCCACTGTTCATGCCTCCAGTGCTTTAATGCACCCACAACCACATGTATGTGAGACTGTTGTGATATCTTTATGGTGTAACACATACCCTTCTTCCACCATGCTTATCTACCATGAGATGTGTCATATGAAGAGGATTGACACTAGAATGAAAGATCCTTGGCGCCTCACAACAAAAATGCTAATACCCCAGAATTGAGTATGCAGCATTGTTTATATATTTCAGTCTGATTCTGTCATTTATATTTATGATGTTTTTAAATGTCCTGGTGACATTTGTGGGAAGGCTTCTTATGGGCACCAAAACTAAATAAGTGAACAGTAAACCTAAAAAGTAAACTGTATTTTAATAATTAAGCTAAATAAATATATAGTAAAACACTTTAAATCTGCATTTGTGAAGTGCTCTGCATTTGTGAAACCATGAATGTAGATCAACCTAAGAGATAAGATAGGTGTGGTAAAGACACAGACTATTGAACTTTTGTGTCCCTGTGGTTACTTGTCATTTGTAGGAATCGGGGCCGCAGAGGGCCGGAGGTCCCGGAGGAGACTGATCAAGAAACGATACGAGGCAGTATGGAGGAGGATAAGATCAGTGGTTTATTGGGGAAAAGGCATCATCATATATAGGAGTAAAAGCGCAACGGTGGCAAAAACAGTCATCTGACAGAAATCACAACACCTGTTTACTCGGGTTAATTGGGAATCTCTTGGAGGGAAGTTAGTTAACTTGGCCAAACACAGACTGGGGAAAACACCATTGTTTGGGGATTAGGCAGGGGTAAACATGGCCTCTGTTTACACCCGGGGTAAAGTTGAGCTTGGAGATGAGTGATTATTCTAATGGGTAACTGGGTTAGCTATTCGCTCTCTCAGCAGATCCGCTGGTCAGGTCAGGAAATTGGGTGAATCAAACCCTATCATTTATCCACCCCCCTAAATTTCTCTGCCCGCAGAGCCCACGGCTCAAGGAGCGTTCCCCCGAAGTGGCCTCTGCGCGGGCCGTTCCATGCCACTGGGGCATGGGGAAACCACATCTCCCCTTTTAATTTCATTTAAGGACCTGACTGGCGACTCTGCGTAGGAGAGGCATCAGCTGCTGAGCGGGAATGACGCTTCGGGGTTCCTTCTTGGGGCGGCACTTCAATATCAGTGAGGGGATACATTGCGCCAAGCAGCAGACTGCTATGCCTAGCAGGACCACCCCCACGACCACCTTAAGTACCATCTGAAGCCACCCCCGTGGAATCCATGACCACATCCAGCTCCACAATGAGCTCCACCAGTCTCCCCATGCAGAGCAATCTCTGATGCCCTGGACTATGGTGTGGAGGTTTGTGAGCTGATTCTGTACTCTGCGGGAATTATCAGTAAGGTTGAAGCAACACATACCATGGAAAGATTCGCAACCCAAATGATGTAGCATTAAGAGGTAGTCTATAGCTGCTCTATTGTCAAGTATGGCATGGCGAAGCTCCGCCTGCTCCTGGTTGAGCAGCGTGATCGCCGAGGAGGTGTGGTTGATGGCTTTGGCTAATCCGCAAGCCAGTCGACTAATCCTCCGAGCGTTGCCGACGGCTAAGGCTGGCATGCCGACTATGCTGACTGCCAGCGAGACATATTCGGCTGGACTCAAAACTCTAAAGCTGCTATCACATGAGCTATCTAACTGGGTGGTACGAGTGTGCCTTATGGGTGTGGAAACATTTGAAACAATTGTGCTTGGGGTGATCATATCCTTAGTAGGGAGTAACAGTGTCAACCGACTTAGGCAACATGTGGAGTCTGATACATTTGCGGGAATGTAGTTAAAAGTATACTGATTACATGTAAAGAACCAACCAGATGGTAACGTAACATGGGCATACATTGAACCAAGTGTCTCTGGTTTATCACAAGTCCAGTTGCTGCTGCCGGTATCGAAGCAGCGGCGCTGAGTTCGGCCGACTGCAGCGCAGCCGACCATTCGAGCACAAGTAGAGTTCGGGCTGGCCGCCACTCGCGGAGTGTGAAGAGTGGCTGCGTCAGCCGGCAAAGTCATGGTGAACCGCAATCCCCCCCAGCGAGCGTAGGTTGCAAAACTCGGAGGGAGGTGCGGTCCGAAAATCCTCTTCAGCAGCCAGTCGCCATCCCTGGCGTGCGCATCTAGAGTGTGGCACACTGGGATGAGACAGGTGCTCAGAATTGAGGCAGAACCAATGTCCTGCTTCAGGCAAAAATCGGACTGGTTGACGAGACCCGCCAACCTTTCCCATAGGTTATAATGCATCCGGGCGGAAAGGTCTCCGTCTGGGATCAAGCTGCTGGCCCCAAGTGGGGTGGCCTGAACGCCTCCCCCCACAAGTAGGGAGAGGGTCAGGATGATGATGGCTGCCATGGTGTTGGCGTGAATTCGGGCGAAGACTGCAGCCGTGAGGTTCTCCGGTGTCGGCTCCTTCTCCTCGCGTTGGAGGGCGTCCTCGGCCTCACTGTAAAGGGCCTTGATCATCCCCCAAGTGATCTTCGGCACTGTCGGTGGCCGTCTCCTCCGACGGGTCTTGTCGGTCAGGGTGAGGTCCTCCATCTCCGGGACCGGACTCGGGTCGGCCTGGGTCCACGCCATGTGGTTCCAAGTGAGGCTTGACGCACCGATCTGGAATCCAAACGACACCTGTAGGAGACATAACTGCAGCATACCCTCGCCCCCAGGTTATGAGCGGCGCCGGGCCCCTCCAGGAAGGGTCCGGTGGCACTCGGTATCGGACCATCGGTCGCGGGAGAGCTTCTGAACGGCGGAAGTGCTTCTCCTGCGGTGTGCAATCCGAAAAAACATTAAGGTGATTGTAGGTGAACAATACCTTATTCAGACAGTGCTGTGCCTGAGCCTGTGACTTGGGGAGGGCTGGTGGCTCCCCCCTTTCTGTTTGTTTGTCAATATAGGACTTGAGCGTCCGATTGACCCGTTCCACAATCGCTTGCCCCTGCGGATTGTAAGGAACGCCAAAAGTGTGCTGAATATCCCAAGTGGCCATGAAGGTGGCCAGCTGCCTAGAGCTGTAGGACGGGGCGTTATCGGTTTTCACGTGCCGAGGTTTGCCCATGGCTGCTATGCAGGAAAGGAGGTGCTGCTCCACGTGGGAAGCAGTCTCCCCTTTCTGCGCCGTTGCCCAAACGAACTGAGAAAAGGTGTCTATGCAAACGTGCATGTACTGCCATCTGCCAAACTGCGGGACATGCGTGACGTCCATTTGCCACACCTGATTGGCCTCCGTCCCTCGTGGGTTGACCCCCCACGAGGGCCCCCGCGGTGCCCCTGCACAATGCTGGCAAGAGCGAACTATGCCTTGGGCTTGAGAAAGTGGCAAATTAAACTGTCTGGCGAGTGCTTTGGCATTTTGGTGAAAGAAAGAATGGCTCTGGATTGGCGTAGTTAAGACACCCAAAACTGAACGTTGCTGAATTTCCTTTGCCGCCGCGTCCGCTCTGCTATTGCCCGCGGAAATCGGACCCGGGAGGTCCTGATGACTGCGGATGTGGGCAATATAGAGCGGCTCCGTGCGGTTTTGCAAATGAAATTGAGCAGTGAGAAACAAGCTAAGCAGATTCTTGTCTATCGCGGGAGTGATGTATGCTCCCGGTAGACTGTGAAGCAAATTCCTAACATACATACTGTCAGTAATGATGTTTAAGCGTTCCTTGGCGAAGGTGCGCAAGGCAAGGTTCACCGCTGCCAACTCTGCCCGCTGCGCGGACTTTTGTGGAAGAGTTAGCAGCGTGCGCCAAGCTTGGCCCTCCTGCCAGGTCAAGACACCGTATGTCCGACCACCATCAGTAAAAACTGTCCTGGCTCCCTGAAGTGGAACCAGTGAAAGCAACTCAAATAAGCTAACTGTCTGCGTCTGAAGTGAGACAAGTCTGGGGTCCTTTGGCAAGTGGTATGCCAAGCATCCGGTGAATCCTTCCAAAGCTACCGGAAGTGAGTCACCGAGCTGCATTAATTGCTGAACTTGTTCCTTGGTGAACGGGACTATGATTTTGGCCAAATCATGCCCTGAAATGTCCCTAGCTCTCAACCTTCCGCGGTAAACCACCGCGGAGACCAGTTCTTGGGGAGGAACGATGATTCGTGAAGAGGTGTTCGGAAGGTACACCCACTCCATGATACTCGCCCCTTTCTCAGCATCTACGCCGAGCGCTCCAGTGAACATGGATCCTGACCGTACGATGTACAAATTCAAGATCGGAGCATATGGCCCTGGGGTGATCCTATCTACCCATCGCTGGCTGAGAGCTTGGTTGACCTCCTCGAGAGCCAAGCGTGCGTCTCGAGAAATCCTTATCCGGTCTGCTGGCTGCTTACCTAATGTTAGCAGCGAGAAGAGCGGCTTCAAAAGATCCGTATCCAAACGGAAATACGGTCTGGCCCAATTGATGTTCCCTAAAACCTGCTGCAATTCTACCAGGGTGACTGAGTCCTGTAAATTGATTTGGGGCAAAACTGGTGCGGCGAAAGAGCGGAGAAGCTGATGACCCAAGTATGAGAAGGGCTCGGTTCTCTGCACTTTCTCTGGGGCAATGAGTAAACCTTTGTCCCCCAGGCTGGCCTGGAGGTCAGAAAATATTTCGCTGCCGAGTTGCGGCATCGCGACCAACATGTCGTCCATGAAATGGCAAACTATGGCTTTAGGGTAAAGGCTTCGAAACTTTGCCAGTGCGTTGTGAACATAAATTTGGCACAGGGTGGGCGAATTGAGCATGCCCTGTGGCAAAAATTTCCATGCGTAACGCTGCATAGGCTCACTGTGGTTCACAACTGGCACCGTAAAGGCGAACCTTTCCCGGTCCCGGGGGTCTAAGGGAATTGTATAAAAACAATCCTTGAGATCTACGACTAGGATCTCCCATCCCTCGGGAATCATGTTCGGATTTGGGATGCCGCATTGGAGCGGACCCATTGGCTGAATGCATTTATTGATCTCTCTGAGATCGTGGAGGAGTCGCCACTTCCCCGACTTCTTCTTAATCACAAAAATTGGCGAATTCCATGGACTCGTGGACTGCTCTATGTGTCCTGCGTCTAGCTGTTCTTTAACTAGCTGCTTAAGGGCGACTAGTTTCTCCCCCACTACCGGCCATTGTTCTACCCAGACCGGCGTATCGGTGAGCCACTTAAGTGGCAACGCCATTACCCAAAGGTAAGCGTAGCACCGTACTGCTGCAAGATGTCTCGCCCCCAAAGGTTGATGTGCACATCAAGTATGTGCGGCCGAATGACCGCCGTGCCATCAGCCTTTGGAATCGTGACTGTCACCCACTCTCGGCTTCTGAACGCTTCCTGAATGCCGCCTACCCCCCACACATCGGAGACCGGCTCAATGGCCCACTCCCTTGGCCACTGGCCCCTGCTTATCACGCTCACATCTGCTCCGGTATCTAATAAGCCTGAGAATATTCTATTATTCAGAAATACCTCGATAACCGGGTGCTGTTTCCACTCAATGTTGGTCTCCACTGTCGCTAAGACCTGGTATCCTTGTACTGCCTCACTGGCGCTCGAGCGGTCCTCTGGCCGGGACTCGGAGCCGTCACTGAGCCTTCCCTGGCTATCTGCTGGCGAGTGACAAGGAACCATGATCAGTTGCGCTAAGGTGTCTCCTTTGTGAATTGTCTGGGGCAGGTGCGTCCACAACTGAACCTGGAGAACGCCTGAAAAATTCGAGTCAACGACTCCTGGAATTACGAGAATTCCGCGTGCTCCAGCTACACTGCCGGGCAAAACTAAACCTATAAAGCCCTTGGGCAGTGGACCCATGTACTGGGAGTCCACCAGATAGACCGTGCCTGGCAGGTCGCATGTAACGTCCGCCTGACAAGTCAAGTCTAACCCTGTACTACCCTTGGGGCTGGCCTGTGCCCTCGCGATGCCTGGAGTGGGACTGGGATCTAGTCTAGCTCTGGTGAGCTGAGGGAAGCCTCTGTTTGGACCGGGGCCAGAGACATGCCCGCGTTCCGGTTTCCCGAATCCGGACAGTCTCGGGCCCAGTGGTAGCCTCTTTTACACTACGGACACTGGGTTTTCGGGGCCTTGGAACGGCCGGACCTTTGTCCACCTCCCTTGGATCGGCACTCCCTAGCGAAGTGACCGACCTTGCCACAATTGTGACACGCTCCTTGGGTCTTTCCTTTTGGTCTCTTACCCCCTTGCACCGCTGCCGCTAGCAATCCCATCTTGTAGGATTCTGTGCCAACGTCGGCGCAAGCTCTAATCATGTCCGTGAGTGTCAAGTCGGGATGATTGCCTAGCGACTGCAGGATTTTACGGCAGTCTAGATTAGCATTGTCCTTGGCTAACTTCATCATGAGCTCTTGCTGGGCTTGCTCATTATCAATCTGCCTGCTAATTGCTTCCTCCAGGCGATTGATGAAGTCCATATCGGGCTCTTGGGCTCCCTGCTTGATAGCGGTGTAATTTTTAGCCGCTTTGCCAGTTGCTGGGACTTTGAAAAACGCCCTGAAGGCGGCCTCGGCCGACATCTGGAGAGTGGCAAGAGGCAAGTTGATTTGGGCATTGATGGGCTCGAAGGCACCTGAACCATATAACTGGTCAGGAAGTACTGCGCCTCCCATCCTGGCAGCCCTCGTCTGCGCCTCTAGGCGAAACTCGCTGTCCCAAATTAAGTACTGGCTGGGGTTGAGCATCATCCGCATGACGGCTTTCCAGTCATGGGGAATCCACATGGTGTTCTCGCACACTTGCTGAAGCGTGCCCCTTGTAAAACGACTTTGGAGCCCTGTTTCTGAGATGGCTTTCCATATGGCCATGAGAAGCTTATACGGAACTGGGGAATGAATTATTTGTTGGGCGCCTGTGAGCGCGTCTATTTCCATGCGGATAGGACATATCTGACTAAGCTCAGCTAGTTCTTCTGCTGGCAACTCCCCCTTCCTGATCTCCTCTTCAATTGTATGCTGAAGGGGACTTTTGGTAACTCGGGAACCCGTTGCTGTCAGAGAAGCGCCTGCGCTCCTCATTCCTTGCATTCCACCGGTGACGTCTGCAGCTGTCACCGGGGGAAAGCTCCCTACGCTACCCTGCCTAAATTGGAGTGACGGATAGAGCGCCGTTGGCTCGGCTGGCGCTTCTGGCAGATTTGGGGGTTCTTTGGCCTCTACCCGGACTGGCTCTATCTCCGCTAAGAGCTTCCTACACTTTCTCCATGTGCGAATTACGCCTCCTGGAGCTTTCGGGGGTTGCTGAATGCAGTCTCCTATCTGATCCCAGAGCTCAAGGGTTAACGTACCTACTTCTGGGTAAAGCAGGCAGTGCTCCCCTAGGTACACCAAAAGTCTCGCTAGCTCCCCGCTGTGAAAACACAAATTAAATATCCTGGCCAGGATCTTGAACTCTCCCTCACGAGTTCTTTGGCTAGCGGATGGACGCTGTTGCTGAGGACAGGTCCCCATATTACCTGCGATTGGGTCCTCCGAAGTTTCCTCCTCGGGACGAGTCGACGCATCTTTGGCAGGCAACAGGTTCTGGCGACGTCGCTTTCTGGGTAGAGCTCGGAGCGTGGACTGCGGCCACGGGCCCTCGGTGGCCACTGCGCTGTCAGGGATTCACAGCTGTCCCTGCGGAACGCGTTTTTCCGTAACCTGCAAGCCGCCGCGAAAGCCGGGAGCACGCTGTAGGATGCCTCTTTGGACTGCCTCACCGCAGGCCGTCCCTCCGCTCGGCTGGCTGCCGGACGGAGTGCCGCGCTGTCCTCCGGGATGATTCGGACACGGTTCAAGCGCAGAACCGGACCGTGTGATCGCTACTCTGAGGAAGACCGCTTGCTTACTCACGAGTAGATCACGTCTCGGGGTCACCAGATGTAGGAATCGGGGCCGCAGAGGGCCGGAGGTCCCGGAGGAGACTGATCAAGAAACGATACGAGGCAGTATGGAGGAGGATAAGATCAGTGGTTTATTGGGAAAAAGGCATCATCATATATAGGAGTAAAAGCGCAACAGTGGCAAAAACAGTCATCTGACAGAAATCACATCACCTGTTTACTCGGGTTAATTGGGAATCTCTTGGAGGGAAGTTAGTTAACTTGGCCAAACACAGACTGGGGAAAACACCATTGTTTGGGGATTAGGCAGGGGTAAACATGGCATCTGTTTACACCCGGGGTAAAGTTGAGCTTGGAGATGAGTGATTATTCTAATGGGTAACTGGGTTAGCTATTCGCTCTCTCAGCAGATCCGCTGGTCAGGTCAGGAAATTGGGTGAATCAAACCCTATCATTTATCCACCCCCCTAAATTTCTCTGCCCGCAGAGCCCACGGCTCAAGGAGCGTTCCCCCGAAGTGGCCTCTGCGCGGGCCGTTCCATGCCACTGGGGCATGGGGAAACCACAGTCATTGCCATTTGTCTGATCAGAGGTCTCTCCTTCCTACTCACCCCCTTTCTCCAAATCTGATCCATCCTTAATTAAGAATGTAATCACACTGTTAAAAAAAATCAGGTCACATGGTGTTTGAATCAGTGTGCAAGTCCATCCTAAAAATTGGTTCTCCTATGTGGTATGTTAATGTATGGGTCTACAATGGCTGTATATTGATATACTTTTATATATATGGACTTCTTATATATTTTAGTGTTTTAGCAGCTGGTTTTAATTTATGGGATGTTTTTAACTAATGTGAGCTGCCTTGCGTCACCGAGGCAAGAAAGGTGGCTTACAAATCTATAAATAAATAAATAAATAAATCTGCCACGGATCACCCTGCTGATTATCTGGAGCCCTGGCTTGACAGCAGAAGAAGCAGAAAAAGAAAGCCCACTATACCTACACACAGAGACACATATCAATAATCAATGCATTTTGTACTGATTCATGAATACTTCTTCTTCTTCCTCTTCCACTTTTTCCTCTTCTTCTAGTGACACATCCGATTCTGAACATTGGCTATCATCATGATAATAATAATAATAATTTCATGTCAGAAATTATTCTGGGTTGGAAGGGTTTTTGTGGAAGAAACTCTGCTCAGGGAACACCCAAATGAGGCTCCTTTTATGCCCTCCAAGAGCTGGGACAGAGATGGGAGCTCAATCCATCATGTAGTACCCAGGTCTCAAACTGCAGACTTGCCAGCCTTCCAGCTAACAAGGCAAGGTTCTTAACCACTAAGCCACTGCAACCCCTATCATCATGATGATTAACCATGAAGATTGTCCTGGGAGCAATACAATGCAGTGGCCTTCCATTTGCCTTCTGCATCACAACCTGACACCCTTGCCACTGATCCAATTCTGTGAGTCACTTTCTGGTCCTGAGCCTTTTTGGTACACAAAATCCTCAACTGTCCCAGACCAGTATCGCTGAATCTGCTGCCCTGCATCAAGATGAATTCATGTGCAACCATCACCTTTCCCTGTGGAATTCACCACCCAAAGCTGTTAGTTCAGAGTTGTCAAGTTAGTTAACCACTGCCTGATGATTGGCATTGAGTCACTGGCAGTATGGCCAGCTCTATTACTATAGCAGGATAACCAGGCCAGATAGAATTAGTGCGAGATAAATAACTTCCGACGGATGGTTTAAAATAATCTGCATTTAGGCAAAATAATATGTAGCTAGGCTGTCAGCATGTGATCTTCAATCTTTAAATTGATTTCAGCCATGCCAATTCTGTTGCGAATGTATGCTTTTTAAAAAAGTGTGTCACCATACCCTTAGATGATATGAGAAGATTGACTAAAACTACATGATAGTGATGATTTGCCTCTTTAATCAGAAGTAATCACATGAAGAAAAAACCTATTGATTTCAGCATGGAGATCTTGTAACCTTCATCCAAAGTATTTAAAGGGGAAGGATTAGAAGTTGTTTGTCAAATCGGCTTCACTTTACTCTCTTTGGTAGACAGATACATGCACACGCACGTGTCATCCTGAACTCCGCACTTCTCCTGCCACCACTCTTGAACACCTAAGCTTTCCTCTCTCGCACATAAATCAGGCAGGAACAGACTTCATGGTGTAACTCTCCATCCCCACTGGGATTCCCAGGAGTGAAAGTTTACAAAATGCAAATGTACCACAAGGTTTAATAGCGGTTGCCAAGCAAAGTAAGTGCCACGGTATCAGCAGATTTCACAAGGCATAAATCTATCTCAACTGAGTGAAAATACTAAAGGCATATTAGCAAAATAAAATCTATCATTTTCATGCAACAGACTTTGCAACACACCCACAATCCTCCCCCTTCCTCCCACCTCCTTCTCCCTCCCTCCCCCACCTACTACTGAATGAAAATATCTTCACACTTCCTCTAATACCAGCTGGCTCATCTATATTGCAGAAGTTTCATAAAACAGTTATTGACAGTGATACACTAAACATAGGTTAAACCTGCCATGATCACCGCCTGTATCCAGTTAGAAAGCTACACACAACATATGCATGGGCTGCTCAGAGTAATGCGACTCCTACAACAGAACTGCAGAAAAGACATGAGCACCAGTGTCTAGGCTAGGAATTGCGAACTCACATTCAAATGAAGTTGGCTGTTTCCTATAAAAATCGTACCATATTAAGAGAGCCTCCGAGGCTCATCGTGTGGTCCCAGAGACATATTTGACAGGAGCACACACCAGAGGCCTTGTCTTTGGGATAATAAGAAACTTAAATGCACTTCTTCTTCTTTCATGTCTAGGCCAGGCATAAAACTAATCACATGAAGAAAATGTCAAAATTAAGCCACCATTTGGAGAATTCATTCCATAGTTCCTTCCGCCTGAACTAGTGTGAGAAAGATTAGCTGGCACAAGGTGGCCGTTGCCCGGGATAACCCAATTATGGTTCAAAAATACCACAATCTTCAAGCAGGCCCTTTCTATGCACCCCATCTTTTACCACTAACAATGTTCTCCCTCCCCCCCCAAAAAAACAAAAACCTCTGACATTTGAGGCAAGCTCCCTCCCTCTCTTGATGTTTGCTTCCATTGTTTCTCTGACCTCCAACCAAGCAACAATTCTCAGGGTGCTCTCCATGTGCTCTCCATTTTCCCTATTTTTTCTGATGGTAACTATGGATGGTAAATGTAAGTAAAAAATCTCCTTTTTTCCTTAAAATGTTTCTAGAACATGCAAATTAAAAATAAAAATGGTTTGACAAAAGTAAATTATTTTATACATATTTGGGGTGAGTTAATGGATTACCCTATTTGCTGGCATATAAGACCCACTCTCTTCTTTAACCTAATCAGGAGCTTCTTTGAATCTGTAAAATGTGTACAATTAAGAAAATGATAAAATTCTAGCAACATTTTAAAAGAGACAGGATGGGCAGTAACAATCTATACAAAACCATCTATACAAACGATGTCTGTTTCTAACAGTTCTTGTTTCCCATGGTTTCTTGGGACACATGCTTTCTAGCTCAGAATGTTCTTGCTTATCTGTAGTAGACATCATTTCTGCAGGGATTTTCCCAGTGAAATGTTGCAAAAAAATCTACAGACATGCTTGAAACCAATACCAGAGACAAAACAATATTACCTCTGCAAGGATACCAGGTTTGCATGGTCAAGATTATTTTATTTTTTAAGACTTATTTGTTTTGCATCATTTGTTGACCACTTTTCTCCTGGTGAGGAGACCCAAGGAAGGTAGCAATGCTAAAAGGGGTAATACATTAAGCACAATAAATTACAGATAAAAAAGCAATTAAACGTACAATAATAATTAAAACTACTAGCCTTGATGCGAGAATGTTTATTTTACTTTGCTGTAAAAGAAACAGTAACCATGCTGTCTCATGTACATAGATCGAGGTGGGTAAGTATTCTGACTCTCACCTGTACAGAAATATTCCATGCAGTGTTTTTAAATTGGAACATTTTTGTACCACCTTCAATTTTGCCTCAGCAAAAGTCCTGTTTTTGAAACAATAACAATAAGTGTTAGTAACTTGTTTTCATTTCTTCTGGCTTTTCTAATGTACAAGAAACCCTGCTGATAGCTCAGCATGCTTCCTTTTTGTCTAGGAAAGTTGGCTTACAGCCTCATGGCAATGAAATGTTCCAGGAAAAGAAAGAAAGAAAGAAAAGAGATTTGGTGTGTGCGTGCATGCATGCATGTGCATGCGTGCGTGCATGTGTGTGTGTGTGTGAGAGAGAGAGAGAGAAGGGAGGATGTTCTATTGTTTGTATAGCTTCGTCCTAAGCTAGTTCAGCCAATTCTAACAACACTGCTTTCCTATCTCTTTACTTTAATTAAGACCATGCATGTATTCCAGACTATTGTATTCACACGTAATGTATTGGCATACAGCTCCTAACAACAATAACAGACCGAGGTAGTTGTGATGGAGACTGTTCTTGGCCTAAAGATTACTGGCTGCAGGAAAGCATAGTGCTAACTAGAAGCCAAGACTAACTAGATTATAGTCAAAAAGAGTAAGCAAGTCCACACACACACACCGACTGATGCTCCTAGTTTCTTCTTAGGTATACCATATGCCATGCTACTTAGAGTAGGCCTATTAAATCAGTGGGATTTCCATAAATGTTGATTTACCATTTAAGAACTGGTTCCTTCAGTTTCTTGTAGGTTGTGCTAGTATTCTGATTTAGGCTACCATGTCACATGGAGCCAGAATCAATATTTAGAGAAATGTACAATTTCTGCTATTTCCAGCAACATTATCTGCTTTGTCATGACACGTGTGCTTTTCCTTTTAATGATACATTTCTCCCTCTTTTAATCTGTAGGGGTCGGAGTAGTTTTTGGTGGCAGTTTTAATGGGATTTTTATTGGTTTTTAAAATGTGATTGGTTTTATTTTCTGTGTGCCGCCCAGTCTTCGGAGTTGGGCAGCAATATAAATCAGAAAAATAAATAAATAAATAAATAACCTTCAAATTCTTTCTACCCCAAACATAAGATTTGAGAACTTTTAATATGTTTTTCAAAACAGAGCTGAAATGATTTATTTTGCCTATCTGTATTGACCAAATTGAGTAAGTGCAGCTGTTCTCAGTACAAAGAGGGTTTATGTTGTACCTGTGTGCCATAGACATGTTGAGAATGACAATGGCTGGTGGCCACACAGACTGTGAGATCCCAAGAGTTGTCATCCAAAAATTTAATATTTCCTTCTATCTGACCACCCCATGCATGTGCTTTGTTTTGTTTGTTTTTACCTCATTTGAGTTGACTCCCAAATAGTTCTCCTGGTAGAACCTGGAATATGACTCTTGTTCGTTCAGAGAAGAGAAGAATCCTAAGAAAATGAGTACCATCAGGTTTCTAAGAATCTGGATTGCTTTATGTCAAACCACAAGAAGTGGGGATTTTCTCTGAATGTAGAACCATAATTCCTTCTTCCAGGATGCTAATTTCTTAACACTATTTTTTGTGCTAGACGTCTGATTGATAATGCTTTGGAATAAAGTTCTAGTCCAAAGGGAGGCCTTAGACCTTTTACACATGCTTTTATGAAGAAACTGTCTGTAAACCTGGTTCTTCCAGGTATGAAAATGCTCACTTCTGCTTACTTCTGCAATGTTTCTAAGTACTGCATCATATGCATGTGCAACTGCCACAGGTTATCCACACTCTGTGGTTGGAGTGAGTACTTGTGGAGTACTTAGTTTGGCAACCTAGTGTCCTTCAGATATTTGACCTGTAGCTCTCAATGAGCTCAGCCAAAATGTCTCAGGGTCACGGATTATGAAGGTTATACCCCCAAACTTTGTGGCACATCTGGAATTATGAGAGAAAGGTATGGATAGAGTCACAAAATGGCTATCATGAAATGGATCTTGAGTAATAAAATCTTTGTTTACCAGGAAGCAAAATGGTAAGACTAATAGTAAGATCATTAGAAGCCAAAGGGAGGGTCTGAGCTCCAAAACACAAAACAAACACTTGCAAACTCACAGTTTTCTGCTCCAAAACATATTGCACAGAAGGCAACTTCTAAACATGCATAATGCAGAAGAGGGCAAACACCTGTTCTTTGCTGCCTGATGAGAGAGTAATAGATCTAATTGGCTTAAGCTACAGGTGGGAAGATTTTATTTTACTTTTTTAATGTTAGGAACAGCAGGACAATGAGATCAAATTAGAGAAGGGTGATTCTTTAGGTAAATTGCTACTTCATAACCAATGAACTTTGACCATGTCTTTGCTAAAAAGCTTTGCTTTTAATCTTCACTCTACTAGGGCATTGATACTAAGGATCCGTCCAGACTGGACCCTGTGGTGCTGGATGGATTCAGATGTCTAAGGGCACTTGAACATGGGAAGGAGAAACTAAACTATGTTTCACCCACTCCCATCATCCAAATGGCACAAGCAACCTAATGGTCCATATTGTGAAGTGGCTGATGAACAAAGAGGCAGGAAACATAAAATTATTTTTTCCAGAATGATCTGTCCTGGTCTATACTACATCAGATTACAGGCATGAAATCACATGGTTCATTGAAACACCATGCCTTCAGGTTTTCTACTGGGAAAACTAGTAGAATATATTGTCATTTTCTCTGAAATACTGTTCTCCATGAATAAGACTGTTTTTGGCCTTGTTTTAATAGTGAAATAGTATACTGTATAATGACTCTCCCCCTCCTTAGCTGAAATGGTTCAGTCTGGCATGGTCTACATCAGGGGTTCCCAACCAATGCCCTGTGGGCTAGATCCGGCCCCCAGGCCAAATTCATCCAGCCCCTGAGCTGAATTCATCTGTCCCCCAGGCCGAATTGCCACCAACACCAGAAGTGACCCGAAGTCACTGAAAGTGCCAAAATTGCCATGTTTTTGCATGGAAACACTGCAAAAAACGTGGCAAAAAAAATTTAAAATGGCACAGAAATGTTCCTCCCTCTGTCCCTCCTCCAAGGGAAGTGGCAGAGGTGGGGGAAACGCCCAGAAACATAGCGCAGATGCACTTGCCACCGCCAGGAAGAACCATGTGACCTTCAGCTGAATGAGGGGCCGTGGTCAGGTTCTTGGCAGGAAAAGTTTGGGAAACCCTGGTCTACATGATAGCTTTGAAGATATGGATTCTGTATGGATAACGTTTGAGATCACGGATTCATCCAGATGGCAGGCACAATTTTAGCACAGATGGAATGTGAATGAATCAAGGATAGGAAGAGAGAGGAATAACAAGTCCCAAAATAGTTATTTGGAAAACCCAAATTTAGGTTAACTGTATATTCTTCAATCTAGGTTTTGAACTCACAGCTTCCAGGACTTCCAGGTTGCCTTGCTACAGTTCCATTATTTCCTCTTTTCAAGGTGGTGTCTTAATTGCCAGTTCATCCTTCATTCAGTGCACTTTCTCCCTTACCCTTTTAATCATTTTTCAATTTAGAACAATTTTATAGCATCTGAAAAAAACCCTTATAATGATTAGCCTCAGCTATGTCAAGAAATTAAGAAGCTGGTGTAGCAGGTTCATTGAAAAGGCATTCAGGGGAAAGAATGGTATTTTAGATTCTTTACTGGAAGAAGGGGAGAAAAGGCAGGTGCTTTAAAAAAAACAAATCAAGGTGCAAACTGAATTACAAGATGCCCAGGAGTGCACAATAGCATTTCATTGTTTGAGTTTGGCATAAAAGACAGATAATTAGGAAATTGGGAGTCTATTAATTTTCCAAATTTACTCATGCAGGAAGCACTGAGCTGCAGTGATATTTGCTTACCTCGTCATTATGCAAAAATATATTAGCTAATTATTTTGACTAATGCAATTAAGATATGCATATTTAGCATAAACTATACAATAGAAATGTTACAGTCAGCAACTGCCAGGTTGCACTCATGGGCAGCAGAGAGGCAAAAGTCTCAATGAATTCCCTGATGGTAAGTGGGAAGATGGTTACTGCTCCGCCTGAACCAGCCTTATTAGTTCTTTTGCAATAATTAATTTACTTTGTGGCCTGGCTAGGTGACACAGCTAGTAGTGGCATTAATTTTGGTTATGTAAAGGCACCTAAAAATGACAGTGTTTGAACTGTAGAATCTGCACCTTTAATTGCTTTAATCAGTGGAAACACTATCTCTTGGAATGATCTAATTAAGACATCTTCTTTTGCTTTTTGTTTCTATTCTAAAGAGGAAGGTAGCAAAAACCAGCATGTCACAAAATAGACCTCTTCTCCCTTTTTTATGGTAACGTTTCAGTTTTGTCCCTTTGCATGCACAGTATATTTATGAAGAATTTTGCAAACTAGGAGCTTACTTATTGTGATATAAAGAGATACTAGTTAAGGAATGCATGTCTGGACGGACATCCCGCTACAGTAATGGAGTAGACCATACAGCCAGTGACTCAATGTCCAGTGTTGGGTAGTTGTTAACTAACCTGACTCCCTAAAAGGGCTAAAGGCTACACATGGATGAGCGCCTTTAGGTGGGGCAATGGTCTCCTCAGTGGAGGAAATGCCACTGGAAACCATCACATTGGGCCCGACTGCAAAATGATTAGAGGAGGAACTCTGATTCCCAACGGTCATGGAGGTGGAAGAGGCCATGCTAGGTGGACTGAATGTGAAGGCGCACCTTGATGATATCCTCAAGGCTGTAGCAGTCCATTGCAGTCCTGGTGTCTCCATGTCTCATTTCATGTGAGCCACAGGAGATGGGTCCGTGATCATAGTGTGTTGGTCACTTCATGGCAAGCTGGGATCCACCTTAAACAAATTCATGCCAATGACATTTTTCCTGCTTCAGGAAAAATATGCATTCTCGGATATGAGTTGCAGTCGACAACAAGTTAAGGACTAAGGGACTCCGGTGACTCAAGTGGTTAAGATGCTGAACCTGATGACTGGAAGGTTGGCAGGTCAGCAGTTTGAGACCTGAGTACTGCACAATGGATTGGGCTCTCTTCTCTGTCCCAGCTCCTGCCAACTAGCAGTTCAAAAGCAAGAAATTGCAAGTAGATAAATAGGGACCACCTCGGTGGGAAGGTAAACAGCATTCTGTGCACTCTGGTATTGAGACATGCCTGCCATGTGACAATGGAAACTTCTGCAGATGCAGGCAGCACTGGCTCTTTGGCTGTAAACAGAGATGAGCAATGAACCCTAGAGTTGGATATGACTGGCTTTCAAGCAAGGTTGACCTTTACCTTTAGTTAAGGACTATTGATAAAATGCAAAGTATGTACTGTAATTTGCTTGCAGAAAGTCCCTGGTTTAGTTACTCTATTTGAACATCAAAAAGATAAAAATCATGAGAGTTTAAGAAGGATACTGTAAAACTGTAACAAGTTCATAGGAGGGCAACAAAGATGATCAGGAATACTGGATACCAAGCCATGAAAGAACTGGGCATGTTTAGACTTGAGAACAATAGACTGAGAGAAATCAGCAGAGGGGATATGATAGCACTTTTCAAATACTTCATAGTCATAAAGAGGAGGGGCAAGATCTGTTCTTGATCATCTCAAAGCGCAGGACATATAATAAGAACAATGCAGTCCAGGGTCGTAAAGAGTGCAGAGGGGATAATCGGGTGTACTCTTCCCACTCTAGATCAAATCTATGCCACCAGGTGTTATAAGAAAGCTGTAGAGATTGCACAAGATAGTACGCACCCCGGAAATGATATCTTTCAGCTTCTGCCTTCTAGAAGAAGGTATAGGGTCATAAAGACCAAGACCAGCCACTTGGGAAATAGTTTCTACCCAAAAGCGGTTCTGGCTTTGAATGCAGTGCAATGCAGTCTATGAGGGAGCTTCTGTATAGAGTTTTTAGAGCCTTAGAGTTTTAGAGCTTTTTAGGGATTAAATGTGTATATGTGGGGTGGGAATATGTTGATAATTTTGTATAGTTGTATTTTGTTTAGGTTTGCAGGCGCACCCCCCAAAAAAAGACTCAGACACCAGTATAAGTGGATAACAGCATTGGGCCACATTTATTGATTCATGCCCTAGTCAGAATTATAAATTTCAATTGGTACTCAGCCAATTATAATTCTTAAGGCAAGCAGGCCGCAGTAACACTGGTAAGGTTCCTCCCAAAATTGCCAATGGCAATTGGCTACAATGTATCCATTTGTATCAATTTGTTTGTTTACAACAATTAATTGTTGACCGTAGTCAATAAACTATCTACTGACCCCACCCTCTGACGTGTATCCGTAAAATCACGGGGTGATGCATGCTGAAGAGCTCCTGCCATCACCCCATTGCCTGGTTCATCGTTGACCGGTCAACGTTAACCAACTTGTACCTATCTAGTGTTGGCCAGTCAATTGCGAACCTGCCGGATACCTGTGGGTCATAAATATTTACCTTACCAGTGATACCCGCCCATGTGACCAAAGTCAATAGCAAAGCCCCTGTATCAAACCATAGCAACAGTGTGGGATGGGCAAAAAAACCAGAACCAGTAAGCCAATTGTTGGTTCCAGCCAAAAATTCCCACCCGGCCCCGAAGCGACCGAAATATCACACTGTTCACTAGGGAGGGGGTGGAGGGAAAACTTCTCCTCTCCGTCGCTTTTACAAAATGGCAGCTTGGCTGCCTCGCGGCCACCCCTTTTATAGAGGGGTGGCCACGCCCCCTAACTACCCGGATGTCTGAGTCCGGGTGGGGGGGGGCCGCAAAGAGCATGGCGGCCATTTTGGCGCCGCGCTTTCATTGCAGGCGCACCCCCCAAAAAAGGACTCAGACACCAGTATAAGTGGATAACGGCATTGGGCCACATTTATTGATTCATGCCCTAGTCAGAATTATAAATTTCAATTGGTACTCAGCCAATTATAATTCTTAAGGCAAGCAGGCCGCAGTAACACTGGTAAGGTTCCTCCCAAAATTGCCAATGGCAATTGGCTACAATGTATCCATTTGTATCAATTTGTTTGTTTACAACAAACAAATTGTTGACCATAGTCAATAAACTATCTACTGACCCCACCCTCTGACGTGTATCCGTAAAATCACGGGGTGATGCATGCTGAAGAGCTCCTGCCATCACCCCATTGCCTGGTTCGTCGTTGACCGGTCAACGTTAACCAACTTGTACCTATCTAGTGTTGGCCAGTCAATTGCGAACCTGCCGGATACCTGTGGGTCATAAATATTTACCTTACCAGTGCTACCCGCCACACGGGGAGGCTTAATAAAGACTCACCGCCCCCCCCAGACCGTCAGCTCGGTCAACAGGCCTGCTTGCAAATCTTCCAAGAAGAGGTTCATACCTCTGGGCGACAGATGGACCCCATCCCCTGTATAAAGATCATAATTTTGGAGACTAATGGTGGGGTGTCGGATGACCCGCCCCAAACCCTTGTCAGCAAATAACCGGGCCACTGCCCTGTTCACCGAGCGGCGAGCGCGGTCAAGGGCCTGTAGGTTGATACCCCCCCTGTAAGCGTGACGCGGTATGATGTCCAACCAAAGCAGGGTTGTGGCAGGCCACACATAATGCAAATAAGCCAGGTCACTGCAGATCGTATGTTTTAAAGAAAGGCCAGTGACCTGGCCCAAGTCATTGCCCCCTAGGTGCAGCACCAGGACATCAGGCGGTTCAGCATCCCTGATGGAGAAAAGGAATGGCAACAGTTCCCGCCATAACATTCCGCGCTTACCATACCACCTGATACATGTGGATGCACGTAGTCCAAGCTGGGGTCCCCACTCTGTCGCCGCACCGTACTGCGCTGCCCAGTGCACATAGCTGTGGCCCACCAGCCATACTGCCACCGGTGTGCGGCGACACACAGGGTCTGTAAAATAAAAGAGACAGGACAGTGACTTAACTGGTACTCATACTTGAAGAGGACGAACATATAATTTGAAACACTTCGATCCCCACCTCCCCATATGGCATATATCAGCCTCAGAGTACCCAAATGCAGCCGCAGTAGAAGCAGCTCCTATCCTAAAAGAATGGGTGCAGTAACGAGCCCCGGGGAGGCCAACACTGGACAGTGCCTTACCGGTCACCTTCCAAAATTGAAATTTGGTAAGGGGAGACCCATCCTGGTGGCAGAAAAACGGGCCAGGGTGCGTACCACGCATTGCAAGGAACTCTTGTAGGGCACCAAGCGGACAGATGTCTGCAATGGAACATCGTAGCAGACTAACACCACTGCCTACACCGTGCTGATCAACCTTTGAGGACCGTATCCTCAACTGAGCCCACTCCTTGGAAACATAGACATCTTCGAGTTCCAGTGCCCTACGAGCCGCATCTGCCTTAGACAGTAGCACCAGCTCACTGATGCGGAGCGCTCCAAAAAAGGCCACCGTGGTAGCCGCATGAAACAGAGCTGCCTCATACCTGTCAAAACACAGGTCATGCCAGCCTCGTGCAAGGTGGGTAAGAACCCCTGGAGAAATAGGGTGGCGATTGTCCGGGCGGCGTCCACGTTCCTGTGTCCACCCCTCCAAATCATGTCGTATACGGAAATCATTTGTGCTGTCAGCCGAGCCCCTCACTTTGGCCATGAATGCCAGTGCTGACAGCCTGGATGCTATGGTGCGGGGAGCTAGGCCCTGGCTGTGTAGGTAGACCATAAATTGGAGAATTTGTGTAACTGGAATGGGCCACACTTCGGGCAACCGGAGTTGCACACAAAAATTTATAAATTGACTGAAAGCATGTTGATATGCCTTACGCGTGCGGGGCGCCAGCGACATGCCGATCGCCCGGTTCACCTCTCCTTGCCAAAAGTCCAAATCTCGTCTGGGAGCGGCGAGGGGAATTCCTCTGCGTCCGGAGCCAAGGCGTGGAACCGGGGGATCTGCAGGTGGGATAAAGCATCAGCAATATCGTTATTAATACCTGGTACATGTCTGGCCCTGAAGAGCACATTGAGGCGTAGGCTGCGCAACACAAACTGGCGAACTAACTCCATGACCTTGTGTGATTTGGATGTCTGGGAATTGACAATGTGCAGTACCGCAGCATTGTCACACCAGAAATGAACCACTGAATTGGCCCACTCCTCGCCCCATAGCATCAAAGCTCCCAGTATCGGGAAGAACTCAAGGAATGTAAGATCGCGTAAACAATCCGTGCCCCTCCAGGCTGGAGGCCATCGGCCATAGGCCCACCTCCCCTCAAAGTAAATCCCATAGCTCAGGGACCCAGAGGCATCCGACTGAACCTGAAACCTAGGGGAAACCAAAAGGTCAGATCTCCAAAATGACACCCCATTGAAGTCCCTCAGGAACTGAAGCCAAACCAACATGTCAGCCCTCATGCCCTTGTTCAGTCGGACCCTATGATAGCGCCTGGATAGGCCAGTCATGGCATCGCACAAGCGTCGAGCAAAAGCTCTGCCAGGCGCGACCACCCTGCAGGCGAAGTTAAGGTGACCATGGAGAACCTGGAGCTCACGAAGTGACACCTTGCGTTTGGCCAGTAAGGCCAAAATCAACGCAGTGATCCGGGTAACCTTATCCATGGGTAACCTGGATGTCTGCGAGACCGTGTCAATTTCAATACCCAGAAATGTGAGCTTAGTTGATGGGCCCTCGGTCTTTTCGGGCGCTAAAGGGACACCAAGTTCCTGCATTAGTGTCTGAAATGTATTGAGGAGACGCGTACACGTGTCCCAGCCCCGTTCACCCCCGAACAAGAAATCATCGAGGTAGTGGGCTACAGACCGGGACCCAGACCTGCGAACAAAGGCCCACTGAAGGAAAGTGCTAAAATGTTCAAATGCTGAACAGGAAATAGAGCAGCCAAAATGCATGGCTTTATCAACATAAAATTTTCCCTGGAATTTAAAACCCAATAACTCAAAGTCACCCGGGTGCACAGGAAACAAACGGAATGCCGACTTAATGTCACATTTGGCCAGAAGTGCACCCGGGCCACAAGAGCGCACCATGCGCAGGGCCTGGTCGAATGATGTATACCTGACCGAACAAAGATCATCAGGAATGGCATCATTGACCGAATGGCCCGCCGGGTATGACAGATGGTGAATTAAACGAAACTCCCCAGGGGTCTTTTTGGGCACCAACCCTAAAGGGGAAACCTTCAGATTGGGAAAGGGTGGCATAGGGAAGGGGCCAGCAACCCTACCTGCCTTAACCTCCTTAGCAATACTAATGGCGGCCACCTCCTCCCTGCCCGTCAGGGAAAGTAAATTAGGGGCATCTTGTGGGCACCACTCCCCTCTAAATGGGATGCGGAAGCCCACTGGAAACCTTCGAGGAGGTACCTAGCATCCTCCCTCCTCAGGTAAGTTGAGAGCCACCGCTCCAACATAGTGACATTAACCGGGGAGGGGGCCTTTTGAGTGACCAGCTTCATCAGCGGCAGGTCTGCCTGCTCCTTGTCCACCTCTACCTCTGCCCCGTGACCCACCGGCTCGTGGACACGCAGCAGCGGCGTGGGGGCCAGCGCAAGAGGGACACTCATGTTTGTATCGGCACTGTTTTCTATTGCATACACCATTGGCCGAGAAGCTCCAACATAGCAGGCGGGCTGGAACCCCCTGCCCCGCCAGCTGGCGGGGGGCCTGAGTTGGAGCAGCTCGCTGGACCGCATGTCCACAATGGTACCTCTCCCCAGGCGCCGGGCGCGTGGGGGTCATATACAAAAGCCACAGCTTCTGACAGGGCTCATCCCACCTCATCTCTGGGTGTAAGGGCACTCTCATTCTAAATTCCTCATCGTAAGCCAACCACGATGGGCCAGGAAAATCCACCATTGCCCTGTAAATATTGTCCAAATATTGGACCATAAGAATGGCCAGGTCAGGCCGAGCCCTGAGATACACCGCCATATAGATGAGATATGCGGGTAACCAGTTGGCCCATGTGCGTGGTGGCTTGCGACGGCGAGACAGCTCTTTGTCCTTCTCATCCTGCCCCTCTTTCTCCTCCTTGGTGGGTTCCCTGTTCAATAGGGAGAAAATATCGACGTACTCCCCCCGCCAAATCTTTTCCCTCGTTGCCTGGGCCAAATGATCCCCGAGGGGCAAGGAATACCCAGCTGTCGGCAATGCAGACACCGGTACAGTATTGACACGGGGCATCAGGGGAGGAGCCTGGACCGTCCCAGCGACACCCGGTGCAGCCCCGGGGGCAGAAACCCCCCCACCCAATGTTACGGCAGTATGAGGCCAAGCTGCACCCAGGTAAGCCAGGAACTGATACGCCCCCGCCCCGACATTACGAGACCATGGCCACTGGAACCCATCCCCGGAAGTGGAGTGTGATGTGGGAACATTAGTTTGAACCTGATCCTCACTGGGTGCACCCACGTGGGCCGCCCCCACTGGGGGTTCCGGCCCACGGCGGGCGTTGGAGCTCGCGACCGAAATCGAGCTCTGAGGACACATCCGACCACTACCCGTCAGTAGTGCCTGAGGTACGGGGAGCTGCGAGGCCGCGGCGGGCACAGGCCTGCGCGCCTCAAGCAGCTCAACGCGACTGGCCGCCTGCTGAAGGGTGGCGGCCGTCACGGTAGCTGGCTGGCAAAAGGGGCCCCCCGATGACAATGAAGCCCCCCAATGGGGTTATTGGTGATCCCCAGGGATTCCTCTAGCGCCGCCACGCGGGCCAGTAATGCATCCACCATCGCAGATCCCCCTGCATAAAGGGGGCCAGGTAGGCCGGACGGCCCACCGGGCAATGGTCCAGGGCCCCTGACCTGAGAGCCCGGCCCCAAATAGGGCCATGCCCAAAACTCCGGCCCATGAGGGGCTGGGGGTAAGCCCTGCTGTGCAACCGCACCAGGCCCTCCCCCCTGCTCCAAGCCCATGGCCGGTAATTGCGGGCCGGGGGCCGAAGTCCCAACCGCGCCCGGCCCTCCCCCGTGCTCAAAGCCCATGGCCGGCAACTGCGGGCCGGGGGCCGGAGCCCCTGTAGGGCCGGTCTGAGGCTGTAGAGCCACGGGCCATGGCCTAAGCTGCCCCATCCCACCGGTCCCGGTGGGTGCCTCCGCTAAGGGGCCCTGCTGTGGGGGCGCAGTCGCGGTCCTCCGACCCGAATGCTGCCTCCTAGTCGGGCGAGCCGCAGTCGCCATAGCCTTCTTTTTAGGAGGCATAAGCAAGCACGATCCCTATCCAGGGATCAGAGCCGCTGGCTGGGAAGCCGAAGAGTAAAAAGCAAAGATCGCGGTAAGAGTTCTGCAGCCAAAAAACGCTTCCCAAGGAAAGACGAAGAGCGGCGGAGAAAACTTCTCCTCTCCGTTGCTTTTACAAAATGGCAGCTCGGCTGCCTTGTGGCCACCCCTTTTATAGAGGGGTGGCCACGCCCCCTAACTACCCGATGTCTGCGCTTTTCATTTTGGCGCCGCGCTTTCATTTGTTGAGTTGATAAGTGTCCCCCCCCCCCCAATATCATTGTTCTGTGCAGGACAACGACAATAAAGATTTATCTATCTAATCAGCTCAAGTTACAACAAGCCAGATATAGGCAGAATATTAGGAGATCTGGCTTTCTGAATTAAGAATGTGATTCTTTCAGAATTGATATTCGGATTCATTCCGAATTGAACTGGGCAGCCTCTAAATTAATTCAGGTTAGATGGGAATGTACAGTACTATACAAAAGTCTTAGGCCACCACCAGCTGTTTTGGGGGAAATTCAGTGGGTGACTTGGGAGGGCATAACTCATCCCAAGAGCCACCTACACACACCAACATTGGTGTTGCTTTTGCTGATTTTTCTCTCAATCCTCTCCAAGTTTGGTGAAGTTTGGAGTTAGGGTATTTGTGTTATGCCCCTCCCCCCCAAAAATCATCATTAAATTTCCCCAAACCAGCGGGTGGTGACCTAAGACCTTTGCACAGTACTCTATCTCAAATTAATAACTAAGATGGTTGTTACTGTCTAACTTTCAGGCAACATCCCTCCTAAGAATATCTACACAGCATGTTAAGAAGGGTTCTACTTAGAGGAATCAGTTGCACAGACTCTGCGTAAATATTATATCTTTTCAGCAGTACCAGTTTTTTTTTTAAAGGAGCTGGATCCAGGTTAACAGTTTGCAGTAACCAGCCAAGAAAGGTAACAACAGTCAGAGGGGAGAAACACAGAACAAAAAGATTAACAGTTCATGTCATTTATAGCATTACAAGGAAGAATCCATGCTACCTGAATAGCACGGTAGTTAGAGGCTGGGAGCTTGATAGTCATCATGAGCAAGCTGCATAGTTTCAGGGTACCCTCAGAAGAGTGGAATGGTAAACTTCTTCTATGTAGTTCAGTGTTTCTCAACCTTAAGTCCCCAAAGGTACTTGGAACTCAATGCCCAGAAGCCCTGGCCAGCAAGTGTTATTGGCTTGGGCTTCTGGGAATTGGAGTCCAAGAACACCTGGAGCGCACCAAGGTTGAGAAAGCCTGATGTAGTTTTACCTAAAAAGTGATGGAAAAGGTCACAATAAGTCAGAATTGACTTGACAGCACACAATGGTGATTATTATTGTTAAGGCAGAATCCAGCAGAATATGGCACACAAAATAACAAGCTCAAATGAACAGTTTGTCCCCAGTACTGAGTATGAGCAATATAAAAGCTTATATGGCGATTCTTCTGGGAATTTCACCAGAGCTTAGGTATGAGTTATGAAGGATTACTCGTATGCCAGTCAGGGACTTCCTCACCTAGAGATATCTTTGTCCTAAGGCCTTGAGCTGTGTATTCCATCTGATGGCCTTGTGCGTAGTCTAGGCCTTCATTCTCTTCCATATTCAAGCACAAAGGCCTCCTATCTACCTGAAATATTCATCTGGGTCTTGGGTCCTTCAGGAGTTACTGTACTTTATGCAAGAGAGTTCAAGAGGTATGACATCCATTGGGACTTCCTCTGGGACTTCCTTTCATCCTCACTACACAATTTCTCCAGTGAAGGCATGGCCACTTTATCATCATCTTAGCAACTAGGGTCCATTAAGTAATTGCATCTGTTAAGACACAGCTAATATTCACCCTTGATCTTTCTTTGTCTTGAACTGTAAAGGGTGGCTTTCACTGATCTTTTGACCTCCAGATGAATTGGAATACAACTGCCTCCATTTCCTGCTAACATGAACAGTGACTACATCATCTGGAAAGGATGGGAATCATAGCCCAACACAGCTGGAGAGTACCAGATTGTAGAATGCTGGTATAGCAGCTGAATGAGATAATGTCAAGTGAAATGAGTCATGGTTGGTTTCTCCTTGCCAAAATGCATCTTACAAGAACAAGGTGTCTTCCCATCTTCCCACTCACAAATCAGCAAGCAGGAAGATGGAAAAATGAACTAGGTTTAAGGCCATTAATTCCTGGGATATGAAGGCATTCAAATGAAAGTGGGACAATGAGGTAAGATCCAAAGACTACATCCCAGTCCACAGAAGTATCTTCCTCATCTTGGGCAGCTCTGTATTGCCACAGTGTTAAGAAGGTGATGAAAAGATAAGGACACCACTGTTAACTGAGGCCTGCTTATCTTTTCATTTTGACACGACATAAATGTTTTGGCTAAGCCTACTCTGGCCATGTGGACTGTCAAGTGGCTTCTGCATATTTTGTTGTCCTTTCAAATATTTCTCAAAGAGTAGGCTGTACCATCTGGTAGACAATCTGCCTACAAGTTAGAGCATCATACCTAGCTGTGTATACAAGTGTAGACTAGCCCAAAGGAACATGCCTCAGCAACAAAAAGTCTGCAGCAACCTAAACAAGCCAAAAAGAACAAATATATAAAACAAAGAGATCTTTTCCTTATATCATATAAGTGCTCTATAACCTTGCCGGACAAAGAGCTTTTGCTCCACTATAGTAATACTGTCCCCTGGTCTTAATACGATATTATGTGTGTACCAACTAAACAATATTCTGCATATTATCAAATTCTGGACCCCAAATTCGTGTTTTAGAGGATATTGAGCCTTGAGGAGTTTTAGAGGACAATACATGTTGTTTCCCATACAGTGAGTTTGCATTATAATGAGGATACATTTTTGTTATTTGTGCCCTAATAATGTTTTACGTGGACTGCAGCCGAATTGTAAACATGAACCTGCCACTGAAAACTATATTTAGTTCTGCACATTGTTTGAAACTGCTAAATGGATTGAATCAGCATGGTTGCTTTAATAGTATCTGTGTGCTGTCAAGTCAATTCTGATTTATTGTGACAGGAGTTTTCTAGCTACAGAGTACATAGCTGTGCTTTAACATTTCATTCTTCTGGGGGTGCCCTGGGACTTTGCAGCTTGCCCATGACAACACAGGCTGGCTTTTCACCCCAGAAGAGAATTTGAACTCCCAATCTCTGCCTGTTTCATAAGCAAAGCAGAAGAATCTTTTCTCCTTACCAGTCTTTAACAATCATGGAGAACAACAGTCCAATTGCAAATAGTCCAATAGCCAAACAAAGTAGCAAATGTAGCAAGAGCGGTGAGCTCAGCAATAAGCAGTAAGCTGTGTACTGTTGCCGAGCCCCAAGCAGTAGTGAGCTCCAAGCAGTCGATCAACAAGCATTGGTTGAGCTTCAAGCAATAGAAGGTCTTCAAGCAGTCATTGAGCATAAAGCAGTGGTTGAGCACAAGGCTGAAGTAACTGTGGTTGCAACCTTCCTTTTATTCACAGTATTGGCAAGCTAATGAGACAATATTTAGTGTAAGGGACCAAAGACAATGAAACAGCCGAAGGGTTGGCTTAACACAGGTTTATTGCATGATGATCCGGAGGAACATGTGGTAATGGCGGATGAGTAGCTCAATATATACAGCTGGCTATACATTTGAATGTGGCTCGTCGACAGACTATTGGTTGCTGCCTGCGTGACGTCGTAGAAGGTCACACCCTACTTGACCAGGTGAAGAGGTGGCGGGGAATCTTCCCGCGCTGCTGAACCAGGTGAATCTGAGCCATGAGAGCTGGACGCTCGCTATTGCCATCTAGTGGTCACTAGCTCGCGTCCCCTTATCAGGTTTACATTGATACAGCTGATGGTTATAATGTTGCACACAGAAAGGTTACATTGTTAACACATGGCAAAGGTACATTGTTAAAGGCACAGCTTTACAGAACACAACATCCCTCCCCCCTAGGATGAGACGAAGTCTCTCAGCCAAGATGGCTTGTTGCATGTGCGTTTGGGCCGTGAAGAGGGCTGACCCCCCCGGGGGCGCTACTGCTTCTTTGTTCCCTGGTCCCTTGTCCTGAAATGGGAGAGGGAGACTTGTTAGTGGCTTGCCGCTGTCTGGCGGCCTTAGGGGAAGGGAAAAACTCCATTGTGGGCAGACCGGGGGCAGTCGGGGCTAAAGAAAAACCCCTCTTCTCGCTTGGACGGGTGGGGGACCACTCCGAAAAAAAACCCCGGTTCTGAAAATCAAAATCTAACTTAGCAGGGGTATCCGCATTTGTGGGGACATTCCGCGAGATATGTATGGGGTCAGGTTACTCCTCCTCCTCAGAAAGATCCCCTAGGATATCTACGAGAATATCCCCCTCCCCCCTTGGTGGGGACCCGCGGACCCCTTTCCCTCCCCCTTGGGCTGAACGGGTGGGGGAGAACCCTAACGCTGATTTTTCCTCTATTTGGTCTGTGCCCTGCTCATCGGAGACCCTGCGTCGGAGCTGGTCCGCGTGCCGCCTCCACAGGAGCCCTGTACTGGTTTCCACGCGGTACGACACGGGGCCGGTTTGCTCTACTACTACGCCCGGTACCCAGGCTGGGCCCGTGCTGGCGTAATTCCTGCAATGCACGGGGGCGCCTATACTGAAACTCTTTGTGGCCTCTAGCCCGATGTTCCTTCCTTTGTCCTCTACCCTCGTGGGGTCTAGCCTAGTAAGGATGGTGGTCAGTTTCCTACGCATTAAGAGCTCTGCGGGGGAGTATCCTGACGCCAAAGGGGTCACCCTGTACCCTAGCAGAAACTGACAGACTTGTAGGTTCAGATCCCCGGGGCCCATGCGCCGCAACGCGTCCTTCGTGGTGCGGACGAGGCGCTCTACTTTGCCATTGGTGGCTGGGTGAAACGGGGCAGAGGTGATATGCCGAACGGCGTTAATCTCCATGAATGCCCTAAACTCGGAGGACGTGAAACAACTAGCGTTGTCGCTAATTAATGTGTCGGGTATGCCGAACGTGGAAAAGAGCCTCTGCAAGTGCCTAATGGTCTGGGCCGAGGAGGTGCTCGTGACTGGGATAACCTCCAACCACTTGGAGAAGGCGTCCACTACAAGAAGGAACAGGGTGCCTCTGAACGGGCCCGCGAAATCAACGTGCACCCGGGACCACGGCCCCTTAGCCGCGTCCCATTCCCTGTGGGGAAGGCGGGCCTCCTCTGGTCTGGAGCATTGGCAACTTTCACAAGTGCCGACCATGTGCTCGATGTCGGCGTCCAGCTGGGGCCACCAGAAGTAACTCCGGGCCAGCGCCTTGGATCGCACGATGCTGGGGTGGCTGACATGCAGCAGTTTGAGCACCCGCGGCCGAAGGGAAGTGGGAATCACCACCCGCTGCCCCCACAAGAGGCACCCCCTCTCTAGGGACAGTTCTAGCTTTTTTCTGAAAAATGGAGCGAACTCCTCCGCTGGGGAGGACGCCGGCCACCCTTTCTGCACCCAGGAGCTAACTGCCGCTAACGTCTTGTCCTTCTCTGTCGCTTTGGCAATGTCGGCGGGCACGACGGGGGGCGAATCCAGCACCTCTATCATGAGAACCTGATGGTCCCGCTCCCCCTTGCTCACCTGGCTGGGCGTTAGGGGAAGGGGAGACCTCGATAGAGCGTCCGCATGGCTGATCTCTTTCCCGGGCCGGTAGACCAACGCGTGCTGATACGCGTTGAGAAAAATGGCCCACCTGAGCATCCTCGGGGACAGGATCTGCGGGGTGGGCTTATCTGCGGTAAAGATGCCTAGCAGGGGTTTGTGGTCCATTACAATGGTGAAGGGGCGGCCGTACAGAAAATTGTGAAATTTTTTCGTCCCCGCGACTATTGCTAGTGCCTCCCTGTCCGTCTGTGCGTAGTTTCTCTCCGCTTGGGACAGGGACCTGGAGTAAAATGCTATCGGGGCCTCCCTTCCGTTTTCCAACACGTGGCACAACACCGCCCCCACCCCCACTGGAGATGCGTCACAGGTCAGAACTACTGGGCGTTTGGGGTTGAAGTGGGTCAGTATGGCATCGGACGCTAGGAGGCTTTTTAGCTCACGAAATGCCCTTTCTTGGTCATCGCCCCACTTCCATGCCTGGTCTTTCTTTAGCAGTTTGTGTAGCGGTTCAGCCACCGCTGCCTTCCGGGGGAGGAAGGAGTGGTAAAAGTTGAGCAGCCCTAGGAATGACTGCAGCTCGGGCTTGGAGGTGGGGCGGGGGGCTTTCTTAATGGCTGCCACCTTGGACTTGGATGGTTTTATCCCCTCAGGAGTCACACAAAACCCTAGGAACTCAACCTCGGTTGCGAAGAAGACGCATTTGTCCTTTCGCAGTCTCAGCCCCGCTTTTTCGAATATTGTCAGGACCTTCCCCAACCTCTTGGCCAATTCAACCCGACTCCCCCCCCCGTTATTAACACGTCATCAAAATAAGGCAACACCCCCTCCAGTCCCTTCAGGAGGCGTTCCACGAGTGACTGAAAAATTCCAGGCGCCGAATTCACGCCAAACTGGAGGCGCGTCACCTGGAACGCCCCCTTATGGGTGACTATGGTCTGCACAGCGGCTGCGGCAGGGGACACCGTAAGCTGCTGGTAGGCCTGTGCTAAGTCGAGCTTAGCGAAACACTTTCCCCCGTGTTACCTGGCCAGCAGATGGCTGACTACCGGCACCGGATATGCATTCGGGCGGATCGCCTTGTTGATGGTGCACTTGTAGTCGGCGCATATGCGGACCTCCCCATTGGCCTTTAGTGCGGTTACAATTGGAGTTTCCCACTCCGCGGAATCAACAGGTACAAGGATTCCCTGGCCCACCAATTTGTCCAGTTCCGCCTCTATCTTGTCCTTAAGTGCGAACGGCACCCGGCGTGGTTTAAGGCAAATTGGGCGGACCTCCGGGTCCTGGTCGAATGTCACTGGGGGCCCCTTGAATTTCCCCAGTCCTTTTTTGAAAACTTCGGGGTGCGCCTCGCACACCTCCAGAATTGGATCAGTCCCAACGGCATGCATCCCAATGGCGTGCACCCCCCCAATAAACAAACCCAGGGGCTGGAACCATTGAGTCCCGAGGAGGCTGCAATCTCCCCCTTTGAGCACGACTAGGGGAAGGGACGCGGCGTGCTTCTTGAATTTAACTTGAAATTCTCCAACCCCCAACACTGGAATGCTGTTCCCTTGCACGTCCCGGAGTGTGGACCTCAATGCTTTGAGCTTGGGTCGCTTATGGGGGGCAATTCCCAAAAACTCCCTCTGGGAAATGATTGAATATGAGGACCCCGAGTCAATTTCCATCCTAATGGGAACCCCTTGGACTAGTACCTCAACAAAATAGCGGGGGTGTCCTGCAGACACACTGAACACTGGGGTGTCGTCCTCGCTGCCGTCGGAGATGCGGCCCACGCCGTCCTGCTTCCGCGTGGCCTGGGCGCCGTCCTTGGGTCTCGTTGAGCGGTCTTGTCCCGCGGAACAGTCTGCGGAGCTCCTCCGGGTCTCGCGCTTCTTCCTGCACACCTTGGCGATGTGCCCACGGCGGCCGCAGTTGTGGCACTCGGCCTTCCGGAACGGGCACTTTACGCGGTCGTGGGCCGCTCCACAGCCGTCGCACCGCCGGCTCTCCTTCCGGACCCTCCGGACGTCCTCGTCGTCGCTGTTCTCTGTGGACGACCTCGAAGTTTGCCGGGCTGCCTGTACCCGGAGCCTCTGCCTTGCTCGACTTCGGCCGCCAGTCCTGGAGTTCTTGGACCCCGGCCTTTGTAGCTTCTGCGGCCTGGGCCGCTCTGACGACCTCCTGCAACGTGGGAGGCGGCTCTTGGTTCATTAATGTGCGCTGGGTCTCGGCGTCGTTCAGGCCGCACAGCACACAGTCCCGGAGGGTGATTTCGGCATTCTCCCATTTGTACGGGCCGGCCGCCAGCCGCAGGGCCGCCACGAATGCGGTGACCGTCTCCCCGGGCGCTTGGACTCGCCTCCAGAACGCACTCCGAGTGGGAAACATCGCCGTGGCGGGCCGGACGTGCTCACGCAGCATCTGCATGAGTTCCTTGGCCTTGAATTCGCTCACCCTCCTCGGTGCAATCAGGTCCACCAAGGTCCTTTTGGTTTCTTGTCCGAGCATCCTGGTGAAGATGGCCCTTTTCTTTGCCTCTTCCGTGACTTCGGACTCAATCAGTGCTGCCTGGAAGTCCATCTCGAAGATCTCCCAGTCGCCCGGTTTCCTGATTTCGAAACCGGCGCATGTCTTGGTCCCGTGGGCTGCCATGATCCCACCTTCGTCGCCAATTTAGTGTAAGGGACCAAAGACAATGAAACAGCCAAAGGGTTGGCTTAACACAGGTTTATTGCATGATGATCCGGAGGAACATGTGGTAATGGCGGATGAGTAGCTCAATATATACAGCTGGCTATACATTTGAATGTGGCTCGTCGACAGACTATTGGTTGCTGCCTGCGTGACGTCGTAGAAGGTCACGCCCTTCTTGACCAGGTGAAGAGGTGGCGGGGAATCTTCCCGCGCTGCTGAACCAGGTGAATCTGAGCCATGAGAGCTGGACGCTCGTTATTGCCATCTAGTGGTCACTAGCTCGCGTCCCCTTATCAGGTTTACATTGATACAGCTGATGGTTATAATGTTGCACACAGAAAGGTTACATTGTTAACACATGGCAAAGGTACATTGTTAAAGGCACAGCTTTACAGAACACAACACAATACAATTCACCTGCTCTGTTATCTACTCTGTGCTCTTAAAGCACCATAGCATATATACAAGTTTAATTTTAATTTAATTTAATTTAATTTCCAATTTGTATAGCCGCCCAACTCGAACGACTCTGGGCGGCTTACAACATTAAAATCAGTACTACAATCTGAAAACTTAAAACCAGTAAAAAAAAATAATAATTAAAAATACAATAAGAAATTACCCTGACAGCTAAAAAGCAAGGGAGTGATATTACTATATCAGCCAGCAGGCGGGGGTCAATGCATCCAGTGCCCCACACATGCTTTGCCAGGCAGGTTTTTAGTTCTTTCCTGAAGAGTAGCAACTCCATCTGGAGTCGTAGGTCAATTGGCAGGAGGTTCCATAGGGCCGGAGCAGACACAGAGAAGGCCCTCTTTCTGGTGCTAGAGAGGCGAGCCTCTCTAGCAGATGGCACAATAAGAGAGCCTCTCCGGTCCACTCTGGTGGGACGGACATATGTTCTCAGAGTGACGCGGTCTCTTAAGTATCCTGGCCCACTACCATGTAGGGCTTTAAAGGTCATTACCAGCACCTTGAATTGCACCTGGAGGCACACCGGTAACCAGTGCAGCTCTCGAAGCAGTGGCGAGGCACAGGCATAACGTCCACACCCCATCACCACCCAGGCAGCCGCATTCTGGACCAGTTGCAGTAAAAATATTATCCTGACTAACCAGTTAGGCAAAGACTTATGTCCTAACAGCTATATGCCATTGTTTTCATTTCATCTTCACTGCCCTCCAGATCCTTTTCTAGAAACTTTGCTTCTAGTGCTGCCAATAGATCAAGTAAGGTCAAGGGAAAGTTATTGCTGCACTGCTCCAACACTAGTCCCTGAATCTTGGCTCTTCCATCTCCATGGGACCACCTGGAGCAAGTTGTTCCATTTTGCCTTTGCCATGTCCATCCCTTTTACAGTGCACACATTTGCAACAGATTTTGCACTCTAGCATGTATCGTTGTTGAAGTTTCATATGGCACTTTCCATTGGTTTGCAGATACAGTAATACCCCGGATAACGATCCATCTGCACAACAACATATTCAGATAATGATCCTGGATTTTCTGAAAAGTCATGCCCCAGATACTGACATTACGTAGTTATATGGGGGATTGTGTTTGATCTCTCTGAGGCTCAGGGGAGCCAATCGGGGCTGTTTGCAACCTACTCCCCACCTGTCTAGACGCTGCTGGAAGGCAATACAGCGGGGGAAACTCCTTCGACAGCTGCAGGTTTTGCCTTCCAGTAGTGTCCGGGCAGATGGGGGTGGGTGGGTGAGAAACAGCCCCGATCGGTTCCCCTGAGCCTGAGAGAGGCACCCTTGCTGCCTCTGCCCACCCCCACCAAAAGGACAATGTGATCCCCTACCTACAAGTGAAAATAGTGGTGGCCACCATTTTGATTTTTGATTTTTCTCTTTCCAAAATGTAGCTCGGCTCTGGAAGGTCCTAGAAAGGTGTGTTTTTCACTGAATTGGTCCTTCCAGCCTCCCTGAAGCTGCTATGGAACCAGAGAGCAACAAACAGTGGCCCAACAATGGCATTTTTTTTGTCCTCAACCAGCTGGAAAGGTAGGGGATCACATCATCCTTTTGGTGGGGGTGGGCAGAGGCAGCAAGGATGCCTCTCTGAAGCTCAGGAGAGCTGATCGGGGCTGTTTCTGACCCACCCACCCCCACATGCCCCGATGCTGCTAGAAGGCAAAACCTGCAGCTGACGAAGGAGTTTCCCCCACTGATTTGCCATCCAGCAGCGTCCGGACAGGTGAGAGTGGGTCAGAAACAGCCCTGATCGGCTCTCCTGAGCCTCAGAGAGGCACCCAAGATTTTGTTGTTGTTGTTGTCCATTGCATGCCTGGACAGCGACAAAAACCGCATAACGACATGACTCCGGGAACCAAGGTTTGTCGTTATCCGGGGTATTACTGTATACTTTATACAGCATTATACAGTAAAACTCTCGGTTACTGAATTAAACCATTCCGTGGGCTTTTCCTTATAGCAAAAATTCCTTATCATGAAGTGCCCATAGGAATGTGTTGTGCAGTTTCCCGTAGGAATGCATTGAAAACAAATTTTCCATAAAGCGAAGCACGGTTTACTATTGGAATGCATTGAAAACCAAAAGCAACATTCCAAAAAAATTCTGCAAGCCAAGGCATTATTTTCAATGGATTTGCACCAACAACACCTTTGGCCTTTGGTCTTCTAAAGCAGCAGTCAGAGTCTCTTTGGACCAAATATTTAGGTGCCATCTCAGCCAGATTGACTTGTGTGATATAGAATGGCTCCCAAGCCGTGGAGGGAAACTGGCGTATTTTATTAACTTTTACACAGCCAACCATACCAAGAATGCTCTACAAAATGAGGCAGTATCTATCTTCCCATCAAATTACTCCACTGAGAGTTTTCCGAGACCAGGGGGTTAGACCTTTACTTAGTAAAGTGACTCACATCAATACTGGCTTTCAAAAAAGGCGTGTGATATGGAGAAAAACAACCTTGCTGACCACGCCATCCTTGACACAGCTCTGCCCACACCGACCATGCCTGACAGGCTAATGGATCTAAAAAATGAGGTGAAATTTGATGAGGATGAAATCACGCTCATCAATTCTTTTGGAGCACTTCCCATAGATGAGCAAAGGGAGATACTAATTAGGTTGGACAGCCTTAAGTCCACTCTTGTTTCTATCATGCACATGGTGGTTTCTAACCAGGAGTGTCCTGAATCTGTTGCCTCTCAGTTACAGACTTCTGACAGCCTGAAGAAGAGCAATATCAAGGAGAATCCCTATAATGGTGCTGTTCCTAAAAAATTTCTAGAGTCGCCCAAGGAGAACTCCAGCCAAATGAAGTGTCATGCTGTAGTTCATGCCTGTTCAGTTGATGCTAGCTCCAGCCACACGGGACAAGCTCCGGACATGCCCATAGCAAGCACAGGCAGCTCACATGAGGACAATCCCAATGGCCATAATATGATATTATTGACAACTGACCCGGAGCCTCAGTCTTGCTTTCATAGTAAGGTGCCAACAGTGAGCAACGGCTATATCATCCATGACCACGGGGGCCATATTGACCAAATCAATAAGGAATGACTAAATGTGGCCTCTTCACCATCTGAAGAGGGCTCGCTTGAGCATTTAAAGCTTCTGTCTTGGAATGTTATGGGCTGGAGCACTAAACTACTAGATCCTGACACATATGCTTATCTCTCCAATTTTGACATCATCCTCATACAAGAAACCTGGAGTATAGCTCCTCCATTTCTGAACGGTTATGCCTCATCGGCTTTGGCAGCCATCCCTTCAACCCATGGACGTGCAAAGGGTGGTTTAGGAATACTGGTGGCCACTTCACTTGCGGTCATGGTGGAAGATCTCCCTCCTTGTCATAACCTAGCGATGGCAATTATCTTTAGATATCATCTAAATCTAATCCTATTCGTTAATGTGTATATTCCACCAGGCTGAACCAATGCCAAGACATTAACGGATTGGAAAGAATTTGAGTTATATCTAAATGATCTTTTAATTTCTTATCCCACAGCACATGTAATAATGGGTGGTGACTTTAATGCCAGGATGGGTCCAAATGACAGGTCTTTGGGCCCAAGTTGTATTATGCCTTATCGACCTCATGATCTAACAGCACCTCTTCTTGAAAGGCAATCAAAGGACCTAAAATCTAATTATGCTGGTCATCTTCTATATCAACTTTTGTCCAGCCTAGATTTATGTGTCTTGAATGGCACAACGTGCGGTGACCATCCTGCAGAGTACACATTTTGGTCCGGAAAAAGAAAAAGTGTCATTGACTATTTTATTGTCTCAAAAGAGGTTGTTAGTTATGTAGACTGATTTTTAATCTCTTTGTTTTATGATAGTGACCACCTTCCTTTAAATCTTTTACTTAACTTTCCGACACATACAGTGAGGCTCAGTGAAAAACACTGTGGTCAGCCAGACTCTGAGAGCAGGATGAACTTAATCAGATGGAGAGCGGATATGGCCCAGATCTTACCAACACTGATTAACGCTGATGGTTTTAAAGAGGCAGTGAACAATTTTGTGAATAACGGTCTACACAAACAGGGTGTTGATCTTTTTGACTCCCTGTTGGAAAGAATCCAATCTCCGTTAAAGGTATTTAACACTAGTCACAGAAGAGCATCCAGCAGGTTAAGTAAATCTTGGTATGACAAGGAATGTGTATTGGCCAAAAAAGCTTTGAGGTCTAAACATAGGGTAAAAGGTAAAGGTAAAGGTTTCCCTTGCTCGAAAGCCAGTCGTATCCGACTCTAGGGTGCAGTGCTCATCTCTGTTTCTAAGCCGAAGAGCCAGCGCTGTCTGCTTCTGCAGACATTTCCGTGGTCATGTGGCAGGCATGACACCGGAGCACACGGAACGCTGTTACCTTCCCACCAAAGTGGTCCCTATTTATCTATTTGCAATTTCTTGCTTTCAAACTGCTAGGTTGGCAGGAGCTGGGATGAAGACGGGAGCTCATTTCTGTCCTGCAGTACTCGGGAATCGAACTGCTGACCTTCCACTTCCCAGTCAGTGTCTTAGCGACTTGAGCCACTGCAGTACCCATAGGTACTTTACCTTTAAACCTAGGGATTTCTGTTTAAATCCTATAGACAGTTTAAGAGACGAAGTGGCCCTTATCAAATCTCAATATAAACAGTTAATAAAACGGAAAAAATGTGAGGAAACTAAAAGGGCCTGGGAACAACTTAGGTTGGCCATTGAGCAAAAAAACCACTCCCAATTCTGGAATTTAGTCTCCTGTCATTCAAGAACTAATAGCACCATGGCTGCTATTTTACCAGAAATCTGGGAAAATCATTTTCAAGAACTCTATCGGGCCCTTGACATTTTGGACTCCACACCAGGCTATTCAGCCTGTAGTGACAATCTTCCAATTTGGCCCCCAGTTTCAAATGCTGAAATAAAATCTTTAATAAGCAAACTGAAATCAGGGAAAGCTGCCGGCTTTGATATTATACCCCCTGATTTAGTCAAATCTAACTCTGACTGGTGGACTCCAGTATTGGCAAAATTATTCACCATAATAGATAAAACTGGGCGGTTCCCCAAAAGTTGGGGGATATCAATTATATGCCCAATATATAAACAGGGGTCTTGCAATAGTCCGACAAACTACAGACCAATCAGCCTGTTAAGTGTACTCAGCAAGTTATATGCTACTCATCTTTTAGGGAAACTCCAGGACTCGTGTGATAACGGCAAGATAATTGCCGATGAACAGGCAGGCTTTAGAGAAGGTAGATCTGCGATGGACCACTGTGCTATTTTAGAGCACCTTATTCATAAATACTCGTCCTACTCCACTGTTTCACTCTACGCCACTTTCGTTGACTTGAAGTCAGCTTTCGACACAGTATCAAGGATACTGCTGTGGGAAAAGTTGGAGAAAGCCTCCATCGACCCTCGGCTATTGTTTCTAATTCAAGCGCTGCACCACAATACAACAATTAGGGTAAAATGCAGCATGCAGGGACACTTGTCTAGATCTATTAAAACGGATAGGGGTGTTAGGCAGGGTTGTGTTTTAGCTCCTGTATTATTTGATATATATATAAATGACATCGTAGAGTGTCTTAACTGCAGGGACTTCCATGCACCAAAGCTGGGTACGAAGCATATCCCAATACTTCTTTACGCTGACGATGCGGTTGTATTTTCCAGGTCGCAAATTGGGATGCGTAGGGCTCTTCGCACCTTTGCCAATTACTGTCACCAAAACCAACTGGAGATTAATTACTCTAAAACTATGGTGTTTGCCACAAAACCTAAAATACACCAGTGGTATCTAAACCAACAAGTAATCGAACAGACCCACTATTATAATTACCTGAGGGTAATCTTTCAATCTAATGGTAGCAAAAATTCACACATAATGCACCTAGCCTCTAAGGCAAGGAGTAGTGTCGGCGCCATACAAAACTTTTTCTGGAAGAAAGGTGGTTATAATGTTGTAGCCATTCTAAGGCTGCATTCAGCCAAACCCCTTACTCAAATGTCTTATTGGGCCCCATTTAGCGCCGCATCGAGTGTCCATCACTTAGAAATTGTCCAATCTAAGTTCCTGAGGTCCATTATGCAGACTCCATCTTGCATTTCTAATGCTGCCCTAAGGTTAGAAATTGGCATGCTAACCGTGAAGGCCAGATTATTAACATTTGCCGCTATGTATTGGGTGAAACTTCTGTTTTCTCCAGTGGGTCTACTTACTTTAATGATGGCAGACAATGTAACTTCCCCTTGGATTTCTCATATAGAAGCAGTTTTGACATCATATGGACTTTCTAAAACTCACCTTGTTTCCCTGAGACCAAATCGAGCCAGGGAGGAAATTAAACAAAGGGTAACTGATATATACCGCCAAATAGATCTAACCAAAGTTACCTCTTCCTTGTTTGAGTGGCCGCATTTTAACATGCTTAAACCGTTGTCCTATCTTTCCTCTTTAAATAACCGAGACCACAGACACTCTTTTAGTCTCATTCGACACAATATGCTTCCCTCAGCATTTAGGGAGGGGCTTTTTAAGAAAATCCCAGTATGTGAACGTATATGTGCTTGTCACACCAACAAGATAGAAAATTCTGAGCACATTCTTTTAGAGTGTCCCTTTTATGAAGATCTCAGAAAAGAGCTCTTTTTAGCAGTTCCGTACTTGGCCTCCAGCGATAATAGAAACTTGAGTGTATTACTATCTGACAGTTCCAAGGCAGGTTTGCATGGAAATCATCCTGCATTCGCAAAAGTATGGCGATTCATGTATTTTGACCCCAATAGTGCTCAGTAAATAGTGAGCCTCCAGTGTTAAAATTCACAAACATGAACTTGGGACAGTCAGACTAAAGTAAAATACTATTGTGTGTATTATAGGATCCTCAAACAAATTTTTATTTTTTAATATTTTACTGTATATGCTTGGTGTGTCGGAAATCCTTTTATTCTATATGTGATGCCAGAATGGTTGTGTTATCTGGTGCACTCTGTCTGGCCTTTGGCTGTAATAATAAAGATTTGATTTGATTCAATGGATTTCTTTCCATAAGTCGAGTTTCCATTACCTGAGTGTCTGTAACCCGGGGTTCAACTGTACAAGTACAGTATTTCCTGAAAGACTGTAGCAATATGCTTTAGGAGTTCACTGCTCTCCTGGATCTCTTTTTTTCTCAGAGTCATTTGGATTTAAGCTCCTCCATCTCACTTATTTGCTAGAGGCACCTTCTTCAATTGCCCATTGCAGTGTTGTGAGCCCACCCACTGTCCTCTATCCTACAAGTGAGACCTAAAGCTCTGCAAATCAGTCAATCCTAAAGGAAATCAACCCCAACTGTTCATTGGAAGGACAATTACTGAAGCTGAAACTCAAGTAATCTGGCCACCAAATGAGAAGAGAGGACTCACTGGAGAAGGCCCTGATGGTGGGAAAGATAGAGGGCAAAAGGAGAAGGGGACAGATAGCATTCTTGACACAGAAAGTAAAACACTCCCAAATATGAAAACGTAGAAGTGTATTTAATCAAGGAATAATTCACATACTAGTCCTGTACTGAGTCGTTCTAGGTGAAAGGTAATGGTGTATGAGCTCAGCGCGTAAGTAACATGATAATAACAGATGATGTCTTATCCCGCGATTCATATCATCATACTAATATCCCAAAGTGACTGCGCCTAGAACCTCAAATATAAACCATACACAAATATACAAAACATACTGGGACCCCGAAATGAAAACTATCACCCCGTTGTACCAGACCCTCAAGTTCCCATATGAAATACAAACATAAACGTTAGTTGTATAACACCGAAGTTTCAATCACGTATGGTCTATGACAGTCCATGTACAAGGATGTACTCGCTTGATTAATCGGGCTGGTGTGAGGGGGTGGAAGGTGGCTGTTCTATTTCATAGAAGGGTTCCCAGATGACGAGCATCAATAGGCGATGGTAGACAACGGAACAACGATGCCCTTCCGGTATTAGGACATTTCGAATATCTTCCTCAAGTATCTACAATAATATACATATAAATGGTGTAAAATCCACATACTATCTGTCATAAAAAACGCCAAAAATGCACGTAAAATCTCACAATCTAACAGTTGCATCTATGTAACTTGGTACTTATAATAGAGAAACATTACATACCTAATAATCATTAACCTGCGCGTATCGCACCTCTCCTGGCGTTCCTCTCCGTGTGTGCACGCGTTAACTACTTGCTCGAAACAACTCTATATATACTAACAAGTAGAAAATGAGGGACATGTGATTCGAGTGATTCGACAAATTTGACAATATCTACTTTAGAGCTCTCCAAAGATCTTAAAGCAATATGTGTTCTTCCGGGTGTTAAGCGTAAACTGTTGTCTTATAAGAAAGCCGAAAGGTCCCATTCGGTATTGAGCCCGTTCGGGGCTAAGGTGTTAAAACGATGGATATAATATGCTTCCCTTTGTAGAAGGTAACGATCTATATCGGTAACTTGGTACCTGCTTGGTTTAAATGTTTCCAACACTACCGCCTTAATGTCTTTAATCGTGTGTTTCTCTTGAAGGAAATGGTTCACAAGAGGAGCATGGGCGACCTTATTCCTAATACGAGAGAGGTGCTCTCCTAGGCGTACCTTGAGAGTTCGCCTGGACTGCCCCACGTAAGCCAACTGACATTTGCAAATTAACATATATACGGATTCTTTGGAATTACAATTTGTAAACCCTTCGAGATCAAGGGTGAAGTTGCTACTAGGCACCCTGACTCGGTTAGTAGTCCACATGTGGGCGCAATATTTACAACGGCCACAGGGATGATGTCCAGCTACAATGGGTTGGTGTGTCTTATTGGTAGTAATAATATCCGTTCGTGAGAGGAGGTTGCCGATAGTTTGTGTTCTCCTGAAGCCAATGGTGGGTCTATGTTGGCAACCTGGCACAGAGTCTAATATGTGCCAGTGTTTATTTATAATCTGTTTTATGCGATGGGCCATAGGGGTATAATCTACCGACCAAAATAATCCTGATTGTGTATTTTGTGTGTTGACGTTGTAATTAAGTAAAGAGTTCCTATCTCGCATTTCCGTCCTGTGTTTAGCGGATTTGATTACATTATCCGGATATCCTCTTTTATTGAGGATAGTAGTTATTTTGCCAGCAGCTTCTCTATAATCATGGGTTTTGGATGAATTCCTCTTAGCCCTTATTAATAAACTATAGGGGATATTGGCCTTAAGGTGGTGCGGATGAAAAGAGGTGTACTGTAAATAAGCAAAACGATCCGTTGGTTTATGGTAAAGTTTGGTCTTTAAATGATTATTTTCAATGAAAATAGTTAAATCTAGAAACGGAATGGTGAGTGCATCTGAAGTGTGTGTAAACTTCAACTGGTGGTGTTGTGTATTGATCCAGGTACAAAAATCATCGATGACTGTGTGGTCTCTGAAAATAAAAAACAGATCATCTATATACCTCTTATAACATAAAATATTTGAAAAAAATGGATTAACCCGTGGATCCAAAATGAAAGTCCTGTCAAAATGGCACATAAAAATGTTGGCCACCGAGGGCGCGAAATTCGAACCCATGGACACTCCCTGTGTTTGTAGAAAAAAAGAATGTTCGAATCTGAAGAAGTTATTCTCAAAACATATATCCAGGAGGTCCAACAGGAACGTTGATGATGGATGATTTTCAACACGACTGTCCAAAAGATGGGAGATAAGCGTGCGAGCTTCCTCGAGTGGAATATTTGTATATTTGTATATTTGTGTATGGTTTATATTTGAGGTTCTAGGCGCAGTCACTTTGGGATATTAGTATGATGATATGAATCGCGGGATAAGACATCATCTGTTATTATCATGTTACTTACGCGCTGAGCTCATACACCATTACCTTTCACCTAGAACGACTCAGTACAGGACTAGTATGTGAATTATTCCTTGATTAAATACACTTCTACGTTTTCATATTTGGGAGTGTTTTACTTTCTGTGTTCATTGACACACCCCAACCGTCCCACCTCAGCATTCTTGACACAGCAGGTGTAGATCTGGGTGGGCTAGGGATGATGGCGGATGACAGAGGAGCTTGGCATATGGTGGAGCTTGGCAAAGGGTCGGGCTCGACTGTGTGACTGAACAACAAAAGTGCATGAAACTTCTTATTGGGCAAATTAAGGTAACAGACCAACTCCAACCATCAAAAGGCCAGTTAGCTTCACCACCTGGGGTTACCACAAAGTCCATAGACATTGGTTGACTCACTGTACCTGGGTCCCCTCAGATTCATTAGTCTTACACAGTAATGTGGACAACTGGCTTGGCAATTGGCAAGGTTGGTTGTGTCGCTTGTTGAGCTCTGGCAGTGCCTTTCTATCCAGTATGTTGGCTTTGTGGGTTTTGTTCTCCCAGGCCTGTTGCTCAGCCTACCCCACAAGACTTCTTTATAAACATAGGTCTTCCTCCAGCCCCTTGTCAGCCCCCTGGGATACAGATACTAATGTCTCAGCTGGTGCATCTTCCAATTTTTCTTCCTGTTCCTTGCCTGATGTCTTTTCCCACGCTTCATCCCCTACTAGGTCTTCTGCATACCTTTTATTTCTACCCCCACCCTCAAGGACCTTCCTCCTTTCATGTCCTCTAATGTCAACTCCTTAAGGTTCAAGAACCTTCTCAACAGGAAAGCCCCCGGGGCCCCCAGTATTCTCAGCCCAGTTCTATGTTCCCCAGTCCACCAGGGAACTTGATGTCTGAAACCCTTGGCCTGGGGGTACAGAGGGAAATGGGCCACTGATCTCCGGAGCTCCTTCTGGCAACCATTGCTTTGTAGATCAAGAAACAGCTATTTAATTCACAGGTCATCCTAACTCAGATGGCAAGGGTAACCATGTGCTAAGCACATGCCTAAATTTGACACTGCTAGAGGCTATGAGTGAATATAACACACAAAATACTTAGTACCCTCTGCTGTTCTACATGGTCTCAAGCATCTGGATCTAGCCACTGCCAGAGTCAGGGAACTGGGTTTAATGGACCATTGGTTTGATGTAGTAGGACTGTTTTTATGTTAGATTCACCTTCAACAGCTGCTGAGATTTACTGCTGGCAAAGCCAAGCAGCAAGCATCTCTATTTACAGAAACACAGAACTGGAAATGGAATAAAACACAGCTCATCTTTTTTGCCTTTGTTTCATAGATGCCATATGCTGGGTGCCCAGTTATGTCTTCCATGTGTTTTCTGGGAAGAGAGAAGCGTAGGATAAAGTCTTCTTGTGCTCTTGACGTTTAAATTACTTCAAGATGCCAAGGTGACTCCAAGGTCAGACAGTGTGTGCCTTCCAATTGACAAAGGATTCTCAGAGAAGCACACAAACTACAATCCTCTCATAATCAGACCAGTTTAGAGAGCCTATTGTAGCAATGCTGCAAAATGAAAAAACAGAATCATGAAATGGTATGAGAGGCAAGGCTAGTTCAGATGGGAGGAGAGGTGGCCACACTTCACATAAGCCTATGTTTGTTAGCTTGAAAGGGGGAAAAAATCACTGCAGTTGAAAACGTTACAGAGAATGGAAGTGCGGCACCAAAATGGCCGCCGTGCGCTTTGCTGGCCCCGCCCCTGAGGTGCGGGCACAGTGACAAGGCAGGGGGCATGGCTGGCCACCCTTTATAAGGGGCGGCTCAGCCAACAGTCCCCCTCCTTTCAATTTGGCTGGCCCCGGGCGCACTTGCTGTCACTTTGCCAGCCTTCCTCTTTGGCTCGCCTTGCCCGGGCATGGGCCCGACGAGCCATGCAGTTTTTTCGGTGGCTTCCAGCCACACGTGACCAACCCAAGCCGGCTGGCTCGGGGAACCTCCGCCGCCGCCGCGCCGGTTTGCGGCATGGTTGGCCTTTGGTGCCCGGCATTGCCTGGGAGCGGGCTTTGCCGGGGTGTTCCCCCACCGCCGGCGGAGCTGCCCTTGCCCAGGAACGGGCTCGTGCTCCCCCACCTGCTCTCCCTTTGGGCGCCATGGCGCCTAGGAAGAGGCCCCTACAAGGGGCCTGTACTGGCGCGCGGCGTGCACGCGCTCCGGCGCAGCCCGCGCCTCCCTCCTCTACAGGCCATCGGCCCGCAACGCCCCCTAGTCGCAGGCAATGCCGGGCCGCGGGCCGGGCTGCCCAGGGCGGCTGCCTGCCTTCACTCCAGGGGGGCCCCACAGCCTCAGGAGCACCTCCTCCGTTGGCCCCACCTGGCCCTGTTGCAGAGGCGGCGCCCTCTCCTTCCGCCCCCATGGCGACTCCTCCGGCGTCGGTGGAGGGCCAGTTCGCTGCCCTCGAGAGGGCTTTGGGTATCCCACCGGCGGCTGGGGCCCCGGGACCTGAGGCCACCCTGGGTGGCAACCAGGGACCCCAGGACCTGGCAGCAGTGGAGCGGCGCCTGGCCAGGCTTGAGGCCGCATTATTGGCCAGGCCGGCAACGGGTGCCATCTCAGTTGGCCCCCCGGCTGATCTGCAGGCACCCGGGCCTCCTGTGGTGGCTGGCGCTACTCTGGGGACAGGGGCCGCAAGCTCAACTGCGGTCGTGAGCTCTGACGCCCACTCCTGGTCGGAACCCCCGGTGGGGGCAGCTGGGGGGTGCAGCCGGTGAGTATGCTGGTCAAGTGAGAACATCAAACACACTCCCTCTTGTTTTGCTGGCGGCCCCTCACCCGTTGCCCCTGCAGAACCAGGTTGCGTGGCCCTGGCCGTTGTTGCAACCTGTGGTACCTCCTGTGCAGGCGGCCCCACCTATTATGGCCGGCCAGGGTGCGCAGGGCGTTTGGCGTGCACCTTACCCCCCGCCCCCGCAGGGTGTGCACATGGCCGGGCCCTCGCTACCTTACCCGACATGGCCTTACGGCCCCCCTACTAATCCTGGGTATCACTCTGTCCACTCCTCGGCTTTGCCATCTGCGGGGTTGATCCTTCCCTTGGGTGACCATCTCCTCCCAGCGAACAGGGATAAAATCTGGTGCAGGGAGTATGTGGATCTTTTCAGCCTCCTCAACAGGGAGCCTACCCGCGATGAGAAGGACAAGAGGATGAGAAGGACAAGGATCTGGCCCACCGTAGGAAGCCCCCGCGTACCTGGGCCAATTGGCTCCCAGCGTACTTGATTTATGCGGTCGTCTCCCTGAGGGCGTGGCCCGACTTAGCGGTTCCCCTTTTCCAGTACCTCAACATCATCTATTGAGTGTACATTGACTTCCCCGGCACCGCGTGGCTAGCGTACGATGTGGAATTTTGTATGCGCGCTGCCTTACACCCGGAGATGTGTTGGGATGAACCCAAACAGCTCCTGTGGCTATACTATATGACGCCCTCCCGCCCTGCCACGGGTGATCGCTTCCATTCAGGTCACGCCATACAACGGCCTGGCCTTGCACTGTTTCCCCGCCAGATGGCGGGGCATTAGGGGGTTCCAGCCCGCCTGGTGTGCTGGCGGTACTCCTCCGCGGCAGGGGGTTCCAGGCGCAACTGTAGGTACCTGCATTAGTGTCCCAACTGCTCTGGCCCTCACCCGGCCTCCGCCTGCCCACGACCCGGGAGAACCCAGGCCAGGGGCAGGGGCTCTCAGGGCGCCCCCCAGCCCAGTAGTGAACCAGGTCTGCCTCCAAAAGGCCCCCTCCCCAATTAAGTTAGCGATTCTGGAACGATGGTTACGGGTTTACCCTAGGCATTCTGATGCGGAGTATATCCGCGCGGGTTTTTCCGAGGGCTTTCTGATCCCTTTTGTTGGCCCCCATTCACCCCAGGACGCCCCTAACTTGTTATCTCTCCGCGGCAGAGAAGAGGTGGCTAGGGAGCAGATTCTCAAGGAAGTCGAAGGGGGTAGAGTAGCTGGACCTTTTGACGAGCCCCCTTTTCCTAATTTGAAGGTTTCCCCCCTTGGTCTAGTCCCAAAGAAAGTGCCAGGTGAATTTAGGTTGATTCACCATTTGTCATTTCCTGATGGCATGTCTGTCAATGATGTGATACCGGATGAACTCTGTTTGGTCCGCTATACTTCGTTTGACCAGGCACTTGCTATGGTTCGGACGTGTGGGCCGGGGGCACTCTTGGCCAAATGTGACATCAAGTCGGCCTTCCGCCTCCTTCCCGTCCACCTGGCCGACTTTGAGTTGCTGGGTTTCCACTTTCAAGGCAGATATTTTGTCGACAAGGCCATGCCATTTGTGTGCTCTGTTTCTTGCTCAGCCTTCGAGCATTTCAGTTCATTCCTTCATTGGACCTTTGTCCGGTGGTCGGGGGCGGCTTCGGTCGCCCACTACCTGGACGATTTTCTTTTCGGTGCCCCAGCGGGCTCCGACGAATGTGTACACCTCCTTTCCACTTTCCAGGCTCTTATGGCTGAATTGGGTGTCCCTTTGGCTCCTGAGAAGACCCAGGGCCCGGCCACCACTTTGGTTTTTCTGGGGATCGATATTGATACCGTAGCGCAGACCTCCAGGTTGCCCCCTGATAAAATAACCCGGATTTCGGGTGTCATTCTGTCCTTATTGGCCCAGCGTAAGGCGTCCCTCAGGGAACTGCAGGTGCTCCATGGTTACCTTAATTTTGCTTGCGGGGTGGTGGCTCCTGGCAGGGCCTTCGCCAGGCATCTGTGTGATGCCATGGTGGGGTTAACCAGGAAGCACCATCGTGTCTGCCTGACCAGGGGCATCAAGGATGACCTCAGGGTCTGGCTGGGGTTTCTTTCTGACTTTAATGGGACCTCTTTTTGGCGTGATTAGCGCACAGTGACTCCTGTGTTCCAGGTGCAGTCGGATGCATTCGGGGCGTTTGGCTATGGGATGTACTTCAATGGCCACTAGACATATGGCAAATGGCCAGAGCCTTGGCATGATTCCGGCGTGGTTCGGGACCTCACTTTTCTCGATTTTTTCCCCATTTTAGGCGCCCTTCTCCTCTGGGGTGAGGCATGGTCCAACTCAGTTGTGCATTTTTGGTGCGACAATGCCACTGTGGTCCATATTGTCAATGCACAGACTTCCCGGTCCCCTAGGGTTATGGACATGGTGCGCCATTTTGTTTTGTGCGCTCTTCGCTGCAATATTTTGCTTCGAGCCAGACACGTCCCAGGTATCAATAATGATATTGCTGACACTTTGTCTCGCTTACAGATTGACCGCTTCCAGGCGCTGGCACCGGAGGCCGACGAGCTGCCTGTACCGCTCCCTGCAGTGATGTGGAGTTTTGGCGCATAGAGGTGAACCGCGCCATAGGACTTTCTTTAGCTCCTGGCACCCACAGGGCCTATGCGGGTGCCCTCCTTGCATTTGAAGAGTTCTGCCAAGCGGTCGGCCTCCCTATGGATTGGCCTGCCCCTGTTGACCACTTACTCCAATTTATGGTGGTTTTGCATGGTCGGGGTTCGGCTCCCCGGATGATTGCTGGCCGCCTGTCCGCCTTGGCTTTCCATGTGAAGGTCAATGGCTTCCCTGATACTACGACTGATTGTAGGGTGCGTAGGGTGCGGGAATGCGGCCCTCTCCAGGACACGCGCAGACCCATTTCTCCTTCGATACTCCGGCAGATGTTGGAGGTTTGGCACCAGGTTTGCAGGGATCCTTACCAAGTGCTCCTTTTCCACTCTGCTACCATGCTCGCCTTTTTCGCGACCCTCCGGGTCAGCGAGCTGGTGATGGGGTCGGCGGGGGATTCTTCTCGTAGAGCACTTGAGTTGGATGATGTTAGGGTTGGCGCCGACAGAGTTCACGTCACTATTCGCTTCTCCAAGACTGACCAGGTGGGCAGGGGCAGCGTGGTTACTCTGCTCCGGTGTGGGAATTTGGCTATTTGCCCAGTGGTGGCACTTACCGCCTTTTTGGCCGTTCGTGGCCCAGCCCAGGGTCCCCTATTCCGACACTGCAATGGTTCCCCACTCACCAGGTTCCAGTTTTGGAAGGTCACAGGCTGGGCGCTAGCCAGGTTGGGGCTGGCCGGTGTATGCTTTGGGACCCACTCCTTTTGCATCGGGGCGGCTTCTACTGCTGCAGTACAGGGTTACCTGGCAGCTGACATCCGCTCCTTGGGGCACTGGGGTTCGGATTGTTTTAAGGTTTATGTGAGCCCTCTCCAGCAGTAGTTCCTCGCTCATTCCCCCCTTTTTCTTTTCTTTTGTTTCAGGCATCGAGAGTCTCCATGCACCAATGAGGGTTTGGATCATCAGGCACAGTTATGTGTACTGGGCCGCCCGTCACGCGGCTTCCACCTCATGGGGTCCTCACCTCGGTGTCGGTGCCGTTGCCTCGCTCCGTTGGTTCGGCTACAGGGGAATGCGTTGGAGTCATCTGTTGCTGCTGGTCAGGTCTATGATGGGTCAATGCCCCCCAGAGGTCCTGGTTTTACACCTGGGCGGCAACTATTTGGCTCAAGTACCTTGTCTCCACCTGATTTGCAACATTCGCAGGGACTTGGCGTTGCTGGCTCAGTCTTGGCCGGTTGTCCGTATTATGTGGTCCCAAATGGTCCCGCGGATTTCCTATAGGGGTGGGGTGAATGCCTCTGCTGTGGACCGAGCCCGTAGGTCAGTGAACCGGGCTGTGGCATGCTTCCTTTATGTGCACACAATGGGATCCATGGTTCCCCACCCCCTGATACGCAGACAGGATGAGTGCCTATACAGGAGTGGCGGGGTGCACCTGTCGAGCCAAGGCCTTGATCTCTTCCTGGCAGCACTGCAAACAGGACTGTTGACCGCATGTGCAGTCGGGCTGGGGTGTTGAGTCGCTTACTCCTCCCCGGAGTGTGGCCGTGTGCTGGTTTTGGCTAGGGCGTCGAGTCGCTTACTCCGCCCTGGGTGTGGTTGTGTGTTGTTTGGTGGTGGGGCGGGAGTCGCTTACTCCTCCCCGTGTGGCGGATAGCACTGGTAAGGGGCAACTGCATTAGTAATTAATAAGGCAAGGCAATTGGCTGGCCATAGGGAGGACAAGGTTAACCAGATTTGTATGGCCAGTCAACTTGCTGGGGATAAGTTACAGCTGAAAGGGGTCAATGACATGCTGATGAGGAAGCATGTTGTTGACGGAAGCTTACACCCAGTTGCCACTGCAACAGGTGCTTTTAGTTAGTGTTTTAGTTATAATTTTAATTTGCCCCTTGCCAGTGCTATTTTGGCCCGTTTGAGCCTTAACCATTGTTAAGGTAGGCCTATATGATTATCAATAAAGTGGCCCGATTTTTCATCCATAAATTATGGGTCCGCGTCGTTATTGGGGTGTGGGTACAGCAAAGATATACTGTAAACAGACCAGGAAGAACTGTATGTTGCAACATATGTCTTTGTGTCCAAATTTTCTATATACAGCTTGTCCCAAATAGGAATAATTGCAATTATAACAATTGTGTTATAAGCCGAACACCAACTCATGGCAAGCTAATGGCAGGAACACAAAAAATCGAAAGAGTGGATAAAATTGTTTGTTTGGGGAGTATGTAAATGAACATTTGGATCCAGAGACAGAGATTAAAATACAAATAGAAAAAGCAGGATCCATCTTCATAAAAATGCAACATTTGTTATGCCTTAGAGATCTAACTCTCAGTACAAAGATCCAAATAGTGAGATGTTACGTATTCCCAGTGTTGCTACATGGAGTCGAAGCTTGGACATTAACTAATGCACCTTTTGAAAGGTGGATCTACAGACGGTTGCTAAGGATATAATGGGTTGACCATGTGACTAATGTAGAAGTGTTGTGACAGATGGATAAATAACAAGAACTGCTTAAGACCATAAAGCAAAAAAAACTCCAATACCTTGGCCATATCATGAGGAACTACATGAAGCATAGAATACTTTATCTCACTCTGCAAGGGAAGTTTTTTGTAGTACAGTTGTCGTGTCTTCGGCTCCCTCCCGTGGCCTGGCCGGTCACGGGGGGTGGGAGCCCTGCTGAGCCCAGCTGTGGGCCATTGAGGCGGAGCCCTCAAAAGCTGCCACCGCCTCATCCACACCAGCGTTTTCAGCTCCCTCCCATGGCCCGGCTGGTCATGGGGGGTGGGGAGCCCAGCCGACCAGAGTTGACGGATTCTCCGGCCCTCTACCCTTGGTGAGAGCAGGGGTGGGGAGAGAGAGTCTGCCCCAGCTTGGGGAGACTGGCATGCCTTCAAGACCTCGCTGATGTCAGAGCCACTGGACCTGTCATTTTCCACCCTTGGTGAGAGCAGGGGCAGGGAGAGAGACAGAGACATGGAGCCCCTCCTCCTGGTTTGGCAAACCAGGAGAAATGGTAGCACCTGTGTCAGCCCCTGTAGTGGGTAAGAGAGCTCCTTCCCCGGCCTGGCTTTGGCCACGGGAAACTGAGCTCACTTGGGTCCCCGGCGGCACAGATTGTAAAATCTGCTGCTATTGCCTTGTCCAGCTCCTTCCCCGGTCTGGCATGTGCCACGGGGAAGTTGAGTTTTTCTTTTATATTGTATGTTGTTATATTGTACTTTGCACCTTGGAATTGTATTGTATATTTTTATTGTATGTGTTTTTGGATATAGATTTATTATTATTATTATTATTATTATTATTATTATTATTATTATTATTATTATTATTATTATTATTATTATTATTATTATTATTATTATTATTATTATTATTATTATTATTATTATTATTATTATTATTATTATTATTATTATTATTATTATTATTATTATTATTATTATTATTATTATTATTATTATTTCTTAATTGTATATTGTTTCTTAATATGTTGTAATGCCACCATGAGTCGGCCTTGCACTGAGTAGGGCAGGGTACAAATTAAAAATTATTATTATTATTATTATTATTATAAGCAATAGTCGAGGCAATGATGAACAGAACAGCAAGAGGCGCTTATTAAACAGCCTTTCAGATAAAGCTTACAAGGCGCTCCGGACACAAGATGGCTATACAAATCTTATGAAATCAGTCCCTCTGGAATCTGCCGTAGAAGATTGGCAATGACTAAGCTACACTAGTAGTGTTAGCATGTGTAGGAGAACCAGGCTTAGCACATACTGGCTACCTGTGGAGAATGGCTAGTATAGATCCGATCCGGCCCCACCCTTGTTTACCCTTGGGGCTTATATAGTGTCTCCCCGGCGGTGGCTCCATGAAACAAAGTAGCGACCCGCCAGACAAGCATAACCAACCAATCATAACACGATATATATGTGTTAACCAATGGAGAACAGGATCCAAAACTGTAACCAATCACAGATCTCTGATTAGCATAATGAGCGCACTCAGAGAGGGAGATTTTGTGCCAACTTTTGCTCCTAATTTGGATGACAGGAAACCACCATTTTCATCTTGCAAGGCACTGCCCGCGCAACTTGCAAATGTGCCTTAAAACACAACAGTAGAACCCCATATAGTGATTTTAATCCAGTCCATTGAGCTGATAGCTATATGGCTTTCATCATTGTACGATCATCCCTATGGGAAAATCTGTACAATGTTTTACCCTATGAGGAAAAAAACTCCAATGATGGCAATAGGGCATTGCAGTCTAATTAATAAGGGATGACAGCGGGAAAGAGGGTAAAATAAGGGGTTTTCCCGGCCAATAAGGGATACTTGACAATCGCATAGTGATGAGGCTTGGAGGGGGAAAAGCCGTTCCGTATAGCGATCGTTCCTATGGGAAAATCAGTACAACAATTTTCCAATGGGAAAAACTGCTTAGCGCCAAACACTCCCATAGGAACGATCGCTATACGGAACGGCTTTTCCCCCTCCAAGCCTCATCACTATGCTATTTCATCCATAGCTGTCAAGTATCCCTTATTGGCCGGGAAAACCCCTTATTTTACCGTCTTTCCCGCTGTCATCCCTTATTAATTAGACTGCAATGCCCTATTGCCATCATTGGAGGGCAGCACAGGATAAGCATAGCTGTCAAGTATCCCTTATTTGCCAGGAAATTTCCCTTATTTCCAAATCCAAAACTTGACAGGTATGATTTCATTACTGTATGGGGTGATCACTATACAGGGTTCTACTGTATTTTAAATTGGGTTTTTATGCATGTGGTTTTAATGTTTTTTTATATTGTATTGTTTTTAATGCTGTGAGCTGCCCTGAGCCATTTTGAGTAGGGCGGCTATACAAATTGGAACTTAAAATTAAATTAAAAATTTAAAAAAAAAGATCCCTGGAAAGAGAGGCCCTGGACATAGATGGACTTAATGGCTGAAGAACCTGAAAGACTGGTGTGGAATGTCCTCGGAAGAACTGTTCCAAGGAGTTAAGAACAATATCCCGAATGGATACGGTACCTGAAGAAGAAGAAGAAGAAGGAATGATTGCATAACAACAGATATCTTGGAATATGTTTGCCATGAGTGAGGGAGAAGACTGTGTGTGTGTGTCTGAAAGTTGCTATTACAATTATCACTATTGCAATCATGGAAGTTGTTTGTGTAAATATATTATCCTCATCATCTTCATCCTCCTCCTCCTCATCATCATCATCATCATCATCATATTTAATTTGTATGCCGCCCACTCAACAATGCGACTCAGGACAGCATATACATGTTATAACACAATGAAATACAATAGCATAAGACATTACAATAAAGAACAAGAAAATCATTCAATTATAAGTCCAATAATAGCATCAATAACAGTCCCAACAGTCTTGGCACGAACTACATCAATGCACCACAAATGTTGATGGTGCCATGGGCCGCAAAGTAATTACCCATTCCCCATAGCACTTTGTATGTACTGCTCCCGGCAGCAGCAGTTTACTATCTTCCCCAGCCATGGGAGGGGCCCAGGGTCAACTGTGGTGGCATCTCCGGCCACCCACGAAGCCAGAGTGGCTTTTGTCCTCCCTGGCCATGGGAGGGGCTTGGGGTCAACTGTGGCGGCATCTCCAGCCACCCATGAAGCCACCGCGGGTTTTGCCCTCCCTGGCCATGGGAAGGGCCTGTGGTCAACTGCGGCGGCATCTCCAGCCACCCATGAAGCCACAGCAGCTTTTGCCCTCCCTGGCCATGGGAGGGGCCTGGGGTCAACTGCATTTGTTATTCTATTGTTATTTTTTTTGGAATAGTAGCTGTATTAGTCTGTGTTTAGGCATATCAGAAAACAAAACAAAAAAACAAATAGCAGTTAGTCTTTAAAGTGCTGCATGGTTTTTGTTTTTTTGTTTTTGTTTTCTGATATGCATTTGTTTTTGCTTCTGATGTCAACACAAACTGGCCAGAAAAATAGAGGAAAATCATCTCTGTGTCCATTTAGTGGCCAATTCTGATATTGCAATTTGTTTAAAAAATCTATTTAGAAAAAGACAATAGTCAAAAGCAAAGAATATATCACTTTCCATTTAGGATTGATATGACGGTAGCTTAACACTAACAAAGTTAATGGTTTGAAACACAGTTATTTATTAACTATACGTTGTATGTATGAAAGATTTTATAATATTTATATTATAACAGAAAACAGTTAAAATTTCTAGAAAACCCATTTTAATTAGAATTAATTTTAATTAGAATTAATTAGAAACCCCATTTGCATGAATCTGAGGATGCTGAGTTGTTAGTGTTTTTTAAAGAAGGCTTTTCCAAGTTATGGACTGTTTTTGTAGCAAAAGGATGGGCTGCTTCATAATTTATGTTGTATATTAGACAATTTCTTTTAAGCCATTTATTTAGTTATATATGCAACATATTACTATGCAACAGACTGTCCAATTTATGCCAGCCTAAGTCCAATGACAGGCCATGGTGGTTTAGTGGTTAAAACACTGAACTTGAAGACTGGAGGTTCGGCAGGTCAGCCATTCGAGATTTGAGTGCTGCAGAACAGAGTGAGCTCCCATTGTCTGTCCCAGCTCCTGTCAACCTAGCAGTTTGAAAGCAAGAAATTGCAAGTAACCATCAAGATCTGGAGACCTACACATCAACGGTCCTGGATTATATTAGATTCTGCACAGCCAACATCACCAGGGAAAAGCATGTAAAGATGTATCCGAACAGGAAGCCCTGGATGATGAGTGAAGTTCGGAGACTGTTGAAGGCCAGAAACTTTGCTTTTAGAACTGGAGACCAGGTATTGTATAGGGCGAACCTGAAGAGGGGTATAAGGAAGGCAAAAGCTGTGTATAGAGGGAAAATTGAAGATCACCTGAGCAGTCACGACACCAGGCAAGTGTGGCAGGGGATTCAGCACCTTACTGACTACAAACCCAGTAATTCATCGCCTGTAGAGAACAGTGCTTCTCTGGTGGAGGAGCTGAATACCTTCTTCGCCTGATTTGAGGTGACACCAACAGTGGATCCAGCAGTGTTGCCAGAATCATCGTCATTACTCCCCATAGGGAATGTTGCCAGGGTGGAAGGGGGAGAAGTGAAGCAAAGCAAATATTAAAAGGGATAAATGTGAGGAAGTCTGTGGGTCCTGATGGAGTGGCTGGTAGGGCACTGAGAGACTTCTCAGAACAGCTGGCAGAAACTTTTATGAAGATTTTTAATTGGTCTTTGGCCCAAGCCACTGTCCCACCTTGTCTGAAATCCTCTATTATGCCTCTGCCTAAAAAAAACTAACATAGATAGTCTAAATGAATTCCGCCCTGTGGCGCTTACACCTGTCATAATGAAATGCTTTGAAAAGTTGGTGCGGAACCGCATTATGGCTTGTTTACCAGTTGGACTTGACCCTTGTCAATTTGCATATAAGAGAAAGAGATCCACGGAGGATGCTGTGGCTACGGACCTACATGCTGTTCTGACCCATTTGGAGAAACAAGGGACTTATGCGAGACTGTTATTTGTAAATTTTAGTTCTGCATTTAATACTATTCTTCCGCATAGACTGGTGCCCAAATTATTAGATCTGGGTCTTCCGCCATGCTTATGCAGGTGGATACTAGATTTTCTATCAGATCGTTCTCAATGATCTGATGGGCTCAGGATGGGCTCTCATGTCTCTGCGGATCTTAGTATAAGTATGGGGACGCCTCAGGGGTGTGTGCTGAGCCCGCTTCTGTACACGCTTTACACATATGATTGTGTTCCCAGTTACCCCAGAAATAAGATCATCAAGTTTGCAGACGACACAATGGTGGTTGGTCTGATTACTGCTGGGAAGGGGGAGTCGGCTTACAGGAAGGAGGTTGAGATGCTGACAGAGTGGTGTAGGGAAAACAATTTATTCCTCAATGTAAAAAAGACAAAAGAGATCATTGTGGACTTTAGAAAATGCAAATTGAACATCCAGCCACTTATTATTGAAGGGAATTGTGTGGAACAGGTCTCGGTGTTTCGATTTCTGGGAATGGAGCTGAGGGATGATCTAACATGGGGAGCAAACACCAAAGATCTGAAGAGAGCACAGCAGAGGTTCTACTTCTTGAGAATCCTCAGGAAGAACAATCTTTCAAAGGACCTGCTGTTGGCATTCTACCACTGTACCATAGAGAGTGTGTTAACCTATGGTCTGTGTGTATGGTTTGTACAGCTAGGGAAAGAACAATGCTGTCCAGGGTCATAAAGACTGTGGAGGGGATAATCGGGCGTACTCTTCCCACTCTAGATCAAATCTATGCCACCAGGTGTTGTAAGAAAGCTGTAGAGATTGCACAAGATAGTACGCACCCAGGAAATGTTCTCTTTCAGCTTCTGCCTTCTAGAAGGTACAGGGTCATAAAGACCAGGACCAGCCGCTTGAGAAATAGTTTCTACCCAAAAGCGGTTCTGGCTTTGAATGCAGTGCAATGCAGTCATGAGGGAGCTTCTGTATATAGTTTTTAGAGTTTTAGAGTTTGTAGAGTTTTAGAGCTTTTTAGGGGTTAAATGTGTATATGTGGGGTGGGAATGTGTTGTTAATTTTGTATAGTTGTATTTTGTTTAGGTTTTGTTGAGTTGATAAGTGTTTTTCCCCTCGATCTCGTTGTTCTGTGCAGGACAATGACAATAAAGACAATGACAATAAAGATTTATCTATCTATCTAAAGAAGAGAGTGCAAAAGCTGGCCTGAGACTCAATATAAAGAAAACCAAGATAATGGCAACAGGCCATATCAGTCCCTGGAAAATAGATGGGGAAGAAGTAGAAGCAGTAACAGATTTTACTTTCTTAGGATCCAAGATCTCTGCAGATGGAGATTGCAGCCATGAAATAAAAAGGCAACTGATTCTTGGGAGACAAGCTATGAAAAACCTGGGGAACATAGTGAAAAGTAGAGATATCTCACTGCAAAGAAAGGTCCGCATAGTCAAAGCAATGGTATTTCCGGTGGTAATGTATGCCTGTGAGAACTGGACCATTAGAAAGGCTGAGCGAAGAAAAATAGACGCCTTTGAGATGTGGTGCTGGAGGAGAGTTTTGAGAGTCCCCTGGACAGCGAGGAGAACAAATAGGTCAATATTAGAGATTAGCCCTGAGTGCTCCTTAGAAGGACAAATAACAAAGATGAAGTTGAAGTATTTTGGACATCAAATGAGAAGAGAGGATTCACTTGAGAAGGCCTTGATGCTGGGGAAGGTGGAGGGCAAAAGAAGAAGGGGATGGCCAAAGATGAGATGGCTAGATGGTATTGTAGACACAGTGGGCACAGGGCTGTGTGGACTAAGGAGGATGGTGGAGGACAGAGGTGCCTGGAGAGCGATGGTCCATAGGGTCGCAAAGAGTTGGAATCGACTGTGCGACTGAACAACAACAATCTATCTAAGTAGATAAACAAGTACCGCTTCAGTGGGAAAGGTAACAGCATTTCTGTGTTCAGGCATCTAGTCATGCCTGCCACATGACCATGGAAACATCTCCAGATGTATGATTGCATGTTCATTGTACTGTAAAGGCAAGAATGTAACCACTCCAAATACAAGGTATCTCAGCCGTAAAGGAACGCGAGCAGGCAGCCCATAGAGGGCAGCTGCGAGCGTTCAGTCTCACATGGTTCACATTGCTCAATCACGGACAGCCGCGGGAAAACCTTCCCCGCATTCAGCAGCAGGAGAAAGATCTGCATTCAGCAGCAGAAGAAAGATCTGCATTCAGCAGCAGGAAAAGAGGCGTGCCTGGGCGAGGCCACGCCGGTAGCAGCCAATGAGCTACCGTGCTACAAGATTCAAATGTATAGGGCTACTGTATATATTGAGATGTATCACCGCTATTACCTCATGCTCCACCGGATCATCATGCAATAAACCTGTGTTAAGCCAACCCTTCGGCTGTCCTGTTGTCTTTGGTCCCTTACACTAAATTGGCGACGAAGGTGGGATGATGGCTGCCCACGGGACCAAGACATGCGCCGGCTACGAGATCAGGAAGCCGGGAGACCTGGAGCTGTTTGAGATAGACTTCAATGGAGCGCTAGTGGAGCTCGAAGTCTCAGATGAGGCCAAGAAGAGGGCCATCTTCGTCCGCATGCTCGGACACGAGACCAAGAGGACCTTGGTGGACCTGATCGCGCCGAGGAGGGTGAGCGACTTCAAGGCCACAGAGCTCCTGGCGGCGCTGCGCACCCACCTCCGGCCCGCGATAGCCATGTTCCCCGCTCGGAGCGTGTTCTGGAGGCGAGTCCAGGCACCCGGGGAATCGGTCGCTGAGTTCGCCGCGGCCCTGCGGCTGGCCGCCGGCCCATGCAAGTGGGAGACCCCAGAAGTCACCCTCCGGGACTGCCTGCTCTGCGGTCTGAGGGATACCGAGACTCAGCGCGCGCTGATGAAAAAGGAGCCGCCTCCCACGTGGCAACAAGTCCTCGACACGGCACAGGCCGCGGAGGCCACGACTGCCGGGGTGCAAGAGCTTCAGGACTGGCGCCCGAAACCCGCCAAGGCAGAGAGCTCGGTGCGCACGGCCCGGCGAGTTTCGAACTCGTCCACGGAGAGCGGCGACGACGAGGACGTCCGGAGGGTCCACAGAGAGGGCCGGCGCTGCGACGGCTGCGGCGCCGCCCACGCCCGCGCCAAATGCCCATTCCGCAAGGCCGAGTGCCACAACTGCGGCCGGCGCGGGCACATCGCCAAGGTCTGCCGGAAACGGCGCGAGGCCAAGAGGAGTTCCCCAGACCGCTCGGCGAGGCAGGACCGCACCACGAGGCCAAAGGACGGCACCCGGACCACAAGGACGCGGGACGGAGTAGGGCGCATCTCCGACGACAGCGAGGACGACGCTCCGGTTTGCAGCATTTCCACGGAGCACCCCCGTTACTTCGTTGAGGTAGTAATCCAAGGGGCCCCTGTTAGGATGGAGGTGGACTCGGGTTCCTCATACTCTATCATTTCCCAGGGAGAGTTCATGAAAATCGCCCCCCGCGTGCGGCCCAAGCTCAAAGCGTTGAGGGCCACACTGAAGGACGTGCAAGGGAACCGCATCCCAGTGTTGGGGGTTGGGAAGTTCCAGGTCCAGTTTAAAAAGCACACCGCAACGCTTCCCCTAGTCGTCCTTAAGGGAGGTAAATGCAGCCTCCTCGGGACTCAATGGTTCCAGCCCCTGGGGTTGTTCATTGGGGGGGTGCACGCCGTGGGAGCACACGCCGCCGGGACCGATCCAATACAGAGCGTGTGCGACGCGCACCCCGAGGTTTTCAAAAAGGGGCTCGGAAAATTCAAGGGCCCCCCAGTGACTTTCGACCTGGACCCTGGAGTACGTCCAATCAGACTTAAACCGCGCAGAGTGCCCTTCGCACTAAAGGACAAAATAGAGGCGGAGTTGGACAAATTGGTGGGCCAGGGGATTCTTGTCCCTGTTGATTCTGTGGAGTGGGAAACTCCAATTGTAACAGCGCTCAAGGCCAACGGGGAGGTCCGTATATGCACTGATTACAAGTGCACCATCAATAAGGCGATCCGCCCTAATGCGTATCCGGTGCCGGTAGTCAGCCACTTGTTGGCCAGGTTACACGGGGGGAGGTGTTTCGCTAAACTCGACCTGGCCCAAGCCTACCAGCAACTCCCGGTGACCCCCGCCGCAGCTGCTGCACAGACCATAGTCACCCACAAAGGGGCGTTCCAGGTATCGCGCCTCCAATTCGGTGTGAATTCGGCGCCCGGGATCTTCCAGTCACTCGTGGAACGCCTCCTGAAGGGGTTAGAGGGGGTGTTACCCTACTTTGATGACGTATTGATTACAGGGGGGAGCCGGGCCGAATTAGCAATAAGGTTGGGGAAGGTCCTGGCAATATTCGAAAAAGCGGGGTTGCGGTTGCGGAAAGACAAATGCGTTTTCTTCGCAACTGAGGTTGAGTTCCTAGGGTTCCGTGTTACTCCCGAGGGAATAAGGCCATCCCAATCCAAGGTGGCCGCCATCAAGAAGGCCCCTCGCCCCACCTCCAAGCCCGAGTTGCAGTCGTTCCTTGGACTGCTCAACTTTTACCACTCCTTCCTCCCGCGGAAGGCAGCAGTGGCGGAACCGCTACACAAATTGTTAAAAAAGGACGGGGCATGGAAGTGGGGCGACGACCAGGAGATGGCTTTCAATGACCTGAAGCGACTCCTGGCATCAGATGCGGTACTGACCCACTTCAATCCCAAACGCCCAGTGGTCCTGATATGCGATGCATCCCCGGTGGGGGTGGGGGCAGTGTTATGCCACGTACTGGAGAACGGGAGGGAGGCCCCGATAGCGTTCTACTCTAGGTCCTTGTCCCAAGCGGAGAGAAACTATGCCCAGACAGACAGGGAAGCACTAGCGATAATTGCGGGGACCAAGAAATTTCATGATTTTGTGTACGGCCGCCCCTTCACCATAGTGACTGACCACAAGCCCTTGCTAGGCATTTTCACCGCAGATAAGCCCACACCCCAAATCCTGTCCCCGAGGATGCTCAGGTGGGCCATTTTTCTCAACGCGTATCAGCACGCGTTGGTATACCGGCCCGGAAAGGAGATCAGCCATGCGGACGCCCTGTCGAGGTTCCCCATTCCCCGGGATTGCTGCCACGTGGGCGAGGAAGAGGGGGACCACCAGGTCTTAATGATAGAGGTCCTAGACTCCCCTCCAGTAGTACCGGCCGACATCGCCAAAGCGACCGGCAAGGACAAAACGCTAGCTACAGTTTGCTCCTGGGTACAGAAAGGGTGGCCCGTGTCTTCCCCAGCAGCGGAATTCGACACATTTTTCAAAAAGAAACTAGAGTTGTCCCTAGAGAGGGGTTGCCTTTTGTGGGGACAGCGGGTAGTGATCCCCACGTCGCTCCGGCCGAGGGTGCTTAAACTGCTGCACGTCAGCCACCCGGGGATCGTCCGCTCTAAGGCACTAGCCCGTAGTTACTTTTGGTGGCCCCAGCTAGACGCCGACATCGAACACATGGTCGGCACTTGCGAAGCGTGCCAAAGCTCCAGGCCAGAAGAGGCTCGCTTGCCACATAGGGAGTGGGACGCAGCAAGGGGGCCCTGGTCCCGGGTACACGTAGACTTTGCTGGCCCGTTCAGGGGAACACTTTTCCTCCTTGTGGTGGACGCGTTCTCCAAGTGGTTGGAGGTCATTCCAGTCTCGAGCACCTCCTCGGCCACTACAATTAAACAGTTACGGAGGGTCTTTTCCACGTTCGGTTTACCCGACACCCTCGTCAGCGATAACGCTAGCTGTTTCACGTCCGCCGAGTTCGGGGCTTTCATGGAGCGCAATGCCATTCGGCACATCACCTCCGCCCCCTTTCACCCGGCCACCAACGGCCAAGTAGAGCGCCTCGTGCGCACCACGAAAGACGCGCTGCTGTGCATGGGCCCCGGAGACCTCGACCTGAAATTGTGCCAATTCCTGCTAAGGTACAGGGTCACCCCATTGGCGTCAGGGTACTCCCCCGCGGAGCTGTTAATGCGCAGGAAGCTGGCCACGGTAATCTCCAAGCTAGACCCCACGAGAGTAGAGGACACGGGGCGGAACATAGGGGTGGAACCCGCAAAGAGTTTCAGCGTAGGCGCCCCGGTGCATTGCAGGAACTACGCCAGCGCGGGGCCAGCCTGGGTGCCGGGCACCGTAGTAGAACAAACCGGCCCCGTCTCATACCGCGTGGAGACCAGTACAGGCCTCCTGTGGAGGCGACACGTGGACCAACTCAGGCGCAGGGTCCCCGGAGAACAGGACGAAGACGAAAATAGCCACGAATCAGCGTTAGGGTACTCCCCCACCCGTTTAGCCCAAGGGGGAGGGAAAGGGGGACATGGGTCCCCACCAAGGGGGGAGGAAAGGGAATCGATCCTCAGAGATCTTTTGCGGGACTTCGCGGCAGAAAGGAAGAGCCCCGACCGCACACAGACCCCTCGGAAGTTTCCCCGAAACACAGATACCCCTAGAAGTTTAGACGTTGATTTACAGTACCAGGGGGAGTTAGCGGAGTGGTCCCCCACCCGTCCTGGCGAAAAGAGGGGTTTCAGTTCAGCCCCTGGTACTTCCAGTCCCAGTAGCCCCTGTGAGTTAGAATGCAACATAGCGCCAATTTCCCGGAGACCGACACCCCCAAGACAGGAGGCAACAGCGAGTCCACCCACCACAGTCTCAAGGTCCCCCGAGCGGGGAACAGAAGGTAGCAGAACCACAAGGGCGACCTCATCGGTTCCGCGGTTCACAATAGGAGGGTCCCCCGGGTCCGAGAGCAACAGGCAGGGGTTCACCTCCCAACTGTTCATTCCAGTCCCATCCCCGGGCACAAGGCAGGCACGGACCCCCCACAGAGCCACTAACGAATCCCCGTTTCCCATTGCAGGACAAGTACCCGCGGAGTCAGAGATCACAGGCTCTCCAGCACTAGGTCAGGAGCAAGCACGCCCCAAGCACACGTGCGGCAAGCCACAATGGTTGCGGGACTTCGTCCCGTCCTAGGGGGGAGGGATGTTATGTATGTATGATTGCATGTTCATTGTACTGTAAAGGCAAGAATGTAACCACTCCAAATACAAGGTATCTCAGCCGTAAAGGAACGCGAGCAGGCAGCCCATAGAGGGCAGCTGCGAGCGTTCAGTCTCACATGGTTCACATTGCTCAATCACGGACAGCCACGGGAAAACCTTCCCCGCATTCAGCAGCAGGAGAAAGATCTGCATTCAGCAGCAGAAGAAAGATCTGCATTCAGCAGCAGGAAAAGAGGCGTGCCTGGGCGAGGCCACGCCGGTAGCAGCCAATGAGCTACCGTGCTACAAGATTCAAATGTATAGGGCTACTGTATATATTGAGATGTATCACCGCTATTACCTCATGCTCCACCGGATCATCATGCAATAAACCTGTGTTAAGCCAACCCTTCGGCTGTCCTGTTGTCTTTGGTCCCTTATTGGTCCCTTACACTAAAAAAGGATCACGATAAGGCAGAAATGACTTGGTAGTATTTATTTATTTGCCACGCACTGCTACTCTAGGCAGTGTGCAACATATAACTAGAACAGACATAGAATACAAACAACCTCAAAAATACAAACCAATTATGGCAATGGGTGCAAAATAACTGTCAAAAATGCTAAGATACAAAAAAAATTAAAAATCTGAAAGCAACTCTCTAGGGGCTTCCCTGAAGAGAGCTGTTATCAGCTATTTTATAGCATATCAGAGTCAGAGCTAGCCATATATCCGGGAGGGAGCAATCCAAAGTGAGGGACCTGCTATTGAGAAAGACCTATTCTTTGTCTTTATCTTCGTGGCTTCCCTGAGGGTGGTAACCCCAAGGCAACACATTAATAAAAAGTGAGTTTGGTGGGCAAATAAGCTTGGATAAGTGGCTAGTCCAAGAGGTCACAAGGTCCTAAATATGCTGACTGGAAGGCAGCAGGTCAGCAATACCCGAGTACTGCAGGACAGAATGAGCTCCCGTCTTTGTCCCAGCTCCTGCCAACCTAGCCGTTTGAAAGCAAGAAATTGCATGTAGATAAATAGGGACCACTTCAGTGGGAAAGTAAACAGTGTTCCGTGCACTCTGGTGTCTAGCCATGCCTGGCACATGACCACGGAAACATCTGCATATGCAGACAGCACTGGCTGTTCAGCTATGAAACAGAGATGAGCATTGAACCCTAGAGTCAGATATGACTGGCTTTCGAACAAGGGTGACATTACAATACCAAGACCTTGTAATTACCACAGTAATGGAAGAGAAGCCAGTGCAGATTAGCCAAGATCAGGGAGATGTGGGGAAATCTAAAGACACCCACCATCAGACTGGCCACCACATTCTGGACCTGTAGAAATTTCCCTTGCCAAGCTCAATGTAAGTCCAATGTAGACATCAATCCTTGAGATTAGCAATGCCTGAGGCAGTGTCATTAGAGACCTACTATCAAGGTAAGGCTGCAGTTGGTGATGTACCACAGGTGAAAACAGGCTTACTGCAGATATGCTGGAATGCCATAGATAGTGCTAGGTCCAGAGTAGCAACCAAACTGTAAACCTGATCTCTAATGGGAAGATCTCTAATGGGAAGATCTTCTCTCTAAGCAAGCCGAAGAACCTACTAACAAATAGGCCTCTGTCTTGTCCAGGTTCAGCTTTAGCCTGTTAAATCTCATCAAATGCACAACCACTGTCAAAAAGCAAAGGTACAGCCTCCACTGGAGAGGGTGGAAAGGGGTCACCATACCTCCAGAAGGGGTCGCCATACCTCCAGAAGGGGTAGCCATACCTCCAGTTCTGGTCACCATACCTCCAGAAGGATATTATGGAGCTGGAAAAAGTGCAGAGGAGGGCAACCAGAATGATTAGGGGACTGGAACACCTTCCTTACCATCTGAGGCTGCAACGGTTGGGCCTTTTCACTCTTGAACGCCGGCGTCTAAGAGGTGACCTGATTGAAGTTTATAAAATTATGCACGGTGTGGACAAAGTAGATAAGGAAAGACTGTTTTCCCTATCGCATAACACTAGAACTAGGGGGCACTCCATGAAACCTTTGGATACTAGTTCTCAAACAAATAAGAGAAAGTACTTTTTCACCCAGAGGATCACTGGTCTATGGAACTCCCTGCCAGAAGAAGTGGTGACAGCTGTCAGTCTTGACAGCTTTAAGAAAGAATGAGACAAGTTCATGGAGGACAAGGGTATCAATGGCTATAATTATGGATACCTAAGGACAACCTCTGGGTTGGAGAGATAGGCAGGATATCTCTCAATGCCATTTCCAGGGAATCCTAAGCAGGTGAAGGCATCTGCTTGAGAATACCCTGAAGCAAATGGTGAGCCACTGTGTGAGACAGAATGCTGGACTGGATGGGCTCCTGTGGCCTGTTCCAGCAAGGCTGTTCTTATGGAGTGAAAGCTGTGAATCATTAACAAACTGAGGAAACAACATCCCAGATCTACCCCAGTAGCCTCATATAAAAGCATGAGAAAGATAACCACCCCTTGTGGAACCCTACACTTAAGGGATTAGAGCCATCGTTCCCAAAGTGGGGCACACGCCCCCACAGGGGGCAAGTTGATTGGGGGGGCAATTCAAGCATGTCTAGACCAATTAATGGCCTTTTAGGGTTCCTCCACATGAATTGGAGTTCACTTTTTGAATATAAAGAATTATATATCAGGGGAGGACATCAGGATTTTAGAGATGCTTAGGTGGGGCATAGCCAAAAAAAGGTTGGGAACCAATGGATTACAGGGATGGCATCACCTCTCCCAGCTGAACCATCTGAGACTGCTGCTCCAAAAAGGACCAGAGCCAGCACTAATTATAAGTGCAATGATATAAACCACAGTGGCTAATTATTACTAGTTAACAAGTCAATGCATTGCTAGTACTGTACTCCTCATCAGGGACCAGGTCACATGAGTAATACATGATGAGGAAGTGACTTGATAACTAGCAACAATTCACCACAGAGGTTTAAACCATTGCATTTATACAGATGTAAATAACCAACAGGATTCTGTCCATTTTTTAAAGTTGCGAATAAAACTGAATATTGCAAACTACAGAATTTTTAGAGTTTTAGAGTTTTTAGGGTTTTAGAGCTTTTTAGGGGTTAAATGTGTATATGTGGGGTGGGAGTATGTTGATAATTTTGTATAGTTGTATTTTGTTTAGGTTTTGTTGGGTTGATAAGTGTTTTTCCCCCAATCTCGTTCTGTGCAGGACAATGACAATAAAGATTTATCTATCTATCTATCTATCCATGACCATCCATAACAACAGCAAGCAGCATCATTAAAGTTACAGACCTTTCTCACTCATTTGTACATAAGCCCCACTTAATGTAGTGGGACCCATTTCTGAATCCAGATGTATAGGACTACACTGCGGATGTGTTAAGCTATTATATAGCATGTAATAAAAGCCTAAAACTGGGTCATTTCCTAACCTCTCATCTGGAAATTATTACAATTTTTTATGCTTTGATACTTCTCTTTTCTGTTTGCCAGATCACTTTTGTTTCACAATTTGATTGCCATACATATTTTTGCAAATGAAAGTGACACATTTGAAGAACCCTTTGCATTCAGATTAGTATCATTTAAATCTGTTTAATTCCCTAAATGCAATACTATCTGCCTTGTGCTTCCAACATGTAAGGCTATTTAAGTTATCAAGTGGTGCAGCTAATAAGCAACATGGTTCTTTGGATGTCAGCTGATAACAGCACAAGAATCATTGCTGTTTGCATTCCCATTTATTCAGTAATACATATTTCTTGCATAAATCTCCAGGTAACATTGTTATGATTAATCATTTATTCATACGTGATCAAGGCCTGTATTGTTCTGTGAATTGCTTCTACACTGGGGGTGGGGGTGGGGGTGGGATCCCAGTTCCTGAATGAGGTTGTGTCAAAAGGATGTTTCAGACTTCTGTTTGATTCACATTTTTTAAGATGAATGATCAAATTTGTACTTCATGGGCTTATATGTGAATTGCATCCAAGGGTGTTTCACTCTTGATGTTTTGGGTCTTCTTCTGTTTTGAGGAGAAAAGGGAGATGCCCTCACAGCAGCCACTGTTTTCGACTGTGTCTCAGAAGATGACTCAATATATTGAGTATTACAGGGGGGGGGCACTGTTTTTGTGATAGTGACCATCAGTGTGGTACTGTGGCTGGTTCTCACAGGTTCTAGTGAACTGGTAGTAGAAATTCCAGGCTACGCCCACTTGGCCAGCCACGCCCACTCCTCGGCCTCCCCTTCCTAGAGTCGCTGGAAATGCATCCTGTTTGCCTCGCCCGGGCCGAAGCTGCACTTTCATCTCTGCACTTCCCTTGCACCTTCGGCCCTGGGCAAGGCAAATGGGACGCGTTTCCAGTGGCACTGAGAGGGGGAGGCCAGCCAGCACCAGCCCATCAAGTCACCCCGCTCACCTCCCAGTAGCGCCGCCGGCAGGGATGCATTTCCAGTGGCACTGAGAGGGGGAGGCCAGCCAGCGCCAGCCCACCAACTTGCCCCACTCACCTCCCAGCAGCGCCGCTGCTCTGGGACTCCTCCTCGTCATCTTCGTGATTCCCGAAGCAAGAGAGTAAGGTAGTTTTCTTTTTTCTTGCGGGAGGGGGGGGGGGTTTGAGGCTATGCACACAGATAGCTACGCCCACCAAGTGAGTAGTAAAAAAATTTGCAGTGCTTCACTGGTGACCGTATCTCCACATAGGATGAATCAGGGCCAACCAAAGAAATATACTATTGTAGAGCAATGACTGCAGGGTGCCCTTAGCCTTAGAGCAGAGGTTTCCAACCTTTTTTTTTTTTACTATGCCCCACCTAAGAATCTCTAAAATCCTGATCCCATCCCCTCAGTGATATATAATTCTTATTATTCAAAAAGTAAACTCCTATTCATGTGGAGGAAGCCTAAAAGGCCATTCACTGTTTGCCATCAGCTAACTGATGATTAACACTGGGGCTGTGGGCTCAGTGGTTAAGAAGTTCACCTTGTTAGCTGGAAGGCTGGCAAGTTGGCAGTTCTAGACCTGGGTACTGCATGACGGAATGAGCTCCCACCTCTGTCCCAGCTCCTGCCAACCTAGCCATTTGAAAGCAAGAAATTGCAAGTAGATAAATAGGGACCACTTTGGTGGGGAAAATCTTGGGGACATGAAAGAAGCCTCATTCAAGCATCCCCTGTGGAGTTTCTCCAGCAAAAATCCTTTCAACCCAGAATAATTTCTGATATGAAATTATTATTATTATTATTATTATTATTATTATTATTATTATTATTATTATTATTATTATTATTATTATTATTATTATTATTATTATTATTATTATTATTATTATAGGGAAGTGATCAAGAGCAAGAAAAGCTCATTTAGAAGATGGAAGGCTTGTCCGAATGAGGACAGCAGGCAGAAACATAAATTCTGGCAGAACAAATGCAAGGCAACAATCAGGAAAGCAAAGCAAGACTTTGAGGAGCGTATAGCTAAAAATACTCAGAGAAATAACAAAGACTTCTTTAAGTACATTAGAAGTAAGAACCCAACTAGGAAGGCCATTGGACCATTAGATGACAATGGAAAGCAAGGGGTTATTAAAGAGGAAACAGAGATTGCAGAGAGACTGAATGAATTCTTTGCTTCAGTATTCACTGAAGAAGACAGAGACCACATGCCCAAAACATAGCCTATCTTCATAGGGAGGGAAACCGAAGAATTAAGCCAGATAGAAATAACCAGGGAGGAGATCCTTGCATGTCTTGTTAAACTAAACACTAACAAATCACCAGGACCAGATGGCATCCATCCACGAGTTCTCAGGGAACTTAAGGATGAAATTGCTGACCATCCTAAAAGATAGAATTAATAGGCACATAGAAGAGAAGGCGCTGCTAAAGGAGAGCCAACATGGCTTTTGCAAGGGCAAATCATGCCTCACTAATCTGTTGGAATTTTTTGAGAGTGTCAACAAGCATGTGGATAAGGGGGATCCAGTTGACATTGTTTATCTGGACTTTCAGAAGGCTTTTGACAAGGTCCCACACCAAAGGCTCTTGAATAAACTTACCAGTCATGGAATAAAGGGACAGGTCTTGTCCTGGATCAGCAACTGGCTAAGGGACAGGAAACAGAGGGTAGCACTAAATGGACACTTCTCCAAGTGGAGGGAAGTAAAGAGTGGGGTCCCCCAAGGTTCAGTACTGGGACCCCTGCTTTTCAACCTCTTCATAAATGATCTAGAGGTAGGAGTAAAAAGCAAGGTAGCCAAATTTGCTGACAACACTAAATTATACAGGGTAGTGAAAACTGTGAGAAATTATGAGGAGCTCCAGAGGGATCTCTTGACACTGGGGGAGTGGGCAAAACAGTGGCAAATGAGCTTCAACATTAGTAAGTGCAGAGTGATGCATGTTGGGGCAAAGAACCCCAATTACATTTATAAACTGATGGGGTCTGAACTCTCTGCGACAAACCAGAAAGGGACCTTGGTGTCCTGGTGGACAACTCAATGAAGGTGTCAACCCAGTGTGCCTCAGCAGTGAAAAAAGCAAACTCAATGCTAGGGATCATTAGGAAGGGTATAGAAAATAAGTCAGCAAGTGTCATTTTGCCTCTTTATAAATCTATAGTGAGGCCCCATCTGGAATACTGTGTACAGTTCTGGTCGCCATACCTCCAGAAGGATATTATGGAGCTGGAAAAAGTGCAGAGGAGGGCAACCAGAATGATTAGGGGACTGGAACACCTTCCTTACCATCTGAGGCTGTAACGGTTGGGCCTCTTCACTCTTGAACGACGACGTCTAAGAGGTGACCTGATTGAAGTTTATAAAATCATGCACGGTGTGGACAAAGTAGATAAGGAAAAACTGTTTTCCTATCGCATAACACTAGAACTAGGGGACACTCCATGAAACTTTTGGGTACTAGTTCTCAAACAAATAAGAGAAAGTACTTTTTCACCCAGAGGATTACTGGTCTATGGAACTCCCTGCCAGAAAAAGTGGTGACAGCTGTCAGTCTTGACAGCTTTAAGAAAGGATTAGACAAGTTCATGGAGGACAAGGGTATCAATGGCTATAATTATGGATACTTAAGGACAACCTCTGGGTTGGAGAGATAGGCAGGATATCTCTCAATGCCATTTCCAGGGAATCCTAAGCAGGTGAAGGCATCTCCTTGGGAATACCCTGAAGGAAATGGTGAGTCACTGTGTGACACAGAATGCTGGACTGGATGGGCTGTGGCCTGTTCCAGCAAGGCTGTTCTTATGTTCTTATGTTCTTATGTTCTTATGTTCTTATTCTTATTATTATTATTATTATTATTATTATTATTATTATTATTATTATTATTATTATTATTATTATTATTATTATTATTATTATTATTATTATTATTATTATTATTATTATTATTATTTGGATCATTTATATCCCGACCTTCTGGCGCAAGCGCCACCCAGAACGGCAAACAAAATCAGTAAAAAATGCTCCCTGCAACTAGGAGAGCAATCTTAACACAATACAAAGTATTCAAACCTTAAAAAAAACATCTAAAAGACCCTCCTATACCCTCCTTTGGTGTATGCAAACCAAGACACAGGACACAGCCTCGGGCTGGGTTAACTCAGGTTTATTGCATCGTGGACAGAGGGAACATGAGGTAATGGCGGATCGATAGCTCTTTATATACAGCAGTAATACATTTGAACGTGGTGCCATGGTAGCCCATTGGCCACTGTCTGCGTGACGTCATTGCGGGTCACGCCCTTCTTGTCCAGGTGTAGGTGGTGGCGGGAAAACTTCCCGCGCTGTTGCCTTTGATGAGTTCGGACCAAGAGAGCTTGGACGCTCGCTGCTGCCAGCTGGTGGTCATTAGCTCGCGTCCTATTACAGGGTTTATATGATACAGCTGAAGGTTACATTGTTGCTATAGGCAAGGTTACATTGGCTCAGATACATTGTAATCCATGTGTACGATAAAACCATCAGAACACAACACCCCTCCCCCCTAGGACGAGACAAAGTCTCGAGCCCACACTTAAACACACTCCCCCCCCCCTTAGGAGACAAAGTCTCTCAGCCAAGATGGCTTATTTCGAACACGCTGGGGTCTCGATGCGGGCTGCCTCTCCCCGGGTTTGCTACCTTCTCTTTGTCCCCTGGTTTCCTGTCCTGTAATTGGAGAGGGAGACTCGTTAGTGACTTGCCGCGGCTCCGCGGCGTTGTTGGGAGGTGTGCTCTTTCTTAGGGAGGAACCGGGGGCACTGGGGGCTAACGAAAAACCCCTCTTCTCACTTGGATGGGTGGGGGAACACTCCTGAAAACCCCCCCCGGCTCGCAAAATCAAAATCAAAATTACAATCGGGGGCAGCGGTCGCGAACTCCTCTCCCCCTTCCCCGGCCCCTGATAGGACTGGCGTATCAAAAGGGTATGAGTCGGGGCCGCTGCTTCTGCCTTCCTCCCTTGCTTGGGACTGTTGTCCACTGCTGTCTCCCCCTTGGGTTAAGCGGGTGGGGGAGAACCCTAACGCTGAATCCTGTTGCTGAGCCCCACTGACTGGCCCACTCACTCGGTGCCTCAGTTGGTCTGCGTGCCTCCTCCAGAGGAGGCCGGTGTTAGTCTCGACCCGGTACGACACTGGCCCCGTCTGTTCTACAACCGTCCCTGGTACCCAGGCTGGCCCCGCGCTGGAATAGTTCCTGCAGTGAACAGGGTCACCGGCGGCGAAACCTTTCGAGACTGCCAACCCTATGTTTTTCCCTTTATCCTCGACTCTCGTCGGGTCTAGCCTGGACAGGATCGTGGTCAGTTTTCGCCGCATCAAGAGCTCTGCCGGCGAGTAGCCTGACGCTAAGGGGGTTACCCTATACGCTAAGAGGAACTGGCATACTTGGTGATTCAGGTCCCCCGGGCCCATGCGCCGCAGCGCGTCCTTTGTTGTACGCACCAGCCGTTCCACTTGGCCATTCGTGGCCGGGTGAAACGGTGCGGATGTGACATGCCGAATGGCGTTTGCCTCCATAAATGCTCCGAACTCAGCGGAGGTGAAACAACTAGCGTTATCGCTGACTAAAGTGTCGGGTAGACCAAACGTGGAAAAGACTCTCCTTAGCTGGCCAATTGTCGTGGCGGAGGACGTGCTCTTTACTGGGACAACCTCCAGCCACTTGGAGAACGCATCCACCACCAGGAGAAACATGGTTCCTCGGAATGGGCCAGCGAAATCTACGTGCACTCTGGACCATGGCCCCCTTGCTGTGTCCCATTCCCTATGCGGAAGACGGGCCGCCTCAGGTCGGGATCCCTGGCATGCCTCGCAAGTGCCGACCATGTGCTCAATGTCCGCGTCCAGCTGTGGCCACCAGAAGTAACTCCGGGCCAGCGCCTTTGATCGAACTATGCCCGGGTGGCCGACGTGCAGCAGTTCGAGCACCCTCGTCCGCAGGGGCGTAGGGACCACCACCCGTTGGCCCCACAAAAGGCACCCCCTTTCTAGGGACAACTCTAGCTTTTTCCGAAAGAATGGGTCGAACTCTGTACTCGGGGACGATGCCGGCCACCCCTTCTGTACCCATGAACTAACTTTCTCCAGCGTTCTGTCCTTGCCTGTTGCCCTAGCAATGTCGGCTGGTACTATTGGGGGTGCGTCTAAAACCTCAATTAGCAACACCTGGCGGTCTCTATCCACTCTCGCCTTTTGGTCGTCCGACAAGGGCAAAGGGGATCTCGAAAGTGCATCAGCATGGCTGATCTCCTTTCCGGGCCGGTACTCCAACTCATGTTGGTATGCGTTGAGGAAAATAGCCCAGCGCAGCATTCTCGGGGACAGGATCTGCGGCGTGGGCTTGCTTGCCGTGAAAATCCCTAACAGTGGCTTGTGATCGGTCACGATTTTGAACGGGCGGCCATACAAAAAATCGTGAAATTTTTTGGTTCCCGCTACTATTGCTAACGCCTCCCTGTCGGTTTGTGCGTAATTTCGCTCCGCTTGGGACAGGGACCTTGAGTAAAACGCTACCGGGGCCTCCCTTCCGTCCTCCAACACGTGGCAAAGCACCGCCCCCACCCCCACCGGGGATGCATCACAGACTAGGACCACTGGCCGTTTGGGGTCGAAGTGCGTCAGGATTGCCTCAGATGTTAGGAGTTGCTTTAGCTCTTTGAACGCCCTCTCGTGCTCGTCACCCCACATCCATGTCTCCTCCTTTTTAAGTAACCGATGGAGCGGTTCGGCCACGGACGCCTTCCGCGGGAGGAATGTATGGTAAAAATTGAGGAGCCCCAGGAAGGACTGTAGCTCGGTTTTGGATGTGGGGCGAGGGGCCTTTTTAATGGCTGCTACTTTGGATTTAGACGGCTTAATCCCCTCGGGTGTGATCCGGAACCCTAAAAACTCGACCTCGGTTTCGAAAAAAACACATTTGTCCTTCCTCAATCTCAGCCCCGCTTTCTCGAACACGGTCAGTACTTTGTCCAACCTCTTTGCCAGTTCAGCCTCACTCCCCCCTGTTATCAACACGTCATCAAAATAAGGCAACACCCCCTCCAGACCCTTCAGGAGGCGTTCCACAAGCGACTGAAAAAGGCCGGGTGCCGAGTTCACGCCAAACTGTAACCGCGACACCTGGAACGCTCCTTTATGTGTAACTATCGTTTGTGCCGCGGCCGTGGCGGGGGTCACAGGAAGTTGCTGATAGGCTTGTGCCAAATCGAGTTTAGCGAAACACTTTCCCCCATTCAGCCTGGCCAAAAGGTGGCTGATCACTGGCACCGGGTATGCATTAGGGCGGATCGCCTTGTTAATTGTACACTTATAATCAGCGCAAATGCGCACCTCCCCGTTAGCCTTTAGAGCCGTTACAATTGGAGTTTCCCACTCCGCGGAATCAACAGGAATAAGAATCCCCTGGCCCACCAGTTTGTCCAGTTCCGCCTCTATCTTGTCCTTGAGTGCGAACGGCACCCTGCGCGGTTTGAGTCTTATCGGGCGGACCTCCGGGTCTATGTCGAAAGCTACAGGGGGTCCCTTGAACTTTCCGAGTCCTTTCTTAAAAACGGCGGGATGCGCATCGCAAACCGCTTGTATTGGGTCCCCCCCCACGGTATGCACTCCCCCTATGAACAAACCTAAGGGCTGAAACCACTGTGTCCCTAGGAGGCTACAGCTTCCCCCCTTGAGGACAACTAGGGGCAGTTCCGCAGAATGTCTCTTAAAATTGACCTGAAATTTCCCGACCCCCAACACCGGAATGCTGTTTCCCTGTACGTCTCGTAGCGTGGACCTCAACGCTTTAAGTTTGGGCCGCACGTGGGGGTCGATTTTCAGGAACTCTTTCTGGGGAATTATAGAATAGGAGGACCCCGAGTCAATTTCCATCTTAATAGGGGCCCCTTGTACTAATACCTCAACGAAGTAATGGGACTGTCCCGCGGACACGCTGAACACTGGGGCGTCGTCCTCGCTGTCGTCCGAGACGCGGCCCACGCCATCCTGCTTCCTCGTGGTCTGGGCGCCATCTTTGGGCCTCGCTGGACGGTCCGGTCTGGCCGCACGGTCTTGTGACTGCCTCCGGCCCTCCTTCCGTTTTCTGCATGCCTTGGCGATGTGCCCCCGACGGCCGCAGGTGTAACACTCGGCCTTCCTGAACGGGCATCTCGCGCGCTCATGGGCCGCTCCGCAACCCTCGCAGCGTCGACCACCCTTTCGGACCTTCTGGACCTCCTCGCCGTCGCTGCCTTCCGTAGACGACTTTGAGGCCCGTCGAGTTGCGTGCACCGACTGTCCGGACTTCCCGTGCACCGAATTTTCCGCCTTGCCGGCTCTAGGACGCCACTCACGCCACTGGTGCATCTCGTCCACTCCAGCATTCGTGGACTCTGCGGCTTCCGCGGCCTCTACGACCTCTGCCAGCGTGGGTGGCGGCTCCTTGTTCATCAAGCTGCGCTGTACCTCCTTGTCTTTCAGGCCACACAACACGCCGTCCCTGAGGGCCATCTCTAGGATGTCGCCCCATTTACAGGGGGCGGCGGCTATCCTCATGGCGGCCACGAATGCCTCAACCGACTCATCCGGCGCTTGGACTCGCCTCCAAAACGCGCTCCGAGCGGGAAACATTGCCCTCGAGGGACAGAAGCGCTCTCGCAGCAGCTTCATGATGTCGTCCGCCTTAAATTCGCTCACCTTCTTCGGAGCGATGATGCCCACCAGCGTCCGCTTGGTTTCCATCCCGAGCATTCTGGTGAGGATGGCCCTCTTCCTCTCCTCGTCGTCTCCTTTGACTCTGAGTTCCACCAGTGCCGCCTGGAAGTCCATCTCAAGCAGCTCCCAGTCTTGCGGTTTGGTGATGTTGAACCCGCTCTGTGCCCTGGCTGTTCCGTGGGGATCCATAATCCCACCTTCGTCGCCAATTTGGTGTATGCAAACCAAGACACAGGACACAGCCTCGGGCTGGGTTAACTCAGGTTTATTGCATCGTGGACAGAGGGAACATGAGGTAATGGCGGATCGATAGCTCTTTATATACAGCAGTAATACATTTGAACGTGGTGCCATGGTAGCCCATTGGCCACTGTCTGCGTGACGTCATTGCGGGTCACGCCCTTCTTGTCCAGGTGTAGGTGGTGGCGGGAAAACTTCCCGCGCTGTTGCCTTTGATGAGTTCGGACCAAGAGAGCTTGGACGCTCGCTGCTGCCAGCTGGTGGTCATTAGCTCGCGTCCTATTACAGGGTTTATATGATACAGCTGAAGGTTACATTGTTGCTATAGGCAAGGTTACATTGGCTCAGATACATTGTAATCCATGTGTACGATAAAACCATCAGAACACAACACCTCCCTAACCCCTTAAGAGAATAAAACAACAAGAGAAGATAAAAAATTCAAGCAACAAGCATAAAAACAGTCATTATTTCAAATGCAAACATATCACAGGTGGCAAACATATCACATATCACAGGAGGCAGGCTTGGGCGGCTACACTAAGGCTACACTAACCAATGGGCCTGGGCAGTTCCACATGTTAGATCCCAGACCTGCTGGCACAACCAAGTCTTAAGTGCCTTTCTGAATTATGCCTATTCTTGAATTGTCGCCCTTAAAAATCAAACTGCCTCCTGTGGGGTGTGTGCCCCATCTTGGGAACCATGGTTTTAGAAGAGCTCTTGTTCAGGCAAATGCAGAGTGTTCATGATATCATTGAGGGCCAAAACAGACAAGACATGTGACCAAAGGAGAGAAAAGGAGGCTGTGGGGTCTTGGCATATTTATTACATTTTTATACGGCCCATCTGAAATATTTCCCACTATGGGAGATGTACAAAAATTTAAATGAGCAACATCAATATAATACAACAAACAACAACAAAATAAATATCTAAGTACTGTGTGTGTGTGTGTGTGTGTACAGTGAAGAAATTGAACTAGCAAGCCCTGCAGTGTCTGACAGAACTGTGTTGTGCTAATAGCATAGTCTTCAGGGTCAAGATTTTTCACTATGGTAAGTGGAAGGTGTTAGGTTGGGGCAGAGGACTTTTCAGTCTGAAGAGTTTGATTTTACAAAGTGCTCAGGTAATGCTTTAGGATTTACATCTTAAATGCACTTATTTGGAATTAAGCTTGCAAAAGGTACCTTTTGGATTACAGTCCCCACATCTTCACATCTGTGTGAGTCATGTCATCTGGGGGACTTCTGGGAAACATAGTCCCAGAGATAAATTTTCCAACCTTGCATGAAGCCAAAAGGCCCTATTTCCAAATAGCCATGGTTACCTTTTCCCAAAACGTGCTATCTCCTTAAGGCATATTGGCTCACCATTTGTGAGAAACAAGTATTTTTTCCTAAAGCACATAAAGAACATAGTTGGTATCTCCACAGCCATACTAACTTTGCTTGGGAATTTACAGAAATGTTCTTCTGCAAATATATACTCTGTGTTTCCACATTTATTTCAACACACAACCTTTGTTTGCACATCTAATTCTAAAATTCTGTTTTTACTTTATTATATTATGTATTTGTATTAGAATACATACATGCAGAGTTAAAATGAAATATGAATAAAAAGAGGCTGGAATGGGAGGGGCAGGTAACCATTGCAGTGGTTAAGCTAGACAGGAACAATTTAACTACAGTTAATTGAATGCAATTGGTTGTACTAAGTACACTGTACATTTTTTCATAATAAAAATTGCTTGTTTCTAATTCAAAACACTGCAAACCAAATGTGAATACTTGCAACATTCCTTCCAAATGACAGTTTTCTGGAAGTAATAAAGTAAAATGCCGTATTCCATCATTTTGCAATTCAGACAGAGCTTAACAATTTTTTCACAATCTACTCCTGTCCTTAGGAGAGATTTAGAGGTCTCCCCCTCTAAGGAGGAGAGCCAATCTTGGACACCTCTCCTAGCCTTTGTGGAAACCTCTGCAGTCTTTGTCTCTCCACTGTTGGAACTCTAAAGTAAAGAGGTGAAAAAAGAGGGTGCATCAAGGTTTGGCACGTCAAGTCAGGAGAGGTTCTGGATCCTCCAGGATCACAAGAGTTCTTCAGTCCCAGAAGAACTCCACATGAAGGGAAATATATGCCTGCCTGAGAACAGGCATGAATGATTTCATAACATAAGGGAGAGGACATGTAACAGATCAAAGAAAAATATGCATTTGTCCACTACTACCTGGTCAAGCATGTGTCCACACAGTGACATACCAGGTACCCATGGCAACTCTTCTGCTCACATACCCAGAAAATGACACATGGAGACACAATACCTGTGATGCATAAGATAATAATAATTTCGTGTCAGAAATTATTCTGGGTTGAAAGGATTTTTGCTGGAGAAACTCTGCTCAGGGGACGCCCGAATGGGGCTTCTTTCATGTCCCCAAAATATTTTCCCACTGAAGTGGTCCCTGTTTATCTACTTACAATTTCTTGCTTTCTAACTGCTAGGTTGGCAGGAACTGGGACAGAGACAAGCACTCATTCTGTCATGCAGTACATGGGTCTCGAAGTGCTGACTTGCTGGCTAACAAGGGGAGCTTCTTAACCACTGAGTCACCGCAGCAGTCCCTTGATGCATGAGATGACAGAGTGTGCACTAAGAGCTATGACATGTAATGGCTATTGGTACTGGTTAGCCCTGGTAGCACAGTGGTTAAACTGCTATCCTGCAACCAAAAGGTTGTGAGTTCAATCCTAACCAGGAGTAAGGTTGACTCAGGCTTCCAGCCTTCCAAGGTCAGTAAAATGAGTACCCAGCATGTTGGGGGCAAAATGCAAATTAACTTGTGAACTGCCCAGAGAGTTCACTAAGTGCTATGGGGTTATATATAAACGTGATTGCTTTCCTTTGCTTTAATGAGACAATCCTTTTCATTTTAGGTCTTCCTCCTTTCCTACTGCCCCCTCCTTTTCCAAAGGCAAGTTTCCCAAAGAGAAAATACAGCAACCCCCTCCCTCCCAAAAAAAGGGCACAATTTAGAAAATAATTACTAAATTTAAATAGGATACATGGTTCTAGGACAGGCTCCATAATTTGTCGCAATGTCTTGAGACTCAGATGGTTTTATTAATCCAGGCTTCCTTTGTCTTTTTCCAATGCTGTACCCACTGAGTATAATACTTTCCATTTTTCCTTGAAATTCTGTGAAAGGTTGCATCCCAGGACTGCTGGCCCTTGGGGAAGAAAAGAAAATTGTGACCTTGCCAAGCTGACTAAGTACATCCGTCATGATACTAAAGAAGCTTTAAGCATTGCCAGCTCAGCTGGAGAAGAGGTCATGAAAACAACTGTTTCACCTGCTACTTCTTGATATGTTTCACTGTACAGGATATAGAGTGGCTGGGATTATTTATTATGGTTGCATTGTTGTTGTTATTAATAAACAAGTCTCTCAACATTTTTCTCCGCAATTTACCATTTTCAGCACTTTGCAGTTCTCATCTGGTTCATCCTCTAAATAACCTATGAATCAAGGTCAGATAAGCCAATCTTGGAGCCGAAGCTGCGGTGGGTCAGTGGTTAAGAAGCTCGCCTCATTAGCTGAAAGGCTGGCAAATCAGCAGTTAGAGACCTGGGTACTGCATGACGGATTGAGTGCCTGCCTCTGTCCTAGCTCTTGGGGACATGAAAGAAGCCCCATTTGGGCATTCCCTGAGTGGAGTTTCTTCCACAAAAATCCTTTCAACCCAGAATAATTTCTGACACGGAATTATTATTATTATTATCTTGAGACTTGATTTCCAAGAATAATGGTGCAATCCTTTGAGAAGAGAAAACAAATTACTTTGCAATTCAGTGTTGGCAGCATTGAGTGTCTAAGCACACAGGTGTACCCCATTAAAACCTCAATAATTTCTAATAACATAAGAAGTGAGGGATTCAGCCTGTATTCACAGTGACCCCTCAAAGGTGTGGTTTCAATAAACCAACCCTAGTAGGACAATGACAGGGATGGACAATAAATAACAACTGGAATGTTCATTTGAATGGCAACCACTGCTTGGTATGCCATACTTACAAAACACCAAAAAGAGTCACCAGAAATGACTTCACAGCAGAACAACGCCAACACCACCACCATCAACTAACTTATACTGTATAATACAAATGCAGGAGCAAGGTGATAATTTTTTTGGGTTACTAAAAATATATATCAAACATCTTGAATCACAGAAGCTTGTGTAATGTTTGATTTTTTTTAAAGTGATCCAATAAATGTATCACCTTGCTGCTCCATTTGTACATCAATAATGTAGTAGTAGTAGTAGTAGTAGTAGTAGTAGTAGTAGTAGTAGTAATTTTTGTTTCTCAAACTAAAGGTATCTTAATAAAGGAGTATAATTAAGTTACAAATTAGGGATGGCTTGTTGTCTGATTTGCTACAAAATCTCTGCTCTCACATTACCTGGGCTATAAAGATAAAGGTTTCCCTTGCTCGAAAGCCAGTCATATCTGACTCTAGGGTTCAGTGCTCATCTCTGTTTCAAAGCCGAAGAGCCAGCACTGTCTGCTGCTGCAGTCGTTTTCGTGGTCATGTGGCAGGCATGACTAGACACCGGAGTGCACAGAACACTGTTACCTTCCCACTGAAGTGGTCCCTATTTATCTACTTGCAATTTCTTGCTTTCGAACTGCTAGGTTGGAAGGAGCTGGGACAAAGACGGGAGTTCATTCTGTCCTGCAGTACTCGGGAATCGAACTGCTGACCTTCCGCCTCCCAGTCACCGTCTTAGCCACTTGAGCCACTGCAGTCTGAGCTATAAAACATTATAATTATGTCCAGCAAGAGTATCAGACTCATCTTGGAATCTAGACTGGTCCCTGCCATGGGGAATAGGAAGAGGGGAGAGGATACCTTCATTTTCCTCAGTAACAAAGAGTGATTCCTTCACCATGCTCCATTTCTAGAAAGCCTTGTTCACCTACTGCAGCTAAAGATTAGAAAGTCTCTTGTGGATCCTTAAAAGACTGACAAGCATGTGCTGACATAAGCTTTCAAGGACTGTAGTTTACTTCGGAAAGGTCAATGATCTTGAAAAATCCTTCATGAACTATGAGGGATCTTTTCTTTGTTCACTCTTTCTAGAAATTGCATCTACTTACCATAGCTTACTCCTATGGAAAGCTCCCACAGAAACTTAAGATTCAGTACTCTCTGTATGTGGGAAGGAAATGACACTTGAAGCAGATGTAACACTGGAATGTTTCTCTCTGCTCATGGGAAGTAAACACAGTTTCCAAACAACTGAATGGGTTTTTTTAGTGTTAAGATAATGGCATGGTTTGGTTGTGTACTTAAAATGAGAGAGAATTCTGTTTGGTCTTCATATTTTTAGGCAGACAGACTAATTTGCACTTCCCAGACTTAATATGTGCATCAGACCATGGCGGTTCTTGAGACTGCACAATTCTCAATTCTGAAGTTTGTGAAGCAGTTCTAAGCTCAAAAACTGCATACAGCAGTGTTTATGTTAGGGAAATCAGAGAACAGAAATGCATGTATCAGAGTAAATTATGGACAAATGCCAGTCATGGGAAACTCTGCATAGTAACATCTGAAATTCTGTGGTGTTGTTGTTTTAAAAACTTTGTAGGCTAATGTAGAAATTTGCTTATAGTTCAGTGGCTAAAATCCCATAATAAGTCAGTGCTAGAGTAGGTCCACTGAACTGGCCAGGATTTAGTGAGTTGACCACTACAGAAGTCCCATTGGTTTAATGGGTCTACTGTACAATATAGTAAAGGCAAAATGCAGGATACAATATCAAATACAATGCAGCAAAAAACAAAATATACAATATAGCAGAAACAAAATACAATAAAACAAAGAGCAAGGCCAAAAATACAATAGCAGGCAGTAGCAATAACAACTCAATAATAGCAATAACAACTCAGTAATAGGACATACGACTTACCATTGGATTTCAGCTAGTATGCAAGAAGCTGACAAAGACTGGAAAAAGACCGAGTCACCCATTCCAGTTTGGTACAGTGGGGTACATGGGGGCAGGGCGGAGGGGGTACCAGATACCGCTGGGAGTTTCCTAGTGTGAAAACCTGCATTAATATACGTAATTTGACGTGGCAGATTGAAGCATCATCTCCCACTGTTTCCGATCCTGTGCCAGTCTTATCCAGGGCCTCGGGAGCTTTGCCCTGTACTGGTCTTCCCACCTGGTTGCTGGCCATCCTAGTGGTCACTTGATGTCAAGTGGTATCCACTCAGTCATAGCTTTTGCCCACCTGCAATCTTTAAAAGGGCATACATGCCAGGCCCACCAATAAAGACTCTAATTTTTTCAGCGGTAAAAAAGTTTACCTTCAGTGGTGATAAGCTTTACCTAACTGAGCCATATTTCAAATAAAGACGATAGAGGTTGTGCAAAGATATAGATCAGTTCCTACCAAGCACTGTGCGCAAGCATAAATCATCTCTAGACAACTTGGGAGAAGTGAAAATGCTTCTCGATCAAAAAGTGTCACCCTCCCCTCAGTTTTGAATTCAAGTCCTTGTTCTAAGCAAATCAGGACTGGTTAATGAAAATCGAAAGCTAAACTAGCTCTAAGACAGAAGAGTGGTAAGAACACATCAGGCTAGGTTTCATTAGGGTTTACATTGTAATTTTGTCTAATTAGTCTCCAGTAATTAATGCTGTGAGTATAACAGGGATGCAATCAGACAGAGTGCTGGTGAGTAAACCCCATGGAAGCCATTCATCTTTTGATAGTAATGATTATGTTCTCTTTTATTATTAAATATCCCATTAAAAAGAATTTATGATTTTCCCCTTTGTGAGAGAAATAATAAACATGGTATCAGATGCTCTTATTTTTGGTATCTCACGACCATGTGTGTGTAATTAGCCACAGTTAAAAAGAGATTTTGCAAGAGTGGCTTTTGGGGAAACATTACAAATCAAATTAAAGCCTAGTTGTTGTTGGTTTTTTTTAAAGCATGTGGAAGTACGGTGCTGATATAAATTACCCAAGTATAGTTTTTGAAAATAAGTATTTGGATCTTGTGGAAGATAGAGCTAAAGAAGAAGCTGCAGGAACTGAGGGACTGATTAGCTGTTGGCAAGGAGACAAAGTTGCACAGGCAGACAGTTGACGGCCTTAATTGATCTGTTTTCAAGAGAATTGCTCTACTTCCCCCCAAATCGCTGGGTAAAAGCTGTGAAATGACAACTTCCAGTGCAGCTACATTAGAATCCATTGTGCTTGAGTAAATACCAACTTATCCCCATTAGGCACTTTCCACTGGGAAGCCATCCTTGGACTTAAGCCCCATTGCTATGAATGGGAGCAAGCATGATGGATGACTGTGTCAGTAAAATCCCAAATTTGGCCTAGCCAATCTTTAACAGTCACATTTGACTAGGATTTCTTTTCTATTTGTTCAGAATTCATTTCACCTCTAATGGAATGCACTGAAGAAAATTCTTATTTTGCTTCTATTTGCGATTTATATACATTTGGTGTTCACCACCATGAGTAGTGTGGTATATAGATAGACAGACAGACAGACAGACAGACAGATAAATAGCAGAACATGTGAATTAGAGGGACTTTTTTGAAATTAAAATTGATTCTCATTTCTCAGCGCACACACAGTACTGTGCGAATGTCTTGGACCACCACTAGCTGGCATGGGGAAAATTCAATGAGTGATGGCAGAGCATAACTCATCCCCTGAGCCACTTAGACATGCCAAAATGGGTGAGAGTCTACTGCTCACTTTCTTCTCAAATGTTTCCAGGTTTGGTGAAATTTGGAGTTAGGATATCCGAGTTATGTCCCCCAAATCACTCATTGAATTTTCCCCAAACCAGCTAGTGGTGGCCTAAGACTTTTGCATGGTACTCTGTCAGTTTTGCACATCATAAGATCAACTTTAAAATGAACCCCAACTTTTGTTGAAAATTCACATACTTCTGAAGGCTGCAGCACAATTTAGAGAGACAGTAAAATGAACATGAAACTCTGCAGGTACAGCAGCACATGACTGAAAATGTGAACATGTGTACAAACATGTACATAGGTACTCCAGTTGATGGAAGAATGGATTTTTCAAAAGCGTGAATGTCAAAGCAGGAAGGAAATAAGCTTTGTTACTCTGTGCAGAATGGAGATTTTGAAGAGCACCTTGAGAATAAGACTTTCACAGCTTTAAGTGACGGATAGGCAGGAAAAGACCTCAGCATAGACTCCCCTTTCATATTTTAAGATGAACACACAGTTGTTGGGAGACAGGCAATATAACATTAGAAGGCAGGTAGACCTCTAACCCTCCCCTCTTCCACTTGGATGTTTGACTGGAGACAAGCCATTTGAACAACCTCACAACTTGATTCAGTTCAAAAGTGTTATGTTAGGGGTGGCCAAAGTATGGCCCAGAAGCCCAAATGTGACTTCTCAGCCCCAGTAAGCAAATTTTAAATTAAAAAATATATATCAAAATGTATATTTCTGCCTTCTAAAGGGGTTCATAACCTACGGCCCGTAGGCTGGATCTGGCCCCTAGATCGATTTGCCACCAATGCCGGAAGTGCCAAAATCACCACATTTTCGCACTGAAACGCTGCGAAAATGCGACAAAAAATTCAAAAATGGCTCAAAAATGTTTCTCCTTTACTCCTTCCTCCAAGGGAAGTGGTGGAGGTGGGAAAACACCCAGAAACGTGGCGCAAATGCGCCTCCACTGCTGGGAAGAACCATGTGACCAGCCCATCAACTGACTGAGGGGGGGGTTGTCAGGCTCCTGGCAGGAAAAGGTTGGGAATCCCTGGTGTAAGGTTTATATTAATTACACACTTTCATAGTCCCTCTATAGCAGAAACTGCTGTAGAACTGAGAATTGTTCATTTGCTGGAGAAAGGACACAGCTCATTAGTAGTGGAGATAACTTGACTTGCTTGCAAATAATCACAAATTTAGCCCTATAAGGTAATCAGTCTTACCTGAAACCACAGAGAGGTGCTGCCAATCACTATGTATGTGACACTAAGTTCCTTGAACCAATTTCTCGAATTGGCAGCATCTAATGTTCCTACCACCATGACCTTGTCACTGTTTGATGATCTATCAGAAGTACTTAATCATTAATATAATTCATAATGTTTAATATTCCGTCATCTTGGAAACATCATCTTGGAAATACAACAACCAGAATTACCTCAATTCCCCTAGAATTCTGTGAGTAACACCTAGACTTGCCTTTCTGGATAACAGGTTCACATTTTCCATTTTTGAAAACCCATAGCTAATTAAAAGGTTCTAATGAATGTGTTGCACTATGGTGCAGTTATAATCACCATAACTCCTTTTAATTGTATTTTCTCCAACCACAATATTGTTGTGTGCCATCAAATTGTGTCTTACTTGTGGAGAGTCTAATAGGGCCTTCAAAGTATGTGAGATATTTAAGGAGAGTTTTGGCCACTGACACTGCTCTCCAATCAGTTCCCAAGGTCAAGTGGGGATTTAAACCCATATCCCCCACCCAAGTCTTAGTCTTTCATTCTATCCACAACTCCACACTGGCACCAAAATAATAATGATGATGATAACAACTATCACTAATGACTATAAATACAGTATTAAAATTTTATGGATGCTGATGGCCAGATGCAGAAGGTAGAAGGCCTCACCTCAACATTTTGGGACAAGCTGCTCCCCTTTATTTTGTACCATTAGCAGCTTGTGATAAAACTCATCTGTTAGTTCAAATCCCACTTTAGTTGTTTTGCTCTTTTCTGTCATTTTCTGATGTTTTGTTTTCTTGGCACAATATAATAGTGATATTTTGAAGCCATTAAACACAATCCTAGAAGTGTTCCATTCTTGCATGTCTGGGCAGTGGGATAAACTAAGGACAAGTGCAGTCAGAATTGTGGAGTCTGGATATGCCTTTGCACACACCAGTGCATACCCTGAGCTGTTTTTCAGAATAGCTCTCAGAGGATAGGTCCATCAGAAACTTATATTTGGGCCTCTCTCTTTTTTATATACTCCACTTTAACTGATACATGTCCTACTTGTGTTATGCCATGTCTGGCAGAGCCTTTCTTAAATAAGGAAGGATAGGATGACTTGTTTCTGCAGGGGGGTGGGTGGAATCAGACTGTATCCAATTCTGAATATTGGCTATCATCATGGTGAAGGCCTTCTTGTTCTTAACTTCTTGAAACAGTTCTTCCAAGGACATTCCATATCCTCTGCTCAGTGAAGGGCTGCCAGGGACTGAGAGCCATGTTTACTTGACATTCAGTCATTAAGATGGCACCCATACTACTGATCCAGTTCCATGAGTTGCTTTCTGGTCCCGAGTCCTTTTCGCACACAAAGTCCTCATCAACCCCAGGTCAGTATTGATGAAGCTGCTGCCCTCCATCAAGTGGAATTTAATCCACTTGGACTTCACCACCCAAGGCCATTAGTCCTCATTCTTAGGGATCAGATTAGAAAAGTCCAATGGCTGGCAATCCCTCCACCAACAGACACAGGAGGATGAGGCAGTCCCTGGTTCTTCCAGAGAAGATCCATTCCACGAAGCAACAACCCCCAGCCTCCAGAGAACTGCAGCTTTCGAAGGGACCCATCCATGACACAGCTGAATAAATACACAGCTAAATCCCCAACCCAGCCACTGAGAGCAATATGCTATCTGTCTTGTTTGCTGCTCCCAATTCTTAGTACTCCTTGTTTCCCCATTTGATAAATCTCCTGCTGACCTGACCTGGACTATTTTCTAGTTTTGCTTCTGGCTGCTCTGTTTCAACTGTTGAACTTGCATGGCATTAATTTATGGACTGACTCTGACTTGAACTGAGAGATTGCCTGCCCTCCAAACTCTTTATTTTTTCCCCTCTCTATGTACTGCCTCAGCTTGTCTGTGGACTCTTCCCTCTTTCATCACTTTTGTAGATATCTGACCCCCTTCTTGAGTGAACCTCCTGTTTTGCTGGGCCCTTGCAACCTAAAAACCAGCACAACACATCACCATGAAAATCTATATATAAAAAAGAAAGGTGTGTGTGTGTGTGTGTGTGTGTTGTGTTCTGTAAAGCTGTGCCTTTAACAATGTACCTTTGCCATGTGTTATCAATGTAACCTTTCTGTGTGCAACATTATAACCATCAGCTGTATCAATGTAAACCTGATAAGGGGACGCGAGCTAGTGACCACTAGATGGCAATAGCGAGCGTCCAGCTCTCATGGCTCAGATTCACCTGGTTCAGCAGCGCGGGAAGATTCCCCGCCACCTCTTCACCTGGTCAAGAAGGGCGTGACCTTCTACGACGTCACGCAGGCAGCAACCAATAGTCTGTCGACGAGCCACATTCAAATGTATAGCCAGCTGTATATATGAAAGGGAGCCTTCCGTGGCCCGGAAGGCTCAGAAGACGCCGCCGCCAGCGTTGCCGCGCTCTCCCCACCCCTGCCATCGGCGGGGAGATGAAAGGGAGCCTTCCGTGGCCCGGAAGGCTCAGAAGACGCCGCCGCCAGCGTTGCCGCGCTCTCCCCGCCCCTGCCATCGGCGGGGAGATGAAAGGGAGCCTTCCGTGGCCCGGAAGGCTCAGAAGACGCTGCCGCCAGCGTTGCCGCGCTCTCCCCGCCCCTGCCACCGGCGGGGAGATGAAAGGGAGCCTGCCGTGGCCCGGAGGGCTCAGAAGACGCCGCCGCCAGCGTTGCCGCGCTCTCCCCGCCCCTGCCATCGACGGGGAGATGAAAGGGAGCCTTCCGTGGCCCGGAAGGCTCGGAAGGCGCCGCCGCCAGTGTTCCCGCCGCCGTTGCCCGGGAATGGGAGGCGGAAGAAGCAGACAACACTGGAACCGAAGCCGCCGCCGTCGCAGCCGCCACGCAGGGCTGTCCCTCCCCACCCCCTGCTACCAGGCGGGGAGGTTTAAAGGGCTCCCGGGTCAAGGGACTCGAAGACGAGGGAAGAGGGAATGTTGGTCCTGCCAGCCAGGAAGGAGGGGCAGCATTCTATCTAGGGAAGTTCCGGAGAACCATATAGGTGTTGTGATGGGCAAGGGGCGGTATGGCGGGTACCGTGGGGCGGGCCGCACTTGGGGAATGCGGGTCCGATGTTTAAGTGCGGTCCCTCATTCCAGCCCTTCAGGTACATCTCTGGGCCCTGAGCGGCAGATCCGGAGTGTCCCCGCCCTTAGGCTGCTGTTGGTGAATGCCAGGTCGGTATGTAATAAGGCCCCCCTGATTCAAGATGCCATCCAGGAAGGGCTGGCCGACCTGGCATGCATCACCGAAACCTGGCTGACGCCTGAAGATGGAGTACCTCTTTCGGACATGTGTCCAGCTGGGTTCGGTATTTGGCACCAGCCTAGAGGTGAGGGGAGGGGCGGTGGTGTCGCCATTGTTGCCAGGGAGTCTTTGGGAGTTGCTAGGGCCACTGCTCCACAAGTGGCTGGTTGTGAGGCCCTGCTTCTACGGTTGGGCCCCAAGGGTCAGTTGGGGATCTTACTCCTGTACCTGCCCCCTTGCAGGGTAAGGGATGCCCTGCCTGAGCTCCTCGAGGCCGCCTCGATGCTGGCATTGGAGTTCCCGAGACTTATGGTTCTGGGGGACTTCAATTTGCCATCGCTGGGGATGGCTTCTGAGGTGGCAAGGGAGTTCATGGCTTCCATGGCAGCCATGGGCCTGACTCAGGTAGTTCGGGGTCCGACCAGGGGCAGTGGTCACATGCCAGACTTAGTTTTCTTGTCGGAGCAGTGGCAGAGTGATCTGAGATTACAGGATTTAGTCATCTCACCTGTGCCATGGTCAGATCACTATCTGGTGACTCTTGACTTTCTGGGGGCGATACTTCATCGTAGGGAGGCAGGGCCGATTAAAATGGTCCGCCCTCGGCGACTAATGGATCCAGATGGATTCCAGAGGGAACTGGGGGATGTTCCTCTGGATCGGCTACACGATTCACCCGGGGCACTTGTCGACCTGTGGAATAGGTCGACAACAGTAGCCTTGGATGAAATCGCGCCACTGCGGCCTCTCCATGCCCGGGGGATTAGGTCATCTCCGTGGTTCACAGATGAACTGCGTGAACTCAAACGGGCAAAGAGACGCCTAGAGCGCCGCTGGGCGAAGACCCGGGATGACTCCGATTGGACACTAGCTAGAGCTGCTATTAGGGCCTACCTAGTGGCGATGGGGGTGGTGAGGCGGCAATACTTCACCACCCTTATTGCCTCCGCTGATAATCGCCCAGCCGCCCTGTTCCGGGTAACCAGGTCCCTCCTTGGTAAGGGGAGATCGGTGCCCGGTTGGCAGGGTTCGGCTGAGGACTTTGCTGACCATCTGGTGGAGAAAATCGATCGGATTCGTTCTGGATTGAACCCTGGCGTGGACGGGGAGGGTCGGGGGGGTGCCGGTGCACAGTCTTGCTGTACGATCTGGGATCAGTTTGATCCTGTTGTCCCTGATGAAGTGGACAGGCTCCTTGCAGCTGTTCGTGCCACTACATGTCCTTTGGATCCCTGTCCCACTTGGTTGGTGAAAGCCTCCAAGGAGGTAACAGGTGGCTGGGTTGGGGGGATAATAAATGCCTCATTACGGGAGGGGGTATTTCCTGCACAGCTAAAACATGCCTTGGTGCGCCCCCTCCTGAAGAAAATGTCCCTCGACCCAGCTGTCCTTAACAACTACAGGCCAGTTTCCAACCTGCCCTTTTTGGGTAAGGTTTTGGAGAAGGTGGTGGCGCGCCAGCTGCAGAGTGTCCTGGAGGAAGCGGATTATCTAGACCCCTTTCAATCAGGGTTCAGGCCCGGGTATGGAACGGAGACGGCATTGGTCGCGCTGATGGATGATCTCTGGCGGGAGCGGGACGGGGGTTGTCCATCCGTCCTTGCTCTTCTTGACCTCTCAGCGGCCTTCGATACCGTCGACCACGGTATCCTTCTGGAACGGCTCGAAGGACTGGGGATCCAGGGCACTGTGTTGTCCTGGTTTTCCTCTTTTCTGGAGGGCCGTACCCAGTCGGTGTGGTTAGAGAGTGAGAGGTCCAGCCCTAGGCCCCTCAAGTATGGGGTGCCTCAGGGCTCTGTGCTCTCTCCTCTCTTATTTAACATCTACATGAAGCCACTGGGTGAGATCATTCGTTCCCACGGGGTGCGGTACCATCAGTACGCGGATGATACTCAGTTGTACATCTCGGCCCGTGGGGACCCCAGTGATGCTGTTGAAATCCTATCCGGATGCCTAGAGGCCATTGGGGTCTGGATGGGGGCCAATGGGCTTCAGCTGAATCCCAGCAAGACAGAGTGGCTGTGGATAAGGGGCCCCGTGTTATCCAGGGAGTTACCACCTTTGGTACTGGATGGGGCTGTTTTGCCCCAGACAGACCCAGTGCGCAACTTGGGGGTTCTTCTGGACTCGCGGCTGCTTCTAGAAGAACAAGTAGTGGCTGTGGCCAGGAGGGCTTTTGCCCAACTTCGGGTGATTCGCCAATTGCGCACGCTCCTGGACCGGGGCTCCTTGCTTATGGTCACCCATGCTCTGGTTACTTCCCGACTAGATTATTGTAATGCGCTCTACATGGGGCTGCCCTTGACGACCATCCGGAGGCTGCAGCTGGTCCAGAATGCGGCGGCCCGGGTGGTGATGGGGTGTGGGCGATATGCCCATGCCTCACCGCTACTTCGGGAGCTGCACTGGTTACCAGTTTGTCTCCGGGTGCAATTTAAAGTGCTGGTTTTGACCTTTAAAGCCCTATATGGCAGGGGGCCAGGATATCTTAGAGACCGCATCGTCCCAAGAGTGTCTGCCCGTCCAACCAGAGCGGACCGGAGAGGCTCTCTAATAGTGCCACCAACTAGGGGTGCACATCTGTCTAGCACCCGAAGGAGGGCCTTCTCCGTGTCCGCACCAACTCTCTGGAACCTCCTGCCAATAGACCTAAGACTCCAAAGTGAACTGCTGCCCTTCAGGAAAGGAGTGAAGACCTGGCTGGCAGGGCAGGTGTGGGGCCCGAATGGGACTATGGTGCCCGCCTGCTGGCTTTTATAAGAACTCTCTCTTCTTCCTTTTGTATAGTAGGTGGGATGGGTGGGCGGGATATGGGGTTTTTTTAAAGGGGGTGGGTTGTGGGTTTTTATAATGTTTTTTATGTATTTCTAGAATTATTGTAATGCCGCCCTGAGTCGGGTTCCGCCTGAGTGGGCGGCATATACAAATATGACTATAAAATAAAAATAGAATAAAATAAAAAATACTGAGCTCCCCATCCGCCATTACCACATGTTCCTCTGGATCATCATGCAATAAACCTGTGTTAAGCCAACCCTTCGGCTGTTTCATTGTCTTCGGTCCCTTACACTAAATTGGCGACGAAGGTGGGATATGGCAGCCCACGGGACCAAGACATGCGCCGGTTTCGAAATCAGGAAACCGGGCGACTGGGAGATCTTCGAGATGGACTTCCAGGCAGCACTGATCGAGTCCGAAGTCACGGAAGAGGCAAAGAAAAGGGCCATCTTCACCAGGATGCTCGGACAAGAAACCAAAAGGACCTTGGTGGACCTGATTGCACCGAGGAGGGTCAGCGAATTCAAGGCCAAGGAACTCATGCAGATGCTGCGTGAGCACGTCCGGCCCGCCATGGCGATGTTTCCCGCTCAGAGTGCGTTCTGGAGGCGAGTCCAAGCGCCCGGGGAGACGGTCGCCGCATTCGTGGCGGCCCTGCGGCTGGCGGCCGGCCCGTACAAATGGGAGAATGCCGATATCACCCTCCGGGACTGTGTGCTGTGCGGCCTGAACAACACCGAAACCCAGCGCACATTAATGAACCAAGAGCCGCCTCCCACGTTGCAGGAGGTCGTCAGAGCGGCCCAGGCCGCAGAAGCTACAAAGGCCGGGGTCCAAGAACTCCAGGACTGGCGGCCGAAGTCGAGCAAGGCAGAGGCTCCGGTACAGGCGGCCCGGCGAACTTCGAGGTCGTCCACAGAGAGCAGCGACGACGAGGACGTCCGGAGGGTCCGGAAGGAGAGCCGGCGATGCGACGGCTGTGGAGCGGCCCACGACCGCGTAAAGTGCCCGTTCCGGAAGGCCAAGTGCCACAACTGCGGCCGCCACGGGCACATCGCCAAGGTGTGCAGGAAGAAGCGCGAGACCCGGAGGAGCTCCGCAGACCATTCCGCGGGACAAGACCGCCCAACGAGACCCAAGGACGGCGCCCAGGCCACGCGGAAGCAGGACGGCGTGGGCCGCATCTCCGACGGCAGCGAGGATGACGCCCCAGTGTTCAGCGTGTCTGCAGGACACCCCCGCTATTTTGTTGAGGTACTAGTCCAAGGGGTTCCCATTAGGATGGAAATTGACTCGGGGTCCTCATATTCAATCATTTCGCAGAGGGAGTTTTTGGGAATTGCCCCCCACAAGCGACCCAAGCTCAAAGCATTGAGGTCCACACTACGGGACGTGCAAGGGAACAGCATTCCAGTGTTGGGGGTTGGAGAATTTCAGGTTAAATTCAAGAAGCACGCCGCGTCCCTTCCCCTAGTCGTGCTCAAAGGGGGAGATTGCAGCCTCCTCAGGACTCAATGGTTCCAGCCCCTGGGTTTGTTTATTGGGGGGTGCACGCCGTTGGGATGCACGCTGTTGGGACTGATCCAATTCAGGAGGTGTGCGAGGCGCACCCCGAAGTTTTCAAAAAAGGACTGGGGAAATTCAAGGGGCCCCCAGTGACATTCGACCTGGACCCGGAGGTCCGCCCAATTCGTCTTAAACCACGCAGGGTGCCGTTCGCACTTAAGGACAAGATAGAGGCGGAACTGGACAAGTTGGTGGGCCAGGGGATCCTTGTGCCTGTTGATTCTGCGGAGTGGGAAACTCCAATTGTAACCACACTAAAGGCCAATGGGGAGGTCCGCATATGCGCCGACTACAAGTGCACCATCAACAAGGCGATCCGCCCGAATGCATATCCGGTGCCGGTAGTCAGCCATCTGCTGGCCAGGTTACACGGGGGAAAGTGTTTCGCTAAGCTCGACTTAGCACAGGCCTACCAGCAGCTTACGGTGTCCCCTGCCGCAGCTGCTGCGCAGACCATAGTCACCCATAAGGGGGCATTCCAGGTGACGCGCCTCCAGTTTGGCGTGAATTCAGCGCCTGGAATTTTCCAGTCACTCGTGGAACGCCTCCCGAAGGGATTGGAGGGGGTGTTGCCTTATTTTGATGACGTGTTAATAACGGGGGGGAGTCGGGTTGAATTGGCCAAGAGGTTGGGGAAGGTCCTGACAATATTCGAAAAAGCGGGGCTGAGACTGCGAAAGGACAAATGCGTCTTCTTCGCAACCGAGGTTGAGTTCCTAGGGTTTTGTGTGACTCCTGAGGGAATAAAACCATCCAAGTCCAAGGTGGCAGCCATTAAGAAAGCCCCCCGCCCCACCTCCAAGCCCAAGCTGCAGTCGTTCCTAGGGCTGCTCAACTTTTACCACTTCTTCCTCCCCCGGAAGGCGGCGGTGGCTGAACCGCTACACAAACTGCTAAAGAAAGACCAGGCATGGAAGTGGGGCGATGACCAAGAAAGGGCATTTAGTGAGCTAAAAAGCCTCCTAGCGTCCGATGCCATACTGACCCACTTCAACCCCAAACGCCCAGTAGTCCTGACCTGTGATGCATCTCCAGTGGGGGTGGGGGCGGTGCTGTGCCACGTGTTGGAGAACGGAAGGGAGGCCCCGATAGCATTTTACTCCAGGTCCCTGTCCCAAGCGGAGAGAAACTACGCACAGACAGACAGGGAGGCACTAGCAATAGTCGCAGGGACGAAAAAATTTCACGATTTTCTGTACGGCCGCCCCTTCACCATTGTAACAGACCACAAGCCCCTGCTGGGCATCTTTACCGCAGAGAAGCCCACCCCACAGATCCTGTCTCCGAGGATGCTCAGGTGGGCCATTTTTCTCAACGCGTATCAGCACGCGTTGGTCTACCGGCCCGGGAAAGAGATCAGCCATGCGGACGCTCTATCTAGGTCTCCCCTCCCCCTAACGCCCAGCCAGGTGAGCAAGGGGGACCGGGACCATCAGGTTCTCATGATAGAGGTACTGGATACGCCCCCCGTAGTGCCCGCCGACATTGCCAAAGCGACAGAGAAGGACAAGACGTTAGCGGAGGTAAGCTCCTGGGTGCAGAAAGGGTGGCCCGCGTCCTCCCCAGCGGAGGAGTTCGCTCCATTTTTCAGAAAAAAGCTAGAACTGTCCCTAGAGAGGGGGTGCCTCTTGTGGGGGCAGCGGGTGGTGATTCCCACTTCCCTTCGGCCGCGGGTGCTCAAACTGCTGCACGTCAGCCATCCCGGCATCTTGCGATCCAAGGCGCTGGCCCGGAGTTGCTTCTGGTGGCCCCAGCTGGACGCCGACATTGAGCACATGGTCGGCACTTGTGAAAATTGCCAATGCTCCAGACCAGAGGAGGCCCGCCTTCCCCACAGGGAATGGGACGCGGCTAAGGGGCCGTGGTCCCGGGTGCACGTTGATTTCGCGGGCCCGTTCAGAGGCACCCTGTTCCTTCTCGTAGTGGACGCCTTCTCCAAGTGGTTGGAGGTTATCCCAGTCACGAGCACCTCCTCGGCCCAGACCATTAGGCATTTGCGGAGGCTCTTTTCCACGTTCGGCATACCCGACACATTGATTAGCGACAACGCTAGTTGTTTCACGTCCTCCGAGTTTAGGGCATTCATGGAGATTAACGCCGTTCGGCATATCACCTCCGCCCCGTTTCACCCAGCCACCAATGGCCAAGTAGAGCACCTCGTCCGCACCACAAAGGACGCGTTGCGGCGCATGGGCCCAGGGGATCTGAACCTACAAGTGTGTCAGTTTCTGCTAGGGTACAGGGTGACCCCGTTGGCGTCAGGATACTCCCCCGCAGAGCTCTTAATGCGTAGGAAACTGACCACCATCCTTACCAGGCTAGATCCCACGAGGGTAGAGGACAAAGGAAGGAACATCGGGCTGGAGGCCACAAAGAGTTTCAGTGTAGGCGCCCCCATGCATTGCAGGAATTATGCCAGCACGGGCCCAGCCTGGGTGCCGGGCGTCATTGTGGAACAAACCGGCCCCGTGTCGTACCGCGTGGAAACCAGTACAGGGCTCCTGTGGAGGCGGCACGCGGACCAGCTCCGACGCAGGGTCTCCGATGAGCAGGGCACAGACCAAACAGAGAAGAAATCTGCGTTAGGGTTCTCCCCCACCCGTTCAGCCCAAGGGGGAGGAAAAGGGGACCGCGGGCCCCCACCAAGGGGGGAGGAGGATGTTCTCGTAGATATCCTAGGGGATCTTTCTGAGGAGGAGGAGGAACCCGACCCCAATGTCCCCACAAATGCGGATACTAAGTTAGATTTTGATTTTCAGAACCGGGGGGGGGGGGTTTCGGAGTGGTCCCCCACCCATCCAAGTGAGAAGAGGTGTTTTTCGTTAGCCCCGACTGCCCCCGGTCTGCCCACAATGGAGTTTTTCCCTTCCCCTAAGGCCGCCAGACAGCGGCAAGCCACTAACAAGTCTCCCTCTCCCATTTCAGGACAAGGGACCAGGGAACAAAGAAGCAATAACGCCCCCCGGGGGGGTCAGCCCTCTTCATGGCCCAAACGCACATGCAACAAGCCATCTTGGCTGAGAGACTTCGTCTCATCCTAGGGGGGAGGGATGTTGTGTTCTGTAAAGCTGTGCCTTTAACAATGTACCTTTGCCATGTGTTATCAATGTAACCTTTCTGTGTGCAACATTATAACCATCAGCTGTATCAATGTAAACCTGATAAGGGGACGCGAGCTAGTGACCACTAGATGGCAATAGCGAGCGTCCAGCTCTCATGGCTCAGATTCACCTGGTTCAGCAGCGCGGGAAGATTCCCCGCCACCTCTTCACCTGGTCAAGAAGGGCGTGACCTTCTACGACGTCACGCAGGCAGCAACCAATAGTCTGTCGACGAGCCACATTCAAATGTATAGCCAGCTGTATATATTGAGCTCCCCATCCGCCATTACCACATGTTCCTCCGGATCATCATGCAATAAACCTGTGTTAAGCCAACCCTTCGGCTGTTTCATTGTCTTCGGTCCCTTACACTAAAGTGTGTGTGTGTGTGTGTGTGTGTGTGTGTGTGTGTGTGTGTGTGTGTGTGTGTGTGTGTGTGTGTGTGTGTGCAGGCTCTGTTCCTGCACCTCTCGATGCAGCTCTCTGAAAGCCAGCACATGCCTGCCTTGGGCATCCCAGAAGGTTTGTGTCAGGGAACCGGGGCCTTGGGTGGGGGGTGGGCCCCACAAATCCAGAAAAACAAACTGTGCATGCACGCGAGTCCGACCTTACCAACGGTAATGCACACAGAAACAACTGTGCATGTGTCACGCCAACCGCCGCAGATGCCCTGGTTGCCATATTGTTCCTCCTACGAACCAACAAAGCAACCCCTGGAGGACAGCCACAAGCATTGGGCATTCAAGCAATATTGTGATGTGGAAATGGAGCCGTGGGTGGGGCGTGGGCCCTACAATTCCATAGAACAGGACTGCGCATGCGCGCGGATCCGCGAGCAGCACCGGTCACGGGCACAGAAAGCTCTGTGCGTGCACCGTGCCAGCTGCCAAAAACGGCCGAGTTGCCATGCTGTCCCTCAAGCCAAGGGAGCTGAATGGGCCTCCAACAGCAGCCTACACTGCACGACAGGCACCCCAGACATGATCAGCACAGCACCCACGAACCCCCAACAGCCAGAGGATCAGGCCAAGGGAGGTGGCCGAGCCTCCGACTGCAGCTTGTGTGGACTGAAGAGCATGTGGGCCGATGTGGGCCGAGACAGTGGGAACCACAGAGCACACCCAACAACGATGGCCAGAGGCATCAGAGGAACCCGCCGCATGAGCAAACAGACTACCCTCACACCATAACAGTGGGTGCCGGAGGCTGCAGCGGAAACAGCACAGCAGTGGCAGGGTATGAGGGGCGCCGGGCAAGGACTGCAGTTGGGGGAGTCGGCCCAGGAGCCTTCTCATACCCAGTTGGTTCCCGGGGTCCTAGGTGGGGCGCAGACACCCAGACACAGAAACCACCACTGGCCGATGGGGGTGGGGGGCCACGACCACCAGAACATGCCTGGAAGCCTTATTGCGCCCAGATTGGACCCCACAGGAGAAGCCGGGTTCCCCTGCTAGTTCTATATAAGAGATGGAGCCCGCAGCATGGCAACTTAATGGAGGTTCTTTTAAAGGAATTTACTCTTAAATCAACACATGCCTGCAATGTGTGGCTATGTTCTCATCGATACAAGTGCATTAGATTTACACAAGTAACATCCGTTCCAGTGGTTTCCACAACTCTGAACCGGCATTTCAATATGTGCATTTTCAGCCCCACCTAATGGTTTCATTTGATAAATGGGTTTTATTTGGACCCAGCTGTTTCTCTGCTTTTTCCTTGCATTGTCCCCGTTGCAAAGAGCAAACAATTCTCCTGAGACCAGATTGCAGTTCTCCTGCTAGATTTTGAAAAATTATTGTGGCTGCAGCCAAAGCCAGCACCTTTATTTGCAGGAAAAGAAAACATGCCATCTTGGGAGATAGGTTCAATTTTTCCAGCATAAATGTTAACCTGGTCCTTTTGCTTCAGTCACAAAATATTTTACCCTTTTTCCAGGGTACTTTATTTTTGTTTTCATAACAGTTAACTCAAACCAGATTTATTTTCGTAACAGTCTGCAGGCTTTCAACCAGAAACATCCGGTAGATTTATTTCATTTTATGGAATATTAGCTGCTGCACCTGGCTGCAAGTTGCCATCACCCCACCCCACCCCCACCCCACCCCACCCCACCCCCCACATAAAGGGTTCCTGGTGGAGTTTTTAGCACACTGAAGCAGCTTGAAAGCACAACAGATGGATTTTAGACTCAGTTCCCAAAATTACATAGTTGGAAAGACCTCAAGATCATTTAGAGCAGTGTTTGCCAATCTTTGTTTTTTGGACTTCAATTCCCAGAAGCCTAAGTCAATTCCCCAAAGCACTGATCAGCCAATGCTTCTGGGATTAATGCTTCTGGGAATTGAAGCCACTCTGTGAGGCATGGGCCCCATGTTGGGAACCACTGATCTAGAGTCTAGTCTACACTTACACTTACCTATTTCCAATGCAGGAAATCCACTATCACCCTGAAAAGTGGCCATTAAAACTTTTTTCTTTAAAAAGCTCATCCTTTAAGAGAATGCATCGCACATTCATTTCTATCTAAAATGTTTTTTTAAAGCTGTATCCTTCCATTCCTGTGTTCCAAACAAGTGTCTTGTCCCATAGGTTTTGGTAATGCCTTCCGTTGTGTCTGCTTTCGGCTAAAAAGGTCAAGTTCTTCCTGTTTACTTCCCCTACTTCATGCTTTGTTACAAAGATATTAGCAACTGTGGATTGCACATCTCACCTGTTCCCTTACTACACACACACACACACACACACACACACACACACACACACACACACACACACACACACACAAAGCAAACTCAATGCTAGGGATCATTAGGAAGGGTATAGAAAATAAGTCAGCAAGTGTCATTTTGCCTCTTTATAAATCTATGGTGAGGCCCCATCTGGAATACTGTGTACAGTTCTGGTCGCCATACCTCCAGAAGGATATTATGGAGTTGGAAAAAGTGCAGAAGAGGGCAACCAGAATGATTAGGGGACTGGAACACCTTCCTTACCATCTGAAGTTGCAATGGTTGGGCCTCTTCACTCTTGAACGATGGCGTCTAAGAGGTGACCTGATTGAAGTTTATAAAATCATGCACGGTGTGGACAAAGTAGATAAGGAAAAACTGTTTTCCCTGTCGCGTAACACTAGAACTAGGGGGGCACTCCATGAAACCTTTAGATACTAGTTCTCAAACAAATAAGAGAAAGTACTTTTTCACCCAGAGGATCACTGGTCTATGGAACTCCCTGCCAGAAGAAGTGGTGACAGCTGTCAGTCTTGACAGCTTTAAGAAAGGATGAGACAAGTTCATGGAGGACAAGGGTATCAATGGCTATAAATATGGATCCCTAAGGACAACCTCCGGGTTGGAGAGATAGGCAGGATATCTCTCAATGCCATTTCCAGGGAATCCTAAGCAGGCATCTGCTTGGGAATACCCAAGCCTTCTGAGGAAAAATCTAATCCCAAAACCTGAGGCCAGGAGGAGAGAGAAAAATCACTAAAATACATAATCTTACTAGTCACATAATCCTACTAATCTGTTTACACTGATATTTATTTTCCAGACAGGAAATAACTAAAATACACAAAAGACATTTTATCATAGGTGAAAGAAGATGATGTAAAAACATAACTAATAATATGGGAATGATATGTTGAATGCTTGATAAGCCTAGCAGCATCAGCACAAAACAATAATTTGAATTGACAAGCTGAGTTACTAGCTCTTTAACCAGGAATTGCTGAACTACCTATAAAATTCTTCATCTTGGGCTGCTAATCTCCATCTTGGAAATCTAATTTGCCTTCAGATCCTTTGGCTACAAATCTTTGCAAGATGATTTTTAGATTTCCCTGCAGCATCCAGCCTGATGGAATGTCTTGAGAACTTGCAAACTCACCTTTTATGGATATTGGAAGGGATTTCCTTGTGGAGTACATAGTTCTTTCCCTTCCTTCCTTCCTAGTGTATAGCTTAAACCAGTGATGGCAAACCTTTTAGAGACCGAGTGCCCAAACTGCACCCCCAAAAGCATTTATTTATTGCAAAGTGCCAACACAGCAACAGGGGAGTAAATAAATGCTCCCATTGAGCTGCTGGGCAGAGGGACAGGGTGAACTTTGTGCTGGGGGGAGGGAGGAAGCGCTCCCAATGGGCTGCTGGGCAGAGGGGCAGGGTGAACTCTGTGCTGTGGTGACTACACAGGTGCCCACAGAGAGGGCTCCGAGTGCTACCTATAGCATGCGGCCATAAGTTCGCCACCACTGGCCTAAACACATGAGGGAATGAAGCATGCCTACTAGCACCATCCTTTGTCATAGCTCCTGCAAACAATGACCTTCTGAAGAACATCTTTTAATTGAAAATCAATGTTCTGGCCTATATGCAAAATCTTCACAAAACAGATGTAAATGTAGGCTACACATTGAGTGAAGTATGCATCAGGGCTTTATATACACATGAAACTTCATCTAAGCATTCAAGGTAAACTGGCTTCCTCTATTTTTAGTTAGAATTTAGTACATTGATTTTAACAGGACTAAAATCCCAAAATCAACATGTACAAAGGTTGAGAGTTTGAAGGTGATATATTCACTATGCTCAACACAGTCTTCTTTTCCCTGAATAGGCAGTCCTGTGTCTTTGACATCCAAAAGTTTGAACAGCGACTGTCAGAAGTGCTGTATCAAGTTTGAAAAAGATGCGTTCATAAACAGACACAGCCCCATAGGTTGAACATTCAAATGAGGAGGCACTGATTATTCCGGCAATATTTGCCCATGCACCTGCAGTGGGGGTATTTACAAATTGGCACCTATCTGCTCAGGCACACTAATTACCTCCAAAGCACACCTGTCTATGCATACCAGGGTGTGCTTTGCATATTGATTAGCTACATGTGGTCATGTTGTGGATGTATCAGCAGTTGCCATTTGCAAGTGTCTTTGTGGGGAGAATGTTAGGAGACAATTAACACTTCTCTGTTATTTGAGCCAGTGTTCAAGTGGGTATTTTCTTGAGGCAGCCAGCATGCCAGCATACCAAGAGCATCCTTTTTCATCAGACGTTGAAGAATGCAGTATGTTTTCAACACCGTAGCTAAAAATATTGCACATAGGTTACAGAGCTATGCCCATTCATACAACTCCTGGAGAAATAAAAACTCATAGGATTTTCTGAAAAAAATGGATCAGTGGATAAACACTGTCTCTTAGTGTGATGGACCAGAAATGTTCTAGAGCAGTATTTCCCAATCTTTTTAAAAGCCACACTCCTTATAAATAAACTATTTTTTTTGCCTGGCCCTGTTGGGCAGTTATTATCTGTGAGTGGGTGGTTGGGGTGGTTTTGGGTACTGTGCGCACCCCCCCCCCAAAAAAAACAACAACACCTCAATGACCAACACACAGATAATAACTGCCTGGCAAGGCAGGGGTGTCCAGGGTGTGTGTGAGAGAGAGAAAGAGAGGGTGGAACACACACTGCCCTTGCCTGGAGGGGAAGGGGGCTCCCTTCCTTTGTCAGGCAAGGACCGAACAGGGCACCAGCTTTGGCTGTCACCTGGCGGGGAAGGCGCACACTTTCTCCATCTCTCTGTTCCCCCTTCTCTCTCTCTTCCCCCTTTCTCTTTTATTTATTTATTTCATTTTCTATACAACCCACTTGGCCATGGCCAACTCAGTGCTGTTTACAACCATAAATAAAAACATAGTTAAAAAAAACTGATTAAAACTACCCATCCACTAAAAAGGGTGCAGGGGCCAAGGGGGCCGGAATTCCACTATACCAGCCACCCAATGGTGGACACCCTTCCACCTGCACCCCATACTTGGCCTGCCAGCCAGGTTTTAAGTTCCTTTCTAAAGGGCAGCAATTCCGTCTGGAGACACAACTCTCTTTCTTCCCCCCTCCCTCTCCCCCTCTCTATTTCTCGCGTGTGCTTTCTCCTTCTCTCTCTTTTACCCCCTTCTTTCTTTCTCTCTCTTTTACCCTCACTTTCTTTCTCTCTTTCTTTCCCCCTTTTCTCTCTCTCTTCCCCCTCTCTATGTCTCACGCACTTTCCCCGACTCTCTGTCTTGCCCCCACTCTCTCTCTCTCTCTATTCTACCCCTCCTATCTCTCTTTTCCCCTTCTCTTTCTTCTCTTTCTTCCCTTTCATCTCTCTCTCTTCCCCCCTCTTGTTCTTTCTTCCCCCTTTCTCTTCCCCCCCCGGTGGGGAAGGTTGCCTTGCTTGACGGGGCTGTGGGAAGTTGAGGGGCTCCCCTCCTTCCTGCAACCCCGCCAAAGCAGCTGCGAGGCTGGTGCTGGCCTCGCTCGCGGGGGCCACTGGAAGATGAGGGGTTCCCCCTGCTTTCCGCAACCCCACTGAAGCCACTGTGAGACCGGCGCTGGTCTCTCTTGCCGGGGCCATGGGAAAACGAGGTTTTCCCCCTCCTTCCCGCAACCCTGTTGAAGCTGCTGTGAGGCCAGCGCCAGCCTTGCTCGCTGGGGCTGTGGGAAAATGAGGTGCTCCCTCTGCTTCCCACAACCCCACCGAATCCGCAGCAAGGCGGGTACCGGCCTGGCTCGCCAGGATGGCAGGGATGGGTTCCCTCCGGGAGACGAAGTGTCTCCTGGAGGGAAGTGTTTTGCGGCTGGCACTTTGGCGTGATGGTGGGGTTTTTTTTAGCTCATGCACCGGCTTTCCTGGCTCCTCTGCACTCGTGTCCCTCAGCCTGATTGGGGCTTGTTGGGGCTTGTAGTTTGTTTTTTGTGTTCGTGTTCGTGGGGTGGTTTCCCACTTGCGGTTGGCGGACCCTTGCGGTGATGCTTGCAGGGTGTTAAGGTAAGTGTTGGTGGCTCGGTTCGGGATGGTTGGGCCAGGTGTGGACGTGCATGCTGGACACACACTGTTAACGCACCTTCTTATAGGTAAAGATGTAAAAAAGAACTCTGATGTTCTAGAGATGCAGGCAGTTCCAAACAGGCTTAGACATCTAAGGGGGTCACCTGAGGCTACATAATTTCAATTTTAAAAGGATTGTAGTGACAATTGGCCACATGCAATGAGAGCACCTTTTCAGAGGTTTGTAGTCAATGCAAAGTCTTCTGCTGATTTTCTTCTCAATCCTCTCCAAGTTTGGTGAAACATGGAGTTAGGGTGTTTGAGTTAGGGTGTCTGATGTCCCCCAAATCACTCATTGAATTTTCCTCAAACTAGCTGGTGGTGGCCTAAGACTTTTGCACAGTACTGTATATTGTTAATATGTTGTTCTGGATGACATATGAAGGATGCAGACAAACTGGAACAGGTTCAGGGCAGCAAGCATGATTAGGGAACTGGAAAGCAGGCCTTGTAAGGAAAGACTACTTTTTTTTAAATAATTTTTATTAAGTCTTTAATGAACATACAGAAAAAGAAAAGAAAACATTAACAGTACATTAACAGTACATTACACTAACAAGTCCATATATCATACTAACAAACATTACTATATGCTAGCACATAACAATATCTATATTCATTAACTACTATTTAACCACCAAATATTAAGAACCTTTATTTCAAAGTCCAAAATAATAGAAAGAAACTTTCTGTACTACCACTAATCTTTTTAACCAATAAAAAACACCCTGTGAATATATACAATGCCCGGAGAGTTTATTTTCTACTCAAGTCCAGAAACTTCTTTGAGATGGTACTGGTCCTGAACTATCACCTGCCATAATAGAGTGATCCACGAACGGTTTCCATATATTCCAGAATCTATTCTCTTTTAAATTATCTCTTTTGACTTTAATCTCCCATGTCAATTTATCGTTCAATGCTAAACTCCACATTTCTTTATACCATTCTCCAACCTGAATATCTACATCGTTTTTCCAATTTCTGGCTATACATTGTCTACCCGTTGTCAGTACAATTTCCAGTAATTCTTTTTCCTCCTTGTTTAAACCCAGATCTTCCACATTCGTTAAAAGAATAGTACCCGACACCAACTTAACACTTTTACCCAATATTTCACCAAATTCATTTTCTATTCTTCCCCAAAAATCCCTTATATTTTTACAACTCCACCACATATGTTCATATGTTCCATCAAATTCTTTACATCTCCAACATAACTTATCTTTTTTATTATCCATCTGGTAAAGTCTTAATGGTGTCAGGTACCATTGCCACAGCATCTTGAAATTATGTTCTTTAATTCTTACAGACATTGTTCTCATAATTCTCTTTTTCCATTTATTTTTCCATTCAGTCTCCCCAATTTTTATATTCAGATTTTGTTCCCACTTCCGTTTCAAATCCTCCTGTGGATCTGCACCTCTATTCAATATATTATAAAGCTTACTTACAAGACCCTTAATACTACTTTCCCCTTTTCTAATCTTCCTTACCAATTCCTCAAATTCCGTAAGTACTCTATCTGACCCTAGTTCTCTTTTATATTTTTTATTCCAATTGTCCACCTTTAACCTCTGAAACCAATTCAAATTTAATATCTCAAACATTTTTTTCCGCTCGGCATCAACATCACATGCTTTTAACCAATCCTTCAATAACAACGTCCCATTTTTATCCAATATTTCTATTTTTTCTTTGTCTAATTTTATTGGGAAACACATCATATCAGTCAATTCCAAGATTGGGGAGAGATTCGGAACCATATCTTTTTTTACCTTCTTCCACACCTCCATGAGACCTTTCATCATAGTATTATTTGACCTTTTCACCTTATCCTTCATTCCCAGAAAATTCAAGTTTCCAATATTTCTATATTCTTTCATTTCCAATTGTTCCCAAATTACCTTTTCTCTTGCCAAGATCTTCACAACATTCTTGACTTGAAATGCTCGGTAATATACTAAAAGGTTTGGCATACCCAACCCCCCTTTTTTCTGAGACAAATACCATAGTTTCTTTGGAAGCCTAGATTTTTTTCCTCCATTACAAAAGTCATTAAACATTTTTTGAAACTCATTAATTTCTTTCTCTTTTAAATGGATCGCGAGCGTATCAAATAAAAAGTTAATCTTTGGTAACAGTATCATTTTACACATAGCAATCCTTCCAAACCATGACAGCTTTAACTTCTGAAGTTCTCGTATTTTATTCCTAAATTCAATTCTCAAGCTGTCATAATTCAATCGTTTAAGTTCTTCTAATTTGTTTGAAATAATTATCCCTAAATACTTCAACTTATCTTTGATTTGTATATTAAGTGTCGACACCGTCCTACCCATCTCGCTCAATTTCAAATTACACAACATCAATTCAGATTTATCCCAATTTATCTTTAATCCTGTTATAGCTTGAAATACTTGTAGATGATCTTTAATCCTGTCCATTACCTGTTCCGGGTGCTTCACCATAAGCAGTGTATCATCAGCGTACATGCTCACTTTATTACCCATAATCCCTTCTATATTTGAATCCTCCCTTATACTTTTAGCTAAAATCTCCATTGCCATTATAAACAAAATAGGAGATAATGGACAACCCTGCCTAGTGCCTGCCTCTAGCTTTACCACATCCGTGAGCTCCTCGTTTACTCTAACCCTGGCATTTCCTTTTTGATATAGTAAATCAATAACCCTATTAAATTTATCTCCAAACCCATATTTTCTAACTATTTCCTTAATTGAAGACCACTGCAATGAGTCAAATGCCTTAAAAATATCCAATGATAGTAGTCCCACTTTTTCCTTTGTTTGATTAACACTGTCTATTAAATCTAATACCCTTCTAGTCAAATCCGCCATGTGTCGTCCTTTTAGAAACCCAACTTGATCAACATTTATATATTCCCCCATAAAACTATTTAAACGGTTAGCCAATATTGCCGTGAAGATCTTCGCATCTTGATTTATAAGCGAAATTGGTCTGTACGAATCCACTCTTTCCAAATTCTTACCAGGTTTTGGCAAAAGAACAATTGTAGTGTTATACCATGAAGTCGGGATTGATCCTCCATCTAGTATATAGTTATATAACTTCACCAATTTCGGGACCACCACCTCTTTAAATTCTTTGTAAAACTCTGTTGATAATCCATCATCCCCCGGGGCTTTCCCTATCTTCAATCCGCTTATTACCCCCTTAACCTCTTTATCAGTTATCTTTTCCTCCATTTTCTCCCTATGCTCTTGCTTTATCCCATTCCCTAACTGCCTCTCCAATATCCTTTTAAGCTTTTCCATATCTATTTCTTTTTCTGCATATAACACCTGGTAAAATTCCCTAAAGGAAAGACTACTTGAAAGACAGTCGTACAGAGGAGGTGAAGGATCTGTTCTCAGTTATTCAAGAGTGCAGGGCACATAATAATAATGTGCTCAAGTTACAGGAAGCCAGATTTAAATTGAATATCAGGAAAAACTTCCTAACTCTTAGAACAATATGGTAATGCAGGGGCGGCCAACCTATGGCTTGCAGGCCAGCCCCAGCCCGCAGCACCATTTCATGTTGCCCACTACCCTCACTACTACCAGAAGCATAAGTGGACACATTTACAACAGATGTAAAACATGCCCACGCATGCTGTGACAATCCGCTTACACCCAGGCCAAGCTTTTCCAGCTTCCTGACGATGGGATTGCAAGAGTGTACCAGACCTGGCTCCCTGGGCCAGATCTGGCCCTCTCAGTTCAGGCTTCTCCATCAGACAAATCAGGTAGCATTGAGCAAAGAACTCACTCCAAGTCTCTTCAGACATTTTCATAATTGTATTATAAGCACAGCAAAGTCCAAAATACATTCCAGTAAAAGATCCAAAGCACATAGTTAAAGCAATCTGGGGGGGGGGTGAGAGAAGAAAGCAGGCCACCCCCTTCTTTCTAAGAGACTACATTTTGGCTGTTTGCCAGCAGGCTTCTGAAGAGAGACTGAATAAATGTGGGAGGGAGTCTTCCTCCCAGACAAGACTCCTCTCATCAGGATCCTCCCTTTGACCCTCCTCCTTAGGGTTTACCCCAATGACCTTCAAGCAAGAAGACATGTTAATCACACACCCAGTTCCACCCCTTCTTCCCCAAGTCTGCCACATGGCTCACATGTGTCACCGTCTTGAAGGGGCATATCCCCCCCGCTCTTCCAGGAGGCAGGAAACATGGAATGAGGACCTTCATTCCATGACACATGCGTAAATGCTCCAGTGCCTGCCGTAAACACTGCCACAAATGCACCCGTGGCTGTCGTAAACATGTGTATGACAGCCACATATGCATTTAATGGCAGCATTTATAGCAGGGGGAACCACGTGACTGGCCCACTCAGCTGTCTGGGGTGTGTGGTCTGGCCCTTGGCATCAAAAGTAATCTTTGTAGTAAATGCCAGACACATTCAAGAGTAAGTTAGACAGCCATTTGTATTTTAACTTGATGCATTTTAACCATACCTGTCAACCCGCGGCTCCGGAAAAACAGGACCTGCGCACATCGCTTGTGCACACGTCGCATTCCATGCATGCATGGAAAGGTTTTACCACTTCCGCGCATGCGAGGAATGCATTTCCCCTGCTGCCAAATTATGGGGTTTTGGCAGTGGGGGCCGGGTTATGACGTCAATCGGCGTCAATTTACGGGGTAATCCCGGCCAAATCTGGAAGGTTGACAGGTATGATTTTAACTTGAGCAGAGGGTTAGACTGGATGGTCTCATAAGGCTCAATTAATCTATAATTCTATTCTCAGCTAAGCAAAATTCAAGTTTTTATGTTTATTTTATGCTTATTTTAAAAAATATAATTAATTGCTATGTTTTAATTGGTTTTAAATACGTATTTGTGAACTGCCGGGGGGGGGGATAAAATCAAAATAAATAAGTAAAGTAGGGTGAATATGAAGTATAGAGATGAGCATGAATATAAGACGTACCCCTTAACATCTCCTCATTTTCCAGTAGGGCCATAGACTTCTCACAACAAGAGTGAAGAATCAGTAGGTCAAGAACAGCATTGATTGTAGTAGTTTAATTGATCCTTTCCTGAAGTTTTTGGACCTGGGATGTTTGAGGTAATACTGCACTATAGGTACCTCTCCCTAGGAAGACAATTCTTCAGTTGAGAAGACCTCTTACTAGAAACTCCATTCACAAGACAATTTCCTCTGAATCTGAGCATTCATCTTTATCTTTAGATGGCCGTCTAAGTATTGAGTATTGTATTTTTTTAAAATTTATATATTAATTTTTTTTCCAAATATATATAAAGAAATAAAGAAAAATGCATACATACATTAATTGAGTAAACAATAAAACCTACAAATAATAAAGAAATGATAACAAAATGATAACAAATTCATATTATTATTGACTATTGATTTTTGTACTGAATTTACTTTTCATGCTTCTTTATTATTGTATTGTATTCTGATGTATTATTTGTATCATATTTTATATTGTTTGGCATTATTGTTGTAAACCGCTTCGAGTTCCCTTTATGGGAAGGAAAGCAGTATAGAAGTCTAAATAATAATAATAATAATAATAATAATAATAATAATAATAATAATAATAATAATAATAATAATAATAATAATAATAATAATAATAATAATAATAATAATAATAATAATAATAATAATAATAATAATAATAATAATAATAATAATAATAATAATATCATTACAAACATAAAAACATCAAAAAAATATTACAGTATTGAGTATTGTAGTACAACCCCAGCATGCAGTGGGTTCTTTGGTGGGCTCCCAAAAAATTTACTACCACACTGTGGCCATGGTATGGTGGGCGTGGCCACGGAAAAAACCCTGCATTGCACCCAAATTAGGACTACTTTATTTCAAAACTTGGATGGGCGGGGCCAGCAAGAATTTCTGCTACCTGTTCTGGTGAACTGGTGCAAACCTGCTGATACCCACCACTGAGTGGGTGTTTAGCACAAGAAACCTAGAGACAGAAAATTGTTGTTGTTCAGTCGCACAGTTGATTCTGACCCTTTGCGACCCTATGGACCATTTGCAGACATTTCCGTGGTCATGTGGCAGGCATGACTAGACACAGAACGCTGTTTCCTTCCCACCGAAGTGGTCCCTATTTATTTACTTGCTATGTCTTGCTTTCGAACTGCTAGGTTGGCAGGAGCTGGGACAAAGACGGGAGCTCATTCTGTCCTGCAGTACTCGGGAATCGAACTGTTGACCTTCCGCTTCCCAGTCAGCATCTTAGCTACTTGAGCCTCTGCAGTCCTGGGAAGGGAGAGGCAAAAATCCCTCGCCTGGCAACTGGTACCCATCTATCAATAATTTCCTGGGGTACACAGAAAGAGCCTCTTTGAAAACTATGGTATTTTTTAACCACAATCAGGCATATCCTGGTAAGGGCAACCTTGTGTTGCCAGCTAATCTTTCTCACACTAGGTCAGGAGAAAGGAACTGCAGAATGAACTCACCAAAAGGTGCCTTTGTTTTGGCAGTTTCACGTCTGGCTTAGACACGGAAGAATAATAATTCAGGTTTGTTTGTTGTCAAATTGTTACCCATCACTTCCACCGTACTTGCTCATGTCATACAAAATCCCATTTCTGGATAGGGTAATTATGGGTGCTGTAGCAAATGAGGAAGAAAGGCATAGATAGTGTGGGTGGGATGGGTCTATTACAATTATCATTAGGATTCGATAATATAATCTAAGGAATCTGTATTCACAGATATTATGTACACATTCTCCTCTGTTAAATGTTCAGTCTTAAATTTCAGTCAGACTTGCCTTTTTCCCAATTCTGTAAAGTGGGAGCAGAAGGCATTTTCCAGGTATTTTTCCCCCTCAGTCGGCTAAAATTTGTAATTTGCATGCACCTTTTGAATTGAAATCAAACATTTGCCCTGCATTGGCCCCAGTTTAATTAAAATGATGAAAATGTGTGATATGCTTTTGGTCTAAGGCAAAAAAGGATGCACAGAACTGAAATTTGGAACAAACATTAAAAAATGGAAAAATGCATGGTTGGAAGTGATAAGAAATGCCAAGACTATGTATTACATGGGATCATGGGATGAAAATAGAAAATAACTACCAAAAAGAGAGAGAAAGAGAATATTCTGGCATACTGTGAAACTGTTGTAGGGATGTTTGGATAGGATTACATGCTTTATGGATAATGCCCCTGTAACTAACAGTGTAGATGTTTGTAATCTTTTGCATGGCCTTTTTGTACGATTCTCAGCATTGCTCTTCAGTCTTAGCATAACGTTCCCCTCCATATCTCAGCTGGGAAATTTGGAGAGCATTAAGAATAGCTTGGTTTTGAGAAGAAGTTGGGGGGGAGGGGCCATAGAAAACTTATAACAGCAAAAAAGAGCTTCATACAGAGAGAAGCATTTCTCCAAATATGCTAAAGCAACATTACAAGCAAGAACTGGAAATTTCACCAAAATCTTGGAAGCATATGGGGTGATACCATTCAGCATAAGTGACTTCTTTACTTCCTCTTTTACTACCTCAGGTGTCAAAGGAGATACAAGGGTCTTGCTCTTCTAGCAGCCTCCACATGCATTATTTGGTGTTCTTGTAATATTTCTTTGATGTTATTTCTTCACCTTCCTATGGATCTGCTTTGTGTTCTTTGTCCTTCTCCTCATTCCACATATTCCTTGTATGGTATGAAAGTCCAAGACATTCTCTCCAAATGGGCAAACCACTTTATTTGTTGTCTCTGCGTGTAGTTTAATTGGTTTTATTCCAATCCTTTCCCTTATAATCTCATTCTTGATTTTATCCCTTCTAGTCACTACAGCAGCCTTCCTCAGAATCTCATTCCCATGGTGATCCACAGGATAAGTGACCCCATGCATTTAGCATTTTTAATAGACTTGATCTTGAGAGCAGAATAGCCAGTACTCAATTCAATGCACTAATCTTTATGAAGAATTGCAAACATTTGCAGCCGATTAGTCCCAAACTGCATTTTCTAAAATGTCCCTAGTAGAATGGACTCGGGGAATAAAAGCATATCTAGATCCATCTCAGTCTGGTCTATTACCACTTCCAACACTGAGATCATCTTGTTTTGACTGTGACAGATGGCCTAGACTAGGAGAAAGAATGGGGGAGTGTGGACCTGTTTATTCTTCTTTGTCTGCTATGTATTTGTCATTTAATTTATGTATGTGATTTACGTCATGCCTTTGTTTGTAAATTAGACTGTGGGTGGTTTACAAAAAGAGTGGATTAAAAGGTACAGTATTGCTAAAAAACTTTTTTTGAAAAAATAAATCAAACACAATTGATTTTAAAGCAATTTAGAAATGCAAGAATAACAGTCTGACACCTGCAGTTTGGGAAACCCTTTCTCAGTACTCAACTGTCAACAGCCCACCTAGTTCAACAAGGTCTGTGCCTGCAACAGAGGGACAATAAAGGCAGATGTGCTCACACAGTAACACAAATGTTAAGCTCATTAGCATATGCTCAATGCCAGGTATTTGTTTTGTATCTTCACTATTCACAATTGAAATAGGGGGGCATTTAGAACTAATCCAAATAACAATGAGAGATCATCTGCTGCTGCCAGCTGTAGGAAGCTGTATTGATTTGCATACTTATCTGTCATGTTGATTAATCATTCTATGACTCTGTATCTGGTGTATACAAGTTCATGCCTTGATGTCTCAGTCCTCTGTCTGATGAAGTGGACTTGATCCACGAAAGCTCATATTAAAAATATAGTAGTTAGTCTTTAAAGTGCTGAAGCGTTTTTTGTTTTCTGATATGCCTGAAACACAGACTAACATGGCTAATATTCCAATAAAGGGCAGACCAGTTTACCCAGGTGGGATTAAAAACTGAAAAAACCCTCTCTTGAGTCTTCTTCAAAATAGAGGGATAGAAGGGGGTGGGGACCTTTCCCCAGAAGATCTCAAAGCCCTGGCAGATCCTAAGAGAAGCAAATGATTCCATCAAACATGGCATTCTTTAAGAAGAATTCGCTTATTAAGATAGTTTCATTGGGATAGGCTTCAGTGACCACCTACTCCATTTATTAAGGTGAAAAAATACTTTGCACACATAGGAAACAACTTTTCAGTTTGCTTTTGGCTCTTTCTCATTCACTTTCCCCGTGGTACAGCTCATCTGGAATGGCTTCCTTGCCTTGTTGCAGGGGCTGAATGGTTGATGGAAAACTAAAATTGGACGGGGAGATGTGAATTTTGCCGGATCATAATGGGATAGTGCAAAAACAATGAGGAAACGGCTGACATGGAGTGAAAATAAATGAAGACCTAGACTTTCTATTCTGCTTGCTTTGATTGTTTTCTTGATGCATTTCTAATGCCAATCTTAAATCATGTCGGTCATTCTGTTGATTTCTTTCTTGTGCTATTCTCTGACCATTTATAAAATAAATACAAACATTACTGTGTCTGTCTTAAGATCTATGTGAAGATAACATTCTATTCAGGCATTCATAAATGGAATGACTCAGACTTCCATCCTTCCCAGGTAATAAAGTGAATTCGTATGTTGGGGCAAAATGCTAATTACCTTGTTAACAGCCTAGAGAGGGCTCTAAATGCTATGGGGTGGCATATATGTGTAATTGATATTGCTGTTATTAAAAGTCTAACATGGAGTGGAAGGGGAGGGATGAAGACCTAAGCTTCCTATTCAGCTTGCTTTTGATTGTTTCGTCAATGTGACAGATTAAAAAAATATATATTTGGATTCCAGCCACTATAACAAAAAACAAAACGAACAAACAAACAATAAAAACTAAAACACAGTGATACCTTTCAGCCTAACAGACATTTCTGTGGGGGCTTCTGTGAACTATGACGGTGTGTAGGTTTTCATCTAGAAGTGTTTCTTGTGTTTGTGTGCTGCTCTCAGAAACCAACAGAGTATTACAATGTTCCTACTGAAGAGGGCCAATAGTAAGTGGTTTCTACTTTATGGCAATATGATTCAGTCAAATATGGCCCCGTAATCTTTTCCCAAAAAATATGTTATATTGAATGGGACAAAACATAACCCCAAATTGCCATTGATTTGTTATTGCAATGTTTACCTCTGCTCAGTGGTGGGCTCTAATTGTTTTTACTACCACACTGTGGATGCGGTATGGTGGGTGTGGCCAGGGGGAAAGCCCTGTGTTGCACCCAAATTAAGACTACTGTACTTTATTTCAAAACTTGGATGGGCGGAGCCAGCCAGAATTTCTGTTACTGGTTCCAGTGAACTGGTGCGAACCTGCCCACCACTGCCTCTGCCACTTCTTCTTCTTCTTTGACCTGTTTAAAACACAGGTTCCCAACCTTTTCAAGCTGGGGGCTGGGTCATGCTCTCTCAGTCAGCTTTGGGGGTTGGATGGCCATTTTGCCCTGCCTGCATGATGGGGTGGCCATTTTGTCCCAACATCTTCAAAGGGGTGACCATTTTGTTTCTCAAATACCCTTGGAGGGGGTGGGGTCAAATACCCTTGGAGGGGGTGGGGTCAAATACCCTTGGAAGGGACAGATCCTGGCCCCGGCTGGGGCAAAGAGGCCCTTCCCAGCCACTCCACCTGTTGGGACTCTGCCCTCCCCTCAGACTCAAAAGTCAGGGGACAGGCTGGACACCGATGCCAATCCTGGCCCAGGCTGGGGTGAAGAGGCCCTTCCTGGCCACTCCACCTGACTGGACTCTTGGGGGTCCCCCTCGGACTTAAAAGGCAGGGGGCAGGCTAGATTTCTTTGCTGGGATAGGGATAGATAGTTATTCTATTATATTATAGCATACTGTATTGTATTTTGATATTTTGATTGTATTGCTTTGTAATACTTATTTTTGAATTTTTGGGACTGCTGTATTTCTATTGTATCTATATTTGTAATTTGTATTTTGAATTGTACGGTACATTTCTTATTGTATCTGTTATGCTATATTTTTTGTATATTGTTCATTGTGTTGCATACACTAAGTTTGTTAACCGCTTTGAGTTGCCTTCAGGCTGAGAAATTGCGGTATACAAATAAAACATGAAATGAAATGAAATGGTGCCATGGGCCGGATCTGGTCCGTGGGCCTTAGGTTGGCAACTCCTGATTTAAAAGAACAACACTGGACAGAACAGTGGCTGAAAGTAACAGCCGGAAAGCCATTACATAATGTCCTTGATGTAGCTAATTTCTGCAAGTGGTTTTTTTTTTTTTTTTTGGTAAAAGCCAGTCTAGGTACTACTGCACACTGAGCCACACAACTGGTGTGTGACATGAAATATATGCACTCTTTATTTTTAACTTGCAGTAATCCAAACATGGACACTTACAACAAAAAATAAACAAAACTTGGTCACCACGGAAATGAGATATCTGGGGAAGGCTGCTGGAGTGACTAAAAGGGATAAAATGAGGAATAAGATTATAAAGGAAAGAATTGGAATAGAACCCAACTTAAACCACAAGTAAATTAGTTTTATATTAGAAGAACACCAAATAACACCTGTGGAGGCCAGTAGAAGTGTCAGAGTAAGAACCTTGTATCTCCCTTGACACTTGAAGAAGAAGAAGAAGAAGAAGAAATAATCCACTTTTGAAGTACTGCAGTGGCTCAAGTCGCTAAGACGCTGACTGGGAAGCGGAAGGTCAGCAGTTCGATTCCCGAGTACTGCAGGACGGAAATGAGCTCCCGTCTTCATCCTAGCTCCTGCCAACCTAGCAGTTCGAAAGCAAGAAATTGCAAGTAGATAAATAGGGACCACTTCGGTGGGAAGGTAACAGCGTTCCGTGCGCTCCGGTGTCTAGTCATGCCTGCCACATGACCACGAAAAACATCTGCAGAAGCAGACAGCGCTGGCTCTTCGGCTTAGAAACAGAGATGAGCACTGCACCCTAGAGTCGGATACGACTGGCTTTCGAGCAAGGGAAACCTTTACCTTTACCTGAAGTGCGGCCAACAGATTTACACATGTAGAAGTAGGATAATTATAGCCAAGTGCTGAAGAATATTTATTTTGTAGGTCAATTCTCATGTGCATTTGCAACAAAAAGCTCAAAGATTACTAAAATGTCCCATCCCTATGCATGAGCCTTTTCGTGGCTGCCCCAGCCCTGTGGAACCTCCTTCCACCTGAAGTGCGCCTCCAGACAGAGCTGCTCCCCTTTAGGAAGGCCATGAAGACCTGGTTATGCCTGTGGGTGTGGGTGTGGGAGCTGGCAGGTGTAATGGCCCAGTCCCAACTGCCCAGAAACCATCCAGAAGCCTTGGAGGGAGGTGAGTGAAGAATCGGCCCCTCCCTTCCACCCCATCCTAAAACCTGGGTGCAAGGAAGAAAGAGGCAGAGAAAGATCAGGCCCAACTGCCCAGAAACCATCCAGAAGCCTTGGAGGGAGGTGAGTGAAGAATCGGCCCCTCCCTTCCACCCCATCCTAAAACCTGGGTGCAAGGAAGAAAGAGGCAGAGAAAGACCAGGCCCAACTGCCCAGAAACCATCCAGAGGCCTGGGAGGGAGAAGGTCACCATCCACCACTGCAGCCAGAGGCAGAGGAAGAGGAACAGCTGAGACACAGGGAAAACATCCACTGCCCGCCACTGCGATGCCCCTGGAGCAAGGGACCCAGAGACAACAACCCCACCTGGGGAGTGAGGACACAAGGATAAGTAGCTGATGTGAAAAATGTAGCTGAATTAATATAGAGACTGACATAGAGACTTCATACTGACTTAATATAGCAAGTAACATAGAGACTGTGTTTTAGAGTGTGATAATTATGCATGACAATATGTAGTGTAAACTGTTCTAAACTTTTAAAACTGTGATATGATGTATGATGCGAGGAAAAAAATGGCGTAGAAACCGGCAAACCACGCCACAAAGCTTGCCAAGAGAACCCTATGGACCAAAACAAAAGGCAAAACAAAAGGGCAGGCTAGGTGATACAGGATGCTTAACACCTCAGAGGGGAGAAAGGGGATGGACAGGAAAGGGGGAGGGGAAATGCAATGTTGTAAGGAGCAATACTGTATAGGGACATGGAATGTGAGATCAATGAACCAAGGTAAACTGGAAGTGGTAAAAAATGAGATGGAAAGAATAAGCATTGACATCTTGGGAATCAGTGAGCTCAAATGGACAGGGATGGGCGAATTCAGCTCTGGAAACCATCACATCTACTACTGTGGACAAGAAAACCTTAGAAGACATGGAGTAGCCATAATTGTCAATAAAAGAGTGAGAAGAGCAGTAATGGGATACAACCTCAAAAATGACAGAATGATGTCAGTAAGAATTCAGGGCAAACCCTTCAATGTTACTGTGATCCAAATATACGCACCAACCACGGGTGCAGATGAAGCCACAGTGGACCAGTTCTATGAGGACTTACAACACCTCATAGAACAAACACCAAGAAATGATGTTCAAATTATTCTAGGAGACTGGAATGCCAAAGTAGGCAATCAAAAAGTGGAGGGAATAACAGGCAGGTTCGGTCTTGGAACACAGAATGAAGCAGGACAAAGGTTGATAGAGTTCTGCCAAGAGAACGCACTGGTCATAGCAAACACCCTCTTCCAGCAACACAAGAGGCGACTTTACACATGGACATCACCAGATGGCCAACACCGAAACCAGATTGACTACATACTCTGCAGCCAAAGATGGAGAACCTCCATACAGTCAGCAAAAACAAGACCTGGAGCAGATTGTGGCTCAGATCACAACCTACTGATTGCAAAATTCAGGCTTAGACTAAAGAAAATAGGGAAAACAAAGAGACCAGACAGATATCACCTAGACAGCATCCCTAAAGAATACACGGTGGAGGTGATGAACAGATTCAATGGCTTAGACTCAATAGATAGAGTGCCAGAAGAATTATGGACAGAGATGAGGGACATCATGCAGGAAGCAGCAAAGAAAACCATACCAAAAGAAAAGAAGAGTAAGAAAGCAAAGTGGTTGTCTGATGAGGCTCTTAAAATAGCAGAGGAAAGAAGGAACGCAAAAGTCAAAGGAGAAAGGAAAAAATACAATCATCTGAACACAGAATTTCAAAGAAAAGCAAGGAGAGATAAGGAAAACTATCTAAAAGAACAGTGCAAAGAAATGGAAGAAAACAACAAAAAAGGCAGAACCAGAGATCTTTTTAAAAAAATCCGGGAAATCAAGGGAACATTTAAAGCAAAAATGACCATGATAAGGGACAAAGACGGAAAGGAGCTAGCTGATGCAGAAGAGATTAAGAAAAGATGGAAAGAGTACACAGAGGAACTCTACAAAAAGGAATTCAACACTCCTGATAGTCACAATGATGAAGAAATTGAACCTGAGCCAGACATCCTGGAGAGTGAAGTCAGAAAGGCCCTAAAGAGCACTGCAAACAACAAAGCTAGTGGAGATGATGGTATCCCAGTTGAATTTTTCAAAGCTCTAAAAGATGATGGCATCAAATTACTGCATTCAATATGCCAGCAGATTTGGAAAACAAAACAGTGGCCACAGGACTGGAAAAGATCAGTATATGTTCCAATCCCAAAAAAGGGCAATGCCAAAGAATGTTCAAACTATCGAACAATTGCGCTCATCCCACACGCCAGCAAGGTGATGCTCAAGATAATACAGGATAGACTTCAGCAGCATGTGGAAAGAGAATTACCAGAGGTGCAGGCTGGTTTCAGAAGAGGCAGGGGGACTAGAGACCACATTGCCAACATACGTTGGATCATGGAGAAAACAAAGGAATACCAGAAACAAGTTTATTTTTGCTTTATTGACTACACTAAGGCATTTGATTGTGTGGATCACAACAAGATGTGGCAAGTGATTAAAGAGATGGGAATACCAGAACACCTCATATGCCTCCTGAGAAATCTGTACATGAACCAAGAAGCAACAGTTAGGACAGAACACGGAATGACCGAGTGGTTTGGAATAGGAAAAGGAGTAAGACAAGGCTGCATTTTGTCACCCTGCTTATTCAACTTATACACAGAGCACATAATGCGCAATGCAGGGATGGAGGAATCACAATATGGGATCAAAATTGCTGGGAGAAACATCAACAATCTGAGATATGCAGACGACACCACCCTAATGGCAGAAAGTGAGGAAGACCTAAAGAATCTCTTGATCGGTTTGAAGGAAGAGAGTGCAAAAGCTGGCTTGAGACTCAATATCAAGAAAACCAAGATAATGGCAACAGGCCCGATCAGTTCCTGGAAAATAGACGGGGAAGAAGTAGAAGCAGTGACAGATTTTACTTTCTTAGGATCTAAGATCACTGCAGATGGAGATTGCAGCCATGAAATAAAGAGGCGGCTGATTCTAGGGAGACAAGCCATGAGAAACCTGGGGAACATAGTGAAAAGCAGAGACATCACCTTGAAAACAAAAATTAGAATAGTCAAAGCAATGGTATTCCCAGTGGTAATGTACGGATGTGAGAGCTGGACAATTAGGAAAGCTGAACGCAGAAGAATAGATGCCTTTGAAATGTGGTGTTGGAGGAGAGTTTTGAGGGTACCTTGGACAGCGAGGAGAACAAATAGGTCAATCTTAGAAGAAATCAACACTGACTGCTCATTGGAAGGTCAAATAGTAAAGATGAGGCTAAAGTACTTTGGGCATCAAATGAGAAGGGAGGATTCACTTGAGAAGGCCGTGATGTTGGGAAAGGTGGAGGGCAAAAGAAGAAGGGGGAGGCCAAGGATGAGATGGATAGATGGTATTGTAGACACAATGGGCACAAAACTGGGAGGACTGAGGGGGATGGTGGAGGACAGAGGCGCCTGGAGAACGATGGTCCATAGGGTCGCAAAGGGTCGGAATCGACTGTGCGACTGAACAACAACAACATTGACCTGTCTGGTTTTATTCTCCCCCTCCCCCCACCTTTTAATCCTTTTAATTCCTGTTTTAATTCCCTTTTGTCTTCTTAAGGGGTTAGGGTGGGTATTGTAGGGTTTAATTGTTTTATGATTCTTCTTTAGATAGGGGTTTTAATATTGTTTTTAGCTTTAGATATCTTTTAGGGTTTCATTATGATATGGGACTTTCTTTTTGTAAGCCGCCCTGAGTGGTGTTTACACCAATAGGGCAGGGTATAAATAAACTAAATAAAATAAATGAATGAAGGAATGAGGGTTAAACCCAAATACAGTGGAACCTCATACAACAATCACCGCATATAGCAACAAAATTGTATAACAATTAGGTTTGGGGGGGAAATGGCATCTTGCATAACAATTTTCCCTATGGGAAAAAATCGTACAACAATTTTTCAATGGGAAAAACCACTTAGCGAAAAAAATTGTTGTATGATGCATCCCATAGAGAAAATCACTATACGATGCATGCATTATATAGCGATTGTTTCATACAACAACGAGCCCCATGGAACGGATTAAAATCATTGTATGAGGTACCACTTAGTACCTTAATGGTTATCAGATTTTTAAAAGACGAAAACAAAAAACCAAGAGAGACATTGTGGCACCTTAAAAACTAACTGCTATATTTTAGTGTGAGCTTTTGTGGATTAAGTCCACTTCCTCAGAACAAGCTTATATGATTGGTTTAGTTACAGATAATGGACAAAACAATAATGGTTCGTTAGTAGCAAAATAGGCTATCAAACTGTGAATAATGTCAATTTTGCCTCAACAAGGTAACTGAAGCATAATTGATACAAGTGTCAAACTGTAAATGAGTAGAATTTCACACTTGGTAGTGACTTAAGAACAAATTTAATGGTGGTTGTTGTTACTTTCTTTATTTAACCACAAGTCAAATGCAGAAGGGAAAAGGCATGGGGGTAAATTACAAAGAACTATTTCTTCATTGTTTCCAAGCTAAGTCCAAAGGATGGAAAAGAATACCTTTGCTGTTTCTAAGTTGAAGAATTGCTTATGTATGTGTTTGTGTGCACATGCCCCCCCCCACACACACACACACACAGCCCACAGAAATGCTGGTGCTTTTTATAGGCATCGCTCTCCTCTCCCTATACTGTTTTGATTTAATGCCAAGAACATCTGGTCACCCTTATATCTCTATGCTTTATTTTGAGAGCTAATGTTTTTTGAGTGCACTGCCAGCTGCCATAAGATGAGTGGTAGGAGAAGTCAGAAAAACATTTCAGTTTTACTCCAAGTCTCCAGCCGAAATCCACCCACAGACACTAAGCAGAAACATACTGGGAGTAAAGTTTCCAGCACAGCGCTTTTGGGATTTCACTTTGTTAGTACAGTAGTAGCTAAACGGCCAAACTGATGCAATTAGAAATCAAATGGGCTCCCCCTTTCATTCAGGGGTTTCTTTGTTTAGACTTGCAGCAATCCAAACATGGGCACTTACAACAAAACATACACAAATGTTGGTCACCATGGAAATGAGATTCCAAGGAAGGCTGCTGGAGTGACAAGAAGGGATAAAATCAGGAATGAGATTATAAGGGAAAGAATTGAAATAGAAACAATTTAAAACTACATATAGAGACAACAAATAAAATGTTTTGCCCATTTGAAAACAATGTCTTGGCATTCCATAGCATACAAGGCATGTGTGGGAAAAGGAGAAGTACAAAGAGCACAAAGCAGACCCATAGGAAGGTGGAGAAATAACATTGAAGAAATATTATAAGAACACCAAATAACACCACTAGAAGTGCCAAAGCAAGAACCTTGTGACTCCCTTGACACCAGAAGAAGAAGATAACATCTGCATGACACCTAAGGACTATTTTATGTTAAGAGATGGAGGCAGCAATACTCTAGTCGCAAATTAAGCACCTGTGAGAAAAACTACTACAGGTGGGGCTTGGGGTTGAGACCCAGCATACTCAACCCTGCAAGCTTCCAGACTTGGTTTCTCAGAAATAAAAGCAAAGTGGATACAGCCCATCTCAAGGAGTTTTTATATCCCCCATTCTGTTTGCACCATAGGTCTATGTAGGTCATTACTTCAGTCCCATTGAAAAAGGCTAACTTTCTTTTTCTCCTCAGCGAATAGGTGGGACAATAGACAGCAGAAGACTCCAACATGCTGTGGATTAACTGTGAAGACACTGAACTTGAGGACTGGAATGTCAGCAGTTTGAGACCTGAGTGCTACACGATGAAGTGAGTTCCCTTCTGTCCCAGCACCTGCCAACCTAGCTGTTCGAAAGCAAGAAATTGCAAGTAGATAAATAGGTACTGCTTCAGTGAGAAAGGTAACAGCATCCCATGTGCTACAGTTACTTGTCATGCCTGCCACATGTCTACAGAAACGTCTGCAGACACAGACACTGCTGGCTCTTTGGCTATAAATGGATATGAGCATCACCCCTTAGAGTTGGATATGACTGGCTTTCGAACAAGGAATCTTTACCCAGATCTGTCAGCAGGCCAAGAACATGAAGCATATATTTTCACACAAGGGAATAATGAGCTACAAGTTTCATTGTTTTCCTGTCAGGAAATGACATCTTTTGTATGTACTGTATAAGAAATGCCCAGAAATGTTCAAATGTCTCCATAAATTTGACAGAAAGAACTGTTTTAAAGAACCCAGTGGTATAGGAAGTGAAGGGAAGAGACATATCCATCCAGGCCCAGGATGTTGAAAATCTGTGTCTAAATCTCTGTGTATGGAACAACATTTGAGGTGCTAAACCTGGATTTCTATACTGCCTTTTCCAGAGCTTTAGAGCTATTTGCCACTGAATGACTATTCACTCAATTATTTATTACTGAACTTTATAGACATTTCAAGAACATTTTGTCCATAAGTATATAATTAATTATGAACAGAACTTGTCTGTGTTCTTCTCAGAGTAACAGTAACTTTGGATACTGCTTAGGATAATGGTGATATCCTGATTGTTAAAATGCATGTTAATAGATAGGCAGCTAAATCCTGTTGCTTAGTATAGTAAGTCACAGTTCAGTGAATCACTAGGGAGTTGGTATTTCCATTTATCCATAAATTCTGCTGATTCAAATGAGCTTATTCTAGTTGGAAGTTACTACACTAATATAAGTCACAAGTGGAGTAGACCCATTTGAATTAATGAGACCTGTGGAGGAGTTGACTCAACAAATCCCCACTAATTTAATGAACCTACTGTTATGTATGTACAATGTTGCTTTAAGAAATGTATGAATGTAACCTGACCACAATTACAATGTAGCTCTGCTGTTAAGGAACGCGAGTAAGCTGCCTATAGAGGGCAGCTGCGAGCGTTCAGCTCACATGGTTCACATTCCCCAAATCACCGGCAGCCGCGGGAATCCTTCCCGCGCAAGGATCACCTGGAGAAGATGGGCGTGATGCAGAATGACGTCACGCCGGTAGCAGCCAATAAGCTACCGTGCAACAAGATTCAAATGTATGTTCCCCAGTATATAATGAGCTGTACCTCCGCCATTACCACATGTTCATCCTGATCATCAACCAATAAACCTGTGTTAGTCCTCACTGCGACTCCTTCATTGTCTTCCATGCAAGACACTAAACCTACTCTCGTATGACTTAATATGCAAAGCAGTACGATTGCAGTACCATTAGGCCAGAGTGGGAGATTTTCTTTAGTGAAGAGACCTTGAGCCACAAATTCTTATAAGGAAACAGTTTGATTGTAGCACCTCAATTATGAAATGTTCTCCTCTTAGAGACTTAAGTGGCTCTGACACTAACGTCAATTTTGCTCATGATTAAAATTGGATTATGTACCAAATTCTTTTAGAATTAAGAATCATGTCTTTGATTATCTATGTTGTTGCTTTCATGTATGTAGTTTTTAATGGTTGAAATGGTTTTAGAGCAGGGGTAGCCTACCTTTTTTCACCATGGAGCTGACCATGCTCCCAGACAGCTGAGCAGGCCTGGCCCCGCCTCCGGAAGCGGAAGCAGACACATTTACGGCTGTCGTAAATGTGCCCACTTCCATGTTTACAACAGTCACAGGTGCTTTTGCACATGCACGGGCACATTTTACGGCGGACGCAAACCATACCTGTCAAGTATCCCGGATTGGCTGGGATTTCCCATTTTCCACGCCACTAACTTTACTTTCCCGCCACCATCCCATAATTTGGCCGGTGGGGAAAGTAGTTACTGCGCATGTGCGTATGCACAGAACCCTTCTGCACATGCGCAGAACCCTTCTGTGCAGGAGGGTTCTGTGCAGAAGAGTTCTGCACAGGTCCTGTATTTTCCGGCGCTTGACAGGTATGACGCAAACACACCCACTTCCACTTCCCGGTGCAACGGTGGCGACCAGCCAGATGGAATGGTGCCATGGGCCGTGGACAGTCCATGGGCCATAGGTTGGGAACCCCTGTTTTGGAGTATTGAATTGCTTTATATTGGTCTTATTGTCTGTCAGATAGATAGATAGATAGAAGGAAGGTGCAGGGAACAGCGCCATCCCACAGGAACATTGAATCTGTCTGTTCTGTGAACAAAGGGGAATGTAGAGCAGACTCCTCTACTACTTTTATCTCCACAATTAAATAGCTGTCCCAGCAAACATAGCTTAATATTAGATCATGACATTTCATTTGGAATGCCCCAGTTCAGGTCCTGACAATTCTGGTGAAATGTACCATGTGTTATTCTGAATTTACTATCCTGTGTTGGATGGCCCAATGACCTAATGTCCCGTAAGGTGGCTCCATATTTTCATGACTTACACCTTTTAGAACATATGAAGAGTCATGCTGGACTAATCCAGCATTATGCTCTGGTCATCCGCATGAGAAGACCACACACAGAACATGCACACAGTAATAGTATGCACTTCAATAACAATTGGTTTTTATTTTATTTTTTTGCTTCTTGAAAAATATCCCCACTTCCAGTTTTCAGAGCAGAGGGAAGTACCCTGAATAAAATAGTTTTCTTCTTCCTACTCTTATTTGTCGTCGTCACCAATGTACTCATGAAAAATTAGGGAGAACACATGTTGGAAAACCAGGAAATGGGATCTGTCCTAGAGTCTTTGATGGTCCTCTGCTAATCGAGATAAAACAAGCAAGAGATGAGTTGCTGTGATATTTCAATGAGCTCCAATTCATCTGGGATTTTAAAATAGTTGCTTCCTGACAGCCTCCAGGCACTTTCTAATTATGAATTGGACCATCTCCCAGAGGTTTCTGAGGTGATCTCCTATTTCACAAATGAGGAAATGCATGAAGATAAAGCAAAGCCCAACTTCCTTGGCTTCATCATTTCCTTGCTGTTAGAGTTCAACCAACACCTTCAGCAGGTTAGTTCATGGTGAGCCCTATGCTACACCATGGCCTGCACAAATGCTCACCCATGTAAAACATTGCAGTTGAACCCTTTAAAGAAAAAGGAAGCCTTGAACTCAGTAGACCTTATTTCTGAATAAACATTGTTAGTACGTTGTTGTTCAATGGATCAATTCTGAAGCCAGAACTAGCAATAGCAATTACACTTATATTACGCCGAGTGGTAAAGGTAAAGGTCACCCTTGCTTGAAAGCCAGTTGTATCCAACTCTAGGGTTCAGTGCTCATAGCTGAACAGCCAGCGCTATCTGCTTTTACAGACGTTTCCATGGTTATGTGGCAGGCAAGACTAGACACCGGAGTGCACAGAACGCTGTTTACTTTCCCACCGAAGTGGTCCCTATTTATATACATGCAATTTCTTGCTTTTGAACTGCTGGGTGGGTTGACAGGAGCTGAGACAATGCAAGCGCGGCGCCAAAATGGCCGCCGCGCTCTTTGCGTGGGCCCCCCCACAGGACGAAGGCATCCGGGTAGTTAGGGGCGTGGCCAGCTCCCTTATAAAAGGGGTGGCCACGAGGCAGCCGAGCTGCCATTTTGCGAAGCGACGGAGCGGAGAAGTTTTTCCTCTTACTCCGTCGCTTTTACCTTGATCGGGAAGCCTTTTGGCTGCTGACCTTCCTCTTTTCGGCTTCCCTTAGGTCCGACTGAGATGCCTTCGAAGAAGAAGGCAGCCGCGAGCGCGGCTCGGGCGGTTCGGAGGCGCAATCCGGGTCGGAGGACCGCGGCTGCGCCTTCCCACCAGCCGCCTTTGCCGGCTCCCACCGGGACCGGTGGGATGTGGTCTATTACCCCCCGGCCGGAGGCTGGGGACCCGAGCAGGGGTCCAGCTTGGGCTGCGTCCCGCGGCCCACAAGCGGCGGACGCCGCTCCTGGTGCTCATTCTACCGGGCCTCCCTCTATCGGGGCGCAGCTCACTCCAGGGCCTTCCAGCCTTGGATGGTGGTGTGGTCCCCTCCCTTGGCAGGTGCCTACGCCGGCCCTGCCAGGCCTGGGTGTGGGGTCATGGCCATATTCGGGCCCCGGGGTGCAAGGACCTGTACCCACGCCCGTAACGGGCGGGCCGGCTGGCCCGTGGCCCCACACCAGTGTGGAGGCCTTACTGGCCCGCGTGGCGGCACTCGAGGCTTCCCTTGCTCGGGCCAGCCACGCTGGGGCTCCTTTTGGGGTGCACTTTGATGCGTCATCTGCTGGGCAGCGGCAGGCGACGGGACGGGTCGAGCAGCTTGAGGCACGTGGCGCGACTTCGGCCACTGCCTCGCAGCTCCCCAACCAACAGGCCAGCGCGGGTCAGGCCCCGGCGGCGAGCTCTATGGCGGTCGTGAGCTCCGACGCCCCCAGTGGGCCGGAACCCCCGGTGGGGGCGGCCCGCGGGGGTGCAGCATGTGAGTATGCGGTACAAACTAGTGCACCTACACATGTGGCTACGTTGGGGGGGCTTTCCAATGGCCTTGGCCTCGCATGGGTGGTGCGGCGGTACAGCCGCTGATGCACCACCAGGCGACGTCAACCACCACCCAGGGCCCCAGGGTGGGGAGCGTTTCCTACCCTGTGGGGAATGTTTTGGGGGTGGCTGGGCTAGTCCAAGCCCCTTTCCAGATGCCCGCAGTTTCTGCTGTGCCTGTCTCGGCCTTGCCGACAGCGGGCTATTCCTTGCCACTGGGTGACCACTTGGCACAGGCCACCAGAGAGAAAATATGGCGAGGGGAGTATGTTGATATCTTCTCACTCCTAAACAGGGAGCCCACCAAGGAAGAGAGGGAGGGGCAGGATGAGAAGGATAAGGAACAGGCACGTCGTCGCAAGCCACCACGAACGTGGGCCTACTGGCTGCCGGCTTACCTCATCTACATGGCGGTGTACCTGAGGGCCCGGCCGGATCTGGCAATTCCGATGGTCCAGTATTTGGACAATATCTATCGGGCGATGGTTGATTTCCCGGGCCCATCGTGGTTGGCTTATGACGAGGAATTCCGTATGCGAATTCCCCTGCACCCTGAGATGAGGTGGGATGAGCCATGCCAGAGGCTTTGGCTTCTGTACATGACGCCCACGCGCCCCGCGCCAGGGGAAAGATACCATTGTGGACATGCGGTCCAGCGAGTGGCTCCAGCACAGGTTCCCCGCCAAGTGGCGGGGCAGGGGGTTCCAGCCCGCCTGCTGTGCTGGACTTTCTCGTCTAACGGTTCATGCAATAAGAAGAATTGCAAGTACAGACATGAGTGTCCCACCTGTGCGGGCCCCCATGCAGCCTCTGCCTGTCCCAGGCCTGGAGGGACGCGGGGCAGAGGGAGGGGCGGACAGTGGGCTGGCAAGACTGCCGCAGATGGAGCTGGTTCACCGAAAGGCTCCCTCCCCAATTAATGTGGACATGTTGGAGCATTGGCTCGCATTGTACCCGAAGGGGGAGGATGCAGATTATCTCCTTCAGGGCTTTAGACAGGGGTTCCGTATTCCTTTCATGGGTGATAGGTCCCCTCAGGATGCCCCCAACCTTTTGTCCCTTAGGGGGAGGGAGGAGGTGGCTGCCGCCAACATCAATAAGGAGGTCAATGCGGGCAGGGTCGCTGGCCCTTTCCCTGCACCCCCGTTCACTAACCTCAAGGTATCGCCCCTGGGCTTGGTTCCCAAGAAGTCACCAGGCGAGTTTCGCCTTATCCATCACTTGTCCTACCCAGCCGGCCGATCAGTCAACGATGCTATCCCTGACGACCTTTGCTCAGTCAGGTATACATCTTTTGACCACGCGCTGCGCATGGTGCGCTCATGTGGCCCGGGTGCGCTGCTGGCTAAGTGCGACATTAAGTCGGCTTTTCGCCTCTTGCCAGTGCACCCGGGCGACTTTGAATTGCTGGGTTTCAAATTTCGGGGCGAATATTATTTTGATAAGGCCATGCCTTTTGGCTGTTCCATATCATGCTCGGCTTTCGAGCGTTTCAGTACCTTCCTAGAGTGGGCTTTCGTCCGCAGGTCAGGGTCCCGGTCTGTAGCCCATTACCTGGATGACTTTTTATTCGAGGGTGAACGGGGCTGGGACACGTGCACACGTCTCCTCAACACATTTCAGACGCTAATGGAGGAACTCGGTGTCCCTTTAGCGCCCGAAAAGACCGAGGGCCCATCTACACAGCTAGTCTTCCTGGGGGTGGAGATTGACATGATAGCGCAGGCATCTAGGTTACCGCGGGATAAGGTGTCAAGGATAGTGGCCCTTATCTCGGACTTGTTGGCCAAGCGCAAGGCATCACTGAGGGAACTGCAGGTGCTGCATGGTCACCTTAATTTCGCCTGCAGAGTGGTCGCACCGGGCAGGGCTTTTGCCCGGCGCTTGTGCGACGCTATGGCAGGATTATCCAGGCCTCACCATAGGGTTAGGCTTACCCGGGGTATCAGGGCAGACATGCTTGTCTGGTTACAGTTCCTGAGGGAGTTCAATGGGGTCTCATTTTGGAGGCATGACCTCCTGGCTTCCCCTCAATTTCAGATTCAGTCTGATGCCTCGGGATCCCTCGGTTATGGGATGTACTTCAATGGGAAGTGGGCCTATGGTGGGTGGCCACCGGCCTGGGCAGGCACGGGTCGCCTGCGTGATCTCACATATCTGGAATTTTTCCCTATCCTGGGTGCTTTGATGCTATGGGGCCAGGAGTGGTCCAACTCGGTCGTGCATTTCTGGTGTGACAATGCGGCTGTGGTCCACATTGTAAATGCACAGACTTCCAAATCGCCCAGGGTTATGGATCTAGTGCGCCAATTTGTGTTGCGCGGCCTGCGCCTCAACGTGCTGTTCAGGGCCAGGCATGTCCCAGGGGTTAATAATGATATTGCTGACGCTTTGTCCCGCCTACAGATCTCCCGGTTCCGTGCCTTGGCCCCGGATGCGGAGGAATTTCCCTCGCCACTCCCGGAGGAGATATGGACCATTGGCAAGGAGAGGTGAACCGGGCGATTGGCCTGTCGCTAGCGCCACGCACCCGTAAGGCGTATCACCACGCAATTAATTCTTTCAGGGCATTCTGTACTCAATTTCAATTGCCAGGAACCTGGCCGATCCCGGTAACCCATGTTCTGCGGTTCATGGTTTACCTGCATTCTCAGGGCCTTGCACCTCGCACCATAGCATCTAAGCTTTCAGCGTTGGCTTTTATGGCCAAGGTGGGGGGTCATGTGGACAGCACCTCTGACTTCCGTGTGAGACATGTTTTGGAGGGGTGGGTGCGCGAGCGCGGGCGTTGCCTGGACGACCGCCACCCAATTTCCCCAGGGGTCCTTACCCAGTTGGCCCGGGGCTGGCCTTGCCTCTGTTTTGATGCATATGAGGCAGCCCTGTTCCATGCAGCCACATCGGTGGCATTTTTTGGAGCGCTCCGCATCAGCGAGCTTGTGATGCTGTCTAAGGCGGATGCAAGTCGTAGGGCACTGGAACTCGAGGATGTCTGTGTTGCCAAAGACTGGGCTCAGTTGAGGATACGTTCCTCTAAGACCGATCAGCATGGCGTCGGCAGTGGTGTGCGACTGCTACGGTGTTCTTTGGCAGACATCTGTCCGGTTGGTGCCCTACAGGAATTCCTGGCACTGCGTGGCACGCACCATGGCCCGTTTTTCTGTCACCAAGATGGGTCTCCCCTTACTAAATTTCAATTTTGGAAGGTGACGGGCAAAGCGCTGGTCAGTGTGGGCCTCTCAGGCGCCCGCTATGGCACTCATTCATTCCGTATAGGGGCGGCCTCGACCGCAGCGGCTTTTGGGTACTCAGGGGATGACATACGTAGCATGGGACGGTGGGGTTCGCAATGTTTTCAATTTTATGTGCGCCCACTCCCGCCGTGAGTACCAACCCAGTCACCTTACCTACTTTCCCTCATTTTTCCTTACAGACCCGGGGTGTCGTATTACACCGGTGACAGTGTGGCTGGTGGGCCATAGCTACGTGCACAGGGCAGCGCGTTATGCTGCGGCGACAGAGTGGGGACCCCGACTGAGACTGGGTGCATACGCAAGTCTCACATGGCATGGTAAGCCCGGGATGTTATGGCGGGAGCTGCTGCCTTTCCTTTTTTCAGGCCAGAATGCTGACCCGCCTGACATTCTGATCATACACCTGGGGGGCAATGATTTGGGCCAGGTCACCGGCTTGTCGCTGAAGCATGCGATTTGCGAGGACCTCGCCTACCTGCATTACGTCTGGCCCGCCACAACCCTTGTTTGGTCGGACATGGTCCCGCGCCATTCCTACAGAGGGGGTGTTGACCTCCTGGCCCTTGACCGCGCTAGACGCATGGTGAATAGGGCAGTGGCGTGTTTCCTTGTCGACAGGGCTTGGGGGAGGGTCAGTCGTCACCCCACTATTAGCCTCCAAAGTTATGACTTGTATGCAGGGGATGGGGTCCATCTGTCGCGAGGAGGTATGGACCTCCTGTTGGGTGATTGGCGAGCAGGCCTGTTGACCGAGCTGACGGTCTGGGGGGGGCGTCGAGCCTTCTTTGAAGCCCCTCCGTGTGGCGGGTAGCACTGGTAAGGTAAACATTATGACCCACAGGTATCCGGCAAGTTCGCAATTGACTGGACAACACTAGACAGGCATAAGTTGGTTAAACGTTGTCCGGTCAACGACGAACTAGGCGACGGGGTGATGGCTATAGCTAGACAGCATGCATCACCCCGTGATTTTACGGATACGCGTCAGAGGGTGGGGTCATTAGTTAGATATTGACTACAGTCAACAATTTGTTTGTGGTCAACAAACAAATTGATACAAATGGATACATTGTAGCAATTGCCGTTGGCAATTTTGGGTGGTACCTTACCAGTGTTACTTCGGCCTGCTTGCCTTAAGAATTATGATTGGTCAATTACCAATAGAAATTTATAATTCGGACTAGGGCATGAATCAATAAATGTGGCCCAATGCCGTTATCCACTTTCATTGGTGTCTGAGTCCTTTATTGGGGGGTGCGCCTGCAAAGATGGGAGCTCATTCCGTCCTGCAGTTTTCAGGTATCAAACTGCTTATCTGCTGCCTTCCAGTCAGCATCGTAGTCACTTGCAGAGTGATAGGTGGTGGTAAATAACCTGACTCACTAAAAGGGCCAACGGCCATGGGCAGATGAGCCCCTTTAGTTTGGGTGATGGCCTCTCAGTGGAGGAAATGCCACTGGAAACCATTATATTGGGCCACCGGCAAAATAAGCAGAGGAGGAACTCTGATTCCCAATGGTCATGGAGGTGGAAGAGGCCATGCCAGATGGACTGGCTGTGAAGGCGCACCTTGAAAATATCCTCAAGGCTGTGGCAGTCCATTGAAGTCCCGGTGTTAAATGCTGCATGTCTCATTTCATATGTGCCGCAGGAGATGGCTCTATGATCATAGTGTGTGGGTCACTTCATGGTAAGCTGAGATCCACCTTAAACAAATTCACACCAATGGCATTTTTCCAGCTTCAGGAAAAAAATGCATTCTTGGATACAAGTTGCAGCCGACGACAGCCACATAGTGGTTAGTATATTCTCTGGGTGGCTCACAAAGTAATTAGTATTTTGCCCCCAACATGCTGAGTACTCATTTTACTGGCCTTGGAAGGTGGATCTTGCTCCTTCTATTTGTATTTTAATCTCTACCTCGGGAAGCCAATTTTCATTTAACATACTCCCCAAATAGATAATTTTATCCACTCTTTCGATTTCTTATGTTCCTGCCATTAGCATGCTGTGAGTTGGTGTTCAGTTTATAACCAGATATTCAGTCTTCTTAATGTTGAAATCCAAACCATATTCTGCACTTGAAGCTCTCTCGATCCAGCATCAACTGAAGATCTGCAAGGTTTGTGGCCAACAACACTGTCATCAGCATATCGGATGTTATTCAGGTATTCCCCATTAATTTTAATGCCAATGTTTAAATATGATAATGCTTCTGAAAAAAATACTCTCCGAATATATCTTAAACAGTGTTGGGGACAACACATAGTCTTGCTGCACACCTCTGTGAATTTGAACCTGGTCTGTCAGCTGCTCTTCCACTCTGACTTGAGCTGTTTGATTCAAATAAAGGTTGGTGATAATTCTGATATCTTTATCATCAACACCTATTTTTTTCAGTGCTGTGGTTATCTTCTCATGCTGCCATCTGTCAAAGGCTTTTGCATCTATACCTATAAAAAGAGCCCTTAACTGTTGGGTTCATTCAAAGGCTCCCGCACCAGGCCCAACCATCCCCAACCTAGCCCTCCGCACTCACTATAACCCCTGCCTTCCCAGCACCACGGGGTTTTGGTCATCGCCAGTGGGGCAGCAGCCCCACGAATGTGACCAACAAAAAAGAATTATGATTCCCAGAGTCCTCTGCACTGCACAACCCCTCAGCAAATCAGGCTGAGGGACACGAGCGCAGAAGAGGCTGGGAAAGCACGGTGTGCCGACTTTTAAAAAAACTGCTGGGAGGGAAAGACTTTTAAAGACCCAGCCGGAGCCAGGAGGTAAGCGCAGTTGGCAGGGGTTAGGGAATGGGGGGGCAGGCACAGCCCCGGTAACCATGCCAACCACCACCACCCGGCCCCACCAACTAGCCCCCCTTCCTAACCCCCACCAACCGTGCTTACCTCCTGGCTCCGGCTGGGTCTTTTAAAAGTCTTTCCCTCCTGGTGTGGGCTTCTACGTCTCAGCCTCGCTTCTCTCTGGGTTGGCTAGGGATGACAGTTCCATTCCCAGCCAACCCAGAGAGAAGCAACGCCTCTCCGTTGCGTGGATTCCTTCTCTCTGGGAGGCAAAGGTAATTTTGCCTCCCGAAGAGAAGGAATCGCTTCTCTCTGGATTGGCTGGGAATGAAACTTTCATTCCCAGCCAACCCACAAACTCTCTCTCTCTCTCTCACACACACACACACACACACACACACACACACACACACACACACACACAGAGGAAACACTACCCACACACACACTGCAGAACAACCTCCTAACAACAAACCTTCCCTCCAAACATACCTGCATGCATCGCAGCTTCAGCAAATAGCCTGCCTCCGCCCTATTCACCTGTCTCCTCTGTCTGACTGTCTCCTCCCCTGTTCTGCACTCTATCTAACTCACTAGCGCCCTCTGGTGGTCTACTCTATCTGTCAGTCTCTCTTCCTCTCTCACTCTCTCTTTCTCTCTCTCTCTCTCTCTCACACACACACTGCTTCTCTCTCTCTCTCTCTCTCTCTCTCTCTCTCTCTCTCTCTCTCTCTCTCTCTCTCTCTCTCACACACACACACACACACACACACACACCACACTCCTGCCTTGCAAGGAATTTTTAATGTGTGTGTTGGTGGTTGGAGAGGTATTGTATGGGTGGTGGTGGTTGTGCACAGCCAAAACCACCCAAAACCACCCATAACCACCAACGCACACATTAAAAATGCCCGGCTGGCCGGGCACAAATATGCTAGTAATCTATAAAACATGCATGCATGTTACATTTCATGTCTCTACATCTTTGCGAAGACGCTCTCCCGGCCACACCATTGGCTGGTGTTCCTGGGCCCCGTCCTCACCCCTCACCCCGGGACTTAAAAGGCGAGTGGGTGCCGGACGAGCTGCTGCTGCTGCACTCCTGTCCCCAGTGGAGGCAAAGACGCCCTCCTGGCCACACCATCGGCCAGCGTGCCTAGGCCCCACCCTCCCCCTCGCCCTGGGACTTAAAAGGCGAGGGGGTGCTGGACGAGCTGCCGCCACCGCACTCCTGGCCCCAGTGGGGGCAAAGACACCCTCCCGGCCACACCATCGGCCAGCGTGCCTGGGCCCCACACTCCCCCCTTGCCCTGGGACTTAAAAGGCGAGGGTCTCTTTCTCTGTTGGGACTGTCGTTGAGTTTCTATATATGTTTCTGAACTTGATTATTGTGTTACTTAATTTATTTTGATTGTACTGAAATTTTTATATTGTATTCTCTGTTTGACTGATATGTATTATTGTATGACTTAATATGTAGTTTGCCGCCTTGAGTCAGCTTCGGCTTGAGAAAGGCGGGATATAAATTAAATTGGAATTGGAATTTGTATGTATTGTAAACAGTGGCTCTCTAGTACTCATAGAATTATGGAAGCCAAATTGTGTTTCACCTGTGCTTTCTTCACACTTCTTATAAATTCTACTATGGATGATTTTCAAGAAGACCTTAAGAGCATGACTTATGAGGCTAATCGTTCTGTACTCCTCACAGAAATTTGTGTTTGGTTTCTTTGGCAATGTAACAAAGGTTGATAGCAACCAATCACTCAAAAGAATCTCTTTGTCATAAATGGTGTTAAAGGGGACCATCAGGTAAAAAGGACCAGCAGCACCCACTTGAGCATATTGGTCTTGCATTTATGGACTCCATCCCTCAGCCTGTTCAGGGTCCTCCAAGTGATGTAAAGGAGGTTGGGTTCCTCAGCCATAATCTCCTTTAAGGCTGTTCTTTGCCCAGTGAGCTCCTTCTTCCATCTTCTAATTTGGTTTAACTCTTCCTAAGAATGTTTGTTCTTCCCACAAAGCTCTCCCTGGGGTACACAGAAAGAGCCTCTATGAAGATTGCAAATGCAATCTGGTAATTGAAGTCCAAGTACTGCTGGAATGCCAAGGTTAGCCACCAGGAGCATAGAGCCTGGTACAGTGCGGAGAACAAATGCTCCAAATGAAAGAGACCTTGGCTTTTTAAAAATGTTTCTCTCTATGACCTAAGTGTATTTTAAAATAAGTCAAAATGTAAAATGCCATTGCTCCCACTTGTCAGATTGCTAGTATTGGCCGCTGCATGCACAAAGTGTCAAAGCAACTTTGGCACTTGGAAATACAGTGGAAGCTTGGTTAACAAACGGCTCGGTTAACATAAAAATTGTATAACAAAAGGAAATCCATAGAAAATAGTGGCTTGATTTATGGAATTTCTTTTAACAGATTAATTGGTTTTCAATTCATTCCTATGGGAAATTCAGTTAAAGTGATTTTCACTGTAAGAAACGTCCTGAAGAATGTGTTAATTACGTTAACTGAGGTTCCACTGTATATGAAGAAGGGTAGCAGTGGCTTAGTGGTTAATACACTGAGCTTGACGAACGGAAGGTTTGCAGAGCAGCAGTTCAAGACCTGAGTGCTACACAATGGAGTGAGCTCCTGCCAACCTAGCAGTTCAAAAGCAAGAAATTGCAAGTAGATAAATAGGTGCTGCTTTGGCAGGAAAGGTAACAGCATTCCATGCTCTCTGGCATCTAGTCATGCCTGCCACCTGACCACAGAAATGTCTGGAGACACAGACAGCACTGGCTCTTTGGCTATAAATGAAAATGAGTACCACCCCCTAGACAACTGGCTTTTTACCTTTACCTAGTATATGAAGTGTCAAGGTGAAGCTCCTAGGAGCCTAGGATGATGTCTTCTACTGGGTCACACTCTTCATTCACCTTGCTCAATATTGCCAACGCTGACTGATAGAAGCTGCATAGGACTTCAGAGAGGTGTTCTTTCTAGCCCTATCTAAAGATGCCTGGAGTAGCACCTGGTGCTCCTCTGGCCTCCTGTCCTTCTTAAGCCCTGAGCTCCCTGTTCCTGCCTTTAAAGTGTATGCGTTCAGTGTGTGCTCTATACATGATTTAGGCATTGTCCTCCCTCAGGATAAATTGCTACGGGCATATGCTTCCAATCTGACAGTTTTTCAAGACTGACTAAACACGCAACAGAACTATGCACAGATTGAGGGAAGGAACTGTTGGCAATTGTTTGGGTTTTTGAGCAGCTTCATGAGCATGTTTATGGGCAGAAACTGGTTAAAGCAGAAACAGACTATGGACCCTTGGAAGCCATTGATGAGAAACTGTCTGTGCTCAAAGCTTGGGAAATGTTTGCAAAATGGCAAATGTTCTTGCTGTCGTCTGAAAGTGACCTTTAATGGGTATCATCACTACAGAACAAAACTGAATTCAATATGCTGAGAAATTTGGTTTGCTTCTAGATCTTAGAATCAGAGCATTTGGGGGAGGGGAATTCCCCAGGCTAATTCCTGTAGTTCATATTTGCTCTTCAAAAAAAAAAAAAAAGCATTATGTTCTCCTATACTGCAATTTCCAGTACTACTCATAACTTAATTTCATCTACTACAATGAAACTTACTCCCGTTACTGGATGCAGAATGCATTCTTAAACAAAACAAAAAACAATAATGCCTATAGTGCAATACATGCTGTTGAATTTAGATTTTATAAATTTTATAGAATTATTTGTTGTTGTTCAGCCGCACAGTCGATTCCAACCCTTTGTGACCCTATAGACCATTGCCCTCCAGGCACCTCTGTTCTCCACCATCCTCCTCAACCTGCCCAGTTCTGTGCGCATTGCATCCACAATACCATCCAGCCATCTCATTTTCTGCTGCCCCTTCTTCTTTTGCCCTCCACCTTTCCAAACATCAAGGCTTTCTCAAGTGAATCCTCTCCCCATTTGATGTCCAAAGTACTTTAGCTTCATCTTTACTATTTGACCTTCTAAGGAGCAGTCAGGGTTGATTTCTTCTAAGATCGACCTATTTGTTCTCCTCGCTGTCCAGGATACTCTCAAAACTCTCCTCCAACACCACATTTCAAAGGCATCTATTCTTCTCCCCTCAGCTTTCCTAATGGTCCAGCTCTCACAACATAATTGCCTGGAGAGTGAATGATTTCTCTTTTGATAATAAATTGTACTGAAGAACTGGCTATTCCATATTGGTTATTCATATGGACTGGGATCCAGAGAGATAGGAAATGAATTGGTCATCTTTGCTGAGTTCCCTGCAGCATTTTACAATTCCTCTCATTTTGCTCTGAAAAGATTTCAGGACATTCTTGAAAAATATCTCTCTGTCACCTTTCTTCAATGTATGGGGAGTGCTGCTAGATGATCATTCACTGGACTTTGGTAGCTCTGACGGCAGTGAATCTGCTCCAGATTTGACGCTGAATTTTAAAGGTGCTATCTGGTGTGCTGAAGCTATTTGGGGGCTAGTGTTAAGTAGGTAGTTGTCTCTAAGGTTACCTCTAAAGTTCAGGTTAAATCCCAAAATTGACTCACTGCCTCTAAGGTTGCCTCTAAGGTTCAGATTAAATCCCAAAATTGACTCACTGCCCCCTTTATATTGCTGCCATCAATCACCACTCTGCTAATCTAGATCCAACTCATTGGTTAAATCCTGTTATGCAAATTCTGTAGTGTAATTTTTGGAAGTGAATTATTGTAAATCAAGAAATTTCTGTAAACAGTAGCTGTTGAATTCTGAGTCACACATCTTGGCATGAAACAGATAATGTCTACAGAGATTTCTTAATTTACAATTTGTCTGTAAAAGTAACACCATACAAGTATCAGTGCCCCATTAGAAAAGTAGAATGCAGTCTGGACATGGGGATCATAAGCAAACAGCATTTTCCTTCTGCTTCTGGCTTCAAGTTGCTTTTCAAAAGGCCCTCTACACCAGTCCCAAGCTCTGATTCAACTTTTCCAGAAATTTAACTTGATACTATAATATATCAAGCTTGATTCCTTAACTTTGCAGTCTCCACCTTGGTACTTAAGTTCAATTTTGGATACTATGGCTTTAATGTTGTCCAGGATAATTTCTGTTTCTCTTCTCAACACGTGTTCTGTAATGTCACACATGCTGGCTGATGAAGAAATATTAGTAATCCTGGAAGCTTTTGTTGTTGTTGTGATATCTGAGTGAACCAGTAAAGATATTGCAAGCGCGGCGCCAAAATGGCCGCCGCGCCCTTTGCGGGCCCCCCCCCACAGGACAGAGAATCCGGGTAGTTAGGGGCGTGGCCAGCTCCCTTATAAAAGGGGTGGCCACGAGGCAGCCGCGCTGCCATTTTGCCTCAGCGACGGAGCGGAGAAGTTTTTCCCCTGCGCCTCCGTCGCTCGTTGGTATTGCCGGGAAGCCTTTTGGGTCGATTTTGCTTAGCTAGCTTCCCTTTTTTGCTCGAGATGCCTTCCAAAAAGAAGGCTGCTGCGAATTCAGCTCGGGCTGTTAGGAGGCGCAACCCAGGTCGGAGGACCGTGGTGCCGCCTCCTCAACAGCCACCTTTGCCATCCCCGGCCGGGGCTAGTGGCTTGGGGTCTATCGCACCTTGGCCCGTTCAGAGTGCGGGCGCGGAGGGCGCTCCGGCCCGCGGCCCGCGAGCGGTGGACACCGCTCCTCCTTCCGCCCAACCCGTTGGGCCGACCACTTCTGGGCCGCAGCCTCTCCCGGGGCCCTCTAGCCTTGGGGGGTGGTCCGGTGCCCCGCCTTGGCAGGTTTCCTCACCAGCCCTACCGGGCTTCGGCCCTGGCCAATGGCCATATCTGGGCCATGGGGTGCAGGGAACTGTCCCCATGCAAGGGTCAGGTGGGCCGGCCGGCTCTTTACCCATGGTTACTGTAGACACCTTACTGGCCCGTATTGCGGCCTTAGAGGAGTCTTTGGCCCGGGCCAGTCAGGCAGGTGCCCCTTTCTGGGTACCTTTGGAGGCGCTATCGGCAGCAGGACAACGGCCGGCGGGGAGGGTTGAGCTGCTGCAGGCGGGTGGCGCGGCTCCGGCCACTGCCTCGCAGCTCCCCAGCCAGCAACCTGGCGCGGGTCAAGTCCCGGTGATGAGCTCTACATCGGTCGTGAGCTCCGACGCCCCCAGTGGGCCGGAACCCCCGTTGGGGGCGGCCCGCGGGGGTGCAGCATGTGAGTATATGGTGCAAACGAGTACATCCACACACATTCCCAATATAGGGGGGACCTTTCAGTGGCCTTGGCCTCGCGCGGGTGGTGCAGGGGCTACGCCGCTGGCGACCCACCCGGCGACAACTACTGCCACCATGCCCGCTGGGGTGGGCATTGGTTCTTACACTGCTGGGAACGTACTTGGGGTGGCAGGGTTAACTCAGGCCCCTTTGGGTAGGCCAGCTATCCCCTTTTCGGCTTTGCCGACGGCAGGGTATTCCCTGCCATTGGGTGATCACTTGGCTCAGGCTACCAGAGAAAAGATATGGCGAGGGGAGTACGTGGATATCTTCTCACTCCTGAACAGAGAGCCCACTAAGGAAGAAAGGGAGGGTCAGGATGAGAAGGACAAGGAGCAGGCACGCCGCAGTAAGCCGCCGCGTGCCTGGGCTAACTGGCTCCCCGCTTATTTGATATACATGGCGGTGTATTTGAGGGCGCGGCCGGATCTAGCTATTCCCATGGTCCAATATTTGGACAACATATACAGGGCGATGGTAGATTTCCCGGGCCCCTCATGGCTAGCATATGATGAGGAATTCCGTATGAGGATTCCCCTGCACCCCGAGATGAGATGGGATGAGCCGTGCCAGAGACTGTGGCTCTTGTATATGACACCCACACGTCCTGCCCCGGGGGATAGATACCATTGTGGACATGCGGTCCAGCGAGCAGCTCCAGCGCAGGTTACCCGCCAAATGGCGGGGCAGGGGGTTCCAGCCCGCCTGCTGTGCTGGACTTTCTCGTCCAATGGTTCCTGCAGTCGGAAGAACTGCAGGTATAAGCACGAGTGTCCCACATGTTCTGGTCCCCATGCAGCCTCTGCTTGTCCCAAGCCGGGAGGGGTGCGAGGCAGAGGGAGGGGTGGACAGTGGGCTGGCAAGCCTGCCACGGATGGAGCTAGTTCTCCGAAAGGCTCCCTCCCCAATTAAGGTGGACATGCTGGAGCGCTGGCTCGCATCGTACCCAAGGGGAGAGGACAGGGAGTACCTCATCCAAGGTTTTAAGCAGGGATTTCGTATCCCTTTTATGGGTGATAGATCTCCTCAGGATGCTCCCAACCTTTTATCCCTCAGAGGAAGGGAGGAGGTAGCCGAGGCCAGCATTAAAAAGGAGTTAGACGCGGGCAGGGTCGCCGGACCTTTTCCCGCACCCCCTTTTCCCAACCTTAAGGTTTCACCATTGGGTTTGGTTCCTAAAAAGTCCCTAGGTGAGTTTCGCCTTATTCATCATTTGTCCTACCCAGCCGGCCGATCGGTCAACGATGCGATACCTGATGACCTTTGTTCGGTCAGGTATACATCGTTCGACCATGCGCTGCGCATGGTGCGCTCGTGTGGCCCGGGTGCCTTGCTGGCCAAGTGCGACATTAAGTCAGCTTTTCGCCTCTTGCCGGTGCACCCGGGCGACTTTGAATTGCTGGGTTTTAAGTTTAGAGGGGAGTATTATTTTGATAAGGCCATGCCTTTTGGCTGCTCCATATCATGCTCGGCTTTCGAGCGTTTTAGTACCTTCCTAGAGTGGGCTTTCGTCCGCAGGTCAGGGTCCCGGTCTGTAGCCCATTACCTGGATGACTTTTTATTCGGGGGTGAACGGGGCTGGGACACGTGTGCACGTCTCCTCAATACATTTCAGACGCTAATGCAGGAACTGGGTGTCCCTTTAGCGCCCGAAAAGACCGAGGGCCCGTCGACCAAACTAGTATTCCTGGGGGTTGAGATTGATACAGTAGTACAGGCTTCTAGGTTACCGGGTGATAAGGTGTCCAGGATAGTGACCCTTATCTCGGAATTGCTGGCTAAGCGTAAGGCATCCCTGAGGGAACTGCAGGTGCTACATGGGCACCTCAATTTTGCCTGCAGGGTGGTCGCACCGGGCAGGGCTTTCGCCCGGCGCTTATGCGACGCCATGGCAGGGTTATCCAGGCCCCACCACAGAGTCAGGCTTACCCGGGGTATCAGGGCAGACATGTTTGTCTGGTTGCAATTCCTGAGGGAGTTTAATGGGGTCTCATTTTGGAGGTCTGACCTCATGGCATCCCCCGATTTCCAGATCCAGTCTGATGCCTCAGGATCCCTGGGTTATGGGATGTACTTCAATGGGAAGTGGGCATATGGTGGGTGGCCACCGGCATGGGCAGGCACAGGTCGCCTGCGGGATCTCACATACCTGGAATTTTTTCCCATTCTGGGGGCTTTGATGCTATGGGGCGAACAGTGGGCTAATTCGGTGGTGCATTTCTGGTGCGACAATGCTGCCGTGGTGCACATTGTCAATGCACAGACTTCTAAATCGCCCAGGGTCATGGATCTAGTGCGCCATTTTGTGCTGCGCTGCCTGCGCCTCAACGTCTTGTTCAGGGCCAGGCATGTCCCAGGGGTTAATAACGATATTGCTGACGCTTTGTCCCGCCTGCAGATCTCCCGGTTCCGCGCCTTGGCCCCGGATGCGGAGGAATTTCCCTCGCCACTCCCGGATGAGATGTGGACTATTGGCAAGGAGAGGTGAACCGGGCGATTGGCCTGTCACTAGCGCCACGCACGCGTAAGGCGTATCAACAAGCATTCAATTTGTATAGGGCTTTTGCTACTCGATTTCAATGGCCAGAGACCTGGCCCATCCCGGTGGACCATGTTCTGCGGTTCATGGTTCACCTGCATGCACAGGGCCTTGCACCTCGCACCATAGCATCCAAGCTCTAGGCGTTGGCTTTTATGGCCAGAGTAGGGGGTCATGTGGATACCACCTCTGACTTCCGTGTGAGACACGTTTTGGAGGGGTGGGTGCGCGAGCGCGGGCGTTGCCCGGACGACCGGCACCCTATTTCCCAAGGGGTTCTTACCCAGTTGGCCCGGGGCTGGCCAGGCCTCTGTTTTGATCATTATGAGGCAGCCCAATCGCATGCAGCCACAACGGTGGCATTTTTTGGAGCGCTCCGCATCAGCGAACTCGTGATGCTGTCTAAGGCGGATGCAAGTGGTAGGGCACTGGAACGCGGAGATGTATATGTTGCCAAAGACTGGGCCCAGTTGAGGATTCGCTCCTCTAAAACAGATCAGCATGGCGTAGGCAGTGGAGTAAGACTGCTACGGTGTTCTTTGGCAGACATCTGTCCGGTTGGTGCCCTACAGGAATACCTGGCACTGCGTGGCATGCACCACGGCCCGTTTTTCTGTCACCAAGATGGGTCTCCCCTTACTAAATTTCAGTTTTGGAAGGTGACTGCCAGAGCCCTCACCAGGGTGGGACTACCGGGTGCCCGTTCTGGCACACATTCGTTCCGTATTGGCGCAGCCTCTACAGCGGCTGCTTTTGGGTACTCTGGGGCTGACATACGTAGCAGGGGGAGGTGGGGCTCACAATGTTTTCAGTTTTATGTGCGCCCACTCCCGCCATGAGTACCAATCCAGTCACCTTACCTTCCTTTTTCTCAATTTTCTTACAGACCCTGGGTGTCGTATTACACCGGTGACAGTATGGCTGGTGGGCCACAGCTATGTGCTCAGGGCAGCGCGTTACGCTGCGGCGACAGAGTGGGGACCCCGACTGGGACTGGGTGACCACGCCAGTCTCTCATGGCACGGTAAGCCTGGGATGTTATGGCGGGAGCTGCGGCCTTTCCTTTTTTCTGGCCTGAGGGCTGACCCGCCTGACATTCTAATCATCCACTTGGGGGGCAATGATTTGGGCCAGGTCACCGGCTTATCGCTCAAGCATGCGATTTGCGAGGACCTCGCCTACTTGCATTATGTCTGGCCTGCCACAGCCCTGGTTTGGTCGGACATTGTTCCGCGCCACTCTTACAGAGGGGGCGTTAACCTCCTGGCCCTTGACCGAGCTAGGCGCGCGGTCAATAAGGCAGTGGCGCGGTTTCTCACCACCAGGGCTTGGGGACGGGTTAGTCATCACCCCGATATTAGTCTACAAAATTGTGACTTGTATGCAGGGGATGGGGTCCATCTGTCGCGAGGAGGTATGGACCTCCTGTTGGGTGACTGGCGAGCAGGCCTGTTGACCGAGCTGACGGTCTGGGGGGGGGCGTCAGGTCTTCTGTGAAGCCCCTCCGTGTGGCGGGTAGCACTGGTAAGGTAAACAGTATGACCCACAAGTATCCGGCAGGTTCGCAATTGACTGGACAACACTAGACAGGAATAAAGTAGTTAAACGTTGTCCGGTCAACGACGAATCAGGCGATGGGGTGATGATGATTGCTAACCAGCATGCATCACCCCTGTGATTTCACGGATACGCGTCAGAGGGTGGGGTCATGAGTTAGTTATTGACTACGGTCAACAATTTGTTTGTTGTTAACAAACAAATTGATACAATTTGATACATTGTAACCAATTGCCGTTGGCAATTTTGGGGTGGTACCTTACCAGTGTTACTTCGGCCTGCTTGCCTTAGGAATTATGATTGGTCGTTTTACCAATACAAATTTATAATTCGGACTAGGGCATTGAATCAATAAATGTGGCCCTTTGCTGTTATCCACTTTCAATGTTGTCTGTGTCCGTTATTGGGGGGGTGCGCCTGCAATACTCAACTGAATTTTTTGCTCACATACACTGTTCCTTTTTTGCCCATACAGATTTGATGTACCAGTAATCTATGGAGAACATCTCCAGTAGATGCAATATAGGCTTAATGCTGTTTGTTGGGACCATCACTTCTTTGCTGGCATTCAGAAAACAGCTTAAAGTGCTTCTGTTTAGGGAGGCATTTGAGCAAGGGTAGTAGTCACCAGACTAGTGTTAGGCTTCTTATTCAATCCCCTGCCGTGAATTAGGTTTGATATTTGTATTTTATTATGTGATTTTATTATGTGATTTTATTATGTGATTCTAATGTGCTATTGTTAGCCACCCAGAGTGGGGGTGACCCTAGATGGGTGGGACATAAATGGAGTTTTATCATCATCATCATCATTATTGATCTTTGTTTCTCCAATGAAAATTAGCACATATGGAAAGAAGTAAAGAAAGAGAAGTAAGTAGAAATGTCTCACCCCTTTGAATAAATACACATTTGGCTCAAGACTCTGGATGTGGTTCCTTACTTGTCCTGCCCTTGCAAAGGAGGATAAGGTATTTATTCTTTTCTCTCCTCTCCTTCAAGAACCAGATGAGATTTCTGCTGCTCTTGTATCATCCTTATGTCTGTAAGGACATTTTTCCTCTTCAGAAAATAGTAATTTGTACTGTTCAATTGGGCAAAACAGGAAAGAAAAGTCTTCCTACGCTTGCTTTGTGTGGAAGATATACTTTTCAGAGGGAATGCACAACACCTCTTAAATGAAGGTATCACTTCTTTTTCTACAGGAGGTAAGGAAACTCACCTTGCTGTCAAATGCCCAGCTAAAATCAATTTGTCAATCATTCTTAACATTCCCTCTTGAGAAACTTTCTGCAGCTTCCATAATTCCCTGGATTCCCTGATATCAATCATTCAGAGTCTGTATCTCATATGAACAGAAGACACAAAAGAGGGTTATGATGACCACACTCACTGGCTGTATCTAGCATGACATCCCCAAGAGTGTTCAGTTTTAACTAGATATAAAAGGCAATACAACTCTCTTTGGAGGAAGAAACAAGTCAGCAAAGGGGATTATGCAGAAGAAAAAAGAGGAGTTGGCCCTGCAGGTATGGCCTAGGCATCGGTGTAGAACAGGGTCAGAAGTGTTGAGAAGGAATTGTATGGGATGGGTCTAGAAAGCCAATGTGGTTGGTCCTAACTGTGTAATAGATTAAATCCTGTTTCTTTGTGAAGTAGATCATATTACAATAGGCCTATTAAATCAACAGGGATTAGATAAATCAACTACTCCATAATCTCCACTGATTCAAATGGTCCCATTCAAGTTGTGACTGATTGAACTAAGTGACATCATTTCAGCCACAAAGTCTCACAGTGGCAATACAAGAAGGTTCAGTGCAAAAGCAGACAAAGACAATACAGTATCTATATTTCATCATGCAGGAACACCCCACCACCATCCTACCACAGCACAGCTTGAAAGGAAAGCCATGTATGCATGGCTTTTCCATCATCTTTGACATAGGCTATGCTGGCACTGTGCCATGGCCTCAGTTCAACAAAGACAGCGTAGCTTTCAGTTCCAATCTTGCCCAGGTGGCTACAAACATTCATTGGCTATTGAAGTCTGAGATCATTTTCTTTCCAAATAAATCCACCCAGACTTGCTGCTTCCATTTGACATAGTATCCTACATATGAATGAAAAAGAGCTAGCTAGATGAATGTTTACTCCATCAAGTGTGCCACTGTTTGGGTTAGCAGCAGTATGCTAATATTCATATGAAGCAGAACGTTTTAGAAATGCGGGCAAAAAAAGAGTAGAGCCAACTGTTCTTCTCCCCTCCAAAACCCTTACCTCAATCATGGCATAAGTATTTCAAGATGTTTGCTGAAGTATTACAAACCACAGTGCAAGCTAACAATCTGTCAGTGAAACAACAGAAGCATTGGTATTTCGAAGTGATATTTGATAATCCTAAACCCATTAAGGAAATTTAACTAGAGCGATGGCATTCTCTTTTCCACAAGGAGCATTCAGCTTTCCCAAAAGCAATAAGAAAAAGCCTGCTGTAATCGTACACCACATTTTGGATGAAAAGCATGTAATGCAAGGGCTCCACTGCCCTTCTGTGTCACGGGGCAGAGTGAATCCAAGGGAAATATTTTTGCAATGACCTCACTGAAGGGGAAGAATTTTGACATTCCCAGACCTTTACATAATGCTGTTTGAAAAAGATGATGGCCATGACTGAGTGTGGTGGTACATGCTGAATAGTTGATTTGTTAGCAATGAAGGGCATCTCGAGTCAGATTTGTGTGGGCATGCAGCAATTATATCCTTGATGCAAAGAGGAAATGGGTGTGCTACTCAAAAGGGTACCTGCATAAGTGTGCAGCATTCTAAATCATATGGCAGTCCTTACAACAGATAATATTCCTGTTAAGCATAAGCACCTGAATTGGCGGAACAGGAAAATTAAATAAGAGTGTAAGGCTACAAACCTGCTATCCCAGTTAAGGACTACTCTGGATTGCTTGACTGCATCAATCTTATCCTCTGCTCATGGAGAAGAATGTATGCAACTGGAAGGAGAATGTACTAGTACTAGTCCCTTCTCATGCTGCGTGGCACCTGTCTCTGCCACGAAAGCATATTGGGCAACGAGGCTCCTTGTTCTTTCTTCAGCAACTCAAGAAACCTTCTTCAAGAAGGTTTAACAGGCAGGGGTGCCAACCTGACACACAACCCTCCTCCTTTCTCATCTGGGCTTGGGACTAGCAACGGTGGAGTTGGAAGGAGAATGAGAGAAAGAAAATCAGATTTCACATCCTTCCTCTTGCTTGCTTGCTTGCTTGCTTGCTTGCTTGCTTGCTTGCTTGCTTGCTTGCTTGCTTGCTTGCTTGCTTGCTTGCTTGCTTGCTTGCTTGCTTGCTTGCTTGCTTGCTTGCTTCCATTTTGCTCAATTGAGGGAACCAAGGTGAATTACAAGTACAGTAATTAAAAAAACAGACTATAGCCACAACAAATTATGATACTTTAGTGTATGGGACCAAAGACAACCGGACAACCGAAGGGTTGGTTTAACTCAGGTTTATTGCATGAGGTTCCAGTGAAGCATGAGGTAATGGCGGTGATACATCTCAATATATACAGTAGCTCTCTACATTTGAATCTTGTAGCACGGTAGCTGATTGGCTGCTACCGGCGTGGCCTCGCCCAGGCACGCCTCTTTCTTCTGCTGCTGAATGCGGGGAAGGTTTTCCCGCGGCTGTCCGTGATTGAGCAATGTGAACCATGTGAGGCTGAACGCTCGCAGCTGCCCTCTATGGGCTGTCTGCTCGCGTTCTTTTACAGCTGGTATCGTTTGTATCTGGAGTGGTTACATTCTTGCTTTTACAGTATAATGGACATGCATGCATACATGACATCCCTCCCCCCTAGGATGGGACGAAGTCCCGCAACCATTGTGGCTTGCCGCACGTGCGCTTGGGACGCGCTTGCGTCTGACCTAGTACTGGAGAGCCTGTGATCCCTGACTCCGCGGGTGCTTGTCCTGCAACAGGAAACGGGGATTCGTTAGTGGCTCTGTGGGGCGTTCGTGCCTGCCTCGCACCCGGGGATGGGAAAGGAATGAATAGTTGGGAGGTGAACCCCTGTCTGTTGCTCTCTGACCCCGGGGACCCTCCTATTGTGAACCGCGGAACCGATGAGGTCGCCCTTGTGGTTCGGCTACCTTCTGATTCCTGCTCGGGGGACCTTGAGACTGTGGTGGGCGGACTCGCTGCTGCCTCCCGTCTTGGGGGTGTCGGTCTCCGGGGAAATGGCGCTATATCGCATTCTGACTCACAGGGGCTACTGGGACTGGAGGTACCAGGGGCTGAACTGAAACCCCTCTTTTCGCTAGGACGGGTGGGGGACCACTCCGCTAACTCCCCCTGGTACTGTAAATCAACGTCTAAGCTTCTATGGGCATCTGTGTTTCGGGGAAACTCCCGCGGGGTATGTGTGTGGTCGGGGCTCTTCCATTTTTTCGGGGACTCCCGCAAAAGATTTCTGTGGATCGATTCCCTTTCCTCCCCCCTTGGTGGGGACCCATGCTCCCCTTTTCCTCCCCCTTGGGTTAAGCGGGTGGGGGAGTACCCTAACGCTGATTCGATACTATTCTCGTCTTCGTCCTGCTCTCCGGGGACCCTGCGCCTGAGTTGGTCCACGTGCCGTCTCCACAGGAAGCCTGTACTGGTCTCTACGCGGTATGAGACGGGGCCGGTTTGTTCTACTACGGTGCCCGGCACCCAGGCTGGCCCCGCGCTGGCGTAGTTCCTGCAATGCACCGGGGCGCCTACGCTGAAACTCTTTGTGGGTACCACCCCTATGTTCCGCCCTTTGTCCTCTACTCTCGTGGGGTCTAGCTTGGAGATTCCTGTGGCCAGCTTCCTGCGCATCAACAGCTCCGCGGGGGAGTACCCTGATGCTAATGGGGTGACCCTGTATCTTAACAGGAATTGGCACAATTTCAGGTCGAGGTCTCCGGGGCCCATGCGCAGCAGGGCGTCTTTCGTGGTGCGCACGAGGCGCTCTACTTGGCCGTTGGTGGCCGGGTGAAAGGGGGCAGAGGTGACGTGCCGAATGGCGTTTCGCTCCATGAATGCCCCGAACTCGGCGGACGTGAAACAGCTAGCGTTATCGCTGACGAGGGTGTCGGGTAAACCGAACGTGGAAAAGACCCTCCTTAACTGTTTAATTGTTGTGGCCGAGGAGGTGCTCGAGACTGGAATGACCTCCAACCACTTGGAGAACGCGTCCACCACGAGGAGGAAAAGCGTTCCCCTGAACGGGCCAGCAAAGTCTACATGTATCCGGGACCAGGGCCCCCTAGCCGTGTCCCACTCCCTAGGTGGCGAGCGAGCCTCTTCTGGCCTTGAGCTTTGGCACGCTTCGCAAGTGCCGACCATGTGTTCAATGTCGGCGTCTAGCTGGGGCCACCAAAAGTAACTGCGGGCCAGCGCCTTTGAGCGGACGATCCCCGGGTGGCTGACGTGCAGCAGTTTAAGCACCCTCGGCCGGAGAGGCGTGGGGATCACTACCCGCTGTCCCCACAAAAGGCAACCCCTCTCTAGGGACAACTCTAGTTTCTTTTTGAAAAATGTGTCGAATTCCGCTGCTGGGGAAGACACGGGCCACCCTTTCTGAACCCAGGAGCAAACTGTGGCCAGCGTCTTGTCCTTGCCTGTCGCTTGGGCGATGTCGGCCGGTACTACTGGAGGGGAGTCTAGGACCTCTATCATTAAGACCTGATGGTCCCTCTCTACTCCGCCCACGTGGCAGCAATCCCGGGGAATGGGGGACCTCGACAGGGCGTCGGCATGGCTGATCTCCTTCCCGGGCCGGTATACCAACGCGTGCTGATACGCGTTGAGAAAGATGGCCCACCTGAGCATTCTCGGGGACAGGATTTGGGGTGTGGGCTTATCTGCGGTGAAGATGCCCAGCAAAGGCTTATGGTCAGTTACTATGGTGAAGGGGCGGCCGTACACAAAATCATGAAATTTCTTGGTCCCCGCAATTATTGCTAGTGCTTCCCTGTCTGTCTGGGCATAGTTTCTCTCCGCTTGGGACAAAGACCTAGAGTAGAACGCTATCGGGGCCTCCCTACCGTTCTCTAGCACGTGGCATAACACCGCCCCCACCCCCACCGGGGATGCATCGCAAATCAGGACCACTGGGCGTTTGGGATTGAAGTGGGTCAGTACGGCATCTGATGCCAGGAGTCGCTTCAGGTCATTGAAAGCCTTCTCCTGGTCGTCGCCCCACTTCCATGCCACGTCCTTTTTTAACAATTTGTGTAGCGGTTCAGCCACGGCTGCCTTCCGCGGGAGGAAGGAGTGATAGAAATTGAGCAGTCCGAGGAACGACTGCAACTCGGGCTTGGAGGTGGGGCGAGGGGCCTTCTTGATGGCGGCTACCTTGGATTGGGCTGGCCTTATTCCCTCGGGCGTGACACGGAACCCTAGGAACTCAACCTCTGTAGCGAAGAAGACGCATTTGTCTTTCCGCAACCGCAACCCCGCCTTTTCGAATATAGTCAGGACCTTTCCCAACCTTGTTGCTAACTCGGCCCGGCTCCCCCCTGTAATCAATACGTCATCAAAATAGGGCAACACCCCCTCTAACCCCTTCAGGAGGCGTTCCACAAGTGACTAGAAGATCCCGGGCGCCGAATTCACGCCGAATTGGAGGCGCGATACCTGGAACGCCCCTTTGTGGGTGACTATGGTCTGCGCAGCAGCTGCGGCAGGGGTCACTGGGAGTTGCTGGTAGGCTTGGGCCAGGTCGAGTTTAGCGAAACACCTCCCCCCGTGTAACCTGGCCAACAAGTGGCTGACTACCGGCACCGGATACGCATTAGGGCGGATCGCCTTATTGATGGTGCACTTGTAATCAGCGCATATGCGGACCTCCCCGTTGGCCTTGAGCGCCGTTACAATTGGAGTTTCCCACTCCGCAGAATCAACAGGAACAAGAATCCCCTGGCCCACCAACTTGTCCAACTCCGCCTCTATTTTGTCCTTTAGTGCGAAAGGCACTCTGCGCGGTTTAAGTCTGATTGGACGTACTTCAGGGTCCAGGTCGAAAGTCACTGGGGGGCCCTTGAATTTCCCGAGCCCCTTTTTAAAAACCTCGGGGTGCGCGTCGCACACGCTCTGTATTGGATCAGTCCCGGCGGCGTGTGCTTTCACGGCGTGAACCCCCCCAATGAACAATCCCAGGGGCTGGAACCATTGAGTCCCGAGGAGGCTGCATTTACCTCCCTTGAGGACGACTAGGGGAAGCGTTGCGGTGTGCTTTTTAAACTGAACCCGGAACTTCCCAACCCCCAACACTGGGATGCGGTTCCCTTGCACGTCCTTCAGTGTGGCCCTCAACGCCTTGAGCTTGGGCCGCATGTGGGGGGCGATTTTCATAAACTCCCCCTGGGAAATAATGGAGTATGAAGAACCCGAGTCCACCTCCATTCTAACAGGGGCCCCTTGTATTACTACCTCAACGAAGTAACGGGGGTGCTCCGTGGAAACGCTGCAAACCGGCACGTCGTCTTCGCTGTCGTCGGAGATGCGCCCTACTTCGTCCCGCGTCCTCGTGGTCCGGGTGCCGTCCTTTGGCCTCGTGGTGCGGTCCTGCCTCGTGGTGCGGTCCTGCCTCGCCGAGCGGTCTGGAGAACTCCTGGTGGCCTCGCGCCGTTTCCGGCAGACCTTGGTGATGTGCCCGCGCCGGCCGCAGTTGTGGCACTCGGCCTTGCGGAATGGGCATTTGGCGCGGGCGTGGGCGGCGCCGCAGCCGTCGCAGCGCCGGCCCTCTCTCTGGACCCTCCGGACGTCCTCGTCGTCGCCGCTCTCCGCAGACGAGTTCGAAACTCGACGGGCCGCGCGCACCGAGCTCTCTGCCTTGGCGGTCTTTGGGCGCCAGTCCTGAAGCTCGTGCACCCCGGCAGAAGTGGCCTCCGCGGCCTGTGCCGTGTCGAGGACTTGTTGCCACGAGGGAGGCGGCTCCCTTTTCATCAGCGCGCGCTGAGTCTCTGTGTCCCTCAGACCGCAGAGTAGGCAGTCCCGGAGGGTGATTTCGGGGAGCTCCCACTTGCATGGGCCGGCGGCCAACCGCAGGGCCGCGGCGAACTCATCGACCGATTCCCCGGGTGCCTGGACTCGCCTCCAGAACGCGCTCCGAGCGGGGAACATCGCTATTGCTGGCCGGAGATGGGCGCGCAGCGCCGCCAGGAGCTCTGTGGCTTTGAGGTCGCTCACCTTCCTCGGCGCAATCAGGTCCACCAAGGTCCTCTTGGTCTCGTGTCCGAGCATGCGGACGAAAATGGCCCTCTTTTTGGCCTCATCTGAGACTTCGAGCTCCACCAGCGCTGCGTTGAAGTCTATCTCAAACAGCTCCAAGTCTCCCGGCTTCTTGGTCACGTAGCCGGCGCATGTCTTGGTCCCGTGGGCAGCCATATCCCACCTTCGTCGCCAATTTAGTGTATGGGACCAAAGACAACCGGACAACCGAAGGGTTGGTTTAACTCAGGTTTATTGCATGAGGTTCCAGTGAAGCATGAGGTAATGGCGGTGATACATCTCAATATATACAGTAGCTCTCTACATTTGAATCTTGTAGCACGGTAGCTGATTGGCTGCTACCGGCGTGGCCTCGCCCAGGCACGCCTCTTTCTTCTGCTGCTGAATGCGGGGAAGGTTTTCCCGCGGCTGTCCGTGATTGAGCAATGTGAACCATGTGAGGCTGAACGCTCGCAGCTGCCCTCTATGGGCTGTCTGCTCGCGTTCTTTTACAGCTGGTATCATTTGTATCTGGAGTGGTTACATTCTTGCTTTTACAGTATAATGGACATGCATGCATACATGACAGATACTAATTTTTTTTAATGCAACAGTATTAAAACCATAAGTTAAAACACACATCACCAACCAGAGAGATCAAAAAACTGTCCAATTGGATGTTAAAACCCTGTCTTAAAAAGTTGGTCTTCACCTCACTTCAGAGGAGCAGGAGCAAGGGGACAACCTAGCTTCTCGGGGAAGAGCATTCCAGAATCTGGGAGCAACCTCAGAGAAGGCCCTCTCTTGCATTGCTACAGATGTGCCTGTGAAGAATTGGGAAGTTCATATGGGGAGATATGCTACTTCAGATAAGCCTGAACCCAAACCATATATAGTTTTATTGGTTTTGACCAGCACTTTGAACTGGGCTCAGGAAGAGACCAACAGTCTTTTAAAGTGCATGCTAGAGATGAAGTTGAGGAAATGTCTGTGTCTAGCAACCTTCCTGTTCCCCCTGATGAACCTAAAGAAGGAGTTAGAAACTGTACCATTTTGGGACCTGATCTGGAATGCAAGATGACCCCACCCATCCCTCAGGTAGTTGAGAGATTTGGAAAACTGTTTTCCAGAAATTTAACATTTCCAGACTCTGAAAATGAATAGTTTTGGAACTAGCCCTATTTTACAATTTCTAGCCATCTTGAGTCCTCACATGGGGAAAATATGTGACCTTTAAATGGAACTAAATAAATAAAAATATAATATATACAAAAGATTTATGTGCAACCAAGTCCCACAATTGGGTCCAACATTCCCCTCACCTGGTACTAACTGAGTCTGGGAATATAAAAACATGGTAATTCTGAGATTCTACTCCCCCTCCCTCAAAGTAATGCTCCTGTTCCTGCTACATTCAACTGTAGCACCATTTACTGTTACTGTTTGAACATGAGAGGAGACTTCAAGGACTTCAATTTCCATTAGTATTGACTTTCTAATCTCCCTTTTATAGATACCATGAGGTTCCAGAAAAACAAATAAGAGGGTGAAAGATCAAATCAAGTTTGAACTTTTCCAGGAGTTGAAATTGGCTAAACTGAGGCTACTGTACATTTGGCACATCATGCAAAGATAACACTCTCTGGGAAATACAAGTTTTCTAGGGAAAGTTGAAGGCAATAGGAAAAATGGGAGACCAGTTAAGAGTCGGATGGACTCGAGAAACTCTTTGAATTTGCAAGAGCTAAGCAGGGCTATTTAGAACAGAATTGTTTGGAGGTCTCCAATTCAAAGGCAAGCCAGAAGCAACTTGGTGGCACATAAAAACAATCCAGCTTTTGTGATATGGAGAAATCCTCCAAATCAACCATTCCCTAAAATACTTCTGTGGTGATGAGTGTGTAAACTTCTCCAACACCCTAGCAGAAGAAGCAGGACTTGTTGCTGTGCGGAGCCTCCTGGATCTTTCCTTGTGCACATAACATACCATGCGTCTCAAACCTATCACAAATGCAGGCAGTTCTTAGGAGTGTTGGAGTTTCCGTTGCATACTGATGCCTCCATTGTCATTGTACTTTCACAACATTCTCAAATTTCAAATATCACTTTTAAATGGTTGTGCTCTCCTTGAACTACAACTGTACTTCCACCATTTTCTTTGACTTTCCTGCCTCATGGTGATGCTAGCATTCATTCTTTAGAGTGAATGTTATACTACATATTGCTACCATAATTCAATTCAACTTTGAAAAGTAAGACATAGATAACATCTCTTAAAATGTGTATATGTTACAGTTAAAACTAGTTTTCAGGTAAAACTAGTCTTCCCTAGGTAAAACCAGATTTAACTGAACACTTCTGTTAGAACTAAAAACTGTTTTTTACTTACATTTGTACCTAATTGGAAGTTTATTTTAGTTCTATTGAAGGTGTTCGATTAAAACTGGTTTCACCTAGGGAAAACTAGTTTTAACTGTAACATATACATTTTTGCACCCTCTGAAGTTGTTGAAGTGAGTTGGAACAAATAAACACCACAAGGTGGCACTGCATGAAGGCCCCTCCTTTGCACAAAGTTAAATTTGTGATACTGTATTAAATCCTGAAGTTTTTGTTTTCTTTCTCAACTTCAATCCTGCAAAAGTATAAAAATGCTTCCTTTGAGGCTAATGGATTTTTAAGCAAGAATATTCCCTCTGCTGCTCTCACGGATTTTATGCAGAGCGAAATCACAGAACATTAAAATTGCATCCAGCTACTGGTCAGCATTCTCAGTGAAATTAAAGGCACATAGCAAAAAAAATATAACAGACCAAATGTAAAAATATGCAGAAATGGAAATGCAGCTTAATCCATGTATGTCAAGTTGTCGTTCTGCTGTTTATGAAAAGATCCCATTCTCCAACATAGAGAGAAACTCATGTATACATTCTCTCTGTACTGTAGGGCTTTTTAATATAAAGTGTAATGGCAGCTTGACAGCTAGGATTAAGTTGCATTTTAATTTACATATATTTATATACTTGATTGTTGTGTTTCTATTTATTAGGGACAGCCAGTTCACTTCCTGTTACTTTTCTGTAGTGAATCATTACAAGTATCTCCAAATTGGCCATGCTTCTACTCAGTGGTTTCTGAGGTGATTTACAAGAAAACCATAAAGATAATAAAACACTTCCATTCCAAACCAAACGAAATCAAATATGGCCAGAATGCTACTACATTGGTGATAGTGCCATTACATGAATACTAGTGGCTCATTGTCACTAAACAGTGAGTTGCTACTCATGTTCCTTATGGTACACCAAGCAGCACTATTACCACACAACCATGAAAGTTAGCAACAGCTCAAGTGTGATGGACAAAATTATACATACACCTTTGGACATTCACAGCATGATTCTGGACACTGATAAACTCAGTACGTTACAATAGAACAGGGCATATTTCTACAGTCTAAGAATAATATGGATCACTTAAAGCTTGATGGAGCAATGCCCCTACCTGAATCAAACTGATAAACACCAGCAATAAGGAAGTCATTCTAACCATCTCAGGAAGGGAGTGTGAAAACCTGGGTGCTGCCACAAACAAAAGTCATTGACTCAGGTTCTCATTAACCAGGTTTTTCCATGTGTATGTTTGTTTATTGACCAACCTCATGTTCTACTTGACTTCAAATATGGGATGCAAGGGTGAAAATTCAACTGAAAGGAAGAATATGGGTGGAAGGGCAATTGCAACACATACATACTCTCAAGATTTGCCTTTGTGTAAGAGATTGAGTACATGAAAGAAAAGCCCACTTGGAATAGTTGCCAAAAGCTTCTCAACAGAAGGAAAATGGGTGAGAGGGCTGTTCTCCCCAGTTGTGTCTAGTGATGCAATTTCTCCAGTGCATGGTCCAGAAAGGATCGATAAGGATTCAGTATGAGGTCTAAAAAAGGTTAGTTCAGCTTCCCATCCCACATCTGAGAGAGAATGATCTCAGAGATATGGCTGGAGATTCAGTAAAGATTAAAACCAGGTCTTCTCAGTTAACATGATCCAACCCTACAATTCAATGCACAATATCTGTGCCATACAGAAATGAATGAGGCACCCACTGCAAGTATCCCCTGCAAGAAGGTTGTCCCATCGTACAATTTCAAATTGTACGGTAGTGGAGTCTGGAAGGTCAGTGTCACCAGAGTTGCAAATCCACTCCAGGGTTTACTCTGAACTTTATAGGCATTGAGATGTCCCTCAAATAGGTTCAGGATCTTGGAATGCTTATTTAAAATTTTAACTACAACCTACAGTGGATACAGACAAATTTTAGTTTTGCATGACTGTTGTGTATTGAGGCAGATTTGCAAGAAGCACGGGCAGCACTCTTGCAAGAGGAAATGGCAGTTTCCCGCCATCCAAATTAGGAACCTAAAGTAGCAAGAAAACCCTGCACAGGGCGCACTTGTTAGGCTAATCCAAGCCCTGTGGTTGGATACAGTTTTGGATCCTGTTCTCCATTGGTTACACACATATATTCCCCGTTATGATTGGTTAGTTACGTTTGTCCGGCAGGTCACTACTTTGTATCAGGAAGCTACCACTGGGGAGACACTATATAAGCCCTATGGGTAAACAAGGGTGGGGCCGGACCAGACCTATACTTCCCACTCCGTACAGGTAGCCTTGCTAAGGCTAAGCCTGGGTCTCCTCCATTATGCTACGCTTCTATGGTAGCTAGTTTATTGTCAACACGGCGGCAAGAGTCCGGAGGGACTGACTCCACTGGGATTGTATAGCCATCTCTGTATCTGGAACTCCTTGTAAGCTCATCTCTAATAGACTGTTGAATAAAGACTGTTGCTGATCAGTTCATCGTTGTCTGGACTGGTGCTTATAAGGGCCAGATTCAATATTGGCTATGAAGGTGGGAAGGACCAGATTCAATAATGACCTATTGGAGTCTTTCCTAAACCAATGTCCTCTAGAAGTTTAGGACTATAATTGTCAGACTTCAAACAACCATAGCTCAGGCATTATTGTAGTTGTAGAACAAAACACATGAACTGTGAGGGCATTAGGTTGCAGAAGGTTGGTCTACTATTCAGAGTCTGAGGAAGCTGCGCTGCCCCCCTCCCCGCCCGTAACTACAACTTCCACAATGGCCAGGGATCAGTAGTATTAGCAGTAGACATACACTTATATACCACCTCATATTGTGTAGAGCACTCTTTGGGCAGTTCACAAGGTAATTAGCATTTTGTTCCCAACCAGCTGGGTAGTAATTTTATTGATCCCAGAAGAATGGAAGGGTGAGTCAACCTTGCGCTTGTTAACATCAAACTCAGATTGTGGTCAGAGTTTTGTCTTCAGCATTGCTTCTTAACCACTGCACTACAGGGACTCTACTACTATTTTAAAATTAAACATAGTATAACCCCCTTTTGCCAACCCTTTTATAGACCCCTCCTACTTCAGATTAAACTGTACTATAAATCAAGCAGAGCTGTAGCCTCCTAAACATTTCAATACACTCGTATAAATTTAGTTGAATCAAGAAATCAGTCACAGAAAATGAGTGGAAGGCATGCGTGTTTATCTAGTTATATAGAATTACAGTAAATCAATATGGATTTCTCTAAAGAGCCACAGGGGCTGAGAAATTAATCTCTCCAGATACACAAGGCTCTCATTTAAACTTTCCGTGCTTGTCTGTATTACTCTTTTATTTTGTTCCTTTCAGTGCCACAAAAGACTTTAATGAGTATCTACATATCCTTTAAGTATGAGTGATCCAGCTAGAGCCATCCCATTTCCCTTAGGAATATGAGAAACATGTTTTGTTATTGAAACACGAACTTCGCTCTTTTAATCAATGGCTTTGAGGTTTGCAACATTTTTATCGACTGTTAAGCAAGAAACAACGGGAGGGTTTTTTGGTGACTTTATCAAAGAGGGCCATTTGTCAATTGTCTTTTCGCCTGCCTGTACAGTCTTGTAAAGTGGTACCTCGCTTAAAGAGCATAATGCATTACATGGGATTGCTCTTTAAGCAAGTTTGCTCTTTAAGCGAAACACCATTGTAAGTGACCAATTGTGACTTCTGGCAGGGGGAAATTGAGAACCCCGATTTAGTTGTTAAGGAGTTTTTGGTTGGTTTTAGTTGTTAAGTGAGGCGACCATTCAGAAATTTTTTTGCACTTTAAGCGAGGTAGTCTCTAAGCGAGGCACTCTTTATGCGAGGTTTTACTGTACCTACCGGTATATTCTCTTCTCTCCCCAGATTTCATATATCATTAATAAATATTTTGCTTGGTAGATAGGAATTTGCTACATGCAGTGACCTGATCTATATCTCTGGGCCTGTATATAGAAGAGAACTTCATTATCCACTAGCTTTCACATTTCCAATATCTTTTTAAGGAACATCTTGGCTTAAAACATTTATATGTGGTTGTTGTTGCTTTTTAACATAGATTTCTTTTACAGTTACATTGCTGTCATTTACAATGTGATCTCTATACTAGCCATTTACTCATCCATTTGGATAGTAGAGATGGTTAAAAATTCTATTGCAGGCGCACCCCCCAATAAAGGACTCAGACACCAATGAAAGTGGATAACGGCATTGGGCCACATTTATTGATTCATGCCCTAGTCCGAATTATAAATTTCTATTGGTAATTGACCAATCATAATTCTTAAGGCAAGCAGGCCGAAGTAACACTGGTAAGGTACCACCCAAAATTGCCAACGGCAATTGCTACAATGTATCCATTTGTATCAATTTGTTTGTTGACCACAAACAAATTGTTGACCGTAGTCAATATCTAACTAATGACCCCACCCTCTGACGCGTATCCGTAAAATCACGGGGTGATGCATGCTGTCTAGCTATAGCCATCACCCCGTCGCCTAGTTCATCGTTGACCGGACAACGTTTAACCAACTTATGCCTGTCTAGTGTTGTCCAGTCAATTGCGAACTTGCCGGATACCTGTGGGTCATAATGTTTACCTTACCAGTGCTACCCGCCACACGGAGGGGCTTCAAAGAAGGCTCGACGCCCCCCCCAGACCGTCAGCTCGGTCAACAGGCCTGCTCGCCAATCACCCAACAGGAGGTCCATACCTCCTCGCGACAGATGGACCCCATCCCCTGCATACAAGTCATAACTTTGGAGGCTAATAGCGGGGTGACGACTGACCCTCCCCCAAGCCCTGTAGACAAGGAAACGCGCCACTGCCCTATTCACCATGCGACTAGCATGGTCACGGGCCAGGAGGTCAACACCCCCTCTGTAGGAATGGCGCGGGACCATGTCCGACCAAACAAGGGTTGTGGCGGGCCAGACGTAATGCAGGTAGGCGAGGTCCTCGCAAATCGCATGCTTCAGCGACAAGCCGGTGACCTGGCCCAAATCATTGCCCCCCAGGTGTATGATCAGAATGTCAGGCGGGTCAGCATTCTGGCCTGAAAAAAGGAAAGGCAGCAGCTCCCGCCATAACATCCCGGGCTTACCATGCCATGTGAGACTTGCGTATGCACCCAGTCCCAGTCGGGGTCCCCACTCTGTCGCCGCAGCATAACGCGCTGCCCTGTGCACGTAGCTATGGCCCACCAGCCATACTGTCACCGGTGTAATACGACACCCCGGGTCTGTAAGGAAAAATGAGGGAAAGTAGGTAAGGTGACTGGGTTGGTACTCACGGCGGGAGTGGGCGCACATAAAACTGAAAACATTGCAAACCCCACCGTCCCATGCTACGTATGTCAGCCCCTGAGTACCCAAAAGCAGCTGCAGTTGAGGCCGCCCCTATACGGAATGAATGAGTGCCATAGCGGGCGCCTGGGAGGCCCACACTGGCCAGTGCTTTGCCCGTCACCTTCCAAAATTGAAATTTAGTAAGGGGAGACCCATCTTGATGACAGAAAAACGGGCCATGGTGCGTGCCACACAGTGCAAGGAAATCCTGTAGGGCACCAACCGGACAGATGTCTGCCGAGGAACATCGTAGCAGTCTACTCCACTGCCTACGCCGTGCTGATACATTTTAGAGGAGCGTATCCCCAACTGAGCCCAATATTGTTCACTCAGACATCTTCGAGTTCCAGTGCCCTACGACTTGCATCTGCCTTATACAGCATCTCAAGCTCGCCGATGCGGAGCACTCCAAAAAAGGCGACCGTTGTAGCCGCATAAAATGGGCTGCCTCATCTTATCAAAACAGAGGCCAGGCCAGCCCCGGGCCAATTGGGTAAAAACCCCTGGGGAAATCGGGTGGCGGTCGTCCGGGCAACGCCCACGCGCGTGCACCCACCCCTCCAAAACATGTCTCACACGGAAGTCAGTGGTGCTGTCCACATGACCTCCCACTTTGGCCATAAAAGCCAACGCTGACAGCTTAGATGCTATGGTGCGAGGTGCAAAGCCCTGGGCATGCAGGTAAACCATGAACCGCAGAACATGGGTTACCGGGATCGGCCAGGTTCCTGGCATTTGAAATTGGGTACAGAATGCTCTGAAAGAATTAAATGCGTGGTGATACACCTTACGCGTGCGTGGCGCTAGTGACAGGCCAATCGCCCGGTTCACCTCTCCTTGCCGATGTTCCATATCCCGTCCGGGAGTGGCGAAGGAAATTCCTCCGCATCTGGGGCCAAGGCACGGAACCGGGAGATCTGCAGGCGGGACAAAGCATCAGCAATATCATTAGTAACCCCTGGGACATGCCTGGCCCTGAAAAGAACGTTGAGGCGCAGGCTGCGCAACGCAAACTGGCGGACTGGGTCCAGAACCCTGGGCGATTTAGAGCTCTGTGCATTGACAATGTGGACAACAGCCGCATTGTCACACCAAAGTGGACAACCGAGTTGGCCCCCTCCTCGCCCCATAGCATCAAAGCACCCAGTATAGGGAAAATTCCAGATACGTGAGACCACGCAGGCGACCCGTGCCTGCCCAGGATGGGCCCCAAACTCCCGACGTCTATCCGGTTAATTTATATGGGAGTTTGACTTCCCAACTGAATATGAGTTTATGAGCTGTTTTGGACGAGAGATAGAAAGTGTAATAGAGGAATGAATCATTGTTTCATATTGTTACAAAGGACATAGAGAAGAAGTTGAAGAGAACATATTTGAATTTGGTTACTATTGTCAAGATTACAAAAGGAACTTGAAGACTTTTTGTGCAGAGAAGTATCTGAGTTTGGTTTCTGTTTGATGAAATTACAAGTTAATATACAAGAGTTTGCAAAATAAAAATAACATTAAGAATACAAAGACCTTATAAGAAGATTCGTTTATTATTATCTTCATCATTTTTGGGCATACACAAACGGTACATTGTGTTTGTATCCTTTTCTCCGTTTGGCCATTTTTTGCTGTGCCCAGGATGGTGGCCACCCACCATAGGCCCACTTCCAATTGAAGTACATCCCATAACTCAGGGATCCCGAGGCATCGGGCTGTATCTTAAAGCGAGGGGAAGCCAGGAGCTCAGGCCTCCAAAATGACACCCCATAGAAATCCCTCAGGATCTGTAGCCAGACAAGCACGTCTGCCCTGATACCCCGGGTAAGTCTAACCCTATGGTGGGGCCTGGATAATCCTGCCATGGCGTCGCGCAAGCGCCGCGCAAATGCCCTGCCCGGTGCGACGACCCTGCCAGCGAAATAGAGGTGACCATGTAGCACCAGCAGGTCCCTCGGTGATGCCATGCGCTTGGCCAGCAAGTCCGAGATAAGGGCCACTAGCTTTGACACCTTATCCCGCTGCGACCTAGAAGCCTATGCTACCGTGTCAATCTCCACCCCCAGGAATACTAGCTGTGTAGGCGGGCCCTCGGTCTTTTCGGGCGCTAAAGGGACACCAAGTTCCTCCATTAGCGTCTGAAATGTGTTGAGGAGACGTGTGGACGTGTCCCAGCCCCGTTCAGCCCCGAATAAAATCATCCAGGGAATGGGCTACAGACCGGGACCCTGAACTGCGAACAAAAGCCCACTCTAGGAAGATGGAGGAACGCTCGAATGCCGAGCCCGAATCGGAACAGCCAAAAGGCATGGCATCATTGCAATAATATGCTCCCCGGAACGGGGGCGCAGGGACAGGGCCAACGACCCCGCCCGCATAGACCTCCTTATCATTGCTGGCAGGAGCCCCCTCCTCCCTCCCCCTAAGGGATAAAGATTGGGGGCATCCTGAGGGGACCTATCACCCATGAAAGGGATACGTAACCCCAGCCTAAAACCCTGAAGGAGATATCCGCATCCTCTCCCTTCGGGTACAATGTGAGCCAGCGCTCCAACATGTCCACATTAATTGGGGAGGGAGCCCTTTGGTGAACTAGATCCATCTGCGGCAGTCTTGCCAGCCCCCTTTCCACCCCTCCCTCTGCCCTGCATCCCTCCAGGCCCGGGACAGGCAGAGGCCGCATGGGGGCCAGCACAGGGGGGGACACTAATGTCTGTATTTGCCATTCTTCCTATTGCAGGAACCATTGGACGAGAAAGTCCAGCACAGCAGGCGGGCTGGAAACCCCCTGCCCCGCCCCCTGGCAGTGGACCTGTGCTGGGGCCGCCCGCTGGATCGCATGTCCACAATGGTATCTCTCCCCGGGCGCGGGGCGCGTGGGCGTCATGTACAAAAGCCACAGCCTCTGGCATGGCTCAACCCACCTAATGTCGGGGTGCCGGGGAATCCGCATATGGAATTAGACGTCATAAGCCAACCACGATGGGCCCGGAAAGTCAACCATCGCCCGGTAGATGTTGTCCATACTGGACCATCGGAATTACAAAATCCGGCCGGGCCCTAAGGTACACCGCCATGTATATGAGGTAGGCCGGCAACCAGTCGGCCCACTTACGTGGTGGCTTGCTACGACGTGCCTGCTCCTTATCCTTCTCATCCTGCCCCCCCTACTCCTTGGTGGGCCCTCTGTTGAGGAGTGAGAAGATATCCACGTAATCCCCCCGCCAGATCTTCTCTTTGGTGGTCTATGCCAAATGGACACCCAGCGGTAAGGAATACCCCGCCGTCAGCAAGGCCGACCCGGGCACAACAGGAACTGCTGGCATCTGAAAGGGGGCCTATACTAACCCAGCCACCCCCAAAACATTCCCCGCAGGGTAGAAAACACCCCCCACCACGGGGCCCTGAGTGGTAGTTGTCGTCGCCAGGTGGGGCATCAGCGGCTGGACCGCCGCCCCACCCGCGCGAGGCCAGGCCATTGAAAACCCCCCCAACGTGGCCACGTGTGTAGGTGCACTAGCTTGGACCGCATACTCACGTGCTGCACCCCCGTAGGCCGCCCCCACCGGGGGTTCCGGCCCACTTGGGGCGTCGGAGCTCACAACCGCCGTCGAGCTCGTCGATGGGGCCTGACCCGCACCGGTCTGTTGAATGGGGAGCTGCGAGGCAGTGGCCCAGGTCGTGCCACACGCCTCAAGCAGCTCGACCCGTCCCGTCGCCTGCCGCTGCCCCGCAGATGACGCGTCGAAACGAACCCCAAAGGGAGACCAAGAGTGGCCAGCACGGGCCAGGGATGTCTCGAGGGCCGCAACGCGGGCCAATAAGGCTTCCACGCCGACATGGGGCAAAGGACCAGCCGGCTCGCCTACTGCAGGCATGGGAACAGGTCCCTGCACCCCGGGGCCCGAATAGGGCAACAACCCCACACCCGGGCCCGTTAGGGCCGATGTAGCAACCTGCCAGGGAAGGGGACCGGACCACCCCCCAAGGCTGGAAGGCCTCAGAGCGAGCTACGCTCCTATAAAGGGAGGCCCAGCGGAATGGGCGACACCAGGAGAGGTGTCCACCGCTTGCGGGCCGAGGGCCGCAGCCCCTACTGGCCCCGTGCGTGGGAGTCCCGGTGGGTGCAAGCAAATGCGGCTGCTGGGGAGGCGCAGCCGCGGTCTTCCGACCCAGATTGCGCCTCTGAACCGCACGAGCCGCGCTCGCAGCCGCCTTCTTCTTCGCGGGCCTCCCAGCCAATCGATGGGAAGCTGAAACGAGAGAATTCAGCAGCCGAAAGGCTTCCCGGTAAAAGCCAAAAGCGACGGAGGTAAGAGGGAAAAACTTCTCCTCTCCGTCGCTTCGCAAAATGGCAGCTCGGCTGCCTCGTGGCCACCCCTTTTATAAGGGAGCTGGCCACGCCCCTAACTACCCGGATGCCTTCGTCCTGTGGGGGGGGGGCCCGCAAAGAGCGCGGCGGCCATTTTGGCACCACGCTTGCATTCTATTCATTTTTATAAGAATTTTCCTTTGCTATACATGGGAAGACCCCCCTGGGAAGAGGCGCCCTGGACATAGACAGACTTTGTGGCTGAAGAACTAGAGCGACTGGTGTGGTATGTCCTGGGAAGAACTGTTCCTAGGAGTTAAGAACAGGAAGACTATCACCATGATGATAACCAATATCCAGAATGGATACGCCACTTGAGGAAGAAGGGAGAAAATTCATTTTCCAAAACTCACAGATTTTATCAACTCAGTGGAAAGAATTCATTCTTAGTGAGGGGTGGTGGTGGCTGTCAAGGCAGGATTTGCGCCCTGGTTCAGCCTCATTCCAAGTTGGAGATTTCTATGCGTGGGGAGAATGGTAACATATTCCTGAGAAGGTTTGGTATGCAAAACATACTAGACTTGTGGTTTGGAAGAACAAAACCTAATGTGTGGTGGGCATGTTACACCGTATGGTCATTGGCTGGATTCCTTTAGGGGAATGGCAAGGAGGTGGACCATGTGTGAGGAGATTCCTTCCCAGTCCATCTGTGGGGAGGATAAAAGGCTGTGGGCTGCCAGGCTGAGCCGAAGACCTGCTGCTGCCTGAGGACTGCTCCCACAACTGTGGGGAGCCCCGCCCTTCCTTCCCAGTCCATCTGTGGGGAGGATAAAGGGCTGTGGGCTTCCAGGTTGAGCCGAAGACCTGCTGCCACTCAAGGACTGCTGCTGCTGCTGCTGCAGGGGGAGGGGGAAGCGCCTTTTCTTTTTCTTCGCACTCCTGGGTCCTGCCTCAGGCCGATACGAAAGAGCTGGACTGCTTCGCCTCCTCCCGGAGCCACTCCTTCGCCCGGGGAAGTATACCTTGTGTTGTTAAGGCTGTGGTCTGTGAGGCAAGATGCTTTGTATCACACTGTATGGGCTTATGATCTGTTGTACATTGTATCTCTGGGGATCTTATTTATTGTTACTATGTTATTGATTATATGGATTTGACTGTATTATTTTGTATTTATTTATCTTTTATTTTGCTGATTATAGTATTGTTATTGCTATTTGTTCTGATATTGTAATGCTGTATTTTGTTTTAGTGTTTATTTTACTGTTGTGAACCGCCTTGAGTTGCCCGTTGGGGAAGAAAAATAATAATAATAAAACCCAGAGGGAGGAGCCAAGATGCTCTCTTGATCAGATGCTTCTCTATGAAGGTGAACTGTGAATCGAGACAACACAACATGTAGCAGCTTAAGCCAGAAGGGGGGAGGCCTGGACCTGCCCAATTAGATAAGTTTTCTTTTGTGTGATATGCTTTCTGAACTTTTGATAAACTTTCTTCTGTAACTTACTCTGATTACAATATACAGTAAAACCCTGATTTATGTATGCCTCTACTTATGTAAAATTCAACTTAAGTGAGGTTTCCCCCCCCCCCCCGTAAATCAAGTCCCGATTTATGGGGAAAAAATCGAGTTATGTAAGGGGTTTCCTGGTGTGTTTAGATTTTAAAATGGTGGCACCACCATTTTAAAAGCTAAAATTCCACCCTGCGCCACCCACCCCACTACCAAAAGTCACAAGACATCACTTACTGTGGCAGTGGTCAAGGCAGCGGTGGCAGCAGTGACAATTTTGTGCAGTCCCCATTTGCTTCTGCCGGGAATGGGAGATGCGGGGAAAATATTTGCTCCCTTCCGCTGTTCACATGAGGTTTCTCCGGGGCACATGTTTTAGTTGTGAACGTGCCTCGGAGAAGAGCTAAAAGGTGTGTGTGTTGGGGGGGATGCCTGTCATTACCATCTCAGCCACTAGGGGCACAAAGCGCGATTTTCCATAGGGATGCATTGAAAATCAATTTCAAACCAGTTTTTTTTAACTTCAATACATCTCTTATGGAGACGCATCAATTAATGTAAAACCCCTATTTACGTAAGAAGCTACAGAACAGAATTTTTACGTAAATCAGGGTTTTACTGTACTTTTAAAATACCCAAAGATGACTGGAGTGTTTACTTGGCTATGTACTACCTTATTTACATTAAGCTAATATCCTGGGTTGCTAAACTAGAAGAGCGGCACCTCAGAAGCAGGAACTAACCACTTGTGGGCAGCCTCTCCTACCTGTAAGTAAACTTGTTTTCTGACAGTGGCATGTATCTCAGATTGGGAAACTGTGCTATTATTATATAACATTCAACACCAAGTGTTGGGCGATGGTAAATAGCCTGACTCCCTAAAGGGGCCAATGGCTATGGGCAGATAAGCCTCTTTAGGTGGGATGATGGTCTTCTTTAATGGAGGAAATGCCACTGGAAATCATCATATTGGGCCCAATGACAAAATGAGCTGAGAAGGAACCATTCAGATTCCAAATAGTCATGGAGGTGGAAGAGGCCATGCCAGATGGACTGGCTGTGAAGGTGCACCCTGATAATATCCTCAGGGCTGCAGCAGTCCATTACATACCTGTCAAGTTTTGGATTTGAAAATAAGGGAAATTTTGGGCCACGCCCACTCCCCACCAGGCCACGCCCCCTCCCCCCACAATCCAGGCACATTCAAGAGCCTAGAAGAGGAGGAGCCACCAGAGCCAGGGAGGAGGTAAATACTGTAATTTTAAAACCGTTTCCCCATTCGCTCCCACATAATTTCATAATATGGTGATTTTTTAAAATAAATTTTATTAATTACTTTACAATACATACATCCAACAAAATAACATTACATACAATACATACAACATAACACCCCCACCACCCAACCCTGTATAAACTAAAAAAATAACTACCCTTGTCGCTCAATTATTATTTATAAGTTTATAAATCCACCCAAAATTCATATTCTTCTTGTACAGATTTTATTCCGTCTTTACTTGACATACCATATACTATCCAAGGTCTCCAAATTTTCCAGAAAAGGTTACTTTTAACCTCTCCTCTTACTACTATCATTTCTGATGTTAGTTTATCATTTAACGCCAACCGCCATATTTGTTTAAACCATCTTTCTCTGCATTTATTTATTTTATTCTTCCATTCCAAAGCAATTATCTGCCTTGTTGCAGCAAGCAGAATGGATAGCAACTCCTTTTCATTATTATCAATATTTATATCTTCTAACTGTCCCAGCAGAGCAATTTTAGGGTTCAATACTATGTTTTTATTAAAGATGTTATTTATTTCCTGTTCTACCATCTTCCAATAGGTCTGTGTATATTCACAGTCCCACCACTTGTGAACATAGGTACCTAAATCTCTATTGCATCTCCAGCACTTATTTGATCTTGCTTTATCCATATGTTGTAAAATAACCGGGGTCAAATACCACTTCCAAATTAATTTAAAGTTATGTTCCCTTTCCCTTATTGATAACTGCTTCATTATTCTTTGATTCCACCTTCCTTTCCATGCCTGTTCACTTATCTTTATATTTAATTCTTCTTCCCATCCGTTCTTTATTAATCTTTGCGGATCTTCCTTTTTGTTTATTATTTTATATAATTTACTTACCATTCCACTCTTAACTACAATCCCCTTTCTTATGCTGTATATCAATTCTTCAAACTTTAATACCTCTCTAATTTTCTGTCCCTTTTTTCTTATTTTACTATCCCATTTTTCCAGCCGAATTTTTTGAAACCAATTTAACTCTAACTTTCGATAAATTTCTTCCCTCATTTGGGATGTAGACCCCTTTGAAATCCAGTCATTAATTTGTATTAAGTTATTCAACCTTAATTTATTTTTCATATCCTTTATCTCATTTAATGGACAATCTGCAAAATCCGTCACTTCTAATATTGGAGAATCTCCTCTAATTCTTCTTTTATTCCCTTCCAAAATTGGTACAATTCTCTTAGTGTCTTAGTTTTTAATTGTATTTTTTAACTTGCGTTTCTAAGAATAAACTGCCATTATATTTTTTTATATTCCATCTGATTTATGTCTTCTAATTCATCCTTATTCTGTACTAACAAATTTACAATTCTATTTAACTGAAATGCTTTATAATAATTTGTTATATTGGGGATACCCAGCCCACCGTCCTCCTGACTTTGGTACCATAATGATTTCATTATCCTTGGTTTCCTTCCTCCGTTACAAAACTTGTTTAACATTTTTTGCCATTCCTTTAATTGCTTATTACTTATCTTAAGAGGAAGGTTACCTATGACAAAATTTAATTTTGATAAAATTTTCATTCGCCCCAAGCTCACTCTAGCAAACCAGGACACTTTTAATTTATTGAGTTTAACTATGTTTAACTTTAAATCTTGCCTTAGTTTGTCTATGTTTAACTGATGGATCTCCTTAATATTCTCTGTTATATATATGCCCAAGTACTTCAAACTTTTCTTTATATCTATTTTATAATGTTTTTTAATCTCTTCCTTGTCCTTTTCATTATAATTACAAGCTATCGCTACATTCTTTTTCCAATTAATTCTTAGACCAGTTATTTTTTCAAACCTGTATAGATGTTCTTGGACTTTACCAATTGTGACTTTAGCATTTTTTAATACAAGTAACGTGTCATCGGCATACATACTAATCTTTTGACCATTAATACCCTGAATGTCCTTATCCCTTCTAATAACATTTGCTAATAATTCCATAGATAAGACAAATAATAACAGGGACAATGGACACCCTTGTCTTGTTCCTGCCGTAATCTCAATCTTTTTAGTGAATCCATCGTTTACTTTTATAACTGTTTACGATTTGCTGTATAATTGATTGAATACATGTAAAAATTTATCTCCAAAGCCCATTCTCTGTACTACAGTTTGTAGTGTTTGCCATTGTATTGAATCAAATGCCTTGAATAAATCAAGTGAGAGAATAAATAGTTTTGTTCTTTCCCTTTTCGCTATTTCAAGTATGTTAATTATTCTTACTATGTGCTCTCCTAACTGACGTCCTTTGAGAAATCCTACCTGATCCCACTGACTGTATTTTCCTTAAAAAGTACTTAGTCTATTAGCCATCACAGCTGTAAATAATTTGGCGTCTTGAATTAGAAGCGATATCAGCCTATAATGATCAATTGCTTCTGGATCCTTGTTTGGCTTTGGGATTAATACAATTATTGATTTATTCCAGGAATCTGGAACCTTTCCTCCATCTAATATTGAATTATATAAAATGCATAACTTTGGGTAATAATTTCTTGGAAGACCTTATAAAAGACAGTCGTATACCCGTCTTCACCCGGAGATTTCCCTAGTTTAAGCTTCATTATAGCCTCCTTTATTTCTTGTTGATTTTTTGTGGAACTGTTTTTTACATTTATATCAGTTAATTGTCTACTGTTTTAGCCTTGTGTACCTCAATTTCATTTTAAAAAAATCTGTGTTTAAGACAGGACCCGTCTTAAACACAGATTTTTTTAAAATGAAATTGAGGTACACAAGGCTAAGACAGTAGACAATTAACTGATATAAATGTAAAAAACAGTTCCACAAAAAATCACCATATTATGAAATGATGTGGGAGCGAATGGGGAAACGGGTTTAAATTACAGTATTTATCTCGTTCACTGCAGCTGAGGCTTGCCTGTGGAGGCTGGCTTGCTGTATTGTTCCCCATTGTTGGAGTATGGGGGGGGGCATGTGGGAATCTGATAGGGATGAAACATAAACCAAGTTTATGAGAGTGCAAACACTCCTGTTTGCCTTATGAGTTCCACCCGAGAGATTTCCTGCATCCCTTTACTATGTTTCAATATTTCCCTGAAATAATGTCAGTAATCAAGATCTAAGCTTCTGCTATAGAGAGACTGATCACGCAAGTTTCATGAGGCTAGCATGCTATTTTAGCTGTTCTAACCAATCAGGCACGTACTGTAGCTTGCATGATTCTCACACGGTACCCTAATGTTAGAAACAATGTATGCCGAATGTACCTATGGCTGAATACTCTCTATTGTTCACTATGCAACCCATTTTGCTCCTTTTCTACTGAATGCACTATTGTTCCTGTATTCTTATCTGATGTTGAATTTTGGCAATAAAAGATACTGGTTGGGGTTGTTCGTGAGAGCTCTCCTCAAGCAGCCGGCTGGACCGTATCTCTGCTTGGGCATTTTCATTGTATCAGGATTTCCTCCCACACCCCATGAGGGGCAGCAGTGGTGCTAAGGGGAGTGCCTAGGGGGTGCTTCCTCCCCCCCCCAGGGGAGCCCAACATTCCTCCTCCCTGGCTCTGTTATGAGGAACATACCCCATTACACCTTGGTTTAATAAAAAATAAAAATAAAAAATGAATATAATAATAATAATAATAATAATAATAATAATAATAATAATAATAATAATAATAATAATAATAATAATAATAATAATAATAATAATAATAATAATAATAATAATAATAATAATAATAATAATAATAATAATAATAATAATAATAATAATAATAATAATAATAATAATAATAATATGGGAGGTTTATTGGAAAATACGGGTGGTGGGAAAGAGGGGTAAAATATGGTAATTTCCTGGCCAAAACAGGATACTTGACAGCTATGGTCCATTACAGTCCTGATGTTAAATCCTGCATGTCTGATTTCATATTGCTGCGGGAGATGGGTCCATGATCATAGTGTGTGGATCACTTCATGGCGAGCTGGGATCCACCTTAGACAAATTCATGCCAATGGCATTTATCCTGCTACAGGAAAAAACACATTCTCAGATACAAGTTGCAGCCAACGATTATATATATTTTAGATGTGGGAGTGAAACATCTCTTTTTCTTTTCAAATACAAGGATGCTTGAGGTTTTGGAAGTTATGGAAATGCCATCCTAATCTGTGCCAAATGTTATGTCAACCTGGCTGTTTTGGAGACAGTGGGGATTATTATGGAAAAGCCCGTCAATGCCATGTTTATAAGTATCTGGTCATAGACATTTTCCTGTGTGATAAAAGTCTCTTCCATTGTTCAAACTTTGTCCTTTGTTCCCAAACCCTGTTTGGATTAAGTATTGACATGTAGTTTCATATGTGATGAACTCTGCCAATTTTCCCCTGAGGATCTAATCCTCAGTGCTATGATTCTGTCTGACTGTGGTGAGAATGTTTCAAACCAAGATAAATTAATTTCCTGTCCTCTTTGTTTCCTTTTAAGCATTCAGGAAGGGGAGGATTGCTTAGTTTGTCAGCATTGCATCAAGAAGAGAAATTGACTCACCAAGTATTTCTCTGGAGTAGCAAATCACAGAGGTCTGTGGGATCAAGAAAATCCCTCTCTTAACTAAATGCATGATATGTTGGCATCAATCCTAATTTAGAAGATGACAGCGTTGAATCCATTACCTTTGCTAATTGAAGGAGGAACTGTATGCCCATTAGCTATAGGGTTTCTCTATAGAAATTAACAGATGCAACAGCAAAAGAGAATTCATCGTTTCACTGGAGATGAGTATGGAGAAATTCCAGACCTTCTAGTGCAGTCATGGTGAACCTTGGCACACAAGGTGTTCTTGGACTTCAATTCCCAGAAGCCTCTGTTAATCCACAGGAATGGGTTTACTGCACGTACACAGTAATTGAATTGAAGTCCAAAAACACCTGGAGTGCCAAGCAGGGCTGCCACCAGAAATTTCTGGGGCCCATACTGAGCCCCCCCCCCACACACACACACACACACACACTTTTCTCTCTCCTCGCATTGGGGTGGTGGGGGCGGCGGCTGGAATACACAGTTTCCCAAAAGAAATCGATGGGCAGTTGTATCCAACTTTAGAGTTCAGTGCTCATCTCTGATTACAGCCAAGAGCCAGTGGGCTTGATCCACAAAAGCTCACATTAAAATACAGAAGTTAGTCTTTAAGGTGCCATACATTATGCCCAAAAAACAGACTTTTATATCAACACGAACATAATTAAAAGGTAAAGGTTTCCCTTGCTCGAAAGCCAAAGAGCCAGCGCTGTCTGCTTCTGCAGACGTTTCTGTGGTCATGTGGCAGGCATGACTAGACACGGAATGCTGTTACCTTCCTACCGAAGTGGTCCCTATTTATCTACTTGCAATTTCTTGCTTTCGAACTGCTACGTTGGCAGGAGCTGGGACAAAGATGGGAGCTCATTCTGTCCTGCAGTACTCGGGAATCGAACTGCTGACCTTCTGCCTCCCAGTCAATGTCTTAGCCACTTGAGCCACTGTGGTCCTTATTACCACAGTTTTGCGCCACCAGGACTCCAAAAGAAAGAAAGGAAGGAAGGATGGAAGAAAGGAAGGATGGAAGATAGAAAGAAAGGATGGAAGGATGGAAGAAAGGAAGGAAGGAAAGAAGGATGGAAGGAAGGAAGGATGGAAGAAAGAAAGGAAGGAAGGATGGATGGAAGGAAGTATGGAAGGAAGAAAGATAGAAACAAAGGATGGAAGGATGGAAGGAAGGAAGAAAGAAAGAAAGAAAAAGGAAGGAAGAGTGGGTTAGTGAAGTTTAGTGTATGGGACCAAAGACAACAGAACAACCGAAGGGTTGGTTTAACACAGGTTTATTGCATGGTGTTCCGGTGAAGCATGGGGGTAATGGTGGTGGTACATCTCATTATATACTGAGGACTATACATTTGAATCTTGCAGCACGGTAGCTCATTGGCTACTGTCGGCGTGGCCTCGCCCAGGCACGCCTTACTCTCGCAGTTGTATCTTCTTCCTGCTGAATGCGAGTATCTTCATTCTGCTGAATGCGAGTATCTTCATTCTGCTGAATGCGGAGGCATTTCCCGCGGCTGTCCGTGATTGAGCAATGTGAACCATGTGAGGCTGAACGCTCGCAGCTGCCCCAAGGGGTTGCTTGCTCGCGTTCCTTTCAGCTGAGATACATTGTAATTGTGATGGAACATTTATATCTTGATAGCTTTACAGTACATTGATATGCATACATAACACCCCTCCCCCCTAGGATGGGACGAAGTCCCGCAACCATTGTGGCTTGCCGCACGTGCGCTTGGGGCGTGCTTGCGCCTGACCTAGTACCGGAGAGCCTGTGATCCCTGACTCCGTGGGAGCTTGTCCTGCTACGGGAAACGGGGATTCGTTAGTGGCTCTGTGGGGCGTCCGTGCCTGCCTTGCGCCCGGGGATGGGAATGGAATGAATAGTTGGGAGGTGAACCCCTGCCTGTTGCTCTCGGACCCCGGGGACCCGCCTATTGTGAACCGCGGAACCGATGAGGTCGCCCTTGTGGTCCTGCTACCTTCTGATCCTTGCTCGGGGGACCTTGAGGCTGTGGTGGGCGGACTCGCTGTTGCCTCCCGTCTTGGGGGTGTCGGTCTCCGGGAAATTGGCGCTATATTGCATTCTAACTCACAGGGGCTACTGGGACTGGAAGTACCAGGGGCTGAACTGAAACCCCTCTTTTCGCTAGGACGGGTGGGGGACCACTCCGCTAACTCCCCCTGGTACTGTAAATCAACGTCTAAACTTCTATGGGCGTCTGTGTCTCGGGGAAAATTCCAAGGGGTATGTGTGTGGTCGGGGCTCTTCCTTTCCGCCGCGGACTCCCGCAAAAGATCTCTGTGGATCGATTCCCTTTCCTCCCCCCTTGGTGGGGACCCATGTTCCCCTTTTCCTCCCCCTTGGGCTAAACGGGTGGGGGAGTACCCTAACGCTGATTCGACGCTATTGTCGTCTCCGTCCTGCTCTCCGGGAACCCTGCGCCTGAGTTGGTCCACGTGTCGCCTCCACAGGAAACCTGTACTGGTCTCCACGCGGTATGAGACGGGGCCGGTTTGTGCAATTACGGTGCCCGGCACCCAGGCTGGCCCCGCATTGGCGTAGTTCCTGCAGTGCACCGGGGCGCCTACACTGAAACTCTTTGAGGGTTCCACCCCTATGTTCCACCCTTTGTCCTCTACTCTCGTGGGGTCTAGCTTGGAGATTCCCGTGGCCAGCTTCCTGCGCATCAACAGCTCTGCGGGGGAGTACCCTGACGCCAATGGGGTGACCCTGTACCTTAGCAGGAATTGGCACAATTTCAGGTCGAGGTCTCCGGGGCCCATGCGCAGCAGCGCATCTTTCGTGGTGCGCACGAGGCGCTCTACTTGGCCGTTGGTGGCCGGGTGAAAGGGGGCGGAGGTGATGTGCCGAATGGCGTTGCGCTCCATGAACGCCCCGAACTCGGCGGACGTGAAACAGCTAGCGTTATTGCTGACGAGGGTGTCGGGTAAACCGAACGTGGAAAAGACCCTCCGTAACTGTTTAATTGTTGTGGCCGAGGAGGTGCTCGAGACTGGGATGACCTCCAACCACTTGGAGAACGCGTCCACCACAAGGAGGAAAAGCGTTCCCCTGAACAGGCCAGCAAAGTCTACGTGTACCCGGGACCAGGGCCCCCTTGCTGCGTCCCACTCCCTATGTGGCGAGCGGGCCTCTTCTGGCCTGGAGCTTTGGCACGCTTCGCAAGTGCCGACCATGTGTTCGATGTTGGCGTCTAGCTGGGGCCACCAAAAGTAACTGCGGGCCAGTGCCTTAGAGCGGACGATCCCCGGGTGGCTGACGTGCAGCAGTTTAAGCACCCTCGGCCGGAGAGACGTGGGGATCACTACCCGCTGTCCCCACAAAAGGCAACCCCTCTCTAGGGACAACTCTAGTTTCTTTTTGAAAAATGTGTCGAATTCCGCTGCTGGGGAAGACACGGGCCACCCTTTCTGTACCCAGGAGCAAACTGTGGCCAGCGTTTTGTCCTTGCCGGTTGCTTTAGCGATGTCGGCCGGTACTACTGGAGGGGAGTCTAGGACCTCTATCATTAAGACCTGGTGGTCCCTCTCTACCTCGCCCACGTGGCAGCAATCCCGGGAAATGGGGGACCTCGACAGGGCATCCGCATGGCTGATCTCCTTCCCGGGCCGGTATACCAACGCGTGCTGATACGCGTTGAGAAAAATGGCCCACCTGAGCATTCTCGGGGACAGGATTTGGGGTGTGGGCTTATCTGCGGTGAAAATGCCTAGCAAGGGCTTATGGTCAGTCACTATGGTGAAGGGGCGGCCGTACACAAAATCATGAAATTTCTTAGTCCCCGCAATTATCGCTAGTGCTTCCCTGTCTGTCTGGGCATAGTTCCTCTCCGCTTGGGACAAGGACCTAGAGTAGAACGCTATCGGGGCCTCCCTCCCGTTCTCCAGTACGTGGCATAACACCGCCCCCACCCCCACCGGGGATGCATCGCATATCAGGACCACTGGGCGTTTGGGATTGAAATGGGTCAGTACCGCATCTGATGCCAGGAGTCGCTTCAGGTCATTGAAAGCCCTCTCCTGGTCGTCGCCCCACTTCCATGCCTCATCCTTTTTTAACAATTTGTGTAGCCGTTCCGCTACTGCTGCCTTCCGCGGAAGGAAGGAGTGGTAAAAGTTGAGCAGTCCAAGGAACGACTGCAACTCGGGCTTGGAGGTGGGGCGAGGGGCCTTCTTGATGGCGGCCACCTTGGATTGGGATGGCCTGATTCCCTCGGGAGTAACACGGAACCCTAGGAACTCAACCTCAGTTGCGAAGAAAACGCATTTGTCCTTCCGCAACCGCAACCCCGCTTTCTCGAATATTGTCAGGACCCTTCCCAACCTGCTTGCTAATTCGGCCCGGCTCCCCCCTGTAATCAATACGTCATCAAAGTAGGGTAACACCCCCTCTAACCCCTTCAGGAGGCGTTCCACGAGTGACTGGAAAATCCCGGGCGCCGAATTCACGCCGAATTGGAGGCCGATACCTGGAACGCCCCTTTGTGGGTGACTATGGTCTGTGCAGCAGCTGCGGCGGGGGTCACCGGGAGTTGCTGGTAGGCTTGGGCCAGGTCGAGTTTAGCGAAACACCTCCCCCCGTGTAACCTGGCCAACAAGTGGCTGACTACCGGCACCGGATAAGCATTAGGGCGGATCGCCTTATTGATGGTGCACTTGTAATCAGCGCATATGCGGACCTCCCCGTTGGCCTTGAGCGCTGTTACAATTGGAGTTTCCCACTCCGCAGAATCAACAGGATCAAGAATCCCCTGGCCCACCAATTTGTCCAACTCCGCCTCTATTTTGTCCTTTAGTGCGAAAGGCACTCTGCGCGGTTTAAGTCTGATTGGACGTACTCCAGGGTCCAGGTCGAAGGTCACTGGGGGGCCCTTGAATTTTCCGAGCCCCTTTTTGAAAACCTCGGGGTGTGCGTCGCACATGCTCTGTATTGGATCAGTCCCGGTGGCGTGTGCTCCCACGGCGTGCACCCCCCCAATGAACAACCCCAGGGGCTGGAACCATTGAGTCCCGAGGAGGCTGCGTTTCCCTCCCTTGAGGACGACTAGGGGAAGCGTTGCGGTGTGCTTTTTAAACTGGACCTGGAACTTCCCAACCCCCAACACTGGGATGCGGTTCCCTTGCACGTCCTTCAGTGTGGCCCTCAACGCTTTGAGCTTGGGCCGCACGCGGGGGGCGATTTTCATGAACTCTCCCTGGGAAATAATAGAGTATGACGAACCCGAGTCCACCTCCATTCTAACAGGGGCCCCTTGTATTACTACCTCAACGAAGTAACGGGGGTGCTCCGTGGAAACGCTGCAAACCGGAGCGTCGTCCTCGCTGTCGTCGGAGATGCGCCCTACGCCGTCCCGCGTCCTCGTGGTCCGGGTGCCGTCCTTTGGCCTCGTGGTGCGGTCCTGCCTCGCCGAGCGGTCTGGAGAACTCCTTGTGGCCTCGCGCCGTTTCCGGCAGACCTTGGCGATGTGCCCGCGCCGGCCGCAGTTGTGGCACTCGGCCTTGCGGAATGGGCATTTGGCGCGGGCGTGGGCGGCGGCGCAGCCGTCGCAGCGCCGGCCCTCTCTCTGGACCCTCCGGACGTCCTCGTCGTCGCTGCTCTCCGCAGACAAGTTCGAAGCTCGCCGGGCCGCGCGCACCGAGCTCTCTGCCTTGGCGGGTTTCGGGCGCCAGTCCTGAAGCTCTTGCACCCCGGCAGTCGTGGCCTCCGCGGCCTGCGCCGTGTCGAGGACTTGTTGCCACGTGGGAGGCGGCTCCTTTTTCATCAGCGCGCGCTGAGTCTCGGTATCCCTCAGACCGCAGAGCAGGCAGTCCCGGAGGGTGACTTCTGGGGTCTCCCACTTGCATGGGCCGGCGGCCAGCCGCAGGGCCGCGGCGAACTCGGCGACCGATTCCCCGGGCGCCTGGACTCGCCTCCAGAACGCGCTCCGAGCGGGGAACATCGCTATCGCTGGCCGGAGATGGGCGCGCAGCGCCGCCAGGAGCTCTGTGGCTTTGAGGTCGCCCACCTTCCTCGGCGCGATCAGGTCCACCAAGGTCCTCTTGGTCTCGTGTCCGAGCATGCGGACGAAAATGGCCCTCTTCTTGGCCTCGTCTGAGACTTCGAGCTCCACCAGCGCTGTGTTGAAGTCTATCTCAAACAGCTCCAAGTCTCCCGGCTTCCTGATCTCGTAGCCGGCGCATGTCTTGGTCCCGTGGGCAGCCATATCCCACCTTCGTCGCCAATTTAGTGTATGGGACCAAAGACAACAGAACAACCGAAGGGTTGGTTTAACACAGGTTTATTGCATGGTGTTCCGGTGAAGCATGGGGGTAATGGTGGTGGTACATCTCATTATATACTGAGGACTATACATTTGAATCTTGCAGCACGGTAGCTCATTGGCTACTGTCGGCGTGGCCTCGCCCAGGCACGCCTTACTCTCGCAGTTGTATCTTCTTCCTGCTGAATGCGAGTATCTTCATTCTGCTGAATGCGAGTATCTTCATTCTGCTGAATGCGGAGGCATTTCCCGCGGCTGTCCGTGATTGAGCAATGTGAACCATGTGAGGCTGAACGCTCGCAGCTGCCCCAAGGGGTTGCTTGCTCGCGTTCCTTTCAGCTGAGATACATTGTAATTGTGATGGAACATTTATATCTTGATAGCTTTACAGTACATTGATATGCATACATCACATGAAGATAGATAGATAGACAGACAGACGGACCTGCCTGGGAGGGGAGGGGGCAGGCCAAAGAACAGCAGTGGCCCGCCTGAACTGGCTGGAGGTGTGGGGGTGGGGGCCCAACCATCCACTCCAGCTCTGCTTCCCGCTTTCCGCCCCCCACCCCCCGCGGGCAGGCAGTCAGGCTTACCTGGCAGTCGTGGGGTGTGTGTTTTGTCCGGCAGGTCCATAGCTGGTGGTGGGGTGGGAAGTGGACGTCCGGTGTCGGCGCCAGCCTGAGAAGTCATGCTCCTCACCCCATGGCTTGCTGCTGCTCGGCAGCGGCTGCTGGAGGCCCCAGTGCCTTTGAAGGTGCATGCCCAGTGGCTTCCCACTACTGTGTTCAGCCCTGGGGCCCACCCTCCTCGTGGGCTGGCAAGCCTTGATTTCAGATATCCAGATTCCAGGTTGAGGCAGGGGCGAGGGGGCCCTCTGGTGGGGCATGCGCAGTGGCGCCGCGGCCGCAATGTTAAAAAAGTTAGATTTTTTTAAATAAAAAAAGTTTTTAAAAATGGGCTGCCCACCCCTGCGGGCCCCCTGCAGCTCCGGGCCTGGGATGGGAGTCCTGGCTGTACCCCCCTGATGGCTGCCATGGTGCCAAGGTTTGCCATCACGGTCCTGGTGGGTCAGTGGTAGTAGTGGAAAGTGGCACTGGTGAAAGATCTGCTACAGACAATGACAGTGACACCAGAGCCAACTCTTGTTATTACTATGCATAATAAGAAAAAGATAAACTTTGAGTTTAAATCATTTTGTGTTGCACTGTATTTACAGCATTGAATTAGGGTTGTCACCGCTCTTTTACTGGCAGGCTCCTCATTGTTAAAAGCCTAGGAGACAGGTGGACCTCAATCTTTTCCAGCCTAGAATGTGTTATATCTGTGGATTGTGGCAGCTGGTTGAGTATTTTTGCTCAGCTGGAACTTTCCCAAATTCTTAAATTTCTTTATAAGCCTGACTGAAAGATTTAATTGTTTGATTTTAATTTTAATTAACATGTCAATTTATCATTTATGGCAGTGTTCCATAGTTCTTTATATCAATCTTCCCATGTAAATTCTATGTAGATTTTCCAGTTAATAATAACCATCTCTTTTTCTTTTCTTAAAGGAAGGTATTATAAAGAAAAATGATTTTATAGCATATGGAGATATTTTATTGATTATGATTTTGTTAAAACTAAAGGGATAAAACCGGCACATGAATATTTAGGGGTTTTTTTTGGAAATGGGTGATAAGAACAAATAAGCAAGACTCTTGTTAATATTACTTGTTAAGATATTAACGTCCTGTTTGTTATGGGTGCACATATTAAAGGTTTCCCTTGCTCGAAAGCCAGTCGTATCCGACTCTAGGGTGCAGTGCTCATCTCTGTTTCTAAGCCGAAGAGCCAGCGCTGTCTGCTTCTGCAGACGTTTCCGTGGTCATGTGGCAGGCATGACTAGACACCGGAGCGCACGGAACGCTGTTACCTTCCCACCGAAGTGGTCCCTATTTATCTACTTGCAATTTCTTGCTTTCAAACTGCTAGGTTGGCAGGAGCTGGGATGAAGACGGGAGCTCATTTCCGTCCTGCAGTACTCGGGAATCGAACTGCTGACCTTCCGCTTCCCAGTCAGCGTCTTAGCGACTTGAGCCACTGCAGTTAGTAGATGTAAAAAAAAGTTTACATAATGTTAGTGTTGTATTGTTAGTGTTGTATTTTTGTTCATATGTATTTTTTTACTTCTGTTCATATTAAATCAATAAAAATATTTTAAAAATGAAAGATCTAAATGTTGAGTATTCTAGTGTAACCCCAGCATGCAGTGACTAGAGAGACAGGAAAGACTAGCCTGCTCTAAAGGAAGTTGTTTTGCATTGTTTGCCTCTAATTACAATTAGAAAGGTTCTTTTCTGACTCTATTTGGATGTGTTAGGGCTTCTGCTTGCTCTGGCCTTCTCTCTCTTGCTTTCCTGCCTTGGAACAGGAAAGATGTAAATTTGAGCTCCTCCATCTTCCAGGCCACATGGCTGGAAGAAAGACTATTTCTTTCTAAACCAAATTTATCATGACTCCTGAGCACATGTATCTTCTGACTTCATTTTGTGAGTAAATGATATTTTCTTTCTCTCAAATATCTAGTCCGTGTGTTTATTAGCTGAGCTAAAAGGGGATGCACTGGGAGAATTGCATTCAAACATAAAATTGCCTAAAACCTGCCCTGCTTTGCTTTGTAACTGCTAAAATGAACTTAACACTAAATATGTATAAAATGCAAATATAGAACAAAACCGAAGTTACCTCCTTTCTGTATTAACCAACACTGAAGAGACCTAACACTGAAGTTTATAAGGAAAACTTTTAAAAGTCACCTCCTTTGGACTACAACTCCAGAGCTGCCTTTCTTTCTTTTTTAAATAAAAAAAAACTGCCTTTCTTGAGTGGCCAATGGCCAGAGAATGAAAGAAAAATGCTAAGAGCTGTATTTCCCAGCAATTTGCAAACTATGTTGATCAGAAAGTGGCAGAAGGGTTTTGTGCCAAAAATGGAGGAATTGCTGAGCCCCCAGTGAAAACTTTGGGAGCTCCGTTTCACTCCACAGTTACTTTCTCTACCATCTTTTTTCATACAAAGCTCACCTTGAACGCTGTCTCCCAGATGGCCCCTCTGATTTGCAAGGATAATCTGTGGTGTTGTACAATAAAACCATCTACAGAGAAATGGCACTGAGCCTATCCAATACCAGTGATTCAGGATAAGTGAATCTAAGGAGATGAAGCATGTTTAATGTAATTACACATCCACTTCTTGTGATGTATGACCCTGTGAAGCATTACTAATCCCCAAACAGATACCTGCAGGGAGGACTATCAAGAACAGCTGTTAGGACAACAAGAAATGAACCACATGAACTCAGAGTTCTGCCGGCATTTGGCTGCATAGCTTGGGGGAGTTTCATTTAGCCCACTAAATCTGAAATCTATAAGAAATTAAATAAAGTTACGTAGGACAGGATGTTGATTTCTTACATAAATCAGGCTGCCACCTAATTCTTTACTGTTATAACCTTCAGCCTTTCCATTAACGCTGAGAAGGACTTCTCAAATGAATAACAACATCACCTAAGTCAAGACACTGAACATGGTGTCCTATTCATTTTGGCTTCCAATTTCAGAGAGAAGAAAAGTACCAACCTTTATGCCTCCATGTGTTTATCTACTGGAATGCTCTGCTCTTCATAATTTCATTATGCATTTGGGGGGCGGGAGAGTTCATAAACAAGAAGGATAATATGCAGAATAGGGGTCTTTTTCCTCTTCATGTGCTTCCAAAGCCATTTTACTTTCTAGTGGTTGAAAATAGTTAAAAGACTGGAATTATGTACATGCAGATCATTTAATTGTAAGCACCTATAAGCTCTTTACCATCCCATTACAGTACTTTAATAACCTATATTTTATTTATGCTTCGTTGCTAAGTTTATTATGCTTATTATAGGATGTGATCTTAATGTTATGTTTTACAAAACAATTTAAATAATTAAGAGCTACTTTTGTGCCTTTCCCCCCCCCCCCAACTGGGAACAAGATGGGTAAATTATAAGAAGCCATTTCCTCCACATGGTAACAGGTGCAAAAAAGATTGACAGTTCTTTGGAGTAAAAATGTGTTCTATAGGGTTTCCAAGATTCTGAATGTAAGGAAAGGAAAATACAATCATGTGTACACAACCACACCTGCCATTGCCATAAATTCCTACTTTCTCAGCCTATTTACTTATTACAGTTATAATCTACATTAACTCTTGCTAGCTCAAGGTGGAATTTGCGGTTTTCCTCTTCCCCTGTGAGGGAAATCAAGCTGAGAGGCTTTGAAACCCATCCAATGAGTTTTGTGGCTGAGTCTCAAAAAGGTCCTAGCCCAACACATTAACAAGTCCACCCAATCTGCCTGTCCAGTACATCATGAAGAACAGAGAGTGAACCGTAAGCTTTTGCCAAATGAACTGATTAAACAATTACACAACAAAGAGTGAAATGTTCCTGGAAGTCCAAAGGTCCAGTTCATAGAAGATATTGTCAATTCCACTCCTCCATTAGCCATTGTTCTGTCTTGGCCACTTTCCAATTAGAAACAGGGGGTGTTATTACTCTTCAAATTAAAAATATAGACGTTTTCTAATGAAAATATATTGCCTTTATAGGAATGGAAAGAATGGAAGGAGTAAGCACTATGATCTCGCAAAATGCAGGTTTTGATCTGAATCAGCCTGATATGAACTAATTTGTCAAAGGCCCAGATTGAAGCAAAGTGGCTCAATTCAGTTCCAGAGCAGAGCAAAGCAAATATATACATTGATCCAGATGTGAAGGACAACTTGAGTTTAAATAGGTTGGATTCTCATGAGCTATCCTCTACCAGAAGCCTCAGAAGAAACTTAGAAACTGAAATAAATCCACAAAGGGGAAATGAACAGCTGAATATATACACCTACTGTGGAAGCACAAATTAAACCCCTCTGAATTCTGTGGGGCTTTCGTATTCTTAGAATAGACCTGTGTATCAGAATGGAGCCTTGAGATGACTTTAGCTAGATCAGAACTTGGAAAAATTACTTTTTGGACTATAACTCTTCAAACCCTCCTTACATATGTCATAAACTGAGTCAAGAGCAACAAACAATATTAGCCCACTGTCCTGTTAAAGGATCTCATTTATTTTATCTCCTACTTGAATAAGTGTATCCATTTGTTACAAAACCTAGTATAATTAACATGGTTAGAGGGGAGTACACCTAGTTAGCTCCTTTCTGTTGTCATCAGCCCAGTGGTGGGCATCAGCAGGTTCGCACCAGTTCACCAGTACCAGTAGCAGAAATTCTGGCTGGCACCGCCCATCCAAGTTTTGAAATAAAGTAGTCCTAATTCAGGTGCAATGCAGGGCTTCCCCCTGGCCACACCCACAGTGTGGTAGTAAAATAAATGCAGCCCACCCCTGCATCAGCCCAATCATTGGTGATCCTAAAGATACATTTCTTGTTCATTCCCCCCACCCACCCTTTTATCTCTATATGGAGCCTCTCTTCTTTAGACTCACTGCCACTTGAATGAAGAAAATATTAATAACACTCGACTAACTCAATGGGACTTATAAGAAACTCTTAACCAGGAGCAACTAACTAGGAACAAAAAATCAGGAACACCTGTTGATGGGAAATAGGTTCAAATAGAATGTCAAAAATATATACACATTTTAAGAGGTGTTATCTATGTCTTACTTTTTGAAGTTAAATTGAATTACTGTAGCAATGTGTAGTATGACATTCGCTCAAAAGCATTAATGCTAGTGTCACCATGTGACAAGCAGGAAAGTCAAAGAAAATGGCAGAAGCATGGTTATCATTCAAGCAAACAAGACCATTTTGAAGATGTGTGGTTGAGTTTCTCCCCACATTCTCCTAACTTAACACCCCTTGACTTCTACCTAAGGGGACCTTAAAGAATATGGTGTACCATAGAAAACTGGCTACATTGGCAATTGTCATGGGATTGAAATGGGGCCTGTGTGTTTTCTGAATCTGTAATGGAGAATTCTGAGGCTGTTCTCTGAAGGGAATGAGATATGTTGCATTATGGGTATCACTGGGCAAGCTTTGTGTTTTATACTAAATAATCTTAACCTCATGGTTTGGCAAAAATTAAATTAAATTTTTAATTGACATTTGATACTGTATAGTCATTGGCTGATATCCTTTAGGAGAATGGCCAGAGGGTGGAACTTGTTGGAGGAGATAAAAACCAGAGGGAGGGGGCAGGATGCTCTCTTGGTCCAGTGCTCCATGCTATTGTAAGTTTACGGGTATGCTGGGAAGTCAGCAAACATGTAGTCACTTTTAGGATAAGAGGGGGCCCTCTGGGATTCCACAATTAGATAGGCTTTCATTATTTTTAATGTGCTTTCTAAACTAAATTTGCTTCATTGGCTTAGAACTGTTTTGCTTCTTGAATTTATGAAACTAAGAAAATGTTTACTACCTGAAACTTTGTTTCTGTGACCTACTTTGACTAATATATTGACTTTAACTGCAACATATACTTTGACTACAATATATACATTTTTTAAAAGATACATGAAGATGACTGGAGTTGTTGAATTTCCTATGTGCTACCTTACTTACAGTCTAGATTTAGGACAAGACACGTGAGAAGGCAAGTTAAAAATCATGGATTGCTTAGCTGGAGGGCGTCAGTTCAGGTGCAGTCCCACTTCTGTGTAAACCAATGTTCTACTCATGAGTAACGGGTCCATTACAGCAATACTTCGGAAAGAAATTGAAATGGCATGCACAGTGATACAAATGGACACTTTGGTCAACGTTGCTCAAGCAGTAGTTCGCCGTAATCAGAAGCGTTTGGACACTGATGGTAACCACTTTGAGCACCTCTTGTAATTGCAGAAATCAAATGTGACTTGTATTCATCTTTTGTTATCAGTATATATTATTACAATTGTAATAGTTTTTTTCCTTTCTTAAAATATGTATACATTTTTGCAGCCTCTGTATGTTCTAATCCTCTCAAGGGAGATAAAAAAACTCCTTATTTGCCTTCATACTTCCTCTCAGGGAGATAGCAGTAAGCACTTACCACCCACTAATGCACTCCTCCTGCTCAACCTTTACCATCTATCTTCCCAATGATTGTTGCTGACCAACAGAAGTCAGTTATAATATGGTCAAACACAGAAAGTCAGCACAAAGGTTTCCCATTCCACTTGCAGGGTAGTGATTGCCCCATTTTTAGAGATAGACTCTGCTGTAAGCAGCATCACTGGATTTGGATTCCAGAACTGTTTTCCCCTTGTTGTGGTTACATGTCAAACTGCCTCTGGCTTACAGCAATCCTATGAACAAGCAATCTCATATAAAGCAGAACCTCGGATAAAGTCCAAACTCCCACAAGTGGGTGATGCATTGGATAATGTCCAAAAAATGGACTTTATCCGAGGTTCCTATACCACACACCTTGGATAACATCCATTTTTAGTGGTTTTGGACTTTATGCAATGCATCACGTGTGCATGAAAACCGCGACTTTATCCAAATCGGACTTTATCCGAATCGGACTTTATCCGAGGTACTACTGTATGTGTTTTCTCCACTTTAAGCCTTTTCTCCTGAATAATACTGTAAGGCATTAAGTGTCCACATTCTGTTGATTTTACCAGATCTGGGTTTTGTCAGAGCCTGGATTTTAAATTAGATTGTTGAGAAGCGCCAGTGTCCCAAATAAGAGTTTCTAACAATGGGGCACATAATTACTATTAAGAATAACTGTGGTGCAGGAGGAGACTCTTGAGAGTCCCCTGGACTGCAAGGAGATCAAATCAGTCCATCCTAAACCCTGACTGCTCCTTGGAGGGACAAATACTGAAGCTGAAGCTCAAGTACTTTGGCCACCAAGTGAGAAGAGAGGACTCACTGGAGAAGGCTCTGATGCTGGGAAAGATCGAAAGCAAAAGGAGAAGGGGGCAGCAGAGGATGAGGTGGTTAAATTGCATTGTTGACGCAGTGGGCATAGATCTGGACAGGCTACGGAGGATGGCAGGTGACAAAGGAGCCTGGCGTGCTGTGGTCTTTGGGGTTGCAAAGGGTCAGACCCGACTGTGCGACTGAACAACAAGTAATTACTAATTATTAGGAATTAATAATGCTTAAGATTTCATGGTTGCCTGACACTCTGATCTCTTTTATAGCATATAGACTAGTATGGCGATTGCTTCTTGTCCATTCCTTCTGTTCCATGAGGTTTGCCATAAAGTTTATTTGCTACCATCTCCCCTTTGCATAAACAGTGGCTGAAGTCCTGTTGTGCAATTATGCAAGGACATAATTGTTACAGATGAAATATCACAAGTTAAGAAATCTCCATACACATTATCTGTTGCATACTGAGTTGCACAACTCAGTGTGCAGCAGGTAATGTCTATGTAGATTTATTAACTAATGGCTATTTGTTACACCTGTCACATAATTGTCCAACAGGATTTCAGCCAATATGTTTTAAGGAGGGGTGAATTGAAAGTGTAGATTTCCTGATAAACATGGACTACAACTCCCAATATTTGTTACCACTGTTTACACTGGCTAAGGCTGGTGGGAGTTGAAGTAAAACAATGACATCTGGAAGGGCTATACTTTGCCCACTCCTCTTTAAAGAAGTCACCTAGTTATGTAGCAGTTGGATCCAGGTGAATCATAGAACTAGTGCAACTGACCAGCTCATGAAAGCAACAACATCCCTTAGATGAATATTGCATCTCTATGCAGATACTGTACTGTACTGTCTAAAATAGTACAACATACCTATCTCATTTATAAGAACTTTTTTTAAAAGTTTGAGAATGGACAAAATAGAGCATTGGTTCTACAGGATGTGAGCCCAAATTCTGCTTTTTGAGCATATTCAGATTTGTGAAGCATGACTGATATCAAATCTTGCATTTCTTTTTTTAAAAAGAGGGACTCTCAGCAATCTTATTACCTTCCCAAAATTTCCTCTAGCTATTTCTTTTAAAGGTACTCAGTGTGGTAGGAGCCCTGGTGGCGCAGTGGTTAAACTGTTGTACTGCAACTAAAAGGTTGCCAGTTCAATCCTTACCAGGAATCAAGGTTGACTCAGCCTTCTACCCTTCCAAGGTTGATAAAATGACTACCAAGCATGTTGGGGGCAAAATGTTAATTAACTTGTGAACTGCCTAGAGAGTGCAATAAGCGCTATGGGGTGGTATATAAGTGTGATTGGATAGAGTGAGAAACTAGGAATTGAGAAGTCTGGGTTTGAATCTCCACTCAGTCATGGAAGCTTATTTGGGGAATAGAACCGGTAAAGCCACTCCTTAAATATCTCACTTACCTATAGGGTCACTATAAGTTGGTTCTGACTTGACAGCACATAACTATGGTTGTTGTTTTTTAAAAAAATAACACTTTAAGCATTAGATACTTTTGTTCGAACTACCAGTGATTATGTATTATTTTTTTAAAAAAGTGAGACATAATATGTTACAGGTGACATCATTATTTATAATGTTGTACTTCCTGGCATTGACGTATGAATCAATGTAGAGCATTGTGGACAAAAATGATTTCCTACTCCCAAATTAGTGTTGCATTTTGGAATCCATCTGATGGCAGGTGTTTGCCTATCATTACATTTTCAACACTTACATTAAGAAAAAAGAATAATGATCGTGCCACAGTAGTGTGGGGGGAGATACATTGACTTGCATAGAAACCATATGATCATTAGAAAAGCTGTGTTGGATAAGACCAAAGCCATATCTAGTTTAGTGTTCTCTTCCCATAGAGCCTAACAGAGTGCTCATGGCAAGCAAGCAGTCATATGCACATATGTTTCCTGCTTGTATCCCCAACAACTCCTATTCCTGCTATTCAGATGCAAATTTTCTCTGACACTGGATATAATCTCCAACCAGTTTTTGTCTTCATGCTAATTATTACTGCCTTTTATACTATGCAGTTTGCACAATTCCTATCAGTATAACATGGTATAGAAAAGTGGATCATAAATTTGTAAATGAAGTTGCTGCTCTCTCCTGTGGATAGACATTGGAGCAATTTTGCCTACCTACTGAAGTTCAACTACAGTGAGAAGCCTCTCAACCATTGTCTATATCTTCCACAATCAGCCTAATCACAACTCCAATTCCTTTGCAGAGAGAGGAATTAACACACCACACACATATGGGGAGAAAGACTTGGTGCCACCCATTAAGCCATTAATCCTTTGCTTTCCCATAAAGTTGAATATTTTCAGTCTGGGTGGAAAAGAATTAGCTCCTAAAATAAAACACATTGACAGCAACAAAAATAACTTGCCTCCCCTTCCTCCTCCCAGCAGATAATCTATTCAATTTGTAGGATGAGATGGTTTCCTCAAGTTGTCAGATGTTTGATCAAGCAGAGACCACCCACATTAATTTGATACAAATGTTATAATCTAATAAAGTCATTGTGCTTCTCATTGTTCATGACCCGTGTTCTATTCCAGGAGGCTGTGGATCTGAAAAACAAAATATCAAATAAAATGAATCTGTTTTCAGCACTTAAAAGAAATGGAAGTGAAATGTACAATGAAACCACATCAGTTGCTCTCAACTATTCAAGGATTTTCCCTTGCAATGAGACCCAGATTTTTCTCCAGCAAAATCTTGCATATGATGTTGTGTGGTGAGTCAGTCAGGAGCTGTCCTTTTTTGCTTGTTTGCCTACCCATGCTTACTCACTCATATGCATGTAGTTTACTAATTAGTGCCTAAATGTAAGGCGAACATACTCAAGTGGGGGCTGCTGTTGGATAACAACACACTGTGTGAATGTGGAGAGATACAAAATCCAGATCATTTGCTGGTCTGTCCATTACTACTGGAAATATGTACTGATGAGGATGTAAGCTTGGCCAACAACAAAGCCAAGAAAGTAGCTTCATTTTTGCAGTCCAAAGTTTGATCTGGACATGAAAGAAGAAGAAGAAGAAGTAGGCTGTTCCTTTGTCCATAGGCAAAGCTGTATCCTTGAGATTTGGCTGGTTCTAGCTTGATACCAAGTGCAGTGTAGTGGATAGAGTGACAGATCCAGCATTGGAGCACTCTTTGGTTCCATTGTCATACTGCTCTAACAGTTAAGAAGTTTTTCCCTCCTTCAGGAAATGATCCAAGGCACTTTAAGAGAATTGGAAAAACAGCAATAGTGCAACATAAATCAGAAATGTACAGTTCTACAAATATGCATATCGTATACGGCACCAGGTCTCGGCTTGTCCCAACTCCTACCAACACAAGACCCAGCCTCGCAACGAGTGCCACTCTACCTGCCCTCACTGATCGGCTGGAACTGGTCATTTCATTCCCGGACTAACAGAACAGTATTCCGACTCAGTGAGAGAAAGCAAAGTGGACTTTTGGTAGCATTGCAAAAGGGTGTCTCTACACAGTTTGCCCAAGCAGGGGAAACCGGCAAAGAAAATGGGGATCTAATGGGTAATGGCGTTGCCTTATAAAATGTCGCAGATAGAAAGTTTCTGCAAAGCCCTCTGGGACTGGTAGCGGCTTCATCCATTAGATTTTCTCCACCCTTATCACAGCTTTCTTATGGGAATTTGGCCTTCAATGTAGTGCTAGGTGAGGTGGAGGAAAGCTCAGTCCTGGGAAGGTGAGACTCCCGAAATCTCACCCTCTCTACCTTCCTTGTTTATCTGCCCCAGCTGCACTGGCTGAATAACAAAGAGTCTGTGTTGCAAAGTAACAAGGCCTTATCTGAAAAATTCCCTTTCAATTCTCTCCTGGCTGAGAAGAGTTAGAAAAACCGGTCTTGACAAAATTAGTCTGTTTAAAGATTTAATGAATAAAAAGGAAGTTCCAAAATACAGAATAAAAATCTCTCTAAGCTATTCTACAAAAAATACATTTTTCTAAGAAAGAAAAGTTGCACTTCAAAAAGCAATACATATCTGAAAGTAAGAAGTGCGGCTAAAAGCTGCCCATACGGGTTCAGAGTGTGGATCCAGTCTGGAGGCAAATGGACAGCGTATTGAGATGAAATCTTGATAGTTGATTTGCTCTCCCTCCTACGGGGCTCAGAGCATACCTGTCAACTTTTGGATTTGAAAATAAGGGAAATTTTGGCCACACCCATCTGTGGGTGTGGCCAAATTGGTGGGCGTGGCCAAATATAGCCATGTGACTTGCTGGGCTCTAGTCATGCCTGCCACATGGCCATGAAAATGTCTGCAAACACAGACAGCACTGGCTCTTTGGCTGTAAATGGAGATGAGCACTGCACCCTAGAGTTGGATACGACTGGCAGATTTTACTTTCTTAGGATCCAAGATCTCTGCAGATGGTGATTGCAGCCATGAAATAAAAAGGTGACTGATGCTTGGGAAACAAGCTATGAGAAACCTGGGGAACAGAGTTAAAAGTAGAGGCATTATCTTGCAAACAAAAAATTGCATAGTCAAAGCAATGGTATTCCCGGTGGTAATGTATGAGTGTGAGAGCTCGACCATTAGGAAAGCTGAGCGCAGAAAAATAGATGCCTTTGAAATGTGGTGTTAGAAATAGGTCTGTTCTAGAAGAAATCAACCATGACTGCTCATTAAAGGTCAAATAGTAAAGATGATGCTAAAGTACTTTGGACATCAAATGAGAAGAGAGGATTCACTTGAGAAGGTCTTGATGCTGGGAAAGGTGGAGGACAAAAGAAGGGGGTGGCCAAAAATAAGATGGCTAGATGGTATTGTAGATGCAATGGGCAGAAAGCTGTGTGGGCCAAAGAACCCTTTCCCCATCTTCTTGGGGGACTTTTGTTTTGTTTTCTTTCTTGTTTACTCAGTGGCTTAAGTGACTAAGATGCTGACTGGGAGGCAGAAGGTCAGCAGTTCAATTCCCGAGTACTGCAGGACGGAATGAGCTCCCATCTTTGTCCCAGCTCCTGCCATCCTAGCAGTTCGAAAGCAAGAAATTGCAAGTAGATAAATAGGGACCACTTTGTTGGGAAGGTAACAGCGTTCCATGCGCTCTGGTGTCTAGTCATGCCTGCCACGTGACCATGGAAATGTCTGCAGTCGCAGACAATGCTGGCTCTTCGGCTTTGAAATAGAGATGAGCACTGAACCCTAGAGTCGGATATGACTGGCTTTCGAGCAAGGGAAACCACCCCCTCTCTCTCTCATATAGTGATCAGGCAACACACACACCCAATTAGGGTGGAGGAGCAAGGGATTAATCCCCCCCTCTCTCTCTCATATAGTGATCAAGCAACCCCTCCCTCCCAAGTTAACTCTAGAACTCTAGAAACGAAATCCTCCAGCCAGGAGGCAGGGCAAAAACAGCTCAATAAAGCATGAGGTTGCCCCTGCATATATGAAATATATCGCTCACCTAGAGTAGACTCCTGCTCCCAGCAGCCAAAATGAAGCCTCCAGGCTCTCTCTCTCCTCTTCCACAAGCGAAAAGCCTGCCACACAGAGACCTCTGGTGGCCGGAAAAAATACTGCAGCTACGCCTGTGAGGGCTCCGGTCAGGATATTTTTTTAAAAAATAAGGGAAAATATGGGGAAATTAATAAAATGGGAGGGGGCAGGAAGAGGGGTAAAAATAAGGGGTTTTCCTGGGAAAAACGGGATAGTTGACAGGTATGGCTCGGAGCCTCGATATTTATACAGTTCTCGGTGAGAACGTGTGCGGAGTTATCTTGAGTTATCTTGTTAGAGTAACAATTTGGTAATGACAACTGTGATTAGAAGGGGGGATTATTATTCCACCCCTCCATAATTTTGGCTTGAAAATCTCCCCCACCCCCATGCTTCAACCTCCCCTTGTCCAAGAGGCTGAACTGAAGCTTTAAAGTCTAGGCCCATGGCAAAAAATTAGCACCATCCAAAGCCAAGATGCTTCTGCTAGCTTTGGATCTTCAGTTTCCCCTTCTATCATCATCATCAGCTGATGACATTGCATGGAGTGCGAAAGCTTCAAGCATGCATAGAACAGTGACGATGAACCTTGACACTCCAGCTGTTCTTAGACTTCAATTCCCAGAAGCCCAAGCCCCTGTGAATCCACACAAATGGGTCTTGGGCTTCTGGGAATTGAAGTCCAAGAACAGCTAGAGTGCCAAGGTTCACCATCACTAGCATAGAAAGTAATCTTAAATTGTCTGGTAGAGACTCGGGATGAGAGAGTAACCAGGCTGTAAATGAAATACAAAGACCTACATCCTCCTTTGTGTTCTGAATTATGCTAAGGTGCATGGCCACCTCAAACAGGTGCATTCTGCAGTCTGAGAACTGGACCTCAGAAGCACCTGAGACTTTGCAAGCATTACTGGAATGCCTCTGCTTACTTGGCTTCCCTACAAAAAATTTTTTTGCCAAAGTTCATACAGATGCTTCTTGGGTTTATTGGATGAGGTAGATGTCAGCTGGCTGAATTTTTCATCCCTTTCATTAAAAAACAACAACACTTTAATGGCAAATTTTCAGCACAAAAATTAGCCAGTAGAAGTAATGGTTCCTTCCATCTTGCATGAAACTGGTTTCTAAAGATAGACTTAGTGGACTCCTTCACATAAGCACAAAGATAGCATGGAAGAAGACAGTGCTGTTAGTATGTGGAGTCCAACCAGTGATCCCCATGAGAAACAATAGAAGTCATTAAGATTTTTCTTCTCTTAAATGCTGCAACTTCACATATCAACAGTATTAGAATTACAGTACTGTACAGTACTCTGTTTTTAATTCATTTCCACAGTTGTTTTTAATATATTTTTTATCCCTCCATTCATTCATCTGAAGGCATGGTTTGTATTACAAATGAGTTGAGATAGGAACAACCATCATCTTCTGAACTTGGTTGTCTTGAAAATTGCTACATCCTCCCAAGTTACTTAACATGATTATTAGGTTTGAGAAGGTGTCACATGATCAGACTCTGAAGCCTAAATGTGTGCTCAGCTTTAACTGAGTGCACTGAAAACTTTCTAATGTTCACAGCTGGTGGGAGAGCATGGGAAAGTATATAGACATGTGCAAAGAACTTTGAGTAATTTGGTATCAAAGACCTTCACTGCATTTTGGTTCCCAGCTGAACTGTAAGCAGACAATAGTTTTTAATAATGGTTACTCTATTATGAAATGGTTCTCCATTTTTTTAAATAATAATAATAATTTTGCCTTCTAGTGCAGAACAAGCATTCTGAAGTGTTGCACCAGATGGATAAAGAACAAAAACTGCTTAAGACCATTAAACAAAGAAAGCTCCAATACCTTGGGCATATCATGAGGAATAACATGAAGTATAGAATACGGCAACTCATTTTGCAAGGGAAGATCCTTGGAAAGAGAGGCCCAAGACGTAGACGGACCTCATGGCTGAAGAACTTGAGAGAACTGTTCTGAGAAATTAAGAACAGGAAGACTATTGCCATGATCATAGCCAATATTCAGAATGGATACGGCACTTGAAGAAGAAGAAGAAGTGCAGAGCAAAGTTGACTACAATTGCTTATGGAAGCTGGCAGTGGAAGTGTAAATCCTTGCTTGTCCCACACTTGCCTGAACAGTGCCTTCTTAACCACTAACATTTAAGTCCTCCTCCATCAACATTGTGTTGGTCATCCAAATCTTTCCACTCCAAGACTGCTGTTAACCAAAGAGAAGGAGATGCTAAGAGATACAGATGTGGATCATAAGAAACGACCAGGAGTTTTCAACCTTTTTAAGCCGAGGGCCGGGTTATGCTTCTTCAGACAGCTTCCAGGGCCAGATGGCCATTTTGTCCTTCCTCCACCACATGGCACTTCTTGGTTTGGTGGAGTCAGTGGGGGGCACATGAAATGGTGCTGCAGGCCACATCCAGCCCATGGGCCACAGGTTGAGAATCCCTGATCTAGACTAACATTCTGTTGCCACTTAGTTGTCTGTGGAAAACCCACAAAGGGAGCATTTGTACAAGCATCTCAGGCTAAGATGGAAAAGTCAGTATAAAAGACTGCACAGTTTAACTAACTGTTAGATAGCTACACATCTTTCCCAGTAATAACTCACTAAACTATAGTAAAGTGTTAAAGCTCTTGGGCCAATGTGGAGCATGTTGAGTCCGGAAGAAGAAGTACTCTAACCAGTAGGAGCGGGTTAAACTCAGTGATTCTTTATTCAGCTCATACTTCGGACTGGGAACTATGTATAGGGGTGGCCTCTATATATACAGTGATTTGACCATTACAAAACAAGACACATTTAAGCAGGCTTCTGGTGGATAATCAAAGTTCAACATTTCCCACTTTGAAATACATTTGAATTTTGCGCCTTTAGAAATAGCACACGTTTGCTCTTTAGCTTTGGCGCGGTTTGTCTTTTAAACAGAATTAGGCTTTGGACACAACAGAGCAGCTTGAGATTGAGGTGAGAGAGAGAGAGAGAGCAAAATGCAGTGGGGTGTGATCCCCCATGTCTACATAGAATTTTGGTCCTCTTATTGGGCTACAGTAGCCCCAACAGTCCCATAGCAGCTAATGTGCAACTGAAGGGGAAGGGCTTCCCTATTAGCTGCAAAGTAGCTGTTACTCTATTTTATCCTGTCCCTAGTATGAGCATACTTCAGTTGTTGGGGCAGATTGGTCTAATCATTGTGTGAACATGGTTTGGCCAACTCCTCCCTCAATCTGTCCACGTTGACAGCTTCAGAGTTTTGTGAGTCGAACTACATTCACCAGTTGCAGTTGGGTACACAGAAGCATCTTGCTTTAGATAAAGGAGACAATGCAGGCCACATCCGGCCCATGGGCCACAGGTTGAGAATCCCTGATCTAGACTAACATTCTGTTGCCACTTAGTTGTCTGTGGAAAACTCACAAAGGGAGCATTTGTACAAGCATTATCACTGGTAACCACCAATGGCCCTGACCTCAATGAATTTATCCAATCTCCTGGCAGGTAAGTTGCTTGTATTATGGTGCTCTTATGACCGCCAAATGTTTTGTCCCAATGTCGATCTGACAGGCCAGGCTGCAGAGGAATTTCATACTGCCGCCAAGCCTGATTAAAGCATTCCTTGTAAGCAAAGACAAGAAAGCATGAGCAGGCTATCATGAGAACTAGCCTCTGGCTTCTCTGTTTTAAAGCCATTCACCCATCTTATTTTTCCACAAACAGCAGCTGCTCCCTGACGGACCTCTGATAAAACACCCTGTGGCAAAAAACCTTGTTCTCTCTCATATGGAAATATAACTAATATAACAACCTTCCGTTGACATTTACCAGCTGAAATGAAGGAGGCGGCTCTCTCAACTTCTCTCAGGACAGCTAACATCTGGTCTGTGACTCAGCGATGGCCCTTGAAGGATGTTTTTGAAATACCTAAAGTTGGACTGCAAATTCTTAATGAAATTTAGATCCTGAACGGATACTGGGTTCATTGTTCACAGTCCAGAGAGACAAAGTAAGAGGACCCTTCATCCTCACCAATTGCTTTTGGATCTCACAGACCAGTAGTTTATAAGATGGGCTAATTGGGGGTTGTTGTTTTTTTTAACCTCCTTTCCATTTTGGCAGAAGTTAAATTCATGAAATAATGGAAGTGGGGGGAAGTGTGCAGGATAAAGATCACCAATCTCACCAGTCTGACTTGTTTCCAGATTTGTGAAATTTGAAAGACGACAGAAATTCTCGGAAAGGTCAAGAGTGTTCATTAAAACTGCTTCTTGGAAGCTGTAGCATATGTCAATGAGTCTTGCGCGGCTGGTAACCTAAGGCAAAATGGACCTTAGCAAGAGACACCTGCAATGTCCATCTCCCCTTCCTTTTTTTCTTTTTTACCCCTTGCAGCAATGACAGTGAAACAAAATACAAAAAAAAAAGGTTTTGAATATTCACTGGCAAAAGTAAAGGGCACTGATGATAATGGCACATTGGCTGGTACAATAAACAAACCTTTGGGGAGAAACTAATGAAGAAAACACACCGTGACCTTCTGCATTTGGAACCTTTAATATTCAGGTCCTTCTATGCTTGGAAGAATAAGGGCCACATGCATGGCAGAATGGGGTAAGATCGCACATCCACCAAGACACAAGATTTGGTGATCTAAATGAGCTTCCTATCAGCTTGGAGACCCCAACAAATGTTTCTGTTCTGGATTTCCAAGTTTTGCCATTGACTAGCAGGGAGTATCAGAGTCATATACAAATAAAAGTGAACATCATAGCATAGCTGAAAGTACCCAAGTATATTTTCCATGTTAATTTTACTATATAATCTTTCTCCAAATCAATCCATGCATATCGGAAATCTACCTCTGTGTTTTGAGAGTCCCCTGGACAGCGTGAAGAACAAATAGGTCGATCTTAGAAGAAATCAACCCTGACTGCTCTTTAGAAGGTCAAATAGTAAAGATGAAGCTAAAGTACTTTGGAATCAAATGAGAAGAGAGGATTGACTTGAAAAGGCCTTGATGCTGGGAAAGGTGGAGGGCAAAAGAAGGGGGTGGTGAAAATTAGATGGCTAGATGGTATTGTAGATGCAGTGGGCACAGAGCTGGGCAGGCTGAGGAGAATGGTGGAGGAAAGGAGTGCCTGGAGGTCAATGGTCCATGGGGTCGCAAAGGGTCGGGATCGGCTGTGCGACTGAACAACAACAGCAAACCTCTGTGACTTTCCTCCATTTTCCATTAAAAGGAAGCAACCTAAGAACGAGCCACTTCTGTTGGTGAAACACTACTTGTATACGGACATCCACAACAGCTTTGGCCTCTACTCTGCTATTATTTCCAATTTTGCTTCACAGATGATTATGAGGATTGCATTATTAAAAAGTTACTTTCCCAAGCTCTGGTTTACAGTTCTGGGATTCCTCTTGCTACATCATTTGATATCATTGTGTAACTGCTTCTGAGAGTGGATCTATGAACAAAGACCCATTTTCTACAGTAGACAGAATAAAGTGCTAGATAGAAGTAGTAGATTGTGCCATACAAGAATGCTGGTGTGTTTGTGTGAGAGATCATTGGGTGTCTGTATGTAGAGAACTAAACACTGCCCTAGTCTAACCATATGTTATTTGTAAGGAATTTGTTTAAAACATGAGGGGAACATTCAAAATTAAACCCCTGGCATAACTGCCCAATGTATAGTTTCATGTTGTATTTCTCCAGTCTGGGCTGGAGATGTTGATCCTTATTTGTCTTGTCCTTGAATTTATCAATGAAGAGCCACAAAATTATTCTCCTTTCCCCAGAAGATGGTGAGATATTGGGCATTCTCAATGAGAGAACTAGAACAAGATTTCTTAATTATTATTATTTGTAAATTAAGCAAAAATGTGCAGATAACCCAATGGTCAAGATCCTATTGCTTAGCACAGCAAAATGCACTAGAGCAGCATTTCCCAACCTTTGGTTTTTGGACTTCAATTCCCAGAAGCCTAAGTCAACTCCCCAAAGCACTGACCAGCTAACGTACTGATTTAGGATTCTGGGAATTAAAGTCCACCATGTTCTGCAGAACATAGTTTAGGAAACCCTGTACTAGGGCATGCCTATTAAATCAGTTTAAGTTCTAAATTATTTCTAACTGCTAATGAATAGTAAACATTTAAGTAAAATTTGAGCTGAGTATTTCATTCCTCTTATCCAAAACTCTATATCAGTTAGTTAACAACATGGACTTCTAGTTGTTACACTCCAGACTGCTTATGTATTCTTAATTACATTTACACGTCAAAATGTGTTCAGCAAACAAGACAAAGAAAGTCCTCCTATAAGGTCAGAGGGAAAGTATGCTAAAACAAGCATGTTTTACAATTAAAAGGAAATATACATTCTCACTATGTTACACTCAGGCAAGAAGATATCTTTCATCAAGAATAAGGTTTCTGCAGGTGGAAGAAACCTTTTCATCTTATTTGCAATGCAAATTCCTAGGTTGTGTGAAAGTGCAATAATTTAATAGATTTGCAAATTAGAACTATTGCAGGAGTACAACTTGACAATTTTATTGCTAGCATTGTACTAAACTTAAAATAATAGGACAGAAAATTCCAGGTTTTGTTACATCTATTTATCTTTACAAAACCTTCAGCATAGAAACTTACATTTATTTTTCCCTTCTTTTATGCATAAAACATAATCTAAATGATCTTCACAGAATGATCCAATATTCATAACCTGGCAACCAATATTGGGTTTTATGGAGTATTTCTATATGGCTAACGTTTATGGGCATCTGGTGTAGAATATGAATATGGTATGTTAAGAATCTCAGTTTTCTTTCCATCTTTTTCTTTAGTGCAAATTCTGGTTTACATGGTATCCATGATATGCAAATGCAGAATGGTTATTGGCAGTGTGGTGGAAGCTGTTTGATTCATTCCCTTGTAGCTTCGAAATGTGAGTTTTGGAAAAGAAAAATCATCCTAACACAACCTCTTCTGGTTCAATGGGTGAAATAGAGTCAGCCCTACCATGACACCGAGAATCTCTCTACAGGCCTCAAATGTTGAATATCAAGGAAGTGTAGTGAATTGTCAGACATTTCCTTTCTTATAACTATATTTTTACTGACTGTGGAATTTTTCCGCCTCATATATCAAAATAATTTGGTTGTCTCTGGGCATTAGGAATCTTTACTTCGGGGAAAGAAGACGCTGCTGGTTCTGCCTCAGGTAGTGAAATGCCTTGTGCTGGATTTGACGAAATAAAGCATAGCTGAGAGGTTATATCAATAATAAAGAGAACATTGAAACAGAACAAGTAGAGAGGTTCTACTTTTGAGTTGTGTTGCTTTGGCCTAGTTAATTAATTTTGGATTTTTTTGTATTATTGAATCTGTATTGCTGAACATCCTGGATTAGAGTACACAGAAAGAGCCTCCTCAAAGATTGTGATATTTTTGAACCACAATCGGGCGTACCCTGGTAATGCCAACCTTATGTTGCCGGCTAATCTTTCTTATACTGGGTCAGGTGAAAGGAACTGCAAAATAAACTTACCAAAAGATTCCTTCATTTTGGCAGTTTCACATTTGGCCTAGACAGAAGAATAAGAACATCCTGGATTGCTGTCAGTTAGTTCTAATTAACTGAATTCTGACTGATTGTGTTGGCTTTATTGCAATAAATGTTTTGTAACTTTGTTCACTAAATCAAGCAGTATAGAACTGGAATGAATGAATGAATGAATATTGATAATTCAATTACCAAGAATGGGAATAAACACCCATGAAAAGTTGTTGCCTTCATTTTAGTTTGGGGGCCTTGCACCCCACCCCATTCCCTGGAAATGGATAGACCAACCACAGGTAGTAGAGCTTAACTATAGCCACAATTTTATTAACTGATATCCAACCACTCCTGCAGTGGGGTCTATCTTAGTGCAGATCGCTGAGCCAGGAGCTAGGGAGTTCCTGCTGACCTCTGTCTCCTAGACAGCCTGATCCCAGCTAGCTAAATAAGGTGGCTCAATGGCCATTGTTGAATTCATAATCTATGCTGCTAAGATGATGGCTGCATTAACACCCTCCAATGTCTCTTGGAATTCACCACTACAAGCTTCCATTCCACAATATCCACCAGTATGACCTATTTACACATAACACACACTATCTGCCTCTAGAAGTCCTTGAGTGGTTGGTATGGGATAGGCAAAAAACTCTCATCCACTTTTTTTCCAATGCAGCAATCAGGGGATACAAGCCAAAAGTTCCTATCCAACCTAAAACAGCAAGTTTTTCTCACACTTGTCCCACAGTGTGGGCAGGTGGTCCATCACAACCACTGGAAAGGTTGAGTTGGAGATGAGATCTGCCTCTTAAGGCTGCAATTCCAAACCTAAGTCAGACAGCAAGGGGAGTACTGAGGGGTGCTTTTCTTATGGCCTTATGCTCTTCCTAGTTGCCTGAGGGTGGGGAGGATATATTAGGTTTGAGGCAAACCTTCCAGAAGTAACTTCCAGCCATCCACTCTTAGGAAGATAATACTTTATGAGATGCATTTTTGAGTAAGTGACACTCTTTTGGACTCCTTCCAGCAGGTCAATATCCTGGACACAATACCACCACGTACTACCAGAGCTCAGAAAAATTACATTTTGGACTTCAAATTCCAGCCAGCTGTCTAAAAGCACCAAAAATTATGCCAGATCTGAAGCTGGAATATATTAGTATCAATATGAAGGGGGAACCAGTGAATGGGGGGAATTTTTAAAAGTCTACAGCCCAGTCAAGCTGTCAGAGTATAAGTGTTAGATCTGCCAAGATTCTCCTCCCCATATGGATGAACTCAAGTCTTAAGGACAGAGAAGGTGTGTTGATCAACTTGAAGAAAGGCTGTAAGGGTCTTAGATGACTACAAGCTAGATAAGAGTCAACAGTACAACAAGGTAGCAAAAGAGCTAATGTGGATCTAACTAGTTCTGGCCACCACAGAGAAGTGTGACCAAGAAGCTAAATTGTCCTATGAGAAGAGTAGGTATATTTAGCCTAGGAAAGAAAAAACTTAGAGATGACAGCAGCTTCCAAGCATTTGAAGGACTGTCACATCAAAACTGGAGCAAATTATTTATGTGGCTCCAAAGAGCAAAATCTGAATGGATTCAAATTTCAATAAGAGAGTTTTGACTAAACCTTAGGAAGAACTGCTTGGAACAAATTACCTTTGCAGGTGAGAGACAGCCCTTCATTTCTAAACAGAAGTTGACTGGCCCTGCAGACATCTTTGCCGGCAAGAGGTTGGACTTGATGATCCTCCAATTCCTTTCTAACTCTATTATTTAACACTTTTGTATGAGTTACACTGGAGCGTGGTGGCTCAAGTGGTTAAGATGCTGAACTTGACCCGAGTACTGCACAATGGAATGAGCTCCCATCTCTTGTCCAAGTTCCTGTCAACCTAGCAGTTCAAAAGCAAGAAATTGCAAGTAGATAATTAGGTACAACTTTGGTGGGAAGGTAAACAATGTTCCGTGCACTCCGGTGTCGAGGTATGTCTGCCACATGTCCACCAAAATGTCTGCAGATGCAGACAGCACTGGCTCTTTGGTTGTAAACAGAGAGGAGCACTGAACCCTAGAGTCAGATACAACTGGTTTTTGAGCAAGAGTAACCTTTACTATGATCTATCAGCAGGCCAAGAGCATAAAGCATATATTTTCACACAAGTGTATCATGAGCTGGACTACAGGTTCCATTATTTTCCTGTCCGAAAATGGCATTTTTAGTGTTCTTTGCCACAGATGAATGGAGGACCTCTCTGGAGGAGGAGGAGGAAGACATGTGTAGGGACAGCGCTGGCTCTTTGTATGTAAACAGAGATATTATTGCTTTATTATTGTATTGTTGATTTATTGTGTTATGTTTACCTGTATTATTGTACTATCCTATTGTTATTATGTACACCGCTTTGAGTTGCCCGCTGGGTGAGTAAGCGGTATAGAAATCAAACTTGAAATGAAATGAAAATGAAATGAGCACTGAACCTTAGAGTCAGATACAACTGGTTTTCGAGCAAGGGTGACCTTCACCTTTACCTATGAGTTATGCTGATTTGTCCTTCATTCTGTGATTCAAAATTAAATCCTTGATTCTTCCTACACTCCAGAGTAACAGTACTGCACAGGATGAATGAAGAAACAAGTAGAAGCATTGCTGGTTTTGTCCTTACTTCATGCCACATCAAAATTTCATCGTGGGGCTGCCGTTCATGATTCACCAATGTAAAGTAACACTCAATTTGACAGGGACTGCAGAGTAGCTCTTTTGCATAATGAGGAAAAGTGATGCTGATTCTCACTGGATATATTTGTTTATGTGCATTCTCTTTTTAATATTTCTTTATTCTCCTCTGGCCTGCTCTGCCAATAATCTCTCTCTCTCTCTCTCTCTCCATTCCTACTTCACACTTTTGATAAGCCTTCTGGTCCCCCACAGATGCATTGTGAATCTTCCCCGCCTATGTCTCCTGCATATGTTTCATTAAAAGTGTTTGTTTCTTTGATCAGCTTGAAGTTCTAATGTTTGTGTGCTGAGGGGAGGGGAGGAATAATGATTTTTGGCTTCATACATTCCACATCTGAATAGTGGCAGTTTAGTATATGCAGTCACTCAGAGGTCTTAACTTTTCTTCCTCCTCCCTCCTCCTCCCCCCCCCCCCGCCAATTCATGCTCTTCTCCTTTCAATGATGGTGACAATTTACACTGGCAACCAAAGATAGAAAAACAGCCTTTTGATTTGTTACACTGTGGAACTGAACATGAAAGAACATGGTGGGAGGTGCCAAATGGGAAAAGCAGAAAATGGAATGTATTTTTCGCAAAGTGTTGCTTAGCAATAGATGGCACAGGAATGCTGACATTTTGCAAGAAGAGGGGAACACCATTCATTCCACACTTCACACTGGCAAGTGAAAATAGGCCTTTTTGCAGGGTAGGAGTGGGAAAGGAGACTAATCTGGCAATGGAAAGAACAGAGCATACCGTTTGGGTTCTTGGCTGTACTCTTTTTGGCTACCATGTTCTCACTTCAAAGGAGAAAGAGATGGGACCATTTGGTAAAGTTCAACTGCAACTTTCTTTTCTTAAAAAAGTCTTCTTTCAATTAAAGATTCTAGACTAGGCTCTCAAAATAGTGGCTCGAAGAATAGTATATGAGATGTCTATTAAGTTATTTGTAGCAGCTGCACAGCAAAGTGGGGCAGGTTTTAATCAATTTTATGTTCAAATGCAAGTTTCCCAGTTCACCCCTTTTTAGCCCATGTAATAAACACACTTGGACTTGAGAGAAAGAAAAAATATTATTTACTCACAAAATGGGGTCAGAAGATACATGTTGTCAGGAGTCCTGATAAAGTTGGTTTAGGAAGAAGTCAAGTCAAGTCTTTCTTCCAGCCATGTGGCCTGGAAAATGGAGGAGCTCAAAAGGACATCTTTCCTCTTCCAAAGGAGAAAGCAAGACAGAGAAGGCCGGAGCAAAACAATGTCCTTAGCGCATTTTAGTGTATGAGAGTCAAGACACAAGGCACAGCCAAAGGCTGGGTTAACTCAGGTTTATTGCATGGTGGGCAGAGGGAACATGAGGTAATGGCGGATGAACAGCTCTATATATAAGGCAGTAACGTATTTGAATGTGGCTCCACGGTAGCCCGTTGGCTACTGGTCCGCGTGACGTCATGGCTGGTCACGCCCTTCTTGTCCAGGTGTAGGTAGCGGCGGGAAACTTCCCGCGCTGCGGTCTTTGATGGGTTTGAACCAAGAGAGCTTGGACGCTCGCTGCTGCCAGCTGGTGGTCATTAGCTCGCGTCCTATTACAGGGTTTATGTGATACAGCTGAAGGTTACATTGTTACTCATTGGCAAGGTTACATTGGTTCAGATACATTGATATCACATGTAGAAGGTTACACTATTAGGACACAACACTCCTCCCCCCTAGGATGAGACGAAGTCTCTCAGCCAAGATGGCTTATTTCGAACACGCTGGGGTCTCGGCGCGGGCTGCCCTGCCCCGGCTTCGCTCCCTCCTCCTTGCTCCCTGGCTTCCTGCCCTGCAATCGGAGAGGATGACTTGTTAGTGGTTTGCCGCGGCTCTGCGGCTTTGTTGGGAGGTGTGTGCTTTGTTTGGGAAGAACCGGGGGCACTGGGGACTAACGAAAAACCCCTCTTCTCGCTTGGATGGGTGGGGGAACACTCCGAAAAACCCCCCCGGCTCGCAAAATCAAAATCAAAATCGGATTCGGGGGAAGCGGCAGCGGCGGCCGCACACTCCTTTTCCCTCCCCCCGGGCTCGGATAGAACTGGGGTATCAAAAGGATATGAGTCGGGCTCGCTGCTTTCCCCCCTGTCTCCCCCTTGGGCTAAACGGGTGGGGGAGAACCCTATCGCTGAATCATGTCGCTGTGCTCCACTGGTCGGCCCCTCGCTCACTCGGAGCCTCAGTTGATCAGCGTGCCTCCTCCAGAGGAGGCCGGTGCTAGTTTCCACCCGATAGGACACTGGCCCCGTCTGTTCTATTATCGTCCCTGGCACCCAGGCTGGGCCTGCGTTGGCATAGTTCCTGCAATAAACAGGGTCGCCTATGCCGAAACCTTTTGAGACCGCTAACCCTATGTTCTTCCCTTTGTCCTCGACCCTCGACGGGTCTAGCCTGGACAAAAGCGTGGTCAGTTTCCTCCGCATCAGCAGCTCGGCCGGCGAGTAACCAGACGCTAAGGGGGTCACTCTGTACGCTAATAGAAATTGACAAACCTGGTGATGTAGATCTCCCGAGCCCATGCGCCGCAGCGCATCTTTTGTGGTGCGCACCAACCGTTCCACTTGGCCATTCGTGGCCGGGTGAAACGGCGCGGATGTGACATGCCGAATTGCATTTGCCTCCATGAATGCCGCGAACTCAGCGGACGTGAAACAACTGGCGTTATCGCTGACCAAAGTGTCGGGTAAACCGAACGTGGAAAAGACCCTCCTTAGCTGGCGAATGGTAGTGGCGGAGGATGTGCTCTTTACCGGAATGACCTCCAGCCACTTTGAGTATGCATCCACCACCAGGAGAAACATGGTTCCCCGGAATGGGCCAGCAAAATCTACGTGCACCCTGGACCACGGTCCCCTCGCTGCGTCCCATTCCCTATGTGGTAGGCGGGCCACCTCCGGTCGAGAGCATTGACATGCCTCACAAGTGCCAACCATCTGTTCTATGTCGGCGTCCAGCTGGGGCCACCAGAAGTAACTCCGGGCCAACGCCTTGGAACGGACGATCCCCGGGTGGCTGACGTGCAACAGCTTTAGCACCTTCGGCCGCAGGGACGTAGGAACCACCACCCTTTGGCCCCACAGCAGGCACCCCCTCTCTAAAGACAACTCCACTCGCTTTCGGAAGAATGGGTCGAATTCCGTGCCTGGGGATGACGCCGGCCAAACCTTTTGCACCCACGAGCATACCTTCTCTAGTGTTCTATCCTTTCCAGTCGCCCTGGCAATGTCGGCCGGTACTATCGGGGGTGACTCTAAAACCTCTATTAGCAATACCTGGCGGTCTCTTCTTACCCCTGCCTTCTGGTCGTCCGACAATGGTAACGGCGACCGTGAGAGCGCGTCTGCATGGCTGATTTCCTTCCCTGGCCGGTATTCTAATTCATGTTGATATGCGTTAAGAAAAATAGCCCACCGCAGCATCCTCGGGGACAGGATCTGTGGCGTGGGCTTATTTGCAGTGAAGATCCCTAACAGGGGCTTGTGATCAGTAACGATCTTGAACGGCCGACCATACAGAAAATCGTGAAATTTCTTGGTTCCCGCTACTATCGCTAGTGCCTCCCTATCGGTCTGTGCGTAATTCCGCTCTGCTTGGGACAGGGACCTTGAATAAAACGCTATCGGGGCCTCCCTTCCGTCGTCTAACACGTGGCAAAGCACCGCCCCCACCCCCACCGGGGATGCATCGCAGACCAAAACTATGGGCCGTTTGGGGTCGAAATGAGTCAGGATTGCCTCGGATGTGAGGAGTTGCTTTAACTCTGAGAACGCTCTTTCTTGCTCGTCACCCCACAGCCATTTTTCCTCTTTTTTAAGCAGCCGATGAAGCGGCTCGGCAACAGACGCCTTCCGTGGAAGGAAGGTATGGTAGAAATTGAGAAGCCCCAGAAATGACTGAAGCTCGGTTTTGGAAGTGGGGCGAGGGGCTTTCTTAATGGCGGCCACCTTAGATTTGGACGGCCTAATTCCCTCGGGTGTGACACGGAACCCTAAAAATTCAACCTCTGTTTCGAAAAATACACATTTGTCTTTTCTCAGTCGCAGCCCCGCTTTCTCGAACACGGCCAGGACCTTATCCAATCTGTGGGCCAGCTCGGCCTTACTCCCCCCCGTTATCAACACGTCATCAAAATATGGCAACACCCCCTCCAGCCCCTTCAGGAGGCGTTCCACTAGCGACTGAAAAATGCCAGGTGCCGAGTTCACGCCGAACTGTAACCTCGACACCTGGAACGCCCCCTTATGTGTGACTATTGTTTGTGCCGCCGCTGTGGCGGGGGTTACTGGGAGTTGCTGGTAGGCCTGTGCTAAATCGAGTTTAGCGAAACACTTTCCCCCATTCAGCCTGGCCAGAAGGTGGCTGACCACTGGCACCGGGTATGCATTAGGGCGGATTGCCTTATTAATGGTACACTTATAATCAGCGCAAATGCGCACCTCCCCGTTAGCCTTCAGTGCTGTTACAATTGGAGTCTCCCACTCCGCGGAATCCACAGGAACGAGAATTCCTTGACCCACCAGTTTGTCCAGTTCCGCCTCTATTTTGTCCTTAAGGGCGAACGGTACCCTGCGCGGTTTAAGTCGTATCGGGCGGACCTCCGGGTCTAAGTCGAAGGCTACAGGGGGTCCCTTGAACTTTCCCAGTCCACTTTTAACAACGGCGGGGTGTGTGTCACACACTGCTTGTATTGGGTCCTCGCCTACGGCATGCACCCCCCTATGAACAGGCCTAAGGGCTGAAACCACTGTGTTCCGAGGAGGCTACAACTCCCCCCTTTTAGCACCACTAGGGGAAGTTCCGCAGAATGTCTCTTAAAACGAACCCGGAACGTTCCGACCCCCAACACTGGAATGCTGTTCCCCTGAACATCCCGTAGTGTGGCCCTCAACGCTTTAAGTTTGGGCCGCACGTGGGGGTCGATTTTCAAGAACTCTCTCTGGGGAATTATAGAATAGGAGGACCCCGAGTCAACTTCCATCCTAATAGGGGTCCCTTGTACTAGTACCTCAACAAAGTAATGGGGCTGTCCCGCAGACACGTTGAACACAGGAGCGTCGCCCTCGCTGTCGTCCGAGATGCGGCCCACGCCGTCCTGCTTCCTCGTGGCCCGGGCGCCATCTTTGGGCCTCGCTGGACGGTCCGGTCTGGCTGAACGGTCTTGCGAATGTCTCCGGCCCTCTTTCCATTTCCTGCACGCCTTGGCGATGTGCCCCCGACGTCCGCAGTTGAAGCACTCGGCTTTCCTGAATGGGCACTTCACGCGCTCATGGGCCGCTCCGCAACCATCGCAGCGGCGCCCGCCTCTCCGGACCTTCTGGACCTCCTCGCCATCGCTACTTTCTGACGACGATTTCGAGGTCGGTCGGGTTGCATGCACCGACTGACCGGACTTCCCGTGCGACGAGTTTTCCGCCTTGCCGGCCCTCGGACGCCACTCACGCCACTTGTGCATCTCGTCTACTCCAGCATTCGTGGACTCCGCGGCTTCCGCGGCCTCTACAACCTCTTCCAGTGTGGGTGGTGGCTCCCTGTTCATCAAGCTGCGCTGTACTTCCTTGTCCTTCAGGCCACACAGCACTCCGTCCCTGAGGGCCATCTCTAGGATGTGGTCCCATTTGCAGGGGGCGGCGGCTACCCTCATAGCCGTTACGAAGGCTTCTACCGACTCGTCCGGCGCTTGAACTCGCCTCCAAAACGCACTCCGAGCGGGAAACATTGCCCTCGAGGGTCGGAAACGCTCACGCAGCATTTTCATGATGTCACCGGCTTTGAAATCGCTCATCTTCTTCGGTGCAAGGATGCCCACCAGCGTCCGCTTGGTTTCCATCCCAAGCATGCGAGTGAGGATGGCCCTCTTCCTTTCCTCGTCGTCTTCTTTGACTTTGAGCTCCACCAGTGCCGCCTGGAAGTCCATCTCAAAGAGCTCCCAGTCTTGCGGTTTGGTGATGTTGAACCCGCTCTGTGTCCTGGCTCCGTGGGGATCCATCATCCCACCTTCGTCGCCAATTTAGTGTATGAGAGTCAAGACACAAGGCACAGCCAAAGGCTGGGTTAACTCAGGTTTATTGCATGGTGGGCAGAGGGAACATGAGGTAATGGCGGACGAACAGCTCTATATATAAGGCAGTAACGTATTTGAATGTGGCTCCACGGTAGCCCGTTGGCTACTGGTCCGCGTGACGTCATGGCTGGTCACGCCCTTCTTGTCCAGGTGTAGGTAGCGGCGGGAAACTTCCCGCGCTGCGGTCTTTGATGGGTTTGAACCAAGAGAGCTTGGACGCTCGCTGCTGCCAGCTGGTGGTCATTAGCTCGTGTCCTATTACAGGGTTTATGTGATACAGCTGAAGGTTACATTGTTACTCATTGGCAAGGTTACATTGGTTCAGATACATTGATATCACATGTAGAAGGTTACACTATTAGGACACAACACGCATGCAAATAGGGCCAGGTGATCTCTGAGGCAGAAAAGAACCTTTCTAGTTGTAATTACAGGTAAACAATGTAAAAACAACTTCCTTTAGGTCAGGATAGTCTTTTGTGTCTCTCTGGTTACTGCATGCTGGGGTTGCACTAGAATACTCAAGAATATCTACCGGGGGTGGTTAAGTGAGTTAAATCCCCTGGGGCCCTCTTGATGTAACTTAACTACACATCCCCTTCATCCATGACTCTTGATCATGCTGAAAGGATACAGAATTCAACAACATCTGAAGGGTCATATGTTCTCTGCCCCTAGGTTAAATGGATTAAAAAATCTTGTAAAAAACAGGCACATAGATATTTGGGAGGCTATTAGTGGTGAGAAGAAGCATCAGTCTACACTAGCCCTCCTGAGTTGGGGTAGAGTGCCTCTTAATAAGCTATTTGAGGTCAAGAGAGAGTGGAAATGCCATTTGGCACAACCCCTGCATTCAGACAACATTTTGCTCCTCTAAAGGTTGCAGCAGCCCCATCAAGTCCCTTGTGAAAACACCCATGCCCTTGTATTGGTGCAACCCTGAAAATGCCTGGTTTCAAATCTGCCACCACATCTGCTGTCTTGGCTGATATCAGCTGGCAGAAGAGCCAAAAATGGGAAGGAAAAGGAGATGAACTATGCCAGACCCAGACTTCTCTCAGCCCATTCTTGCAGCTGCTATGCCAGCAAGCTTCTGCCATTGAATCCTGTCTGAGGCAGTGTCTTCGCCATCTTCCCATCTGTTGTCCACTGTAGATTAATCCTCTTTAGATAGATAGATAAATCTTTATCGTCATTGTCCTGCACCGAACAACGAGATTGGGGAGAGAAAAAACTTATCAACCCAACAAAACCTAAACAAAATACAACTATACAAAATTATCAACATACCCATACCCCACATATACACATTTAACCCCTAAAAAGCTCTAAAACTCTAAGACTCTAAAACTCTAAAAACTCTAAAAACTATATATATAAGCTACCTCATAGACTGCATTGCACTGCATTCAAAGCCAGAACCGCTTTTGAGTAGAAACTATTTCTCAAGCGGCTGGTCCTGGTCTTTATGGCCCTATACCTTCTTCTAGAAGGCAGAAGCTGAAAGAGATCATTTCCGGGGTGCGCACTATCTTGCGCAATCTCTACAGCTTTCTTGTAACACCTGGTGGCATAGATTTGATCTAGAGTGGGAAGAGTGCACCCGATTATCCCCTCCGCATTCTTTACGACCCTGGACAGCATTGTTCTTTCCCTAGCTGTACAACTCCCAAACCATACACACAGACCATAGGTTAGCACACTCTCTATGGTACAGTGGTAGAATGCCAACAGCAGGTCCTTTCAATATTAAACAACATATTCAGATATCAATGATCTGGCAAGTGAAGAATATGATCGACTAGATGTATTTGACATTCTGACATAAGAGCCTGAGAATTCCTAGATCCATTTGCCACAAACTTTCCTCATTGGAAACACAATCATGCCAGGAGTGTTTTACTGCCTTTTTTCAAATCTGATTCCCCCCCCCTTTCTCATAGACTGTTATTTGCTTTTAGAGTAGATTGCTACTCGGTTGCCTTGACTCTACATTTTTGCAGTAGCTTTTAAGGGTTCTTTAGGTTTTAAAAGGATTAGAAAGCATCAATGGAGAAGCACAAAATTTATGACCCAAAAAAGGTTTTCCAGTTTGTGTAAATTGAAAGGAAAAAATCAAAAACAAAAGAGTCTCCAGCTCAAAACAGTCCAAAATGAAATAAATACAAAAAAGTTCACTGTGCATATTGCGAGGGCCCATCCTGCCAGTTACTGATGGAAGCAACAAACAGACATGGATCAACTCACAAGAAAATTAATGACAAAATGCATTTGGCCTCAGTTGCTTCATAAATCAATATCAGGACTTTACTGATCTAAAATAGTCTTTCCAACCAACTCAGATTTGTGTTTGAAAGGCATGGCAATAGGTAGATGTACGAATCAACTATTAGCTAACACAGTTTATGACATTGTACAACACAACTACATTTCTGGTTGGACATCCTGCTACGGTAATGGAGTAGACTGTACAGCCAGCGACTCAACACTGAGAGTTGGACAGTGGTAAATAAAGGGGCCAATGGCTATGGGCGAATGAGCCTCTTTTGTGGGGTGATAGTCCCCTCAGTGGAGGAAATGCCACTGGAAACCATCATATTGGGCTCAACGGCAAAATGAGTGGAGGAGGAACTCTGATTCCCAACTGTCATGGAGGTGGAAGAGGCTATGCTAGATGGATTGGCTGTGAAGGCACACTTTGTCAATATCTTCAAGGCTACGGCAGTGCATTGCAGTCCTGGTGTTAAATCCTGCATTTCTCATTTCATATGTGCCGCAGGAGACAGCTCCGTGGTCATAGTGTGTGGATCACGTCAAGGCAAGCTGGGCTCCACCTTAAACAAATTCACACCAATGGGATTTTTCCTGCTTCAGGAAAAAATGCATTCGCAGATACAAGTTGCAGCCGACGATGACAACAACAACACAACTCCAGATTATGGAGCATCAGCCTTAGCTCCAAATTTCCTGGCTTTGTGGAGCCTGAGCCAACATGAAATAGCCTTAATTCTGGTCTTAGAACCTGCATCTTTTCCTTCCCTTCCCTTTATTCCTTTTGTCAACAGTCCACACAGATCTTGACTTGGAGGTGAACCATATAAGCTCTGACACTGCTGTAGAATAAGCAAAACAAAACTGCAAGTGTATGACTTTATTCAAAGTATACAACTGAGAGTCAGATAGATGGACAACCTCCACTCCTCTGTTGTGTACTCTCCCTCAGGTTTGCTATGTGTTTCCAGCTCTTCTATTCATCAAATGTAAATTGTTCAGCAACGTCCAGGACAGCGTGCACTTCATAGAGCATCTGTTGTGTCCTGTTGTGATGCCATGATGATGAATTATCCAAGGTGGAGTCATCCTTCAATGCATTTCTAACATCCTAGGACTGCCGTAGGTTCTGAAACATTTCAGACTTATCCAAGTGGCAGTCAGGCCCAGATGTTCCAGGTAGCTCTTGTTCATTGTAAGAATGGCTCCTAAGGAGGCATCAGCATTAAGCCATGGATGAGGCTGCAGATGTGCAGTTCATTGTATATTACCCGGAAACTCCCTAGAAGAGGAAATACCCTTTCATGTCTGCACTCTAGTCTTATATTGATGTGGCTCAAATTTAAAGTGGAAGTTGGCAGTGTGCAGCCCAAAGATTGTATTCAGCCACCCCTAAACCAAAGAATGGCCTATCACCACTGTTTTTCTCCCCCAGCAACTCCATACCTCTAAAGAAATTGTAGTTTAATCTCTATTTTTATTCACCACATCCCCATATGACCTCTAGGGATGCAGTGGGCAACTGAGCTTTTTAAAGCTGTGCAAAGCTCTCTGTCAAGTCACATCAAACCATTCAGGAGCAGCTCCACCTCTCTCTCTTTCTCTTTCTCTTTCTCTTTCTCTCTCTCTCTCTCTCTCTCTCTGTGTTAGAGGCTGTGAGGAAGCTTATCAGTTGTTTTTTTAAAGAAAGAAAAATATTTCTGGATTTGATAGGCCTAGAAGTGGATGCAGAAGTTGATAAGGCTGACAATAGACCTCCACGCTACTTCAGAATTAGTGTTATGCCTGACACGTTCCAAATAAGCAAATAAATATTTATTAACAGAGAAAGTATTGTATATTACATTATGATTGTAATTTAACAACATTCCTTTTTGGAACACCTATTTTGAACTTAAGCATATTCACAAAACAACATGGTGCTTTCCCAGGAACGCCATCATAAATTTCTGGGCCCATGACTGAACAATCCTATTGAGGACCCACACACATTTTGGCTACACCCCTCTGTGGGCATGGCCAAATCTGTGTGAGTGTGGCCAAATCTGTGGGCATGGCCAAATTTGGCCATGTGTCATGCCTGCCACAACATAAATGTAAAGGTCTCCCTTGCTCGAACGAAAGCCAGTTGTATCCAACTCCAGGGTTCAGTGCTCATCTCGGTTTCATAGCCAAAGAGCCAGCGCTGTCTGCTTCTGCAGACATTTCCATGGTCATGTGGCAGGCATGACTAGAATGCTAACACATGGAATGCTGTTACCTTCCCACCGAAGTGGTCCCTATTTGTGGTCCCCTCCTCTTCCACCAGGCGGAAGGGCTGGGCAGCCTGGTGGGAGAGAAGAAGAAGAAGAAGGGGCCGCCTGAGGTGGCGGCGAGGGAGGCCTCTGAGTGGGGTGGTGCAGAGGGGGCAGAACTAGGAAGGGAATGGAGCACTGGCGGGGCCTCCTCAGCCGGCAATGGCTCACCTTCCTCCTCTTCCGCCTTCGTCCATTGCGCCTGTCGCTGTGTGTGAGGCGGACAGGCACAGGCAGGCAGGCAGGGTGGGAGGGATGGAAGCAGGGGAGTCTTTCTCTCCTTCTCTCTGTATGTGTGCATGTGTGACTGCACATGCACAGACACACATGCACACACAGAGAGAGAAGGAGGGAGAGAAAGACTCCCCTGCTTCCCTCCCTCCCTCCTGCCCTGCCTGCTTGTGCCCGTCTACCTCACACACAGTGACAGGCACGACCGACTGAACGCAGGGACAGGGAGGCGAGACCACCGGCATCGGGGGTGCAGTTGCCCCCTCCTCCACAGCAGCCACCGCCTCCGCCGCCTGCAGCCCCGGCGCGGGTTCTGCCAGACTGGCGCGCCTTGTGGGCTGAACTGGCTGAAGCCTTGAACCCGGATATCTGGGTCAAGGCGGAGGGAGCCCTCTGGCAGGGCATGCGCAGTGGCGCTGCCTGCCACTGGTTAAAAAAGTTTTTAAAAGAAAAAAGTTAAGAGAAAGAAGAAAATTAACACACCGCTGCCTGGGCCCCTGCCAGCACCAGGCCCCGGATGACAGTCCCCCTTGTCACCCTCCCCTGATTGTGGCACTGTGCTTTCCTAACAACTAGCGGAAGGATTTTATTGTAAAACTTCCCAAGAATGGAAATCTCAGTGATTGCAATAACTGGTGAGGTTTCACTCTTTTTTCTGTACCTGGCAAGGTATTCTCAATCATTCTCCTTAGGTGTCTGAAAGGAGAGATTGATAAAATGTTACAGGAGGAACAGGCTGGCCATTCATGCCCAGAACAAACTTTCATACTACATAATGTTATTGAGTTCTAATGGCCACTTGCCATACATTTTATAGATTTTCAGAAGGCTTTTGATAGCATACATTGGGACTCCCAGTGGAACATTTGCAGAAGATCTGGTGATGTAACAGCCGACCAGCAGGGTTTCTTCTAGCATCCACCCCCCCCCCCAACCCTTTTCCAGTTTCTTTTTTAACTCTATAGTTAACTAGCATTTTAAAAAACTCCATATTGTAATCACAGTTATGCAAATTACAAACATAGCTTCACATATTTTATTGTAGGGACTGCAGTGGCTCAGTGGTTAAGAAGTGTACCTTGTTAGCTGGAAGGTCAGCAAGTCAGCAGTTCAAGATCTGAGTACAGCATGCCAGAATGAGTACCCATATCTGTCCCAGTTCCTGCCAACCTAGCAGTTCGAAAGCAAGAAATTGTACAGTCAAACCTCGACATACGAACGGCTCAATTAACAAAAACTCGTGATATGAAAAGAAATCTGATTTTTTTGAAATATGAATTTTTAATGGGATTTTTTCAATATACAAAAAAGTATACAGTGGCCTCTAGTGGCCACTTCTGGTAATGCAATGAGTTTTCATTGTATTTCAAGATGCTGTACAATTTTTTTCAGGATATGAACACCCATGAGGAACAAATTAATTTCTTATCTCGAGGTTTGACTGTAGATAAATAGGGACCACTTGGGTGGGAAAGGATCTTGGGGACATGAAAGGAGCCTCATTTAGATGTCCCCTGAGCAGAGTTCCTCCAGCAAAAATCCTTAATGCCTTAACCACTAAGCCATCATGGCCATCACTTTTACTGCACGGCTAAAGGGAGTTTTACCAGAAATTCAACACTCTGCGACCAAAATGAAAAAACTGAAGCTGTCTTACTTTGGCCACATAATGACAAGACAAGACTCTCTGGAAAGGGAAATGCAGGGAAAGATGGGAGGCAGCAGAGGAAAAGAGAGATCAAATACAAGAAGCATTGAAAACACAGATGATAACTTGCAGGATATGATCAGGGCTATCCCAGATAAGATAGTTTTGAGATCTCCCATGAATAAGTCAGAGATGACTTGACCATACCTGTCAAGTTTCGGGAAATTTCTGTCAAACCCCCATATTTTACACTCTTTCCTGCCGTCATCCCATATTAATTAGACTGCAATTAGACTGGAGGCCAGCACAGCATAAGCATAGCTGTCCAGTTTCCCGTTTTGGCCAGGAAATTTCCCTTATTTGACAGAAATTTCCCAAAACTTGACAGGTATGGACTTGACGGCACCTATTTTTCTCTCCTACTTTCCCACCTATTTTTGTTGAATAGGTAGCAGGATATTTCTACTTGTCTTTCTTTCCTCAGGATCATTCATGTGAATCCTGAGCCAGTAATGAAATCCAATGAAAAAAAATAAAGTTTTAAAAAACAGACCATGTTACGTCTTACACTTTCAGTTAAATAAGGTCTTTGAAGAGTTGTCTTGTCTCTGGTTTCCCAAAGGTTCCTATGATATTCCCACCCCCTCCCCACAATGATGAAAAATGTTATTTTTTTCTTCACCACCTTAGCAAATATCTTCCTCGGTAGGTATGCTGTTGAACATGCTGCATTGACAGCATGACATGGAATCTAAAAAGCACAGAGAGACTAATTACAGGAAGAAAATTACACCAAAAGGCCAATTTTCTCATGATGAAAATGACAGCCTAGTGTCCTGCCTCCTAGCCAAATTGGGCACATTGCCTGCAAAATATTCTGGTCACATGGTACATTATGAGCCACGGCAATTGGTCGGGAGGGGTAAAGAGAACTGGTGTTCTTTCATAGTTAACTGTAAACTTCAGCAAACAAGGTGAGTTGACAGCCAAAGAAGGTATCAGATTAACAGCTTGATCATATCCTGCCATTTTCACTGCAACAAGACGAGGAATAACATCTAGCGCTAGACATGTCAGTCTAAGCCCTCAACTGAGAGAAGGAGAAAAATGTTTCCATTCTCCACATTTGTTGTATGCTCATCTTAAGAGCTTTCCAGTTGGCTTGAGATTCAGTGTCCTGAACTACCTGGAGACCAACATACACATTTATACCACTTACTACATAGCGTGACTTTATGTGTCCTTTTAAAATAAGTAAGCTACAGGTGTGGCAGGTAGGAGAGATTTCTAATTTGTATACAGCCTATGGGGAATAGAAGTTGGAATAAAAGGTGTGTGTGTTGGAGAAGCAATTAAAACAGAGGCACAAGAGCTGAAGAAAGAGAGGAAGGCAAAGAATTGTGTATTAAGAATAATGTGTCTTATCTCATTGGTTGTTGTTGTTATTATTATTATTATTTTACAATAAAAGCAAGAAACACATTATGCATTTAACTAAATGAGGTAAGGTCACCCTTTGCTCGAAAGCCAGTCATATCCAACTCTAGGGTTCAGTGCTCATCTCTGTTTATAGCATCTGCAGACATTTCCACAGACATGTGGCAAGCATGACTAGACACCTGAGTGCACAGAATGCTGTTTACCTTCCCACTGAAGTGGTACCTATTTATCTACTTGCAATTTTTGCTTTCAAACTGCTAGGTTGGCAGAAGCTGGGACAAAGACGGGAGCTCACTCGGTCATGCAGTACTTGGATCTGAAACTGCTGACCTGCTGACCTTCCAGTCAAGTTCAGTTTCTAAATGAGGTACAAAGTGATTAATACTGGAAGCAAAGTGCAAAAGGATTTTGATTGGGTTGAATGAAGGTTTATTTTAGGCCACCAAAATTTAGAAGGCACTGAAATCTAGAGAAAAAGGTACCAGTGAAGTTGCCCATCCCAATCCACAAGGAGATAATATTTTTTTCCTTCTATTACCTGAGCACAGTAATGCATTTCCTAGCTTCTCTAGCCTCAAGTCTCACTGTGCCTCACTTTAAGACAGTGTGATCATCCTTTCAGTCTTGGCCAACATATTTATTTCCCATTCCTTCCCTTGTGATTTTCCATTGCAGGCTTCATTAACCTGGAATTCCTCCAAAATGTTTCTGGAAACTGCAACCATCCTCACTAATCATTCCCTCTGTTTATTCCAACTTAGCCATGGTGCAATGCACTGGCTGCAGTGCTGGATTAGGGTGGGGACACATCTGGGTCAGATTCCCCATTCAGCTGCCATTTAACTAGATCTGGAGGGCTTTGGGCAAATCACTGTTCCTCAAGCAGTTGTGTAGAGAAACTATGGGCCCTAAAACCCCTTGGAAGAGAGAGGTGGAGGCATTCATGTTTAACAAAGATTTGAAGGAACCTTTCACATGCCCATGGCCTGTTGACCCTTTAAGAGGAGTATCATTGGTGAAAATGTTCATACCATAATGAATGGGTGGGGCCTGGGGTTATCATTGGCACTCCTGCCACTCATGGCCAGCGGCTCTTCAACCCCGGCCATGGGTGCGGCCCGGAGTCGTTGTTGGTGTTCCTGCTGCCTGCAGTCAGCAGCTTTTCAACCCTGGCCATGGGTGGGGCCCGGAGTTGTCATCGGTGCTGTTCTGCTGCTGCTGTATCCAAATCCAAATATTGGTGATCCTCGTGGCAATCAGCCATGAAGACTATTCTAAGAATATAATGCTATGGCCTTTCATCTGCCTTCTGCATCGCAGCATGACACCTGTACAACACTGATCCAGTTCCGTGAGTCACTTTCTGGTCCTGAGCTCTTTTGGCATACAAAGTCCTCATCAGCCCAGGCCAGTATTGATGAAGCTGCTGCCCTCCATCAGGATGGATTCAAATGGGATTTAATCCACTTGGGGACTATCACCCTTCCCTGTGGATTTAGCATTGTCAGGTTAGTTAACCACCACTTGACACTCAACATTGAGTCACTGGCAGTATGGTCTACTCTATTGCCATAGCAGGGTAACCTGGCCAGACTTTAAATTGCTTTTTAATCTGTTTTAACTGACTTCTGTCTGTATTCACCATGATCCCCACACCATTTTTGTGGGTGGTGGAGGTTATAGCAGAACACATTCAGTGAGCCCTGAACTGCAAGCAAGAGATGGTCTACGTCTGGACTGTTAGCCACATTCAGCCTCTGGGGCCTAACTGTAACCTACCCTTTTTGTGTTCTAGAAGTCCTCTTACTCTCTTTAAGAAGCACAGGGAGTAATTTGCACAATCTTTTTTAGGCACAGGTGGGGGCCTGCTTCAAATCCTGAAATGATCTAAAACAGTCCAGGAGCAGGGGGGGGGGGAGAAACAAAACTATTCCATACTACCAATACCTAATAGCTGGGCCAACTATGAGGACAGGTCAGTAGTATTCTATGCTGCACCAGAGAGTAGATGGTTAAGTTATAGGGCTGTAGATTCGCTACATGGAATACACAGTCACTGCCTGTCCACCTTGCCATTGCTTTGTGACTAAAACAATAAATGTCCAAGGTAGCCACCACTCTCAACTTCAACCCAGCAATGGCCTTCACACATCCAGTTGCACCAATGGTTCCCAGCCCTGTAGCCCCTAACTACTTCCTCACATAAATCTTGGCCAGAACAGCCAATGGTGAAGGATTCTGGGAGTTGAATATCTTGGTCTAAAAAGTTGGGAATGACTGAGCTACTCTACCCTTGGCTGAACAAAAATGTCTAACTTCTCCGAGAAAACTGCTCCCCCTCCCCCTGCCCCGGTGCTGCCATTCTTACAGAGATATCACGGAACTGGAGCTGGAAGGGTTAAAGCCCTGGATTTTCTTTGTTGTTGGGTCAACTGCACCATCTGCCTATCACCAAACCACCCACCCAGTTCCCTGTTGGCTTTCCTCAAAATAACTAGCAGAGAGATGGATTTTCTGAGGAACAATATATTGTTGTAAGTTATCCCTGTGGTAATAGAAAGTATTTTTTAGTGGTTTGGTCTTCAGTGGGCAACTAAGAGCCATTAATTTTATTGAAAAAAACCTGGCTCCTTGCATTTGTGGACTCTCTGTGGAGGGGAAGTTGCTGGCTATGGAGGTTGCCAGGATAAGTATTTACACTTCCAATTTTACCACTATGTTGAGCTCAAAAAAGCTAATTTTTATTTGAAAAGTAACCCATTTTATTACTTGGTACAATAGCAAAAGATTATAGCTCGTCTTGTTCTACAGTTCACTACCTTTCCATTATTTTTGGTCATTTTATCTACTGAGGGAGCAAACAGAGTAATGATTTGTTTTAAAAATGGCATAAAAAACCTAGTAGAATGCTCCTAACAGGGTTGAAAGAAGACTTGGAAAGTAATTTTTGGAAGTAACTAAAAAGCAGTACTTGTTGCAATGATGGAGTGACCTAGATCTTACTTCCTTCTCAAATGCAACTTTGGTACACCTTCTTACCCTACAAGTAACTACATTTCTCTTAGCTTGTTGGCTGGAATCCTATTGCCATTTGTATAAGATTTCCTAAGTCAGGAGTTCTCAACCTTTTAAAGCCGGGGGCTGGATAATGCTGCCTCAGACAGCTTTGGGGGCTGACAGCCATTTTGCCCTTCCTCCACCACATGGCAGTTCCTGGTGGGGTGGAGGCAATGGGGGCCACATGAAATGGCACCGTGGGCAGCATCCGGCTCATGGGCCACATGTTGAGAATCCCTGTCATAGGTTATTGCAGCTAATTGTGCCTGGTTACAAGATGATCTCAGTTACTCAGTCAAGCATGTGACCAGACCTATGACCAGCACCATATCAATTAGCTACAGTGTTACTCAAACCATACGTGAACTGCAGTAGCATTCTGGCCTATGCTGAGATTGTACTTATCTTGGAATTCAGGGCTACTTTCTCATTCTTGTAGCTTTTTAGGCACAGGGCCAAAAGACAACAAAGAGGAATAAATTGAAATGATCATTACATCCAAGTCCCACTGCCGGGATAAAGGGGGCAGATAAATGTAATAAATAAAATCTGATGAAGAGATTTAATATACTGGCTTTACTTCATTTCCATGCTCCCTTCAGTGACCCATTTCTTAAATGTTGTAACTGAGGTCTCAAGATATTTAGCAACATTTCTGTGTCAATAGTAAAAGCAAATCATTCTCTCTTTTGTAACTTGGAGAGACAAGCCCCCAAAATGTCTCGGCTATGGGGTTCCCTTGATAACCTTCCCCATCCCCATTCAGCTGCCAAACAGAAAGGAGTTTGTAGGATTTTTGACACCTTTAAAGACATTCCAGTAGATTTAAGTACATCCAGGCAGATGGTGTGAAACAGATACAGAGAAAGACAGGAGAGACCTCTGACAGATAACGTCTGTAGTATAGGTAACACTGGGTTTGAGGGAGGAAAGAAACTGTTACATTCTTGTCATCATTACCACTTGCATGCTGTGCGGAAAGGGGTGAGATTTTGCCAAAAAGATGTGTCTTGTAAAAAGTCAAGTTATTATTTGACACAAGGACCCTGTAGTTTTCACGTGGTTTTGAGGTAATCATTAAACTTTTATTTTAAAACCAACCCCTCCTGCCTTGCTGTCTCTTAAGTATGCAATTTTTTCTTCAAGAAAAAGTCCTCAAAGTGACAAAGTGAGTTTCACTGCATGGCTAGATAACCCAGCTCTTCTCATTCTCTGTGATTTGAAGCCGGCTTTCACTGCATTTGGATGATTGTGTGGGGGGAAAAATTTAACATTCGACGTATGTTCAGGTGCATTTTAAAGGCTGAAGCTGAAGATAGGTCAGGAACAGTATTTGTGTGGCACCCATTTTAGCGCATCCTCAAAGATCCCCAAAGAATGAGAATGAGCTGGCTCTCTTCATTTCAGCTTCTTTTGCATGAGAGGGTAGGTTGCATTTGCATTTTGCTCTTAGAGTCATTGTTTTTAGAGTGGAATAACTGGCAAACCTGGAATAGCATTGTTATGTATGTACAATGTTGCTTTAAGAAATGTATGAATGTAACCTGACCACAATTACAATGTAGCCCAGCTGTAAAGGAACGCGAGTAAGCTGCCCATAGAGGGCAGCTGCGAGCGTTCAACTCACATGGTTCTCATTCCTCCAATCACCGGCAGCCGTGGGAACTCTCCCGCACCAGCAAACTACTACGGACGAGGGGCGTGACTCACACGACGCCACGCCGGTAGCGGCCAATAAGCTACCGTGCAACCAGATTCAAATGTATTGTGCTACTGTATATAATGTGATGTACCTCCGCCATTACCACATGTTCATCCTGATCATCAACCAATAAACTTGTGTTAGTCCTCATTGCGACTCCTTCTTTGTCTTCTGTGCAAGACACTAAATTGGCGAAGAAGGTGGGATGATGGCGAATCCCAAGGTCAAGCCCTACCAGTTCGATGTCAGCGAGCCCGAACAATGGGAGCTCTACGAGTGTCAGTTCCGGCACGCGATGGAAGCCGCGGGCGTCGACGCCGCCGCGAGGATGCGTTCCTACTTCCTGGCCCAGGTGGGGCTGGCCACGCTGCGCATCCTGATGAACCTGGTGGCCCCCAAGAAGGTAGAAGAGGTGTCCATCGACCGCATGCTGGGGCTGCTGGGCGAGCATTTCCAGCCTCCCGTGTCGATCTTCCCGGCCCGGGTCGCGTTCCACAGGCGAGACCAGTGACCGGGCGAATCCGTGTCTGCCTACGCGGCGGCCCTCAGGCTGGCAGCGGTGCACTGCCAGTGGGATGACCTGGACCAGGCCCTCCGAGACCGCATGCTGTGTGGCCTGAGGGACGAGGAGCTTCAGCGGAAGCTCATGACCCGCGACTACCGCCTCACGTTCAACGAGGTACTGCGGGAGGCCCAAGCGGCCGAAGCGGCCAGAAGCGGGGTCAGAGTGTTCAAGTCCCGAGGGGCCACGTCCGAAAGGGCCAAGTCACCAGTGCAGGCGGCCCGGCGGCACACCAACGGCGTCCGAGGAGTCGTCCACTACGGCAGACCCCTGCTCCAGCGAGGACGATGACGTCCAGCGGGTCAAGAAGCGAGGAGAGAAGCGACAGACCCACGAGCGGCAAGACCGCCGCTGCGACGGTTGTGGGGCGTCCCACGACCGCACGAGGTGTCCGTTCCAAAAGGCTGAGTGTCACAACTGCGGCCGAAAGGGACACATCGCCCGAGTGTGCAGGCGCGGGTGAGTCGAGGACAAGGGCCATTCGAACCATCCCCAGATGCACCAAAGGAAGGCGGCCGGCACCAGGAAGGTCTCGGACGACCACAGCATGGCAGGCGTGAACCGCGTGGGCCTGGAGCACCGGCGTTTTTTCATTGAGGTACAGTTACAGGGGGTCCCGGTGAGGATGGAGATAGACTCGGGGTCGTCCTATTCCATCCTGTCCCAAAAAGAGTTTATGCGCATTCCCCCAGATGCGCGGCCCAAGTTGCGGGCCATGAGGTCACACCTACGGGACGTGCAAGGGAACGGGATCCCAGTGTTGGGGGTGGGGAACTTCAAGGTGAAGTTCAAGAATTACTCCAAGAAACTGCCCCTAGTGGTCCTCAAGGGGGGGAGGTGCTGCCTTTTGGGAACGCAGTGGTTCGCTCCCCTTGGAATTGAACTGTCCGGCATTAACGCCATAGAGACTGACCCAATGCGGGACGTGTGCAACGCACACCCGGACGTTTTCAAGAAGGGGCTTGGGACTTACAAGGGGCCCCCAGTTTCCTTTGACCTGGACCCAGAAATCCGACCCATACGCCTCAAACCAAGAAGAGTGCCATTTGCCCTCAAGGACAAGATCGAGGCGGAACTGGACAAATTGGTGGGGCAGGGGATTTTGGTTCCAGTTGATTCGGTGGAGTGGGAAACGCCGATTGTGACAGCCCTTAAATCAAACGGGGAGGTTAGGATTTGTGCGGACTATAAGTGTACGATTAATAAGGCCATTCGGCCAAATGCATATCCGGTACCCGTGGTCAGCAACTTACTGGCCACGCTTCATGGGGGGAAGTGTTTTGCCAAGCTAGATCTGGCGTAGGCATACCAGCAGCTCTCTGTAACCCCGGCTGCTGCCGCTGCGCAAACGATCGTAACGCACAAGGGGGCATTTAAGGTGATGCGCCTTCAGTTTGGCGTGAATTCGGCCCCCGGAATTTTCCAGTCCCTTGTGGAACGCCTTTTAAAGGGGCTTCCAGGCGTCCTCCCATACTTCGGCGATGTGTTGATAACAGCGGGGGGCGAGTCAGAATTAGCGCAAAGGCTAGACAGGGTCCTCTCAATATTCGAGAAAGCGGGCCTCCGACTGAGAAGGGACAAATGTGTTTTCTTTGCGAGGGAGGTCGAGTTCCTTGGGTTCAAGGTAACCCCGGAAGGCATCAAGCCTTCCGAGTCCAAGGTTGTGGCTGTGCAAAACGCCCCTCTCCCCACCGCGAAACCAGAGCTGCAGTCGTTTCTAGGGCTCTTAAATTTTTACCATTCCTTCCTGCCGAGGAAGGCATCCGTTGCTGAGCCACTGCACGCACTATTGAAGAAAGAGGCGGTTTGGCGGTGGGGAGATAGGCAAGAGAAAGCGTTTAGAGAACTGAAGGCACTCCTATCCTCAAATGCTGTCCTGACCCACTTTGACCCTAAGAGACCAGTAGTTCTAGTCTGTGATGCGTCCCCAGTGGGGGTGGGGGTGGTTCTATGCCACGTGTTAGAGAGCGGAAGGGAAGCCCCAGTAGCGTACTACTCAAGGTCCCTCTCGAAGGCCGAGTGCAATTACGCGCAAACTGATAGGGAGGCCCTAGCCATCATAGCGGGAACGAAACAGTTCCATGACTTTTTATACGGCTGCGAGTTTATGGTAGTGACGGATCACAAACCACTTCTGGGGATCTTCACTACCGGCAAACCCACACCGCAAATTCTATCCCCCAGGATGCTGCATTGGGCCATCTTCCTCAACGCCTACCAGTACGAGCTGGTCTATTGCCCAGGGAAGGAGATCTCCCATGCGGACGCACTGTCCCGATCTCCCCTCCCAAGTGTAGGGGACCCCACATGCGAGGTAGAGCAGGACCACCAAGTCCTGCTGATCGAGTCTCTCGACTCACCCCCCATTCTCCCGGCCGACCTCGCCAAAGCCACGGCGGCCGACAAGATGCTGGCCCAAGTTAGTTCCTGGGTGAGGAAAGGGTGGCCCACTACTTCCCCCAAGGAACAGTTCAAGCCATTTGTCAGGCAGAGAGTAGAGCTCTCCCTGGAAAGGGGCTGTTTACTCTGGGGCCAGCGGGTAGTTATCCCAGAGAAGCTGAGAGCCAAAGTACTGAAGCTATTGCATACCAGTCACCTCGGGATTGTGCGCTCCAAGGCGCTGGCCAGGAGTTTCTTTTGGTGGCCCCAGATAGACGCGGATATAGAACGTTTAGTGGGCACGTGCGAGAGCTGCCAGAGCTCTCGACCCGAGGAGTCCCGGTTACCCCATAGGGAATGGGACACGGCCCGCGGGCCATGGTCCCGGATTCATGTTGACTTCGCTGGCCCTTTCCACGGGGCCATGTTTCTGCTGGTAGTCGACTCCTACTCCAAGTGGTTGGAGGTAATCCCCATGAGCAGCACCTCCTCTGCGGCAACCATTAAGCAGTTGTGCAAGCTGTTTGCCTGTTTCGGCCTGCCAGACGTTCTTGTTAGCGATAACGCTAGTACCTTCACGTCTGCAGAGTTCAAGACGTTTATTGAGCGGAACGCCATCAGGCACATTACCGCTGCCCCGTTTCACCCCGCCACAAACGGTCAGGTAGAGCGCCAAGTGCGCACTACGAAAGACGCGCTGCGGCGCATGGGTCCCGGTGAGTTGAACCTTCATCTTTGTCATTTCCTCATCTGTTACAGGACAACCCCCCTAGCCTCAGGGTTTTCCCCAGCCGAACTCCTCATGAGGAGGCGTCCGGTAACACTTTTTGACCGGATGGATCCGTCCAGGGTGGAGGATGAAGGAAGGAATATAAACATAGGGGGAGAGAGCTCCAAAAGTTTTTCGGTAGGGAACCCGGTTCACTGCAGGAACTACGCGGCCTCGGGGCCAGCATGGGTTCCAGGGACAATCATTGAGCAGACGGGGCCAGTATCCTACAGGGTCAAAACTAGCTCGGGTCTACTCTGGAGAAGGCACGCCGACCAACTCAGAAGGCGAGTCACCAGGGAAGGGGAATCAGCATTAGGGTCCTCCCCCACCCGCATTACCCAAGGGGGAGACACGGCGGAACCCGCGGATACAAATGCATATCCTGGGTTCTCGACCACAGAGGAGGATACTTTGAAAGAGAGGGATCAGTTTGATTATGATTATGAGTTGCAGTACCAGGGGGGTGTAGCGGAGTGGTCCCCCACCCGTCCTAGCGAGAAGAGGGGTTTCAGTTCAGCCCCTGGTACCTCCAGTCCCCCCAGTCCTTTTGTTTTAGAATATCCCATAGCGCCAGCTCCCCGGAGACAAACACCCCCAAGACAGGCAACGGGGGGGAGTCCGCCCACCACAGTCTCGAGAACTCCCGGGCAGGTAACGGGGGGTGGCGTGGCCACGAGGACCTCTTTGTCGGTCCCGAGATTCGTACTGGGGGGGAGCCCAAACTCCTCAAACGGTAGGCAGGGTTTCACTTCCCAACTGTTCATTCCATTCCCGTCCCCCAATGCAAGGTTACCACAGAGCCCACACCGAGCCATTAATGAGTCCCCCCTTTCCGTTGCAGGACAGGACTCCGCAGAACCAGGCTCCCCGGTTTTAAGTCAAGCGGCCGCTCGTCCCAGGCACATGTGCGGCAAGCCACAATGGTTGAGGGACTTCGTCCCATCCTAGGGGGGAGGGATGTTATGTATGTACAATGTTGCTTTAAGAAATGTATGAATGTAACCTGACCACAATTACAATGTAGCCCAGCTGTAAAGGAACGCGAGTAAGCTGCCCATAGAGGGCAGCTGCGAGCGTTCAACTCACATGGTTCTCATTCCTCAAATCACCGGCAGCCGCAGGAACTCTCCCGCACCAGCAAACTACTACGGACGAGGGGCGTGACTCATACGACGTCACGCCGGTAGCGGCCAATAAGCTACCGTGCAACCAGATTCAAATGTATTATGCTACTGTATATAATGTGATGTACCTCCGCCATTACCACATGTTCATCCTGATCATCAACCAATAAACTTGTGTTAGTCCTCACTGCGACTCCTTCTTTGTCTTCCGTGCAAGACACTAAAAGCATACAGGTTGTGACCCCCCTCCCCCACATCCACAGGTTCACTATCTGTGGTATTAGTTAGCTGTTATTCTAAAAATATTCAATTAAAAAAATCCCTAAAATACATAAGATAGATGTATTTCTATGGCATGTTACCAGAGCTGGCTACTAAAGACCACTGTCTGCATTGGAAATATAGGGTTCACTGTTACCCATGGCTTCAGGTATCCACTGTAGGTCCTGGATAACCTGTCAACTTTTGCAAATGGAATGGAGGGGCATGCCATTTTTACCCTTGCCCCTGTAGGAAATTGTTTTGGGCCCACCAAAGGCCACAGCTAAGTTGCGGCAACTGGGGCTTTGCTCCAGGGCACTAAAATGGGGAGGGAACTCAAATCTATAAGTCAAACTACAGGTGAACATTAGGTCCAGCTTATTTTTCTTCCTCCTCCCCTTAAAAACTTGCAACAACATTTATATACTGCCCCATTATACTTACATTTTGTTTTTCATAAACTACTGAAAGCTGAACTGTATAGGTAGGTTTCACACAGTAATTGCCCTCAACAAGCTAGATACTCATTTTTCTGACCACGGAAGGGTGGAAGACTTAATCAACCTGGATTCTGTTAGAATCAAACTCTGATTGTGAGCAAAGTTTCGACTGCAACCTAACCTGTGCACCACAAGGGTTTACTCCTTTTTCTTTAGGGGACTCACACCCATATGTCAGGATGAAGCAATTGGGAGACCATGTTGAGAATTCTGGGTCTCAAAATTGAAAGCAGAAATGTGCTACAGTTCAGCACTCAAATCAGAGTACACCCAGGAATCTGGAGTTGGACAGGATGTTTTGTGGGAAATGCATGCATTCCAGATCTCCAAAACATATTTGCAGGCATGGGGCACTGAGAAACAAAACTGCATAAATAACAAATTAATATTCTGTGGAAGTTTCATTTGGCAAAGAAGAGCCATCTTTCCTCTGAATGACACACTTATAATCTCCTTGTTTTGTTTCCTGAGAATGTGGAGTGGAGAAACAGTGGGCTTGGTGAGTAAAATACATGTTACAAAGGTTAGAAAAAGTCACTAGGCAATTTTTATTGTCTGTTTTTCATCAAGATACTGAAAGTTGAAAATTTCACCCAGTGTTAATAATACAGTATTAGTTACACACAACTGCCTTATTGGAGCTAAACCAACATGACTTCTGCTCATTCAGTCCTAAATTCCTCTAGCGGGCAGCTACTTAAGCATACAGAAACCTTCCTTCCTAATTCATAATATAGGTCAGTTCTTTGCTATGGGAGTTTTAACCATGGACCAAGTGTTATTTTGCACTTTTGGCAAGACCACCACAGGAAGTCTCCTGTAAATAATGTATTTTTTAAAAAATGAGGAAAGGACTCTGTTTTGATCTTTCCATGGTGGATATACTAGTTATTATTTTGTGCTGTCAAGCCAATTCCCTTTTCTTTAGATATAGGTTCTCAGAAGTAGTTACCAGTTTTTCCTTCTTGGGGACTCCAAGACCATGTATGATGCTTAAGGTTGTACAGGCAGGCAGGATCTTCTCCCAAGAGATACATAGAGGAATTCTGCTTCCAGTCCTTGCCTCTGGGGACAGATGCTCCGCTGAGTTACCCAGTGAGCACTATAATCAACTATGCTATGGTGGTCTTAAAATTAGGTAGTTTCCAGGACTTACAAAGCAGCCACAAAACTTGCTGCCTTAGGAAATGTACTGTAAAGGCTACATGGTTATGCTTCACTAGAGCAAATCCGGCCAGGTTATCCTGCTATAGTAGTAGAGGAGACCATACTGCCAGCAACTCAACACCAATCATCAGGAGCCAGTTAACTAACCTGACAATCCTGTGGACTAAACGGCCTTGGGTGGCAAAATCCACAGGAAAGGGTGATGGTCCCTAAGTGGATTAGATCCCACTTAAATCCATCTTGATGGAGGGCAGCAGCTTCATTAATACTGGGCTGTAGCTGTGGAGGCCTTTGTATGTCAAAAGGGCTCAGGAACAGAAAGTGACTCGTGGAACTGGATCAGTGGTATGGAAGACCACTGCATTATATTGTTCCCAGGACTATCTTCATGGCTGATCACCATGATGATAGCCAATATTTGTAGTCGGATATGGTGTTTGGGGGGGGAAAGGAAGAGTAGCCATATAAAATATGGAAAGTTCTGTAAGATTATACAATAAGAGGAGCACCTAAAATTGTTTGGTATGATCTAGCTAAAGAATAGATGCCACTGTTAAAGAACAAAACAATAGATTTGTTCTAATCTGGAGCAACAATGGAAAAAGCACATTGGTAACATCCTCCCATTCTTCCTTGCTATACTAGTATATACTAGCATATTTTTGCCCGGCACTACCGGGCTTTTTGTGTGTGTGTTTTTGGTGGTAGGGGTTACACACACACAACACAAGTACACACACACACAGTACACACACACACACTCAATACACACACACACAACACAACTACACACACAACCATGCACACACACAATACACACACACACTGCACACAAAACACAACCAAATACACACTCATTACACACACAAAACACAGCACAACCACACACACACACAATGCACACACACATGCCGTAGCTCCACGGGGAGATGAGGGGCTCCCCCTCCTCCCCCCCAGAAGCATCGGTGACCACACACACACACACACACACACACACACACACACACACACACACACACACACACACACACACACACACACACTTGCTGAATTTGGGAGGAGGGAATCTTCCTCCCCCTCAATCCTTGGCAATGACTCCCAGAAGGCTGTGCTTCCCCCTCCCCCTCCCTAACCCCCACCGCACTTAACTTTTCGTCTCCTGGAGAGAGGGGATTCACTTCTCTCTTGATTGGCTGGGAAGGGGTTTCCTTCTCTCCGGGAGGCAAAAGCATGGCCTTTGTCTCCCGGAGAGAGCACGTCATTTCCCTGTGGCCCCAGAAGCCAGTGCCGGTCTTACCATAGCTTCGGGGGAGGAAGGGCAGCCCCTTCTCTCCCCGCATGGCTTCAGTGAGGAAGCGAGGAAAGGCTGCATTGGCCGGTTTTTTTAGTGTGCGGTGCTTTCCCAGCCTCCTCCGTGCTCGTGCCCTTCAGCCTCATTGGTTGGGGGGGGGGTGTGGTGCATTGGACGCTAGGCCCTGTAGTTTTTTTCTTGCTGCATTTGTGGGGCGGTTGCCCCACTTGTGGCTGGCGGACCCTTGCGGCGATGCTCAATGCGGTAAAGATAAGTGTAGGCAGCTCGGTTCAGGATGGTTGGGGTGGATGCAGGCGTGCATGCCGGACATCAACGGTTAACGCACGATTTTATAGATAAAGATATAGCACTTCTTTTTAAATTGTATCAATTATTTGTAAATTTCTAGAAAATCTGTATATGAAAATATCACGCATCTGAATGTGAAATCTCAAACCCACTCCATAATTTCGACCCATATGCATCCATTGAAGCATGAGGCTTTTGAGTAACAATCATTATTATTATGGCATGGGCTGCCGGGCTCAGTGGTTAAGAAACGTGCCTTGTTAGCTGGAAGGCTGGCAAGTCAGCAGTTTGAGACGTGGGTAGTGCATGACCGATTGATCGCCCGTCTCTGTCCCAGCTCTTCGGGGTCATGAAAGGAGCCTCATTGGGGGGTTCCCTGAGCAGAGTTTCTTCCGCAAAAATCCTTTCAACTCAGAATAATTTCTGACACTAAATTAATTTTATTATTATTTTGCATAGTCAAAATATCTTTGTAACATAATATAAATTCTTGCTTAGCACACAGTATAGGTACTTATTCATTGCCTCCTTTTTATGCTCTCTTCTTACAAAACCTCACTTTAAACCCAGTATGGGTTTCTTGTCTATGCATGTGTAATCTTGTGTCTGAGGCAAAGCTTCTGCTTGCAGAAACACACTAAAATCTGAGTCCTCTTCATATGTATATCGTAACACAATTAACGTATGATCTCCAATGGTGACAGTCCAAAATAAATCCATCCCCATTACATTCCAAAGTAATAGAAAGCTGTTGCAGTCTAGCCAGTTGAGAACAGCATTAAAAATGAGTTAATTATATACGAGACAATTGTCTATTGATATAAATAGAAGCTTCTTCATTAAGGTAGACTAGAATAATCTCCAAAATAGCTGGAGAGTATAATGAGAACATGTGCGGAGGACTTGCTTGAAGATTTTGGGATCTCTAGGCCAACTCAGAGGATGTAGAAGTCCATTGTTTTTCATTAGCTCCTGGAGATGGAAACAAGCAACTCAACTTATGGAGTGCATTATCAAAAACATGAAATTTGAAGTGGTTTCACTTTTATTTCTCAACTTGATAATACGTTGGTGTCAAATTCCTGGTTATTAGAAACAGACTTCTAGGTCATGACCTCAGAACAATACCAGATGTGTTTGCTTGAAGGACTGAAGAAGCTCTACACACAAAATAAATAAGAACAAATAAAGCCGATGGACTTGATAATGGACAGAGATGAAAGATGGGCCACATCTATTAGCCTTTAGCAAATCATCACACATGTTTGTGAATCTGGCAAACCTAAAAGGAAAAAAGGTCAAACTGATGAGAGTAGAGTAGATGCTGTGGTCTCTCCTAGTTATGATCTGATTGTGCTTTTTCTACAGGGTAAAGGTAAAGGTTACCCTTGCTCGAAAGCCAGTCCTATCCAATCCAACTCTAAGGTTCAGTGTTCGTCTCTGTTTATACTGTTTATGTCTGCAGACATTTCACATTTTACTTCCACTTCCAGGAGTAGCAAGGGCAGCACAGTCTAGATGAATTGGTGTCGGGGGCCAGATCCGGCCCATGGGCCATAGTTTGGGCACCCCTGGCTAAAATGATAGCAACATTTTTTTATTTTTACATCTTTGCATATAAATTATGTATACATGTGTGTATTATGTGCTGTTAAGTCGATTTTGACTAATGGAGGCCCCTTCCATGGTTTTCTGGGTATAGAGTACCCAGAAGTGCTTTACCATTTCCCCTTCTCTTGGAGGCACCCTGGAATTTTGCATCTTGCCTATGGATGAACAGGCTGGCTCTTCTCCCTGGAGGCACAGCAGAGAATCAAACTCCCAGTCTCTGGGTCTACATCCATATACCTAAACCACTGGACTATCCAGCCAGATGCATATAAATTAGCATTTGCACTCTATAGAAATCAACAGCCTCTTTTGGTTTTTCCTGAGGTGATGGAAGGGAAGGAGCAAACACATGAGTTGTCATAAAGGAGGACTCAACATTCTGAATGAGCCTTTGTCCCAGCTCCTGCCAACCTAGCAGTCGAAAGCAAGAAATTGCAAGTAGATAAACAGGGACCTCTTTGGGGGGAAGGTAACAGCATTCCAGGAGCTACGGTGTCTAGTCATGCCTGCCATATGACCACGGAAACATCTGCAGAAGCATACAATGCTGGCTCTTCAGTTTTGAAACAGAGATGAGCACTGAACCCTAGAGTCAGATACGACTGGCTTTCAAGCAAGGGAAACCTTTACATTTACCTGGTTCTTCTTCCTAATATTCTCTTTCTTCTGCCATATCCAAACTGAATATTGACAATCCTCATGGAAATCAGCCATGAAGACTGTCCTGCGAATATAATGCAGTGGCCTTTCATCTGCCTTCTGCATCACAGTGTGACACCTGTACCACTGATTCAGTTCCGCAAGTAACTTTCTGATCCTGAGCCGATTTGGCACACAAAGTCCTCCTCAGCCCCAGGCCAGTATTGATGAAGCTGTTGCCCTCCATGAAAATGGATTCAAGTGGAATTTAATCCACTTGGGGATCATCACCCTTCCCTGTGGACTTCGGCACCCAAATCTATTAATCCTCAGGGTGGTCAGGTTAGTTAACCTCTGCCGATACTTGGCCTTGAGTACTCCTGGAGTTATCAAACTTTTTAAGCAGGGGGCTGGGTCACGCTCCCTCAGACAGCTTTGGGGGCTGGATGGCCATTTTGCCCTTCCTCCACCACATGGCACTTCCAGGTGTGGTGGAGGCGGTGGGGGGAGGACATGAATTGGTGCCGAGGGCCACATTTGGCCCATGGGCTGCAGGTTGAGAATCCCTGAATGATTAACATAGCAGGATAACCTGGCCAGACAACTCTTCTTAATATAAAAATTTGGTGTATGAGAGTCAAGACACAGGAAACAGCCAAGGGCTGGGTTAACTCAGGTTTATTGCATGGTGGACAGAGGGAACATGAGGTAATGGCGGACGAACAGCTCTATATATATAGTAGTAACGTATTTGAATGTGGCTCCACGATAGCCCATTGGCTACTGCCCGCGTGACGTCATGGCTGGTCACGCCCTTCTTGTCCAGGTGTAGGTAGCGGCGGGAAACTTCCCTCGCTGTGGCCTTTGATGGGTTTGAACCAAGAGAGCTTGGACGCTCGCTGCTGCCAGCTGGTGGTCATTAGCTCGCGTCCTATTACAGGGTTTATAGTGATCAGCTGAAGGTTACATTGTTACTCGTAGGCAAGGTTACATTGATTCAGATACATTGTTATCACATGTAGAAGGTTACACTGTTAGAACACAACACTCCTCCCCCCTAGGATGAGACGAAGTCTCTCAGCCAAGATGGCTTATTTCGAACACGCTGGGGTCTCGGCGCGGGCTGCCCTGCCCCGGCTTCGCTCCCTCCTCCTTGCTCCCTGGCTTCCTGCCCTGTAATCGGAGAGGATGACTCGTTAGTGGCTTGCCGCGGCTCTGCAGCTTTGTTGGGAGGTGTGTGCTTTGTTTGGGAAGAACCGGGGGCACTGGGGGCTAACGAAAAACCCCTCTTCTCGCTTGGATGGGTGGGGGAACACTCCAAAAAACCCCCCCGGCTAGCAAAATTAAAATCGTAATCGAATTCGGGGGAAGCGGCAGCGGCGGCTGCAAACTCCTTTTCCCCCTCCCCGGGCTCGGATAGAGCTGGTAGAACTGGCGTATCAAAAGGATATGAGCCGGGCTCACTGCTTTCCCCCCTGGCTTTGGACTGGTGTCCTTCTCTGTCTCCCCCTTGGGCTAAACGGGTGGGGGAGAACCCTATCGCTGAATCTGGTTGTTGAGCCCCACTGACCGGTCCCTCACTCACTCGGCGCCGCAGTTGGTCAGCGTGCCTCCTCCAGAGGAGACCGGTGTTCGTTTCCACCCGATACGACACTGGTCCCATCTGCTCTACTATCGTCCCTGGCACCCAGGCTGGGCCTGCGTTGGCATAGTTCCTGCAGTGTACAGGAGCGCCTGCGCCGAAACCTTTCGAGACCGCTAAACCTATGTTCTTCCCTTTGTCCTCGACCCTCGTTGGGTCTAACCTGGACAAGATCGTGGTCAGTTTCCTCCGCATCAGCAGCTCAGCCGGCGAGTATCCGGACGCTAAGGGGGTCACTCTGTATGCTAACAGAAATTGACAGACTTGGTGATTTAGATCCCCCGAGCCCATGCGCCGCAGCGCATCTTTTGTTGTGCGCACCAACCGTTCCACTTGGCCATTCGTGGCCGGGTGAAACGGCGCGGATGTGACGTGCCGAATTGCATTTGCCTCCATGAATGCCGCGAACTCAGCGGACGTGAAACAGCTAGCGTTATCGCTGACCAGAGTGTCGGGTAAACCGAACGTGGAAAAGACCCTCCTCAGCTGGCCAATGGTAGTGGCGGAGGATGTGCTCTTTACCGGAATGACCTCCAGCCACTTTGAGTACGCATCCACTACCAGGAGAAAAATGGTTCCTCGGAACGGGCCAGCAAAATCTACGTGCACCCTGGACCACGGTCCCCTTGCTGCGTCCCATTCCCTATGCGGGAGACGGGCTACCTCCGGTCGGGAGCCCTGACATGCCTCACAAGTGCCAATCATATGCTCTATGTCGGCGTCCAGCTGGGGCCACCAGAAATAACTCCGGGCCAGTGCCTTGGAACGGACGATTCCCGGGTGGCTGACGTGCAGCAGCTTTAGCACCTTCGGCCGCAGGGACGTAGGAACCACCACCCATTGGCCCCACAAGAGGCACCCCCTCTCTAATGACAATTCTATTCGTTTTCGAAAAAATGGGTCGAATTCCATGCTTGGGGATGACGCCGGCCACCCCTTCTGTACCCACGAGCATACTTTCTCCAGTGTTCTATCCTTTCCCGTTGCCTTGGCAATGTCGGCCGGTACTAATGGGGGTGAATCTAAGACCTCTATTAGCAATACCTGGCGGTCTCTTCCTACCCCTGCCTTCTGATCGTCCGACAAGGGCAACGGAGACCTTGAGAGCGCGTCTGCATGGCTGATCTCCTTCCCGGGCCGGTATTCCAACTCATGTTGGTATGCGTTAAGAAAAATAGCCCACCGCAGCATTCTCGGGGACAGGATCTGTGGCGTGGGCTTATTTGCAGTGAAGATTCCTAACAGGGGCTTGTGATCAGTCACGATCTTGAACGGGCGACCATACAGAAAATCGTGAAATTTTTTGGTTCCCGCTACTATCGCTAATGCCTCCCTGTCGGTCTGTGCGTAATTCCGCTCTGCTTGGGACAGGGACCTTGAATAAAACGCTATCGGGGCCTCCCTTCCGTCGTTCAACACGTGGCAAAGCACCGCCCCCACCCCCACCGGGGATGCGTCGCAGACTAAAACTACTGGCCGTTTGGGATCGAAATGAGTCAGGATTGCCTCGGATGTTAGGAGTTGCTTTAACTCTGTGAACGCCCTCTCTTGCTCGTCACCCCACAGCCATTTTTCCTCTTTTTTAAGTAACTGATGGAGCGGCTCGGCAACAGACGCCTTCCGTGGAAGGAAGGTATGGTAGAAATTGAGAAGCCCCAGAAATGACTGTAGTTCGGTTTTGGATGTGGGGCGAGGAGCTTTCTTGATGGCGGCTACCTTAGATTTGGACGGCCTAATTCCCTCGGGCGTGACACGGAACCCTAAAAACTCAACCTCTGTTTCGAAAAATACACATTTGTCTTTTCTCAGTCGCAGCCCCGCTTTTTCGAACACGGTCAGAACTTTATCCAATCTATGTGCCAGCTCGGCCTTACTCCCCCCCGTTATCAACACGTCATCAAAATATGGCAACACCCCCTCCAGCCCCTTCAGGAGGCGTTCCACGAGCGACTGAAAAAGGCCAGGTGCCGAGTTCACGCCGAACTGTAAACGCGACACCTGGAACGCCCCCTTATGTGTAACTATTGTTTGTGCCGCCGCTGTGGCGGGGGTTACGGGGAGTTGCTGGTAGGCCTGTGCTAAATCGAGCTTAGCGAAACACTTTCCCCCATTCAGCCTGGCCAGGAGGTGGCTGACCACTGGCACCGGGTATGCATTAGGGCGGATCGCCTTGTTAATTGTACACTTATAATCAGCGCAAATGCGCACCTCCCCGTTAGCCTTCAGAGCTGTTACAATTGGAGTCTCCCACTCCGCGGAATCCACAGGAACAAGAATCCCCTGACCCACCAGTTTGTCCAGTTCCGCCTCTATTTTGTCCTTTAGTGCGAACGGTACCCTGCGCGGTTTGAGTCTTATCGGGCGGACCTCCGGGTCTAGGTCGAAGGCTACAGGGGGTCCCTTGAACTTTCCCAGTCCACTTTTAAAAACGGCGGGGTGTGCGTCGCACACCGCTTGTATTGGGTCCACGCCTACGGCATGCACCCCCCCTATGAACAAACCTAAAGGCTGGAACCATTGTGTCCCGAGGAGGCTACAACTCCCCCCTTTTAGCACCACTAGGGGAAGTTCCGCAGAATGTCTCTTAAAACGAACCCGGAATGTCCCGACCCCCAACACTGGAATGCTGTTCCCCTGTACGTCCCGTAGTGTGGCCCTCAACGCTTTAAGTTTGGGCCGCACGTGGGGGTCGATTTTCAAGAACTCTCTCTGGGGAATTATAGAATAGGAGGACCCCGAGTCAACTTCCATCCTAATAGGGGTCCCTTGTACTAGTACCTCAACGAAGTAATGGGGCTGTCCCGCAGACACGCTGAACACAGGAGCGTCGCCCTCGCTGTCGTCCGAGATGCGGCCCACGCCGTCCTGCTTCCTCGTGGTCCGGGCGCCATCTTTGGACCTCGCTGGACGGTCCGGTCTGGCCGAACGGTCTTGTGACTGTCTCCGGCCCTCTTTCCTTTTCCTGCACGCCTTGGCGATGTGCCCCCGACGGCCGCAGTTGTAGCACTCGGTTTTTCTGAATGGGCACCTCACGCGCTCATGGGCCGCTCCGCAACCATCGCAACGGCGCCCTCCCCTTCGGACCTTCTGGACCTCCTCGCCGTCGCTGCTTTCCGAAGACGACTTCGAGGTCCGTCGGGTTGCGTGCACCGACTGTCCGGACTTTCCGTGCAACGAGTTTTCCGCCTTGCCGGCCCTCAGACGCCACTCACGCCACTTGTGCATCTCATCCACTCCAGCATTCGTGGATTCCGCGGCTTCCGCGGCCTCTACAACCTCCGTCAGTGTGGGTGGCGGCTCCTTGTTCATCAGGCTGCGCTGCACTTCCTTGTCCTTCAGGCCACACAGAACTCCGTCCCTGAGGGCCATCTCTAGAAAGCGGTCCCATCTGCAGGGGGTGGCGGCTACTCTCATAGCTGTTACGAAGGCTTCTACCGACTCGTCCGGCGCTTGAACTCGCCTCCAAAACGCGCTCCGAGCGGGAAACATTGCCCTCGAGGGTCGGAAACGCTCACACAGCAGTTTCATGATGTCATCGGCTTTGAACTCACCCATCTTCTTCGGTGCAATAATGCCCACCAGCGTTCGCTTGGTCTCCATCCCAAGCATGCGGGTGAGGATGGCCCTCTTCCTTTCCTCGTCGTCTTCTTTGACTTTGAGTTCCACCAGTGCCGCCTGGAAGTCCATCTCAAAAAGCTCCCAGTCTTGCGGTTTGGTAATGTTGAACCCGCTCTGTGCCCTGGCTCCTTGGGGATCCATTATCCCACCTTCGTCGCCAATTTGGTGTATGAGAGTCAAGACACAGGAAACAGCCAAGGGCTGGGTTAACTCAGGTTTATTGCATGGTGGACAGAGGGAACATGAGGTAATGGCGGACGAACAGCTCTATATATATAGTAGTAACGTATTTGAATGTGGCTCCACGATAGCCCATTGGCTACTGCCCGCGTGACGTCATGGCTGGTCACGCCCTTCTTGTCCAGGTGTAGGTAGCGGCGGGAAACTTCCCTCGCTGTGGCCTTTGATGGGTTTGAACCAAGAGAGCTTGGACGCTCGCTGCTGCCAGCTGGTGGTCATTAGCTCGCGTCCTATTACAGGGTTTATAGTGATCAGCTGAAGGTTACATTGTTACTCGTAGGCAAGGTTACATTGATTCAGATACATTGTTATCACATGTAGAAGGTTACACTGTTAGAACACAACAAAAAATGTACAGTATATGACCTTATTCACATTTGTTCCCTCTCCCAGTGTCTCACCCAAACAATTTCAGTTGGCACTCATATTGTGACAAACCCTCCCTAATGCTAAAGCCTTCTAGTAATCCCAGTAATAAACCTGATAATACAATCCTAAGAATCCTAATCCTAATAATACAATTGCTGAATCTTTTCTACATCTGATTTCATTTATAATTCTCAAATCTTACGGACCCTTTAAATAGCTCATCTCTCACAGCAATTACTTGACATCCTCTCTGAAGCTTAGATGAAAGCTACCCACCCCAAAGTCTTCCTTTCCATTTATAATTATTCATTAAAATGCTTTTCTTCCATCTGGATAGAATTATTTGTTTTTCTAAGCTTTGCCTTTTAAACAAAGAGCTCCACAAACCTGCGATTCGTGATTAGGAATTTCCTTCTATATATGGAATACACATAGCTGCCCACACACTACAACCATTCAGAATATCAGCCAGGATCAGTTCCCACTTTAAAAGAAATCCATGTTCCATGCTCTTAAAATATATTCCCTCCAGGCAAGTAAATCCTTTAAAGGTAGATGGTTGAGATGTCACAGTTGCAAGTAAAGCTTGACTAATTATAAGGAGGCAAGTGAATGTGCAAAATTTGGATGGTAACTGTCACATTACAATAAAAATTACACTCTTTTACCTTTGAAGTTGTTGAAATTTCTAAATGCAGAACAAAAGTGGAGAAGTGATCATTAAGAGGGGAATTCGCCCAAGGACCACACACACACACACACACACACACACACACACACACACACACACACACACACACACACACACACACACACACACACACACACACACACACACACACACAAGCTTTCATTAATGGCCAGCACATTTCCCAACCAAAAATCAGAAAATCAAAGAGAAGAAAGCTAGGTAAAGGTTAAGGTTGCCCTATTTATCTACTTGCAATTTCTTGTTTTCAAACTGCAAGGTTGGCAGGAGCTGGGACAGAGATGGGAACTCACTCCACTATGCAGTACTTGGGTCTCAACCTGCCAACCTTCCAGTTATCAAGTTCAGCGTGTTAACCAGTAAGCCACCACAGTCCCAGAAGAAAGATATGTACCGTATATACTTGAGTATAAGTCGGGGGGTTTAGCCCCCAAAATGAGGTCCAATAATGGGACTCCACTTCTACTCGGGTCAATGTAAACACTCAAAAACATATCCACACAAATGTCTAAATTAATTTTACTGAATTTTCATTTTTTTTTTTAATTATTGAAACTCACTAGCAACTGTCGCATTTTCCACCCCCAACTTAAACCCGGGTCAATCTATTTTCCTAGTTTTAGAGGTCCAAATTTGGTACCTTGACTTATATTCGGCTTATACTCGAGTATATATGGTACCTGCTAAATGCTCAGAGGTCTTTACAGAATGGCAACAGGTTTGTTAGTAGAGAATGAAGGTGAAGGTGAATTAATAGCAGAATGAAGAGGATTTTCTTTCTTTGCAGCTGAAAGGATGGAGACAGTTCCAAAAAGGGACTCCATCACCAACAAGGAGAAAATGTAACTGATCCCAACAAAGGAAAAGAGGAAGTCACAAAGCATGCTTAACTCGAGCTCAAAAAAGAAGCATGCTCTATCTTTCATATAAGAGCTCTTTACATATTTGAAGACACCTATCATATTGCCTCTCAGCCTTCTCTTTCTAGACTAAATATACCAAGCTCCCTCAACTGTTCCTTATCAAATTTGGTTTCAAAACCTTTCCCCATCTTGGTTATCTTCCTCTGAACATGTTCCAGCTTGTGAATATCCTTCTTGAACTTTGGTGCCCAGACCTGGACCTCATATTCCAGGTGAGGTCTAAATGAAGTGATATTATTATTATTTCCTTTGATCTGGATGCTACAGTTTTATTAATGTAACTAAATGTAGCATTTCTCTCTCTCTCTTTTCCTTTTTGCCACTGCATCACTGTTGTCTCATGTTACACTTCAGATCTCTCAAGGCCTCTAGATCCTTGACACATGTACTACTGCCAAGCCAGCTGTTACATATTGTACATGTGTGCATCTGTTTTTATCTTGCTTAAACGTAGACATTTGCATTTTTCCATGTTGAAACTGATTTTGTTTCTTTTGGCCTAGTTCTCTAATCTGTTTGGTATCTTGAATCCTAACTTTGAGTATGCCCGTCTGGACATATAGGTCGTTCACTGGAGCTCTCAGAGACTGCTCAAAGTTAGGTGTTCCTATTCCACCTCCTTCCGAGTCCTCTAGCCTCCTTTTAATTTTTTTTAATGTTGCTGCATTCTTTTCTGGAAGACTGGGATGGCTCAGTGGTTAAGATGCTGGAAGGTCAGCAGATCAGCAGTTTGAGACCCATGCTGCATGGCGGAGTGAGCTTTCATCTCTGTCGCTGATCCTGCCAACCTAGAAGTTCGAAAGCAAAATATTGCAAGAAGATAAATAGGTACCACTTCAGTGGGAAGGTAAACAGCATTCCATGCACTCTGGTGCCGAGGCATGCCTTTCACATGTTCATGGAAATGTCTGTAAACACAGACAGCACTGGCTCTTCTTTACCTATAAGGAAGGACGTTAACCGTTGGGTTGGGACAAAGGGTCCCGCACCCAGCCCAACCATCCCGAACCAAGCCGCCTGCACTTACCTTAACCCCACCCAGCCATTGCCGCAAGGTTCCAGAAGTCAGCAGTGGGGCAACTGCCCCATGAACGCAACCAAAAAAACCTATGGCTCCCAGAGTCCTCTGCGCTGCACAACCCCTCAGCCAATCAGGCTGAGGGACACGAGCGCAGAGGAGGCCGGGAAAGCGCGGCATGCCAACTTTAAAAAAAAACACACCGGGGGGAGGCCCAACTGGCAAAAGGTAAGTGGGGCAAGGAAGAGGGGGAAGCACGGTCCCGGTACCCACGCCGCCCATCCACCCCACCACCTTGCCATAGCTGTCAAGTATCCCTTATTGGCCAGGAAAACCCCTTATTTTACCCTCTTTCCCGCCGTCATCCCTTATTAATTAGACTGCAGTGCCCTATTGCCACCATTGGAGGGCAGCATAGGATAAGCATAGCTGTCAAGTATCCCGTATTTGCTGGGAAATTTCCCTTATTTCCAAATTCGAAACTTGACAGGTATGCACCTTGCCCCCAAACCCACCCCCTAACCCCCACCTCAGGTACCCTTCTTTGCCGCCTGAGCCTTTTCCCCCAGCGTTGCCTTCTGCAGAGGGAGGCGCACCAGCCTGTCCTTTGTCTCTGCAGGCAACGTGGCCTCAACGCCGGTACGCCTCCCAACGAAGAAGGCCGCACTGGGGGGGAAAGACCCAACTGACAAAGAAGGGTGCATGAGGTGGGGGTTAGGGGGTGGGGGAAGGAAGCATAGGCCTTTACCTTTACTGTACACTTTTCTGGAATATCAATAGGGCTGTTTTTCTTTCTTGAGCTCTCCAGAAGAGAGGGGCTGTGTCTGAGCGACAAATTGGATGCTTTCAAGTGGATCTATGGATGGTGTTGAAGTGGCAATACTGTGACATCTGTACTAGATAACGAAATGGACAGTGGAGAAACACCTATTTTAACCTTTTCCCTTTATCAAAAAATGTAACTTTTTTGCATTTTACCCCTATTAAAGTAGATGGAATATAAAGACTGGCTATTTCCACCTGCGATGTGAAGAATACTTGCTAAATTCCTTGTTCGTGCTCACCTTATTCATCAAGACACCTTGGCAAGAATTATCAGCCATGTAAGATTCCTCTCCTCAGAGTACGGATATAAATCTTTCCTTATTTCATGATCACGGACATGAATGAATCGTTTTAAGTTTGTTCCCTAAAGCAAAAAATCATGCATTTCTTGCATTTTGGAACTTCTTCACACATACACACACACACACACACACACACACACACACACACACACACTAGCACTTAAGTGTATTTTGTTCAAAAATAATTCTGTTTTGTGCAGCATACTTCTATTTTGCACAGAAAACCTTATATTCAGTATGAAAATGGTTTAAGGTCCTGATACCCATAGGAAAATCTATCCTACAAAACAGGGGCCCATCCTACCCACTCTTCACAATTTCTTGTTGTTGTTCAGTCGCAAGTCGATTCCGACCCTTTGCAACCCCATGGACCATTGTCCTCCAGGCACCTCTATCCTCCACCATCTTCAACCCGCCCAACTGTGCCCATTGCATCTACAATGCCATCCAGCCATGTCATCTTTGGCCACCTCCTTCTTCTTTTGCCCTCCACCTTTCCCAGTATCAAGGCTTTCTCAAGTGAATCCTCTCTTTTCATTTGATGTCCAAAGTACTTCAGCTTCACTTTACTATTTGACCTTCTAAGGAGCAGTCAGGGTTGATTTCTTCTAAGATTGACCTATTTGTTCTCCTCACTGTCCAGGAGACCCTCAAAACTTTCCTCCAAGACCACATTTCAAAGGCATCTATTCTTCTTCGCTCAGCCTTCCTCATGGTCCAGCTCTCACAACCATACATTGCCACCAGGAATACCATTGCTTTGACTATATGAATTTTTGTTTGCAATGTGATCACAATATATCACAATATACATATATCACAATATACGATACTATAAATGGTAACAGCTAGGGAGGACAAGGGGACCATGCTGAACCTGATGACTGGAAAGTCAGTAGGCCAGCAGTTTAAGACCTGACTACTGTGTGACTGAGTGAGCTCCTGTTGTCTGTCCCAGCTCCTGCCAACCTAGCAGTTTGAAAGCAAGAAATTGCAAGTAGATAAATAGATTCAATGGGAAGGGTAACAGTGTTCCCTGCAATCCGGTGTCTTGTAATACCTGCCACATGGCCACAGAAACGTCTGCAGATGCAAACAGTGCTTGTTCTTTGGCTATAAACAGAGATTAGCACCATACCTGTCAACCCGCAGCTCCAGAAAAACGGGACCTGCGCACATCGCTTGTGCGCAGGTCGCGTTCCACGCATGCGTGGAAAGGCTTTACCCCTTCCACGCATACGTGGAAGCGCTACGCTGCTTGCGCAGCTCTTACGCAAGCGACGTAGCACTTCCGCACATGCATGGAAGGAGTAAAACCCTTCCGCGCATGCGCGGAAAGCGTTTCCCCCAATGCCAAATGGCGGGGTTTTGGCAGCGGGGGCCGGGATATGACGTCAATCAACGTTAATTTACGGGGTAATCCCGGCCAAATCGGGAAGGTTGACAGGTATGATTAGCACCGCTCCCTAGAGTTGGACATGACCTTTACCTTTAGGGAGGCAAAGAGAAGTAATCGCATAAACTTTTTTTGAGTTGCAGCCCCACACCTCTAGAACAGAGGTCCAACAGAGGTTCACCAGGCTCCTTCCCTCTCAGTTTTTAAGTAGTAAAAAAAATGTTTACAGCTACTTACTATTAGTCCAGTTACTGGAGATGTCTAATATATTTAATTTGTTTATACAGTATATTTAAAGAGAGGTTGAGCTGCTTCTTTGTTTCCCCCCATATTTTTCATATTTACCTGTATATTATATTGTATTATTCTTGTCTGTAATGGTATGATTATGTTTTGAGCCACCGAGAGTCCTAAGCACTGTGGAGTGGAGTATAAATTTAAACAACTAAACTTCCATTTTGTACAAGCAAATTTGTATTTTGTGCAAAATGCACTTTTAAAACAAAATATAATGATTCCAGCTTTTCTACCAACATGATTTCTTGCTAATTTTGTTGTAGATAAGGAAAAAAAACTAGATTGGCACAAAGGGACTGTCAATTTTCATTGAGAAGGAAAGCAGACATACTGACCACAGAATGACTTTGCTGAATGTTCAAGATGCAAACAACCCATCAAATGCTTATCACCCACACACGTCTATGCAAAGAAAGCATCAGGCATATAACATTTGTTTAATTTGTGCTAATGTCTCTTCTTGACAATGCAGGAGTGAGGTATTAGTCACCTCTTGCTCGGATTTTTGCACATGGACCACATGGTTATGCTTTTTGATAGGCTTGGAAGAAATTCTTATGCTGGGCTTAAACCCTCTGTGAACCTAAGATTCAATGTCAGTACAGTAAAGCAGGTTGTAATTCTAAGTGCCCATTTATTGCCCTGGCGAAATGGAGACAGCACCCAAAGTTTGGAGGTGAAGTGCAAATTTGATTTTGGCAGGAAATAGTGAGATGTATCTGGTTGTAGCTCTAATCAGCATCTGGTTCGGGAACATTGACCCCCTACCCTGAATTTTAGCTCTATATTATAAATCGAGCTGTTAGGGGAATCCTATAGTGGATACTGTGACATTGCATAGGTAGTAGACTTGACAATGGAACACTGTCACAAAGCTCATTCAGAGTGAATGAAGAACACTGAGTGGAGAAGCCCAATAGGCCTCCACTATTGGAGCCTTCCTTCTGAAATAATAATAATTTCGTGTCAGAAATTATTCTGGGTTGAAAGGATTTTTGTGGAAGAAACTCCACTCAGGAATACCCAAATGAGGCTACTTTCATGTCCCCAAGCCAGAGACAGGCACTCAATCCATCATGCAGCACCTGGGTCTCAAACTGCTGACGTGCCAGCCTTCCAGCTAACAAGGCAAGCTTCTTAACTACTGAGCCACCACAGCCCCCAGCTGTGGTTCTTTTCCACAATGACAGCAGGACTAATATAATGTTCTCCTTTCCACCCCATTAACCATATATATATATATGAATGATATTACGTCTGGATCTTTTAGCCCAAACAGTTTTGCTATGAGACAAAACAGCCTGAGAAACACTCAACTTACAGAGATAAATACAGCTCCAGTCTGGAGAGGTTTACTTTTCCTGCCAGGTGCATGGTAGGCACACCCCCACTTCTCTTTTGCACACTCTCTCGCTCTCTCTCTTTAAGAAACTCCAGCAGCAACAGCAGATGTGGAGGAGAGCTGTAAGGAAGCTGAACAACAGTGAGGTTGAACAAAGAACTAAGTGTGTTGGCTGGAGCCGAAGCGCAAATTAGCAAAGCAAACAAGACGAAATGTTCTAAGTCCAAATCAGAACTCTAGCCGGCACTTAGATAGTAGTGCAATTTTCATTAGGCATTAAAATTCTAATCAGGTTGGTGCTGTGGCCTCTAACAGTGCAACACACCAGGCCATAACTGGCAATATAATTTTCATGATTCTTTGTTGTACGGTCAGAGACCCGAAGAAAATAATGCAGAACAAATGTGTTTTAAAATGGCATTATGTAGAAAAGCGTTCCCAGTAACTTAAAAGGCAAGAGTCTTCCTCCTGAAAACAATAAAATATAATACCCTAACAAACACAGAACTTAGTACTTCCCATATAAAAACATAAACTACAGAGTGTTGCGGGGGTGGGGGTGGGGGTACTCTAGAATCTGCAATGTATGGACTCTAGAGACAGGAACAACCATCAAGCACTTCAATGGGTGGACTAAGTGCCCTCTCTGGACATGTTCCAAGGATGATACCACAAGTTATTGGAAAAGTAGTGGAAGTTGGCTTAAGAAGACAGTTATACCCAGCTGCGATGAGCAGTCAGTGCTGCCTTCATTTTCCCAGCCACATTCTCAGTGTTACAGTAGTAGAAAGCAATTTCTACATGTTCTTTGTGACCTGAAGTATTTGCTTGGTTTTAGCCTAATAGATGTGCTGCACATGCATACAGTGTGGATGTGCATAGCCACGCCCTCCCCCATGGAACAGGCGGCTCCATCATATGGACCTCTGGTATTGTGGGGAGGAGCCAGGTACCTTATATAGGGGTGGCTCCTTCCCACCTTGCCCGCTTTCTGAAATGGTTCCGAAAAGTTGTCCTGCCTTCCCTCCCTTTAATCTAAGTATGATTTTATTGGTTGCTTAGGGGCCAGGTGGGAATTTTTTCACTGTGCACTAACTGGCCCACCTGTGGCAGTATTTTTTACCCACCCCATACTTAGATGGGGTAATAACTGGGAGTGTTCATTGTTAACTGTTCACTGTGGCGGTAGTGTGGTAAATGGCAATTGAAAATAATCAAAATTAGTTCAGGAGGGGTAGCGGTTCATTTGGCAGCCAGAAGGACAAAGGCGCGGGCAGCATCTACTGGCTGTCGAATGGACCCTCAGCCATTAAATTAGTGATATCCACAGCTGGACAGCTTGGAATCACATTACTGGATTGGCTGAAGTGGATAAGGTGGAGGTGGATGACCCTCCCCAGTGAATTACTATTTCGGGAGATAAGGGTAGGATTAAACAGGATATTCAGCCATTGTACCCACTGCTATGTTTCAATGCAGGTAAAATAAGAGTTTGTTACACAGTTAATGTTTAATAAAGCGGCCCAATTGTTTGACCAAAAAGTATTGTCACCTGGCTCATTGATTGGGGGGTGGGGGCGTGGCAAAGTAGAGGGTACACAGAAAGAGCCTTCCTGAATATTTTGGTATTTTTGACTACCTTGTACCAGCTTACCTTTCTCACACTAGATCAGGTAAAAGAAACTGCAGAATTAATTCACCAAAAGGTGGCTTCATTTTGGCAGTTCCATGTCTGGCTTAGACATGGAACAACAACAAGAAAAAGAATCTTAAAGGAGCAATTCATGTGTCGTTCAAGGTGGTGCCAATCACAGGTGACTTTGGGACTTCAGAATCTGAGCTTTTATCTCGGATGTCTGATGAGGCATGGAAAGGAAACATACTCCACGTATGCTCACAAACAACTTCTGAATTCCCACTGGAGCAGACAAATTACAAAAGCAATGATTACCCACTGCTCACACTTGGGTTTCTCTTTCACATCTTCCATGATCCCTTAGACCAGTGATGGCGAACCTTGGCATGCCAGGTGTTCTTGGACTTCAATTGCTAGAAGCTAAAGTCTGCACTCCAGCTGATCAGGCCTTCTGGGAATTGAAGTTACAGAACACCTGGAGTGCCAAGGTTCACCACCATTGCCTTAGACAAATGGTGACATCTTTGCCCCTCCCTCCAGAACTGTAGGGGCCACAATTGCTTAGTGGTTAAGATGCTGCATTTGATGACCAGAAGGTCAGTAAGTCAGTAGTTCAAGACTTGAGTACTGTGCAATGGAGTGAGCGCTCATTGTCTATCCCAGCTCTTTTTAGCCTATCAGTTCGAAAGCAAGAAACTGCAAGTTGATACCACTTTAGTGAGAAAGGTAACAATGTTCCGTGTGCTCCAGTGTCTAGTCATGCCTGCCACATGACCACAAAAACATCTGCAGATGCAGATGGCACTGGGTCATTGATTGTAAATGGAGATGTGCACCACCCCTTAGAGGACATGCCTGGCAAGTGAGACCTTTCCCTTTTACCAGAACTATAGTTAGCAATTTTGGCATCGGGAGAGGGCTAACAGCTGAAGGGTCTTTCTTTCTGTCTGTGAAAGATTAGCTGGAGGTAGTATACTTGGTCTGTACATCCTCCTAATTTTAGTATCTCCATCAAACACCCTGTCTGCCCTATCCAACCTACATCTCTGCCTCCCCCACCCATTAACATGAAGTGAGTTCTGTCCAGAGTGTCATATCCTTCCAATGTTGGTCCACCTGATCTTCTTTGCAGAAATGGACATCATTGTGAGCATCGTTTGATACTAACAGGTTGTTTTGCAGAAATAGGAATCTACTAGGTAGTCCTCCAAAATCTATTGCAATGGACCATCATGTAAGTGGAATATCTTAACACGATTCTGGCTTACATCTTTTGTTATGATTCTAACTGGGTTTTTTAAAAAAATCTATTTGCTTTTTATGTTACAGTTCAATCACAGTTTTTATTTTAAACTGTACTTTCTAGTTGTTTGCCACTTTAGTGTCCTTTATAATAGAACGGTACAAAGAGCAAAAATTAAACAAACAACTCAGTGAATACATTTGGAGACATCAACACGCTCCATTAATTCTTGATTCTGAATTGTTTACCTCCCACCACATTATCAACATTATCACCTAGTTAGATACTTTTGTGAAATTCAAAAATTGTACAGGTCATAATTCCATCCCACCCCCTACGATTTGAAAATAGCCAATACTCTGCATTTCTTTTCAGCAATAATTGCTGGACACCGATTCGATTCTCTTATGGCTGAGGAATTCAGGAAGCTGGAGTCAAAAGTATTTTTCTTTCTTTCTTTGCTCGGTGCCAGTTTGTTTTATCTATTGACCAAGATAGCAATCTGATCACAAGGAGATACTAATGTGATGCAATAGGTTGAATCTGAGACAGACCCTGAAAAACATATTTCTGAATGTCTCTATCCATGATGGTGAACCTTGGCACTCCAGATGTTCTTGAACTTCAATTCCCAGAAGCCCCTGTGAATCCACACAAATGGGTTTACTGCGATTAATTGTACGGGCGCATTTTACTTCCGCGTCCAGGAGCAACGAGGGTGGCGTGAGCCAGATGAATTGCAGTAAACCCATTTGTGTGGATTCACGGGGGCTTCTGGGAATTGGAGTCCAAGAACATCTGGAGTGCCAAGATTCGCCATCACAGGCCTATATGTTATGGTAGGAAAAACAAAAATTAAGGAAACTCCATGTTGAGAACAAAACTGCTATCTCGTCTGTTTCTGCCCTAAAAAGTCTGGTGTTTATATTTTGCAGTAGCCTCCACATGCAGACTAGGTGTAAGGAAATCCTTGCCCCATGGAGTTCTGCTTTTCTGATGAGTAAGGATCTGTAAGAATGTACTGGTTATTACTTTGAGCCTCCTCAAAGATTGTTAATACAATTGGCCGTACCCTGGACCCTAACCTTGCCGGCGAATCTTTCTAACACCAGATCCAACCAAAGGAAAGGTTAAGGATGTTGCTTAGTTTTATTTATTTTATCAAAATCTCCCATAATTCCCATCCTCCTTTGGATGGAATTTGATGGAAAAATTTGATGGAAAAATCTTGGTATTAATAAATTATAGTGTTGCAGAATACAAAAGCAAGAGATCCACCCATCAAGTTGACTAATCTGACACCTCTCCAATGACTTCCATGTCTGCACTCAAGACACATACATGTTATGCAGGTTCAAATAAACAGCTCTACCACCTTTTTTACCTAACTGAACATGTATCACTTAGCTGGTCATGGTTGGAGGACCTGTGGAATAGCAGTTACAGAAATATTAGAAAAACTTACTCGCATACGGGCACTGCAGTGCCTTAGTGGTTAAGATGCTGAACTTGATGACTGGAAGGCCAGCAGGTCAGCAGTTAAAGACCTGAGTGCTGCATGACAAAGTGAGCTTCCATCTCTGTCCCAGCTAATGCCAGCCTAGCAGTTCAAAAGCAAGAAATTGCAAGTTGATAAATAAGGACCACTTTGGTGGGAAGTTAAACAGCGTTCCATGAACTCCGGTGTCTAGTCATGCCTGCCACATGTCCACATAAATGTCTGCAGATGCAAAAATTATAATTGATCCCAATAGAAGTATTCCTCCCTGTGTGGATCTTGTATTATTATTTCCTCACAAAACCATATGGTTATTTATAAATACATTCTGCCTTTGTCTTAGAAAGAAAAGGTTGTGTGAATTGTTAAGATCAAAAACAAAGAACTTTTTCCTTGTTTTAAATAGTAATACTTTAATGCTACTGAGTTTCTGGTCTCTTTAAGTGGAAACTGTAATTTGCTGAGAAAAACAGAAGCTTCCGCCCTGCAGATCTGGGAAGAGATCTTACAGAATCAGAGGTCTGAAAGTCACACAGGAAAGAAAAAGAGCAAGAATCTTAATCCACTGTCTACACCGGCGATGTACAAAGGTTTCCTACAATTTCCAGTTCATTATGGCTGGTACTGATGGGGGTTCCACAATTTCTGGAAGGCAGCAAGGTCCCAGAGGAAGTTACTGGTTGAAAATGTCTGTCCTACTATTGTCTTAATTTTCAAACTCTAGCCTACACTCTCCAGATGGTTGTATCCTTTGTTTGTGTAACTTGTGGAAGCAGACTTCAGGGTCAGAGAAATCTGCTGTCTTGTTTACTTTTTAGAAGAGTTTTGAGAACAATCAACTTGTTGTGTTCTAATGGTATTACCTTCCACAATGTATCTGAACAAATGTAACCTTGCCTATGGCAACAATGTAACCCTCAGCTGCATCACATGAACCCTGTAAGTGGACGCGAGCTAATGACCACCAGCTGGCAGCAGCGAGCGTCCAAGCTCCTTGGTCCAAACTCATCAAAGGCAACAGCGCGGGAAGTTTTCCCGCCACCACCTACACCTGGACAAGAAGGGCGTGACCCGCAATGACGTCACGCAGACAGTAGCCAATGGGCTATCATGGAACCACGTTCAAATGTATTACTGCTGTATATAAAGAGCTATCGATCCGCCATTACCTCATGTTCCCTCTGTCCACGATGCAATAAACCTGAGTTAACCCAGCCCGAGGCTGTGTCCTGTGTCTTGGTTTGCATACACCAAATTGGCGACGAAGGTGGGATGATGGATCCCCACGGAACAGCCAGGGCGCAGAGCGGGTTCAACATCACCAAACCGCAAGACTGGGAGCTGCTCGAGATGGACTTCCAGGCGGCACTGGTGGAACTCAAAGTCAAAGGAGACGACGAGGAGAGGAAGAGGGCCATCCTCACCAGAATGCTCGGGATGGAAACCAAGCGGACGCTGGTGAGCATCATCGCTCCGAAGAAGGTGAGCGAATTTAAGGCGGACGACATCATGAAGCTGCTGCGAGAGCGCTTCAGTCCTTCGAGGGCAATGTTTCCCGCTCGGAGCGCGTTTTGGAGGCGAGTCCAAGCGCCGGACGAGTCGGTTGAGACATTCGTGGCCGCCATGAGGATCGCCGCCGCCCCCTGCAAATGGGACAACATCTTAGAGATGGCCCTCAGGGACGGCGTGCTGTGTGGCCTGAAAGACAAGGAGGTGCAGCGCAGCTTGATGAACAAGGAGCCGCCGCCCACGTTGGCAGAGGTCGTAGAGGCCGCGGAAGCCGCAGAGTCCACGAATGCTGGAGTGGACGAGATGCACCAGTGGCGTGAGTGGCGTCCTAGAGCCGGCAAGGCGGCAAACTCGGTGCACGGGAAGTCCGGACAGGCGGTGCACGCAACTCGACGGGCCTCAAAGTCGTCTACGGAAGGCAGCGACGGCGAAGAGGTCCAGAAGGTCCGAAAGGGTGGTCGACGCTGCGATGGTTGCGGAGCGGCCCATGAGCGCGCGAGGTGCCCATTCAGGAAGGCCGAGTGTTACACCTGCGGCCGACGGGGGCACATCGCCAAGGCATGCAGAAAACGGAAGGAGAGCCGGAGGCAGTCACAAGACCGTTCGGCCAGACCGGACCGTCCAGCGAGGCCCAAAGATGGCGCCCAGACCACGAGGAAGCGGGATGGCGTGGGCCGCGTCTCGGACGACAGCGAGGACGACGCCCCAGTGTTCAGCGTGTCCGCGGGACAGTCCCATTACTTCGTTGAGGTACTAGTACAAGGGGCCCCTATTAGGATGGAAATTGATTCGGGGTCCTCCTATTCTATAATTCCCCAGAAAGAGTTCTTGAGAATCGACCCCCACGTGCGGCCCAAACTTAAAACGTTGAGGTCCACGCTACGGGACGTACAGGGAAACAGCATTCCGGTGTTGGGGGTCGGGAAATTTCGGGTCAATTTTAAGAGACATTCTGCGGAACTGCCCCTAGTTGTCCTTAAGGGGGGAAGTTGTAGCCTCCTAGGGACGCAGTGGTTTCAGCCTTTAGGTTTGTTCATAGGGGGAGTGCACGCAGTGGGGGTGGACCCAATACAAGCGGTTTGCGATGCGCATCCCGCCGTTTTTAAGAAAGGACTCGGAAAGTTCAAGGGACCCCCTGTAGCCTTCGACCTAGACCCGGAGGTCCGCCCGATAAGACTCAAACCGCGCAGGGTGCCGTTCGCACTCAAGGACAAGATAGAGGCGGAACTGGACAAACTGGTGGGCCAGGGGATTCTTATTCCTGTTGATTCCGCGGAGTGGGAAACTCCAATTGTAACGGCTCTAAAGGCTAACGGGGAGGTGCGCATTTGCGCTGATTATAAGTGTACAATCAACAAGGCAATCCGCCCTAATGCATACCCGGTGCCGGTGATCAGCCACCTTTTAGCCAGGTTGAATGGGGGAAAGTGTTTCGCTAAACTCGATTTGGCACAAGCCTATCAGCAACTCCCAGTGACCCCCGCCACGGCCGCGGCACAAACGATAGTTACACATAAAGGGGCGTTCCAGGTGTCGCGCTTACAGTTCGGCGTGAACTCGGCACCCGGCCTTTTTCAGTCGCTTGTGGAACGCCTCCTGAAGGGACTGGAGGGGGTGTTGCCTTATTTTGATGACGTGTTGATAACAGGGGGGAGTGAGGCTGAACTGGCAAAGAGATTGGACAAAGTACTAACCGTGTTCGAGGAAGCGGGGTTGAGACTAAGGAAGGACAAATGTGTTTTTTATGAAACTGAGGTTGAATTTTTAGGTTTCCGGATCACACCCGAGGGGATTAAGCCGTCTAAATCCAAAGTAACAGCCATAAAGAAGGCCCCTCGCCCCACATCCAAAACCGAGCTACAGTCTTTCCTGGGGCTCCTCAATTTTTACCATACATTCCTCCCGCGGAAGGCGTCCGTGGCCGAACCGCTCCATCGGTTACTTAAAAAGGAGGAGACATGGATGTGGGGTGACGAGCACGAGAGGGCGTTCAAAGAATTAAAGCAACTCTTAACATCTGAGGCAATCCTGACGCATTTCGACCCCAAACGGCCGGTGGTCTTAGCCTGTGATGCATCCCCGGTGGGGGTGGGGGCGGTGCTTTGCCACGTGTTGGATGACGGAAGGGAGGCCCCGGTAGCGTTTTATTCAAGGTCCCTGTCCCAAGCGGAGCGAAATTACGCACAAACCGACAGGGAGGCATTAGCAATAGTAGCGGGAACCAAAAAATTTCACGATTTTTTGTATGGCCGCCCGTTCAAAATCGTGACTGATCACAAGCCATTGTTAGGGATTTTCACGGCAAGCAAGCCCACGCCGCAGATCCTGTCCCCGAGAATGCTGCGATGGGCTATTTTTCTCAACGCATACCAGCATGAGTTGGAGTACCGGCCCGGAAAGGAGATCAGCCATGCTGATGCACTTTCGAGATCTCCTTTGCCCTTGTCGGACGACCAAAAGGCGAGAGTAGAAAAAGACCGCCAGGTGTTGCTAATTGAGGTCTTAGACGCACCCCCAATAGTACCAACCGACATTGCTAGGGCGACAGGCAAGGACAGAACGCTAGAGAAAGTTAGTTCGTGGGTACAGAAGGGGTGGCCGGCGTCGTCCCCAAGCACAGAATTCGACACATTTTTTCGGAAAAGGATAGAGTTGTCCCTAGAGAGGGGGTGCCTTTTGTGGGGCCAACGGGTGGTGGTCCCTACATCCCTGCGGCCGAGGGTGCTCGAACTGCTGCACGTCAGCCACCCGGGCATAGTTCGTTCAAAGGCGCTGGCCCGGAGTTACTTCTGGTGGCCACAGCTGGACGCGGACATTGAGCACATGGTCGGCACTTGTGAGGCATGCCAGGGATCCCGACCAGAGGCGGCCCGCCTTCCGCATAGGGAGTGGGACACAGCAAGGGGGCCTTGGTCCAGAGTGCACGTGGATTTCGCTGGCCCATTCCGAGGAACCATGTTTCTCCTGGTGGTGGATGCGTTCTCCAAGTGGCTGGAGGTTATTCCAGTAAAAAGCACGTCCTCCGCCACGACAATTAGCCAGCTAAGGAGAGTCTTTTCAACGTTCGGTTTACCCGATACGTTAGTCAGCGATAACGCTAGTTGTTTCACCTCCGCCGAGTTCGGGGCGTTCATGGAGGCAAATGCCATTCGGCATGTCACATCCGCGCCGTTTCACCCGGCCACGAATGGCCAAGTGGAACGGCTGGTGCGTACAACAAAGGATGCGCTGCGGCGCATGGGCCCGGGGGACCTGAATCACCAAGTATGCCAATTCCTCTTAGCGTATAGGGTGACCCCTTTAGCGTCAGGCTATTCGCCGGCAGAGCTCTTGATGCGGCGAAAGCTGACCACGATCCTGTCCAGGCTAGACCCGACGAGAGTCGAGGATAGAGGGAAAAACATAGGGTTGGCAGTCTCGAAAGGGTTCGCCGCCGGCGACCCTGTTCACTGCAGGAACTATTCCAGCGCAGGGCCAGCCTGGGTACCGGGGACGGTTGTAGAACAGACAGGGCCAGTGTCGTACCGAGTCGAGACTAACACCGGCCTCCTCTGGAGGAGACACGCAGACCAACTGAGGCACCGAGTGAGTAGGCCAGTCAGTGGGGCTCAGCAACAGGATTCAGCGTTAGGGTTCTCCCCCACCCGCTTAACCCAAGGGGGAGACAGCAGCGGACAACAGTCCCAAGCAAGGGGGGAAGGCAGAAGCAGCGGCCCCGACTCATACCCTTTTGATACACCAGTCCTATCAGAGGCCGGGGAAGGGGGAGAGGAGTTCGCGACCGCTGCCCCCGAATGTAATTTTGATTTTGATTTTGCGAGCCGGGGGGGTTTTCAGGAGTGTTCCCCCACCCATCCAAGCGAGAAGAGGGGTTTTTCGTTAGCCCCCAGTGCCCCCGGTTCCTCCCTAAGAAAGAGCACACCTTCCAACAACGCCGCAGAGCCGCGGCAAGTCACTAACGAGTCTCCCTCTCCAATTACAGGACAGGAAACCTGGGGACAAAGAGAAGGTAGCAAACCCGGGGAAAGGCAGCCCGCATCGAGACCCCAGCGTGTTCGAAATAAGCCATCTTGGCTGAGAGACTTTGTCTCCTAGGGGGGGGAGTGTGTTTAAGTGTGGGCTCGAGACTGTGTCTCATCCTAGGGGGGAGGGGTGTTGTGTTCTAATGGTATTACCTTCCACAATGTATCTGAACAAATGTAACCTTGCCTATGGCAACAATGTAACCCTCAGCTGCATCACATGAACCCTGTAAGTGGACGCGAGCTAATGACCACCAGCTGGCAGCAGCGAGCGTCCAAGCTCCTTGGTCCAAACTCATCAAAGGCAACAGCGCGGGAAGTTTTCCCGCCACCACCTACACCTGGACAAGAAGGGCGTGACCCGCAATGACGTCACGCAGACAGTAGCCAATGGGCTATCATGGAACCACGTTCAAATGTATTACTGCTGTATATAAAGAGCTATCGATCCGCCATTACCTCATGTTCCCTCTGTCCACGATGCAATAAACCTGAGTTAACCCAGCCCGAGGCTGTGTCCTGTGTCTTGGTTTGCATACACCAAACAACTGAAACCAGAGGCAAAAGAATCCAAAAAGTCTGAGCTTAGGAATTTGTTTTGTGTTCCCAGTCTTGGTCTGACCAAGATTGGAAGGACTGGCATGAAATGACTCCTCTCTTCTCTCTGTACCTGTTTGCCTGACTCTCTGTTACACCCATATTGCTGAAATCATAGTCTCACTGAATTGGAAGGGGCCTTCTTGGCCATCGAGTCCAACCACTTTCTCAACACAGGAACGTGAATCTAAGCAGATGTGACAGATGGTTGTCCAATTTTCTCTTGAATGCTTCCAGCTCTGGAGCGCTCACCACCTCTCCAGATAGCTGGTCCCACTGGCACACTACTCTAATCGTTAAGACATTTCTCCTCCTCCAGTGCCCAGGCCTAATGTGAAACTGCCAAAATGAAGCCACCTTTGGCGAATTGCTCTTTCTTTCACCTTACCCAGCGTGAGAAAGATTAGTCAGCAACAAAAGGTTGCTATTACCAGGGTGTGCCTGAGTGTGGTTTTAAAAAAATACCACAATCTTCAAGGATTCTGCCTAGGTCTGGCTTCCTTTAGTTTGAGCCTATTGTTATGCATCCTGCACTCTGTAATGACCAAGAACAGATCCCACCCCTCCTCTCTATGACCATCTTTCAGGTATTTGAAGAGTGCTATCATATCCCCTCTCCGTCTCATTTTCTCAAGGCTAAGTAAAGGTAAAGGTTTCCCTTGCTCGAAAGCCAGTCATATCCGACTCTAGGGTTCAGTGCTCATCTCTGTTTCAAAGCCAAAGAGCCAGCGCTGTCTGCTTCTGCAGACGTTTCTGTGGTCATGTGGCAGGCATGACTAGACACCGGAGCGCACGGAATGCTGTTTCCTTCCCACCGAAGTGGTCCCTATTTATCTACTTGCAATTTCTTGCTTTCGAACTGCTAGGTTGGCAGGAGCTGGGACGAAGACGGGAGCTCATTTCCATCCTGCAGTACTCGGGAATTGAACTGCTGACCTTCCGCTTCCCAGTCAGCGTCTTAGCCACTTGAGCCACTGCAGTCCCTTCTCAAGGCTAAACATGCACAGATCCTTCATTATTTCCTTATATGGCTTGAAGAAACCTATTGTTTAGAGCAAGGGTTTGCAACCGATGGCCTCTAGGTCAGAATTGCCCCTGACGCCATTCCATCCAGCCCATGGCGGCAACTATGGAAGTGGAAGTGGCCATGTTTACAACAGCCATAAACGTGCCCATGCATGTGCAAATGCACCTGCCTCATTGTAGCAGGGGAAAACCATGTGTCCAGCCCACTCAGCTGTCAGAGGGGGAGTTGTCCAGCCCATGGTATGGAAAGGTTGAGAACCCCTGGTTTAGAGACCCTTACTGATATACTTTGGATCATAAAAAGAGCATCAGTTGATTCAGACCAACTTTCTGCTCATTTCCACTGAACAGAACCCCATCCTTATTTGTCCCCATTTGTGTATGTGTGTGTGGGGGGGGGGAGGTCGGTCAGGAGAGCAGGTGAGCATCTTACCAGCTGTGGTGTCACCTCTGCTGCTTGATCAGGCCTCATGAACATTTAAAAATTATAGCTGTGGTGCACTCAGGTGTCTAGGCATGCCTGCCACATGTCCATGGAAATGTCTGTAGATGCAGATGGTGCTGGCTCTTTGGCTGTAAACAGAGATGAACACTGAACCCTAGAGTCAGTTATGACTGGCTTTCGAGCAAGGGCAACGTTTACCTTTATACCTATGTAGGATTATAAATTGTTTTGGCAGATCCTTCGTCTGCATTCGTGTAACAAGGCAGATATCTTTTGATCATCTTGATCGGTAAAGTTTTTTGTTTCTGGTATATATATGGGTATTGTGTTGTGGGGAAATCTCCTAGATGAGCAGGGTATAAATGTAATAAATAAATAAATAAATATAAATTGAACAACTTTGGGGCAGTGATGCCTTTGATCCTCAGGAAATCTTTCATATATTCCTCCCTTCTGTTTTATGTTCTTATCATGGCATTTTATTTTGAGGCTTTAAATACAGTAAACTGCTTGAGATTTATGGAATGGTAGAAGTATTGAAATGCTTTTGGAAACTTACTGATGAGAAAAGAAAGAGAAAGAAGGGTTTGTCACAAATATTTATACCGTACTCTGCCCTTTCCATCAGATTCCAAGGGCATTCGTGAGCTGGTTGGGCTTTGACTGGTTAGGGATAATATCATCACTCACAGACCCTACGCAGAAGGCAGGATGAGTGCCTTCTTCTGCTTCTGTACAGCACCTGTTCCAGATGCTTTTGAAGCAACCATATGATCTAATCTCAGGCTGAGTGCAGCAACGGACAGACATCAGAGCTTGTCCAAAAAATAAATATTAGCCTTTCAGGTTTCAGATCTGGATGTTAAAAGGGGAAATCACCATGTAAAGTGCAATCTGGACTGCAGCTCATTTTTCTGATGGCCCAGCAGAAATAGGGAGGAGGTAAATGATGATGTTTCTGCCATTTCTTGATATGCTGAAGACTCTCCCGCTGGTGGAGAGGGATAAACAGAAAGGCTAGGAGTGAGGGAACTTAGTACTGGAAATGCCCTATGCAGTTACTGACACCTAGTGACGAAACTGGGGAACAGCAGCTTACGTGATAAAATTACGTTTAATCCTTTGTGAACCATAAGGAGGATGAAGTCCTAGTGTTTTCGCTTTATATTTAAGAAACAGGGAGACCCATTTCTTGCATTTTCTGCTTGAGCTGGGTTTGTTTGCTCTCGATGCCAATGCATACACTGTATTTCACTACATAGGCTCTCCAGGGAATATTGCTTCACCTACATAGAAGGGGCTGCGGTGGCTCAGCAGTTAAGAAGCTCACCTTGTTAGCTAGAAGGTCAGCAAGTTGGAAGTTCAAGACCCAAGTACTGCATGATGGAATGAGCACCCGTCTCTGTCCCAGCTCCTGCCAACCTAGCAGTTCAAAAGCAAGAAATTGCAAATAGATAAATAGGTACCAATTTGCAGAGTTCCTCCAGCAAAAATCCTTTCAGCCCAGAAAGCACCTTTATGTGATTCTGACTTGATTTTTTAAATAAAAAAATACCTAAATAAAACAGTATTGAGACACTTTTAAGACAATTAACAATGTGGGAGATGTCATAAAAATGACAGAATAATTGTTATTTGACAGAAAGAGAGAGAACTTGATGTATCCTCCTCATCAAGGGCAGCCAGATCCTTGTGGGAAGTATGAGAAGAGGAGACAACCCGGACAGCCCACTACTGTTTAGATTTGATAATTGGTGCCCTGATCAAATTCTGAGATCAATTGAAGACTTCAGAATGTAATCCAGTTCAGTCCAGAATAGTTTGCACTCCATCCAGTTCAATTTATAACCCAGATCTGAATTGACATGTAAATCCATTAAAAAACTTAACACAACTGTATCTCTCCCATCTCCCCCCCCCCAAATAAAATAAATAAATAAATACACGGCACTTGGAGATCTCAAAGAACAGAACAAACACCGCAAATCTCAAGCAGCTTCAAGTTTTTTGTGTGTTTCTGAACTGTTACGTACTATGAAGTCAGAACTGCTTCATAGCAACCCTAATAGGACTTTCAAGATATTTAAGGGCTGGTTTTACCTGGTCCGTGGGGTACTCAGAGAGAGCCTCCTTAAAGATGGTGATATTTTTGAACCTGTTGTGTCCTAAAGCCTGTGCCTTTAAACAATGTACCTATCCATGTGTATCCAATGTAACCTCTTCTATGTGTAACATTGTAACCTCCAGCTGAATCACTGTAACCTTAATAGGACGCGAGCTAGTGACCACTAGATGGCAATAGCGAGCGTCCAAGCTCATTGGTCCAAGACTCACCTAGAACAACAGCGCGGGAAGATTCCCGCCACTACCTTCACCTGGACAAGAAGGGCGTGACCTGCAATGACATCACGCAGCCTGTAGCCAATAGGCTATCAAGGAGCCACATTCAAATGTATAGCCACTGTATACATTGAGCTGTTCGTCCGCCATTACCTCATGTTCCCTCTGACCAGCATGTAATAAAGTTGTGTTAAGCCAGCTCTTCGGCTGTCCTGGTGTCTTTGGTCCCATACACTAAATTGGCGACGAAGGTGGGATAATGGCTGCCCACGGGACCAAGACATACGCCGGTTTCGACATCAAGAAACCGCAAGATTGGGAACTCTTCGAAATGGACTTCCAAGGTGCGCTGGTGGAGTTCGAGGTGACGGTCGAGGCAAAGAAGAGAGCCATCCTCACCAGAATGCTCGGGCAGGACGGAAAGAGGGTACTGATTGACCTCATCGCACCCAGAAAGGCGGCCGAATTCAAGGCAAAAGAGCTCCTGACGGTGCTGAGAGACCATTTCCGGCCCTCGGTAGCGATGTTTCCCGCTCGGAGCGCGTTTTGGAGGCGAGTCCAAGCGCCTGATGAGTCGGTCACTGCTTTCGTAGCGGCCCTGCGCCTGGCTGCCGGCCCGTGCAAATGGGAGAATTTGGAAGTCACCCTCAGGGACTGCGTGCTATGCGGCCTGAAGGACGCCGAGATTCAGCGCACGCTAATGAATCAGGAGCCACCCCCCACGTTGCAGGAGGTCCTGAAAGCAGCACAGGCCGCAGAAGCCACGAAGGCAGGGGTGCAAGAGCTCCAGGACTGGCGGCCGAAGGCCGACAAAGCAGAGAGTTCGGTGCACGCAGCCCGGCGAACTTCGAAATCGTCCACCAAAAGCAGCGACGACGAGGACGTCCGGAAGGTCTGGAAGGAGGGCCGGCGTTGCGATGGCTGCGGGGCGGCTCACGACCGTGCCAGGTGCCCATTCAGAAAGGCCGAGTGCCACAACTGCGGGCGACGCGGGCACATAGCCAAAGTCTGCAGACAACGACGCAAGGACCGGAGGAGCTCGCCCGACCGCCCAGCGAGGGACCGGAGGAGCTCGCCCGACCGCTCAACGAGGCCAGACCGCTTGACGAGACTAAAGGATGGCGCCCGGCTCACGAGGAAGCAGGACGGAGTGGGCCGCATCTCCGACGACAGCGACGACGACGCTCCGGTTTTCAGCGTGTCCTTGGGACACCCCCGTTACTTTGTTGAGGTACTGGTGCAAGGGGCCCCTGTTAGGATGGAGATTGACTCTGGCTCCTCTTACTCCATTATTTCCCAGAGGGAGTTTTTGAGGATTGCCCCCCGCGTACGGCCCAAGCTCAAAGCGTTGAGGTCCACGCTTCGGGACGTGCAAGGGAACAGTATCCCGGTGTTGGGGGTTGGGAATTTCCAGGTTCAGTACAAGCGGCACGCCGCGGAACTCCCCCTAGTCGTTCTTAAGGGAGGTAACTGCAGCCTCCTCGGGACTCAATGGTTTCAGCCCCTGGGTCTGTTCATTGGGGGGGTGCACGCCGTTGGGTCTGACCCGATACAGGAGGTGTGCGACGCGCACCCCGAAGTCTTCAAGAAGGGACTTGGGAAATTCAATGGACCCCCAGTAACGTTCGACCTGGACCCGGAGGTCCGCCCAATCAGACTTAAACCGCGCAGGGTGCCTTTTGCACTCAAGGACAAAATAGAGGCGGAACTGGACAAATTAGTGGGCCAGGGGATTCTTGTTCCTGTTGATTCCGCGGAGTGGGAAACTCCAATTGTCACGGCATTGAAGGCCAATGGGGAGGTTCGCATTTGCGCCGATTATAAGTGCACCATTAATAAGGCAATCCGCCCTAATGCGTACCCGGTGCCGGTGGTCAGCCATTTGCTAGCCAGGTTACATGGGGGAAAGTGTTTTGCCAAGCTCGACCTGGCTCAGGCCTATCAGCAACTCATGGTAACCCCTGCCGCAGCTGCTGCACAGACCATAATCACGCATAAGGGGGCGTTCCAGGTGACGCGCCTCCAATTCGGCGTGAACTCGGCACCTGGAATTTTCCAGTCGCTCGTGGAACGCCTCCTCAAAGGGCTGGACGGCGTTTTACCATATTTTGATGACGTATTGATAACGGGGGGGAGTGAGGCTGAGTTGGCTAAAAGGCTAAACAAGGTCCTGGCGGCGTTCGAACGGGCGGGGTTGAGGTTGCGAAAGGACAAATGCGTCTTCTTCGCGAAGGAGGTTGAGTTCTTAGGTTTCCGAGTAACACCCGAGGGGATCAAACCGTCCAAATCCAAGGTTGCCGCCATCAAGAAAGCCCCTCGCCCCACATCCAAGCCCGAGTTGCAGTCGTTCCTAGGGCTCTTAAATTTCTACCACTCCTTCCTTCCACGGAAGGCTGCAGTGGCCGAGCCGCTTCACAAGTTGCTCAAGAAAGATGCGGCATGGATGTGGGGCGATGACCAGGAGAGGGCATTCTCGGAACTGAAACAACTCCTGGCGTCTGACGCCATTCTGACCCATTTCGACCCCAAACGGCCGGTGGTACTGATCTGTGATGCATCCCCGGTGGGGGTGGGGGCAGTGTTATGCCACGTGTTGGAAAACGGGAGGGAGGCCCCAATAGCGTTCTACTCCAGGTCCCTGTCCCAAGCGGAGAGAAACTACACCCAAACAGACAGGGAGGCGCTGGCGATAGTTGCGGGGACCAAAAAATTTCACGATTTTCTGTATGGCCGCCCCTTCACCATCGTGACTGACCACAAGTCCCTACTAGGCATTTTTACCGCAGATAAGCCCACGCCACAGATCCTGTCCCCGACAATGCTTAGGTGGGCCATTTTTCTCAACGCCTACCAGCACGCGTTGGTGTACCGGCCCGGGAAAGAGATCAGCCATGCGGACGCTCTATCGAGGTCCCCCCTCCCCCTGACGCCCAGCCAGGTGAGCAAGGGGGAGCGGGACCATCAGGTTCTCATGATAGAGGTGCTGGATTCGCCCCCCGTAGTGCCCGCCGACATTGCCACAGCGACAAGAAAGGACAAGACGTTGGCGGCGGTTTGCTCCTGGGTACAGAAAGGGTGGCCGGCGTCCTCCCCAGCAGAGGAGTTCGCCCCATTTTTTAGGAAGAAGCTGGAACTGTCCCTAGAGAGGGGGTGCCTCTTGTGGGGGCAGCGGGTGGTGGTCCCTACATCCCTTCGACCGCGGGTGCTTAAACTGCTGCACGTCAGCCACCCCGGAATCGTGCGCTCCAAAGCGCTGGCCCGAAGCTACTTTTGGTGGCCCCAGTTAGACGCCGACATCGAGCACATGGTCGGCACTTGTGAGAGTTGCCAATGCTCCAGGCCAGAGGAGGCCCGTCTTCCCCATAGGGAGTGGGACGCGGCTAAGGGGCCATGGTCCCGGATACACATAGACTTCGCGGGCCCGTTCCGAGGGACCCTGTTTCTCCTTGTTGTGGACGCCTTCTCCAAGTGGTTGGAGGTCATCCCAGTCACGAGCACCTCCTCGGCCACGACAATTAAGCATTTGCGGAGAATTTTTTCCACGTTCGGCATACCCGACACCCTAATTAGCGATAACGCTAGTTGTTTCACGTCCGCTGAGTTCAGGGCATTCACAGAGATTAACGCCATCCGGCACATCACCTCCGCCCCTTTCCACCCGGCCACCAATGGCCAGGTGGAGCGCCTCGTACGCACCACGAAGGACGCGCTGCGGCGCATGGGCCCCGGGGACCTCAACCTGCAAGTGTGTCAGTTTCTGCTAGGGTACAGGGTGACCCCGCTAGCGTCAGGCTACTCCCCTGCGGAGCTTTTAATGCGCAGGAAGCTGACCACCATACTCACTAGACTAGATCCCACGAGAGTTGAGGACAAGGGGAGGAACATAGGGTTAGAAGCCACCAAGAGTTTTGGCGTGGGTGCCCCGGTACATTGCAGGAACTACGCCAGCGCGGGGCCAGCCTGGGTGCCGGGGGTGGTCGTGGAACAAACCGGTCCCGTTTCGTACCGCGTGGAGATCAACACAGGTCTACTTTGGCGGCGGCACGCGGACCAGCTCCGGAGCCGGGTCCCAGGAAATCAGGCCGCCGAAAAAACGGATACAAATTCAGCGTTAGGGTTCTCCCCCACCCGTTTATCCCAAGGGAGAGGAGAGGGGGGTCCAGAGTCCCCACCAAGGGGGGAGGAGAAGGAATTTGTCCTCGTAGATATCCCGCGGGATCCCCCAACAGAGTTTGATTTTGATTTTCAGAACCGGGGGGGGTTTTCGGAGTGGTCCCCCACCCATCCAAGCGAGAAGAGGGGTTTTACGTTAGCCCCTGGTGCCCCCGGTTCAACCACAACGGAATCTACCCTTTCCCCTAAAACTGCAAAACCGCAGCAAGCCGCTAACAAGTCTCCCTCTCCCATTACAGGACAAGGGTCCAGGGAACAAGGAAGCGGGAGCACCCCCCGGGTGGGCCAACCCACATCGCGGCCCAAACGCGAGTGCAATAAACCATCTTGGCTAAGAGACTTCATCTCATCCTAGGGGGGAGGGGTGTTGTGTCCTAAAGCCTGTGCCTTTAAACAATGTACCTATCCATGTGTATCCAATGTAACCTCTTCTATGTGTAACATTGTAACCTCCAGCTGAATCACTGTAACCTTAATAGGACGCGAGCTAGTGACCACTAGATGGCAATAGCGAGCATCCAAGCTCATTGGTCCAAGACTCACCTAGAACAACAGCGCGGGAAGATTCCCGCCACTACCTTCACCTGGACAAGAAGGGCGTGACCTGCAATGACGTCACGCAGCCTGTAGCCAATAGGCTATCAAGGAGCCACATTCAAATGTATAGCCACTGTATATATTGAGCTGTTGGTCCGCCATTACCTCATGTTCCCTCTGACCAGCATGTAATAAAGTTGTGTTAAGCCAGCTCTTCGGCTGTCCTGGTGTCTTTGGTCCCATACACTAAAGAACCACAACCGGGTGTACCAAAAGGTGGCTTTGTTTTAGCAGTTTAAAGTCTGACCTAGACACGAAATAAGATGACGTACTAGATCTGTTCTCCCTGTGAATTTTCGTGGCTGAGCTGGGATTCAAACCCAGGAACTCCCGAGTGCTCGTCAGCCACTTTGTTCCACCCTGGGAATCCCTTTTGGCTTGCTAATATGAACTTCTGCAGCCTGGGTGTAAAGTCATTATTTACTAGTAGGATACTGTTAGTATCCACCTTCAAGTTGGAATAGACTTATAGAAACCCTAATAAGACTTTCAGGAATGACATATTTAAGTGGTTCCAGTTGCACCCCCACCCCCAAAATGATTTTCTATGGCTGAGCAGGGATTCAAACCCTACTGAGTCCTAGTCCATCATTCTGTTCACCACACTGGGTAGCCACTTTTGTACTAGGCTCTTTTAAATGGTCTTTAAAAAAACAACAATGGGCTGAAGCAATGTATGCCTCCATCAAATTCAGATCTCATTCAAATTGGTCTGAATCAGGCCCATTTGGCTTGAAATGTGGAATTTGTCCAAATCTGTTGGTCACCCAAGCAAGTAATGAAAAATGATTGAGTCTTCCAAATGTATACAGAATCAAGACACTGAAAGTAGGGGGGGAAATCCTCATTTTTTTGCTGCTTCACTGCAGAAGCGATGGATTCAGATGCCAAGAAAGGTTGTTTTGACTAATCGTTAGAAAGAACTTCCTGATGTTGGGAAAAATCTGACAGTGGAACAGACTGGCTCAGAAGGTAGTGAAATCTCTTTTGCTGAAATTGAACGTTTCCTGGGATCTCCTGCAACATCCAGTGGTTGAAATACTACACAATTATTGGGGTACTTTCCAATTTAGGATTTTATTATTCTGTTATAGAATAACTGACTTTGAAGGGGTCTTTCAGACCATCAACTCCAACCCTCCCCCCCCCACTCAATGCAGAAATCCAAATCAAAACAGATATAACTGCTTGCTTGCATTATTTATTTACATTTATTTATTTATTGTTATATTTATATACCGCCTTTCTCATCCTAAGGGGCGACCCAAGGCGGTTTACAAGTAATAAGATATTACTAGAGTCGGGGGGGGGAGATGTCAAAGTCACCCCCTCTCCCCAATGGCACCACTTCTGCCCTCCCAGGTCCTGAGAGGCATTTCTATCCTCCCTTTCTTTCAATCAAAGCAGGGGTTCCCAACCTTTTCAAGACGAGGGGTCGGTCACACTCTCTCAGTCAGCTTCAAGGACTGGATGGCCATTTTGCCCTACCTGCACAATGGGGGGTGGGCATTTTGTCCCAACAGCTTCAAAGGGGTGGCCATTTTTGTTTCTCGAATGCCCTTAGAAGTGGGGGGGGCACATGAAATGGTGCTGGGCCAGATCCGGCCCACAGCCCTTAGGTTGGGAATCCCTGAATTAAACGAACCAAGGTGTGTCTTACAAATAATTAAAAAACAGACTAAAACTACAATAAATTATGATACTTACCTACTTACCTACCTACCTACCTACCTACCTACCAAAATCCAGGTAAGAAAAGTGGCTCACAATATATGCCATTGTTCTCAGCAGTACATTTCCATAAAGCCAAAGCAATTTAAATTCAGGCCTTCTTTTGCCTTCACGCTTGCAATCAAAGAAAGAGTAGGACACAACACAGAGGAAGTAAGGGAAGAGGGGGAAAAGTAAGTAAACCTTGGATATAAGTGAAACAGCACATAATTTGGGTAACCTTTCCTCGCTGAGGGTCGCACCGGCTCCTGATTGAAAAGAGATGGCTGTAACATTTCAAAGGGTCTCTCTTCACACTCCTCCGACTTCTTTGAGCATTCCTATGTGGTTAAGGGTGTCATCAAGGCAGATTTTATTCTTTCCATGCCATTCCCAAGCGGTTTGATGACAACCCTCCCCAGCCTCTCTGAAGCCAAACAGAGCCTCCCCCTCCCAAGCCTTGTCTGTCTCTGTTTTATTTTAGAGCACGCACTGGAGTTGTTTCCATATTCCTTGCTAATATGGAACAAATGTACAACACTCTCTCGTGGGACTTGTTCTGGACTAACTAGCAGCTACAACTTTCAATCAACACCCTTATTTTCCTCACACTTGTGAGAATCCTGCTTTTTACATCTTATCATCATTGTACACTTTTTTTGGGGGGGGGGGAGAGACCACACAATTCTCTCACAACTGAGGCAATGGAAACAACCAGCGATACTTGAAAAATATTCTGTAGTCACTTGCTACCTGGAGATTATTCAGAGCACCTAGTTTTCATTATGGCTAGGTTTAGCCCAAGCAGATTGCAATACTTCTAATAGTGCTTTATTATTAATATTGTGGTGTGGATATCCGGTGTCTAGTCATGCCTGCCACATGACCATGGAAACGTCTGCAGAAGCAGACAGCGCTGGCTCTTCGGCTTTGAAACAGAGATGAGCACTGAACCCTAGAGTCGGATACGGCTGGCTTTCAAGCATGGGAAACCTTGACCTTTATTATTGTTATGGTCTTATGATTCTCTGACACTATTTGGTTTTGCTATGTGATATTGGCTCTTTGGGTCATTTTTGGGGTGATTATTATTGTGGTTTTATTGTACACATTTTAAAGATATTGGTTATATGTTGTGACTTATTTCTTTTACTGAAAGCTGCCCTGAGTGATGTTTGCACCAGAAGGGCAGGATATAAAATTAGGAAGGTAGTAAGTAAAGAAATAAACAAATAAATAGTTGTTTCCAGCACAAGAATTCTTTTCTTATGTTAAGAGTTCAAATCCAGCTCTCAGTTTCCTGAAAGGATTTTTTTTCTTCTTTCTTGTATTGTTTTAGACAAAAAGGACTGTTGTGGCTTAGTGGTTAAGACGCTGAACTTGACGAGTGGAAGGTCGGCCAGGTCATCGGTTCGAGACTCGACTACTGCACGACGAAGTGAGCTCCTGTCTTTGTCCCAGCTCCTACCAACCTAGCAGTTCGAAAGCAAGAAATTGCAAGTAGATAAATAGGTACCACTTCAGTGAGAAGGTCAACAGCATTCTGCGCACTCCTGGTGTCTAGTCATGCCTGCCACACGTCCATAGAAACATCCGCAAATGCAGACAGTGCTGGCTCTTCAGCTATAAAGAGATGAGCACTGAACCCTAGAGTTGGATATGACTGGCTTTTGAGCAAGGGTGACCTTACCTCATTTAGTTAAATGCATAATGTGTTTCTTGCTCTTATTGTAAAATAATAATAATAATAACAGCAACAACCAATGAGATAAGACACATTATTCTTAATACACAATTCTTTGCCTTCCTCTCTTTCTTCAGCTCTGGTGCCTGTTTTAATTGCTTCTCCAACACACTCACCTTTTATTCCAACTTCTATTCTCCATAGGCTGTATACAAATTAGAAATCTCTCCCACCTGCCACACCTGTAGCTTACTTATTTTAAAAGGACACATAAAGTCACGCTATGTAGTAAGTGGTATAAATGTGTATGTTGGTCTCCAGGTAGTTCAGGACACTGAATCTCAAGCCAACTGGAACGCTCTTAAGATGAGCATACAACAAATGTGGAGAATGGAAACATTTTTCTCCTTCTCTCAGTTGAGGGCTTAAACTGACATGTCTATTGCACAACGGAGTGAGCTTCTGTCTCTGTCCCAGCTCCTGCCAACCTAGCAGTTCAAAAGCAAGAAATGGCGAGTAGATAAATAGGGATCACTTTTTGGTGTCAAGGCATGCCTGCCACATGTCCATGGAAACTTCTCCAGACGCAGACAGCACTGACTCTTTGGCTATAAACAGAGATGAGCACTGAACCCTAGAGTCAGATAAAATTTGTCATTCGAGCAAGGATGACCTTTACCTAAAGAGTTCTCATCCTTTTTATGCCGGGGGACGGGTCACACTCCCTCAGACAGCTTCAGGGACCGGATGGCCATTTTGCCCACATGGCACTTCCTAGTATGGTGGAGGCAGTTGGGGGCCCACATTAAATGGTGCCATGGGCCGCATCTGGCCCACAGGCTGAGAATCCCTGCTTTACCTAAATGATCTTGACTTAGGGGTGAGAAGGGACTCCTAGCATTTAAAGAATGCTTTTGTTCACCCCTTTTCTGTGCTAAATAGTCTCAAACACTGTTTTTTCCTTAGAGATGTTGTTCCGTTCCACAATGTATTTGGTTGCCGTTTTCTGCATCTTTTCTAGCTCTACTATTTGCTTTCTCAGGCGGGGAGAGATTTACATAAGGATATAATATTGGCAGTTTCCATTTGATTCCTTTTCTAAATTCCAGGGTGGATCTTTACTTTTGTGCATTTTCATTCAGCTGTCTATTACAACTTCAGTATTACTCTCTTGTTCAGTCTCTACCAGTTCAGATTTCTATATAAGGGGTCTTGCCCTAAAACAAAAATTTACCTTTGCTTGCACTGGACTGGATTTACAAATTCAATCAGTTTTGAAAGAGGCTTTTAGCCTTTTGGTTTTAAAATATTGTCAATTTGTGATTTATTATTTCATAATAATATCATTCTCCCTTGGAGGATCTAAGCTGTCATAATAAGGAAGCTAAATTTAAAAGCAGATGCAGATTATAAGTACAATAAATTATAGTATTACAATAAAATGGAATGATGAAAGACACTACAGTTTAAAACCCACATTAAAAAATAATTTTAAAAAGGACGAGCGATGCCTCTAATTCAAAGGCCCTTCTTACTCAGCTTGCTAGTTGCCAACAACCTATCTAAATAAAAATGTCTGTGCTCACCAGGTGGAAGGAAAACTTGACTTCTTTAAATGCTAGGAGTCCCTTTTCACCCCTGTCAAGATCATTTAGGTAAAGCAGGGATTCTCAACTTGCGGCCCGTGGGCCAGATACAGCCTGTGGCACCATTTAATGCAGCCCCCCCACTGCCTCCACCATACCAGGAAGTGCCATGAGGGCAAAATGGCCATCTGGCCCCTAACGCTGTCTGAGAGAGCGTGACCCGGCCCCCAACATAAAAAGGATGAGAACTCTTGAGGTAAGGTTGCCCTTGCTCGACAGCCAGTCATATCTGACTCTAGGGTTCAGTGCTCATCTCTGTTTATAGTCAAAGAGCCAGCGCTCTTTGACATGGACATGTGGCAGGCATGCCTTGACACCGAAAAGTGATCCCTATTTATCTACTTGCTATTTCTTGTTTTTGAACTGCTAGGTTGGCAGGAGCTGGGACAGAGATGGCAGCTCACTCCGTTGTGCAATACTTGGGTTGAAAGCCAGTTGTATCAAACTCTAGGGTTCAGTGCTCATCTGTTTATAGCTGAGGAGCCAGCGCTGCCTGCATTTGCGGATGTTTCTGTGGACATGTGGCAGGCACGACTAGACAGTGGGAGTGCGCAGAATGCTGTTGACCATCCCACCGAAATGGTACCTATTTACAGTAGTTTCATGACCATGTCATCAGTCCCCTTAACAAAGACAGTAACTTATTTCAAGGTTTGTCTTTATTACCAATGATCTTACCTACCTTATTTTATTTTCACCAACTGATTTATTACAGCAGCTCTTGTAGGTTTATCATGAATAACAGTCATAGGAACCCAACAGGTGACAAAATTTGCAGGCAAACCAGACAATATGGAAGTTCTATATATTTCTTAGAGAAAAAACATTATCAAATTATAACATTTTTTGTAATATACAACTAGGATGTCAGCAACACTTAGGATGAGGTACTTCAACAATGACCCCAAAGGAAAGTTAACAGTATAAAGGTTTAATAAAAATATGGAACAATCATCTGAATTGCCTTAATTATATAATAAAGTATCTTCAACCTACATAAAGATTCCATTTTGAGTCTTAACACCTATACTCATTTTCAGAGTAAAATTAAAATTTCTCCTTACTCTAATAATATACAGTGAACCCTCACTTTATGGAATTAATCTGTTCCACAGGGTTTTCCATAAAGCAATTTTTCCTTAAAGCAAATTGCGGTTTCCCGTAGGAATGCATTGAAGACCAATATTTCCATTCTGGAGGTTAGAAAAAGACCAAGGGTACATATTTTTTCTGTTCAAAACTCTTTCTAAAGTGGTGAAAACACAGGGGGAAATCCTAAAGTGCACTTTGGAAGGAGTTTTGAAGGATGAAATAGGAGGGGGGGTTGGCTTTTCAGTGAGGTCTGGAGCGGATTGTTTTGATTTTCAATTCTCATTCCGCACATTTTGACAGTGCCATCTAGTGGTCTGCCCTGGTAATTGCAGGAAAAGTCCCCACTGAACAGCTGATTAGGGGATGGGGGAATTTCCAGCACTTTCTGGTTGCAGGGAATGCTTCTGGAGGTGCCAAAACACAACGAAAAATTTCAAAAAGGGAGCAGAAATGCTCCAAATACCCTCCCAATGCTGTGGGAAGTGTTGGAACACTCCCCAAAAATGCCCATATAGCAATTTCCCCCCATTAAGCAGGTGGACCATTTTCTTTGGATTTCATTCCGTGAAGCGAGTTTTCCCTTAAGGGAACCATCCATAAAGTGAGGTTCCACTGTATAGTAAATCTATATAGTACACACTGATGAATCAACCATAAACTGGTGAAGATCCATTAAAGCAACTATGGGAAGTCTTTTTCACAAAACTGCTACAAATCCAAAGTTTGGTTTGAACAGTGATATTACTGCACCTAATCTTGAAATGTCCTTAATGCCATAGCGTGGCTTTTGTATCTACCCTACTGCGTTAATTGACCAGGCCACCACATGTATATTATCGCAATGAAGAATGGAAGCAAGAACCTGCCTCACAATCAACTTGAAAGTGACAATTTATAGAGCATTAAATTTCCTTCAATTATCATTGGTCAAACTTATTTTTAACACCATAGGTACCGAGATATAGGGCTTTGAAAAAGTGCTAAATTTCTCAAAATTGTAAAAAAAAAAACTGCTAAAAGGCTGGGTTTTGCTATGTATCTTCCATTTCACAACCTATTTAATGGAATTTTGGATTCTAATTCAATTTCTAAACTTTCAACTACATCACCCCTCCCCCCTCCCACTACCCCTCCTCTGCAGGATGTTTATACTTACAGTGTACATCTAAGGTTCAAAGAGCATGAAAACCGAGTTCATCTTTCAGTTTGGAAATTTTGACCCCACCCCACCCCCGACAACAACGTGGCTTTATCCTGAGTGACCTTTATAAGATGTTCTTTAAGTTAATAAAGACTAAACAACACAGGTATTTCTTATGAAATTATTAGTAATGTTCAGTAAAATGTAATAAAAATGGGAAGTAATATGTATGTACATAAAGTAAAACAGAAAGCATTGAGAAACATACATTTAATATTTTTGGCGTTTTGCGCTGTACGGAGCTTCCTCTTCTTCTCCTTCTTTGTCCATATCCAGCACTGCATTCATCATGTTCTGCTCTTCCCAGTCCCCCACTTCTTCCTCCTGGAGGTCAGGCTGGGGGGAATTTTCACAACCCTTCCCCGCGCAGTTTTTGCTGCACCCTTTCTTGCATTTACAGATTATATTCAAGATGTTGTCAGGGGCTGCATTTCAAGTTGCTCTGATGGGAACAACACCTTCCTTTGTCAGTGACCACCCCCAAACTGATGGTATGATGTCGTCATTACCTAGCCAGATCTGGACTTGGAGGTTTGTGCGAAAAATATGGTGGGTGGCAGTGTCTTTGGTAGGAGGGAGTCTGGCCAACTGGAATGTGGGCTTGGCCACCGACTTGGTAAACAGTTGGTACCAGAGGTTCCCCCCATACAGTGCTACCAAAAACTTCTCTCCTGCCTTGGAAATCTGGGAGGGTGTGGCTTCCAAGTCTTTAAAAGCAGCAGCCAAAAATTGTAGGGAACTGTTCTTCTCATATAGCTTGCACCCTTTTTTTCTTCCCTTGTCCAATGGGGGTTTGAAGTGGTGTTACAACCGCTGACTGCGTGAAGAAACAGGATGTCTTTTGGGTCGATCTTGCATGAAGCTGCTGAATATAAGGTTGATGGGGGCATTGTTTCTCCCACTTTTCTGAAAATAGATGTTTTTGTGAGTAGTGGAGGCAAGGGCTGTCAGTATCGCGAGGAGATTGACATCTTCACCTGTGATTACAACACTGTCATATGCAGTAGCCTTCAATATTGCTGTTCTCACAATCATAATGTCTGCATCTTCAGTAGCCTATTGCACTTCAATCCCCTTTGCTGTTATTTCTGTCATCAGCATTGTGATCAAGTTTGTTTTGTGGATGTCATTTGATAAAAATGACTCTTGAGCTATCATCACAGCAGTTGTTGAGGAAAAAGCTCAACTCGTCTTGTGGACGAGTGCAGTACAGCCCAGCAAGCTCTTTCTGTGGCCTTGGTGCTTTGGTAGGAGGCAGCGATGGGATATCCGTCAAATACCACAGTGGCATTGCACCCAAAGTGTTTCATCACGTAGTCCACGTAGGTCTGGCACACAGATTGGAATGTGGGTGTTGTGGCCTTACTCCGTACAACCTTATGTAGTACGAAGCCTCCACCAACTACTGCATATTTCATGCTGCCAAAGTTAGCTTTCCCTTGAATAGGGGTGAATGCTGCATCATATAATGCTGATTTGGTACCCTTACACATTCCTTCCTCAGTAAAGAGCGACAGTGGGAAGGGTGCTAGTTCGTATTTGAAGAATTCCTCAAGGTCTTCATCACACTTCATTCACGAATAGTGAAGTAGCCTTGTGTCATGAAGTTGTGAAATTCCCGAGGGTCCACTTTGTCTTGCAGGTTGAGCATGTCTTGGTAGTAGAGATGTGAGCTTTTTGCATAATTTAAAAGACCTGCTGCAAGGAAGAAGGGTATCATTTCTTTGACACATTTGAGATGCAGTTTCCAATCACCCATCCGTTCAGCTTTAACAAAGTCTTTCATCAGAGTACAAATATGGAAGTACTGAATCCATAGGGCTGCAGTTGGCCCTTTCTTTTCAATCATTTTTTCAGCATTTCAGTAAATTTGACAGTCACTGCATGGAATGCCTCATCCTCATGTGCCCTCGAAATGATGGACCTGTCAGGATCATTGATCATTCTGTCCAGTGCAGATAAGTCTTCTTCTATTAGGCTCAGATGTTCAAAAATCAAACCAGTCTTTAATGTACTTTTGAAACATGTAGGTAGGTAGTGAATGAACAATCACTGAGGAAGGTGTGTTTGTGGGGATCAAAATTTCCAAACTGAAAGACAAACTCGGCTTTCATGCTCTTTGAACCTTAGATGTACACTGTAAGTATGAACATCCTACAGGGGAGGGGGTAGTGGGAGGGGAAAAGGGGGGATGTAGTTGAACGTTTGGAAATTGAAGTAGAATCCAAAATTCCATTAAATATGTTGTGATACATAGCAAAAACCAACCTTTTTAGCAGGTTTTTTTTTTGAAATTTGAGACATTTAGCATTTTTTCAAAGCCCTGTATCTTTGTACCTATGGGGTTAAAAAATAAGTTTGGCCAGTGATAATTGAAGGAATTTTAATGCTCTACAACTTTCTAATTACATGTAGTACACAAAAAAATGCATGGTTTAAAAGATATAATTGAAAAAGTGAGAAAAGTGCTAAAATTTTGCAGTCCCCCGCCCCACCCCAGGTTCCACAAGGAAATTTTGTTAGCTAAATTGAGTGTAGTTCCACTGGGCACCCATACACAACATCCCAGTTTCATTAACTTGGGGATTTTTGCAAGGTCTAAAGTACATCTCGACTGGGCTACTAGTTTGTTTGTCAAAGGAAAAACAAAGTAACAGTCTTCCCTACAATGACAGACTCTCTTAACAGATGTCAAAGGTAACAGAGTGGAGAAAAGAAATTGTCTTCCAATCCTGCCTTTAAATTCCCAATCCCTGACTAGTCATTTAGACAATGTTTGGCAGATATGGTGGACCTTTGCTTTGATCCAACATGGTCTTCCCTACATTTATAAAACAGTCCATTCCCAGGTCTTTGCAAAAAATTAAGATGTTGGAGCCTCAGTCTGCCAAATGTTGTTGAACTCCAGTAACTGTAAGATGATGGGAGCTATAGTTGAACATCTTGAGAACGAGAAATTGTCCCCATCATAGGATTTCTGTTCCACAGTAGTGGCTTGATTCAAGAAGAGCATCTTTGTAGTTCCATGGTAGGTCACATGGCCAAGTCCAAGTTCCAAGAAGGGTTGGGGGAGGACCCATAATACACTAGCAATTATGACAATACCTGGGCTGGATGGCCTGCTTCCATTAGTTCCTTTCCACTTTATATTCCAATCCTATATACAGGTGTAACTCGGAAAATTAGAATATTGTGCAAATGTTCATTCAGTTCAGTAATGCAACTTAAAAGGTGAAACAAATATATGAGGTAGACTCATTACATGCAAACCGAGATAGTTCAAGCCTTACTTTGTTATAATACTGATGCTTATGACTTACAGTTTATGAAAACCCCAACCCCCCAATCTCATGTACCCCATAATCATCACATAATCTCATGTACACTGTATGCCATGATCATCACAATTATAACGAATTAAGGCATGACATTTCTCCTTTTGCAAGTGTGAAACTGCTTAGTCACAACAGCATGTTTTGTACAAAAGTGTAAGGGGCCACTAGGCATGGGAGCAGCAAGATTTGCACAGGGGAAAAACTGTACAGAAAAATCAAAGGATCCCTTCATTTTAAAAAACAATGAAACCTGATTATTCTTAAGGGGCAGAGTGCTGTACATGGATTTGTGGCTTCTGTGCTTTCCGTCTCTCGCCAGATATATATTTATTTGATTATTTATGTCAATGTACTTTGAATGTCCATGCTTGTGTCATTAGGCCCCTTCCTGCTGTTTTTTACTCTACACTGCAGCATTTTGTTGCAGATCCTTTATTGAAACTGAGCAAAAGAATAACTATTTTCCCCTTCTGAAACTCTGCTAAATTCTAACTATTTTCCGAAAATGGCTTCTGCAGGAAAACATTTACAGTGGACCGTATCCAACTCTTTATGCACAAGAATTAAGTTTGGTATTAATGCCTAAATCTGCCAACACAGAACAAAAATGCCTTCTGTATTTAATACAAAATAAAATAAAATTACAGAATACTAATTAGGCTAGGATTTAAATTTTTGGGATTTATTGTACTTAGAAAAGCAACCAATTTGAGTCAACAAAGTAATTATTCCAATTAAAACCTCTTTGTTTAAAACTTACTGTGACTTAGAAAGCAACCTCATATGGACATGTATCTGGTCAATGTGTAAAAAAAAAATTAATGGGGCACTGTGCCAAGGAGATTTACAGAAGAGGCTTAGAACAATCAAGCCTAACCACTCATCCTTTTTAAAAAAGATAACTATCTGCCTAAACTATTTCTACATAAGAAACCCCATTGATATAAAATTAATTCCACCAAAAGTTTAGCGAAATTGTTAAAAGTTATTCTACATATGCTAGTATCAGAGATACTTCATTCCTCCCTAAATCAGCTTATGTTTAGGCATAATGCTGAAGGCAACAGACAGAAAAATGTCTAAGCAAAGTTTAGATTTGGACAAACCTAATTCAAGGCCAAACAGCTCCCAAACTCCATCTACAATATTATACATGCCTGTATTGAAGGAAATAGGATGGTGTGCTTCAGGAAAACAAACTTTATGCATAAAATATTTAAGAACCAGATTCTTCCCCATTTCTTCAATGTGTACCCATAGTACACTCCAAGCAAACACATCTAACCTTAAAAATGATAAGGGTCCATAACTGGCAGTCCTTTGGCCAAATCCTGTCCCCACTGTGGTTCTCTATAACCAAAAGGTAGGTTAAGAAGCGCCTGTGTCAGGCAGACATGTCAGTGAGCCATTTTAGGAAATAGAGTAGCTTAGCCTTGCAATTCTTTGTTAAAGGAACCTCTGGAAAAATGGGCTGCTAAGAGAGGTTCTAGAACCGAGGTTCCCAATGTGGGGCACACGCCTTACAGGCGAACAATGTGATTTTTAAGAGGGGCAATTCGAGAATGAGTTATTAACAATGAATGGCTTTTTAGGCTTCCTCCACGTGAATAGGAGTTCACTTTTTGAATAATAAGAATTATATGTCATGGGGGGGGCCAGGGGGGAGATCAAGATTTTAGATATGCTTAGGTGGCGTACGGCCAAAAAAAGTTTGGGAACCACTGCAGTAGAATCTATTGGTTTAAAGCTGAAATTTCAGATGAAATACCATTCCCTCTTTTACAAATGCCTTTCACTTATAACTGAATAAGATTCATCTCTAAAAAACAGAGACTTATAAATTTAAACATAAAAACAGTATAAACATGTATATGTATACATATTTAAATTAAGAGGTATGATCCTAGTTTTGATTTCTAAAGAGATACAGTGAATCTACCACTATGCAACTTGGCAAAATTAATGAATTTTATTTACAAATTTATGCTTCAAGATTACAACAGAAACCACTTCAGTGAAATCCCATATTAACAAAATGCAGTGATTTATTGGTAATGGTATTAAAATGGAACAGACTGACAGTCTCTTGGGCTATGATCAAGCAGTTTTCCAGGAGTTGGAGGTGGGTGAAGATCCCATCTTGACTGAAACAAGGCCTTCCAGTATTTTCCTTGTGGTTTAATGGCTTTCTCCTTTCTTGCCTACCACCTAATAGAAGAGAAAGGCTGAGTTAGTGCTTGAGGCATAAATGATTGTGGGGGGAAGGGGAGGACTCTCAATCAAAGGATAAAGTGATTTAGAGAATGGGACAAGCATCCTGTGTCAATGGTGAGATAATTTTATAACTCCAATGTACCTAAAAAAATGGACAGAGGGTCCAATGGAAATTTTTTGGTATTCACCAACCAAGGAAAGTCTTGATTAAATGCCAAATATACAGTTCAAGTTGCATAAACCTATAGATCAAAAAATTTAAAAGGAGGGAAAACAGGGATCTTGCCTGCAGCAATATACACATGCCCATATGCCTACTGTACAAGAATCACAACTCAGTATCCTGCAATAAGATGCAGACTAAAGAGAATCTTACTACAGGATGAGTAGAATGCAATAGGAATATAGTGCAATGTTCTTGTTTGTTCCATAATTACAAGGTGAGGTTGAATTTAGAAAATCTAGCTGTGCAAAACTACCACAACCAATCTGAAAATTCTGTAATAGTTATGCAAACTAGTAGTGTGCCGACAGATCACAGTGCTAATAAGGGGCATCTATAAGAACTAAGGTGGAAAGAATGGAATTTCAGCCTGCAAATTTCCCCCCAGCTATGATCCTCAACTTGCAAACTCAGAAACACATTATCCAAATGTACAGTAAGAAAGTGGAGGAGTAAACAAGGAAGATGCTTTGCTTCCCCACGGAGTACTGAGCAATTACTTAGTATTATCTGTGAATGGGGCAGACTAAGACACATTTTGGAGACCAAACTAAAGAAGAGAATAAATCTTACTCCAGCTGCAGTCTATTTTCTTCTCTTTGTTCACAGGTAGACTAGTAAGTGATAAATAGGTTCCTAATATCAATTTTGCACATCTCATTAAATGCGCTGTATGTTTAAAAAGGTGCATAAAAATATTTGGTTGTGTAAAGATAACACTGATGCCTTATAGAATTATAGTATACAGCCAGATAACGTTTTGGGTTATCTACAATCTATCATTCATTTGGAGGAATATATGAACTTGTAGTCAATAGTAAGTGGATCCACAATTTAATTAGAGTTCCAACATTCATTATAAAAATGAAATCAAGACTAGCATACTCCTGGTGTACAAGAATTGTTTTAAGTAGCAGCATGCATATATCAATTCTTAAAGCAAATATAGTAATGTAGAATTAGAATCTCACAAAACAATACTGAGTGAAAACTATAGTAAAAAGTTAAGATTTAATTAAGCATGTTATAAAACAAGGTAAAGCTAAACTGAACAAAACTGTGAGAGAAGTATTTTTCAGTTGTATTTAAAACATAGTGCTCCAGTTTGAATTAAGTACTGTAGTTATAGTCACATAGCAAACAATTATAATATTAGCAGAAGTGTATGACCATCCTAAAACAAACACTGATACCATTCAGAAGGGGAAATGCTCAAGTGGCCCATGTGTATTACCTGAAAAATTAAACATTTTGGCATTTACATTTGTCAACATAGCTTGAAATGCCTAAAGAAATTGCCAAGGTTATAAAAAATGACTCTTAACGCATTAGAAGAACCAGAAAGCAAAATCCATGGCACAATATTCCATTTGATCTAGTCACTTCATTATTCTGGACACGCAATTTGATTACAGTATTTACTTTGCATTTTGTATAGAATGTAAAGTAACTTTGCCTTTCATCAAATGACAATTACCATTCAGAATCTTTAGTTCAATGGTACATGTGTGAGAGAGCGAGAGAGCCATTAAGTGACAGCTCACACACGTTTCACTACAAGTACAGCATTAATGCAATTAGAGATGTAAAATTTCTGGAAATTTTGAAGCTCGGAAAAAAACCTGTTTTTTCCCCGGGGGGAAACGGAAAAAAATGGAATTTTTTTGGAAAAATTGAAAATCATCTGATACCATACATATTTTTTTAAAAAAATGATTTATAAAATATTTGAACTCGGCCTTATCTTAAAATATTTTATTCATCATGTTAAAATAAAACATTCCATATTTCCCCCCAATTTTTCAAAAAACAAAACAAAAAGGCTTCAGGGGAAAAAACAGGAAAAAACGTTTTCCCCCCAAATTTTTCTGTTTTTTTCCGGGCCTTCACATCTCTATTTGCAATTGCAGGATTTAATGGTGCATCACCATGCCACTGGAAAGGCCAGAAAGTTAGGTAAAGAACCAGGACCAGCTAAAAGAAATGATATACAGTAAAACCCTGACTTACCAGTGCCTCGAGTTACATAAAATTTGACTTACATAATGATTTTGCGCTAAAACCATGTCCCGATTTACACAATTACCTATGGGTTTACTTCTTGTTACACAAAGATTCTTTTTCCTATGGGTTTGCTTTGAGTTGCATAAAAATAATTTTTCCTATGGGTTTGTTTCGAGTTACAAAAAAAATCAATTTAAGCAAAAGCCTACGGAACTGACTTTTTCATAAGTAGGGGTTTTACTGTATGCTATACTATGCTTGCCAGGGTCCTTTCAACAAGAAAGGGAGACCACTCTTCCTCATTTTGAAAGTGCTGATAAGGCAGCAGTCTTTATGATACAGTATTGCACCATTGTTTAACTAATTTCCAAAAACTAGGGCCAGAATCCTGTTGCAGTGGAGCTGGCAAATATCTGAGTTGAAATCAACATGGATTATATTTGTGCAAGGAGATACTAGATATCCCTTCTCTGCAAGGGATATCCATAAAAGTGGAAACTCTCACACAATGGATTTCTGCAAGAGCAAAGAAGGGCAACAGAATTCTGGCCGTGGCCTAGATCAGTGATGGTGAACCTTTTAGAGACCAAATGCCCAGAAGGTCAAGGGTGAACTCTGTGCAAGGGGGGGGGGGCGGGGGAGGAAACACTCTCATTGGGCTGCTGGGCAGAGGGATGGGACAAACTTTGTGCTGGGGGGAGGGAGGAAGCACTGCCATTGGGCAGAGCGAACTCTGTGTTGGGATGACAGTGCATGAGTGCCCACAGAGTGGGCTCAGAGTGCACCCAATGGCACACATGCCATAGGTTCGTCACCACTGGTCTAGTTCATGCAACCTTTGATGGGACTCCGCCTTAACATCTTCACATAATTTAGTGAAGACTCTCCCTTTATAAACTATACGTCATCACATCTTCAAAAACATTGTGCCTTAAAAAAACAAATGGTCCTGTTGGGTGGCCCCAAATTTCAGAGGTGGAGGATATGAAGAGCATAGAATTTAAGGGACAAAACACAAACACGCACTCGGTATGAATCCCATGTTCAGCATTCTGCTTGACAACTGAGGAAGTTTTTGCCATTTTGAATTCACATACTGGGCTAGAAGACTCAATGAACTGACTCAAGAGAAGCATATTTTGTATATGTTCTGAAAGAGACTTTTATGAAACTTCATAAATTGGGGGGGACCCCTTATACTGGTTCTGAAGAACTCTGAAAACCTGTTACGAATACTTTAGCTACAGGCACCCAGTTGAATAGGCCATGCTCATCTCCCAACTCAATTTTTCACAGTGGGGGTGTGGACAGAAAATATGAAGCTGCATTGGTATGAATTTCACATAAAACTGCAAGGCAGCTAATAGGAGATGGTGGCTTTTAAGGGAAATTAACATTGTGCAAAAAGTATTTACGCATAGTATATTGAAACAATAGTCAGTCCATGATAAGAAACAAGAAACTCAGAAAAGCTGTTCCAGGAGGTGCAGAGCAGGAAGAGGTGGTACCAAAAGCAGTGGAAATGTGGAAAGGAGACAGATGCTAGATGAAGAATGGGAGCAGGGTAAAAGGGGTGGTGCTAGGAAAGGTGATTGAAAAACACAAATCTTCTGCAATTTTTTATTTCTTTGGGCCAGGGAAGTGCTGAAAAACAATAAAACAGATTATTACAATGAAGCAAAAGAAACAAAAATAAGTATGGAATGGAAGCGTCATGTCACAAAAGCAAGCTGCAAGTCGCATGCGTTTTCATGCCAACCCAAAGGGTATAGCCAGAACTCTAGTGCTCCTCCTAAGAACAGGCCTAGCCCAGCATTTGGAATCAACTGGTAAGAAGTGCAGAAGGTGGCAGCCTTTCTCATCAACCCCTACTCCTACGCAAAAGTGATGATGGTAGAGATAAATCTCTGTTCTCCTTCACACCTCCTAATTATAGTTTGTAGAATAAGAACAGCATTCCAAAACATCATTTAACATTAATTCCAAATTTAATGCAGCATTCCAAACCATCATTTAATACAATGGTCACGGCAGAAAAGACATGGACCGAGTCGGAAGTTATTACTTAAGAACAGCTTTCCTAGCATGCTATTCGGAAATTTTTTTAACTACTCCATTTTTCCTGTTCTATTCTTAATGGGCACTGCAGTTTGTGATCATTGATAAAACCAACATGACAGCCAGAGAGAATAAAGTATCCTCAGTGGACACAAACTCTACCCATACCTACAAGTCTTGGGAAAATGTATACTTCCCCTCCTCTGGAATTATTTTCGCTTGTGTCTGCACAGCTTGTAGCCCATCACCAGGTATAATGATCTGTCAGGATACTAAGACAGCCAATTTATGCTGTCTCAGACACATAGTAAAAACAGAATTTGCAAGGCTGATAGCCTCCACTTAACCTGGAAAATCAGGTGTTATACAGGTATGGGCTTAGATGCTACAGTACTGTTAAGAGAAGGAATAATGGAAGATTTATCCAGAATCTATTTGGTTAATTTATGTAGCAGGGGAAAAAATCCAGCCATTTCTCTAAGTAACATTTTTAGGTGTTATATTGTAGTTGGTGTTTTAATTAACACAAAAGAGACAGTTAGGATGATAGTACAGCTTAGCAAGTGAAGTTATTCTGGGAGAGCAGATGTCTGGAAAAGTGGTAGGAAGTCAGAATTCACTACAGGAGGTAAGCATTTGAGTGAGAAGAGGGCTAGGAATGTTTGGATCAAAGCTGCTCCTATTATTCTGAAGTCCATACAACATTACAATGAGACAGATTTTCTGGGTTTCCAAGGTCTCTCCATCATTCTGTGTAGAACCAACTAAAATAATTTTATTTCCTTGCATACATATCACGTAGCCCAACTACTTTTTTTCTGGAAATCTGGATCTAATCCAGATCATATGTATATGGTCAATTCTATTGGTGTCATGTAGCTTTAGAATATGGATAGGTGACCAGGCTGGGGCTTCAGTTTGGTACCCAAAGGCTTGCTTTCTAGTTCTCATTTAGGGGGAGGAGGCTTCAAAATACTGGCACCTCACATTCAGAAAGCTCTAACCTCCTACTTTTTGCTGGAGCTGCATTGGTTGCCGGTGTGCTTCCGGGTGCAATTCAAGGTGCTTGTTATTACCTTTAAACCCTACATGGTAAAGGGGCAGGTTATTTAAGAGACTGTGCCAGTCCATGAACATCTGCCCACCCCACTAGAGTGGGTTCGCCTCTCCAGCACTAGATGGAGGGCCTTTTCAGTATCCACTCCGGTCCTTTGGAACCTCCTGCCGACTGACCTCCACCTCCAACCAGAATTGTTGGCCTTTAGAAGAAATTTAAAGATATGGTTGGCCCAGCCGGTATGGGGTGCATCTACTGGACCTCCCCCCTCCCCCCCCAGGCTGGCTCATATGATTATCGGTCAACTCTACCAATTGGTTTTTAGATTTTAGATTTTTATGATGTTTTATTTATGTGTATTGTGTGTTGGATTGTTTTATGTCAGTGTGATTTCTTACATTGTAAACTGGAGTCGCCTTGGCGAGGGGGCAGTTAAATAAGTCGAAATAAATAAATACTTACATACACCAAAGGAAGGTAGAATTCTCTTCTAGCATTGCTTTTATCTGTGATGGCATCAGCCCTTCCATCTCAGAGACACAGCTGCCACCATGACTAAGGCAAGGCCTACATGAGTGATGGCGAACCTTGGCACTCCAGGTATTCTGGAACTTCAATTCCCAGAAGCCCTGGGAGTGCTGACTTGGGCTCTAAGAATTGAAGTCCAAGATCATCTGGAGAGCCAAGGTTCGCCATCACTGGCCTACAAAGAGTATGCCAAAATGACTCCAGGCCAAGACAATACAGCTGTCACTGACATCATGTGCCAAATTCTTTCAACAGAAGAGGCTGAACTGTAATGTGAATAGGATTCTCTTCTTATTCCTCTCTTTAACTTTTCAATGCAGCCAGAATTGTGCTAATGAAACAAAAGCTACACCAATTCAAATAAAAAGTTAATAACTAGTTTATGATTTGTTTCTCTCTCTCTCTCTCTGCCTTTAACACTTTAGGCAACATGCAAACTAAATCCGAGTCTTCAATATTGTTTTTACAATGGGCAATTAAATGATCAAGGGTGAAAAACATCACTCAGTCTGTTGTTCTACCTAAACTCATCTCCAGAGAGGAACATAACAAACCCTGTGTTGTATATATTTGCAAGGATAACAAAAATATGTTCTCTTTTTCTTTTATATAAACACTTTCATATTGATTGTCTTAGTCTATCGAATGGGAAGAGAGACATTAAGTGGTCAGAGATAGACTGTTCTGTTGTGCTGAATTGCTGTGCTCATCGATTCCTTAAATAGATTCTGTTAATTGTGATTTTTTTTAGTTAATTAAATAACTGTAATTGAAAGGCTGCCATATTGCATAGTGAGCCACCCATCTGCAGAGCCATCTTTAAGAATGCGTACGAGCCACACATAGACCAAAAACAGCAATCAAGTGTCTAACTTTAAAACATATTCAGAAAAACTAAAATGGGTGATGGTATGGCATAGCTTAAAAGATCAGAGAAGGTGCAGAAGCGGCATCATAGAGGCCAGAGGGGGTGCATGGAAGGGGAGGAGTGTTCTACCCTTGTTATGAATGGTGGTGATGGATATGGGCTGCCTGTTCATACACACAAATTGTTTAGTTTATTTGGATGCATTTTTCTGTTTTCATTTTGCTATGGGTGTATCAAACAAGGTGTAGCCTGTATTATTAAATGATTATTTCCTTATGCTTTGAGAGACCAAATAGGTGATCTGCAGATCTCATTTCTGCCAGGTACTCTTAGCCAAATTACTTATATCTGAGCTTCACAAGTTTGCCTTCCATTACCTGGGTGCCAAAATAAAATAAAGTATGCTCAAGACAGTAAGCCTGTTTGGAAAACTCAGTTTGTGTCTCTGCCACATACTTAGTTTCGAAAGAAGTTGTTTTTCTTTGAGTCTCACCAGTAGGATTTCCAGAAAGCAGACATACTACTAATCTCTTTTTGACTGGATACTCCCTTTCCCTTGGTGAGCACTCACAATGCCTATTGAAAATTCCAAATATTACCACTGCTTCCCAGGAATTACCATATTGGCAAATAGGCAAACAGCAGGGTAATCATATTATCAAACACTGGTTTCTCTCCTGCATGACAAAGCTACAATTAAAGTAGAGATGAAAAATATAGTGCCCGTGCTCTGCAGAGCCTTTGACCAGTCCATTGGTTAGCCAGCTCTCTTGCTACTTCAGGTTATGAACAGTCCTACAGAATCTTGAGCTTTCAATCTTTAACATTTCTATCTGGTTTTGCCCAGCACCTTAAATTCCAACATGGGCAAAGCATATTTAGAGATGAATGTTTCTGAAGGGGAAAATAACTTCCATGAACAACATTAAGATTTTTTTTTGTAGACAAACACAATCCTCAAGACAAACAACCAAACTCAGCCTTGATCACTTAAGAAAGATGATCAAGTATTCAGCATACTTGCATTCACGTTTCTGTACAATCTATCAAATTTTCATGCAAATGTGCAAAACTAGAATGTATTTCTCAAGCCATGGATTCCCAAACATTGTATAAGTTACCTCTACTCTCCATTTTCCATTCAAAACTTTAAGCATAATCTAAAGCTGATGTACAGAGCTATATGGTATCTGGTTCCCTCTGCTGTACAAAATTCAAGGCTCTGTCTAAAGGCAGCTTTACTGCTACATCACTATTATTCACCAGATCTTTGTATTTGCTGCTCAAGCCAATACCCTAATATCTAGCACAGTTTTGGATCCCCAAAATTTTAAGTTCATTTGGGGAAAACAAAATAAAACCAGATTTTAAAAATTAAAAATCTAGTAAAGCTTTCAGTGAAATGTGGCCATTGCAGGGCTTCCAGAACCACAGAATTAACTTAAACAGCAAACACACTTCTTATCTCTCTTTTTGGCACCTATCTTGCTGGTGTTTCACTCTTCATTACTACCGTCAAAAAAAGCCAAACTTTGAAAACAGAAGGTTACACAAAACAACAGCTCTGCTGTATACTAGTGTCTGGGACAGGGTGGGGGGAAAGGACGTACACAGAGTCACACAAAAGTAGGCTGGCTACTCCAAATGCCTTATCTCCATTCCTCTAATTCAGGAGTGCTCAAACTACGGCCCATGGGCCGGATCCTGCCTGCAATAACAATTAATCCGGCCCATGCTGCCCTCACTGCTCCCGGAAGTGGAAGTAAAATGTGCATGCGTGTGCGCAGAACGTGCTCATGCATGCGCAGAACGCTGCCGTAAATGACCCGCAGCTGTTGTAAATGTTGACTGCCGCGGGTAATGTACAGCAGCATTCTGCGCATGCGTTTTTTACTTCCACTTCTGGTGGGAGAAACCACGTGACTGGCATGCTCAACCACGGTCTAGTTCATGCTGGCCTTTTGAAAATGAAGTGGACAATTCTGGAGCAGCCTAGCTTTAAAAGCCATGTTTTTATAAGATTTCTAAAGAAACTGTTCATTTTGACAATTAAAAAAATACAAAGAAGGCAGGAGCCAAGACAACTCTGACTTTCATCTGAGAAAACAAAAGGCACTCTCATTGTATAAAGTTGAAAAACTTCTACTCATCAGAAATTCATAAGATATTACACTTAGGGAAAGTTATTCTTGTAATGCTGCCACCTGCACCATGTAATTTAATAGACAGATTGATACATACCCGCTTAAAATCATTCATATTTGTTGCTTGGACTGGTGTTCCAATAAATGAGAAATACATAACTCTTGTTGTTTCCTCATCACCTTGATTGGACTGAACAAATAACTGTAATGGGAAAAAAGGCACTGATTTATATGAGAAGGAAGTGCCAGCAGACCACGAAAACATCAAATTCTTTGAGTCAGGAAGAAACAAAAGTTCAAGTAAGTAAGCCAGGTCGTTGAGTAGTCTTTGTTGCTTGGAAATACAGGTACAACTTGGAAAATTAGAATATCATGAAAATGTCCATTCAGTTCAGTAATGCAACTTAAAAGGTGAAACAAATATATGAGATAGACTCATTACATGCAAAGCGAGATAGTTCAAGCCTTTCTTTGTTATAATATTGATGCTTATGGCTTAATGCTTATGAAAACCCCCAAACCCCAATCTCATGTACCCCATAATCATCATCACATAATCTCATGTACACTGTACGCCATGATCATCACAATTTTAACGAATTAAGGCATTTCATCTCTCGCTTTGCATGTAGTGAGTCTATCTCATATATTTGTTTCACCTTTTAAGTGAAATGAATGGACATTTGCACGATATTCTAATTTTCCGAGTTTCACCTATACTGAAGTCCAATGAAACAAATGGCGGGATCCAAATTTGATTGTCTCTAAATCAACAGATATCACATTGGTTATTAACACGGAACACAGGCTTGCCTCCTTCCAGGGCAAGCCCAAGAGCAGCACAATAGACATCTATTTTCAAAACCAAAGTTTAAATATTTGACAGACAATTTACTCCTTTTCCTAAGTAAATCCATTCCAGATTTTGCATACTTCCTTGATCAAAACACTTCCTTGATCAAAAAGTAATCTCATTACTTTTCTTTTTATCTCATTTGTAGTTCGCAAAGGAGAAACATCTCAAAGTTTTTGGAGAAAACCACATTGGTACCATTCTGACCTACAGAACACCCCCCCCCCCCCGGTCAAGTATCTACTCCTAGGTTTCTGTGAAAGTATAGCTTAAATGCATTCTTACTCCACAAAGACTTTCTCTCTTCCCTGTCACGTTGTTGAAATTATATGTTGTTGTTGTTGTTGTTGTTGTTATTATTATTATTATTATATAGACTTATATCGCTGCCAGCTCACCACAGCGACTCAAGGTGGCTTAGTCAACATAAAATACAGCTTAATTAAAAACATCTTTAGGCAGACCCTAGTCAGTCCCCAGATGGCAGGTTATTTTGAGTAGTCATATGAACGGGAGGGGGGGGGGAGAGCTCCCGTCATAGCACCCCACATCCACTGGGCCAGCCAGGTCTTCAGGCCTTTCCTGAATGCTGGCAGATCTGATTGTAGGTGGAGGTCAGTTAGTAGGAGGTTCCAAAGGGCTGGAGTAGCCACCGAAAAAGCCCTCCGTTTAGTGCTAGAGAGGTGAGCCTCTCTAGCAGTTGGTACCCGTAGAGAACCCCTCCGGTCCGCTCTAGTGGGATGGGCTGATATCCTAAGGGTGATACAGTCTCTTTATTTGAAAGATCTCCTTTAAGCGCAGGACAATTTGGCTCCAGCAATTAGAACCCTGGTAGTAGAAGCAACAATTCATGTGACAAAATTATGGACCCAGAATTCTGAGGTTTGCTGATGACATTAACTAGGAAAGGTTTGAAGGCTTTATACTCACAGTTACACTGTTAACATTCTGAAACTTTACATAGCGAAGCTGGATAAGACTTTCTTCTTTAATGTCATCTGATGTTAGTTCCAGGGCTTGTGTGGGTTCACTTCTTTCTGCCTCTTCAAAATCCATTGATCGAGGAAGATTGATAAAAATTTTAACATACTTTGGACCTTGACCTGTGAGAAAAATATCATTGAACCTTCTTAAAAGCCACAAATATATGTTTAATGCTCATATGGGTCTATGTTGAAAGCTCACTTATGTCCTATTACAATCCTAGAGATGCAGAGAATGAAGAGCTTGACAGGACATTTTTCAGCTGTTCTTAATGAGGGATAATACTAGGAGCTATAAAAATGTACACAACATTTAAACCTTTGGTTTACTACTGGGAAGCTAAAGCAGGCACATGGTTATTGAAGTGTTCTTGAACTGCAATTCTCAGCATCCCTCACTACTGCCTAGTGCTAAAGAGAGCAGCTGCTGAAAAATGCTTGGAGGTGCACATTTTCACATTACCAGGCCAAAATATCAAAGCAGCAATAAATAATTAAATTATCATGAGGGTCTATATCAGGGGTTCTCAGCCTTTTCAAGCCGAGGGCCAGGTCATGCTCCCTCAGACAACTTTGGGGGCCAGATAGCCATTTTGTCCTGTCTGCCATACGTGGCACTTCCTGGTGTGGTGGAGTCAGTGGGGGGCACATGAAATGGTGTTGTGGGCTGCATCCGGCCCCTGGGCCGTAGGTTGAGAACCCCTGGTCTGTATGAATATATGCAGAGACTGTTTACATTTCTATTGCATAGCAATGAATGTGTAGACTTTTCTGGCTGCACACTTAAGAGAAACACTTACATCTCTTTAAATTGGGGATATACAAAATGTGGCCTAAATAGGAGATTTTCCCCACCAATATCATGTTGCCAATTTTCAGGAGGAACTGCTGAAGTCATTTGAAACAAGAAGAAAATGTTCCTTTTAAACTGCTGTTTGCTCTTTGGTCTGTTTCTTCATTTGGTAAGTACCAATGGATACTGTATTTTGGTGATGCATCCTTTAAAAAAGGCAGAATTAGCCACAGAACCCATGAGATCTGCCCACGCTTCTGAGTGTACTATTTAGCATCACCTGTACAGAATTTATCAAAAATCAGTAAAACCCCAGGTTACGACCAAGGTCCATTCCAACAGCCTTCGTTGTAACACAAAAAAATTGTAAACTGAAACATCCATAAGGATACATTAAAAAATAAAAAATGGTCCTGAATTGAAAATTTGTAAACCAGGATGGCATTTCCATAGGATGTCCCGTTGTAAACTGCAGCAAATTTAAACCGAGGCGGTTGTAACCCGGGGTTTTACTGTACCTCATTTTCTGAACACTAAAGCCAAATGCTATATGGGCAACTGAAACACCACCACAATATAAAAACATCGTTTTACAATTATCAAATCTTCTCCATGTTTTGTGTTACTTGTAGTGTATTTTCAGTTATTTTCTTTAAATCTTCATTTTGAACATGATGGAGTAACATCAAGGTGTTGAATAGCCATGTCCAACTTTTAAAACATCATGGGGATATACAGAAAAGAAGGCACAGAAGGAGGTTTGTTCTTCACATACTAAAATGAAAGAAAAACAGTATTTCATGTGCAAGAATGGCATCTATCAAAGGAAGAAATAGTTTACTCACCATTATCAGGCCCATGAAATTTCATAGAATAAAGCTTGACAGGCTGATTAAAAGCTACTGTAATGAGAAGCTGTGAAGAGAAGAATATCTATATGAATAAATGGTATTATTGCACAAAGATTTAGATGCTATTCTTTCTTAGGTAATCACAGTAAATTTAAAACCACAATAAACATCTTAAACATACATACAAATAGGAGCATTATTCTAGGGAGGGAGGAGGGAAAGCACCTTTTCTTTTCTTCACACTCCTGGGTCCTGCCTCAGGCTGATATGAAAAAGCCGGACTTCTTCACCATCTCCAGGAGCCACTCCTTCGCCCGGGGAAGTATACCTTGTGTTGTGTTAGGGCTGTGGTCTGTGAGACAAGACTTTGTATCGCACTGTATGGGCTTATGATCTGTTGTACATTGTATCTCTGGGGATCTTATTTATTATTACTATGTTATTGATTATATGGATTTGATTGTATTATTTTGTATGTATTTATCTTTTATTTTGCTGATTATTGTATTGTTATTGCTATTTGTTCTGATATTGTAATGCTGTATTTTGTTTTAGTGTTTATTTTACTGTTGTGAACCGCCTTGAGTTGCCCGTTGGGGAAGAAAGGCGGTATAGAAATAAACCTAATAATAATAATAATAGTCAAAGGATCAACACTGTTCTTTTTTTAAAAAAATTAAGAATTATCTGGAAAAGAAAATACCTGCTCATCACAATCTGATTCCAGATAGGTAGAATCTTTTCGTAAACAGTTATCAAACCCATGTTCATCACTTTCATTGAGGCATTCACAGCCAGCTTTATTAACAAATGGCATTAAATCCATCTGGAAGAAAAGACAATATTGATTAGCTGGCAGGCCTGTTTGCATTAGAGAAGGATAAGGATACAAAACAATAGAGGAATACTCCCACACACACTATCAATCCTTTAATTCTCTTTAATGTTATCAGGCATTTTCATTGCTAAACAAATCTACTGAGTTTACATATTTCCCAAGATTGGAAACAAAAAGGGTTGTGGTACTATTAACACCCAATTGATTTCACTGTGATCTTCCATGGATTATAATCCACTTCTTTAAACTATGCCCATTTGTTAAGTCTTAAAGATAGGTTTGCAGATTGGTGAAACAGACTCTACTTCTCTGAAAATACAGTTAAGAAAGATCACTAGTTATACGTGCTGATTCTGTACCCAAACAAGATGCTTAAGTTGTAGGTTTGATCACTGCTACCTTCCCCAACATGCTGCCTTCTAGAAGATGTGGAATACAACTTCCATCATCCCCAGACAGTATATCCCAGGACATTTGAAGATTATCAGGCTGGTCAAGGATAGATTTAATGAAAACACTTCTTGCCTCCTTAATAAAGTATTAACTCAATTTCCCTACCACCTATCTAAATTAAGCTGACAAACTCATTTAAAATAATTCCTTTAAAAGTGAAATGTTCACTTTCATGTTTTTCTTCTTCCTTCTTTACCTTGCTTTCCTTTCCTAAAGTCCCTCTTAAAACTGTAAGTTGTTATTTGCGCTGTAAATTGCCTGAGCAGTTTGGCACCGCATAAATGCAGAATACAAAACAATCATACAAACACATTGGAAGAAAATCAATCAAATCGAAAGGCAGCCCTCCTATAATTCTCCATTTGCACTATTCAGGACAGTTTTTATAAGCTTTACAAGCAGATACTGTGTCAAAAGGGGAAACTGGTTGCCTCTTCTGAATTCAAAGCTTCTGCACTTCACATTATGTTTAACTATTAGCATAACTATTTACATTCACAGTCCACGTAATGAATGCAGTGATATAGGAAACATTTGTAAATTTGAATGGGTGCAAATTCAAGTGGCTTATATGTATGGGGATTATTTACATAAGAAAGATTCATTTGGGAAGGTGAACTGGGTTGAATTTGCACTGTAACATTTGTATCTATTTAGCTGTGAATTGAAAGTAATTAAAATCTCAGAAAAGATGTGTTTTGCATTTAACATAATTCTAGGTTTCCACAAATACCATTTTCCAGCAAAGTCTGATGGATTGCATTTGCTAATATTAAAACATATAGCTGCAGTGGAGTGCCAACCTATCACGCTACTCAACTACTAGTAGTTCTGGTACTTTGTCCGGGCTGTATTAAAGGCTGACCCCTTTTAAGGGAAACATTATAGAAAATAGGCTCAGAAACCATTATGAAGATGACAGTTCCAGGTGTGATCTATCACACGGAGGTTCTCATTTACATGTGTATACCACTAACACTAACTGTCAGACAAGTTCCTGATCTACAAAATTCAGGAGCCACAAACTATGATGATAAACAAGGAGAACACAACTAAAAGCACTTAAAAAACAACAAGCATTTCCAGCAAGCCCTGATGATGGCATTTGACAAAAAGGTAACCAGAACATCTGCATTTCCCACCTTATAAAAAAAATTGATTCCAGTGACCTGGAGCGGAAATGTGGACCAGTCTCTTAAAAATGAATAAGATGGTATTGCTCCCATCAACATCTTGCTTTGCTATGTGACAACTGTCCATTAGTAGTGTCCAAGGCTAACTGCTTTTCTCTATTTTCTTTGAAACCATTACCAAAACAGCTTAAACCTTTCTCTTTTCTTTGAAAAGCACATTGCTTGATGCATGGCTGAAAGATGTGATTTTAATTGTACACAGAAACCAAGTACCGCAAAACCCCATTTTATGGGGGGAAATCCGTTCCGTAGCTTTTTCCGTAACTCACTTTTTCCGTAAAATGAAGCACAATTTCCCATAGGGATGCACTGAAAAAATAGAAAAATGGTCCTAACGGGAACAATAATAATAATAATAATCCACAAAAAAATCTCAAAAATTGGAAGACACGACCCTCTCCCACATCCTGATCATCTCACCAGCTGGTGAGCAGCAGGGGTGGAGAAGAGCGGGTGTTATTAGAGCATTTCCCTTTTTTATCCCGCACCTTGATTGAGGTGTGGGGGTGCGAGATGAAAAAGGGGGAAAACAGAGCACAAAGGGAATGGAATGACGAGGCGATCTCCCCACCTTTTCCATGCTGCTGCTGCTTCCTAAGCGGTGTGTCCAGCAACTGGAGGAGCGGGAGCCACCCCACCCCTTCTTCCGGCATTGGGATAGTGCAGCGGCATATCCGTTCCAGTCGTCTGAGGTCCCTCCGCAGCGCGCTTTAGCTGGGAACACGCATCGGACGAAGATCAAAATGAAGCAGTCTTCGTCCACTGCGCATTCCCGGCTAAAGCGTGCCGCAGAAGGACCTTGGATGAAGACCCGAACAGAGCAGATATGCCCCCTACACTCTCTCAGTGCTGGTAGAAGCAGCAGGGACTATGGAAAAAGCAGTGGTGGTGCTGCAATCGTCACCACCACCATTGGTAAGTAATGTCTTGCGTCTTCCGGCGGTGGGGGCAGGGTGCTATTTTTAAGTCTAAAATGGGCGGGGCTGCCATTTTAGACTCTACCAGACAGAAGGAATTCTGGAAAACCCCATTCCGTAAGTTGAATTTTATCTGGAAAACGGGACGTGATTTCCTCAGAATTTCCTTCTGTAAAACGGGGTTTCCGTAAAAGGAGGCATCTGTAAAACATGGTTTTACTGTATTTATTACTTGAAATCTTCAAGCATTTCCCCCCAAAACAATTCTAAGTCTATACATCTTTACCAGTGGGGTGGGATATATATGTTTGAAATAAAATAAATAAATAGGCTCAAGAAGGAAGTTTTCTCCACTCTCTTTCCAACTGCAGCTTCTCAAGATATATGAGAAGTTGTTCTAGAGAGGTACTCACTAGAGTTATGGGGGAGTCAAAAATACTGTACTGGCAAGAGAGATACCATTTTTCCTGTTTCTTATGTTTCTGCAAAAATAGGTTTTCTATGTTTCCAGTGACACAACCTGTAACTCTGAAGAAACCAGGGAAACACACTTTTGGAATGAGTGAAAGGCTTTCAGACAAAGATTTATGAATTCAAAATCCAAGAACTATATAATATTAAGATTATGTAAAACAGACTTCAGAATTAGAGAACATTTCCCATACATAGATATTTGTATAATAACTAACTCCAAGATTTATTTCTGTCTTAGTGGGTGTGGCATGGTGGCAATATGGCTTCAATGCTCATGGATGGCAATGTCTACAATGCAGCAGTTGCATTTCTTTCTTTATTATAAGGCCATGGTTCCCAACATGGGGCAGACACCCTACAGGGAGGAAATTTTATTTTTAAGGGGGGCAATTCGAGAATGAGTTATTAACAATAGCTCAATACTTTTAGGCTTCCTCTACATGGATAGTAGTTTACTTTTTGAATAATAAGAATTATATATCACAGAGATTTTAGAGATGCTTGAGTGGGGCACAGCCAATAAGAGGTTGGGAACCACTGATATAAGATATATTCTTTAAAAAAAATAGTATAGAGCAGTGGTGGCAAACCTTTTAGAGACCGAGTGCCCAAACTGCAACTCAAAACCCACTTATTTATTGCCAATACGGCAATTTAACCTGAATACTGAGGTTTTTGTTTAGGAAAAACAACTCTTACATTAACATATTTTGTCTCAAAAGAAAAACACAATAATACACGGGAAGAGCCCCCTCAAAGATTGTGGTATTTTTTAACCACAATCAGGTGTACCCTGGTAATGGCAACCTTGTGTTGCCAGCTAATCTTTCTCACACTAGATCAGGCAAAAGTAACTGCAGAATGAACTCACCCAAAGGTGCCTTCATTTTGGCAGTTTCACGTCTGGCCTAGACATAGAATAATAATAATGAAACCTTTCTAGCATCTGCACACACTCAAAGACCTGAAAATAAAGTACAGTAGAACCTCGGATAAAGTCTAAACTCCATTCCACAAGTTTAGACTTTATCCGAATCAAATGGTTGATGCATCGGTAACGTTCAAAAAAATGGACTTTATCCAAGGTTCCTATACCAAATACCTCGGATAACGTCCATTTTTAAAGTGGTTTTGGACTTTATGCAATGCATCAGTGTGCATGAAAACTGCGACTTTATTCGAATGGGACTTTATCCGAGGTACCACTGTACTGAGAAGAAGCCACTTTCCATTACCTACAGCTGAAGATATGTTGTGAGGTCTATCAAAAGCAGAAGTTCTCTGAGATCTCCAACAACGGATTCTGCCATACTGAGTTCAGCGAAGAACAACATTTGCCACATGATTAGGGATACTGTTGGCTAAGAATGCCAATGGCAACCAGCCCTGTTCCCTGCAGTATTTAAGAACTGGGAATTATAAGACTGTCCTAGCAGCAAAGCAAAGCAAAAAGCAAAATAGAACAGAGCAACACAAAGAGCAAAGCAAAAAGCAAACCAGAGCAAATATCAAAGCAAAAAGCAACGAAGAACAGAGCAAAAAGCAAAGCAAAAAGCAAAGAACAACAGAGCAAAAAGCAATGCAAAAAGCAGAGCAAAAAAGCAAAGCAAAAAGGAAAGTTAGGCCACTGGCCAGGCATCCCCACCCTACCCACACACCCTGAACTGTCGGGCTCATCTCAAGACTTCCCACATGTGGGAGATCCCAGTCTCCACAGAGTGCTTGGTAGGGAGCTTAGGAAGGCAAGGCACAGAGAAACACATTGCAGGTAAGATGTGCAGTCCCAGAATGTCTGGGACTAGCACAGAAGTGGGCAAAGGGGGCACAATGGAAAGCAGGCCAGGCAAGAGGAGCTCCTGTCTGGGGGTCCAAGGTCTGTGCTGGACAAGGAGCACCCACCTTTCGGGGCTCCCAGAGGTCTGATGGAGATGGAAGAGGAGGTGGATTTGGGCTCTGGACAGCAGGGGGCTGGAGGGCTGCCCAGTCCACATAGAGAAGCCACGTGCGGCCTCCCCCCACGAGTGCTCCCCACCTTACCTCTCCCAGCTGCAGTCCAGGATCTCAAAATCCCCTCTCGTCTCTCCTTTGGCAGAGAAAAAGAGAGAGAGAAGAGGAGTGGTGGGGGAGTGGTGGGGAAGTGGTGCAGCTGGGCTGCCGGGGGCGGCTTCCCCTCTATGCCAGCATGCCAGGAGAAAGGCTTCTGCGTGCCACTTCTGGCACATGGATCATAGGTCGGCCACCACTGGTATAGAGTGTAACTACAATTTTGCTATATAAACTATTTTTAAATTTCACATATCACAAGCTACGCAAGGGATGATTGGACCATTTTGTGCTGCTGAAGCAATATGCCAGGCTTCGGGCAGAAATTTTGGGGAAATCTGAAATGTATGAAAATAAGTATTGTAGATATTTAAATTTTCCACTAATTTCCATTACTCATCCAAGTAAAACCCAGTTCTTTTCCCTATAGTTTCTATGTTTATATAAATATTACATCTCCTCTCCCCCAACCTCCAGAGTACCCAGACTATAGGTGGGAGTTTTTCCATACGCTTATATGTTCCATCCTGGTTCCTTAGAGTCCACCTTTAAAGAAATGGCTTGTCATATTATGCAAGCACAATCCAGGCAAATACATTTTGCAATGAAATTTACATACATATCCTTTTGGAATATCAGTATCCTCATTATTTCCAGGATCATTTTCTAGGTGCTGTTTGATTTTCTCTTCTAATCCAACAGCATCAGCACCTTGATAATGGTCAATTCGGACTTTGTTCCGGAAGAAAAGAAATGTTGGGGTTGCAGATATATTATTGGTTGCCGCTGTTCCCTAGCATCCAAAAATCAACAGTTAGAATTGTGTAGCAGTAATTAAAATTTCAAGATACAATTTATCCTATATTATTGGTATAAAAGCTTCATCACCTCTAGATAATTAGTTTATTCATTTGAGAAAAACCTATGAATCAAGTCTTGCCAGAGAACAGAAGATTTCATAATGATTTTTAAATTCTCTTGTCAATGCAGAATGCCTACAATAAAAGAACCTACAGAATTTTCCAACAAACTTTATAGGTTTCTCACAATATACATTAAAGATATATACCTTTTAAAAGTCTTGCCATTGATCACATTATCTCAGGGCAGTGCACAATAAAATCAGCATTTATCAGTTTAAAACATATTTAAAAGTTCAAAACATACTATTCTGTAAATATATGTAACAGTTTAAACTATTTAAAACAGGCGTTCCCAACCCCCGGCCCGTGGACCTAATCCAGACTGTGCATATCATTACTATTCTGGCCCATGGTGGCTACTCGAGGACCTCTAGACCTGCCCCTCACAGCTGGAAGTCATGATACATCACTTACCTTGGCGGCAGCGAGAATCATATGATTTTTCTGGGGTTTTGACAGCTCCTCTGCTGCGCTTCGATAGCTGAAGCGGGACGGTGAGCTATTTCTGGTGCCAGGCAGAGCTTACATAGGCAACTGGGATCCCAGTGCCGAACCAGGAAGTAGCTCACCGTCCTGCTCTAGCTGCTGAAGCACAGCAGAGGAGCGTTGGAAAATTACCAAACTGGAGCAAAATTGCTCTGAAAAGCCTCCCACCACCCTGGGAAGCGGTGGAGGCTGTCCAAAACCCCGGGAAAACTGCACGATTCCCACCACTGCCGCAAACATTAAGTTGTGGGCACAGCCATGCCTCTGGCCCCCACATCTGAGCACGGGGGTGGGAACTGGCCCTTGGTGGAGAAAACATTGGGAACCCCTGATTTAAAACCATACACTTACAAAAGACTCTACTCTACTCAAAGCAAAGTCTTCAAATACCAAAGGCTGTGGTGAACAGCCACATTTTAACTTAAAGTGAAATCAATTTCAATGCCAATTGAGCTTCCAAGGTGAAAGAATTCAAAATCAGGAACCTTTGCAAGGAATGCTCTCTCACACATCTGTGTAAGGTACAGTACAGTTGTTGTTGGTGGGACAAAGAGAACCCTTCTAACAGATCTCTGTCATTAGGTAGGTATATGTAGGGAGAAATGCTCCTTCAAGTATCAAAGTCATAATCTGTCAGAGCAATTCCTTCTTCTTTAATGTCCTGATCAAACCCTGGACTGCCAAAATGAAGCCACTTTCTTGGCTTTGAAGTAGACCAAACTTAAGTCCTCAAGCAATTCCTTTAGAACAGGTATCATGTGGCTTCAAGAATAAAGATAAAATTGTCAGTTCTTACAGTTAGTTAGACTGCTAGCAGGGGTATATTCTTGAAGCCAGAAATTCCTTTAGAACAGGTATCATATGGCTTCAGGAATATATCCCTGCTAGCAGTCTAACTAAGCAGAAAAAGACTTGAACTGTAAAAACTGACAATTTTATCTTGCATAATTCAGCAAAGATAAATGCTAACCTTGATTTTCACAGCAAGTCTACAATGTATCCTTTCTCACTGTGGCCATTATACTCAGTAAAATCAATGAGCTTCCAAATACATTTATTTTGTATTTTGAAACAGTGATAACTATATACAGTATCCCAATATACGCCTCTGTTCAGCCGTATCTTATCTGTGCTTAATTACGGGGGGAGGAATGGGGAGTAAACACTACTTACTTGGCACTGGTGTACATCAACTTCCAAAAACGTTGCTTGTGGATATTTATTGCTTAGAGCATTGAAAGCAGGAGCTATCCTTAAACATGGGCCACATCTGTAAAAAAGGAAAAAAGACATTACCACTTGCAGATTCAATTAATAATATAGGTTGGAATTCAACATAACAGAGTTTGTGTGGTTGGCACTGTTCTACACTATCCTCTCCCACAAAGTCACATGACATTATTAAGCTTTGCTGAAGAAAGCAAAAGTAAGAAATTTTCATCAGGTTGCTAATTTTTCATCCTGTTTTCTTTGGCTGGTGCTTCTACATCTAGGGAGACTCTCAATAATTTCAGTCTCTCAGCAATCAGTTCACTTTGGATAAAAAGGTCTCTCCTAATTAGATGTTTCATAATAATCTGGGACTGCACTCAACTAGCAACCGAGAAATTTCGTTGTTCCCGCAAGAGGACAATGACAATAAAGATTTATCTGTCTATCTATCTATCTATCTATCTATCTATCTATCTATCTATCTAGAAAGCCATGAGATCAATCAATCTATACCTATAAATCCAAGGGTTAACCATTGGAACTTGCTATACGTTTCTGCACCCGTCCATCCTATCCCATACCGAGCCTCCTGCACTCTCCCGAACCCGGTCCGGAGGTTAACGCAGGGTTGAGAAACACACCAGTGGGGTAAGAGCCCCTTTTTGAAAATTTAAGGTCTCTGTGTTAGATTTTATCAGTGACTTGCGGTCTATGATCAAGTTAAACATAATTGAGTTGTGGTCACTGTTCCCTATTGGATCAGTCACATTAACATCTTGCACCAGATCCTGAGTATTACTCAGGATCAAGTCAAGGATTCTTGTACCTCTAGTTGGGTCTTCAACCATCTGTCCCAGGGAACAATCATTTAGCATATCTAGGAACTTTATCTCTTTATCATGTGCTGAACAACAGTTCACCCAGTCTATGTGAGGGTAATTGAAGTCCCCCATTATAACCAGGCTTCCCTTCTTGGATGCCTCCTTTACAACATTCTCCAACTGCCTGTCTCCCTCAAGAGCTTGGGTCGGAGGCCGATAGTATATGCCTACTGTTAGACCATCCTTGTGGCCTGGTACTCTTACCCACAGAGCTTCTAATGGTGACTCCAAATCACCTAGATATTCCAATTCATACGATTTTATCACTTCTTTGACATACAAGGCTACACCACCTCCCGTTTGCCCCTTCCTATCCTTCCTGTACAGTTTGTAGCCTGGGATAACTGTATCCCATTGGTTATCATCCGTCCACCAGGTTTCAGTGATACCAATAATATCAATATTCTTATCTATTGCTAAGTATTCCAGCTCCCCTATTTTGTCCGGAGGCTTCTGGCATTTGTATACAAGCATTTATATATGCTTTTCTGATAGTCTTGAGTCCAGTTGCATTGTTAGACTGCCTCTTGCATCCTTCTGCTAGAGTGCTGGTGACTAGCTCCTTGCTCTGCTCAGAAATTTTTGCATCCTCCTCACTACTCAAGTACACACTTTCCCGAACCGGATGCTGCCCAGCTCCTGTCGGCTTTCCCCCTGTTATCAGTTTAAAAGCTGCTCTGCAGCCTTTTTGATGTTGAGTGCCAGCAATCTGGTCCCATCATGGTTCAAATGCAACCCATCCCTCCTGAACAGATTTGGCTTGTCCCAAAATGTTCTCCAGTTCCTGACAAATCTGAAACCCTCCTCTCGACACCACAGCCTCATCCACGCATTGAGGCTTCTGAGCTCTGCCTGCCTGGTAGGTCCTGCGCGAGGGACAGGCAGCACTTCTGAAAATGCTACCTTGGAAGTCCGGGACTTCAATCTTCTTCCTAACAACCTGAATTTGGCTTCCAGGACAGACCGCTTGGCCTTCCCAACATCATTGGTACCAACGTGTACCATGACAACTGGCTCGTTCCCAGTTCTCTCTAACAATCTATCTAGATTTCTTGTGATGTCTGCAACTTTTGCACCTGGCAGGCAAGTCACCATACGGTTATCATGTGCATCACAAATCCATTTCTCTGTATTTCTAATTATTGAATCGCCTAGTACAAGGAGCCTCTCTCCTGCAATCTGTTCATCTACATGCACCTCATCAACCATATTAAGGGAGAGAACCTCAGTTTGTTCCTGTTGTTTATCTTCCTGGATCTCATCAAGTGTGACGAAGGAGAGATCATCAGGTGGAACCAGTTGTTCCTCTGTGTGTTCCTCATCAGGTGTGATGAGGGAAAGAGCCTCAAATTTATTCTGTAATTTCAGACTCTCAGAGTCTCTTCTCCTCCTTTGAGTCACATTCCTCCAGACATCTCCCTCCTGAGTTAGTGAAGGGCCTTCTCCCTCAGAACTGTGCCCTGTCTCTTCTTTGTCCAGCACAGTCTGCTCCGCTCTGTCCAAGAACAGCTCAAGCTCCTTAATTTGTTGATGGTTAGATATGCGGGCCTCTAGCTGCTGGACCTTCTCTTCTAGTAGTGCAACCAGCTTGCACTTGCTGCAAGTGTAGTTCTCTATATGCTTTAGCAAGAACACAAACATGGCACAAGTGTTGCAGGTAACTACAGCTGTTCCCTCAGAATCCATTTTAACAAGTGCAGTATTCTGGGCCTCAAAAATGTACACGTTTACTACCTTTCTACCTAGTAAGACTATATTCTTCCTTTGTTACTAGTTTGCAATCTCGCAGCAGCCAGCTATCCGCAAGGAAGAGCCCCACCCCTTACGGATTGCTGCCTGCCAATCTCCGGTTAGGTACGCCATGAGAGAAAGGAGACAGAGAGGAGAGAACCATTGTTAGGCAGAGATAGCTCTTCTCTGCCTCCTCCTTCTCCCCGACCTACCTAACCAACCTTCCCGGGGAAGAGCCAGCTGACTGCCTCCTCCTCCTTTCCTCCACTGCTACATCGAAACCAAAATTCGAAGCATCAATGGGGAAAAGAGGAACCGACAGGCAGCCCATTCTTCACGCTAAAGTAAACACCAAAAACAAGCACCAAAATTAATAAAAAAATAATAAAACAAAAATAAATCAATAATTAAAAAAACATTAATAAACAAAAAAGTAAACCACAAAATACAAACAAAAACATCCACAATACCACAAAAGCACATACAAAACACCTAACTACAACATGAAAATTCTTAATTCTAACAACACAGCTACCACAAATTACACAAATAAACAACAACAAAATCACAATAATTAAACAAAACCAGAAATAACCAAACCAATTAAACAAACCTAAAACACAACCAAAACAAAAAAAGAACAAACAGAAACACCTCCCAGCCCACCACCACAAAAACAAAACAAAGAAAAACCCCAGAAGAAAGAAAACCAGAGAACTCACCAGCACATCCTCCCTCCACGACGACCGGGACCAAAATGAAGAAACAAAGACTACTTACCGGAAGGAAAAGAAGCCCCACCCAGAGGCCAGGAGAGAAAAAACACGTGAAATGAAAACAAAACCACTAACAGCCTCACCTGCAGGGCAGAGTAGTAAAAGACAACTCAAAAACACAACAGCCCCACCTAGAGGCCACAAGAGTAAAAACAAGTCAAAAACATAATAATAAATCAAAAGTTTACTCAAATAACAAACATATGTTAAATAAAATAAAAAATATATAGCATCCTCTGTTGATTTTTAACTCAAAACACCCCCCCCCCAAAAAAAAGGCAAAACACAATTTAAAACAGCCTGGCATTGACGGGCGAACAATGCTAGTTCTTCCTAAATTCCAAGTACCGAAAACATTACCTAAATTTCTGAAGATGTAACACTCTTTTCATTTCGGATACATTGTTGGGGTACACAGAAAGAGCCTTCTTGAGGTTTGTGGTATTTTTGAACCACAATCGGATGTACCCTGGCAACGGCAACCTTGTGTTGCCGGCTAATCTTTCTTACTCTAGGTCAGGCGAAAGGAACTGCAGAATGAACTCACCAAAAGGTGCCTTCATTTTAACAGTTTCACGTCTGTCCTAGACAACGAAGAAGGAAAATACTGTACATTGTTCACCAGAGTGTGTAATAGCTTGTTTTGAAACCTACAGAAACAATCTACTGAAGAAATGAAAACTGTATAAATTTCTCGACTCTCCCCGCCAATATATCCCTGGATACTGTTGCACAAGCATTCACTCTAATGCAGGGGTGCTCAAACTGTTCTAGGCGGGGGCCCTACCACACCCCTGGAACAGCTGAGCAAGCCAGACCACACCCCGGAACATGGCATATTTGCACATGCACAGCTGCTTCTGTGCATATATGAAAGTGGCCATTTCGTGTCCTGGTTTGGCACAGGAAACAAAATGGCCACTTTCACGCATGTGCAGAAGCATCTGCGCCAAACCAGAAAAATAAAATGGCCGCTTCTGTGCATGCATGAAAGTGGCCATTTTGTTTCCTGCACCAACCAGGACACAAAATGGTCGCTTCGTGCACGTGCATGGAAGTCCGTATTTATTTCCTGGTTTGGTAAGGGCATGATGGGCCGTAGTTTGGGCATGCCTGCTCCAAAGCGATATTTGACTTATGATACAGACTATGCCAAGGATTAATACTTTCCCTGGGAAGTATCCACAATTTTGGGGAGGTGGATCATTATTCATCGTACCATCAAAGCTATTTTCCCCTCTGGAGTTGTCAACATCTTACCCTTCTCCTGGGCTACACAAATAGGGAGAAGGATTTGTATTGCCTCCACCAGTTCATATGCTACAAATCATAGGCAATCATAGGGACATCATTGCCTATGATTTGTAGCATATGAACTATGGTGGAGGCAATATGAAACCTTCTTCTCCCTATTTGTGTAGCCCAGGAGAAGGGTAAGATGTTGACAACTCCAGAATCAATGCCCATGGTTCCAAGACTTAAAGTAGGTGTTTCACTTCCAGAATACAAGTACTTGTGAAGAGTAGCTCTGAGTTTATATAGACTTTGCCACAACAACAACAACAACAAAATCCGTCTGCTAAACGGAGAGGGAAAAATGACTAGTCATGTCTGATAAAAAAGGAGATCACGAAAGGAACAATCAGCACACGGAACTCGTGCAAAATTCAAAAGCAAAATAGTTAAAATGAATAGAAGTACAGTGGTACCTCATACAACGATTTTAATCCATTCCACGGGACTTGTTTTTATATGAAACAATTGCTAAACAATGTATGCATCGTATAGCAATTTTCCCTATAGGATGCATCATACAATGTTGTTGTTTTTGCTAAGTGGTTTTCCCATTGAAAAATTGTTGTATGATTTTTTCCATAGGGAAAATTGTTATGCGGGACGCTATTTCCCCAAAAAACCTAATTGTTATGTGATTTCGTTGCTATATGGGGTGATTGGTATATGAGGTTCCACTGTATGTGTGAAAAGTATGTGTTAAAATGAATAGAAGTATAGTTAAAAAAAACTCTGTGGAAAAAAATGAGAAAGGAAGAAGGGTGCACTTTTCAGAGCACTCCTCATTATTATTTATTTATTATTATTTATTTGATTTCTATTGCCGCCCCCTCACCGAAGCGACTCTGGGCGACTCATATAAAACATCCAAATATAAAAACATCCACTAAACAGTAAAACTACAACATTTCATGTTAAAAAAACCATTAAAATACCCTCCCAACAACCCCCATAAGTTAAAACTGAAGCTAAAAACCCAGATGACCATTATATGAGCGGGGGGGGGGGCTGCCCCATCGGCAGCACCCCACACTCTCTGTGCAAGCCAGGTTTTTAAACCTTTCCTAAAAGTCAGGAGCTCTGTCTGGAAATGCGGCTCAGTTGGCAGGAGTTTCCATAGGGCTGGAGCAGATACCAAAATGGTCCTCCTTCTAGTGCTAGAGAGGTGGGCCCCTCTAGAGCGGTCGCCCCAATAGGGAGCCTCTCCGGTCTGCTCTGGTGGGACGGGCAGATATCCTTGGGGTGACACGGTCTCTTAAGTAACCTGGTCCACTACCATGTAGGGCTTTAAAGGTAATCACCAGCACCTTGCATTGCACCCGGAGGCACACTGGCAACCAATGCAGCTCCTGCAGCAGGGGTGAGGCACGGGCATAACACCTGCACCCCATCACCACACAGGCAGTAGCCTTTTGCAACAGTTGCAGCCTCCAAATGGTCATCAAGGGCAGCCCCATGTAGAGCGCATTACAATAATCTAGTCTGGAGGTGACCAGAGCATATGTGACCATAAGCAAGGAGTCCCAGTCCAGGAACGGGCGTAATTGGCGAATAACATGAAGTTGTGTGAAAACTCTCCTGGCCACGACTGCCACCTGCTCATCGAGCAGGAGTCGTGAGTCCAGGAGGACCTCCAAATTACGCACCAGGTTTGTCTGAGGCAAAAGAGCCCCATCCAGTACCAAAGATGGTAACTCCCGGGATAATACAGGGCCCCTAGCCCACAGCCACTCAGTCTTGCCAGGATTCAGTTGTAGCCCATTGTCCCCCATCCAGACCTTTATTATCTCTCCAGGCTCAAACACTATAACAAATTCTCTTGCTGAAGCTTATAGATAAAATAGAACTATTGAGTGTCAAAGGTCACTTATTTATACAAAATGAAATAGGAAACCCAAAAACCCATTCCTTGATAACCTAATCTAAAATGCCAAGTTATAAATGAAACAGAATTGATAGCCTCATAATGAAATACTATCTCTATAAAATTAATGAAAAGATAGAACCAAGAATATGATTAGTAATGTATACAGTATAGCAGAGTTTGGGCCAAATAGCTGGCCAGCTATGGATTCACTGCGGGGCTTTTATTAGTCACAAATTTTATTCCAAATCACACATTTTTCAAATTGAAAGTGTGTTCTCACAAAGGACTTGACATAAATGAATACAATAACTATTGTAAAGTACAAGTTTAAGTGGTAGTTCCTGGTTAGGATTACTTATTCATTTACTTATTTCTTTGTATGACCATGTTTTTCTGTGATAAGCAGCCCATCCCACCACTGTTTCTAGACCTTATGTCTACTTCTGCTTCAATGTTGGCATTTTCTTGGTTTCATCATTCTTAATTTCACCATTCAACTCCCACAAAGCTCTGCTTTTCAGACCATTAGCTCTTACCTACTTTTCTTTAGGTACTCATACATCATGACCAGACTTCTTAAAATTTCCTCATGTTGTATACATTCCATCTTTAAGAACTAGGAAGTAGTTCAAACCTAATTAGTCTCTTCCTTGTCTGCTCCATTATTTTCTCTGTCCTTTTTCTTACTTATTTTCCTTTCACATTTCTCTTCCTAAGGCTAATATATGCTCCATACATTCCTTCAGTTTCCTCATCTGTAGACTTCCTCATCTGAAACACATTTCTTGTCTTCACCCTGTCCTCAACTAGGATTATGGCCACTTCATTCCCCTTAAAAAAACATCCACAAACATTCAGTTACCCAAGTAGCTTAATGTACCATGTTATTCTACTATATTAGTCAGTCATGATCATCTGTCAAGTTTCTGAATAACAAGCCATGGTTTAATAACTGGAAATTATTGGGCTTTTATACCCCTTCCCCTCTTTTCTGGTTGTTGATAGCTATGGTTTTCACTGGTGTTTAGCACAATTTGCTGTCAAATCAGAGAACATCTGGTGTGTGAGCATTCTGTGATTAATAGTATAGTTGCACCATTTGGGAAAATTCAGCGAACCACTGCAGTTGCTAGATAGGAAAGAGAGGGTGGAATTTGTGAAGCTAGTTGGGGAGAAACATACAAACTTCATGGACGCATTCCAAATTGCTAAACAATGAAATCTGAAAACAGCCATGTGTCAGAGGTTCTGGAGCCACACGTTATATTTCACATATTTTAACCTTTTAGACAGATAACAGATTTCTATTTGTACCAGGAAATATTAGTCACAGCATCTAGCTGAAATTCAAGAATTAAGGTTGAGTTCCTGAAAAAAAGTGTTACTTGTGATACTTTATACACCAGAGGGATTACAGTTGATGTTATGGAGAATATGAGACTTCCTATGTGCTAAATACAATCAGGTCCAGAAATATTGGAACAAAGATAACGTTTTTGGCATGTGGCCTCTGCACCCCACCACAGTGAGGACCGAAAGGAAACACTCAAAATGTGAGTGAAGTCAGGACTGTCAGCTTTAATGAAAGGGGGCTTGAAAAAAATGAGACATTAACCAGTACGGAAATATAGCCTTTGGAAGACACACCCACCCCACGTTTGGTGGCTCATAAGTAATGGAACAAATGACAATAAGCTGCTGCATAACCAGGTGTGGCCTGTTTTCTGGGTTCCAATCAAACAGATAAAAGGCCTGTAGGTGGTTCTGAGTGTTCCACTTGCATGTCATAGCTGTTCACTGGAGATTCAAAGAGGTGTCCATGCAAGCAAAGGAGGCCATCGTTAGGCTGAGAAAACAAAAGAAATCCATCAGAGAAATAGCAAAAAACATTGGAAGTGGCCAGGACAAGAGTTTGGAACGCCCTGAAAAAGAAGGAAGTAACTGGCAAGTTCAGCAACAGCAAAAGGCCTAGACAACCACAGAAGACAATTATAGTGGATGAGTGCGGAGTCATGGTGAAGAGGAACATCTTCCCAGGTCAAGAAGGTTCTGGAGAAGGTAGGTGTGTCATTGCCTGCAACTATAGTCAAGGGATGGCTTTATGAATGCCGACTCTTCACAACAAGGTGCAAACCACTGGTAATGCTCAAGAATGGAAAAGCCAGATTAGACATTGCCAACAAATACCTAAAAGATCCTGCCCAGTTCTGGAATAAGATTCTTTGGACCAAAGAAGCCAAGATTAACTTGTACCAGAATGATGGGAAGAGAAAGGTATGGAAAAGGAAAAGAACAGCTCATGATCCAAAGTATACCACGTTATCTGTCAAACATAATCAAGGCAGTGTTATGGCATGGGCATGTACGGCTGCCAATGGGACTGGGTCCCTGATGTTTAGTGATGATGGAAGCAGCAAGGTGAATCCTCAAGTGTATAGGGCTATACTTTTTGCTCATCTCCCAAATGCTTCAAAGGATGCCACTTTGTTCATACTACAGATGGATGATAATCCAAAACATACAGCAAAAGCTACCCAAGAGTTTCTCAGGGCAAAGGAGTGGGGTACTCTTCAATAGCCAAATCAGTTGCTGGATTTCAACCCAATAGAACATGCTTTTCACTTACTGAAGGCAGAAGGGCGCATGAACAGTTGAAGGTTGCTGCAGTAAAGGCCTGGCAAAGCATCTTGAGGGAGAAAACTCAGCATTTGTCCATGGGAGCTAGAATTTAGGCAGTCACATTACTTATGAGCCAGCCAATGGCTGTATTTCCTGAATGGTTAATGCCCCACTCTTCTCAAACTCCTTACATTAAAACAGACAGTCCTGACTTTGCTCACATCTTGAGTGTTTCCTTTCATCTGTACGGTGGGGTACAGAGGCCACATGTCAAAAATGTTATCCTTGTTTCAATATTTCTGGACCCGACTGTATTCTCTGCCTCTTCACTATGCCCATCATCTGAGCAAAATACAGAATGTGGCAGAAATAGAGGCATGTTCTCATTTGGTAGCCAAAATATTTTTTGAGTTCAGTTTCAGTTATCTCTCTTCTCAAAAAGCAGTCAGGGTTTAGTTCATTTAGTACTGACTGATGTGATCTCCTTGCAGCCCAAGTTTTATCCAGCACCAGTTGGAAGATTTCTATTCTTCTGAACTCAGTCTTCCTTATGGTCCAGCTCTCACAGCCATACATTACTACTGGGAAGACCACTGCATTAACTATGCGGACTTCTGTTAGCAGGGTGATATCTCAACTTTTTTATTATGCTGCCTAATTTGCCAAAGCTTGCTTCCCAAGAAGTAAGCATCTTTTTTATTTCATGCCTGGAGTCAATGTCTGCTGTGATCTTGGATCACTCTCATGGTAGCTTACCTCAAAAAGACTGCTATGAAGATAAAGTTAGGAAAAGAACCAATTAAGTGTCTTGAAATCACCAGGAAAAAAGTAAATTACAAATATCATTAATATATAAGCTTCCCTCACTAGTCCACGCTGTCCCGAGGGTACAATATTGCCCCATTGACAAGGAAGCCCCACTGAATTCTACCAAAGGAAGTTCTGAGTAGGAAAGTGTATAGTTCGCACCATTAGTACCCTGTTCCCTCTAAGATTCAGAAGCCCTTATGAGGCACAGACTCTCTCTGGTGTTCGGGTGCTTGTGTGAACGCCCTGAAAAGTCCCAGAGTGGGAAGAGGAGGACCAAAGATGGCTCAAAAATAGAAGCTGTGTGAGAAGGGGAAGGAGTATCCATGTATACGATGTTAACCCCATGGTACCCAACGTGGAGTACATGCCCCATAAAGGGGGGGGGGGGAATTCGAGAGGTGTATTTAGACCAAGTTAATGGCCTTTTCGTTTTCCTCCACGTGAACAGTTCATTTTTTGAATAAGAATTATATGTCACGGGGTGTGGGATTTGGGGGGGGGGGGAATCAGGATTTTAGAGATGCTTAGGTCAGGCATGGCAAAAAAAAAGGGTTGAGAACAACTGTGCTAACCATTCTGTACCTCTATAAAGGTGAAGGTTTCCCTTGCTTGAAAGCCAGTCATATCAGACTCTAGGGTGCAGTGCTCATCTCCGTTTCAAAGCCGAAAAGCCAGCGCTGTTTGCTTCTGTAGACGTTTCCATGGCCATGTGGCAGGCATGACTAGACACCGGAGCGCATGGAACGCTGTTTACTTTCCCACTGAAGTAATCCCTATTTATCTACTTTAAATTTCTTGCTTTTCGAACTGCTAGGTTGGGCAGGAGCTGGGACAAAGACGGGAGCTCATTCTGTCCTGCAGTACTCAGGAATCGAACTGCTGACCTTCCGCCTCCCAGTCAGCGTCTTAGCCTCTTGAGCCACTGCCTCTATACCTGGTATGTATTAAATAAATGCCATGAAGCCTCACTCTTATGTACGATGAAGCGGAACGTGACCAACGAAAGCTCACAGCTGTTAGTGCCCCAATGGGGTTTTGTCTTTTTGTTTTCTCTGTGATATGTGTGTGTGTGTTGTTGTTGTTCATTCCCCTCAAGGCCGCCCCCCCCCCCCGCGGCCCGCTCGCTGGCCCTCATATCCCCACTCACCCCCTCATGGTGAACTTCGCCACCACCAGCCGCGAACCCGCGGCGCTCAGTTCGCTCTGGAACTCGGCGTCGCTGGCGATGACTTTCACCCCGACCATCCCGGATAGAGACTGGCGGGCAGCGGCGGAAAGAGGAATCCCGGCGGCGATGGAAGTGACACCACCTCCTCCTCCTCCTCCTCCTCAGCAGCCGGTATGTGCAGAGTCACCGCGCCGGGAAGCAAGGGGGTGGGAGGCGACCAGCATGCACCGCAGCCGCGCAGGCGCAAAGAGACGCCGTCACAGCAGCTGCGCAGGCGCAAACAGCCGCCGTCGCCGCCTCTTTCTCTTCTCCCAGGGACGCTAGGGTGGGTTCGTTCGAGTTCATACAGTTAAGGAGGAGAAAAAAATATGGATGATCAAAACTTCCGGTGCATGAGCTAAAACCTCACCGCTTCGCTATTGGACGCTAATACCGTCTCGAAACTTGGCTCTCCCTCTTCCGTTCGTCGGTTGATAGCCGGAAGTATGGAACCTACCACGCTGCGCTCGCCTTTCCTCTATACCGTCGGCAGGTGCCATTTTATAGGCAGAGACAGGAAATGCCTCCCCCGAGGCTGAGCTTTCTCTCTCTGAGCCCGTTTTGCCCATTTTGGCTGTGGGCAATTGTGGAGAGCGGAAGTTATCGTCATCGCCATCTTGGTTGCGGGTTTTTGGAAAGCGGGGAAGCCTTAACGATCATCTTTGTTTCGGTTTCCTTAAACACCTGATGTTTTTTGCATAAACGACGCACACACCCTGCCCAACACGGCGATCTCCTAAGCGAAGGGCCATGTTGCCATAGTAGAAATCCGAAAATGCTTTTTCGGCTTTTTTAAAAATATTTTTTTTGTTAATTCTAATTTTAATAACAAAATACAGAAAGAAAACATAAACAACTAAGCATAATATACAATCAGTCCAATACAAAGCAAAATATAAAAAAGAAATGCAAAGTAATCAGACAAAGACAATAATAGAAATTATCTCAGTTATAATGGGTAAAATTCATATATTGGTACCTTTAATCAAACTACAACTTATTATAATCTTTATTTTTTATTGTTCTCTGCCGTACTTATTATTCAATACCCCAAATCCTCTTTCAATCTTATTAAAATTAATAATTAATAAACACAAGAACAAATCACCCATGTGATATTTACAATGCCCTGGGAAAAGCCACATTGTCTGCCACATACTATTACTATTACTGTACTGTACCTCCAAAAACTCATTTGATCAAGTACTGTACTGGTTTGCCACCCCTACACTTAACCAATGTATATTTTTAAAAAAATTAATAAAAATTAATTCTAAAACAAAATATTTACTAAAATATAAACAAACATACTGTTCATACTATTAATAGAACTAACAACAACAACCAATATAGTAAAAAAAATGTGTCCCCTATTTCCAAAAAGTCACATATATTTGTCCTGGTTCTACTCCTTTCAAATTGACTAAAACATACTCAATAAACTCCCCAAATCTCTTTAAAATCATTTTTGTTGTTAATCCTTTAATTTTAGTTCAGATGTCAATCTATCACTTATTTCTATATTCCATAACTATTTATACCAATCATCCAAATCAAATTCACTAAATATTTTCCATTTTTTCACAACAATCTCATTGCTGGGTTTTTTTTTAACCTGAAGCTCTATGGAATTCTATGGGGCTGACTCTCAAGTACATAGAAGAGTGCAATGATACTAATCCAAAAAGAATGATACAAAGTTCCATATGTCAGGGGTGACTTAATGGCATACAAACACCGACAAAAATAGCAGCACCTATCAATAAGAGATGTCCAAAATGTCCCGTCCTCAACAAACCGACTTCTGCAAACACAAGCTTGTGAATTCCTTCACTGAGTTAATCCATCTCATATTTTGCCTTCCTCTTTTCCTTTCCACCATTCCTAGCATTATTGTCTTTTCCAGAATCTTCCCATCTCATGATTTGCCCAAAGTAGGATATCCTCAACTTCTTCATTTTTGCCTCCAGAGACAGTTTTTGTCTTCACAGAGCCCTGTGAATTTCAGTGGGGTTTAAGCACAACTGACCTTTGGGATTAGGGTTGAAACAGAGATCTGTGATACCGTACAACCCACAGCAACATTTTTGCTGTGTCTGCAAAATTCAAATACTGTAGTTCCTCACTGTGCTACATTTTCCTGAAGAAGAAGAAAAATCAGACAGATCTATGCACTTCTACAAAAGATTCTGGATGATCCATCAACTACTTTTTTTTTTTTACTAACAACACAGTTTCACATGACTTTTATAGTCATTGCAGTCATGCAATAATTACCATAAGATTCATTCTTATGTATAACATCTAACACAGGAAAGGGGAGGTTCGCATGAGCAAACGGTGTTCTTTCTCTTTTAATCCACCTTCCTTTTTCTCTGTGCACAGTGCAATAATTAAAGGCTGCTGCCACTTCTCATTCATTTATTTTATCTTGTTTTTTAAAGGGTGTTTTTTTTAGAAGCTATTGAAAGGGTGTACACAGAAAGAGCCTCCTCAAAGGTAGTTGTATTTTTGAACCACAATCGGGCATACCCTGGTAATGGCAACCTTGTGTTGCTGGCTAATCTTTCTCACACTAGGTTAGGCGAAAGGAACTGCAGAATGAACTCATGAAAAGGTAGCTTCATTTTTTGCAATTTCATGTCTGGCCTAGACACTGAAGAAGTTATTGAGAGTATCTGCTCTGGAAATTCCTGTGCTTCAGAGTGTGGTCAAATGACTTTATTTGTTGTCTCTGTATGTAGTTTAAAATTGTTTCTATTCCAATTCTTTTCCCTTCTAATTTTATTCCTGATGTTATCCCTTCCAATCACTCCAGCAGCCTTCATCAAATATCTCATTTCTGTAGTGACCAACTTTCATTTATGTTTTGTTGTAAGTGTCCATGTTTGCCTTTGGTAACATACAGTGCAGTAAGGCAAACCAAACATTAACAATAATAATAATAATATTTAAACTTATATAAATAATAGAGTATGCTGTCCCACTATCATACCTGTCAACTATCCCATTTTTCCTGGGGAAGCCCCTTATTTTTACCCCTCTTCCCATCCCCTCCCGTTTTATTAATTTCCCCATATTTCCCCTTATTTTTTTAAAAAATATCCTGACCGGAGCCCTCACAGGCAAAGCTGCAGTATTTTTTCCGGCCACCAGAGGTCGCTGTGTGGCAGGCTTTTCACTTGTGGAAGGAGAGAGAAAGAGAAGGGAGGGGGGAGTTCTGTAGTTTTCCCTTTCTCTTTCCCTTTCCTGCCAGCAACATGGTCCTGGAGGCTTTGTTTTGGCTGCTGGGAGCAGGAGTCTACTCTAGGTGAGTGATATATCTTAACCTATAAATCCAAGGGTTAACCATTGGAACTGGCTATAGGTTGCTATGCCTCGCCCTACTTGCCTGCACTCACCCTTCGTGCACACGGCCGATCTGGGTACGCAGGTCAACGAAGGATTGAAAAAACCGGCAGTGGGGCAACAGCCCCACAAACGCGAAGAAAGGGAAACAACTTCACTTCCCAACATTCCTTGCGCCGTGCCGCGCCAGAGCCAATCAGGCTGAGAGGCTCTCGCACGGCGCAGCATTCGGAAACGCGCTGCAGCCAATCGAAAGAAAAGCATTTTAAAAAAACGCAGCACAAACACAAAACAGCAACCCATAACTACAAGCCCCAGCGTCCTGCATGCCATGAGCGCGCAGAGCGCTGAGGAAACCGGCGCCCGAAAAATGAAAAAGAAAAACAACTCACAGCCAAGCACACACCAGCCGGCTTTCTTTCCCTCACCAACAGCGCCTGAAGGTCCCGACTGGAGTTTCCCCTTTAATATCAGTGGGTGGGGGTTGCGATCCCCCTCTCCGCTGGCTACCCTAGGGTTGGGAGGTTTGTGGGGACAGAAGGGCTATATTGCCCCAACCCTTCTGGACCCACAGGAACAGGCAGAGTGGATCGATCCCCCACCACCCCTCCTTAAAACAACTCCGTCTTTTCTTCTTTTTAAAAACGGAGTTGTTTTAAGGAAGGGGGGTGGGGATTCGATCCAGGCTGCCTGATCTTTTGATTCCAGAAGTGTCGGGGCAATATACCCCTTTTCTCCCCACAAACCTCCCAACCCTAGGGTAGCCAGCGGAGAGGGGGGTCACAACCCCCACCCACTGATATTAAAGGGGAAACCCGATCTAATTTCACGACTCCACACAAACAAAGCACCATAACACACTAAAGCCCCCTCCCCACCACCGAGCCCACCATTCCTAACCCCCAATGACCATGCCCCCCTCCCCACCACCGAGCCCACCCTTCCTAACCCCAACAACCACGCCCCCCTCCCCACAACCTAGCCCACCCTTCCTAACCCCCAACGAAAAACAACTTACTGCCTCACAGGCAAGCAAACACCAGCTGGCTTTCTTTCCCTCACCAACAGCGCCTGAAGGTCCCGGTGGGGGGTTGCAATCCCCCTCTCCGCTGGCTACCCTAGGGTTGGGAGGTTTCTGGGGAGAAAAGGGGTATATTGCCACAACACTTCTGGAACCAAAAGATCAGGCAGAGTGGATCGATCCCACCCCTTCCCCTCCTTAAAACAACTCCGTCTTTTATTCTATTTAAAAACGGAGTGGTTTGAAGGAGGGGGGGGATTCGATCCACTGTGCCTAATCTTTAGGTTCCAGAAGTGTTGGGGCAATATACCCCTTTTCTCCCCACATACCTCCCAACCCTCGGGTAGCCAGCGGAGAGGGGGGTCACAACCCCCACCCACTGATATTAAAGGGGAAACCCGATCTACTTTCACGACTTCACACAATCAAAGCACCATAACACACTAAAGCCCCCCTCCCCACCACCGAGCCCACCCTTCCTAACCCCAACGACCACGCCCCCCTAGCCCCCCTTCCTAACCCCAACAACCACGCCCCCCTAGCCCACCCTTCCTAACCCCCAATGACCATGCCCCCCTCCCCACTACCTAACCCACCCTTCTTAACCCCCAACGACCATGCCCCTCTCCCCACCACCTAGCCCACCCTTCCTAACCCCCAGAAACCACGTCCCTTCCCCACCACCAAATAAATAAATATTTTTTTAAAAAAATTACTAAAAACAGTTAAACACATCCAAAAATACACAAAAACAAAAACGCCACAAACAATACGAAGTAAACAAAGACACAATCAAAAACAAAACAAACAGACAAAAAAAAACAAATTCCAACCCCCCCCCCCGCCCACACACACACACACACACAAAACAAAGAAAACAAGCAAACTTACCAAAAGATGTGCTACCTCCACCAGGACTAAAAAAAAAATGAATAAAGAAAGAGACTACTTACCAGAAGAAGCTCCACCCAGAGGCCAGGAGAGAAAAAAAATCAAAATACAATAACCCCTACCAGCACCACCTGCTGGCCACAATGGTAAAAATAATTCAAAAACACACAACAGCTCCAAATAAAAGGCCACATGAGTAAAAACAAATCAAAAACATAACACAAATTCACAATTTTACACAAAAGGTCACACCAATAAAAACAAGTAAAAAAATTACACTAAAACATATGTCAATAAAATACAATAGAAACTTTTAAAAATCCTGTGCTGAGTTATAACTCATATTTAAACTCTAAACATCTAAACACATTTTAAAAACATTGAATGTAAAAAACATTTACTTTTACATTATTAAAATTATGACCTACGGTACAACTAATTAAAAAAATTCAAAAAACTAAAACATTATTCACTTACATAAAACAATTTGAAAAAATTATATCATACTTTCTTCTTTTATTAATCCTCATAAAAACCCAAAAAAGCAGATCCCATTTAATAACAGCCAAGCCAAAAAATTTTTACATAAATAAACATTTTAAAAATTATAATTACAGACTAAGCAATTTTTAAAAAACATTAGCACAAATTAACCTTCCAACACAATTTAAAACTATTGCAAAAATAAAATTGGTTCATTTTTTATTAAAACACACGGAGAAAAAAGCCCGGCAACGCCGGGCAACCCTTGTTAGTTTCATATATGCAGGGGCAACCTCATGCTTTATTGAGCTGTTTCTGCCCCGCCTCCTGGCTGGAGGATTTCATTTCTAGAGTTCTAGAGTTAACTTGGGAGGGGGGTTGCTTGATCACTATATGAGAGAGAGGGGGGGAATTAATCTCTTGCTCCTCCACCCTAATTGGGGGGGGGGGTGTTGCCTGATCACTATATGAGAGAGAGAGGGGGGGTTCCTGTTAGATTCTCGCAAGAAGTAGACTAGCACGCAGTGTGTGGGTTAAGCATAGTGACTCTTTATTCAGATCGGGAGACAAGACTGAGGATGTGGGGAAAGATGGTATCTTATATACAGCGGTTTTCCGTTTCAACAACAACAAGGAAACATACCAGCGGACACTCCAGTTTATTACCCCATTTGGTCTCCAGCTCCGCTTTGATATGTACCCCTCCTTTGAAGAGGGCGCCCCTTTGGCGGATCCGGTTCACGCGCTGTGTTCCTTTGAAGTGAGTAACACTTGGACACAACATCCCTCCCCCCCTTAGTGAGAAACAACCTTTCCCCAACGGATGGGTGGCCCACAAACTCGTCTGGGCCGCCCGTGCGTCTCAGGCACCAGGGTAGGCTCAACGGACACCCCAACAGGTTTGGAAGTGGGGGGAGAGCTCAGAGTGGCCCCCCTTCCATTCCTGCCTCTGAGCTCGGGGTAGCTTCCCCTCCCGCCTCGGGATCTGGGGAAGACGTGGGCAGGGGGTCACTAATTAAATCCCACTCCATATCACTCTCCATGTCTCCCCTTGCTTCCCCTTGTGGCTCCCTCCCGGGGCCGGAGTTAGAGTTCTGCCCAGGGACCCGGAGCCGCATTTGATCTGTGTGTCTCCTCCAAATTGCGCCATTCTCCATTTGCACTCTGTAAGACACCGGGCCAGTCTGCTCCAACACTTCCCCCCCCCAACCATGGAGGCCCATTGGCATAATTCCTGCAGTGGACTGGTTGCCCAACCTCAAAACCTTTTAAAGTCGGAATGTCTATATTCAGGCCCCGATCCTCTTGGCGCTGAGGATCTAAACGGTCAAAAACAGTCGGCAGCTTCCTTTTCATTAACAGTTCGGCTGGCGACAAACCAGAGGCCAATGGGGTGACTCTGTAGGACAGCAAAAATTGACACAACTGCAGCTCCAAATCCCCAGGTCCCATGCGTGAGAGCGCGTCTTTGACCGTCCGTACCTGCCACTCGGCTTGACCGTTTGTGGCAGGGTGAAAAGGAGCGGCCGTGATGTGTCTAATCCCATTACGACTTAGGAAACCCTGGAATTCTGCCGACATGAAGCTCGATGCGTTGTCAGTCACCACGATGTCGGGCAGGCCTAGATTAGTAAAGACCCGCCTTAATTTGCGGATTGTGGTGGCAGAGGAAGTTCCGGACACTGGGATGACATCTACCCACTTGGAAAAGGAATCTACAATAATCAGAAGTGTTGTTCCCCTGAAAGGGCCAGCAAAATCTATATGAATCCGAGACCAGGGGCCTCTGGCCGTATCCCATTCCCTGCGGGGAAGACGTGGTTCCTCGGGCCTTGATGCCTGACATTCCCTGCATTTCCCCACCCAAGCCTCAATGTCCAGGTCCAATCGGGGCCACCAGAAGTAGCTTCGCGCTAGCGCTTTTGACCTGACAATACCTGGGTGGCTAACATGGAGTGTGCGGAGCACCTTGTTCCGAAGTACAGATGGGACGACTACTCTGTCCCCCCAAACCAAGCAACCCCGCTCCAGTGACAGTTCGTTTCTCTTGGAGTAGAACACCCTGAACTCCTCAGGGGTCGGTGACAATGGCCACCCCTTCAGAACCCACATGACAACTTTTGACAGGAGGGGGTCTTTTTTTGTTTGGGCCGCTATGTCAGCAGCGGAGATCGGGGGAGAGTCTAACACATCCAACATAAGGACCTGTCCTTCTGCCTCAATTCGACCCACATACTCAACAGGGGATCGGGACAGAGCATCCGCGTGGCTAATGCTGATACCTGGGCGATGTTGGAGCGTGTACTGGTACGCCTGAAGGAACATTGCCCAGCGTAACATCCGCGGAGACAGGATTTGGGGGGGTGGGCTTGTCTGGCACAAAAATACCTAGGAGCGGTTTGTGGTCTGTGATAATCGTGACAGCCCTCCCGTAAATGAAGTCATGAAATTTCTTCGTTCCAGCGATTATGGCCAGCGCCTCTCTATCAATCTGAGCATAGTTTTTTTCAGCCACCGTTAACGACCTGGAGTAATATGCGATAGGCGCTTCTTTCCCTCCCCCCATGTCATGGCACAGAACAGCCCCAACCCCCACCGGCGAGGCATCACATACAAGCAAAAGGGGCTTCTTCGGATCGTAATGTGTAAGGACAGCATCCGAAGTCAACAGCTCCTTGACTTCCCGGAATGCCTTTTCCTGAGGAGGCCCCCACTTCCACACCGCCTGTTTCCTCAGCAACTGATGCAGGGGCTCAGCTACAGTCGCCTTTCGGGGTAGAAAGGAGTGATAGAAGTTTAAGAGACCCAAAAATGCCTGGAGGTCCGTCTTCGAAGTGGGACGTGGGGCTTCCCAGACTGCCTGAACTTTGGATTCAGAGGGCTTGATGCCGGCAGGCGTGATTTTGAACCCCAAGAATTCAACCTCATGAGCAAAAAAACAACACTTCTCCCTTTTTACCCGCAACCCCGCATTTTGGAAACGCTCCAGCACCTTCCCCAGTTTAGTGGCCAGGTCCCCCTTGTCTGTCCCAGATATCAACACGTCGTCAAAAAAGGTCAGCACCCCAGGGAGACCCTTCAATAACCTTTCCACAAGAGCCTGAAACAGACCCGGAGCCGTACTAACCCCGAACTGAAGACGGTTCACACGGAATGCACCCTTATGAGTAGTAATAGTCTGACACAACGCAGATTCCGGACTAACAGGCACTTGCTGATATGCTTGGGCCAAGTCCAGTTTAGCAAAACACTTTCCCCCATGGAGGGTGGCCAGCAAATGGCTAACCACTGGAACAGGATAAGAATTAGCTCGGATAGCCTTATTAATCGTGCATTTATAGTCCGCGCAGATGCGGATGTCCCCGTTCGCCTTGATAGCAGTGACTATAGGTGTCTCCCATGGAGCAGAGTCTACGGGCTCCAGGATGCCCTGTGCCACCAGCTTGTCCAACTCCGCTTCAATGCGGTCTTTCAGGGCAAACGGCACCCTCCGTGGCTTCATGCGAATGGGTTGGACAGTTGGGTCCAGCTCAAAATTAACAGGGGCCCCCTTGAACCTACCCAGCCCGGGACGGAAAACATCTGGATAGCGTTCACACACAGCCTGAATGGGGTCGGCCTTAACCGCATTAATTCCCGAAAACCCAATACCCAGGGGCCCAAACCACTGCACGCCCAAAAGGTTATTCCTACCGGTTTTCACCACGACTAGGGGAAGCTTTGCTGAGATGGCCTTGAACCGCACATCAAAATTTCCGATTCCCAACACTGGAATGTGTCGACCCTGCACATCGGTCAGGTCGACCTGCAGAGCCCGCAGTTTCGGCCGGTCTGCTGGAGGAAGTTGAAAAAATTCCCTCTGTGAGATGATTGAGTAGGCAGATCCTGAGTCGATCTCCATGCGGACGGGACACCCTTGGAGGCGAACATCAACGAAGAACCTCCCGGACACTGACTGTACACCAGATGATGTCTTCCTTCCGACGCGGACTTTGGAAATTGGGTGTTCCGTCCTGCGCTGACCTCTGTCCCCGGGGTGACCTTCGGATCGCTGGCGGCACACCCGTGCAATGTGCCCCTTCCGCCCACACTTGTGGCATTCGGCTGTCTTGAACGGGCACTGTGAGCGGAGGTGCCTTCCCCCACAGCCTTGGCATGGCGCGATGTTGCTCCTTGAAGCTTGGGGGGTTTGCTGGCGAACCCTCCCGACAGTACCCTCCTCTGATGCATTGTCTGTATCCACTGGAGTAGCGCACTGCTGCAGCTGGACGGCCGACTCACCACGGGCAGGAGCAGCAGTTTCGGCATGGAGGATTTTTACCCCAGCGTGTGCAGCCTCGGACGCCAAAGCTTCTTCCAGGACCTGGGCAAAAGTCAACCTATTTCTCTTCATCAGCCGCCGCTGAGTAGCTTCGTCCCTGAGGCCCACGAGAAGCCGGTCTCTTAAGGCCTCCTCCAGGTCATGCCATTGGCACGGCACGGCAGCCTGTCGGAGAGCCGCAACGTACTCAGCTACCATCTCCCCCTCCTTCTGATCTCGCCGGTAAAAGGCAACCCTGGCTGGGAAGATGGAAACGACTGGCTTGAAGTGTTCTCGGAGCACCGCCAGGATGTCGGTCAATGGGGCTTCCCTCAGTGCCTGTGGCAGCAGCAGATGCCCGGCCAGCTCAATCGTGGGCAAACCACAATGGGCCAGGAACAACGCCTTCTGTCGCCCTTCATCCTCGATCTCCCCAGCGATTACAAAGTTCTCGAACTGGATCTCGTACATGGGCCATGCCTCCGGCTTTGCAATGTCAAACGGTCCGATTAAAGATGCAGTAACAGCCATATCCCATCCTCGTCGCCAATGTTAGATTCTCGCAAGAAGTAGACTAGCACGCAGCGTGTGGGTTAAGCATAGTGACTCTTTGTTCAGATCGGGAGACAAGACTGAGGATGTGGGGAAAGATGGTATCTTATATACAGCGGTTTTCCGTTTCAACAACAACAAGGAAACATACCAGCGGACACTCCAGTTTATTACCCCATTTGGTCTCCAGCTCCGCTTTGATATGTACCCCTCCTTTGAAGAGGGCGCCCCTTTGGCGGATCCGGTTCACGCGCTGTGTTCCTTTGAAGTGAGTAACACTTGGACACAACAGTTCCCTTGCTCAAAAGCCAATCGTATCTGTCTCTAGGGTTCAGTGCTCATCTCTGTTTCAAAGCCGAAGAGCCAGCATTGTCTGCGTCTGCAGACATTTCCGTGGTCATGTGGCAGGCATGACTAGACACCAGAGTGCACAGAACGCTGTTACCTTCCCACCAAAGTGGTCCCTATTTATCTACTTGCAATTTCTTGCTTTCGAACTGGTAGGATGGCAGGATCTGGGACAAAGACGGGAGCTCATTCCATCCTGCAGTACTCGGGAATCAAACTGCTGACCTTCTGCCTCCCAGTCAGCATCTCAGTCACTTTAGCCACTGAGCAAACAAGAAAGAAAACAAAAGTCCCCCAAGAAAATGGGGAAAGGGTTCTTTGGCCCACACAGCTTTGTGCCCATTGCATCTACAATACCATCTAGCCATCTTATTTTTGGCCACCCCCTTCTTTTGTCCTCCACCTTTCCCAGCATCAAGGCCTTCTCAAGTGAATCCTCTCTTCTCATTTGATGTCCAAAGTACTTTAGTGTCATATTTACTATTTGACCTTTAGTGAGCAGTCGTGGTTGATTTCTTCTAGGACCGACCTATTTCTAACACCACATTTCAAAGGCATCTATTTTTCTGCGCTCAGCTTTCCTAATGGTCCAGCTCTCACACTCATACATTACCACCGGGAATACCATTGCTTTGACTATGCAATTTTTTGTTTGCAAGGTGATGCCTCTACTTTTAACTATGTTCCCCAGGTTTCTCATAGCTTGTTTCCCAAGCATCAGTCACCTTTTTATTTCATGGCTGCAATCACCATCTGCAGAGATCTTGGATCCTAAGAAAGTAAAATCTGCCAGTCGTATCCAACTCTAGGGTACAGTGCTCATCTCCATTTACAGCCAAAGAGCCAGTGCTGTCTGTGTTTGCAGACATTTTCATGGCCATGTGGCAGGCATGACTAGAGCCCAGCAAGTCACATGGCTATATTTGGCCACGCCCACCAATTTGGCCACACCCACAGAGGGATGTGGCCAAAATTTCCCTTATTTTCAGATCCAAAAGTTGACAGGTATGCCCAGTATGGATCGCATTCACACTTGCCAAACAAGTTGACATCACTGTTAATGAAGCCATGCATGTAGTGACAGAATGTCTCAAATCTACACCAGTTGAGAGAATATACCCTCTTGTTGGTATTGCTCCACCTAAGGAGAGAAGTAGCAGCGGATGCTGAGAGAACTAAGCAAGAGAATGAGCCTCAACAATCTCTGAACAGATATGAGTCTCAAGTCCACAGGCTCAGATCCAAGAAGAGCTTTATGACAAAAACCAAATACTCTTGAGGGTACACAAGAGCAAAAGCAAATTAGAAGATGGAGGAAGGAGCTCCCTGGACAAGAAATAACATTAAAGGAGGATTATGGCTGAGGAACTCAACCTCCCCTAAGACACTTGGAGGACCCTGAATAGGCAGAGTGTTGGAGTCCCTAAATGCAACAACAACATGTTCAAGCGGGGGCTGCTGGCGTACAACAACACACGGTGTGAATGTGAAGATACAGAATCTGGCTTATTTACTGGTCTGCCGATCACTGCCAGAAACATGTACCAGGGAATCCTAAGCAGGTGAAGGCATCTCCTTGGGAATACCCTGAAGGAAATGGTGAGCCACTGTGGGAGACAGAATGCTGGACTGGATGGGCTCCTGTGGCCTCTTCCAGCAAGGCTGTTCTTATGTTCTTATGTTCTTATGATGAGGACTTACTTTTGGCCAATGACAAAGGGAAGAATGTGGCTTCATTTTGGCAGTTCAAAGTTTTATCTGGACATGAGAGAAGCCACAGCCATGGCTGTTTCTGTGAAATTACAAGTACTGTAGTTGATTCAAATTAGTGGCTGCTTATATTTTGCCAAGAAAGAGGAAATATATCATGAGGAAAGAGAAAGTGCATATGCACAATAACAAACATATGTATTGACATTTTTCAAATAAGGTATCCCAACCCAAGTCATCCAATTAAAATAAATGAATACATTTGTACACTCCCCCCCCCCCACTCATCTTAAGACTGAGGTGGCTTAGTGGTTAAGAAGCTGAACTTGATGACTGGAGGGTCTGCAGGTTAGCAGTTTGAGACCAAAATGCTGCATGAAGTGAGTTCCTGCCTCTGTCCCAGCTCCTGCCAACCCAGCAGTTTGAAAACAAGAAATTGCATGTACAGTACAGTAGATAATTAGGTACTGCTTCAGTGGGAGTGTTGCAAAGCAATCACACTTATATAGTGCCCCATAATACCATAGCACTTAGTGCACTCTGGGCGGTTCACAAGTTAACTAGCATTTTGCTCCCAACATGCTGGGTACTCATTTTACCGACCTCAAAAGGATACAAGGCTGAGTCAATCTTGGTCAGGACTGAGCCCACAACCTTTTGGTTGAGTACAGCAGTTGACTCAGCCTTCCATCCTTCTGAGGTTGGTAAAACCACAATGAACCCAGGATGTTGCCGGGGCAAAATGCGTTCCATGCACTTTTGTGTCTAGTCATGCCTGCCATATGACCATGGAAACGCCTGTGGACACAGACAGCACTGGCTCTTGGGCTGTAAACAGAGAGAGGAGCACCGAACATCCCTAGAGTTGGATAACTTGTTCAAAAGAGCCAGTTAGACTGGCTGCTGAACAAAAGAGAGACTTTGCTCCTTAAACATTTTAAATCATGTAGTCCACACACACCCCCCCCCCCCACAATGAACTCAAAGTTTAAACTTTATTTGGATTAATTTTGGCAGTCCAAAGTTTGATCTGGGACACGAAAAATAAGAAGAATGTGGTTGCAAATGTCACTTTTATTAACGGGAAGATCTCCCACTGCGCGTAACGTGTACACACAACCCCTTTTCCCCTTGAACCCCCCGCCCCCCTCCGCCGCCTTTAGACTCCTTCCCCTTTCCAGGCCTGCGGACCCCCTCTCGTTGCCATAGCTACAGAGGGCGCTTGCTCGCCTTGGAGCCAGGCCGCCCCCATCTCCTCGCCCACTCTTTCTGGCCAGCTGCCGCCAAGCGCGGCGCGCTTTTGCGACACTTGCGGCAGCGAGTCGCGGCAGCTGCTTGGTCCGGAGGAGGCCGTCAGCTGATTCCCGGCGTTGTTGAGGCAAGAAGGGTCCGCGGAGGAGGCAGAAAGCCGGGGAGGACGGAGCACAGGAGGGGGCTCTCCTTCTCCCCCCCTCCGCCACTCCCCAAGCGAAGAGGCAGCCGCTCCCCTCAGGAGACGGTAGGTGTCCCGGGGGGGGGGTCGGGTCAAAGCAGGGGGGGCACCGACCCCATTGCTGAATAAAGCAACTTTTCCTCTTCTTCAGAGGGAAAAAAAGAGATTTATCCTTTCTAGTGGATAGTAATGTTATCATCTTTCCCCTGTGCAAGTGGCAGCACTCCATCTCCTCTTCTAGGAAATAAACAGTTTTCTCTCTTATTTTTATTTTTTTTATTTTTATTAATTTTCAAAAGTATACCCATAGGTAGAATCAACATTATACAATACAAAAAACTTAATAATGATGATATGAAAAAATAAATGAACTTAAAAACAACAACAAGAAATACATTATATTATTACATTTAACATGCTCCTAAATTTTTTTAATCCAACTTCTTTTTTCACTTTTTCATCATATCAATTATACATCTCTTTCTAGACAATCCTTTTATTATTTCTCTCTTATATCTTCAGATCCATTTTTATCCATTCCATAAATTTATCTATTACTTTGATATTACATAAAGAAGCATGTGTCATTTTAAATACTTAAACAAAAAAGGAGAATAATAACACCCAGTGATATTTACAAGCCCTGAGGATCACAATTTTTATATTTCTAGTGTTTCCAAAAACTCATATGAAAAGGTACTGGTTTATTTCCTTTATCATCTACCAGTACATAGTCGACAAAAGGTCTCCATATTTCCCAAAACTCATTTTCCTTTACTATCCCTTTTTTATATTCAATTCCCATGTCAATTTATTATTCATGTCAATTTATCCTCTTTTTAACCCTCTCCTCTTTGCTTTTGTTTTCCCACATGAGTCTCCTCGTCTCCTTTCCTGCTCCTCAGGAGGAGGGACACTGCACGTGTGCGTGGGTTGGGCCCCCCTCTACCTAACCAGATTCCCCCCCCGCCCCTCCCACAGACCCGAAGAGTTTGGGGTTGGGGTTCAATCCCACTAATTCAGGGGTTCTCAACCTTTTCAAGCTGAGGGCCGGGTCACGCTCCCTCAGACAGCTTTTGGGGGGCCAGATGGCCATTTTGCCCTGCCTGCCACACATGGCACTTCCATCTGGTCCCCCAGGCCGTAGGTTGACAACCCCTGCACTTCATGCCACTTCTCGCTCGTTTATTTTATCTCTCATTTTTAAAAGGGTGTTTATTTATTTATTTATTGAAAGTACTGGGTGGCCTGTAAGTCCCACCTGTTGTACATACCTGTCAAGTATCCTGTATTGGTCGGGATGTCCTGTAATTCAGCGCCGCAAACTACTTTCCCGTCGCCATTCACCGCCATCCCATAATTTGGCGGTGCGGGGTGGTGGGAAGTAGTTACTGCCCATCCCCTTCTGTGCAGGTCCCTTCTATATATGCGTAGAAGCCTTCTACGCATGCATAGAAGGGTTCTGTGCAGAAGGGGATGCGTAGAAGGCTTCTACGCATGTGTAGAAGGGACCTGCACAGAACGGTTCTGCGCAGGTCCCGTATCGTCTGGAGCCGTGCTTGACAGGTGTGCTATTTTATCAAGGGTGTCACCAGTATTCTTGCACCCATGTACCCACACACTTGTTAAAATACGCTCTTCAAGTGTAAATGAGCTTAAATCGGCCATATTTCTCTGAAAAAAGGGGAAAATTATAATACATGCATAATTGAACTGCAGTGGCTCGAGTGGCTAAGACGCTGACTGGGAGGCGGAAGGTTAGCAGTTTGATTCCCGAGTACTGCAGGACTGAATGAGCTCCCATCTTTGTCCCAGCTCCTGCCAACTTAGCAGTTCGAAAGCAAGACATTGCAAGTAGATAAATAGGGACCACTTTGGTGGGAAGGTAACAACATTCCGTGCACTCCAGTGTCTAGTCATGCTTGCTACATGACCACGGAAACGTCCGCAGACGACAGCGCTGGCTCTTCGGCTTTGAAACAGATGAGCACTGAACCCTAGAGTCGGATACGACTGGCTTTCGAGCAAGGGAAACCTTTACCTAATTGAATATAACATATGGACAGGCAGGGACCTACGGGCCACCCTGTATCTGCTCTGGAGATCCTGTGTTTGGGAGTGTGGTGTGGATTTTAGAAAAGAAATGCCTAAGGCACAGCAAGCAGTTGGCTGTTGCTGCTGCTTCTTCCTCTCCTTCTCCCCCTTCTTCTATTCCCTTCTTCTCTTTCATTAACTTTTTTTCCTTCTCTCCTTTTCCTGCTCTTCCCCTCTCCTTTTTCTTTTCCTTTCTCATCATTCTTCTTCTCTTTCAAAGAACAGTAGGAAAGTGCAACACCTCTTTGCTTTGAAAGCTGCTCTAAAGGAGACCCACTCTGTGCTTCCCTAACACAGCTATGCCAAGGAATGTAAGGCACAGGTGAAAAGAACAGGGAGTTTTGTGGTGCCTGAAAGAGTTAAAGGCTTATTTGGCATAGAGGTTTGTGGGCCAAAGCCCACTTACTTCTTCAGGTACATGTTATAGGTCTGTGGTGGCGAACCATGGCACTCCAGCTGTTCTTGGACACCAAGGTTCGCCATCACTGCTATAGGTGATGGGCCTTCAATGGGCCATTAGCGTACTTGGTTTTTACTCTCTCCTTTAGCAGTAATATACTATCCCTTTCTTCCTTGTGTTGAGCACGTGCTTCTTCTTTTGGTCCTCCAGCCCATTTGAAATTCTTCACTTTTTAGCAAATAACCGGTTCTACTCCTGTATGTAGCATGTGGACCATTAGTCTTTAATGGCAACAGAAATCTGTTGCTGACTCTCCTTGTGGCTTCTGCTGATCTTGGGGGGTCTGCCTTGGATCCTAAAATGGGAACCCCGTTGCTTTAGTAGTGGCTTAGAAAACATCAGTGTGACTTGGGAAGAATGGGTTGACTGTCTTCCGCCCTTTCCTCTCACTGTTACTACCAACCTCTCCTTTTTTCCTTCTGTGTCATAAGAAGCCACCTGTTATCAATTTTGTGTTTCCTTTCTTGGAAAGAAGCATCTGCTGTCTTAACATCACCCATTCCTATGCTAGTTCGCCCACACAAAGCTTGGTGTGCACACTCAATAACTATGGACTTCCTTTTAAAACGCTTCAGCTAGATTCATCATCATGTGCCAGTCATGGTGTGGATTCTGGTAAAATATGTACTCTTTTATTGCTTGCGGAGTTCTCTTTAGTGATATGTGGTGCTAAGGGAAGGAAGATGTACATTAGTTTCCCCATGGATGTATCTGATGTTTGTAAATGTTAAGGTAAATATTTAGTGATATGTTAGCCTTGCAACTCTTCAGGAGTGATGACCACTGATACTTCTGCAAGGTATACGCTTTTTAGATAAAGTAGTAACCACCAGTGTTTGTTTGTTGCCAGAGTGCTGCTTTTTCCATGTCTAATGCAATTGTATTTATTGTCTTGGAGATGCTGCTTTATAGGACATTGATTTATGGTGAGAGGGTGGGAAATGTTTTCTATCACCCCTTCCCAGTTTTTCATATTAGCCACATAATGTGACTTTAGAAAGTGCTGTATTGTTCTTTTAAAGGGTGTGATCATTGTGATTATATGGGAGTTAACCATCCTTTCATTGAAGAATGTTATTATACCTTATATTGGACTTGAGTGAGTTGGATTTAAAATGTTCTTTCTTGCTAATTACTGTACTTGCATTGTGAATCCTGAGAATTCTGACATTGGATTTCTGCCTTTTACAGAGACTCTGGTAGAACTACTGCTGCATGGTTATTGATACATGAACAATAATAATTGTGTGCCATCAAGTCATTTCTGATTTATGCTGACCCTTTTCATCATAGAGACTACACAGAAGTGGTTTGCCATTCACCTTTGCTGGGGCATCCTGGGACTGTCCAGTTTGCCCATAACAACATTGTCTGGCCCTTCTCCCCGAAGGCACAATAGGGAATAAACTCCCAACCTCTTGTTAACTAATCTGCGGAGCTATCCAGCCAGTTCTGATGCATGACATTTTATTATTTGATCTTGTTACAGCCAATAGCGATTACTTGTTTAGTTATTCACATTTGATTTGATTTATTACAAGAAACAAAGTGAAGTGCTGATGGATTGTAAACAAAGATGTAAGCAAAATGAATTTTTAAATAACTGAAGGCACTAGGGTGAATTCTATATGTGTCTTAAAAGAGCATGAGAGCACATGAATGTATTAGTATCATGAAGAAGACTGTTTTAATTGGGGTGGTGTAGTCTAAGTAGTTGAGAAGGTATGATTGCCGGAAAAAGATTTAGCCATATTTTAAGGGCAATTCAAAACCAAAAAAGCTGAAATTGTTGCTTGTATGAAGAAGGCAAATGGTGTAATATTCAGTTACCTCTAGCTGGAAATAAAAGATTGGCAGTTTGATTTCTCATGGGGCATGTAGAGACTGAATGTTATCCCCTTTGCTTTCTACAACTGAAACAACTGGTAACCTTTCCGTTTGAGGAGGCCTTTAGCAGTTTGTTGAAGACCAAATAAGAGACCCTCCCATTGCATTTCTGTCAAGAGTTTGGGGTTGTTAGTTCTGATTTTGATTAGGTGGGTGGGGGTTGTTTTATTGTCTTAATGGTATTTGTTTTGCTTTTATAAATAATGTAATCCGCCCGGAGTGGGAGTCCACTTGCATGTGTAAGAAAACAGCAGGATTTCAGCCAAAGGGTTATAAAATATCCTTTTAACATAATTGAGAATGAGCTTTATTAAACTAAGCTGAACCAAAGTTTAGCCGTTTCCTGTTGCCCTGTCAAATCAATTAAAAGTGTATAAGAAATTAGTCTGGGTTAACTAGGGACAAGTATACTGGGAGGATTGCAAACAAAATTTCCACTTTTGAGTGCTTTCTTGTAAAACAAATTCATTTAAAATAAGTTTCTCTTCTTGTTCCTAAATTGGTTTCAGTGGTTTTTGAAAGTGGGGAAGAGGTGGATTGAAAAGACCCACTTGTCCTGACACAAGGGCAGGAGTCAATACTGCTTTTTATAGAATCATAGAATCACTGAGTTGGAAGGGGCCTTTTAGGCCAATGAGTCCAACCACCTGCTCAATGCAGGAATCCGAATCAAAGCAGATCTGACAGATGGTTATCCAATTCTTTCTTGAACGCTTCCTCCGTTGGAGTGCTCACCCCCTTTTGAGGCAGTTGGTTCCATTGTCATACTGCTCTAATCGTTAAGGTGTTTTTCGTGATACCTGGCCTTTAAGAACATAAGAACAGCCTTTCTGGAACAGGCCACAGGAGCCCATCCAGTCCAGCATTCTGTCTCACACAGTGGCTCACCATTTCCTTCAGGGTATTCCCAAGCAGATGCCTTCACCTGCTTAGGATTCCCTGGAAATGGCATTGAGAGATATCCTGCCTATCTCTCCAACCCGGAGGTTGTCCTTAGGTATCCATAATTATAGCCATTGATACCCTTGTCCTCCATGAACTTGTCTAATCCTTTCTTAAAGCTGTCAAGACTGACCGCTGTCACCACTTCTTCTGGTAGGGGGTTCCATAGACCAGTGATCCTCTGGGTGAAAAAAGTACTTTCTCTTATTTGTTGGAGAACTAGTACCCAAAAGTTTCATGGAGTGTCCCCTAGTTCTAGTGTTGTGTGATAGGGAAAACAATTTTTCCTTCTCTACTTTGTCCACACCGTGCATGATTTTATAAACTTCAATCAGGTCACCTCTTAGACGCCGTCGTTCAAGAGTGAAAAGGCCCAACTGTTGCAGCCTCAGATGGTAAGGAAGGTGTTCCTGTCCCCTAATCATTCTGGTTGCCCTCCTCTGCACTTTTTCTAGCTCCATAATATCCTTCTGGAGGTATGGCGACCAGAACTGTACACAGTATTCCAGATGGGGCCTCACCATAGATTTATAAAGAGGCAAAATGGCACGTGCTGACTTATTTTCTATACCCTTCCTAATGATCCCTAGCATTGAGGCCTTTATCTGGCTTTCTTTAGTTTCAGCCTGTTATTGTGTGTCCTGCACTCTGGGAAGACCAGATAGAAGATCATGCCACAATTAATCAGTCTTAAAGATGGGGTTGTCCAAGAACAGACCTTTCCCCTCCTCTTTATGACCATCTTTCAGGTATTTGAAGAGTGCTATCATATCCCCTCTCAGTCTCCTTTTCACAAGGCTAAACATGCCCAGTTTCTTCAGTCTTTTCTCATATGGGTTGGTTTCTAGTCCTCTCACCATCCTTGTTGCCCTTCTCTGTACCTGCTCTAATTTGTTTCCATCTTTCTTCAAGTGTGGTGCCCCACTACTGGACATAGTACAGTACTCTACATGTGATCTAACTAGTGCTGAATAGAGGGGGACTAAGTACCTCACTTGTTTTGGAGAGGAAAAAGAGTCAGTATTTTCTTCCTCTTTGCTTAGCAAACTATCCCTTTCTGTTGCACTCTGAACTAAATACATGGTTCTGACCTTCAATGTGTTGAGTTTCATTGTACAGTTTGCTATTTAGTCTTTTATTCTTCAAATTTCTTAGCATAGTTTCTTAAGTGCTGCTGTTTACCAAAATAAGAACTGAACTGATGATGTTAGGATAATGATCAGTAAATGGAAATACCTAGTGTTTTATGTAGAAACTACACTTTCAGGCCAAAGTGTTCAAACCAATAGCTTGATTGCACTGCATTGCTAAGTCTGTAGAATTGAATTGCAATTCATAGAAGATCATGCCACAATTAATCAGTCGTAAAGATGGTGCAAGACTTCTTTGTCACAGCTTTTTCTCTTAAAATTACTTTGTTCAACCTAGTCCCACTGATTTGGCTGTAGAAGTACAGTTAGTAAAGGTAAAGGTTCCCCTTGTGTAGGAATCTGATTCATGTAAAGATCTCTTCTCAATCAGTCTCATGAAGCAGCAGTTTATATCATCAGATCTTTTAAGATAGAAACTTAAGAGTCCACGAAGTCCAGCTTCATTAGGCTCAGAGTAGAGAAGAGAAGAGCGTAGACCTATCAACATGTTGCAAATGTCCAATAACCAACTCTGGCGTGTTGAACAATGCCGGAAGAAAGGCCATTTGAGACACTGCCAGTGGATGCTCATAGTATAACGTTGCATTCTTACCATGAACCTCAAACATATAGTTAGCATGACGAATCCAAAAGTTGGGGTTGCCCCCATGAGGTATTGTTCTCACAGCTGGAAGCACAGTAAGAAAGAAAAGAACAAATTTATTTATTTATTTATTTATTTATTTATTTATTTATTTATTTATTTATTTATAGTCATATTTGTATATGCCGCCCACTCAGGCAGAACCCGACTCAGGGCGGCATTACAACAATTCTAAAAATACATAAAAACATTATAAAAACCTTATAAAAACCCACATCCACCCCATTTAAAAACCCATATCCCACCCACCCATCCCACCTACTATACAAAGGGAAGAAGAGAGAGCTCTTATTTTATAAAAGCCAGCCGGCGGGAACCATAGTCCCGTTCGGGCCCCACACCTGCCCTGCCAGCCAGGTCTTTACTCCTTTCCTGAAGGGCAGCAGTTCACTTTGAAGTCTTATATCTATTGGCAGGAGGTTCCAAAGGGTTGGTGCGGACACGGAGAAGGCCCTCCTGCGGGTACTAGACAGATGTGCACCCCTAGTGGACGGCACCATTAGAGAGCCCCTCCGGTCCGCTCTGGTTGGACGGGCAGTCACTCTTGGGACGATGCGGTCTCTAAGGTATCCTGGCCCCCTGCCATATAGGGCTTTAAAGGTCAAAACCAGCACCTTAAATTGCACCCGGAGACAAACTGGTAACCAGTGCAGCTCCCGAAGCAGCGGTGAGGCATGGGCATATCGCCCACACCCCCCATCACCACCCGGGCCGCCGCATTCTGGACCAGCTGCAGCCTCCGAATGGTCGTCAAGGGCAGCCCCATGTAGAGCGCATTACAATAATCTAGTCGGGAAGTAACCAGAGCATGAGTGACCATAAGCAAGGAGCCCCGGTCCAGGAGTGTGCGCAGTTGGCGAATCACCCGAAGTTGGGCAAAAGCCCTCCTGGCCACAGCCGCCACTTGTTCTTCTAGCAGCAGCCGTGAGTCCAGAAGGACCCCCAAGTTGCGCACTGGGTCTGTCTGGGGCAAAACAGCCCCATCCAATACCAAAGATGGTAACTCCTTGGATAACATGGGGCCCCTTATCCACAGCCACTCTGTCTTGCTGGGATTCAGCCGAAGCCCATTGGCCCCCATCCAGACCCCAACGGCCTCCAGGCAACCGGATAGGATTTCAACAGCATCACTGGGGTCCCCACGGGCCGAGATGTACAGCTGAGTATCATCCGCGTACTGATGGTACCGCACCCCGTGGGAACGAATGATCTCACCCAGTGGCTTCATGTAGATGTTAAATAAGAGAGGAGAGAGCACAGAGCCCTGAGGCACCCCATACTTGAGGGGCCTAGGACTGGACCTCTCACTCTCTAACCACACCGACTGGGTACGGCCCTCCAGAAAAGAGGAAAACCAGGACAACACAGTGCCCTGGATCCCCAGTCCTTCGAGCCGTTCCAGCAGGATACCGTGGTCGACGGTATCGAAGGCCGCTGAGAGGTCAAGAAGAGCGAGGACGGATGGACAACCCCCGTCCCGCTCCCGCCAGAGATCATCCATCAGTGCGACCAATGCCGTCTCCGTTCCATACCCGGGCCTGAATCCTGATTGAAAGGGGTCTAGATAATCCGCTTCCTCCAGGACACTCTGCAGCTGGCGCGCCACCGCCTTCTCCAAAACCTTACCCAGAAAGGGCAGGTTGGAGACCGGCCTGTAGTTGTTAAGGACAGCTGGGTCGAGGGACATTTTCTTCAGGAGGGGGCGCACCAAAGCATGTTTTAGCTGTGCAGGGAATACCCCCTCCCGTAAAGAAGCATTTATTATCCACCCAACCCAGCCCCCTGTTACCTCCTTGGAGGCTTTCACCAACCAGGTGGGACAGGGGTCCAGAGGACATGTAGTGGCACGAACAGCTGCAAGGAGCCTGTCCACTTCATCAGGGACAACAGGATCAAACTGATCCCAGATCGTACAGCAAGACTGTGCACCGGCACCCCCCCGACCCTCCCCATCCACGCCAGGATTCAATCCCATTTAGTTTACTGGTGAACCACCATCCTGGAGCTGAGTAACCTTCTTCTCTCTCCATGGGCGGATCGCTCGAGCAGGAATCCTTCCACTCAGGATTCCCTTGTTGCCAATAAATGACCAATGGCTTAGGAAGACACTCCCCTAAGAAACAGGAGCATGCCCTGTTATTACTAGTACCATGTAACTAGATATGAAACATGAGTGACATATAACACAAATGCAATATCACAAACCCATTTACATGTGTATGGTACTGAAAACTCTTCCATGTACTTCTGGAGGTACCTTGACATATGCAGTATGCAAAACATAACATAAGCAAAGACAGGTCTTTCTCCTGCAAGAGAATAAGCAAACATTTAAGCATGAACAAAACATGAACAGTTCTCTTCTTCCTTACATGAAGGAGGTTTCTGTTGCATTCTAGAAAGCATTTATCACTCCCCAAGTACATGAGTAAGGCATTAAATTTTTTCTTCTCCCACTGGTGTAAATGAAAGAAGCATTCAATAACTTAAAATCAGCATAGCATGGTAACTCAAATACAGTACAAATCTCATTAGAGCATTTCACACTCATAGCATGAGCAGGTTGCTTAAAAAAGGTTTTCAGGTTTTAAAATGCAAACAAAGCCAATTCTTCTTTACAGTCCACACAAACTTTTTTCCTTTTAGTCCAATTAAAATGTCCAAATTAAAAGTCCAAATGTTGATTAAGCTTTCTTCTTAAACACTTAAACAAACACTATCTTCTCTCCAGCACAGTTCTTGGCATGGCAAGTTGAAATTAAGCCATAAATTAAGTCTCACTGACTTCACAAGACAATCCCACACAACCCCCCTTTTCAGCTTTTCAGGCAAACACACATTCCTTCATGCTCCAGCCACACCCATCTGCATTAAGGCAGGCCGATGAGGTGTGAAGGCACAAAGAACAAATTCTCCAGAAGTTGCAAGTAATTTCACACAGAGGAAAATCACAGGGAAGTCCAAGTTGCTTTCCCTGCAATCCTGATGCTTGAAACTTGGGACAGCTCACTCTGGATCTCTTTGTTTGAGGGTTGGGCAGTTCAAAATCAGCCAAAAACTGTATGTCTTCTCCCTCCTTGTATTTTTGCAACAGCCTGCTGTCCATACAGGCAGGATTCACCCCCCTCCTCCTCTGGATTTCTTTCATTTGCAGCATCTGATTCTCAACCTTATGACAAACTGCATCTGTTAGTTTGTACTTGCACCCCTTTCTGGTCTTGGGTTTTGTGCATTCCTCCTTTGGGCCATCCTTCCACTTCTGTAGGATCTTCCTGCCCAAACGTGAGGTATCAAGTTTACTACTCAGCTTCTCCTGCTTTTGTGAAGAGGGTTGCTTCACGGGGGGGGCGGGGGCTGAGATCTCCTATGCTGCTCTTTGAAACACACTCCTTGCTTCCTGCCACTCTGCATGCATTAACAGCTTCAATCTGTGATGAGGTCCCCACCATTTGTTCCCCATCACCTGGCACTAGTTGTTTTTTAGACTCGGCAGGCAGTATTGCAGCAGAGAACAGGTCTTTTGTAGGGCTAAAAGTGCTTGATTGCTGCAAGGCAGGATATAATGTCCCATTTTCTTTTCCACCCCCACCCCCATCAGGGGGCTTATGCTGTTGTTGCTCATATGATGGAGGGGCAGTTGCCATAGTCCCTCCCTTGGCTGGTGGCAAAAGCTTTGGGAGGGGGCCAGCAAGCCCCTGAGACAACAGAATATTCTTTGGAGTGAGTCTTTGAAGGCAGTCTCTGACTTCCTCCCATGTAAATAGCACTGATACAGAAATTCCATTATGCTTCTGCATTTCTCTCCCAATCTGTTTCCATTGTTTTAAGTCCAAGCATTCATCAAATTTAACCCAAGGACTGATTTTCCCTATAGCTTTGACTAGCTTTTGTATCTCCTTTTCATCAGCCTTTCGCCCATTGTTATTCAAAAGATCTGAGATATCTTTACAAAGTTCCTGCATTTGCGAAGAAAGCACACACACCATGATGTCACTCACCTAGTGTGGGACCCAAAGTTGACTTTGGATGAATTTCGAACGCTCGATTTATGACCTTCCCGGTCGGACCTGTCTGGTCGGAGGTGAATGAAGACCTTGTCCCGGTCGATGAGGTGATAATTAGGTGCTAATTGCTGAAGCAGATCTCTTCAAAGCATTCCTTTGAATTTTATTCAATGGCCTCGCGATGGGGCACCAGTTGTAGGAATCTGATTCATGTAAAGATCTCTTCTCAATCAGTCTCATGAAGCAGCAGTTTATATCATCAGATCTTTTAAGATAGAAACTTAAGAGTCCACGAAGTCCAGCTTCATTAGGCTCAGAGTAAGGAAAGAACAGAGAGAGACAGAAAACACGACTGCAGTCTTTGGCTTTACAAAGGATACTAATGGCTTCTCTTTATTCAAGCAGAGTATCTCAGAAACGAAACTTAACCTACATAATCAATCAGAATGTCAGAACCCAAATAAGGAGAGATAAGGAGCGTTGTCTCTCATGCAAGCAAAGAGGCTTTGTTTACAAAATGTGTCAGAGACAGCCTGACAGAAAACAGATACATTCCCACACCCTTGCTCGAAAGCCAGTCGTATCCGACTCTAGGGTGCAGTGCTCTTCTCTGTTTCAAAGCCGAAGAACCAGCGCTGTCTGCTGCTGCAGACGTTTCTGTGGTCATGTGGCAGGCATGACTAGACACTGAAGCGCACGGAACGCTGTTACCTTCCCACCAAAGTGGTCCCTATTTATCTACTTGCAATTTCTTGCTTTCGAACTGCTAGGTTGGCAGGAGCTGGGACAAAGACGGGAGCTCATTCCGTCCTGCAGTACTCGGGAATTGAACTGCTGACCTTCCGCCTCCCAGTCAGCATCTTAGGCACTTCAGCCACTGCTTATGACAACAGAAATAGTGCTTTTTCATGTTATACTGATAAATATCCCATTTGAACTTAAAGTGATTACTTAGAAAAATATAAGTATGGATTAGGGGCATGAATGACATATTTAGCTCAGTAGTGTGTTCTTTGAGATTTCATATTTTGGCCTTTTAATTTATTGATGATCTCTTGCTCAAACAATGTGAACTTCATTTATGAACTCACACCTAACTCATGACTGGGGGAAATTCATTCTCTATCTTTATGCAAGTTTCAGAACAAAAGGTTAGTTTGCAATATCATCATTGTTGGTATTGCCAGAACATCTACACATAACAAGTTGGAAAAATACAAAATTTGTTTAAAAAAGAGTTATATTACTTATTTAAGTCAAAATTCTGAAAGAGTTGTATAGTACAGGTATGTGCTTTTTCTCTGAGGAACAAGAAACATGAGTTTTCTCTAAGAAGGAAAATGTTTTTTTCTACAAAGTATACATCTTATACTGTAGAGCCATATATGTATTTATTTTATTTGTGGAATGAGTTGGAATAAACATTTATTATGAATAATGAAGTACATTTCTATCATTTTACCAGAATGAACGTGAGAACAGATTTTGTCAAGGTCAAATTTGACTCTGGGTGGGATTAGTGTCCTCTATACACAAAACATAGTAGACACTTGTCCTCTACCCTTAAAAACAAAATTCTAGGTTCTTTCACAACATTCAAAATTCTAAAAAAAAAATTTGTGTTCAAAGCATCTTTAAGTAAGGTATTTGCAAGCATACACCCTTTAAAACAATATTTTGAGTTGAGTCTGACCCTTTGCGACCCCATGGACCACCACATGCCAGGCTCCTCTGTCATCTGCCATCTTCCGCAGCCCAGCTAGATCTGCGCCCACTGCTTCAACGATGCCACTCAGTCACCTCATCCTCTGTTGCCCACTTCTCCCTTTGCCTTTGATCTTTCCTAGCATCAAGGCCTTCTCAAGTGAGTCCTCTCTTCTAATTTGGTGGCCAAAGTACTTAAGTTTCAGCTTCAGTATTTGTCCCTCCAATGAGCAGTCAGGGTTGATTTCCCTCAGGATTGACTGATTTTATCTTTTTGCAGTCCATGGGACTCTCAAGAGTCCTCTAGCATCACAGTTCAAAGGCGTCTATTCTTCTACGCTCAACCTTCTTTATGGTCCAGCTCTCACCGCCATACATTACTACTGGGAAGACCATTGCTTTAACTATGCAGACTTGTTGGCAGGGTGATGTCTCTACAGCAAAGGAAAGATTTCTTTTTAACATTTATTTAATATGAGTATACAGTATATGTGTGTATATGGCATAACCAATTATTTCAAAGCAAAATTTCATCCTGATTACAGTATTTAAAGCCTTTCCCTTTATTTGCACAGTGGGCGCTATTCCCATCGTGGGTCAAATTTGACCTTGACAAAATTTGTTCTCACAAGAGCTTTGCTGGTTTTGTATTTACAATATTGTGCATACGGACCTCAAAGTAGTATTTTGTTGGCTCAACCAAATTCTGAATGGACAATAAAATGAAGATCCAATTAAGAATAGGAGATAACATTCTGAATCTTTTTTCCTAGATTAAGTTATTTAGATTCTTGGCTTCAGTAGTTCTGACCAAGATCTCTAAGTTCCCGTTTAAACATCCATGTATTTAGTCATGATTCATACAGTTGCAGAAAAATACCAAATTTAATACAGTGGTATCTCACTTAAAGAGCATAATGAGTTCCATGGGATTGCTCTTTATGTGAGTTTGCTCTTTAGGTTTGCCCTAGGACTTGAAAGGCGAGGGGGATGCCGGGCGGAACACCCCGCCGCATACCTGGCCCTGCTGGGGCAAAGAGGCTTCCCGGCCATGCCACCGGCCGGAGCCCTGGGCCCCGCCCTCCCCCCTCGAGGGACTCTGAAGGCATGGGAATTTGTGGGTGGTTTAGCTGATTTGTATTTATTGCATTTTTGTATTGTAGTTGGTGTAATATCATGTACTGTTATGTAATGTTGCATTGTTGTTTTGCTTGTAAAACCGTATTTTGCTTTGTATTAGTGCTATATTGTATTTCTGTACGTTATGCATTGTGAACCGCTTTGGGTTGTCTGTTGGACAAGGAAAGCGGTATATAAAAATAAATTTCAATTCAATTAAATTAAGCGAAACACCATTGAAAGCGACCGATTGTGACTTCTGGCGAGGGGGATTGCGAACCCCGATTTAGTTGTTAAGCGAGTTTTTGGTTGGTTTTAGTTGTTAAGCGAGGGCAACCATTCAGAGAAAATTCTGCTCTTTAAGCAAGTTAATCTCTAAGTGAGGCACTCTTTATGTGAGGTTTTACTGTATTTATCAAAGGTTTGGACACAAGCATTTCAAGTAGTTAGTACATTCTGGACACCAAAATGCAAAGGTCATTAGGAATAACTTTCTGTTGTTTAGGGCTCTTACCAGGGTACACAGATAGAGTCTCCTCAAAGATTGTGGTATTTTTGAACCAGAGGTGGCAGGGGTGGTGGAGAACCCAAAATCGGGGCATGGAATTCAGCATGAAACCCTTTTGTAAGTCGAATATTTCATAACTCGAGGCATTCGTAAGTCGGAGTTTTACTGTATAAAGCATATTAGATGTTTCAATAATTGTTTCATTAGTGCTAATTTGAAGAAAAACAAGAAATAAAATTGTAAGAGAAGATGTTTTATGGTGATGAGAAGGAATTTAAAAGTATAAGAATGTTCAAGTGAATTAATGTTTACATGTATTGGCACATCCTCAGAATTCACCATAGTTACATTAGAGATTGTAACCACCGGCCTAGCCAATTTTCTGGGTCATTTCAGTCCTTAGCCGTCGTGCTGATAAAACTACAGTAGCTTCATTTTGGTCACCTCTGTGGATTCGTCGCCATAGTAACTAAGATTGAAACTGCTTAGTTAATTTCCTAAAAGGCCTCAAATTGAGCAGACTCAAAATTGAGGTTTACATTTATTTGTTTTGTCAAAAGCAGCTAATTTTCACAGTCATCAGATTCAAGAACATAGTTCACTGGGTGTTTGTATGCACGTACAATTGTGCGCTCACTTGTGGAATAATACAAGCTACTGCTTTAGGTTGATGTAATTTCATTGTTCATTCATTATTGAAGTGGAAGAAACATTATGGTGTAAATTAGGGATTCTCAACCTGCGGCCGTGGGCCAGATGTGGCCTGCGACATTATTTCATGTGGCCCACTGCTGCTGCCAACACACCAGGAAGTGCCATGTGTTGGAGGAAGGGCAAAATGACTGTCTGGCTCCCAAAGCTGTCTGAGGGAGCGTGACCTGGCCCCCGGCTTAAAAAGTTTGAAAACTCCTGGTGTAAATGATGGGTAAAGTTCTCCCTTACTTGAAAACCAGTAGTGTCAGACTCTAGGGTGCAGTGCTCATCTCCAATTACAGCTAAAGAGCCAGCACTGTCTGCATTTGCAGATGTTTCTGAGGTCATGTGGCAGGCATGACTAGCTGTTGGAATGCATGGAACACTGTTGCATTTCCTGCCAAAGTGGTACCTATTTGTCTACTTGCCGTTTTTTGATTTTGAACTGCTAGTTTGGCAGGAAGAAGTGTAAAGGATAGGTCACACTAAAAATAAACAGCAAGCAGTGGTACTTGGTACTGTTTTTCTTTTTCTTTCATGGGGGAGGTATATACTGTACATGGAGACTTTGTCTTTGCTCTTATGTTCATGGAGACTGTTGCTACTTATACTCATTTCCAAGCAGATGTCTTGTTCGGATGATACATAGTGTGACATATGCCTGTGCAATTGTAATGTTGCACTCTGTAAGGCTTATGTAACAGGTTTGACTCAATGGGCTGGTTTTAGTATTGTAAAACTTTGTTCTCATTAATATGTACTTTTAATTTGATTGTTGAAACCAATTGAGGTTGATACACAGACATATTATTCCCTAATCCTAAAAAATAACATCCCGGGGAGATTCATGGAGTGCAATATGATAGATGTTTTATGTTCTAAGCTTTTCATTTAGTGGTTCCTTATACAGTGGTACCTCAGATAAAGTTCGATTTGGATAAAGTCCGATTCGGATAAAGTCGCGGTTTTCATGCACATGTGATGCATCGCATAAAGTCCAAACCCCCTTTAAAATGGACGTTATCCGAGGTATTTGGTATAGCCCATTTTTGGACGTTATCCGATGCATCGCCCATTTGATTCGGATAAAGTCCAAAATTGGATAAAATCCAAACTTGTGGAACGGAGTTTGGACTTTATCCGAGGTTCTACTGTATCTTAAGATATTGCTCTATGGCTGCTATCTGCCATGCATTCCATTAATGTAATTGATATCCTGTGGTGTTTGGAAATTGACCACGGTATCCTCCTGGACAGGTTGTCAGGACTGGGGATTGGGGGCTCAACTTTGGCCTGGTTCAAGTACTTTTTTAACAGTTATGTCCAAATGGTGCAGTATCAGATCCTTGGGTTCAACAGTTTGGGTTCCCACAGTTTGGCCATCTTCTCCATGCTGTTTAACATCAATGTATAGCTCTTGGGTGAGATCATATGGAGTTTTGGGGTTTGCTATCATCAGTAAGCTCTGTTCTTTTCCACCTTGACAGTAGAGGCTGTCCAGGTCCTGAAGGCAATTAGGTTTCGAATGATGGAGAATAAGTTGACTTTAAATCCTGACAAAATAGAGATCTTGTTGCTTATCCTTATCAGGAAACTTCCTGATGCTGGATACGGTCCTTCTACATTTTAGCAATAAGGTGTGAAATCTGGGTGGCCTCTTTGATGTAGGTAAGGCTTCAGCAAACGTGGATCTCTAGGTGTTCTTGGACTTCAATTGCCAGATGCCCAAGTCAGTACACTTGCTGATCATGGCTTCTGGGGATTGAAGTCAAAGAATATCTGGAGAGCCAAGTTTGCTGACCCCTGATCTAGGTCTTGCCTTGGATACCCAGGTCTCTGCTGCAGCCAGAGCTGCTTTTTATCAGCAGCAGATTGCCCAGCACCATCCATATCTGGGTGGGAGATCCCTGACCACCTTGGTCCTTTGATTGGTAATCTCTAAGATTGATTAATGTTATCTAAATGGGGCTGCCCTTGAGGCTGGTACAGAAACTCCAATGGGTCGAAAACAGGGGTTCGCAACCTACAGGCCATGGGCCAGACCCGACACCATTCCATCTGGCCCATGGTGACGATCCCGGAAGTGGAAGTGGACATACGTGCATGCGGAAATGTGCCCGCACATGTGCAAACATGCCTGTTGCCATTGCGTCCAGCCCACGGGGGGAGTCTGAGGGAGAGTTGTCCGCGCCATGGCGTGGTAAGGTTGAGAACCCCTGGTCTGAAGTGTGGCCTTATTACAGACTTACACAAATATGATCATATACTGTATCTGCAATTCTGTCACACTTTCATTGCATTCTGTGCCAGATTCAAGGTTCTTGCACTGGTTTACAAAGCTCTACATGGTTTGGGGCCTTGCTACCTTCTCCACAGACACTCTACTGGTCTACCCGGTGTATGAGGTCTTCTCGGGCTGAATTGTTAAGGATGGTCATGCTGAGAGAGGCAAAAAAGAGTAAAACCCATAAGAGAGCTTTCTCAGTGGTGACCCCCTCACTTTGGAACAGTCCCCCAGTTGCGATTCAGCAGGGCCATTCCCTTTGATTACTTTAAGATGTTTAAAACGTTATCCATGGGGTTATATGCATTGAATGTTGATATATTTAGAGCTCTCAAGCTGAACAATAGTTAACTATGTAACCACTTTTCTCTACCTTAATTACCCTTTCATTATCATTCATACTCAGTTGTTGGGAACCACACTATGGCTTGGTTAAGTCTCTGTCTGTAGTATTCCCTTGTCCATACCTTTGAATGTTAATTACTGTCACAATTTGCATTAGGTTACTTTTCTCAGTAGGAACTCTGAAGTGTAGAAGGAACAGACGCTGAGTGGTTTAGCATCTGCTGAAGGTGTTCTACATTGGAAGGTGATGTCCCTTTTTGTTTAAAGTAGTGCTACATGCATTCTGTCTTTCAACATACAAACATCCCCACCCTATTTAATTAGCTATCGGAGTGAATTGATGATCTTGCATCCTGATGATACTTTGTTCATATAAGCTTAATGGTACTTTCAGATTTCTGAGGAAGGAAAACTATTACTAACATTAGTCCTATAGGAAGGAAGCGTTTCAGAGTGTAATTATTCATGCCTCTTAAACTATTAGACAATTATGTCTACTGTAGTAAATTTCCATCAGTGATGTAAAATATTGATTTTTTACCCAGAGATGTATTTGTTATTCCATTTGTAATAGAGAAGCTCAGTCTGTTCTAACCAACTCATTCTCTGTCAAAATGAGATTGTTCTTTTTAAAAATGCAGATGATATTAAAAGCATGGAAGTCTCATACTAAAAAAATGGAAGGAAGCAGGTAACTACAGAAACAATATTTTCTCTTTGAATAAATATAATATTGTCTTTGTGAAAGCTCAGTAGCAGCAGATAATGAATCCCGACATCCTTCTTGCTTATATTTCTTGCTCATATTTGTTAGACGTTTTAAAATTTTCTAAACAGAATGCACTTGGATTAAAAAGTATGTTCATTCTTGTTTGTTGTGACTTTGCGTGGACAGTTTCACAAAGTTTGAATAAATATAATATTGTCTTTGTGAAAGCTCAGTAGCAGCATATAATGGATCCCGACAGCCTTCTTGCTTATATTTCTTGCTCATATTTGTTAGACATTTTAAAATTTTCTAAACAGAATGCACTTGGATTAAAAAGTATGTTCATTCTTGTTTATTGTGATTTTGCGTGGACAGTTTCATAAAGTTTATTATGTTACAAGCAGCAAGGGTAATGTTACATTGATTAACTTAAACATGGATATTTGCAAAACAATAACATAAACTTGATGTTGTGGAAATTGCTATTGTGTCTCTCTTAAAATAATATGTTGTGCACACGTGTATAATTTTCTTTGTTGGGACCACTTCTCATTGAGCATTTGTTCAGTTGTGTACTTTATTCATATACTAATACAGAGTTGGATGTTTGGCACCTAGAGATTTGATACAAACTGCGAAATATGTTTTTCTGTAGATGAGGGCTAGAGCTTAAGAATGGGATGTTAGGTTTTATCTAATCTTTAAGCTTTTTTTATACATTTACATAATACATAACAGAGAAACATACTGTATATGATTTAATGATATTGCTTGCAGTATATAATTAGATAAGTTAATACTTGGAAAGAGGCAGACCTGAATAAATAAAAACAGTATTTATCAGTTAATTAATCATTTAATTATGTACATTGTCTTGGGTTTATGCCAAAGGTTGTGATGTTTTAAGGGTTAATGTTTGTGCTGGACAAGCCTAAAATATTTTTTCAGTACAATATATGGCTTTCCCTAATTTGGTTTCATTTCGGTTTTATATTATCTATACTTCATTCAAAACAGAGCATAGTTTCTAGTTGTGATTTACAATCCTTCAGATGCATTAGTTAAGTTTATGTGTTACTGTAGCTAACAATCTTTTAGAGATATTAGAAAACATTCAGGTTGAATGAATGAACTATTACAAAAATCATGTCTTCTAGTCAGAAATAAGCCCCACAGAGTTCAGTAGGACTGCTGTCATGTAAATCTACATCACTGCAGTCCTATACATTAATGACAGCTTTGTTTTGTTTATTTTGTTGCTTGTGTAGTTTCTTGCCTATGATCGTTTTAAATGTTTTATCCTGAGAGGGAGATATGTAGTTTAGATAACAGAAGGTTGATGTAAACAGAAGCTATTCACAGACTTGAAAAATTGGTTTGCTTTGAATAGACTTATGACATTCAAGACTTGTTGACCTTAAACACAACCAGATTGGTTGCAACCTACTCATTGGAAAGAAATACTGTACAGAATTTTATTTGATGAAGTATTGGCAATCTTCCTGTTTTATGATACAGATAACTTCATAAACTTCTAAAGCAAAATGTTTCCCTTCAGCATGCTACTATCTCTTTTTCAGTTTGTATTTTGCAAGACTTTTCTCTCTATGGGGCGGTATATAAGTGGGATTGCTTTGCTTTGCTCAAGTTTCCTGAAAAGTTGAAATATTCATTGGCCAAAATCCTGTTGCTTTGGATAGTAAATCGCAATAGAATATGCCAATTTCACTGAGGATTTGCTGAATCAGTTCCTTATACATTTCCTTGGATCAAACAGGTTTACTCTAACTGCAACATACTTTAACATAGTAAATCACAGTTAGAATTGGCCCTTTTGAATCAGTGGAACTTATGGTGGATTTAACTCACTCAATTCCCATTGATTCAGTGGGCATACTGTAATGTGGTTTGTTATACCAAACCGAGTAGCAAACTGCGCCTATAAAAAACATTGTTCTGTCATTGTTAAGGAAACAATAATTTTAAGTAAACAACAATGATAGATAAGGATTTGGAGAGTGTAAATATGCTGCTCCAAAAAATGAAGGGAACACCTAAACAACACAGTGTAACCCCAAGTCAATCACACTACTGTGAAATCAAACTGTCCACCCCTGGTAGCAACACGGATTGACAATCAATTCCACATGCTGTTGTGCAAATGGAAGAGACAACAGGTGGACATCAGAGGCAATTAGCAAGGCATCCCCAATAAAGGTGTGGTTCAGCAGGAGGAGACCACAGACCTCACAGTTCCTTTGCTTTCTGGCTGATGGTTTGGTCACTGTTGAACGCTGGCGGTGCCTGCAACCTAATGGTAGCATGAGACGGAGCCTACAACCCACACAAGTGGCTCAGGTAGTGCAGCTCATCCAGGATTGCACATCAATGCTAGCTGTGGCACGAAAGTTTGCTGTGTCTACCAGCATTGTGTCCAGAGCATGGAGGCGCTACCAGGAGACAGGCCAGTACATCAGGAGACATGGAGGAGGCCATAGGAGGGCAACAACCCAGAAGCAGGATCGCTACCTCCGTCTTTGTGCAAGGAGGAACAGGTGGAGCACTGCCACAGACCTGCAAAATGACCTCCAGTGGGCCACCAATATGCATGTGTCTGCTCTAACGGTCAGGAACAGACTCCATGAGGGCGGTATGAAGGCCCGACGACCATAGGTGGGGGTTGTGCTCACAGCCCAACACTGTGCAAGATGTTTGGCATTTGCCAGAGAACACCAAGATTGGCAGGTTCACCACTGGCGCCCTGTGCTGTTTACAGATGAAAGCAAGTTCACACTGAGCACATGTGACAGACATGTCATGGTCTGGAGACGCCGTGGAGAACGTTATGCTGCCTGCAACCTCCTCCAGCATGACTGGTTTGGCGGTGGGTCAGTAATGGTGTGGGGTGGCATTTCCCTGGAGGGCCGCACAGCCCTCCATGTGCTCGCCGGAGGTAACCTGACTGCCATTAGGTACCAAGATGAGATCCTCAGACCCCTTGTGAGACCATATGCTGGTGTGGTTGGCCCTGGGTTTCTCCTAATGCACAACATTGCTAGGCCTCATATGGCTGGAGTGTGTCAGCAGTTCCTGCAAGATGAAGGCATTGATGCTATGAACTGGCCTGCCTGTTCCCCAGACCTGAATCCGATTGAGCACATCTGGGACATCATGTCTCGCTCCGTCCACCGACGCCACATTGCACCACAGACTGTCCAGGAGTTGGGGGTTGCTTTAGTCCAGGCGTGGGAGGAGATCCCTCAGGAGACCATCCGCCACCTCATCAGGAGCATGTCCAGGCATTGTAGGGAGGTCATGCAGGCTCGTGGAGGTCACACACACTACTGAGCCTCATTTTGACTTGATTTAAGGACATTACATCACAGTTGGATCAGCCTGTGGTGTTTTCTTCCACTGTCACTCTGAGTATAACTCCAAATCCAGACCTCCATGGATTGATGAATTTGATTCCCATTGTTAAGTTTTGTGTGATTTTTGTTGTCAGCACATTCAACTACAGTATGTGAACAACAATAGGAATACAGTATTTCAGTCATTCAGATCGTGGGATGCCTTATTTTTGTGTTGCCTTTATTTTTTTGAGCAGTATATATAAATTCTTGTGTTTTTTTATATTTTTATTGATTTTCAAAGGCAATGACAATAAAAGAAAACATAATACGACATCTATACCTATAAATCTGTGTGTTAACCGTTGGAACGTGACAAAGGATGTTGCACCAGACCCCACTAGCCCCGACCGAGCCTCCGTGCACTCGCCCGACCGGGGTTCACAGGTAACTGTCGGGTTGAATTTTGCACCAGTGGGGCAGGAGCCCCCCGACCGCAAACAAAAAGAAAGGACTCCATTTCCCAACGTTCCTTGGGCCGCGCCGTGCCACAGCCAATCAGGCTGAGAGGCACGAGCAAAAGGAACGTTCGGAAACGCGCCGCGGCCAATCAAATTGAAGCCGCAGGAAAAAACCGCTGCACCAATGGTAAACACAAACCAAAAACTACAAGCCCCAGCGTCCTGCGCGCCATGAGTGCACAGAACGATGAGGAAGCCGGCACGCGAAAATTAAAAATAAAAAACACACCGGGAGCGCAAGTCTGCCACAGGCAGACGCAGCGCCTCAAAGTGACGCAAACACCCGCTGGCCTTCTTGCACGGAGCAACGGGGAGGAGAGGGACTTCCTCTCATCCACGCTACCCCGCTGAAGACACGGCGCGACCACCACCGTCCTGAACAAAAGTTGAGCTGGGGTGGAAAAAAACCACAACACAGGAAGTTCAAGGGGGGGGGGAGGTATTGATGCCTTCGCCCCCCCTCCTTGAAAGCAAAACAATTCATCCGGAAAGGAAAGGCACCGGACGGTGCTCTGCCCAGTACCTTTACTTGCTGAGTAAGTGTTTTGCTTTCAAGGGAGGGCGAAGGCATCATTGCCTTGTTTCTACAGTTATACCTAGCCACTGTAAATTCACAACAGGTTTCTAGCAAGTATCTTAATGATTGTGGAACATAAATTACAATCTGCATGCTTGTTTACTACATTTGTATTTTGTCTTTTCCCCAAGATAGCTTACAAAATGACCAAAACACACATAGAATTAAAAACTACCGTACAATAAATTTTAATTTTAAAATGCATTTAGATAATATTCTGATCAGTAACTTAAAACAATATAAAATATTTTAAATGAGAAAAAATAAGAATGGTTTGTTGTTGTTGTTGTTCAGTCGCACAGTCGATTCCGACCCTTTGTGACCCCATGGACCATTGCCCTACAGGCACCTCTGCCCTCCACCATCCTCCTCAACCCGCCCAGCTCTGTGCCCATTGCGTCTACAATACCATCTAGCCATCTCATTTTTGGCAGCCCCCTTTTTCTTTTGCCCTCCACCTTTCCCAGCATCAAGGCTTTCTCAAGTGAATCCTCTCTTCTCATTTGATGTCCAAGGTACTTTAGCTTCATCTTTACTATTTGACTTTCTAAGGAGCAGTCAGGATTGATTTCTTCTAAGATCGACCTATTTATTCTCCTCGCTGTCCAGGGGACTCTCAAAACTCTCCTCCAACACCACATTTCAAAGGCATCTGTTCTTTTGCGCTCAGCTTTCCTAATGGTCCAGCTCTCACAACCATTACCACTGGGAATACCATTGCTTTGACTATACAGACTTTTGTTTGCAAGGTGATGTCTCTACTTTTCACTATGTTCCCCAGGTTTCTCATGGCTTGTCTCCCAAGAATCAGTCGCCTTTTTATTTCATGGCTGCAATCCCCATCTGCAGTGATCTTGGATCCCAAGAAAGTAAAATCTGTCACTGCTTCTAGTTCTTCCCCATCTATTTTCCAGGGACTGATAGGGCCTGTTGCCATTATCTTGGTTTTCTTGATGTTGAGTCTCAAGCCGGCATTTGCACTTTCTTCTTTCAACCAAATCAGGAGCTTCTTTAGGTCTTCCTCACTTTCTGCCATTAAGGTGGTATCATCTGCGTATCTCAAGTTGTTGATGTTTCTCCCAGCAGTTTTGATCCCATATTGTGATTCCTCCATCCCTGCATTGCGCATTATGTGCTCTGTGTATAAGTTGAATAAGCAGGGTGATAAAAAGCAGCCTTGTCTTACTCCTTTCCCTATTCCAAACCACTCTGTCATTCCATGTTCTGTCGTAACTGTTGCTTCTTGGTTCGTGTACAGATTTCTCATGAGGCATATAAGGTGTTCTGGTATTCACATCTCTTTAATTACTTGCCACATTTTGTTGTGATCCACACACTCAAAGGCCTTGGTGTAGTCAATGAAACAGAAGTAGACTTTTTTCTTTTTTTAAAAAAAATTTTTTTATTACAGACACTAAAAATATACAAATACAAAAACATTTCAATACAAATACAAATGTAAAAAGAAAAAGAGAAGAAGAAGAAAAAAACTAATATGCTATGGTCCACAATGTTGTTACAATGTTTTTCATTTTCAGTGTTATTCTTCACTTTTATATTTATATAATTTATATTATAAATCATTTTAAACTATCTTTTTCTTATACTACCTTTTCCAAAATTTACTTTATAACACTTTTTACACCTTAAATTTCACCCAAATAGCCATACAGCACACTTATATTAGCAACAAAATAATCTAAACCTCAGTGATATATACAAAGCCTCAGAGATTATGTTTTCTTTTAACTACCCATTATTCCAGAAATTCATTTGATCTGCTGCTGGCGCGTTACCTTTCTTTCTTTTTAGTGTGTAAGTCAAAAATGGGTTCCATATTTCATAAAAATTATTTTCCTTTATAATTTCCTTTTTTTGGTTTAATTCCCATGTGACCTTATCATTTAACGCAATCGACCACATTTTGTTATACCATTCTTTAATATTCAACAAATCTTCTTATGTTCTTATGTTCTCCGCTCTTCCAAGTACGCACTATACATAATCTTGCGACTGTTGTCATAATGATTATCAAATCTTTCTTATATCTATCAATGTTTAGATCAGTGATGGGCAGTCTTGGCCCTCCAGCTGTTCTTGAACTTCAATTCCCAGAAACCCTGACCAGCTGGTGTGTTGACTTGGGCTTCTGGGAATTGAAGTTCAAGAATACCTGGAGGGCCAAGATTGTCCATCTCTGGTTTAGATCATTCGTCTCCATTAGAAGTACCATGTTAGCCTCTATGTTTATATCTTCAGCAATTATCTCTTTTATTTCCTTCATAATTAGGGAATGAGGAAGTAATATTAATAAATGTATATGCACCTAATGAAAACCAAGAAAAATTCCTAGAAAAATTATACCCTCTAGTAGAGAGCGAGAAAACATAAAAAATGATAATAGCAGGGGATTTTAACATAACTAGGTCAGCTATGGATACAACAAATCCTATAAGACATAAAAGTAAAAATGAAGGAGTTATGGACAAATGAATTAAGCAAATGAAGTTATGTGACTCTTGGAGGGAGATAAGAGGTACAGAAAAAGGATATACTTATTATTCACATATACTTACTCTAGAATTGATTATATATTAGTATCAGAAGACTTGATTGATAAGATAGAAAACGTTGAGATTGGCCTAATAAGAGAATCTGATCATGCAAATATGAAATTGGAATTAAATATAGATAGTAATGCACAAAGGAAATCCATATGGAGATATGAGGCAAAATTGTTTAAGGAACAAAGCATTAAGGACTAGATAATTAAAAAATGGCATCAGTATTGGGAGTATAATGATAAAGGTGATGTGACTGAGGACATTCTATGGGACGCAATGAAAGCAGTAATGAGAGGTGAATGTATTAAATTATCGAGTAGAGTATTAAGACAATTGAAAGATAAACAAAAAAGATTGAGGAAGAAGTAAAAATATTGCAAGAAGAACATGCAAAAACAAAGGATAAAATGACTTTTGAAAAGTTGCAAAGGCTTAGAATGGAATTAACTGGAAAAGATATTGAGAGAGTAAAAACAAATTTGATTTATTTAAAAAGATAATTCTTTGAATATAACAATAAGAATTCAAAATTGCTGGCAAGAGCAGCGAAAGAAAAAAAGGAAGAAAGAGAAATTGGTGTACTAATAAATAAGGCGGGAATAAGATGTAATAAAGCAAGTGAAAAAATAGTAAACTTGTTTCTGCTAGTGGAAGGATACTAGAAAATGGGTAGAGGGGTCACCCTGGCTTCCTGTTGAAAGGAGGAGGCAGTAGAAAAGCCCTCTCTTCTGTTCTCTATCCTCACATATTTGTGAGGATCTTAAAACCAGGGCAGATCCATATGTGTTCCTTCAGATAGCCAGGATCTAACAGGTCATAATTGGCATTATGATTTGGAATGAAAATGGACTGGGAGCCTTTGGAGCTGTTGTAAGAGGAGAATTATATTCACTTCAGCTGGCCATGGTCACCAGTTTGTCTGAAGCATTTTGGATCAGCTGGGATTTCTTAAGACCCTTCAAAGGCAGTCCCATGTAGAGAGCAGTAAAATAATCCAAGCAGGATGTAACTAAGACATACATCATTGTAGTTAGATCAGACAAAGTCCATGCCCCTTTCTCGATAATCATAAATCAGTTGGTATTTTGCTGAATAAAATACAGTAAAACCCCTACTTATGAAAAAAGTCCGTTCCGTAGGCTTTTGCTTAAATCAGTTTTTTTATGTAACTCGAAGCAAACCCATAGGAAAAATGAAATTTTTACGTAACTTGAAGCAAACCCATAGGAAAAAGAATCTTTATGTAACTGAAGCAAACCCATAGGAAATCGTGCAAATCGGGACATAGTTTTAACACAAAATCATTATGTAAGTTGAATTTTATGTAACTCGAGGCATTTGAAAGTCGTGGTTTCAATGTACTTACAAAGCTTTGCAATAATTTTTTCCAAGCATGATATAGCATTGCTTAAAGATTTTACTACTTACCTGTACTTACATTTTTGTTGTCATTCAGTCGTACAGTTGAGTCTGACCCTTTGCGACCCCATGGACCATCGTGCGCCAGGCTTCTCTATCTTACATAGAACACTTTTTGATGTTCAGAGTGCTTTTGTAATGTGATGAAGAGAGTTTTGCAGCTGGGAATTGGAAATGGTATTAATTAAACTATTTGCATTTTCAGGTGTGAAAGCATAATGGCAGGCAACAGTTTGGTCCTACCAATCGTGCTTTGGGGACGTAAAGCACCCACACACTGTGTATCAGTCATTCTACTAATGGATGATGTGTCAATGATTGTAACAGGATGTCATGATGGGCAAATATGTCTTTGGGACCTCTCTTCAGATCTAGAAGTAAGTATATATTGTCTCTTCAATGTTTCCGGAAGATATATGATATTTAATTTACTAACAGCTGACTGCAGTGGCACAAGTGGCTAAGACACTGACTGGGAGGCGGAAGGTCAGCAGTTCGATTCCCAAGTACTGCAGGATGGAATGAGCTCCCATCTTTGTCCCAGCTCCTGCCAACCTAGCATTTTGAAAGCAAGAAATTACAAGTAGATAAATAGGGACCACTTCATTGGGATGGTAACAGCCCTCCGTGCGCTCCGGTGTCTAGTCATGCCTGTCACATGACCACGGAAACGTCTGCAGAAGCAGACAGCGCTGGCTCTTCGGCTTTGAAACAGATGAGCACTGAACCCTAGAGTCGAATACGACTGGCTTTCGAGCAAGGAAAACCTTTACCAAAGAGCTGAAGCACATTTCTGGACAGTTCTAATGTGAAGTGTGTGTATGTCAGATGAAGCATACTTACAGTACCTATGCTTGTTTCAAGGCAAAACATTGCTATTGAACTGATGCATAGCAATCAACATGTTATTGATATTCATAGGATAGCATTTGTAGGAGAGGGTGTTGATTTTTTAAAACAATCATTAAACTGGAAAATCAATAAAACCTGCTAAAAGCAAATCTGTATGGTTTTCTCTTTCCCCCTGACCTTTTTGAGGTCAACCTGCTAGCTCGATTTACTACAAATAACTAATTCAGATACCCAGCCTGGGAATGAATTCTTTCACCAAACAAGTCTCCTTCTATAACTATTTGTGATTTTTTTAAGGGGGGGGCGGAGATAAAGTTAAGTCTTGGTCCTTACATTAAGCCTTTGAAGAATATACAGGCTTGAAAATGCAAATAGATAAATTCCAATCTCCCCTGACCACGCAGCAATTCCATAGCTCTAAAGATCCTCCTTTTTCTCTTTATATATGTGAGTCTTATCTTCAAAATCAGGAACTATGGTGGCTCAGTGGTTAAGAAGCTCGTCTTGTTATCTGGAAGGCTAGCAAGTCGGCAGTTCAAGACCCGGGTACTGCATGACAGATTGAGCACCCATTGTCCCAGCTCCTGCCAACCTAGCAGTTAGAAAGCAATAAATTGTAAGTACTGTATTTTCTGGCGTATAATACTACTTTTTAACCCCGAAAAATCTGTGCCAAAGTCGGGGGACGTCTTATCGGACAGGTACTTAACTGCAGCTTGTTTCCCCTTGCTTCATATGTCCGGCGCATATGGTGGGGGGTGCCGTGGCCGAGTCCCTGCTCTGTGCGGGGAGTATGAAGCAAGGGGAAGCAAGCTGCACACATCTTCCTGTACCTCGAGGAGGAGAACGTGAGCGTGGATTTGCTCTCCACCAGAACCTGCCCATTCGACTCGGAGGGCTGCGCATCTTCGGGTTGAGTGTGGGTTAATTTTTATTTGGTGTGCTTTGGAAGAGAGGTAGTCTATATTTTAACTGGAAAAGTTGGGGGTCGTCTTATACGCCCAGTCGTCTTATACGCCGGAAAATACGGTAGATAAATAGAGACCACTTTGGTGGCAAAATATCTTGGGGACATGAAAGGAGCTACATTCAGGTGTCCAATGAGTGGAGTTTCTCCAGCAAAAATCCTTTCAACCCAGAATAATTTTTGACATGAAATTATTATCTTTAAAGCCTGTTGTGTATCCCTTGTACAATTACACTCCAGCTGTTCTTGGACTTCAATTCCCAGAAGCCCAAGTCAACACACCTGCTGATCAGGGCTTCTGGGAATTGAAAGTCAAGAACAGCTGGAGTGTCAAGGTTGGCCATTATTGATGAAACCGATATCTACACAGTGAAAACATAATTATTTGTTAAAAATATCGTCTTATTCTTCTGAACAAGTAGGAGGTGATTCTACTAATGTAACACAGATTTCAGTTGTTTAATTTTGTTTAGAGCCACAGATGCCAGTTTTAGGTAATAAATTGTTTGGAAAACAAATACAGTCGTAGTAAATGTTTCGCTGTTGAGCAGTCCTAAAGAAGCTATAAAGGTCAGCATGGTTATGCAGGATAGTTCTTACGCAATAAAAAATGTTTAGTTGACTTGATGAACTTTTTAGCATGCAAAGAACAGTTGTCAAATTCATCTCACTATTGTCTTACATGTCATTTATTTATTTATTTGTAAATTTCTATCCCACCCGCCTGATGAAAAACATCACTCTGGGCGGCTAACAGCATATACAAAATACAGTAAAAACACAAGTAAGACAATAGCATTAAAAACCCCAAACCAACACACTAAAAAACAGCCTAAAATACATAAAAAACTACACAAGTTGTAGCTAAAAAACACCCACCCCCACCCAGCATAAAATGACAAAAACAATCCACAGACAGTGAAAGAACCGGATCCCTTAGAATGCTATGTCATCAGCTTACTTACATAATAAACTGCTTCTTGTATACCAGTGAATTAATAAAGTACTTAAGAACATAAGAACAGCCTTGCTGGAAGAGGCCACAGCCCATCCAGTCCAGCATTTTGTCTCACACAGTGGCTCACCATTTGCTTCAGGGTATTCCCAAGCAGATGCCTTCACCTGCTTAGGATTCCCTGGGAATGGCATTGAGAGATATCCTGCCTATCTCTCCAACCCAGAGGTTGTCCTTAGGTGTCCATAATTATAGCCATTGATACCCTTGTCCTCCATGAACTTGTCTAATCCTTTCTTGAAGCTGTCAAGACTGACAGCTGTCACTACTTCTTCTGGCAGGGTAGACCAGTGATCCTCTGGGTGAAAAAGTACTTTCTCTTATTTGTTTGAGAACTAGTACCCAAAAGTTTCATGGAGTGCCCCCTAGTTCTAGTGTTATGCGATAGGGAAAACAATTTTTCCTTTTCTACTTTGTCTACACCGTGCATGATTTTATAAACTTCAATCAGGTCACCTCTTAGACGTCGTCGTTCAAGAGTGAAGAGGCCCAACTGTTGCAGCCTCAGATGGTAAGGAAGGTGTTCCAGTCCCCTAATCATTCTGGTTGCCCTCCTCTGCACTTTTTCCAGCTCCATAATATCCTTCTGGAGGTATGGCGACCAGAACTGTACACAGTATTCCAGATGGGGCCTCACCATAGATTTATAAAGAGGCAAAATGACACTTGCTGACTTATTTTCTATACCCTTCCTAATGATCCCTAGCATTGAGTTTGCTTTTTTCACTGCTGAGGCACACTGGGTTGACACCTTCATTGAGTTGTCCACCAGGACACCAAGGTCCCTTTCCTGGTTTGTCGCAGAGAGTTCAGACCCCATCAGTTTATAAATGTAATTGGGGTTCTTTGCCCCAACATGCATCACTCTGCACTTACTAATGTTGAAACTCATTTGCCACTGTTTTGCCCACTCCCCCAGTGTCGAGAGATCCCTCTGGAGCTCCTCACAATCTCTCACAGTTTTCACTGCCCTGTATAATTTAGTGTCGTCAGCAAATTTGGCTACCTTGCTATTTATTCCTACTTCTAGATCATTTATGAAGAGGTTGAAAAGCAGCGGTCCCAGTACTGAACCTTTGTACTGAATTGTTTTACTCATAGGTAATTAATTGGCTACAAGCTAATACTTTAAAGAATAGATGGAATAATATTAATTTGATAGTATAAAGCAAAGACTAATAGACCAAAGACACATTATTTTGAAAAATAAGTTCTCTCTTCTTCCTCTCCTTCCCATTTGCCTAAAAATCCAAATTTGGTAGCTGGAGTTATTTTTGAATGCTCTTTCATGGTAAAGGAAATAATTGATTTAAGATGCCTTTCACCAGTAACAAACTTAAAAACCACCAAACCACCAACAGAACATATTCAACTGCTGTAGCTTCTTCTATTTTTAAAGGAGCAGTAATTTATGTGAGGTAATTAACTGTTGTCTTTCCCCACATCTTTCCTAATCATCCAAAGAACTTTCCATTAATCAAATATTCTGCATATCTTTGTTTCTCTTTCTCTAGATAAATCCCAGAGCTTTGTTGTTTGGGCATACAGCTTCAGTTACTTGCTTGTCCAAAGCCAGTTTTTCAAGTGAGAAACAATACATAGTGAGTGCATCCGAAAGCGGGTAAGCACTCCCTTTCCCCTGATAACCTTAACTAATTGCACCACTGTTATTTTTATTCTGTTATGATGGTCAGTTTTGCATATAATCACAAAGCAGTTTTAGACAATGCTTTGGAATCGGGACTGTGGTGGCTTAGTTGTTAAGATGGTGAACTTGATAACTGGAAGGTCAGTAGGTCAGCAGTTTGAGACTTGAGTGCTGCATGACAGAGTGAGCTTCCGTCTCTGTCCTAGCTCCTGCCAACCTAGCATTTTGAAAGCAAGAAATTGCAAGTAGATAAATAGGTACCACTTCAGTGGGAAGGTAAACAGCGTTCCATGTCTAGTCATGCCTGCCACATGACCTTATAGACACAGACAGCACTGGCTTTTTGGCTATAAACTTGAGTCCATCTCTTGCAGCTTTACTAGGCTCCAAGGGGTCCTAGGCTTTAGCTAGATGGAGGAAGACTGGGTTTCTGTTTTTAATCAAAGTTTTCAACAATCTTTCTGTTGTTTAGGGAAATGTGCCTTTGGGATGTGAATGATGGAAGATGCATTGAATTTACTAAGCTAGCCTGCACTCATACTGGCATCCAGGTAAAGGCTTTGTTTATAAACTAAACTAGCATGGTGCATCTAAATGAATGCATAGTTCCCACTGTAACAAAAATAATATGATTTATTGATTGAAGCTTATAACAATGACATTCAGTTTTAATGGAAGTATCACATATTGGTTCTGATTGTGAAAGAGTTTGGAAAAACAGGCAGAAATATGCTATAGTTACAACTAGAACTATAATTTTCAGAATAATTGTCCCTCTTTCCCAGTGATCAGCTTTAGCAGAAATGGAAAAGTAAAGAATCTGATCATAAGGCATTTATAGCCGGAGATCAGTAATATTATAGGAAAGCCAAATGAAATCCAATTGATTTTTTAAATTTAATTTAATTTAATATTCAAATTTCTATGCAACCCACTCAGGCGAACCCAACTCAGGGCAGCTTACATCATATTTAAAAACATATAAAACACATACCCCCCCCCACACACCCCGTACATAAAAGAGAAAGGCTCCTGGTTTCTGTCTTGGTGTGAGCCAGCAGGCTGGAGCCGTATTCCCATTAGCACCCCACACCTGCCCTGCCAGTCAGGTTTTCAAGCCTTTTCTAAAGGGCACCAGTTCTGTCTGTAAACTCTGCTGGCAGGAGGTTTCAGATGGCTGCTGTGGACACAGAGAAGGCCCTCCTTCGTGTGCTAGAGAGATGGGCCCCTCTAGCTGATGGTATAGCCAGAGAGCCCCTCTGGCCTGCTCTGGTTGGACGGACAGACACTCTTGGGGCGATGCGGTCTTTTAGATATCCTGGCCCACTACCATATAGGGCTTTAAAGGTCAAAACTAGCACCTTGAATTGCACCCGGAGGCAAACTGGTAACCAGTGCAGCTCCCGCAGTAGTGGCGAGGTGCGGGCGTAACATCCACACCCCATCACTATCTGGACAGTTGCATTCTGGACCAGCTGCAGCCTCTGAATGGTTGTCAATGGCAGCCCCATGTAGAGCGCATTACAATAATTCAGTCTGGAGGTGACCAGATCTAAATTGTAATATGAATTCTAACTTAAATTTTAGATACCTTCATGTAAATACCATATTTGCTGGCATATAAGATGCATTGGAGTATAAGACACACCCCGTTATTGCCAAAATAGCCCACTGTAGGCTACTATATACAGTACAAGGCACACTCCATTTTTCCTGTGTGTTTTAAGGTGGTGGGGAGTGGGTCTTATACACCAACAAATGCTGAACTTTATAGTTGTTACACTCCATCAAGTTTCTCTCAGCATACTGCAGCGCTAATAAATATGGGAGATGTGCCAGGAATGGTTTACAATTACATCTGTAAAGAACCTGTGGGGAGCAGCAAGGATCCACACCTGCCATTGACATGTGTTGCCTTTCTTTGCCTGGACAAGTACACACTCAGACTGCCCACAGGGTAGATCCGTGCTGATGAACTTTGGTACTCCAGATGTTCTTGGACTTCAATTCCCAGAAGCCCAAGCACCCTGTGAATCCACATGAATGGATTTACTGTGATTCATCCGGCCCACGCTGCCCTTGTCATTCCCGGAAGCGGAAGTAAAACATGCCGGATGAATCGCAGTAAACCCATTAGTGTGGATTCAGAGGGTGCTTGGGCTTCTGGGAATTGAAGTCCAAGAACATCTGGAGTGCCAAAGTTCACCATCATGGTTCTAAGAAATAGAACTAACCCCATAACTAGATTTGGATTCTGGTACCGCCCTTGTAGCCAATGAACCAGATGTTGGTAAAACATCTATTTATCTTTATTTTTAAAAGTAAAAAGCATCCAAAAAGAAAGTAACTTTAAAATATATCCTTGCACCAAAAGAAGATCAGGGACTAATCTCCCATAGGATACAATGCATATGATGCCCCTCAATGTGCACTGCTGAGGACCTTATGTTGGCAAGAGGAAATGCTGTTGATGTGTCATCTAGCCCTTTTAAACTCTATTTTGTTTTTAGATGTGTTAATTTTATCTTTGTATGTTATTATATGCTTGGTGGTGCCTCTGACATGAATAAAGAAAAGAACCAAAAGATTCAAAATTTCTAACAATAAGACCAAAATATGAAGCCACTACCTGATGTCTAGGATAGAGGCAAAAAATACATATATAGATGGTTCTTTCCCCAATAATAAAGCTAAGTTATCCTGTCCTACTTACGTAATCATGGTTCACAGATCAAAAGCAAAGTTCCATAAGTGAGAAGTGAAAAGAACTAGCCACCAGTGATGAAGCAAAAGAAGGAATGACTAACTTCCCCATGAGCTACTCTTATACCCATTGTTCCTTTTCCAAATATTTCCACCAATCAGAACTCTATGTTGCTAGACACCTCCAGATCTCAGTAACTTCCAGAAAACAACTTCTCATGCTACATCCCCTCTCCAATCCACCAGTTTCTCTAATTAACACAGATTTTCTATGGTAGCGCAAGTATTTGAACCCAGGTCTCCTTAGCGTTGTACCTATACTCTATCCACTGTACCACATTTGTTCCTGGATAAAAGCTGAAAATTCACAAGTACAAATTGTACTTGTGAAGTATATAACAATTTGCTCAGTGGAATTTCTTCAGTGATCATTTCAGAAAATCCAGTTTTCTGTTACTTATAATTTTTTGCTATTAAAAGTGTGGTATTTATTACAGGACACCCAGTGTAGTATAGTGGATAGAGTGACAGATTAGAACTCTGGAGTTCAGGGTTTGAATCTCCGCTTGGCCATGGAAACTCACCTGGGAAGTAGAACTGGTAACATCACTCCTTAAATATCTCATTTATTGTGAAAGCCCTATTAGGGTTGCTAATTACTTTGTGAACCATGCAGAGTCCTCTTAGTGCTATGAGGCAGTATATAACTGTAACTGCTATTATTTGCTATTGCTAGGATTATTCTTCATCAGTTCCAATTTAGCAGGCCATAAATATCTCCAGCTGTTGTTAAAAACATGTAGTAATTTTAAAAATTCTGTGTGGCGTAAAAGTAAATCCTATACAGCAGACCCTCGAATAACAATGCTACTTGGTTCTCCAAGTAGCGTCACTATAGGGGAAACGTGCGGTTTTCAATGGCAGCTGCGCCATCTAGTGACAAAAAGTGTCATCTGCACAACGACGTTAAAAAAACGTCGTTAATCCGCACAACAACAGTTTTTCGTCGTTGTGCAGATAGTCACGTGGCGAGTGACGACGTGTCGTTAAGCGGAAATGACGCTATTTGAACGCGTCGTTAATTGAGGGTCCACTGTATTGTGGACCAAAAGACCTATCAAAGTAGTGCATGCAGTAAAAATTCTAAACTCAAAAAGATGTAATATTTTTCTTATATGGTCTTAATTTAGTTCTATCAGTTCACAATTGGGACTCAACGAGAAGGAAGACTGTTGTGTTATGGCCATTATCCAGAAATTCTTGTTGTAGATGCTACCAGCCTTGAAGTTCTTTATTCCTTGGTGTCAAAGATCTCTCCTGACTGGATTAGTTCCATGAGCATCATTCGATCACACAGAACGCAAGGTTAGCTAATGCCATTAGTTATGGCTCTTGCTGTTAAGACACTTTTTAATATATCTATATAGAGTAAATGTTTAGAACTGATACAGTACTTTGATACTCTTGGAAACTAGTTTGCCTTTAGTTCTTTTCTTTGTAGTCCTGGGATTTCTATTTTTATATACAGTACTGTCCTCCGTAGCATTCAGGGTATATAGATTATTGATTTCACCGTTAATGTCATTTCAGGTCACCAGATTTAGTTTTATCTGTTAAATATCAGTTCACTCATAGCAGGAAAAATAACTACTTTTTCGTGAATGTGTGACTTCAGAGTTTCTTTTAGCTATTTGGTTTGCAAGTCCACCTTCCTATCTGCCTGATTGACTAGTTGGTAATAATTTCTATTTAAATATCTGATAAGGAAAAAGAAACAGTTACAGTGTAGTTATTCCTTGGTGGACAAAAAAAACCCCACCATAACTTATACAGATGAATTGTCTCAAGAAATTTTGGTAAACATTGTCTCTTGCATACTGCATATTGTCTTTTGCATAACATTCTGAGACATGATTCAGGTGGCCAACCTTTCTTCCCCGCGGGCCTGACCATGCCCCCTGGACAGCTGAGCGGGCCTGACCATGCCCCCCAGAAACGGAAGTGGGTGCATTTACAGCTCTCATAATTACACCCACTTCTGCATTCATGACAGCCGTGGGCGCATTTATTTATTCATTTTATAGGCCGGCTTCCTCGCCTAAGCGACCCAAGGCGGCTTACATCAAATAAAACAATTTATACAATTAAAAACCCACTGATAAAACTGATAAATTATAATCTGTAAAAAAACAACCCCATAACCCCTTAATTAAAAACCCACAGGGCTAAATGAGCCAGTAAGGCTGAGATGTGCTCCCAGATGCATCCCATGCCTGCTGGCAGAGCCAGGTTTTCAGAGCCTTCCTGAAGGGATACAGTCCTGCTTGGAGACGCAGCTCTGGTGGCAGGAGTTTCCAAAGAGTCAGGGCTGACACTGAGAAGGCTCTCCTTCTGGTCCTGGTAAGATGTGCGTCCCTGGCTGATGGGACCACCAGCGAGCCCCTATGGTCGGCCCTCGTAGGACGGGTTGAACACCTTGGGACAATGCTGTCTCTTAGATATCCTGGCCCACTGCCATGTAGGGCTTTGAAGATTAAAAAAAAAGCATGTGTGGGCAGATTTTACGACTGACGTAAACGTCCCCGCTTCCACTTCCTGGTGCGGCAGCAGCGACGACGGGCCAAATAAATGGCGCGTGGGCTGTAGGTTGGGATACTTAACTTTCATCTCCAAAAGTTAGTTTTTTGCATAACAGATATATTTTTCCTAATGTATTATGGAGAAATGGGACTAAACCTCTTGATATATTTTCCAAGTTTTTAAAATCAAATCTACCAATTCTAATGAATAGGTAAATAAATTTTAATTAATAGGTAGGGGATGTGGTGGCTCAGTGGTTAAGAACCACAGCTTGTTAGCTGGAAGTCTGGCAAGTCGGCAGTTTGAGACCCAGGTACTGCATGACAGATTTAGCGCCTGTCTCTGTCCCAGCTCTTAGGTCCATGAAGGGAGCCTCATTTGGGTGTTCCCTGTGAGGACTTTCTCCTGCAAAAATCATTTCAACCCAGAATGATTTCTGACATGAAAATTATTACAGTATTAATGAATAGGTTTAGGCAACGTAGACATTTCTGCACTCAGAACATAATCATAACCACATTGCTTAATTTCTTAAGATAATTTAAAGCACCGTTCACATTTTTTTGAGTCAGAGAAGTATTGACTAGTATAGTTCTGGGTTCAAATTCCAAGCTACATATCACTGAAATCTACCTTGAATTTCTTAGGTTGTAAATTTGACCTATAGTGTCTTATATTTTATATCTGCCAACTCTCTTCCCTAGTGTTACTGGTAAATAAATCTGTCACTGCTCTTCTGAAATAATCCTGATTGTCCTTCTATTTTATGAATATTGTCTTTATTTATTCTCCTTTAATTTTCACTAGAGGATACTGTTGTAGCAGTGTCTGTGACTGGCATTCTGAAGGTGTGGATAGTAACTTCTGAATTGAGTCATATGCAGGTAAAGAAAACCAAATCTATCTACATGTAATTAGATTCTTTTCCTTGTCAGAATGAACTTCATAAGTCTGTTTAAATTTGTAAAAATTGGTGTAGTTTTCATTGTCTTTTATTACACCCCAGATATAAAGGTTTCTTTTGTTTCTGCTGCCATATAAACTAACTATGGACAGATGGTATTCAGAGCTTGCTAGCAACCTATGATGATTCAAGGAGAGCATTCTCAGAATATTCCACCACCTCCACTGGCTCGGAGGTATTTTTCCATTTCTCTTTGGTCTCTCTTTCTTCAGACATCTCAGAGGCTTCCTCCTTTGGTATTCCTTTTATATCTCTTAGACCTCAGGTTCCCCTATTCTCCAACTCTGTGCCTTCTTCCACCTCCCCCTGTACTGATCCTGTGGACTCATCTCCCCCAGTTCTCATTTGGGGCAGGCTGCTTCCAATCCACCTGGGAACTAGAGATCAAAAATTTTGGCCAGTCAAACACTTGAGGAAGCAGCTTGCCTTCTCCCTGGTCTCTCCCTCACAGTGAATAATTAACTTTTGATTCCCTCTTATCTCTTTAGGATACAGAACCAATCTTTGAGGAGGAATCTAAACCAATTTACTGTCAGAACTGCCAGAGCATTTCTTTCTGTGCATTTACTCAAAGATCACTTTTGGTTGTCTGCACCAAATACTGGAGGGTAAGAATAACCAGTTAAGTAAAAGCTGGCATTTCTTTGTTGTGCAAGCTACTGTGATTAAATTGTCTCTTAGGTACATAAGCAAACAAATTCATGACAGTTCAATTGTAAATCAATTAGAGTTTGGTTCCACTGAATATACAATCTCTTTGACTCGTGGGAGCTCATGCTGCTAGCATGTTGCTTTTCTGTTGCTGCACTGCAGTCATCTATCCAAAGGTTTTGCTACTTAAGAGAATACTAAAATAATGGGCATGGTCTCTGCTTACTAAACCTTTTAAATAATTTCTTCAAATGTTGATTATAATATTTTGTGTGCCAACTAGGGAGGTTTCTCTTAACCCCTTTCTGCTGGTGTTCTGCTATATGGTGTTGTTGTTTTTTGCCCATGGTTTTGGCTTGCTGAACGGACATTTTTAACAAGCTCTTGATTTTATTGTATTTTGGATGTGACATTTTTCTTACATAATATGTTTACATTTTTTAAAGGTATCATTTAAAGAGGTTTCTTTTAAAATAGGCAAAACAGGATATAAACATTTCTAATTAATACTTGGAAACATAAACTGTATTAGCTATTATAGTTACATTATGCTTTCTAAACAAAAGCACAACCAACAAATGTGCAATGAAAAGTTAGAAGAGGTCCCAAACGAGAAACGTTTTGACTTAGGACATCAACCTCAGTTGTTGAAGAAAAACTATTTTTAATAGTTTTGTTATGCAGATAATTAGGGATACGCATTGTTGCCATTTAATGCTGTTTATGTATAAGATATCTAAAGTTCACAGAAGATTCAAATACTGAATTCTCAGCTTTTCGCATATTGCCACACCTTATGATACGATTATTGGATTTTTATATGTAACATTTTTGCTTTAAGAATTTGATGGAAATATTTTGTTTTAGGTGTTTGATGCTGGAGATTATTCCCTGTTATGTTCAGTCCCCAGTGAGGATGGACAGACTTGGACAGGTGGTGATTTTGTGTCAGCAGACAAAGTGATCATATGGACAGAAGATGGTGAAAGTCTTATTTATAAACTACCACCCAGGTATATAGAGTTACTAACAACAGACAAATGCCCGGCCATTATACGTCAGATATTAAAAGAGTTGCTTCTATGATGCTAATGCAGAACCAAAATATGTTGATACTACCAAATGATGATTCCTGTTTACTATTTTATAGAAGGCTTAAATACATTTGCTTTTACTCATATCTCACTTCGTAGTACACAGCCAAAATGCACACACTGTGGGATGAGGGTTATTAGGTTTGTTAAATTTCTTTGAGCTGATAGATAAAAATTTTGTGGCTTTCTGTCCTCCAGTTGTTTGCCAGCTAGTGATTCATTTCGCAGTGATGTTGGAAAAGTTGTAGAAAATTTAAATCCTCCTCAACTCCATTGTGTTTTGGACAGAGCAGTAGAGAAAGAAGATAAACAGGTAAGATGTCCTTTGCACTGCTAGAGCTTTTACAGGAAGGGGCCTAGATAAAGGAAAGGAGTAATCTTGTAGTAAACATTTGCACTATTGTTGCTTGCTTTATTTGTATGTTTGATAATTTTAGAACTTGTTGCTAATTCTATGTTTCTCTTGCCTTTTATGGGGCTTTTTTTGTACATTTGCCCTACTGCCTATTGTTAGTGGACAGGATAAAAACAAAATGAAACTGCATTATACAGAGAATTCTACTGCTCATATCAGTATATCTCTAAGCAATGAGGACTCTTTCCAGGCAGTACTACACAACATGCTTTAACAAGAGATGCTAAATAATGCAGAATAACAACAAGAATCGGTTACTTAGGAATACATCTAAATAAAACTCCATTTCAATGCTAATTAACTTGTAAACTGGCCAGAGAGTACTATGCACTATAGGGCAGTATATGTGTAATTGATATTGCTAATACAGATAAATTAAAGGTGGAATGAAACATTTGGCATAAAAAAGAAAAACATCCAAAATATCTGAATGCAAGTGTTTTTGGAATAAGTTTCGTAGGTGATTTTAGAAGGCCGGCTGTGTGATTTCGTATGTGCATGAACAGGTAAGACATAAGCTGCATTAGCCTGTGATTCTTATGAGCTGGACTGTGCTCTGTTGCCACTTAATCCTGAGATTGTTTTGATGTTTCTTTTATTTTGCAGTTATTAATCTGCCCTCCTGTTACCCGATTCTTCTATGGCCGTAGGGAGTGTTTTCATAAAATGTTAATCCAAGGAGACTCCTCAGGGAGGCTTAGCATTTGGAGTATACCAGATACACTTGAGCAGCAAAATGTGACAGAAGGTAAGTGCTTTACATTTTGCTTATTTGCACAGTCTAGCATGAATAGCTCTTTGTTTTATACAAATCCCAGCATACTGTTTGGTCATCATTGCCACCATTCCTGCTTGTGTGTACAACCAGACTTCTAAAAAAATTCTTCTACTGGTACCATGTTATTTCTAAAGCAAGTAAGAAAAATCAAGCTAAAAACACTAGCCATTTGTAAGAAAAGCTAAAATGTTGTAGGGAAGTAGATACGATAAGTTTTCAGTCTCCATCTTGGGACTTGACTTTAAGCCAGATCCTGTAGCCTCAGTACCTGACTTCTAAACTTCTCCATCCTCCCCCATAAAACCTATACTGTGCCCTGCCTAAAGAAGAATTCTACAGAGAATGAAACAACCTACACCTTGTTTTAAGAAAAGTGTTATCATGGTTGTTTTTGGATTTTGTACAAGGACCATATGGTTGTTGAGGACCCTCCCCCCAATGTTTTAAAGAAACCATGACATACTTCAAAACTGAAAAGAAACTGATTCTATCAAGAATGCAAGTTCCCATTTATGTATGACCATAGAGATATGGAGATACACAAAGTGAGAGTAAAGAGTAAGGAAGTCATCCTAGAGCAGCGATGGTAAAACTTTTAGAGACCGAGTGCCCAAACTACAACCCCAAACCCACTTAGTTATTACAAAGTGGCAACACGACAATTTAATCTTACTGAGGTTTTAGTTTAGAAAAACAGCAACTCATACATTAACATCTTTCGTCTTAAAAGAAAACACCATAATATTGCTTTCACGCTTACACTCAATAGGCTGCCATCCGCACCGCACCCTCACTCTGCATGTGAACTTGCCCGCCTTACCCCAGACAGGGGAGGGAGGAAACGCTCCCATAGGTTCACCACCACTGCCCTAGAGCCATGATAGATAGATAATGGGGAGGTTTGCAAAAAGAAAATAATTTTTTTGTAAAGCAGAAAATGTGAAAACCTCTCAACTGTAACTATATATAATCTTGTATAAATTAATTTGATTAAACATCTAGATTGATCATTCCTTACTGTCTGAGTAACTGAGCAGAGGACATTTATAACATGGTCTTAGTGAAAAGTTTTTTGGGGGAAATTCTCTCTCTGCACATCCCCCCCCCCCGCCTTCTGACATTGTTTTTCTCCTTTCCCCAAATAAGGATTAAAAGTAACAACATCCACTTCTCTACAAGAAGCATTTGATAAACTGGCACCTCGCCCAGCTGGAATTATAGATCAGTTGAGTTTCATCCCAAACAGTGTTGAACCGCTTAAAGTGACTGCAAGTGTATACCTTCCGGGACACGGACGCCTCGTTTGTGGCCGTGAAGATGGGAGCATTGTCATTGTTCCAGCAACTCAAACTGCGGTAGTTCAGTTATTGCAAGATGAACACATGAGAAGAAGAGGTAGGTGAATAAAATGTGAATATAATGAACAGATGATTGTTGAAACAAATAAGACCATTTGCATCTTTGTCGCTGATATTTGAAAAATAGGTCTGAGGGCCATGAGACATTCTGCATTGAATGTTTACCTTCATTTGTTAAAATTGTTAAGCAGAATAAAATGTCACCATAAACATTTAAGCAAACATCAGAGAAGCCAACACATGATCATTTAACCAATGTAGTAATTGTTTTTTCTCTCTATATGCCAGCCTTCTTCATGGTGGTAGAGTGATTTCCCCTCCCTCCATTTAGTCCTCATACGAACACTTCAAAGTAGATTAGGCTAAGAAAGCGACTGGTGTAAATTTATCATGAATGAAGATGTAAACCTGGATTTCTATAGTCCCACTCATTCCACTAACACTATGCTACCTTGCCTTCTAGGTTAGCTAGAAAATTCCTAGTACACCTTTATACCCCCTACTATTATAGCTAGGCCTCCAGTGGCCTCCAGTGGCTTAGTGGTTAAGATGCTGAACTTGATGACCGGAAGGTCTGCAGGTCAGCAGTTCGAGTCCTGAGTGCTGCTCAGTGGAGTGAGTTCCCATTGTCTGCCCCAGTTCCTGCCAACCTAGCAGTTCGAAAGCAAGAAATTGAAAGTAGAAAAACAGGTACCATTTCAGCGGGAAAGGTACAGTGTGCCATGTGTTCTGACATCTACTCATGCCTGCCACATGACTAGTTTGTTAATTATCAATTCTTTTTGCATAGAATTTTATTTATTTATATTTTGCTTTCTATCTCTGAAACTTGTATTTACTCATTATTTTATGCAATCACTTCCTCCTAATTTTTATGTTATCAAAAATATAGCCATTGTATGTGGCATCATTATGCCCTTGTCTTTTGATTTTCTAGGTTGGCCACCTCATAGAACTCTGCGAGGTCATCGCAATAAGGTCACCTGTTTGCTATATCCTCACCAGATTTCCTCTCGTTATGATCTAAGATACTTGGTCTCAGGTGGTGTAGATTTTTCTGTTATAATCTGGGACATCTTTTCTGGAGAAATGAAGCACATATTTTGTGTGCATGGTGGAGAAATAACACAACTTTTGGTCCCTCCAGAAAACTGTAGTGTAAGTCTGCTTGCATCATGCATGTCTTGCTAATTCTCAGTAACACCCCTGATCTATAATAGCTTCAATTATGTACCTTTGCACAAAAATTTTCTTGTGAAGCACTTAATGAAGTGACTGAGTAGCTTGTGCTCATAAGGGTAATTGTGTAATTTTTGATTTATACTTTCATTGGAAATAATGATTATTGCATTCTAGAGGTGCATCTCTTAAAACAGGTTTATTTATTTATTTATTTATTTATTTATTTATTTATTTATTTATTTATTTATTTATTGTTTAGATTTCTATACCGCTTTACTCCCCGAAAAGGGAACTCGAAGCGGTTTACAATAATAATGCTAAACAATACAAAATACGATACAAATAATACAAAGCAATATACAAATAAGATACAAAATGTCAATGATACAACATATCAATTACAGTAAAACAAATGCATAAATACAATGGGGGAAGAAAAAACAAAGTCAGGAATCATACAGTACAAGTTAAATCAGAATAAGCAAAAAGATCCAAGGGGGGGGGAGGTCGGTGCCCAAGCTCAACGACGTTAACAAGCCTAAGAGTGTCTTCAGCTGCCAAAGTCCGCAACATAGCCAAAGGCTGAATGTCCGTAACCAGCTGCAGCTGCTCCTGCGCTCTTTTGAAGCCCTCCTGGCGGGTGGAAGAAGAGGAGGGAACGGACTGCCGGCGGCCTCAGCTGTCGCTCGTCTCCCATCCTGGGCCGGTGGAATGAGCCCAGGAGAGACGCGGCGAAGACCCTTAGGTGGACAAAAGTCCCGGGGTTAAGAAAGTTAAGAAAGGTTAAGAAAGGATTTTTTAAAAAACTGCTTTTAAAGGTCAAAAACCTTTTAAAGGGAACACAACAGAATAAGATCATGAAACAGTAATGTAGAATTGTAGAAAATAAATTTAAATATAGTTTTAAATAATTAAATATAGTTGATTCTTTCACAAATTGGAATATACTGTTCTGCTCAATGAAAATCTCCAGTCACTTAGTGACTTACTGGCTGACAAGGAGATTATTATTTTTTAACTGTTAACCTCCAGGAATGCTCGAGACAAATAATTGGCAGTAGTTCAAAAGAATCCAAGAAGTCCAAGTATCTAGATATTTCTGCAACAAAGGAAGGCAGTGTGAGCTTCAATGGAATATGGTGGAGCATATTTATTGAATGCACAAGGTACCAAATTCAGTCCCCAGGTAGAGCTTGGGGTGGGTGGGGCTGAGCAGAACAGATTCATATTGCAACTTTGTATAAGACAGTACCTTATGTTCTTAGGAAATACATCAATGTCTAGCAGAGCTTCAGTAGCATGTGTTGCTGTTTAAATGGTAGCATCTTAACTTAGTGCATAGCAGTTTTATTTGTTGTTGTTCAGTCGCACAGTCAATTTTCCTCCAGGCACCTCTGTCCTCCACCATCCTCCTCAGCCCGCCCAGCTCTGTGCCCATTGCGTCCACAATACCATAGCAGTTACACAGTTGCTATATTGATGTTATTAGATTTAAACTATGTTGACCAAAGTAAGTAGAATTCAAGCTCTTATCTGACTTCTGTTCAAACATTCAAGGGTTCTTTAAAATCTCCAACCTTTACAGAAAATTAGTTAAATACAGTAAAACCTCGCATAAAGAGCACCTCACTTAGAGACTAACTCGCTTAAAGAGCAGAATTTTCTTTGAATGGTCGCCTCGCTTAACTAAAACCAACCACAAACTCGCTTAACAACTAAATCGGGGTTCACGATCCCCCACCAGAAGTCACAATTGGTCACTTACAATAGTGTTTTGCTTAAAGAGCAAACTCGCTTGAAGAGCAATCTTGTGGAACACATTATGCTCTTTCAACAAGGTACCAGTGTAGTCTACTACTTGATGAAGTGGGGCAGATTTGTTGGAAGCTATGATAAAGCAAGATAATGGCAACAGGCCCTATCAGACCCTGGAATATAGATGGGAAAGAAGTAGAAGCAGTGACAGACTTTACTTTTTTAGGATTTAAGATCACTGCAGATGGTGATTGCAGCCATGAAATAAAAAGACAACTGATTCTTGGGAGGCAAGCTATGAGAAACCTGGGGAACATAGTTAAAAGTAGAGACATCACCTTGCAAACAAAAATTCATATAGTCATGGCAATGGTATTCCCGGTGGTAATGTATGGTTGTGAGAGCTGTACATTAAAGAAAGCTGAGCGCAGAAGAATAGACGCCTTTGAGATGTGGTGTTGGAGGAGAGTTTTGAGAGTCCCCTGGACAGTGAGGAGAACAAATAGGTCAATCTTAGAAGAAATCAACCCTGAGTGCTCATTGGAAGGTCAAATAGTAAAGATGAAGCTAAAGTACCTTGGACATCAAATGAGAAGAGAGGATTCACTTGACAAAGCCTTGATGCCGGGAAAGGTGGAGGGCAAAAGAAGAAGGGGGCAGGCAAAAATGAGATGGCTAGATGGTATTGTAGATGCAATGGGTACAGAGCTGGGTGGGGTGAGGAGGATGGTGGAGGGCAGAGGTGCCTGGCGCGCAATGGTCCTCTATGGGGTCACAAAGGGTCAGAATTGACTGTGTGACTGAACAACAAAATGATAAACCTAACAACAGGAATAAATATATTAACTGGAAAATATTTTCTCTTTTTTAGTCAAGAGTTCAGCACTGTGTTTGCTCTGTTGCCAGTGACCATTCGGTAGGACTTCTGAGTTTGCGAGAGAAAAAATGCATAATGTTAGCTTCGCGGCATCTCTTTCCTATTCAAGTCATAAAATGGAGACCTTCAGATGACTATCTAGTTGTTGGCTGTACTGATGGCTCTGTATATGTGTGGCAAATGGATACTGGTAAGGTTAATTGTGCAAGAAGCAATTCAGTATTTTCAAATATTCTCTGGCTAGGGATAGAATACACTGCATCACAAAAAAAAAGTTGTCTGCTACTTGGTCTAATCCATATGTGCTATACTAAATCAAGTGTGCTGAATCCAAATCTGAATTCTGATTCTGCCTAGGACATCAGAATCTTGTTAGCAAATCTCACCCTCTTGTTTAGGTTCTTGCGTTGTAGCAAAAATTGTCCAGTTTATTAACACAGCTTTGCCTACTCATCTTTAGCTCAAAACAGACTCACTATGGCCTAGCTGTACTATTCAATAAGATGGTTTCGCACTAGAGACAAGCTGTTGGTCTATCTCGACTTATATACCTATTTCTGACGTCAGCTCACTGACTTGCCCAGTCATGCCTGGCCACTGCTGGAACATGCATGCTATCAGGGACGTGATTCAGCTGAGGTAGCAGCAGGCATAGTGGTAGCTGCAACTGTTATAATGTTCACATGTAAAAATACATTACCCAATTACCGACCGTTTGAACATCTATAACACGCCTTAAAATCTGCACGTGATAGGCAAATTCTGAGTTCAGATTTGGAATCAGCACACTCAATATTATGTAAATCATGTGTTTTCCCCAGTAGTAAAATCATTGTTGTGCAGTGATACAACTGTCTAATTTTATGAAGAGCCTATCACTTTTTCCTCCAAAATTTGTTTCTGACATATTGGCAAGCTGATAGGATTCTAGTTTGTTTGGATTTCCAATACTGTATATTATAAAAGTAGAATAGCTGACATTTTCTTTGGTTCCTTTATTATTTGAAATTTTGAGGAGGAATATGTGAAGTTGTTAATCAGTAGTATCTCTTCAAAAAAATTTTTTGTCAGAATAGTAAAATATTGTTAATTTAGAAATTTACTTTATAAACAAGGTTGGACTCACATTTTTGTGAATAGAGGCCCATTTAGGCAATTAGGCTTACCCAGCTCCTTCAGTCCCCTGTGCTCTGGAAAGCTTGGGGACCTTCTTGAACAGCACAGCTAAAACATACGATGGCAGTGCATGGAGGAAAGACTCTTTAGAAAGCAGATACAGTAAAACCCCAAGTTACGAAAAAAATCGGTTCCATGGCCTCTTTCATAACTCGATTTTTTTCATAACTCGATGCATCCCCATAGGGATGCATAGAAAAAAAATCACAGAATTAAGATCTCACTCCCATTTGGATGCTGCTGCTGCTGCTTCCTTCCTCCTGCTGGTCCGGAGAGTGGGAACCGCCACCGCTGCCACCGCTGCCACCGCTGCCACCGCTGCCACCGCTGCCACCGCTGCTTCTACAGTCCGGTAGAGCATGGGCGGCATATCTTCGGGGCTCCAGTCTGGCCAGGGGGAGGGGGAGGTTTGGAGCTGAGCCGCACCATTCTGCTCTTCGTCCTGGGCTCTGTTTCACCCTGCAGCGCCTTCCCAGCCAGACTAGAGGGCCTTTGCTGCGACCAAAAAAGTAGAGGGGACTTTTACGGTCGCAGCAAAGGCTCTGGGATATGCAGAATGGCGGGGACTGAAGGAATCGTTCCTCCTGACCCTTCCAGAGCCTGCGGACCCATTGGATGGGCCAGCGACCCATCCGCTGGGTCCACAGCATCTGCAAGGGTCAGGAGGAAAGATTCCTTTGGTCCCCACCATTCTGCGTAGCCCAGAGTCTTTGCTGTGACCGAAAATGCTCACCCTTTTTTTCAGTCGCAGCAAAGGCTCTGGGCTATGCAGAAAGTTGCAGACTGACAGAATCTTTCCTCCAGACCCTTGCGGAGCCTGCGGACCTGGCGGGCGGGCCAGTGACAGTGGCAGAAACAGCCACGGGGACATTTTTTATGATGTCCCCGTGTCTGTTTCTGCCGCTGTTGCTGGCGCGTCCGCTGGGTCCGCAGGCTCCGCAGGCTCCGCAGGGTCTGGAGGAAAGATTCCTTTGGTCCCTGCCATTCTGCAAAGTCCAGAGTCTTCGCTGTGACTGCAAATGCCCCCCCCCTTACTTTTTCGGTCTCAGCAAAGGCTCTGGGCTTTGCAGAATGGCGGGGACCGAGGGGATCCCTTTCCCAGAGCCTTCCGGAGGCAGAGTCAGTGGCTGACACGCCGGACACAGCGGTCGTAAAAAATGTCCTTGTGGCTGTTTGTGCTGCTGTATCCAGTGTGTCCGCCACCCCCTCCACCTCTGGAAGGCTCTGGGAAAGGGATCCCCTCAGTCCCCACAATTCTCTGAAGCCGCAATCACTGCCGCTTCCTCTGCTGCCTCCACCACAGCCAAGGTAAGTGATTTTTTTAGATTTTTGGCGGGGTGGTGGTGGGTGGATTTTTAGAACTCAACATGGTGGTGCCACCCTTTTGAGCACCAAAAAATTGATTTTTAGAGACCAAAATGGCGCCAATGCCATTTTGGTCTGTAAAAATCTACACAAACCCTTTTCTTAAGTCAGATTATTTGCATAACTTGGGATACTAATTTACGCAAATAACCCTTTCGTAACTTGAGTTTTTTGTAACTTGAGGCATTTGTAAATCAGGGTTTTACTGTATGGCTAAATTTGAGCTAATGCATATCTTCAGGTAGACATGCATTTTCATTCATTCATGCTATTCTTCTTGTGCCATATCTGATTCTGAATATTGGCGATCCTCACGGCGCTCAGCCATGAAGACTGTCCTGGAAATATAATGCAGTGGCCTTTCATCTTCCTTCCGCATTGCAGCATGACCCCTGTACCATTGATCCAGTTCCGTGAGTCACTTTCTGGTTTTGCATCCTTTTGGCACGCAAAGTCCTCATCAGCCCCAGGCCAGTATTGATGAAGCTGCTGCCCTCCATCAAGAGGAGTTCAAGTGGGATTTAATCCACTTGGGGACCATCACCCTTCCCTGTGATTTTTGCCAAGGCTGTTAGTCCTAAGGGTTGTCAGGTTAGTTAACAGCCACCTGACACTCGGCATTGAGTCGCTGGCAGTATGGTCTACTCTATTACCATAGCAGGATAACCTGGCCAGACAGTATTCATGCTATAGTTCATTCAAATGTCCTGCCTTGCATAAAAATGTGAGCGGTATGTGGTTGAATTCAGAGAAGTTACTTTGCTCTTTTGTCAAGTTTGTGCCACAGCATGAACCAGCTTCTTCTAAACTGTAAACTCTATAAAGTTTATTTGTGTTGTAGTCAGTTTCCTTACACCTTATATCTTCCTAAGGGGCACTTGACCGCTGCGTAATGGGAATAACAGCCGTTGAGATCCTGAATGCTTGCGATGAGGCTTTACCTGCTGCAGTTGATTCCCTAAGTCATCCTGCTGTCAACTTAAAACAGGCTGTGACCAGGCGTAGCCTTGCTGCGTTGAAAAACGTGGCCCACCAGAAGCTACAGACTCTTGCCACAAACCTTTTGGCTTCGGATTCAGCTGATAAAGTAAGCTGCTTAGCTTGTTCCTTTAAATAGCACACTGGACTGGTTTTGAACAGAACAGCATTGTGAAATCCCCATCATTATGACAAGTTGAGGGCAAAGAATCTGTGAGGTGGCAGTGGTGAGTTCAGAGATAAAATGCACAGCTACACAGTCCCATTTCACCGGCATCTCACCCTGTTCTGTGGGTACCATGTCCAGTAGTTTCAGGGCTTATTTCTCCTCTCCTCCCTTGCAGAGCAAGTGGTGGCCATTCATTGTGTGAAAAACAGTAGAGAGTACAGTATGTCTCTTAAAGAGTACAGTTGCATTAGGGAAGCGGAAGGTCAGCAGTTTGATTCCCGAGTACTGCAGGACGGAATGAGCTCCCGTCTTTGTCCCGGCTCCTGCCAACCTAGCAGTTCGAAAGCAAGAAATTGCAAGTAGATCAATAGGGACCACTTCGGTGGGAAGGTAACAGTGTCCCGTGCGCTCCGGTGTCTAGTCATGCCTGCCACATGACCACGGAAACATCCGCAGAAGCAGACAGCGCTGGCTCTTCGGCTTTGAAGCAGAGATGAGCACTGAACCCTTGAGTCGGATACGACTGGCTTTCGAGCAAGGGAAACCTTTACCTTTACTATGGCAAACATGCCAGAGGTGGCATGCACAGCCCTACCTGTGGGCAGGTGCACCGTCGTGGTGAGGTGGCAGGGATGAGGTGAGGCGACCAGACACCTCCCACCCATCTCTCCTAGGAGGTGGCAGTGGCAGCGTACCTGCACGTGACATCACCAGAGGCACGCCGGTGATGTCACATGGGCGCATGGGCTTCCTCCTTGAGCACACAGTCTCTAAAAGATTCGCCATCACTAGGCTAAATCTTCTCTTGGTGAGTCTGTCCTCTCAACTGTATTCTTGATTTTAGTTTTTTTATTTTGTCCCAGGCAGTTATATTGCCCTCTGTCAACTTAACTGCCCTGTTGGTTAAATGAGACATGAAAACACTACATTCTGCAATATGATTTCCTCAAAAATTCATGCTTCAATGAAATTTGCAAATGAAGCTTGTGTTACCTTCCTTTGATCAGCCAGAAAAACAAACACACCAAATACAGGATATGTCATGGGGAGACTCACATACCATGGCGAACAGGGTGCACCTCTTCTAGGAACCTGCTAAGTGTATCGCCTATTTGGGGAATTCCACTCAGAATAATAACAACCATAAACAGTAATCTTTAAATCTAAATTTCTTTTTATGGATGGGAAAGAATTGCTGTTCTTTCTACATAAAACCCCCCTCTTAGGATTTATCAGTTCTTTCTGTATGTGTGAGTGTAGCAATTCACAAAAATCAGTCAAGAAGATCTGTTCAATATAGCAATGAAAGGAGGAAGTATTGGAGGAGGCTGCAACAGGATTGCTTTCCCAGTTGGTTTCCTACATTGATAAGAGATGTCAGAATCCAGGGGGAGCTGAGCAGAAGTGCAGCATCTTAAATTTTTGCAGACATTTGGAAATGAATGCATTTCTTTTTTTAAATTTTTTATTAGGTTTTTCAATTATAACAATTAAAAAATAACAATAACTGAATCAACTATAAATATCAATACAATACATATGAAACAGCAAAACAGAACTATAAAGAAAATAAGTGTAATAAAACGGAAACACATCAACTTAATAAATTGGCAATGCAAAATCTCAATAGCTATTTTTCATTATCTTTCAAAATATCATGTTCATATTTCATATTTTTTTATTCCTTTATCAATCTTAATAAAAACATTTTAGTCTATTACATTGCTTTTGTTTTACTACTAAATCTTAAGCAAAAATGTAATAATAAAAATATAATAACTATATTCACATTACACCCCCTGTGTATTATTCAATGCCCTGGAGAATGCGATTTATCCCGGCAGTTTTCCACTAATTCCAAAAACTCATTTGATCTGATACTGGTCTGTTCCCTCCAACTCCTATCAGTGAGTAATCCACAAATGGCTGCCATATTTTCCAAAATCTATTTTCTTTAGTTATACCTTTTTTCACATTCAGTTCCCATGTTAGTTTATCATTCAATGCAAGATCCCAAATCTCTTTATACCATTCCTCTATTTTTAAAATTGCTTCATTTTTCCAATTTCTTTCAATAAATACATTGTCTTCCCTTTGTCAATATTATAGACAACAACTCTTTTTTATCCTCATTCAATTTCTTATTATCTACGTCCGTCAACAAGACATTACTTAACCCCAGCTTGAGTTGCATCCCCATAATACCACAAATCTCTTTCTCAATTTCCCCCCAAAAATCATTTACCACATTACAACTCCACTACATATGCTCATATGTTCCAAATGTATTCTTACATCTCCAACATGTTTTACTTTTGCTGTTATCTATCTGATGCAACCTCACTGGGGTCAAGTACCATTTCCATAACATTTTAAAATTGTGTTCTTTTACCCTGACAGACATAGTTCTCATAATCCTTTTCTTCCATTTGTTTTTCCAAGCATTTTCTGTGATTTTTATATTCAAATCATATTCCCATTTTTTTCAATATTTCTTGTGAATTACCCTCTTTGTTTAATAGCTTGTATATTTTACCAACCATGCCCTTAATTCCAGTGTCTCCCTTGCTTAATTTCCATATCATTTCCTCTAGTTCAGTCCTACCTCTTTCCAAACTGGTTTCCATAAAATATTTACTATTCCATTTATTTACCATTGCTATCTGGAACCAGTTCAACCTCATATGAGTATATAATTCTAATTTCTTCTCCCTATTTCTGCAGACCCAGATCCTGTCTCTCAGCAAAAGAACCTCATTTCTAAGAAGTACTTCCTTCATCCTTTTATCTATTTTTATTGGGAAATTTTTTATATCCTCTATTTCTATTATCGGAGATATAACTGGCACTAGTTCCTTTTTTACCTTTTCCCATGTACCCAACATTGTTTTCATCATATTATTCTTAATACCTGTCTTTCACATATCCCTACCTAAAAAAACTATTTTACCTACTTGAGCTAATTCCTTCATTTCAATTTCTTCCCAAATCACCATCTCCCTCATTAAAACCTTCACATTATTTTTAACTTGGAAAGATCTATATTAATTCCTCACATTTGGCAGTTTTAATCCCCCCTCTTTCTGCGGTAGGTACCAAAGATTCTTTGCTATTCTAGGTTTATGCCCACCATTACAATAATTGTTTATTTATCTTTGATAATCCTTAATTTCCTTATCGGTGAGTCTGATTGGCAGGGCATCAAACAAAAAATTAATTCTCGGCAATAACATTATTTTACACAGTGCCACCCTGCCAAACCAAGACAGCTTCAATTTTTTATATTGTTGTATTTTATCTTTAATTTCCTTTTTCTGTTTTTCATTATTCAATCGTTTGAGGTCATCAAATCTATTTGAAATATTTATTCCCAAATACTTCAAACTATCCTTCACCTGTAATGCATTTCTTAGCTCTCGCTGCTCTACATTTTAGAAAGGGTTTCTTGTCTCATAATGCTGTGAAGGTAGTTTTGAAAGGAGGTATAAGGGGATAATGTCAGGCTTTCCCGAGAGAGATCTGGGGGTACACAGAAAGAGCCTTCTCAGAGATTGTGCATTTTTGAACCACAATCGGACATACTCTGGTAACGGCAACCTTGTATTTTTGGCTAATCTTTATCACACTAGGTCAGGTGAAAGGAACTGCAGAATAAACACATGAAAAGGTAGCTTCATTTTTGCAATTTCACGTCTGGCCTAGATATGGAATAATAATAATAAGAGACAGATCTCAATGTTGTGTTTTTACCCCTTTCCACAAACAATCCATATCAAATAGATATATATCCATGGGGTCATTCTTATTCAGGTCTCATGAGTACAATTCATTCTATACACAAAATGATACCAACTGTGTATAAGAAGTTTTTAAAAAAACCACGTGAATATGGAGCTTCAAAACAACGCAGTGTGGACTGAATATGGTGAAAGGACATGAGATGCTGGCTGACTGATGGGAGCAAGTAAGAAAAATTGTATTGGGGAAGAATGATTGAATGCTTGGAGTCCTGAAGAACAATACATACTGTAGTCATAGTAAGCTCTGAGTAGCATAATGTGATGATTCCTGTGTGTCATAATGTTGGCAACATGGTCTAAAATCAAGGTGTAAAACCTAAAAGTACACTAACTGGTTTTTATTTTGAACAAAAGGCAGCCTTGTTTTCTTAGGAAGTTTGACAGTTGGACATTAGAGGGCATTAGAGATCCATTTTTAAAAAATTTATTTCTTTCCTTGGATTTTGTGGTTGGCATTCATAAAACAGTGCAGTTTTATTTGTAATCCCGCTCTTGGTTATATAGATTTTAGTCCTGCTTAAAATCAATGATACCCACATGTACAAAACTGGACAGTGGGATTGCTACCATATTCTATTAGTCCACCATATTTCCAATACTAGTCTGTTGTCTTAGATCTTCCACAATGTGCCTTGTTGCTTTAATAGATTAACAAATTCAGGTGACAGAATATACATCCAATGTTACCTCATGGAACATAAACCATTAAACTTAAAATACATTTCTTAAACTGCAATGTAGACTTTCTGTTGCAAGCAATATCAGTTTGTTGTTATGTGCCATCAGTTTGGAACTGAGTCTTGTTCTATCACCACACCACACTGGATATTTTCATCATCAGGGTAGTACAGTTATAATGCTTAAGATACATATTACTAAGAATTATAATGCTTAAGATCCATATTCCTAAGGTGAGAGAAATACTTCCTGCCATTATCCTACTTTCCTTGCCATCTTTAATTTTTCTTTATATTTTGTTTACATTTCAACTCAGTTGTAACATTGATTAAAGTAATAGAACTATTTTTTATATTTTCTCTAAATATCACAAATTTTGTGTGCTCATTTGATAGGACTTTTCGTTTTAATTAGCTAAAATCTCATTTTACTATTTTTCTAAAATATTGATAGATTAAATATTTCAAACCTAATAGAAATCATTCTAAAGCTAGCTATAGTACCAATATACAACAATACAATACAATACAATACAATTTTAATTTATACCCTGCCTTTCTCGGCCAAGGCTGACTCAAGACGGCAACAACATATCAAATTCCATATAATACAGTATAACAACATAATAATATAGTAAAACAATCCTGAAACTATGATGCAAAGCAAGTCTTAGTAACACCAATGTAGCAAATCAATGGGGAAAAACTTCCTAGATGAAAGTATTTTTTTTAATTTGAAGAGAAAACTGCTAGAAAGGTTAGTAGACAGGACTCTAATGGTTATTTCCACTTATCAAAACAGTAGACAAGAAAGTAGGGAGTAAGAGTCCTTTTAGCTGGTGAAGAAAGTATCTGCTTGTACAGTACTGTATTACATTGAGTGGAGGAATGGGAGGGACAGGAAAGAGAGGGGAGAAATGCAATGTTGCAAGGAACAATACTGCATAGGGACATGGAATGTGAGATCAATGAACCAAGGTAAACTGGAAGTGGTAAAAATGAGATGGAAAGAATAAGCATTGACATCTTGGGCATCAGTGAGCTAAAATGGACAGGGATGGGTGAATTCAGCTCTGGAAACCATCATATCTACTACTGTGGGCAAGAAAACCTTAGAAGAAATGGAGTAGCCATAATTGTCAATAAAAGAGTGAGAAAAGCAGTAATGGGATACAACCTCAAAAATGACAGAATGATGTCAGTCAGAATTCAAGGCAAACCCTTCAATGTCACTGTGATTCAAATATACGCACCAACCACTGGTGCAGATGAAGCCACAATGGACCAGTTCTATGAGGACCTAGAACACCTCATAGAACAGACACCAAGAAATGATGTCCAAATTATATTAGGAGACTGGAATGCCAAAGTAGGAAATCAAAAAGTGGAGGGAATAACAGGCAAATTTGGTCTTGGAACACAGAATGAAGCAGGGCAAAGATTGATAGAGTTCTGCCAAGAGAACGCACTGGTCATAGCAAACACTCTCTTCCAGCAACACAAGAGGCGACTTTACACATGGACATCACCAGATGGCCAACACCGAAACCAAATTGACTACATACTCTGCAGCCAAAGATGGAGAACCTCCATACAGTCAGCAAAAACAAGACCCGGAGCAGACTGTGGCTCAGATCATAACCTACTGATCGCAAAATTCAGGTTAAGACTAAAGAAAATAGGGAAAACAAGGAGAGCAGACAGATATTACCTAGAAAGTATCCCTAAAGAATACACGGTGGAGGTGATGAACAGATATAATGGCCTAGACTCAATAGACAGAGTGCCAGAAGAACTATGGACAGAGATAAGGGACATCATGCAGGAAGCAGCAAAGAAAACCATACCAAAAGAAAAGAAGCATAAGAAAGCAAAATGGTTGTCTGATGAGGCTCTTAAAATAGCAGAGGAAAGAAGGAATGCAAAAGTCAAAAGAGAAAGGAAAAAATACAATCTTTTGAACACAGAATTTCAAAGAAAAGCAAGGAGAGATAAGGAAAACTACCTAAAAGAACAGTGCAAAGAAATGGAGGAAAACAACAAAAGAGGCAGGACTAGAGATCTCTTCAGAAAAATTGGGGAAATAAAGGGAACATTTAAAGCAAAAATGACCATGATAAGGGACAAAGACGGAAAAGAGCTAGCTGATGCAGAAGAGATTAAGAAAAGATGGAAAGAGTACACAGAGGAACTTTACAAAAAGGACCTCAACACTCCTGATAATCACAATGATGAAAAAATTGAACTTGAGCCAGACATTCTGGAGAGCGAAGTCATAAAGGCCCTAAAGAGCACTGCAAACAACAAAGCTAGTGGAGATGATGGTATCCCAGTTGAATTTTTCAAAGCTCTAAAAGATGATGGCGTCAAATTACTACATTCAATATGCCAGCAAATTTGGAAAACAAAACAGTGGCCACAGGATTGGAAAAGATCAGTATACGTCCCAATCCCAAAAAAGGGCAATGCCAAAGAATGCTCAAATTATCGAACAATTGCACTCATCCCACACGCCAGCAAGGTGATGCTCAAGATAATACAGGATAGACTTCAACAACATGTGGAGAGAGAACTACCAGAGGTGCAGGCCGGTTTCAGAAGAGGTAGGGGGACTAGAGACCACATTGCCAACATACGTTGGATCATGGAGAAAACAAAGGAATACCAGAAACAAGTTTACTTTTGTTTTATTGACTACACTAAGGCATTTGACTGTGTAGACCACAACAAGATGTGGCAAGTAATTAAAGAGATGGGAATACCAGAGCACCTCATATGTCTCCTGAGAAATCTGTACATGAACCAAGAAGCAACAGTTAGGACAGAGCACGGAATGACAGAGTGGTTTGGAATAGGAAAAGGAGTAAGACAAGGCTGCATTTTGTCACCATGCTTATTCAACCTATACACAGAGCACATAATGCGCAGGGCAGGGATGGAGGAATCACAATATGGGATTAAAATCGCTGGGAGAAACATCAATAATCTGAGATATGCAGACGATACCACCCTAATGGCAGAAAGTGAGGAAGACCTAAAGAACCTCTTGATTGGATTGAAGGAGGAGAGTGCAAAAGCTTGAGACTCAATATCAAGAAAACCAAGATAATGGCAACAGGCCCCATCAGTTCCTGGAAAATAGATGGGGAAGAAGTAGAAGCAGTGACAGATTTTACATTCTTAGGATCAAAGATCACTGCAGATGGAGATTGCAGCCATGAAATAAAAAGGCGACTGATTCTTGGGAGACAAGCCATGAGAAACCTGGGGAACATAGTGAAAAGCAGAGATATCCCATTACAAACAAAAATTAGAATAGTCAAAGCAATGGTATTCCCAGTGGTAATGTATGGATGCGAGAGCTGGACAATAAGGAAAGCTGAACGCAGAAGAATAGATGCCTTTGAGATGTGGTGTTGGAGGAGAGTTTTGAGAGTACCCTGGACAGCGAGGAGAACAAATAGGTCAATCTTAGAAGAAATCAACCCTGACTGCTCATTGGAAGGTCTAATAGTAAAGACGAAGCTAAAGTACTTTGGACATCAAATGAGAAGGGAGGATTCGCTTGAGAAGGCCTTGATGTTGGGAAAGGTGGAAGGCAAAAGAAGAAGGGGGAGGCCAAAGATGAGATGGCTAGATGGGATTGTAGACACAATGGGTACAGAACTGGGAGTGCTGAGGGGGATGGTGGAGGACAGAGGCGCCTGGAGAACAATGGTCTATAGGGTCGCAAAGGGTCGGAATCGACTGTGCGACTGAACAACAACAAGTTGGTGCTTTTAGTGTGTAAAAAAGGGTCTGCTATTATAGTCTATTAGTAAATCATCTTAAGCTCTTCACAAGAAGATAAAAGACATGGAAAATCATCAGACTGGTATCTAGTGTGAGCAGAAAGAGTCTTCTGCAAGAGGAATCCATTGTTGACCTCTTCCATTGGAAGCCCTCTGTGATCTCAGAGATTGAGAGAGAGAGAGAGAGAGAGAGAGCATATTTTCTAGATAGCTATGTGTTTAAATATTCTACTTCAACGTCAGGGTGGTAACACTTTTTAAAGGTGGCGTAAATCAAAGGTAAAACCACAAATTGGGCCTCTGTTGTATAAGCTATATAAGTCCTCTACAAATATGACCTGGAAATCATTCTGATTGACCTCAGACTTTGGAGTCAGCTTTATAAGTTGTGCTGAACTTCTCTCTTCTTCAGATCTCTACTAGTACAGTGATATGTGAGACATTAGCAGAATATCTAGCAAACCACTATGTCTATCAAAATGTGGAAAATATATGGCTATCTTTAGAAAAAAGGAATGGTCAGTCCACTCTTTACACACACACACACACACACACACACACACACACACACACACACACACACACACACACACACACACACACACACACACACACACACACACACACACACACACACACACACACACCTGTTTTTTCTATATGCTGCAGGATTCTTTATATACAGGTCTCGTTGAATAAAAATATGATGTGGTGAACATTTAGTAGATCCATGCTCATTTTGTTTTTTTATGGGAGAATTTAGCTATAGGCTCAAAGTAATTTTTACAAATATATAATATATTCTACCTCAATGTTTTAAGTTGTTTCTTAGTGTTGAGCTTTTCACTTTTAGAATTTTAAATAGGACCATATCTTGAACTACATTTCATTTTTTTCCAAATGTTTCAACTCTTCAGGTTTTCTTGTAGCATGATGCAAAAACAAAACAAATCCACCCATGCAGTAAAAGCTTAGGAGGTAATTTTATTTCTTTTCTTTTTACCAGGGAAATTTGCCCAAATACTCTCACAATGCTCTGATGGTTCAAGCCCTGAAGACCAACTTAACAGACCCAGATGTCCATGTGCTCTTCTTTGATGTTGAAGCCCTGATTATTCAGCTCCTAACTGAAGAAGCCTCCAGGCCTAATTCAGCCCTTATTTCTCCAGAGAACCTACAGAAAGCATCTGGCAGCGCTGACAAAGGTGGTTCCTTCTTGGCTGGGAAGCGAGCAGCAGTCTTGTTCCAGCAGGTCAAGGACACGATCAAAGAGAACATAAAAGAACATCTCCTGGATGAGGATGAGGATGATGAAGAAGCAAGGCAGAGAAGAGAAGATAGTGACCCAGAGTATCGCTCCAGCAAATCTAAACCGTTAACACTATTAGAATATAACCTGACTATGGACACCGCTAAGCTGTTCATGTCATGCCTTCATGCGTGGGGCTTGAATAGTGTTCTCGATGAGCTTTGCAGTGACCGTCTGGGAATGTTGAAGCCTCATTGCTCTGTCTCTTTTGGCTTGCTTTCAAGAGGAGGCCACATGTCTCTAATGCTTCCTGGATATAATCAGCCTATAGGCAAGATGACCTTTAGTGATAGGGAGGTAGGAAAGTCTGTAGCTCTCATGGATGGACATATCAGGGGTACGTATGGCATATCACGTGCAGTCACTACTCAGCATCTCCTCTCCATTATTTCTTTGGCAAATACCTTGATGAGTATGACGAATGCAACGTTTATTGGCGATCATATGAAGAAGGGACCAGTCAGGTACCTTTAAATCAAATTCATCTTACATGGTTCATCATTTATTGCTCTGTCTCTCTCATTGTTCTTCCCACCCCCTTCCCACAGAACATGTTTATTCCATCTTGCTGGATCATGGCTTTGGTAAATTGCATCCCTGTCTGATAATCACGGAACCTGATTTTGTTCTTGTATTCCTCCCTATATCTTTAATTGTCCTAGCTTGTTTGAAAGTAAAAAACCTGTCTGTAATTTGGTCCTGTTTTCAGACAGAATTTCATGCAAGTTACATTTTTAAAATAACATTTCAAACAGGTGTACAGGTTATTAATAAAATTATTTTTTGTATGTTTACTGTTGATATATTGGAAAGGTTACAGGATGCTGACCATTGTGTTTGTGTGTCTGTGTGTGATTTTAAAGATAATGTGCCTTGATTAAATATGAAAAACCTGTCAAGAACGAAAGTAAGATTATTCATTTGTCTTGCACATCAGATCCACAGAGGATTCCAGATTGGCTGCTAGAAAGCAGGAAGGGTGCAACATATTTGTCAGAAAACAAAAAGAGATGGAGGATATCTTAAATTTTGAAGATGAAAGAGAGTTGTGGAATGGGAATCCATGAGTTAGGAAGAAGTTCTGGAGAATGTAGAAAGAGTTCTGGTGTGTGTGTATGTGTGATTTTTTTTAAAGGTGTATTTTTATGCTGGTGACAAGTTCTTAAGATGGCCTCACTATTAGATTTCAAATTGTGCCGTACCAGCAGATCTTACTTCCTTACTTCTAAATTATTTTATTTGTAGACCACCTAGACCAGGGACTCCTGAACTTACTAGAGTGAAGTCTTCTGTATCAGTTGCTAGTCCAACAACTCAAGGACTGATTAAACAAGGTAAATATCAAAACTCTTGAAGTGACTGTTATCATGTGCACTCTTGGAAATAGTCTTGATTATTTTTATAAAAAATTGTTGGTACAAATATTATGATGTTAGTTTTGAATTTAGATTAAAGTTTAAGATATATTACAAAATTTAAAAAATGCAATGTTTTGTGATGGAGTTGAAAAGTGGGTTAATTTTAAGAGACTGCTAAGTTTAAAAGTTTGAGTATGAAATTGAAGTCATTTTGCACATAATCTAATGAGTCCATAAAATCTATGTTGGTCTGTGCTGACCTCCAAGCATGTTTCATAGATGGGGCAGTTCATTTGTGGTTAGCAGGGTCTGGTAGAAGGTACAGCTACCAAGGGCTTGTGATGAGTTTGGCAAAAGGCTTGATCTCAAATTGATGATGAAGATTAGAGTGGTTATTTTTCATATCACCAGTAAATCTGTAGTTTTTAAAAAATCTTGATTCACCCTGATACAACCTGGCAAATTCTTCATTTCCCCCCGATATAATTCCCTCTCTGTTATTCAAAAGTACTGTAATGATTTAGTTGGGTCCTTGAATTTCTGACAATGATTCTCTCAAAGAGCTCAGCTTTCCTGAAAGTGTAGTATGTGCCCATTGAAATTGGTGGTGGTGAATCTCATCAGGTTACTAGCTCTTTGTTCCATGCCTAGCACTAGTCTTGTTCAGCATGTACTACCACTTGCTGAGTGGTTCCTGTACCTTCTGTTTTAAGCATCTATTAGAACTGAGATTCCCAACCTTTCTTGGACTACAGCTCCCAGAAACCTTGGTGAGTGAGCACAGCCAATGATGAAGGCTTCTAGGAGTTTTAATTCAAGCGCATCTTGGGTACCCTACATTAAAGACTTGCTGTAGCCCTGATAACTCATTCTGAACAGATATTAGTGCAGAAGTTGGCTGTCTGGCCTATGTTATATAGTGGCTCTTGTTAGTAAGTTTGCAACCTCTTTTGGCTTCATCCTGTGAAGCACATCTAGGTCTAGAGAAACAATTATTCCAGGCCTTTGTGTTTTTATCTTGCTCACCCTCCTCTCAAAGAAAAGGACAAAAACCAATCAAACGAAGAATCAAAATTTATATAGTCTAATATAGAAATGTTCAGCAAGTATAGGTATTTTATCTTCAAAAAATAATTCGAGTAAAGTATTCTCTTCATACAATACTGTAAAAACCTAAAGAGTCAATATTCAGAGGTCATATCTTCAAAATTCCGTGTAGTAAATAAAGTAGAATCAATCTTAAAGTACAAAGTTCGTTAATAAATTTCAGTAGTAAAGCCAAATAGTCAGTAGGGGCAAAAATACTAAGATAAATCCACAATGAATCAAGACTGTTCTGGTATAACCAGCCTTTCATGTGTAGCTTCCTCAGGATAAAGGTTCTGTAATTTGCGTTAAGGAGCCTCTAAATGTGTGTTCTATTAGTGCTCGAAGCATAAGGTAGTTGTCATGATTACTGCAAGACAGTAAGTTTATTTCAACACTTGAGGCTGCATTAAAAGCTCCTGAAAGTGCTGTAAATGTAAGAAGGAGCATTCTGCATATGCACAATTGACACTTTTTTTTATCCATGTCAGAAAAGGAGGGAGGAAGTAAGCTTTGTATAGGAGAATTATATAGCAATTATTTTGTTGCTTTTTATTGCCACATGTCCACGGAAATGTCTGCAGACACAGACAGCACTGGCTCTTAGGCTATAAACAGATGAGCACTGAACCCTAGAGTCAGACACGACTGGCTTTCGAGCAGTGACCTATACACAAAAGATGTATCTTTTGGCTATTGGAGTTTATTTGGTTCTCTTTGGCCCTAGCATGAGACATTGAACACTGGATGCATTCACAGGTGTACATAGTGCTGATTCCAAAGAAATGCAGGTAGCATGGAATGGAATTGGTTTCTTATTTGCCACTCTTTCACAACCCAAGCTGTACACAAATAAAATGTATTTTTGCCTTGGTGTACTGGCCTACCCTCCTTTTGGCTGATGGTCAAGAGATGGTTGCTATTTATATCAAGCAAAAGGGTGTTTACCCCTTTCTGTTAAAAGACCATAGATTTTCGCTTTTGATAATCAGTAAAATTGTGAGTTGTGCATCACATGGATGTCTAGTGACACATTTCAAAGAGATCTCCTATCCTGATTGATTGATTATGCTTATCTACTGCCCATCTGGGAGCTATTCCCACTCCGGGCAGTTCACATACTTAAAAGAGCGACATCACATCATAAACAAATTCAATCACAATCGTCCCCACCATCTGATTTGATTCAGTATTGCTATGTCATAACTACTTTAAATAAAGTGCAGTAAACCATTGACATTTCTGTGTGCCGGGGTTTGATGTAACTAAATCTTGATAGCAATAGCATGTTTGTGAAATCATGTACAGAAAGAAGGAAACTGGAAATTGGACAACTTGCCCATGGGCATCTGCAGTCAGCTACTATTACCCTGGCATTACCTCGGCCTTTTCTTAATTGAAATACACAGAGAATATTCTCAAAGGTACCTTAATACCTGAAAGTGAAAGTTTTCAGCTATTTTAAACTCTTTATTTTAATTAACTGATATTAAAATGAACAACCTGATATTAAAATGAACACCCACGCCTGCAAGTTCCCAAAGACATCTCCAGGATTAAAGGGATCTAGGAAGCCTTAAATTTTCAAAAAGGAAATTTCCCAAAGTTGAGGAAACTAGTAAAAAAGAAGCTGAAAGGGAAAATTGAGAGAGTCCAAACACTTCAAGAGGCATGGAGGCTGTTTACAAAAACAATAACAGAGGCCCAATTGGAATGCATACCCAAAAGGAAAAAGGGCACTGCCAGGTCCAAGAGGGCTCCGATGTGGCTTACAGGAGCTGTTCGGGAAGTGATCAAGAGCAAGAAAAGCTCATTTAGAAGATGGAAGGCTTGTCCGAATGAGGACAGCAGGCAGAAACATAAATTCTGGCAGAACAAATGCAAGGCAACAATCAGGAAAGCAAAGCAAGACTTTGAGGAGCGTATAGCTAAAAATACTCAGAGAAATAACAAAGACTTCTTTAAGTACATTAGAAGTAAGAACCCAACTAGGAAGGCCATTGGACCATTAGATGACAATGGAAGGCAAGGGGTTATTAAAGAGGAAACAGAGATTGCAGAGAGACTCAATGAATTCTTTGCTTCAGTATTCACTGAAGAAGACAGAGGCCACATGCCCAAAACAGAGCCTATCTTCGTAGGGAGGGAAACCGAAGAATTAAGCCAGATAGAAATAACCAGGGAGGAGGTCCTTGCATGTCTTGTTAAACTAAACACTAACAAATCACCAGGACCAGATGGCATCCATCCACGAGTTCTCAGGGAACTTAAAGATGAAATTGCTGATCTCCTAGCCAAAATATATAATCTTTCCCTCAAATCAGGCTTTGTGCCTGATGACTGGAAGGTAGCGAATGTAACACCAATTTTCAAAAAAGGATCCAGGGGTGATCCAGGAAATTACCGACCTGTCAGTTTGACATGTGTCCCAGGTAAAGTGATGGAAACCATCCTAAAAGATAGAATTAATAGGCACATAGAAGAGAAGGCGCTGCTAAAGGAGAGCCAACATGGCTTTTGCAAGGGCAAATCATGCCTCACTAATCTGTTGGAATTTTTTGAGAGTGTCAACAAGCATGTGGATAAGGGGGATCCAGTTGACATTGTTTATCTGGACTTTCAGAAGGCTTTTGACAAGGTCCCACACCAAAGGCTCTTGAATAAACTTACCAGTCATGGAATAAAGGGACAGGTCTTGTCCTGGATCAGCAACTGGCTAAGGGACAGGAAACAGAGGGTAGCACTAAATGGACACTTCTCCAAGTGGAGGGAAGTAAAGAGTGGGGTTCCCCAAGGTTCAGTACTGGGACCCCTGCTTTTCAACCTCTTCATAAATGATCTAGAGGTAGGAGTAAAAAGCAAGGTAGCCAAATTTGCTGACGACACTAAATTATACAGGGTAGTGAAAACTGTGAGAGATTGTGAGGAGCTCCAGAGGGATCTCTCGACACTGGGGGAGTGGGCAAAACAGTGGCAAATGAGTTTCAACATTAGTAAGTGCAGAGTGATGCATGTTGGGGCAAAGAACCCCAATTACATTTATAAACTGATGGGGTCTGAACTCTCTGCGACAAACCAGGAAAGGGACCTTGGTGTCCTGGTGGACAACTCAATGAAGGTGTCAACCCAGTGTGCCTCAGCAGTGAAAAAAGCAAACTCAATGCTAGGGATCATTAGGAAGGGTATAGAAAATAAGTCAGCAAGTGTCATTTTGCCTCTTTATAAATCTATGGTGAGGCCCCATCTGGAATACTGTGTACAGTTCTGGTCGCCATACCTCCAGAAGGATATTATGGAGCTGGAAAAAGTGCAGAGGAGGGCAACCAGAATGATTAGGGGACTGGAACACCTTCCTTACCATCTGAGGCTGCAACGGTTGGGCCTCTTCACTCTTGAACGACGACGTCTAAGAGGTGACCTGATTGAAGTTTATAAAATCATGCACGGTGTGGACAAAGTAGATAAGGAAAAACTGTTTTCCCTATCGCATAATACTAGAACTAGGGGACACTCCATGAAACTTTTGGGTACTAGTTCTCAAACAAATAAGAGAAAGTACTTTTTCACCCAGAGGATTACTGGTCTATGGAACTCCCTGCCAGAAGAAGTGGTGACAGCTGTCAGTCTTGACAGCTTCAAGAAAGGATTAGACAAGTTCATGGAGGAGAAGAGTATCAATGGCTATAATTATGGATACTTAAGGACAACCTCCGGGTTGGAGAGATAGGCAGGATATCTCTCAATATCATTTCCAGGGAATCCTAAGCAGGTGAAGGCATCTGCTTGGGAATACCCTGAAGGAAATGGTGAGCCACTGTGTGAGACAGAATGCTGGACTGGATGGGCTGTGGCCTGTTCCAGCAAGGCTGTTCTTATGTTCTTATTAAGCCTAGGAACCTCTTCAGAGCAGCCAGGGTGTGAGGATGGGTGGAAACAGAAACATCTTTTTAACAACAAACTACCATCACTGGTGATGTCATCAGACTTATGCAGTGTAACTTTGCATTTTGGGAATTCAACTATTGTGTTCTGTGGTTTTAACCTTGTTCCCTATAGTGCATCTAAAATACATTGGAATAAAATTGAACATAATGGGGACATGCCATGTTTATTTTCAGATTTCTAGAGAGTCCAATGTTACTGGCCTACCAGACCAGCTGTTGTTACTTTCAGTTACACTGATTGGTATAAATAATGACAGCCGGAGACAATTCCGCCCCCCACCTTCCTCACCCCCTCCCAAAAGACCCACCAAAGCAAACAGTACAAACAGTAAATGTACAACTGGAGTCTGATTGCAAATTATTGGCATACCCATGTTCTTGATTCCTTTACCCATTCTGGTGTATTTGTTTTGTACAGTATGTGCGCTTTTCAACGCCCATATAATACATGCTAGCTGGTTTACTGGTTTGATGCATTCATGTGGAAATCATAGAAGTAATTTCGATGCAGATGTCTTAGAGTGACAAAAGAAGTTCACTGCATGAAAACCAAACACACCATTCAGGGAACAATCCTTAATCTGTTCTGGAGCCTGAGCCTATTGTCATTCTGCAGTGGAATAAAGAGGAGGGATTAATTTGAAGATGCTTGTGCATGACATATGGTAATTCTCTGTAAGAAGGAAGTGTCAGCTAGTGACCTCTAAATCTTAACAGTGACCTCGGGTTGTAGAATGGTGTGTGCCATAAGGTCTGCCTGTCCTTTCATATGATAATTTGATTCATGGAGCATAAGTGAAACTATAAAAAGTTTATAGCTGCCTTCACACTAAAAAACAAGAACCCAGCCACAGTTCTCAAAATGGCCATCGTAAAACAGCAGAAATTTTAATCTGGTGAAAACTGTTGTGAGCAATTAACTTTAAAGTGGCTTCATCATGAGAAGAAGTTGACAGTACGCACTAAATCAACCTCAGTATGATCCTCAGGAGGTTAGTTTTCCAAATGTTTCATTCAGTCTGGCCATATAAGTAACAACCTTAAAGGGCAAAACACACAAAATTAGACATTATTATTAAAATTGTACACAAACACTGCATGAAAATGTAACATTTTTTTAAAAAAAGTGTTGTCATAATCAGTGGAATCAATGGAAATTCATATCAGAAGAGTTTAATCTTGAAACAAAACAGTACCAAAAGTGTACTCTGAATTCAATACTCTGAATCTGAAAAAGAATGCCTCACAAGCCACTTACAACTTCTAGGCTAAGATCGAGATGCCTGTGGAAATAAATATGTTGTTGCCTAGCAGTGAATTGATGAAAATGTCATTTGACAGTGAAGAGCAAGCCACAAAAACAGGGATACCACTGACAAGGTTTACTCCTAAGCTGCCATCAATGAGGTTCTTTTAAGGTGGCCCACAGGAAAAGGTGGCAGCCATGACAATGGGAATGACTAAATCTTGATTCAGTGATGTTAGACGTCTATGCAATTTTGATGGCAATCATAGTCCTTCCCGTAGCAATGTGAACTTTTTATTATGGTGGATAATTGTGACCAGGGTTGCCGTTCATTTTCATGTGCCCTCTATTACTTAAATTGGAATTGGTGCAGTGGTTCTTTGAATAATGTTCCTTGACACTGTCCAAGTAACCAAATTTTCTTTCTGTGTTCTATAATTGACTTGTTTTTCTGTCACTAGCACACTTCTTGAAAGTTTCTTAGGTGGCAATTGTTTCAGTTTAATGTAGTCCCAGAGAATTCTGTTTTTCTTCATTCTTTAATAGTATTATTAACCATTTTTCTTTCTGGAAATGGCTGTCTTCATTTTCTTCTTTTATTTCTTCTTTCCTGCTCAAGTTGCTCCTGCTGTTTCTGCTAGCACTGAAGCTGATCACTCTGGCTCTGACTCTGCTCCACCTTTTCATACCTGTTTCTTAGTAAATGAAGGTATTCTCACCTCAATTTCTATCTACTTGCCCCCCCACCCTTTTGACTAACTTGCTCTTTCATTGTTGTTACATGCCTCTTTTAATCTATGCTTTCATTCACTGCAATTTGAAGACAAGCTTCACTTAGCAACCTTAACTTTCTATTAATGATTATTTTGAATTCGTTTTCTCTGCCTTAGAGGTATATTTTGCTTCCTTAAGTAGTGACTGTATATCACTTAAACAATGAACTTATCTAACTGGCAAAGGAATTTGTATTTAATATATTAAGATCTGTACATTCAGTTTGTCACAGTTATTTGACCTCAGGGAGAACTACTCCATCTTCTTAAATATCCTGACGGCAAAAGGGGGATGCAGGATGCATATCCCAATCTCAGTTGTAGCTGAGAGGATGCTTAATGGCCTAAAGGAAATTAAGTACTTTCTGTTAGTAACTTTACTACTAATTAAAAAATAACAGAACAAATGAAATCATGTGGCAGATTCTCTGACACAGGATTGTAATTCACAATTTGTTCTTTAGAAAAACTTCAGTAAACATGCAAACTGTTACAGAATTGTGACACATATAAGGATAACAAATGTGTACACGTTACTGCTGGAGGATCGTAGCTACCTATGTTTGCCCACCAAGGGAATGATAAAACTTGCAGTGTTCCCCACATAAGCTTTGCAAAGTTAAGAGATCTTCTAGAACTGATTTAGGAGGAGGGGATATGCTAGAACGAAGAGGAACGAGAAAGTGTAATATTGCGCATATAGAAGTTCATATCTTTGATGATGGACATAACTCTCTTTTTAGGAAGCTTCCAGAAATCTGTGAGCCTTCAGTTATAATTACCTGCATAGCATACCTAGCTTTGGATGGTAGCAGTTGTAGATCAACTCACTTGGAGGTCTCCAGATTGTGGAACACTGATTTATAGATTAATCTCCAGCGATATGTGTAAATTCTTAATTGCAGTGTCAGTTTGTCTGTTGCAGGATGATTTTTATGCAGATATAAAGCAATATTCTGTCTGAAACAAGTGAGGAATGGGTGGAGTGTACCGTATCATAGACCTGCTATTACGGTTGTGCCAATTCCTTTCTCAGGTTAAAAAATGTTTATTTTTGCAAGGTAGGAATTTCCACTGGAAATTTTGGCTGTTTGCATATTCACCTTTTCCCTGAGTGTTAGCTTTTCTCCTCCTCCTTGGATAAGTCCATAGATGACCATCCAACTGAGGATCACACAATGATTGGGATGAAACGGGAGTGCTACGTAGGAAAACAGATTCAACTCCGTAATAACATTTGTGAGGATAGTTGAATATCATGGGAGGTAAAACAATTTCAATTAATGGATAAATACATTTACAGAGCAGTTTCAAAAGGATGAAAATGGGAAACAAACTGAGTGGTCTTGCTTCAAACCTAGCTACCTTGAAGTAAGCCACAAAGTTTGCAGAAGCATAGGTGTATTTTATTTCTGAATGAATTTTTTTTTTGTAATTTTACGCTGAGCATTAACATGGTAACAATCCTAAAGTGAAACTAGCTGTGTTTATTTAGCTTTATTTGTAATAGTATTTATCCAAATGCTTTTGATGATTTGTCAATGTTACTTAAACCTGTGAAATAATTTGTGTGCCTGTCTTTGTGACTTTAAAAATAGTTTCCAATTATATTTCTTCTGTAGAATTTTTAAAAATTCAGTGGTCAATATCCTGCTTAATATTTATGCATGTAGAATTCCAAGCTGTGAAACCTGCTGTGGTGATGCAATGAGGTCAAGTGTGCAATCAGTACTTTGTTAGTTTACTGCTGCATTCTTTGCATTTGGAACTCCACATATCCATAAATATCGAATTAGCCAGTGTAGTGTGTTTGATGGCTGAATACCTGTGCCTGGCTTTATATATTGGCTGCAGTCCTGCTCATCATTTGCTTAGTTACGTATAGACTTAGGTTATAGCATAGTTACTGACAATAGTGAAGAGATTGATTCCAATACTTGACAGGTTTGTTGTTCTTTTCGTTATTATTCATAGCTGAAGCCATGATAATTCTGGTGCTTAGGAACTGGAAGTATTTCTCAGCCTTGTTGCTATGGTATTTGTATTCATAGGAATCCACTATAAACAAGTCACCAGTATTTCGCTGCTTGTATTGCATCGGCAGATAATCGCCTGGCGGCCCTGTTCTGGGTGACTAGGTCCCTCCTTGGTGGTTGTGGGGGATCTGGCCCCGGATGGCAGGGGTCTGCCGAGGAGCTTGCTGTTTATCTGGAGGATAAAATAACTCAGATTCGCTCAGGGGTTAACTCCATGTTCAACATCATATCACCGGAGTTGGCCAGGAGGCAGTCTTGCCAGGTTATCTGGGATCAGTGTGGCCCTATGGACCCTGTTGAAGTGGACAGGATCCTGGGGAGTGTATGCGCCACCGCTTGCGAGTTAGACCCATGTCCGGCCTAGCTCGTGAAAACAGGCAGGACCATGACGGGCGGCTGGATCCGAGTGGTGGTCAATGCTTCACTGAGGGAGGGGGTGTACCCCCTGCAACTCAAACATGCACTGGTGCGCCTCTCCTAAAAAAACCAGTGCTCGATCTGAATATACCTTCCAATTTCCACCCTGTCTCGAACCTCCCTTTTTTGGGGAAGGTTGTTGAGAAAGCAGTGGCACAGCAGCTCCAGGGGGGTCCTGGAGGAAGCGGATTATCTGGATCCTTTCCAGTCAGGCTTTAGGCTGGGTTATGGTATGGAGACTGCATTGGTCACACTGTTTGATGATCTCTGGTGAGAGCAAGATGAAGGGTACCCCTCCATTCTCATTCTTGACCTCTCAGCGGCTTTCAGTACCATCAACCACGGTATCCTGCTGAACCGGCTCCAGGGGTTGGGGATCCAGGGCACTGTGCTGTCCTGGTTCTCCTTCCTGAGCGGCTGGACCCAGTCAGTGTGGGTAGGGGGCATGGAGTCGAGTCCAAGGCAGCTCACATGTGGGGTGCCTCAGGGCTCAGTCCTCTCGCCCCTACTCTACATGAAACCGCTGGTTGAGATCATCCGATCCCACGGAGTGAGATATCATCAATATGACTCTCTAAAAACAAACTAAGGACTTGGTTCCATCTCTTCCCTCCCGTCTTCTTGATGTATATATCACTATACTTTTACCTCACGCTGCCCTATAGTATGTGTCCTTCTTGCTCATTGTGCTACTGTATGATTGTGTTTGGATAGACAACAGGATTGCAGTCATTGTTTTCATATGCTTTTGTGTGTCATGGTGATAAATCTATAGTAGGGGTTCCTAACATATGGCCCAAGGGCCGGCCCCAGCCTTCAGTGCCATCCCATCCTGCCCATCACTGCCTCCAACGCACCTGGAATTGGAAGCGGGATTGGAAGCACCCAGAATTGGAAGCGGGCACCCGGAATTGCACGTCTGTGCATGCGCAAATGCGCCCACGGCTGGCATAAATGGCATTTATGTCAGCTGTAAATGCGCCCACTCCCGCTTCCAGGGGATGTGGTCCGGCCTGCGATGCTGTCCGTGGGTGTGGTCAGGCCCTCGATGGGAAAAGGTTGGCCACCCTTGATCTATAGGATGAAAAAAATGTATTGCCTCAGATACATTGTAGGTAGAAGAGGAAATATTATATTAGAAGAGGAAATATTATATTAAAGTATGTCTTTAATTTTCAGTTCACCAAAACCTTTTCTGAAAACAGTATCTCTTTGTATGTGCTATTCATATAAACACATAAGCCGCCCTGAGTGGTGCTTGCATCAAAAGAGCGGGGCATATTTGTAAACAAACACGTGTATTAGTCGAAGCACACATGTATACTTTGTTTCTTATTCTCTGGCACATACACGTGCAGTAATTTACTTTCACGGTGTGATTTTGAATCAAATAATAATTGGATACTGTGGATTAAACTCAGAAGAATTGTAAATACTGTAGAAAAGAAAATATCCACCAGGAACTTTTTTGTTGCCTGGGATTGTAGCTTGAAATGACTGAGAGCAAAAAAATCAGGTGTGGGTAAGTTATCTCAAGTTAGTTATTTCTTATTTATTAAAACATTTCAAGACTGCCCTTTGTCCTTGCTGGATAGCAGGATGGAGTACAAATATTAAAAAGGAGCAATAGCATAATAAATAAAACAAAATTATCTTAAATACAAAGTAGTGAATGATTTTAGAGAGGGTGAGGAAATGGAGATGCCCGAATCAACACAGTTTGCAGCTGGTTCTAAAACAGTTGCAGTTTTGGGATCATGTGGGCCACCTTAGTCAACAAGACGCTCTTTCTTGGTGATCTTAATGTACCAAAATCCATCTAGAAAGCATCCCTTGATGGCCTTAAGTCACAAACAGTCTGGTAGAGGAGGAGGATATACTGCAGATAATTAGATCCTAAGTCACTTAGGACTTTATAGATAGCCAGCAGCACCTGAAATTTGGCTCAGACACATATGAAATAACCATCTAATGGAGCGCCTCCCGAATTAGGGTAATATGATTCCATCCATCTGCATCAGTTACAGTTCTAGCTTGTGAGTTCTGCTCTAGTTGAAGCTTCTACTTCAGTGATGGCGAACCTTTTAGAGACTGAGTGCCCAAACTGCAACCCCAAACCCCCTTATTTATCATAAAGTGCCAACACAGCAACAGGGGAAGTAGGAAACGCTCCCATTGGGCTGCTGGGCAGAGCGAACTCTGTGCTGGGGGAAGGGAGGAAGTGCTCCCATAGGGCTGCTGGGCAGAGGGGTGTGGTGAACTCTGTGCTGGGAGAAGAAGAAAGGAAGCTCTCATTGGGCTGCTGGGCAGAGGGGCGGGGCGAACTCTGTGCTGGGGTGACTACGGGTGCCCACAGAGAGGGTTTTAGAGTGCCGCCTCTGGCACACATGGCATAGGTTCGCCACCACAATTCTACTTTATCTTCAAGTGGAGCCGCAGATAAAGCATGTTGCAATGTTCCAGTAGGGGGAGCATTCGTGTGTGTTACTTCACAATGAGTCATTTAGCAGGCTGTCCTTGTGTGGAAGGTGTTATTGGCCAACCAGCCAAAACTGGTAAAAGGTGCTTTTCGTAAGTGGGGCAAGCTGACCTTAAGTGACAGCAGACTGAGTGTTCCCAGCAATCTGCTTTTTTTGGATAAAGTTCAGTTCCATCTAAAATGGGCTGCATGCCCAACAATTGCCCAACCAAACAGATGCATAGTATAGATGGTAATTATTAGGGGAGCAGTATTTCTTGGGGACTGCGGAGGCTTAGTGGTTAATACACTGAACTTGACGACTGGAAGGTCGGTAGGTCACCAGTTCAAGACCTGAGTGCTGCATGACACTGTCTCAGCTCCTGCCAACATAGCAGTTCGGAAGCAAGAAATTACAAGTAGATAAATAGGGACCACTTCGGTGGGAAGGTAAACAGCGTTCCGTGCACTCCCGTGTCTAGTTATTCCTGCCACACGTCCATGGAAACATCTGCAGACGCAGATAGCGCTGGCTCTTTGGCTATAAACAGATGAGCACTGAACCCTAGAGTTAGATACAACTGGCTTTTGAGCAAGGGTGAGCTTTACCTTTACCTATTACTTGACTAAATGCCCCAGGGTAAATCCTCCCCCCCCCCTGGTTGGTTTGTCTTTCTGGAAGTATCCTATTATGAAGAATTTTCTGAAAATCTTCAGATATTCATCTTGGAATGCAGTAGTGAAATGCAGTTATTTATTTATTTATTTATTTATTTAATCACATTTTTTTCTGCCACCCTCTCGCCGAGGTGACTCAGAGCAGCTTGCAAATATAAAAACACCACAGTTAAAAACTCTACAGAACAATAGGATAAAAGATGTTAAAATATTAAATTGCTAAAATTAAAAAATTTAAAATACCCTCCCCAGTGCCGATATTTTGCTTTCATGATGAGAAAGATGAGTTAGCATGCAAATGCTCCTTATAATGTAGAAGTGCAACTGGAATGCTATTGCCTGAAGTATGGTTTGTTCTGAAAAGTACTGAAGGTGTTTTGTGTGGGCAGATCAGTGTAATTTTAATTGGCAAGCATAGTTTTATATGCTGGCAAATGTAGCAGTATGCAAATATCTCTGTAGTGGTTTAATATGTTTTACCTGTGTCTTCATAGGATGGAGTCAACTTGCTGCTATGCATTGTGTTATGCTTCCAGACCTGCTGGGCTTGGATAAATTTAGACCACCTCTCCTTGAAATGTTGGCTCGTAGATGGCAAGATCGATGCTTGGAGGTATTTTTATTATTATTGAGGGGGACTCTTATAGGGAGAATGAATGCATTGATAAACTTGGGAAATATTATTTTTATACATCAGATATATTGTTCTAAGAAAAGTGTACTATAATTCTGGTTTAATGTTTGAATTTATATATAGGTATATACAATTCAATTTACAGGTCAGGTTTGAAGAATGGAGAGTTAACAGTCCAGTATGACAACAGTATATTGTAGTTAAATGGAAAGCTAGATTTCAGATAACAGGAGTCATTCAAAAAGCATGATGACGTGTTCTGGCCACTGGATGTCAACCTTGTTCCACCAAAACACATGGAATTGCGTTTTAATACCAAGGTTCTTTAAAGTACAGACAAACCAGTTTAGTTGGATTAAGCTGCATATAGTAGTTCATTTGTTCTCAAAGCATCAGCAGTTCAATAATTGCTACAACTTTAATGTTAATACTTTTTAAACACTATGCATATTTTTTAAAAGGCAGGAGATATATATAGAAAACAGAACTATATACCACTGTCTAGGAAATACTTTAGCTCCTATAGACAGTACTGTAGTATAAAATGCTTATATACATTTATATAGGTGTTTTCGTTAGTGTTTTCTACAGAGTATTTTAAAATTTCTAATCGTTATCATTTGTGTGATGAAGTGGGTAATGATGGCAGACAGGAGCTACAAAGATGTCATTGATTGTAGTAAGGATTTGGCCATATCGAAATTTTAGAGCCTCTTTTGTTCTAATAGAGAGAAGGTCATTCAAGTGTGAGGTTACTTACGCCAATTTTTAGAGAGAGAGAGCCCATTGCACTGTTAGAATTGTTACTCAGCCAGTCTGCAAATAGGATTGGTACTATTTTTGATAAATGACTGTCTGGCCTTGACTTCCCATCTATGCTGTTGTGACAAAAAAAAAGTGGGGGGGGGGGAATCTATGTTGATAGTGAAGCTTTAAGAGAAATATATGAGGAGAAGACCCGTGACATTTACAGTAGTTTTCTGCTGGCTCCTCGCCCTAATTGAAAATCTGCTGCTGCGGTTGTGGAATGGATTTTGGATACATGCATGTATAGCATCTAGTAATTCTCAGTACTCCTAACGAATCATTTGTTTTAGTTCCTAACCTGAACAAACCTAGCTTGAAGAAAAAAGTCTTTCCTAAATTCAATGAGAAATTTAACTTTAATTCTCATAAATGCTAGAGAAAAGTAGTTGGAAACTACATACAACTAGAGTCAGCAGCTCAGTCAGTATTCTATTCAGATATTTTAAACCAATATAGTACCAATAAAATTTTTTTTGAGGGGGGGAGAGAGAGCTATACGTCTAGCCAATACCAAATTTTTGGTTACTCTTAACACTATTTTACACCATGCCTTGGAGCCACAATTTGTATAATTGTTAGGGGGCCACTTCTTCATGGTGGCTTTCCTTGTGTCTCCATTAAGGAAAGACTGGAGTGAGCAAAATGCAAGACCTCATCCCTAGCCCCAATGGTCTGTCCAGGAGATACTGTGGTTGACAGTATCAAAAGCCAGTGAAAGATCCAGGAATACCAGAAGTTCATACCTCCTTGTTCAGCCTTTCTTAGAAAGTCATGGTACAGCACAACCAGTACAATCTCAGTGCCATGTTGTGGCTTGAACCCCAACAGACATGGATCACGGCTATCAGTTTTCCCCAGGAATTCCTCTAGCTGATGCACCACAGCCCTCTACTTTACCTTGCCCATAAATTGAATATTTGCAACAGATCTAAAGTTTATATTATTTATTGGCAGATTCGATTTTTTTTAATGGTCTGAACAATATTTTCCTTCAAGCGAGAAGGTACTAACTTCTTGCAATGATGAATTGATGACATGTGTGGTCTAGTCAACCTTTACATCCTTGGCAGATTTTAAAAACCAGAATAATAGAGAGGTAATGTCTTAACAGCAGGCAAGCAACTTGCCAGCCTCATCAGATGTTTCAAGTCAAAATTGATCCAATAAAATAGGACAAGACGGAGTACTGGACCTCTCAGTATGATCTACTAATGGAGTTAAGGTCCCGTTGGTTGTCTTCAATGTTAATTCTGAAGTGTGCTGCCAAATTGTTGCAAGTACAGTAAAACCCCTACTTATGTAAAAAGTCTGTTCCGTAGGCTTTTATCTAAATCGGTTTTTTACTTAACTCATAGCAAACCCATAGGAAAAATGAATTTTTACTTAACTCGAAGCAAACCCTTGGGAAATTGTGTTATGTAAATTGGGACATTTATGTAAATCGGAACATGGTTTTAGTGCAAAAATCATTATGTAAGTCGAATTTAATGTCACTCGAGGCATATGTAAATCAGGGTTTTACTGTAATTCCATCTGGTTGAAAACCAGTTGTCTTAGAGGACATGGACAAGTCGATTGAGTTCTACTTGTTGGTTTGTAGCCTCATTAATTCTTCTGATGTTATAAACACTTTTTACAATTTTTATTGTATTAACATACAGTACTTACTGGACATTTCCCTAACTGTAGCCAAATTATAATCTGAGGAAATTTGTCTCCATTTGCTCTCTAGCCTTCTCCTAATTTGCTTCCTTGCTCAAAGGTCATCTGTGAACTACAGAGAGGATTGAGCTCTGCAATGTAGGGGGCATTTAGGAGTGATTTTGACAACTTCCCCGGTCACCTCTGTAGACCAGTTGGTGACTTGGGCTTCAATAGAAGCACCAGCTAGATCTGCAGTAAATCTACCTAAGGCCTCCTGGAAATCAACCAGATAAAATACCCTCCATGAGCTGATCATTTTAATAGGCCCTGTCGCCACCTTTTTGTCAAATAAAATGAATAATTATCTCACAATTTTTTCTGTCTCTAAATGAATGATGAGGAATGTTCAGGTCTCATCAGTGAGCTTCCAGAGTCTCTGAAAAGAAAGGTCCTGTTTATTTTCCCAACTGTATTTTTTTTCTGGATAAATTGTTACTTGCACCCAATACATGAGTATACTTTGAATTTCTGCATTATCCATTCTCTTTCTAGAATTAATTTTGCAGTAAACCTGATTGAAGAAATCTGTGATATGTCTGTGTCAGTTTGTAAATATATATGAGTGATGAGGTATCCTATTGCAACTATATATTCTGGTTGGATTTGCAGGTGAGAGAAGCTGCTCAGGCCTTGTTGTTAGCAGAGTTGAGAAGAATTGAACAGGTGGGAAGAAAGGAAACCATTGACATGTGGGCGCCTTATTTACCACAGTATATGGATAGTGTTATATCACGTAAGTGTTTCTTGTGGAATCTAAAATCCAAAACAAATATGAAGGTATGGCTGTAATCTACATAGTTAGAGTAACTGTGTAAATTAATACATTTTGTGGGGGAAACGGATCTTGTTTTTATAACATTTCATTTAGCTACCTGTTTAAAATGTTTTTCTGCATCTTCAGGAGCTGTCTATACCAATTTCCATTTAATTGGGACTGCTTTAGAGTAGGAGTTCTCAACCTTTTTGAGCTGGGTGCCCCGTCGTGCTCGCTTAGACAGCTTCGGGGGCCGGATGGCCATTTCTCCCATCCTCTATAGGAAAAACTTCCTGGTGTGATGGAGGCGGTGGGGGCCTCACATGAGATGGTGCCACAGGCTGTATCTGGCCCGTGGGCCACAAGTTGTGAATCCATGGCTAAGAGCAAAGCATCGTTTTGTATATTATCTATCAGAACTGAAACTGTAGGAGATTCATTTGCATATCCTAATAAGAATGTGTGTGTGTGCATGCATGTGCAAGTGGAATTGAGGATCCCCTTTGAATCCGGATACTTTATCAGATTGTACTGCACCAGTCAAATCTGGCTGAGAAATAGTAAATGTTATAATTTTGCATAACCATTTCATCCCAGGTTCAATGATACAGTCTGAAATTTTGTTGTATTGTTATGCATTCAGAAGGTAAATAACATAACATTCATTTACTCCAGTTATTTCTGTGTCTAAAAATATTTAATAATCCCTGAAATACATGAGATACTGTATATCTATATCATGTGTGCATCATCATAATTTGCCACTAGAGGCCACTGTCTTCAGTGTTTACAAGGATTGGAGGCAGTCATTTTGGTAGTTCTCATGTAGAATGATGGAAGCATTTGAGATCCCACCGCTGCTCCTATAACTCAGGCGGATGCACTAAACATAGGATTCACTGTTATTCATGGTTTCAGCTATCCACAGAAGGCCTCAAAACATATCCCCTGTAGATAAGGGGGAGACCTGTATAAACCTATAAATATTAATTAGCACAGGCAAACAAACTTAGTTTTAGTCTCTACAAAAATTGCTCTGGCTCACCTTTCAATCCTATAGGGTGCTTTGCTGACCAGGAATCCATTTGCACAGATTAGGCTAGTGTACCAGTTATATCACACTATCTGATCTGGCCATGGTGATATGTGCCTTAGTTATATATGGTTTGAAATAGTATAACATCATATAAATGTATAAGAGAAACAAAAGTGCTATGACACCTTATGGACCTCTTCTTTACTTCCTCTTTTACCCCATCGGATGTCGAGGGCCAACAGATTTATTTCATTGTGACAATTCATGGAATAAAATTCACTTTTTAAGTCAGATGGAGTGCAATAGTTAGTCAGTAATTGATGCAAAAAGTGTACAGTACATAGTTATGATAAAAGTGACTAGGGGAAGAGGCAAACAGGCATAAATATGAACTTTGAAAGTGACAGGGGCATTATGGCTGCAAGTTTTGAGCTTTCAGAGTGTTGATTATATAAATATCGTAGCCGTAAGAAGAGTGATTATCTGTTCTCCAGGCAAGTTTTGTTTAGGACATTGCATGGATTTTCTGAACCAACTTCTTATTTTGATCTTAGAGATATGCCAGAGGAAGTAATCTTTGTCCTTACTTAGTAAGGAAAATCAGCTTTATTTATGCATAGTGAACTAGAGAGCCTTTGAGTGTAACCCATTTCAATTGCCTCAAATATCTCTTTACAATTCCTTTTTTTCTGCAGTAGCTGCTTTGGGATCACTTGTAACATGTCCGGAAAGATTGACATGCTCTGAAAGTGAAGCTCTAGCTGGACTGGAACTGTCCTTCAATAGTATGCAAAAGAATCAGATGATTCAAAATGCTGTGGTTGGCTTGCCTGGGCCAATCACAGTTAACACACACTTCCCTTGTAACAGCACTTTCACTGGCTGTACTGTGCTTCCAACAGAAATTTGAAAGGTGTATTACAAAATTTATCCTGCTTTTTCCTCAGTAGAGAGACTGGTAGTGGCCATGCAATTGCAAAGAAAGTGTAGTGGTGCTTTTTTTTTGGGGGGGGGAGAGAAGGGGGAAGATAAACTAAAATAATAATAACATTGCAGAGCTACATGGGGCTGCCCTTGATGACCATTCGGAGGCTGCAACTGGTCCAGAATGCGGCTGCCCGGGTGGTGATGGAGTCCGGACATTACGCCTGCGCCTTGCCAATGCTCCGGGAGCTGCACTGGTTACTGGTATGCCTCCAGGTGCAATTCAAGGTGCTGGTAATGACCTTTAAAGCCCTACATGGTAGTGGGCCAGGATATCTAAGAGAGCGCGTCACCCCAAGAACATCTGTCCGTTCAACCAGAGCGGACCGGAATGGCTCTCTTATTGTGCCATCTGCTAGAGGGGCTCGTCTCTCTAGCACAAGAAGGAGGGCCTTCTCTGTGTCTGGACCAGCCCTATGGAACCTCCTGCCAACAAAGTTATGGCTGCAGACGGAATTGCTACCCTTTAGGAAAGAACTGAAAACCTGGCTGGCTTATATAATTAAGATTTCTCTCTCTCTTTTAATGGATGGGGTGACTGGGTAAATTATTTAGCATTTTAATGGGGTTTTAAGGGCTTTTAATTAGTCTGATGTTGCTTTTAATTGTTATTAGCCGCCCAGAGTCATTGCCGAGTTGGGCAGCAATAAACATTTGAAGAATAAATAAATAAATAAAATTTAAATGTTAAAATATTTATAATATGTACAGCTCTACATGAATTGATTAGTCAGGAATCAAGAGAGACATACCTTTTTGCCTGCTGTTTTTTCACTTGTGGGAAAGACCATTCATTCATGTAGCTTACCTTGTTTTCTGTGGAAAAGTTTTTTTTATAGTAGAGCATTAGTAGTGATGGTTTGGTCCGAGGGTTCCCAACCTTTTCAAGCCGGGAGCCGGGTTACGCTCTCTCAGTCAGCTTAGAGGGCCAGATGGCCATTTTGCCCTGTGCACGATGGGGGTGGCGATTTTGTCCCAGCAGCTTCAAAGAGATGGCCATTGTGTTTCTCAAATGCCCTTGGAAGGGTGTGTGGCCACATGAAATGGTGCAGTGGGCTGGATCTGGCCTGCAGGTCTCAGGTTAGGAACCCCGTGGTTTAGGCATTTGGTTTTGTACCATGCTATAAGTAACACAAATTATTATTTTCAATCCAGTTTCAGACAAACCATTTTTCTAGTTTGCTTACTGAGTGAATGCCATGGCTTGTTGGCTGAAAAATCAATCTTGACTAAGGTATAGTTAAGTGTGTTTTATCACCACGTCTCACTTGAACTAAAATATTTCTAGTTGTAGTGTGGATTCCTTCAAGCCTAATCTTTCTTGGTGATCTAAAGGAAGCATGGATCTTTATTTTTCCTATTTCTAGAAATTGGTCGATCACTTCAGCTTTCTTCATTTATAGTATTTTGTATTTTCTTGTGTAGTTCTTTATATTTAACATTTCTCCCTGTATTAATTCTATTATTTTTTTCTGTCATTCACATGGTTTTTTTAGTTCTATATTTCTGCTTAGTTCTATATTTCCTACTAATACATTTGTCAGTTTACAACATTTAGAACTAGCTACTGAAGTGCATAATTATATGCTTTCATGAATCTCCTCCTAATAAAAATATATACCATTATAGCAGGAGTTTGCAACCTAAGGCCCGTAGGCCGGCCCCAGTCCCTGATGGCATTCCATCCAGTCTGTAGTGACAACCCTAGAAGCGGACGCATTTACCATACCAGTAAACGCGCCCACACCCATGCTTGCCCAAATGCGCTCGTGCCTGCGCAGATGCACCTATCGCAGTTTACAGCAACGTTGTGGCAGGGGGAAGCCACACGTCCAACCCGCTCAGCTGTCAGAGGAGCAGTTGTCCGCCCCGTGGCGTTGTAAGGCTGAGAATGACTACATTAGAGCATACAGTTTATTTTTTTATGTTTGTTTTTTCTGCTTTATTCTTTTGTATATTTAAGTGTAGGTGAGCTAGCATGATGACAGCATTATGATCTTAATTTATGTCAGCTCTTAGGTACATTTTCATTTACAATTTGATACCTCCAGTTAATTCAGTTTAAATCTCTATGGCTCCTTATATTATTATTACAGCTATCTTACTGGGATTCCTTACATACAGTGTCCCTGATGTTTTCATTTCATAACAGCTGCATTTATGTCTTCTGTGGTTGTATTTGCAACTCCGTAATGATCATGTGTTCCGGACTCCACTGCGCCTCCCCGTCGCCCTTACCACCGGCGTGGGGGAGGGAAGTGCCTGCACCTGCGGACGACATCCCTTCACCCCTGGCCCTGCCTCGCCAGGGGATAAAGGAGGGACGCCCACAACAACGAAGGACTCTTGCCGCATTCCGGACTCTTCTGCGCCTCCCCATCGCCCTTACCACCGGCGCAGGGAGGGAAGTGCCTGTAGCTGTGGATGCCGTCACTTCACCCCTGGCCCTGCCTCACCAGGGGATAAAGGAGGGACACCCACAGCAACGAAGGACTCTCCTGCGCCTCCCCGTCGCCCTTACCACCGGTGCAGGGAGGGAAGTGCCTGCACCTGAGGACGCCGTCCCTTCACCCCTGGCCCTGCCTCGCCAGGGGATAAAGGAGGGACACCCACAGCAACGAAGGACTCTTGCCACGCTCCGGACTCTGCTGCGCCTCCCCGTCGCCCTTACCACAGGTGTGGGGAGGGAAGTGCCTGCACCTGCGGATGCTGTCCCTTCACCCCTTGCCCGGGGATAAAGGAGGGACGCCTACAGCAATGAAGGACTCTCGCCGTGTTCCGGATTCTGCTGCTCCTCCCCGTCACACTTACCACCAGCGTGGGGAGGGAAGTGCCTGCACCTGCGGACGCCGTCCCTTCACCCCTGGCCCTGCCTCGCCAGGGGATAAAGGAGGGATGCCCACAGCAATGAAGTACTCTCGCCATGTTGCGGACTCCACTGCGCCTCCCCGTCACCCTTACCACCGGTGCGGGGAGGGAAGCAGTTGTCTGCCAAGACTTAAAAGGCTGTAGAGGTGGCCAGACCTTTGCTGATGCCTCCGGCCTTTCTTGTAAGGCGGTGACACTATGATGTTGTCTGTATTGCTTTTTTGTATTATGCTGTGTGAACTGTATATCCACAGCATGAGTACTGTATTTATCTTTATTATGTTTCAATGTGTATTGCTTATGTTTTGCATTGTATCTTATTTTTGTATATTGTATTCTGCTTATTGTTGTAAAGCTCCCTCCGGAGGATCGGAGTGGCGACAAGGAAGGTACGGGAGACAGATGTGTGGTGGAAAAAGCCAGTCCCGAACCAGTCGGGTGTTCTGCATTTATTGACTACATCGGGATCTCCCCGCACAGCCTGCGTGAGACCCCGTGACAGAAGAATTGATTATGTGGCATTTTGCTGGCCAAGTTACATTTGCTAGCCTAAGAAGTTACTGCGTACATGGTCCCTGTTTTGGGGACTGATTAGCGGTTTTGGTGAGACTCATCGTTCTCGCCCTATCTCAGAGTCCTTGGAGACTCGGGGCACCTATGCATAGCTATTTGGTTTAGCTGCGGTTTGCCTTTGCCCAGCTCAGTCTGTGGACGTGAGCTGGATACCGTGTGGTGCTTGCTAGACCTTGAGTCTCTACTGGGTGTTTTACCTTGGGACATTTGTCCTACTCCTCTCAGCGCCCCCAGCCAAGCAATATGGATTCTCTATTGCTGCCTAATGCTATTGGCCCGCAATCCAATTTCCCTTCCAGCAAAGCCAGGTTGGTCTCGAGCCCGTGTTCTAGCCCGACAGACCCATTGGGAAAGGTTAATAGCCAATTAATAACGCGGACAACCCACAGCTTATTATTGTATATTGCTTTTTATTGGAAGCCGCTTTGAGTAGTGTTTTACACTAGTAAAGCGGGGTATAAATAAACAATACAATACAATTATCATCCTGATAAAACACAGAATGCCCAGTATCTATCAGTAGTTAGCTAGATCTTGGCGAGTGATCTCCATTTACTGCAAGACTTTAAATGTTTATTTTTTTTTAAAAAAAATGCCACATAAACGATTGTCATTTTCCAAGTTTCTGATCCAACTTTCAACCCAGAAATTCTTAGCAGTCTCTAGTCATCAAAAATCTACTCATGCACAGTTTTTTAAAATAACAAAGCCTGATCCACATTTTTTGCCTATAACTGCAGTGGTGAACCTTGGCAATCCAGGTGTTCTTGGACTTCAATTCCCAGAAGCCATGATCAGCAGGTGTACTGACTTGGGTTTCTGGTAATTGAAGTCCAAGAACACCTGGAGTGCCAAGATTTGCCACCACTGGCCTATAACGTCTAGTTGGTGCTGCTCTTGTTGCTGCCTAGGATCAGATGTAGTACGCAGTTTAGTTCCTCAAGTGCTTCACAGGCTTGCTGGTCAAGTTCTACCTGAAGGCATTGGCTTTTCCATTGGTCGGGTTAATTAATTACCTCCCAGTGCTTGATATGGTTGAAGTGTGTGCTGGCACTGCTTATCAGCTTGCTCCGGAATCAGCCCCTTCTCCAAAAACATATCTATATCTTGCTAGTTTTACAAACTGTAGTTGAGCATGAAGATGTGTGTTCCATTGTTACAAATATTGTATATCATGTTCTGTTACAGTTGAATGTTAGCTCAGAACATACAGTACATATTTCTAAAAATCTGGGCTGACATCTCTGTATGTAGCCCAGTGATGCAGACAAATCCTAAAGACTGGAAGGGCTGACAAGGTTGTGTTTCTTTAAAAAGAATACAAAATGCAGCTTCTTTTTTGTATGCCTGCCTGCCTTTTTTTTTGCAATTTTTCATCTGTTCATTTAACATTTATTGCAGCAATTCTGTGGTCTAGCAATTTCTCTTACTTATATTTTTCATAGTTTATGTTTACAAGTTAATTCTCTAAAAGCCTTGGCAGTATGCAGTGATTGCCTCCTAAATTAGTGCTACACATGTACCTTTTAAAGATCATTTGTTAGGAAAGTATATATAAAATAAACTGTGAGATTTAATCAATGTAATGTACTGTACTACTATAACTGTGTTCTGCTTTAGATGCATTGCATTTTCATGTCCTGCAATCACTGTTTCTTCTGCAGTTTAATAATATTTGTCCTCTTTCTGTCCCTCTACAAATTACACACACGCACACACAAGAAAAAAGAATGTATACATCCTGATCGCATCACAAAATGTCCGGTGGCAGTAGCGGTGGTTTTGTTGTTGGACCTGCCGCACAGCTGCTACTGGTCACTGCTACGCCCTCCAGGCCGAGGGCATCTGAGGGCATCCACCGACCGGTGACGGCAGGGCGTCCGGCGGTGATTTTATTTGCAGACCCGCTGCACAGCTGCTGCTGGTTGCTGCTCTGCCCTCCAGGCTTAGGCCAGCCGAGTACATCTGTTGATGGCGGGGCGTCCGCTGCTACCGGCGGTAGTTTTATTGCCGGACTCGCCACACAGTTGCTGCGGGTCACTGCTCTGCCCTCCAGGTCACGGGCGTCCGAGGGCGTCCGGTGACCAATGCAGTTGGTATGTGGGAAAGTGTTATCCCTCTTAAACAGGCTAAAGCCATACAGGCTTTAGCCATCCAGTATTTCAGTGGGCAAAAGGTTACTGGCTAAAGCCATAGATACTAGCTAAAGCCATACAGTATTTTAGTGGGCAAAAAGATAATGGAAAACGCAGGCCAAAGCCCAGGATTTTTCATGACACCATTATGTTTTTTTTTTTTATGGACAGTGCCAATTGCGTAAAAAGGACTGTATAAATTGCTGGTCATTTTAAGGAGTCCTCTTTCTTAAATGCTTGGTGATTCGCATCACGAGGACTCAGTCATACCTGGTCCTTTCTGGGTTTTAGCCTCTGACTTAATTTTCTAGGTTTAATTACTAGCTTAATTGGCAATTCATGAACTGTGATTGAGAGATTTGAAGCCTCTGTTCTAATGGAAGTATTCCCTAACTTTGCCATTCATTACTGATTGGACATCTGTTTTGTTTGGATCTCTAATAACACATACATTCACAATATATATAGACATATCATTACCATTATATGTTAACTTGTATAATATATATAATACATAAAGACATGTAGTCCAATAAAGTCTGGTTTTGGATGTGATGAGATTTCTGTTTGTCTTTGTTCCTTTGAAAGTGCTTTTTTATTATAGCTACAAGGGCTACTGAAATAAGTCAGTGCAATGTTGATTCTTCAAATTGAAATGCCAGTTAGGAAGCTCTCACCCCCCTTTCTGTTTGCACTGTATCTATTGTTCCAGTTTTTTGTCCCTCATCTCAAACAGCACCAGATAGACAGACATAGCCTTCTTTGGCCAAAATAATGTGCTTTCTTAAAAAGTGAAAATGATTGTTTTTTATATTGTAACATCAAACTACTTGAAATCTCTGAGCACTCGGTTTGTCCAGGAGAGAGTAGAAATTTCGGTATATTTTGTATGTCTGATGCTGCTGCAGATAGAAAAAAATGGCTACTGTGTCTTTAATGGAAAGGAAAAGGTTATCTTTCTATGGCCTTTGTGTATATGTGCTGATGTGGATGTAGGCAGCCAGACAGGCAATGTGTGCAGAGAGACTAGGGAACCGACTGTGGATCGATAGAAATAGTGTGAAGTGAATTAATGTGAGGCAGGCAGTCTGTCTGTCATAAGGTTTGCAGGGAATGTGGGGCAGTACTGGTCAGTCACTGTAGAAATCTGTTTCCAATAAATTTCACCCTTCTGTCTGGAAATAAACATTAGACGGTCTTGCGCCTCCCATATTTTTAAATTCAGATTTATTCAGATAGTGTTTGTACTAAATTCTTTTCAGGTACTTTAATACCTAAATAAACCAAAGCAAAGTAAACCAAAAAAATCCTTTGCAGGATGAGTTAGGATGGAATATAAACAAGCTCTTTTAATAATTGGATCTTTGAATGGTCCTGTGAATCTATATGAGTGCTCAAAAAGAGAGTACAATAAATTCTTTATAACGAGCATGCTTCTGACCCTATATATTAATTATGTTTGTTTCAAATTAAGGCTGCAAACCTATGAACAATGACATTTGCCGAAGCACCTCTGAACCTTATGCATACAGATTCTCAGGATTTCAGCCTCCAGTAATGCATCATTGTGAAACAGGGTGCATTTTGTGTTCTGTCTTGAAAATATCTCAGTGCTTTCGGTTCAATATTTCTGTAAGCTCAGAATGCTAAAAATATTTATTTGAAGGCGAGGAAGCTGAAAAAGAGCATATATAATAAAAGAAGTAGCTAGGCTTAAATTCTAGTAATTTGGGGAATTAAACTTAATCCAAACATATAAACTAAAAAATGAATAGAGAAATAGAAAAGCCTCCCACTTAAATTGATTGATGCAGACCACATTTTGGGGAAAGTCCTCCTTAGTTCCAAATTAGGTGTGGTGGTCAGACAGATGTTTTTCAGTCCATCCGATTTACTGGGTCTTGCTTAATCTTTCAGTCTCCCACTAAGTTGCCAAATAACCTCGCCATTTAAAATTCTGATTAGTTCCTGGAAATAGCATTGTGTGTCCCGTCTCTGCTAGAGCAACTGTTTTATTTTTCTCTCGCCTTGGTTGTTCTCTGCTTGTATTGATCACAAATGCCACGTCTAACTCTTCTTTAGTGTACCTAATTTGTTCTTGTCTGGTTGACTTCTTGCTTCTTGAAATTCTGTCTTCCTTCATCTAACAAACAAAATCCTCTCCTTTTAGTTTTAGCTTTATTTATGAATTTTCCTTTGATTTAATACTCTGGTTAGTTATTTTGTTTGGTTTCCTGGTCTGACATAGCTTCCTCCTTTACTGTGCTGTACAGTAGTTATGTTTTACCCCAGGGGTTCCCAACCTATGGCCTGTGGGCCAGCCCTGGCCCATGCGCCATCCCATCCACCTCATTGCTGCCTCCGCCATACCCGGAAGTAGAAGCGGGCATATTTACATCATCCGTAAAATGCACCTGTGCATGTGCAAACTCGCCTGTGGCTGGTGTAAACACAGAAGTGGGCACAATTACATCAGCCATAAATGCGCCCACTTGGTGGGGGTGTGTTCCAGCCCGCAACCCTGTCCAGGGCGTAGCCAGGCCCATGATGGAAAAAGGTTGGCCACCCCTGTCTTACCCTATGTTATCCTGATTTATATTTCCATCTAGTTTACCCTCTGCTATCTTAACTAAATCTAATCTTGGCCACTGTTTTATTTCTGCCTCTGATACCCCATCTGTTGTTCACCACAGAGGCCATATTTCTCATCAACAACTAACTATTCTGGAGCTCCACTTTGAAAATATTACAAACCAGCACTGCCACCCACTGAAGTAATCCTCCAGTAGAATTTTTTTGTTGTTGCTGCACAGTGTATTCTTGCCACAACAGTCGTGTCTCTAAATGACTAATATTGTAGGGATGTGAATATTGCAGCCTCTAAATCTTGGAAAGAAACCGTGAAAAATTTCTTTTCTCAATAGATCTCATAAGAGTTCTCATAACTTTATTTATTTATTTATTGGTGTAAGGTATTGCACACGGTGACAATGCCCCAGCTCGCTCCGACACTGGCTTGCCAGAGACCCTAGTGGCGGCCGCTTCTTCACCTGCTCTCCCTGATCTGGTCTGGTCATCTCATTCCCAGACTAACGGAACGGTTTGCTGACTCAGAGAAAGAAAGCAAAGCTGACTTTTGGTACCTTTGTGAAAGGGTGCCTTTACTAAGTTAACCCTGGCAGGGAAAACCAGTAAGGAAAATGGGGATCTAATGGGAAATGGCGATGCCTTAAAAAGTGTCACAGTTTGAAAAACTCTGCAAAGCCCTCTGGGTCTGGTAGCGTCTTCACCCATTAGATCTAATTCACCCTTATCCCGGTTTTTTTACGGGAATTTGGCCTTCGATGTTGCAGCTAGGTGAGGGGGAGGAAACCACTGTCCTGAGAAGACGAGACACCCGAAATCACTCCCCTCTAGCTCCCTTTGATTATCGGCTTCAGCTGCACTGGCCGGAAAAACAAAGTCCATGTTTTAAAGTAACAAGGCTTATCTGAAAAATTCTCCTTCTGCTCCTTCATGGCTGGAAGGCAGAATAACCACTCTTGATGAAGAAATCATTAAAATGGTTTATTGGAATAAAAATAGAGCATATTCCAACATATAAAAATTCTCTCTAAACTACGCTAAGAAAAATACATATTTCTAAGAAAATAAGAAAGCAATACTTATCTAAAAAGAATGCAACAAGTTGGCCGCCCATCAGAGTAACGGGTTACGGGTTGGATCGATTCTGGAAGGCGGAGAGCAGCATCTCAAGATGATCTGAGATAACTGCCGTATCCCTCTCTAATCTAGCTTGATCGCCGCAATATTTATACTATTTGTGGTGGGAACGCATGTGCAGGTGTTTTGAGTGACAGACACCCGTTTTTGAAGTCCAGTATGGGACAGGACATTTAATCAGCATTCCCATCAGAAAGACGTGTGTCTCCCGTCTACCAACAGGTGAGTCTGAGAAGCGTGCTTCTCCCAAATGCTCATTCTGAGAACAGACACTTTCCCAGATTCATTGTCTGTGATAAGAGGTTTAGTTGACCTGCCGCTTTTAATTGGACAGAAGTTGACTTCTGCGTATAGCAGCCTTCCAAAATGGGCCCGTTCAGGCTAATTAAAGCTAAACAATTTAACAGAATAAAACATATTAATGATCTAAGCATACTAAGCATTAAGTAAACAGAATAAATAATAAAAATTTATTCTTCCCTGGCTATGAAATCTCGACATAAGGAATGCTAAGCCACAAAGAATTTAACAGTTTCCTGCACATAACAGATTAAAAGTGTGGTGGTAAAAGAGAGGCTGCAGTGGCTCAAAATGGCTAAGACACTGACTGGGAGGCAGAAGGTCAGCAGTTCGATTCCCGGGTACTGCAGGACGGGATGAGTTCCCTTCTTTGTCCCAGCTCCTGCCAACCTAGCAGTTCAAAAGCAAGAATTTGCAAGTAGATAAATAGGGACCACTTTGGTGGGGAGGTAACAGTGTTCCGTGCACTCCGGTGTCTACGGCAATGTCTGCAGAAGCAGACAACGCTGGCTCTTCGGCTTTGAAATAGATGAGCACTGAACCCTAGAGTCAGATACGACTGGCTTTCGAGCAAGGGAAACCTTTACCCTAAAAGAGAGAAGGGACCAGGTTCGTATTTTTGTGGCGATCTGGTGCACTGGAACAGCCCAAGTCACCTTGTGGAATCGCTAAATGAGAAGACTCATAACATCTCAAAGAACCAGAAACATGAACTTACCATATCACCACTTTAGATCATTTCTTCTTCTTCTGTGGCTAGGCCAGACGTAAAACTGCCAAAATGAAATCACCTTTTGGTGAGTCCTTTCTACAGTTTCTTTGGCTTAACCTAGTGTGAGAAAGATTAGCCAGCAACACAAGGTTACTGTTACCAGGGTATGACAATCTTTGAAGAGGCTCTTTCTGTGTATCCTGGTATGCAAAAAACTGTCCTAAGAATATAATGCAGTGGCCCTTCATCTGTCTTCCGCATCGCAGCATGACACTTGTACCACTGATCCAGGTCCGCAAGTCATTTTCTGGTCCTGAGCCCTTTTGGCACACAAGGTCCTCCTCAGCCCCAGGCCAGTACTGGTGAAGCTGCTGCCCTCCATCAAGATGGATTCAAGTCGGATTCAATCCACTTGGGGACTATCACCCTTCCCTGTGGACTTTGGCACCCAAGGACTTTAGCCCTCAGGGTTGTCAGGGTTGTTAACCGCCACCTGACACTTGACATTGAGTCGCTGGCAGTATTGTCTACTCTATTACCATAGCAGGATAACCTGGCTAGACAATCTTTAGATCATGTTTGAAATGTAAATCTGATCCTAGAGGTACTTTGAAGAAGATTCCTTTCCGACAGTTGCACTTCTTTAACAGTTGCTCAAATCTGGATCAGCAACTGACCCTATATATTAATACAATATAGTTGTTTGCAATAGTGCAGCTCCTTTGGCATCATCTACAACTGTTGCGGCCTCCAGCTGCTATTTTATTTGCCCTTATCTGTACAGTCACTTTACTCCATAGATCTCTTGGGAATTGGTTGGATTAAAAAAAAATATTAAACTTGGTTACTGTAGCCATTTGAGAGCTAAATCCAATGGTACAAACCAGAAGAGTTCCAGTGAAGTGAAGTGAAGTGAACTGTTTGGCCACAAGTAACATGTTTGTTAATTCTAGCGATTCATCTCTAATTGGGACTAACACTGCATATAGCCTTTTATAATCAAAGTAACTACCAAGCTGTCTAAAAACAGCTCTAAAATATTCACATTTAGAAACAAAGAGATTTTGTTAAAGAATCACAGTGATAAAGTTTCTACCATTTTTTAAAAAAAATAGACAGAGTTGATCTCATCAACTATTGAAGGAGAGTGAATTCCAGTATTGGCTCCATGAAGACTTTGCTGTGCAATACTAAAATAACAAGTTTATATTGTTTGCAATATTTTAGATATACAATATTTCCCCCACATTTCATATATATACATATTGAAATTACTGTTAACTGCTTGTCTAGAAAGCATTAGAAAATAGGGGAGTCAGGCTTGGTGATGCATGCTCTTGTTCATTGACTTTATTTCAAAAAAGGAGCCATATATCAGTCTGTCTGCACTGATTTATTTTTATCTTCGCTTTTTCTGTTTTCCATCCTTTTCGTCTTTGGTGAGACTGTTTTCAGGTTTTTTATTATTTATGATTTTTCGTTCTCATGGAGGTTCAGATGAAAGCTCTTAGTTGATTTGTTTTGTGAATAATAAATAACATACTCCAGCTCTTGAATGTTAAGTATAAGCTAGTGTGAGAAAATGATTTCCGTGGAAACTGTTGGTGCTTTCTAAATTGCACTTTTTCTGCCATGATCCAGCTAGCATTTTCCTGTTTAGCTAATAATTGACATGTAGGAGTTTTCTTAATAACATTGTCACCCTCATGTTGACTACTCAATTGTGACTATCAACATGAGGCTGTTCATTTGATATTTAACATGCAGACATGTGCCTATACATATTCATTCCTCTTCTTTTTGGAGATTGTGGGGGATCAGATTACATGAACAGAATGACCACCTGTCCGTGCTTCATGTTATCATATATGCACAATGAGTGGTACAGTACATATGCAGATTTTAGGAGTGTATCATCACAGTGATATTTACCAGTTCCAATTTGGAGTGAGCTGTATAGAAATGTAAAACGAAAAGGAGACTCACATTTTTTCTATAGTATGTTAGGCATATCTTGCAAATGAGGTCATAGAGCCGTGATGACAAACCTTGGCACGCCAGGTGTTCTTGGACTTGAAATACCAGAAACCCAAGTCAGCACTCCTGCTGATCAGGGGTTCTGGGAATTGAAGTTCAAGAACAGCTGGAGAGAGAAGGTTTGCCATCACTGTCATCGAGCATTAGTGGAATAGTTAATATGTTTGGTGTATAAAATCCAGTACCAAACAGGTTTCCAAATGACATGAAATTAGAAGCCAAAGTGATATAGGCTACAAAAGAAAATGCATATTTGTAAATTTAATAAATAAAATAATAATAATTTGTTTTGATGTTGTCAGGATTTCCCCTCCCTTTAAGTTGACATTAACATATAAGGGCCAACATAATTTATGACCTTGTTTTCTGTCAGACGCCTGGCTGCATCACTGACTCATCTCAAACAGTGAAGCTCCAAGTCCTGACACTGAGAATGGTAAGGAAGACCTTGACAAGGAGGAGGGCCTTCTCAGTGGCGGCATCTACACTTTGGAACATCTTACCAGTGGAACTGTGCCAAGCTCCTTGGAAATATTTAATAGATAGTTGCAGGCTTTTCATAACATCCTCCCTAATGTCAAGTAGTTATATATATATAACACACACACACACATAAAATACCACTCCAACCACCAACACACACATTAAAAATTCCTGGCAAGGCAGGAGTGCTGTGTGTGTGTGTGTGTGTGAGAGAGAGAGAGAGAGAAAGAGAGAGTGACAGATAGTTAGAGTAGCCCACCAGATAGAGCGAGAGAGGGAGAGAGGAGACAGAGGAGACAGGAGAGGAGGGCAGAGGCTACCTGCTGAGGCTGTGTACAGGTAAGTGAGGGGAAGGTTTGTCTGCGAGTGGGTGGTTGGGGTGGTTTTGGGGTGTGTGCGAACCCCCCCCAAAAAAACCCACCCCAACCACCAACACACAGATAATAATTGGCCAGCAAGGCAGGGGTGGGGTGTGTGTGTGTGTGTGTGTGTGTGTGTGTGTGTGTGTGTGTGAGAGAGAGAGAGAGAGAGAGAGAGAGAGAAAGAGAGAGAATGACACCCCTGCCTTGACTGGCAATAGTGGGGTGGGGGTGGGGCAAGGTGGGGGTGGGCAGCGTGGGTGCCTGGCCCGTGCTTCCCTCCCCCACCCCCTAACCCTCACCTCATGTACCCTTCTTTGTCGGTTGGGTCTTTCTCCCCCAGCGCGGCCTTCATTGGGAGGTGCACCAGCGTCTCCTTTGTCACTGCGGGTGTCGAGGCCATGTGGCCCGCAGGAACAAAGGACAGACCAGTGCGCCTCCCTCCGCAGAAGGCCATGCTATGAGAAAAGACCCAGGCGGCAAAGAAGGGTATTTTATTTATTTATTTATTTATTTATTTATAGTCAAATTTGTATATGCCGCCCGCTCAGGCAGAACCCGACTCAGGGCGGCATCACAACAATTCACAAAAGACATAAAAACAATTATAAAAAATAATTATAAACCCCCCCCCAACCCACCCCCTTTAAAAACCCCTATGTCCCACCCACCCACTATACAAAGGAGGAGGAGAAAGTTCTTATACAAGCCAGCAGGCGGGCACCATAGTCCCATTCGGGCCCCACACCTGCCCTGCCAGCCAGGTCTTCACTCCTTTCCTGAAGGGCAGCAGTTCACTTTGGAGTCTTAGGTCTATTGGCAGGAGGTTCCAGAGAGTTGGTGCGGACACGGAGAAGGCCCTCCTTCGGGTGCTAGACAAATGTGCATCCCTAGCCGGTGGCACCACTAGGGAACCCCTCCTGTCCGCTCTGGTTGGACGGGCAGACACTCTTGGGACGATGCGGTCTCTAAGGTATCCCGGCCCCCTGCCATGTAGGGCTTTAAAGGTCAAAACCAGCACCTTAAATTGCACCCGGAGACAAACTGGTAACCAGTGCAGCTCCCGAAGTAGGGGAGAGGCATGGGCATATCGCCCACACCCCATCACCACCCGGGCCGCCGCATTCTGGACCAGCTGCAGCCTCCGAATGGTCGTCAAGGGCAGCCCCATGTAGAGCGCATTACAATAGTCTAGTCGGGAAGTAACCAGAGCATGGGTGACCATAAGCAAGGAGCCCCGGTCCAGGAGTGTGCGCAATTGGCGAATCACCCGAAGTTGGGCAAAAGCCCTCCTGGCCACAGCCGCCACTTGTTCTTCCAGCAGCAGCCGCGAGTCCAGAAGAACCCCCAAGTTGCGCACTGGGTCTGTCTGGGGCAGAACGGCCCCATCCAGTACCAAAGATGGTAACTCCCTGGATAACGCGGGGCCCCTTATCCACAGCCACTCTGTCTTGCTGGGATTCAGCCGAAGCCCATTGGCCCCCATCCAGACCCCAATGGCCTCTAGGCATCCGGATAGGATTTCAACAGCATCACTGGGGTCCCCACGGGCCGAGATGTACAACTGTGTATCATCCGCGTACTGATGGTACCGCACCCCGTGGGAACGAATGATCTCACCCAGCGGCTTCATGTAGATGTTAAATAAGAGAGGAGAGAGCACAGAGCCCTGAGGCACCCCATATTTGAGGGGCCTAGGGCTGGACCTCTCACTCTCTAACCATACCGACTGGGTACGGCCCTTCAGAAATGAGGAAAACCAGGACAACACAGTGCCCTGGATCCCCAGTCCTTCGAGCCGTTCCAGAAGGATACCGTGGTCGACGGTATCAAAAGCCGCTGAAAGGTCAAGAAGAGCAAGGACGGATGGACAACCCCCGTCCCGCTCCCGCCAGAGATCATCCATCAGTGCGACCAATGCCGTCTCCGTTCCATATCCGGGCCTGAACCCTGATTGAAAGGGGTCTAGATAATCCGCTTCCTCCAGGACACTCTGCAGCTGACGCGCCACCGCCTTTTCCAAAACCTTACCCAAAAAGGGCAGGTTGGAAACTGGCCTGTAGTTGTTAAGGACAGCTGGGTCGAGGGACAATTTCTTCAGGAGGGGGCGCACCAAAGCATGTTTTAGCTGTGCAGGAAATACCCCCTCCCGTAAAGAGGCATTTATTATCCCCCCTATCCAGCCACCTGTTACCTCCTTGGAGGCTTTCACCAACCAAGTAGGACAGGGATCCAAAGGACATGTAGTGGCACGAACAGCTGCAAGGAGCCTGTCCACTTCATCAGGGACAACAGGATCGAACTGATCCCAGATCGTACAGCAAGACAATGCTCCGACACCTCCCCGACCCTCCCCATCCACGCCAGGATTCAATCCTGAACGAATCCGATCGATTTTCTCCACCAGATGGTCAGCAAAGTCCTCAGCCGAACCCTGCCAACTGGGCACCGATCCCCCTCTACCAAGGAGGGACCTGGTTACCCGGAACAGGGCGGCTGGGCGATTATCAGCGGAGGCAATAAGGGTGGTGAAGTATGTGAGGTGGGGGTTGGGGCAAGGTGGTGGGGTGGGTGGGCAGCGTGGCCCGTGCCTCCCCCCGCTTCCTTGCCCCACTTTTCTTTTGCTGGTTGGGCCTTTTCCCCCTGGCGTGTTTTTTTCTAAAGTCGGCGCACCGCACTTTCCAGGCCTCCTCTGCGCTCGCGTCTCTCAGCCTGATTGGCTGAGGGGCTGCACAGCGCAGAGGACTCTGGGAGTCATAGGGTTTTTTTCGGTCGCGTTTGTGGGGCGATTGCCCCACTGGCGATTTCTGGAACCTTGCGGCGATGGCCGGGCGTGGTTAAGGTAAGTTTAGGCAGCTCGGTTCAGGATGGTTGGGCCGGGTGCGGGAGCCTTTGTCCCAACCCAACCGTTATATTATACATATTGCTATTTTAATGTGGGAAACCACCCATACAAGTGATATATAAATGCAATAATAAGTAAGTATAGTAGGCATTTGAATAATGTCATCACAATGTGCAAGGATTATGGAGAAATGGATCAGAGTTTAAGAGTTCTAAAGCTTTTTCAAGAACATTTGAAAAGGATTGCAATATCTCTTTTCTGTATAACATGGCTGAAAGTATGTTTGTATGTGTGTGATTAACCTGTGAAAGAATATTTTGCTTCTGATAAAAGCTTGGCCAATGCATAATACAGTAAAAACCGTTTTGCGGATGCCCCATTTTACAGAAGGAAATTCTGGGGAAATCACGTCCCAATTTACGGAAAAAATTCAACTTACAGAACGAGTTTCCCCCCAGAGTTCCTTCTGTCTGGGAAAGTCTAAAATGTTGGCCCCGCACTATTTTAAAATCAAGTTGCACCCCGTGCCACCTGCCCTGTTAGGGTAATAACAGCAGAAAGCAGGAGTCTGAGGGGATGCAGAAGAAATTACAAACAGTTTAGAGTGCAGAGCATTTCCTTATACTGGCGGTGCAGAAAAATATGTACAGTGCAGCAAACAGAAAAGTAACTAGAATACTTTCTCCTTGGTAGCCAGCTATTTACAGTATAAACAGTTCAAATAGTTGTTTGAATAACAAAGAGATAATAGCTTGCAAGACTTGCCAAGACAATCCTTGAAGCTCTGTGAAGGCTTTGGAATAGCAGAGATGATATCCGAGCGTGGTCAGGAACAAATGCAGTTGGATAAGAGAAACAAAGTCCAACAACACATTCATCCCAGGGAGATAACAACAGCAATAACAGGTGTCTTCAGGCAGTAGATTTCATTCTACATTTAGCATATCACCAGCAGTTACTGGGTTTTCCAGCAGGATATGACCCAGCATTGAGTCAGCCCATCAGCCCAAACAGTTCAGGCAGGCTGACTAACTTCACAGTTTGAGATAGTTTTGTTTTTAAAGACATTTCACAGGCATAATTACTTGATTCAGTGGGGCTGTGACAGAACATACACAGAGGTCTTAAAGGAACATTTGACAAAAAATAATATGCTACCCAATTGATCCTGACAGAACTTAGGATCTAACACACCCCCACCGCAGGAAGTCGCGAGACATCTCTTACTGTGGTGGTGGTGGAGATAGCAGCGGTGACAATTGTGGCAGTTTTGCTGCTTTTTCCACAGTTCCGGTCTTCGTCCGATGTGCGTTCCTGGCTAAAGCACGCCGTGGAGAGATCTTGGACGAAGAGCGGAACAGAGCGGATATGCTCCCCGCAGTCTCCCAGTGCTGGTAGAAGCAATGGAGGTTGTGGAAACAATGGCGGCAGTGGCTCCCCCAATGGTCGGACACACTGCTCAGGAAGCAGCAACATGGAAAAAGTAGGGAGATCACTTCGTCATTCTCTGTGCTCTGCTTCCCCTCTTTTTTATCTCGCACCCCCACACCTCAATCGAAGTACGGAGGACGGAGGTGCAGGATAAAAAAGGGAAATGCTCTTATAACACCCCCTCTTCTCTACCCCAACCACTCACCAGCTGGTGAGATGATCGGGGTGTGGGACAGGGTTGTGTCTGGCATTATTGGGGATTTTTTGGGGATAATATTTTTATTCTTAAAAAATTATTTTTCGTCCGTTCGGGACCGTTTTTTAAATTTTTCAGTGTTTTATTTTAAGGAAAGACTAATTTACGAAAAAGGTTATGGAATGAATTTCCCCCCGTAAAATGAGGTTTTGCTGTATTTGAAAGGAGGCCTGGACTCCTTGCACCTGTGAAAGGTGTTGCCCCTTTAGACATTGTCTGCCATGTCAGATAGATAGAGCCTACATACTCTGTATCTCCTGTAACTGTCAGATGCCCATTTTGATCCATAGGATTCTATCTATTGTAGATCCTATAGATGCTTCCATTTATTGGATCCCAATACTGTATCTTGAATGAGCAAAATATTTCATTTAATCTCATATACCAATCAAAAGAGAACACTACATTGAATTTTGTTTTCTGATTTTTTTAAATCTGGCATTCTTCTGCCAATGTCTCATGGAGCCTCCTAAGATGGCAGTGGGATATATGTGAGTGAAAGAGAAGGGGAGAAAAAGCACAACAGTCATTCTGATAAAAGCATCTAACCCAATAACAGGAGGAAGTCATCCATGTGATGAGACTTTAATTGGCCCCTTCATAACTTTTTAAAGGCTGCCTTCTGTACTAAATCCATTTTTGAAGTCTTGAACCTGTCTAGTGAATCAAGGTCAGTCCAGAAAGATAGCTAGGACTGATTCTCCCCCTCCAAAACTGGAGTTTGTTTCATTTCAAAGAATATCATTTATTACTGATACAAGGATTTGGAAGGGAATGTTGTAACTTAGTTTTAGGCCACATGTTTTCCACACAAGTGATTACGGGTTCAATTCCTGGTATGTCCAGGTGGGGCTCAGACTCCTTCATGAAACCATGAATACCTTCTGTCCATCAATGCAGATATTTTTGATTGAGATGAGTCAGCATTTTAACTTAGTCTACTTGTAGCCTCTGATCATTTTCTGAAGTACTGAGTTATCTATTTCATGATGTGGAATTATAAGTAATATTTATTTATTAATGTATTTTAATTGGAGGGATTTGGATACTGTATTTGAATAAGGTCAATATGTATGTTTGCTATTGTGCATATGCACATACTATTATATTTTCTAATGACATTTTCATCTTTTTTAGCAAAATATAAGCAACTACTAATTTGAACCAACTACTTGTAATTTAACTCCAACCATTTTCATAGGAACAGCCATGGCTGTGGCTTCTCTCATGTTCAGATCAAACTTTGAATTGCCAAAATGAAGCCAATTTCTTGGCCCAAAACAAGTCCTCATCGGTACGTGTTTCTGGCAGTATTTGACAGACCAGTAAATGAGCCGGATTCTGTATCTCTTCGTGTTCACACAGTGTGTTGTTGTCTGCCAGCAACCCCCACTTGAGCATGTTGGTCTTGCATTTAGGGATTTCAACCCTCAGCCTATTCAGGGTCCTCCAAGTGATGTAGGGGAGGTTGAGTTCCTCATCTATACCCTACTTTAATGTTACTCCTTGTCCAGTTAACTCTTTCCTCCATCTTACTATTTGGTTTTGCTCTTGTGTACTTTCAAGAATTTTTGTTCTTTCCATATAGCTTTTTCTGGATCTGAGCCGGCCGACTTGAGGCTCATATACATTCAGGGGTGTTGAGGGTCATTCTCTTGCTTAGTTCTCTCAGCATCTGCTGCTACTTCTCTCCTTATCTTAGGTTGAGCAATACCAACAAGAGGGTATATTTTCTCAACTGGTGTAGGTTTGAGGCATCCTGTCACTATTTGCATGGCTTCATTAACAGCAATGTTAACTTGTTTTGTGTGTGTGGATGCACTCTATACTGGAGCAGCATACTCTGCTGCGGAGACGCTCAGGGCCAAAGCTGATGAACACAGTGTAGATAGTTGAGTTCCCCATTTGTAGTTTGTGAGTTTCCTGATGGTGTTCCTTGTACTAACTTTGGCTTTGGTATTCAGCCAGTACTGCGTAAAAGAGAGTGTCCTGTCAAGTCACACTGAATTATTTTGGTGCTGAACAATTCTGTAATCATTTCTCTTGCCATGTAACATCCAACTCAACCCTTGCCTCTCGGTTTCAAAGGTGGAAAGCACACACATGAATCTTGCTTGGATTAGGCTTCAAATGGTTGATGTTGTAATACTGTCCTAATTCTTCAAGTGCTCCAATATGTTTTACAGCTACCTCATCAAAGGGTGTTCCTTGAACAACCGTTTGTCTGCATAGATAGAAAATTTTGTATTGTCAGGGACTGGTTGATCATTTGTATATATATTATACAGTGTTGGAGACCTCCTTGGGGCATTCCTTTCTTCTGCAACCTCCATCAGCTGTTCTTTCCATTCCTCGTCAGTCCCTGTGTTTGGTGATATCTATTGTTTTTGTATGGATGAGACAAAAAAACCCCTCAAAATAATTGTCAGGGAGAGTCAAATCTCTCTCCCCCCCCCCTCCAAACATGCCTTTTTCTTCCAACATTCTCAGGAAACTGGGTCAAAGTTGGCCTGTTTTCCTGGAAAAGTAAAAGTCATCATTCTTATTCCTGAAGGATTTGTTTGTTTATATCCCCCGATTAAGGTTACCGTTACTCTGGGTGGCTTACAATAGCATTACAATCAAAGCATAACAAATAAATACAGTAAAAATCAAAATAACTTACACTTTAAAGAAATAAACAAGAACATAAAAGTGACAAAGTAAAAATATAACCTTAAGCACTTAATGTGATCTAGAAAATGAGAAGGTTTTTGTTAGCTCGAAGCAATGCAAATGTATCTTTAATTGTTTTTGTGAATTGATCTTAATAGCTGGAGTGACCACAGAAACCATTCAGACTGTTACTGCTAATCCTGAACAGCCAGGCCCTGAAACCAAAATTCAAGAAGAAGAACATGACTTGGCTGACGATGACATGTCTGCAAGTAAGTAATTTTGAACATACTAAACCACTGCTCTTGGTGTACTATTTTACCAGACACATGCAAGGTCATGGATTTTGTAGTATGTTTTAATAGTTGGCTGGATAACTCCTGAACCTTGTGGAGGCAGCCATCAGAAATATGATTCCTTGCCATGCTTCTCAGGAGATTAGCCAATTTGTGTAGCCTTGGGCAAACATGCTGAGTCCTAGAGTACCATGAGAAGAAGACAATGGTAAACTGTTCTGGATTCTTTATACCTAGGAAACCCTGATAAAGGTCTCCATAATTTGGAATTGACTTATTGGGGCATCTTCATCATTATAAATATATCTCTTATTTCTCAGAGTTAATGGTGCAGGGGACAGATGCAAGGTTCTAGCCTAAACATTAGAAATTAGGTCTTCGGAATCCATGAGTGAAGTTACATATTTGCAGAATCATTTATTTTTAATCTCTTGAAGCAAATGGGCAGTTGTTTGTTACTGTTTTTGATTGATACCTACAAGTTTTGAAGCAACTCCAGATGCTGAAATTAATATGGGGAAGAGGAGGCGGAGAACTTTATCTTGCTTCCATAAAAAAAAATCTATTGATTTAATATTTGGTACTTTGCAATTTTTGCACTTTCTGTGCGTCTGAGGTTGTTTGCTGTTGGAACTCCAACCTCTGTGAGGTGTTTGCTGCTTATCCAGATGTATTTATGTGCCTGTGTTTCCCATCGATTCCTTAATTCGTTTTTCACCACTGCAGCATTCAGACCTACTCACTGTTTTGGAGCCTCTTCCTAGCAATCTTCCCATGAATATTTGTGTATATAGTTCTTGCTTTCTAATAGTTTCATCTTTACTCATCACTTACCTAATTTGTTTAGGGTTGTTATATACTGTTATAGATTTAGTAGTTAGTGCTGTTATGGTTTTATGACATCTTTGGCCCCATTCAAGCAATGTGAGGACTGTAATAATAAGATCTTCAAAGACAGCCACTCTGAGTGCCTCTATTGCATTGTGGAGGATCATCAGATACTATCTGTAAGAGCTTCACTCGCATAGCTTTAAAGCAGGGGTGCCCAAACATTTTGGGCCCTAAGCTGGTCATGTGGTTCCTCCCACTGGAAGCGGAAGTAAAACACACTTTGCAATCTGTTTTGCAACAGGATGAGATAAATGTTAAGCTGCAATTTTCTCTGCTTAAACTAGGAGTGTCCAAAGTATGGCCTGCGGGTCAGATCCGGCCCCTGACGTCAATTCATTGAGCCCGTGCCACCCTTGTTACTCCTGGAAGTGGAAGTAAAATGCGCCTGTGGGCGTGTTTTACTTCCGCTTCCAGGAGTGATGAGCACTGTGCATGCCAGATGAATTGGCATCAGGGGCCAGATCTGACCCACTGGCTGTAGTTTGGGCACCCCTGGTTTAAAGAATAGAGAGTCACGGCTGAAGCTAGTTCTGTGGCAAAAGTTTCTCCAGGCCATGAATGATCTTCTACCAAATGTTATACCGCTTCTGACCATCTGTAAAGCTAAAGCTAAACCTAAGCTAATGGAGCTGGTGCAGCCTGAAGCTAGACCAATCCCAACAGTATTGCAGTTGGGTTTTCTAAAAATGAAAGAGACTTGAATTAATAATTTGGAGGAAAATATGTGAGCTGTCCCTAACATACTTTTTGCTACCTGCTGAAAAATGATATTTGCAACTTCATTATGTCTATATCAGGGGTGGCCAACCTTGGTGCTCCAGCTGTTCTTGGACTTCAGTTACCAGAAGCCCAAGTCAGCAAGCCAAGTCAGGGCTTCTGGGAATTGAAGTCCAAGAACAGATCTGGCGCACCAAGGTTGGCCACCACTGGTCTATACCTATAATCCATAGTGCTATATATTATAATATTAGGAATTGTCTCTAAATTTTTGACAGGACCTACATACATCACTTACACTTGCTTACTTATTATTTTCTGACATTATCTAATTCAGAGTTTCTCAACCATGGGCACCCAAATGTTTTTGGACTTCAATCTCCAGAAGTCCTGATCAGCAGGTGTGCTGACTTGAGCTTCTGATAATTGAAGTCTAAGAACACTTGGTGGCCCAAGCTTGAGAAACCCTGATCTAGTGCAAATCAATTGGTCCTGGTTTGTGCATTAGAATATCTCAATTTCAGCCTGAAAGTGCCCTAATTTAAGACACAGGTTTGATTACTGCTTATTGACATGATCTATGGAGTAACCTGGATATGGTCCATGTAATGGTTTCTCAAGTCATGCATCCTTGTGCTGGGATACTTCCATTAACATAAGGTTAATCATTTGCAAGTTGCAGTACTGTTAGTACATTGAATCCTTTCTCTTCAAATCTTTTAAAGCACAGGATCTCACTCAGCATTTCATTAGACTGAAAACAACTTTCTTAAAATTCAGAGTGCACATCATGTTATTTTCAGCTTTCTCTTTCATCAATAGAATGAATCCCAGGGAACCCAAAACTCCTACAGTTTCTACTGTTGTAATGGTCCGTGGGAGCCGAGGTGCTGAACACAAGGAAGGCGCGAGAGACAAGGCTATGATGAAAAATGCCAGCCCCGATACCCCGGGGTGGTCTGTATTTATTGACTACATTTAGGGGTTATCATGCACAGCCCGCGTGAGACCCCCGTGACAGAAAGCTTGCTATGTGGCACTCGGCTGATTTGGTTACACTTACCAGCCTGCGTGCTCAGGTTGCCCATAGGCAGACTCTATCAGCGGATTGCAGTGAGATACTGTTCCCATGTTATCTTGAGTCCTAGAAGACTCTGCGTATCTATGCATGGCTATTTGGTCTAACTGCGGTTGGTGTCTGATCAGCCCTTTTACACCGACATGAGCTAGACACCGTATGCTGTTTGCGAGACCTTGGGTCTCTCTCCTCATGACACTTGCTCTACTGCTCTCAGTGCCCTCAGCCAAGGAAACATGGAGTCACTATTGCTCCCTATTGCTATTTTGCCCGTACCCAATCGCCTTTCCGGTCGAGCCAGGATGGTCTCGGGATCGTTTGCAGATCCCGACAAACCCATTGGGAAAGGTAGCTGTCCAATTAGCGGCCTGGGCAACCCACATTCTACCTTTGGGTCTTGGGAGACAAGCGATGAGAAACCTGGGGAACATAGTGAAAAGCAGAGACATCACATTGCAAACAAAAATTAGAATAGTCAAAGCAATGGTTTTCCCAGTAGTAATGTATGGATGTGAGAGCTGGACAATTAGGAAGGCTGAACGTAGAAGAATAGATGCCTTTGAAATGTGGTGTTGGAGGAGGGTTTTGAGAGTCCCCTGGACAGCGAGGAGAACAAATAGGTCAATCTTAGAAGAAATTAACCCTGACTGCTCATTGGAAGGTCAAATAGTAAAGATGAAGCTAAAGTACTTTGGACATCAAATGAGAAGGGAGGATTCACTTGAGAAGGCATTGATGTTGGGAAAGGTGGAGGGCAAAAGAAGAAGGGGGAGGCCAAGGATGAGATGGCTAGATGGCATTGTAGACACAATGGGCACAGAGCTGGGAGGGCTGAAGGGGATGGTGGAGGACAGAGGCGCCTGGAGGAAAATGGTCCATGGGGTCGCAAAGGGTCGGAGTCGACTGTGCGACTGAACAACAACAACAATGAGGTGGAAAGAAATCTCTTCATAGTGTCATGATGTAACGTGTTGGTTTTGCTGCTGCAGACTAACACAGGAATCAGCCAGGAAATTTTTAGTAGGCTAGAATCTCATTTCAAGACCTTTCAGGAATAGCAATATTTAGATGGGTATTTTTGTTTCATGCTTAACCTCTCATGGGTAAAACATCTACATAGAGCTAATGTTGATGTCATGTTGGCATTGCTCTATGTGCTGGTAGCAGAATTCAGGGAATTTTTTTCCCTGAAAGTTGCTGACTGCAAAAATATTAATTATATTTTATTTTACAGTGAGGTACTAGACTCAGAGAGACTGCAGTGGCTTAGTGGTTAAGATGCTGAACTTGATGACTGGAAAGTCGGCAGGTCAGCAGTTCGAGACCTGAGTGCTGCATGACAGAATGAGCTCCTGACTTTGTCCCAGCTCCTGCTAACCTAACAGTCCCAAAGCAAGAAATTGCAAGTACTGTAGATAAATAGGTACCAGTTCGACTGGAAAGGTAACAGCACTCTGTGCACTCCGGCATCTAGTCATACCTGCCACATGACCATGGAAACGTCTGCAGACACAGACAGCACTTGCTCTTTGTCTGTAAACAAAGATGAGCACCATACCCTAGAGTTGGATACGATTGGCTTTCGAGCAAGGGCAACCTTTACTAGGACTCAGGAGACCTGGGTTTGAATCCTCACTTAGCCATAGAAACCCACTGGGAGAGTGGCATTAGTAAAGCCACAGCTAAAATATCTCACTTACCTTGAAAGCAATGTTAGAGTCACTCACTCGAAGTCTGTTCTGAGTTGCTATCTATGTCACTTTTAAAAATAAATTACCTGGCATATTTTCTGCTTTGTATTTCTGCTGCTATTGAAGTGTGTTGTTCATTCATGAAGTGTAAAAGAAATCTGGGCTGTCCTCAGTGTTTCTCCCCCAAACTGCTATTGTCCAGTTGATCAAGATTAAAGTGCTATGAATGTTTCCTGGGATTAAGCGGCAAAAGCGGCGAAAACGCCGCCGGAGCCGCAGCCGCGCTCTCCCCGCCCCCACCACCGGCGGGGGGATAAAGGGAGCCTCCCGTGGCCCGGGAGGCTCCGAAAACGCCGCCGGAGCCGCAGCCGCGCTCTCCCCGCCCCCACCACCGGCGGGGAGATAAAGGGAGCCTCCCGTGGCCCGGGAGGCTCCGAAAACGCCGCTGGAGCCGCAGCCGCGCTCTCCCCGCCCCCACCACCGGCGGGGGGATAAAGGGAGCCTCCCGTGGCCCGGGAGGCTCCGAAAACGCCGCCGGAGCCGCAGCCGCGCTCTCCCCGCCCCCACCACCGGCGGGGAGATAAAGGGAGCCTCCCGTGGCCCGGGAGGCTCCGAAAACGCCGCCGGAGCCGCAGCCGCGCTCTCCCCGCCCCCACCACCGGCGGGGGGATAAAGGGAGCCTCCCGTGGCCCGGGAGGCTCCGAAAACGCCGCCGGAGCCGCAGCCGCGCTCTCCCCGCCCCCACCACCGGCGGGGGGGATAAAGGGAGCCTCCCGTGGCCCGGGAGGCTCCGAAAACGCCGCCGGAGCCGCAGCCGCGCTCTCCCCGCCCCCACCACCGGCGGGGGGATAAAGGGAGCCTCCCGTGGCCCGGGAGGCTCCGAAAACGCCGCCGGAGCCGCAGCTGCGCTCTCCCCGCCGGTGGAGATGACGGTGCGAGGAGGGATTCCTGCCTACCCTGGAACTCTTACACTGTTCTGGGGTTTTTAGGCTACTTGCAACTGTTGTGCAGTTGGAATTGAGGACTTTCCTTTCGTGCCCTCTGGCCTATGTATGTATTTTTGTATTGATCGTTTTAACTGTATTTTTTGATTAATTATTGTATTACTATTGCTGCTTATGTCTTTATTGCATTTCTGTATTTTTTGGTATTTTTGAAATTATATCCTTTGATTATATTGATCACATTGTTGCTATTGCTGTTATACTGTGTTTTATGGATCTTGTATTTCTAATATTTATTGTTAATTTGCTGTATTGCAACACTGTACCATTTGTAATTTTTGTATACTGTATTTGATTTACTTGTTGTAAGCCGCCCAGAGTCGGCCCTGGTCGAGTAGGGCGGGGTATAAATCGAATAAATGAATGAATGAATGAAAAGTGGGATCCTACTTGATAATAGCAGTCGGACTACTATTGAAGTAATCAATATGCGAGGCACCCATACCATTTGGAGTATTTGTTTGATTATTTGATGCCATATGCAACATAACGGTGAACTGCAGGAATAAAAGTTCTACACTTACATTTGGAGGTGGTCCAGGCAATTTAAGAGTTCTAGTTTTGCTGCAATGTGTATCAGGCCTTTGCACTGTTTTTATTGGGGTACACAGAAAGAAACTCCTCGAAGATTGTGGTATTTTTGAGCCACAATTGGACATGTCCTTGTAGCAGCAACCCTATGTTGCCGGCCAATCTTTCTCACACTATGTCAGGTGAAAAGAAATGTGGAAATGAATTCACCAAAAAAACGCCTTTATTTTGGCAGTTTTCTGTCTGGCCTAGACACGAAAGAAGAAGACTGTTTTTATTGGTTTTCTGAGTAGCACTGCAGGCAAAAGAATTGAATCAGAACTGATTAAGAACCAAGAAAGGGGGGAGAGAGGAATCGGATATTGTGATTTTTTTCCTTTGTTTCTTTAAGGATTGGTCTAAATGAACACAAACCCAGGCCTGCACACTTGGGACATATCCTCTGCCTTTCACATTTTCCTTTCATCCCTCATTCTTTCTATTCTTTTATTTCAAAGGCCACCCATTTCACTTGGGGCACATGAGGCATTGAGTACATTGTTAACTTTTTGGCACACGGTTGGGCATGCATCAAAATAAATTTAGCTTGGAACAAAGAATTTGATGTTTTTGAGCGCATCTCTTCCTTTATCTCACCACACTTTCTTGTTTTAGTCTCATAAAAGTGCTAACTTGCAGGGCAGCGGCAAGCTCATCTGTGGTTCCTGCAAGAGCAATGAAAAGGTAGTTTGTTGCTTGGTGCGTTAAGGCCGAAGTGAATGTCAAGAAAGAGCACTGCATTGCTGTCCAAAATACAGAGTGTTACCTTCTGTTGCTATAAAATCTGTTATGATCTAATCTATATTCTGACATTATTACACCGTATTGCCTTTGCTTTCCTTTCAGCAGCAGCCAAGGGTACAGGATGTAACACTTGGTTGCATCAATGAGGGACGTAAATTTATTTGTTATGTTAGGATCTGGAGCCAAAACATAAAAAATAATTTCTCTTTTGAGCCCATTTTGATTTGAGTGTCTTGACTTTTAAGGGAAAAGAAACATTGAATGAAGCAAAAGGGGTACCCCTTTGGTTTTTATGGACAGTTATAGAAATCTGTATGTTCTTATAATAATAAAGTTTACTTTTCAAAAAAGCAAAAGGAAAGAGCAGCTTGCTTCAAATAATTGATACTTTATAACAAACAAATGTTACTAACCCATTGGTATTTTGAAGATGCTTTGTATTATAGTTAGGAATCTGCATGGCAAAAACTTTCATATTTGTTTCATTTCAGGTTCTTTTGAGACATGTGTCATTTTAATTTAAACAAAAGGGGCCATATTTGGGGGTTGTTTCATGTTTGCTTTTGGAAAGTGCCATCGTTTCATCCCCACCTCCTTTACTCAAAGCTAAACATGCCCGGTCCCTTCAGTTTTTCTTCATATCGCTTGGTTTCTAGTTCCCTGATGATCCTTGTTGCCCTTCTCTGAACCTGTTTCCATACTTCTAAAAATGCACTTTATGGTTGAAATTTTTGAAATGGTAGCTGTGTTAGTCTGTGTTTCAAGCATATCAGAGAGTAAATAAAACTAAACAAAAAGACAAAGAACATAGTGGGACTTTAAAAACTAACTGCTGTACAGTGGTACCTCGGATAAAGTCGCGGTTTTCATGCACACGTGATGCATCGCATAAAGCCCAAAACCACTAAAAATGGGTGTTATCCAAGGTACTTGGTATAGGAACCTAGGATAAAGTCCATTTTTGGACGTTATCTGATGCATTGCCCATTTGATTCGGATCAAGACCAAAATCGGATAAAGTCCAAGCTTGTGGAATAGAGTTTGGACTTCATCTGAGGTTCTACTGTATGCTTTCGTGGATCAAGTTCACTTTGTAACACATTGTTGATGAGCACCTGACAAAGGGCTGAGCCTCGTGGTATCCCAATTGTTACCATCTCCCAGTTTGAGAAGGAGCCATTAATTAACACTCTTGGAGTACATTCTGTAACAAACTCTGTATCCTCCTGACACGTGTGCTATCCAAGCCACATCTATGCACTAAAGAAGGAAGAAATACCTAAATGTGCACAAGTTGAGCCATCACACTAACACACACACCACCTGGCTTTACAGCACAGCAACTAGCCAAGCCAGCCACCAGGTTACACCAGTCACCTGCCTGCCTTGCACCCACCCACGCTATCTGAGGTGTGTGTGGGGGGAATGAAGACTTTATAGCTAAGAAGGTTAAACAACAACAGGCTGTCTCCCTCTCTCTAGGTCAGGGGTACCCAAACCTTTTTGGCTGCGAGCTGGTCACATGGTTGAGCAGGTCGATCACGTTGTTCCTCCACTGGAAGCAGAAGTAAAATGTGCCCGCGTATGCACAAAATGCTGCCATAAATGCTCCTGCGGCTGTTGTAAATGTGGATCCAGTTCACTGGCCGTAGTTTGGGCACCCCTGCTCTAGGTCAAGCTGCAGTGTCACCAGGCCCACAATAGTAGTAAACTGAGTCCAACTGCAAAACAAAATCTCCATTCTACAACACAAAAGTCTCTGAAAGGACCCATTCTCAGTTATACCACCATCAGATGCCACATAAAGATGCTTCACATCCCAAGCTAAGATACCACCAGCCCTATACACAGAATAAAAAATACCTCAGTTACTTATCAAGGAATTCAAAAATCAGTAAAGCAGCCACAAATCAAAAAGAGAAAACATGATTTCAGTGCCAGTTAACTAGAGGTTCATCCAGCATGGCAGGACCTCTGGGTCTTGACAGCAGAGTAGAGGGGTGGGGTGGGGTTGGAGGCAAGGAAGCATCCAGCAATCCACCTCCTATTTGACTTCACCACCACCACCACTACTGCTGTAACAAAACTGTTCCCAAAAACACCACCAAACTGTATGTCTATGACAGAATATATATGCAGTAAGTTAATGAAATAACAATTTTAAGAAAGCAAAGCAATCACACTTATATAGCGCTAGTGCACTCTCTGGGTGGGTCACAAGTTAATTAGCACTCAAATCAGTCAAAAAGGGAAATGTTAACATATGCTCGCATACACACACAGGGAAGAAGAGCAAAACCACACATACATCTCTCATCAAGAAAAGCGAGCAAATAACGTTAAAAATTAGTCAATCCCACCAAAACAACTGGAATCTCTCCCATTACCTCTTGATATGTTCTTTTTATCTTATTAAAGCCCTAAGGGTATCAGCAGGCAAGCCAGGTGGTAGCAAAAATAATCAAAAGAAGTGGGGAGGAATCCCCTAAAAAAATCAAGAAAAAATCCAAAAAAAGGCAAGGCTCCAAGATGGAGGCACAGCAGGAACGGGCAGCAATCCAAGATGGAAGGCACCAGCAGGAGCCCAGCACAATAATCCCACAAGAAACTACTTTGCAAGAACATACCTTGCTGGTTCTGCACCCTTTAAAGATTCAAAATTTCTTCCCACCAGACATTCTGATTGATTGCAGCCAGCCCTTGCTTTGCTATTTGATGAAATATTTACCATCAAATAGATGGTTTGACATACAAAGGGTGAAATAAATATTACAAGAAAGTAGAAAACACAAGAAACCAGAAAACTTTCACATACCTTTCTTTCATTAACATGGATTATTTGTGTTTAAGAAGCTCTCTTTCAAGAATTAACAAAGAACATGAAAGTGAAAAAGAGCCACCTCTATTCCCCCCCCTCTCCTTTTGTTAAAAGAATTAGGATGGCCTAATTTATTTATTTATTTATTCAATTTATAGGCCACCTTCCTCGCCTCAGCGACCCAAGGCGGCTTACATCAAATAAAACAACTTATACAATTAAAAGCCCACTGATAAAATTGATAAAAAATTAAAATTGTTAAAAAACATAACCCCTTCATTAAAACCCCTAATTGAAGTTTCAATACCATTCATATCTATTTCAATGTAACTAATAAAAGGTAGAGGAAATGATTGGTCAAGTTAAAAATCCTGGAAATTGCCATGGCACCTATGTATTCTGTTGTGGGTTTAAAAAAATAATAATTTAAAGGTTACCAACAGACAGATGCAATCCAGCTAGAAAATAAATTGAAGTTGAAAATAGTTAAGCAAGTCAGTTAATTATGACGTTAAATGATATGGAAGAAGTAACTTGTAATTGTAGAGGAAATACAGTAATCAGATATCTGACAACCTGAGTCTTGCTGCATTTGAATGATGTTTGGAAGCTACAGCAATTTAAGAATATGACCACTTGTTTGGTGAGAGGGGTCTGATGTTTTGCTTGCATTTTCCTGACTCTGGGCAGGTTGTACTGGTTACCTGTAGGCTTTGGAACCGGAATAAAGGATCTTGTTCTAACTTATAAAGCCTTTAATGTTTTAGGACAGTGATGGCGAACATTGGTGCTCCAGGTGTTCTTGGACTTCAATTACCAGAAGCCTAAGTCAGCACTCCTGCTGATCAGGGATTCTGAGAATTGAAGTTAAAGAACACCTGGAGTGCCATCACTGTTTTAGGATCTTGGTATCTATTGAAGTCCTTCTCTTGGATGAATTGGGCCAGACAGCCAAATCCTCCCAAGCCTTTGGACTGTGGCTACCCAGCCTGGGGGAAAGCAGGAAGGGATCAAACAGAAGTCAAGCCTTCTCAGTGGTATCACCATAATTGTGGGTTGCTCTTCCACCCGATGTCTGACAGACTCCCATCCTCTTTTTGGTGAAGGAAGAACTATTCAAGGTGGCATTTACTAACTTTGTATATTTAAGTTAGTTTACTCACTCCTCTAATATTTATGATATAATTGCTGCTATTATTGCTATCTTTTTAATGATTTGTTATGAGTTGCATGCATGTAGCTGTCCAGTAGGATTTTTGCCTTTGAATAAAATTATTCCATTGTTTTAAAACAAATTTTCTTAGTTTTAACTTCTGATATCATTTGTGGCATTGACTTAAAGACAGGTATGACAGAATCATTTTGATTACACCGCCCTGAGTCGGGTTTGTCCGAGTGGGCGGGATAAAAATTGAAGAATTAAATTAAATTAAATTAAATTAGAATGAACGTAAGTGAAGTGTTGTATATTTGGGAAAGATACAGTGTGGCATAATGTTGACCACCAAACCATAATTGCTTCAACAAAATCTTGGAGATATTTTTAATATGCAGTAGAGACACTTGAAAGGAAAACTGAAGGTTAAAAATAATCAACAGATTTTTGAGTTGCACTATCAAATGTGAGTTCCTAATGCTGTGTTTCTTCTTTTCCTAATGACTTTTTTCATGCTTTGTTCATTCTTGAAAATATTACAAATAGGGGAATTCTACAAATGTTCTGTATTCCTAAATTAAACTCTTGATTTTTTTATGTGGATGCAGCTGCAGGGGTTAATCCTGCATTTGATGTCTGTAAGTAAAGATTTAACTTCCTCTTGGTCAGTATACCTGACCTCATAATTGGAATAGGGGGTCAGATGTCATTGACATTGTCAAAAGAAGAGGATATGATACTATATCATGACTTCTGGTTGACAGCTTCAGCTACTTTCAAGTAGAATGCAATACTATTATTTTTGCAATATACTGTGAGAATATTTTGGCTCTCAAAAGTAGAAGTGGTCAGACTTCAGTCCTATATTTCTTTCTTCCTAAAACCTTAGGATCAACCAAACAGAGCAAGGTGTGTAAGTCATATGCCTAAATAGGAATTGAAATATACTGAGTGTAAGAATTTGTTCTTGAGTACGGGAATCAAACTTAGTTCACATTATCTACTGAAAAATCCACCTTTTCTGTTGGGTCACTGAAATTTCTTTCCAAAGCTTTCCCCTTGGATTATCTCAGGATTTCTTCATTAGATAAAAGTAAAGGTCTCCCATGCTCGAAATGAACAGATTAAGCCATTACTAGGGACAGTGATATTAGCACATTTTGGTTAGAAATTAAGATGTTGAGTCTTGCTTATGAGCATCACCTAATGCAGGGGTGCTCAAACCTTTTGGGTCACGGGCTGGTCATGTGGTTCAGTGGGCCAGTCACATGGTTTAGTGGGCTGGCCGTGTGATACCTCCCACCAGAAACGGAAGTAAAACGCGCCTTGCAATTTGTTTTGCAACAGGATGAGATAGATATTAAGCTGTCATTTTCTCTGCTTAAACCAAGGGTGCCCAAACTACGGCCCACAGGCTGGATCCGCCCCCCAATGCCAATTATTCCAGCCCATGCTGACCTCGTCGTATGGGCACATTTTACTTCCAATTCTGGGCATGACGAGGGCAGCGTGGGCTGGATGAATTGGCATCAGGGGCCAGATCTGACCCATGGGCCATAGTTTGGGCACCCCTGTCCTAATGTGTCCAGTACTATCCAGTGATTATTAATTCATCTTCAGACTTTTTGGTAGCCACTTCCAAATATGAAAAGCTGCGTTCTTGATCTCTTGCACTCAAAGGTAACAACTGATATAGGGCTCAGATAATTCCTGTACAGTCTCAGAAGTCACACTGTGTTCCTGCTCATGTAGAACCTGGTTTGTCTTTCTGTCTGTACAAAGTCTCTCTGGAAGACAGAACAATAAGGCTATTGAATAGGAAGGTGCAAGGGAAAATTCTGTCTTGGTAAACAGGGGCTAGTCACTAGAACAGAACTGAACAGAGAATCGTGCAAGGAAGGAGCCAGAAAGAACAGGCAATTGTGTATTTTATCTACTTGCAGGGAGCAACTCTTTTTAATTTATGAAAGACTGAGACGTATATATCTGGTATCCCTCTTGTTCCTAGAAACTCTTTTGTTGTTGTTGTTGTTGTTGTTCAGTCGCATAGTCAAGTCTGACCCTTTGCGACCCCATGGACCACCGCACGCCAGGCACCCCTATCCTCCCCCATCCTCTGCAGCCTGCTCAGCTCTACACCCATTGCATCAACAATTCCATCTAGCCATCACCTCCTCTGAAATCCCCTTTTCCTTTTGCCTTCGATTTTTCCCAGCATCAAGGCTTTCTTGAGTGAGTCCTCTCTTCTCATTTGGTGTCCAAAGTACTTTAGCTTCATCTTCAATATTTGTGCTTCCAAGGAGCAGTCAGGGTTGATTTCCTCCAGGATCTCTAGGTTGTGCTTTCTAAAGCAAAATGGATTCTTGACAAATATGTCTACATAATGCAGGAAATGTAGTACACTCAGCACACACTCCTTAAACTGTTCTGAAAGATGTTTGTTCTTGATGCCAGTCTTTTACTGGGTGACACACTTATGTCCATCCATCTTGGTCAGAACCTGTGCCACAGTGGTTAAGCAGCCAAAACTCTACTCATGATGTGATTTTGATCCTAACGGGTTCAATGTCGACTTAGCTTTTGAGGTCAGTAAAATGAATGCCCAATTTGTTGGAGTCAAAATTCTAATTACCTTATCAACTGACTGTCCAGAGAGTGCTCTAAACGATATAGGGCTATACGTAAAACATAGTTGCTAACTGTGCTGACCTACCCCCAGTAGGCACAGTCGCCACACCGCAGCACTACACAGAAAGTCTATTCAAGGAGAGTCCAAATAGCAAAGTCCAAAGAGCAAGCCAAAATCTGGTTACCGGTAGTTCAAACAAGCATCTAGTCCAAAGGATGTCCAGGGGCATCATCGGGGTTGGCAGAGGTCAGGGTCCAGGCAGGCAATCTCAAGAGGTATCTGGTCAAGCAAGGCATTAGTCTTTGCACTGAAGAATTGTACTGATGCTGGAACATGCTTGCTTAAGAGGCTCCCAGCTAATTGGTATCAGCTGGGAGCCTTCTCTGGTAACGAGTTCTCGCTTGCCTGCATCTCAGGTGCAGCTCCTTTCTGTACCTTTCCCTGGCTGAGGGCTGATCCCTGTCAGAGTCAGACTTCTGATCTGACAGGTCACCTGCCTGGGGAAACAGAGTTGGGCCAGAAGCAGGCTGAGATTCCTGGTTCAGGACATTCTCAGGTTTGGGTGCAGGCAAAACTGGGCTGTGCATAGGAAGTGCCTCCTGATCCAGGTCATCTTCAGAGTCTGATGAGGACTGGATCACAACACAAACTGCTATTTCTATTTATTTTAGTGGTTTATCCATGGAGCTAAATATGATGGATGCATCCCCTGAATCCCTTTGGTCTCCAAATATGTAACAAAACTAATGCAAACTCTTTTGCTTTTAGATATAAGAAAAAAAGTAGTGGACCAAATTATATTTGAGATCTGGTCCTTTTTACTTGATTATTTGGCAACGGTTACTTCATTTCTGTAACTCCTAACTCTTAGTTCTATTGAAGTGTAATTATTTCTAATATTTTAGCAAATGACTATATATAGTCATTTATATCTAAAGGCAAAAGAATTTGCATTAGTTTTATTACATATTTGGAGACCAAAGGGATTACCAATTAGCTGGGAGGACCTTAGTTTTTGAAAACATGGTAGCATAATTATCAAAGTTTCCTGTGTGCAGGAAAAAGAGCAAAGGATGTCAAGATGTATCTTGATGTTCATTTTGTCACTTTCCCAAGTTTATCTGCTTACAGTAATTCTACTCAGCAACATGTTTTTTTTTTTTTTTGCATTTGTGGTTCTATCAGAAAGCAGAAATCTAGTTGAAAATCTCTTTTACTGTGCTTTGTATTCCGATTTTGTTAGTACCACACACAATAAGTGAAGGAGCAGGATAAATTTGAATCCGTCTTGAAATCATTAACTACTATGAACCATTGTTCCATTCATAAGCGAACTGCCACATGAACCACTATTGTTCTGCTTCTTTCCTCTAAAATTCATCAAATGCCTATTAATCTGGTAGCATAATCAGTGTACTTGGGTTGTCACTTTACATTTAGAAATGTAGATACTAGTATAAATGAAATATATTTTGAATGCATTTAGTGCAAGAAAATACCCAATTTCCCACATTCAGGGATATAGTTGAAAGAGTATTTAGTGTGAGAGAGACTGTGTATTGATCTGGGCTTGTTGCTGGTTTCTGAGGTTCCCTGCTAATAAAGCATCTGTACATCCCTTCTGGCTGGCAGAGGTGAGTTAATTTTGCACCATATTGAAAGATGAGCCAAATCTAGAGCACAGAAAAAGCAGCAGCAGCTGTGAACATACATGCCCTCTTCTGACAAGTTTATTCTTCCTATGTCTTTTATAGGGAAACATTCAAGATATTTTCGGGTATTAGACATGGCTGGGGTCATTTTTCATGTTGTTCATGCCAGTGTAAACTTCCTTGCTTAAAGCAAATTTGTAGGGCCATGCTGATATTTCAAAATTGTGTGAACGTACTTGCAGAAGGTGCATTGGGAACAAATGAGTTTAATTTAATCGTACAGGAATGATATAGAAATAACTTCCATGCTAATACCGTAGGTGAAATAAAATACCTTCCATTTTATATTCTTGACTGATTTCTGTAATAAATAGTGAACTGCTAATTTACTTTCCTCATTCTGTATTACTTCAGCTGCGCAACCCACTGTGTTGTCAGTACATATTGTGAGATGGCCTTAGGGACCATTCTTCCCTGTCTCTCCTATTGTCTTGATAGTCAGCATGTTATAGCTTTCTAGCTGAACCAAATATTATGTTCCATTTTCTTCTTGCCTTCCTCTGTAAATTCTGAAGTTTAATATGTTAAATTCTAGTGATTTCAGCTTCTTATAGTTTTTTTTGATAACTACAAAAGTCAGGAAAACCATTTGCTTTTATTTAATTACTACTCTGTATCTTGATATATTTATTATGCATCTTTCTTTATAATGCATCTTTTTCATTGCTGAGATGTATTGCAAGAACATGGGTATGTGTCAAGCTCAACACTAGTAGTGTGAATATTACCAAGATACAGGTGGGAACAGGCAATGCATTAATATAAACCAACAAATAGGAAGCTTTCAAAAAATAAACATCTTAATGATCATTCTGCCTCACTGCTTTTATTGAAAACAGGTTTCTTATTTCGAACCTAGCAGTTCGAAAGCAAGAAGTTGCAAATAGATAAATAGGGACCACTTTGTTGGGAAGGTAACAGCGTTCCGTGCACTCCGGTATGGTGTCTAGTCATGCCTGCCACATGACCACAGAAATGTCTGCAGAAGTAGACAGTGATGGCTCTTCGGCTTTGAAACAGAGATGAGCACTGAGCCCTAGAGTCGGATATGACTGGCTTTTGAGCAAGGGAAACCTTTAACCTTTAGCAACATAGAATGCTACCTTACAAGTCAAACCATTAATCCAAGTGGCTCAGTACTGATCTTTAGGTTTCCGGACAGTTGTCTTTTACTGAAGAGGCAACAAGTTAAGGTTGGTGATTTTGGCATACATAAAGTTGGCTGCATTGTCATCGTGTTATGGCTATTTCTAAGAAAATGATGCAATGAAACTGTTTATAATTTTTAATTTAATTTAATAGTCATATTTATATATGCCGCCCACTCAGGCAAAACCCGACTCAGGGCGGCATTACAACAAGTTCTAAAAACACATAAAAACACTTTAAAAGACCCATATCCCACCCACCCATCCCACCCACTATAAAAAGAAGAAGAGAGAGTTCTTAATTGTTTATATAAGCCAGCAGGCGGGGACCGTGTTCCCATTAGGGCCCCACACCTGCCCTGCCAGCCAGGTCTTCAATCCTTTCCTGATTAAAACTTGTATGCTTTCCCATTAAAAAAAATTGGGAAGTATTTATTTATATATTTTATTCATTTCATTGTATCGACCCAAAGCAGCCCAGAAGGCTGGGAGCCCACAAGGGGGGGGGGGAGAGAAAAATTGCATATACTGTAAAGTAAAATCCCTACATACATAAAAAGTGTTCCATAACCTTTTACGTAAATCGGTTTTTTTATGTAAATTGAAGCAAACCCTTAGATAAATGAATATTTACATAAATCAAAGCAAACTCATAGGAAAATGAATATTTAAATAAATCGAAGCAAACCCATAGGGGGGGAAATGATTTTTTTAAAGTAAATTGAAGCAAACCCATAGGAAATCACATTACGTAAATCATGACATTCACGTAAATCGGAACACCATTTTAGTGAAAAATCCTTACGCAAGCCAAAGTTTATGTAACGCGAGGCATACACAAGTCTAGGTTTTACTGTACTGTACACAAAATACTAAGCATCAGTAGTGGGCTCCAAAAAAATTACTACCACACTGTGGGCATGGTATGGTGGGCATGGCCAGGGGGAAAGCCCTGCGTTGCACCCTAATTAGGACTACTTTATTTCAAAACATGGATGGGTGGGGCCAGACAAAATTTCTGCTACAGGTTCTGGCGAAGTAGTGCAAACCTGCTGATGCCCACCACTGCTAAGTGTCCTATGAAATGTGTAATACAGTAATACTATATGATGAATAAGACAGCTTTTGAGGGGTTTTCAGTCATATTGCTGAAAGGAACTTTTTAAAAGTATCAATTATTCTAAGACTGGAGTGTTGGTTTTCACTAAAAAGAGAATTAAGAACAAATGGACAATTAATGGGAACTCAATAGAACAGGTTATTGTTGTCATGTGTCATCAGGTTGCCTCTGGTTTATGATGAACCTATGAATGAGCAGTCTCTAGAATGTCCTGTCCTCAACAGCCTTGCTCAGCTCTTGTGGTTTTTTTAGGGAGTGGGTCCATCTCATATTTAGTCTCCCTTTTATCCTGCTGCCTTTAACCTTTCCCAACCACTGTCTTCTTCAGGGTAAGGCAGGTGGCAGTTGAAATCTGACTTTGTTCTTTCTATTTTTGCTGTTTCTCTTTTGTTGTGAGAAGTTAGCAGGAGTGTTCGATCACTGATACAGCCTTTAAAAAGTGCAGGGCAAGGACATTTTATTCTTTAACATGATTTAAGGATTGCCCACATGGAACAACCCTTAAGACATACTTTTTCCAGCTGCGCTAAGTAGTAATAACTGTTTGGGGAAACACATAGTAGTGTAACATTAGAACATAGTTATGTTTTCCTGTACATAGAAAGGAACATGAGGGGATTAGTTAAGAGTTTTGTGTACTGTAGCCAGTGCCCAAAGATAAAGATGAGTTAAGTGGTATCTCTGTATTCAGACTCTGTGACTGTTAGTGGGATGAATAAATTCTTCAATTACCCAAAGCAGTTCTTATGGTCTGGAAAAAGTGAGCCAAGTTTCAGGCTCCATAAGAAGGCAGTAAATTATGTGCACACATTAACATCCAGTTACACATCCTTGAAAATTTCCTTTACAATAAAGCTTTGCTTTCTTTAAAATTGTGCTTAGAAGGCTTTCCCCATAATTTTGGTTGCTTTTCATAAGATGTTATCTGTCTCTTGAAACTTAAACTAGTCCACGTAAATCATTCAGCCCCATTCATGTAAAATGGGCCCATGTTGGCTGCTTTATAGTCCTTCAAGGTCAAAGTTCATTAGTGCTGTCAGAAACCACAGGCTTTTTCTTTCATCAGCATTACCGTTGTATCTGACAGCTAGTGATGCTGATTAAAGGAACTGCAAAGATTGAAAATGGTGGGATATTGTCTTCAACAATTTGCACACGTTTTTAGTATTTCTTAAAGGAATATTACTTTTTAAAATCATTTTTTTATTCAGAAGGTATATAAATTACTAAAAGCTTTTGAAACTGAAAAATGTATGCAACCCACTAATAATTTTGTGGAATATTTTTTCTTGTTAAAATGCCAGGAGCTGCAGGATCCTGAATGCTAAAAGATAAACTCAGCCTTCTAAATAATAGTATATTAGGTAGCCAGCGGGTGAGGTGATATCCAAATGGCTAAAACACTGCATACAAATGGACTTGATTTCTCAGGTCCATTTGCATGTGTGGAATGTTGTCGTGGAGACGTCTATCAGTTCACAGACTCCTCACTGAATAACAACTCCAAGGTATGCAAGGTATTTCAATTAAAGGTCTCAAAGTTTAGATGAATAAACAAAGTCTGACACAGTTTTCAGTAACCCTACCACATGGTGCATAAACATAGGTGAAAGCATCCAGCATTTCCTTCACATTTTCTAAGGACTGAACAGCATATTTTTCATGTGAGTGACACGGGTTTGCCCATGGTCGGGCTGTGTACCTGCATGTAGGAATGTCACCCAAGTTCACATTTCTCAAGCTATGGGCCACATAATTGTGTATTGTTGACAGAGATAGACAAACATCTGGAAAATTAATGCTAAATAAGAGTCAGAAGATACTTTCCTTATTGGCTTCCTTGTGTCACATGTCATTTATAACCCAGTCTAATTATTCTCTTGATTGCTTGTTTCGATACAAAAAGAGAACAAACTTGCCAGCTTTAACTTTATTAGTACTGTATATACTTGAATATAAGCCGACCCGAATATAAGCCGAGGTACCTAATAGATTAGATACAGATAGATTGACCCAAGTATAAGCCCAGAGTGGAAAATGCAGCAGCTGCTAGTGAGTTTCAGTAATTAAAATACATGAAAATTATTTTAGTGATTTTTAAACTGTATTTGCTGTGGTGGCGCTGTGGTGGCGCTGCAGGTAAAATGGGTGGGCAGGTCAATTGCATTGAGGCAGGAAGTGTTGCTCTAGCCTAGCCTTTTGCTCCACCTGCAAGGGAGACACATGGCTTTCTCCTCAATCTTGGGCAGAGCAGAGACAAAGGCAGAAGGTTCCAGTAAGTGAAATCCTTTCTTTTTCCACACCAATTTGGAAGGGAGGCGCAATTGTAATGTAGAGCTTCTTCATCTGCGTTGCTCCATAGGAATTAATTGAAAACAAACTTCAGAATAGGAAAACTTGATTTTCAATGTATTCTAATGGAAAATCGCAATTTGTGCCCTCTTGTGGCCAGTTGTGTAATTGTGCCTCAGATTCTTTCATGGTAGAAGTCCTGAAACTTACTTTTAAAGTGCTGAATAACTAAAAAAAAACCTCATATTTTTAGACCCTCGTGGTTGTTGACCCGTGTATAAGCCAAGTCCCCCTGTTGGACCTCATTTTTGGGGCTAAAAACCCAGTTTATACTCAAGTATATATGGTAAATATGAGCTATAGAAGCCCAGGACATGAGGATTGTCTCCCTTTCTCTGTCCTCCAAATACATTACTTCTTTAGTCATAATCTATCATATCTCCCAATTCATTGAAATGTTCAGCAGAAGCTTTGAGGGGAACCCTTCCTGCTTTTGATAGAGTTTAGGCAAAATGTACAGTGCTAGGTTTTTGCTGTCTTTGTAAAATGAAAGGCAGCAGAGTAACAATGGTATAATTTAGCCTCCTCATTAACAAAGGTCTTCCAGACAGTTCTGCTTCCTTGCAGGTCATTTTTGGCATAACAGCGTGAGGAAAATAGATAAACACAGGTTCTACCATAAATACCTACTTTTTATTGTTTATATTTGTATTTGCTTTATGATGAAATATAGAAAAGAGGTTATCTCTTTAATATGGAACATGAAAATTGTAGCAGTTCATACCACCTCACTTTGCTAAATGGGATGCAGAAAGAGATAACAGTCAACTTAAAAATGGGAGAGGATTGTTGTTGACATTTCACATTTGCAGCACAATTAGACAAAGTTTATTCTACTCTATTCTATGTATTTGCATTATTTGGAATACAAAATGCCTCAAGACAACCTCTGCCTCATCTGGGATTTCCCTGACAGATACACTGACTGTGCAATTTCCTAGGAGTAATCATGTGACAGTGCAAGAGAACTTGGGAAAAATAATGGCAGGTAAATATCGTAACCCCAGAGGAAATAAAATGCCAATATGTTTATGTTTCTTGGATTTATTCCCCGCTCTACTCAGACCAAAAGGCCGACTCAGAGTGGCTTACAACACAATAATATAACTACAATTACAACAAAAAATTAATATACATACAATTAGTAAACATACAATTATAACAGTATAATAGTACAAATAATCAATAATACAAAGTAATACAAAATAATACACAATATGAATCAAAAATACAATATAATCATAACAAATCAAATATAGACACAATATAACAGCATGAAAATACAATAGGATAATAATAATAATAATAATAATAATAATAATAATAATAATAATAATAATAATAATAATAATAATAATAATAATAATAACACAATATAGTAAATTACACAATTAATTATACAATAGACATTTAATTACACAGTCCCTCGGCTACTAATGTCCCCAAAATGGAACCCCATGGCCCGCACATTAATGAACGGAGCCAAAGAAGAAGACGACCCGGCCCGAACACAGCCGAGGCCAGGAAATGGACCGGCAACTCTGGCGGTGTGGCCCCTGAAGGTCCTGCTGTGACAACACAGGTCAGTTGTGCTCCCACCTCCCCCGCGGGGCGGGGCGGGGCAGGGGAGGGAGCCGTGGTGGACTGCGGCTCCAACGGCGCTGGCGGGGCGGCTTTTGAAGGTCCCGCCGCAACAACACCGGTCAGCTGCACTCCCACCTCCCTCGCCGGGCGGGGTGGGGGAGGGAGCCGTGATGGACTGCGTCTCCGACGGCACTGGTGGTGCAGCTTCTCAAAAGTCCTGCTGCAACAACGCCGGTCAGCTGAGCTCCCACCTCTCCCGCCGGGCGCGGCGGGGGGGGGGGAGCCATGGTGGACAATAGAGTTCTAGCCATTGAAAATACTATTTTGATTGAAAGGAAAAAAGTATAAAGTAAATGCATATGTTAGCATATTTCTCTAGAAGTCATTTTCCTAATTAATTGTTCCCTTGCATCATCTGAACTGTGGCATCTAGTTTCAGCTCCTTGATACTTGCACACATGCATTTTATGTGTGGTAACAGGTTAAGCTTATATGCACTCAAAGGTACGTGGACCTAATAAAACAGAAAGGGACTGCAGTGACTGAACTTGATGACTGGAAGGTCAGCTGTTCAAGACCCAAGTGCTGCACGACAGAATGAGCTCCCTTTGTCCCAGCTCCTGCCAATTTAGCAGTTCGAAAGCAAGAAATTGCAAGTAGATAAATAGGGACCACTTCGGTGGGAAGGTAAATAGTGTTCTGTGCACTCCTGTGTCTAGTCATGACTGCCACATGTCCATGGAAATATCTGCAGTTGCAGACAGTGCTAGCTCTTTGGCTATCAACGGAGATGAACACTAAACCCTAGAGTTGGATATGACTGGCTTTTAAGCAAAGACAACCTTTACCTAATAAAACAGAAAAGAAGTAGAATTGTGAATTGCTGCATGATTTACCCCAGGTTCAGGCTTAAATAGGTGAGATAAGTTGTTGTGGGGGTTCTTTTAAATTGTTGGAATATGTCTTAGGAGGTGCCTTGCAATTATTTCTGTGTATGCGTACATCTTTGATCTTACTGTTTGGTGATCTGATTCTCATGAAAGTCAGATGATAGAGTGATGTTGAATATAAGGTTTAAAGCACATAACGTATCTTTGAGCAAAAAAAGAAAGCTTGACTGTGATACGCAGCCGACCTTTGTGAAGAAATAACCTTCAGAATGAACTTTCCTGTTTGGCCTCTGGTGTGCTGGGTGATATTACCTCACTGATGGAAATAAATTACATTAGACTGTGGCATACTATTATATATATTCTATATATTACATGGATTGCCGTTATAATTGATCACAATCCCATATGAAAAAAGTTGTAATTCACAGGAGTAATGACAGCAATGTCTCATATTTCAGAGGTTTTACATCACACCTGTAAATTATGAGTATTCCTGTGCAAACTCTAATATAAAAAGGCGAGGAAAAGAACTTTTTAACATCAGGCTGTTGGCCAACTCTGGCTCTGCATGAAAACTATAGGTAAAATCCAGTAGCTTTTAATAAATGTATACATATTCTGAATGAGCACCATAGTATAGTGCCATGTTGATAAATATAGAGGCTGATATTGAAACTTGGTCTTGGTTAATATTATATTCTCTTACATGAAGACAATTGAAGCTATAATTGGGAAATAAATGGGGAAAATATGAAAGTAACTATTGGTCATGAAAAGTCTTGCCAGCTGCGGTCTATCCTTTTTTAACAGCTGTGATGTACTCTTCTTCTCTGCTGAAATCTTTGCTGGTTTGCTTTATTATTTTTTCTGCTTCTGTTGTATTTATATTTCGAAATACAATAGAATAAATTATTTTCATGATTTGGTAATTATCTCTGTAGTGGTAATTATTTCTGTAGTGGTATTTAGTGGCAAAATGAATGGAGGTGGAACTCTGATTCCCAATGGTCATGGAGGTGGAAGAGGCCATGCCAGATGGACTGGCTGTGAAGGCGCTCCTGGTTAATATCCTCAAGGCTGCAGCAGTCTATTGCAGTCCCGGTGTTAAATCCTGCATGTCTCATTTCATGTGTGCCGCAGGAGATGGCTCCATGATCATAATGTGTGGCTCACTTCATGGCAAGATGGGATCCACCTTAAACAAATTCACGGCAGTGACATTTTTTGTGTTTCAGGAAAAATACATTCTTGTATATGAGTTGTAGTCGATGACGGGTATTTATGTATGTGATATTTTTCAAGTAACAAGTTTGTCAGTTTTATACTATACTCAGCTGTTGGGTTTTTTTTGGTGTTTTTTTTTTTTGCAAAGGTACAACAAATTGGCCGAAGGTAGAGAAGGAAAGAGAGTGGCATCAAAAGTTAAAAAAGGATGCATAAATGTAGCACTGAAGGTTAACTATGTTGGAAAATATTTTTTAAATTATAATTTTAGTTATTTTTCTAATATGTCAACAGCTTTCACAAGTTTGCCCCAATTATTAAATTCTCAGAAAACATCCCTATCCACGGCCCCAAAATGAACCAACTTCTCCTTCTCTGGAAGCAAAATCACATCCTTGGCTGTGCCTCCTTGGCTGAATACCAATTTATATAGAAACAGGATTGCCTTCTTTCTTCATGTGTTAAAGAAATAGGCTTTATACATTAAAATTTCAAAACAAGAGTTTTCTTTACATTCATTTAGGATAATTTTTGTATGTCCTCCTCTTTTCATTTTGCCCATATCCTATAATGGAACAAATGACTATAACCAAAAGCAGATTCTAAGATTTTTGATAGAGCACTTGAGGATGTTTTGACTGTGTAGTTCACAATGTTTCATTGATTTGAAGGAAATATTTTACTCTAACACGTTAATCTGACATTTAATGTAGATTTAACATTTCCTATAATTAGATTAATTCAGATTCTGAATAAGAATTAATTCTAAACTGTAGTTAAGAGCTTTGTTGTTGAAGGAAGATGCTCAGGTTTTGTTCCCCATTTTTAGGGTTCATCTCTTTGAAACCTTAGGCTACAGCTCATATAAAGTAATGAATACAGATATTTCTGAGATACTATAGGATTAATGAAAATATCAGGTAGTTTAGACTGTGCAACAAATATGGTTTCCTTTTTAGTCTGAAACTGGACGTTGGCCAATACAAATTTCTCTCTCCCAACAAAATTTGTGTAGTAGTATTTTAGTGCCCTTCTATTCTTCCTACCCATTTGTTGCTCTGTTTGGAATTTTCTCTCCTCCATTTTCTTTTTGAAAGGATGTGCTCCTGTCTTAACTACATTGAAATTTTGGATTTTCCTATTCCTTGCTATAGGCAGTTCTTCTTTCTATCCAAGTTGATCTTTTAAAAATAGATTCTCAATGTTAACTGAGAAATGACCTATCCACAAAACTAGCTGGCTTGGCCTGTATTCTTCTTTAATTTAATCTACTAACAGGATTTTCAGTAAATTTCTGTTTTCTATGTAGCATCATGAAACAGCTGATAGTTTGTGGAACTGATGCACCTAGCTCTAATGTCAGCAGTGGCAAATTATTGCAGGCAGAGAGGGTGGATTTAAAGATGGATGGATGGATGGATTTTCTACTCTTCTTTTCTTCCTGCAATTTACAAAGAATGCAGAATCATGAAAAGAAGTTGATTATTGTTTTCTAAATTATCCACAACATTTTGTGCATTCTGTGCCAGATTCTGCCAAGATGACATACCTAGTTCATCTTCTTTCATGCCCTGATCTTGGCTTTGATGTTGCCCAAACTCAAGTCCTCATCAGTGCATGTCCCTGGCAGCAATCAACCTAGGAGTTAATTACATGTGAGGCATGTCATCAACTACCTGGTACTTTTTAAAAATGTTATCAAATATGGAACCAAATCAGTGATAGAAAGTAACAAGGATGAGAAGGCACATGTGATGATGGAATCGGTATGTAAGATCAGATTCTCTTACTTGATTGATTTTAGCAATCCCTCTTCTTTGAGCTGTCTAGATAGCTCAAGCTGGCTGAACAGGTAGAGCCAGAAGTTGGGAATTTTATTCCCTACTCTGCCTCCTGGGAGAAGAGCCAGCCTGTGTTGTCATAGGCAAGCTTTAGCAAAGTTTTAGCAAAGCCCCAAAAGAAGAATGGCAAATCACTTCTGTGTATTCTTTACCTAGAAAACACTATAAGTCAGAAGTGACTTTAAGGCATGCAATTTTTATTATTGCTTTGAAAAACATTCTGCAGGGCACATTATGTGTGGTCTACATTTCAACCAAAGAGAAACAGTGAAACCTTTCTAGTGACAAAAAGGAAGAACTCAGAACCAATCCCACTCAGTACTTTTGTTTTAAAAAATACACTCCAGGTCCAATGGGAGTCAGAACTATATACCTTCATGGAAGAGGTCTATATAGTCTTCTGACTAGTTATTTTCCAGCTGTAATAAATGACCAAAAAGACAAGTCATCATCAGACCACATAATGTGTCAGTAAAAATACATGTGACCAGGCAAGACAGAATGGCAATAATTTTGAAAAGGAATGGAAGAGGTAGTTGGGACTTATAGTAAGACACTAGATTGGCACAGCAGAATGCACTGTTAGATACAGGGTTCCAACAATTTATGTCCAGATTCCTTCGCTTATAAAGTACAGTAATCATACCGGGTGAAGATGTACAGTATTGGAAACAAAGTGGCTGAGTGGACCATTACATAAGAACAGCCTTGCTGGAACAGGCCACAGCCCATCCAGTCCAGCATTCTGTCTCACACAGTGGCTCACCATTTCCTTCAGGGTATTCCCAAGGAGATGTCTTCACCTGCTTAGGATTCCCTGGAAATGGCATTGAGAGATATCCTACCTATCTCTCCAACCTGGAGGTTGTCCTTAAGTATCCATAATTATAGCCATTGATACCTTTGTCCTCCATGAACTTGTCTAATGCTTTCTTAAAGCTGTCAAGACTGACAGCTGTCACCATTTCTTCTGGCAGGGAGTTCCATAGACCAGTAATCCTCTGGGTGAAAAAGTACTTTCTCTTATTTGTTTTAGAACTAGTACCCAAAAGTTTCATGGAGTGTCCCCTAGTTCTAGTGTTATGCGATAGGGAAAACAGTTTTTCCTTATCTACTTTGTCCACACCGTGCATGATTTTATAAACTTCAATCAGGTCACCTCTTAGACGCCGTCGTTCAAGAGTGAAAAGGCCCAACTGTTGCAGCCTCAGATGGTAAGGAAGGTGTTCCAATCCCCTAATCATTTTGGTTGCCCTCCTCTGCACTTTTTCCAACTCCATAATATCCTTCTGGAGGTATGGCGACCAGAACTGTACACAGTATTCCAGATGGCGCCTCACCATAGATTTATAAAGAGGCAAAATGACACTTGCTGACTTATTTTCTATACCCTTCCTAATGATCCCTAGCATTGAGTTTGCTTTTTTCACTGCTGAGGCACACTGGGTTGACACCTTCATTGAGCTGTCCACCAGGACACCAAGGTCTCTTTCCTGGTTTGTCGCAGAGAGTTCAAAACCCATCAGTTTATAAATGTAATTGGGTTTTTTTGCCCCAAAATGCATCACTCTGCACTTACTAATGTTGAAGCTCATTTGCCACTGTTTTGCCCACTCCCCCAGTGTCAAGAGATCCCTCTGGAGCTTCTCACAATCTCTCACAGTTTTCACTACCCTGTATAATTTAGTGTCGTGAGCAAATTTGGCTACCTTGCTTTTTACTCCTACCTCTAGATCATTTATGAAGAGGTTGAAAAGCAGGGGTCCCAGTACTGAACCTTGGGGGACCCCACTCTTTACTTCCCTCCACTTGGAGAAGTGTCCATTTAGTGCTACCCTCTGTTTCCTGTCCCTTAGCCAGTTGCTGATCCAGGACAAGACCTGTCCCTTTATTCCATGACTGGCAAGTTTAATCAAGAGCCTTTGGTGTGGGACCTTGTCAAAAGCCTTCTGAAAGTCCAGATAAACAATGTCAACTGGATCCCCCTTATCCACATGCTTGTTGACACTCTCAAAAAATTCCAACAGATTAGTGAGGCATGATTTGCCCTTGTAAAAGCCATGTTGGCTCTCCTTTAGCAGCGCCTTCTCTTCTATGTGCCTATTAATTCTATCTTTTAGAATGGTTTCCATCACTTTACCTGGGACACATGTCAAACTGACAGGTCTGTAATTTCCTGGATCAACCCTGGATCCTTTTTTGAAAATTGGTGCTACATTCGCTACCTTCCAGTCATCAGGCACAAAGCCTGATTTGAGGGAAATATTATATATTTTGGCTAGGAGATCAGCAATTTCATCTTTAAGTTCCCTGAGAACTCGTGGATTGGTGCCATCTGGTCCAGGTGATTTGTTAGTGTTTAGTTTAACAAGACATGCAAGGACCTCCTCCCTGGTTATTTCTATCTGGCTTAATTCTTCGGTTTCCTTCCCTACGAAGATAGGCTCTGTTTTGGGCATGTGGTCTCTGTCTTCTTCAGTGAATACTGAAGCAAAGAATTCATTGAGTCTCTCTGCAATCTCTGTTTCCTCTTTAATAACCCCTTGCCTTCCATTGTCATCTAATGGTCCAATGGCCTTCCTAGTAGGGTTCTTACTTCTAATGTACTTAAAGAAGTCTTTGTTATTTCTCTGAGTATTTTTAGCAATACGCTCCTCAAAGTCTTGCTTTGCTTTCCTGATTGTTGCCTTGCATTTGTTCTGCCAGAATTTATGTTTCTGCCTGCTGTCCTCATTCGGACAAATCTTCCATCTTCTAAATGAGCTTTTCTTGCTTTTGATCACTTCCTGAACAGCTCCTGTAAGCCACATCGGAGTCCTCTTGGACCTGGCAGTGCCCTTTTTCCTTTTGGGTATGCATTCCAATTGGGCCTCTGTTATTGTTTTTGTAAACAGCCTCCATGCCTCTTGGAGTGTTTGGACTCTCTCAATTTTCCCTTTCAGCTTCTTTTTTACTAGTTTCCTCATCTTTGGGAAATTTCCTTTTTGAAAATTTAAGGTCTCTGTGTTAGATTTTATCAGTGACTTACGGTCTATGATCAAGTTAAACATAATTGAGTTGTGGTCACTGTTCCCTATTGGATCAGTCACATTAACATCTTGCACCAGATCCTGAGTATTACTCAGGACCAAGTCAAGGATTATTGTACCTCTAGTTGGGTCTTCAACCATCTGTCCCAGGGAACAATCATTTAGCATATCTAGGAACTTTATCTCTTTATCATGTGCTGAACAACAGTTCACCCAGTCTATGTGAGGGTAATTGAAGTCCCCCATTATAACCTGGCTTTCCTTCTTGGATGCCTCCTTTACAACATTCTCCAACTGCCAGTCTCCCTCCAGAGTTTGGGTCGGAGGCCGATAGTATATGCCTACTGTTAGACCATCCTTGTGGCCTGGTACTCTTACCCACAGAGCTTCTAATGGTGACTCCAAATCACCTAGATATTCCAATTCATACGATTTTATCACTTCTTTGACATACAAGGCTAAACCACCTCCCGTTTGCCCCTTCCTATCCTTCCTGTACAGTTTGTAGCCTGGGATAACTGTATCCCATTGGTTATCAACTTTTGCACCTGGCAGGCAAGTCACCATATGGTTATCATGTGCATCACAAATCCATTTCTCTGTATTTCTAATTATTGAATCGCCTAGTACAAGGAGCCTCTCTCCTGCAATCTGTTCATCTACATGCACCTCATCAACCATATTAAGAGAGAGAACCTCAGTTTGTTCCTGTTGTTTATCTTCCTGGATCTCATCAAGTGTGATGAAGGAGAGATCATCAGGTGGAACCAGTTGTTCCTCTGTGTGTTCCTCATCAGATGTGATGAGGGAAAGAGCCTCAAATTTATTCTGTAATTTCAGACTCTCAGAGTGATCCCCTACTCTTCTCCTCCTTTGAGTCACATTCCTCCAACCATCTCCCTCCTGAGTTAGTGAAGGGCCTTCTCCCTCAGAACTGTGCCCTGTTTCTTCTTTGTCCAGCATAGTCTGCTCCGCTCTGTCCAAGAACAGCTCAAGCTCCTTAATTTGTTGATGGTTAGATATGCGGGCCTCTAGCTGCTGGACCTTCTCTTCTAGTAGTGCAACCAGCTTGCACTTGCTGCAAGTATAGTTCTCCATATGCTTTGGCAAGAACACAAACATGGCACAAGTATTGCAGGTAACTACAGCTGTCCCCTCAGAATCCATTTTAACAAGTGCAGTATTCTGGGCCTCAAAAATGTACACGTTTACTACCTTTCTACCTAGTAAGACTATATTCTTCCTTTGTTCCTAGTTTGAAATCTCACGCGCCGTTAGGTGTGTGGGCCTCTAAAGCAGCTCTACTCCAACTGCAAAACTTACCAGTGCTCACTTCCTTTGTTTGGCTCTCCTCAGCAGCAGCTCTGCTTAAGAGCACATGCAGAATCAAAAGGGCTGACCCTGAAACAGCTCAGAGCTTTTAAAGGCTAGTGTGGCTCCGCCCCTATGAGTCACAGTTCAGGGAAGGGCCTGGTGTGGCTCTGCCCCCCTGCTTCTGGAAGCTTCTAACTGCTTCCTCTGTTTGAACAGAGGTGGCTCTCAGCAGTTTAAATTATCAATTTAAATTAGTGGAGGCCTCTAAAGCAGCTCTACTCCAACTGCAAAACTTACCAGTGCTCACTTCCTTTGTTTGGCTCTCTTCAGCAGCAGCTCTGCTTAAGAGCACATGCAGAATCAATAGAATCCATTCTATGCAGCCTTCCCCAATTAAGAATATGCATTAAAGGGTAAACTGTAATAATGTCTTCACTATATAGAAAGCAAGTTGATGATAAGAATTTGAAACAAACTCATTTCTTTCTATGGATTTCTGTTGGCTTGGTCTCTGAAGGGCTATTCTTCACCCTAGGATTATACCTCCTCCTGCAGTCAGCACGCAAGCTCCCCATTTGATGCTAGTTTAGAAAAACAAGACTGCCAGCGATTTAGTTTCTCAAAGAACAAAAACCAACAAGAAAGCACTTTTTGTTGTTAGATAATAACTTTGTTGTTATGTGCTGTCAAGTCAGAACTGACTTGTAGCATCTTAATAGGGCTTTCACGGTAAGTAAGATATTTAAGGGGTAGTTTTGCCAGTTCCACATCACCAGTGAGTTTCTGTGGTTGAGCCAGGATTTGAACCCAGATATCCTGACTCCTATTTCCTCACTGTAGCCATTATTTTATGCTGGTTATCTAAACAATAACTACTCCCCAATAAACTGTGACTAGAAAGAAACAGGGAAAGTAAGTCCTTAAGACATCTCCATCTTCTATCCTGCATCTGCGGTGATACTGATTCAGTCAGAAAAGGCTGGTGGAATGTCCTCCAGGAGACCCAGAAAACAGAAATTCAGAATAAGAAAGTTTTGTTTTCTCCTTGAGTTTTTGCAGGGCATTCATCACTTCAGGATATAATAATGATCAAGTGCAATCAAGACAGTTCTGCCTTATGGCATCCCTTTCAGGGTTTTCTAGTTAGGGAATAATTAGAAATGATTTACTGTTCTCTTCTTCTGGGGGTACCCTGGGACTGTGCAGCTTGCTCAAGGCTACACATGCTGGCTCCGCTCACAGGAGGCACATTGAGGAATCGAACTACTTAAACCACTGAGCTATTCAGCCAGCTCTTCAGGATATCACAGAGCAGTATTATGTTAGGACAAGTTTTTAAGCATTAGCATTCCATTGCACCATCACTCTCTGTAATATGTTTTAACTGAAAACTGCTTTGGCAGAATACAGTGTTATCTGTGCCGTAAAGTTAGTACTTAGAGAATGAATGTCTGCATGTACTGAAGGCCAAGTGGGTTGCTAATATCTTCCATGGAAAAATTGTCTTTGGAGAACACTCAAATTCTTCTGAGTTTTATGCAGGGCAATAGAATATGCCATGGCCTTTAAGTCTTAGGTACTTTTGGAAAATCAAATCATCAGACCTATTTATGTGACAGAAGCAAGACTACTCAACCTTTGTTATGTATAGGATATGTTTTTCTGCTCTGAGTGGAACTCATTGCCAATAACTAACCTTCTTCCAACTCTGGAAAAAGCAGGCATCGCTTCACAACAGTTGTAGAAGAAATGCATGTGGTGGCCATTTTGTTTTTAAAAAATGGTGACTGCAACTGTTTTCAGCTGTTGTGTGGCCCAGGGATGTCCTAGGAAGGCGGGAATAGTGCAAAAAAGGTCCTCCAACCCCCCCAGAGGCTGCAGGGGAGGCGGACAGCCCAAAACATGCACCCGACAAAGGTGATTTTTTTTTGTTCCCAAACAGCGTGAAAAGGTAGGAGATCACATCGTCCTTTTTGTGGGGGTGGGCAGCCGGCGTACGGGTGCTCCGTTCGGCGGCTGCCTTTTGCTTGACTGGTTCCCTTCCCAGAGGGCCAAACACGATGCATTGGATAACGCTAAAATAACGTTATACAATGCAAAAAATTTGCATCGCTATCCGATTTTAGTGTTATCCGATGCATTCATTATACGAGATATTACTGTATCCTTGTAATAATAAAAGACCTGACAGGGTTTTTGTTTCATTAATTTCCACATTGCTTTGTGTATGTTTTTCAATTTTGTTTCCCTTTTCAGCCTGCTTTCCTGTTAGGAGTTGAAACTGGGATTATGATTCTTTATTTGTTCGCATAGTTGTTTTCAAAGCTGTGTGTGCATACACAGTGTCGAAAATATATATGCTTGATACCTTGGACTTCCCTTGTTCTTCACACATCTTTTGCATTCTTACTGAATTTTTACCACAGAATCACAAATACTTCTCTTCTTCTTTGCTTCCTCTTTTACCACATTTGTGTCAAGGGACACAAATACTTGATTTATTTATTCATTTATTTTATTTTTATCCCGCCCTCTTGGTGGGAACACCACTCAGGGTGGCTAATAGCAAAGGGGAAAGGGGGGGGAAATACAATATGGAACAATTAAAACATCAGCTAAAAACATACCTAACCCCCCCCCAACTAAAATCAGAATTAAAAAACATAAAAAACATTTTATCATTAAAAAAAACTACCCTCCCCACCCTCCACCTGCATTAAAACAGAATTGCCAGAACCGGGGAGGGTCCCCCACCCAGGCTAAACAAGCCAGTGGGCTTGAGTAGTGGAGGCAATCATGCCCCACACCCGCTGACATAGCCATGTCTTCAGCATTTTTCTAAAAGGGAGTTGTTCTGTCTGGAGATGCAGTTTGGGTGGTAAGAGGTTCCACAGGGCTGGGGCAGACACGGACAAGGCTCTCTTCCTGGTCCTAGTAAGATGTACTTCTTTCACTGATGGGACCACCACTGAGCCCCTCATGTCTGCCCTAGTAATAATAATAATAATAAATTTTAATTTATATCCCGCCCTACTCAACACAGGCCGACTCAGGGCGGCTAACAGCATTTCAAATAAAAATACAATATAATTATACAGAAATACAATGGAGTAAAGCAATAAATACAGAATATAACAAGGTAACATAAAAATAAGATACAAAATATACAAATTACAAATGTATAAATTTTAAAGCATCAAATCCATCATACACAGCACCAGGAGGGAAAAAAATCAAACACACACACACAACAGGGCTCACCATCCATGACGGAGCCCAAGGCTCAATGTCCACCATAGCGTCGGGGCTCAATTATCCATTACAGACCCCAAGCTCAGCGCCCACAATGGAGATGGGGTCAATGTCCCTAACGAAGCCACAATGGAACCCGGGACCCAGCAAAGGTGAGACATGTGTCAATGTCGGCGCTGCTTTTGGGGCCGCAGTTCATACTGCCACAGATATGTGTGTGTTTTCTACCTCCCAGCCAGGAAGGGCTGGGAGAAAAGCGACGGCGCCCACAGCTGAAGCAATTTCCATCCCCACGCTGGTGGTGTGAGCACTGGGGAGAGCAGGACAGTCCTCTGTGGCTGTGGGCGCCTTTTCTACCTCCCAGACAGGTGGGGCTGGGAGAGAAGCAACGGCGCCCACAGCTGAAGCAACTTCCATCCCCATGCTGGTGGTGTGAGCGCTGGGGAGAGCGGGGCAGTCCTCCATGGCTGTGGGCTTCTTTTTTACCTCCCAGACAGGTGGTGTGAGCGCTGGGGAGAGCGGGGCAGTCCTCCATGGCTGCGGGCGTCTTTTCTACCTCCCAGACAGGTGGGGCTGGGAGAGAAGTGACGGTGCCCACAGCTGAAGCAACCTCCATCCCCACGCTGGTGGTGTGAGTGCTGGGGAGAGCAGGGTAGGACGGGCTGAATTCCTTGGGGTGACGCAGTCTCTTAAGTAGCCTGGTCCAATGCCATGAAGGGCTTTAAAGGTCAAAACCTGCACCTTGAAGCAACTTCCATCCCCATGCTGGTGGTGTGACCGCTGGGGAGAGCGGGGCAGTCCTCCATAGCTGTGGGCATCTTTTCTACCTCCCAGACAGGTGGGGCTGGGAGAGACACGATGGCGCCCACAGCTGAAGCAACTTCCATCCCCACGCTGGTGGTGTGAGTGCTGGGGAGAGCGGGGCAGTCCTCTGTGGCTGCGGGCTTCTTTTTTACCTCCCAGACAGGTGGGGCTGGGAGAGAAGCGACGGCTCCCACAGCTGAAGCAACATCCACCCCCACACTGGTGGTGTGAGTGCTGAAGAAAGCGGTGCAGTCCTCCATGGCTGCGGGCGTCTTTTCTACCTCCCAGACAGGTGGGGCTGGGAGAGAAGCGACGGCGCCCACAGCTGAAGCAACTTCCATCCCCACGCTGGTGGTGTGAGCGCTGGGGAGAGCGGGGCAGTACTCTGTGGCTGCGGGCGTCTTTTCTACCTCCCAGACAGGTGGGGCTGGGAGAGAGGCAACGGCGCCCACAGCTGAAGCAACTTCCATCCCCACGCTGGTGGTGTGAGCGCTGGGGAGAGCGGGGCAGTCCTCCGTGGCTGCGGACATCTTTTCTACCTCCCAGACAGGTGGGGCTGGGAGAGAGGTGACGGCGGCCACAGCTGAAGCAACTTCCATTCCCACGCTGGTGGTGTGAGCGCTGGAGAGAGCGGGGTAGGACGGGCTGAATTCCTTGGGGTGACGCAGTCTCTTAAGTAGCCTGGTCCAATGCCATGAAGGGCTTTAAAGGTCAAAACCTGCACCTTGAATTGCACCCAGAGGCACCCTGGCAGTCAATGCCGCTCCCAAAGCAGTGGCGAGGCCCGGGCATAACGCCCACACCCCATCACTACCCGGGCAGCCGCATTCTGGACCAGCTGAAGCGTCCGAATGGTCGCCAAGGGCAGTCCTATGTAATTAAATAAATAAATAAACAAACAAATAAGAAGCAGCAGCAGCAGTGGTGATGATATGTACAGTTTGTTCAGTGTCCTGATTAAGGTTCTACTTAAATCTTTTGGAAGAAGAAAACTTTTTTCATGGCTGCTTGGGAAATGCAATGTTTTACCCATGAAATTTGTTACTTATATTGAAGTTCAGACCTCAATGGACACCCAATTATCATAACTCATCCTGCACAGACCCTTCAGTGGGGAATGGGTCATACAAAAGCACATCTTCTTAAACTCTCTTTCCATTTCAGTGGTGTTATGAACGCAGAGAGGATTTCAATTTGAAGTCTATGAAAAAGAGGTTTTATTTTTCTAGTACATCACCTAGAATTTTGTACTTAGAATAAAAATAATAAAGCAGCCAATCTGTGCCTAGACTTGACAGCTTTCCCTCCTCTCTTCCCTTTTCCACCCTCCTTCTGTTGAACTCGAATTGTTTAAGTAAAAAACGGCAGGTGCAGTCACATATTACCTCCCTCCATCAGTCCACTATCTAAAATTTGGTAAGGAAAAGAAGTTTGCAACAGATGAAACCATCTGTCATCCCCCGCAAACAAGCCAACAACCCCACTGTTCAGGACAATGCTGGTGCCAAAGGAGTCAGCCTATGGACAAAGTTCCTGCTGGGTTTCATTTAAGTAGGTTAGACCAAACCTGAAAACCATCCACATATCCTGTCAACATAGATTTCGGTATGTGCTTTTGCAGAGGTCTGTCCCAGGCAGATCAAAGGAGGTTTTAATTTGTGTTTAATCACTGTTTGAAAAACCATCCACCATAACCCAGCCTGGGTGTTATGTCAAAATACTTGATGTAGAGTGGGGCTTTCTTACCCAGAGTAAATGTTGTTTCTTTTCAGATGCTAAATATAAGTAAAGTAGCATTGCCCTCAATATGTTCAATTTCTCTCCTTTGCATTTCATTGTAATTTAGATATAAAAAGTTGTGAAAATGATTGTTCTTTACTGGAATCACTATAGATTGTGCAAAATGTTACCAGAAACAGTGTTTCTTTTGTCATTCTCCCCTTGATTGTTCATCAACAACCGTAATCTCTCATTACTCTTATCTCCCATCTCAATTTCTTCCCAGATTAATTTTTCATTTACGAGTGATTGATTGTTCTAATTTGAAAAGCTCTATAGTATTTTTTGAATTCAGGTATTCCTAATCCACCTTTCTTTTGGGGTATATACCACAATTTCTTATTCAGTCTATTCTTTTTATAATCATAAATATAATTGTTAACCATTCTTTGCCTTTTCTTTAATTCTTTAATTCTTGATCAGTGTTTTACTGGAATAATTAAAAACAGGAAATTTATTAAGGGCAGTATTTTCATTTTACACATTGCAATTCTCCCAAACCAGGACAATTTAGTATTAGAAATGCTGGTTTTAGATTTATTTATTAGGTAAAATAGTATAGGTGTTTTAATATGTGTTATTCTGTTTTATATACGTTTCAATGACAATAGTTGTGTCACTTCAATTTTCTGATTGCTATTCTAATTTTAACTTTTTTGATTTTTTTGATTAGAAATAAGACCTCCCCCTACATTATCAAACATGGTGTGTGTTTATAATTATGTGTGTACTTCCTCTTATTTCCTCCTCCCATCACATTTCATCACAATTTTCAATTATAAGAATTTTACAAATACCATATAAGTTCTTCCTTATGCATCTGGAAAATCCATGCACAATCCCTTTCTCTGTGTAACTATTTGGATATCCAGATTATACACATCTTTGGAAAAGTTATATGTCCTCTTATTTGGGCAGGGTAGGGGTGAGTATCCTGGCAAGGGCAGATGTTTGTTTCTACTGCCATTGACTTGAGATGGCTTGAACTGCCTGATGCACTAAGGTTCAGAAGGAAGAAGAAGGCTTCCCCATCTTATTGTGGTCTTGTTTTATCAAAAGAGCACAGCACAGCAGTGCTAGAGTCAACTCCTAATATGGCAAGCTAAACTGAGATTGAAGTAAACAGTGATCCACAGTAAGCTGCCTAACAAAATGGCAATTGATTGCTGTGAGATCTGAATTTTTGAAAAAGGATGAATAATTACTATACATCCTACAGTTATGTAGGACAGTTATATGATTCAGTAATAAGATGTTGTTTTAATAATTTAAATATTGACAGTGCTGTTAGTCCTCCACAAGCCACTAAACCAGTGGTTCCCAACCTAAGGCCTGTGGGCTGGATCCGGCCCGTGGCACCATTTCATGTGGCCCTCCACCCCTCCAAGGGCATTTAAAAAGCAAAATGGCCACACCATTGAAGCTGTTGGGACAAAATGGCCACCCCCATCATGCAGGCAGGGCAAAATGACCATCCAGACCTCGAAGCTGACTGAGAGAGCGTGGCCCAGCCCCTGGATTGAAAAGGTTGGGAACTCCTGCACTAAAATATCTTTTTATTCTTGAACATATGTTGTTGTATACATTCCTCACTGATTAAAATGTACAGGTTGGATCAAGGGTAGGGTAGCTGGTGAAAGCTAACTTCCTTCCCCAGTTATCCACTTAGGACCATCGTTTTGTCTGGAGAGTGGAGATATGACTGTGGAGTCTTTCAAAGGGAGTTGGGATGGGAAACTCATTCCATCCATGCCCTTGTTCATGTTTCTGAATTCCATGCATGCCTTTTGCATGTTTAACTCTGAAAACCCATCCATTGTGTAATCTTAATTACATAAGTTAACTGGGAAGGCAAGATTTTGGAACATTGTCCTATCCCAAAGTATTTGGGTATCACTCTGAGTTGAACCTTGTGCCAAAATGTTCCTCCATCGCTCCTTCCTCCAAGGGAAGTGGCGGAGGAGGGGAAAATGCCCAGAAACGTGGCACAAAATCACACACCGCCACCACCACCGGGAGGAACCACGTGACCGGCCCGCTCTGGTGTTTGAGGGGGCATGGTCAGGCCCCTAGGGGAAAATGTTTGGGCACCCCTGCTCTAAAGATTTAAGCAGAAGAGGCTAGGCTAAACCTCCAGAGAGCAAAAACAACACACCTTGTCGAATGGATGAATGCCTAAGAGTGTCTCTCACCAGGACAGGTTCCTGGCTGAACCATTTGGAAGTTACTTAATAGACCTCAAAGTGAAGAAGAAAGATCAAAGAATAATGAAGTAACAGTTCCTTGAGCACAGGACAAATCATCAGTGAATGTGAAGAAATTCAATCAATGCAGCACTTATGTGCACGTAAATAACTCTGCAGAATATGGTGGCATAGTGGTTAAGATGCTGAACTTGATTATTGGAAGGTCGGCAGGTCAGCAGCTTAAAACCCTGAGTACTGCATAACAGAGTGAGCTCTCGTCTCTGTCCCAGCTCCTGCCAACCTAGCAGTTTGAAAGCAACAAATTGCAAGTAGAGAAATAGGTACTGTACTGCTTCTGTGGGAATACCACATGACCATGGAAATGTCTGCAGATGCAGACAGCGCTGGCTTTTTGGTTGTAAACGGAGATGTGCACCACACTCTAGATTTTGGTACAACTGGCTTTTGAGCAAGGGTGACCTTTACCGTTACCATTACCTAATATATATCATCCAATGCGTACAAAAGATGATCTAATAATGACTGATAAATGCTATTGAAGAAGCCCATTTCTGATCAAAAACAGCCTAATCGTTTTATCATTGTTTGAATTTCATCTGTATTTCAAATAGTCTTTGATTATACAAAGAAAAAATATAGTTTAAATGTTTCCTTTTTTAAGCTTATATTAGCAAAAGGTTGTTCCAGCCTGCATAAAAGATGCAGTGGTAAGAGAATGTAGGTATGCATAGGTTACAAGCCATGCATGTGTATAGCTTGCTGCAATAAAGGTACAGTACAGTACTCTGCAAATAATTGTATTGGCCATTTAGCTGCTACAGATTAACTTCAAATTGTGCCAGTTTTAGTATGGCTACAAGCCAACACATGCTACATCTCTTTATGTTGTTTCTTCTGCTAATTAATTTCTGGACATCCTTTATTTTGGAAGGATGTTTCTTAAAAGACAATTACAGCTTCATAGAGCTCTCTGCTTTTGAGATGCACCTTGTAACTCTCTCTCTCTCTATTAAAAGCTTGATACAACTCCTCTATTTGATGTTTTATATAATTTGCATGATTCAGAAGATTACTGTTTGATCTTGCATACCTTGTTAGTATATGAATGGGAAGGCAGAGTGCTGAAACTGTACTTGCTCCGATGTATTGGCTGTGGGGTTTTTTAATGGTGTAAGCTGCGGTATAATTACAGTGCCTGCTCTCAAGCGAGGAGAACAATCCCCTGGTCAGTGTTTTTATAAGTTGTTTTGAAACCTATTGTTGAGGGAACTTCTAAAGCTGTGGCCCAGCTGCTACTGCTGAAAGTGCTTCTGCCCTTACAAGCCCCATCGCTGTGACAGATAATTCCATTGTGCTGCAGGAGAGCATCTGTTCTGGAAGGCCATGGAATTTGAGAGGGCGTTCTCTAAGGTACCCAAGATTGTTTAAAAGACCTGAGAAATCAAGAGCAAAAGTTCACATTTTGTTCAGATGTCTTTTTACACAGTTGACAGCCTCTGTGGTTTCTAACAACTCCCAATCTCTTTGCTTCTAGCTCCTTTTCTTTTTAAAGCTAGGCGTGCTACGCATGTTACAATGGAGCACTAATATAGCCGGTCTTCAAACCAGCTTCCAAGCGTTGCCCCGTCGGCTTGGCTGTGACTTGGAAGTGAACACAAGGATTCATGCCAGGTGAAAAATTGGAAGAACTTTGCAGAAAGTGAAATATGCTTTTGAGAGTTCCTCATGGGAATTAACCAGAGAAGAAATGTCTGTGTTCTCCATGCTAATTGCCAAATTTGGAGCAAAGTCACACTTATATACCACCCCATAGCACTTAGTGCACTCTCTGGGCAGTTCACAAGTTAATTAGCATTTTGCCCCTGACATGCTGGGTACTCATTTTACTGACCTCGGAAGGATGGAAGGCTGAGTCAACCTTGATCCCTGGTCATGCTCGAACTCACAACTATTTGGATGTAGTATAGCAGTTTAACCACTGCACCACCAGGCAGTTGAGTTAGAGATCAGTAATAGTTCTGTATATTATAAAGCCAAATTTTTTTTCCTTCTAATATTGCTTGTTGATATTCATTCTTCAAGATTTAGATCTCCAAATCTCTTCCTTCTCTCCTCCAGGAGAAATAAAGCATTAACATGTCTGTGCTTTGAAGAACAGCAGCAAATGCAACCTTGTGATGAAATATCAAGGGAAGCTAAGCAGAACTCCCTGCCTCTTCAAAGAGGACTTTCCCTTCACAGACTATTACTTGTTAGTGGCTATAGACTCGTTATAGATTTGTTGCTTTGTGTTTGATTAATCAGGACGCTGTATACGCAAGGAGTGGGAGGAAAGGCTATTGATAGCAAAGTGGCTAAGTGTTTCAGCACAGTTTTAAGCCACTAGCACAACCTAATGGCCATTAGGGGTTATCTTGTTAAAGTCTGATTTAATAAAATCCTGGCCTTTTGACCACATTCTAAATGAATTCATGGCTGCCTGGTTTGTTTCTTTTTCAGCAATTGCTAATTTTTCTACAAAACATAAAACTGAAAGTTAAAACAAGGCTTCTAATTTTTTTAAAAAAATCTTGATCTGCATAATGTTATTTAATTTAACATTGCGAGAACCTGCTCTAACAGATGGAAATGAATAGTAAAATTTTATTTATTTATCATAAATTGCACTGCACAACAATGATTTTGCTACTGGGAATAACATATGTGATACATATATGATACATTATATCAAGTGTGCTGATTCCAAATCTGAACTCAGAATGTGCCTATCACGTTCAGATTTTAAGGTGTGCTGTTCAAATGGTTGGTAATTGGGCAATTTATTTTTAGATTGGAATATTATAACAGTTGCAGCTACCACTATGCCTGCTGCCACCTCAGCTGAATCATGTCCCCTGGTGGTATGCATGTTCCATGGGCATGCCTGGGCAAGTCAGTGAGCTGACGTCAGAAATAGGTATTTATTTATTTATTTATCTGTTCGAATTTCTAAACCTGCCCCAATCACGAAGACTCTGAGCGGCTTACACTATGACCCCCCTTAATAAATAGACCCCATTTAAAACAGTAACTCCCTTAAAACCCCATTAAAAGACCCACCTGCACATGTTAAGGAAGGAAGCATGGCTCTTATTTAACCAGCCAGCAGGCAGGGGTTATTTCTCCACCAACCCCCCACACCTGCCCCGCCAGCCAGGTTTTCAGTTCTTTCCTGAAGGGCAGCAGTTCCGTCTGTTGCTTCAGTTCCACTGGCAGGAGATTCCAAAGAGATGGGGCGGACACAGAGAAGGCCCTCCTTCTTGTGCTAGAGAGGCGGGCTCCTCTAGCTGATGGCACAATTAGAGAGCCCATCCAGTCCGCGCTGGTTGGACGGGCATATAATCTCGGGACGATGCGGTCTCTCAGGTATCCCAGCCCACTACCATGTAGGGCTTTAAAGGTAATGACCAGCACCTTGAATTGCACCCGGAGGCAAATTGGCAACCAGTGCAGCTCCCGAAGCAGTGGCGAGGCCCGAACATAACGCCCACACCCCAACACCACCCGGGCAGCCGCATTCTGGACCAATTGCAGCCTCCGAATGGTCGTCAAGGGCAGCCCCATGTAGAGTGCATTACAATAATCTAGTCTAGAGGTATATAAGGTGAAATCGACCAAGGGCTTTTCTCTAGTGCGAAACCATCTTATTGGATAGTACAGCTATGCCATAGTGAGTCTGTTTTGAGCTAAAGATGAGTAGGTGCTAATAAACTGGACAATGCTTGCTACATTCGTGGCAAATATACCTCGCATGATCAATGCCAGAACCTACCCAAGAGGGTGAGATTTGCTAACTCAAGATCCTGACATCCTAGGCAGAATCGGACTTCAGATTTGGATTCAGCACACTTGATTTAGTATGGGACACATGGATTAGACCACGTAGCAGACAATATTGTTTTTTGTGATGCAGTGTAGTGAATGTTGACATATTTCTGTGTATTTATTTCTTTTTTTACTTTTATTCTCTATAGTACATTAGAGTTAATAGGTTTTAAGATAAATGTTGTTACATTGACTGACATATATTGAAGATACAGTATGGTAATTAAAATGCACTTTTCTCTGTACTGATTACATCTCTGAAATAGCCCAAATTTGTGTAAAGTTTACCTACTGCTTTATAACTCAAGGAGAATAAAAGAAAATTGTGATTGAAATTTTACCTCTTTTAAGCTTTAAGAATTAGAGTGAAAGAATAATGTCAATTCAGAATTTGTACAGAAATATAATAGAAAAAAGGCAAAAAAATTTTTAAAAAATAGTTTGGTCCTAAGCTAGAAACTCATGATTTTCATTGTATGGGAGGAGATATATTTGTTACCATTATCAAAATAATCCTATATAGTGGGTTTTGAAAGTAATTGAACATTTAACTAAGGTGTTGCAGATAAGTATCAAAGAACATTTATTGCACCAAATTTTAAAATATATTTTACATAAATAGTCTAGGAAAATATAGAAATAAAGCATACACATATTTACCATAAATGTGTTAATACTGTATTCTCTGCACAGGGTTCGGTTTTAGATCAGCATCTATGGTGGTCTAATTTCACAGGCCTATTCCATATGTTAATGTGCTAAAACATGTTGCTCTTACAGTCATAGTAGAACAGCTGGAAAATTTGCCATTAAAATGCCACATGATCCCATTCCTAAGCCATGCATTAAATGCTTATTGCACACAGCTCATTCTTCTACCCACTCTGGTTGCGCTTTGATAAATAAATAGATCATCTAAGATTCAATAGGCCAATTGCAGCATATAATAGCTATTCAGAGGCAATTAAACTGCTTTTTTTCATGCCGGCATGTGAGTGCGCCCTTTTCCAACCTTCAGCTTGATTCACGGTGATTCAAAATTAACTTAAAAGTCTTGTTTGCTGACAGCTTAAAGCTTAATTGACTGAAGGCCAAATAGAGTGTGTTCTGTATTCAGCACTAGGCTATTGATAAAGCCATGTGTAAATTGCACATGTTGAAAGACAGCCATTGGGCCCCCTGTCCTTGTATTAGCCCACAACTTAGCATTGCTGCACAGTCAGAATTGCTTTGTCAAGTCTTTTATCACTCCAGGTTAACTCTCTGGAGTTCTTCTAGCAGCAGAAGCATCCATGTATATTGAATCTCTGATACTGTAGGGTTTTCTATAAATCTGAAACTGATTAGCAGCTTCCTTATTGGCTAGCTCTTCTCACCTCCTACATTTTAAAGCAAACACATTGTATCTGATTGCTTGGGTTTTCCTAATATGAGTATGCCATCATGTATTCCAGGTTTAAAACTCTTCTTTGTATACACAAAGAATACACCTGTGCTTAGGGAAAGTGGAGTGTAGGTTTTTATTTTTATGCTTCACTGTTTCTTCAGGGTTTAGCACAGTTAGATTGAAAAGGGAAATATAAATTTCTATCTACCAAGATCGAATTCCAACTTTTTTCAGTACAGCTTCAAACATGAATCTAAACATTACACTGGTTATGTGTCTTGGGGAAAATGCTTGCAAGAAAGCAGTCCTATTATTATGAGCATCCTTCAATAATATCTTTCTATTTGCTTAGTCATAGTGTAGGAGAAAGGAAAATAAAAATTGTTTACTTAGTCAATTATGAAGACGCAGGAGAACAGATAATCTTGTAGAATGTATTTTATTTTATTTCATTATTATTTACTTATTTTATTTTATTCTAATGTTTTTCCACAAGTGAAGCTACACAAGATGCCTCACAAACTATTGAAAAACAAACCATCTTAAACACAGTTATTACATTAGGATACAATTTAAACATAAAATAATAGTAAAACTATCAATTTGACATGATTAAAATATGTTAAACCACCTTTAAACACGTGGTCGTGGAAATAAAATAATAGAAATGGAGGAAATAAAATGAAATCTGGGCAGGTCAGAGGAACATGGTAATGATGAACAAAACAACGAGGAATTGATTGGAACTGAATTTCTTATACAACATGAGATATCAGGCACACACAACCTACAACAATATAGACCAGGAGAAGAACTAGTCCCCCTAACAGAGACCCAGTTAGAGCTGGAGAAGAAAATAGTTGAGGCAGTGACACACAGAGAGGAATGGAAGCTTGCCAAACTTGAAACTGGTGCATTGGAAAATGTCAGAGAAATAATTACCACTGTAAACTGTGCTATTGCAAAAATATCCACAGAAGAACTAGGACACGAGCAGTGAAGTTCCAAAAGTTAGGTCCAAACATCTGGTGGACCATGTACATCTTTCATAATTAGGATGATGATGATGATAGGATGATGAATGCATTCAGAAATAAAAATTGCCCATTTCAATTGTTAAGTCTTCATTTGTCTCCTAAAAGGAACCAAAGGAGAGCATATCTCTCTTGTGTCCATTTCTGATGTGTCTGTGAGGGTTGCAGGATTGAAAGAAGGGTTTGGCCTAGAGAAGCTCATATGGGGACATATAAATCTTCAGATAGCTTGAATCCATCCTGGATAGATCTTTATAGATAATAACTAAGATTTTGAATAGGGCTCAGAAAAGTACTGACAGCTGTTAAAGCTGTTCTAACCAGAGTTGGGGGGGTGTTACTTACTCCCTGTAACCAGTCCCAGTCAGCAACCTGGATGCACCATTGTGAATCATGTGGACATTCTTAAAAGGCCGTCCCATGTACAGTGTATTACAGTAATCCAAGTGGGATGTACCTAAGATACTTGTCTCCACAATTAAATTAACCATCTCCAGGGATAGTTGCAACTGGCTTTAACTGTACAAATGCACTCCTGGCCACTGCCAAAACCTGGGCGTTCAAATTAAGGAATTAGTTCAGGAGTACACCCGAGCTGTGATCCCAAGTTTTCAAGAAAGTACTATATAAGCCATCTAGCATAGATTGGATTTCTATTCCATGACTTGTCTTTCAATTGACCAAGAGTATTGTACCTCTTTTGTCTGGATTAAGCATCTACTCCAGAATATGGAGTAGAGCCCCACAGTCTGTTTACATCATTGCTGATATCTCTCGTGTATTTAAACTTCCCCTTTTAAGTGAAAGAATAAGATTAGGTGTAAGGACAATAGGGAAAAATGAAGAAAGGTGGGTTAAATATTGTTCTGAAAAGATAGATTATTACAGTCCTAGGTAATGAAGATCTTAAAGATGAAATCTAACACAAAAAAATTATATAATACAACTGTCAAATACAATGATGTATAAAGAATAAGCTGTGCATACATACACTGTTAGAGAATATGAGAAGGGGCACTCTGTTGCTACTGGAGTTCTGTGCTGTCATGGCAACACATATCTCAGTGATCATTGATATATCACTGTGGTTATCCCCATTCCCACCCCTGGGTCCCTTATTTATTCTTATACAAAACCCTATGTTCAAATCTCAGTTGGCAGACGCTGTCTCTTTAAAATGCTGTGTACATTAAACTCGCTGTGTAAACTACAGAACGATGTAAATTGTTATGTCAGAGGATGGAATAGTTCTCAGGAATCTCAATTTATTTGAGCTTCCCTTATTCAGGACATAAATGTCAGACTCTCTATGGTTATGAATAATGCCAAACTAGTATCACATTTTCAGATTATAATTGGAGTTGTACCAAACCCTAAAAATAAACTGGTTTAAAAATCCTGTTGCTCAACTTTACACCATGTAAGATTGATGATGCCATCAACTTCAGCAGTTTTTCAGGAATTAGAACTTTTTGATCCACCCCTCCTGGTGGTTCTAAAGCTCCATTGGGATCCCTGTTCTAGTAGGAAAGACTTTGGTAGACACAGGATGGCAGGGAGTCTTTATCATCCAAAATTCACTGCTGTTGGTTCTGGTCCCACCACCAGTCCTGGTGGCAGTATTTATTTATTTTTGGACTTGAAAGACTTCCATCCCATGGCTCCAGAAGGTTTTGCCGGGACAAAAGAGATTCAAGGGAGCCTCAGAACCTTTTGAAGGGGGATTGGAAACTTTTAATTCCTGAAAAATTGTCTGCAGCTGATCATGACATGAGACTAATGTGGCATAAAATGTCACACCCAGAATTTGCCCATTAAATTAGGTTTTCCTTTCTTCCTGTGCAATGATTTTCCTGGTTTAAAATGAAAGGAAATCTCCATGTGTTTATTCTTCCTTTCTATATAAATTTTACAGAATGATTAGAGCAATGTGATTGTGTAAGTGTTTTATGAGGGCTACGTCATTATCAGGGCAAGCCAATAAATACATTTCCACACCTAGTACCCTGTGATTAATACCATGAATCTGCAATATTTTGTGTTTCCTAGTCCCTTGTCTTTTTGTTGCTGTTATTTTAAATATGTGTGTAATTAATGGGCAGAGTCTGATATAGTTGCTAATGGCAAGGTTGCAGATTGGGGAGGAACCCCTGATATCATGCATAGTCATTCCCTCCTTTTGGATCTGTCCAAACTCAAACTGTTGGAGTTAGGCATATTTTTCTGTTAATACTCTTCTCTGCCTGCACTGTATTCTATTGTTGTCCCCTAGGGTTTTAGGTAGTCCTCTTCTTATTCATAACTAGCAAGGGTTGCCCGGCGTTGCCGGGCTTTTTTTGGGGTTTTGTTTTTTAAAAAATATGAGAAATGGTTTTGGATGATTTTTGTTGTATGTGTGTTTAAATGAGTTATGTTATTTTTAAAAAAATATTGTTTTTTATACATAGGTAGTTTTTTAAACTGTTATAAATAAATTTGGATTTTTAAAAGTGGAAAGGTTGATATATTTTTCCCCAATAATTGCATTTTTAAAAATAATTTGTAATTTTTTTTTGGTGATAGGTGTACTTTGGATAAGATTTTTTTTAAAATGTGTAAGTGTAATTCGAATTCATTGAGTGTCATTTTTCCTGTGGCCACTTGGTGGTGCTGTTGCGTAATGTTTGTCCTGTCCTTTGTATTCTTCCTGTTCTTTTGCCATTTCAGTTCTGTTTCTCGGCGAGGCTGGACCTGTGTTGGTAAGTTGTGATCTCCGATATTTTAGTGAAAAGGACGCTGGGATATGAATTTTGTTGGGGGGGGGGGGCTGTTGTTTTTTGTTGTATGTTTTTCCTGTCTTTGTTTGTGTTTATTTTTTAAAGGTTAGATTTCTTTTTTTGAATGGTTTTGATTTGATTTTTGGTGTGTCCTTTTTTTAGGGGGGGGTGCCTTTTGTTCTCACGGACCATGCTTGGTGGCCCGTGGGAAGGTAGGCTACTTGCAGCGGGGGTGCCTTTTCTTCCCATTGGCCATGCTTGTTTGCCCGTGGTTAGGAAGGGCACTTGCGGTGGGGGTGCCTTTTGATCCCATGGGCCATGCTGGATGGCCCTTGGGAAGGGAGCGTTGTTGCGGGGAGGGTGCCTTTCGTTTCCACGGGCCATGCTTGTTTTCCCGTTGGGAAGAAGGGCAGTTGCGGGGGAGGGGTGGTGGGTGGATTGTTTTTATTTTTGGCGCGGTGGCAGTCCCTTCGAACGGAAGAGCAGGGGCGGCGGGTTTGTTTCATTTTCTTCCCCCACGGGCCATGCTGGCTCGCCCGTGGGGATGAATGGCGGCGGAGCCGGCTTTCTTTAAGTTTTGTTTTCGCGCGCAGGCTGCCTCAGCGTTCTGCGCGCTCATGGCGCGCAGGACGCTGGGGCTTGTAGTTATGGGTTTGTGCTTTGTGTTTGTGCTGCGTTTTTTTAACATGCTTTTCGTTTGATTGGCTGCGGCGCGTGTCCGAACGCTGCGGCGTGCGTGAGCCTCTCAGCCTGATTGGCTCTGGCGCGCCGCAGCGCAATGACTGTTGGGACATGAAGTTCTTTCCCTTTCTTGCCGTTTGTGGGGCTGAGGCCCCCGTGCCGGATTTTTAAATCCTTCGTTGACCTGCGTAGGGAATTCGGCCGTGCACACGAAGGGTGGGTGTGGGTCAGTAGGGCGACGCATAGCAGCCTATAGCCAGTTCCAACGGTTAATGCTTGGTTTTATAGGTTAAGATTATATAAATGTGGAACTTCTGACATGTCAGTTCTTTCCGTGTTTCCACCTGTTTTTTAATCATGCAAAATCTTGCACAATAAGGTTGCACTGTTCTCAGTTGCTGTATATTTCATAGTAATACAATAAATTTTCTACAGTTGCTTGTTTTATATAATCATCTTATATCCAAATGTTTATAAAATATTTGTTTATCTTAAATTTTAGAGGGTTGCTGTAATCAATATTTCGCCATGCAAAACTTTTTCTGGAAGAAAGACAGTTATAACATCGTAGCCGCTGTAAGGCTGTTTTCAGCCAAGCCCCTTGCGCAAATGTCTTATGGGGCCCCATTTAGAACCACATCAAGTATTCATCCCATAGAAATTGTGCAATCAATGTTCCTGAGGTCCATTATACAGACTCCATCTTGCATTTCTAATGCTACCCTAAGGTTAGAAACGGGCATGCTAACTGTGAAGGCCAGATTATTAATATGTGCCATTATGTATTGGATGAAACTTCTGTTTTCTCCAGTGGGTCTACTTACTTTAATGAATGCGGATAACGTAACTTCCCCTTGGATTTCTCATATAGAAGTGGTTTTGACCTCATATGGACTTTCTAAAACCTATCTTGTTTCCCTGGGACCAAGTTGTGCCATGGAGGAAATTAAACAAAGGGTTATTGATATATACCGCCAAACAAATGTAACCAAAGTTAACTCTTCCTTGTTTGAGTAGCCGCATTTTAATGTGCTTAAACTGTTGTCTTACCTTTCCTCTTTAAATAACCAAGACCATAGACACCCTTTCCGTGTCATTCGATACAATATGCTTCCCTCAGCATTTAGGGAGGGGCTTTTAAAGAAAATCCCGGTTTGTGAACGTATATGTGCTTGTCACGCCAACAAGATAGAAAATTCCGAGCACATTCTTTTGGAGTGTCCCTTTTATGAAGACCTTAGAAAAGAGCTCTTTTTAGCAGTTCCGTACTTGGCCTTCAGCAATAATAGAAACTTGAGCGTATTACTGGCTGTCGCCAGGTTTGCGTGGAAATCAACCTGCATTCGCAAAAGAATGGCGATTCAAGCCCTGTGATCCCAATAGTGCTCAGCAAATAGTGAGCCTCCAGTGTTAAAATACGCTATTGTGAACTCGGGACATTTAGACCAAAGTAAAATATTATGGTGTATATCATAGGATTCTCAAACAAATTTTTAATTTTATCATTTTACTGTATAAGCTCGGTGTGTTGGAAATCCTTTTATTCCATATGTGACACCGGAATGGTTGTGTTATCTGGTGCACTTTGTCTGGCCTTTGGCTGTAACAATAAAGATTTGGATTTGGTAATCAATATTTGGTTGGATTTGTAAGTTAGGTATATTTTACGCTATTCTTGAACTTCAAATCTGAGAAGCCCAAGTCAGCACACCTGTTGATCAGGGCTTCTGGAAATTGAAGTCCAAGAACATCTGATTGCCCAAGTTGAGAAGTCTTGGGTAGACAACTGTTATTTAGTTGTACGTTTGTTTTCTTGCTGTCTAAATAAATTACAGCAGTTAGTGACTAAAGTGATATGAACCTGGGTTGTCAACTTTTAGAACACCAGATAAAGCTCCACATCTATAGCTAAGGAGACACATCCCAGGCTGAGCAGCTCTGAAGGAGAAAGAGCTTGTTTTCACTATTTGGCATTCTTTTAAAGTTTGGACATTTATGTTCACCAGTTTCCAGATGGTGCCAGAGATCATAAAACCCAAAATTGTGACATCACAAGGGTCTTCCCCTGGTCTCCGCTTTGGCCCTGAAATCTCAGGAAATTGAGTTCTACTGACCTAACAACTCTAGTTAGAACAGTTTCTTTTCCTGTTACAATCAGTGAAATCCAGTAGTAGGTCACAAGTACAGTAGGGCCATTAAATCAGTAGAACCTAAAGATGAGTTGTTCTACCAAATCCAATAGGCCTTCTCTGGTTGTGATTTATTACTGGATATCAGCATCTTACAATGGATGAGGATCCCTTCTGTTGGAAGAATAGATTGTTTGGTCCAGTGTTTTCTGTTTGTTGCTCTGTTATACTGATTCACAAAAATCACTCTCATGCATTAAGACTGCATATCATAAAGTATCCACTCTTGACTACCCTGTCAGTGTTTGCATGTTGGTAAGGGATAGTTTTAATTCATGCTCATTTTTCTCTTTCTCCATTTATTTCCTATCTCCGCTTTTACAGTACAGTGCCTCAGTTAGCAGTGACTTGATTCTCCAAAGCAAAGAGTATCCTTATACCTTTAGAACAGTGGCCTCAAATAAACACTGTAATATTTAGTTAATGAGGTGCTGCAAAATTGCATGAGTGCTAGAAGGAAAATCCAACACCTTGTCTATACTTGTCAGAGATTCAGAACTCACCTTGATAATCATGCACTGAATTAATATAGAATGAAGCTGTAAGCCAAAGCTGATAATCCTTCTCGAAATAACACTATTAAAATGGGCATGTCTGTGTCGGTGTTATTTTTGACAGACAGTATTCTAGAGGAAACAATCTGTTAACACATGATAGATTTTCTCTTCACATGGCTACATGTATATACAATTATGCCAAATATCCTGTAGAAATCTTTGCAACTTTTTATTCTGTGTTGATAACAGATAAAATTGTGCTCTCTTTCCACTTCTTATCTGTTGGGTATTAGCAGTTTCCTCTTCATTTCTTTTTTTATTTATTACAGAAACCAGGTTTAAGAAATGCTGTTGAAATACCTCTGTTAGCACTCTTTGTTTTGTTTTGGTATTTCATTTAAAGCTTTTCTAACACAATTCCTCTCAAAGGATATAATGAATTGTTTATACACATTATGAAGAAAGAAATGGCCCTGAGATATTTTCATAACCGAAAGATAACTGGATACTGACAAAGCAAAATTTACATGACATTTAAAGACACTTAAAAATATCTTGAACTGTGTAAAAAAGCAACATTTTCCCTCTGTGAGTAAAATGCATTTTCAATTTCTGTAAGACACTATTTTTTTTCCTGATATTACTCTATTTCTTATTGATTTCCTGGCAAATCATGGCTATCTAATTTACCTGCCTTCTTATTGATTTCCAGTAAGATTCTAGTCTGTTCATAAAGAATCAGGATAAGTTCCAACTCGATTTCAAAATGATTGCAATTTAAAATAGTTTGTTACCCGTATACTTTTCAATAAAACAGTAATCATGGTTCAAAATGTAAAATCCAGAATACTGGTTATATTGACATTTTACCAATGCCTAGAGTGATTTGATACTCCAGAATGAATTGCTTTTATTGATCAATTTGTTGTAATCTAGCATATCTTTAAGAGCAGGAGTCATTTTGGGGGTGGGGGAATCATATGTACTTCATTTTGTGTACCATTCAGCATGGGGCAAAGTGGCTGCTAATTCTGCTGATGAATTTTAGATATTGAGCTTGTACAGACAGTGAAAATATTTTAAATATTGTGTTTATTGTATTTTACTAATTTAGCCAGGGCTTGTACATCAGCACACAAAACAACCAATAATGGAGACAATTTATAGATCTGAAAGGGTTTCCTGTATCACTGTATAAAAGCCATGTTCATTTTATTACTTCCATACAAAAAGAGGAGGCTTTCTCCCATATAACAGTTATATAACATAAAACAATTATCGTATGTGTAATCAACATTTTAATTCCCTTATTTACTTGAAAGTTACTCACATGCCATTTGTCAGATTAATCTAATTTTTTACAGTGTATCCTCACCTATATGCATCTATTTTAAACTGCATTTTTTATTACTGTATTTGTTTCACTTGACTTTGAGATTTTTTGTTTCTTGCGTTTATGGTGGATAAAACATTTTTCTATATAGGAGAATGGAAAACCTAAAATGAATGAAAGTGATTATTTCCATAACACACAGTGGGAGCTGTGAGAAATAGTTGAAGACAAAATGGATTCTCTGATAGACAAAATGGATCCTATAGATAGGCAAACCCAATCAGCTAGATTTGAGTTCTATTTTATGTTTATTAAAAATTAAGCTAAACACTTTCTGCATTACACAGACTATATTAAGTCATAAACACTGTTTTGGTCTTTTCCTTATTAAAGATAGTAAAATGCCTTCCTTCTTATAAATTACCAACAATATAGGAAAACTTAATTTGTAGTCTGATTTACGTATTTTGTTTTTACTTAAATTAATTTTCAGTTATTTTCATTAATAGCAAAGAAGTCACTGCATCAGTGAGCTGTTACTTAAATGAGTGATGCAGTAATTTTTATACATGGTCTCACTTGTGAAAACCAAGTAAATGTGTATTTCTCCTCAGAAGCATTTTGAAAAGTGTAATTTATAGAACTCAAACTGTGCAGAGTGATAAAATTATTAGGCATGAATGTGCAAGATAAATTGGGTGTTTATTGTCTACACTAGCTGTGATAATATCAGTAATGTATATTCATTGTTCCTTCTCGCAGCACAATAAGTAAACTTACTATGACACATTTCCTAGAGTATGCTTGCATAGCAAGGAGAATATGATTAGGTAAATCTTGAGTAGTGGATAAATTTTAATTAATTAAGAAAATGCTATCAGTGTCTTTCTCGAAGGATTATCAAAAACAATGAGAAATCTCCAGCTGCATAAAACTTGGAAGTTACACAGCAAGCCATAAATGAAGAAACCTTTTAAAATGGCAGGTTTATACCTTGTTAAGGCTGTTAGTAAGCAGTGCCATTAAAAAAAAACTGGCTCACTATGTTAATGGTTAACCCTTCCTTGTAATGGCAGCAGTTTAAGAAAACTTGAAAGCTGTGATGATCATTGTGTTACAAAGCATTCAGTTAAGCATATCCACATCCCTATGAGCTAATGAATACTTGGTAGTCTATACTAATACTTTAGTAGATGCCGAACAAGTTTAGATGTTAAGCTTTTTAGGAAGAATGAAAGATGGCTAATGATTATTTAATGACAGATCTCTGGACCGAAAGGCACTTAGCCCTCAAAGAGTCCTGCAAAGCCTATTTCTCAGAGCTTCAGACAGGTTTATTTGGTCTTACCTTGAAGAGAACAGTGCTGTATTGATTTCATTGGTGTGGATTTAAACACACTATTGGCTTAGAATAGCACCAACTATGCAGCAGAAAATCTGAACCTTAATCCGTATAGTTACTTGCAGCTATGAAAACCTTTTGGTTCCAGCTTCTTGGGAAATGATGGCAATTTTTTAGCTTGACTGTTGAACCTGGCTTTAAATCAAGGTGGGTATCCTGTTATGTGACATGTGTAAAACAGAGAAGGAAGGTCAAGACTAAAGCATTTTCCAAGACTAAAGCATTTTCATTACATAGTCAGGATTTAATTGGTTTAAGAGCCCTGGTGGGGCAGTGGTTAAACTGCTTTACTGCTACCACAGCTGCTGATGTTGTGAGTTCGATCTTGACGGAGACCAAGGTTGACTCAGCCTTCCATCCTTCCGAGGTAGGTAAAATGAATACCCAGCATGTGGGTGGCAAGATGATAATTACTTTATGAACCACTCAGAGATTGCACTATGTGGCGGTATATAAGTGTAGTTGCTATATCTATTGATTAATTGTCCTACTTTAAGGGCACTGGCACAATCGCAGCAGTGAAATGCCACTCATCAATGGGTCACTGCTTGTATTCCTTGTTGGGACTGCTTGTATTCCTTGTTGTGACACTAGTTAATAACTAGTGGCAATTCAGCACTACAATTTATACTTTTGTACTTACTCCAATGTAACTAATTATCAGGATAATGTTCTATGTTTTTTGATCCCTACTGCTAGCTGGCCCAAAGATTCTTCATGTCTTGCATGAGTATGTAAAATATGTGTATTGAGAGAAAAATATCCTCATTCTTCCTGAAATATCTAATTTATACTGGGTTAAACCCAGAGTTGATGCTTGCCAGTGGCCACATCCATAGAGTGGAATTATCCTGATTACTCCCACTAGTGGAAGATGAAAGGCAATCTTCGCCTGTTCTTCTCCCCATGTAGCCTCAGCAAATTATGATGCAACTCATTTGGATAGGAAGAATTAAAGGACTGCATGCCATTGCCCTCTGGATCCCAATTTTCATTTAATACACTGTACTCCCAAAATAGACAATTTTATCCACTCTTTTGAATTCTTGTGTTCCTGCCATTAACTTGCCCTGAGTTGTTTGGTTTATAACCATATATTTAGTCTTCTTGGTGTTGAATCCAAACCATATTCTGCACTTGAAGCTGTAACTCGATCCAGCATCAACTGAAGATCTGCAAGGCTTGTGGCCAACAACAATGTGTCATTAGTGCTGGAACAGATATGGCACCTAAAGAAGAAGAAAATGTCCAGAGGACACCCATGCATAATCACAATGCTTTCCAGTTTTCTGGGAGGCACCTTCTTTTTCCTTCAAATATTATTTATTTAATTTCAAGGGAAGAACAGGACCTGGAGAAATCAATTTCCCACAGTTTAGCATCCTGGCACTAATTCTTTTTAACATTTACACAAATAATTATACTCCAGGAGTTTCATAGTGCCTTCACAGTCTGGGGGAAGCCTTTGAGTCCATTGAGCACCAGCTAATCTCTCCCTTAGAAGATCTTTCCTGATATTATTTAAAAAAACAACCAGCTCAAACCAAACGCTTCAAAAACACAGGTCTGTAGTTTTTTTATAATCTTCACAAACTAGAATCTAGCTGTATTTTGTGAATCATAGACTGAGTTTCTTTGGAAATGTATGAGTATGTTCTGGTAGCCAATGTATATTTGTGATGTGATCTTTGATGGCTCTTCCCTTTTCTCAATCCAGCTTTAAAATCTGCTATTTCTCTCTCTACATATGGCAAACGTCTTTGTTGCACAACTTTGAGTATTACTTTGCTTGCATAGGGGTAATGTGTTACTTCCCTCTTTGGCATCTTCTGTCTTTAGTCTGGAATTTAATTTTCATGTTCCCAGTTGTCTTATTTGCCATAATTTCCTGTGGTTCTATAATCTTGGAGGATTGTATACTGTAGATTTAGTCCCTGTAGATTTAATAGTTTTGCTGTTACCCAGTCTACACCTGATAATTTATTTCTTCCAAGTGAGTTGTGAGCAGTTTTTGTTCCACTTTCTAAAACTGCAGATTGTCCATTACAGTACAGTACTGATTTCTTCTTCAAATGAATCTGCCAGCCTTGCATTTATTTTATATTTCTTTAGTATATTGTTTTCATTTTCTCTTTTTTCAATCATGATCAGATAATAAATCACTTTATTAATCTGCCAGCAACTCTACTCTTGGTTTTTTGGTCTGATGGAAGAGGTCTTTTTCTTTGCTTGTTTTTTCTTTGCACTGATTATTGTAATACTGTTAGTTTCTTAATCTCTATGTCACAGTCACTGGAATGTTGTATTTAGGATTCTGATTCTGTTTTCTACAATTTAGTTTTACTACTACTGCTACTACTACTACTAGAGCTCCATTACTTTGAAACTTCTTATTCAATCAATCTCTTTCTTCCAAAATCAGTAGCAACTTTTCTATAATATTGTGCATTAAAGGATGTTCCTCCTGCTGCTACTACATAATTATATTAACTTTAAAATCCCAACATTAAGAATTAGTGTAGAACAGGCTTCCTCAACCTTGGCCCTCCAGCTGTTCTTGAACTTCAATTCCCAGAAGCCCTGATCGGCAGGCATGCTGACTTGGGTTTCTGGGATTTGAAGTCCAAGAACAGCTGGAGAGCCAAGGTTGAGGAAGCATGGTGTAGAACATAGTAGCTAAAAGACAGTCCTGTAAGCCATGAAGTTTTTTGTTCTAATGATTGACTTTCATTATTAGATAACCTTAAACAAAACGTCTTTCTTTACTGACTGACTGACTGACTGACTGACTGACTGTATTTATATCCCACCCATTTGGGCAATTTCCTATTCTTGGCAGTGTACAGCAATTAAAAATTTTATATATATTTTTCTGGCATTGCCTTTCTGCAGTTTGGCAATAATAATTCTGGTATATCTTATAAAGAATGTAAAGTATAAAATCCTCACAACTACTAAATGAATGAAAGGAAGTCTGAGCATTCTTGCTGTTAAGCATTGGAAAGTTGCAAAATTGAAGAGCATAGCATTCCACACAGTATTTTTAATAAACAGAGCTCCATTTCTTTGCAACTGCTTAATAATTTTCATATTTGTTCTTAGCAATTTTCGTGTACTTTGAGATTACTATTTTGCTGCTTTATATCAGGGGGAAATATGAAGCCAGGAAATGATTACAAAGGAAAGCAAATATTAGCAAAAGATGTAGGGGTGAATTTTTTCTTCATTTGGGATGGATGAATGATGGGAGATAGAACACGGCAGAAATGCACATGCCAAATACTATTGTTGTGACAAGTCTTCCACACATCTTGAGGTACATTAGAAATTATAACTGCATTTTTATGCTTTTCATTCAAAGTACATACAGTTGATAACCAAGTGTAAGTTTGTCTCAACAGGAATTTTAACACTTCACAGGTGACAATGCAGTAAAAACTTCAATAGTTCAGGCCAGTAAATGGTGTTATATCACGTATGAATAATTAAAAAACAAGCATTGCCTTTATACTGAAATGAATACAGTACATTGCTGATACTCACCTTGTCATCTACTACTAGATACCCAAAGGACTTCCCTAGGAAGACATTTCTGCCCAAAGGACTTCCCTAGGAAGACATTTCTGAAGGATCAAAATCTTACAGTGACTCTAGTTTATAATGGTGAGCACCAGCAGAAAGTCCATCTAGTTCTTCAAAAAGTAGAGTGAAAGCAAGTTGTGGATCAGAATTGAAATCACAGGAGCATGAGGGAAATGTTAGTGTTCCTTTATATATTCTCCTGCCAACCTAGCAGTTCGAAAGCAAGAAATTGCAAGTAGATAAATAGGGACCACTTCGGTGGGAAGGTAACAGTGTTCCGTATGCTCCGGTGTCTAGTCATGCCTGCCACATGACCACAGAAACGTCTGCAGAAGCAGACAGCGCTGGCTCTTCAGCTTTGAAACAGAGATGAGCACTGAACCCTAGAGTCAGATACGACTGGCTTTCGAGCAAGGGAAACCTTTACCTATATGTTCTTAGTTGAAATTTTTGAAATGGTAGCCATGTTAGTCTGTGTTTCAAGCACATCAGAGATTAAATTAAAGCAAGCCAAAAAATGTTGTGGCACTTTGAAGACTAAATGCTGTACTGTATTTTGATGTTAACTTTCGTGGATCAAGTCGACAGATGTTTTTGTTGTTTTGTTTTGTTTTATTTACTCTCTGATATGCTTTATATATTCATTTTACCTCTTCTAAGAAACAAACTTAGAATGTATCAGGGAAGTACCTATTATAAACATAATAATCAGACACAAAATGCCAAAAGCTGCTGGCCTTCTCATATCACTGGTCTAATGTAGCGACTCGTTAGTAAACAGAATATTATAGGTCCTTGATTTTGGATTCGGCTGCATTATGAATATTTCATACATTGAAGTGCCTTTAACCAAAGCTGCCCTGAAACATCTGTCATTTATATCTGGAAATCTGCATTGTAGAGATGTACTGTTTGGCAGCTAATCTGTTTGACTAATTGATTTAATAACCTTTTAATCAATCCCAAGTGTAAACTCGATTAGGCAGTAGAGGTAAAAAGTATTCTAATGATTTTTAATACAAATACTTAGTGTCACCACATCAGAATAGGTATTCTGTCTCCTTAAAAGAGAAGATCCTCTTCTAAGATAGTGCCTACTCTGATGGGTGTATATGTCACCTTTGAATAAACAGTGCAATGTTTCATTCAAATACAAATCAGTTCAACTCTTGGGACTAAGAACGTATAATTTTAATTCTCTTACATGCGTATTTATGTGTCACACACTACGTTTAGTGGTGCTAAATTCCAAATAGACACGTATAAGACTGCAGCCTGAAGTCAGATGAATTTTAAATGGCAAAGCAGATACTTTTTACACTCTATTCAGTGTGTTCTGTTCAGTTCTAAAGCATAGGGAAATCCCACAGGATTGCCTAAGGCAGTAATGGTGAAAGTCCATATACAGTAATACCTGATACAAAGTCCGCTTCATACAACATCAGATTCATACAACATCGCCTAATTCCTTGAAAAAAGTTGCCTCATACAAAGTCGCTGCGACTTTGTATGAGGCATTGGGGTTTTTCCCAGGTTGCATTGTGCCTGGGCAGTATAAAAGGCAGGACACATGTGTGCATTGCTCTTGTGGGTTTTGCACGAGGCGAAGAGTGTTTAGGAGTGGTTTTGAGCGCGATTTTAATTGTTTGGTGTTTGCTGCTGTTTGGATTATTAACACAGTGTTGCATGATGGGACATGTTGGCATCCATTTTGTCCATTTTGTCCTTGCATCCATCCAGTAATTGTTTACAGTAGCTTGTACAAAATGGCTGCAGATTAACACTGTGCTGCATGATGGGACATGTTAACTTTTAAACCTGCAGTTCATAAAGTTTTCAAAAGTTCAAAACTTGTTGTATGGTTTGTCCCCAAAACTTGTTGTATGGTTTGTCCCCTAAAAACAGGGTTGCTTAACATGTTTTTGCAATGTATTTAGCCTTTAGACAATGATTTCTTAAAGTTCTGTCAGTTTCCTGTCTGTTTCTTTGACTTTGCACTGAAGTATGTGCTGTTACAGTACAATGTATCTCTATGGAAACGACGTTGTACGAGGCATCGCAGCTAGGATTTTGCGTGTCTCATACAAAGTCCAAATCCGTATAAAGTTGTATGAGGTATCACTCTGTGTGTGTGTGTGTGTGTGTGTGTGTGTGTGTGTGTGTGTGTGTGTGTGTGTGTGTGTGTGTGTGTGTGTGTGTGTGTGTGTGTGTGTAAAGGCACCATCTATCTACAGAGTGTGAATGGAGATGGTGACAGAATTTGTCTCTCTTCTTCCTTTTCACACACTTACCATTGAGAGAGCCATATCATATGCATTACAAATAAATATGTATATACATAATACATATGCCTAATATATACATAATATTGTTTATGTTTAATTTTCTACTGTTGCTGTAAAAAATTAATTTGTTGTATGCCGCCCAAAGTAGGAGCATATCCTAGATAGGTGGGATATATATGACTTGATGACACATAAAAATGACAAATATACATTTCTTTCACTAGTGTGCATGTGTGTGTGTGTGTGTGCACTAATACTAAGTGAATACAAATGTATATTAGTGAATACAAATGTATATTTGTTGTTTTTATGTGCCATCAAGTCAGAATCAGATTATAGCAACTCTGATAGGACTTTCAAAGTAAGTGAGATACTTGAAGAATGGTTTTACTAGTTCCACTCCCCCAGAGAGCTTCCATGGCTGAATAAACTTTGAACCCAGGCCTCTTAGGTATCCATTGCACTCATTGTCAGAAATTAATCATTGGTGTGCTGTGCTCTTTTACCTGTGCTGTTCTTCACATGCTTGCTGGTTTGGAGACTAATATTATTTCCATAGGCATGTTGATTAAAGATTGTCACCTGATGTCTGTTATTGGGTACTGTGCTTTACCTTTGTCCTATTCCATGATCCGTTGCATATTTGGTCCTTGAGTGTGAGGATTGTGATAGGATTGTCTTTGACTAGATTAAGATCCAAATTAGAATGTCTACAAAAAGTTTGGTGCATGTGCAGAAATTAGCTCTTAGATATACATTGCATTCTGCTGTCATGAATTTAAATGATTCAACCATGTAAAATAAGCTTGTAAGCGTGTTAGTATGATTTAGTTAATCATTCCAGTTTAGGTTTTGTAGAGACGAAACTATATTGAGTTGTCTTGTACTTACATTTCTCCAAAGAGAAACACTGTGTCACCTAGATAAGTGCCTCTAGTGGCACCTTTAATTAGTAAGGGAAGAATTTACCCAGAAGAACACACAAACGTTCACACACTTTGACCTCAGGAGACATCCACCCAAAGAGAGGGGGGAGGAAAAATGTCCTTGGGCATCTTGCCAAACCAGGATTAGGCTCATCTTGATAAAACGACCTTGGGAGATCTTGAGAGAGATAACAGATATCTTGATTTAATCTCAAGGACATCATTTGACATTGAGATACTTGACATTCCAAAATAGGGGGTGAGTAACACTTTAGGGTATAAAAAGTGAGACCCGGAAAGTCGGAGAGAGACCAATAGAGGAGCCATTAAGAACATCCCAAGAATGTAGGAGCGCAGCTGGAGGGAACTGAGCTGGAGGGAGATACATTGGTGTTTAAATTCTAATCTGAAGAGAAGAAATCTACAATCAACATTCTTTTGTTTGGGACTTTCACTTTCACTAATTGGAACTAATTTGAACTTTATTTGGACATTATCCTGTTTCAGAAGAATAAGGTTTGTTAATTGGACTTTAAAAATCTGTTATCTCAGTAAATTCGCTTTGTTTTGCATTTTAAACACACAAGAGTGGCTTAAAAAGCCTGGGCAAACTAAAAATTTTCCAGCTCATTCATACCAGAAGGAAAAATTAAGGTTAGGCTTTTCCAGAGGGGCTTTTCAGAGATACAGTGCTTAGTGATGGGTCCATCTTCTGTCATTGCTCACTTCATCTTAAATGATGGAAGGCTCCATGGGAGCTCTAAGAGATGAGCAAACCAAGGAAGCAGTGTTTGGGCTACAGTGATCCCAAACTGTTTAGGCTGCAAGGTTTAAAAAAAGCATCTGGTGATGTCATATTAATGAGTTATGACAGACATTCCAAGTACCAGTCAAAAATCTAGGTGCCATATTTTGTCTGGCTGTCCTACCTGTAAGGCATTCTAGTAATGCAAAGGAGAATTGATAACCATAGCTAGTTCAGAGGTCATCCTTGCTTTTTATTTCATTCACCAACACATTTGCTAAATGGCAGTTTGGTCCTGGAACACAGTCATCAGTAATCTCCAAACCCCAAATCTACTTGTGTTCTGCAGCTGTGGCGATCAGCAGTGTGACCCCTGCCCGAATATCTCTTCTGTGTCACACATGTGGCAGAAGTGTGGTCGGGTTCAGCTGGGCAGTATGTTTTGCAGATAGAAATGCAGACCTCACTCAGAATCCTATGATGTATTTTTTGTAATAACAAATGGATTTTGCATTTTCAACTCCCACATATGTAATTCCTTATACAATAATAGAATTCTATCACATGCCTAATAGCAGATAAAAAATATTGGGAGCTAGTCCATTTCCCATAAAATAGCCTTTAGTCTTAATTCAAATCCATTGATTCCTGTTCCAGTTAAACCTGTAGAACTTAATATGTCTTTTAATCCTTTTATTGTAAGCTGGGATAAAATTAATTTTACACTAGGAACTGCGCAAAGCCAATTAACATGATCTTTAGAGTTATTTAGTAAAGTGCTTCAAACTGTTAAATTTATCCTGACCTCTTGGTTGCACTCCCTGACTGCTTTTTAAATGAAGTAATCAATATCTCGCAACCTTTTAAACAGCTTAAACTTCTTCAGATTTTTTACCTATATTTTATTTAAACAGATTAGAGATAAAAAATGTACACCCATTCTCACAGAGCACTTCTCAAAAACTGCTTCCTTGTTAAAACTCTAGGGCGTTTGTTATCATTTTAAATATGGAGTAAAATGTTCATTTCACTAAAATCAAGCAAATAATGAAACCTGTCACTTCTATTTACTTAGTGCATAGAAAGTGTGCTATCTCTACAACTTAAATGCAGAAACCTTCCCCAGTGTTAACTACTGTTTTCCTCATAGGGCTATTTGAGGTTATTAATTTTCTCAGTGTGATAGGGTGATCAACTGTCCTGTCAAGAAAATGGATCTTCATGTCACCCTTTAGCATGATTAAATGGAGGCACATCACTGTGAGAAAATACCAAATTTTCATGAGACAAATGAAACTTATAGCAAGGACAACTCTTACAGACATTATTTCATTTTAAAATCTCCCATTTGGCCGTCAGTTTATTTGCTGGGAAAGACTGCCATTAATTGCACGTTCTAGCTAATAACTCAAAAAAAAAACCAACAACATTAAAGGTAGTGGTGGTGGTGGGAGCAAATAATTCACACTTGAAATCTCTCTTATGCACCACAAAATCTTACCTAAGGTGCTCTTCTGAACCAAGTACTGGTTATATAAACCATGTTACTAATTAGTCTCTCTGAAAACTTTTAAAATTTAATTTTCTCTCAGTCCACCATTATCGAAAGGTTGATTGTACTGCTTAGTATGCCTATAGAATGCTGAACTATTATGAAGGATAGCTCTAATACCTCCACGGTGTGATTCATGGGTTGCTAAATGCCTTTGATTAAGTGTAACTTGTAAGAGAAGTGTGTCTTAACAGCCTTTGAAGCAGAACTGAAAGCCTCTGACCATGAAGTCAACATAAACTTTTAGGTTTGATAGATCACCATCTCTTGTTTATTGAGATTATGAATTACAGTCAGTTTGCTAAACTTAATGTATGATCTTGGAATATAAAGGAGCATTTGATCCACAATCACATCCTAATCAAGGAAGGGTTAACTTGAGTTTCCTATAATCAAACAAAAGGACGGTCAACAAGAGTTTCTTTTGTTGTTGTTGATAGAAGGAGAGCTTGCCAAGTGCCCCCGTTTAATTTCCTACTGGAAACAGCACATATGTAGGGCTTCAATTCAACCCCTCCTTTCTTTTCTTTAAACAGTGACCATTGCAGTGGCTGAGTGGTTGGGGTCAATGCCTTGCCTATTGATCAGTATCTCTGCAGTCGCCATCTCCAGCATCTGCTTCATTGGCTTCTTTCAGTGCCTGCTTCAGTACATTAGAATAGAAATCCATAACCAGAGCTGTGCTCATCCGACCAAGGGAAGAAACTAAATTAAATGGTATAAAACAATCTTGGATCAGGAGTTTGCGCCAATTCATCTTGATCTAAAATGTCACACCGGGCTCTCTGTCTGAGCACCTGGGCTAGGAGGCAGCTATAGTGAAAATAGATGGAGCTGCGATCATTCATTTGTCAGCTAAGGAGCTTGGCAGCGGTTAGCAATTCCCTTCTGCAGAGGTCAGCTGACAGAACAATCAGCGCAACTGCGGAATGGAGTTTTCCTTTGAACTATTGTTATGGAGCATGCTTCTTCTTCAGTGAGGGGTGTGTGTGTGCCGTGATTTCCTTCCAAATCATTGTGTTCTGAGAAGAGCAAATTAAAAATGGATCTGTTTAGGCAGACTTCACTGGCAACTTATGTAGCATTTAACTGTAGCGATTATATATACAAATTATAGCCGATTAAAATGGTTACGTATCACTTAGTGTGGAGTCCATTTTCATCATTCTTCCGGAGGTGACTATTGATTCCCCCACCCCTTTGGGTATAAGACTATCAGAGCTAGAGGTGAATGGGGAATCGGTTTTCTTAACCAAGATGCTTATGTTCTTTTTTTGCTCTTTTTTTAAGAAAGGGAGGGGGGGAAAATAAATTTCATTTGCTTCAGTTCAAGCATACAGTAGCAGACTCCTTTCATTAATTCACACTTCATTAATCTTTACACTTAGTAATTCTCCCCGAACACCAAGTGGTCTCTTCTGATATGTCTCAGAGAAGACTTAACATCACAGTGGAGAAAGGAAGGGTGAGGATTCTGTCATGTTCAGAATATATGAAAATGTAATTTCTAGCATGCTAGGAATATATGGCAAATGCACATATCAAAATAAGCTAATTTTAAGAAACAGTCCTTAATTGTTTTAAATATTGGAATCTAGGAGCTGAAGACACCGTGCTTATATTTAAATAAGTGTAATGTTCCTTTACTCAGAACCTTCCTGTTTTTATATTCTTATCTCCTATCTTCCCTGGATATCTCTTTCACCCCACACACACACACACATGCACATGCACACACACACGTACAAGGGTTTGAGAAACCTTGAAAATCTCTTAGAGCTTTGAGCCTGGGCCTCATCCACAACCCACCTGCATAAGTGCTTCTTGGCCTTTTGGCTAAAATCAAGTACAGTATATGTGATTACCTCCTGATTTGTTTTAAGAAAACATGGAATCACTGCACTAGCTCTTGCCTGTATTTGCAAGAGGAAAGCTTGCAGTTTAATAACTATGTTATGACTTTATTTTGTCAGAAATTGTTGCTTCTCAGCAATAATAATAATTTAAAAGCTGTTATCTTCTCAAGAGATGTTTCTCATGGTACCTTCTGAACATGGCTTTTTTTACACACTGTTGGGTCATATTGGAATAGTCCGTGTTGGAGCTTCTTCTCAAACCATGCTAAGGTGATGCTAAGGTGGCACACAAAAACAAACCACCAATTACTTCCTGCTGATTGTTGACCCCTGACATTATGGAGTAGCATGCAAACAAGCTGCACTGCATTGGTTGCCATACCACTGAAGTGTCTTCTTCCGTGTCTAGGCCAGATGTGAAACTGCCAAAATGAATGCACCTTTTGGTGAGTTCATTCTGTAGTTTCTTTCGCTTGACCTAGTGTGAGAAAGATTAGCTGGCAACACAATGTTGCCATCTCTAGAGTACACCCAGTTGTGGTTCGAAATTACCACAATCTTCAAGAAGGCTCTTTCTGAGTACCCCACCTCTGAAGACGACCCTTCGAGAGAAAAAGAGGCTTCTATTTAAATTACTTCTGCAGGGAAGAATTTTCAGACCTCCTGGGAATGTGGTCCTAACAGCTTGCAATTAGTCACCGCCCATTTTCTTTTTGGGCAACCGTGTCTTTTCCTGGTCCCTGTTGTCTCCAGTGGTCTACCTCAATCAAGAATAGCTGTGAGCAATTTTTTGTGGTTATCAATGTTGCTTCTTTTTTTAAAAAGAGATCCTGCTTGCTATTGCATCTCTACTGCACCTGTGTGCTGTGAGCCAAATTATCTGTGGATCCTCTCTCTCTCTCTCTCTCTCATTTCTTCCTGGAACAGTCAGACGCAGCCAATCAATAGTATGTGTTGGATACTTGTGGTTGGTTCTGCTGCACTTATAATGGCTTGGCGCCTCCTTCCCTCCCTTGTGCAGAGTTCACATGCAGACTGACAACTAGATAGTGGGGAAGGTAAGAAGTTCGTAGCTGAGAAAAGGAATGTAGACAAAGAGAGAAAGTGTGCAAGTAAGGAAAGGTTTAAGAAAAATCCTGGGAGGAGACAGATCATTAAATGAGAAATTTGGAGAACAAAGATGGAATAAAGAAGAGGTTACTGAACTTGATGGAACAAATCTATCCTGTTTTTAAGGTAAAGTTAAAGGTTTCCCTTGCTCGAAAGCCAGTCGTATCCAACTCTAGGGTGCAGTGCTCATCTCTGTTTCCAAGCCAAAGAGCCAGCATTGTCTGCTTCTGCATACGTTTCCGTGGTCATGTGGCAGGCATGACTAGACACCGGAGCGCACGGAACGCTGTTTCCTTCCCACCGAAGTGGTCCCTATTTATCTACTTGCAATTTCTTGCTTTGAAACTGCTAGGTTGGCAGGAGCTGGGACAAAGACGGGAGCTCATTCCGTCCTGCAGTACTCGGGAATCGAACTGTTGACCTTCCGCTTCCCAGTCAGCATCTTAGCTACTTGAGCCACGGCAGTCCTTGTTTTTACTTTTTTTAAAATCAGAAAAGTTAAAAAATAACAAATGCAATATAATGACTTTTGTTGTTGTTCAATAGCACAGTTGATTCCGACCCTTTGCGACCCTATGGACCATTGCCCGCCAAGTACCTCTGTTCTTTACCATCTTCCTCAGCCCGCCCAGCTCTATGCCCATTGTAACTACATTACTATCTAGCCATCTCATTTTTGGCAGCCCCCTTTTTCTTTTGCCCTCCACATTTCCCAGCATCATGGCTTTCTCAAGTGAATCCTCTCTTCCCATTTTATGCCCAAAGTACTTTAGCTTCATCTTTACTATTTGACCTTCTAAGGAGCAGTCAGGGTTGATTTCTTCTAAGATCGACCTATTTGTTCTCCTCGCTGTCCAGGGTACTCTCAAAACTCTCTTCCAACACCGCATCTATTCTTCTGTGCTCAGCTTTCCTAATGGTCCAGCTCTCACAACCATACATTACCACCGGGAATACCATTGCTTTGACTATGTGAATTTTTGTTTGCAATGTGATATCTCTACTTTTAACTATGTTCCCCAGGTTTCTCATAGCTTGTCTCCCAAGTATCAGTAGCCTTTTTATTTCATGGCTGTAATCACCATCTGCTTTGACCTTGGATCCTAAGAAAGTAAAATCTGTCACTGCTTCTACTTCTTCCCCAACTGTTTTCCAGGGACGGATAGGGCCTGTTGCCATTATCTTGGTTTTCTTGTTGTTGAGTCTCAAGCCAGCTTTTGCACTCTCTTCTTTCAACCTAAGCAGAAGTTTCTTTAGGTCTTCCTCACTTTCTGCCATTAGGGTAGTATCATCTGTGTATCTCAAGTTGTTGATGTTTCTCCCAGCAATTTTGATCCCAACTTGTGATTCGTTCAACCCTGCATTGCGCATTATGTGCTTTGTGTATAAGTTGAATAAGCAGGGTGACAAAATGCAGCCTTGTCTTACTCCTTTTCCTATTCCAAACCACTCTGTCATTCTGTATTCTGTCCTAACTGTTGCTTCTTGACTCTTGTACAGATTTCTCATGAGGCATATACCTATAAGGTGTTCTGGTATGCCCATCTCTTTAATAACTTGCTACATTTTGTTGTGGCCCACACAGTCAAAGGCCTTGGTGTAGTCAATGAAACAGAAGTAGCCTTGTTTCTGATATTCCTTTCTTTTCTCCATGATCCAACACATGTTGGCAATGTGGTCTCTAGTTCCCCTGGCTCTTCAGAATCCAGCCTGCACTTCTGGTAGTTCTCTCCAAATGCTGCTGCAGTCTATCCTGTATTATCTTGAGCATAACCTTGCTAGCATGTTGGATGAGCACAATTGTTCGATAATTTGAACAATCTTTGGCATTACCCTTTTTTGGGAATTGAAACATATACTGATCTTTTCCAATCCTGTGGCCATAGTTGTGTTTTCCAAATCTGCTGGCATATAAAATGCAATACAGTAAAACCCCTACTTACGATAAAAGTCTGTTCTGTAGGCTTTTGCTTAAATCAGGTTTTTATGTAACTTGAAGCAAACCCATAGGAAAATGAAAATTTTATGTATATCGAAGCAAACCCATAGGGAAATGAATTTTTACGTAACTCGAACCAAACCCATATGTAACTCGAGGCATATGTAAGTCGGGGTTTTACTGTAATTTGATTCCATCATCTTTTAGGGCTTTGAAAAATTCAGCTGGGATACCATCATCTCCACTGCCTTTGTTGTTTGCAGTGCTTTTTAGGGCCTTTCTGACTTCACTCTGTAGGATGTCAGGCTCAAGTTCAATGTTCTCATTGTGATTATTAGGAGTGTTGAGGTATAATGACTAAATAGGGAAAAACAATAAAAAAGTAGAATCCACTTAACATCTTTAATTAAGATACAGACAACAGCCTCCACTTTTTCATAGGTGAATCACCAACCCAATAAAAAACACAGGTGGCAGTAAAACATATGAAATTGCTATATTTTACTGGGCAAAATCCTGTTGCTTAGCATAGTAAATCATGCTAGAGTAGCTCACTGAATCAATGGGGATTTGGTGAGTCCAACTCCTTTATAAGGTCCATTGATTCAAATGATCCTATTTGAGCTGTGACTTTGGCATAGTAAATTACCACTAGAGTAGGCTCATTTAAATCAATGGAACTTATGGAGGAGATGACTTACTAAATCCCCATTGATTCAAAGGGCCTACTCTAATACAATTTATTATTGTAATCAACAGGATTTTTCCTATTTTCTTTGCATTGTTTTCAGCTTTTTCGGGACCTTTTCTGTCTTTTCTCCTTGTTGTACTGTATTTTGAAATAAAGTTAATCAACATTGAGTGTCACACTGTGCACTTACGAATTTTCCATTCTTGGCTTCTGTGAGGTTATACTTAAAATACACATTGAGTCTTCCTGCAGGAAAATAAAATATTTCTTTAACAAAAATTTAATTAGTAGTAAACATAAAGAAATTGTTAAATTATGCATTGTGCTATCTATACAATCACATTGAAAGGTCTGTACCAGTACAGAGTCACTGTTTTAGAAGCTTCTGGATTGAGAGTTTTGACTGCAGCTTCACATGTTCACCCCATAATGCATGTTCTAGTATACTTTTTTATTTATTTTTATTTATTTTATTGATTTCTACCCTGCCTTCCTAGTACAATGCACCATACTTACACATGTATATCAATTCTGTTTCATCCACTACAGTGGTTATACCTTACTCATACTTTACTCTGAAAGTTTGCCAAAAACTTAAAGAGACTGCTCTGTAATTATTTAATTTTAATTTAATTTAATAGTCATATTTATATATGCCGCCCACTCAGGCAGAACCTGACTCAGGGTGGCATTACAACAAGTTCTAAAAACACATAAAAACACTTTAAAAGACCCCTATCCCAACCACTTTAAAAGACCCACCCATCCCACCCACTATAAAAAGAAGAAGAGAGAGTTCTTAATTGTTTACATAAGCCAGCAGGCGGGGACCGTGTTCCCATTAGGGCCCCACACCTGCCCTGCCAGCCAGGTCTTCAATCCTTTCCTAAAGGGCAGCAATTCTCTTTGAAGTCTTAGATCTGTTGGCAGAAGGTTCCAGAGAGTTGGTGCGGACACGGAGAAGGCCCTCCTTCGGGTGCTGAATAGATGTGCATCCCTAGCTGATGGCACTATTAGAGAACCTCTCCGGTCCGCTCTGGTTGGACGGGCAGACACTCTTGGGACGATGTGGTCTCTAAGGTATCCTGGCCCACTGCCATATAGGGCTTTAAAGGTCAAAACCAGCACCTTGAATTGCACCCGGAGACAAACTGGTAACCAGTGCAGCTCCCGAAGTAGCGGTGAGGAGCGGGCATATCGTCCGCATCCCATCACCATCCCGGCTATCGCATTCTGGACCAGCTGCAGCCTCCGAATGGTCGTCAAGGGCAGCCCCATGTAGAGCGCATTACAATAATTATGCTTATTTTCTAGTCAGGTCAGAAAAGTTATAGTTTTTTCTCCTAAGTACATTCTACAAGGCACTTTGTATACAATGTTTTCATTATACAGTACGATGCATGCATCGTACAATGAAAATCCCTATGGGAAAAATCATACAACAAAAATTTATATGGGAAAAATCGTACAACAAAAAAAAGTTTGTTGTATAATTTCCCCCATAGAGATTTTGTCAGGTATGATATATTTATGTATATTGTATAGGATGAATGTACGCATCTATCACTTTAAGTGATTGTAACTGTTGAGCACAGCTGTAAGCACTGATGTCTGTGACTCAGCAAAAATGCTCTATAAATGAAGTGCTACCTGAGCACTTAGTTGGAGGAGTTATGAAAGAGCACAAGGGGTTATCCTGGAATAATCGAAGGAGTTCACGCTGGAACTCACGCCGAAGTTACTGGAGCAAGGAGATGGAATGCAGAAGGACTGAACCTGCAACCCTTGCTGGGGAAGAGCTCAGGCAGAAGCTCTATCTACACCTAGATTCAGGAAACATTCCATAAGCACCAGTGAGTGAGTGTATGTTTTGTGCTTGAAAGGACTGAACTGTTTTGTGCCAGCTAATATGAAGCCAGAATGTGTACAGTATTGGTTTTCATTCCGTCTTGAACCTGCTTTAATGAACTGAACTACCAAAGACTTAAGCAAAACAACCAGCCTCTTACCAGTCTCTGAAAGACCTTGGAAGACTGTTGCCGAGGCAGAGAGACTATGAGTTTGTGTAAATATGTCATATAAAAGAAGCTAACTTTGTTTATGTTTTGCACTGAGAAATATCAGCACCTGAAAAAGTAAAGCGAAGAAAATGTGACACTCCCAATAGTATGAAAGGTAAAATGCAAGTGTTTTAATTCAAGGAAAAATTCAAGGAAAAATTCACATGTACGTCCTATGCTGAGGTATGTCAGGCAAGAGGTAGGGTGTGTAAGCTGGACGCAAAAATTACCCAACCATAACAATATACCTGTACAGTATTATTTCATTCTGCACGCGAATCATGCTAATATACTAATGACATAAATCAACTCAGTCATTGACCTCAAACATACAAGACACACCGGGACCCTAGAAAGTGAACCCTCATCCCCATGGTGCTAGGTAGACAATAGGAAGCGTAGTTGTAAAGCGCTATAACAGCAAGTTCGGTAATAAAGTGTTAAAACCGCAAAGTACAGTCTCTCAGAGTCCGTGATCGAGAACGATCTACTCAGCTCCTAAGGCTGACGCCGGGGGTGGGGGGTGCAATCCTGCTTCATACAAGGGTTCCCAGGTGATGGGCATCAGGCGATGGTAGATAGATTTACGTAGACAAAAACACGATGCCCTTCCGGTATATGGACATTTCGAATCTTCCTCAAGTGTCTATAAGCAGTAACTAGCGCGTCTCGCACCTCTGCTAGCGTTTCTCTCCATGTGTGCATTATAAACACTTGCATTTTACCTTTCATACTATTGGGAGTGTCACATTTTCTTCGCCTGAAAAAGTAAAGGCAGTTTATTTTTCTGTTGAACTGTGTTGCTGTTCTTCTATGTGTCTGCAGTCCAACACACACCACTTCCACCTGCGTAAAGCTTGAAGGCTACTCTGCTACAGCTGAACACGCACACACAAAATAAAATTTAACAAATGTTCATTGTACGATGCATTGCATTGTATAACGGTTAATGGTTTTTCAAATCCTCTTCAATGTACGATTTTTTCGCTGTACAAGGCATTCATTATACGGGGTTCTACTGTATATCTAAAAATATCAGAGCTCTCCCCCTTCAAATACTAAATGGTTGGGATTAGATTGTCCACTGTGCTGCCTCCTGGACAGGGGCTGGACTCAATCTGTATGGTCTCTTCCAGCTCTGCTGTTCAAAGATTATTATTAGACAGTAAAGAAAAAAGGAAAAACATTGTGGCACCTTAACTATCATTAAAGATTATTATTATTATTATTATTATTATTATTATTATTATTATTATTATTATTATTATTATTATTATTATTATTATTATTATTATTATTGTTGTTGTTGTTGTTGTTGTTGTTATTGTTATTGTTATTGTTATTGTTGTGACTGACTTTATAAATGCCTAATTTTTCTAAGAGAAGTACACAAAACAGCTGCTTCCAAAATTTATTTTGGCACCTCTACCTAAATGAGATAGAACAGGGCTGCCTTTTGAGTTCTTTTCTGAGAAGGTGGCTGGGACCACAGTGATGACTTCATCATTAATGGCCACAATAGCCCCTGCCCCTGCTGGACAAATGGAGCCAATCTGTAGATTGCCAGTGGTCCTGAAGGAAGTCCAACCTGTTACAGCTGCCATGACCATATCATCATTGGAAGCCCTTCTAACTCAACAGGCTTTGGCCTCATTAAGTATCCGATCAGAACAAAGAGGCTTCATCACCATCGACCGCATCTTTATTGTAGCACCAGGGATTGTACTGTAGTTCTAAGGAACCAAGTCAACAGGCCTATTTAAAAAGAAGAAAAAGAAAGTAAGGCACACAAACCCACCCTAAGTGGACACTGAGGAAGTACAAATAGTTTCCTTACAGCTACCTGAAGAACAAACATTGCAGTCAGAGACACACTAACTTTCCCTAACCACTATTGATCCATCTGGTGTATCATCACAAGGCTGAATATCAAAGGATAAATTTGAAAAAGACAGTCAAATAATTGTACCAATCCAGATATACACAGCTGAGTGTATTAGTAGTTTGGTCTCACCTGTGCCTTTGCTAAGGCAGACCATGTATACCTGATCCCAATCCAGAACACCATCATGGTATTTCTCACAGGGATGTGACTGTGAGAATCCATAATACAGCACCTAGTGGTAGCATTCAAGGTCAAAGCACTACCACCAGTGATGTTATTTACCATAATGTGAACAGTACCACTTTGGGTCCCCATATCACAGGCATTATTGATGCCTGTTGAGTTGGCCTCCACAAAGCCAACTGCTTAAAATACACAAAACACTAGTTCACTCTTCACCTCTGTTATTGAGCCAACCTTTGACACCCACCTTCATTAACAACAGTGCCACCACCTATGTTCACTATGGGACTGATGATGACATTTTGCTTTGGTAAAGTTCTCAAATACCATTCATGTTCCAGTTTATACAGTGTCTCATAACCTCTACTATGTTTTCTGCAGAAGGAACAAAGTTAGTATATCAGCTTCCATCTCAACAAGAAGAATCCAACATAGCCTCAGAAGCCAGCCTGATCTATGTTGTCATAAACATAAGATCATCTGAAATCAGCAGATCTACTAGTTGTCTCCAGATGATCTGCAAAAGCAATCAGAAGACACACCTCGACATGCTGTTTCAGTTGCTAGAATGTCTGGCCATATCAGTTTCGTGAATGCAATCCTGTTTTCTTGATGAATCCTCTGTCAGTCCAAACTAGCTTAAATGAAACCCTAAATGTTCCCAACCATGTAGCAACAAAGTCAGAAACTCAGCAAAAGTGGAGGGAGGATGCAGATGATGTCTTATATTCTCTTTAATGTACTGTAGGTACTTTTGCCAATCAGTCCTAGAATGCCATTTCACCAAGGCTGTAGCCACTTCCACAGCTTTAAAGATAAGGGTTTATTTACTTATCTTCCATACAGCTGCAACCCAGTCTTAGCCATCCACCCTCATCCAACATTTCTTCTTCAAGTGCCATATCCGTTCTGGGATGTTGGCTATCATCATGGTGATGGTCTTCCTGTTTTGAACTCCTTGGAACAGTTCTTCTGAGGACATACCACACCAGTCTCTCAGGTTTTTCAGCCATGAAATTTGCTGACGTCCAGGGCCTCTCTTCCCAGGGATCTTCCCTTGCATAGCAAGTTGGAGTACAGTAAAACCCCGGCTTACATATGCTTCGAGTTACGTAAAATTCGATGTACTTAATGATTTTTGTACCTAACTCATGTCCCTATTTACATAACGTAATTTCCTATGGGTTTGCTTCAAGTTATGTAGAAAATCCTTTTTCCTATGGGTTTGCTTTGATTTATGTAAAAATCATTTTCCTGTGGGTTTGCTTCAAGTTACGTTAAAAAAAAAATCATTTTTCTTATAGGTTTGCTTCGAGTTAAGTAAAAAACCGATTTATGTAAAAGCTTATGGAACAGACTTTTTACATAAGTAGGGGTTTTACTGTATTCTATATCATTCCTCATGATATGCTCAAGGTATTGGAGCTTTCTTTGTTTAACGGTCTTGTTCTTTATCCATCCAGCACAACACTTCTACATTAGTCACATGGTGAACCCATGATATCCTTTGCAGCCGTCTAGCTCTACATTTCGAAAGCTTCGATTTTCTTTTCAGATGCTTTAGTGAGTCAATGTCCAAACTTCAACTACATATAGCAACACTGGGGATACGTAACATCTCACTATTTGGATCTTTGTAGGGAGAGCTAGATGATCTCAACTGCATAATAAATGTTGCATTTTTATGAAGGAGGGTCTTGCTTTTTCTATTTGTATTTTAATCTCTACCTTGGGATCCCACTTTTCATTTAACATACTCCCCAAATAGACAGTTTTATCCATGCTTTCAATTTCTTATGCTTGCCGTGAGTTGGTGCTCATCCAGCACTACTATCTGGGTGTTAAGTCTTGGAGGGATGCTGCCTTTGGAAGGACAATTCTCACTGCTGTTCTCTGTAAATGCACATGCCTCTCTGCCTTCCTGCCTTTGCACTCATTTTTGGAGATGATCTTGCTAATCTTTACTCATCAAACTGGATGCAAATTAATCATGAGATGAAAAGTAGGTCACATTTGCAATGTTTGTTCCTCTAGTGGTCTTTCATGCAATCCACACAGATACATTTTGCTCCTCTCTTCAACACCTGTGGTTTGCTGCAGCAGTTTATAAACTCGGGAAGGGTACACTTCAGCAGGCACTATGGGAGGGTGAAGCAACAGTCAAAGTTCTCAGTTTAAAAGTTTCTAAAACTCACAGCTCAGCATGCTTGCAAAGCCAACAGAGCAAAAACATACAAGGCTGCAAAAGCAACCTGCTTTCTATTTAAGGATACCTTTAGCATATTAAATCAATTAAGTCATGGATTGTTCTTTTCTTTAAAAGTTCTTTTTTAAAAATGTAGATAAGTGTAAAGGCATGGGATTTTTTTTTGTTTTAAAGATTGAGCAGAATTCCAAACAAAGGGAAAAATCTCAAAACCCACTTTTATTGCATAATATACTCTTTGGAGTAGTGGCTGTTGATGTGAAAGTGGCATAGTGTTGCTACTACAAAGGGACCTTGGACTTCTGAATTTGCCACTACCTTGCTCACATTTAGGTAAAGGTAAAGGTCGTCCTTGCTCGAAAGCCAGACGTATCTGACTCTAGGGTTCAGTGCTCATCTCCATTTACAGCCAAAGAGCCAGCACTGTCTTCGTTTGCAGGCATTTCTGTTGACATGACACGCTGTTTACCTTCCCACCAAAGTGGTACCTATTCATCTACTTGCAATTTCTTGCTTTCGAACTGCTAGGTTGGCAGGAGCTCGGACAGAAACAGAAGCTCACTCCGTCATGTAGCACTCAGGTCTTGAACTGCTGACCTGCCGACTTTCCAGTCATCAAGTTCAGTGTCTTAACCACTAAGGCACTAAGCCACCGCAGTCCCAAAGTAATGCTCACGTTTACTTTGCAGGATAAGCAGTAGACGGCTTGACAGAAGAAATAGACAAGATTATTATAGAACATAAGAAACTCAATTATCCTCTTCTTTGAAGATTTCTTGCCTGCCTGTAACAAGAATTTTTTCCTTCCCTGAAAGCAAATCTTGTTTAATTGTCCCAAGATAATTGGATGCAATACCTCTGGTTTGGACCACGAACTCTCCATATTTCTAATAAAAATAAGTAGCAACTCTCATTAATCATGGTAATGTTCATTTTGTTATATTTCAGGTTCTCTACCAGGAATTCCACAAATTAAAAAGATATCTATGTCGTATGAAGAAAGGCGGAAGCAAGCTACTGCAATTGTGTTGCTAGGAGTAATTGGAGCAGAGTTTGGAGCAGAAATTGAACCTCCAAAGTTGCTGACCAGACCACGCAGTTCCAGCCAAATTCCTGAAGGTTTTGGTTCAACGAGTGTTGGATCCAACTATTCTTTGGCAAGACATACTTGTAAGTTTATTTGAACCACCCTCTACCCATCTTTAGCAATTACGAGTATACTATGGCATATTTTTGTCTTATTATGGTATGGTACAGCTGCAGTGGGAAATCAGCTTTCTGCTGTTAGAATTAGTTGTAGCAAACTTGTGCTGTACAAGCTTCCCACTCTCACGTTTCATACAGCAGAGAAGTAGACTGTTCTTTTTAGACTACCTGCTTTCAGCCTAACAGTAGTTTTCTAAGTTGTCCAAACTCAAAGAATGTTGGTTTCTTTAAAATATGGCTAGTGAAAGTGAGCCAGAAATGCTTCCTTTATTGTCAATAACTGTACTAACAAAGAAGAGTTCAATGTCAAACAAGACTACAATGGTACCTCATACAACTATTTTAATCCATTCCATGGGGCTCGTTGTATATAACAATTGCTATACGATGCATGCATTGTATGGCAATTTTCCCTATGGAATGCATCGTACAACGATTTGTTTTGCTAAGTGGTTTTTCCCATTGAAAAATTGTTGTACTATTTTTCCCATTGGGAAAATTGTTATGCGAGACACCATCTCCCCCAAAAAACCTAATTGTTATGTGATTTCATTGCTATATGGGGCGATTGTTGTATGAGCCGATTGTTCCACTATATGGGGTGATTGTTCCACTGACCTTGGAAGGATGGAAGACTGAGTCAACTTTTATTCCTGTCAGTCTCGAACTCAAAACATTTTGGCTGCAGTGCAGCGGTTTAACCACTGCCGCCAGGACTCTTGTTTCAAAGCCAGAGACTTTTGCTTTGGGTCAGTGTTTTAGGTATACAGAATATTATGGTAGAGTGCACAATCTAAACCTGTGATTCCCAATGTTGGGTCTATACCCCACAGGGTGACTTCAATTCTCTGAAGTCTAAGCCAGTACATTGGCTGATCTGTACTTTGGGGAATTGACATAGGTTTCTGGGAATTGAAATCCAAAAACCAAAGGTTGGGAAACACTGATATAACCCATCGTCGTAACCACCACCACCACAATCGTTCATCTGGAGCAAGAAATAACACAAATGGACTTCCTATTTCAATTTATTCAGTCTTATCTTCCAGCCTCACAGTTTTATGAAAGGATCTTAATTTTATACTTTCTCCTCTTTGCCTCAACAGTGTATGTCAACATAAGCATCCCTTGTTGGGCTATCAAAAGCTGCATGTGTGCACAAAGATATACACTCCCATTGTAGATGTCTGGTTTCTTGCAATGTCACTACTTTATAAAAGAGAGAGAGAGATACTAGAGATTCATTCAGACACATTTCATCTGCTTTGCAATAGAACATATTCACCAGTGTTTCTTGGGGTTTGAACTTTTATGCAGGTCATTCCCTCACATTGGCATCACACAAAGAACATCTTGACAGAGTGAGGTTACTTATCATTAATTGTAGTTCTCTGAGAGACTGAGTATTGCCTAACTCTAATCACATTTCTTGACCCCTTGCCTTTTCCTGTCAGTATTACTCCTTTGACAAGAAGAATTCTGGTTCTCTGGTTTAGGATACCACAATTCCCTTAGGACTATTGGCTGTCCCTTTTCTCAAATGAACTCTGGATAATGTTTGTAGTTGGCCATGCTGATTCAGTAAGCAGATTTCACCATGTAAACACATACAGTAGAATCCCGCATAACAAAAAAACTCCGTTCCACAGAGCTCTTCGCTATGCAGTTTTTTTCCATTATGCGGTTCCCTATGGGAGATACCCCGCATAACAGAAAAAAGTTTGTTAACCAGGATTCCCATTGAGCGGTTCCCTGGTTGCCAAACCCCCCACATAACAAACAATTTTTTTCGTTATGCGGGGTATCGCCCTTGCATAACGAACGCTTCGTTATGCGAATTTTTCACTATGAAATGCGTTCGTTATACGAAGTACCACTGTATAAGGAAAAATTTTATTCTTGTCCTTAAGTACTTCTGAGATTTGAGAAATGGTATTTGGAACTGTGTCAGATTTGCTTGATGTCTAAAAAATAGGGAGAAACAGTATTAGGGTCTGGCTGAAATTATATGCAAAAGTATATTTAAAAGATAGTGTTTTACCACTATAGCTTTTTTATTCATCACTTATTTCAAATCATGTGATGGAGCTGCCATAAGATTTTGATTCATTTCCACTTTGCTTTTGTGTGACAAGCTAATAACTGTTATGGGTTCATTTCTCATGACCACAGGTATACCAAAAGTATACAAGGTATTAACAATATAAATTGTTGTGAAACTCTGTATTAAACTTTGAGTTAATCACTGTTTGACTAGACATGCTCTTAAAGTGATTCACAAACTCATATGAATAATTGCATATTGTATTAAGTCAGTATTCAAGTAATTAACTGTAATGGAAAGAGGTATCAATATATCCCTGCAGAAGTCTAATACAGTAAACCCCCGGTTAGCGACGTTTCTTGGTTCCCAACATCACATCGCTAACTGAGAAATGTTAACCGGGAAGCAGAAACCTGCAGCAGACGAAGGGGTTTAAGCTTGGAACAGCGTCGGAAAAGGTCCGTGGGGGTCGGAAACAGCTTGGATCGCCTCCCCCGAGCCTCCCAGAGGTGGCAGGGGTGGCGGGGACCCGAAATTGGGCAAAAAATAATCCCGTCGTGATGGGATTTTCCCCCACCCATTTTCGGGTCCCCGCCACCTCGGGGAGGCTCAGTGAAGGCGATCCAAGCTGTTTCTGACCCCCATGGACCTTTCCCGATGCTGCTCCAAGCAGAAACCCCGGTGAAAACCCCTTCATCTGCTGCAGGTTTTTGCTTGCAGCAGGATCGGAAAAGGTCTGGTGGGGTCCGAAACAGCTTGGATCGCCTCCCCCAAGCTCCCAGAGGTAGTAGGGGTGGCGGGGACCCGAAAATGGGTGGAAATTTTTTTTGCCCATTTTCAGGTCTCTGCCACCCTGCCACTTCTGGGAGGCTGGGGGAGGCGTTCCGCGCCTCTGCCCACCCCTACGACAAGATCTCCTACCTTTCGAAGCTGGAAAATTCCTGTTGGTGGGGTCCCTGTTTCAGGCTCTCTGCCTCTCCAGCACACTGGAGAGAGGCTTGGAGGACCTATTCTGCACTATCCCTGCCTTCCTAGGTGCTCCCTGTGTCGTGCAACAGCTGATAATAATTGTGGCCTCCATTTTGAAAAACAAAACAAACAAAATGGCGGCCACAACTATTATCAGCTGTTGTGTGGCACAGGGAGCACCTAGGAAGGCGGTAATAATGTAGAATAGGTCCTCCAAGCCTCTCACACACTGCTGGGAAGACAGAGAACCGGAAACAGGGACACACACACACCCTGACGGTGATTTTCCAGCTTGGAAGGTAGGAGATGAAATACAGTGCCTCGGATAATGATGCCAGGTTGTTAACCGAGAGATGACTCTTCACAAAAAGTCACGTCGGAAACCAAAAACGACATTGACCAAATGCAACGTAAACCGGGGTTTTACTGTACTCTGAATTGTCTAAGGGCATTCAGTAGACTCCACAGTTATCCAAATGCTAGATTCTCACAGTTTGGGTAGTAACATCATTACTTTCCTTAACTCTGAAACAGTGTTCAGTATCAAAAGCAACACCATCTTTGTGACAAGTATGAAAGAGTGTGGATGATTTTGGTCTTGGTCTCCAATGACACATTCCTCCATTTGATGACTTTTTCCAATTCTTTTATTTCTGCCTTTTAAGTCTCTTGTTTTTATCTGATTTCTTGGCAGCAGTCTCCATTGTGACTGATGATTAAACCAAGGGATGCAAATCATTTAACTATTTCAATTTCTAATTATCAATGTTAAATTTGTGGAATTCTTCTGTAGTCATAATTTTGTCTTTTTAGCTGCAACCCTGGTTTGGTGCTTTCTTCTTTAACTGCCAGTAAGATGGTGCCATCTGCATATCTTAAAATGAATGCCTGCTTTGTCTGAATCTAATCTAGGTTTCTGTATGATATAGTCTGCGTCTAGTTTGAGCAGCTAAGGGGATAAAATGCACCCTTGTCTGACATCTTTGACTATATGAAACCATTCTGTCTCTCCATATTCTGTCCTACTGGTAACTTCTTGTCCACAACATAGGTTATACATCAGGACAGTCAAATGCTAAGGCAATTCCATAGTTTCTCATGATCCACACAACCAAAGGCTTTGCTGTAGATTGTAAAGTTCAGGCTGATTTTCTTCTAAAATTCTTTGGTATCCAGCAGATATTTGCAATATTATCTTTGTTTGTTCTTTTTTTGGAATCCAGCTTCAAAACTAAGCAGTTCTTGCTTTATATAAGGTAAAAGCCTTTGTTGCTACACCTTGAGAATCATCTTGTTCATGGAAAATTAAAACATTCATTGGAATTTTCTTTCTTGGGGACTGGAATATATATTAAATATTTCCAGTCTGTGGGCCATTGTTTTTCCCCCCAATTTGTTGGCATATTCTGGATAGAGTTTTGTAGTGTGAAATAGTTGCATTGGTATCTCAACTACCCATGGTCATTTATTTCTACCCATTGCTTTCACTTCACTTTCTAGAACTGACTTTTCAAAGGAGCCTATCATCCTTTTATCTCTTCTGTGTAGTTCTTTAGTATATAGTTGCCACCTTCTCTTTATTTAATTTTGGTTCATATAGTATCCCTGTTGATCATTCAGCATTTCTTATCTAGGTTTAAATTTCCCTTTGTTTTTTCAGATCTCCTGGATGAAGTCTCTTGTTTTTTCCCTTTATTGGTCTCCTGTTCCTTTGCAGTAGTTATTTTAATAGTTCTTTTTTTGTCACTACTTGCCAGTCGCTGAAAATCTGCATTCAGTATTTTGGCCCAACTTCTGTTTCATTTTAACTTTTGCTTCTTGTCTTCCCTTTACAATTTCAAGTGTTCCTTCCACCATCTATCTATGTTTTTTCTTTTTAGTTCAGGAATTGTTTTTTGCACTTTTCTATTGTGTTTAGTGATAATTGTGATATTTCTGCTCTGTAAGGAAAGATGTGATTCTTTAGGAATTCGCACAATGACCTTGCCTGACATCTCGCATTAATCTCTGTTGACCTTACAAATGGTTCATGGGATATTTAATTATAAAATGCCATGTAAAGAATTTCTCATTACAGATTCACCACATTACATCTAAACAGTAGCTAATGCTGTGTTTATAAAGTTAATGGGCTGATAAATCTGACCGACTCTTCTGTCCTGAATATGAAAATACTTGGTTGAGTCATTAAAGCAGTGTATTTTTCAAACTCTCTACCATTAATACAGCTATTAACTCTAAGCATTTTGTACTTTAGCTCAGTCAATGTCATGTCCAGATATATACAGTCATGAGCTATGGATGTTGAAGGATTTAAAAAACATTTTATTCCATTTCTGTCTTGCCTCAGTTACGTGAATTGCAATTAAAATATAAAAATCCAGCAAATCAGATCTTAAAACATTTAACTTCTGCTACTTCTTACAAGCCCGAGTGAAAAGGCCTTATAATGTTTATGACTGCAATCAGCCTTATTCAGCTTGACCTCATCCATTTCCCAACCATAGCCTGATGCTCCAATGAGCACTCAGATGACGAGCCAAGTCAGATGGAAAGAGGATTTGGTATTGACATCATAACACTGAGGGCACTGAACCCAAGTCTTATGCAGATGGAACAGGACAATAAGGAGCAAAAGGACCTTCAAAAAAGATCTGCAGAATTAGCTGCCAGAAAAGAAGGGTGACAAATTAATTACGTGATGCAGTGATGCTACATCATAAGTGTCTATGACTATGTTACAACAAAAATTTGGAATTCTATATAAACATTTTGGAAGCACCCTTGATTGATTGATTTAGTGATCGACTGATTGATTTTCTACCTTTCCTTTCACCCTATAAAAATCATTATTTCTAACTCAACCTTCAGTTTTACCCATAAAACTATTCTTATTCTTTTGTGTCTTGGCCGGACATGAAACTGCCAAAATGAAGCCAACTTTTGGTGAATTCATTTTGCGGTTCCTTTCGCCTGCCCTAGTTTGAGAAAGATTAGCCGGCATAAGGTTGCCATTTCCTGGGGTACGCCCAATTGTGGTTCAAAAATACCACAGTCTTCAAGGAGGCGCTTTAGATGTATCCACTCAAGAAATTTCCTAAGCATCAGGACATACTGTACATATTAACTGTATCTCCATGTATCTCAAGGGTCTTCAGCTCTGTCAATGTTAAACATTGTGTTCCATACTAAAAAGCAGTTGCATTGTAACTTTTTAGGTGTAGTGCTTATTCTAGTAAGATAAAATACGAAAGTTGTATGGTTATGGTCTAATATTCAAACCAACTCAATTAGTTAGGTATCTGGTTGTGGAGCTAGAGGTTCAAAGTTCAATTTCCCCCACTGTGTATCCCAGATGAAGCAATAACCTGTGCAGCCTGCCTGATGTACCCCCAGAAGAAGGGAATGGTAAACCACTTCTGAATATTCAAGGTCTTGACACCAACATAAAAAAACCCTTAACAGCTTAGGACCATGCTGTCTGATGGAGTGCCTCTTCCTAAGGAATTATACATGGAGCACTCAAGCTCTTAAACTACGCATTGTCATGCCTAAGGTAAAGGTAAAGGTCACCCTTGCTCGAAAGCCAGTCATATCCGACTCTAGGGTTCAGTGCTCATCTCTGTTTCAAAGCCGAAGAGCCAACGCTGCCTGCTTCTGCAGACGTTTCCGTGGTCATGTGGCAGGCATGACTAGACACTGGGGTGCACGGAACACTGTTACCTTCCCACCGAAGTGGTCCCTTTTGATCTACTTGCAATTTCTTGCTTTCGAACTGCTAGGTTTGCAGGAGCTGGGACAAAGATGGGAACTCATTCCGTCCTGCAGTACTCAGGAATCGAACTGCTACTCTTCTGCCTCCCAGTCAGCGTCTTAGCCACTTGAGCCTAGAGAAGTTAAAATGGCTGTGACAAGGAAAAGATCTTTCTTGCCGTCACCCCTACGTTATGGAATGGATTGCCCGTGGAAATTAGATCTGTTTCTACAATTACGGCATTTTGGAAACAGCTAAAAATGTTCCTCTTCCAAATTGCATTTCCCTCCTAGGTAATTGGTTGCAAAGGTGCAGGATTGTTCAATCAATGGACTTTCTATTTCTTGTTCTGTATTGTTTGTTGTTTTATTTATGTTAGGCTGTGATTAGGAAAAACAAATTACTAATTAATTAATTAATTATTATTTATGGCAAGGCTCTAGATTTATTAATGCCATCTAGGTAGGTATTTTATTAGTAATATTTTATTAATGTTTATCATTTATTTTTGTTCTGTTTGGATTGTTCTGTTTTTCATATTATTGTATTGTTGTTTGTTTGCTTGTTTGTTTGTTTTATCATTGTAAGCTGTCCAGAGGGGTGCTTGCACCAATTTGCGGCAGGCATGAAATTAAAATAATAATTAAGGCAAACTAAATATTGGGTCAGTTTTACAACATGAGGCAATGCCAATCAACACAAAGAAACACCTCATACAAAGCGTATTCATTCCCACCATATGTTACCGGTGCCAAACATGGACACTTACAGCAAAACATAAAAATTGGTTACCATGGAAATCAGATGTCTGAGGAAGGCTGCTAGAGTGACTAGAAGGGATAAAATCAGGAATGAGGGTATAAGAGAAAGAATTGGAATAGAACCAATCTTGCACTACATACAGAGACAACAAATAAAGTTGTTGGCCCATTTGGAGAAAATGTATTTGAATTCAATACCTTATAAGGCATACGTGGAAAGAGGAGGAGGACAAAGACCATGAGGCAGACCCAGAGGAAAGTGAAGAGACACCAGTGGAGGCCTCTACAAGGGCCAAAACAAGAACCTTGCATATCACTTGACACCCGATGGGGTAAAAGAGGAAGCAGTTAATAATAATGCCTAACCCTGGAAAAGTCACCATAAGTTGAAATTAACTTGACAGGACGTTGCTACTAGTGTTGCTGATGTACTTTTTATTTTTCACCATTGTTGGTTTTTAGGAGCCTATAAATTAGAAATCAAGTACAGTACTAAAGATTTGTAAGTGATATGGCATTTTTGCAAAATTACTGCATTTTATTTTGTGAAACACACTAGTTGCTGTTGATAATTGTTTTAAATTGGTAGCCAAAGATTCGGAAATTACTCCAGTTGTTGAAATTAGTATGGATTGTTATTATTACTAATATTGTTATTAAAAGTGGCATTGTAGGCTCAATAGTCTGTTGATATTTAAATTATTGATACACTTCATTTTGTTGGAAAAGACAATAATCCTGTGAAAGGTAGAATGCACTGAGAAAAGAAAAGGAACAAACAGGAGATGAATTGACTCCATTTTTAAGCACCCTAGAAAACACTGCATGGTGTCTCTGCTTCTTACACGCCTTTCCAGAAGTCACGCCAGGATCTACCACCCCCACCCCCGATCCTGCAAAACCAAGGGGGGAAGGAAAGCCCCCAATGCACGTGGCGCAGAATAATCTCTCCACGCTTGGCTTTATTAGTGCAAACAACCTTACTATTAAAAGGGGAACACATGCAACAAAGCCGGGTCGATAGACCAATTCAGATGATTCTCACGTTAATTACCGGCGCTAAGAAAGGGGGAGGGGGAAGAGAGGAAACGAGAGGGGGATGGAGGGGGTGGCAAGAGCCGAGTTCATTCTGGACTGAGACACCCTGTTTCCAAACTGTCTGGTTTGGAAAAAGGTGACAAGTGCAATTAGGGGGGCGCGAGCGAGCGAGAGCGCGGACGAACAAAGGATACGTACACACACACACACACATTCTTTTAACTTAGAATGGATATGTTTTTTAAATAATATATTTTAACTACATTTTAAGCATTTAATTTTTTAAAAAATCACCTCTTGTTTTACTGTGCTGGTGGTAGACCATAATAAAGTGATTGAATTGAAATTATATATGAATAAAAATATGAAATACTTTACTCCCAATCATACAAACCAGAACAAACAAAGACTGTTTACATTTCCCCCTATAGTCTCTAAACTGGACTGCGAATATGTTTAAAGCTGGTATAGTTGAATTCTCTCCATAAAATGAATCAAATCTGAGCTAAACCTCATTTACTCTCTTGGGACGAAATTGATCTTGCTTTCACATTTGATTCACTAACTGCAGATTTTGAGAAAGAAAAATTGCATTATTAGACCAGAGTTAGACAGAAGAGATTGGCAAATCAGTTGTTTTAATCCTGTGGTGGTCCCCCCCCCGCCCTCTTTGTGGCGGACTTTATTAGCCCTTGCACTTCTTCAAATGTATTTCATCGCTTGTTTAACATAAACTGTGTTTGCATATTGTTCTCCTGTGGAAAATGCCAGTGTACAGAGCAATCGTACTGCTTTTTTTACCTTAGTGTGTTTGATGAAATCACCCACAGGCCTAACAATAGTATCCAAAGAGACCATGTGCACCTAGCTTTATAAAAGATGACACACAAAGGTCAATTGCTCCCTTTTTACATGTTTCTGTGCCCCCTCCCATTGCTACTATGCAGAACTGTCAGTGAAACAGCTGTGTTCATTCCCACTCAGTCCAAATCAGAAGCATTATATCAGCATGCTTTGTAACTCCTCTTAAATCGCCTGATGTCTTTATTTCTCCTCTATTGAGATCCCATTAAAAATGGGATTTTAAAAAAAATTCTGAAGCTATTTCATTAGACATCTATGATAGAGAGAATCTCAGTGATGTGACCCTTATTTCCTAACCTCAGGTTGACATGGCTAATTGGTTTATGGAAAGATTTGTGGATTTTCATTTGAGAGCTTGATCTGCCTGCTTCAACACATGAAAATCATAGGCTTCACAGACTAATCACAGTTAATAGCCAGATGAAATACAGTAGTATATTTTATCCGGCAGCTAGTTCCAAAATCATAGGTTGATACGTAGGTTGGTGGGTTTGTTAGTTTTTTTATTAGGTTTGTACCTTGCCCCAATTAGTGTAGCTAGTACTCTAGGTGGCTCACAACAACCAAAATAATAACAACAGAATGAGATCACAGAATAAACAAACAGAGAAACTAGAATTAAATATAACATAATAGCCATATCACACAAAAAATATTCTGCATACAAAAACAGTCAAAAATAAAAGCACTGTCCTCCTTTGCCAGCATCTTGATAGCCACTAATAATGATAACCTATGCAATTTCAACTATGGATTTGATGGCACATTTCTGTTAGCGTTTCAGCACCAAAACAACACAAATTTCTGAGCACAGTGCAAGTATTTGTTTTCATTTGTATATATCTGGGCTAAAGGTGAACGTGCCAGACCATTGCCATGATAAGTGGTAGACTCTGTAATACTTAATGGACTTGGACGTGTTCTCCCTGCTTTACATTTCACTGGGTAGTGTGAACTTTTATGAACGGCTGAGGACAGGCAACATAAATGCCCACCTCCCTTGTTTCTCATTGAAATGCAAATAAATATGTTAAGTCAATGATTCTAGCATTGGTCTAAAACAGGAGTTCTCAACCTTTTTATGCAGGGAGCTGGGTCACACTCCCTCAGACAGCTTTTTGGGCTGGATGGCTATTTTGCCTTTCCTCCACCACATGGCACTTCTGGGTGTGGTGGAGGTGGTGGGGGGCCACATGGAATGGGGATGTGGGCTGCATCTGGCCCATGGGCTGCAGGTTAAGAATCCCTGGTCTATAAGCTTCTGTCATCATAAACACAGCTGACTGCAACAGTGAATTGGATTTGAATCTTCATAAATAAACTAACATTATTTGAAATATAAAATATAAAAGTAGAATTAACTATTTTGAAAAATAAGTTATGAATATCCCATTTATCTTCATTTTGTTATTTACTGGCTCTTTCAATATTTGTCCAAGGGAAATGCTTCATAAAGCTTGCACAAGAAATGTACAGTAGTAACTCTAGTGCAGACAGAATAACCCATATTTGAAACCTACACTTTGGCATCTTTTTGCAGCAAAGCCATAAAAACCTGGCAGGCAAATAAGAGATGGATCTTAAACTTCTTCTAATAAAACGATTAAAGTAATAAAACGATGTCTTACTGTTTTATTAATTTCATTGCTAGGACATAAAGGGCTCTGGGTGAAATCTTGAAATCAATTGGAGTCTTCCCCTGGGGGTTCAAAAAGTCAAAGACTTTGTCTCGTCTATTGGCACTTAAGAATACATGTTTTAGTTTCATTTCACTTGATAGTGGCAGAGTCAGCAAATATTATTACTTTAAAATAGTTGTTCTAGAAAGAAGACAAGAAATGGGTAAATTTGTGTTTAATTAAAAAGGAGGAACCTCCAAGAGCAATGTTTCCTTGGAACACAAGCCTTTACCTAGAATGGTTTGCCACTGTTAACTTTTTCATGTATTAATCACATGCTTGCATCGATACTACCTTAGTTAAAGCCAGCCAGGTTTCCGCACATAGGCAGGATTTGGACTAACTATTAACTGGATTTAAGGCAGTTCAAGAATTCTCACTGTGTAAATATAGGTCTTAGTCCTTGTCCTCCATCCATTGTTTTATGAATGATGGTTGACATACATATGTTAGATTTGTGTTGGCTAATCTTCAGGAGGCATATGTTTCTCCCCTAATTCTACTTAGGATTGTATGTGTGTCTCCAGCTAAAACTAAACATGAACAGTAGATGGGGGCTTTAAAAAAAAACCAAAATGTAAAAAACCCTAATTTTCCCCATGTGGAGTGTACCTTGTTTCTGTGTGTCTCTGTTCCCAGTCATGCTGGAACCATGTGTTTTCATACAAGATAATGGGAAAGATGATGACTAACCATAGTCCTTTCTCTATTAACACTGGGAAGAGAATAAAATTCATCTAGCCTGCAAGGATACTTGAAATGTGCCATGTCAAGCTCATTTTACAATGATGCATTCTCCATTTTAGACCTTACTATTTTTGTTCTTGTTCACATTTATAATTTATTCAATTTGTTTATTTTTATTGTAAATATTTTTAATATGTTGTAAGCCACCTAGAATGAGAAAATATCCCAGATGGGTGGCATATAATACAATCAATTGATTGATAAATGAATGAATGAATGAAATTTTAGAAAAAGAGCCTTCTGCACTCACCTCAGCTTTGTAATGCTGGCCTGATGAAAAATCCTTTTGGAAATTGAAAACTTGCTGATTTGTATGATTTTTTGTGATATTAAAGCAGGAGTTCTCAACCTTTTAAAGCCGGGGGCTGGGTCATGCTCCCTCAGACAGCTTCAGGGGCTCGACGGCCATTTTGCCCTTCCTCCATCACATGACACTTCCTGGTGTGGTGGAGGCAGTGGGGGGCCACATGAAACGGTGCCGTGGGCCGCACCCAGCCCACAAGCCACAGGTTGAGGATCCCTGTATTAAAGGTATCTTCCTTTTTGGATTGTAAATTGACCACCTTGCTTTCTTTTCTTCTTTTATTTTGCCTTTACCTATGAGATTATAGCAGTGGACATAAAATTTTCAAGGGGCTTTAAGAGGCCCACATTGAAGGGTCCAGTCAAATCTTCATTTTGGACTAGGTTTTCCTGAAGGCTCACTGCCAGAACCACTGATCTAGATACTAGATTATAGGTAAAGGTCGCCCTTGCTTGAAAGCCAGTAGTATCCGACTCTAGGGTTGAGTGCTCATCTCTGTTTATAGCCAAAGAGCCAGCGCTGTCTGCATCTGCAGATGTTTCCGTGGACATGTGGCAGGCATGCCTAGACACCGGAGAGCACAGAATGCCGTTTACCTTCCCACCAAAGTGATACCTATTTATCTATTTGCAATTTCTTGCTTTTGAACTGCGAGGTTGGCAGGAGCTAGAACAGAGACGGGAACTCACTCCGTCGTGCAGTGCTCGGGTCTCAAACTGCTGACCTGCTGACCTTCCAGTCGTCAAGTTCAGCATCTTAACCACTGAGCCACTGCAGTCCCCTCCTAGATTATAGGCAAAGTCAAATACATAAAATTTGGGTCTTAAAAGTTTCCCATTTCCAAACCATTCTTAACATTAAACAGTAGCACTTTGAATTGAGCCTGGAAATTTGGTGGTGCTCAGTGCATCTGACACAAATGTATTAGTATACTGTATATCTGACTTTCTGGCCCCCATTATAACATTGATAAGGAACATTAAGATGCTGAATGAAATACACATGCCATGTTTTAAGTTCTTGAAATTGCTTTGGATGAATCTATAAATATATTAGTAACTTTTTATTTTACTTTATTAGTTTTAAAACATGTTGTTAACCAATAATGTACTGTATTTAGATACAGAAATCTAAATGGTAGGTCTATGCCTCTAATCTACATTTTCATCAGTAGTTTATTGAAAACTTGCTCTGCCCTTCCCCATCCTGGTCCCACAAGTGCTTTGCAGTTTTTTCTATATTTTTCAATGGAAAAAAACCACATCTGAAATGCATCCCAATCTATCACCTCTCACTTCTGAGAAAGATATAACTTATTTAGTAACAATTGCCTCTTAACCAGGTTTGTTTTATGCTATTCTCCTAATTTCTAAATTCAGGTGCATCTGTAATTGTAATCCTTCCAGCTATTATGTAAACTTCTTAATAGACACAGGGTAAATATGAAGGCAGCAGCCACTTCACATCCTCGCTAATGCAGTCCTTGGCTACTGTACCAAGGCCAATGTGTATTGGCGGATTTGCATTAGCATAGGCGCTGCTCATCCTGCACTAGATAATGGACTCAAAGGTTAAGAGCAAAGGATCGCAACAGCCCCAATCAGCGGAGCTTTTCTAGGGCTAATTACCTCTTCACTGCACTGACTCTAATGTGACATGTTTATTGCCTTAACTAACAACTCATTAGCTTAGTTGATGTTTTTGTCAATATTAATTCGTTCATTTAAGCCAAGTCAAAGCTTAAACAAAGATGTCCAGACTGAAAAGTGGGCAGCACAGTGACTTTTGTTTAGTTCATCTCTCCCCCACCCCAGCTCAATTTAAGCAAGATAAATGTTGACAAGAGAAATATTTAAAGTGTCTGTAAGTAGTAGGTGTTTGCTAATCTGCTTTTGTTCAAGAGGCTGAGTGTAAATAGGAGTAGGCTTAAATGGTGTGGGAGCAAAATGTTTAATATATTAAAATAATAAGTGTCTTAGGACGAGCCAATGGACTATTTTTAGCAAATCATTCTCATCTCCAATAGAGATTAAATTTGGGTACCTAGGAAGATGTGCTGATTGGCCAACCATATCTCAGCTCTTATATATGGCAGGCAGTTTATTCAATAAACAAAAGTATGAAGCTGGGTTTTGAGAACAGCCTGCAGGAAGGTGGGGAGGGAGAGAATATCAAAATCAATATTTTGTTTCAACCACAGCAATAAATAGCTAAATGGATGATATTAAAAAGAGCTACTGTATAATAGCATCACAGTAATGATCAATTACATTTATCATAGAAAGTTACTTGTTTAGTCCCCATTCACATTTTACTAATGGATGATTGCTGCAGTTCATTATTTCAGTCTACTTCATTTGAAAATGAAAATAATCCATTACAAGATTCATTATCACCATTTCTGTATGCATGATCTGGATGTGGGGGGAAATATGATAGCGGCTTTGTGTAGCAGGCTGCCATTTTGCTTTAAAAAATGGCTGCACAGAAGAGATGTGAAAGTATAGACCAAATTAATGTTTGCATTTAACAGTCTGGGAGCCAATGATGTAGCGTAGTATAGATCGGAAAGCTCCCAGTCACTTGTCCTAATTGAATGTAGCTGTTAACTCCAGTGCAGTAAATGAAAATGAAAATGTGAAGTTTATTGTGTTTTCTGTAGAGAGCCATAAACATTGGGAAGCGCTTTTCACATCCCACCACTTCACAGGGATATGGAGCCAAAGTGATTGGTGTCTATAAAACTTGAATAGTGTGAAACTCCAACAGTGTGTGGTAGGCTTAACAGCAATGAAAGAACACAGGTAGGTTGTAGATATCTATGGCAACATAGCATGAGGAGACAATCAGACAAATCAGAAAATGAATTCAATAGTTGCAGGTAACTCTTCAGACCTCTAGCAAGCCCTACCCACAAAATAGGATGCAGGTCCAAACACAGTGAAACAGAACAGAACAAAAACCAGGAGGGACCAAGAGAGGCCAATAAATGAAATAGCCAAGTACAAATTAGCAAATATGCAAAATGTTTAGCCAATCTAGGGCAGAAGGACCTTGTAAAGGTTCTTCAAGAGTTGAGGTTTTTGATGAATCTGTTGAGCATCACACACCCTTTCTAGCGGTCTGGTTCCAGTTAGCTAACCTGCTAACAGCAAACTTTCATTTGCTATTCCTGCCTAAAACCATACATACTCCAGCCACTTTTAGTTCTCTGGAAAGACCACCAGTATCTTCCTGGAGCATAGGATGTTTATAAGAGCATCTAGGACAGTGATGGTGAACCTTGGCACTCCAGATGTTCTTGGACTTAAATTCCCAGAAGCCCAAGCCCCCATGAATCCACAGGAAGGGGTTTACTGCGATTCATCAGGCACGCACCGCCCTTGTCGCTCCCAGAAGCGGAAGTAAAACACGCCCGTGCGGAGGAAGGGTTAACCCAGAAGAGCCTTAACCGTACGGGCGTGTTTTACTTCCGCTTCTGGGAGTGACAAGGGCGGTGCGTGCCCAATGAATCGCAGTAAACCCCTTCGTGTGGATTCACGGGGGCTTGGGCTTCTGGGAATTTAAGTCCAAGAACATCTGGAGTGCCAAGGTTCGCCATCACGGATCTAGGAGAAAAGTGTAGTTTGCTGTGATCAGCACCAAATCTCAACAGGATCAGCCCCAAATCTCTGCCACCATCCAAATATTTTTTTCAAACTGACCTTTTTATTTTGTCCTGCAAGGGGTACAAAAAGTTTGGTTTCAGCAGATGGATTTTATGCATGTGCTTATTTCTTCTTTTCCCAAGCTGACATTGCATTTTTAAAAAGCAGTTTTATTATTTTGCCAGAGAATAAACATTGCAATAAGCTAGGTCTTCTTATTTGAACAGAAATAGCAATCATATGATATAAATAGTTTCTGTTTATATATGCAACCGATAAACTTTGGAACATCCAAGGTGCTTCTTGTTTTAAATTTGTGTAAGCTTATCATCCAAGCTACAAGGAAAATTGGTTTTCTTATGTGTGTGGATTTTTCCGAACGTCCCCTTTTCGATTTCCTGATACTTTTTTGGTCTTGGGCAAGGGGAGGAGGAGGAAGATGACTAGTGAATGCTACCCTAAGAGAACAAATAGGTTTGATTTTCAAAGTATCTTTACTAAATCATATGTTTCTAATTGAATATATTTCACTGTTGATGGCACCTGATAAACATGTGAGAATAAATGAAAATACTGGTAAGTACAGGCAGAGAGAAAGTAATTTGGATCTGCTAATTTGGATCTAACTCCCAACAGGTTAAATATATCTGTCTGTCTCCTTATCCCCTGCCCCCTAGCTAATTTTGTTTTTATTAGTGCTGGATCTGTGTATTGTTTTACCATAGCTTGTATTTTATTTGGATTTAAGTATACAACTTTCTATGCAATATCATAGCTCCCCCCGGGTGGATTAGTGGTTAAGACGCTGAGCTGGAGACTGGAAGGTCGGGTTTTGATACCGGAGAGCTGCAGTTGGGGACAGAAAGGAGCCACGTTTGGGCATTCCTGAGCAGAGTTTCTCCAGCAAAAATCCTTTCAACCCAGAGTAATCTCTGACAAGAAAGTGTTATTATGCAATATCATGAATTGTATAGACAAGGCCTATTTTGCATGGTATTTACTGTATTTACACACTCATGTAGACTGCCCAGAGTGACTACCTATAACTATAAGAAAGAAAGAAAAAGAACACCGTGGGTTAGACAAGAGTTTAATTTCCCACAGTTCCCTCTTGGGAGAGGAGCCAGCCAGCCTATATGGCCTTGAGCAAGCTGCACAGTCTCAGGGCAATCCCAGAAGCAAGGAATAGTGAATCATTTCTGAGTTCTCCTCGCTCTGGAACAAGCTCCTATGGGAAGTCCATCCAACCACTATTCCTCCTTAAGTTTAGAAAGTAAATTAAAACTTTGCTATTTAGAGAAGCCTTTGGGGAGATCCAATCATATGTTTTTGTAAATTATATTTTACCACCTGTCATATTGTTATTTTGTTATTCTGCTTTGTTTATTTTTTTGTCATGATTGTACCACTTTGATAGATATTTGATGTTTTATGTTTTTAACATATATAAACTGCTCAGAGTAGCTACCATGCTTCATAGGTGGTAAAGAAGCCAAAGAAACAAGAATTTTATATTAAAATGCTTTGTGTCTAATAACTTGAAGTTGTGCAGGCAGGTTGATCCAGGTGCATAAAAACTCACAGAATATAGTGACTTGATATTCAAGTAAATATCATCACTTGAGCTACTCTTTAACATTGGGCTCCACTATTAACTGAGCAACTATTTTGCTCTGTGTTGCAAGGAGCTGCAAAATCACATAAGTCTGAGTTTGTTTATGTTTACAGTAGGACTGCGGTGGCTCAGTGGTTAAGACACTGAACTTGACGACTGGAAGGTCAGCAGGTCAGCAGTTTGAGACCCAAGTACTGCATGATGGAATGAGCTCCCAGCTCCTGCCAACCTAGCAATTCAAAAGCAAGAAATTACAAGTAGATAAATTGGTACCCCTTTGTTGCGAAGGTAAAGAGCATTCCATGCATTATGGTGTCGAGGCATGTCTGCCTCATGTCCACGGAAACGTCTGCAGATGCAGACAGCACTGGCTCTTTGGCTATAAACAGAGATGAGCACTGAACCCTAGAGTCAGATACGACTGGCTTTCGAGCAAGGGCAACCTTTACCTAGGTCATGTTGAACTATGCTTGATCGCTTCTTCTTTTTCTGATTCTGCCTTTCTAATGTTTCTTGTGTGGCAGGCAAGGCTTTGACGTATCTTCTGCTTCAGCCACCCAGTCCCAAGCTTCCTCCTCACAGCACCATCAGAAGAACTGCCATTGATCTCATAGGACGTGGGTTCACTGTATGGGAACCGTATATGGATGTCTCTGCTGTGCTGATGGGTCTTTTGGAGCTTTGTGCTGATGCTGAGAAGCAACTTGCAAAGTATGTATTCCACCCAGTGATTTCATGGCTGAGGGTTGTTTAGCATGCTGTACTTCATATATATTTTGGCTGAAGTTTCCAGATATGCCAACATTCTGTTTATGAGTGGTGCTATAGCATTCTGGTAGATACTATAGTTTTCCCTAGGTAGTATCCAGAAAGTGGTTGCATAGAATTTTTGTTGAGATGTCTGATAATAGGGTATGGTTAACTTTTGGCATTTTGTGTATAACTATATTATCTGGATTCATCTCTCATTGCCAGTTAGATATGTATGGAAGATATATATTTCAAAGCACTGATGAAGTTCAAATCCAGGAGTAATGGTTTATACGCCATTTGCCTGTGTGTTCCTTTCCCTTATCCCCCTTCTTCAGCCATTGTGTTGTGTTTGGAGAAAATATACTGACTTAGTGGAAGACTTAAACCACAGTTTTCTGTCCCAGGAAACTGTTTGAAGCAATCATGCTGGTCACATGGTGGAAGGGAAGAGCAGAGTGAAGCAGGAACATACACACAGCTGATTCTTAAACCAATAAATCATAATTTATTGGTCAGATATTACTAGATCTGGTTGACAGACCAACTGGTTGACCTACTTGTTTTTCAAATATATCCCACCCTGTGATTATTATGTGTAATATAGTTAGCTGTAAGCCTTGCTCATTTGTCTAAAATTAACTTAAACCTTTAGCCGTGAAAAATCAGGTTTCTTGCTTATTTATATAGCCTACATGAAAGACAGAAATTAGGTCATCATGTCTGACTAGGTCTATAGTTTCTTCTCAGAATTCTTTGGTGATACGTTACTTTATGAAATGAGCTTGTCATTGGCATTTTAAAATGAAAAACTGAAATGAAATGAGCTTTGAATAAAAACCAATTATTACTATTTTTTCAAAGTATTCAGGCTATGCTACAAATTTAAAGCCCATTAACTCATCTGAGGTTATTGCTAATGGTGGTGAAATAAATTGACTATTTTTTAAAAAAACTGCGTGGTAGGAAATCTCTTTAAAAGTAGTTTGAAACAACTTGCATTCATGATAAGTATATGTCAGTCAATCTGTCTGTCTGAACATACAGTTATTTTTTGTAATGTGCTGTTTAATTCAAAAACTTTCTTAAAACATCAATAATGAGTATGCAGCCTTTAAAAACAGATGCAATTATTATGGCTTTGCTCAAAGAATACTCAGAGAGGATCCCAAGCTAATCTTATTTACCTAATTTACTCCAAGGCAATTTTGTAGATGTAATAGTAAACAAATATGAAAAATCAATACTGTAATTAACATTCCATACAGGAATTTCCAAAACTATTAATACAGTGTAAAAGTCTGGCTAGACTAGCTGAAAGAGGGATAGTTTAATATATTTTATGAATTAAAATGCAGATTTTAAAAAAGGTAGGACAAAAATATATTAACAGAAATGTTAACATAATTGGATTATTACAGGCAGAAAAAATCCAGTGCAATAGATTTAAAAATACTGTAATGCCATTTAATTTCTCATGGATGCCTGTTGTGGAAGAGAGGTGTTTTGATTCTGAGAAATCAACACAGTATTTCCCACTTAATATTTCTGACACATTTTAAAAAGTCTTGAAAGAGATAATATGCATTATTCCAGGAAATAGGGCTAAAAAGAAAATATAGTTAATTAAGATTATCCAGAATTTTTAGTATCACCTCGTGTTCATTTCATGGAACTATGTATATACTGTATAGTATATTTGTTAAACAGACATCTGATCATTCCAGGGGATAAAAATTTCTAACAAAATAATATCTACTAGAAAAAAGGGATTAATTTAGTTTTTTTCTCCCCAATTTCACATAGACTTTCCTTGTAGCTGAAATACACAAATCTTTTGCACATTTGGTTGGTAAATTGTTTTAGTTCATATTTTCCTCAATACCTTCCTGTGTAAATTGTTCAGGATTATGCTTTCTTGTGTAAATACGTGTGTGCTTGTTATGTACCGTATGTTAACTGTGTTTTCTGACAGGAGCGAAATGTATCTTTTCTCATGTATCTATTCTTATGCAAATAAGTGGATCGAAAATGTGCACACTCTGTTAGCCAATGGGCTTGTTGTATTATTGTTACTGTTTATAGTGTGTATAAGTCTGAGTTTTGCCCCATCCAAACTGTGTTCAAACCCCACTATTAAAAAGCTGAATTTCACTACTTCACTCATCTGCGTCTTCATTCCCTGAACACGAAACTGGTGACAAGGATGGGATGGCATCCTCACACGGCAGCAACATCGGCCCATTTGACCCAGCACATCCAGAGAAACGGGCAACATACGAACGCCGATTCCGCCACGCAATGGCCTCGCAGAAGATCACCGACGAAGACCAGAAGCGCTCCTGTTTCCTCACTCAGTGCGGTTCTGAGACGCTTGAGCTGGCAATCCACCTCGTTCTCCCAAGGGACGTGGATGTGGTGCCGCTCGCAGAAATCATGTCCGCATTGAGGAAACACCTGCAGCCAGAGGTCTTGATCTTCCCGGCCAGGGTGGCCTTCCACAGAAGGGAGCAACGACCTGGGGAGTCCATTGCAGACTACGCTGCTGCTCTGCGCGTTGCTGCCGCCCCGTGCAAGTGGGACAACATCGAAGAAGCACTTCAGGACTGTCTGCTGGCCGGCATGAGGGACGAAGATACTCAATGTTGCCTCATGTTCAGGAAGATGCTAACTTTCAAGGCTGTCGTAGAAGAGGTGGTAGTATCTGAGGCCGCCCGGTCCGGCATCAAGCTTTTCTGGTATCGCCACTCCAACACCAGTGCCACCGACTAAGCTGTGCAAGCTCAGCAAAATTCATCTTCATCCTCCTCAGCTTTGCCTGGTTCCACCTCTTCATCGGAGTCCAGTGACGCAGAGATAGTAGTCCAGGCGGTCCGATGAAAGCACCGAGAGCACCGTGACGATCGGGAGAAGAAATTCCTTTGCAAGTGTGATGGCTGCGGAGCCCGGCATGACCGCAGGAAGTGCCGCTTCCGCACCGCGGAATGCCACAACTGCGGGCGACGAGGGCACATTGGTAAAGTATGCCGACAGCGAAAGCAAAGAACTCCAGCACCTGAGTCCAAGAAGAGTCTTCACCACAAAACGTCCACCGCCAAAGTGTCATCAGAGCCTGAGCCGTGCCAAGTGGGCATCGTCAGCAAGCATTTCTTCGCAGACATGAGCCTGCAGGATGTCCCCTTCAAGATGGAGGTGGATTCAGGAACTACCTTTTCCATAATCCCACAGCGGGAGTTTTTGAGAATTCCCGCTGCCTATCGGCCCAAGCTCAAATCTTTTAAAACTTCCCTCCAGGATGTGCAAGATTGCCAGATTCCGGTCCTGAGTGTGGGAAATTTCTTGGTCAAATTCAAAAACATTCGCACCTCCTTGCCATTGGTTGTAGTTAAGCAGGGCACTAACTGTCTTATTGGGACCCAATGGTTTAGGCCCCTGGGAATCCGGCTTTCTGGTATTCATGCAATAGATGCTGACCCAATCCGGGACATTTGTGCTGCACATCCTGAGGTGTTCAAAAAGGGTTTAGGGTTATACAAAGGATCCCCTGTGGACTTTGAGCTTGACCCAACCATCCAGCCCATCCGGATGAAGCCATGTGGGGTACCCTTTGCTTTAAAGGAGAAGATAGAAGCCGAGCTGGACAAACTGGTGGGGCAGGGCATCCTAGTGCCAGTGGACTCCGCAGTGTGGGAGACACCAATAGTGACTGCTTTGAAAAGTAATGGGGATGTCAGGATATGTGCTGACTTCAAGGGTACCATCAATAAAACTATTTGCCCGAACGCATATCCTGTGCCCGTGGTAAGCCACCTTCTTGCCTCATTGCATGGAGGAAATTGCTTCGCAAAACTTGACCTTGCCCAGGCTTACCAACAATTGACTGTGTCTCCTGCTGCTGCCATAGCCCAGACCATAGTAATGCATAGGGGGGCATTTAAGGTAACTCGACTACAATTCGGGGTGAATGTGGCTCCCGGAATATTTCAATCTCTTGTAGAATGTATTTTAAAAGGTTTGCCTAGTGTCCTGCCATATTTTGACAATGTCCTGATCACCGCTAAGGACACTGTCGAACAAGTGGCCAGGCTTGATCGAGTCCTCTCACGTTTCAAGAGGGCTGGTCTACATCTCAGAAGAGACAAATGTGTGTTTTTGGCACAGGAAGTGGAGTTCCTGGGGTACCGAATTACACCCCAAGGTATCATGCCCTCTGACTCCAAGGTGGTGGCCGTTCGAAATGCACCCAGGGCAAAATGTAAAGCCGAATTGCAATCATTTCTAGGATTGTTAAACTTCTATCACACTTTTCTCCATCGCAAAGCCTCAGTTGCCGAACCATTACATCGGCTTCTTAAGAAAGATACTGTTTGGCACTGGGCCATTGCCAGGAGAAAGCGTTACTAGAACTGAAAAGGCTGCTATCTTCGGATGCTGTATTAACTCATTTTGATCCTAACAAGGAAGTTGTACTTGTGTGTGATGCATCCCCTGTGGGGGTGGGAGCTGTGTTATGCCATGTACAAAATGATGGGAGGGAAGCCCCCGTAGCATTCTGTTCCCGTTCACTCTCAAAGCCTGAGAAAAATTACGCTCAGACAGACAGGGAGGCATTGGCAATCGTGGCTGGCACTAAGAAATTCCACGATTTCCTTTACGGAAGGCCTTTTACCATCGTAACTGACCACAAGCCCTTCCTTGGAATCTTTGTGAACAGGAAGCCCATGCCTCAAATTCTGTCCCCAAGGATGTTGCGTTGGGCAATTTTCCTAAATGCATACGATTTTACTTTGGTGCACAGGCCCGGCAAGAACATCAGCCATGCTGATGCCCTGTCACGTTCTCCACTGCCAGGGGTTGGGGAAGCCGATCGTGAGATCGAAAGTGACCACCAGGTCCTTATGATTGAGGCTTTCGACTCGCCCCCAGTCATCCCCTTACATATAACCAAGGCTACGGCCAAGGATGTAACATTGACTAAAGTAATGTCGTGGGTACAAAAAGCTGGCCTGCCTCTCCTCTAACCGAGGAATTCAGAACATTCCACTGTAAGCGTTTGGAACTGTCAGTGGAACGAGGTTGCCTTCTATGGGGCCAGCGGGTACTCATTCCTGTCACTCTCAGGGAAAAGGTTTTACATCTACTTCACACAAGTCACCCAGGAATTGTCCGTTCCAAAGTCCTTGCCCGTAGCTACTTTTGGTGGCCTCAACTGGACCAAGACATAGAACAAATGGTCGGCACTTGTGCCAGTTGTCAATCCTCTCACCCAGAGCAATCCCAACTTCCCTCTCGGGAATGGGATTCTGCTCGGTGCTCGTGGTCCAGGTTGCACATAGATTTTTCATGTCCATTTAGGGGTGCCCTATTTTTGTTGGTTGTGGATTCATTCTCTAAGTGGCTAGAAGTGATTATGGTGCCTAATACCACTTCATCCACCACGATAATGCACCTAAGAAGGCTGTTTGCAGCATTTGGACTTCCAGATGTGCTGGTGTCCGACAACGAGTCCACGTTCACATCTGCAAAATTCCAATCCTTCATGGAAAGGAATGCAATTAGGCACATCACTGCCGCCCCATTCCACCCAGCCACCAATGGCCAGGTAGAGGGTCAGGTGCGCACAACTAAAGACACACTTCGGTGTATGGGTGAAGGGGATTTGGAGCTCCAGTTATGCCAGTTTCTTTTCACATATAGGCTCACTCCCCTTGCCTCAGGGCTGTCCCCTGTTGAATTGATTCAGCGAAGGAAATTGTCATCCTTGCTGGACAGATTGGATCCCTCTAGGGTAGAGGACAAAGGCACATATAGCAATCCAACACCAGAAGCGCTTCTCGTCCAGAGACCCTGTACATTGCCGCAATTATGCAGCTGGTGGTCCTACGTGGGTGCCCGGTTTTGTGATCGATCAGACTGGTCCTGTTTCTTACAGAATCAAAACAGCCACTGGTCTGATCTGGAGGTGGCACGCAGATCAATTGAGACCCAGAGTACTGGACCCACAAGATGAATACACACTCTCAACTCTAGGGTTGGCCCCCACCCGTTTAAACCCAGGGGGCAGAGGTAATAGTCAGCAGCCAGCCAACATTGACCCAGAAGTGTCTTCTAGGAACCGACTTCAAGGGGAATTTGTGGAATGCTCCCCTACTCTGGCCATGTGTACCCCTACACTGTCCCAGCCTTTTTTGTTGTTCAGTCGCACAGTCGGTTCCGACCCTTTGCGACCCCATGGACCATTGCTCTCCAGGCGCCTCTGTCCTCCACCATCCCCCTCAGCCCTCCCAGCTCTGTGCCCATTGTGTCCACAATGCCATCTAGCCATCTCATCCTTGGCCTCCCCCTTCTTCTTTTGCCTTCCACCTTTCCCAACATCAGTGCCTTCTCAAGTGAATCCTCCCTTCTCATTTGATGTCCAAAGTATTTTAGCTTCATCTTTACTATTTGACCTTCCAGTGAGCAATCCGGGTTAATTTCTTCTAGGATTGACCTATTTGTTCTCCTCGCTGTCCAGGGGACTCTCAAAACCCTCCTCCAACACCACATTTCAAAGGCATCTATTCTTCTACGTTCAGCCTTCCTAATTGTCCAGCTCTCACATCCATACATTACTACTGGGAAAACCATTGCTTTGACTATTCTAATTTTTGTTTTCAGTGTGATGTCTCTGCTTTTCACTATGTTCCCCAGGTTTCTCATTGCTTGTCTCCCAAGAATCAGTCTCCTTTTTATTTCATGGCTGCAATCCCCATCTGCAGTGATCTTGGATCCTAAGAAAGTAAAATCTGTCACTGCTTCTACTTCTTCTCCATCTATCTTCCAGGAGCTGATTGGGCCTGTTGCCATTATCTTGGTTTTCTCGATATTTAGTCTCAAACCAGCTTTTGCACTCTCCTCCTTCAGCCCAATCAAGAGATTCTTTAGGTCTTCCTCACTTTCTGCCATTAGGGTGGTATCGTCTGCATATCTCAGATTGTTGATGTTTCTCCCAGCGATTTTAATCCCATATTGTGATTCCTCCATCCCTGCACTGCGCATTATGTGCTCTGTGTATAGGTTGAATAAGCATGGTGACAAAATGCAGCCTTGTCTTACTCCTTTTCCTATTCCAAACCACTCTGTCACTCCATGTTCTGTCCTAACTGTTGCTTCTTGGTTCATGTACAGATTTCTCAGGAGGCATATGAGGTGCTCTGGTATTCCCATCTCTTTAATTACTTGCCACATCTTGTTGTGGTCCACACAGTCAAATGCCTTAGTGTAGTCAATAAAACAAAAGTATACTTGTTTCTGGTATTCCTTTGTTTTCTCCATGATCCAGCGTATGTTGGCGATGTGGTCTCTAGTCCCCCTGCCTCTTCTGAAACCTGCCTGCACCTCTGGTAATTCTCTTTCCACATGCTGCTGAAGTCTATCCTGTATTATCTTGAGCATCACTTTACTGGCGTGTGGGATGAGTGCGATTGTTCGATAATTTGAACATTCTTTGGCATTGCCCTTTTTTGGGATTGGTACGTATACTGATCTTTTCCAATCCTGTGGCCATTGTTTTGTTTTCCAAATCTGCTGGCATATTGAATGCAGTAATTTGACGCCATCGTCTTTTAGCGCTTTGAAAAATTCAACTGGGATACCATCATCTCCACTAGCTTTGTTGTTTGCAGTGCTCTTTAGGGCCTTTATGACTTCGCTCTCCAGGATGTCTGGCTCAAGTTCTACTTCTTCATCGTTGTGATTGTCAGGAGTGTTGAGGTCCTTTTTGTAGAGTTCCTCTGTGTACTCTTTCCATCTTTTCTTAATCTCTTCTGCATCAGCTAGCTCCTTTCCTTCTTTGTCCCTTATCATGGTCATTTTTGCTTTAAATGTTCCCTTAATTTCCCCGATTTTTTTGAAAAGATCTCTGGTTCTGCCTCTTTTGTTGTTTTCCTCCATTTCTCTGCATTGTTCTTTTAGGTAGTTTTCCTTATCTCTCCTTGCTTTTCTTTGAAATTCTGTGTTCAAATGATTGTAGTTTTTCCTTTCTCCTTTGACTTTTGCGTTCCTTCTTTCCTCTGCTATTTTAAGAGCCTCATCAGACAACCACTTTGCTTTCTTACTCTTCTTTTCTTTTGGTATGGTTTTCTTTGCTGCTTCCTGCATGATGTCCCTCATCTCTGTCCATAATTCTTCTGGCACTCTATCTATTGAGTCTAAGCCATTGAATCTGTTCATCACCTCCACTGTGTATTCTTTAGGGATGTTGTCTAGGTGATATCTTTCTGGTCTCCGTGTTTTCCTTATTTTCTTTAGTCTAAGCCTGAATTTTGCGATCAATAGGTTGTGATCTGAGCCACAGTCTGCTCCAGGTCTTGTTTTTGCTGATTGTATGGAGGTTCTCCATCTTTGGCTGCAGAGTATGTAGTCAATCTGGTTTCGGTGTTGGCCATCTGGTGATGTCCATGTGTAAAGTCGCCTCTTGTGTTGCTGGAAGAGAGTGTTTGCTATGACCAGTGCGTTCTCTTGGCAGAACTCTATCAATCTTTGCCCTGCTTCATTCTGTACTCCCAGACCAAATTTGCCTGTTATTCCTTCCACTTTTTGATTTCCTACTTTGGCATTCCAGTCTCCTAATATAATTTGGACATCATTTCTTGGTGTCTGTTCTATGAGGTGTTGTAAGTCCTCATAGAACTGGTCCATTGTGGCTTCATCTGCGCCAGTGGTTGGTGCGTATATTTGGTGTCCCAGCCTAGCACTCTGGATTCCTTTATTGATGATGACCCATTTTGTTTGGAGACGTCCTGCACTCTTAGTACACACAGGAGGGACCCTGAGTTGTCTTATTCATCCACAGAATTAGATTTTGGTTTTTAGCAATCCCCTGTTCCTCCATCTGACAAACGGGGCTTAAATTCGGGTTTACAATCCTCCCCCTCTAGTCAATCCCTCACTCCAGTCGGGTCGCCCATCCTACGAGCCCCTGAGCCGGCTCAGCCAAGCATCCGACCCAGAAGGGAAACTAGACAGCCATCCTGGTTAAAGGATTTTGTTTTTACCTAGGGGGGAAGAATGTTATGTATGTTTACTGTGTTTTCTGATAGGAGCGGAATGTATCTTTTCTCATGTATCTATTCTTATGCAAATAAGTGGATTGAAAATATGCACACTCTGTTAGCCAATGGGCTTGATGTATTATTGTTACTGTTACTGTTTATAGTGTATATAAGTCTGAGTTTTGCCCCATCCAAAATGTGTTCAAACCCCACTATTAAAGAGCTGAATTTCACTGCTTCACTCGTCTGCTTCTTCATTCCCTGAACACGAAAGTGCTTTTGAGGAAAAATATTTTCAATTACTCTTCCGTGTTTATATCTCTGAAGGTTAAGAAGTAATTTCTCAATGACTGTTTTGTTTGTTGATTTCAAATGTATATTTCACTGTAACTAGAAAAATTAACACATTTTAATGTAACTACTTTCTTAACTTTTCAGTCAAATGTTATTAAACTAACTTAGTTAGTTTATTAGTTATTTGCTGTCAAGTTGGAACCTGCTTGTAGTGACCATACTAGAGCTTTCAAGGTAAGTGGGAAATTTTAAGAGTGGTTTTAACAGATCTGCACCCTGGTATGCTTCCATGGTTAAATAAGGATTCAAACCCTGGTTTCCTAACTTTAGTCTGTTACTCTATGCTCGTGGTTCCCAACATGGGGCACGTGCCCCACAGAGCGGCAATTTGATTTTTAAGGGGGCAGTTTGAGAATGAGTTATTAACAGTGAATGGCCTTTTAGGCTTCCTTCACGTGAATAGTTCAGTTATTGAATAATAAGAATTATATGTCACGGGGGAAGGCATCAGGATTTTAGAGATGCTTAGGTGGTGCATAATAAGGTTGGGAACTACTGCTCTATGCACTACGTCACACTGGGTACCTCATACTAGCCAAGCTTACAACAAAAGATAACATCAAAATAAATACATATTTGCATAAAAACATTTTATTTGAGATGGTTAAGCAGTTCTGTATTTATAGTTTTTGGCTTAGATGTTTTTCTCAGATTTAAAAAAAATGAAGCATACTGTACAGTATCTTTATTTCCATGTGGATCTATGTTACTTTATGAAAATATTATTATTATTTATTATTTATTGGATTTATACCCCGCTCCACTCAAGCACAAGGCCGACTCAGAGCGGCTACAACAATCAATACACATACAATTACAATATCATAATAATACAGTTTAATAATATAGTTTTTGTTGTCCCCAGACATGCTACTGCCTTACAAATATGAAAATACAAACTATTTTTTCTATTATGTTGTTCTTCTCTGTCATTTTAAAATTACGTTGAGATAGTCAGTTACTTTTATAGTTTTTGCTGTTCATATAAAGTATTTTTAAATCTAATTTAAATTTGTTTCATTTGATCATTTACCCTTTGTTTTATGTTAGTAGCAGAATATACAATAATGCCTATTATTATTAAATATTTCCAGGCTTTTTTTCTATTCTCTGAGTACTCAGTGACTTACTAAAAAGATAGAAAAAAGCAGCAAGTAACATACAGAGTTAAAAATACCAAAAATGAAATGAACATTCACTAGAAGTAAATAACATTTAAAATCAATTTTTAGAAACATAGAAAGTGAACTATCTAACACTACCTACTGTAGTGTTAGTATTTTATGGCTTTTGCCTAGAGAACAGAAGACAGTAAAGTCACCTCTGTGACGAGAATGTTTTGTGGTCTGTTTAGCATTGGCACAGATATAGTCTCAGGCATGTTCAGCATCTGTGAATATAAATGTCAGGGATGAGGCAACATAAGTCTTGTACATACCAAAAAGATATGTTTGCAATGGCTTTTTTTAAGCTCTCAAAACACACGCACACCCTTTTTTAAATACTGTTGATGAATTTTGCAATAGTTTTCTTGCATTCATATTCATTATTTATCCAAGAGATTGCAGGCAGAGGGAGGGAGGGGCTTTCTGGTTACAGCCTTGGAATTGCATCTGTAATGTAAACAAATCTAGATGAGTTGCAATAAAAAAAATCAAGATGTCTTTATTCCCTGCATAATATTTCCTGTAGATTCCATTTTTTACATTTCACAACACAGCACATTTGTTAATTTAAAACAACCTGCAGTGATACCCAAAGTCATTCCAGAAGGATTTAGGGTTTTTCCTAATTTAAAATTTCCCTAAACAATCACTCAGAAGATACCGCTAATATCTCATCTAAATTCTCATAGCATAAGGAGAGCTGTATATGTCTTTTGGAAACAAATCAGCTTACAACAGCAGCAAAAAAGGGTATTAATGGAAATATATACTTTAATTCTTGATTCATAGCTGATACTTAGTGCACTGTTTTTATTTTATTTTTTATTTAAAAAATCAGTTTATTTTTGATATATTGTATATATACACCACATTAAAATTTTTGTGAACGGTATTCTTTTGCCAGTTCTGTAGTAATGGAGCTGTAACTATATAGTTATAAGGGTGGTTCAGTTTTTGCTTTGCTCTGCGTATGAATTAATATGGTGTGATTACTGTGGATTATCTTGTGGATGAAATCAACATGCACAACAGCCTTCCTTGTGTGAATATACCTAGTCATTGTTCTAAGTCATTTGATGACTTGGATCTTTTATGTACCACATACAAAGATAAATATTGACAGCTAAGATTTCAGCGTATTTTCTGGTTTACCGTGAAGAAGCATATGATGTTAATACTAGGTTGAAAGGAAAATCTTTTCACCTGCTTAGAGAACAGGAGTTTGGGTGTATGTATTTGTGTGATTATATACAACATTTAAAGCCCAAATAGGGTATTTCAGGATGCCATTTTAAGCTTTCTAATATCCTTCTAGCTGTCATAAAGATTACTATTGCTCTCTGTATACAGAGCTACTGAATAAATGAATGTAGCAGCATGTAGCCTAGAGGAGACCAATGCAATTTTCATCATGATAAATTGCATAATAAGCGAGAAAGTGTTTGCTTATTAATCCATAACAAGATTTAGATTGAAAACGGCCTGTTACATCCATGACAGGTACAGTACTGACTGCAGAGGGACTTAAGATGGAAAGAAATGGAGCAACAAAGTGTACAGGGGGTTAAGTGTGCATCTTACCCTCCTGGTGCCCTGCTGAGCTGCCCCTTTTTTGTGCCTGATTTACCGTGCACACAATAACAGCGCACAGCTGCCTTGCTTCTGTCCGTGATGTTAAGCACGGTTTATAAAGGAGCTTTTATGTCAAGCGTGTGGTTCGGGGTGGGGGGAGAAAAATCACTTCACATTTATTGACAAAGGAAAACACATGCCGTGTTTATCTTTTTGTGTGTTCTGTGTTTGTGTGTGCACGTGTTGAATAAAATACGTTTCCTGGCTGTAAGTGTGCTGGAAAGCTTTGAATTTCTCCTATACAAGGTCTAACCAAGCTCCCTCTCGCTCGCTCGCTCGCGCTTCCTGCCATTTTGTGTGCCCCTCCCAAGAAGAAAGATTAGATTGTAGAAGATGCGTCGAGTGAACTGCACGGGAGGATTAAGAGAATTTTTCTAGCATTAATTAGTCTTTGATTTCTAGGCTTGAACAGCTGTAGGGATCTTTGTTGCTCATAATTTTTGTCCTTTGAATTATAAGCTGCAGTTTGATTCAGATTATATTGTACAGTTTGTCCTGCACGCTTTAGTGTAATTAACCCTGGTTCGTCTTCTTTTTTAATTTAGAGCAGTTTGAGGGGATTTTATCAATACTATTTCTGTGCATCTCCCACCCATTTCAGCAAAGCTGGCTGTGGAACAGAGCTGGGGGGGGGAGCAATAATCCTTTCCATCTTTGGACAGGAACAATTGATCATGTGAAGGAACATGCAAAAGTTTGATAGTATAAAAATATGAGGAAAATACATATGAATTTAGGGTAGAACCTGGAACCCGATGTATAGGCATAGACTTAAAAAATCAAGGCTCAAATACTTCCATAACAAACAATTATTTAGGGAAGGACCAGGAGTTCTGGACCAAGTGAATAGCCCTATTTTCAGAATATGGTCTCACATTCGATGTGCACAAAACAGTGAAAGAACTTTTTTTCTGCAATAGATATGGGTGCATATGCACACATACTATTTTCTTGGATTCTTGATGAAGCAGCACATAACAAGAGTTTCTTCGTATGTAGATGTTGATTTCTGACATATGAATGATCAAATAATAAAAAGGAAAAAAATAGGATCCTCCTTCTTCGAAAAATTTGTTTATACAAAAAGTCCATGTTTAAACCAGTGAGGCAATGTGGTATAATGGTTATTTAGACTGAAGGCTGAAGAAAACATCCAAGTCCAGATCTTTCACTCAGTTAAGAAGTTTGCTGGATGATCTTGGGCAATTCACTGCATCTGAGTCTGTACTATCTTGGGTTACTGTGAAGAGAGTAAACCATGAGTATTGCCTTATGCTCCTTGGTGGAAAGGTGGGAATGTAGTAGATGGACAAGCAAGCACATCTCTGGGACACCATGTTTAGGTTTGCCCATTTGCTCATTTCTAGGAAATCGTGTCTAATAAGAGATGCTTAGACTTGGTGAGACACAAGGACATATGCCAGCTGCTTCCTTGATATGTTGTGTGAAGGCTGGCCATGTCACACAGGTTCTAGTGATCTCCTCTCTGTAATTCAAAACAATCCTGAGGTTCCTGACTGAGACGGTCATGCAACTGCTTGGGAATACCCTGAAGGAAATGGTGAGCCACTGTGTGAGACAGAATGCTGGACTGGATGGGCTGTGGCCTGTTCCAGCAAGGCTGTTCTTATGTTCTTATGTTCTTAACTATTTATCCCATTGCATACCTCGAACTATTTTAAAAAAAGAAACAAAGCCATTTTAAATGACTTCATCCAAGCATTGGTCCATATAATAGCAGCAAGGAAAGCAGAACAAAGAATTAGATTTATTTTCTCCCTATAGTTCTTTCTACATGCAAAGCAAAAACTCTTTGTATGCAGAACCTAGCCTTAGCCCAGGCATGCATTATGGGTCCTGTTTTAAGTATTTCCTATTTACATAAGCCACATTTTTCCTTGGGGGAACTTGATTGATTGATTGATTATACTGCCCATCTGGGATATTTTCTCACTCTATGTGGTGTACAATAGTTAAAAACAATAATAAATATACAGTTATGTCTGATAACAACAATTAATATCAATTGATGGTGTCCAGGGATGGCAGCATCCAAAAATAAATGATTTCTGATTGACCGTGGGGAGAATGTTATTAAAAGCCTCTTTAAAGAATACAATTTTCAGTTATTTCTTGAAAAAGTCCAAAAATGGGACCTGACGTAGCTCCACTGGTAAAGCATTCCAGAATGTGGGGACAGCCACTGAGGAGGCTCAGTTCCTTGTCATCACTTTTCTCTCCACCCTCGGGATAAACAACTGGAGCTGCGCCAATTGAGCTAGTAAATGATCATTTGAAAGAAGATAATGCAAAAGACTTGTTAACAACATGTTAACAGTTATATAACTTACATAAGCTTACTTTTTCAAAATTGATTCTACAATTACTCTAAAAAATATCACCTTTACTGACTGAATAAGATGTTTAATTATGTTAAAGAGAATGTTTCAGTTTAGATAGTTGTCAGAGTGGTAGCCTTGTTAGTTTATGCAAACATATCAGACAAGAAACAAAACAAAAGTAAAAACAAAAAAGAAAAGACAAAAACATTGTGGCACCTTAAAAACTAACTGCTAAATTTTAATGTGAGCTGTGGTGGATCAAGTCCATGATCAAGATCAGGAGTTCTCAACCTTTTAAAGCCGGGGGCCAGGTCACGCTCCCTCAGACAGCTTCGGGGGCTGGACAGCCATTTTGCCCTTCCTCCACCAAATGGCACTTCCTGGTGTGATGGAGGTGGTGGGGCCCCCACATGAAATGATTGAGAATTCCTGATCAAGATGTTTAGGGAATAGACTTGATTTACAAAAGTTCACACTAAAATATAGCAGCACTTAAGGTTCCATAAAGTTTTTGTCTTTATTATTTTTTACTTTTGTTTTAGTTTTTTCTTGTCTTATCTGTGTAGATCAGGGGTTCTCAACCCTTCTGTGCTATGGGCTAGACAACTCCCCCTCAGAGTGTACCGCGGGCTGGACACAAGGGTGGCGGGCACGTTTGCGCATGCATGGGCATGTCCGCTTCTGGGATCATTGCTGTGGGCCGGAAGGAACGGCAGTGGAGACCGGGTCCAGGCCATGGGCTATAGGTTGCAAACCCCTGATGTAGATAGTATCATATTTAGCATCTTTACATACACAAGATAAAACTTGGAGAGATGCACCTCTTTGGCCAGAAATGAGATTTGGCAACAGCTCAGTTTCTTTCTTCTTTAGTAAAAGAACTTCTTCCCCTTTATTGTTTATGACCTACATGACTATTTCATTGTAATACTGTATATATTATAGTGTTTTCACTGGTACTATCTACCCTACATGAAGGTGTGACTCACCTGAATTTCACCTGCTGGATGATGATCAGTACTTTTGTAGGTTCCATAAATGCTGTAAAATTCATTTGAGCTCCGTTGCTCACAATTCCTCCATAGACTTAAAAATTGAGTTACTGTACATCTAGTAATAGTAGATGAAGATTCTGATTACAATGATACCTCATACAACGTCCAAACTTGGTTCCACAAGTTTGGACTTTTTACGGATTTGGACTTTGTACGAGGCATGCAAAATCCTAGCCGCGATGCCTCATACAACGTCAAAATCCTGGCTGCGATGCCTCGTACAACATCGTTTCCATAGAGATACATTATACTGTAACAGCACAGACTTCAGGGCAAAGTCAAGGAAATAGACAGGAAACTGACAGAACTTTAAGAAATCATTGTCTAAAGGCTAAATACATTACAAAAACATGCCAAACAACCCTGATTGTCCAAGAACCTGAAAAATGCTGCAAAATCCCAGGAATGCTTCTAAAAATTCTGCCGAAAAAATTCAAAAAAATCCAAAATTGCGCTCAAAACCACTCTTAAACACTCTTCACCTCATGCAAAACCCACAAGAGCAATGCACGCATGTGTCCTGTCTTTTATACTGCCCAGGCACAATGCAATCTGGGAAAAACTCCAATGCCTCATACAAAGTTGCATGACTTTGTATGACTTTGTATGAGGCAACTTTTTTCAAGGAATTAGGCGATGTTGTGTGAATCCGATGTTGTATGAAGCAGACTTTGTATGAGGAATTACTGTATTATGTTATCTAAGCCAAAACATTCTCTCCGCCTTCATTAAATATCTTATTTTGACAGAGGGATGGTTTGTTGTTGGTTTTGAAGTGTATGTTTTTGCAAATGAAAATGTGTTTCCAGATTGGAATATTGTCTTATACAATATGCTTACTGTTTGTACTGTTGTATCAATTAATCAACATTTTGTAATGATATCCTAAGAAAGCAGCCTAATACTATTCAAAATTCTCCTGTGTAGCTATGTAAATAGGGTAACCTTTGGAAAATAATGGCCTTATGTTAGGAAATCGCCATAGTCATGATGATGCTGAGTCATACATATTGATTTTTGAATTTGGGTCAATTTGCCTTACACGATGGTGCTGTTTGTGCTACACCAGTCTAAGGGTCTCAGTATCATTAACTTTGACTGACTGTCGCTTCCCAGAGTGTCTAGAGAGAAGTTTTTTTCCCCTGCTTAGACCCTGAGCTTTTTAAGCAAAAGTGTCAGAGATTTTTGTTTTGAGATTTTCCTTTTGCAAAGCATCACCTATAGCCCCACCCCAAATACATAGAAAGAGCCTCCTCGAAGATTTTGGTATTTTAGAACCACAATTGGGCATACCCTGGTAACGGCAACCTTACCTTCCTGGCTAATCTTTCTCACACTAGGTCAGGCGAAAAGAACTGCAGAATGGACTCACCAAAAGGTGCCTTCATTTTGGCAGTTTCATGTCTGGCCTAGACTTGGAAGAAGAAGAAGAAGAAGGGGAAAAAACAAATAAGGGTTTTTAGCTATAGAAGTATTTTATTCTACTATCTACACTGTATCAACAGAAATGAATGACAGCAGAACATTTGTGGGAGTGAGTGAATTGGCAACCCTCTTAGTTGTTAATGATGTGGAAGAATAAAATTCCTCACTCAAAATATTAGCAGAAGGGACAACCTTGGTCATGTTAGCTTTGCATCTGCCTTTATTTTGGTCTTTAGTCTTGGTGCAAAACGCCTGCTCTTTCATGCACAGCTTTTGCTCTGGCAGACCAGCTGGCTCAGCTACAGGAGGGGGTTAATCTCTGGCCACATACTAACACTACAGAGTGTCATTAATGAATTAACCAGGAGCCTGTTGCTTTTCATAAAAGTCCATGTGCTGCCAAAGAGAAGGAGGAAGGAGGCAGAAGATCACATAGCTCTATCTTAGGGAAGAAAGCATTAAAATATTGGAGCTATATTGGGGATGATTTTCAGCTTTCAACACAATACACAACAGTCGCTAGCATGCATGCACACACACACTGCATAATACAAACACATTAAAATATGTCACACAGATGGAACAACGTTGGGACTGGGGACATGGGAAAGGTGACAATATGGTGGAGCTTTGGAAGAAGGATCCTAGTGTGTGTACTTTCTCTGAGTGATGCAGCTAGAGATGATACTTTAGGAGTTGCACTTTCATGATTGTTCAGACTTACATTCATCATGCATGGATCTACTTCTTTTCCAGTAGGCTGCAACCTTTATTTGACCAGTTAATCTCCTAGACTTTAAATTGATTAATTTGGGGGTGGGGCCCAAATTGTAATCAGTGGTGCTAAAAGCTCTTTTGTTTGAGATTTTTTTAGCTCTGGCTGTAGGTGTTTTCCATCTTCTGACAGCAGCATTTTAAGAAGGGAAAAACCCATAAGTTATTTTATTGTCCGGTTCACAGAATCATACCTGTCAAGTTTCAGGAAATTTCTGTCAAACCCCTGTATTTTATATTCTTTCCCGCCGTCATCCCATATTAGTTAGACTGCAATTAGACTGGAGTTAGACTGGAGGCCAACACAGGATAAGCATTGCTGTCCAGTTTCCTGTTTTGGCTGGGAAATTTCCCTTATATGACAGAAATTTCCCGAAACTTGACAGATATGCACAGAATGAGTGCTCTGCCATTTTTCTTCGCTGTTTTGACCCATGCTTTGGTATCCAAATTGATCCTAAGGTGCAGTATAACACATTCCTGAAAAGTGTGCATTGTGGAATATGGCATGGTTAAATGTAAATGAAGTACAGTATGTAAGATGGATTGATACAACAAAAATTAGAACTGTAAATCCAATATGCAACAGCCTTATAGTGGTTCATGATAGGGGATTAGGCTTTTTCAGACCCTGCTTCCATCCCACACTCTTTTTTTTACAGCCTACAGTTTATTCAATCAGAAAGTGAAGGAGGATTTTTTTAATGCAGAATTAGATTAGATTTTTAATTTGTAGCCCGCCCTACTCAGCTTGTAGGCCGACTCAGGGCGGCTTCCAACATAATTAAATATACAATATAACAAAACCAAAATAAAAAGCATGTTAGCAGACAGCAACTAAAACAATACAATATAAATATTAATACAATAATACAATAAGCAGTATATATATACAGCATAACATATGCAATAAAAATATACAATATAATACAAAACAATTCGAATGCAAATCAGAGAAAAAATACAATGAAATTATACATAATACATAATAAATACACCAAAATACAATAAGCAAAGTATTAAAACATCAAATACAATAAAATTATACATAATAAAATGAAGGAATATGCAAGCCCAACCTTGTTCATTTTATCCAAAAACATATTAGAAATGGACCTTTTTTCCTCTTTCAATTTATACTGTTTATTTTTAAGATGTATTATTGCTGAACTGAGTGCTACATGACGGAGTGAGATCCTATCATCTGTCCCAGCTCCTGCCAACCTATCAGTTTGAAAGCAAGAAATTGCAGGTAGATAAATAGGGCAGGAAAGGTAACAGTGTTCCAGCATCGAGTCATGCCTGCCACATTAAACATTTGCTGATGCAGACAGTGTTGGCTCTTTGGCTTTAAATGGAGATGAACACCGACCCCTAGAACTGGACATGACTTGATTTCGAGCAAGAGATACCTTTACTTTTACCTTATTATTAGGAATTCAATTTTCAAGCATGAAATAATACAGGTTTTCAGATTTACAGTATTTCTTCTGTGGACAAAAGAAGGCATAATTTAGCAATGCTTGCAAAATAGCTTATAGTGGAACAAAACTGATTTAGATGTTGTCCTACCTCCACTTTCTCTCCTAGGGTTTGAGCCAGGGGTTCCCAACCTAAGGCCTGCAGGCCAGATCCGGCCCATGCCCCCCACCCCACCCTTCCAAGGGCATTCAGGAAACAAAAAGGCTGTCCCCTTGAAGCTGTTGGGACAAAATGGCCGCCCCCATCATGCGGGCAGGGCAAAATGGCTGTCTGGCCCTCAATGCTGGCTGAGGGAGCGTGGCCCGGCCCCTGGCTTGGAAAGGTTGGGAACCCCTGGTTTAAGCTAAAAAATTGTGCCATAAGGAAGAACAGAAACAGTTGTACCTTACTTAAACTTATTTATACTGCTTCTACTTGTGCAGAGTCTACTCTGCAGGTCACCATGTTTTGAAAAGCCTGGTAAGGAGGCACAACACAGCTTCACCTGTGATTCTTATAAATGCAGTCTGTCTGAACAGGAGGAAATCTCTTTATATTTAAGTTTCTTTAATTATGTTATCCATATGTCTTTGCACACAGTATGTTGTACGGTATCAATAGATAAATCCCAGCATCAGTTTTATCCCATGAAGACAATCTGTTACTAACTTATTGTATTTGAAGTTCTCTGTTTTCAATTCTTCAAATTACTGATTGTTTCGCAGTTTGCTCATCATAGCAAACTGTGGCACATATGCTTTCCCATATGAGATAATAAATTGGCAGTGTTAAGAAAAGAAAGCAATTATTCTGTCTTTAACTTGACTATGTTGGAAGCTCTAGACATAGTAATTTTAGGCATGGCTGTTTTCCTCCTAGAACTTCTATAGTTAGGAACAAGGTGAGTTAATAGAGGAAGCACATATGAAATGAAATCAGTATTTTGAGTGATCTTTTGCTCTGTCCATCAGAAGAAAAAAACTGACTGGAATAATGATAGGAACAGAGCTATATCCATAGTGTCATAAACAAGAAATAAAACATACATTTTGAATGTGTGTGTGTTCTCTATCACACATTATATTTATATTTGTGTTGGCCTGGGTTCTTCATATGTATTCAGTACTACAGCTGGATAATTTGTTAACAAGGCCTTTTAAACACTTTAGACAGATGCACATACTGTTTTCAATCTTCATGGTTAATTATTTGATTTTCTTTAGATGCTAGAACACCCTGACTCCTAATCACTGTTCATTGTTGGAAGTCCATTATATTCTAACTGTTTGAGTGCTCCCGTTGACCTTGAACTGACACTATAAGCTGTGTCTAATCTTTTCACTCTATATTTCTAATGCTTCTTTTCTTGCTTTCCCCCCCTTCCCTCTTTGTCTGATCTCTGATTAGCATCACAATGGGGCTGCCTCTCAGTCCTGCAGCTGACTCCGCCCGCTCGGCAAGACACGCTCTCTCGCTCATTGCCACGGCCAGACCACCCGCCTTCATAACAACTATTGCCAAGGAGGTGAGCAAGAGAACTTTTCCACTGCTTCTGACACTCTTCCTCTGATGGGAGTGTTACTTCATTGTTAAGCGGCAAGGAGCATTTTTTTCCAGTTAACTTGCCTACCTGTTTTATATCATAATATTTTATTTATTTATTCTTATGTATTATTTCATTTCTATCTTGCCCAACTAATTACATAGTTACTAGAAGCAGTATTATTATTTTTCTCCTTAATAGGTATACTGGTATATGCATATGAAATTCAGAACACAAAATTTTTGTATGCTTCATGGATACATACATAAACAAGCTATAGATAACATGTAAGAAGGGTAGTAACAAAGCAATGTTTTCTATATCCATAGACCCGTGGTTCCCAACAGGGGGGGGGGGGGCAATTTGATTTTTAAGGGAAAATTCAAGAATGAGTTATTAACAGTGAATGGTCTTTTAGGCTTCCTCCATGTGAATAGGAGTTCACTTTTTGAATAATAAGAATTATATGCCACAGAAGGGGGGGATGCAGTGGTGTGCTTCTCCCGGTGTGCCCCAGTACAGGGGCCGACTCCATTGCCGACTCCATTGCTCAGCACACATGCTCCATTGCTCAGTGGCTGAAGCGGCGGCAGTGGAGGTGGTGGCGGTGCCTGACTGGGAGATGAGTCAGGCAGCAGGCAGAGTGGAGCATGGAGGCCTGGAGGCGGCAGCAACACTGGTGGAGCCAGAGCAGCACCTGAGCGGCTCAGCCCTTGACCCTCTGCCTGCCCGCCCGGAGCATACTACAGGCGCTGCTGCTGCTTCTGCTGCTAGAAGTGGCTGGCAGGTGCCAAAGCCTCACCGCGCCTACCTAGGCCTCCGCTACCTCCACCGGTGTTGCCACCACCAAATCTGCCACTTCCAGGCCTCCAGGCCTAGGTAGGTGCGGTGAGGCTTCGGCGCCCACCAGCCTCTTCTAGCAGTAGCAGCAGCACCTGTACTTTGTGCCGGGTGGGCAAGCAGAGGGTCAAGTTGCATGTAGTGCATGGGCTGGTCTGGGAAGCCTGTCCTGAGGGAGGTGGGGAGAGAGGAGAGCATAGCAACAGTTGAGCCTCCCTCTGATTGCCCTCCACCTCTTGGCCTACTCCTCCTGGCCACACATGGCCCCAGCAGCTGGGGTGGCATCCCATCAAGGCTGGAGGCGAGGAAGGTGGTTCGGGGGAGCTGGGGGGGACACCCTTCCACCGCCAGCCACCGCCGCCTGGAGTGGAAACCACAAGGCCTCAGCCCCAGGCGCTGCCACCTTGGTGCCCCCCGGCTTGGCTGTTTCCACAGTGGCCGGCTCGAGGCCTATGGAGATGTCCAAGGCCATGTCGAAGCTGGGGCCCCCCGGGGTGGTGTGGCCTCCACCGGAGGTTTCCCTGCACCACCACCTTTCCTGCATGCTTTGCTCGCTGCTTGGCCTTGGACATTGTTGCAGAGGAGGGCCAGGCTAGGCCGCTTCCGTGACTCTTACCCCTTCTGGGTAAATCTCATTTCTAGTTCCAAGGTATGTGTTGTGTGGGTGTGTTGTGATGTGTGTGTGTGTGGTGTGTGTGGGTTGTGTGTTGGGGGGTGGCTCGTGTGTGCATGTTGTGTGTGTTGTATGTATGCACGCACGTGCGTGTATAATCTTTAAGGTGTCACAACATTGTTAGCTTTTTGTTTTGTTTACTATTTGATATGGTTGAAACACAAACTAACATGGCCACCATTTCAAAAGTAGCATGTTAGTCTGTGTTTCAACCATATCAGGAAGTAAACAAAAAGACAAAAACGTTGTGGCACCTTAAAGACTAACTGCTGTATTTTAATATAAGCTTTTGTGGATCGAGTCCACTGGGCACACACACAATGGTTGGCTAGCATAACAGATAAGTTTACAAATCAGTGTGGCTTTTTACAACCAGTAATAACTGCAGTGGCTCAAGTGGTTAAGCCACTGAACTTGATGCCTGGAAGATCAGCAGGCCAGCAGTTTGAGACCAGAGTACTCCCATCTCAATCCCAGCTCCTGCCAACCTAGCAGTTCGAAAGCAAGACATTGCAAGTAAATAAATAGGTACTACTTCAGTGGGAAGGTAAACAGTATTCCATGCTTTCTGGTATCTATTCATGCCTGCCACATGACCACAGAAATGTATGCAAATACAGAATCTTTGGGTGTAAGCAGAGATGAGCACTGAACCCTAGAGTTCGATATGACTGTCTTTTGAGCAAGGGCAACCTTTACCTTTACCTAATAACAGAAGATCCCTGATTGGTATTCAAATTTGCTGTGAAGTTTGGCTCAGATTAGTTACAAGTGGTTAGTAAAGTAAAGGTAATAGTCTCCCTTGCTCAAAAGCCAGTCGTATCTGACTCTAGGGTGCAGTGCTCATCTCCCTTTATAGTCATAGAGCCACTGCTGTCTGTGTTTGTAAATGTTTTCATGGCCATGTGTCAGGACATGACTAGATCGCCATCCAGTCACATGGCCACCCTCAGCAAGTCACATGACCAGATTTGGCTACACCCACAGATTTGGCCATGCCCATAAAGTTAGCCCCACCCACAGTGTGGTAGTAAAAAAAATGTATGCCCACCACTGGGGGATGTCAGCAGGATTTTAGAGATGCTTAGGTGGAGCATGGCCAAAAAAAGATTGGGAAATACTGACATAGACTAATCTGCAAATGCATGAGCCTCTCTGAGACCACAGAAATTTTTAAAATACAGTGAAACCTTGTATAATGAAAATAATCCATCCCACGAGGTTGTTAGCTACGTGATTTTTTTTTTGTATAACAAACATTCCTATGGGAAAACTCATATAACGGAAATTCCTATGGGGAAATTCACATAACCAAAAAATTTCACTGTGCAAATTTTCCCATAGGAATTTTTGTTATGGGAGTTTTTCCCATAGGGACGCTATTTTCGCATAGTGAAAATTTTCATTATGCGAGGCGCCTCCAATTCCTTTTGTTATGGGAGTTTTTTGCTATAAGAGCCCTTCGTTATAAGAGGTTTCACTGTATATAGAGAAATGCATTGTAATGTAAATATATGGAGCATTTCTTGACTCACAGTGCACTGTGGCTAAGATCCAAAATCGAGGGTGGGTAATACAAACAGGCTTGAGCTGAGTTATCAGTGTTTCCCATAACTATCTATGGAATAGATAGATAAATAAATAAATAGAGTTGGGCATCAGTTTGGTAGGTAGAGTCTGTCCCTGTGTTCTTATACTGTTCAAGGCACTGCTGGTGAAGGTATTCAGTATACAGACATACTATATTAGTGAAAATTTCATAGACTAAAATCCTATTGTGCTGTTATGTAAAAGGTGTAACTTGTGTAGGTGAAGTGCCTCATGTTAAGAAATCTCTGGCATTATTTGTTGCACTGCAAGCCACATGACCTGGCATGCAACAGGTAACGCCTTTGGAAATTTCTTAACTTGAAGAAGTTTGCCTCCAAAAGTTAGACCTTTTGCATAACAATCCGAAAGTATTTCAGTCATAGAGTTCCAGAAAAGCTCCATAAATGTGAGCAGTCTTGCCAGTGCTTCTAGATTGTGTTCAGGCTGCTTCTCTGAAGGACTGTCAGGGCAAAGCAGTATGTTTGGAGCAGCTAATAAGACTTCTCTGGGTGTACTTTTATAACCTCCCTGAGAAAGACGCCAAACATACAATTTGTATTTATGACAAGTTTTTATTCTAACCTGGTTGTGTAAATTATACTTATTCCTGAGCCATACTGTGGAATAAAGATAATTCACTTGTGATCTTTTTCAGCTTTACAGTATATACACTGCCAAAGTAGAATTATAAGATCCCCATCTCTGATACTCAATATGATTACATGTGAAAAATAATCTCTACCAATTAGAAATTCCTTTTGGAAAATCATTAAAGCCCTTTATACGTAGTATTGTGTTGGAGAAAAGAACTGTAAATGCATTAGTAGAAAATTACTGAAAATCTTTTGGAAAGGTTTAAATACATTAATTGGTCAAGTTTGGCAGATAATACGTATAATCTTTAGAGGTGAGCAGATGTTCCCATTCTGTTTCATTAGCGTTCTGTGAGTTGGATCTTCTTTGTTTTCTATCCCATTTACCTTCTGGCCAAACCTAGAGAATTTCTAAAATAAATTTTGAAATTGATGAATGCTCAGTTTGCCATAGTTTTTAGGTCACGTCCCTTCCCCTAGGGTACCAGTGTTCATCAAGGCATATGGGCATTGATTAAATCACATTGTGTAAAAAAAGAATCTTTATGTGATCCTATTAAGATTATTTTAGCATTATACAAAAAGGAACATGCATTTGTATTCATGTGCACTGGTAACCAGAAGAGGGCGAGGGGAGAATGCAATCTGAAAAACGCTGCAGTTGCCATTGGGCAACAGTCTAAGGCAAGTATGGCATGTTTAAATGGAAGAATGATAAGAAACTTATAAAACAGCGGTACTCTGCAAATAAGGCAAAGTAAAATCCAAGGGAAAAACAAATGGGAAAGATTTGTCCACATCCTTAATAAATCTCCTGTTTTATAGGTACATAGGCATACTGCTCTCCAAGCAAATGCCCAGTCTCAACAGAACATTCATACCTCTACCCTGGCACGGGCAAAAGGAGAGATTTTGAGGGTTATTGAAATTCTTATTGACAAAATGCCAACAGATGTAGTGGATCTCCTTGTAGAGGTAAGACTATATTTTAATATCCATCTCTGTGTTTTTCATTGACAAGCTGATAATCTTGAAATTTCCACATGGCTTTAAGGTGTGAAAGCCTTTGTGTTTGTGTTGTTCTGTATTTGAGAAGACAGGGTGTACAAAATAGGATAAGCTAATCAGTGGTAGACCTGCTGCAGTTCCCAGTGTCTCTAGGTAGGACTGAGAAAGCCTGTACTGTAAGCGAAGAGTGTCTGTGGTAGTCATTATAGCTATAATACCCTAGAGCAGTGGTTCCCAACCTCAAATTATGAGATGTTTTTGGAATATAAAATTCCCCAAAGCCTTCACCATTAGCTGTACTGGCCAAGATTTCTGGGAGTAGTAGTCCAAGAACATCTAGGGACCATGCTGAGAACAAATTACCTAGTTCTGAATAAGCTAGCCTCCATTCTCCTAATTGGAAAATATATATTCTTTTCCAGAATATGATTTATTTAGAACATGTCAGTTTCCTGTTATCCAAATTTTATGCTTCTACATATATGGTACTGTGATGATGTAATCTTTGGTTGACTTTCATTATCCTTTTGAGATTGCTTGAAACTGTTTCCCCATGTTTGGTCTTAATTACTCTCAAATATATTGAACTACCAGCCATGCTGCAATTTGTGTGCTACTTAGTGAGGGTTACATCTGCAGGAGTCATCACAGTGCTGGTTATGAAGCACATAGACACACACAGGGTCGAAAATGCAATGGTGTGATCAGTCTTCTGCACGTTCACAGGAGACTGTACACTTTTGTATTTTATTAATTCCACCAGCTTCCATTTATCAATATTATGTATATAACAATGAATTATGATTTGCTTTTTATTTGTAGGTTATGGATATCATCATGTATTGTCTTGAAGGTTCACTGGTCAAAAAGAAGGGACTCCAAGAGTGCTTTCCAGCCATCTGCAGGTAATATTTCCATATAAAATATAGTTACAGAGAGTTGCAATGAACAATTTTGCAACTATTGTCAATACAAAACTACTATAACAATAATTTCTTAAGACAGGATAAAGATTTTCTTTTGCCCCATATCCATTATATGTAAATCTTTAGTCCAGATGTTGTGATGTATGTGTCTGAAGCTCTTTCCAAAATTTGCGTAATTTGTGCAATTTCGTACAAGATTGATTTTGCAAATATGTCAAGTCTTATTGATTTGTTGTTGTTATGTACCATCACATCGCTCCAATCCATGGCAATGCTGTGAATTACTGAGCTCCAAAAAGTCCTGTTGTGAACAGCCCTACTCATCTCTTGCAAAGAGAAGGCTATGGCTTTCTTTATTGTCTTAATCCACTTCTTTTAGGGGTTCATCCTTTCCTGATGCCTTCAGCTTTTCTAAACATTATATTTTCGACTGAGTCTTGTCTTCTCACGATGTGCCTAAAATATAAAAGTCCCTGTTTAACTCATGTTTTTTTAAAGGGAAAGTTCAGACTTGATTTAATCTAGAACCCCTAATTTACCTTTCTGGTAATCCATGGTATCTGCAAAATTGTTTTCAATACCACATTTCAAATTAATTATATTTTTTCCTGGAAGTTTTCTCCACTGTCCATCTTTCACATCAGCCCATTTAGTTGGAAATACCATAGTGTATCAGTATTTCCCAAACTATGTTCCACGGAACACCGGTGGACTTCAATTCTCAGAAGCCTAAGTCAGTACATTGGCTGATCAGTGCTTTGGGAAATTGACTTAAACTTCTGGAAATTGAAGTCCAAAAATCAAAGTTTGGGAAACACTGGTATAGATGATCTTCCCCTTGGTTTCTGATACCTCTTTTGCATTTAAGGATCTTTTTCTAATCTCTTCATAACTACCCTTTTGGATGCTACCAAGGAGTTCATCCTCATATTTTTAAGTGTCTCTTTCAAAATAAAAACTGATAGTTAACAGCTCCTTGCTGGATCATAACCGAGGTCCATTTAATCAATGATTCACACTTTCAAGCACTGCATAAAGGCAGTGACCGCGTGTTGCTTCTTGCCAGCAATTTGTTGCAGTTTTCTAGTGACCTGTTAGTTTTTCCCTACCATCTCAGGAAACCATCACACTGGAACCATAGACGCAATTATCCAGGGTCTCTTTTGGAAGGAAAAAAAGAAAGAAATAATAATAGTAATAATAATTTTAATTTTAATTTATATCCCACACTTTCTCGACAAAAGCTCAAGGCGGCCATTACAACATGTAGATACCATACAGTATAATAATACAATAATAAAGAAGCATGAAAAGTAAATTCAGTACAATAATCAATACCCAGTAATAAACATAGATTAATCACAATATAAAGTATTAAATTAAAGATACAACAGCAATAACAAATTAATCCTCCAAAGTGACTGCTTGCCATGGCACTACCTCCCACGGCTGACCGGTCCACACGGAGAGGCGAAACGGAGACAGTTGAAAGTTGTTCTTTGTAGTTCATGATGCTGTCATTCAAATGATAAAATGAGTATATAATATTTTTTTTACAGGAGAGGGATGATTTAAACTTTCTCAAAGATCTCACTTTCAACAGAGGAGAAAAGTATAGTTAATAGGACCATGTTCTGAGCCTTCCTACTACTAACTCACTCTGCCAAAAAACTAAAAAACAAACAAACCTCAGTCTCATGTTTGAAATAGAAAATCCACTTAATTTTGAGAATTAATGTGCAGGCATTTCTATATTTATCTTTTACAGTTAGTTGAAAGAATATCAAAAATTGCAAGTATCCATTAGCAGTTAAAATATGGCTGTATTAGTGATGATTTTTTTTTACTGTTTTGGCTCTAAAACACAAAGTCATTTCACCACCAATAAAGATAATTCAATTATATTCATAATAACTCTAGGGTTGCCTTTGACTGATTAGCACTGCAGTTTTTTTGGGAAGATTTGAAACTCTTAGACTACTTTTGATGTCTCATCAGTAGTACATGTACTACGTTCTAGGCAGCTTCAGCCAACTGAATATTTCCTGGTACAATGTGTGGGCAGGATAGGACTACCTGTTAAATTACTGGGTATGACAAAGTAAGATTCTGTAGAGTGTAAGCCAGGGATGCCCAAACTATAGTCCAGGAGCTGGATCTGTCCCCCAAGCTGTAGTGACCTGCCCCCTAAACCACGTGATCGGCCCATGGCCCAAAATGTTTGGGCACCCCAGTTGTACCCACTTAGGATGTTTACAATTATAGTTTATAATTCGTACTCAAGAATAGATTATATATTTGTTGCAGATAATTTGGTTAAAATTTTAGAAGAGACTGAAGTAGGAATTTTTAAGGAATCAGATCATACTAAGGTATTACTGGAATTACAAATAGAGAGAACAGCAAGAAGAAGTAACAATTGGAGGTATGATGCAAAACTATTTAAAGATGTAAAAAATAAGGAACAAATTGTTTTAAAAAATGGGAAGAAAGTTGGGAATTTACAAGTGAGGTAAATTATAACATTGTTTGGGATGCCATGAAGTTGGTGTTTAGAGATGAATGTATTAAACTGACAAGTATAAAGAATAAATAATTTAGAAATAAACAAGCAGAAATCGAAATAGAAATTAAACAATTGCAAGATGAGCATGCAAAGATTAAAAATAGATTTTTTGAAAGGCTTCAGATGTTAAAGAAGGAATTAATTGGGAAAGATATAGAAAAAGTTAAAAGAGACTTGATCTATTTAAAAAGTCACTGGTAACTTCATCTGAGCAAGACATGAAAGCAGTATGAGAATTACAGGTTTTAGGGCAGTGGTGGCAAACCTATGGCAGCGTGCCAGAGCCCTCTCTGTGGGCATGCACACCATCACCCCAGCACCAAGTTTGCTCTACCCAGCAACTCACTGGGAGTGCTTCTTCCCTCCCCCAGCACAAAGTTCACCCCTCTGCCCAGCAGCCCAATGGGAGCGATTCCTCCCTCCCCCCCCCCAGCACAGAGTTCACCCCACCCCTCTGTTGCACAGACGGCAGCCTGTTCAGTTCGGGCACTTGGTCTCTAAAAGGTTTGCCATCACTGTTTTAGGGTGTGCTGCAGAAAATCTTCTGTTCATTACATGGCTATAATGCAAAGGCAAGGACACATGGTGGAATTCATATGAGAAAATTCTCTATCCTACAGGCTTATTTAATAGAGACACATTACCTTTTAAATTGTGTTAAATAGCATGCATTATATCTTATTGTACATAATTATGGCTACCATAAAAATGATACAGCATTCTGTTAATGACAGGACAGATTAGCTTTCATATCAGAGGGAAAATTTTATATGATTTTGCTTTGGATCTCTGGAGGGAATCCAACTGGAAACACTTGTCATAATTCTATGACTAAATCTTCTAGTACCATAATGATCTTCTTGCTATACTGATTAAATGTGCAATTATACCTGTTGTGGTCATGTAGTACTGACTGTCAAAACAATATCAAGAAACATCTTTCATTTCAGCAATTGTTATTTACTGTTATAGCAGTTGTCTCTAAAGGGAAGTGACAGCTCCACATTCTGCTTTTTGTTTCAGCAGTGGAAAGGATCTGGTTTCATGAAGAGTAATGTAGCCAAACAAGAATTAAAACCATTGTTTTAAAAATATTTTTATTAAGTTTTTTTTAAAAAAATACAAATGATATATTTTTAAAAATACAACAAATACAAGAAATTACAAATCAGAAAAAAGAAAATCACATTACATTAATTTGTTGTATTACAAATTATAACACCCAGTGATATTTACAAACCATGAGGATCGAATTTCTAATTTAATTTTCCCAGAAACTCATATGTTGAGGTACCGGCTTATCCCCTTTATCACTCACAAGGACAAATTCCACAAATGGTTTCCATATTTCCCAAAATTTGTTCTCTTTTAAAATACCTTTCTTCACATTCAATTCACATGTCAGTTTATCATTTAATGCAATTTCCCACATTTCTTTATACCATTCATCAATTTTAACCTTAAATCACTTTTCCATTTTCTCACTATACACAGTCTTGCAGCCGTTAACATTATTGACACCAGTTCTTTTTTGTTTGTACTCATATTTATATCATCCAATCCAGTCAGCAAGGCGATACCTGGCTCCAGTTTTATATCAACTTTAGTAATCACTGAAATTTCTTTCTCAATTAGTTTCCAAAAAATCTTAACCACTTTACAACTCCACCACATGTGTTCATATGTTCCAAGCTCACTTTTACATCTCCAGCAATCTCTTGATTTACTATTATCCATTCAATACAATTTAACTGGAGTCAGGTACCACCTCCACAATATTTTATAATTATGTTCTTTTAATCTTACAGAAAGATTTTTCATAATTCTTCTCCTCCATTTACTCTTCCACTGTGATTCTGAAATTCTTATATTTAAATCTTCTTCCCATAGTATTCTCATCACATTTTGTGAGCTTTCATCCTTATTCAAAATTCTATATATTTTACTTACTAAACCTTTTATCTCCATTTCTCCTTTTCTTATTTTACAAATCATCTCCTCAAATTCTGTTTTCCCTCTCTGTAAACTGAGCTCCTCTTTATATCTCTTCCCCCATTTTTTTACCAAAATTATTTGTAATCAGTTCAATTTCATCTGTTTAAACACTTCAGCTCTTAATTCCAAGTTATCCATCATTTTTATCCAATCTTTTAACAGAAACACATCATTTCTCAGAAGTATATCCTTTATTCTTTTGTCTATTTTCAAAGGGAAAGTCTTAACATCTTCCAGATCCATTATCGGGGAAATTCCCGGCACTATTTTCTGTTTAATATTTTTTCCAAACCTCCATCATTGCTTTCGTTAACGGATTATTTACCTTTATTTTCATCCCTTTATCCAAAAAATTGCCTTCCCAAATTGTTGTAATTCTTTTATTTCTATCTCATCCCAAATAACATCAGGTTTTGTTATAATTTTTACAACATTTTTTAACTGAAATGCTCGATAATAGTGTTTAATATTTGGAATACCCAATCCACCTTCTTTTTGCGATATATACCATAAACTTTTTGTAATTCTCGGTCTTTTCCCCCATTACAAAAAGTATTTATCATGCTCTGAAAAATCTTTATATCTTTTTCTTTTAAGTGAATTGGTAGGGCATCAAACAAAAAATTAATCTTTGGCAATAATTTCATCTTACACAAAGCTATCCTACCAAACCAAGACAAATTATATTGCTTTATTTTCCATTCTTTGTTTATCATAATTTAGTCTCTTAAATTCTTCTATTTGATTTGCAATATTAATTCCCAAATATTTCACACTATCTTTAATTTGTATATTAAATCTTTCCTTTATCTTTTTTTGATCATCTTCATTTCCATTACAAATAATCATTTCAGATTTATCCCAATTCACTTTTAAACCCGTCATTTCCTCAAATTCCCTCAAATGTACCTGGATATATTCCATTGTTTTCACAGGGTTTTTCATTATGACCATTGTATCATCAGCATATAAACTAATTTTTACTCCTTCTATTCCCTCAATCTTTCTATCTTCTCTTATAAGTGTCGCTAATAATTCCATGGCCATCACGAAAAGTATAGGCGACAATGGACAACCTTGCCTAGTACCCGCTTCTAATTTTATATCTTCTGTAAATGTTTCATTCACTTTTACTCTAGTTATTCCTTTCTGATATAGTTGATCAATTAAATTTATAAATTTCATACCAAACCCAAACTTTCTTATAATTTCTTTAATCGTAATCCATTGCAAAGAATCAAAGGCTTTAAAAATATCTAAAGATAATAATCCAATCTTTTCCTTTTTTTTTGTTCTGCTATATTCACCAAATCAATTACCCTTCTAGTAAGATCTGCCATATATCTACCCTTCAGAAAACCAGCCTGATCCTTATTTATATATTCCTTCATGAATTCATTTAGTCTATTCGCCAATATTGCCGTAAAAATTTTTGCATCTTGATTAATCAATGAGATTGGCCTATAAGACTCTATCTTATTCAAATCTTTCCCTGGTTTAGGAATCAAAGCAATTACTGATCTATACCATGAAGTCGGAAATAAACCTCCATCCAATATATAATTAAACAGCTTCAGGAGTCTTGGTATTACCAATTCTTTAAATTGTTTATAAAATTCCTCTGAGAATCCATCCTCGCCAGGCGCCTTAACACTTTTCAATCTCTGTATCACCCCTCTTATCTCTTTTTCTGTTATTGGTGTTTTCATTCTATCTTTATGCTCCTCCCTTATTCTGATTCCCTTCTGTTTATCCAAATAATCCCTTAATTTTCCTACTCTTATATTTTCCTACTCTTGGATTTACTTAAAAGGGGAGCCTATATGTGCACGTGATTTTTTCTTTCCTTTCACTTACTTTTTGGAAGGGAATTTTTTCCTGGTAGCTATGGCTGGAGTGAGCGGAGTAGGAACAGACACTATAAGAAAGAAAATATTCTATCTCTTTGTGATTGAGTCAAGTTATTTTGTTTTTATTTTCATTGATAGAATTCTCATTTTTGGCCGTTACTGAATTGGCTCATTTGTAAGGGAAAGGACTTAATCAAATAGAGAATAATCAAGAGAACACCCAAGTTTCGACTGTAGGACTTATTTTTGTTTTTAACTTTTAACTTTTGATTTTGTTCAGATGGAACTGGCCTATTGATATAATTTTTGGCGGTTAAAGCAATTATTTTTATTTTATTTTTATTTTATTTTAAATATTTAAATTTTTATTTTTTTATTTTTTTATTATTATTTTTTTATTTTCTCTTTTTTTCCTCCCCCCCCCCATTTTTTCACTTTTTTCTTTTCCCTTTCCCTTTCCCCCTTCTTTTTCTTTTTCTTTTTTCTCCCCTTTTTCCCTCTTTTTCTTTTTCCTTTCTTTCTTCTTTTTCTATTTATTTTTCCCCCTTTTAAATATAAAAGTACAGTTGGTATTATTTTCCTATTTTTCCTTTCATTGATGTAGCTCAATATAAAGTGTTTAGAGGTTTGATATTATTTTAATGAAGTTTTTTGAGTTTGTATATGAGTTGTAATTAGATTTTTAAGTGGATGAGTCGGCGTGGTCGTGGTAAAGATAAAGAGAAGAAAATAGCTTGGTCAAGAGACAGGGAGACATCGTCCGATAGAAGTTATAAAAGGATGGTTTGGTTACAAGAGGACTCTAAAGATATGAAGAAGACATTAGCTCAAGAGGTAAAAGATGCAGAGGAACAGGAGAAAGTGAAAAAGATGTTACAACAACAGCAGCAACAAAGGTTAATACAAGGTTCGCTTGTTGAAGCAACAGTAACACCAGCAAAGAAATTAGTGACAATTTACTAACATCACCGACAACAGCATCTATGGTACCAGTGACAACGACAACAGCTCCAGTAATAAAGACAATAAAGACAACAGTACCTACACCACCGGTGACAACAACAACAGTCTCAGTAACAAAGATGACATCAACGGTAGCAGCAGCAACGACTACAATTACTACAACAGCAATGTATACAGTAGCAGTAACAGCAGTAACTACAACATTTAATTTAATTTAATTTAATTTTCGCGCTTATATACCGCTCACTCAGGCGAACCCGACTCAGGGCGGTTTACATAGCGGACAATAATACGAAATACAGTAACATAACATACAATAAATACAGCAAAAAAATCAATCACCAAAAGTACAATTACAAATCCCTGTCCGCAAAAATTACAGATATATATATATATATATACACACTACAATATGCACTACATGTGCACTACAATACAGTTTCTAACAATACATCAAATAAGGTACAAATAAGGTACAATACAATAAAATCCTAAACATCAGTTAATCACGTCAAAGAGTACAAAATATTTTTAAAAAAATTCAAAACGTCAAATAACAATATAAAAAATATACCCAGCACAGTCCTTTTAGTCCTTCCAGAAGGGGGGTGGGTGGAACAAAAGCGTGCACAAGTCCTGAAGCTCCAAGCCGACCAGCCTCCTCGCCTCCACCGAGGCCCAGACCATGGCAAGTCCAGCCGCCCGCCGCGGCTGGCCCCACATTAGTAGCAATGACCCCAATCACAGCAACCATGACAGGTGGTACAGTAGCATCTGGTGCCATAAGGAAAAGCCCTATGGGGCCTAAGAGCAAATATGAATTTCTTTTTGAAAAGTTAGTAGGAATGGAGTCATTAAATAAAGATGGACAGAGGCAAATGGGAGCAATGTCTGATAAATTTGATAAAAGATTTGATGATATAGAAAAAAGGACAAGTTACCTTAAAGAAAGATCAAGAAGAAATCAAAAAAGAAAAGAAGGAAATTAAATTGGAGGTTAAGATGTTGAAAGAGAGAGAGAAGATGAGAGAAACTAAGGTGGATCTTCTGGAGAAATGTGTTGCAACAATGGAGGAGCAGATGAGACATCCGAACATAGTGATCCGTAACTTACCTGAGAAAAATCCAGACATGTTAAGAGATAGGATTTTGGAGTGGTTAAACGGCATGGCGATGGAGTACAGTTATTCTTCAGAAGACATTGTAAGTCTGTATCATCTCGGACAGAAGAGAGGGAGAACCGCTCCAAGGAATGTGTTGTTAAAATTTGCTTGTGCAGTAGATGAGATTAATGGCCCATATTAAACAAATGGGTTCAACAGTTTTGAAGATTGATGGAGCAGATGTTGAAGTTTACAATGACATTTCACAGGAGGAAGGAATTTGGTGTCAAACTATGAAACCTATTACAAAATATTTGATTGGTAAAGGTGTTAAATATAATTGGAAATTTCCAAAAATGTTGATTTTTTGGCACCTAGGTAGGAGATATGTTGTGAGTGAGAATGCTTTTGTATTGGATATACTTGTTGAGGCTAAATTACTGGAGAACGATACTCAAGAATGGGAATTATTGAAGCAAGAACTGTTAACATCCGGTGGCTTACATTTTGGTGGACAGGAGGATGATAATGTGCTTGAGGGAGCAGAGGGAGGGACTTAGTGATCTTCAGCTCCCATTGACGTGCTTCCCCCCCTTCCCTCTTTGGTTATCAAAGGCCTCTTTTTTGGGGGGGGAGTGGGGAGGGTAAAAATTTTATTTTTATTTTTTTCTTGTTTTTTGCTATTGTTTGTTCTTGTTTGAAAATTATTGTTTCATTAATGTCTAGGGTAAGAGGTTTAGTTAAATGCACTACCCATGAGGATCATGTTAGAAATGGAAGGATTGAGGTAAAAATTTCTCATGAAGTTTATTAAGATGTTGACATGGAATGTGAAAGTTACGGGTTCCCAAGTTAAAAGTAAAAAATTACAAGCAGCTCTTAGAAAAGATCGTCCAGATATAATTTTTTTACAGGAAACACATCAAAAATCAGAAGATACCAACAAATTATTTCTGGGTTGGATACAGATATATGAAAAAGCATATGGAACTTCTAAAGCAAGAGGGGTGGCAACACTGATTTCAAACAGATTGGGTTTTGTTTTGACTAAGAGTATTTCTGATCTGGAAGGTAGGTTTTTGATTGTGAAGGGTATAATAGACGATGAAGAAGTGACCTTGGTGAATATATATGCTCCAAATGAACATCAGGATAAGTTTTTAGACAAGGTATATCGAATTTTGGAAAAAGAAAAGACGGTTAAAATGATAGTAGCAGGTGATTTTAATTTAATTCCGTCTAATATGGATTACACTAACGTAGATAGGGACAAAATGGGATCAAAAACGAAGATATTAGATAATTGGATAAAACCTTTAGGGTTAAAAGATGCATGGAGAGAATTTAAAGGAACAGAAAGAAAATATACATATTTTTCACATGTATACAATTTATATTCTAGAATAGACTATTTTTTTGTTACTGAAGATATATTTAAGAATATAGAAGAAATAGATATTGGAATTTTCAAAGAATCAGACCATACTAAACTTTTAATGCAATTGGGAATTTGGAAATAAGAGAGGGGAAAAAGTAGTTGGAGATATGATTCAAAATTGTTTAATGAGCCTGTAAATAAGGAAAATATGGAAAAAGTTTGGAATCAATATTGGCAATGGAACGATGCAGGCGAAGTAACATATAACGTGGTGTGGGATGCTATGAAGTCGGTTTTTAGGGGAGAATGTATTAAACTAAATAGTATAAGAAATAAACATTTAAAGGATAAATATGAGAAAATTGAAAGAGAAATTGAACAACTTCAGGAGGAACATATAAGAACAGGGAAGAAAGAAACATTATTAAATATCCAGAAATTGAGAAAAGAACAGATTGGCAAGGACATAGAAAAAGTTAAACAAAATTTGATATACTTAAAAAGGGAATATTTTTAATATAGCAACAAGAATTCAAAATTATTAGCTAGAGCTGCGAAAGAAAAGAGTGTTAGAAGAGAAATTGGCATTTTAATAAACCGACAAGGAGTGAGATGTAACAAAACAAAGGAGAAGGTGGAAATAATAAAAGGTTTTTATCAAGATTTATATTCTGAATTAAAACCATTATAAGAAGGTCTTCTTTTTAAAGAAATATCCCCCCACCCCACCCCAACAACAAATGGAATTGTTTAGGTTTCAAGATATCACATTGTCCTAGAGCAGTGATGGTGAACCTTGACACTCCGGTTTATTCCTGGACTTCAATTACCAGAAGCCCAAGTCAGCACTCCAGCTGATCAGGGCTACTGGGAATAGAGGTTCGAGAACATCGAGTGCCAAGGTTCACCATTACTGTCCTAGAGTCTCCACATTAATATAAGGCAGAGACTGACTCCTTTCAAGTGTTAGGAAGAGTTGTAAGGTCTTTTCCGTGCAAGATAGGCTGAAGTGGGGACTTAGAGCCTGCCCTACCATTGAGCAGAGTTGGGCAGCTTGCTCAGGATGCTTTTGAGAGATATCATTGATTTTTTTTATTCATGTCAGATGCACCATCAACATAATAAAATACAAAGCTAAAATTAACACATCTAAAAACAAAATAGAATTTAAAAGGGTTGGATGACATCTTCCCAAAATCAGGCCACTTCAACAGCATTTCCTCTTGCCAAAATAAGGTCCTCCTCAGTGCACGTTGAGAACATCGAGTGCCAAGGTTCACCATTACTGTCCTAGAGTCTCCATATTAATATAAGGCAGAGACTGACTCCTTTCAAGTGTTAGGAAGTGCACGTTGAGGTGCATTGTGTGCATTGTATCATATGGGAGATAGTTTGTACTTCTCATTCACACAGGCTGTCATCTACAGGGAACCCCCACTTTCTCAGATTAGCCCTTGATCTTCCTACCTCAGCACAGTCTATTTAAAGCTTTCCACACAGGCCATGGTTGTTCTTGGCCAGGTGGTGGAGAGTCATGTGGTTCTTCCCAGTTATCTGGTAGCTCCTTACTCGCCTTCCATAGTTCTAAGGCGGTCTGTGGGGGCTGGTTATATCATTAATTGAATAGCAACTTGCTCTATATTAAATACATTGTTTTATTTTTACTGCCACTGGGAAAGAGTTTGTAGGATTTTCTTTTTCTAGTGCCTTAATAATTAAAATCAATTTTGAGTGTAGTAAACCCTGAATTGACAGAAAGAAAGATATTTGCTGTTCATCATAAAATGTCAGGCTGGCTCTGGAGTGCTGTCTCATATAGTATCTATTAAAGCCGATTGGTTCAGTGCACTGTACCTCCTCAAAGCATTTGCAGGAAACAACTCAGTTTAACTGCTAGCAGTATTCCTCAGTTATATTCAAAATACCTGTGATCTGTCTTTTATCATTACCCTAGTTTATCTCTGTCCCATCCCCACTGAAAAAACTCTTGAATTGAAAAGTGGATGAAAATATATAATATATAAGTCTTGTATTTCCCCAAGGGACTTCCTTCTGTATAAAGCTTCCAGCCATAACTAACCCAGATGACTAGATCTGTGCTGTTTAGTCAATCCATCAGATTGGTTTCCCTCATTTCTGAAGGGCTGGACCCAGTTGGTGTGGTTGGAAAGTGAGAGGTCCAGCCCTAGGCCCCTCCAATATGGGGTGCCTCAGGGCTCGGTGCTCTCTCCTCTCCTGTTTAACATCTACATGAAGCCGTTGGGTGAGATAATCCGTTCCCACGGGATGCGGTACCATCAGTACACGGATGACACTCAGTTGTACATCTCAGCCCGTGGGGACCCCAGCAATGCGGTCAAAGTCCTATCTGGGTGTCTGGAGGCTGTGGGGGTCTGGATGGGGGCTAAAGGGCTACAGCTGAATCCCAGCAAGACTGAGTGGCTATGGATTGGGGGTCCTGTACTGTCCCGGGAACTACCATCTTTGATTTTGGATAGGGCAGTTTTGCCCCAGACAAACCCGGTATGCAACTTGGGGGTCCTCCTGGACAGGTGGCAGCCGTGGCCAGGAGGGCTTTTGCACAGCTACGGTTGATCCGCCAGTTGCGTCCATTCCTGGACAGGGACTCCTTGCTCATGGTCACTCATACTCTGGTCACCTCTAGACTAGATTATTGTAATGCGCTCTACATGGGGCTGCCCTTGACGACCATTCGGAGGCTACAGCTGGTCCAAAATGCAGCTGCCCGGGTGGTGATGGGGTGTGAACATTATGCCCATGCCTTCCCACTACTCCGAGAGCTGCACTGGTTACCAGTGTGCCTCCGGGTGCAATTCAAGGTGCTGGTTTTGACCTTTAAAACCCTATATGGTAGTGGGCCAGTATACCTAAGAGACCACATCACCCTAAGGATGTCTGTCCATCCAACGAGAGCGGACTGGAGGAGCTCTCTGATTGTACCATCCGCTAGAGGGGCTCTCCTCTCTAGCACAAGGAGGAGGGCCTTCTCCGTGTCCGCACCAGCCCTCTGGGACCTCCTGCCAACAGAGCTACGTCTCCAGATAGAACTGCTGCCCTTCAGGAAAGAACTCAAAACCTGGCTGGCAGGCCAAGTATGGGGTGCAGGTGGAAGGGTTGCCTCTGTGGGGTGGTTGGTTTAGTAGAAAACCTCCCCCTTCGGTACCTTCGGTCCCTGCACCCTTTTTAAGGGGGTGGGTGGTTTTAATTAGTTTTATCTATGTCATTTTTCTATATGATTGTAAACTGCCCTGAGTCGGCTTCGGCCGAGTGGGCTGTGAAGAAATCTCATAAATAAATAAAGCAAGTTGATTGATTAAAGAGCGGCCAACTTCATTGGTTGGAAAGTTTATTAAAAGTATGTTTAACAGAAGTAGTGATAAAATTGCAGGTGCAGATACCATCCTGGAAAGATACGTCTCCAACTCGTGCTCAAAATGGGGGAGATGGCTCTTAACATTGGTGCATATTGCAGGCAGAAAATATTCAGAAATGTCTTTACCATTCCCTTCTTGGGATGGTCTGGGGCTTTTTAGCATGCTCAAGGCCACAAAGGCTGACTTTTCTCTTAGAAGGGGAACTAAACTTCCAACCCCTGTGCTATACTTCACTGAGCTATCCACATAGTTTAGATGAATAAATACTGTACTAAAATTCCTGCCTGGACAAACTAGTCATTGCAGATACAACCTTAATGATATCTTTTATTTCAAGCATTGTAGTCTGTTGCAGTGTATAGGTAACATGATATGAATACACTGAAAGGCAAGGAGTCTTCTCATTTCATAATTACAATGTTTGGTACTCCTCACTTCCATTCCCAATCCTGTTCAAAATTATTAAAATAATCTGTTTATATAGATCACATAGAGCTCTACTCTGACAAGAGTTCTCTTAATTTGTATTCATCATTACCGATATACATGAGTGTTGAAGGAGCATATATTTAAACCTCATTTTGGGCACTAAATGTCCCTACAACCCATCAGAAATTTTACTATTATGTGTGTTAATCAAAGAGCATCAAGAGGTAATTAATTCAACTAATTTAAACTGCTGAGAGCCACCTCTGTTCAAACAGAGGAAGCAGTTAGAAGCTTCCAGAAGCAGGAGGGCAGAGCCACACCAGGCCCTCCCCTGAACTGTGACTCATAGGGGTGGAGCCACACTAGCCTTTAAAAGCTCTGAGCTCTTTCAGGGTCAGCCCTTTTGACTCTGCATGTGCTCTTAAGCAGAGCTGCTGCTGAGGAGAGCCAAACAAAGGAAGTGAGCACTGGTAAGTTTTGCAGTTGGAGTAGAGCTGCTTTAGAGGCCCGCGCGCCTAACGGCGCGTGAGATTACAAACTAGTAACAAAGGAAGAATATAGTCTTACTAGGTAGAAAGGTAGTAAACATGTGCATTTTTGAGGCCCAGAATACTGAACTTGTTAAAATGGATTCTGAGGGAATAGCTGTAGTTACCTGCAATATTTGTGCCATGTTTGTGTTCTTGCCAAAGCATATGGAGAACTACACTTGCAGCAAGTGCAAGCTGGTTGCACTACTAGAAGAGAAGGTCCAGCAGTAGAGGCCCGCATATCTAACCATCAACAAATTAAGGAGCTTGAGCTGTTCTTGGACAGAGCGGAGCAGACTATGCTGGATAAAGAAGAGACAGGGCACAGTTCTGAGGGAGAAGGCCCTTCACTAACTCAGGAGGGAGATGTTTGGAGGAATGTGACTCAAAGGAGGAGAAGAGTAGGGGATCACTCTGAGAGTCTGAAATTACAGAATAAATTTGAGGCTCTTTCCCTCATCACACCTGATGAGGAACACACAGAGGAACAACTGGTTCCACCTGATGATCTCTCCTTCATCACACTTGATGAGATCCAGGAAGATAAACAACAGGAACAAACTGAGGTTCTCTCCCTTAATATGGTTGATGAGGTGCATGTAGATGAACAGATTGCAGGAGAGAGGTTCCTTGTACTAGGCGATTCAATAATTAGAAATACAGAGAAATGGATTTGTGATGCACATGATAACTGTATGGTGATTTGCCTGCCAGGTGCAAAAGTTGCAGACATCACAAGAAATCTAGATAGATTGTTAGAGAGAACTGGGAAGGAGGCAGTTGTCATGGTACACGTTGGTACCAATGATGTTGGGAAGGCCAAGTGGTCTGTCCTGGAAGCCAAATTCAGGTTGTTAGGAAGAAGATTGAAGTCCCGGACTTCCAAGGTAGCATTTTCAGAAGTGCTGCCTGTCCCTCGCGCAGGACCTACCAGGCAGGCAGAGCTCAGAAGCCTCAATGCGTGGATGAGGCTGTGGTGTCGAGAGGAGGGCTTCAGATTTGTCAGGAACTGGAGAACATTTTGGGACAAGCCAAATCTGTTCAGGAGGGATGGATTGCATTTGAACCATGATGGGACCAGATTGCTGGCACTCAACATCAAAAAGGCTGCAGAGCAGCTTTTAAACTGATAACTGGGGGAAAGCCGACAGGGGCTGGGCAGCATCCGGTTTGGGAAAGTGTGTGCTTGAGTAGTGAGGAGGATGCAAAAATTACTGAGCAGTGCAAGGAGCTAGTCACCAGCACTCTAGCAGAAGGATGCAAGAGGCAGTCTAACAATGCAACTGGACTCAAAAGACTGTATCAGGAAAGCATGTATAAATGCTTGTATACAAATGCCAGAAGCCTCCGGAACAAAATAGGGGAGCTGGAATACTTAGCAATAGATAAGAATATTGATATTTTTGGTATCACTGAAACCTGGTGGACGGATGATAACCAATGGGATACAGTTATCCCAGGCTACAAACTGTACAGGAAGGATAGGAAGGGGCAAACAGGAGGTCGTGTAGCCTTGTATGTCAAAGAAGTGATAAAATCGTATGAATTGGAATATCTAGGTGATTTGGAGTCACCATTAGAAGCTCTGTGGGTAAGAGTACCAGGCCACAAGGATGGTCTAACAGTAGGCATATACTATCGGCCTCCGACCCAAACTCTTGAGGGAGACTGGCAGTTGGAGAATGTTGTAAAGGAGGCATCCAAGAAGGGAAGCCTGGTTATAATGGGGGACTTCAATTACCCTCACATAGACTGGGTGAACTGTTGTTTAGCACATGATAAAGAGATAAAGTTCTTAGATATGCTAAATGATTGTTCCCTGGGACAGATGGTTGAAGACCCAACTAGAGGTACAAGAATTCTTGACTTGATCCTGAGTAATACTCAGGATCTGGTGCAAGATGTTAATGTGACTGATCCAATAGGGAACAGTAACCACAACTCAATTATGTTTAACTTGATCATAGACTGCAAGTCACTGATAAAATCTAACACGGAGACCTTAAATTTTCAAAAAGGAAATTTCCCAAAGATGAGGAAACTAGTAAAAAAGAAGCTGAAAGGGAAAATTGAGAGAGTCCAAACACTCCAAGAGGCATGGAGGCTGTTTACAAAAATAATAACAGAGGCCCAATTGGAATGCATACCCAAAAGGAAAAAGGGCACTGCCAGGTCCAAGAGGACTCCGATGTGGCTTACAGGAGCTGTTCGGGAAGTGATCAAGAGCAAGAAAAGCTCATTTAGAAGATGGAAGGCTTGTCCGATTGAGGACAGCAGGCAGAAACATAAATTCTGGCAGAACAAATGCAAGGCAACAATCAGGAAAGCAAAGGAAGACTTTGAGGAGCGTATAGCTAAAAATACTCAGAGAAATAACAAAGACTTCTTTAAGTACATTAGAAGTAAGAACCCAACTAGGAAGGCCATTGGACCATTAGATGACAATGGAAGGCAAGGGGTTATTAAAGAGGAAACAGAGATTGCAGAGAGACTCAATGAATTCTTTGCTTCAGTATTCACTGAAGAAGACAGAGACCACATGCCCAAAACAGAGCCTATCTTCGTAGGGAGGGAAACCGAAGAATTAAGCAAGATAAAAATAACCAGAGAGGAGGTCCTTGCATGTCTTGTTAAACTAAACACTAACAAATCACCAGGACCAGATGGCATCCATCCACGAGTTCTCAGGGAACTTAAAGATGAAATTCCTGATCTCCTAGCCAAAATATATAATATTTCCCTCAAATCAGGCTTTGTGCCTGATGACTGGAAGGTAGCGAATGTAACACCATTTTTCAAAAAAGGATCCAGGGGTGATCCAGGAAATTACCAACCAGTCAGTTTGACATGTGTCCCAGGTAAAGTGATGGAAACCATCCTAAAAGATAGAATTAATAGGCACATAGAAGAGAAGGCGCTGCTAAAGGAGAGCCAACATGGCTTTTGCAAGGGCAAATCATGCCTCACTAATCTGTTAGAATTTTTTGAGAGTGTCAACAAGCATGTGGATAAGGGGGATCCAGTTGACATTGTTTATCTGGACTTTCAGAAGGCTTTTGACAAGGTCTCACACCAAAGGCTCTTGATTAAACTTGCCAGTCATGGAATAAAGGGACAGGTCTTGTCCTGGATCAGCAACTGGCTAAGGGACAGGAAACAGAGGGTAGCACTAAATGGACACTTCTCCAAGTGGAGGGAAGTAAAGAGTGGGGTCCCCCAAGGTTCAGTACTGGGACCCCTGTTTTTCAACCTCTTCATAAATGATCTAGAGGTAGGAGTAAATAGTAAGGTAGCCAAATTTGCTGATGACACTAAATTATACAGGGTAGTGAAAACTGTGAGAGATTGTTAGGAGCTCCAGAGGGATCTCTTGACACTGGGGGAGTGGGCAAAACAGTGGCAAATGAGCTTTAACACTAGTAAGTGCAGAGTGATGCATGTTGGGGCAAAAAACCCCAATTACATTTATAAACTGATGGGGTCTGAACTCTTTGCGACAAACCAGGAAAGGGACCTTGGTGTCCTGGTGGACAATTCAATGAAGGTGTCAACCCAGTGTGCCTCAGCAGTGAAAAAAGCAAACTCAATGCTAGCGATCATTAGGAAGGTTATAGAAAATAAGTCAGCAAGTGTCATTTTGCCTCTTTATAAATCTATGGTGAGGCCCCATCTGGAATACTGTGTACAGTTCTGGTCGCCATACCTCCAGAAGGATATTATGGAGTTGGAGAAAGTGCAGAGGAGGGCAACCAGAATGATGAAGGGACTGGAACACCTTCCTTACCATCTGAGGCTGCAACGTTTGGGCCTTTTCACTCTTGAGCGAAGGCGTCTAAGAGGTGACTTGATTGAAGTTTATAAAATCATGCACGGTGTGGACAAAGTAGATAAGGAAAAACTGTTTTCCCTATCGCACAACACTAGAACTAGGGGACACTCGATGAAACTTTTGGGTACTAGTTCTCAAACAAATAAGAGAAAGTACTTTTTCACCCAGAGGATCACTGCTCTATGGACCTCCCTGCCAGAAGAAGTGGTGACAGCTGTCAGTCTTGACAGCTTTAAGAAAGGATTAGACAAGTTCATGGAGGACAAGGGTATCAATGGCTATAATTATGGATACTTAAGAACAACCTCGGGGTTGGAGAGATAGGCAGGATATCTCTCAATGCCATTTCCAGGGAATCCTAAGCAGGGGAAGGCATCTCCTTGGGAATACCCTGAAGGAAATGGTGAGCCACTGTGTGAGACAGAATGCTGGACTGGATGGGCTGTGGCCTGTTCCAGCAAGGCTATTCTTATGTTCTTATGTAACTAAAAAGCATTTTATAATGAGCAAAATAGCTAAGCTAGCAGCATTGTAAAAATATGGGTATGTTAGTATTATGTGACACCAAGTCATCATCATCGTTGTTGTTGTTGTTGTTGTTGTTGTTGTTGTTGTTGTTGTTGTTGTTGTTGTTATTTTTATTATTATTTATTAGGTTTTATTTGTATCCCGCTTTCCTGGCAGAAGTGCCACTCAAAGCGGCCTACAACATAGAAAAAAGGAGAGCTTCCTTCAAAAAGGAAAGCCCCCTCACAATACACAAAGCACTACACAGAGATATCAAAAACAACAAAACAGAATAAATACAGTGCAAAGATTCCTGATTAAAAATCAATATAATAATCAATAGTCAGTAGTCAATAGACAATAGCTGCCCAATTTAACAAAGAATGCAACATGGACAGCACCCAGCAGTTTTTTCTACCCCCTTTTAGCCCAGGCATGGCTCTGAAGGTGGCGGCTGCGGTGGCTGACATAGCTGGCTCCCATCCCCGGAGCAATGGCGTGGCTCTGGGGAGAGTGCGGGGTGGCCCTCTGTGCGGCGGCGGCGGCTTTTTCGCCCCTTCGAGCCCAGGCGTGGCTCCGAAGGGGGGGTGGCAGCAGCTGACACAGCTGGGTCCCATCCCCGGAGCGATGGCGTGGCTCTGGGGAGAGCGTCGGGTGGCCATCTGTGCGGTGACGGCGGCTTTTTTGCCCCTTCGAGCCCAGGTGTGGCTCTGAAGGGAGTGGTGGCGGTGGCTGACACAGCTGGCTCCCATTCCCGGAGCGATGGTGTAGCTCCAGGGAGAGCGTGGAGTGGTCCTCTGTGCGCTGGTGGTGACTTTTTCACCCCTTCGAGCCCAGGCGTGGCTCCGAAGGGGGCGGCGGCGACTGATAAAGTCATTTTTGGTGACATCCAAAGGGTCCTATTATTAGGAGCTCAGTTCAGGTCTTGCAAACTCAATGCCATAGCTTCTTTTATCTCTGCGCTATCCAGCATGGTATTTACAGTTTGGAATATGATAGTGTAGATCAGTGGTGGCCAAACTACAGCCCACGAGCCGGACCCGGCCTGCAGCACCAAATCACCCAACCCGCGCCGCCCTCGCTGCTACCAGAAGCAGAACTAAAACGTACCCATACATGCATAAATGCAGCTGAATGCGGAAGTAAAATGCACCCACACATGCATAAACACTTCCGTAAATGTACCCGCAGCTGTCATAAATGCATTTACGACAGCTGCGGACACATTTTATGGCAGGAGGGACCACGTGACCAGCCCACAGTGTGAAAAGTTTGGGAACTCCTGGTGTAGATGATCTTGGCTTGAGCTCAAATGACACATCTTTACACTTGAACATTTTTATAGTTCTTTAATAGTTCCTCTACCAAATCTCAGCCATCCTTTTGACTTCTTGGGTGCAATTTCCATTTGGATTGATAATGGAACAATTCATTAACAATTCAAATGTCTTCATTGTCAACATTATAGTTGTGGAATTCTTCTATAGTTATAATTTTTGTCTCAATTATCAATTACAGTTTTGCTTTTGTACTTTCTTCTTTCACCTTCATCAGGAGTAGTTTTAAATCACTGCTGCTTTCTGCCAATAATTTGATTCTGTGTATCATGAATTTTTGATATTTCTTCCATTAATGTAACTTCCTCTTTTATCTGTGAATGCCTGTCGTATTCGTAACTCATTTGCAGTCTTAGTCAACTTATTACACTAGTACACATACCTGCTTTTAAAGCAGAGGTAGCACCAACAAGATAATTCTTCTGGGAATATAGACTTACTATGTGAGAGAATTTTTAGCATGGAAACTTACTAAGAGAATATTAATACTACTGCACATACAACTTTATTTATTTATTTATTTATTTATTATTTAGATTTGTATCCCGCTCAACTCGGCACAGGCCAACTCAGAGCGGCTAACAGCAAGTTAATATAAGTACAATGTAACAGTGTGACAATGTGAAAATAAACAATCAATACACTTACAATACAATTACAATAAATTCCACAATACAATATATCAGTACAAGTCAAAAATATCAACAATCAGTATATCAAAAAGACATCCAAAAAACATATCAATGAGCATATCAACTATACAGTTAAGCAACAGGACATATCAAAAACAATCTAACCAGTAATAGAAAAGAGACTTGGAAAATCCAGCTGCAGATGAGGAAGTGGCAGCTCCAGCTACTTTTGAGCTTCCCACCTGGTGGGGGACCAGAGGAATGGGCGCCGGGCGCAGCAGCCTCCCATCCTGGGACTAATGGAATAGGCCCTGGGAGAGGCTCAAGTTCGGTGTCGTCTGGAGGTGGGGAGCTGCTTTTGGGGCCGCGGAAAGGTGAGCCCCAGGTGTGGCCAGTTCTTTCCTCCCCACCTCCTCCTCTGAACGGCTGCCAGACGAGCAGCTATTTTCACTCCTCACCGACTGGCCGGGCCGGGGGAAGGGCGCAGAGCTTCGGCGTCCGGGCTGGCAGCAGCGCTTTTGAGGGCGCGCATCTCCCTCAGCTGTTTCCTCTTCCCGCCAACCGGCCGGGCCGGGGGAAGGACGCAGAGCTTCGGCGTCCGGGCTGGCGGCAGCGCTTTTGAGGGCGCGCATCGCCCTCAGCTGTTTTCTCTTCCCGCCAACCGGCCGGGCCGGGGGAAGGGCGCAGAGCTTCGGCGTCCGGGCTGGCGGCAGCGCTTTTGAGGGCGCGCATCGCCCTCAGCTGTTTCCTCTTCCCGCCGACCGGCCGGGCCGGGGGAAGGGCGCAGAGCTTCGGCGTCCGGGCTGGCGGCAGTGCTTTTGAGGGCGCGCATCGCCCTCAGCTGTTTCCTCTTCCCGCCGACCGGCCGGGCCGGGGGAAGGGCGCAGAGCTTCGGCGTCCGGGCTGGCGGCAGCGCTTTTGAGGGCGCGCATCGCCCTCAGCTGTTTCCTCTTCCCGCTGACCGGCCGGGCCGGGGGAAAGGCGCAGAGCTTCGGCGTCCGGGCTGACGGCATCGCTTTTGAGGGCGCGCATCACCCTCAGCTGTTTCCTCTTCCCGCCAACCGGCCGGGCCGGGGGAAGGGCGCAGAGCTTCGGCGTCTGGGCTGGCAGCAGCGCTTTTGAGGGCGCACATCGCCCTCAGCTGTTTCCTCTTCCCGCCGACCAGCCGGGCCGGGGGAAGGGCGCAGAGCTTCGGCGTCCGAGCTAGCGGCAGCGCTTTTGAGGGCGCGCATCGCCCTCAGCTGTTTCCTCTTCCCGCCGGCCGGCCGGGCCGGGGGAAGGGCGCAGAGCTTCGGCGTCCGGGCTGGCGGCAGCACTTTTGAGGGCGTGCATCGCCCTCAGCTGTTTCCTCTTCCCGCCGACTGGCCGGGCTGGGGGAAGGGCGCAGAGCTTCGGCGTCCGGGCTGGCGGCAGCGCTTTTGAGGGCGCGCATCGCCCTCAGCTGTTTCCTCTTCCCGCCGACCGACGAGGCCGGGGGAAGGGTGCAGAGCTTCGGCGTCCGGGCTGGCGCCAGCGCTTTTGAGGGCGTGCATCGCCCTCAGCTGTTTCCTCTTCCCGCCGACCGGCCGGGCCGGGGGAAGGGCGCAGAGCTTTGGCGTCCGGGCTGGCGGCAGCGCTTTTGAGGGCGCGCATCGCCCTCAGCTGTTTCCTCTTCCCGCCAACCGACCGGGCCGGGGGAAGGGCGCAGAGCTTCGGCGTCCGGGCTGGCGGCAGCGCTTTTGAGGGCGCGCATCGCCCTCAGCTGTTTCCTCTTCCCGCCGACTGGCCGGGCCGGGGGAAGGGCGCAGAGCTTCGGCGTCCGGGCTGGCGGCAGCGCTTTCTCTTTGCTTTGATGATCTTGCACAGAAGAAGTTCCCAGTGGAGAATCCATTGGTGAACTTTGCTCATCTGAACATCATCGGACTGGAGAAAATCTTGCATGCTATTTTGAAACTACTATGATGAATATGTATACTTTCATTACCTTAAGTTCCCAGGTCAACTTTCAGTATCCAGTTTTTGGCTATGGTATTGTTTCATAGTCTCACTCTCTACAGCAGGGGTGCCCAAACCTATCGGGCCTTGAGCTGGTCACATGGTTCAGCGGTGCCCAAACTATGGCCAAAGTTTGGGCACCCCTTCTTTACAGTCTCTCAATTAGACTGGTAGGGGCAATTTAGCACCACCAAACAGTACATTCGCATCCAGTGTAGCCATCTTTGTGATCTCTGTTCCAAGCTTCTGTTAAGTAGGTTGATGCGAAGAAAGGCTTCTCAGTGAGATTTTCTAGACTTATTTAGTAGTGCACTGAATACTACACAGTTTCATTTCCTTCAGCCAGTACTTAGCAACAGTGATGGCAGCAATAAGCTGCATCTCATGGGACTCTAAAGTGTGAACCTAAGTATGCTCTTACCGCCACACTTGTATGAAAACATGGAGGGTTGTTACACTATAAGTTAGGACTGGCTTTTTTTTAACTTCTCAGTTTATTTCCAGACACAAAAATGGAGAGCTACCATGAAAATATATAAATTTGTATACACTATACAAAGGTATGAAGTAGATAAGCTATTAAACAATGTCTTCACTCCAAATAGGAGAGTGCTTATCTCCTGTACTTTTTCCAACAGTGTAAAATAATTCTATACATCCCTGTATGCTCCCAAGTTTCTACAATCTTTTAGACTTGAACTTGCATTTCAGAATCACTTTTCCATGTTTCATCCTACACAGGGGGGGGGGGGAATAAAAACCAGAATTGTTTAAAATTATGGTATTTCTACAGGTCCTTCAGCAGCTTAATGCTGCTTAAAATAAATAGAAGACATTTGTTTGGAATCATTGTGCTGAATATGAAGGAATTTCCAATTCAACTGTACAGTTGAGGGGGCAGCCCCACAGCAAATAATTCAGTGGACTGCAAATGAGGATTCTCTTCATTGCAACAAATCCTCTTCCTACTCTTATCCATACAAAGGCATGCCACATCTTGAGTATAAGCTGAGTTACACCCAACCACTACTCAGCAAAGCTAAGGAAAACAACCTATTGCAATCTGCTCTTGCTTCCCCTTTGCTGCTTCTCCCATCTCTCACACCGATTCATAAGCTAGAAGTCTATCAGATGGCAAATATCAACAGGATCTAGATTCTCCATCTTCTGGTAGGAATAATCTGGCTATATATAAACCTAAGATTGAGGTGGAATAGGACATAATTTGCCCAAGTGGACTAACCACCACTGAGCTAGTCACATTCTCAACCCATATTCCTGAATGGGTAATTGTAAAGATAAATGGATGGATGGATGCTATCTGGGGGTCTTTGATAGGATAGGGTACAATATAATAAATAAAATACAAGGAATAAGTGTTTTTAGATGTTGGGACATAGAGCTTCAGGAACCAAAAGCTAATAGAATAAATATTCTGTAACAGGTCTTAGTAAAATAAACAATATAAGAGTGCCTCAATATAAGAGTGCCTATAAAATTTTTTTATGTGTATCTGGTATTTTGAACTTTATGCCTATTTACCATGGACCTTCCAAAAAATATTCTAGGACAGAAAGCCTTTTTAAAAATATTTATATTATTTATATGCTCCTTTCTCCCCATGGTGGACACAAGGTAGTTCACAACAGTTAAAATTATACACTATCAGACCTGGATATGGTACTGAGACTGCATTGGTCGCGCTGATGGATGATCTCTGGCGAGAGCGGGATGGCGGTCATCCATCCGTCCTTGCTCTTCTTGACCTCTCAGTGGCTTTCGATACTGTCGACCACGGTATCCTTCTGGAACGGCTCTGAGGATTGGGGATCCAGGGCACTGTGTGGTCCTGGTTTTCCTCATTTCTGAGGGGCCGGACCCAGTTGGTGTGGTTGGAGAGCGAGAAGTCCAGTCCTAGGTCCCTAAAATATGGGGTGCCTCAGGGCTCGGTACTCTCTCCTCTTCTATTTAACATCTACATGAAGCCGCTGGGTGAGATCATCCGTTCCCACGGGGTGCGGTACCATCAGTACGCGGATGATACACAGTTGTACATCTCGGCCCGTGGGGACCCCAGTGATGCAGTCAAAGTCCTTTCCAGTTGTCTGGAGGTGGTTGGGGTCTGGATGGGGGCAAATGGGTTACAGCTGAATCCAAGTAAGACTGAGTGGCTGTGGATGGGGGGGTCCTGTGTTATCCCGGGAGCTACCATCTTTGGTTTTGGATGGGGCTATTTTGCCCCAGACCGACCCAGTGCGCAACTTGGGGGGGTCCTCCTGGATTCGCGGCTGCTGCTAGAAGAACAGGTGGCAGCTGTGGCCAGGAGGGCCTTCGCCCAACTTCAGGTGATTCGCCAGTTGTGCACGCTCCTGGACCGGGACTCTTTGCTCATGGTCACTCATGCTCTGGTGACCTCCAGACTAGATTATTGTAATGCACTCTACATGTGGCTGCCCTTGATGACCATTCGGAGGCTGCAGCTGGTCCAGAATGCGGCGGCCTGGGTGGTGATGGGGTGTGGACGTTATGCCCATGCCTCACCACTGCTGCGGGAGCTGCACTGGTTACCCATTTGCCTCCGAGTGCAATTCAAGGTGCTGGTTTTGACCTTTAAAGCCCTATATGGTAGTGGGCCAGGTTACCTTAGAGACCGCATCTCCCTAAGGACGTCTGTCCGTCCAACCAGAGCGGACCGGAGGGGCTCTCTAATAGTGCCATCGGCCAGGGGGGCTCGCCTCTCTGGCACAAGGAGGAGAGCCATCTCTGTGTCCGCACCTGCCCTTTGGAACCTCCTGCCTGTGGAACTGCGTCTCCAGACGGAGTTGTTGCCCTTTAGAAAAGAACTAAAAACCTGGCTGGCGGGCCAAGTTTGGGGTGCAGGTGGAGGGGTGGCTTCCGTTGGGTGGTTAATATAGGGGAGGATGCCTGCCCCACAGTTTCTTCAGTTCCTGCACCCCTCTCTTTTTAGGGATGGCTTCTTATTGCTGGTTTTTATCTGTTTTATTTGTTTTTATCTGTTTTTACCCACTGTTGTGAACCGCCCGGAGTCGGCTTTGGCTGAGTGGGTGGTATAAAAATTTAACAATAAATAAAAATAAATAAATAAACTATTTACAGGTTAAAACTATAATTGAAAAATATGTTTAAAATCAAGTAAACAGTCAGTTTTAAATTGAAAATTAAAAACAATCTGAAGCACATTTAAAAATATTTAAATTTTAATGAATACAGCATTTTCATTCCCTTGCTTTTTCCTTTTTTTATTTATTTATCCGAAGCACTAAAATTTAAAACCAATATATATTTTTTAAACCCACTAATCAGTATTCAGAAGCTTGAATAGCCCTGTTTACTGCTTAAAAGCCTGCTTGAAAAGGAAAGTATGTGGCTAACAAGAGGGAGGGGATCAACCTAGCTTCTCCAGATAATGTACAGGTCTGTTCCAACAGCCTCCGTTGTAACCCCAAAAAATTGTAACCCGAAACATCCATAGGGATGCATTGAAAAATAAAGAATTGGTCCTGAATTGATAGTTATAAACAGAAACAAATACAGTGGAACCTCATACAACAATTGCCCCGTATAGCAACAAAATTGCGTAACAATTAGTTTTTAGGGGGAAATGGTGTCTCGCATAACAATTTTCCCTATGGAAAAAAACGTACGATGCATCCCATAGGGGAAATCGCTATATGATGCATGTATCATATAGCAATTTTTTCGTACAACAACGAGCCACGTGGAATGGATTAAAATCATTGTATGAGGTATCACCGTACATTAAAAATTTGTAAACCGGGACAGCATTTCCATAGGATTTGCCGATGTAAACTGGAGCAAACTTAAACTGAGGCAGTTGTATTTCAAAGCCAGGTCGCATCATAGGGTCAGATTTTCACCCGGGCCTTTTACTAACACAAAATTAAATTGTTTGAATTATGCATAAATAGAATGGCTTACATTCCTGTGTAGGAAGGTAATTGCATAGATATAGCAATGGACAGAAGCACACATCCCTTGCTACAGATAGAATACTATGGCAGCAAAAGTTGTTTGGTAGTGTGGCTGTGGTTGAAATGGTTTTGTAAGACCATACTATAAAATGTTCATGCTAGCACTTTTGTTAATGACCAGAATGAAATAAAAGCAAAATCAGTTTTGCATCAGGCATGGACTGACTAAATCTCATGTATTCCTTTGTTGTAATGTTCAATTCAGGTTCTACATGGTCAGCTATTATGAGCGAAGCCACAGAATAGCAGTTGGATCTCGCCATGGTTCAGTGGCCCTCTACGACATCCGGACTGGAAAATGTCAGGTAAATAAATCATTGTGATCTCTTCTCTGTAAACTGTAGAAGTTATTGAAAGGAAAGAGACTGGCTCTGCAGCAGTTGACATGCTGAGTCGCTAAAACATTATGGATAATGCTAAGGAGAATCAATAGTTTAATGAAGGACTCAATGTATATAGAGTCTTACTGTTTTCATTTGCTGTAACGGAGCAGCAAGCCCAGACGGGTTAATACTAGCTGTCCCAAAAAAACTTATCTTCGCATAGAACCTTTTGGCTGCTTCTTTACCAGCTTAGTATTTGTGCTAATAGCTTCGATAAAACTATCCTACTGAGGACTTCAGAATTTTATTTCTCAGAATTCAAAGTTCTATTTCGTAGAATAGATTTTTAAAAATAGTAGTACTCATTAAAGCATAATTAAATCATCACTACATATTTTGCTGTCAGATCAAAACAACGTTCTACAAAAGACTTGGGATCAGCACCAAACTTATCACAGAGGTAGCAGACTGTCTGTTCTTGGTCTGTTGCAAGTTTGGGGAAGTTGAAACAAAGGATTTTGTAGCTATAATTATTTTAAAGTAAAAATATACCCCATGATGCAAGTAGCAACCTTTCATGTCCCCTGATGTAAAATTCAGGTTCTAATTATTAGGTCAAATATTCAGCTAGGCCATCTACTAACACAAAAAGTGCAAGCCCTAAATATGTTCCAAAATTGTCACATTTCCAAGAGCCAAAGATCAAAAATTCTCTACTGCTTGTATTTCCCAGTGTTCTTGGGACACTTTCATCCTTCCCTGTATACTACTGCATACGCAGACATGTTCATAATTGGACAAATGTTAATATATATTGCAGAATCCAAATTATAATCATTAATATTTTGGCCCATGCATTACCTATTTAACTTAATCTCAGCTGCATTTAATTTTGAGTGGATTTTTAATCCTCTTTTTTAAATTGCCCATTGAACTAGGTATGTAATTTATAATATGAAGCTCAAGTTTCTACAGAGATCTACATTGAAACATTAATTTCCTCAAACTTTGAATAAAAGATAACACCTTGTTCTCCACATGTTATAAAGATATGTCTATTGAATAGCAATTTGTTTCTGTACCCTCTTGAAGCAAAATCATGAATTAGCAAAAAAGAAGTACAACTACACATTCAGGTGTGGCCACTGACCTCTAAGACAAATTTCCACATCTTTCTAATTTTAGAACATGCGCTAATTCTTGAGCACATTGTGTCTCCTTAGTTGAAATAATTTCAGTCTTCTGTCAAAAGATCTATCATCAGATAGTCCAGCTTGAACCCACCTTTCTTTAAAATATCTGTGACTAGTTGTGGATAATATTGCACAGTGTTTCAACGGTGATCTTAAAAATTGTTTTGTCGTGTCTCGATTCACATGTTTATCTTAATGCCTTTCCCCCCTAAGAACAATCAGAGCACTGAGATGTGTTTATCCTAGATTCCCCCTTCCCCTTCTATCTCCCATAGTTTATTTACTAACATGTCTGGAGGGTAAATGCACTGCATTTTCCACCACTAGTTCTAAAAAGTGTGGCTCCACATTATGGATTCCAAATTGTGCGTTTAAAAATGTGTCTGTGAGTCTAAAGTAGCTAATAAAGGTCAGAAATGCTGATGGACAGGTTGGGCAAGTGCTCAGAGCTACATCTCTGTATGAATGGCTGAATCTGCAATGAAAATCTTCCCTCTGGCTTTGTTTGCCCTTGGTTCAAGTAGACATGCTGGAGTATCTTATCTTCCAGACTCCCCCCACTCCCCATCCTTGCCTCTCTGCAATCTTTTAGGAAATGTTTGTTGAACAGACAACAGACAATTTGAGAAAGTAAACCACTGGCTTATAATTGTACATTTTTGCCACAATTTCATCCTTTAACATGGTGTATTCTCCAAATTAGTAAAAGTGTAACGCTGGTTCAAAAACTTATGTGAAGAATTCTGTCAGCCAATCTGACAGAGTTCATGATAACACTGGAATGGAAGGCAATCTTTCATCAGAAAAGGAAGCTCTAATTTCAAGTGTGCTTAAGCGCAGGCTGATTCACACAATTATTTTGCTTTTTGTTGCCTGTGCTCCCCGTCCCCGTCTCCCCCCCCCCAACAGTTGGTATTGCCCTCTCTGTTTGGACACAGTAAAACCTCTACTTACGAAAAAAGTCAATTCTGTAGGCTTTTGCTTAAATCGGTTTTTTATGTAACTCGAAGCAAGCCCATAGGAAAATTTATTTTTTACGTAACTCGAAGCAAACCCATAGGGAAAAAATTGAATTTTTATGTAAATTGAAGCAAACCCATAGGGAAATGAATTTTTACGTGACTCGAAACAAACTCATAGGAAAAAGAATCTTTACGTAACTCGAAGCATACCCATAGAAAATAGTGTACAGCGGGACATCGTTTTAGCACAAAATCATTATGTAAGTCGAATTTTATGTAACTCGGGGCATTTGTAAGTCAGGGTTTTACTGTATAATCTTGTCCAGGTTACTGTACTTAATATGTGCTCCTGCCAACCTAGCCGTTTGAAAGCAAGAAATTGCAAGTAGATAAATAGGGACCACTTCAGTGGGAAGGTAACAGCGTTCCATGTGCTCCGGTGTCTTGTCATGACCACGGAAACATCTGTAAAAGCAGACAGCGCTGGCTCTTCGGCTTTGAAACAGAGATGAGCACTGAACCCTAGAGTCGGATAGGAGTAGCTTTCGAGCAAGAGGAACCTTTACCTTTACTAACACAGTAGTGGTCCAGTAAACTTAGACACCCAGTGAAACTGGTTGGTCGTCTCTGCAAATAGAACCATCATAGATAACTGTGTATTGTGACATTTAAGGGGCTGGATTAGGGGTTGCATGTCCCAGAGTTAGTTTATTAAATTTGTAGATGACACAAAATTGGGTGGAAAAGTTAATATCCTGGAAGATAAAAACAGCATTTTAAAAGCTCTTGATAGGCTCAAGCACCAGGCTGAAAACAACAAAGTGAAGCTGAACAGGGATAAGTGTAAAGTTCTACACCTGAAAGAAAAAGAAAACAAATGCATATTTACAGGATGGGGAATACCCGGCTCAGCAATACGACATGTGGGGAAAAAATCTTGGGATCATTGTAGATTACAAGCTGAATATGAGCTAGTAGTGTGATGTCAATGCAATAAAAGGCAAGTGTTATTTTAGATTGGGTTAATAGAAGTGTAGTCTTCCAAGTCCTATGATGTACTAGTTCCCTTCTATTTGGCTCTAGGTAAGCCTCATCTTGAGTACTTTGTCTAGTTCTAATTAAGAGAAATGCAGACAAAATAGAACGAATTCAGAGGAGGGCAACAAGAATGACCAGGGGACTGGAAACTCAGCCCTGTGAGGGGAAATTGAAAGAACTGTGCATTTTTAGACTTGAGAAAAGAAGACTGAGGAGAGATATGAAAACAGTCTTCAAATACTTGAAAGCTTGTCATACAGAGGAGAGGCAGGCTGTCTGTGTCTGCAGAAGTTTCTGTGGTCATGTGGCATGCACAACTAGATGCCGGAGCACATGGAACGCTGTTACCTTCCCACCGAAGCGGTATCTATTTAACTACTTGCAATTTCTTGTTTTCAAACTGCTAGATTGGCAGGAATTATTCTAGAGTCAGGTAAAGGTAAAGGTCATTCTTATTCAAAAGCCAGTCATATCTGACTCTAGGGTTCAGTACTCATCTCTGTTTATAGCCGAAGAGCCAGCGCTGTCTGCGTTTGCTGACATTTCCATGGACATGTGGCAGGCATGCCTAGACACTGAAGTGCACGGAATGCTGTTACCTTTCCCACCAAAGTGGTCCCTATTTATCTACTTGCAATTTCTTGCTTTCGAACTGCTAGGTTGGCAAGAGCTGGGACAGAGACGGGCACTCATTCCATCGTGCAGTACTCGGGTCTTGAACTGCTGACCTTCCTCCTCCCAGGCAGCATCTTAGCCACTTGAGCCATTCTAGAGTACAGAACACATAATAACAGGCTTAAGTTACAAGAAGTAAGATTTTTGTTTGAACATCAAGAAAAGCTTCTTAACTGATTAATATGACAATGAAACCAATTACCTTAGGAGGAAAGGAAGCATTTAAGAGAGAATTAGCCATCTGTCAGATATATTTTAACTTGAACAGAGAGTTGGACTCTATGGCCTTATAGGCCTCTTCCAAACCCATTATTCTCTGACTTTGTGAATTCTGTCATAACAACTCTGCTGGAAGCTTTGGTAGTTTCAAAAGTATCTGACTCTGGCATTCAGTTTTCTAGAAGGTAAGCGGGGTGGGGGTGGGGGGTGGAATCTGTGATCTGGATAGGAAATTATATGTTTTCAGTACTTTCTCTGGAAAACATTGGCAGAAAACTCCTGGGCAGCAAGTGAGAATTAGTTAAGGTTTTCCATATAGAGGCACCTAGACTTGCAATAATAGTATATGTCATCAAGTTGATTCTGACTTGTGGTGGCCTTTTCCAGGCTTCTCTAGGTGGAGAATACACAGAAGTGGTTTCCCATTCCTTTCTTTGCAGGGTGCTGGGTGACTGTGCAACTTGCCCAAGGTCATATGGGATAGTTCTCCCTGGAGGCACAATAGGGAATCAAACTTTCAACTTCTGGCTTCATAGCCAAATGCTCAAACCACTTGAAAAGCAAGAAATAGATGCTTGCATCGTGTGCCACATTGCATGTCTCAGGCTATCGAAAGATGTTTTGCAAGGTTATCTAAGGAAGCCAGTGATGCTTTAAAATGATGAAGTTTTACTGGCAGGGCCCAGAGCTTTACCAGTACTGCGGTATAGGGCCCAGAGCTGACAGGGGCCCTGTGGCTGCCATAACTGTGACATCAATATGTGTGTGTGTTTGGGGGGGGGGCAATAGTATTGCTCAGTATGTGGCCCAGAAATTTCTGGTGGTGGCCCTGTTTACTGCCATAATCTTTCATGGTCTGTGACATACTTCTTCATGTGTATCTGAAAGCCATATTCAGAAGCTTTTACCAGTATCAGAAGCTGGGTACAAACCAATGGGATCTGTTGTCTTCATTCATTTTGAACACATTTCTTGAGAGCATTGTGATCTCGGTGGAATCTGTCAAAAACAGTGTGCTGAGCTTGATGGGCCTTTGAGCTAATCTAGGAGGAAAGTTTTTATAGTGAGAAATGGTAAGACAAATGTATCTAACTGCAGGATCTCCGTTTTTTGCAAAATGGAATTTGTTGCATCTTTTACATAGTCCTTTTCATGTTATGCCTTTGGTGCTGGAAATGTTAGTTTCATTATAAAATAACTGCAATTTCATCCTGGAACATAGGACTTGCCTCTTCCTGTAAATAAGATTAGGTTTCAAGAAGGACTGCTAGCTGCTTTCATCTGACAAACGCTTTTAATATGTTTGCCATTCATTATTTAGTACATTGGCAATTACAGTAGCCTTTTTGATAACTTGTTAGCTGTTGCTGTTAGGAAGCATAGGGCATTTCCTACTCCTACTGTCACTTTTGAAATCCTGTGACTCCCAGTGGTCAGGTTTGGGATCTGTTTCCACCTAATGTGGTGTTAATGGTGCTAAAAGTGCTTGTACATTCATCACAGGCAATGCATAATTAAGAGTTCCCCAAAGAACCCAGCAGTCTCCCTTGTTTATAATATATATTTATAACCCATGTCTGTGATTAACATATGCTATTGGTTCTTAAAGTTGGACAAAAGGCAAATATGAGAATGTGCTTAATCACATTTGGTTCAGTACTTTGTATTTTTCTGATTTTAAAGTGTAAAAAATGCCTCACAAGTATCTGTATAAACTCTAAGTGGTGGATGGCATTGTTTGTTGCAGATAAAAGGCTGAGACTGAGAAAGAATGTATTTATCCAAAACTGCATAATGGACAAAATGCTGATACTTAGCATAGTAAATTATGCTAGAGTAGGTTCATTAGCTCACTAGAGATTTGGTAAGTTCCATTGATTCAAAAGGATGTACTCTAACTGTGACGTAGAAAGTTATAAGTAGAGTAGGTCTGTTTAAATCAATGGAACTTGCTTGCATACTGGCGAGAAGGCCACTCAGGGTGGTGAACATGCATAAAGAAATACATATGTACAATTATAAAAGCAATTAAAATATGGTAGTTTAAAAAATCAGTTAAAACAAACAGTAGAACTAAAAGATACAGTATATGACGCATACAAGTAGCCAGGCCAGCAACAACAAATATAAACATCAAGCCAGGGGAAGCAAAATGTCACAAAATAACTGTCTAAAGAGTTGGCCTTTAGAACCTTTTGAAATTCCTGGATGGAGAGGACCAGGCAAACGTATGCTGGAAGGGTGTTCCAGATCATTGGGACCACCACTGTGAAGGCCTTTTTACTTGTTACAACTTATCCAGTCTCCTGGGATGGGCACCCAAAGCCCTAGTGTCTGGAAGGATCAAGTGGTCTGGGTTGAATTTAGTTGGAGGAGATGTTCCTCCAGGAACCAAGGTACCAAGCCATGTAGGGCTTTATAGGTCAATACCAAAATCTTGAATTAGGCCCAGGAGCCAAGAGGCAACTAGTGTAGATGAGCCAGACTCAGGGAGATGTGGTCAGACATTTGGCCATCAACCTGTCCGCTGTATTTTGTACCTTCTACAAGATAGCCTCTAAACTATCTTCAGGGGAAGCTCCACATAGAAAGCATTGCAGTAATCAGTGTTTTAAATTACCAAGACGTGGCTCAATGTTGTCAGAGACCTCGTATCAAGGAGTGATTGCAGCTGAATGATTTACCTGAGGTGGGAAAAGGCCAACTTGATCATGACAGATACATACTTCTCTAGCAAGAGAGCTGATCAAACATCATATCCAGATCTTGAGCCTGGTCTTTCAGGGAGAAAGTGACCCCATTCAGATGAGGACAGTTCGTTCCCAAACTATCAACAGGGCTGTCCAACAATAAGATCTCCATCTTGTCAGGATTCAGCTTCAGTCTGGTAAACCTTGTCTAGTCCATTATCATACTAGGCAGAGATCTAAGGCAGTGATGGCGAACCTTTTAGAGACCGAGTGCCCAAACTGCAACCCAAAACCCACTTATTTATCACAAAGTGCCAACATGGCAACAGGAGAGGGAGGAAGCGCTTCCATTGGGATGCTGGGCCAGAGGGACATGGTGAACTCTGTGCTGAGGTGACTGCATGGGTGCTCACAGAGAGGGCTCTTAAGTGCCACCTCTGGCACACATGCCAGATGTTCGCCACCACTGACGTAAGGTTCGCCACCACTGCCTCCTCAATTGACGATGTGAAGGACAGATAGAGTTGTTTATCATCAGTGTACTGATAACAGCAAACCCCAATCTCCGCATGACCTCCCCTGATGGCTTCATGTAGATTTTGGGCCTTGGGCCGGTCATGTGGTTCAGGGTGCCAGTCACTATGGCCTGTTGGCCAGATCCGGCCTCTGATGCCAATTCATCCAGCCCACAAAGCCCTCATTGCTCCCAGAAACAGTAGTAAAACGAGCCCATACCGGTGCATTTCACTTCTGCTTCCGGGAGCAATGAGGGCTTCATGGGCCGGATGAATTGGCTTTGGGGGCTGGATCTGGCCCTTGGGCCGCAGTTTGGGCACCCCTGATGTAGATAATAAAAAACATCGAGGAGATGAATGACCCCTGAAGGACTCCATATTGGTGAATCCATGAAGCTGACCAAGCCTTTTCTTTTGTGAGCAAAGTTTAGTGACGTGAGACTTAATGTTTGACCGCTTTAGCCTCAGGTGAGTTTCAGCATTCATCTTGCTTTTGTATTTGGAACTGCAAGTCCCAAGTGACAAAAAAAATTTCACTTGTACTACTTGCCTTAATCAAAATGGCCTTCCTCTTTCTTATCAGAAAAGAATTAGTCAAGGGCTGGGCCAAGTACATAATCCTTATCTATTCCACCAGTGTGGGGTTGGGTTTTTTGTTGTTGTTTGTTTTTAACAGAATATATGATCAGAGTTTGGCAAGGAAGCAGTTTGACCAATTTTCCCCCCACTTAATCTGTTTTTCCCTCAGACTAAATTGAACATCAGTGCTTTAAACAATAAACTTAGAATCTAATCTGTTTGAATTGAATATCATTTTTTGCTTTGTTTTTTATTCACTTGAACAGTTTTACAATGGCATGGTCCAGGGCACCTCAGATGGCCTTTCAGCAATAGGTTGGAATTTTTCTGTAATCTAGAGAAATGCTTAGAGATTGTGTAAACCAACCCAGATTCATTTTACACAGAGGTTGCTGGGCTGTGGTTTTGCTATTAAAACACACCATCTTTTTGCAAAAATGAATTGTTACTGAATTCAGATGCTCCTCTCTATAACCACTCAACAACATGTTCCTTTTTTTTTTGCCCTGTGGTGGGTGAGTCTAAGAAATAATGATTTGTGGTGTTCACCGTAAGCCCTTGCCAGGCAATGTATTCTTCTAGCACCCCTGTCTACATGGCAATGCTCCAGGGAGTTTAAAGTAAAAAAAAAAAAGCACACAGGACTAGGCACTAGAAAGAAAGTTGCCTACCTTGCAAATGTAGGGCTGCCACCACATCCACTAAAATACCAGAGTCTCCAGTAGCTGATCAAGGTGACTTGGTTTTTCGTAACACAACCCTCTCATCCAAAAATCCAGGCAGATTTTTGAAATGTTTTTGGTATTTTATTCAAGAACAAAAAATGGTTAAGAGTGCAAAAAGCAAAAATTTCCACTTAGTTACGGGGAAAAAATCATTTGAGAGGAAGACACCAGAAAAGAAGAAAGCTATCTTGCCTATCTAATGCTCATAAACTAGTGGAGAGGCAGAATAGTTCTGGGTCAAGCATGAATGTGATTCTTCCCAGCACTGTATTGAAGAACAACAAACAGACAGTGTTTCACCAATTAGTTAACTTTCTAACTCCTTTATATACTTTCAGTGGCCCATTTAGTTAACTTGTTGAATACACTTCTGTTGTTCATGCAGACACTGTGTTCTCTGTTAGCATGTCTTCAGCAAAGGAAGCACACTGGCTTTTGAAGTTAAAAGAGACTTTTAAGACCACACTACTTCTGCCATTGCTTTGATGCCTTCTCAGACTCTAGATAAGGTCAGTTTGCTTTGATGTCTTCTTCAGATTGGGGATCTCTTGAAGGTATTATTTCCCTTTGGTTGGATATATTTTCCCGGGCATGTGCGAAAGAGCTCTGAAATTTCTAGATCAGGAATTCTCTATTCAATATTCCCATAGTTTTTTCAGTTAATTCATATGAATGGCTACCAGTAAAACTTTGTTCACTTGTTGAGCAGTTGCTTTGAACAAAAAAGGACTGATCACCATTACTTCTACTGCTGCTTTAGTTATGAGTTGCAAAGTCACATCCAACTTACTGCTATTCTAATGAAGTTTCCAAGGTTTTCAAAACATTTAAGGAATGTCTTTAACCTTGCCACCCATGGCCAAGCACAAATTCAGACCCAGCTCTCCTGAGTTCCAAACCATCACTCTAAGCATCACAACCTTGTTAACTTTCAAGAACTGCCTTACATGATAGCAAGGAAAGGCAGTCGTGTTGACGAACTTGCAGTTGGGAATGTCAATTGGCTGTTTATAAACCAGTGGTTCCCAAACTTGACTTTCCTTATCATCTTCAATCCTGAAATATTACAAAACATAAGCTTTGTTAGTTGAGCCTTCTGGGTGCTATAGTTCAAGTGTATTCATAGTGCAGATTTTGTATGCCTTGAGCAAGCTACACAGAGCATCCCCAAAAGAAGAGAATGGTAAACCACCTCTGAGTATTCTATACCTAGGAACCCTGGAAAAGGTTTCCATAAGCCAGAATTGATGGTACATAATTAATAATAAGCTTTCTGGAGAAGGAATATACAAGCTAACATTTTTAGCAACCCAGACTCTATTAATGTTACTTTTCAGGCATTATTATTTCTTGAATGTTAGAGTTTAAGAACCTTTTCTTGGTGTTGGTCCTCAAAAGGTATGAATTTAACATGTTTAATTTTAAAACATTACTTACAAGCTTTCCATCTTCCTTGAAGTGTTAGAAACGGCAAGGTCCTTGCCAAAGAAATGATTTTATAAAGAAAGACAAAACATGCACCCACACTCTTCAGCTACTCCATAAATAATGGCAAGCTCAAGAATCTTGAACATCAGTTGTGAGAACTTCTCTGAAATCCTTTCTCTTTGAAAGATGTATTTGAAGGTAATTTCTTTTATATCACATCAAATGAAAAAAATAATGCTGTAGTTGAAATTCTCGTGGGAGAAATGGTCAGCACAGCATTGTGCACCTTGTCTTAAAGGAACAGCATCAGCAGCTCCTACACTCTCCTAGGCAGTAGTTTCTTCTTGACCGTTCTTCCTATGCTGCTTTTTAAAGAACTTTGAATATTTACATTGCCTTGAAATAAAGAGCTGAGGTGGTGGATCACCCTTCTCATAGTTTATGGTTTTATTTAATATAGTAAAAAACCTACCTACGTAAAAAGTCTGTTCCGTAGGCTTTTATGTAACTCGGTTTTTTACTTAACTCGAAGCAAACACAAAGAAAAAATGAATTTTTACATAACTCGAAGCAAACCCAGAGGAAAAAAAATTTTTTTTACTTAACTCGAAGCAAACCCATAGGAAATTGTGTTATGTAAATCGGGACATTTATGTAAATTGGGACATGGTTTTAGTGCAAAAATCATTATGTAAGTCGAATTTTATGTAATCCGGGGCATTTGTAAATCGGGGTTTTGCTGTATTAATTATATAGTACGTAGGATAGTTGTGGTATGGAGACTGCTCAGCAACATTGCCTTAAAATAAAGCTGTGTGGTACTGATTTTTAACCAAGCACAAATGAATCAGACTAGAAATTGGTAAAGAAATATATTTCATACTAGTTGAATTTTTAAAAGAGTCTGCAGTGGTTAAGATGCTAGACTTGATGACTGGAAGGTCTTCAGGTCAGCAGTTTGAGACCTGAGTGGTGCACGATGCAGTGAGCTCCCATCTCTGTCTCAGCTCTTGCTAACCTAGCAATTTGAAAGCAAGAAATTGCAAGTAGATAAACAGGTACTGCTTCAGTTGGAAGGTAAAAGCATTCTGTGCACTCCAGTGTCTAGTCATGCCTGCCACATGACCACAGAAACATCTGTAGATGCAGACAGCGCTAGCTTTTTGGCTGTAAAGAGAGATAAGCACCAAACGCTAGAAGTGGATACGATTGGCTTTCGAGCAAGGGAGAGTTTTATTTCAATGTAAAATACTTTAGTAGTTTATATGCAATCCACTTATATTGTACTTATTTGTACTTAAAGTACAAATGCTTTCTTTAGACTACACTAGCTGAACACATACAATACACGTAAATAGCACAGCCACTGCACTTAAGTTGGCATCTCTCTCTGTTTAGCTTGATGAACCTCTCAGGTTAGCCCCAAATGGCTTCTGAAAACCCTAGTCTTGGGAAGAGGAGACAGAGCAGTAATGAAAAAAAGTGTCTTGATTTGTTTTGTGGAACTATATCTTCTGTCATGAACACAAAAATCCCTTCCCACTATGTGGTAAAAATAGAGCAGGAGTGACTTTTACCAAGAGATGGACAGACACGAATTCTACCAACATGGGATGTTGGTTGGAAGAGGGGGGAGGGGGGGTAGTCAAGAAAGGCATTTTATTTCTGGATGGACATCTCTCTCATGTTGCTGTTGATGTGTGGTTCAATGGGCAAAATAAATATTGGCAGCTCTTTACCTATACCTCTGTTCAAAAGATGCCAGTCATTAATAATGGATTGCCAAGCAAAGTTTTAATCTGGGAGTGAAAGCACACATGTGTATATCCCCCCCCCTCCCCCAGTAAAAGAGAATTTGCTTTGGCAAAAGAGATATCCCAGCTGTTCTGCTTAAACAAAATGCTCAGCAGCTATAAACTAAAGTAATAATTAGAATGAAGTTGCCATGTCACTTCAGAGCATTTTTGCCTCAACGCTCATTGAGTCCAGCATGGCATATTTTCCCCATTTATTTTAAAATAAATCCTATTAAAACCAAGTGTAGGTTTGAAATGCTCTGGATCCCACCCATTACATTCCCCTTTGCTTTGCCTAGACCTGTGGTTCCCAACATTAAAAAAAAAAACTAAGGTCATGGGATCTGGCCCCATCACTCCTTGGCAAAGAGAAGGGAAAGAGATCGAATCAATGACAGGCTTTACCTTCTTGGGATCTAGGATCACTGCAGATGGTGACTGCAGCCATGAAATAAAAAGATGCTGACTTCTTGAGAGGCAAGTTATGGCAAACCTAAGCAACATAATACAAAGTAGAGACATCACCCTGCGAACAAAAGTCCACATAGTTAAAGTAATGATCTTCCCAGTAGTAATGTATGGCTGTGAGAGCTGGACCATAAGGAAGGCTGAGCACAGAAGAATAAATGTCTTTGAACTGCAGTGCTGGAGAAGACTCTTGAGAGTCCCCTGGACTGCAAAGAGATCAAATCAGTCAATCCTAAAGGAAATAAATCCTGACTGCTCCTTGGAAGGACAAATACTGAAGCTGAAGCTCAAGTATTTTCGCCACCAAATGAGAAGAGAGGACTCACTGGAGAAGGCTCTGATGCTGGGAAAGATCAAAAGCAAAAAGAGAAGGGGGTGGCAGAGGATGAGATGGCTAGATGGAATTGTTGGTGCAGTGGGCGTAGATATGGGCTTAGTACAGAGGATGGCAGATGACAGAGGAGCCTGGCTTGCAGTGGTCCATGGGGTCGCAAAGGGTTGGACTCAACTGTGTGACCAAACAACATAGACAGGTAGCATAGCCAGAGGCTAGAAGTTTTATCTTCCCACTCTCCCAGGAGCCAGTCTTTGTCATCATGAGTAAGTGGACAGTCCCAAGGTGCCTCCAGAAGAAGGGAATGATAAACCACTTCTATATATTCTCTGCCTAAAAAACCCAAACTGAAAAGGGTTGCCATAAGCCAAAAATGACTTGAATGCATGCATTTATTAATTATAGGTAGTGCATTTTTGGTGGAAGTTGGACACATATAGATACGTGGAATGATTGGTGGCTTCCCAATTTAATACAGTCATTGTGCAGTTGCACAGTGGTATCCAAAAAGTATACTTGTTGTGTAGACTGGTACATGTTTAGATTGATGGAAGTATGAAATGTCTTGAAGCCCTTGTTGAATTTCTCTATAGATTTCTTGCTGTCGGTCAAAATGATGAAGGTGTCATCATGAATCTCAAATAAAGGGGAGCTTCCTGCATGCAGAGAAGTGTTGTTATAAATCAGCTGTGAATATATTTACACACTGTGGGACCAATTTCTGTCCTCACAGCAATGTTTTTGATCTGATACATTTGTTGGTGAAATAGTTGTACAGTACATGAATACAAAGTAATGTGGTTTAGTAGTCAGATTTGTATGGTCCAAATTGGATCAGCATTTGATGGCTAATAGCCCGTCTTTGAGTTAAAATATAGCTGTATCAGAGAAGTTTTTGTTTTAAAAAAATATTTTATAAAAAATAAACTAGGAAATGTTTCCCCAAAATATTAGCTGCTTCATTGTTTTCTGCATACTTCTCAAGCTCTAAATCTTAAACCAGGGGTGCCCAAACTTTGGCCTGTGGGCTGGATCCAGCCCATGGCGCCAATTAATCCAGCCCCATGGTGCTGCCAGAAGTGGAAGTAAAACATGCATGTGTGTGCATAATGTGAATGCACATTTTACTTCAGCTTCTGGTGGGAGGAACCACGTGACTGGCACATGGACTAAAAAGTTTAGGCACCCCTGTTAAACCATAAGCGATTAGGTTAAACCTATAGAGGGCAAAATCAACACATCTTGCTGAATGGATGGATGCTGAAATGTATCTTCCATGAGGACAAGATTCTGGCTGGACCATCTGGAAGTCACTTAATAGACATCAAAGTAGGAAGATCAAAGAATAATCAGGTAAAGTGGGGCTACTTGGAAGCAGGACATGTTGTCTGTGATAGTGGAGAAATACAATCAATGTGATATTTTTGTGCATTGCAATTTATGCCCTACCACATTTACACACAAAAAAGGTCTAGTACAGTAATGGTGAACCTTTTAGAGACCAAGTGCCCAAACTGCCACCCAAAACCCACTTATTTATCACAAAGTGCCAGCACGGCAACAGGAGAGGGAAGATGTGCTTCCGTTGGAATACTGGGCAGAGGAGTGGGGCAAACTCTGTGCTTGGGCAACCGTATGGGTGCCCATAGAGAGGACTCTGAGTACCATCTCTAGCACACATGCCATAGGTCGCCACCACTGATCTAGTAAATGGTGAAGATAACGCTATTGATGGAGCCTGCTTCTGGTCAAATATAGTCTAATCATGTTAACATTTTAATTTGTTTAAGATATTATCTATATTTCATATGCAATCATAATTTTAAATCGTACAATGCTCTGGGCTTTGCATATTAGTCGCAGCTTCAGTTAACATTCACAGTTCTTCATATACACTTGTGTGATGCTTGCACCAATTCTTTCCATCATTTTTTCCAACACAGTTCTGAATCATATCAGGCAGTAAGCTGACAGACAGTACATGGGTGTGTGCTTTAATTATTCACATTTCCTGAGGTTTGCTTTGTTGTTCTTGTGTTCTTTACTTTGTACACATTCTGAAAAATATAGTTAGGTTTCTGTTACATGAAGAAACAGGATGTTAGCATGCAGGCTTCCGTTGTCCAGAAGAAGGGAAAATAGCAGTTCTTTAGAGTGAAAATTTAGAAACAGGTTGATTGTTTATATAAATGTTCTTTATTCTTTCAGCAGATTTTTAATCAGTTCCCGAACATGATGTCCTTACACAGCAACTTGCAGACTCTGTCTAGTGATTAATGACCTTATAAACCCAGAGAATCACCTTTTTCTTTGGGGGGGGGGGAACACTTCTTTCTAATACTTATATTACTGAATTGGAACACTAGCACCAACTATTTTAAAAGTTGTCATTTATTAATACTTTGTGCACAATATTGGTTTCTGTTTTAATCATCAGTTTTTACAACATACAAATTTATTAGTATACGACTGTTATTCCCTACTTAATTTTAAAAGCAAGTAATCATAAATGTTGCATTCTAAATGTATAGGTTCTTCCAAAACTTACCCCGTTAGAATCTACATAGTAGGGGGGTAGTCTACAAACAATATTTCTCTTCATTCCTTTGGTATTACACAATAAGTATTCAGAGTGCATACAATTCCTGTCTTACAGTCATCACTCACTGTTCAGATCTGTTTTAATCAGACTTTCTGTTAATATGTTCTGTACGTGAGGTTTTTTTTGACTGCTACAAATGCTGGTATATAAAATGTTCTTAATAGCAGTTACTTCTGTTTCACTGTTGCTTTGTGCTTGCAAAGTTAGAATTCATTTCATTTTTAGGGTGCTTTCCTAGAGTGGTGAGTAGTGTATTTGTGGGAAGTGGAACAAGGCAGTGTCCTTCCCATGGCTGTATTGATTTGCCCTTCAGCTGTTTGCAGTGCATAGAGAACCTAAGGCCTTGTTGTTGATTATCTACACAATGTCTCTGTGAACATTATTGACCCATTGCTGCTTACTGCCTGTGGCTCTTGATTTTTCACACCGTCTCCATGACACTCATAATAAAACATACTATCTTATTGCTACTCAGCTCTGGAAAGCAACCGATGTGGTTTTAGTACAACTGCTGCATTTCTGGATAACATTTATTATATGTTGGACAGAGGCCTATAGATACTTTAAAGCTGTGTGCATTCTGCTAGGTTGAGCAAATTTCTGAGAATTAAAACAAAAAAATTACCCCCCCCCCCGGCTTACAAATTGGTTTGCTGAAAATGAGTTGGGTGATTAACTCAACTGATTTCACACTACTGTATTTTTAAAATCAACATGCATTTTCTAAGATCTGAAATGGCATTGTGCTAGCTCAATGCTACTTTTAAACTAAAAACATTTCAGGAGCAGTAGTGGAGAGAGTTCGTGATTTCTTTTTCACTAATTGCACTTTCATAGTCAGCTTGGAGAAAAATGTTTCTTTTGCCTGAACTTTATTCAGTAATTAATATCTAAATGTTCAATCCTCAGTCTTTAAACTGGGATGGTCTCATTAGGAATTATAGGTGTATATAAAAATTAAGTGTTGGGAAATTGGTACCTTTTAAGAACATCATTTATTTATTTATTTATTTAGATTTCTATTGCCGCCCCCTCGCCGAAACTGTGTTTAGGAAGCTATTCTGTTCTCACATTTATTGCTGCTGAAAATGAATGCTAAATTTAACCTAGAGATATTTTAAAACAGATATACAGTAAAACCTCGCATAAAGAATACCTCGCTTAGAGACTAACTTGCATTTAGTCGCTTAACAACTAAAAACAACAAAAAAATAACCAAAAACTCACTTAACAACTAAAATGGGGTTTGCAATATCCCCCTCCCCCCACCAGAAGGGACAATCGGTCACTTACAATGGCAGCAGCGGCACTTTTTCCAAGTGTTTCGCTTAAAGAGCAACTTGCTTGAAGAGCAATCCCGTGGAATGCATTATGCTCTTTAAGCGAGGTACCACTGTATTTGAGTCCTATTTGTTTAGATAATGTATCCTAGAAAAACATGATTTAAAATTATGTGTCTTGTTGTGTTTTTTTTGTCTTGTGTTTAAAACAACAAGGAATGAAAACATGTAATTCTAAATGTATATTATTGACTGAAACACTACTTGAAAATTAAATGCTAATTTGCTATGTAGGGAAATATCATTTGTAGAAGGGAAGTGGAAATATTTCACAGATATTTCACGTGTTTACAATGAGGAATCTTGTACATCCAGCCAGGTTACCGTATATACTCGAACATAAACCGAGTTTTTTAACCCCAAAAATGAGATCCATACTCGGTCTATACATGGGTCAACAACCACAAGGTCTAAAAATAAAGGGGTTTTTTTAAAAAGTTATTTGGCACTTTAAAAGTAAGTTTTGGGACTTCCGCAGCAAAAGAATCTGAGGTGCAATTACACAACTGGCCACACGAGGGTGCAAATTGCAATTTTCCTTTAGAATACATTGAAAATCAAGTTCTCCTATTCTGATTTGTTTTCAATTAATTCCTATGGAAAACTGCAAATGAAGAAAGAAGTTCTACAATGCAATTGCGTCCCCCTTTCAAACTGGTGTGGAAAAAGAAAGGATTTTACTTACCATACATTCATGCCTGTGTCCCTGCTCCATGTGTCCAAGATGGAGGGAGGAAGCCATTCTCCTTCCTTGCAGGGAGAGCAATAGGCTAGGCTAAAATAATTAATATTAATGTATTTTAATTACTAAAACTCACTAGCAGCTGCTGCATTTCCCACTCTCGGCTTATACTAGGGTCAATCTATTTTCCTGGGTTTCAAGGTCAAAATTAGGTACCTTGGCTTATATTTGGGTCGGCTTATATTCGCGTATATACGGTACCTCTATGGATATAGGTTCATATATATGTTAAGGCATGTTGAAGTATTCCTCAGGAGCTCTTACATTTTTGCCAAATCTCTGCTACCATATACTAAAAGACTGTGTATGATTAAATGGATTCATCATGCATGTTTGGTAATTGCAGTTCATAGCTTACGTGTGTGTAAACTCAAGTTCAAGCAACCATAGTTAGCATTAACAGATGTAAATTCTTTATTATGGTTAATTTTAAAAATAATAGGCAGAGGTGAACAAAAAGTAGAATAAAAGAAATGCATCAAGATCATGGTGTTAAATATCATACTATTTTATTGTTGTGTCTTGATTCAGGAATTCTGAAACATCATTGCTATTACCTGTAGAGTATATTGTTGGTTCATATTGAGTAGAACACAGAATAATAATTCTTAAAGAAATGTTCCCTTCTTTTCTGAATTCATATCATGATTAATACTTTTTTTAAAATTTCAGAAGCACACAAAGGTGCTTTCTGGATTGAAAGGATTTTTGTTGGAGGAACTTCCCTTTTGTTGGAGGAACTTTGTTGGGAAAAGATCATGTCCCCAAGATCTTTTCCCACCAAAGTGGTCCCTATTTATCTACCTTGCAATTTCTTGTTTTCAAATTTTGCTAGGTTGGCAGGAGCTGGGACAGAGATGGGCACTCATTGTATCATGCAGTACTCGGGTCTTGAACTGCCAATTTGCTGGCCTTCTACCCTACAAAGCGAGCTTCTTAACCGCTGAGCCACTGCAGTCCCTTGATTAGTAATAAGAGATGCTCTTGTGCAAGACTTTTCTATTAAAAGTAATAGACAACTAGAACAGCTGTGTGAATATTTTGGGAATGCTCATTGTTTCTATCTAAAACTTAACTGTTTGATTATTCAAGTTTTTTTTTGGAAGTATTTACTTGATCAAAGCCCTTGTTGGAAATCTTTACTTTCCAAGTCCTTCCATTAAGGGATCAGCAATCTATAATTGAAATATATATGTGTGAATGGAAAATATAGAAATCTCATTAGGGGTGTCATTGGGTATGGGCATTATGTGTATAATAATCATAACAGCCTGGATTCTACCAAAAATTACCTGCAACTGTTTTAACTAGTGCAATATCTAGATCGGTTAACCCTATATTCTTCTGCCAACATACATGCAAGTATACCATCTTCCTATTTTTTTATGGTAATACTTATGCAACATATTTAAATTCTGGACACATTTCAATGTGTTGCAATAACCAAACAGTATGTTCATAGAGCATTTCCTTGTTTTTCCTAAATGAAATTTGCTGTTTCATAAAATGGTGATGTGCTATTTCAGCCTTATTTTGAATAGCCAAGCTTATCTTATGTGTATGCTGGCCTGTTTCTGAGTCATAGTTATCAGGTATTGTAAAGGTTAAACCTTATCATCTGCAAGCATACATACACACACACACATACACTCACACAAAAAGGTTGAGGTTTCATCAAAAACTTCCATCCTCACAACCTGTCGGCCACAATTTGATGATTATTATTGATTATTTCACAGCCTTTCACTCACTCTCTGCCACCGTGGCCCGCCTTGATATACAGATAGGGCTTCAGTCCAGCTAAAATAAGACTCCATCTTGATAATGGACTAAGATGAGATATTGTTGTTTGATAAAGATAATTGATGTTTCACTGTGAATTGGAAAGCAGTTCTGAGTGTACCAGATCCGTGAGTGTGTTCCAATTGCAAATAAGGCAAGTGTTTACAGAACAGAACAAAAGACCAAGACTTTGACAGAGCATTTTCTGTGTGCTTAAAAGTGTTTGTCTGTTTTCAATCTTTAACTGCGTTCTTGATGGCAAGGACATAAAAGAGGAGTGCCTGATCTCACTCTTGAATGTTCTTCCCTTGTACATTTTATGATTAACTACCTGATTATGAGCACTTATTTTTGCCACAATAGGTTTGCCCTCAAGTGCTAGCATAATGTTTTCGTAAGCATACATTAAATTTCCTTTCAAAACCATTGACAGAACTAGTGATTACATGTGGGAATTTCCTCTCCACATATCAGCTGATGCATTCTTGTATAGCTCATAATTACTGTTAAGTGATTATATGCCTTTTCTAAGTCATGCCCATTTCAGCTGCTAGATTTAAGTTGATTAAGGTGCCGTTCATCTTAGGTGCTGTTCATCTGATTTTTTTTGTCATGTTATCACCTTCATAACCCCTAATTAAGCAATAAGACTTGACAGAGACTAGCGTTATCATCAGATAATGACACCCCAAGTGTGTTAGGAGGCATAGGGTTCAGCCGAGTAGGTTTAATCCTCTAGGGGTGTGATTATTTCATGATAAACATACAGCATCACAGTTCATTGATATAATTGCAGTGTGCTTGCACAACCCACCATGGCACTGAGTCACATTTCCTCTGTACAATTTTAATGTTTTTACTGTGTGTAACAATAAAAAATTATAGTCTGTGAGTTGATCTGGACTCTAAAATGTAGTGTACAAATGTGTAGTGTGAAGAACCATAACCTTTCAAAGTCTGATCTGAACACAGTATAGTGGTATGTCATTGTATATGTCTCCCCCCCTTTTTTTATTTCTTTTTCTTTTTGTGTTGATTTTTAAAATTTTTATGTTCTTGAAAATATTTCCATTTTGTATTCTTTATTATATTAAGTATGTTTTTGATTATACTAACTGAAACAAGTGTTTTTATTCTATTCTATTCTAATATCTTATTTGATGATGTACACCACCCTTAGTGGGTAGATCCTCCATATGAATGATATATACAGTGGAACCCCAACATACAAATGGCTCTACTTATAAAAAAATTGACATACAAATAGAAATCCTGGATTTAAAAAATTCAACAAACAATTTTTTAATAGGAAAAATTTGACATACAAAAATATGCGGTGACATCTAGTGGCCTCTTCTGGTAATGCAATGTGTTTTCGAAATGCAGATTTTTTGACATACAAATATGTAACCTCGTGGAACAGGGGAAAAATTGTATGTAGAGGTTTTACTGTAAATGGATTGAAATAAATAAATTCCTTGATTCCTTGATTGACCAGATTATCAAAGGATAGGTTCCTGCCGGTCGCAACTCGTTTTGCATTCCTTTCACTGCCATGAAAGGAATAGAAAATGAGTTGCGAGCAGGTTCAACCAAACTTTTCATGATTGGGTCTTCCCATCTATTGGGGGGCCTGCCAAGGGGTCTTTTTACTCCTCTGGGATACTACTCGATGACTGCTGCTGTCCAACGCCTGTCTATCATTTGAGAAATGTGTCCAGCTCAGGGCATTGAAATTATAAGAACAAGTCATAGCAAACTCAGATTTGTGTGTTTGCCCTTCTTAAACAGAATTCTGTACATGATTTGGTAAGCTTTGTTATCATGGTCAAAACTAAAGATCAGAACAAGTTATGTACTATAATTACCATTAAGAGATCTGAAGGCTTATCTGTAACAAACCTTAATTCCACATTTTGTATCTTATATCATTACCTAGAATCATAGAAATCTCTTTTTGAAAAACAGCAAGGCCCTATCTGTCTTAAAAGTAATGGCCACCTATTTCTTCTTTTTTAAAAAAATTAAAAATGTTTGCACTATGACGGCCTAGTCAAATATTACCTGCCTCTAGGTCAGGGGTTCTCAACCATTTCACGCCACAGGCCGGACAACTCCTGCTCAGACAGCTGCTCAGACATGTGGTTTATGTATTTATAGCTGTTATAAATGCTTCCGCTTGTGGAGTTGTCGCCGTGGTCCTAATGGAATGGTGTTATAGGCCATAGGGTGCGAACCCCTGCTCTAGGTGTCTTGTGGGAGGGGATGGTTCTTGTTGTATAAACTAGTTTGTTACTTTTTTTATATTTCAGAGAAGCTATTCAGTGTGCATTCTTTGTCTGGCCTAGTTTTAGATATCTGTATGCAGATATTTTGCATATATATTTTTAAATTTGTTTTATATCTCTGTAGTTTAAATTTCCCCACTTTTTAAAGCATACCTGAAATCACATTTCAGAAGTAGCGTACAAATTCTGTTCAAGTTAAACCAACAAACTATGAGAATGTGAGCAGATGCACCACTAGCTGTGTATGTCTCAGTAAGAAATCTAGACTAAGGAATTGCTAACCAGAAAGTTATTATTTCTAACAGTTCAGAAAAAAGAGAGATGGGGTAGGGGTTTTTATATGCAACTGTATGTACCAGGTCATTGCCCATTGTTCCTGATCTGCCTTGATGTATTGCTGTGAAGGTTTACAAAATAATCTGTTCAATTGATAATCTGGGTTATTTTAATGTTGTAGTGAAATTAAGCAGTTTAATTTTAATATGTTAAAAGTGAAATTTGAAATTGAATTGTTACATTACTTAACACAGAACAAGAAGAAACTCTGTTTGCACTGTTTGGATTATGTAGACTGACAATAGGAAAATTGGCCAAACTTTGCTTGCTTACATTAGTTGAACAGATGCTAATTTTTGTTGCTCTTTAAAATTGTGATGCAATGCACTCAATACTGTCATCATCATTTATTATCAATGATTTATTTTAATGATATATAGTTTCAAAATACCCAGCATTTATATAAAAAGTACTTCTCCTAAGTGAGATTTTTTTTTTACTGTATGCTTTGATTCCTTTTTTAAATGTAAAGGTTGAAGTACAGTAAAACCTCGCATAAAGAGCACCTCGCTTAGAGACTAACTCACTTAAAGAGCAGAAATTTCTCTGAATGATCGCCTCGCTTAACAATTAAATCGAGGTTTGCAATCCCCCTCACCAGAAGTCACAATTGGTCACTTACAATGGTGTTTTGCTTAAAGAGAAAACTTGCTTAAAGAGCAATCCGGTGGAATACTTTATTTATTTATTTATTTATTTATTTATTTATTTATTTATTTATTTATTTATTTATTTATTTATTTATTTAGTATATTTTTATATTATGCTCTTTAAGTGAGGTATCACTGTATTTGCATGCTACGTGGGTGGGAATCTCCTCTCCCCCCCCCCTACACATATTTCTCTTTTCTACTTTGCTTTATCCAGTTCATTTGAGGTTTTGCCTTTTGGGGCTATCTTGTATGGATTATAAAAATGCCTTGGGACACTTTACTGTACATGAACTGTGCAACACAAAAGCAGATTGTATGGTATTGACCGGCAATGCAGGAATGTAGATGCACCTTATGACACAGCTGTTAGGCAGAGTTGTAGTATAAATAAGATGAGGTTGGTTATGTGTGGTCAGATCAGTTTAGGTTGATTAGAGTTTAGGACTGTGTTTTTTTTAACAAAAATATATATTAATAACCTAATTTTTCCTCTAGCATGCTAAAGGAAAACCCGCCTTCTTGTTTAGATCTGCACATTTTGGTTCTAATAGCAAAAAAGGAAGTTAATAATAATTGTAAATAATTTCCCAAACACTTTTGAAAACATAGTACTGTCACCAATTTCTGCAGTACATTAATTAACCAGTAGGTACACAGTTTTTGTTCAAACCATTGTAGTGATTAAACCATGGCAATCTCAAAGACAACATTCAGAGAAGAAAGGTTTTTTTAGATAAAGCAACAAGCTAAAAATACCATCATTCCAGGCTTAGAATTTAATGTCAGTATTTGCTGTACTCCTCTTTCAACAACACGGTGGCATACTGTCCCTTTGGAGATCATTAGATGTTGGATAGCACCTTTCTGTTAGACCCCAAACACCTTATTGGTATCTACTTCTGTCATGTCTGGCTTTCTAGTACTCAGTGCAGTCTGGGGCACAATTCTATAAGCCTTGCAATCAAAAGAACCTCTAACATTGCTCCCACACAGGAGACCATCTTTTAACATTTTTCAAATTTTGCTATAGGGAATATAAAAGTTTTACGACTTCTGGAATAAGGGTAGCCTCACAATACCCTTTTCTGGCAGTGATTTTCATAGTGACAAAAGTAATATATGATGCGACTAGGGAAGGTGGTGACTGTGGCATGACAGCCATTAAAGCAGGCACTTGCATTTTGGTTTATATTGGAGATATGTTGGTCAATAGTGGAGGTCCAATTAAACAGTTAATTCTGCAATGGCACTTCTCATTTCTTATTCATGTCTGTCTTGTTTCCAGCATATGTCTGTGTTGGAACCAAGCTACACAAACAGCATAGCAAGCTAGCAGGTGCCAATTCCAATCTTATCAGCTAAAAGGCAGCTGTACTGAAACTATGCATAGAGAGTAAACTAGCTTTTTTTATTTCGAAGACTAGCTTCCTGAGTGATTTCCCTACCCCCTCTCCGACTATCTTGAGTTAGTAACTGGGTGGCTGTCTCTAATTGATAGATTTGTGAAAAGAAACAGCCATTATGTGGGATGTTCTTGGGGGCAGGATAGTGCTTAAGGGTTCATCTGCAGAGTGTTCCAGTGCTAAACTGAAAAGACGTCCCTGAGAAAACCAGGAACAATGTGGTGTATAAAGACCAGGACTACTATTGTTCTCTTAGCCAACAATTCTTCTTTGGCAACACTATTTCTTTCATCTGTGGCTCAGAAAATGCAAGGCAGCGTTCAAAAAGTGCAGCTAATCTCCTTGTGTTCTTTTTTGGAAGAGTATTATAAACGAAGAAGAAGGGAACAGGAAAAGGACATCAGTTTTAAGGGCTAGGATTTGGGATATGATAAAAAAATATATCTTCAGACCCACATTCAATATTATTTGCAGTTATGATGGTACTCTGTTGCGTTAATAATATGTTGACAATATTGTATTATACATTAGCAGAATAATTATAAAATTAACTAACAATCAGAAGATATGAGTAAAACATTTTGGCTTTACCCTTCCTCACTTGCTGTGGTGAAAATATACCTGTACCATTCTGGCTCTCATTCTGTGCAAACAATTGATATTCTGAAATTTTTATAAAACATATATAAGATTGTCACTTGTCTGGAAACCATCATATCTACTATTGTGGACAAGAAAACCTTAGAAGAAATGGAGTAGCCATAATTGTCAATAAAAGAGTGAGAAAAGCAGTAATGGGATACAATCTCAAAAATGACAGAATGATGTCAGTCAGAATTCAAGGCAAACCTTTCAATGTCACTGTGATCCAAATATACGCACCAACCACTGGTGCAGATGAAGCCACAATGGACCAGTTCTATGAGGACTTACAACACCTCATAGAACAGACACCAAGAAATGATGTCCAAATTATATTAGGAGACTGGAATGCCAAAGTAGGAAATCAAAAAGTGGAGGGAATAACAGGCAAATTTGGTCTTGGAACACAGAATGAAGCAGGGCAAAGATTGATAGAGTTCTGCCAAGAGAACGCACTGGTCATAGCAAACACTCTCTTCCAACAACACAAGAGGCGACTTTACACATGGACATCACCAGATGGCCAACACCAAAACCAGATTGACTACATACTCTGCAGCCAAAGATGGAGAACCTCCATACAGTCAGCAAAAACAAGACCTGGAGCAGACTGTGGCTCAGATCACAACCTATTGATCGCAAAATTCAGGCTTAGACTAAAGAAAATAAGGAAAACACGGAGACCAGAAAGATATCACCTAGACAGCATCCCTAAAGAATACACGGTGGAGGTGATGAACAGATTCAATGGCTTAGATTCGGTAGACAGAGTACCAGAAGAATTATGGACGGAGATGAGGGACATCATGCAGGAAGCAGCAAAGAAAACCATACCAAAAGAAAAGAAGAGTAAGAAAGCAAAGTGGTTGTCTGATGAGGCTCTTAAAATAGAGGAAAGAAGGAACGCAAATGCCAAAGGAGAAAGGAAAAACTACAATCATTTGAACACAGAATTTCAAAGAAAAGCAAGGAGAGATAAGGAAAACTACCTTAAAGAACAGTGCAGAGAAATGGAGGGAAACAACAAAAGAGGCAGAACCAGAGATCTTTTCAAAAAAATCGGGGAAATTAAGGGAACATTTAAAGCAAAAATGACCATGATAAGGGACAAAGAGGGAAAGGAGTTAGCTGATGCAGAAGAGATTAAGAAAAGATGGAAAGAGTACACAGAGGAACTCTACAAAAAAGACCTCAACACTCCTGACAATCACAATGATGAAGAAGTAGAACTTGAGCCAGACATCCTGGAGAGCGAAGTCATAAAGGCCCTAAAGAGCACTGCAAACAACAAAGCTAGTGGAGATGATGGTATCCCAGTTGAATTTTTCAAAGCGCTAAAAGATGACGGCGTCAAATTACTGCATTCAATATGCCAGCAGATTTGGAAAACAAAACAATGGCCACAGGATTGGAAAAGATCAGTATACGTCCCAATTCCAAAAAAGGGCAATGCCAAAGAATGTTCAAATTATCGAACAATCGCGCTCATCCCACACGCCAGTAAGGTGATGCTCAAGATAATACAGGATAGACTTCAGCAGCATGTGGAAAGAGAATTACCAGAGGTGCAGGCCGGTTTCAGAAGAGGCAGGGGGACTAGAGACCACATTGCCAACATACGCTGGATCATGGAGAAAACAAAGGAATATCAGAAACAAGTTTACTTTTGTTTTATTGACTACACTAAGGCATTTGACTGTGTGGACCACAACAAGATGTGGCAAGTAATTAAAGAGATGGGAATACCAGAGCACCTCATATGCCTCCTGAGAAATCTGTACATGAACCAAGAAGCAACAGTTAGGACAGAACACGGAATGACAGAGTGGTTTGGAATAGGGAAAGGAGTAAGACAAGGCTGCATTTTATCACCATGCCTATTCAACCTATACACAGAGTACATAATGCGCAGTGCAGGGATGGAGGAATCACAATATGGGATTAAAATCACTGGGAGAAACATCAACAATCTGAGATATGCAGACGATACCACCCTAATGGCAGAAAGTGAGGAAGACCTAAAGAATCTCTTGATTGGGCTGAAGGAGGAGAGTGCAAAAGCTGGCTTGAGACTAAATATCAAGAAAACCAAGATAATGGCAACAGGCCCAATCAGTTCCTGGAAAATAGATGGGGAAGAAGTAGAAGCAGTGACAGATTTTACTTTCTTAGGATCAAAGATCACTGCAGATGGGGATTGTAGCCATGAAATAAAATGGCGACTGATTCTTGGGAGACAAGCAATGAGAAACCTGGGGAACATAGTGAAAAGCAGAGACATTACATTGCAAACAAAAATTAGAATAGTCAAAGCAATGGTTTTCCCAGTAGTAATGTACGGATGTGAGAGCTGGACAATTAGGAAGGCTGAACGCAGAAGAATAGATGCCTTTGAAATGTGGTGTTGGAGAAGGGTTTTGAGAGTCCCCTGGACAGCGAGGAGAACAAATAGGTCAATCTTAGAAGAAATCAACACTGACTGCTCATTGGAAGGTCAAATAGTAAAGATGAAGCTAAAATACTTTGGACATCAAATGAGAAGGGAGGATTCACTTGAGAAGGCATTGATGTTGGGAAAGGTGGAGGGCAAAAGAAGAAGGGGGAGGCCAAGGATGAGATGGCTAGATGGCATTGTAGACACAATGGGCACAGAGCTGGGAGGGCTGAGGGGGATGGTGGAGGACAGAGGCGCCTGGAGAACTATGGTCCATAGGGTCGCAAAGGGTCGGAACCGACTGTGCGACTGAACAACAAACAACACTTGTCTCAGCTCTATCTTGTGATTTAAACAACAACTGTCAAATCCATGCTTATGAGGTACTTTAAAATATCCTGGCCAAAAAAACCTAAATAAATTAAATAAAAAACTTAAATAAATTAAATAAAAAGCTAAATGAAACCCATGGATCGATATACAGTACCTACCTGCATGCCTCCAGCTTCCATCCAGAATACACAACAAAACCCATTGTCTTCAGCCAATCCCTCAGCTACAGCTGCATCTGCTCAGACCCACAAGATAGGGACGCCAAGCTCAAGGACATACAAAATGCATTTTTCAAACTACAATACCCATCTAATATGTTTAAAGAACAAATCAACCAGGTAAGATGAATACCCAGGAACAATCTACTACAGGACAGGCCCAGAAAGGAAAGCAATCGAACACCGCTGGTTGTCACTTTCAGCCCTCAACTTAAAAACCTCTCATACACATAATGAAAGATCTCCAACCCATCTTGAACAAGAATATTTCACTCTTGCATAAATAGACATAAAGAAAATCTTTCTGGAAACAGATAAATATCCCATATGAGTTAAGATGAAAAAGAAATCCTTATGTGGTCCACCATTCCTTACAGCAGCACTGGGTCTGGAATTAATATAAATCTATGTTGCCAATATCCACATATGTATCTCCAGTAAAAATAAAGATTTTGTGTGGTCTGCCCTCATAAAATCAGAGACAGCCTGCATTTAGCATTTCATGTGAGCCAAGAAGCTTATGCATCAATGAGATGAGTCACTTTAGGTTTCTTTTTTATTTTACATTTTTAAAAGTGTCAAAAATCCACATAGAGTGTAGTATAAGACAGAATTTCTGAGTCAAAGATATGAAACTATTAAAAGCAGCTATTAAAAGCACAAACCAAAATGGGAAGGCCTTTTCCTATCTATATACATAAAGCAAAGGTGTACGTTTTTTATGTCCTGCATAGGTTTATTCCCCCCCCCCCCCGCGACCCCCTCCCCTGACAAGTCGACAGGGCCTACCTTTCCTGTCCCTTCGGTCAAAGAGGGGGTCCAGACAATGCGGGTGGGGTGCTAGCCCCACCGGAGAAGATCGCAGCAGCGGTGCTGGTGCGCCTGCCCGGGCGCCAAAAGCTGGTGTGTGTGTCAATGGTGCTGGTGCGCCTGCATCTTGTATCTAAGAATGCATTTTTTTCCTGAAGCAGGAAAAATACCATTGGTGTGAATTTGTTTCAGTTGGATCCCAGCTTGCCATGAAGTGATCCACACGCTGATCACAGAGTCATCTCCTGCGGCACATATGAAATGAGACATGCAGGATTTAACTGCAATTGACTGCTGCAGCCTTGAGGATATTTTCAAGGTGCACCTTTACAGACAGTCCTTCTGGCATGGTCTCTTCAGCTTCCATGACCGTTGGAATCAGAGTTCCTCCTCCATTCATTTTGCCATTGGGCCCAATATGATGGTTTCCAGTGGCATTTCCTCCACTGAAGGGGCCATCACCCCACCTAAAGGGGTTCATCTGCCCGTAACCATTGGCCCTTCTAGGGAGTCAGGTTATTTACCACCGCCCAATACTCGGCATTGAGTTGCTGACTGTATGGTCTACTCTGTTACTGTAGCGGGATGTCCGGCCAGACATTTCAAGCACTGGAGTAAGGAATAGGAAAATCTTAGCAATTCCCTGTATAAATATAAAATCAGTCCAGTTTATGGTCACTGAAGGTCTTCATGTGCTAACTAGTATAAATGTAAAGTAAGGAAATTTTTAGTTTAGCCAAACATTTCCCAAAGTGAAGAGTATCTTTGCTGCAGATTATTCAGGTGGTGCATCATAATGTCATTGTCTGATCTGGACTATAGTGCTCAAACAAGACCTCAGTTTAAACCAGGGATTCTCAACCTGTGGCCTGCAGGCTGGATGCAGCCTGCGGTACCATTTCATGTGGGCCTCCACCGCCTCCACCACACCAAGAAGTGCCATGTGGTGAAAGAAGGGCAAAATGGCCGTTTGGCCCCTGAAGCTGTCTGAGGGAGCATGACCAGGCCCCGGGCTTTAAAAGGTTGAGAACTCCTGGTTTAAATGTATCCATCTCCCAAGATTAGTTGGAAACAAATACAACTGGTTTTTCTAAAGGGTGGAATTTATTGGAATAACTCTTTGAAAATTGATTTGTTCAGCAGATTAATTACAAAAGGCTGGAATTGCTGTCTTTTAAAAATGGCATTCTATTTTTAATGGGAAAACACTTGACCAGGCCTTAGGGGTTAAGTGGTGCCAAACATTTATAGCCAAATACCTCTTCCTTTATACATTGAGTGGGATTTTATGAAACATAAGTTGCAAGCTTTATACCTGAAATGAAGACTGTGAAGCATTGCAGATTTTACCAAAGTAGAAGTTGCAGATAAGTACATGTATTAAAATTGTGTAAGTATGTGTGTATATGTATGCATGCATTAATACAATCCATACACTGGAAGTGCCTGGGAAAGAAAGAGCCACTTTATTTTATTTGTAGCCTACCTTTTTCCTGGTTTAGGACGAAAGGAAGCTCATAACATGAATTAAATACAGATACAGCTATGAAGAGAGGGATTTGTAGTTTTAAAACGCAGTTACTTAATTTATATTAAGTCAAGTACTCAATTTAAGCTATTTTAACAATAAATTAAAAGCATACCAGGAGAAAAAAATTCCGTAAAGAAGAAGATCTAGCAACAAAGGGCAGTATCACAAACATATATGCATGTGTTTATTCCCTGGCACACATATGATGACAGCTTTACAAATTTTACTATGACATAATAAACCAGACCTCACATCAGGCTGAAACAAATTTCAAGTTTATGCTCTAATAAAAGTGACATAAACGTTTTTATTGCTGCAGCAAGGATTACACAGCAGCTATCTCCTTACTATAATTTCTACAGAGAGAGGAGGAGCTGTGTTAAACATCACAGTTTAACCCTACAGTTTAGGTTAGAGGCTGGCCTTCCTGCAAATGCAGACTTCTAAAAGTGTTTCTCCAAATAAATTGCCAAAAAGCAACTAGAATCCAGTCACTTCTCAGTTGTGTAAAATGGTAGATGTGGCAAATATGGTTGGTTGATTTGACCTCTAGCTATACAAGAGAGTAAGGCAGTGGGAACTTGGGAACTTTACTTAAGACTATGCTTTCTGGCATTTATATGTCTTGCTAAAAATGTATTTGAAAGTAGTCTTAAGAAATGGATGGCACTTTTTATAGCTAATGTACTATGTACTACTGGTTGTATATTGGAGCCTCTTTCTTACCCTTTCTTTTTACGACAAAGTAATACTCAAGACAGGACTGCAGTTGCTCAAGTGGTTAAGATGCTGAACTCACTGACTGGAAGGTCGGAGTTTGATTCCCAGGTACTGCATGACGGAGTGAGTTCCTGCCAACCTAGCAGTTTGAAAGCAAAAAAGATAAATAGGGACCACTTCGGTGGGAAGGTAAACAGTGTTCCGTGCACTCCGGTGTTGAGGCATGCCTGCCCCATGTCCACGGAAACATCTGCAGACACAGATAGAGCTGGCTCTTTGGCTATAACCAAAGATGAGCACTGAACCATAGAGTCGGATACGACTGGTTTTCGAGCAAGGGTGACCTTTACCTAATAATCAAGACAGCTTAGTCTTCCTAATCAACCTTTGTGGGTGGGAAGTTCACACTCACAGATGCCATGTGGCATCATATAGGAAGTAGTGTATTTGCAGAAGGCTTAGGCATGGTTAATGACCTTTAACAAGAGAAAAGCTCTTGTGTTAGATTAGCCTAAAATACTAAATTACTGTACTTCCATTTCACCGTGTACAGGTAAAAACATAATCAAATTTAAATATGCTAAAACAGTGACATCGCCTCCATAGTCTGATATAAATGTGTGCTTTCTCTTTACTGTAATTTTCTGCGTATCATAACTTGGATGAAACAATACCAATTGAAGTAAATTGGTTAAAGTAGTTAAAAATCTCAAATTTTATAAAACCTTTAATTGTGAGCATAATGACTACATTGTCTGACTTATAATCTATTTTATACAGAGCATGTTTTTTTTGGTCCATATTCATTTCATCCATAATAGAAAATTTAAATAAATAATAAACTGCGTTTATAGGTTAATATTCTAGTCCAAATTAAAAGTCCAATTGCTTCTGAAAGATGCATTCATGAGCAGTGTACCATATGGTTTAACTTGGTTAATAATATTTTTCCTGTAGCTGCTAGAGTCTAACATCTATACTATACAAAAATGGTGGAGTCTGAATTATGAAACTGTTAGATCTGGCCCTTATAAGCACCAGTCCAGGACAACGATGAACAAACAGCAACAGGCTTTATTTAACAGTCACTTAGAGATGAGCTTACAAGGTGTTCCGGATCCCGAGATGGCTATACAATCCTAGCAGAGTCAGTCCTTCTGGACTCTTACCCAGCAATGGGCAATAAAATAGCTACCATAGAAGCATAGCATAATGGAGGGACCCAGGCTTAGCGCTACCGGGCTACCTGTATAGAGTAGGAAGTATAGATCCGGCCGGTCCCACCCTTGTTTACCCATGGGGCTTATATACTGTCTCCCCGGCGGTGGCTCCTGAATATAAGGTAGCGGCCCGCCGGTCAAACGTAACTAACCAATCATAACAGGGAATATATGTAGTTAACCAATTGAGAACAGGATCCAAAACTGTAACCAATCACAGGGCTTGGTTTAGCCTAACAAGCGCGCCCATTTGCAGGGGTTTCGCGCCACTTTAGGCTTCTAGTTAGATTGGTGGGGAACCGCCATTTCCTCTTGCAAGAGCGCTCCCTGCGCTACTTGCGAATGTGCCTCAATACACAACAGAAACTTAATGTAAAACTTCATATTAATGTTTTTGTGATTTGTATTTAATACATTTTTCAGAAACATTTATTGATCTATCAATTGTGCAGAACATGCACAGAAAGATAACAAACCCAAAAAAGTCATTACATAACTAAATAATCCATAAATTATATTTCTTGAGCATCTTGGAACTAATATCCATTATAATATTTAAAATTTTTGAAAACTGCAACAAAACTGCGATTGCTATTTAAACAAATATCTAGAACGTCTGCATCAGATCTATGATAGAATTGGGTGAAATATTCCATCCCAAGCACGTTTGTAAAGTGTATTTAAATCAGGAGCATATTTGTTACTTGCAAAAACATTTAATCGTAACAACAATAGCACAGCAAGTCCACTATTTATTCCACTGAAAATTAATGTTCTGGGTTTTGTGGTGGAAGAAAACATAATTTTGCAATATTTGTAACAATAAATATAAATCCAAGATAATTATTTGTCTGATTTTCCCCCCTTCACATTTTGTAGGTTATCATTATAGTTGAGGTGTTCTGATATCTCTCGGTATGGTCATTTGCATTATATGGAACGCTTCCAGAAAGTTAAAAATCCGTAAATGCCTTTCTGATCCACATTTGATTGAAAGGGCATATTAAATATTTTAAAATATTTTAACAATCAGAACACATAAACCTAGCTGCTTAGTTCTTCTTGAAGCTCAGGTGTAGAAACAGTAAGATAAATTATATATAGGTTGTAATGTACAGTGGTCATATTCATGTTCTGTCCTTGCAGATGGACTAATTATATTTTTAAAAAGTTACGGTGTAAGATAAAAACAAAATTAGGGTTTAAACATATAGCAAGAAAAAAGTAGGATGGTATACCGTATCTATTTGAGATGAATAAACTCTTATATATTTTAGATAAACCTCACTTATTATTCTCGTTGCCCACAAAGAGATATAAAAAGAGTTCTTGTAATAAATTGTACCAGCAATTTGTTAACAACTAGCCAAAAGTTCATGCATGTTTACACATAAAGAGATATCAAGTGCCCTTTTGCAGTGAAGTATTTTATGCCCTTACTGTAATCTTTGAGTCAGACTTTAAGTACCTCCATTTAGAGGTGAGTGCTCCTAATTAGGAATAACTGTTCAAAATATGCTGTTGACTTTACTGCTGTATTAATTTTTTGGCAGTGTCCCCCTGAAATATCTGAAACAGAAAATAAGTGTGCGCCTCGTAAACTATGAATGTAAATCAAATCTTTGTAAATGTCTGATGTACTTGAAAAATAGGTTGCATTGATTTTTTTAAAGAGATCAGCGTAAATAACTTAATAAAATGTGATGGGTTTCGAGGATATGGGACACGTTTGACGGCTCTCCTATTTAGCATCATGTAACACTGAGGATGTATATAAACAGAACGTTTTAGATAACGTTTTGTGAAACGCTGTAACACTTGGATGGCTGCAGCTGTTGTCTAATTTTTTCTGGATTAAGTTTGGTCAAGAAAGACGCTGCCTCATTTTCAGCTTGTCATTTGCCCAGGAAGTAAAAGCAAATTGTAATGAGGGAATCACAGCAGGAGAACCTGAGAACAAATGAGAGGCATATATTGACTGACAGCCAGCATGCCATTTCAGTGATAAATGTATTTTTATATACTGCTGTTCAAGGTCACTTTCTGTTCTCTTTGTATGCTGGCTGTCAAATCATGCCATTTTACGTTTTAATACAAAGTAATTTGTGATGGCCGATGCAAAGTAATAGTGTTAGAAAATTATAAAATAGGATGTTTGAGTTAAAACAGCTTTTATTGAGAGAGTTGGAAAAATAAAGAGAAATGGATTTAAAGATATAGTTGTAATATTTTCTCCTTCACTTTTGTAATATTGAAGGAGCACAGTATGGAGGCTCAGCTGAAATTTTTTGAAAATAAAATTGTTATATGATTTAGGATTGGTGTGAACTATGTTGTTCAAGAACTATTGGCACTTTGAGGAGTGGTTTATATTTTCAATAATAATTGTAACTAATACTTGGACAAAACCTGGTAAGGTAAAGGTCACCCTTTGTTGAAATCCAGCCGTATCCGACTCTAGGGTTCAGTGCTCATCTCTGTTTATAGCCAAAGAGCCAGTGGAACGCTATTTACCTTCCCACCGAACTGGTCCCTATTTATCTACTTGCAATTTCTTGCTTTCGAACTGCTAGGTTGGCAGGAGCTGAGACAGAGACAGGGGCTCATCCCGTCCTACAGTACTAGGGTATTGAACTGCTGACCTACCGCCTTCCAATCAGCGTCTTAACCACTGCAGTCCTGTCTGGTATGACAGAACAAATTCTTTTACAGTACAAATTAAAAGATCTGGTGAATCCATAATTAAATTTAATTTTAATTTAATTTAATAGTCATATTTATATATGCCGCCCACTCAGGCAGAACCCGACTCAGGGCGGCATTACAACAACATAGAAATACTGTATCATAATGAATCCACAGGTGTTAAATGCTAAAATGTGTCTTCTACATGAATGTCATATAGACAAGTATATGGAGAATGGCTCAAAGGGACTAATTCATGTGTGACATTTGTAGAGGGTACACTTAAAACTTGTAAATTGTATATACAGTATGTAACAAATGCTTCTTTGAAACAGGATTGACAGCAGCTTTCTTTTGAATTACAAATTCAAATTGGTTTAATAATCCAATATTATTAATGAGCTTCATGTCCCTTTACACAGCTTCATTATGCCTCCCTTTGTGTAGACAGGGAAATAACCCAAGTGGATTTCCATGAACTGTAATTTTTTTGTTGTATGAAAGCCAAGACATTATGGTTAAAACTTTTGAACAAGGCAAGGATGATGATGTAAAGGGAGCTTCATACATTGTCTAGTTTTGGCAGTCATTGGACATAGTTTCAACATATACAAAATGGATATTTCTTAATTTTCTGTTTTATAAGAGGGAATTAGCTGCTGTATACAGAGTGACAATAGTAATTCATATCTGTCTGGAACATTTATATACCACCCATCTGGGAGAGAAATTCCCACTCATGGCAGTTTACAACAGTAAAACAAACATATAACATTAAAAATACATATATGCCCCCTCAATGGTGGCGACATACAAGAAATTTGGTGCGCCCCCTCCTGCGCTCGCCTCTCTGTCACACAAAGGAGGGCTTTTTCCGTGTCCGCACCGGCCTTGTGGAACCTCCTGCCAGTAGAGTTGCGGGAGCGAGCTGCTGCCTTTCAGAGAAGAATTAACAACCTGGCTGGCGGGGCAGGTGTGGGGCCCGGATGGAAGAGTGGCCTCGCCTGTTGGCTTATAAAATGAAGCCTCGCCATCTTTTTAATGCGGGCAGTTTTACTGTGGTTAGTTTTTAATAGGTGGGTGGGTATGTTGGGGTTTTAATTGTTTTTAATATGTTTGTTTTAATCCTGTTGTGAGCCGCCCTGAGTTGGGTTCGCCTGATTGGGTTGCATAGAAATTTGAGTAATAAATAAATAAATAAAATGTTCAAGACTATGTACCCCTGGGCTACTGCAATTTATCACAGAAAGACTGCAACGTGAGGATAAAGGCTAGGGATGGGAAGATATTCACCAAATTCTTATCAGCATAAGCTGTCTGAAATAGTTTGAAAACCTAGGTGAGACATTTTCAAGCCCCACAAGATTACTCTTCTCCAACATGAGACTGAGAAAAGGAGGGCTTCAACTTCTGTCAAGATTTTTGCAATTTATACAAAATTTCCCTGGATCTGTCTATGCCACGGTTGCCCAAACTTTTCAGGCGGTGGGCCAGTCACATGCAAACGTTATGAGACATCCATGACAAAAAAGCAAAGATATTCCACAAAATTCTGAACATAGTGGTCTTGAAGTATATTCTTACTAGGTAAGGCTAAAAGCATGTGGAGCCATTTGCCTATGAAAAAAGGCAACTACTGAGGTTAATAGTAGTTTTATGAAACAGTGTATGGTGCTGAAGTATTGACAAGTATTGCTCAAGTAGTGTTTTTTGTTTCAAAACCATTTTTATATGCTGGGTTAGATTTAAGATTTGAACTCAATAGCTCTTGTTAGGCCTAAAGTCTGCCTGTTCTGGAATTAAAAGAAGTTCAATTTTAAGGGCTAGAAACCAGACAATTAAATATCATTCCTCAAACACTTCGTATAAGTTACACAGTAAGGAGATTGACCTGTAGCTTTTGGGATCTGATGGTCCTTTGTCTGTTTTTTGTATAGTAATTACTTTTGCCTTCCACCCTATTTTTGGGATTAGTTTGTTTGTCCAACAGTTATTAAAGAGTTGAAGGAGCCATTCCTTTGTGTTTTTTTCCAAAATCCTTAATTTGCTCAATAATTGAGTCCTGCCACTTTGCTATTCCTACATCTTCTTATGGCTTCCTCTAGTTTTGCCATTATGAAGTCAGTATAAAATTCATTAGATTCACTCTGGAAGGATATCCCTTTGACATTTTTTTTATTATGCTATTTGATTTTGGGTTTAGATTAGCATACAGTGTCCTTTTCTTTGAATTGTTGTTCAATCTTTTATGTAGCTCCAAGCTTTTTGGCTGCTCTTTGCTATGTCAAGCTATGTTATAGTATCTGGCCTACAAGTTCTTTTTGTTTCTGCAAGGGTTAAAAAAATTCTCCCAGTTTTTATTACATGTTCACTAAAAGGATTTTCTTTGAAGTGCAAGATCTAATCTAAGTATTGGTTGTGTGTTTCTGAAGTGAGTCCTGGAATGTAAATGTTCTGGCACTCTCTCGGAATGAAGGCAGAAGAACATTCCCAAATGGAAGTTACAAGTTGATCATAGTTCTCTGGTTGAGCAGTCTGAGGCACAACTGCATTTATTTATTTATTTATTTATTTATTCAATTTATATCCCGCCCACTCAACACAAGGCCGACTCAATTTAGAATTGTTGTAACGTTTTCCCAATTGTCTTTTTTGAGAGTTTATCTCCTACGGAGTGGTGTAGATTGAGGTTGGATGGATGAGTAGATCTGACATAGAATGGATCTGTGCTGAGTGTTTGGGATTGGGTCACCTATGCCCTTATGCACTGTTGAGCTACAAACTCAGTAACAAATATTAGATCTAGATTGTAGCCTCCCTGCCACTATTAAATGAATTGGGTAGTTTAGTACATTAGTTAGGTTTTGCTCATTTAATAAGAGCTTCTCTGTTTTTGATGTCTTCTTCATAGCATCAAATGTTGTTATGGCCTTTGACATCTCCAATTAGAAAGTGTTTTGGTCTTCCTTATTAGACTGCTTCCTGAACCAGAATGGTACCATATTTGCTGATGTATAAGTGCGCTACCACCCCCTAAAATACACTGGAAAAATGGTGTGCATCTTATACTCCGATACATCTTATACGCCAGCAAATACAGTATATTAGGCGATTTATAAATCAATATTATACACAATCCAGTTCAACTGTCAAGATTTGTATGTTATCCTTTTTATGTATATGCTGTTCTTTTGTGTCCCAATCAAACTCTAGACTGCCAAAATGAAGCCACTTGGTGTTGTTGTTGGACAAACTTAAGTCCTTATCTATGCATGTTTCTGGCAGTAATCGGCAGACCAGTAAATGGACCAGATTCTGTCTCTTTCCAGATTCACGCAGCGTGTTTTTATCCGCCAGTAGCCCCCACTTGAGCATGTTGGTCTTACATTTAGGCATTCCGACCCCCAGCCTATGCATAGTAGTATAGGCTGTTGAGATGACTATAATACAGTACTTGGCCATACACAAATGTCACTTCCATATTGTTTGTGAAACCTCTCCATGATTAAAGCCAATAGGTGATGGCAAAACAAAGAGGCACTCTAGTTATTAAAACCTGTGGTTGGCTTTATCTGATGCTATTTTAAAAGTGTGATTCTATATCATATTATTGTGTTATGATTTTTATTCTGATAATTGCAAGGATAGCTTTTTATTATAGTGCTGTCAGTCATATAAACAAATAGGCAATTAAATAAATAAATATAATGAACCTCAGGTCCCTCGCAGGGTAAACCAAAACTGACAAAAGAAAAGCAAAGAATTTTTGTTTGCTGTTTTCTGATGCTACTGGTTTATTTTGTTTATAAATACAAGTTAGGTGCTTTCCCCAAGATATTCACTAAAATAGGCCTTTGTCCTGCAGGTCTCTGTTGAATGTATACTTCAATATAATCTTTTATTATGGAAATGCTTTGCCCTTTTGCCCAACAAAACCGCAGCATGGGAAATACTTTTTATTCATATTCAAGGATGTGTGTGTATGCATATACATGCTTGTTTATCTGGCAAATAAACAAGGGTGAGCACTGCAAAGTGTACAATGAATTACACCAAGGAAATGGAAATCTGTTTTTTAAAGGATTAGCATCTGCAAGGAAGACATACAAATTAAAACCTCAAAGCTATTTGGCTCCCTTAAGAATTGCAGTTATTTGGGTAAATTGTCAGTGGCCAAGAGTCCAACAAGTTTGCTAGCAGTATTGATTGCTATCTTTGAATTATCAAAATGTCTTTCATTGGCAAATATTAATTGCTTAAGTGCTAAGGAATCTAATGCGTAAAATATTGAATCTCATAAATAACTGGCTTTAAGATGTTGAGATTATATAAAACATTGAGAACTGTTTCAACCAACACATGTTGTACATAATATATAGTAAACAACAACACAGTTGATTGTTAATATCTGCTCTTTTTTGAGTCTAATTATCTGTTAGCTCCTGTTGTAATATAGCTTTCCTTTCTTAAAATCAGTGTGGAGTCTACCTAAAAATTTAGGGTTTTATAACTATGAGTGTCTGGGAAGTAAACGTGGTTCTAAAAGTGTTTGGGATCACTAGAGTATGCCTCTAGTATCTGCTACAGGAAGCATTTTATTGTGAATGTTCGTGTAAAATCCAAGCTCTCAAATTCACTTCATATATGAGGGTAGAGTTTCTACTTGACATTGTGAAAACTGGTCTGAGTACTCTGGTGGAATCAAAATGGGGGGGGGGACGGGGGACGGGGGCGACAGTAATTTCACTGAAAAACTACAGAAAAAGAGGTCCAGAAAGAAACTCCTGGGTTTTCGTTGATATTTTCAAGAGGTGATTGGAAAACCAGCTGTAATAACATCCAAGTTTTATGTATTAGTTGTTGAAACAAGTCATTTTCATGTGGGTGAGTTGCGAGGAACACATCCATGTATGTCCCATCGATAAGGTTGCCCTAGGTCTCATACCTGTGAAGTTTGGGATTTAAAAATAAGAGAAATTTTGGCCACACCCCTCTGTGGGTGTGGCCAAATCTGTGGGCATGGCCAAATCTGGCCATGTGACTTGCTGGGCTCTAGTCATTCTGGTGTCGAGTCATGCCTGCCACATGTCCACAGAAACATCTACAAACAGGCAGTGCTGGCTCTTTGGCTATAAACAGAAATAAACAGAAGACGTCAAAGAGATTTGCTGCCCTTCAGCAAATGACCATGAAAACGTCTGCAAACACAGACAGCACTGGCTCTTTGGCTGTAAATGGAGATGAGCACTGCACCCTAGAGTCAGATACAACTGGATTTCGCGCAAGGGCAACCTTTACCTTTACCTATTGTTAGATCCAATGCTGCCTGTCATATCTGACTCTAGGGTTCAATGCTCATTTCTGTTTATTTTAATTTAATTTAATTTAATAGTCATACTTATATATGCCGCCCACTCAGGTAGAACCCGACTCAGGGCAGCATTACAACAAGTTCTAAAAACATATAAAAACACTTTTTAAAACCCCATATCCTACCCACCCATCCCACCCACTATAAAAAAAGAAGAGAGAGTTCTTAATTGTTTACATAAGCCAGCAGGCAGGGACTGTGTTCCCACTAGGGCCCCACACCTGCCCTGCCAGCCAGGTCTTCAATCCTCTCCTGAAGGGCAGCAAATCTCTTTGACTTCTTCTGTTATTTCTCTTTATAGCCAAAGAGCCAGCACTGCCTGTTTGTAGATGTTTCTGTGGACATGTGGCAAGCATGATGAGACACCAGAATGTTGTTACCTTTCCCACCAAAGTGGTCTCTATTTATCTACTTGTAATTTGTTGCTTTTGAACTGTTAGGTTGCCAGGAGCTGGGACAGAGATGGGAGCTCAAACCGTCATGTCGGCCTTCCAGCTAACAAGGCGAGCTTCTTAACCACTGAGCTGCAGTGGCTCAAGTGGCTAAGGTGCTGACCAGAAGGTGGCAGATCAGCAGCTCGATACCCAAGTACTGCAGGACAGAGTGAGCTTCTGCCTCTGTCCCAGTTCCTGCCAACCTAGCAGTTCAAAAGCAAGAAAATTTAGGGAAACAAATAGGGTATCTGGATTAGTCCAAGCCCCTTCCCCTCATCTTCCTGTTTGTTTAAGCTTGAGTCCCACCAACTTAGTGGGGCCTCCATCCCACCACACAGAAGTGGCTCATCTTCTTCTGCCTCTTTCCTCCCATCTAGGGTTTTATTTTTTCACCCTCAGGCGTCTCTTTCCCTAGGGTCTACCTTATGTTTATCAGACCACCACCACCTCATGATGTCATTATTTGTACTTTCACTGTTATTTTTGCAGTTCTGAAGACATGAAAACATAAATAAATGTTACCTGTATTGTATTGAAATTTGTCTGTTTGAGTGATGATTAATCTATACAAAATGCATTCAAACCATGTCTCACATTCCACTTTATATAATTGCAAGTAGATAAATAGGGAACACTTTGGTGGGAAGGTAAACAGCATTCCGTTTGCTCCTGTAGTCATGCCTGCCACATGACCATGGAAACGTCTGCAGAAGCAGACAGCGCTGGCACTTCGGCTTTGAAACAAAGATGAGCACTGAACCCTAGAATCAGATACGACTGGCTTTCAAGCAAGGTAAAGGTATCCCTTGCTTGAAAGCCAGTAATATCCGACTCTAGGGTTCAGTGGTCATCTCTGTTTAACCTGGCCCCTCATCCACAACACACACACAAACACACACACCATTGCTTTCCACACCCACCCCACCCACAAAAGCGACTCTCTCTCTCTCTCTCTCTCTCTCTCTCTCTCACACACACACACACACACACACACACACACACACACACAGAGCAAAGTAATCAAAACAAAAAGACAGAGAGACTTACTTACACACACACAGGAAAGTAAACAAAACAAAAAGACATAGACTTACCCAGAAGGGGCAAGTGCCGGGGCATTCATGCTGGCCCTCCCTGGCCCAGGGCCAGCCACGTCGGGCAGCTCTTTTCTTCCTTTCCCCCCTCCACTCGCATGGGCCCACGGAGGAGTCAAAGGAATGGAAGCAGAGAGATGAAGGCCCCGCGACAAACCACCTTCTCTCTTCCCTTCCACAAGCAAAAAGCCACAGCGGCCTCTGGTGGCGGGCAAAAACTGCAGCTTTGGGATTTTTTAAAAAAAAAATGTGATATGGGAAAATTAATAAAATGGGAGGGGGGTGGGAAGAGGGGTAAAAATACGGGGTTTTCCTGACCAATAAGGGATACTTGACTAGGTCTCAAGACACCACTTGGATTCTCATGGAATTACAATGAACCCCTGCTTTATGGAATTAATCTGGTCTGCAGGGTTTCCTTATAGCGATTTTTCCTTAAAGCAAACTGCAGTTTCCCATAGGAATGCATTGAAAACCAATATTTCCGTTCCAGAGGTTAGAAAGGAGCCAAGAAAACATGATTTTTCTGTTCAAAGCTCTTTCTAAAGTGGCAAAAACACAGCAAAAATTTCCAGAGTGTTCTTTGGAAAGAGTTTTGAGCAGAGGAGATACTTCTCTCTTTCTTTTCCTCTTTTTCCTTTTTAATGAGTTCCGGAACTGATTTTTTTGGTTTGCAATGCAGATTTGGCACATCTAGTGGCCAGCCCTGGTAATTGCAGGAAAAATACCCGCAGAACAGCTGGTGAGGGGACGGCGGTATTTTGGCACTTCCTGGTTGTGGGGAAAGCTTCTGGAGGTGCTAAAACCAAATAATAAATTTCAAAAATGGAGCAGGAATGCTCCAAACGCCCTCCCACCACCATGGGAAGCGTTGGAACATTTTAAAAAACGTTCCGCATGGCGATTTTTCCCCTACAAGTGGACCATAATTTCCTATGGATTTTTTCCCTGCACCAAGTTTTCCAGTAAGAGAGCCATCTGTAAAGCGGGGGTTCACTGTAGTTTGTTTCCTTATTGCTCAAGGCAGAGGAACAAATCTCAGAGAGACTAACCATGCTGAAGGAGTGTTGCCTTCATAATTATTTAGGAAGTCCACATTTTCTGTCTCATGCACACAAGCACCCACCTTGTTTTGTGGTGGATTCCCAAGGGCCTGTATCCTGTGTCACTGAAAGGTCCATTTGACGTTCCATGAACATGACGTTGCTCTCAGGCTTTGGCCCTGAAATGTTAATGAATGGGAAGCTGCTGATTACGTAACCCTATACAGTATATAGAATTTGGGAAGCAGGTAGCAGTGGGGATTCCCACTCTCTGAGATTTCAGGGCCAAAAACAGACACCTTTGTGTAATGTAATATTTCAAAATTATATGTGAGCATATGTGAAAGTATGAGACACTCTGGATTCCCTGAAACAATTTCTGAATAAATATTATGTGTGCATATTCAAATAATTAGTTTGAGACCTAGTAGCATTTGAGAATGAGGTAAAGATGGGTTGCCAGGCCCTAAAGCAACCATGCACAAGGTATACAAGTGGGTCCCAGAGTAAATCAAGCCTTTATAACACGGGTGCCTGAACTACAGCCCGTGGGCTGTAGTTTGGGTACCCCTGGTTTAAGCAGAGAAAATGGCAGCTTAAAATCTATCTCATTCTGTTGCAAAACAGATTGCAAGGCACGTTTTACCGGCTCACTGAACCACATGACCGGCCCACTGAACCACATGATCGGTCCGCAGCCCAAAAGGTTTGGGCACCCCTGCTTTACAATCTCTAGAGGGGAAAATGATGAAACTGAGGCTGTCTTTCTTTGGGCAGATATTGAGAAGACAAGATTATCTGGAAATGACAATAATACTAGGAAAGGTGGGAAGGCAGCAGGAAAAGAGGAAAACCAAACATTAGATGACTTGATTTCTAAGAGAAGCCATAGGTTTGAGTTTACAAGACCTGAGCAGGGCCGTTGAGGACAGGACATTTGGGAGACCTGATGGCTCATAACAACAACAATAGCAATATTAATTTCCACATGGTTCATGTGCTTGACACTCTGAAGTTATGCACGTGACAACATTAGGCATCGTGTTGGTTGACATTGTAATTTATTTATGGCAAGGGTCCATCTTTATTTAATTACACCCAGCAAGTTATGTCAAGTGAATATAAATGATTATGTCAGTTACCAGATGAGAGGAAAAATGCTGCAAGCCTATGGCATTCCAAGAGATTTTCTGCATCAAAGGGCAAACAAGGATAAAAACCTACAAAACAAACTTTTACAGACAGATTGTATCAGGGAACCATGCAATGTAGGCAGCAGAGAAAGGGTAATTTTACTGTGTATCTTCTCCCCAATCTTCAGGGCAGTTTACAACACTTAAATATAAAGATTAAAGCTATACATTATAAAAGTTGCTTTTTAAATTTATTTCTTAGCCACCAAAAATCTTTCTTTTATCTAAAGTGCTAACCATATGCAACGGGGCTGTGGTGGCTCAGTGGTTAAGAAGCTTGCCTTGCTAGCTGGAAGGCTGGAAAATCGGCAGTTCGAGACCTGGGTACTGCATGATGGATTGAGCGCCCATTCTGTCCCAGCTCCTGCCAACCAAGCAAGAAATTGCAAGTAGATAAATAAGGGCCACTTCGGTGGGAAAAGATCTTGGGGACATGAAAGGAGCCTCATTTGGGTGTTCCCTGAGTGGAGTTTCTCCAGCAATGCCTAGAAGGGACCTGCGCAGAAGGGGATGCGCAGTAACCACTTTTCCCCCGCCGCCAAATTACGGAATGGCGGCGGCTCCAGGCAGGAAAGGAAGAAAAGCGGCCCAAAATTACAGGAAATCCCCGCCAATACGGGATACTTGACAGGTATGCCATATGCAATGCTGTGGACTGAGACTGATTTATTAGTCCTGTGGCTTGTCTGTTAGGGAAGAAAAGCCAGCTATCAAACCAAACTCTGTAGCCAAAACAACCCTTAAATGGCAAGCATCGCTTAGCTAGCAATGCTTAGTTAGTGCTGCTAGTAAGAGGTTGTCTACAAATAATAGCCTTCTCTTGGGAATGTTGGGAAGGATTGGTCCACAATTTAAAATTGCTCTGACTGTCTGTCCCAATCTGCCCCATTTTGAGCTCTCTCTCTCTCTCTCTGTGTGTGTGTGTGTGTGTGTGTGTGTGTGTGTGTGTGTGTGTGTGTGTGTGTGTGTGTGTCCCAAATAGTAGCACTTTTAAAAATCCCATTCCTAGCATATGAGCACACTGAGGACAGGATAAAAGAGAGCAAAGAAGCTTCTTCGTGTGTAAACTTTGGGATCTTTCAATAGTTCTTTAACTTCTAGAGACCCAGAAAATTAATCACCTACAGCATCCTGGCTGGATCATCATTGGTTGTCATTTCTTTCCTTTTTTATTTCCATGTAGCAATGCCCAACTGCCTTTTCCCAGCACTTTCCATCTGCCACCATTTATAGTCACTGCAGCTGGAGTGGGGTGGAGCTGCTTCTCTTGCAAGCATGGGATTCCACCCCCACCCCCCTCATAAAGTCAAAGGGTGGGGTTTGGAATGATGCTGGCCTCACCATAAGAACATGTGCTCCTTCCAGGCTCCCTTCCCTTGGGCATTCTGCTTGAAGTGACAGCGGTGTCTGCATGTTTCACAACATGCATTGTAATGACACACACACAAAAAAAACCACCTCCCACTTCCTCCTAAACAATGACATAGCAACTCCCCCCCCCCCCCCCAGCATCCAGCGCCTACCAAGCCATTTCAGCTAAGATCTGCCAAAACAGCTTATTTTACTAAGGTTTTTTAGCAAGGTTCCCAATCATCATTTGGAGATCTTAAGAGGGATCCAAGACCTTACATTAGCTGGACACAGAAATTGAAATTTCCTTCAACCTGATTTTAATATCTGTAACAAAATTGTGGCTCATTTTCAATCCAAGGCTGAAGCCATTCATAGGGATCTGGACTCATTTAATGGTACAGTTAATTTTGAAGAGATGTCCAATGCGCCATCTTGTATGCATGCATAGGTTCAGTTTCAACGTATGACACCTGATAATGTGGATATTAAGGCACTTTCATATTACAAGGCCACAGCCTCCCCCATTTGATCTATGCCCCTCAATGGTTTTTAAAAAGAGATGAACGTTCAAATGGCCACACAGATATTAACATGGCTTTTCAGGGAGGCCATATGCCTGAAGAAGACTCTAGTATGGCCCATTCCTGAATAAACAAATCAGACCGCTGAATTCTTTAATGACTACAGCCCAATCTTGTATATTCTGTTTATGGGTATGTTGGTGAAGAGAGTGGTGGCGGATCAGTTGCAGGCATTCTTGGAGCATAATGATAGTTTGGATCCATTTCAGTCAGGGACTGAGACAGGATTGGTCACCCTGCTAGATGACCTCCTCCAGCAGGCTGATGGTGTCTCTCTTGTCCTCCTGGTTCTCTTAGCAGCTTCTGATAATGTTCACTATAGAATCCTCCTGAACATGTTGAGATTGGGCATTGGGGATTTAGTTTCAGGCTGGATCCGGTCCTTCCTCAGCAACTGGTTCCAAAGGGTACAGCTGGGAGAGGAACTGTCATAGTATCTCAAATATCGGGTAACTCATGGTTCGATCATCTCCCCCATACTGTTTAACATCTTTATGAAGCCTTTTGGTGAGGTCATACAGAGATTTGGAAGTGTGTTGTTATCAATATGTGGATGGTCTGCAAATCTATTTCTCCTTCTCATCATCAACAGAGAATACTGTTCAGATCCTGGTTTGCTTTCTGGCAGTGATAATGGGCTGGATGAGAGCTAACAGGCTGAGGTTGAATCCAGACAAGATGGAGACCTTGTTGTTCAGAGGGACTTCTGCTTATTTGATTGATCACCAACTTTGTTCAGATGAGGTGGTTCTTCCTTTAAAGGACCAGGTCTAGAATCTGAGTGTGATATTGGACCCTGCTCTCTCTCTGGAGAGGTAAAATCTGCCGTGGCTTGCTGGCCTTTTTCCATCTGAGGCACATCACCCAGCTTTATCCATTCCTGGATAGAAAATTTGTCTTTACAGTACAGTACTCTGATTCACATGTTGGTACATGGGGCTACCTTTGTAAATGGTACAATATCTGCTGCAGGTGCAAGATGTGGTTGCATGACTGATGGCAGGATTGCAAAGATTTAATCATGTTTCCCCAGTGCTGGCATGTCTGCATTGGCTATCTGTAAGCTTCTGGGCCTAATTCAAGGTTCCAATATTAAGTTACAAAGCCCTAAGCAGTTTAGGACCTTGATACCTACTCAAACGCCTCTCCTTGGTAAATCATTACTGGATAATATGGTTTTCCCTGTCAGGAGGATGTGGGGTATCTACCTTGAAGGAAATGCAAAAAAAAAAAAAAAACACAGCATAAGAAACCAGTCCTTTTTGGTGTTGGCCCCAAACTTGTGGAATGTACTTCCATCACGTGTCCTTTGTTCCTCATCTTTGCTCACATTCTACTTGCTGATTTATAGCGGATTTTATAGAAGAAGGCATTCAAGAATTTGCTGCCCCAAGTTAATTTTTCTCTCTGCCTAAATTATATCTTATATTTGCTGCCATCATTGCCATTTTTCATCATTTAAGTGGTTTAATGTTAATTTTCTTAACTATTTACTTATCTCTATGGGCTTATTTTTATGTACAGTAAAAACCTAGTTTATGATTTGGTCCATTCCGCGGCCTTTGCCGTGAACAAAAATAAGCACGTTTTCCCATAGGAATGCATTGAAAATTTTAAACACTGGTCCCAACCAAACAAAAAAATACAAAAACCCACCCAAAAATAAAAAAATGCCAGACACAATCGTTCTCCATCCCTCGATCGATTCCACCAGCTGGTGAGGGGCTGGGGTGGAGAAAAGGGGGTGTTCTACCCCCTCCATCCTTCCCTAGCCTCCCCCCAGCAGTGGAGATCGATTGAGGGGGGGGGGGAAAGGACACATACAGTACAGTAAAGGAAGAAGCGATCTCCCTACCTTTTGCACACTGCTGCTGCTTCCTGAGCGCTTTGTGCTGCCCACATGGCAGCAGCGGTGACGTTATTGGTCTGGTTTCCACAGTATCCTCCACTTCTACTGGCAGCGGCAGACTCTGGAGACCATATCCACTCTGTTCTGGTCTCCATCCAAGGTCTCCCTGTGGTGCTACAGCCGGAAACATGTGCCATCGCGTAACCAGGAAGTTCCAGAGAGGCGCACGTTCCTGGCTGTAGCGCTGCAGGGGGAGCTCGGACGAAGACCAGAATGGAACGGATATGGTCCCCAGAGTCTGCCGCTGCCGGTAGAAGCAGAGGACACTATGGAAACCGCACCAAAAATGCTTTCACCACTGCTGCCTCTGCAGCACTAAGTGATTAATTGTGACTTCCGCCGGTGGCGGGGTGCCATTTTAGAGTCTGAAATGGCACTCTAAAATGATGCTGGTGGTGAAATTCCTGGTCATAAAGCGAAAAAATCGTAAGCCAGGACATAATTTTTTTCATAAACCGTGGCAAACGTAACCCAGGGCAGTCGTAAGGCGGGGGTTTACTGTATTGTCTTTTTGGAAGGTTGTTTACTGCATGTGTATTTGCTTTTGTATTGATGCTGTCAAGAGCAACTATACAGTTAGTTGAAATAATAAATAAATAATATGTGATTTAGCTTTTGTCATAAAGTGACTGCAGATATCTTGACACAGCCTTTATCAAGCAAGCCAGTGGAGACTAGAAGGCAGAAGTTCTCAACCTTTTTAAGCCAGGGGCTCCCGGTCACACTCCCTCAGACAGTTTTGGGGCCCGCACAGCCATTTTACCCTTCCTCCACACCACATGACACTTCCTGGTGTGGTGGAGGCATTGGTGGGCCACATGAAATGTCACGTAGGTCACATCTGGCCCACAGGTCACATGTTGAGAATCCCTGCCCTAAGTTATAGTGGTAATGCAACCATAAAGCGAGCAGCCCTAATTTAGACTACCTCCTTCACATGCATAGGATGCTAACCCTTGGCACATCTACCGGTAGGTCGGGTTGAGCAGCAAAAGAAAATCAAACATCCTGGAAAGGTTCTAAAATGAGGGAGGCTAAGCAATCTCTAAGTCTAAGGCAAAGCAATCTCCGTCTTACTGTAGCTCCTTTATTGTATCAAAGGAATCAAATCCTAACCTAACGGACAGCTTTGGTGTAACAATAATTGAAGTAGCATGTGCAGTGCTTTGAACATTTGGGGGAAATGCTTACTTAAATTAGTACAGCATTACCCATTTCCTGCCTACATCTTCAGAATACACTCAGGGGAAATAATGCACAATGTACCCATGTTTCATGAAGTGCAGCTCACTTGTAATTTTGTTTTGCTTTAGCTTTTGCATAAATCCTCTTCCCATGCTTACACTTGTTTAACTAGAATAGGAATTGTTAAGCATTCATTGTGGGTTAGCAGAGTGGTTGCCGTAGGAATATAACTAGCTCATTGAATCATACAGTTCTGCTAAAACCCTACGTGGATATTCTCTCCACATCCAGTTGACCCACTTGGCAGAAAGGTCAGGCCACAGCATAGGTCAAAAGAACCCTCTGTGCATCAAGGGAAGACAAGATCATGCATACATTGCCTCCCGACTTCCTTCTGAAATGCCTTAGTGTGCTGAAACAATAGTGGAAGAACTTACCTTCAGCAATTAGTAAATGGAATCTCTGTTTTTGTGTGTTCATGCTTATAGTGTCGGTGGGTGAGAATTGTCATTGAGATAGGCATTCACATTCTTTGTCAGATCATGGCCCATGCCTTTCTGAAGGTTGCGTAATTGTTATAAGGATGGAGTTGAAGCTACACTACAAATTATTCCATTTAGTGTTGCTGTCTAGAGTGACTGTTAACCTCAAAGGGAGCTTTGCAGTGCTCTTTAGGACTCCTAGGAAGAGAAAGGGCAGCAGAAGAGAGAAGGAGAAAAGCTTGTTTTCCCTTTCTGTCCTTTTTTCTGCTGTAATGTATATTGTAAAAAAGAAGAAAAAGAGGCTTATATACTGGAATCTGAGCCTTATATTTCTATACAAAGGGTATGGGGAAGAGAAGGGAAAGTTGTTTGTTTTCTTTTCTGTTCTTTCCCTTGAAACATCACCATGTAATTTTTAACACCATGGTACACTGGATTTCCTTTATACTTTTCAGAATCTATCAGCTTCCCTAGGAGCTTGGAAAGATCCATTTTTTTTTTCATTTTTTTTCCTTTAAAAAGAAAAATAAGTTAACCATGTCTTGCAGCTCTCTTCTCTCATGATTCCATTGTGCCTAGAAATTTCTAAACACAGAATTGTTTTATCTTAACTTGCAGCTAATATTCATCTTCATTCCGGAGAAGTTCATTAACTGAGCATAAGCCACTCCCTTATTTGTTTGATTTTCCAAAGTGTAAAAATGGGATTCTCCAAGTTCAGTAGTACATTCCTCTACTATAATTGTAATTAAAAATCTTATTTCCAAATAATCTTAACTCTGTCTTCTGCTCACCCAGTTCTACTTCTTTATAATCGGCAAGGTGATGCAATAAGTACAAGAACTGGATTTAAGAAAAATAATTTTGGTATTGAGCATAGATCTATCTAGCAGAGCATTCTGCTCCCAGAATCTATCCAGTCAACGGTCTTTGGGGAAGACACACATTAGTGCTTTCTCGTTTATGTTCCCTGGATGTTGTGAAACACATGGTGTCTGATACTATTTTTGTTGTTCAGTCACACAGTCGATTCTAACCCTTTGCAATCCCATGGACCGTTGCCCACCTGGCACCTCTGCCCTCCACCATCCTCCTCAACCCGCCCAGCTCTGTGCCCGTTGCATTCTGATACTATAATTATGCCTATTATGACCAGTAGTCTCCTATCATTTCATCCTCCGTGATTTTGTAAAATCACTTTTTTAAAAAGCTGTCAGGTGTGGTGGCCCTCACTACATCTCATAGAATTGTTGTGGAAAGAATTTCTTCGTTTTTCTGTCCCCAGTCTTCCACCAAGCTGCTGCTTTTTTCATGTTCTGATCAAACCCTGGACTTCCAAAATGAAGCCACATTCTTGGCTTTGTTGTTGGCCAAACTTAAATCCTCTATCAGCATGTCTCTATCAGTAATTGGCACACCAGTAAATGAGCTGGATTTTGTATCTCTCCACATTCACACAGCATGTTGTTGTCTGCTAGCAGCCCCCACTTGAGCATGTTGGTCTTCCATTTAGGCACTCCAACCCTCAGCCTATTCAGGGTCCTCCAAGTGGTGTAGGGGAGGTTGAGTTCCTCAGCTATATCCTCCTTCAATGTTGTTCCTTGTCCAGTGAGCAACTTCCTCAAACTTCTAATTTGGTTTTGCTCTTACGTACCCTCAAGAATGTTTGTTCTTGCCATAAAGCCTTCCTGAATCTGAGCCGGAGGACTTGAGGCTCATATCCATTGAGAGGATGTCAAGGGTCATTCTCTTGCTTAGTTCTCTTGGTGTCTGCTGCTACTTCTCTCCTTATCTCAGGTAGAGTGATACCAACAAGAGGGTATATTTTCTCAACTGGTGTAGGTTTGAGATTCCAACAAGCAACCAAGCTTCATTGCCTGCCCCCTGGGTTTTTGTGTGAAAGTGAGAGCAAAAAGATGGGATGGGAACAAAAAAACTTACTTTGAGTTCAGAAAAAGAAAATTTCACTAATTCATCTCTTCTGACCTAATACAAACTGCCTTCTGCTTTTTATAGGAAAACATAGCTTCCCATTGTCATCTTCTGGGAGTGCCCTGCAACTCCTCCTTCTCTACTTTACATAGTCCACTGGGCTGCCAAAATGCACCACTAGAGGGCAAGGATGAACAAATGCTGGCATAATACAACTTCTAGGGAGATTTGGGGTGCCATATAAGAGATTCCATATTCCAGAAACATAAAATGAGTTAAGGAAGAAAGGACAAACTGGATAAATTATGTAAAACTAGAAACAATGCATTGTATTGTACAGTAATCTGATTTCTTCTTATAAGCTGTAAACTTACTTACTTACTTACTTACTTACTTACTTACTTACTTACTTACTTACTTACTTACTTACTTACTTACTTACTTACTTATTTATTTGGTTTATATACCACCCTTTTCGCCTAAGCGACTCAGGGCAGTTCACAACATCAGTTAACACCTATACCCAATACTAATTTAAACTAAATACTATAAAACTATCTAAAAACATTTATAAAACCTCCCCAGACCTCCTTAAAAAGAAGGACACCCGAGCGGGACTAAATAAGAACAGCCAGGCAAGGCTAAATAAACCAGCAGGGCTGGATTGTGGTGCCAGTTGTACCCCACACCTGCTGGCATAGCCACGTTTTTAAAGCCTTCCTGAAGGGAAGCAACTCTGCCTGGAGGCGCAATTCAAGTGGCAGGAGGTTCTATAGAGCCGGAACAGATACCGAGAAGGCTCTCCTCCTGCTCCCAGTGAGATGTGCTTCTCTAGCTGAAGGGACCACTAGGAAGCCCCTATGGTCTGCTCTCGTAGGACGGGTCAAAAACCTTGGGATGAGGCGGTCTCTTAAGTATCCTGGCCCACTACCATGAAGGGCTTTAAAGATCAAAACCTGCACCTTGAATTACACCCGGAGGCATACTGTCAACCAATGAGCTCCCGTAGCAGCGGTGAGCCACGGGCATATTACCCACAGCCCATCACCACCTGGGCAGCTGCATTCTGAACCAGCTGTAGCCTCCGGGTGGTCATCAAGGGCAGCGCCATGTAGAGCGCATTACAATAATCCAGTCTGGAGGTGACCAAGCATGAGTGACCAAAACAAAGGAGTCCCGGTCCAGGAGCGGGTGTAATTGGTGGATGACACAATGTTGCGCAAAGGCCCTCTTGGCCACGACTGCCACTTGCTCTTTGAGCAGTAGTTGTGAGTCCAGGAGGACCCGCAAATTATGAACCAGGTCTGTCTGGGGCAAAGAAGCCCCATCCAGCACTAAAGATGGTAGCTCCCGGGATAACGCAGGGCCCCGCGCCCACAGCCACTCAGTCTTGCCAGCATTCAGTTACCTTCGTACAAGGTAACCCTATAGTGACTTCCCAAAAATTTGTCATTAACTCAGGTCTCAGACTCAAGGGCATAGTTTCTTTTATTGAATCAATCCCTCACATCTTTAGTGTTATTCTTCCTCATGCCCTCCACCTTTTCTAGCATTATTGTACTTTCTATTGAGTCTTCTCATAAGTTGCTTAAATTTAGTAATTTTTGTTTTGTTTTTTCCTAGAAAGAGTTCAGGCTTGCTTTAATTGAGCACCCACTTGCTTTTCTTTGTAGAGAATATCCATGACATAAAGCTCTCCTCCAACACATTTCCAATAAATCAGAGTTTTTCTTTTCAGCTGTCTTCATTATCCAGCTTTCACATACATACATACATACATACATACATACATACATACATACATACATACATACATACATACATACATACATACATACATACATACATACATACATACATACATACATACATACATACATAGTAATTGGGAATACAAATAGTATGGATAGTTTTGGCTGTGATCTTCAATGACACATGTTTTTAGTCTGCTACAATAGAATAAATAATTTTTTTCAAGAAATAATGTTCTGTCGTAGACGTCTCGACTTCCTTGTTAAACAAAACTAGTTCTAAAAGTGGCAGGTCCCTGGAGTGAAATTTGCCATTGATGTTTTTAAAAAAAATTCATTAATGTGTACTTACTGATAAATCACCACATAGAAATATCTCAGTACAACCCTACATATAATCCCATTTGCCAAAACTGAAATACCTTCTTTTAACATAATATCTTAATGTACTGTTTCTTATGTCTGGCCAAACATCCTGCTATGATAATGGAGTCGACCATACAGCCAGTGACTCAATGTTGAGTGTTGGGCAGTGGTAAATAACCTGACTCCCTAAAGGGACCAATCACTATGAGCAGATGAGCCCCTTTTGTGGGGTTATGGCCCCCTCAGTGGAGGATATGCCACTGGAAACCATCATATTGGGCTCAACGGCAAAATGAGTGGAGGAGGAACTCTGATTCCCCACAGTCATGGAGCCAGAAGAGGCCATGCCAGATGGACTGGCTGTAAAGGCGCACCTTGTCCATATCCTCAAGGATGAGGTAGTCCATTGCAGTTCCGGTGTTAAATCCTGCATGTCTCATTTCATATGTGCCACAGGAGATGGCTCTGTGATCTTAGTGTGTGGGTCACTTCATGGCAAGCTGGGATCCAAATTCACACCAATGGAATTTTTTCTGTAAAATGATTTTCAGGGTGGAAATGTATACAGTACTCAGATATGAGTAGCAGCCGACAATAACGACTGTTTCTTAAAGGTTGCATTTAGAAGTTCTCAAGTTATGCTAGCCTCCTTTAATTGTCAATGTTTATATAGGCTGTATGAGTATGATTTATTATTTAGGAACTAGCTAGTTTCACGATTCTTTCTTGTTCTTGTTTAGACAATCCATGGTCATAAAGGAGCCATAACTGCTGTGGCTTTTGCTCCTGATGGACGGTATCTTGCTACTTATTCCAACACAGATAACCACATTTCCTTCTGGCAGGTAAGTCAGACATTTGGCATCCATTGTGCCATACTATTCAGTGTCATTTTAAAAGTGTTTATATTTATAGTAATCTATTTATAATACATAATACATCACTAACATTCCCCTTTATCTTAATTCTGTCCTAATCTAGCAGGCTCAGTGCATTTTCTCATTGAGTTTGCTTTAGTAGCAAACTCCATGCACTCTTTATAGGAGTTGCCTTTTCCATAAGCTCTGCTATTTACAAGATAACATGGTACTACATAGGATTTTGTCAATCTTTCTGCAGTGACCTCTAATTGGTATTCATTACATTGCTGCTTAAGAAGTTATTTTTTTCATTTTCAAGGTTACATCTCTTTGTTCTGGAGTAACTGTTACAAAGTTATTAATTGTTGTTCAAACATCCATGGTACAATTACATTTCTCATTTCCAGGGTTACAATTCTTATACACTTTATAATTTAATAAAGGATTAGATAAGTTCATGGAAGACAAGGGTATCAATGGCTATAATTATGGATACCTAAGGACAACCTCCGGGTTGGAGAGATAGGCAGGATATCTCTCAATGCCATTTCCAGGGAATCCTAAGCAGGTGAAAGCATCTGCATGGGAACACCCTGAAGCAAATGGTGAGCCACTGTGTGAGACAGAATGCTGGACTGGATGGGCTGTGGCCTGTGCCAGCAAGGCTGTTCTTATGTTATCTATACAAAATATCAAACTCTAACTGCCCCCCACCTAACAAGGTGAGTCTTGTTTGTAGATTTTCTTTGTCTCTCAATACTCCAATTTGGCAATATTGGTACTGAGTATGATAGCACTGCAGTGGATTGTAGTGGCTCAAGTGGCTAAGATTCTGACTGGAAGGCTGCAGGTCAGCAGTTCAATACCAGAATACTGCAGGACGGAGTGAGCTCCTGTCTCTGACCCAGTTCCTGCCAACCTAGCAGTTTGAAAGCAAAAAAATTGCAAGTAGATAAATAGGGACCACTTCTGTGGGAAAGTAAACAGCATTCCGTGCACTCCAGTGTCTAATCATGCCTGCCACATGATCACAGAAACATCCTCAAACACAGACAGTGCTGGCTCTTTGACTATGAAACAGAGATGAGCACTGAACCCTAGAGTGAGATACAACTGGCTTTTGAGCAAGGGTGACCTTTATCTATTATAGCACAACTGTTACCCATGGAGGCTTCCGAAAACATAGAATTATATATATTTTTTGCACCATTTTGTCAAACAAATCTTTTACCTAAGTATCACTAAGGTGTCACAAACCTGGCCTTAAAAAGCTGTATGATTTTTTAAACTAAAATATGAAAACTCCAGTCATGGGGAGAATACAGACACTTGCTTGTATTAGTAAAATAGTATAACTGGTTCCCATTGAAATGAATTAAAGTTTCATGGATTGTATGGTATCAGAGGCTTCCAAAGAGGATGTTCCCACTAGCTTGTGCCTATTGTCTCAAACTGCAGTTTTTGTAGGTTTGTAGTATCTGTTTAAAGGAGAATGTTCTGACAGCAGAATATACAGCTTCTTTGGAGTCAGTATTCCTGTAACAGTTAGCTAATATCCTTAATCTACCATGGCTTTCTGCATGTCATTCAGTGATAACAGTACACTTCATTAAGAATATTGAATTATTCTCCATCATCACACAGTGTGTGATTCTGAAGCAGGGAATAAGAACTGTAAAAATGCTCTTCCATCACTTGCATACTTTTAGCTGAGATACATATGAAGATCTTGGAGGCAATCAGACATATTGATTGAGATGTTTTACATGGCCATTTTAAAATTGCAGGGGGTGACACAGGCAATGTTCTTCTATGAGTACGTGCTTTGGTACTTAAAGCATGTGATTTTTAACCTGTTTCTTTTTTTAATTTTTCTTAGGTTTTTTTTAAAGTTTCATTTTTGTTATTTTCTTTCTTTTTTGCATTTTTAAAAGATAACATTTACATAAAGAGTTAAAATTAGCACATGTATTTAAAATGTAACCTCATGTAGTAGTGATTCTCTCCCCCTTATAGTGGTCTATTCAGCTCTACTATTAATGCAGGAAAATCAGTAACATTAGTCATCTTAAAAGGGTTATTACTCAAGATGATTTAAATTGTGAAAATGTCAGTGGGGCTTGCATGCTCCCTGCTAGAGATGCCATGATTTACACTCTCTGACACCATTCCACTGCTGAGAAGGACCAAGAAAAAAGTAATGGCTTCTGTGTTGCACTGATCAAAATTCAGAACATGGTATCGACAATAGGAGATCTTAAAAATGTCCTAGGATATGCCAAGGTTTTCATGTGTCAAAGTCACAGGCTGTTCGCTGAGGCCATCAAGCAGACCTGTTCTGTTCAGATTCAAAGATCCTAATACAGTACTTTTGGTTGATTGCAACAGTATTTAAACCAATACGGGGCGGCTGCTTCACCTCTTTGTTTTGAAGCACATCACGTATGTAAAATTGAGATCAATTGAGCAGGTATGTAATAAATAGGAAGCCCAAGTATATAATGGTTCTTTCCTTTGATATTTTGCTTGGAGAATTGATAAACATGCAAAAAGATCCTGTTGTTGCTTTCTTTTTCCTCCATGCCACTCCTCAGTCTTTCAAAACATGTATTGCCAAGTATGTACACATAGCCTTTTAATCAGAAAGTGTCGCAGTAGCCAGGGATTATTACTCCCACCATTAGATTTTGTAGCTGTGATAAAAACACACACAGGTGGTAAGGGGCAGGAATTTGAGCTCTCTTCACAGAACGATTATTGGTCTGATGTTTAAAAAATATTTGGCATAATATTGTAATTCTTTCCCATCAATTAGAACATCTGTGTTCACTTTCCAGGAAGGGGTAGATTCCCTTATGCATATGCAAAGGGAGGCATGGATGGACGGATCTACCCCTCTGAGCTCTACAGACAAGTCTCTTTAAGCTGGAGTTTTAATATGTGCACAGAAATGTAATAACAGTAATCTCTAATATTTATAATAATGCTTCTCAATTGCTGGAAGCAATTGATGGGATGTCCAGCCCTAGACCCCTCCAGTTTGGGGTGCCTCAGGGCTCGGTGCTCCCACCTCTCTTATTCAACATCTACATGAAACCGCTGGGGGAGATCATCCGTTCACACGGGGTGAGGTATCATCAGTATGCTGATGATACTCAGTTATACATCTCGGCCCGTGGTGAACCAAGCGATGCAGTTGAAATCCTAACCAGGTGCTTGGAGGCTGTGAGGGTCTGGATGGGGGACAACGAGCTTCAGCTGAATCCCGGCAAGACTGAGTGGCTGTGGGTTCGGGGTCCTGCGTTATCCCGGGAACTACCATCTTTGGTGCTGGATGGGGCTTCTTTGCCCCAAACAGACCCGGCGCGTAATTTGGGGGTCCTCCTGGACTCATGACTACTGCTCGAAGAGCAGGTGGCGGTCGTGGCCAGGAGGGCTTTTGCACAACTCCGTGTCATTCACCAATTACCCCTCTTCCTGCATGGAGACTCCTTGCTTATGGTCACCCATGCTCTGGTCACCTCCAGATTGGACTACTGTAATGCGCTCTACATGGGGGTTGATAACCATCCGGAAGCTGCAGCTGGTCCAGAATGCGGCTGCCCGGGTGGTGATGGGGTGTGGGCGCTATGCCCATGCATTGCCATTGCTATGGGAGCTGCACTGGCTGCCAGTATGCTTCTGGGTGCAATTCATGGTGCTGGTTTTGACATTTAAAGCCCTACATGGCAGTGGGCCAGGATATCTAAGAGACCACATCATCCCAAGGTGTTCGACCCATCCTACGAGGGCAGACCGTAGGGGCTTGCTGGTGGTCCCATCAGCCAGGGACGCACATCTTACCGGGACCAGAAGGAGAGCCTTCTCAGTGTCAGCCCCGACTCTTTGGAACCTCCTGCCACCAGAGTTGCGTCTCCAGGCAGAACTGTATCCCTTCAGGACGGCTCTGAAAACCTGGCTCTGCCAACAACAGGCATGGGATGCATCTGGCAGCACATCTCAGCATTGCTGGCTCATTTTAATTAAGGGGTTATGTTTTTTTACAGATTTTAATTTTTTATCAGTGGGTTTTTAATTGTATAAGTTGTTTTATTTGATGTAAGCTGCCTTGGGTCGCTGAGGCGAGGAAGGCGGCCTATAAATTGAATAAATAAATATATAAATTCACATGCATTTTCTCATGGTTTCCTTTAGAAGCTCTGCAAGATGGGCCATTTCAGAGTAGGAGAATATTGGCTTGCCTGAAGCTCTTACAAAACAGAGAGTGACTTTTCCAAGCTCTTCTTAAACCACTGGTTCCCAACCTTTTAGACCAAGATGTTCTTGGAGTAAATTTCCCCTAACTTTCACAGTTGGCTGTGCTGCCCAAGATTTCTGGGAGCTGTAGCCCAAGACCATCTAGGGCTCCAAGGTTAGGAGCCACTATCTTAGACAGTTTCAACATTTCACCCTTGAACACTGAAGATTCATGTTTTTTAAAATTTGTTGAGCATTAACATTCTCTAAATTCAGGATCAGATTCCTGAGCAAGCTGTGAAATGACATCTGCAATTTAAAAAAATATTGTAAACTTGAAGCTTACCTGGTTAAGCTGCTCTACTGCAGCCATAATGGTTAAGCTGCTCTACTGCAGCCAAAAACATTGTGAGTTCGATCCTGACAGAGATCCAGGGTAACTTCACCTACTAACTGCACTTAGCACTACGATATTATCTATGCTGGAGTATTTTGTGGGGTTTTCCCTTTCTAAATTGATCTCGTTACTTTCAAGCATGAATGAGGCAGAAAGAGAATTTCCAAATATAGCTCATAAAAAGAACTTTTAAATGGTTTATCTTTTTTCGTCAACTGTAAAGTAAGAATCTTTAGGGGCCCTTCTTAAAAAGCAAGTTGTAAATGTGGAGCCATGTTTTTGTGTATTTTAAGTTCATACATAAGATTTCCAAATTTTTATTGACTTACAATAGTTAACACAGCATTTATCAATGTCAGATGATGGGAATGAAACAGTGTCCCTAATCCTGTTGCTCAACATAGTAAATTGCAACAGGAGTGGGCCCATTGAATCAATAGAAATTGTGGAAGAGTTGACTCACCGAATCCCTACTTATTCATTGGGCCTACTCTAGTTGCAGCTCATTATGCTAAACAACAGGATTTCATCCCATGATTCAAGTTCATGTAAGACAGAAATCACACTGTTATATCAGGAAATCATATTGGATGGCTTCTCTGTATGTTTAATGAGAGATGTACATTATGTGTCGTTGTGCTCTTTAAGAGCAAATCCTTCAATTCCAATATTCATACATTGTTTCTCTGTTTGTTTCCTGATGACAGATGAATACTTCTCTTTTAGGAAGTATTGGAATGCTGAATTCTGCGCCACAGCTCCGTTGTATTAAAACATACCAGGTCCCGCCTGTCCAGCCAGCATCTCCAGGCACCCACAGTTCCCTCAAACTGGCCAGGCTCATCTGGACTTCCAACCGCAATGTTATTCTTATGGCTCATGATGGCAAAGAACATCGATTTGTGGTGTAGAGTCTGGACGTGCGCACACGTGTCTGTTTTGCTTTCTTTAAATACAAATTTGTTCTGAAATCCTCTGTAAATCTTATCTCCCTCTTTGTCATCTTAGCACTGGAGGGTCCATACCAGTGTCCACAAAAGTTATCCAACGGATTGGCCAGGTGGCATTTATTCTGCTTGCTTCTCTACGGCAGAGCCCTACTTATGTCTGCTGTTGACTTAGAGAGATGCATGCCACTTTAGCAGACTGTATAGCAGTTATTGCCAGCATGTAAGGCTCTCCTCAGGGATGAGGGACCGATCCTGAGAAGGCAGCTACACTCTATCTGTGGCTGGTTCTGTAAGACGTTCAAAGATAGTAATTTTATCAGCTTCTTCAAAAACAAGACATTAAATTGAAATGTTTAAACTGGATTAAATTTAAACACTTTCTGAAAGGTTAAAAATATCAATTCAGGGTTTAAGAACCCATTTTCCCCTTCAAAGTATTTAGCATCTTGTTGTTTACCAAAAGCTTATAAGTTTACATATATGCGCTTCCAGTAGTTGTTGGAGGATCAGTGGGTTATGATTATTATTTTTTAACCATGTTGCAAATCTCGGTTGAGGGAGGAAGACCATGCAGTTCTCCACACATACTCTCTTCGTGTTCCTTGTTGCTTTATAGTAAAGAATCAGATGGTCACTGTTTGCATGGCAGCTCCCATCTGCCCACTAGAAAAGCCGGTTCACAGCATTAGATGTTCATTGTATCTGTCTAACTTGGGAATTCAGAAGAAAATATATAGGAAAGAAGGTTATTTTTAAACTTCCTTTGGACCAGAGTGCTTCCTCATATATATTCTTAATGGATTTTGAACTGATGGCATGCTTTAATGAGGGATAAGGCAATTTTATGTTTCCTATGTCAGGAAAGAGAGAATTTATATCATCTGTGATGTTCATTCCTTGTCTTTTTTTTAAATGAAACTTTTGTGGAGTATAGATATAAATGTTTTGCTTTGCTGCTGATGTAGATATTTATTTCTGCCAGTGTTTTCTCCTGTACTGGGCAGGGCGAGCATATGAAGGTCTCTCACAGTTACACCACTGAATTTTATTGTGCTATAAACTAATCATGATACAGCATATTTCCAACCTTTTAATTTCATCACAGGATAGCGATTTAAGTGCTAGAAGGATGTGATGAAACACATCACTAGTCATTACTGCAGGAACAGAAATCTTAACTCAATTTCAATATGTTGGAGTATTTCCAGTAATATGCAGGCCATTTATATTGCAAACAGTTGATGTTCAGATATTTGCCATGTCTTGCATATTTATTTTTGCCTGAACCAGGATTTTGTAGTGGGGGAAACAGTGTAGAAAACATCTAATTTAAGTGTTAGTATATCTGAGTATATGTATAGCTGTGACTGTGATTAGGTCTTGCAATTTATTTTTTTAGTTTGAAGCTGAGAAAATGCAGATGGTGTTCTTAGTATATGCTAGCATGCTCAACAAAAATCGAGGTCGTAGAAAATTCAGAAGCAGAACCTGAAGAAAAAAAATTATCATTTCCTATCTGAAACATACTATACTGTGTTTTATATATTGCTTCTGCACAATCCCCATTGAAATGAATTTAAGTTGCACAAGAACAGTATCTTTGTGCTTCTTCCACTGGTTTTAATGGGGGGGGGAATGTATCAAAGCATTTCTTGTAGTTTACCTACATTTATCTTTAATTATAACTGTTTTCTTTGTTAAACGACTAGGTGGTCTGTTCATTACATTGTACAGGTAACTAGGATTACAAAGGCCACCATCATCATATCTATTTCAGATTATAAAAACAGAGAAAGAAATGAAAGATCTTTAGGAATGTTTCCCAGAGATGTAAGTTTATTTTATTTTTAACTATTACAAAATTTAAATGTTGTGTTTAGTGGTGATAAAATTATGTTGTAAAATTTGAACTGTGTTTGTGTTGTTGTTTTTAAAAGTGACCCCTCGCAACATGGATTTACATTTTATTTATGAAAAGTGGTGGAGGGCTTTGGAAAAGGCCAGAGAAAAAAGAGATCACATACATCTTTCTTTAAATAATTATTTGCTGTCAAGTCAATTCTGATTTACAGTGACCCTTTTTCAGGGTTTTCTAGGTATGGAATACTCAGAAGTGCTTTACCATTCCTGTGTTGTGGGGGGACTCTGGGACTATGATGCTACATAGGTTGGGTCTTCTGTTGGATACATAACTACACTGAGCTGTCCATCCAGTACACTTTTGTTTACTGGGTCAGAATGAGTGGCATAAATGAAGAGGGAGGGAACATTTTGGTGCATTTTCCTTCAGACATTTCAGAGTCTTTTTCATACTTATGTTATTCATGTATTCCTGTCTGTACACTTCCTGCATTCAAAGCAGCATGGCACTCCTTGGCTTATACAGTGTGAGCTTGGACATGTACAGGAAGCTGCCTTGTCAGCTCATACATAACACCAGGCCATTGAGCTTCATGATAAGAGACACTCCCTGGCACTAAAGACAGTGGAAAGAGCAGTCCTCCTTCTTCTCCACTTTCACTGAGATCTAGATCAGTGATTCCCATGGTACGTTGGCTGTTCAGTGCTTTGGGGAATTGTCTTAGGCTTTTAGGAACTGAAATCCAAAAACCAAAGGTTGGGTAACCCTGAGCTAGATAGACCTGCTGTGAGCAGAACATCATATTACAATAAAACCAGGCTGTCACAGAAACCACCATCTCTCTATAGAGTTCCTTTGGCCTCCCATGTCGCAAACATTATCTCCATCATCTCCTGATGCGTTTGCCCACCAACAGCTATTCTTGCAAGACAGGGCCAAGGAAACACATAAATTAGGTCATGGCAATCAGGGTACAGATGAGATCTGGGAGATGTTACATGAAGAACAGAGGGAAAGACCCACTGTTTGAATGGTGTCCTCACATGCCAGCAGCCTCAGGATGTGTTGCAGTGAGAAGGTCTATTCTTTTCACCTCTCAGGCCCTCTTAGATCGGTCTGAACAAGTGTAGATCTTCTAGGAATAGCAACAATATTATACTCAAGCAAATGGCAACCATAATTGTCCCAGTTCTGTTTTTCAGAAAGATGCTTAAAAACATGTTTTCTATAATCCAGAAAAATAAAAACATAAATACAGTAAAAACCCAACTTACAAATGCCCCGAGTTACATAAAATTTGACTTACATAATGATTTTGTGCTAAAACCATGTCCCGATTTACATAAATGTCCCAATTTACATAAATTTACATAACACAATTTCCCATGGGTTTGCTTCAAGTTACATTAAAAATTCATTTTTCCTATGGGTATGCTTTGAGTTACATAAAAATTCATTTCCCTATGGGTTTGCTTTGATTTACATAAAAATTTCATTTTTCCTATGGGTTTGCTTCGAGTTACATAAAAAACCAATTTAAGCAAAAGCCCATGGAACGGACCTTTGGGGTAAGTAGGGTTTTTACTGTATATGCAAGCCATATTTCTTTTAATTAAGATGTAATTTAGTGCTGACAAGGGTCTGAAAATATTTGGAACGTTATACTTCTGCATATTATGTCTTATGGCTGCAGCTGTGTATCACAACACATTGTGTCTGTACAAATAAAATTGGAGCTTTTAAACCAATGAGAAATCTAGCCTATGTGTAGTAATTTAAGCAGAAGAATCAATATTTATGTACTAGTAACTGCAGCAATCCTCTAGACCTTGCATGGGGGCCCTGCACACCCCTCTCTCTGAAATGAATGGAGGCTGTGTTATAGTCATGTGCTTTAGTGGATTTTTACCTAGAGGTCCACTTACAACATCCTCAGTATGTAAATCTGCACATGAATGACTTTCACTATCCTCGCTGCAAACTTCATCAGAGCTTAGATCTTTCAGCACTGCAGTAAAATTTGTATTGTCATTCCACTGTAAGCTTTTAGTGTTTTATTGATTTGTTTAGTACTGTATTTGGATTTGTCCTTGTAAATGTAGAGACGTGTGTGGCTTCATTGGCAGTTTACAAGCAAAAGATGACATGATGAGACACCTGTATGAAAATGTTGTCGTGACCATAGTCACAGTGTATGGTAACTGATTAAAATGTCTGCCTCAAAAAAAAATGACTTGACAACTCTACTTATTGACTCCTGCATGCACCAAATGGTCCTGTGTAGATAATATCTGAGAAATAAATACTAAATAGGATAGAAGAATGTTTTCCTCATATTACAATCCTCATTTTAAGCTAGATCCTCATTTTAAGCTAGACCTAACAACACTGTGTGCTTGCAAGAGGTTGAACTGAATGCTGTTACAAACATAGATTTACCAGTGAAAAAAATCCGTCATGCATCTGGTTATTCATATCTACTATAACCGCAGTGGCGAACCTTGGCACTCCAGCTGTTCTTGCACTTCAATTCCCAGAAGCCTTGATCAGCAGGTGTACTGATTTGGGCTTCTGTTAATTGAAGTCCAAGAACAGATGGAGTGCCAAGGTTCACCACCTTGGCATCTAGGAAAAAAATAACTTAAATATTGAATTCACTGATTCTGTGTTAATTCTTTTGGCAGCTGATGAACAAGTACTGGGAAGTGCAGAGTATTACGATAATACGAGACAAACAACAGTCCTAAATAATTGAGGGTGGGATGAGGTGCCCCTGGACATTGTTCTGTGATGGCCACTTTTGGAGGAAAGTCAATAAAATCTAGTTTGGCCTTTAGTTTTAGTTTTTTTTTAATATTCATTTAAATTTAGTCTTTGTTCATGTCTTTAAGGAGCATTTCATTGGCTTGCTTCGAAAAGGTCCAGTTAATCTGTAAGGCAAAATCAATTATAAAATAATCAACGGGGGTTCTCTTTTTTGTAAAGAAAAAAAATAATGGGTAAAGTGGTTTCATCCTGAAGGAAGCAGTTGCAGGTTCTTTACTTATTTTAGCAGCATCCTCTGCAGTGCAGGAAAATTCTGTGTGTTTCTCCTATTCTCCCTCCTCCTTATTCTCTTTGAAGAAGCAGTGATTGAACCAAATTACAGAGATTTTCACACAAGAACAGCTTCCCAGTGGGGATGTAGCAGAACATGTTATGTTTTCTTCTCCTAGCAATTTTAACTTGAATCTCTGTACTGGTGGTATCACAAGACTAATTATCCTTTGGAAAGCACTGTAACGAACAATTAATTCAGCCTTTTGTTTTCTTGAGGGTTCCCCGTTTAAAAAAGCAGGACAGAAAGGGGTAGCTGTTGCATAATGGAAGAGGCAGGAGTCATCAGATAATCAAGAAGTATCTGTAATTGTGGCACTTTAAGCACCTCTTGATTCTCAAGGTATGTCCCTGTGTTAAAATAATTGATGGCTTAAATATTTTTCCTATAGGTAAAAATCTGCACAGTAACCGTTCTCTGGCTGATCACATAAACTGATCAAACGCAGAAAGGGCATGACATTAATAGGAAGGTAAAGCCAGGCAGGGCTGGATGAACTTTCACCTTTCACCTCTTCAGCTGACAGACAGAGCCGAGTGTTGGGGAAAAATCAATACTTAGGAGCCAGGAGGGAAATATTTCCAACCTCTAACTAGAGAATGTATTTTGACAAGGCCAAGATAATCCAAGCTGCACAGGAGAAAGAGAAAAGAAGAATCATTTTTTAAAGCTTGACACTTCAAGGTGTTTTTGTACAATGGTTTAGAGAAAGCATCGATAACATACAAATACCAAAGGTCAAAAAAGAAGAAAAGAATTTCAGAATTTCAGAAAATGCATGAGTCGTCTCCTTCCTACTTACTTTTACCAAATAACAAGATTGCGGCCAACCTGTGATTACCTATCTATGTATGGATCTATCTACCATCTATATATCTATATCTATCTATCTATCTATCTATCTATCTATCTATCTATCTATCTATCTATCTATCTATCTATAGATGGATAGATCGATAGATCGATAGATAGATATAGATATAGATATATATCTGCATGCATGCTAAAGAGTTAATTGATTGAATGAATTCTAGCAGCCTTATTCTTTTGTAATAGAAAAGAAGGGAGTGGCGAGGATGGGGGATTACTGGCATCTGTGTTCTGCCTGAAGCAATTTCCCTGAGCAACACATCTGCCTCTTTCCTGCTCTCTATTGTATGCTAGTACCTTCTTGTGAAAATTGCTTATAAGATCATTTAGTTTATTGTTGAGCATTCTCTTCAGAAAATAGTCATGGCTTTATATATAGAGTACTGTACTGTATATATAAACAATATTATGGATCAGTGGGGTTTATTCAGGCATACCCCTGCCATAGTTCTTAGTGTGTATTAGGTACAAAGTAGATCTAAATGAGGATTAATCAGACCCCCACCCCTCCCATATCTATATCTATATATCTATATCTATCTAGATAGATATAGATATTCTTATGGGAGGGGAGGGTTGTCTGATTAATCTCCATTTAGAGCTACTTTATGCCTAATACACACAAAACACTATGGCAGGGGCATGTCTGAATAAACCCCACTGACCCACAATATTGTTTAACATGATTCATTTATTTATTATTTTTATTTATTATTTCGATGTCTATGCCGCCCACTTGGCCAAGGCCAACAGGGCGGTTCACAATCATAATAAAAACATGATTAAAACAGCTTAAAAACTAGCCTCCCCCTAAAAAAGGGTGCAGGGACCGAGGGGGCTGGAATACACTATACCAGCCACCCAACGGGAGTCACCCTTCCACCTGCACCCCATACTTGGCCTGCCAGCCAGGTTTTAAGTTCTTTTCTGAAAGGCAGCAATTCTGTCTGGAGACGAAGCTCTGTTGGTAAGAGGTTCCAGAGTGCCGGTGCGGACACGGAGAAGGCCCTCCTCCTTGTGCTAGAGAGGCAAGCCCCTCTAGCAGATGGTACAATAAGAGAGCCTCTCCGGTCCTCCCTGGTTGAATAGACAGACGTCCTTAGGGCGATGTGGTCTCTTAGGTAGCCTGGCCCACTGTCATATAGGGCTTTAAAGGTCAAAACCAGCACCTTGAATTGCACCTGGAGGCAAACTGGTAACCAGTGCAGCTCCCGAAGCAGTGGTGAGGCATGGGCATAACGTCCACACCCCGTCACCACCCGGGCTGCCGCATTCTGGACCAGCTGCAGCCTCCGAATGGTCATCAAGGGCAGCCGCATGTAGAGCGCATTACAATAATCTTGTCTGGAGGTGACCAAAGTATGAGTGACCATGACCAGGGACTCCCTGTCCAGGAATGGGCACAACTGGCGAATTAACTGCAGCTGTGCTAAAGCCCTCCTCGCCACGGCTGCCACCTGTTCTTCTAGCAGCAGCAGCGAGTCCAGGAGAACCCCCAAATTGCACACCGGGTTTGTCTGGGGCAAAACTGCCCCATCCAAAACCAAAGATGGTAATTCCCTGGGCAACCCAGGGCCCCCAGTCCACAGCCACTAAGTCTTGCTGGGATTCAGTTGTAGCCCGTTGGTCCCCATCCAGACCCCCATAGCTTTCAGACACCCAGACAGGACTTTGATAGCATCGCTGGGATCACCACGGGCCAAGATGTACAACTGATTGTCATCCGCGTACTGATGGTACTGCACCCCGTGGGAACGGATGATCTCACCCAGCGGCTTCATGTAGATGTTAAATAGGAGAGGGGAAAGCACCGAACCCTGAGATTTGAGTGACCTAGGGCTCGATCTCCCACTCTCCAACCACACCGACTGGGTCCGGCCCTTCAGAAGTGAGGAAAACCAGGACCAAACAGTGCCCTGGATCCCCAATCCTCGGAGCCGTTCCAGAAGGATACCATGGTTGACAGTATCGAAAGCCACAGAGAGGTCAAGAACGGACGGATGACCTCCATCTCGCTCCCAATAATTTTGTGCAGCTCCTGACTCTTGCCCATTGGAAGCCATCAGTTTACATTGCAGTCCTCAAGTGATGAATGTGTGAATCTGGTTTTGGATTGCCTCTCTTTGTTCCTGTCTCCATATACAGTCCCAGTGTTTGTCATCCAACATTCTGAGTGTTAGTTCATTGGTTGTGGCTGCTGTTACACTTTGCAGCTGTAAGATGGGATGCCAGGGCACAGGTGATGTGTTGGCTTCATGTAATACTGTACTGGATAAATGCATAAACAGTATTCTGATGTAACGGGAGTTGGCTGCCAAGAAGTGACATAAACCATAGGAAAAAATAGAGGGGTATGAAGGCAAAAGAGAAGGGTCACAAATTCGTTTTTGATAGACTTCCCCATTGCTTGCTATTCACCTCTTCTGCATCCTCTCAAACCAATGCTAGCCAATGACATCAAAATTCAACCATCCTGATGATCTATGCATAGCAGGAGAATATCTTGGCACCAAGATGGTTTCCTGGTCTCATTTAATTTAATTTAATATTTCAACTTGTTCACCGCTCACTCAGGCAAGCCTGACTCAGGGTGGCTTACATAATCTAAAACCCCATACAGTAAAAGCAATTTAAAAAACCCACCCACATTAAAAATCCCACCCACCCACCCTGAGAAGCAGAGAGAGGGCACATCTCATGGAAGAAGCCAGCGAGCAGAAGCCACATTGCCCTCAGGGCCCCACACCTGCCCCGCCAGCCAGGTCTTAAGTTCTTTCCTGAAGGGCAGCAGCTCTGTCTGCAGGTGTAGTTCTACTGGCAGGAGGTTCCAAAGAGCCGGAGCGAACACGGAAAAGGCCCTTTTTCTTGTACCAGAGAGGTGTGCCCCTCTGGCTGATGGAACAATTAGGGAACCCCTCCAGTCTGCTCTGGTTAGACGGACAGATGTTCTTAGGGCGATGTGGTCTCTTAGGTATCCTGGCCCACTACCATACCCATGGTGGTGGAACCTAATGCCACAACAACTGGCATTCCTTATGTGTGCTCTGTCCTAGAACTCACTTTATGTTCACTCCGTCACGCAGTACTCAGGTCTCGACCTGCTGACTTTCCAGTCAAGTTCAGCGTCTTCACCACTAAACCACCATGGTCCTTTTCTGAAACCCTTAACATCCCTCACTATGGTCATCCTAGCTAGTGCTGAGAAGAGCTGCATTCCAGCATCTGCCTCCGGCTTGCACATGCCCCAGTTTACCCTAGTTTATGCTGACTAGGAGGCGGGAGGTCAGCAGTTCGATTCCCGAGTACTACAGGACGGAATGAGCTCCCCTCTTTGTCCCAACTCCTGCCAACCTAGCAGTTCGAAAGCAAGAAATTGCAAGTAGATCAATAGGGACCACTTCGGTGGGAAGGTAAACAGCGTTCCATGTGCTCCAGTGTCTAGTCATGCCTGCCACATGACCACGGAAACGTCTGCAGAAGCAGACAGCGCTGGCTCTTTGGATTTGAAACAGCGATGAGCACTGAACCCTAGAGTCGGATATAACTGGGGCTTTCGAGCAAGGGAAACCTCTACCTTTACTATCTCTAGACAGGTGCTTACCCAGCTCAGCAATCTGCACATTTTTGCTGACCTTAAAAGCATCCCTCTAAACTTGGCCAATGATATTCCAACAGACTACTGTTCAGTTTTGCTCCTTTAGCAGCAGGTAGCTTTGGTTCTTAAAAAAAATTAAGTGAACCCACAAAATCAGCTTCTGCATCACATTTCAATATATTCCCATTTGCAAACAACCTCCAACTCATGAACAGCATTAAGTACCCCAGATGAGTTTCTGGTCCGCAGAAGCCAAACAACACCCCAAAGAAGAAGCACACTTCTGGAAGAACACTCGGGTTTCTCTCTTTTAAAAGAATATCATTCCAATGTCTTATTTTGTAAATAAATGAAGTTTTTAAAAATGGAAACAAGAGAAAACTGGATATGGACTTAAAGCCACATGTGAACTTTTGACAGTAATGTCTCAAGGGAACTGGTTTAGGGTCTCTAGAACATAGCCATTTCTGTGTTTGATCCTGCAAATTAAATGAAAGTCCATGAAAATGCACTGGGACAGTTTAATCCCCCTCCCAAATGCACACACCCATTTATAAAGCTATATTACAAGACAAGAAAGAAGCTAAAATGAGAGAATGCTCAAGCATTATATGTGTAAATCTCCACTCTGCACTGTATTGTGCAAATACAGCCAGTCAACAAAGATCTGTCCTGTTATTGACCAAAATTAGGCTTTTGTCTCCAAAGAGCTGTGTCCCCGCAACCTCATTTTAATAATTATTATTAGCATAAGGCCAAGTGCAGGAGGAGAAAGGATAGGATTGCTCTGACAAGTTTATGCATTATCCTGTTAGGAAAATCTGGGGAATAGTGCCTCCAGCCATAATGCTCAATACATGTTCTGACTTGTAATTGCACAAGCCACAGATCACCCCACTACAGGGTAAGATCCATGCAAAAGGGCTGCCACAGCACCATTTCATGTGGTTCGCCACTACCGAAAGCATTTATGACAGCCATAAAATGCATCCATGCCTGCGTAAATACCATAAATACACCCATGGCTGTTATAAACACATTTACAACAGCTGCGGACACATTTTACGGCAGCATTTACGGCGTGAGGAACCACATGACCAGGCCACTCAGTTGTCCAGGGGGTGTGGTCCAGCCCACGGCATGAAAAAGTTGGGAACCCCTATACTAGATAAACACCTAGCTTCCTGTTTGTGGAATGGGGGTTGTAAAAAGATGCAGTTTGCTGTTTCCCCCCCACAAAACATTTAAGAAACACAGCCTGGCTGGACATCATGCCATGAATTTTGGGACTTTTCTTTATAATTTTCCTACCCTATCCACAAGAAATTGATACATGCCTGAAGAAGTGATCTTGAATCCCAAAAGCTTGCAATGTTTGATTTTTTAAAAGTGATCCTATAAATGTATCACCTTCCTCCTCCAATTGTTTTATTTTATGTATGGATCACACCACTGTCTTTACTTATATGTACAACAGTTTGTTGTGCGTAGAAAAGAAAATTGTGGGAACATTTTGTCCTGGAAGTGGGTAATCGGCAGGAAGGACAGGAAAAGAGTTGTTACATGCCATTGAGTTGCTTCTGGCTGGTCCAGAATTTTCTTGGTACATTGCCATCCCAACAGTGAGTTTCCTTGGCCAAGCGAAAATTTCAACATGGTCTGCTGAGTCCTAGTCTAGTGTTTCATCCATTACATCACACTGGTTCTTGGTTAAAATTAGAAACAAGCATAAATGGGCAGTGTTGCTTCACAGAAAGACTTTAGGACAAAATTCTACCCTCCTGAGGAAGGCTTGGTTTGGGCTGGGAAGATGTAAGAAGCTACAACATGAAAAGCCTTACAAGGAGACCGTGCTTTTGAGATGACATTTGAAAGACATGCCATCGGTACTGGGGGGTGGAGGCAGGTGGGAGCTGCTGCTGCCACCATCCCCACCCTCCGAGCCTTGCCCGCTCGGAGGACGGAAACGGGAGCCGGAGCAGCCACAGCCACCAATGCTCCCTGCCTCGCCCCAGGACCCACGCCATTGGTCCTGGGGAGGGGAGGCAAGTTGGAGCTGCTGCAGACCTCCTTTGCGGGCGCTTGAGACTCCCCCCTCCCCCATGCCATTGGTAAGGACTTGGACCTTGGTGGCAGGGGTCCATTGCTCCCATTACTCTCCATCTTTGGGGGGGGTTGGGGGGGTGATTGGGATGAGTGCTGGGTGTCAAAGTGTTTTTCTGTCGGTGGGGCAATTATTGATTATTGTATATTATTGTTACTATATTGTATTGTATTTTATATTGTGCTTTTTTATATTATTTTATCTGTGATTGTAATTTATTTATTTATTTTGTTAAATTTCTATACCGCCCACTCGACCAAGGCTGACTCAGGGCAGTTCACAATCATAGATAAAACAGATAAAAACATACAGAATTAAAAACCCACCCCCTAAAAAGGGGTGCAGATACCGATGGAACCGTGGGGGAAGGCATACTCCTCTATATCAACCACCCAACAGAAGCCACCCCTCTACCTGCACCCCAAACTTGGCCCGCCAGCCAGGTTTTAGTGCATTCCTAAAGGGCAACAACTCCGTCTGGAGGCGCAGTTCTACTGGCAGGAGGTTCCAAAGGGCCGGTGCGGACACAGAGAAGGCCCTCCTCCTTGTGCCAGAGAGGCGAGCCCCCCTGGCTGATGGCACTATTAGAGAGCCCTTCCGGTCCGCTCTGGTTGGATGGACAGATGTCCTTAGAGCGATGCGGTCTCTTAGGTAACCTGGCCCACTACCATGTAGGGCTTTAAAGGTCAAAACCAGCACCTTGAATTGCACCCGGAGGCAAACTGGTAACCAGTGCAACTCCCGAAGCAATGGTGAGGCATGGGCATAACGCCTACACCCCATCACCATTGCTATACCTTTCTATGATTTTGATATTTTTTGTAAAGTATATTGTGAACTGTATTATTATTGTTGTATCTTATCATAATTTTGCTTTGTTGTATTCTTATGTATATTTCATGTATTATTGCTTGTTGCATATTATGTTGAATATTGTATTTATTTTTGTTGGAAGCCGCCTTGAGTCGCACTTGTGCGAGTAAGGCAGGATACAAATTTAATAAATAAATAAATAAGAGTTCAGCAGAAGAGAAAAAGCAGAAGCACTTACAGGTGCAGATAAACTTTAGTATTCTTCAGGTATCCTACAATATAATCACACTTAGCTCTTTAAGCACTTGGAGATAGGTACATGTAAGCTTCAGGCTGGTTATGTGTCTTCGAAATGGAAACAACTTGATAGCAACCTTAACAGATCTGGCGTGGCCGCGGGGGAAATGGGAGCAAGTGCGCAGGGCGGTGGGGACTTTAAAATCTGCCCTGGATGCGGATGCCACTCCGGCTCTTTTCCCCGGTCTGGCATTGGCCACAGGGGAAGTGGGAGCAGGTGCGTAGGGCAGCAGGGACTTTAAAATCTGCCCCGGAAGTGGACGCCACCCCAGCTCCTTCCCCCGCTCTGGCGTGGCCGCGGGGTAAGTGGGAGCAAGTGCACAGGGCCGTGGGGACTTTAAAATCTGCCCCGGATATGGATGCCTCCCCGGCTCCTTCCCCTGGTCTGGCATTGGCCGCGGGAGAAGTGGGAGTAGCCGATGTTACTGCTCTTCTGGACTTATTGTGGTCAGGAGAGGGGTTGTATTGTATTGCTACTTTGTAATGAACTGCATTTTATATATTTTGTATCTTGGATATTTTGTATGTAGCCTTGCCTCCAGCCGAGACACGGAGCTCCTTCACCCGGTCCTGTTGGATGGGGGGAGTGGGAGAACCTGTGCCGGCCTGTACTGCATTATTGTATATCTATGTATCTTATTGTATTTTATATTTTGTATTTTATATCTTGTATGTAAATTGCTTTGTATCTTGTATCCTGTATGTAAACCCCTTGGGTTACCTTGGGGTCATTTATATGTTGTTAGTCGGCCTGTGCTGAATAGGGCGGGGTATAAATTGAATAAACATGAACATAAACATTTCAAGGTAATTGAGATATTTAAGGAGTGGTTTTACCAATTCTAGAGCTGTGATGGCTTAGTGGCTAAGACTCTGAGCTTGATGACTGGAAGATCAGCAGTTCAAGACTAGAGTGGAGCGCAACAGAGTGAGCACCCATCATCTGTCCCAGCTCCCACCAATAAATTGCAAGTAGATAAATAGGTACCACTCTGGCAGGAAATGTAAAGGCCTTCTATGCGCTCCAGTGTCTAGTCATGCCTACCACATGACCATGGAAACATCTGTAGACACCAGACAGTGCTGGCTCTTTGGCTATAAACAGAGATGAGCACTGACCCCTAGAGTCGGATACGACTGGCTAAGGAGACCTTGAACTTTACCAATTCTGTACTTCCTTTGAGTTTCTGCGGCTGAGCAGGGATTCAAACTGAGGCCTCGTGAGTCTTAGTTTGTTAATCTGTCCATTCTATACTGGGTATCCCAAGTTTTAAGATAGTTGGCGTAATTTTATTCTTAGTAACAGGGTTGACAAACGAGGGATCTTGTTGCTGCCATAAATGCCCAAGGTGATTTCAAAGGACAAGAGGACAGGGCTTTGCCTCCAAAGGATTTATAATCTGGAAATTCAGCACAGAAGGACGCCAAAAATAACAGGATGAATGGATGCAGGGGAAGCAAATGAGTACTCACAAGTAGACAATTTTGGTTTATTATGTCACTATATTAGAATCTTTATATCCTACTTTTCCCTTCCAAAATAAGGAAATTCAATGCAGCCAGAAAAATATAAAAAGCATGAAAACAATTATTAACCATTCAGGCGCATAAAAGAATAGGATCTTCAAAGACAAAAGAGTGAAGAGTTACTGTATTTTCCAGCGTATAAGGCACATTGTAGTATAAGGCATGCCCTGGTTTTTGATACACATTTTAAAGGGGAAAAATTAATTTTCTATATTTTTCATGACTTTCCAAAATTAACACCAGGAGCCAAGAAGAATGGGATGGGGGGAAGAGAAGGATCCTTTAAAGCCTGTTTCCACCCCATCCCACCACTGCTGACCGTCAAGAGCCAGGGAGGGCAGGGTCGGCCAGGCAAGAGAGCTCCTTTGAAAGCCGCCCTTCACCCGGTCCCTAGCAGTCAGCGGTCACCAAACCGCACCAGTGTGAGGTGGTGAGGGAGGCTTTAAAAATAGTCCTTTCCTGTCTCCAGCTGCCGATCCTCTCTAGCCGCTGAACCACACGAGCATGTGTGTGTGTGTGTGTTGTGTTGTGTGTTACCAATGTATAAGATCCACTCCATTTTTCTGGTGCATTTTAAGGTGGGAAAAGTGTATCTTATATGCTGGCAAATATGGTAAAAAGCCCTGTGGGACAGTGGTTAAACTGCTGTACTGCAGCCAAAACATGGTGAGTTTGATTTCATCCTGAGGTCGGTAAAATAAGTACCCAGCATATTAGAGGCAAAATGCTAATTAACTTGTGAACCGCCCAGAGAGGTGCTATGAGGCGGTATAGAAGTGTAATTGCTATTGCTAAAAATAACACTACATAAAAAAAAAATGAATATTGTCTGCTACTTGGTCTAATCCATGTGTCCTATACTAAATCAAGTGCACTGAATCCAAATCTGAAGTCTGATTCTGCCTGGGATGTCAGGATCTTAAGTAAGCAAATCTCACCCTCTTGGTTAGGGTCTTTAGTCCTTTCCTGTCTCCAGCCGCCGATCCTCTCTAGCCACTGAACCATACCAAATCAAATCAAATCATATCATATCTTGCGTTGACCATATGGGGTGTAATTGCCACAAATGTAGCAAAAATTGTCCTCTTTATCAACACAGCTTTGCCTACTCATCTTTAACTCAAAACAAACTCACTATGGCCTAGCTATACTATCCAATAAGATGTTTTCGCACTAGTGACAAGCCCTTGGTCCATCTCGCCTCATGAACCTATTTCTGACGTCAGCTCACTAACTTGCCCAGACATGCCCAGCTGCTGATGGAACATGTGTGCCACCAGGGCACATGAATCAGCTGAGGCCACAGCAGGAATAGTGGTAGATGCAACTGTTATAATGTTCCCATGTAAAAATACATTACCCAACTACCGATCATTTGAACAGCTATATTATGCCTATACTGTAACTTAAAATCTGTACGTGATAGGCAAATTCTGTGTTCAGATTTGGAATCAGCACACGCGATATCATGTAAATCACGTGTTATTCCCAGTAGCAAAATAGTTGTTTTGCAGTGTAATTGGTGTAAAAATAATGTTTGCGTGCCAGTGTTATGAAGTACTTCAAAAGCCTTTGGAATGAGTAGCATTAATGTCAGAAGTTTGGGTATCTCGTGTCAAAAGGAGATGTGAACATTTTCTGATTGCTGGGGGGGGGGGGGTTGTTTGTTTGTTTGTTTTCATTTTTTCCCCTAGAGGTAGTTGCAGAGTTGTGCTTTTTTATAAAGCTTCCAGAAAAGGCTAAACAGTGTCATAGGTAAAGGAGAGAGGTATTCTTAGCAACAGGAGCGGCGTCTCAAAACCGTAACTGCATTGAATCTGAACTGGTGCAAATTGCTTAATGGCTACGGCCACCTGCTGGCTAATTACTTCAGTATCCCAGATGATCCATCCAGCGTAAGCGTGCTGAAACCTCCACTTGCGGGACGGATATCTGCAATAACAGGAGCCACTTGAGATCTATAAGGAAAATATTATTACAGGAAATTACAACTGTCTGTTCTTTTGTTGAAGGAAACAGGCTTCTACTTTTCACCAAGGCTTCTAACCACCATCAATAATGGCATCTCTGCATGGACAATGTGAGCCCCTTGCGCCTCATGCGTACCCCTTTATAAAAGCCTTATGAATTACAAGATAAAGCAATGGCAAGTGGGGGCGAAAAGCACGTTCTCATTCCAAGTATAACGGGTGGCCAAATGCAAGTCTGCAATCCCAAGCCTCAATGGGAAAGGTTTTGTAGAATCTCATACTGTTGCCACTAATGTCATCGCTGTGCTCATCTTTAGATTGTGCAAATTCGCTCCTGCGACTTACCTGCCAAAATAGGTTAAGATAAAGCAATCCTCATCCTTGCAACAGATAATTTGAAAGTCAAAATGATTTCTTGTTAGAAGAAGGATACTAACTAGTTTGTTGTTGTTGTTTTGCATGTTTAGTCCATAGGAACAAAATCCAGCAAATGTCGTTCCTAAACCAATAAATAATATTCACCTTTATATGGGAAACACAATCTCTGTGTGGTACAAACAGACTTGTCTAGAGGCTGTGACACTAGATGGAGCTGTGGGTGGGGTTTGCCATGGAAAGCATTAGAATTACACATGCTGGAGCATTAAAGATGCTTTTCTTGTTTTATTTTGTGTTGTTTGGCACCCATAATCCCCACTGGTTGACAAACCTGGCAAACTGAACTGCAAAAATGTAAGATTATTACATGCACATTGCTTCAATTTTCAGTAGAGACTGGAACACATTATATAGTACTTTACCAAGTCTGATCTGAATAACGAACTGGTGCTGAGAACTGATTTGCTGGAATAAAGTCTGGGAGCGTACCAAGATGCCTCTCCTAACTGTGATCAGCCAGAACTAAATACAGTAGAACCTCAGATAAAGTCCAAACTCCGTTCCACAAGTTTGGACTTTATCCAATTTTGGACTTTATCTGAATCAAATGGGTGATGCATCGGATAACGTCCAAAAATGGACTTTATCTGAGGTTCCTATACCAAATACCTCAGATAACGTCCAATTTTTAGCTGTTTTGGACTTTATGTGATACATCACGTGTGCATGAAAACTGCAACTTTATCTGAAACTGACTTTACCCAAATCAGACTTTATCCGGGTACCACTGTAGCTCAAAAGTAGGATGTGAAGGACCCCATTAAAGCAAAAGCAAAGCAATCACACTTATATACCACCCCATAGTGCTTAGTGCATCCTCTGGGTGGTTCACAAGTTAATTAGTATTTTGCCCCCAATATTCTGGGGAGCGTGGTGACTCAAGTGGTAGATGCTGAACATGGTGATTGGAAGGTTGGAGTTTGATTCCTGGGTACTGCATGACGGAGTGAGCTTCTGTCTCTGTCCTATCTCTTGCCAACCTAGCCGTCTGAAAGCAAGAAATTGCACGTAGATAAATAGGGACCACTTTGGTGGGAATGTAAACAGTGTTCCATGCACATGCCTGCCACATGTCAACAGAAACGTCTGCAGACCCAAACAGTGCTGGCTCTTTGGCTATCAACAAATGAGCACTGAACCCTAAAGTCTGATATGACTGGCTTTCAAGCAAGGGCGACCTTTACCTTTACCTATGCTGGGTACTGTACTAATTTTACCGACCTCAGAAGGATGGAAGGCTGAGTCAACCTGGGCCCTCATCAGAATTGAACACAATGTTTTGGCTGCAATACAGCAGTTTAACCACTGTGTTACCAGGGTTTCTGGAGTAGAACTGCTTTTGACTAGGCACTCAAGAAGGGTGTATCGACACTGTATTCAAATTCCCCACGTTGTTCCTCCCCAATGAATCCCAATCTCCATTTCCTGATATTAAATGTTGGACCCTTGGTACAGGTCATCCTCTTACGTTGAATGTAGAGCTGGCGTAGTGTAGGGATGCAGAATTATAAATATAAGGCAGGAAGAACATGGTTCAAAACATGACTGATATAGGAATTTATGGAGAATCCTTGGATAAACCCTCCCTCCTTCCCTTTATGGAGGATGATTTTTCATTTGAAGGGTGGTTCTCATTTGGGTGATGCAAGTCTTCACTTTTGGCAACATGTAATTTGCCACCCCAAACACACACCCCAAAGTTAATTTCCCTGGCCAGCATAGAAGAAGCTTTATTTGATAACTGTCGCTTACTTCCTGTCAATTGGGAACTAAAGCTTACTTGGTAAATATATTTAATTACCGTAGTTTAAATTAGCATATGCAAATTTATTACAAAAATCATCCTTATTTTTTGTGAAGAATGTCCTTCTTGATGCTGTTGCTTGTCTTCCATTTTGGTGATGCTGATCCTCTTCTTTGATGACAGGGTGGCCACCCTAGGAGGTAAAAGTAAAGGTTGCCCTTGCTTGAAAGCCAGTCGTATCTGACTCTAGGGTTCAGTGCTCATCTCTGTTTCGTAGCCAAAGAGCCAGTGCTATCTGCGTCTACAGACGTTTCTGTGGATATGTGGCAGGCATGCCTAGACATCGGAGAGCACGGAACGCTCTTTATGTTCCCACTGAAGTGGTCCCTATTTATCTACTTGCAATTTCTTGCTTTCCAACTGCTAGGTTGGCAGGAGCTGGGGCAGAGATGGGAGCTCATTTTGTTGTGCAGTACCGGGGTATCGAACTGCTGACCTACCAACCTTCCAGTCTGCCACTTGAGCCACTGCGGTCCCTAGCCTAGGAGGAATGCACATATATTTTCTACTTCTGTATCACCATCTTGTCGATGTCAATGGCTGTTAATTATTATGATTGCGTAAAGGGTCCCAGTACTGGACACAGCATGTGACTCAGAACCAGAACATTTGCAGGAAAACCATGCTGCTCTTTTTTCTTGCTCCTGAGCTCCCCACATGGGTCTTGTTGGTCCACATCAGAACAGAAGGATTGACTGAACAGTCATAAGCCTGATCCACTGAAGCTCTTCTTATATCCCCTCTTCAGCAGAGGAATTATACAAAGAGTGTTCAGACAGATCCAATTCATGCCTTTTACCCTACCGTCAACACATCCAACGTGTGTGTGTGTGTGTGTGTGTGTGTGTGTGTGTGTGTGTGTGTGTGTGTGTGTGTGTGTGTGTGTGTGTGTGTGTGCTGTTGTTGTTTTTCAGGAGTAGAGAGGGGCCTTACACACAATGCATTCATACATGTAGAGCTCCCCCAAGTGAATAATAATCCTGAGCCAAAGAGAACTCCCTTTGGCATAAACAACCACAGTGGGCTTTGTCAGGGTAGGCAACATGTACCCCCCCCCCTCTAGCTCCTTTGAAAGGCACCCCCTCAACCTCCCCAACCACACATTTACATCAACATTGTAATTTTGGTGATGAATGTCCCCTGTAGCCACCAGGCAGTGCAGAAACATATACCTATATTAAATGGCCACTAGTGTGAGAGCAAGGGAATTTTCCAGTCAGAATTATTATTTTTTTAATTGAGCTCCAGTGAAATGATTATTATGCAAAATTCTCCAATGTCTCCTCTTCCCCTTTTTCTGAACAAAGAAGCCTCAAACATTACAAGCTATCCTTATAGGGACTCAAGGACCAGGATTAGAATCCACACACAGCCTGACAAATGGCAGTGGTAAGCCATCCTTGAATACTCCACATGGTTCAAAAACATATGTTGCAGTGGCTTGATAGCACATAGCAATAGATATGAATATACAGTAGTCACATGGCTATTTTTAAAAGTGAGGAAAATAGTAAAATTGATCTTACAAATAAATATTGAAATTAATTTCAAACACCTCTCAGTCCAATAGTTTCTAAAGATTTCTACAGTCTGCAAGCACTGTGAATATAATACAAATTTTAAGCTATTCTTCATTTATAAGATAATTATTCCAGCACCAACCAGCCAGCCATTCTCTTCCTTTCAACAAACAAACTCCTGATGAAATATTAAAAGTGAATATTGTATTGACTTTATTTAAGAAATGACAGTAAATGTCTGTTTGTATGCTAGAAACATTCATGTTACTATAAGGTAAGTGATTTGGCTGAGAAACGAAACAAGTATTTTAGTGCAACCTGTGCACTGTTAATGGATTCTTCCTGGTAAAATTGCAGGGGTTTTGCAGAAGAAAATAATGTGTCTGATTAACTATAACTGCAATGCAGACAAAAGGCTGAAGAATTAACCAGGAAGGCAACAATCACTTTGAAGAGTCAGCTTCATAGGACGCCTCTCCTGATCCCTGATGTTGGGAAATTAAAAATTAATCTGCTATGAAAAATTAAAAGGTGAAACTTTCCTCTAGAGTAGCTCAACAGCTTGGTTTCTTTCCATCCTGCCATATTCCTCATTTTCACTTTATTGTATACGGATATGAAAACTATTGCAGGTAACTAATTGTTCAAAATAAAAATACATACTTGTTTAAAAAGTGGACTGGTTTTTGTTAATGTTGAATAGGAATCGATGACTGGAGAAAAACATTTTCTTTCCTATTTGGAGTCATGTCATTTATGGATATTTTCAGCCATAATGCAGAGCTTGGGAGCATTTAGATTTTTTTGAGACTATAACTCTCAGAGTTACATTCCTAAAAAGTAAGTTCTATGAGTTCTATGCTGATATATAGAGCTTCTTGCCTGAGAGCATCAAGTGGGAGAGTTCCCAATTCAAATCACCCCTTTGCTGTTAACTTACTTAGTGTTTTCTGAGTAGAGTCTGGTTCATTCTTCTGCTTATATAGCAGTCCATTGTGTGAGTGGTTGTATGGATTCTAAGTGTGTGCAATTCCTTCTTTATTCATGCATGGAAAAATGAACCAGCAGCTTGCTCAATGGACTATTGTGATAGCAGAAGGAAAGAATTCGATCTTGCCCAATTATTCCAAATTTATGCGTACCACAAAATAATATGGTCCTGCATTATCCTCACCACTACAACTAAGGGTTAGCAGAACCTGGAAATGTTAATATTTGGGACCTTCATTCCTAGAGTCCTCTTGTCAATAAGCTGACTAGAGATTCAGAGAGTCATGTTTCCAAATCAGTCTTGAGCACTTCCTTCTTCAATAAGTCAATAAATCCTCTTCTTCCTTCACTGGTATCCCATTCAACTTAAAAAGTCTCCCATCTGCATGAAACTTCCTGGGACCAAGGCACATAGTTGATCCATCTTGTGCAGTGTTGTCTATGAGTAGTGATTGTAGACCTCAGATAGACTTTCCCCCAAAGGTATTCTTTACACTGGAGTTGCCAGGGATTAAGCCTAGAGGATCATTTACATGTAAAGGGTATACCATTTCAGGAGACCCATTTCACCCTACCCTACTTCTCAAAGGCAACATGTTACACTGGTTGGAGAAATAAGAGGATACCCAGATGGACGTTAAATTAAATCTGCTCTCCAGGGTGATCTGATGGTGGTCTGGTCTCCTTTATTTTGTGGCATCCACACCTCTGCCCTGTCTACCCCAATGCATGCCTTTTGATTCCACATTAGGGGGTTCTCATTTTTTGGCATATTCCCATATATGTCATTCCCAGCACCTATGTACACAGGGAATGGCATTTTTGGGAGGCTTGCAGTTGTTAAAACTGCTTCTGGTGTCAACGTTTTGTATGCTGAATTGGCTGGCTAATCTTTAATTTATAAATGAATTACAGCTCATAACCTTCTAAGAAGATCTGTTTCACTAACAAGCAGCTTTTAATACCATGATGTTCTTCTTGATCTTTTCTCAGAATCTCCATTTTTTGTAATTCAAATCCATTGGTTTGGACAACCTGGAGAAACAAGCTTACTCCATCTTCCATAAAAAGACTCCATAAAGATCTCAAGATAGCTTCCATGTCATCTTTGGGTCTTCTCTTTTTCAGGCTAAATATATACAACTCAAATGGTCCTCATAAGGTTTCATTTCCAGACACTTAAAAACCTTAACCAGTATCCTCTGGAAAACCCTCAGCCTGTCCAAATCTGTCTTAAACTGTGGTTTTAGAACTTACTAAATAATTTACTTGAGAATCTGTGTATCTGTTCAAAAGTAGATACATACTATGTGTAGATGCCAAAGCAATTTTCTGAGATGTGAGGGTTTTACAGATACCATAAAACAAATAAGTGTCTTTAGAAGTAAAAATGAGACTATCATACTTTGGGCACAAGATAGGAAAATAATATTCACTATTCACACATGCACACACACACACACACACACGCACGCACACATGCACACACACCAATAATGGGAAAGGTGGAAGGCATTAGGAAAAGAAAAATACCAAGTGTGAGCTGAGTTGGCTCAATAAAAGAAGCCATGGCCTTTCGTTTGCAAGATAGGGTTTTTTGGAGGTCATTAATTCATAGAGGAGGACTGTGGCTTTGTGATTAAGATGCTGAACTTGAAGACTGGAAGGTCAGCAGTTCAAGACCCAAGTGCTGCACAATGGAATGAGGTCCATTTCTGTTCCAGCTCCTGCCAACCTAGCAGTTCGAAAGCAAGAAATTGCAACTAGATAAATAGGAACCACTTTGGTGGGAAGTTAACAGCATTCCATGAACTTTGGTGTCTTGTCATGCCTGCCACATGACTACGGAAATATCTGCAGACTCAGACAGTACTGGTTCTTTAGCTGTAAATGGAGAAGAGCACCGTACCCTAGAGTCAGAAATGACTGGCTTTCGAGCAAGGGAGACCTAATTCATAGAGCGTCCATAAGTTGGAACTGATATGACAGTATATAATAATTCAGAAATAGCTCCTTTGAAGTTTCATGGAGTATTGTTACTTACTCCCAGGTAAGAGTCTACTGGGTTGCAGCTCAATGCTATTTGTCCTAAAAGTCTGTGTCTGTTTTAATCCATAGAAATTCTCAAGGCGCTTCTGCTTCTTCATTCCGAGTGAAGAATGAGATCTCAGAGGAAGTCTCCTGGTGCAGAAGACAAATCAGTAAAATCTGAGTGATGAGATGACATTAAAACAATATATTGATAAAACCAGGATCCTGGCTCCTTAGACCCCTGGCTAATGGAGCAAAAGGCTTTATTTAGAAATGCTTATACTCATAATTACACTAGAGCAGAACTCATTACTCCAAGAAAAAATATACTACCTACAGTAAACTAATTCTGCAATGCAAGAAGTATATTGCAGTATGCTTATCGCTGCTCTTGTTTTACTGGAAGATCTTTGGCTATTTACAGGTCAAACAACCTAATAATACTTTTCTGTTCTAGAGAAAGAGTACACAGGCATGCAAGTGTGCAACAAGAAAGGGGCCTGGATTCTCAGAGTTTTAATAGACATACTTGCATCTTGTGAGAACAATAATAGATTTTTTTTTTAAAAAAACTCTAGACATGTAAGAAAAAGAAGAAGAGCCTCTAAAAGCCAAAGGAACTGATGACAGAAGAAGCTGTTTGTTATATAACTGCATGATTGTTTGCTCTGGCTGTACTTCCTTCTGTATAGCCATTACAAGACATAAAATTAAGGTTGCTTTTTGCATTTCATAATTTACTCTGCAATCCTATGGATGCCTATAACTCCAACGTAAAATACACCAAGTCATGTTGATTTTGCTCCAAAGTAAGTATGATTTAGATTAGCCAAACTCTGGAAACATGCATCACTTAAAGCAAAAGAGAGAGCCTCCTCAAGGTATTTTTGAACCAGTCGTACCCTGGCAATGGTAACCATGTGTGCTGGTTAATCTTTCTCACACTAGGTCAGGTGAAAGGAAATGCAGAATGAACTTACCAAAAGTTGCCTTCATTTTGGCAGTTTCAAATCTGGCCTAGACATGGAAGCAGAGCAGAAAAGTCTAAGTCACCCTAAAGACTAGCAGGTTTTGTCTGGTATATGTATTTATGGACATAACAGAAGGTTACGCTAGGAAAAATATCTTAAATATTAAGGTACTACAGGGCTTTTTTGTTCTTGTTGGAACTTCTAGCAAAAATAGTTTTTGCAGGGAGCAGAAACAACAGGATGTGTTTGACAAAGTCTTGGCTGTTTTGCTCTAAAAAACCTTTCTCCTTGGAAATGAAATGTAAAACCTATAGCAGAATAATCTGAAAGAAGATTTAGACAAAACAATAGGAAAAATGTACTAACAGATAGGCAGCTACTTGGCAATGGAACGGAGTACTTTAGAAGGTAGTGGACTTTTCTTCAGGTTTTTAAATAGATATTGGATGAACACCTGACAGGGCTTTTTTTTTAGCTGTGCATTTTTTTGCTCTCACCAGAATTTGGAATGTATAACCCTTAGCATGCCTTCCAGCTCTAGTAGTATCAGTAGTTCCTTCCCATGTTGTGTGATACCTGTATCCACCACTATAGCATGTCAGGCAACAAGGTTCCTCATTGTTTCTTCAGCAATAAGGTCACCAGTCTGGCCAGGTTGTCCTGCTATGGTAATAGAGTAGACCCTACTGCCATAGATTTCAACGTTGAGTGTCAGGTGGTGGTGAACTAACCTGACAACCCTGAGGACTAATGGCTTTGGGTGTCGAAGTCCACAAGGAAGGGTGATGGTCTCCAAGTGGATTAAATCCCACTTGAATCCATCTTAATGGAGGGCAGCAGCTTCATCAATACTGATCTGGGGCTAAGGAGGACTTTGCATGCCAAAAGGGCTCAGGACCAGAAACTTACTCGCAGAACTCAACCAGTGGTACAGGTGTCATGCTGTGATGCAGAAGGCAGATGAAGGGCCACTGTATTATATTCTCACGACAGTCTTCATGGTATTGGTACTTGGAAAGAGCCTCCTTGAAGATTGTGCTATTTCTGAACCACAATCGGGCGTATGCTGGTAACGGTAACTTTGTGTTGCTGGCTAATTTTTCTCACACTAGGTCAGGTGAAAGGAACTGCAGAATGGACTCACAAAAAAGGTGGTTTCATTTTGGCAGTTTCACGTCTGGCCTAGTCACAGAAGAAGAAGCAATTAAGGTTTTACAAACTCAATGCACAACCCTCCTCTTGTCTCATCCAGGCTTCTTGTGGCTGTCAGTGGCAGAATTCCTTCCAGCTCTACAATTCTATAATTCTGTCAAACGGTTTTCTTCTCCAGTCTTTGCATTCCCTGTGATTCATCATCTCCCCCAAGCTGCATAATTCTGGTTTTCTTTCAACATTTTTTAGCTCCTCACATCCGCATCCCTGCTTCTTCATTCTCCATCATGGCTGCCAAGGTCAATGCAAATTGCTCCCTGAACTTCTTCTGAGAGCAGCTTAAGTCTTTCCCCTGCATTTGTGTTCGGCAAATGAACCTACCTCAACAGGCTGGAAGAGTTTGATCCCACTGGGATCAGTAGAGCCTCTGATATAATCTCCCTCTCCAAATCTACAGCATGAATCTTTAAGCACTGAATCCCAAATCAATGAAATTAATGATCTCACCCACTGCTAATTTATACCTGTCTCTAAATGAAGACATAACTTTTATTTTGTCCAACTTGCTTTGCCGGAGCCTGGTGTTAATACAGAGGCTAAGAGGGATCAAAGGAGACCTGGAGGGAATTTTCTTCACTTTTGCACTGTGCGGGCTGAAATATTACATTTCTAATTAAACAATGGGCACTTTAAAATCATTTCAACATCCAGGGCCAAAGCCACAGCATCTGTAATTACAAGGAAAGTGAGAGAGACCATTGATAAAATCTGAACAGAGGATAAGGTGAATGATTCATTTGAAATGTAGTTTTCATTCAAGGAGCAAAGGTTTCCTGGCAATCCATGTGCTTCCAATGAATGCCTAAATTACATTACCTTCAACATTCAATACAAGGTTGGCTCCTATAAATACAGTACTGCTTTTTATCATTTATGAATAATTGCTTTTATAGGAGTTCTGAAATGACAGAACAAGTGATGAACTTGCTCAGGTTAGGATTGGGGTAGCATGCACAGATTCTGATATCAAAGATGTGTTTCAGCTCAGAAGAAGTGCAGTTTAGAGTGGGGAGGGGGGGAGAAATGCAGTTTCTGTACTCCATGGCCATAAGCAAAAGGAATTAAGGAGAAAGGTATGTATGTAATCCTCTTCCTCTGAAATTTAGGGCAAGGGTGGCTGATAAATCTAAACAAGGGGGATTAGTTGTTAAAACGCTGAGCTTGATGACTAGATAGTTGGCAGGTCAGCAGTTTGAGACCCGAGTGCTGCATGGCGAAGTGAGCACCTTTCATCTGTCCCAGCTCCAATCAACCTAGCAGTTTTAAAGCAAGAAATTGCAAGTAGGTAAATAGATACCACTTTGGGGTGTGGTGTGGTGGTGTGAGGGAATTAACAGAGTTCTGTACACTCTGGCATCTAGTCATTCTTGCCACCTAACCATGGAAACATCTGCAGACACAGATAGAAGTGATGACCAAACATGGCACTCCAGGTGTTCTTGGACTTCAATTCCCAGAAGCCCTGATCAGCAGGAGGGCTGACTTGGGCTTCTGGGAATTGAAGTCCAAGAACACCTTGGCTGTAAAGGGACATCAGCACCACCCCCTAGAGTTGAATACAACTGGCTTTTGAGCAAGGGAGACCTTTATCTTTACTAAATCTAAACAAGGTTTTAATATAAAATTTAAGGGAGCAATCTATGATGGTCTTGTAAAGTTCAGACTAAAACCTGGAACTGATATATTGCTGCTGCAAACTGGGAAATGGTAGGGTGACGAGACTAAAAAATAAAACAAGCAGACATTTTGACTAGAGCAGTTTTAATTTTCCCCTGCTGCACTATGGTCTAGCAAGTCGCGTCTGACTTCATCCAGGACTCTGGGAAATGAAATCCAAAACATCTGGAGGCCTAAATGTTAAGAAGTGGTGCTCTGTAGCATCTGGCCCTTGTGTTGCTAATCTCTGACTGGTCAGATATTGTTGCAGCTTTATAAGACAGATATCAAAGCAAAATAAAATAACCTAACTCTGTTAACATCTTGGTTTTGTATCCTAGATTTGCTCTGTCCTTGACATTGCAACAACTTAAAGAGTCAATTGGGAGCACTTGTTACACCCACCATGACTTGGAATCTTCATTGGCCATACAGAAGCTCACAACAAAAGCCTGTAGGAATGTGCAAGACACACATCTCAACTTCAAGTTGGAAATCTGTTTGACCAGGCACTCTCCTGTTTAAAGAGAAAGAAAAGCAAAACAGACTCTTCCTAAGGCTAGTCTACACTTAGTCCTGACTAATTTTGCACATTGCTTTCAATGTGACATGAGCTGGATCCAATCTGTTGCACTGCAGTCAACCCTAGGGGCTTTCAATCTCAGGCAGGGTGCCAGTAAAGCTGCAGATTAGATTTTAAGGTGATAATGACCTTTCCTGAAGTCTGTATCCCTGGTCATTCATCATATGTCCACTCACCAGCAACTTCTTGGCCATTTTTGCAGTTAGCAAATGCCATCAATTGATTTCATTGATTGAAATCTGCATCTTCCTTGAAGTAAAGGCAATATCTCTTCCTTCCCAGAACGTTTTGTGCTATTTGTGAAAGATGTGCGGATGTCCTATGTTTAAAGGATGCTGTCTTTGGGTTGTAAAACAATTATGTTATTTAATTTTAGAGTAAAATTAATTTACATGATTATGGCTAAACTGTATAAACCAGTTAAACGGGTTAGTAATTTACCAGGTAACCAACCCACTTAACCAGTTAATTGTCCACATTTACATACGTATGCATATTCCAGGCACCTCAAATTGCATGTTCTTTAGTACTGTGATTTCATGAACTTCTCATATGTCATGCGCAGTACCTACTTTCCCTGCCGGTCAAATTATGGGATGGCGGTGGGAAAGTAGACTCAGTTATCTATAGAAGTGATGGCCAAACATGGCATTCCTTTTTCTTTTGATATTTTTGAAAATGGGCGCAGGGAATCAAGCTGTGTTTTGTGCTGGTGTTTGTATAACTTGGAATCTGGCCTCTACAGATTTTTCAGCAACATCCTTCATATTGTTGTCACATTCTACCATCCTGCTGATCAGGGCTTCTGGGAATTGTAGTCCAAGAACACCTGGAGTGCCATGTTTGGCCATCACTTCTATAGATCATTGAGTCCAGCCCCTGTCGAGGAGGTACAGTGGGCGATCAAACTCCCACTTCTGGCTCCACATCCAGATACCTAAAGTACCGTCTTCTGATCCTGTTTTATTCATGATGTTCATTTTTCCACTAAGGAAATGTTTCATGCTCCATCTCCAAATGCACAATCCATTCCAATTTTTCCCCATCTCTGAGCAATTTCTGCCATTAGACATAGATGAAATTAAAGTTCAACAGCATGTAACAGGTTTTCATTTCTTCCTACAGACAGTATCAATAACACCAACTCCCCTTTTAGCTTAAAACTATATACATTATTACGTCTAAAACAATACGAAAGAATGCCTCATTACATTTTGGGATGCTATTAGTTTACTTTGAGTACCAGGTGACAGGATGAAAAGATGAAGTACAATATTCTAAGTCTGTGATGGTGAACCTTGGCACCCCAGCTGTTCTTGGACTTCAATTCCCAGAAGCCCAAGACCCTGTGAATCCACACGAATGCATACGCAGTAAACCCATTCATGTGGATTCACAGGGACTTGGGCTTCTGAGAACTGAAATCCAAGAACAGCTGGGAGTGTCTATGTTCGCCATCACTGTCTTAAGTCTATCCACACCTAAGTCTCATCGTTCCCAGACACCTGCCTATCATGATGACTATTTTGCTATGCCGTCTTACATGGATTTGTATGGAACTGCCACCTTGTTTTCGTCTTACTGAACGGGAAGGTGTCATTCCCGTTGTTTTCTCCTGCAGGCAGAAGCAGATTAATGTCTCGGAGGGGCAATGTGTTTCATGCAGACAGGTAAAGCTCACAGTTGATGTTCTTTTGAAAGGTTTGTCTTCGACTCCCTCTTGTGTGTCATTGCTTAAAAAAACGTCAGTTAGCAGAAAGCTCTTGAGTATGTAGAAGGAGGGGGGAAAGCCACATATACATGATAAAACAAGACTGGCATTTTAGAAAACACGGTTGTTTTCATATTACAGGACTCACAAGTTGTATCACAGGTTACGCTTTGTCATTGCAGCCAATTCAATGGAACTGCACGGTAAAGCTCTTCCTGGACAGAACCACGTCAGATTTTTGATGAGAGAGTCACAGACACACAATGAAGCAAGACCCTACACACATGACAATGCATGGAAAGGTAAAGGTAAAGGTTTCCCTTGCTCGAAAGCCAGTCGTATCTGACTCTAAGGTGCAGTGCTCATCTCTGTTTCTAAGACGAAGAGCCAGCGCTGTCTGCTTCTGCAGACGTTTCCGTGGTCATGTGGCAGGCATGACTAGACACCGGAGCGCACGGAACGCTGTTACCTTCCCACCGAAGTGGTCCCTATTTATCTACTTGCAATTTCTTGCTTTCGAACTGCTAGGTTGGCAGGAGCTGGGATGAAAACGGGAGCTCATTTCCGTCCTGCAGTACTCGGGAATCGAACTGCTGACCTTCCGCTTCCCAGTCAGCGTCTTAGCGACTTGAGCCACTGCAGAAGGGAATGGGTAAGAAATTTGCCCTTATGTTTTTTTAATAAATAAATCCACTCATATTGCACCACTGAACCCATATGGGGGATTCAAATAAAATTTCCATTTAGAAGGCCACGTACATACAATATTTTCAAAAGAGCCCTGGTAGCGCAGTGCTTAAACTGCTGTACTGCAACCAAAACATTATGTGTTCGACCCTTCTGAGGTCAGTAAAATGGGTACCCAACATGTTGGTGGGCAAAATGCTAATTAACTTTTGAACCGCCCAGAGAGTACACTAAGAATAATGGGGTGGTATATAAGTGTAATTGCTATTGCTATTCTCATGTGGTGCATGAATGGGGGAAAATGGATGCAGCAGCATGCATTTTTTAAATCAAACAAATTTTTTGTTATGATGTTTTCATTAAAATTTCCAAGATAGCTTATGATCAATCAAAAAGGCATCTTAAAATGTTAAAATGGCAACATTAAAAACTATCATAGTCAAAATGACGGTGATGTTTATGCATCAGAGATTAAAACCCTATGTCCAGAATTCCACGGGCGATTTGTGAGAGCAATGGAAGATATCACAGTGAACTGATTAGGTGTTGGTTGCATATTGGTTGCCAGATTACCCACCCAGCATGTGCCTGTCACAGTGGCTAGGACCTTGTAATTTAGCTGCATTTAGCCACAGCAATTTCCACAACCGCCGTTACGCACATGGAAATTTCCAGAGGATTTCTGGCCTATGGAAGTGAAATGGTCAAATGGCCAGCATATAGAAGGCATATATTGAGTGTAGGTGCTTTTAGGAAGTATCTCACAAGTGAAGCTATAGCAGTGATGGCCAACCTTGGCACTCTAGGTGTTCTTGGACTTCAATTCCCAGAAGCCCTGATCAGCAGGAGTACAGATCAGGGCTTCTGGGAATTGAAGTCCAAGAACACCTGGAGTGCCAAGGTTGGCCATCACTGAACTACAGAGACCTTTCTCCAGAAGCCACACAGCTTGCTTGAGATGGAGACCTCTAGCAAGAAGCCTGATGTACAGGCAGGTTAATATGAAAATATATGAGAAGTGGGAGTGAGGCTTCATGGCATGAATTTATACACATCAGGTACAGAGTTAAAGAGTGATGTGCATAAATTGATGCCATGAAGCCTCACTCCCATGTCTGATGAAGTGGACTTGATCCACAAAAGTTCACATTGAAATATAACAGTTAGTCTTTAAAGTGCTACAGTGTTTTTGTTTTGTTGATGCTCTGATATTCCTGAAACACAGACTAGCATGGCTTCTATTCCAAAGAAATCATGGTAAGGACTTATACTTTTTTTAAACCAATGTTAAGGAAGGAAGCCTTGTCTGGTTTCATCTTCTGGCTTTCTATTTTTTCAGGTGCAATATCAAAACTGACTACTAGATGGAACAGAGAGTATTTTCCTGTATTTGTCTTTTATGCTGGGATTGCAATTCCACTATTTTAATCACGAGCCACAGATTTAGTTACTTTGGGGATGGGTGCAAAGATAACAATAATGATAACATGGCCACTGCAAATTAATTATCAGAACAATTTCCATTTTAAGACAGCTTTCATTGCAGGCGCACCCCCCAATAAAGGACTCTGACACCAATGAAAGTGGATAACGGCATTGGGCCACATTTATTGATTCATGCCCTAGTCCGAATTATAAATTTCTATTGGTAATTGACCAATTATAATTCTTAAGGCAAGTAGGCCGAAGTAACACTGGTAAGGTACCACCCAAAATTGCCAACGGCAATTGTTACAATGTATCTATTTGTATCAATTTGTTTGTTGACAACAAACAAATTGTTGACCGTAGTCAATATCTAACTAATGACCCCACCCTCTGACGCGTATCCGTAAAATCACGGGGTGATGCATGCTGTCTAGCTGTAGCCATCACCCCGTCGCCTGGTTCGTCGTTGACCGGACAACGTTTAACCAACTTATACCTGTCTAGTGTTGTCCAGTCAATTGCAAACCTGCCGGATACCTGTGGGTCATAAATGTTTACCTTACCAGTGCTACCCGCCCATGTGACCAAAGTCAACAGCAGCAACAGAAAAACTCCTATATCAAACCATAGCAACAGTGTGGGATGGGCGAAAAAACCAGGACCCAAGAGCCAATTGTGAGTCCCAGCCAAAAATTCCCACCCGGCCCCGAAGCGACCAAAATATCACACTGTTAACTAGGGAGGGGGTGGAGGGGAAAAACCTCTCCACTCCGTCGCTTCGCAAAATGGCAGCTCGGCTGCCTCGTGGCCGCCCCTTATATAAGGGTGCTGGCCATGCCCCCTAACTACCCGGATGTCTTCGTCCAGTGGGGGGGGCCCACAAAGGGCGCAGCGGCCATTTTGGCGCCGCGCTTGCATTGCAGGCGCACCCCCCAATAAAGGACTCAGACACCAATGAAAGTGGATAACGGCATTGGGCCACATTTATTGATTCATGCCCTAGTCCAAATTATAAATTTCTATTGGTAATTGACCAATTATAATTCTTAAGGCAAGCAGGCTGAAGTAACACTGGTAAGGTACCACCCAAAATTGCCAACGGCAATTGTTACAATGTATCTATTTGTATCAATTTGTTTGTTGACAACAAACAAATTGTTGACCGTAGTCAATATCTAACTAATGACCCCACCCTCTGACGCGTATCCGTAAAATCACGGGGTGATGCATGCTGTCTAGCTGTAGCCATCACCCCGTCGCCTGGTTCGTCGTTGACCGGACAACGTTTAACCAACTTATACCTGTCTAGTGTTGTCCAGTCAATTGCGAACCTGCCGGATACCTGTGGGTCATAAATGTTTACCTTACCAGTGCTACCCGCCACACGGAGGGGCTTCAAAGAAGGCTCGACGCCCCCCCCAGACCGTCAGCTCAGTCAACAGGCCTGCTCGCCAATCACCCAACAGGAGGTCCATACCTCCTCGCAACAGATGGACCCCATCCCCTGCATACAGGCCATAATTTTGCAGACTAATGGAGGGGTGACGACTGACCCGCCCCCAACCCCTGCTGACAATAAACCGGGCAACAGCCCTGTTCACCATGCGTCTAGCCCGGTCCAGGGCCTGGAGGTCAAACCCTCCCCTATACGCGTGCCGCGACACCATGTCTGACCAAACGAGGGTTGTGGCGGGCCACACGTAATGCAGGTAGGTGAGGTCGCCGCAAATCGCATGCTTGAGCGATAGGCCGGTGACCTGACCTAAATCATTGCCCCCAAGGTGTATGATCAGGATGTCAGGCGGGTCAGCACTCCGGCCCGAGAAAAGGAATGGCAACAGCTCCCTCCACTAGTGAAAAAACCGTTTGGAGAGACACCTTGGCTAAGAAAAGAGTACAACCGTGGTAGTTTCATAAAAGTCTTTATAGGTGTAAATATAGCCAGAAACGTAATAACTTAAAAAATTCCTCTATGGGTGGAAACAAAAACTATAGCTGATCGCTGGTAAATAGGAAAATGAGCCAAGATGAACAAAAATAAGCTGTACAAGCATGGAAGTTCACAGAAATAGCGATGTAGTTCTCTAAGTCGATACTAGTTATTGCGACTTTTCGAATAAGAAATATCTTCTTCAAGGAGATCTATACATAGAAATTACACATAAACAGAATGATTAACATGGCTGAATATAAACAACATAGGCACATAAAAATACAATGTATATACAGAATGAGAATACAAGCTTACCAACGTGTAATGCTGATTTCTTAAACCCGCGTCCTGCCTCCGCTCAACTATTAGGTGCATATGGACGTTGAAAGGTGTATGAGAAACAGCTACCTTTATCACAGTTAAAAGCTGACTCATGTGTAGCTAATAGCTAAATTAGAGCTCACCCAGGTGATGAGGATTGTACTCCTACAGAAACACTGCCAAGTCGAGCTCCTGGTTTAACCCATTAGGATACATTGTGTCGAGAAAATGAATGAAGAATGCTTCCCTTTGTCTCAATCTTTTGTAAATGTCACATCGTTCAAATAATTTTGGTCTAACAATCTCTAATACCACAAAACGGAAGTCCCTATCCGTATGGCGCTTTTCAATATAGTGAGAGACCAAAGGGGCTTCTTTAACCTGATGTCTGATTTTGGACCTGTGTTCCGAAATCCGCTGTCTAAGGGGTCTGCTGGTAAGACCCACATAGCGCTTCTGACAAGGGCATTCCCACATGTAAATAACACATTTACTGGCACAACTTGAGAGTGATTGCAAGGTGAATGTTAAACCCTTGTTGGGAACCTCAATTTCCTTAGTTTCCCAAGAAAATTGGCAAACCGTACACGAATGGCATTTGAAATGTCCTGTGGGAAGCAATTTATCAGTAGATTTATATCTAGCAGTATGATCTGATCGTACTAGCATATTACTGATAGATCGCGCTCTCCTAAACCCTATCAATGGTCTGTTCTTACAACCTGGAAGGTCTTGAACCAGATGCCAATGTTTATAAATTATATTCTTGACTCGGTTGGCCACTGGTGAATATTCAAAGGAGCACCTGATTAAATTGCCCCCACCTCGTTGTTTCCTATCGAACAAGCGCTGTCTGGGAGTATCCCTGACTCGTTGGAATGCCGAATTAATGATATGCATGGGATAACCCTTATTGTTAAGTTTAGATAGAATTTCAGAAGCAGATGTGTGAAAGTCAGCGGGTGTAGAGGAATTTCTTTTGGCACGAGCAAAAAGCCCAAAAGGGATGTTGTTCCTAACAAAGGCTGGATGATGGGAGGAGTATGCTAAGTATGGGTTTCTATCTGTTGGTTTCCTATACAATTTGACCGCCACCTTTCTAGATCCTGAAATATAAACCTCCACATCCAAAAATGGGATGGAGGAAGTATGGTAATGGGGGGTAAAGCGTAAATTGTTGTCAATGGAATTAATCCATTGTGCAAATTGGTCAACAATGTCATAGGAATCAAGAATAAAGAATAGGTCGTCAATGAATCTGCCATAGTATATGATGTGACCTAAATGGGGATTGGAGGAGTGGTGAATGTAAAGACTTTCGAAATTATTCAAGTACATATTGGCGACGGAGGGGGCCAATGGGGACCCCATGGCCACGCCCCTTACCTGTAAGTAGAACGATTTGTCGAATCTGAAATAATTGTGTTCAAAAATGATATCTAATAAATCCATTAAAAAATGTGTTGGTGGAAGTAAAGATGCTCTAGAATCCAACTTATCCTGGACAATAGTCCTGGCCTCCTCAAGGGGTATATTGGTGTAGAGCGCTTCCACATCAAGTGTAAGGAGCACCCCCGTTGGAGGGACGACCAAGCCCTCTACCTGAGAAATAAAATGTGTGGTGTCTTTAATGAATGAAGGGGTTTGTCTAGCATATGGGTTAATGAAAGAATCCAAATACTTAGCAATGGGTTTGAGGGCGGAGTTTACGCCGGAGATGATTGGCCTGGCGGGGGTGGGCATGCCCTGAATTCTGGGCTTGTGGATTTTGGGAATCAAGTGAAAGATAGGAGTTCTAGGGTATTCATTATACAAAAACTTAGCAGTATTATGTGTAATGTAGCCCAAAGAAATGCCCTCAAATATAACCGTTTTAATGATGTTCATGACATGATGAGTCGGATCATGTTTGATGTTTAAATAAGAAGACTCATCGCCCAATTGTCTAATTGCCTCCGCTGTGTAATCAGAGGTGTCTAATATCATTATTCCTCCCCCCTTATCTGCCTGTTTTATGACAATAGAAGAGTCGTGTGCTAACTCATTTAAGGTGGCATGGTCTTGTTTAGATAAATTAAGCCAACCTTTGGTGTGGCTCTTCTCAATATGCAACAAATCCCGGAGTACCTGTTTGTGGAAAACCTCAATTGCAGGGTCGTCTACTGGTGGGTTAAACTGAGACTTAGGTTTAAACATGTCCCTGGACTGTGAATCTATCCCCTTAAAAAAGACCTTCAATTTAAGCAATCTAATGAGTTTAAACACATCAACACGAGTGTTGAAGGAACGGTAATGGGGAGTGGGAACAAAAGTAAGACCCAGCGAAAGAAGACGTACCTCATTGTTAGCCAACGGTCTGGAAGACAAATTGAAAACTATGTTTTCCTGCCCCCCCCCCCGCAGAGTCCTTCTTTTCCCTAAAAAAGAATTTGAGTGTTGCTGCAAGCCTTGTCGATTCCTAGTTCTGTAATCATAAGTCTTTTGTTGGGACTCATCACAGGAGGTAGATGGGGCATCGGAATCCGAAGTCTCAAAGTCCGAAGAGAAAGTCTGGTCTTTCCAAGTGACACGCTTAGGTCGAGAAGATCCTTGCTGAAAGCTCCACCTGTAAACTCTATCAGAGGAATAGTCCTGGGTATCCCTAGAAAACTTTTCTTCTTGAATTGTACAAGGGAATCCCGGAATTGGTGAATCTTATTGTTGAGTTCCTCTACTGATTTGTCGAATGTGGACTGATCTAATTGCGTCTGGAGAGTAGTAGAAAGCTTTTGAATATCCTCCTGAACCACTTCCAATTCTTTATGTGATTGTTCAATAATCAGTAAAATAAGATCGAAGGAGCAACGGTCTAAAATGGCAGCCCATTTGTCCATGAATTCCTTGTTGTGTCTAAATAGGGTGGGTCCCTTATTAATTCTGAGTCCTCGAGGTATCCTGGAGAGACGATGATAATCAGCCAAAAATGATGCATGCATTTGGAATCTAACCTGTTTCTTTTTAAGAGTCTCTAATGTGGAGAAATCGCTATTCTGTGTGTCCATGTCCATATTTAATGACGAAGTTTTTTCTAAAATTTGTTCTCTCTGTAAATCTGTATATGCAAATCCTCTGTCATAAACCGCCATGACGATAACACGAGAAGAAAGGGGCGCAAACGGTGAAGAGCTCAACTAGTGAAAAAACCGTTTGGAGAGACACCTTGGCTAAGAAAAGAGTACAACCGTCGTAGTTTCATAAAAGTCTTTATAGACTTTTCATACCATGTGAGACTTGCGTATGCACCCAGTCCCAGTCGGGGTCCCCACTCTGTCGCCGCAGCGTAACGCGCTGCCCTGTGCACGCGCTGCCCTGTGCCTATGGCCCACCAGCCATACTGTCACCGGCGTAATACGACACCCAGGGTCTGTCAAGGAAAAAACGAGTAGAGAAAAGGTACGGTGACTCGACTGGTACTCACGGTGAAAGAGGGCGGACATAAAATTGAAAACATTGCGATCCCCACCGCCCCATACGGCGTATCTCAGCCCTGGAGTACCCAAAAGCAGCCGCCGTGGAAGCCGCCCCTATTCTGAATGAATGGGTGCCGTAACGGGCCCCTGGGAGGCCAACACCGGCCAGCGCTTTGCCGGTCACCTTCCAAAATTGAAATTTAGTAAGGGGAGACCCATCTTGGTGACAGAAAAAACGGGCCATGGTGCGTGCCACGCAGTGCAAGGAACTCCTGTAGGGCACCAACCGAACAGATGTCTGCCAAAGAACACCGTAGCAGTCTTACTCCACTGCCTACGCCATGCTGATCCGTCTTAGAGGAGCGTATCCTCAACTGAGCCCAGTCCTTGGCCACATAGACATCTTCGAGTTCCAGTGCCCTACGACTAGCATCCGCCTTAGACAGCATCACAAGCTCGCTGATGCGGAGCGCTCCAAAAAAGGCCACCGTTGTAGCCGCATGAAACAGGGCTGCCTCATACCTATCAAAACATAGGTCCTGCCAGCCCCGTGCCAGTTGAGTAAGAACCCCTGGGGAAATTGGGTGGCGGTCGTCCGGGCTACGCCCACGCTCCCGCACCCACCCCTCCAAAACGTGTCTCACATGGAAGTCAGCGGTACTGTCCGCATGTCCGCCTACTTTGGCCATAAAAGCCAGCGCTGACAGCCTGGATGCTATGGTTCGAGGTGCAAGGCCCTGGGAATGCAGGTCAACCATGAATTGAAGTATATGGGCCACCGGGATAGGCCAGGTATCTGGCAGCCGGAATTGGGCACAGAATGCCCTGAAAGAATTGAATGCGTGTTGATACGCCTTACGCGTGCGTGGCGCTAGCGACATGCCGATCGCCCGGTTCACCTCTCCTTGCCAAAGGTCCATATCTCGTCCGGGAGTGGCGAGGGAAATTCCTCTGCATCCGGGGCCAAGGCGCGGAACCGGGAGATCTGCAGGCGGGACAAAGCGTCAGCGATATCATTATTGACCCCCGGGACATGCCTGGCCCGGAACAGTACATTAAGGCGCAGGCTGCGCAATACAAACTGGCGCACCAGGTCCATCACCCTGGGTGATTTGGAAGTCTGTGAGTTGACAATGTGGACAACGGCCGCATTGTCACACCAGAAATGAATGACCGAGTTGGCCCACTCATCACCCCATAGCATCAAGGCCCCCAGGATGGGAAGAAATTCCAGGTACGTGAGGTCCCGCAGGCGCCCCGTACCTGACCAGGCTGGTGGCCACCCACCATAGGCCCACTTCCCATTGAAGTACATCCCATAACCCAGGGACCCAGAGGCATCGGACTGTTTCTGGAAACGAGGGGAAGCCAGAAGGTCAGACCTCCAAAATGACACCCCATTGAACTCCTTCAGGAACTGGAGCCAGGTAAGCATATCTGCCTTAATGCCCTGGGTTAGTCTGACCCTATGGTGGGGCCTGGACAAGCCTGTCATTGCGTCGCACAAGCGCCGGGCAAATGCCCTGCCCGGTGCGACCACCCTGCAAGCGAAATTGAGATGACCATGCAACACCTTCAGGTCCCGCAGTGATGCCTTGCGTTTAGCAAGCAAGTCCGAGATAAGGGCCACTATCCTTGACACCTTATCCCCTGGTAACCTAGAAGCCTGCGCTACCGTGTCAATCTCCACCCCCAGGAAGACTAGCTGTGTAGATGGGCCCTCGGTCTTTTCGGGCGCTAAAGGGACACCCAGTTCCTCCATTAGCGTCTGAAATGTGTTGAGGAGACGTGTGCACGTGTCCCAGCCCCGTTCACCCCCAAATAAAAAATCATCCAGGTAATGGGCTACAGACCGGGACCCTGACCTGCGGACAAAAGCCCACTGTAGGAAGGTGCTAAAACGCTCGAAGCCGAGCACGATATGGAACAGCCAAAAGGCATGGCCTTATCGAAATAATATTCACCCCTGAACTTAAAACCCAGCAACTCAAAGTCACCCGGGTGAACCGGCAGGAGGCGAAAGGCAGACTTAATGTCGCACTTAGCCAACAGCACACCCGGGCCACATGAGCGCACCATGCGCAGCGCTTGGTCAAAAGATGTATACCTGACCGAGCAAAGGTCATCAGGGATAGCATCATTGACCGATCGGCCGGCTGGGTAGGACAAGTGATGGATCAGGCGGAACTCGCCCGGTGACTTCTTGGGCACCAAGCCCAAGGGTGACACTTTAAGGTTGGGGAACGGGGGTGCAGGGAAAGGGCCAGCGACCCTGCCCGCATCAACCTCCTTAGAAATGCTGGCGGCAGCCACCTCCTCCCTCCCCTTAAGGGACAAAAGGTTGGGGGCATCTTGGGGGGACCTATCACCCTGGAAAGGAATACGGAACCCCAGTCGAAAACCTTGAAGCAGGTAAACCGCATCTGCCCCCCTCGGGTACGATGCGAGCCAACGCTCCAGCATGTCCACATTAATTGGGGAAGGGGCCTTTCGGTGGGCCAGCTCCCTCTGTGGCAGTCTTGCCAGCCCCTTGTCCGCCCTTACCTTTGCCCCGCACCCCTCCAGGCCTGGGGCAGGCGGAGGCCGCATGGGGGCCAGCGCAAAAGGGACACTCATGCCTGTACCGGCAATTCTTCCTACTGCAGGAACCATTGGACGAGAAAGTCCAGCACAGCAGGCGGGCTGGAACCCCCTGCCCCGCCACCTGGCGGGGTGTCTGTGCTGGGACCGCTCACTGGACCGCATGTCCACAATGGTATCTGTCCCCAGGCGCAGGGCGCGTGGGAGTCATATACAGAAGCCACAGCTTCTGGCAGGGCTCATCCCACCTCATCTCAGGGTGCAGGGGAATCCGCATACGGAATTCCTCATCGTAAGCCAACCATGATGGGCCCGGGAAGTCGACCATCGCCCAGTAAATGTTGTCCAAATACTGGACCATCGGAATTGCCAAATCTGGCCGGGCCCTGAGGTAGACCGCCATGTATATAAGGTACGCCGGCAACCAATTGGCCCACGTACGTGGCGGCTTACAACGACGTGCCTTTTCCTTATCCTTCTCATCCTGCCCCTCCCTCTCCTCTTTGGTGGGCTCTCTGTTAAGAAGGGAGAAGATGTCGACATACTCCCCACGCCAGATCTTCTCTTTGGTGGCCTGGGCCAAATGGACCCCCAGGGGCAAGGAATACCCCGCTGTCGGCAATGCTGACACCGGCACAGTGGGAACCACGGGGATCTGAAAAGGAGCCTGGACCAACCCAGCCACCCCTAACACATTCCCAACTGAATAAGAGGTACCACCCAAAACTGGGCCCTGGGTGAGCGGTGAAGTCGCCGGGTGGGACGTCGGCGACTGAACCGTCGCACCACCCATGCGAGGCCACGGCCACTGGAATGCCCCCCCAATGTGGGTAGGTGTGTGGGTGCACTAGATTGAACCGCATACTCACATGCAGCACCCCCGCGGGCCGCCCCCACCGGGGGTTCCGGCCCGCTGGGGGCATCGGAGCTCACGACCGCAATTGAGCTCGTTGACGGGGCCTGACCAGCATCAGCCTGTTGAGTGGGGAGCTGCGAGGCAGTGGCCGAAGCCGGCCCACGCGCCTCGGGCAGCTCGACCCGTCCTGCCGCCTGCTGCTGACCGACAGACAATGGATCAACCTGCACCCCAAAAGGCACCCCCGGGTGGCTAACCCTCGCGAGGGATGCCTCGAGGGCCGCAACGCGGGCCAGAAGGGCCTCAACACTAACGTAGCCCCCTAAGCCAAGTGGGGGCAAAGGGCCAGCCGGCCCACTGGGTGCAGGCGCCGGTCCAGGTCCCTGGACCCCGGGGCCCATATATGGCCACGACCCCAGGCCCGGCCCCTGCAGGGCCGGGGGGGTACCCTGCCAGGGGAGGGAACCCAGCCACCCCCCATGGCTGAAACCCCCCGCAGGAAGCTGCGGACCCATGGAAGAAGGCCCTGCAGAATGGGCCGTGCCAGAGGCAGTGGCCACTGCTTGCGGGCCAGGGGCCGCGGCCCCAGCTGGGCCGGTACGCGGACCCCCGGCCTCGGGCCAAGGGGTAATTAACCCCATCCCACCGGTCCCGGTGGGCTCAGGCAAAGGAGGCTGCTGGGGAGGCGCAGCCGCGGTCCTCCGACCCGGCTGGCGCCTCCGCGCAGAACGAGCCGCGTTCGCAGTCGCCTTCTTCTTCGAGGGCATAGCAGCTAACGATGGGAAGCCTAAAAGTCAAGAAAAATCAGCAGCCAGAGGCCTCCCTGAGCAAGGCACGAGCGACGGAGGTAAGAGAGAAAAACTTCTCCGCTCCGTCGCTTCGCAAAATGGCAGCTCGACTGCCTCGTGGCCGCCCCTTATATAAGGGTGCTGGCCACGCCCCCTAAATACCCGGATGTCTTCGTCCGGTGGGGGGTGGGCCGCAAAGGGCGCGGCGGCCATTTTGGCGCCGCGCTTGCATTGTACCCAGTGCCTAAGTGGACATGAGTGATTCATTTTCGATCCAGCCATGGTCCCAAAACAATCTTCCAAGGCACTCCAAGTACCAAAAGTAGATGCACATAATGACTGTTGTTGTTGTTCTTGTGATTTTGGTTGCAGAACCATCCTTCCCACATCTTTCTACTCTTGCTCCTGTGGATTTTTTACAGCTTCCTGTGGAGCATATCACAGTTAGGACACTTCCAGCTGACCCATGAGCAGCTGATGCATGGCTAATAATTTTGCCCTGGGGCAGGGGCAAGTCAGTCCCCATTCATTCTACACACTTGAAGAGATCTGGGGAAGGGACTGAGCAGAAATCATTTCCTCCCTCAAGCCAAATGCGGACAGTCACAAACCTTTATGATGAATGCCCTTTTCTTTATTGGAGGCTTTTGCTTACTGGAGCTCCAGATATAAAGGTCTCCCTTGCTCGTAAGCCAGTCGTGTCCAACTCTAGGGTTCAGTGCTCTTCTCTGTTTATAGCCAAAGGGCCAGCGCTTTCTGCATCTACAGAGATTTCTGTGGTCATGTGGCAGACCTTTCTTATGATCCAACTTTCATAGACTTACATTACTACTTGGAATACCATCACTTTAACTATGTAGACTTTTGTCTGCAGGGCGATGTTTCTGCTTTTTGTTATGCTCTGTAGGTTTGCCATACTTTGCCTCCCAAGGAGTAGGCATCTTTTTATTTCATGGCTGCAGTCACCATCTGCAGTGATCTTAGATCCCAACAAAATTAAGTCTATCACTGTTTCCACTTCTTCCCCTTCTATTTGTCAAGGAGTGATAGGGCTGGATGCCATGATCTTGTTGTTTTTAATGTTGAGTTTCAAGTCAGCTTTTGCACTCTCCTGTTTCCCCCTCATCAAAAGATTCTTCAGATCGTCTTCATGTTTTTGCCATTAAAGTCAGTAATACCTCATACAAAGTCCACTTCATACAACATCGAACTCATACAACATCTCCTAATTCCTTGAAAAAAGTTGCCTCATACAAAGTCACTGTGACTTTGTATGAGGCATTGGGGTTTTTCCCAGGATGCATTGTGCCTGGGCAGTATAAAAGGCAGGACACATACGTGCATTGCTCATGTAGTTTTTGCACGAAGAGAAGAGTGTTTAGGAGTGGTTTTGAGCGCGATTTAGGATTTTTTTGAATTTTTTCATCAGAATTTTTAGAAGCATTCCTGGGATTTTTGCAGCATTTTTCAGGTTCTTGGACAATCAGAGTTGTTTGACATGTTTTTGTAATGTTTTTAGCCTTTAGACAATGATTTCTTAAAGTTTGTTTTCATGGTCAGGGAATGAAGAAGCAGTCGAGTGAAGTAGTGAAATTCAGCTCTTTATTAGTGGGGTTTGAACACAGTTTGGATGGGGCAAAACTTGGACTTATATACACTATAAACAGTAACAGTAACAATAATACAACAAGCCCATTGGCTAACAGAGTGTGCACATTTTTCGATCCACTTATTTGCATAATAATAGATACATGAGAAAAGATACATTCCACTCCTGTAAACAGTAACAGTAACAATAATACAACAAGCCCATTGGCTAACAGAGTGTGCACATTTTCGATCTACTTATTTGCATAAGAATAGATACCTGAGAAAAGATACATTCCGCTCCTGTCAGAAAAAACAGTTAACATACATAACATTCTTCCCCCCTAGGTAAAAACAAAATACTTTAACCATGATGGCGGTTTAGTTTCCCTTCTGGGTCGGACGCTTGGCTGAGCCGGCTCAGGGGCTTGTAGGATGGGCGACCTGACTGGAGTGAGGGATTGACTAGAGGGGGAGGATTGTAAACCCAAATTAAAGCCCCATTTGTCAGATGGAGGAGCAGCTCAAAACCAAAATCTAATTCTATGGATGAATAAGACAACTCAGGGTCCCTCCTGTGTGTACTGAGAGTGGGGGATGACTCCAAACAAAATTGGTCATCATCAATAAAGGAATCCAGAGTGCTAGGCTGGGACAGTGTAGGGGTACACATGGCCAGAGTACGGGAGCATTCCACAAATTCCCCTTGAAGTCGGTCCCTAAAACACACCTCTGGGTCAATGTTGGCTGGCTGCTGACTATTACCTCTGCCCCCAGGATTTAAATGGGTGGGGGACAACCCTAATGTTGAGTGTCTGTATTCATTCTGTGGGTCCAGTATTCTGGGTCTCAATTGATCCACGTGCCTCCTCCAGATCAGACCAGTGGCTATTTCGATTCTGTAAGAAACAGGACCAGTTTGATCAATCACAAACCCAGGCACACACGTAGGACCACCAGCTGCATAATTGCGGCAATGTACAGGGTCTCCGGATGAGAAACCTTTCTGGTGTTGGATTGCTATATTTGTGCCTTTGTTCTCTACCCTAGAGGTATCCAATCTGTCCAGCAAGGATGACAGTTTTCTTCACTGGAGCAATTCAGGAGGGGACAGCTGAAGGCAAGGGGGGTGAGCCTGTATGTGAAAAGAAACTGGCATAGCTGGAACTCCAAATCCCCTTCACCCATACTTCGAAGTGCATCTTTAGTTGTGCACACCTGCTGCTCTAACTGGCCATTGGTGGCTGGGCGGAATGGGGTGGCAGTGATGTGCCTAATTGCATTCCTTTCCATGAAGGACTGGAATTATGCAGATGTGAACATGGATGCGTTGTCGGACACCAGCACATCTGGAAGTCCAAATGCTGCAAACAGCCTTCTTAGGTGCATCATCGTGGTGGCTGAAGTGGTATTAGGCACCCTAATCACTTCCAGCCACTTAGAGAATGAATCCACAACCAACAAAAATAGGGCACCCCTAAATGGACCTGCAAAATCTATGTGCAACCTGGACCATGGACCCCTAGCAGAATCCCATTCCCGAGAGGGAATGTGGACTTGCTCTGGGTGAGTGGATTGACAACTGGCACAAATGCCGACCATTTGTTCTATGTCTTGGTCCAGTTGAGGCCACCAAAAGTAGCTACGGGCAAGGGCTTTGGAACAGACAATTCCCGGGTGACTTGTGTGAAGTAGATGTAAAACTTTTTCCTGAGAGTGATAGGAATGACCACCCACTGGCCCCATAGAAGGCAACCTCGTTCCACTGACAGTTTCAAACGCTTGTGGTGGAATGTTCTGAATTCCTCGGCTAGAGGAGAGACAGGCCAGCCTTTTTGTACCCAAGACATTACTTTAGTCATTGTTACATCCTTGGCCGTAGCCTTGACTATATCTGAGGGGACGACTGGGTGCGAGTCGAAAGCCTCAATCGTAAGGACCTGGTGGTCGCTTTTGATCTCGCAATCGGCTTCCCAGACCCCTGGCAGTGGAGAACATGACAGGGCATCAGCGTGGCTGATATTCTTGCCGGGCCTGTGCACCAAAGTAAAATCGTATGCATTTAGGAAAATTGCCCAATGCAACATCCTTGGGGACAGAATTTGAGGCGTGGGCTTCCCGTTCACAAAGATTCCAAGGAGGGGCTTGTGGTCAGTTACAATGGTAAAAGGTCTTCCATAAAGGTAATCGTGGAATTTCTTAGTGCCAGCCACAATTGCCAATGCCTCCCTGTCTGAGCATAATTTTTTCTCAGGCTTTGAGAGTGAACGGGAATAGAATGCTATGGGGGCTCCCTCCCGTCATTTAGTACATGGCATAACACAGCTCCCACCCCCACAGGGGATGCATCACACACAAGTACAACTTCCTTGTTAGGATCAAAATGAGTTAATACAGCATCCGAAGATAGCAGCCTTTTAAGTTCTAGGAACGCTTTCTCCTGGCAATGGCCCCAGTGCCAAACAGTATCTTCTTAAGAAGCCGATGTAATGGTTTGGCAACTGAGGCTTTGCGATGGAGAAAAGCATGATAGAAGTTTAACAATCCTAGAAATGATTGCAATTCAACTTTACATTTTGGCCTGGGTGCATTTCGCACGGCCGCCACCTTGGAGTCAGAGGGCATGATACCTTAGGGTGTAATTCGGTACCCCAGGAACTCCACTTCCTGTGCCAAAACACACACATTTGTCTCTTCTGAGACGTAGACCGGCCCTCTCGAAACGTGAGAGCACTCGATCAAACCTGGCTGCTAGTTTGATGGTGTCCTTAGCGGTGATCAGGACATCGTCAAAATATGGCAGGACACCAGGCAACCCTTTTAAAATACGTTCTACAAGAGATTGAAATATTCCAGGGGCCCACATTCACCCCGAATTGTAGTCTAGTTACCTTAAATGCCCCCCTATGCGTTACTATGGTCTGGGCTATGGCAGCAGCAGGAGACACAGTCAATTGTTGGTAAGCCTGGGCAAGGTCAAATTTTTGCGAAGCAATTTCCTCCATGCAAGGAGGCAAGAAGGTGGCTTACCACGGGCACAGAATATGCATTCGGACGAATAGCTTTATTGATGGTACACTTGTAGTCAGTGCATATCCTGACCTCCCCATTACTTTTCAAAGCAGTCACTATTGGTGTCTCCCTCTCTGTGGAGTCCACTGGCACTAGGATGCCCTGCCCCACCAGTTTGTCCAGCTCAGCTTTTATCTTCTCCTTTAAAGCAAAGGGTACCTGGCATGGCTTCATCCTGATAGGCCAGGCGGTTGGGTCAAGCTCAATGTCCACAGGGGATCCTTTGTATAACCCTAAACCCTTTTTGAACACCTCAGGATGTGCAGCACAAACGTCCTGGATTGGGTCAGCGTCTATTGTGTGAATGCCAGAAAGCCAGATTCCCATGCCTAAACCATTGTTTCCCAATAAGACAGTTAGTGCCCTGCTTAACTACAACCAATGGCAAGAAAGTACAAATGTTTTTGAATTTGACCAAGAAATTTCCCACCCCCAGGACCAGAATCCGGCAACCTTGCACATCCCGGAGGGAAGTTTTAAAAGATTTGAGCTTGGGTCAAGAGGCAGGGGAAATTCTCAAAAACTCCAGCTGTGGGATTATGGAAAAGGTAGTACCTGAATCCACCTCCATCTTGAAGGGGACATTCTGCAGGCTCAGGTTTGCAAAGAAATGTTAGCTGACGATGCCCACTTGGTACGGCTCAGGCTCTGGTGACACTTTGGCAATGGACATTTTGTGGCGATGCCGGAAAAGCTTGATGCCGGACCGTGCGGCTCTTCTTTTTTAAAAAAATAATTTTTATTGATTCTTTAACATATAAAAAACAAAAAATATAACAAAATACAAAAATATTTGTTTACCCTCCCCACTTTTCTATCAAAAAAGTTATCTTTGTCTCCCAAAGGGGGGAGGGGGGAACGTGTTGCCGATGTAAGATTATCATAGCTGTTATTCAATCCCACATGCTGCTGTTAAATCTATTGCGTACCACCTACTGCACCCAGTAACTCCAAATCATCCTCCCCCTGAAAGGCTGATTTATACCCTCCTGAAACAATTAGCTCTTCCTTGAGGTCATCCCATTCCTTCATTCCTTTTTCCACCATTTTTGCTTGTTCAAAGACATACATTGGGTCCATATCCTGAGTAATGACAAACCACCTGCCTAGATATAAAAAAATTTAATTGTCTGGGGAATTTCCAATTATACTTTATGTTTTTAGCAATCAGTCTTTTAGTTATTGGTCTCATCGTCTGCTTCCAAATTCTCTCCTCTACAGAAATGTCGTTGTATACCTCAATATCATCTCCATCCAATTTCAAAGCCTGCGAACCCATTTTTTTGAGGTGTGCCATAACGTTCAGTTTGTCCATCACATTTGCAAACTTCAATAGCACATTTCTTGGTCCTATTCTATTCTTCTTTGAACCTAAACGAAAGACACTCAAAATATGCTCAGGGCCGAAATTGGTTCCCAATCCTAATCCATTCAACCAGACTAAAACTCTGATTTTCAACTGATCTGGGGTCTTCTCTGAAATCTTCCTAATAACTATATTAGCCCATCTCATCTGTTCCTCCATTGATTCCAATCTCTTCTCTTGACTCCCCATTTTGAGATCTCTTTCCTTGTCCTTTTCTTTTATTTCTATGACTTCTTTTGTTATTTTGACCTGTTTTTTTCCATCTCATCCTGTTCTTTTTAAAGTGCATTCTGTCCCTTTTCAAGTTTGTCAAGGTCTGTGTTCATAGATTTAATAAGGTCAGTCATCATAGATTGAAGGTTCAATTGTCCTTTCATAATTTCAGTCTTGTCCTTGACCCATTCCTCTTCTAATTTCTGCACATCACTTTGAATTCTAATCTGTATACTGTGTAAGTCTTTTTGTATGTTCAACTCCATATGATCTAATCGGTCTTTGATCTTTTCATATTCGCTCTTAGGTGCCCCCATGTCATTCTCATCTCTATCTTTCTCTACTTTCTGCGGTTGCTGCTGTTGCTGCTGTTGTGATTGTTGTTGCTGCGGCTATTGTTGCTGCTGCTGTTGTTGCTGTTTCTGCTGCTGTTGTTCTAGAATCTTTCTCACTCTTTCCTGCTCCTTTGCTTCCTTCAATTCTTGTTGTACACTCCTTGGTGTCCCTTTCTTCTCGTCTTCCATCCTAACCAGTCTTTTATAACTCCTGTCCGACGAAGTTTCACGCACCACTCTGGTCCACAGAGGCTTCTTATCCTTTTCCGCTCCCCATCCATGTCGACTCATTCACACTACCCAATCATTCAGGATTAACAACCTTACTTATTATAAAACCTCCTATATCTAATTTACAATCTTCTTCAAATCAACATTATATCTGAAAAATAATAAAGAACAAATAAAGAACAAATATCCAATAAATAAAGAAGAAAAAAGAGAAATAAAGAGAAATATTTTTAAAAAGAAACAAAAATTATTAATTATTATTAAAATAATAACAATTTTATTTTTTTATTTTTTAAGAGAGAGAGAAAAAATAAAAGGAAAGGAAAAAGAAAGAAAAAGAAGAAAAAGCAGGGAGAAAAGAAAAAAAGAATAAAGAAGAATAAAGGGGAAAGAGATAAAAAGGAAAAGAAAAAAAAGAAAGAGGGAGAGAGAAAGAGGGGGGGGGAGAGAGAAGGTTTTTTTTTCTTTCCCTTCTTCAACTTCTGGTACTTGTTACTTTTGGGGACTCCAAGTCTTGTAAGTCATATATTTATCCAGCTGATATAATTGGTTAAAAATTGTAGATAGTCACAGCTCAAAAAAATCAAAATTGTCCATAAACAAAGAATAGGCTGCCGCCTATATTGGTCTTGACCTAGACCCTTAGATTATTATGTTAGCCCAATTAACTTCAGTCCGTCTGTGGGAGAATTTCCAATTCAAAATTGTCTGTAGTTATTCAAAAAAGGAGGATATAGACTGCTCATTGTATAAAGTCCAGTCGCCCTTAACTTAGATCTCTCCCATACGACCTTAACAGTTTCTTCAAAGGCGTTGAGGGAGAGGAACAGGAGGAACTAGCTTGAAGACGACACAAAGTTTCTTGAAAGCAAAACAAGATACCTCTGCAGCCACAAAGTCTCAAAATTCTATCGCCATCTTAAATTCAATGTATTTAAATATAAGGTTTATTAAATCTCCCAAAATAAGCTGTTGATACACAAGCAAAAATCTTCTTTTCCGGTGCACAGCAAATCCTTATCAAAGTCTCTGTTCCCACCTAATCCAGATAGTGTGGAGCAGAAAACAAAGCCGACAGTGAGAGGAACTCTGTTCTTCGTGGCTCACCCGGCACTCACTCTGGATCAATGACTGCCTGGGAATGCCCAGGGCTTGCCTCCGCCTGCCCCGACAATTCCTCCCCAGCCCTGATCCCCACTTGCCTCCGCTTAACCGCACACTCACAAAACTTCTTTAGTCAGTTCGCTGGCTGGTTTGTTTATTTCTCCACAGCTTTTCCTCCACTACCAGCAATTCAGCCAAGTTCAGTCCTCTCACCCAGCTCAAATTCTCCCTCTGGCTTTCCATCCGCTCCACGTCCCACTCCAACTAAATCCTCCGTAGTCTTCCTTCCCACAATCTGCACCAGTCTACTCACAGCTTCTTCTCAGAGTCCGAAACCACTTTCACTTTCTCGCCTTCTCTCACTCAGCAGCAGCCCCACACTGCGCCGAGACTCAAACAGGCTAGGAGCTGAAATAGCCTGTCTCCAAGTCCCCCAATCGCTCCCCAATCACTCATCCGTGCAAAATCTCAGCTCAAAAAATATTTTTTGGTGGTAAATTCCTCCTTTATCCACTATAAGTGGCCCCCCTTTATCACAGCACTGGGAAAGAACTCCTCTCACATCGCCATCTTTAATCACACTGTGTGCCCTCAGATATTACCGCCTCTTCTAGGACAGTCTTGAAAGTTAGCGTCTTCCTGATCATGAGGTGACATTGAGCATCTTCGTCCCTCATGCCGGCTAGCAGACGGTCCCGGAGTGCTTCTTCGATGTTGTCCCATTTGCACGGGGCGGCAGCAATGCACAGAGCGGCGGCATAGTCTGCAATGGACTCCCCAGGTCACTGCTCCCTTCTGTGGAAGGCCACCCTGGCCAGGAAGATCGAGACCTCTGGCTTCAGGTGTTTCCTCAGTGTGGACATGATTTCTGTGAGCGGCATCACATCCACGTCCCTTGGGAGAACGAGGTGGGTTGCCAGCTCAAGCGTCTCAGAACCACACTGAGCGAGGAAACAGGAGTGCTTCTGGTCTTCATCGGTGATCTTCTGCAAGGCCATTGCGTGGCGGAATTGGCGTTCGTATGTTGCCCATTTCTCTGGATGCGCTGTGTCAAATGGGCCGATGTTGCTGCCATGTGGGGATGCCATTCCACCTTCATTGCCAGTTTCGTGTTCAAGGAATGAAGAAGCAGACGAGTGAAGTAGGGAAATTCAGCTCTTTATTAGTGGGGTTTGAACACAGTTTGGATGGGGCAAAACTTGGACTTATATACACTATATAAACAGTAACAATAATACAACAAACCCATTGGCTAACAGAGTGTGCACATTTTTGATCCACTTATTTGCATAAGAATAGATACATGAGAAAAGATACATTCCGCTCCTGTCAGAAAACACAGTTAACATACATAACATTCGGTCAGTTTCCTTTCTGTTTCCTTGACTTTGCCCTGAGGTCTGTGCTGTTACAGTACAATATATCTCTATGGAAATGATGTTGTACGAGGCATCGCGGCAAAGATTTGGACGTTGTATGACGCATCACGGCTAGGATTTTGCATGCCTCATACAAAGTCCAAATCTGTATAAAGTCCAAACTTGTGGAACCAAGTTTGGACGTTGTATGAGGTATCACTGTAGTATCATCTGTATATCTCAGGTTGTTGATACTTTTCCTGGCAATCTTAATTCTAGTTTGTACGCTCTCCCGTTATGCATTATGTACTCTGTATATAAGTTAAATAAGCAGCATGACAGCCTTGTCATACTCCTTTTCCTATTATGAACCAACTGTTGCTTCTTGATCCACATACAGGTTTTTCAGAAAACAGATGAGATGGTCTTGAGATCCACACAATCAAAGGCTTTGGTGTAGTCAATAAAACAGAAGTAGACATTTTTCTGGTACTTCCTTGCTTTCTCCATGATCCAGCGAATGTTGGCAATTTGGTCTCTAGTTTCTCTCCCTTTTTGGATCTCAGCTTGTACTTCTGGTTGTTCTCAATCCATGTACAGCTGAATCCTAGCTTGTAGTATCTTGAGCATGACCTTGCTAGCGTGTGAGATAAGTGCAATTGTACAATAGTTTGAACATTCTATTTGTTGCCCTTGTTTGGAATTGGAATGCAAACTGACCTTTTCCAACCCTGTGGCCACTGCTGCATTTTCCAAATCTAACTATCTCCACTTTAAGTGAAGCAGAGCCCATAATGGAAAGAAATATACCTGACAAATACAAAACCTGACCTAGAATCATAGAATAATTGAGTTAGCAGTGGCCTTTTAGACCATCAAGTCCAACCCCCTGCTCATAGTTAAATTTAGTCCTATTTAACTTTAATTTTGTTTTCACCCAAGGAGAGAACTGGGTTTTGTTGTTGTTGTTCTGTTGCACAGTCGCTTCCGACCCTTTGCGACCCTATAGACCATTGTCCTCTAGGCGCCTCTGTCCTCCACCATCCTCCTCAGCCCTCCCAGTTCTGTGCCCATTGTGTCTACAATACCATCTAGCCATCTCATCTTTGGCCTCCCCCTTCTTTTGTCCTCCACCTTTCCCAGCATCAAGGCCTTCTCAAGTGAATCCTCCCTTCTCATTTGATGTCCAAAGTACTTCATCTTCATCTTTACTATTTGACCTTCTAATGAGCAGTCAGGGTTGATTTCTTCTAAGATTGACCTATTGACCTATTGAACTGGGTAGACAATGAAGATTTAAACTAAATCTTATTCATGCGTCCCTAAGTTTTCTTCTTGTTCTTTCTGCTACATATCATTTAGTCACTTCAAACTTATAGTGACTAATAGGGTTTTCTAGGTTTGTGAAATATTCACAAAGTGGTTTATCATATGTCATATCTCAGTGAGTATCCATGGCTAATTTGAATCCCTGTCTCTTTAGTTTTAGTCTGACTCTCTATCCATTACGTTATAACAGTGATGGCAAACCTTGGCACTCCAGGTGTTCTGGAACTTCAATTCCCAGAAGGCCAGGTCAGCACTCCTGCTGATCAGGGCTTCAGGGAATTGAAATCCAAGAATACCTGGAGAGCCAAGGTTGGCCATCACTGCTCTATAATGATTCTCACATTCCCTAAGTAGGGTAGATAAACATATGAAAAGGAGAACGTACAAGGCCCACCATCTTAGCGGGTGTGTTTTGAAGAGAGCAGTGTTCTATCTGGGACGTCTTTTATCTTCAAACCATTACTCTTTATGTGAGGAGAGTGGCAGCAAAGGGAGAGGGGCACCATCCCCACCACCCAAAGAACCACCCAACCACCCAAAGAATCCCAGAATAGGCTTCTTGTTAAACAATCTTTTTCTTCTCTTCCTGGAATTCTGAGGGGCAGACAGGGTTTTATTACAAAGAAATCTGCTCAACCTTAGGAAACCTCAGTTCCAGTGATTCTCAGGAAAGTGATGTTGCAGTTAAAATGATAGAAAGCAAACATAAAATTGGATTATAAATGTATATTTAAAATCTATTTTTGAAATCATATACTTGTCTAAACGTGCTATATTTGTTAGAGAAAAACTGTAATCTTCCCTTGATATACTTTTGCTTTGCATTCTTTTATTCCCCACAAAGTGCCTTTTTAAAACCACATAATAAAATAGGAGCCATCCGTTAATGTTTAATAGTTGGGGAGGGGGGGACAGCCCCCTGCTCCCCCACCACCTTACTACACTGTACTCCACCCCCATCTCTGCTCCTATTTTCTAGCATCTCTCCTTAGATGAAGCAATGAGTCAAATCCTCAGCTAGCCTAAATTGGCTCCGTGCCACAGAAGTCAATAGCTTTTGTGTGTTTTCCATTTTTCACAGGGAGCACCATAGTGGCGAGGTGAAATTGGATGTCTGGGACATCCTTGGATCTTAAAAGCATGAGTAATGCCCATTTTGGAAGTCGGCTGCGAAGATCTGAGGGTTTTCACTGATCTCAGGGTAAGTCTTTTTGTCTGAATATTGCTCCCTGGCATTTTGCCATCCTTTTCTGAACACAGCAAATTAAAAGTTCATTGCAAGAAGCCAGATTTGCTCAGCTACGTGTCCTTATTCTTCAGAAGCAGGTGCAGGTCCATCTCAGCCACTTTATGCACAGCTGATGGAGCCCTGGGGTCCTGCCCCCTGTGATAGAGGAGGCACAATTTCCTCCATACAGAAAATAAACTAAATAACAAACACCGAACAAGAAGCATGGATTCAATGTGGCTTCTTTTTCTGGATTCCCACCCCTGAGCCAGAATTTACAGAGTGGATTCTCTTTTCAAAGAATTGCCATCATTCCCCCAGCTACAAAGAGCAGAAGTCTCTGGAAGTTGGTGTGTGGGATGAGTGTTAGCTGCCTTTATTGCTATTTGTTGTGTGTCAAAGAGAAGAAAGAAGGGAAAAGACAAGGAACAGATTCCACAAGCTTGTCATCCATCAACATCAATGAGAGATTATAAATGGATTGTCAACAAAGAACCAGTAGTGGATTTGCACATTTTTCATCCTCATCCGCCTAGTGTCAGAACTTGTTGAGAGAATCTCTGTTGAAAGTAAAACTGTTAAAATAAAAGCACTTCTTAACTTTTAGGCATGTTAAAAGGAGCACACACAGAAAAATTACATTAAAATCTCACCAAAGCCATGCCTGCTTGACTCTGTGAACATATGGAGAGAATGCCATGTTTTCCCGCCTTTTTCTTCTGCTTATGTGGGAGGTCATAATTACAGGTTATTTCCCACTCACCCCCATTTCATTGGGGGATATGTTCCAAGATCTTCCACAGATACCTGAAACTGTGGAAAGCAGCAAACACCATATTGTAGCCCATATACGTGGGACATACCACTGTATGTGTGTGCTGCAGATGTCTCTATCAATCTTTCAGTTCTGCTCAAGAAATCTTTCCCCTGGAAAACATCTGTTCCTTCTCAACAATGGCCTCTAATGGGCAGCTTTGGCAATGTGCCTTGGAAATACATATACAGTGGAGCAACATGCAACAATCGTCCCTTATAGCAACATCGCATAGCAATTAGGTCTTGTTGTTTTTTTTGGGGGGTGTCCCGCTTAACAATTTTTCCTTTGGAATAAATCATACAACAATTTTTCAATGGGAAAAAACACTCAGTTTTAAAAAAAAATGGTTGTACAATGCATCCCATAGGGAAAATCGCTATACGATGCATGTATTGTATAGCAATTGTTTCATACAACAACGAGCCCCATAGAACGGATTAAAATCATTGTATGAGGTACCACTGTATAGTGTATCTCTCAGTGGTTTTTCACTGAATATTTTGGACCACAGATACTGAACCTGAAGAGGGGGATGGGGAGTGGCCTGTATATTATTCTCATGATTGTTATCTGACCTGAGAAACTTATTTGTTCCTCACTGTCAAATTAAAGTAGGCTTATATGGTCAAACATCCATTCCCACAGGACATTTTGCTTTGCAGCCGATCACTTATTTCACCTTGACCTGTGTTTTTTTCCTCACAAGACTTTTCTTCACCCACTTACGTAAACAATTATAGCTTTTATAATTCAAGGTTGATTCCCCATACTTTCCATCCATAATAACCTCATATTTCCTCCCACTCCCATTTCTGTCATTTCATCTATGGATTGCTCAATAAGGTATAACAGTAGAAACAACCAGTGTGAAAATGGAGGACTGGCAACAAGACAAGATTTGTCTTAAAAGAGCCCTGGTGGCACAGTGGTAGAATAATAATTTTGTGTTAGTGGTTAAACTGCTGTACTGTCTACAGCCAAAGCTGATGACATTGTAAACTCTATCCTGATGGGGATCAAGGTTGACTCAGCCTTCCGTCTTTGGTAAAAAGAGTACCCAGCATGTGGGGGGCAAAATGCTAATTACCTAAGAGATTGCACTATACACTATTGGGGGGGGGATATAAGTGTAATTGTTATTGCTATTAAATGGGTATCAAATGATTACTCTGACCATAAGGAAAGAAGTGGCCAAGGTGGCTATGCTTGAAAGTTTTCTCATAAAAACTTTGATCATTTTAAGTCAATTCAGTTGTACTGAAATTCTTTTCAAAGAAATTTCTTTTCTAAGAAGGAGAAATTTTAGAGACATTCTCACTGCTGAGTTTTGGGATTCTTATGTGCAGTTTATTCTTGGTAAGGCTGGGGAGTGTAAGTCCATGACTTGTCTTTCATTGTGCAATTCATCTGCGGCAGCTAGCAGCCTTCTATGTCTTACCACCCCTCCACAACACTTCAGTAAAAAAAAATAGAAAATATCAGAAGAAATCAAGGCTTTTTTCTGATCAAAGAGTTTGTGCATCCATTACCTAAATTAATGGAAGGGCACTTCGAAAAATTATTTCCAAAATTGCTCCACCATTTACTTGAGGATGGCTTCCTTGCTGATGCACTACAACCACGAGACCCTAGACTGCCATTACACAGGAAACACTATTGAGAGAAAATGTTAGCTAGGCTGCCAACGTAGTTCTATCACTATCACTTATAGGAGGAGTGGGGTGGAGATTCCACTGAATGCCTTCTCCTGAGTTCTCTGCCATACATAGGGTTAATAATTTGGAATGGCCATTTGTGCACAGCTCACCGTTTGAGTTTGAGTTATAGACAAACATTGCATGTCTACATTACAGAGGACAACGTGTGGGTCACATGCAGCCCCAAAGGTTCCCAGACCTCTTTAGACTCCCAATACCCAAGTTCTCCTGCCTTCAATATGTGCCAAAAATGCAAATTGCATGTCTTGAGGGCTTTGACAGGGACCCAATTTACTCTCTAAATACAGTCTCTATATTTTACACAGTATTTTATAGGATTAGGTAAGCAAAAAAGGCAGATAACATATCCTCAAAGAGCTTAAAGCAGATGCCTTATAGACTGTGAAATTATTTGCCATTCCGGCCCTACTTTGAATGCGAATTGCCCTTCAAAATGTGAGATCAAAGCATTTTGTATCATACATTTTCTCAACCTTCCAACTTGCATGTGACCAACCTGTAACTTTCAGGCCCTGTTTAGCTCGGGGGGGGGGGGTGTCTTTGATCCACCCTGGAAATTACCTTCCCCAGAACTCTATAACTGAACCTCCACTTGCCTTGGGGAATGATATATGAGTTTTCACAAAGACTGCTACACTTTTATGGTTTTCCCTTCTCATGAATAATATCACTGAGAGAGAACCTACAGCCTATGAGGGGCAAAGCTGTGTTTTGCAGTTGTAGTTCAGGCTACTTCTTAATTTCTTTCTGAACAAGGACGTATCTTAAGGGATACGTATCAGGAAACCTGTTCTGAAAAATCCAATGGCTAGACCAATGTGTGGTGTTGGTTCAAAGTCTCAAGGTGTGTAAATCTAAAGTGCCAGTTACATCATTCACCACATGATACACTGAACTCAGCCCACAGCAGAGTGTGGCTGGTGGTTACCTACTGTATATACAGTACACCAGATACAGAGTCATAGAGTGATTAATCAGCATGACAAATAAGTATGCAAATCAATACAGCTTCCTACAAATAGCATTAGCAGATGATCTCTGGTTGTTATTCAGGTTAGCTCTAAATGTCCCCTTTTCAATTGTAATACAGTAGTGGGAAGATACAAAATAAATACCTGGCATTGAACATATGCTAAAGAGTTAGACTTTGTGTTGCTGTGTGAGCACATCCTTTGTTCTGTGAGACATGTTGTAAAAGAGAATTTTACAGGAAAGTTTGTGACGGGGTAAAATAGAACAAAATTGTTTAATCAGTCCGGTTAATCAATGGATAAATTGATTCATTGAGTGAATCTACACAAACCTCCCTAAGAAGAGAAAACAATGCCCGGCATCTTATGCATACATCAGAGCCATCAAATCAATTACTTAATGGTGAATTGAGACTTGGTTAAATCCCTGTGAGTCAATGTAGTTGGGATTAACAAAGGCATACTGTGTGAATGTGGTGATGATATTTGCTTGGTAGAGCAAAACAACATTGTACAATGCAATTCTTAAAAGAGGGGCATTCCAAACAAAAAATAATTTTTAAAGTGGATTTGGATCAGCACCAAACTTGGCACGGATGCAACAAATAGTCTGGATTTGCTCTATGCCAAAAAATTGGAGAATGTTGGTCACATAGATATAAAGTCATGATATTTTTGAAATTATAGAAACGATTTCCTTTCCCTCAAATATACTCTAACTTGCATGTAAATTTAAAAACCCACAAATAATTCATCTGATTTTTGGGGTGGCACAGACATAGAGCAAAGTGGTGACAAGCTGGCCACCCTGCTTGCTAGTGATGTCAGGACTCTCTTGTCCAATCTGCCCTGTTATCTAGTGGTTGGAGGTGTGTTCCATGTAGTCTTTTTCATTTTATTAGATGCCACAATATTGTCAATGCACAATATTATTACCAGCTGTCCTTGCTTCTGTCATCTCCTAGTTACCAGAATACATATCATGTGCTCATCTTCTGGGATCCTCTAGCACTCATGTAGCATTCTACAAGAGGGAAGCGTTTGTTGGAATTTTAAAGTAATTCATGTACACTTATACATTCCTTTTTAAAAGGCCCAGAAATTGAAGTCCTAAAAAAAACCTCTTGTTTATGTATGTGAAATATTTTGTTTCTGTATCCATGATTCAAAATGACAGGAAATGGCCTGAACACTATTGTCCCCATGTTGCCATCAGGAAAAGGGATACTAAGCATTACATAACAAAAGGCAATCTGAATGATGACAACATCAATGGGAGCAGTCAAGATAGGATAACTTCTTGTGCTCAATACCATTTATACTCGTCAAAACCAGCCACAACAATCACTTTGTGTTTGGATGAGAAATGATTAAGTAATGAACAAAATACTTAATTTCTAGGATTTCCCCTTGCTTGGTGTCTCTATGTGAGTGGAAGGGAGCACAATAATGAAAGTTAACAAAGAACGACTCTGGAACCCCATTTCGGTTTCCTTGCTCATGGATAATACCAGCTGAGATTCAATAGAATATGTGAGGTGCCAGCTTTGTAATTAGAAGGTGACAAAATGTTATCTCTCTATAGACTAAATTCTTCCAAGCTACTTTGCCTGAGCAAGCACACTGACAAAAGAAGGACAGGTTTAGTTTCCAGGAACTGATCCCAAAACATGTGTAAACTCATTTACAACATGCATTTAGGACATTTACAAACCTTGGGTTGGGATAAATAACTATGCTTGATCTCTTAAGGGAGCTTTGTTTCTAATTATGTGCCAGCTATATCATGCAGTTTGACAGAAGCAGAGACCCACACAAGCTGCTGCTCTGCAAATGGAGGAAACTCTATTGTTTATATGCTTTTTAAAATTGTTGCTGCTTCAGGATGTATTTGGGAGAAGGAAACAGATCACAGAAAGCATCAGATCAACTGCCTTTGGACACAGTGCTTCATCCCTGCCCCACAGATAGAAGGAAATGTACATCTGCCCTTCAGCTGGGATGCTTATTCATCTTCATTTTCACCATCCCTACCCCCAGCTTTCACATTACTGACATGAAACTGGCATGGCGTTGGATTGGCAGTGGTTCCCAACCTTTTTTTTTTTGGCCATGTCCCACCTAAGCATCTCTAAAATCCTGATTTCCCCCCTCCCCCCGTGACATAAAATTCTTATTATTCAAAAAGTGAACCTCCTATTCACATGGATGAAGCCTAAAAGACCATTAAAGGTAAAAGTTTCCCTTGCTCGAAAGTCAGCCGTATCCAACTCTAGGGTTCAGTGCTCATCTCTGTTACCTTCCCACCGAAGTGGTCCATATTGATCTACTTGCAATTTCTTGCTTTCGAACTGCTAGGTTGGCAGGAGCTGGGACAAAGATGGGAGCTCATTCCGTCCTGAAGTACTTGGGAATCGAACTGCTGACCTTCCACCTCCCAGTCAGTGTCTTAGCCACTTGAGCCATTGAAGGTCTAAACCCATGGTTCCCATTTTTGAATTGCTCCCTTTAAAAATCAAATTGCCCCCTCCCCCGTGGTGCGTGTGCCCCACATTGGGAATCATGAGATTAGATCATGGTTTTGAAAGCCCCAAACAGTAAGCATGAGCATTCATTTTGTATGTATCAGCTCTCAAATGTAGTCTTCAGACACTCTCCTTTGAGGACCACCAGTGAGGAGGTGGATGGGGAACAAAATCCCTGCCTGGATAATCTGATTCAGTTGGAAACAACTTCCACGGCACAGGGTATGATAATTTTCTTGTTGCGCGCAAAAACGTACTCTCTTCTGACTCACAAAACCCCATTCTGCCTGGGTTGCTCCAGGAAAGTGTTTGGTGAACACTGCGCTGGAGGAGTTAAGTTGCGCCCTTCTTTGAGACAGCAACCTTTATGTCCCATTACCTTGTGCTCATTCTCCCAGTGGGCACAGCTGGAGCCGCTGTCAAAGAAGGCTCGGCCAGCCCCATGGATTACCGGTAGAGGGATGCCGTGGCAGATGGCAGTGCTGCTTACAGACGGGCCAGAAGTGTTCTTGTCAGCTTTTACAAACTCTTTTAGAGTTCAGCGTAGCTGAGAAGTGACAATAAGAAAGGTTCACTCCAGAGCTTTCAAAAGGCAGGGCAGATATTTGTTGTGCTTTCTTCTTTGACTTTCTCTGGGAGAAAACAGTTCCGTTTTTCTGCTTCCTGGAATCCATTGTTTGTCCAGACAATAGGGGCATTCACTTCTCTACTGAAATTTGCCCTACAATGTGAGAATGACTTAAAGGTAAAGGTTGCCCTTGCTTAAAAGCCAGTCAGATCTGACTCTAGGGTTCAGTGCTCATCTCTGTTTATAGCCAAAGAGCCAGCGCTGTCTGTGTTTGCAGACATTTCTGTGGACCTGTGGCAGGCATGACTAGACATAGGTAGGAGTGCATGGAACATTGTTAACCTTCCAACTGAAGTGGTATCTATTTATCTACAGAGTGGCACACAAGTCCCTACTTATCCATATATATTATAATGTTTCCCCTTTTCCCCAGCAAAATATGGCCAATTTAAGCCCCTTTACTCTTGAAGAGCTTATTGTGATAAGTACATGAGTGCAAGAATACTGGTGACACCCTGGATACAATAAGTGTCAAATTTAGAGAAAGATTCAATAAAGAGTTATAGGTCACCCTATACCAGTGATGGTGAACCTTAGCCCTCCAGATGTTCTTGGACTTCAATTCCCAGAAGTCCAAGCCCCCATGAATCCACACAAATGGTTTGCCATGATTCATCCGGTCCATGCCACCCCAGTAGCTCCTGGAAGTAGAAGTAAAATGCGCCCATATGGTTAAGGCTCTTCTGGGTTAACCCTTCCTCCATATGGGCGCATTTTATTTCCGCTTTCAGGAGTGATGGAGGTGGCGGGGGCAGGATGAATCGCAGCAAACCCATTCGTGTGGATTCATGGGGGCTTGGGCTTCTGGGAATTGAAGTCCAAGAGCATCTGGAGTGCCAAGGTTCACCATCACGGCCCTATACAATGCCTTGCCTTCAAACTGCTAGGTTGGCAGGAGCTGGGACAGAGCCGAGAGCTCGAACTGTTGACCTGCTGACCTTCCAGTCATCAAGTGCAGCCTCTTAACCACTAAGCCACCACAGTCCCTCTTGAGAATGACTTTCCAGTAGGCAAAATCAAGTATCTTTGCATGTATAATGTTCTGTCTATAGACATTATATTTAGGTGTCCTTTATGCGCATTTGGAGGCTCACTGGAGGACTTGCATAGTATCACAGATGAATCCTTTCCATGGCTTTCAAACTTGGATGTGGAACTCTTCCCAGGAACTTGAGATGGTCAATTTGTGCTTGTTGTTATATCAACATCAATGTAGATTATTATCATTCGATAAACAAAGAAAGATAGAAGAAAGGGACCACTTGGCCAGGTGTGAACCTCTTGCTGGCCACTGCACCACTCTGCCGACCAATTACATCAACAAACTGGAAGTTACTTATATAATAGGCCTTTACGAATAAAATATACTTACGTTTTTTATACTGCCACAAGCAATGCAAACCATAATCCCTGTTGTTGTGAATTAAATTAAATTATACAATTTGATATCTGGGCATGTAAATATGGACTGCAGTGGCTCAAGTGGCTAAGATGCTGACTGGGAGGCGGAAGGTCAGCAGTTCGATTCCCGAATACTACAGGACGGAAAGAGCTCCCATCTTTGTCCCAGCTCTTGCCAACCTAGCAGTTCAAAAGCAAGAAATTGCAAGTAGATAAATAGGGACCACTTTGGTGGGAATGTAAACACCGTTCCATGCACTCTGGTGTCTAGTCATGCCTGTCACATGACTATGGAAACATCTGCAGAAGCAGACAGTGCTGTTTTTTGGGCTTTGAAATAGAGATGAGCACAGAACCCTAGAGTTGGATACAGCTGGCTTTTGAGCAAGGGATACCTAAATGTGGAACAAGCTGCTACCTTATCTTTTTTTAAAGCAATTAAAGTCTATGGCATGATGCGCACCACCACCATCTTATTTTTCCTCCTCCTCCTCTTTTTTTCCCCTCTCTTTTTTAAAAAACCCATAATTTCTTGAATCCTGAAAGAGCTCTTTTTTCATGATCACCACTTAGCACCAACCTAGTGGTTGTTAACGTTTTCTAAATGCACAAGCAGCCTCACATACAAGGAAGGGATGATTCTGAATCAACAGAAGATAAAAACTGTAATTGTCGTGTCTCAGCCTGCTTTCTTGAGAGTCCCTGTGTAAGCTCCATTGATCATTCATAGAATGTCAGGTGGCTTACAGATGGGAACACAAGACTATTGATTTTTACTAGCTTGCTAAAAATTGAAGGTTGGGGGCAGGGAACTTGGCGAGGTTGGAACGCGAGCTTTCTTTTCAAAGAGACAAAACTGCTCCTCCAGAACTCAGACTGAAGGAAATGCCAAGTGTTTGCATGTTTGGATGGACTTAACAGCACCCAAACAGCTTTTGTATATACAATCTAGCTTCCTTTGCATGTTATTTAATAGGCACAAAGGGGAAAGCGTGTGTGTGTTTCCGGGGTGGGGTGGGTGGGTGGGAAGAGGACCAAATATCTTAAAAGCTCCATAAATGAAATGAATTCAGCCAAAGATAAATTGGCAACAGTTCCACAGCTAAAGATCTAAAGTGTATGTAATCAAAGAGAGGGAGCCCTGATGAGTTCCCATCAAGTGCATTGACTTGGAAAATGGGGAAAGTTTAGGGTCAGGCATATGTGTTCTCTGGGGAATCCTTCCTTGCCATGGAAAATGAAGAACAAAAAATTAGAAAAGCTTTAGAACAGCACCATGATGATTACATATTTCAATGTCACTTTTTTTGTATACGTGTGTGTGATTGTACATTCTTCTTCCATTTACTGAAAGTATCCACCGGCTTACAAGAGTGGCAAAGAATATGCACAGCAGTGCATCCGGAATGAACTGAAGATGAATTATTAATGTCAACACAATCTTAGCTGCAGAGAAGGTTTTATCCAGTGGTTATTAAGAACAATGTAGAAATATCCTCTGTTATGTTAAATTAGCATATTTGCCTTGTTCTTTGCATTCTGGAATTATTTCATCCACTTGACAATATACAATGATCCATTGTTATACCTGAGCATCCAGTTGAGAGCAATATCTAGTCCTGAATCAACTCTCTTCTGGGTCAACACCGATCCTGCTTTGGAAAGAGATCAGACAATAGCATCCACCATGTAAGGGTCAAGTATAAGATATAAATATATAGAAGGAAGAAAGCTACATGGGGTAAATTCAGAGATGTGTCAGGCATCTTGAAGTCAAAAGCTAAATCAGAAACAAAGGCAAATTTGTTCAATTCTATGGTCTTGAAAGCAATGAGATACTGCAGCAAAAAATGGGCTTTCACAGCTGCAGAAGAAAAATGGCTGCAAATAACACAATGTGCAATGGAGAGATCAATGCTCGAAATGTCACATTGCAATAAAATGAAAAATGAGGACAGCAGGTGAAGATCACTGCTAGTTTGAATTTTTGCAGGAGCCACTGAAGAGATGTAATCTTATTCCAGTATATGATCAGCACCTTGGACACCTCCTGTAAAGTTTAGGCAAAAAAATATGCCACTGGCTACCATGGGCTCTTGGGGAGCAGCGATTAAACGAAAACTCAACTCATGATCAGAGTTTGATCCCAATGGGCTCAAAGTTGACTTAGCTTTCTATCATTCGAAGGTGGCAAAATGAGTACTCAAGTTGTTGGGGCAAAATATTGATTCCATTGTGAACCATCCAGACAGTGCTCTAAGTGCTATGAGGTGGTATAGAAGTGTAATTGCTATTGCTGTGACTGTTGCTGGATACATTATGTGCTGACTCTTCTCCACCAGTAAGATGAAATGTGCTCATAGACAAAATCCACGCACCTGTCAGGGCATATATGGCTTAATGGTTTTTTTTTAAAATGGACTATGCTAAGTACATTTAAAGAACATTTAAAGAACATTTAAAGCAAAAATGAACATGATAAGGGACAAAGATGGAAAAGAGTTAGCTGAAGCAGAAGAGATCAAAAAAAGATGGCAAGAGTACACAGAGGAACTCTACAAAAAGGACCTCAACACTCCTGATAGTAACAATAATGAGAAATTTGAACTTGAACCAGACATTCTGGAGAGTGAAGTCAGAAAGGCCCTAAAAAGCACTGCAAACAATAAAGCTAGTGGAAATGATGGTATCCCAGTTGAATTTTTGAAAGCCATAAAAGATGATGGAATCAAACTACTGCATTCAATATGCCAGCAAATTTGGAAAACAAAACAGTGGCCACAGGATTGGAAAAGATCAGTGTACGTTCCAATCCCCAAAAAAGGCAATGCCAAAGAATGCTCAAATTACCAAACAATTACGCTCATCACACATGCCAGCAAGGTGATGCTCAAGATAATACAGGATAGACTTCAACAACATGTGGAGAGAGAACTACCAGAGGTGCAGGGTGGTTTCAGAAGAGGCAGGGGGACTAGAGACCACATTGCCAACATACGTTGGATCATGGAGAAAACAAAAGAATACCAGAAACAAGTCTACTTTTGTTTTATTGACTACACCAAGGCTTTTGACTGTGTGGACCACAACAAAATGTGACAAGTAATTAAAGAGATGGGAATACCAGAGCACCTCATATGCCTCCTGAGAAATCTGTACACGAACCAAGAAGCAACAGTTAGGACAGAGAATGGATTGACAGAGTGGTTTGGAATAGGAAAAGGAGTAAGACAAGGCTGCATTTTATCACCCTGCTTATTCAATCTATACACAGAGCACATAATGCGCAATGCAGGGATGGACGAATCACAATATGGGATCAAAATTGCTGGGAGAAACATCAACAATTTGAGATATGCAGACGATACCACCCTAATGGCCTAAAGTGAGGAAGACCTAAAGAACCTCTTGATTGGATTGAAGGAGGAGAGTGCTAAAGCTGGCTTGAGACTCAATATCAAGAAAACCAAGATAATGGCAACAGGTCCCATCAGTCCCTGGAAAATAGATGGGGAAGAAGTAAAAGCAGTGACAGATTTTACTTTCCTGGGATCTAAGATCACTGCAGATGGCGACTGTAGCCATGAAATAAAAAGACGACTGATTATGGGGAGACAAGCAATGAAAAACCTGGGGAATATAGTGAAAAGCACCTTGAAAACAAAAATTTGCATAGTTAAAGCAATGGTATTCCCAGTGGTAATGTATGGGTGTGAGAGCTGGACCATTAGGAAGGCTGAGCGCAGAAGAATAGATGCCTTTGAGATGTGGTGTTGGAGGAGAGTCCTGAGAGTCCCTTGGACAGCAAAGAGAACAAATAGGTCAATACTGGAAGAAATCAATCCTGACTGTTCATTGGAGGGACAAATAGTGAAGATGAAGCTAAAGTACTTTGGACATCAAATGAGAAGGGAGGACTCACTTGAGAAGGCCTTGATGCTGGGAAAGGTGGAGGGAAAGAGAAGAAGGGGGCGTCCAAAGATGAGATGGCTAGATGGTATTGTGGACACAATGGGCACAGAGCTTGGTGGGCTGAGGAGAATGGTGGAGGACAGAAGTGCCTGGAGGAAAATGGTCCATGGGGTCGCAAAGGGTCGCAATCGACTGTGCGACTGAACAACAACAACAACAAATGCTAAGTATAAGACATCTGAAGTACATTCATGAGCAGTCATGAATGTATGCCAATTGGTGACCACAACATACAATGCATGTGTGTCGGGGTACACAGAAAGTGCCTCCTTGAAGGTTGTGGTATTTTTCAACCACAATCGGGCATACCCTGGTAACGGCAACCTTGTGTCACCGGGTAATCTTTCTCACACTAGGTCAGGCAAAGGAAACTGCAGAATTAACTCACCAAAGGATGCCTTCATTTTGGCAGCATTACATCTGCCTAGACATGGAAGAAGAAGAAATAACTACACACACTTTGAAGAATGCATACTCTTGTAGACATCAGATACCCAGCTGTGCATTTCAATAAAAAAGCAAAACATGGCTAGTGTAACTGACACTAGATAATATTCAGCAACTCCTGCACTGAAGTAACTAACATCAACTTTGGATTAGGCAGAGGAGAGAGATAAATAGAAGTAATTAAAACTGGTGTCAATAATGCAGTGTGTCATACGCCGGGAGCAAGGCACTCGCAGGCTAGTATAATTATCTCCCGAACTCTCTTATGGTCTGATCAGAGTAGGAACTGATGGTGATGAGTACAAAGGGAGGGGATAAATGTTCAGAAGTTAGTGTGTTAAGATAGGTTGGGGTACATGAATGGTCATGTATGCTATCCCTACGGGAACACCATTGTAAAATGATCTTGCAAACCTGAAAGAATCAAGGAATTTTGTATGTCTTCAAGGAGGGCGGGGAGGGGGGGGGGTCAAGACATTTATGTGAATTTCAAATTAATACAAAGAGAAATGTGTAGGCTCTGGGAGATGGGGAAGGTAGGACAGAAAATCTCCAGTGTTAGGCTTCTGAAGATTTATAGAACTATTGTTTGTAAAACAATAGCTCTATATTTAGTCATATCCTAAGGGATGGAAGGCTGGAAACCAGAGGTCAGAACTCACAGGTCAAAGGTCAGTGTCACCAGGGATTAGAGGAGATTAAATATCTTTTCCCCCAAAAAACTGGAGGTTTTGATAATTAATTGGTCCCTAAACATAAAGACTTTAAATTATTTTCCCCTACATACACATCCCAAACTAATATTTCTCAGTCTCTTCTCAGTTATACACAACCTGCTCTGTTTCAGGAAACTGGTTTATTTTAGATCATCTGAGAATGGTTTTGACTCTTTCATTATCTTTAAAATCTTATTTTAATTGGCCACTTGAAGCAAAACTCCATTACAACAGAATATGAAGGTGAAAGCTTTCACCACTGAATTATTTGCCATATTATTTCCCATAATATTCTTTGTGGCGGGTACTGCAGTGGCTTGCAGGGTACTTGCAGAAAGCAAGAAATTGCAAGTAGATAAATAGGGACCACTTCAGTGGGAAGGTAACAGCGTTCCGTGCGCTCAGGTGTCTAGTCATGCCTGCCACATGACCACGGAAATGTCTGCAGAAACAGACAGCGCTGGCTCTTCGGCTTAGAAACAGAGATGAGCACTGCACCCTAGAGTCGGATACGACTGGCTTTCGAGCAAGGGAAACCTTTACCTTTACCTTATTCTTTGTGGCATTCATTTCAAAGGTCTTGTTGAAGACAGCATTTCCTAATGGCTCCTGTTTAAGATACTTTGTACTCTTGCAATTCCACCCCCACCCCCAGATTAAAAAGATTTTATATCAATGTGTGGTGTTTCCCTCCAATTCAGTAATCCATCACGATGGAGAAAGGATATAGTTGGAAGAAATTTTGTGTCCTAATCTATATCTTTGTCATCACATCAAAGGAGGTTTTCAAATTTCAGTTCCTTCCTAATTTCGCAGATACTATACTGTGATTTTGTTTTCTAAATTACACATAAGCTATACCTTTCAAATCAAAGCAAAACAATCACACTTATATACCACCCCATAGTGCTTAGTGCATTCTGAGTGGTTCACAATTAGCATTTTGCCCCCAACATGCTGGGTACCCATTTTACCGACTTTGGAAGGATGGAAGGCTGAGTCAACCTTGATCAGGATCAAGCTCACAACCTTTTGGTTGCAGTACAGCAATTTGACCACTGCACCACAAGGGCTCAGTAAACAAGGGACAGAGGCAGTAAAACAGCAGGCTTTCTGATTTGCATGTCAGAGTCTTCCACTAAGAGGTAGTGTTCGAAGTAGCTTACATGTGTTTTGCATGTGCATGTATGTAAGACTGGTGGTCCTCCACAAAACCAGGAAGCACAAACCAACCAGCCAAATAGTATATAATTCCCAACATCATCACAACCACTTATCCTTTTCTTGAATGTATGTTCCGGCTAATGAATGTTAGATGGAATGGGCAGAAATGCTAAATCTAGAAGCACAGCTGCTCATCATCCTAGTCCCCATAGTCATACTACTAAAAAAGACCCCAAAATGTAGACAGCTATGTTGATTTATAGCTACAAATCAATTCATGTAGATTTTTATTCTACCTGGAATGGGTCTAATATGTTTCCATTGCACATTTATGGCTGAGCTTCCACCAAACATTTGGCAATACAATAGAGATACCTTAAAATAGTGGTCCCCAAACTTTGGGTTTTGGGCTTCAATTCCCAGAAGCCTAAGTGCTTTGGAGAATTAACAGGCTTCTAGGAATTGAAGCCCCAAACCCAAAGGTTGGGGACCACTGCCTGAAAAGATGGCCCGTTTGGGTTGGTTTTGGGGGGAGGGAGGGGGCTCAAAATCCCACTATTCTTCTACCAGTCATGGTTTCTCCTAGGTCAGAGAGGGTGAACCTTTGTCACTTCAAATGTTTTGGACTATAACACCCACAGTTCTTTACCATTGCCAATACAGGCAAGAGGTTCTGGGAATTGAATTCCATAGTTGGGAACACCTGTGGTGGCCCCGGCGGGGGATAAAAGAACTGCGCTGGCTGCTGCCTTCCCACCTCTGAGGAGGCCTGGCATCTGTATGGACTGCAGGGACAGGACTTTGCCTTGGGATTGTCCTATTGTGCTGCCTTGTAATAGTTTGTATATTGTAATACTGAAATTTTATTTCTTGTTATGCTGTGCTTAATCTTGTAACGTTGATATTATATTTGGGATATGCACCCTTGTGATTTGTAACAAATTTTTTATTTTTATTATATTGTTTGGGGATGATATCTATTTTTGTGCTTTTTTATTATTGTATTATTATGGTGTTGACATGTTGTAATTTGCCGCCCTGAGTCAGCTTTGGCCAAGGAGGGCGGGATTTATTATTATTATTATTATTATTATTATTATTATTATTATTATTATTATTATTATTATTATTATTATTATTATTATTATTATTATTATTATTATTATTATTATTATTATTATTATTATTATTATTATTATTATTATTATTATTATTATTATTATTATTATTATTATAGCATCAGGAATGCCAATGGTGCACCACTCTTTGTTCTAAGTCACGAGGCGTTAAACAGCCCAGCCTTTCTTCAGAAAGAAAGAACTGCAGCTTGCAAGGGACCTTATGGATCATCATGTCCAGCCCTTATCAGGGAGGCATAGTGGGGAATCGAACTCCCAACCACCAGCTCTATAGCCACATACCTACACCACTACATGACTGACAGTGGGCAAAGAAGAGCTTTCCTCTTTGTAAGAGTAAGTAGAACAGCAAGGCTCTCCAGGAGTGACGCACAGGATGAGAAGCATTGGACTCCAACACGGGAACAATTGGTTTTCATCAGTGAAACTTTGGATAGTGTGCAATATAACCAAGGAAAACCAGACACAGGGGTTGTGAGTTTGTGGATCCCCCCCCCAAAGTAACAGGTGAACTGACCCTCATTCTACCATGGGAAGAACTGTTGCAGACCAAGGAGATCGCAGAATGTTCGCTGCCTGAAACCCTGTGGAGCTTCTGCTTGTTGATGTCAACCAGTGTGGCCAATGTTCACATGCCCCCCCCCAAACTCATTTTGTGTGTGTGCAAAATCCAGGCTTTTTCTGGATCCAGCTCCCATTGGGGGAAATGGGGATCAAAAAGAAAATGGTTGCTCCTGGCTGAAGGAGGGGTAATTTTTAGTGTGAGTGTGGGAGAAATTTTTCTTTCTTTCTGACTTTACAAATTGAAATTGACCTAGTCACTTTTGGTTTTAGAAAACACACTAAAGGAGAACATTTTTTGGAGGGGTGCAACTTGTAGTGGGGAGCTGAGGTTGATGGGATTTCCCCCGAAGCACCATCAAATCTGCCTTCTTCTGGTGTAAACAACATTGGGCTAAATGAAACAATGCTTTGAGTTAGCATAAAAGCAATTGCTTTCTATCCCTGTGCCAGATTAACACTACATATTCCAGCTACATCTTCCTCTTCCCATATCTCTGTCTTGCCTGGTTTTGGAACACTGCCAAGTGTGTTACTAAAAATAAAGAAGGATATCCATAATTTGAGAATTCTATACATATGATGATTCTCAGTTCCTAAGGAAAGTTGATATAACATTTTGGCCAAGACTGTGGTCTACTAGTTGACCAATTCCCGATTCTAAGGTAAATCCACACAGATGTTCGGTGAGTATCTTCCCAATTATATATTGATGAAAACTTTCCCTTTGTTTAAAAATAAAATCCCAAAGTGGTTCATACTAAAAACCAAGCTAAATTAAAACCAGTGCTTCCAAAATGACAAAACCCTGGTTAAGCAATAATATAATTAACTAAAAATAATTCATTAACAACTACAAGTAATTGACAATGTTCACAACCAAGAAAACAATCAAGAAAATGCTTGGGCAAATAAATAGTAGGCAAGACACAGTTTTCTGGACCATAATGTATTCACTTCCCCTCTGCATTATAGGGATAATAATAATATTTACACTTTGCAAAGGCATCACAAACTTAGCATTAGAATTACTGAGCTCTTCAAATATGCTACAGATCCTTACTGATCTGTATAGTCTGCACAGTTGAAGCCAGCACATTGGAAGAGATCAGTGCAGGCAATGAATGAAGGTAAGAACAATTTAGGATAGGCATTTTAGGAAAATGTACCTGAATAATACAGTCCCCAATTACCTTGCTTTTGTCTTCACATTATCACATCAAACCAGGAAAGTAAAACTCTCCACCATAAGCTGAAATATCTCCTGATGAGTTATCACTCTCTGTAAGACCTTTGACCTCAAGTTGCGTATCCCAGCCATGACCTTCATCAAGAATACATAGAGGTGGAAAAGGTGAAATTGTGCTCACATCATCACTATAGCAACACTCAGAAATAGCAGGCTAGATGGGAAGGGAGCAAAGTTTTACAGAGCAGGGCAGAATTCACAAGAGCCTTAAATTCCATGTTCCATGAGATACCCCCCCTTAAACAAGTACTGCAGCCTAAGCTAGTGTGTGTGTGTGTGTGTGTGTGTGTGTGTGTGTGTGTGTGTGTGTGTGTGGCCAACACAGGGGGCTGAAATTTAGATGGAAATTTTTTTTTTACAGATTTCACATCTGCTGCATTTCTGATTTTCCCACCTAGGGAAAATCAGGATAACCAGTCTGGCTATGTTATCCTGCTATGGTAATAGAGTAGACCATACTGCCAGTGACTCAAAGCCGAGTGTCAGGTGGCTGTTAACTAACCTGACAATCCTGAGGATGAATGGCCTTGGGTGCTGAAGTCCACAGGGAAGGATGATGGTCCCCAGTGGATTAAATTCCACTTGAATCCATCTTGATGGAGGGCAGCAGCTTCATCAATACTCCCCTAGGGCTGATGAGGACTTTGTGTACCAAAATGGCTCGGGACCAGAAAGTGATTCGTGGAACTGGATCAGTGGTACGGCGGTCATGCTGTGATGTGGAAGGCAGATGGAAGGCCACTGAATTATATTCTTATGATAGTCTTCATGGCTGATTGTCATGATGGTCGCCTATATTTGGATTCAGATATGGAAGAAGAAGACAGAGCAAAAATGTGACACCATCTTGAAAACTATGACATTAACACAACTCTATCCAAGAGTGCCCAGTTTTCTTAAAGATGTTTGCAAGAAATGGTGACAGAAGAAAAAGGTGTGAATATGGGGGGGGGGGAGAGATTTCTTTCTAGAGGGGAAAGCTTTTTCTCTCTTTTTGGCAAGGTGGTGAACATCAATGAATGTCCTGTCATAAAGTTGATGGGTCATAACATTTTGTAACTGAATCTGATAGGAGGCCACATTTCATCTCAGGAGCACTCTGATGTTTCCTGACAGGGTCTATGCACTTTCACACACATACATGCACGCACGCACGCACGCATGCATGCATGCATGCACGCGCGCGCGCGCACACACACACACGTGCGCGCGCGCACACACACACACACACACACACACACACACACACACACACACACACACACACACACACACACACATTCAGACTGCAATGAGAATATAAACTTCTCACACTCTGCAAACACACCACTTCTCCCTCTGAAGCTCATATTGGAGCTTGAAGTAATGGCCATATCTTGTGTGTAAATCTAAGCTGGGCAAAATAGGTACCCAACAACTCAGTCTGGGCACCCAAGATAAAAACTGAAAGTTCTACATTTTTGGACCAGATTTCCCAGAATTCCCCTGCAAACATTGTCAGTAGGGTCAAAACAAGAGTGTCTCCAAGTTCTGTAGAACATCTGCAGGGACAATTCTCAAATTAAATTTTCAAGGGGAGAACAGAGAAACATAACCCTGATTCACCTTGTGTGGTGATGGGATGATGCTTGAGGGTTTTCAGTTTGGCTTCCACATCCCGTTTAAGGGTGTTCGTGGGCCTCAGGATGCCCTGAACCTACTGTCTCTCAGGGGTAATGAGGAGAAGATAGCCAAAGAGGTTAGAGAACAGAGGGTGGTGGGGCCATTTAATGACCCCCCATATCCTAACTTAAAGGTATCCCCTCTGGGTTTAGTTCCTAAGAAGTCCCCGGGTGAATTCCGTCTAATTCACCACCTTTCTTACCCTGCGGGTTCCTCGGTCAATGACACTATACCGGATGACCTTTGCTCTGTCAGGTATACGTCCTTTGACCAGGCCTTACAGATGGTACACTCATGTGGTCCCGGGACGCTATTGGCAAAGTGTGATATCAAATCGGATTCCGATTGTTGCCAGTGCACCCGGACGACTTTGAGCTGTTAGGTTTTTGTTTTCGGGGCAAGTTTTATGTGGACAAGGCCATGCCTTTTGGCTGTTCCATTTCGTGCTCGGCCTTCGAACGATTTAGCACCTTCCTCCATTGGGCTTTTGTTCGTAGGTTGGGGTCCCGGTCTGTAGCCCACTACCTCGACGATTTTTTGTTCGGGGGTGGACATGACAAGGGCACGTGTGCACGCCTGCTCACCACGTTTCAGGCGCTCATGGGGGAACTGGGTGTCCCCCTAGCACCTGAAAAGACAGAGGGCCCAGCCACCACCCTTACCTTTTTGGGTATTGACATCGACACTGTCGCTCAGACATCCAGGTTGCCTATGGAAAAGGTGACTTGGATCTCTGATGCGATTTTGGCAATGCTTGCCAAGCGTAAGGTGTCTCTCCAGGAGTTGCAGGTGCTTCACGGCCACCTCAACTTCGCCTGCAGGGTGGTGACACCAGGCAGAGCCTTCGCCAGGCATCTGTGTGACGCTATGGTGGGCCTTTCTAAACAACACCACAGGGTACGGCTGACTAGGGTTTTACGAGCAGACCTGTCAGTTTGGCTCACATTCCTACAGGACTTTAATGGCGTCTCCTTCTGGAGATCTGAGCTTATGGTCAGCCTCCAGTTCCAAGTGCAGTCAGATGCCTCCAGCTCCCTGGGTTATGGGAGTTATTTCGAAGGACAGTGGGCCTATGGTCAATGGCCCCAGGAATGGCAGGGCACGGATCGCTTATGCGATCTTACGTTCCTGGAGTTTTTTCCAATTTTGGGTGCCCTTATGCTCTGGGGGGACAGGTGGGCTAATTCTGTGGTTCACTTTTGGTGTGACAATGCTGCTGTGGTTCACATTGTCAATGCCCAAACATCTAAGTCCCCCAGAGTCATGGCCTTAGTTCGCCAATTTGTTCTTAGGTCCTTGCGCCTTAATGTGCTCTTCAGGGCCAGACATGTGCCAGGCATTAATAACAATACTGCCAACGCTTTATCCCGCCCGCAGATCTCCCGGTTTCGTGCCTTGGCTCCAGACGCAGAGGAACTTCCCTCTCCACTCCCGGCCGAGATATGGACATTTGGCGAGGAGAGGTGAACCGGGAAATTGGCATGTTTTTGGCACCTTGCACGTGTAAGGCGTATCAGCATACACTCCTTCAATTTGGGACCTTTTGTAGGCAAAAGCAGTTGCGTGAAATGTGGCCGATACCGGTCGACCAGGTTTTACAGTATATGGTGCACCTTCAGGATCAGGGGTTGGCCCCACGCACCATCGCCACCAGGCTTTCGGCCTTGGCATTCATGGCCAAGGCACGGGGCTTTACTGACTGTGTGAGTGACTTCCGTATATGCCATGTATTTCACCAGGTATTCTGTCCCACCTTGCCCGAGGTTGGCATAGACTGTGTTATGATGGGTATGAGGAGTCTCTTTTTCATGCAGCTACCACCGTAGCTTTCTTTGGAGCTCTGAGAATCAGCGAGCTGGCCCCATTGTCAAAAGGGGACGTGTCTTGTAGGGCACTGGAACTCGAAGATGTGTCTATCAACCAGGAGTGGGCTCAGTTGAGGATTCGTTCCTCGAAGGCCGAGCAGCATGGAGTAGGCAGTGGTGTTAGGCTGCTACAGTGTACATTTGCTGACATCTGTCCAGTTGGTGCCCTACATGCATTTTTGGCAGTGCGTGGTACACGCCCTGGCCCATTGTTCTGCCACCAGGATGGGTCCCCCCTTACCAAATTTCAGTTCTGGAGGGTGAACGGGATGGCACTTCACAGTGTGGGCCTCCCTGGGGCTCGTTATGGCACCCATTCATTCAGGATAGGCGCCGCATCTACTGTGGCTGTGTTTGGGTACTCTGAGGTTGATATATGTCGGATGGGCAGGTAGGGATCTGTGCATTTTTCGTTATATGTACGTCCCCTCACTGTATGAGTACCTAGTTATGTCCTTAATTCCTTCTCCTTCTTTTATAGTGTCTACGCACACTGGTGGCAGTGTGGCTGGTGGGCCACAGTTATGTGCACTGGGTGGCACAGTATGCGGCATCGTTGGAGTGGGGACCCCATCTCGGGCTGCGTGCATCCGCATGTATGCGGTGGTATGGTGTGCGTGGCATGAGATGGCGGGAACTGTTGCCATTCCTGATGTCCATCAGGGATGCTGGACTGCCTGATGTTCTGATTCTGCACCTTGGCAGCAATGATCTCGCACAGATCACTGGCCTTTCCTTAAAAATGTCGGTGTGCAGTGACCTGGCGTTTCTACATCATTTATGGCCATACACACCGTTGCTATGGTCTGACATCGTGCCGAGACACTGTTATAGAGGAGGCATTGATCTCCGTGGTTTGGACCATGCCCGGCGGTCAGTGAACAGGGCTGTTGCCCGGTTTCTTGTTGAGAATGGCTTAGGGACAGCCATTCGATACCCGGGGATAGGGTTGCAGGATTTTAGCCTGTATGCAAGAGATGGGGTACACCTGTCGTCCAGAGGTATGCAGCTCTTTCTGGAGGATGTGCAAGCGGGCCTGGTGTCCGAGCTGTCGGTCGGGGGGCGGGGGCGGTGAGTCATCATGGACGCCTCCCTGTGTAGCGGGTAGCACTGGTAAGGTAAAGATTTATGACCCATAGGTATCCGGCAGGTTCGCAATTGACTGGCCAACACGTAGATAGGTACAGGGGAAACAGGATTGGCCTGTCAAGGGCGAACCATGAACGGGGTGATGCTAGGAGCTTCACAGCCTGCATCACCTTGATATTTGGACGGATACATGTCAAAGGGTGGGGTCAGTAGATAGTATATTGACTTCAGTCAACAATTTGTTTGTGTCAACAAACAAATTGATACAAATTGATACATGTAGCCAATAGCCATTGGCATGTTGGGTGGAACCTTACCAGTGCTACTGCGGCCTGCTTGCCTTAAAGAATTACAATTGGATGATACACCAATTGAAAGTGATAATTCGGACTAGGGCATTATTCAATAAAAGTGGCCCAATGCCTTTAATCCAATACCGGTGTCTGAGTCTTTATTTGGGTGGGTGCGCCTGCAATGCTAGCGTGGTGCCAAAATGGCCGCCGTGCTCTTTGCGCCCCCCCCCACCCGGACTCATACATCCGGGTTAGTCAGGGGGCGTGGCCATCCCTCTATAAAAGGGACTTTTCTGGTCGCTTCGGGGCCGGGTGGGAATTTTTGCTTGAACCTACAATTGGCACTTTGGTTCTTGGCTTTTTCGCCCATCCCACACTGTCGCTAGTGTTTGAGATACAGGGTAAGTTGACTTTGGTCACTTTTGGTGGGTAGCACTGGTAAGGTAAAGATTTATGACCCATAGGTACCCAGCAGGTTCGCAATTGACTGGCCAACTCGTAGATAGGTACAGGGGAAACAGGATTGGCCAGTCAAGGGCAAACCATGAACGGGGTGATCCTAGGAGCTTCACAGCCTGCATCACCTTGATATTTGGATGAATACACGTCAAAGGGTGGGGTCAGTAGATAGTATATTGACTTCGGTCAACAATTTGTTTGTGTCAACAAACAAATGATGCAAATTGATACATGTAGCCAATAGCCATTGGCATGTTGGGTGGAACCTTACCAGTGCTACTGCGGCCTGCTTGCCTTAAAGAATTACAATTGGATGATACACCAATTGAAAGTGATAATTCGGACTAGGGCATTATTCAATAAAAGTGGCCCAATGCCTTTAATCCAATACCGGTGTCTGAGTCTTTATTTGGGTGGGTGCGCCTGCAAAGATTTTACAGAACAAAACTAAGGCCTTCCTGTGATGTACTTCTGAAGAGATAATCACATCCTTCAAGGATTAGGCACACTTCACTGCTCCCCTGGGGTGTGAATTATCTAACAACAACCAAAAACAAAGCTCTCCTGGTTGGGCTATTCTAGCCTAGCATCTAAAACTAATTTCTTGTTAGCTACTGCTGTACTGAACTTTGCCTGAAAACAGTGTCCTATTGATTATGTCTGGGTCATGTGACATTGTCGTAGACAGGAGGAGGATGGAGGACACTCAGATCTAAGCACACAACAACCATATTGGTTCCATGCTGCTACTGCCTGGTTTATGTTTCCTTCTGACTAGGTAGGAGCATCCAGAAACAACATAGGTACTAGTGGTGGTGGGGTTCATGCCCTTTGAGCAGCAAGTGCGTAAATCCAGGCTGTTCCAGCAAGAAAGTTTTGTACCTTCTCAATTCCAGGATCCTGGTCAAAGCCCCAGTTACCTTTGCCCTAATCATGATGTTTTTGAATGGTAGGCACTATCCTGGCATGTAAGTTACATGCTTCTTGGAAGGACAGAAACTGAAGCTGAACCTCAAATACTGTACTTTGGTCACCAGATGAGAAGAGAGGACTCACCTGAGAAGGCCCTGATGCTAGGAAATATTGAAGGCAAAAGGAGAAAGGGTAGCAGAGGGTGAGATGGTTAGACAGCATCGTTGACACGGTGGGCATGGATCTGGGCAGATTTCAGAGGAGAGGATGGTGGATGGCAGGGGAGCCTGGTGTGCTGTGGTAATGGGGTTTCAAAGGGTCAGAGTCAACTGTGCAATGGAACAAAATCCATGTGCTGGGACATGGATGGTTTGGGAACGGCTGCAATGCAGCTCCATTCTAAACTGTCAAAGGAGTGGGCAGTCTCTCTGTGATTTATAGCCCACCTGTGAGCTCAATACAGGGTGTATGTATGACTTTATTTCCCCTTGTTTTCTGTCAGCCTGGGAGAATATGTTTATGTTTATGTTTATTTCATTTATTATCCACCCTATTCAGCACAGGCCAACTCAGGGCGGCTAACAACATATAAATAACCCCAAGGCAACCCAATACATGATAAGATCCAGAATGATTTACATACAAGATACAAAATACAGAATATAAAATACAATAAGACAATAAGACACATAAATATACAATATACAATAAACATACAGTAATACAATACAGGCCGGCACAGGTGCTCCGACTCCTCCCAGCAAACAGGACCGGTGGAAGAAGCTCCGTGTCTCGGCTGGGGGCGAGGCTAAATACAAAATTCAAAATACAAAATATCCAAGTGCAGTTCATTACAAAGTTACGCCAAAATGCAAGATACAATATCAAATACAAGGTGGCAAACAAAATACAAAATGCACCATATGGCAGAAACAAAATACAATATAACAAAGAGCAATGTCAAGAATACAATAGCAGACAGTAAGAATACAATAGCAGACAGTAAGAATAACAACTCAATAATAACAATAACAACTCAATAATACGAGACATGACTCACTCCAGTTCCAAGTAAAAAAATGAAAAAGTGGTGGTGGTGAATATGACTAGTCCAAAGTCTCCACATCAATTTTATAGCTGAATGGGATCTCCTGAGTTCTAGTCCAACATCCTGATGTCTGTTACACCACCAGCAGCTATGACCTCCCTGGCATTGCCATTAAAGAAAAATCAGGTAGCAAATAACTGGAAGGACCTCTGCTAACAATTCTACAACATTGCTTGAAAAAGTTACCTGGACTAACACTTTGATGTTTGGGAAGAACGTGGCAACAGTTGACATTCGGGCTAATGCAATTTATTTCAGGGTTCCGAACATGGATAACAGGGGTGCAACGACACCTTAAATACCCTTCAAACTAGATACATTTTGGTGGGATACAACCTGATAGGTTGGGGAGAAAATGGGGTGATTCAGAACAGATACCTTTTCATGCTTCTCATTCGCAGTGAAGAAGATGCTCATTGTAAATGACAGGGTGGCCATTTTAAATACAGTACAATACTGTGTGAAATAATACATGCACAACAGGCACCTTCTGTCAATATGACTACCAGCCATTTATTTGGGCATTCATTTTGATTTTAACCAAACCATCATGCATCAGTTAACATCAATAATTTTAGAATTGCTTAATGTGTTAATAACAAATTTAGGCCACAACAGCTAAGGTTTTTTTTGTGTGTGTATGTAAGTAAAAACATGGCATTTGCAGCAAATAACTTAAGCTACTTAACAAAGTACCTTATTAAAAAGTCAGCTGTCATGACGTTTGTGTGGCTTGTGAAGAAAAAAACCGTAAACAGCATGGATGGATAAAAATTTGAATTCAGCTGAAATCACACAGCATGCACAGGGGACAAGAATATGTAAATGAGGTAAAATAATAAGTAAATGCACAATTTGGAAAAGCATGTTCTAAAATGTACCCAAGTTGGGTAAAAATATGCAGGAAGTCTCACATCCTGATACAAAACAAAAACTGGACACAAAACAGGGTGTGATACAGAGAATCATGACAGAATCAAGAGTGTGAGAGATTGTGGTTGCTATTTGGAAACAGTTTTGAGCTACAACTCCCCAAATCTCCAGCTAGCATTGAGAGTAGTAGTGCGAAAAAATAATAATTCCAAGTTCTGCAACGCCCATAGATTTGTGGTTCCGAGTGATGCTGCTTATACCAACCTTGAGCTAGTGGAAAGTCACTGAACAGCAGAAGAGGGGCTGACTGAAGGCTTGGCAATGTGAAGGAGCTGTCCAGCAGAAAGTAGATGGGATGTCTGGAGCAAGACACGAACTGTCCAGCAATATTCAAAGCAAGGCAAGGGGAGATTCCAGAAGACCCTCAGGTGACAGATGAGACACTGAATCTCTTCTAATTTGGAAATCTAAGCATAGTCAGAGTTGGATTGGAACACCAGAGTTGTTTAGGCAGACCGTGGGATAGGGTTGCAGGTTGTGCTCCGGTGTCTAGTCATGGCTGCCACATGACCAACAAAACGTCTGCAGAAGCAGACAGCATTGGCTCTTCGGCTTTGAAACAGAGATGAGCACTGCACCCTAGAGTCGGATACAACTGGCTTTCAAGCAAGGGAAACCTTTACCTTTACCTAGGAAAGACGCATACCTGCAACCCTAGAGAACCATTGCTAGCTGGAATTGACAATATTGGCCTAGATGGGCTAATAATCTGACTCGATAGAGAACAGCTTCCTATATACCTCCACATCTGTTTATATAACCTTTTACTTGAGCTATGCATTCATACCTCCACATCTGTTTATATAACCTTTTACTTGAGCTATGCATTCAGTTTCACTCATGTTGAATTCTCAGAATTATTTGGAGGGCAAGAGAAGAAGAGGGTGGCCAAGGATGAGATGGCTGGATGGGATAGTGGATGCAGTGGGCACAAAGCTGGGTGGGCTGAGGAGGATGGTAGAGGACAGGGGTGCCTGGAGGTCAATGGTCCATGGGGTTGTAAAGGGTTGGAATCGACTGTGCGACTGAACAACAACAATTTAGCACAGGGGTGGCAAAACTATGGCCCATGAGCTGGATCTGGACCATGCGGCTGAACTATCTGCCTGCGCTGCCCATGCCACTCCCAGAAGTGGAAGTTAAACACACCCGCACAAGTGCAAAATGCTGCTGTAAATGCACCTGCGGCTGTCGTAAATGCGGCTGTCATAAATGTGTTTTACTTCCACTTCTGGGAGCGATGAAGGTGGCATGGGTTGGATGAATTGGTGTCAGAGGCCATATCCAGCTCATGGGCCATAATTTGGCCACCCCTGACATAAACCATCCTTTTAAAATTCACCAAGGCAGACTTGGTTTTATTTTTTCAAAAATTCGCAGAAGTTAAAAACACAAATAGTTAATAAATGCAACTCAAATGAATGTTGCTTTAGAAGGCTCATGATAGCTTGAGAGCATGTTTATTTAAATGAGTCTTCATTCTCTTTTGCTGACCAAAATCTTATTAAACGTATTTAAATATTTATCAGCTGGATAAAATCTTGTATTAGTACTATCTCATTAATTGACTTTCATCTCCTGATATTTCTTTAGGCAAATTAAATTTAAATTAGATCAAATGTGGTTTAGTGGGCTTAATCATGTGGTTTCTTTCCTTGTTCCAGTGAAGAGTTGCACAACTATGATGAACTTTGTTAACTTAGACTGGGATGGCCAACTTGTTGAGTGTCCAGGAACCACTTATCTGGTCTGCAGATTTTCTAAGAATCACATGGACCAACACAAGTGCTCCCATATGAAAACAATGGAAACAAAAGTGAGCCTGTAACCTATTTCAGAGATGAATGGCATTTCCTGGAAGCTTCTGGAAATGACAATACACAATTTTCTTGCTCGGATATAGCTGGTGGAAGGCAGGAGAGTCTTGTACCCATGTAATTTTTTAAAATAGACTCCAAACTGCTGAATTATCAATTTGGGGAATTTAGACGCTAAACGTCTCCCTTGATGACAAGCCAGTCATGCCTGACTCTAGAGGGTAGTGCTAATCTCTGTTTACAGCTGAAGAGCCATAAGAACATAAGAACAGCCTTGCTGGAACAGGCCACAGGAGCCCATCCAGTCCAGCATTCTGTCTCACACAGTGGCTCACCATTTGCTTCAGGGTATTATTCCCAAGCAGATGCCTTCACCTGCTTAGGATTCCCTGGAAATGGCATTGAGAGATATCCTGCCTATCTCTCCAACCCGGAGGTTTTCTTTAGGTATTCATAACTATAGCCAGTGCTGTGTTTGTCTGCAGATATTTCTGTGGTCATGTTGCAGACATGACTAGATATGGGAGCACACATAAAACTGCTACAAGACACCTAAATTGTGTTCATCTAGAGGAAAGTTGGGCAGGAAGGCTTTATGGCCTAAAGAAAGTCAAGCTCTTGCCCAGTTGCCTATCATGAAAGGAAGTTGCCCCAGTATTTGATGGGAGTTCACAGAAAGCTGAGGGGCTCTCTCAGTGTCCCATCGGCTAGAGGGACTCGCCTCTCTAGCACAAGGAGGAGGGCATTCTCCATGTCCGCCCCAACCCTGTGGAACCTCCTGCCAGTAGACTTACGGCTACAGACAGAATTGCTGCCCTTTCCGAAAGGGTTGAAAACCTGGCTGGCAGGGCAAATATGGAAGGCCAACGGGGTGTTGACTCCCACTCATTGGCTCTGTTAGAGCTATATGTCCCTTTTACTGATGGGTGGGGAGGGGAGGGTCTCTTTTAAATTTGGGATGGTTTTAAATAGTTTTTCATTGAATTTTTAAGCGGGTTTGTATTTTATCTATGTTGTGGTATGCCGCCCTGAGTCGACCTAGGGCGAGAGGGCAGCATATAAATCCAAATTAATAAATAAATAAAGCACCGGGTGGTGGTTGTTTTTTCCAACAAGAAACTAGGAAGAGGAAATATTGGTGGTGCTGATTGGGGATTTCTGGGAGTTGTGGTCCAAAATAGTAACTTTTTGAGACTCTGACCATCCTTAACCACAATATAAGGGTCTTTTTACTCTATAATATACAGCAAAGAGTATTCAAATCCATAGAAAATAGATATGAAGTACCAGATCAGGCTTGTTATTTTTCATACCATTCAGGCCCTAAATCAAGGAATTAGCAGGTTGGAACTAATAATAATAATTTTGTGTCAGAAATTATTCTAGGTTGAAAGGATTTTTGTGGAAGAAACTCTGCTCAGGGAACGCCTAAATGAGGCTCCTTTCATGTCCCCAAGAGCTGGAACAGAGACAGGTGCTCAGTCCGTCGTGCAGTACCCAGGTCTTGGGTACTGCTTTAGGGGGGCTTTTGCACAACTTCGTGTTATTCGCCAGTTATGCCCGCTCCTAGACCAGGACTCCTTGCTCATGGTCATGCATGCTCTGGTCACCTCTAGATTAGACTATTGTAATGCACTCTACGTGGGGCTGCCCTTGATGACCATTCGGAGGCTGCAACTGGTACAAAATGGTGGTGATGGGGTACAGACGCTATGCCCGTGCCTCGCTACTGCTTCAGGAGCTGCACTGGTTACTGGTGTGCCTCTGGATGCAATTCAAGGTAGTGGGCAGGATACCTAAGAGACTGTGTCACCCCAAGAACATCTGTCTGTCCCGCCAGAGTGGACCAGAGAGGCTTTCTGAAGATACCATCAGCTAGAGAGGTCTGACTCTCTAGCACTAAAAGGAGGGCCTTTTCAGTGTCTGCTCTGGCCTTATGGAACCTCTAATTAACTGAGTTGCACCTCCAGACGGAGCTGTTGCCCTTTAGGAAAGAGCTAAAAACCTGACTGTCAAAGCAGGTGTGGGGCACCGTTGTAGCACTCTCCCCCCCACCCCGCTGGCTCATATAGTGTAGGCCTCTCCGTTCTTTTAGCCGTTCTTTTAGCCGTTCTTTTAACTGAAAATTTTAAAATAATTGATGGGGTGGGGGGGTAATTTTAGTGTTTATTAAGGGTTTTAAGATTGCATTGTTTTATATTACTGTTGTTATGCCTCCCAGAGTTGCTCATTCGAATTGGGTGGCAATATGTAAATTTAAATAACAAACAAACAGCCAACTTGCCAGCCTTCCAGCTAACTAGGTGAGCTTCTTAACCACTGGACCAAAGCAACTGTATTATTATATTACGTACTGATTAATGAAGTCATAGTCTTAAGGCTAACAGAATTGACCTCTAATAGTATGGCTGTACCAGTTCCCTTTTGACAGGGAGAGAGAAAACCAAAGCATTCGCAGTCTACAGTTGAGGCTGCCAAATGTGAATTTCCTACCCAGGGGCTTGTTCTGTGCCTCTCTGTCCTATGCTCCCATTAACTTGCAGATGACATTGCTGCATTAGAAACGCACCAGCTGAAATTCAGTGGGCACAAAATCCCAATACAGACACTTTCCTATTTCTGGATAGCTGTAGTTCACTGAATTAGTTGAGCCATTTTTTCCATTGTAGCTGTGAACTGCAAAAATATATTTTGTTCCAGAGAAATTAAGGGGAATTAAAGGGAGTGGGGAAAGGAAACATGCCAAAGATAAAATAGCCTTTCTGTCCATTTCTCTGCCGGGACCTTCAAGGGAGAATCAGAATTGTTTTACTTCGGAAAAATTGCCCCTGCTGATATCACAGGCAAGCTCCATTATTTCAATCCCTGTGAACTTTCCCAGCTGTGAAGTAGGGCATAAAAGCATAGGATGAACTAAAGGAGGCAGAACGGTTGGTTCCACAAGATGCTGGAGACAGAACATCTGGGGGGAAAAGAAGAAGAAGAAGAAGCTGTGTGTGAATGGCTCCTGGAGTTTGCAAAAGTTACTTTTTTGAGAATACAAGTCTGAAAATCCCACCACTAATAATAGCCATAAGAGAAAGGTATTCCAGGGGTGATGGAGTCTACACAATTAATTTTTCCAATTGTCTGACTGCTTCTTAAAAACCTCCACTCTGTTTATGGGCAGAGAAATCAAGTGAGGCTTTTCAGAAAATTTCTCCTGAGAGGAAGAAGAAATTGATCAGTTTCTCAGAGCTGGGGCACGTCATTAGCGGTGGCAGGGGAGTAGCATCTTTCCTTTCCCCTCCATTGCTGCCAGCCTAGCCACTCTCTTACAAGCTCTGCAGTGCTCTTGATCTAGTCTCCTTGTGGGGCATTGTAGTGTTAGGAGAGGTAGCAAATAATAATAATAATAATAATAATAATAATAATAATAATAATAATAATAATAATAATAATAATAATAATAATAATAATAATAATAATAATAATAATAATAATAACAACAACAACAACAACAACAACAACAACAACAACAACAACAACAACAACAACAACAACAACAACAACAACAACAACAACAACAACAACAACAACAACAACAACAACAACAACAACAACAACAACAATAATAATAATAATAATAATAATAATAATAATAATAATAATAATAATAATAATAATAATAATAATAATAATAATAATAATAATAATAATAATAATAATAGAAAACTTTCAACAGCTTTCTTCTCCTTTAATGAAAATGTAGTGATGGTGGGGGATCTATAGTATCCAAAGGTACCTTTGGATTGTTACCTTCCATGAAGTTTTGGCTCAGCTCTTATTGAATTCTGTCTCTGTACTAGAAATCTGTCTCCTTTCATAGCCAAACTATAACCTTCCTATCCCAGGCATTCACAACCTACGGCCCCCGACACCAATTCATCCGGCATGCACCACTCTCACTGCTCACGGAAGCAAAAGTAAAACACACTTAGCGCATGTGCAGAACGCTGCCGTAAATGCATTCTGCACTTGTGTGGGTGTGTTTTACTTCTGCCTCCAGTGGGAAGAACCATGTAACTGGCCTAATCAGCTGTCCGGGGGGGCATGGTCAGGCCCACGACCTGAAAACATTGAGAACCCCTGTCCTATCCAGTGGTGCATTAGAAAGCAAAGCAATCATACTATTATTATTATTATTATTATTATTATTATTATTATTATTATTATTATTATTATTATTATTATTATTATTATTATTATTATTATATTCAAACTTATATACCGCTTTCCTTTGTCAACAACAAACTCAAAGCGGTTAACAACATATTCATGAAACAACAAAGTACAAGCTTAAGTAAATACACAATAATCAAATATCATAGAATAGAAAACAAGTAAAAAATACAGTGTAGCATCAAAATTACAATATAAACATAGCACAATCATAGAACATCATATTGCAGGGAAAAAAACATTTCAAAATATTCCAACAACAAAAAAACCCAACAATTACAAAATCACATCATATAAAGTAACTCAACCTTAACCCACCCACCAAGTCCACAGAACCTGGATGGAGTCCTTCGGCCCATGGTTGCGGGCATCATTTTAAACCTTTCTGTGAACAAGGCTGGGAGGGGGAAAAGACGTAGTCTGCAGTGGCAGTTGCCTCGAATCCCCGGCCGGTGACATGAGGCTCCGGGGAGAGGCAGCGAAGACCTTCGACACATGGTTGTGGGTGTCCTTTTAAGGCCTCCCGCGAACAAGGCTGGGAGGGGGAAAAGAGTGCTTAGTGCACTCTCTGGACAGTTCACAAATTAATTAGCACTTTGCCCCCAACATGCTGGGTACTCATTTTACTAACCTTGGAAGAATGGAAGTCTGAGTCAACTTTGAGCCCTGGGTCAGGATCGCTCACAACCTCTTGGTTGCTGTACAGCAGTTTAACCACTGCACCACTAGGGCTCAGTAAACAAGTGAGAGAGGCAGTAAGACAGCAGGACTTTCTGAATTGCATGTGGACCAGTGTCAAGCAACCGCTCTCTCAACCTTTCCGGTTTTCTCTGAGTTTATCTGCAGTCCTTGCAGAATTCAAGGAGGGTGAATGACTTTTCCTAACCACCAGCTGAGGTAGACAGAAAAGGCCTCCTCAAAGATTGTGGTGCTTTTGAAGCACAATCGAGCATATCCTGGGGACTTGGCAACCTTGTGTTGCCGGCTAATCTTTCTCAAACTAGGTCAGGCAAGAAAGAACTACAGAATGAATTCACCAAAAGGTGGCTTCATTTTGGCAGTTTCACGTCTGGCCTAGACACAGAAGTAGAAGCCACAGTCTTTTTAAAAAAAACTTTTTAAATTTTAAAATATTTTTTATTGACCAAACAAAAAGAAAACATTTAAAGGAAAAAAAGGGATAACAGTAATACAATGACAAAAACAAATTAACCAAATTTACATACATCACGTATATAAATTAAATTGACTAACACAGATAATATATACTAATACTCAAAAGAGAGAGAGAGAGAAAAGAAGGAAAAGAGAGAAAAAGTCTAATCACATTAAAGTAACTTCCTCCAATTCCTTTTGAGCTCTTAATGTTTTGATACAAAGGATTGGGAGATAGCATTTTTAGCTGGCAGTTAAAGCCTGTTAGCCAGGGGTTCCCAACCTAAGGCCTGTGGGCTGGATCTGGCCCACAGTGCCATTTCATGTGGGGCCCCCACCTCCAAAGGCATTTGAGAAACAAAATGCCCCCCCTTTGAAGCTGTTGGGACAAAATGGCCACCTGCATCATGCAGGCAGGGCAAAATGACCATCCGCCCCTCAAAGCTGACTGAGAGAGCGTGACCTGGTCCCCGGCATGTAAAGGTTGGGAACCCCTGCTCTTAGCTTTACAAAAGGTCTGCTCCTAACAGAGACTGAAATTGATAGACGTTCTTCTTTTGATGCAGATTAATTCATCAGGGTGTATTTTCAGATCATCTTGAGAGTGTGACAGTGGGAGCTTCTTACAAATGCCCCATGCCTCAAAATTAACAACTATACAGTTTAGCCCATGTCCTGTCTCATATAGGCCTCTTCATAAAAATCAAGCAGGCTTTATAGGGTTTACAGAGGTTGTGAGTGTAAGAGAGTTTCTTCTTCTTCAGTTCTTTCCTCTCCAGCTAAAGAATGTCCAATGTCTTAAAAGCAAAACAGTGTATAGATGTCATTTCTTACATGAAAGCAGCTTCACCTTGAAGAAATCTAAGGATGAGAGGCCTCTGTTGAAGGAGAATCCTCAGGAGGGATAAGGATCTGTTTGCTGCCTATTCTGCTGCCACGTTACAAAGGGTGTGTGTGCGTGCACGTGTGTGCGTCCATGTGTGTGTGTGTGTGTTAAATCTGACAAGCAAACTTGAAAGCTTTTTGAGCTCTATGCAGACTCTCCATCTGATAGAAGGAAATACAGAAGGGGAATCTGTTAGCATTACTGCATGACTGTAGAGCAGGGGTGTCCAAACTACCACCCAGGGGCCGGATCCGTCCCCCAACACCAGTTCACCTGGCCCACAAAGCCCTTGTCGCTCCTTGAAGCTGAAGTAAAATGCACCCATACGAATTTGCATCGAGGACCAGATCCACCCCCCCAGGCCATAGTGACCAGCTCCCTGAACCACGTGACTGGCCCGCGGCCCAAAAAATGTGGACACCCCTGCTGTAGAGGAAGATGAGAGCCGGGGAATCACTTCAGGAGGAGAATGCAGGGCAAAATGGGGGCCACGGCAGAGACAGGCAAGCAGCAAACAGCTTTCATCATGAAAGGAGCCAGGAGCAATTTTCAAAACAGCACAATTGACCCTTGACTGACTGACCGCTTCAGATTGCCAGTCAGCTCCGCCAGAGGAGAGCTTCTATCAAGACCATCAGTTTATACAGAGCAATTTCTGCACCATTGAGGCTTCTTTTGTTGTGGGGACCCAGATGTCTTTAAAATATAAAGTGTTTCTTTCACAGGGTTATCCCATCATTCCCTTCCCCAGTATTTAAATCACAATATGCAGTGGCTGAGAAAACCCTTCCTTTTATCCATCCTGTGTTCCTATTGCCATTTCAAGCACTATGTGGCACACAGCAGTGTGAATTTCACATGCAGCTATTGAGAAGTGCCATTTATGATGCTATAAATAGTTTCTGTGCTCCTCTGTGAAGTCTTTGGTGGCCATCGGCTTCCTCCGACTGCTCTTATAGAATTAGAGGGTTTAGCCTCCACAGAGATCTGGTGTAACCCAATGGCTAATGGCCAAAGCAGATTGGCTGATGGAGGTGCACAAAGTCATCTGTGCTTTCATCCAAATGCTTGTGGTGATGGGGACATGATGAAATTGTGAAGGTTAGCTGCTCATCATTAACAGTGTCACAGGTACTATACAATAACTGTAAGCCACTCCTTAAGTATCTCAGTAGCTAATGTTACAGTTGCATTAACTTGGTTCCATCTTGACGGTACTTGGTTCCATCTTGACGGCAACAACAACAACAACCCATCAAACCACCTTGATATTTTTTGACTTCAGCAACTAAGCTGAAGAGATCTGGTTGGTACTTGGGTGAGTGACTGCCAAAGAATATTAGATATTAACAGCTAGGTATGGGAAAAGAACTTTACCTGAAACCATGGTTTGCTGAAAATATTGGGTTAAATAGGACTGAAGTCTCACTCAGTATAAAGTATGTATGTACGTACATATGTACATGTCTGTCTGTCTGTCTGTCTGTCTGTCTGTCTGTCTGTCTGTCTGTCTGTCTATGTGCACCATCAGGGTGATCCTGACTAATGGTGACCCTAACCAGGGATCTCTAGGTAAAGAACACACAGAAGTGGTTTACTGTTCCCTTCTTCTGGTGGCACCGTGGGACTGTACAGCTTGCCCAAAGCTACACAGGCTGGCTCTTCTCCAAGGAGGCACAATGGTGAATCAAATTCCCAACCTCTGGCTCCACACATTTTCAAATGTGAATGGCTAAAATGTACATCGTTGAGAAAACAGGCATAAGCAACGCAACTTTAGTTAATGGAGAAAACTGGAAACATTAGACAAAATTTGCAAAATTTGCAAAAAGTGGTACCATTAAGGGAAATATGCAGATGTCTGAGTGCATGAAGAGAACACAAAGGTTACACAGCAAGAGTGAGTATAGATGTTAGTGTAGAGATGGGATTTAGAGAAACTTGCTTAAATCAAAATGGGACACTGTGGATGCTAATAACTCATTCTTTAGTACAGGGGTTCTCAACCTTTTTAAGCTGGGGGCCAGGTCACGCTCCCTCAGACAACTTTGTGGGCCACATGGCCATTTTGCTCTTCCTCCACCACATGGCACTTCCTGGTGTGGTGGAGGTGGTGGGGGCCACATGAAATGGTGCTGTGGGCAACATCTGTGCTTCCCCTCTTTTCTGTTGAACCACATAGCCAAAAGAAGGGACGCGCAGCGGCGCGGATCCGCTGCTGCGCGCTTTGCCGGCTCCTCCCCAAGGAGAGACGGCATGAAGCAGGAAGAGGCGGGGCCGGCCTCCTTAAAGGAGGGGCTTGGACTGCTCTTCCTCATTCCTGCCAACTGGGCCAGGCAGCGTTTGCCCTCCACCCCCGCCCTGGGTTGCAGTGTGATTATTTTGGTCGCTTTGGGGCCGGATGGGAATTTTTGCTTGGACGTAGATTGGCCGTTTGGTTCTTGGCGTTTTTGCCCACCCCACACTGTCACTGTTGGGCTAGTTATGGGGTAGTTTGGGTTCCCTTTTTTCTTGGTCGCCTGGTGGCTAGCACTGGTAAGGAGGCACTGGGGGACCCCTACGAGTCCGGCAGGAGCACACTCAGTTGGCCACAGGAAGGATAAGATAGAGGTACAGTCGCTGGCCAATCGTGTGTGCTCAGGACCAAGGTGATGCTATACAGCTTGCAAACCCTTCCAGTTCACTGGACACATGTCAGAAGCAGAGGTTCAGTCATTTGTGCTTCTGTTTGGGGTCGATATGATTGGTTATAACCATTCCTCCTTACCAGTGCTATGGCGGCCCGCTTGCATTGTTGAAGTACAAATAATAAAGTGGCCCAGTTTTAATCCCAGCACTGTTGTCCGTCTCTTTATTGGGGGAGTGGGTCCGGCAAAGCAGCACAGCACAAGGGTCAGTTGTACAGCTGTTGGTGAAATGACTGCTCAGTCCTGTTTTATATATAAGAATACTTGCATAAACCTACAATGTTATACATTATTGCTTAGCAAATAAATGAAAATGCATCAATGGTATTTCATGTTCATTATTTTGTTTTGTTTTCTATTGGGAATGATATTTCATCCACTCCTCTTTTCATCTATCTCTAATCCACTTTTTGAAATTATGGCCAGATCAAAGATTACTGTAAAGTAGGAATTATCTCAGGATAATTCATTCACTTGTACTGCAAGAAAATCATGCTTAATGATTTGTTGCTGGGTGGTGATTTGAATTTTATATATTGTATTGTCGTATACTTTGTATATTGAATCTGCATATTGAAACATTGTGAATTTATTGTGGATACTGTGTATAAAATATTTTGATAAAGCGTTGAGGTGGAACCTGTTATTAACTGTAATTGCATACTCTGTGTTTCTGTTTATATTTTTGTTCCTTATTTTTTGGTAGTATATTGTGATTTTTTTATTGTATATTGTATTTATTTGTACCTGATATTGCATATGATAGTAAGCCGCTTTGGGGATATGATATTGATATTGTTTTGTATTGACTTATTGTTATTCATTTGATTACTGTATCCTATTGCATAGTTATTTTATTGTATTGCTATTCTCTGTTATATTTGGATTATTGTACCTTTATATGTTATTGTATCTTACTGTATTTATTGTATGCTTTGTATTTATATGTAATTTTGTTGGGAACCACTTTGAGTTTCCTTTGGACAAGAAAAGCGGTATACAAATACAAATACAAAAAATACACAAAAAATAAAGAATAATATTTCTCATTGACCCACAGCTTGGAAAAATATTTCTGGACATTACAAACCAGTTTGGCCAATAGCTATGCTAGCTGGAGAATTCTGGGAGTTGTAGTATCAAGAAAGTAATTTTTTTCCAAACTTTTATCATCCCTGCTTCCATACCAAGACACAGGAATAATTATAGATCAATGCTGTCATTTCTGTGATAGTTTCAGTTCCCGCAAACAGATGTGAGTTTGAATGGAAGCACCAGGAGTGCTGAAAGGAATTTGTAAAGGGGCCTGGGAGTTGTAAGGAAGCATTTTAAAATATTTCCCATACAGACAGAAGGAAGTGTTTCTGCTCTTGGGAAAGCTGCCAGCTGATGCAGGAAAGCAAAAAAGCAAACTATTTCTGGGAAGGTAACATACAAACATTTTGCATATACCGAAAAGCATCTGCAGTTTGAACCACCACCACCACATTTTATCAGATACATCTGTCAAACAGAGTAGAATGTTTCCAGATACAGTGCAGAAAATGCACAGATAATTTAGACCAGGCATTTGCAACCTACAGCCTGTGGGCCAGAACTGACCCCTGACACTGTTCTATCTGGCCCACGGTGACAATCACAGAAGTAGATGCACCCGTGCATGTGGAAATGCACCCACCGCCATTGCATCCAGCCTGCTCAGCTGTCTGAGGGTGAGTACTCTGGCCCATGGTGCGGAAACCTCGAGAACCTCTGACGTAGACTATTTGCACAGAATATTTGCTTATCAGGGACAGATGAACTGCTCTATTTCAACTGCACATTCCACGTTCCATCTAGTTTCTGTGTTCAGTTGCCTGTTCTTTTCCAAAAACCAGCTCAAAACTGATGCTTATTTTTGTACACATTTCTTCCCAGAGTTTGCATTTTGAATGTAATTTTCCTCTGATGCTTTATAACACAGCATTTCTCAATATGTACATTTTTGTAATCAGCTTCCCATGGTAAAGCCTGGCTGAAGCATTCTGGAAGACTTAGTGACAAAGAGTGAGTCTTCCGGGATTCAACTCCTTCAAAGGACAAATAACAATTTCAGAGTGGCATTTTAAATCAGTACTGCTAATTATGGTCTAGTGGGTAGAGTAATAGACTAGGATTCAGGAGACCTGGTTTGAATCCCTGCTCAGCCATAGAAGCTCACTAGGGGTGTGGAACTGGTAAATAAATGATAATAATTGAGATCCTTTCCAGGATTTTTAAAGCAGAAAATAGATTTAATTTTACTTTAATTTAATATTTCAATTTGTTCGCCGCCCACTCAGGGGGAACCTGACTCAGGGTGGCTCACATACTTAAAAAACCCACATAAAAACAGATTAAAACTCCTAACCCACATTTAAAAATCCCACCCACCCTGAGAGGCAGAAAGAAGATACATTTCATGATAAGAGCCAAGAGCAGGAGCCACATCGCCTTCAAGGCTCCACACCTACCCCAACAGCCAGGTCTTAAGTCCTTTCTACTAGCAGGAGATTCCAAAGAGCCAGAGCAAACACGGAAAAGGCCCCTTTTTTGTGCCAGAGAGGTGGGCCCCCTGGGTGATGGAACAATTAGAGAGCCCCTCCGGTCCACTAACGGTTGGATGGACACATGTCCTCAGGGCGATGTAGTCTCTTAGGTATCCCGGCCCACTACCATATAGGGCTTTAAAGGTCATAACCAGCCCCTTGAATTGCACTCGGAGGCAAACCGGTAACCAGTGCAGCTCCCGGAGCAGGGGTGAGACATGGGCATAACGTTCACACCCCATCACCACACGGGCTGTTGCATTTTGGACCAGCTGCAGCCTCCTAATGGTCATCAAGGGCAGCCCCATGTAGAGTGCATTGCAATAGTCTAGTCTGGAGGTGACCAGGGTATGTGTGACCATAAGCAAGGAGTCCCTATCCAGGAGCAGGCACAACTGGTGTATTACACGGAGTTGTGAAAAGGCCCTCCTGGCCACCACTGCCACCTGCTCTTCTAGCAGTAGTCGCGAGTCCAGGAGGACCCCCAAGTTGCACACTGGGTCTGTCTGGGGCAAAATAGCCCCATCCAAGACCAAGGATGGCAGCTCCCGGAATGGCGTAGGACCCCGAACCCATAGCCACTCAGTCTTGCTAGGATTCAGTTGTAACCCGTTGGCCCCCATCCAGACCCCCACTGCCCTCAGACATCCAGATAGGATTTTGACAGCATCACTGGGGTCCCCATGGGCCGAGATGTACAACTGAGTGTCATCTGCGTACTGATGGTACCGCACCCCGTGGGAATGAATTATCTCCTTTTGGAAGATGGTGGGGGCATGTGGGGGTCTGATAGGGAGGAACCATAAGCCAAGTTCATGAGAGTGCAAACACTCCTGTTTGCCTTATGAGTTCCTCCCAAGAGATGTCCTGCATCCCTTTACTATGTTTCAATATTTCCCTGAAAGAATGTCAGTAAGCATGTAATCAAGGTCTAAGCTTTTGCTATAGAGAGACTGATCATGCAAGTTTTCATGAGGCTAGCAGGCTATCTTAGTTCTAACCCATCAGGCACGTACTGTAGCTTGCATGATTCTCACACGGTACCCTAATGTTAGAAATAATGTATGCCGAATGTACCTATGGCTGAATACTCTCTATTGTTCACTATGCAACCCATTTTGCTCCCTTTCTATTGAATGCACTATTGTTCCTATATTCTTATCTGCTGCTGAATTTTGGCAATAAAAGATACTAGTTGGGGTTGTTCGAGAGAGCTCTCCCCAAGCAGCCGGCTGGACCGTATCTGCTTGGGCATTTCATGGTATCAGGATTTCCTCCTGCAACAATCTCCCCCAGCGGCTTCATGTAGATGTTAAATAGGAGAGGAGAAAGCACTGAGCCCTGAGGCATCCCATATTTGAGGAGTCTAGGGCTGGACCTCTCACTCTCCAACCACACTGACTGGGCTCGGCCCTTCAGGAAAGAGGAGAACCAGGACAGCACAGTGCCTCAGATCCCCAACCCCTCGAGCTGTCCCAGAAGGATACCATGGTCGACGGTATGGAAAGCCGCTGAGAGGTCAAGAAGAGCAATGACAGACAGATGACAACCATCCCGCTCCCACCAGAGATCATCCATCAGTGCGACCAATGCTGTCTCAGTACCATACCTGGGTCTGAAACCTGACTAAAAGGGGTCCAGATAATCCACTTCATCCAGGACACCCTGCAGCTGACGCACTACTGCCTTCTCCAAAACCTTCCCCAAAAAGGGGAGGTTGGAGACTGGCCAAAAGTTTGCTGGAACCACTGGGTCAAGAGAAGGTTTTTTTCAGGAGGGGTGCACCAAAGCATGTTTCAGAGGTGCTGGAAACATCCCCTCCCACAAAGATGAATTTATAATAGCACCGACCCAGCTACCTGTCACCTCCTTGGCGGCCTTCACCAGCCAGGTGGGACAGGGATCCAAGGGGCAGGTAGTGACACGAACAGCTGCAAGGAGCCTGTCCACTTCATCAGGGACAACTGGGTCAAACTGATCCCAGATAACACAGCAAGACTGAGCCCTGGTGTCCCCCCCCCAGACCCTCCCCTACCACATCAGGGTTAAGCCTCAAGCGAATCTGATCTATTTTCTCCATCAGATGGTCAACAAAGTCCTCAGCCGAATCCTGCCAACCGGGCACCGCCTCCCCCCTTACCAAGGAGAGACCTGGTTACCTGAAACAGGGTGGCTGGGCAATTTATCAGCAGAGGCAATAAGGGTGGTAAAGTAATGCCGCCTCACCACCCCCATCGCCACTAGGTAGAAATGGTTCACTATTCTTTTCTGCTGAGGTCATCCTGGGATTGTTCAGCTTGCCCATGAATACACAGGCTGTCTCTTCTCACAACTCCTTAAATATCTCACATTGGAAGATCACTATAAGTTGATTCCTACCTGAAGGCACATAAAAACAATAGCAACAGCTAATTGCATTGAGGGGAGTGCAGTGGCTTGACAACATCAAGAAGACCCTCCATGTTTGTGGTAGTGGCCTGAGGTGAGCCATGGAGCTGCCTAAGGAGAGATCCCAATGGAGATCTTTTGTGGAATCCTCTACACTGAAAGGTAGAAGAGGAGACAATTAAATAAGTCAGGAGTGCCAGGAACTGTATTGGTCAGTTGCTCTCAAGGACCAAAGAAGATGTGGAACAGGTTGAAAGCTATAATAATTTATGTTCCTTTCATAACATGTACTGATGAAGAAATTATATATAAACACCAAAGGTGTAGATTAGATAAAAGCAGAGGCCAAAGAGCATATGGAGCAGACAGAAGGGGGAGAATTTGACTCAGTAGCTGCACCAAAAAACAGAGATTTTCGTTTTAGGGCTATTCTCTCCCTCTAGCTAAATCAGGGGTTGGAAGATTTTCAAAGATCACAACATCGTTTCTCCATCCCTGAGTGAGGGAAAGTCCAGGAGAGCCTTTGCCGTGTCGGTTTGCTTTGAAGGAGAAAGAGACTTATTGTATGTGTTTATATATGAAGACTAAAAAGGGTGCAGGGAGGTTGAGGAAGGATGTTCCCATGGAATCACAGAAGAATTTACCTCTATGTCTTTGTACTTGTGCATCTGATTATCCATCCATCCATCCATCTGAAAGGGGAATTGCTTGTAAAGATTCATGGATATAAAGACTGGACATAAAGACCTCAGTGAGGTTCAAACAGTACCTCCACTCTCTGATCTGCCCTATGAATTCTGGAATGCCATCCTAGGGAGAAATGAATGGCACCTTAATATGATCAAGTAGTGCGTCAGCAGAGAAGCTGAAAAGTTCACATAAAAACAACAGCACAGCATTATTTCCTAATATTAGAACCATGACTTTACATGAGCACGTCAATCCAAAGCAAGATTTCTTGTAAGTAACACCCCCTGATTTCAGCTGGCCAGAAATTTCGGGCTGCCACCTTGAAAATTTAACAATGAACCATTTCTCTCCCCAACCCTGTTTCTCAAAGGAAAACTCCAAGTTCAAGCAAAGGCACCAATTGTCCACAGAACTCTTAGATCTCTGGCACATGGCCAGCCATGCCCCCAAATAGAACTGAAGGTGAAATACTTTCAAAAAAATATTACAAGTTAAAATATTGACCTGCTGAGCCTCTGTTGGTTTCCCACACTTCTGGGGACCAGCGGTCCCTAAACCTTCAGCTTCAGGTAGAATTCGGCAGGAAAACGTTAAGGCTGCTTTCTGTTTTAAGCTGTGCAGTTTGAGTGTTTGCTTTGTGATGTTTCCAGAATTGTGATGACAAGTGAGGGATCGGAGACCCAATAATTGGGGAGAAATCAGAGACTGTCAAAGGAAGAGCAAGGCAAAGCCATTGCTGCACTTTTGCTGCTCAAGGTCAGAAATATACTAGCTTAATTTCATGATGATGCCTGATCTTATTGGGATCAGCCAATGAATTTTGGTTTGATTTGTGTAGGGATATGAAGAAACATCAAAGGAGAGCAAGGTCAAGATCATCCATATAGTGGTATTCCTGATTACTGTGTAAGGAGGGGAAACTTGGACAATGAAGAAAGCTGACAGGTGGGGAAAAATCAATTCTCTTGAAATGTGGTGTTATAGGAGGAGAGTAGAAGCACAGACACCATGGACTGCCAGAAAGACAAATCAGCAGGTGCTCCTGCAAATCAACGCTAAACTCTCACTAGAAGTTAAAATTACTAATCTGAGGCACAGATTGAGAAGACAAAATAAATTGAAACAGACAATAATGTTAGGAAAAGTCAGAGGCAGAAGGAAGACTTAGTATGAGATGGATTAATGCCATAAAGCAAGCACAATGATTCGACAACACCTGAGCAGGATTATTAGTGACAAGATTTGGAGGAAGTAATTAACTTATAGGATCGCCATGAGTTAATCACACATAACACACACATGGATAAATCTATTCAGTGTATCATTTCTTGGCTGATGGCCCAGTGAGCAGGACTGGGGACAAACTTAGGATAGTGAGCAATGAGAGGGGCGAATAAAACCAACTAAGCCTTTCCCCTTCATGGATAGTTGAGTTAGAAAATACAAATCACCCAAACTAATAGTGTACCCCCATTCTCCTGCCCTGATTTTAAAGCAAATTTCAGCAGCAGTTGGATTCTGCAGTCCATAGAATGTATGGAAGAGGAGTCACACCTCCTGTTGGTACCTTTAGAACAGTGGTTCCCAAATGGGCCCTAGGCCCCACAGGAGGATTCTCATAAGTCTAAGTCAGTACATTGGCTGATCAGTGTTTTGGGGGAATTGACATAGGTTTCTGGCAATTGAAGTCCAAAAACCCAAGGTTGGGAAACATTGCTTTAGAATGTGTGCATTTGTGTGTGCGTGTGCATGCGTGCATGCATGTAGCGATGTCTGGCCGCTAGGGCGGCGTTAGAGCCCGGAGGAGACTGATCAATGACAACACGAGGCAACAGGAGCGAGATCAGATCAGTACTTTATTGGAAAAAGGCAACATCATTTATAGGGAAAAAAGCGCAACGGTGGCAAGCTGTCACCTGACAGGAAAATTACCTCACCCACGTACACGGGTTAATGGGGAATTCTTCAAAGGGAAGTTAATTAACTGGGGCAAACATGGGTTCAGGGACCTCATTGTCTTGGGGATTAGGCAGGGACAAACATGGCTTATTTGCGCCAGGGATTTCCCGAGCCGGGAGATGAACTATGCACTTAATATTTGACAGGAGTCAGCTATCTGCTTACTTGGCCGAGTCGCAGGTCAGGTCACGGTAATTGGGTGAATCAAACCCTATATTTTATTCACCCCCCTTAATTTGGCGGCCGCAGAGCCCACGGGCTGGGAGCGTCTCTCACCGCGGTGGCCTCTGGCGGGCCGTTCCATGCCCTGTGGGGCATGGGGAAACCGCATCTCCCCTTTATTTTCTATTTAAGGACCTGACTGGCGACCTTGCGCAAGAGCGGCATCAGCTGTTGAGCGGGTATGACGTCACAGAGTTTCTCTCTGGGGCGGTACTTGGAGATCAGCGAGGGAATGCACTGAGCAAAACAACAGAGCGTAATGCCTAGTATGGCTATCCCCACCACCACCTTAAGCACCGTTTGCAGCCACCCCCAGGGGATCCATGACCACATCCAATTCCACAGGGAACTCCACCAAGCCCCCCATGCGGAACCCTCAGTAATACCCTCGACTATGGTGTGGAGGTTCGCGATCTGGCTTTGGATCTTACGGGAGTTGTCAGTAAGATTGAAGCAGCACATTCCATGAAAAGATTCGCAACCCAGGTGGTGCAGCAAGAGGAGGTAGTCGATAGCCGCTCGATTGTCAAGAACGGCATGGCGAAGTTCTGCCTGTTCCTGATTGAGGAGCGCTATCGCTGTGGAGGTATGGTTAATGGCTTTGGCCAAACCGCAAGCCAAGCGGCCAATCCTCCGTGCATTGCCGACGGCCAAGCCTGGCACGCCGACAAGGCTGACTGCTAGGGATACGTACTCAGCGGGACTCATTACTCTGAAGCTGCTGTCACAAGAGCTGTCTAACTGGGTTGTGCGTGTGTGCCGTATGAGCGGGGAGACATTGGAAACATTGGAAACATGTGGAACATTAGAAACATTGGTGCTTGGGGCAACCATGTCCTTAGTGGGAAGTAACAGTGTCAAACGACTGATACAACACATTGAGTCCGACAGATTCGCAGGAATATCGTTCCATGTGAACTGGTTGCAGGTGAAAAACCACCCTGAAGGTAGGGTGACGTGAGCGTACAGCGAAGTGAGTGTCTCTGGTTTATTACAAGTCCAGTTGCCGCTGCCGGGGTCAAGGCAGCGGCGCCGAGTCTGACCGCCTGAGGTGCAGCCGGTCATTCGGGTGCAAGCAGCGTCCGGGCTGATCGCCACTCGAGGGGTATGAAGAGTGGCGGCGTCAGCCGGCAAGGTTGACACAAGTCGCAATCCCCCCCAGCGTGCGTATGCTGAGAAGGTGGTAGGAGTGTGTGGGCCAAAGAACGCCTTCAGCAACCAGTCGCCATCCTTGGTGCGCGCGTCCAGAGTGTGGCACACGGGGATGAGACAGGTGCTGAGGATAGATGCAGAACCAATGTCCTGCTGTAGACAAAAATCGGACTGGTTGACGAGACCCGCCAACCTTTCCCACAAGTTGTACCGCATTCGTGCGGAAAGATCTTCGCCAGGCGGCAAACCGTCGGCCTGGATCGGAGTAGCCTGAGCGCCTCCCCCCAAGAGCAGGGAAAGGGCCAGGATGAAGGTGATCGCCGCTGTGTTTAATTAATTTAATTTAATTTAATTATCACATTTATATACCGCTCACTCGGCCAAAGCCAACTCAGGGCGGTTCACAATAAAAATTAAAAACACAAGTTAAAACAGTTAAAACAGTTAAAACTACCCACCCCCTAAAAACAAGGGCTGCAGGATCCAAAGGCACCATGGGGAAGAGTTCTTCTACACCAACCACCCAATGGCGGTTACCCTTCCACCTGCACCCCACACTTGACCCGCCAGCCAGGTTTTAAGATCTTTTCTGAAAGGCAGCAATTCCGTCCGGAGACGTAGCTCTGTTGGCAGGAGGTTCCAGAGGGCCGGTACAGACACGGAGAAGGCTCTCCTCCTTGTGCCAGAGAGGCGAGCCCCTCTGGCTGATGGAACAATTAGAGAGCCCCTCCGGTCCGCTCTGGTTGGACGGACAGACGTCCTCAGGGCGATGCGGTCTCTTAGGTAACCCGGCCCACTACCATATAGGGCTTTAAAGGTCAAAACCAGCACCTTGAATTGCACCCGGAGACAAACTGGCAACCAGTGCAGCTCCCGGAGCAGTGGCAAAGCACGGGCATAACGCCCACACCCCATCACCACCCGGGCTGCCGCATTTTGGACCAGCTGTAGCCTCCGAATGGTCGTCAAGGGCAGCCCCATGTAGAGCGCATTGCAATAATCTAGTCTGGAGGTAACCAGAGCGTGAGTGACCATGAGCAAGGAGTCCCGGTCCAGGAGTGGGCGCAACTGGCGGATCACCCGAAGTTGGGCGAAAGCCCTCCTGGTCACAGCCGCCACCTGTTCCTCTAGCAGTAGCCGTGAATCCAGGAGGACCCCCAAGTTGCGCACTGGGTCTGTCTGGGGCAAAATAGCCCCATCCAGAACCAACGATGGTAGCTCCCGGGTTAATGCAGAACCCCCTATCCATAGCCACTCAGTCTTGCTGGGATTCAGTTGTAGCCCGTTAGCCCCCATCCAGACCCCCACAGCTTCCAGGCATCTTCCAGGCATCTGGCGTGAATCAGGGCAAAAACTGCAGCTGTGAGGTTCTCCGGCGTCGGCTCTTTCTCCTCGCGCTGGACGGCGTCCTGGGCATCACTGCAAAGAGCCTTGACCATCCCCCAGGTGATCTTGGGCATCGGCGGCCGTTTCCTCCGGCGGGTCCTCTCGGTCAGGGTGAGGTCCTCCATCTCCGGGATCGGGCTCGGGCCGGCCTGGTTCCACGCCATGCGGTTCCAAGTAGGGCTTGACACACCGGGCTGGAATCCAAACGACACCTGTAGGAGACATAACCGCAGCATACCCTCTTCCCCAGGTTATGAGCGGCACCGGGCCCCTCCAAGAAGGGTCTGGTGGCACTCGGTACCGGACCATAGGTCGCGGGAGAGCTTCCGAACGGCGGAAATGCTTCTCCTGCGGCGTGCAGTCCGAAAAAACATTAAGGTGATTGTATGTGAACAATACCTTGTTCAGGCAGAACTGTGCTTCTCCCTGTGATTTGGGGAGGGCTGGTGGCTCCCCCCTTTCTGTTTGTTTGTCAATATAGGACTTTAGCGTCCGATTGACCCGCTCTACAATCGCTTGCCCTTGCGGATTGTAGGGAATCCCAAATGTGTGCTTGATGTCCCAAGTAGCCATGAAGGCGGCCAACTGCCTGGAACTGTAGGCCGGCGCGTTGTCCGTCTTCACGTGCCGCGGCTTGCCCATCGCCGCAATGCAGGAAAGGAGGTGCTGCTCCACGTGGGTGGCAGCCTCCCCCTTCTGCGCCGTTGCCCAAACGAACTGGGAAAAGGTGTCAATGCAGACGTGCATGTATTGCCATCTGCCGAACTGCGGCACATGCGTGACGTCCATCTGCCATACCTGATTAGCCTCTGTCCCTCGTGGGTTGACCCCCCACGAGGGCCCCCCCGGCGCTCCTGCGCAATGCTGGCAAGAGCGGACTATGCCCTGGGCCTGAGAGAGTGGCAGATTGAACTGTCTGGCTAGTGCCTTGGCATTTTGGTGAAAAAAGGCATGACTTTGAATTGGAGTAGTGAAAACTCCCAAAACTGAACGTTGCTGAATTTCCTTTGCCGCCGCATCCGCTCTGCTATTGCCCGCGGAAATCGGACCCGGTAGGTCTTGGTGACTTCGGATGTGGGCAATATAGAGCGGCTCTGTGCGGTTCCGCAAATGAAATTGAGCAGTGAGAAACAGACTGAGCAAGTTCTTGTCTATCGCGGGAGTAATGTAAGCTCCCGGTAGACTGTGAAGCAAATTCCTTACATACAGACTGTCAGTAATGATATTTAAACGTTCCTTGGCGAAGGTGCGCAAGGCGAGGTTCACAGCTGCCAACTCTGCCCGCTGCGCGGACTTCTGTGGAAGAGTTAGCAGCGTGCGCCAAGCCTCGCCCTCCTGCCAAGTCAGGACACCATATGTGCGTCCCCCATCGGTGAAAACTGTCTTGGCCCCCTGAAGCGGGACCAGCGAAAGCAATTCGAACAAACTGACTGTTCCTGTCTGAAGTGAGACAAGTCTAGGGTCTTTGGGCAGATGGTATGCCAAGCTTCCAGTGAATCCTTCCAAAGCTATCGGAAGCGAGTCACCTAGCTGCATCAACTGATGGATCTGTTCCTTGGTGAACGGGACTATGATCTTGGCTAAATCGTGCCCAGAAATGTCCCTTGCTCTCAGCCTGCCGCGGTAGATCACCGCGGAGACCAGTTCTTGGGGCGGAACAATGTTCCGAGAAGAGGTGTTAGGCAAGTATACCCACTCCACGATTCTCGCTCCCTTCTCTGAGTCCACTCCTAGCGCCCCAGTGAACATGGATCCTGACCGTACGATGTACAGATTCAGGATCGGGGCATATGGCCCCGGGCCGATCCTATCCACCCACCTCTGGCTGAGAACTTGGTTCACCTTCTCGAGCGCCAAGCGCGCGTCTCGAGAGATTTTTATCCGGTCTGCCGGCTGCTTCCCTAAGGTTAGCAGCGAGAAGAGCGGTTTTAGAAGATCCGTATCTAAACGAAAATACGGTCTGGCCCAATTGATGTTCCCCAAAACTTGCTGCAACTCTACAAGGGTGACTGAGTCTTGTAAATTTATCTGAGGCAGGACTGGCGCTGCGAAAGAGCGGAGAAGCCGATGGCCCAAGTATGAAAAGGGCTCGGTTCTCTGCACTTTCTCAGGGGCAATAAGTAAGCCTTTGTCCCCCAGGCTGGCCTGGAGGTCAGAAAACAATTCGCTGCCAAGTTGTGGCAACGCTACTAAGATGTCATCCATGAAATGGCAAACAATAGCTTTAGGGTAAAGGCTTCGGAACTTTGCCAGCGCGCCGTGAACATAAATTTGACACAGGGTGGGCGAATTGAGCATGCCCTGTGGCAAAAATTTCCACGCGTAACGCTGCGTGGGCTCACCGTGGTTCACGACCGGCACTGTAAAGGCGAACCTTTCCCGGTCCCTGGGGTCTAGGGGGATTGTATAAAAGCAATCCTTGAGATCTACAACTAGGATCTCCCACCCCTCGGGAATCATATTAGGATTTGGGATGCCGCATTGAAGCGGACCCATTGGCTGAATGCATTTATTGATCTCCCTGAGATCGTGGAGGAGTCGCCACTTCCCCGACTTCTTCTTAATCACAAAAATTGGCGAATTCCAGGGGCTAGTGGACTGTTCTATGTGTCCTGCGTCTAGCTGTTCCTTAACTAGCTGCTTGAGGGCAACTAATTTCTCTCCCACTACCGGCCATTGTTCTACCCATACCGGAGTGTCGGTGAGCCATTTAAGTGGCAACGCCATTACCCGAAGGTAAGCGTAGCACCGTACTGCTGGAGAATGTCTCGCCCCCAAAGGTTGATGTGCACGTCAAGAATGTGCGGCCGAATTACCGCTGTGCTGTCAGCCCTTGGGATTGTGACTTCTACCCACTCTCGGCTCCTGAACGCTTCCTGGATGCCTCCTACCCCCCACACATCGGAGACCGGCTCAATGGCCCACTCTCTTGGCCACTGGCTCCTGCTTATCACTGACACATCCGCTCCGGTATCGAGTAACCCTGAGAACACCCTTTTGTTCAAAAATACCTCGATAACGGGGCGCTGTTTCCACTCAATGTTGGTCTCCACTGTCGCTAAGACCTGGTATCCTTGCACTGCCTCACTCGCGCTCGAGCGGTCTGCTGAACCGGACTCTGAGCTGTCCCTGAGCCTTCCCTGGCTGCCTGCTGGCGAGTGACAAGGAACCATGATCAGTTGCGCTAATGTGTCTCCCTTGTGGATTGTTTGGGGCAGGTGCGCCCAAAGCTGGACCTGGAGAATGCCTGAAAAATTCGAGTCAATGACTCCTGGAATTATGAAAATTCCGTGTGCTCCAGCTACACTACGGGGCAAAACTAAACCTATAAAGCCTCTGGGCAGGGGTCCCATGTACTGGGTGTCGACTAGATAGACTGTGCCCGGCAGGTCGCATGTAACGTCCGCCTGGCAAGTCAATTCTAGCCCCGTGCTGCCCTTGGGGCTGGCCTGTGCCCTCGCAGTGCCTGGGATGTGCCTAGACTCTAGTCTAGGTCTGGGGAGTTCTGGATCTGGGTGAAGGAAGCCTCTGTTTGGACTGGGGCCAGAGACGTGCCCGGATTCCGGTTTGCCGAACTCGGACAAAACCTGGCCCAATGATAGCCTTTCTTGCACTTCGGGCAGGGGGTGTTCGGAGCCTTGGGACGGCCAGACTTTTGTCCGCCTCCCTTGGATCGGCACTCCCTAGCGAAGTGACCGATCTTGCCACAAGTGTGACATGCCCCTTTGTTCTTGCCATTGGATCTTCTTCCCCCCTGCACCGCTGCCGCTAGCAGACCCATCTTGTAGGAGTCTGTGCCAACGTCGGAGCATGCTCGAATCATGTCCGTTAAGGTTATGTCAGGGCGATTGCCCAGGGACTGCAAGATTTTACGGCAGTCCAAGTTGGCGTTGTCTTTGGCTAGCTTAATCATGAGCTCTTCCTGGGCTTGCTCATTGTCAATCTGCCTGCTAATTGCTTCTTCCAGGCGATTGATGAAGTCCATGTAGGGCTCTTGGGCTCCCTGCTTAATGGCGGTGTAGTTTTTGGCCGTTTTGCCAGACGCTGGGACCTTGAAGTATGCCCTATAGGCAGCCTCGGCTGACATCTCTAGGGTGGCGAGAGGCAAGTTGATTTGAGCGTTGATGGACTCAAAGGCACCTGAACCATACAGCTGGTCAGGGATTACCGCGCCTCCCATCCTGGCAGCCCGAGCTTGCGCCTCTAGGCGGAACTCGCTGTCCCAAATCATGTACTGGCTGGGGGTGAGCATCATCCTCATGACGGCTTTCCAATCATGAGGAATCCACATGGTGGTCTCGCACACTTGCTGAAGCGTGCCCCTCGTAAAACGACTTTGGAGCCCTGTCTCTGAGATTGCCTTCCGTAAAGCCATGAGGAGCTTGTACGGGACTGGGGAGTGTACTATCTGCTGTGCGCCCGTGAGCGCGTCCATCTCCAAGCGGATGGGACAAATCTGTCTGAGTTCAGCTAGCTGTTCAACTGACAATTCCCCCTTCTTAAGTTCTATTTCAGCTGTGCGCTGAAGGGCACTCTTCACGACTAGGGAACCTGGGGCTGTCAGAGAAGCGCCAGCGCCTCTCATTCCTTGCGTTCCCTCGGTGACGTCTGCAGCTGTCACCGCGGGAAGGCTCCCTGCGCTACTCTGCTGATACTTGAATGTCGGATAGAGTGCGGCGGGCGCAGTCGGCTCGACTGGCATGCCTGATGGCTTCTCTAATGGGGGTTCTTCCGCTTCTACCCGGACTGGCTCGATCTGCTCTAAGAGTCTCCTACATTTCCGCCATGTGCGGACTATCCCTCCTGGAGCTTTCGGGGTTTGCTGAATGCAGTCTCCTATCTGATCCCAGAGCTTCAGGGTTAACGTACCTACTTCTGGGTAAAGTAGGCAGTGTTCCCTGAGGTACGCCAAAAGTCTCGCTAGCTCCCTGCTGTGAAATCGGAAATTAAAAACCCTGGCCAGGATTATGAACTCTTGCTCCCGAGTTCTTTGGCTAGCGGACGGACTTGGTCTATGAGAACAAGTCCCCATATTACCTGCGATGGTCCTCTGAAGTTTCCTCCTCGGGACGAAGTTCGACGCGTCTTTGCAGGCAACAGGTTCGGGCGACGGGTGTCTGGGGTAGACCTCGGAGCGTGGACCTTCTGCCACGGGCCCTTCTATCGGCCTCTGCGATGTCAGGGGCTCACAGCCTGCCCTGAGCGGAACGCGTTTCCCTCTATGGCAAACCTCTCGAAAGCGGGGAGGAAGCGGTAGGAATGTCTCTCTGGAATGCCTCGCGGCGGGCTGTTCTCTGTCCGGCTGGCTGCCGACCAGAGCGCCGCGCTATCCTCTGGGCTGGCGGGTCGCGGTTCAAGCGCAGAACCGGACCGCGTGGAGCGCTACTCACGAGTAGACCTCTCCGGGGTCTCTTACTCACGAGTAAATCACGTCGGGGTCACCAGCTGTAGCGATGTCTGGCCGCTAGGGCGGCGTTAGAGCCCGGAGGAGACTGATCAATGACAACACGAGGCAACAGGAGCGAGATCAGATCAGTACTTTATTGGAAAAAGGCAACATCATTTATAGGGAAAAAAGCGCAACGGTGGCAAGCTGTCACCTGACAGGAAAATTACCTCACCCACGTACACGGGTTAATGGGGAATTCTTCAAAGGGAAGTTAATTAACTGGGGCAAACATGGGTTCAGGGACCTCATTGTCTTGGGGATTAGGCAGGGACAAACATGGCTTATTTGCGCCAGGGATTTCCCGAGCCGGGAGATGAACTATGCACTTAATATTTGACAGGAGTCAGCTATCTGCTTACTTGGCCGAGTCGCAGGTCAGGTCACGGTAATTGGGTGAATCAAACCCTATATTTTATTCACCCCCCTTAATTTGGCGGCCGCAGAGCCCACGGGCTGGGAGCGTCTCTCACCGCGGTGGCCTCTGGCGGGCCGTTCCATGCCCTGTGGGGCATGGGGAAACCACACATGCATGCGTGTGAGTGTGTGTGTGTGTGAGAGAGAGAGTGAGAGAACTTTCTCCTTTCATTCAACTCTGAGATTGCCATTTGGTATAGTGATTGCCATTTGGTATAGACAACTGCCGGTGAACTTAGCAATGTTTATGGTAACTGCTGTCAAACTCCTGACACTATCACCATGACTGGATATAAGATCTCAAAAGGAGAGCTCCCTGCTTGCCTACAGTGCATCCATTATAGTCAATGCCAACTTGTTAAAGCTACCAGCATAGTTCCTAATGTACATAGCTGGCTAGATAGCTCAGTAGTTTAGGTATCTGACTGCAGAGCCAGAAGTCAGGAGTTCAATTCTCCACTAGCCTCCAAGGGAAAGAGCCAACCTGTGTAGACTTGCACAAGTTGCATCGTCCCAGAATGCCTCTAGAAGAAGAGGATGTCTACCTGGAAACCCTGGAAAATGGTCACCGTAAGTCAGATTTGGGGACTATCTGGGCTTAGTGGTTAAGACACTGAATTTGATGACTGGAAGGTCGGCAGGGCTCAGCAGTATGAGACCTGAGTGCTGCACAGCAGAGTGAGCTCCTGCCTCTGTCTCATCTCCTGCCAACCTAGCAAGAAATTGCAAGTAGATAAATAGGGACCACTTTGGTGGGAAGGTAAACAGTGTTCTGTGCACTCCAGTGTCTAGTCATGCCTGTCACATGTCCACAGAAATGACTGCAGATGCAGACAGCATTGCCTCTTTGGCTATAAACAAAGATGAGCACTGAATCCTAGAGTTAGATATGACTGGCTTTCGAGCAAGGACGACCTCTACCTTTATTAAGTCAGATTTGCCTTGATGGCATAAAGTTTTGTTGTTATTAACAAGAAGCCCCTTTCTTCTTCTTCTTCCATGTCCAGGCCTGATGTGAAACTGTCAAAATAAAGCTACCTATTGGTGAATTCATTCCATTGTTCCTTTTGCCTGATCTAGTGTGAGAAAGATTAGCCAGTTACAAAGTTGCCATTGCCCAAGGTATGACGGATTGGGGTGCTAAAATACCATAATCTTCAAGGCAGCTCTTTCTGTATAACTCAATAACTCTGTTAATGTAAAGCAGTTGTGCAAAACAAGCTCACAGCCACTGCTCCACACACTTACCATGTACAGTAATTAAAGGCTGCATTGCCTCCAGGCAAGCTATGTCCCCCCCCCTCTTCGTCCTTCTCAAAGAAGAAGAGCTAAATGCCAGCCTGTTGACAGAGTTGTTAAGTCGCCAGCCCCGATGTGGAGCCTGGATCATACAGTTAAAGTTCAACAGACAACACGCAGCTCACGGCTTCACGCTATCAGCTCCTCCAGTTGTCAACTGCTTGTCTGCAAAAAGATGATGGGTTTTGTCCTTCTCTTTTTATCAGCAAGGGCCAGCTGGTGAAAGAAGAGTCCCTCTTGGCAATATCGTGGGACAATCCGTATTCGCTCAGAAAAAGATGTGAATGTGGACAAGTAATGTTTGCCCTGGAGGCTCAGAAATGAGAAAAGACATCTGGGTTCATATGATGGCTCCTTCCATCTTCTACACATCTGTTACATTAGTGATGGACATGTCATCTGGTGAAAACAGGAACTTCTTCTTTCATGTCCTCATCAAACCTTGGCCTGCCAAAATGAAGCCATTTTCTTGGCTTTGTTGTTGGCCAAACTTAAGTCCTCATCGGTGCATGTTTCTGGCAGTAATTAGCAGACCAGTAAATGAGCCGGATTCTGTATCTCTCCACAAGACAGATACAATGGGTACACAGAAAGAGCCTCCACGAAGATTGTAAATACAATTGGGCATGCCCTGAGTGGTAAGCTTTCCAACACCATATCAAACCACAACAGGAGGAACATTATTTGATTCTTCTTTGCAAGACGCCACAGGAGCACTGCAGCAAAAACAATGCAGAGTCTTGTTACACCTGAAAAACTAACGAGTGCATTATGTAATGAACTTCTGCAGACTATTGCCCATTCCATCAAATGCAGGATGTGATGATGTCCTGGGTTGCCACCTCATATATTTATATCCAATATTTTCTCTAACTAGATCAGGGTGGTATATCAGGTTTTCCTCTATGCCACTTTATTCTCTCAACAATCCTGAGAGGTAAGAGATGTGATCAGACTAACATCATGCAGTGAGATTCATGGCTCTGTAAGGGTCTGAAACAAGTCCATGTAAGAGGGAAGACTCTCCTCATTAATGACTAAAGTGGCACATGGTTCATGTAGTATATTGTCTCCCCCCATCCATAGATAATACACAATAGGAATTAGTTGGGCAGGGTATTTACATTTAGTAAGAACACTCTCCCTCTTTTAATCTCTTTTAAACTGTAGGGGTCGGAGTAATTTTTGGTGGCAGTATTAATGAGGTTTTTATTGGTTTTTAAAATGTGATTGGTTTTATTTTCTGTGAGCCACCCAAAGTCTTCGGAGTTGGCCGACAATATGCATCAGGAAAATAAATAAATACATATAATAATAATAAACATGCATCCTGAGTTGTTAGCTGCACAGGTGATGTTTGCAAGCTCTGCATTTATAGACATGATTGGATGGCATGGGAATGGCATCATAAAAGGTGAACCTGGAAACAATGTAAATTTTTCAAAATGCAGAGATTTGTCAATGGCTGTTAAACACTGAGAACTAAATGGAGCATCCATACATAGGGCAGAGCAATCATAGAGTCTGTTGGCTGTACAGTAAAACCCCTACTTACACAAAAAGTCCATTCCATAGACTTTTGCTTAAATCAGTTTTTTATGTAATTCGAAGCAAACCCATAGGAAATCATGTAAATCAAGACATGGTTTTAGCACAAAATCATTATGTAAGTCGAATTTTATGTACCTTGGGGCATTTCTAAGTTGGGTTTTTTTACTGTATATCCTCCATCTGAGATTCCTAGAAGCATCTAATGGGAGGCTGGATGCTTAGTCTTTTCGTTATGGTCAATATACATAGGAGTGCTCATATACCTTAAATGTGGCAGTTGGTCTTTTAGGGTGTAAGGGCAGCACATTATTGCTTGGAGTGACATGGTTGAGGAGACAGAGGTGGCTTCAGAGAGACAGCTGAATGTCTCCTATCATCCACCACTATAGGCATGGCCTATAGTTCAAAATGATAGGAGATATAGTCTAACAGCAGTGGGGGGGGGGGGGTTCCCCACACATCAGTGAGTGAGACTATTCCCTTTTCCTATAAGACTACTCATGTGTTATCACAGAAAACCTTTACTGAAAGTCCACTCATCGCCCACTCTCCCTGCAAAGATATTCTTTTTTTTTGTAAACCACACACACAAAAATTGTAAACTATTACATTTAATGTCCTATCAAATCAACTATGTAACTGTCTCGGTTGCCCAGAGTAAAATGTAGGACACCCTGCTGCTGACATTAGAAAGTTTGATGCTCAGAATGACCTTGAAAGCATCCTGGTTGATCTCAACCCACAGGATGGGATACGAGATGAAAGCCAGCCTCACGCCTAACTGAGTTAACAGGCCACAGAGGGTTTTAGAGGTCAGTGCTTAAACTGAGTGCTTTGGAGACAGAAAGAGGATGTATGTGTGCCTGCGCTCATGCCTACAAAGATGAACCTGTGTTTATGCAGCGCAAGTCACTCTAAGCCTGATGTTTTTTCATATTTCTGCAGCTACAAAACAAAGTAGCAAGCCAAAGCAAAGCCAATAAAACAAAAACAAGAAGATTGTGCTACCAAGAGTTGCTGTGACCTAAGTGATAATGAGCATGTTGGATTTTGTGCATGCAGCAGAATTAGTTGGATTAATTTGAACTGTATATTAAAATGACTGTGTATTGCCATCTGCTTTTGCTGTTGTTCAGTCGCACAGTCAATTACGACCCTTTGCGACTCCATGGACCATTACCCTCCAGGTACCCCTGTCCTCCACCATCCTCCTCAACCTGCCCAGCTCTGTGCCCACTGCATCTACAATACCATCCAGCCATCTCATTTTTGGCCGCCCCCTTCTTCTTTTGCCCTCCACTTTTCCCAGCATAAAGGATTTTTCAAGCGAGTCCTCTCTTCTCATTTGGTGTCCAAAGTATTTAAGCTTAATCTTTACTATTTGACCTTCTAAGGAGCGATCAGGGTTGATTTCTTCTAAGATTGACCTATTTGTTCTCCTCGCTTATGTACTGTCAAAACAAATAAAGGGGTGGAAAGGGGAGAAAGACACACATAGATGCAATATTTGCACATGCTAATTTGTATACAGAGCTGTAAAATTCCAAATCATTAAAATTTAAATGGAGGCATAGCACATTTCATCGTAACAAGTTCAAAACAGGAGAAGGTTAAGACATCTCAGGCTCTGTTAGAATTATCACCATAGTTCCCTCAAGAGCTCTCAAAACATTCCAAAAGGATTTGATCCACTCCAAGAAATTGGTCCTATGCAACTGATGTCAATAATAATGAAAATAATGAACCATCTCTATCTGTGAAATGCTGATCTTAAAGCAACAAAGTAGACCAGAGAGCGGGAAGTGGAGGGTGGGGTGGGGGGTGGGGAGAAGGGAATGACAATGGCTTGCCTGGTGTTGAAGGATAAACTGCTTTGTACGGTGACATTCATGTTGCAAAGTCAATTGGCAAGGTTTTTTGTGTGTGACCACGAATTGTATGATGGAAAGAAAGCTATGATTCAAACAAACTGTCATCAAAAAGAACCTCTGCTCTGTATAAAAGGGCCAACAGTCACTCACTTTAATAGAATGCAAACAACATTGTCATGTACCAGATGGGACAGGTCACAAGCCGGCCTGTCACATTCTAGCACTATTGAATTGATTTGTGTTTTGCTTTCTTGTTTTGTTCTGAAGTGATTCACACTGGATGCACAAAGTGAAGCTGCAAACATTTTGCAGTGAGAGATGGATTTTGAAAGCCTGTAGAATATTATGTGCAGTGCAGCTGTGATGAATAAATATAAACATAAAAATTGTGCAGAAGAGCAAGATGTTGATGAAGCGGCAGCAGGAAAAGAAGAAAGAAGGATACCATATTTCTTTAGCCAATGATGTTGGAGTTCTTTTGCTGGCCAAAGTTGATTGCATTGATATTTAGTCTGAATTTAATGGAGAAGTTCTAGAGGTGAACCCATCATCTTTAGATGGGTGGAAGAAAGAATGGGCTTCACTGGAATCCTATATAAGCTTTTCTAAACCCTTTAGAGAAGATGTTCCCAACCTTTTTTGGCCATGTCCCACCTAAACATATCTAAAATCCTGATGCCCCCTCCCCTGTGATATATAATTCTTATTATTCTAAAAGTAAACTCCTGTTCACATGGAGGAAGCCTAAAAGGCCATTAACTTTGTCTAACTCGAATTGCCCCCCTTAAAAATCAAATCCCATCCCGGGAACCACAACTTTAGAGGGGGGGAAAGGGTTTCTTGTAAGACAACTGGACACTCTTGGATAGAGTTAGTGTTAATGGCATAGATTTTGTTGGTGGTGTCATATTTTTAAACCAAGATATTGTGGCATGTTCAATATGGCATGATCATAAAAATCATGGATCATAAAACACATTTAGAGTCATTGTCGTCATCATCATCGTCTTCTTCACCATCTTCTTCTTGCAATACTGACTATTCTCACCTTGTAACTTTTAGTTGTTTGCAGTTTTTAAAATGTCACCTTCCATTTACAGCCAAAGAGCCAGCATGGTCTGCATTTGCAAGCGTTTCCATGGTCTAACGGTAGACATGACTAGACACCAGAGTGCATAGAATGCTGTTACCATCCCACGGAAGCAGTACCTATCTATCTACTTGCAACTTCTTGCTTTCAGAAAATTACCTGGATAAAAATCATATCCTCACCTTTCCTAATCCATTTTTGTCAGCAGCATTTGCTACTTCAGCACCATTTAAAACAATATAATCCTTGTTACTTCCTAAATGAGTTATTCCAGCCAACCAGGAACCATGTGATGTTATGACTATGTAACATAGCTAATCAAATTTAACTATATGATGATGTAGCCAGGAAAAAAAAATACTTCAAGCTATGTGAGGAAAAGGTGGCAAGTAAATGAACAGGCAAGAAGAAACTGCAGAAGAACAGAGCGTTTTTCAATATTGCTGAAAATATTTCTGAAAAATGCCAATTGGTTTCACTTTAGCCCTGTGCCAGTATAAATAATAATTAAGAGACTAAGTAGAACTATGACTAGGTTAGCCAAGCCACAGTGTCGTATACGTATGCAAAACAGAAGCCTAGATATATTTTTATTTTACACACACACACACACTTGCAGTGAGGATAATAATAATAACAGTGTCAAGGACACCATTCAAGATGATACCTGGAGAGCTATTCAGTATAGTCCTATTTACAGCCATTATAAAATGTCTGTGGATAGTTCAACGACCGATTTTCAAGAGTCTTTTTCTCCTGTTTGAAGGATCAGGAAAATCTATCAGCTGGAGAAATTAAGCTATTTTTCTTCAGGGGGAAGAGATGGAGCGGGGAAGCTTCATACATTAAAATGCTGGTTGCAAATTCGAGATGAATGAAAAATTGGCCTGCATATAAATGAATGCTGGAGATAAGATTTCTAAAAGGTTGAAAACTGGCTGGTTGTGGATCTTGTTTAGAGTGGGTGAAATTCGAGGAAACCTGGAGATAGATTGTCAAAACTGGTTTGTGCCTGCATGTTTGTGTTTTATTCATATCTCAACTGAGCTCAAAAATTGTCTCTCCCTTCTTTGTCTCTCTTTCATCTTGAAAAGGGTCACCTGGTTTATCAGTGTTTCACAGATATCTTATGATTACTGTATTTCTAGTGCAGTGCATGGCTCTGTACAAAAACATCATGATGAGAGACGAATCACATGTCTGGAAATATCAGACTGTACTGCCATCTTAGGACTGTCTCTGGTGGGCGGGTGAATCCACTCAGGAGCTTCACCTGAATATTAATGGTGCTTTCCAAGGTGCTGGAAAGCTCCTGTTATGTTTGGACTGAAATCCTGAGCAGATCACTGATTCGTAGTCTGTTCGTAGTTTTTGTGTGTGTGTGTGTGTGTGTGTGTGTGTGTGTGTGTGTGTGTGGATTTGTAATATTGTCTTCCCTTCTAAAAACTTTCTAGTGAGGGAAAGATAGCAGACCCATCAGAATATTGCAGTTTATTGCACCTTGCATGTTAGCTTCTGCACATAGGAAACATCAAAATACGCATTATCTCACCAATTTTACTCCAGGGAAGATGATGCATGTCAACGTGACTATATGCTTGCTTTACCTTGTCATTGATCATTTCCCAAGGTTGTGTTAACAGTTTGGATGGAGCTCCAAAGTAAAAGCAGTGGTAGTAGGTTGCAGGGAAATGAAATTCAGGAAAGATTATGCAAATCAGGGATGCAGAGAACTGTATGCCCTGTAAATGGTCTATCAAACCTTAAAGCTTATGTTCTAACAAGTTTTATTTGACATGAGGTGTAGCCATTGCATCAGATTGTGTGTATCTTTCTGGTTTTAATTGCAGTTAACCCTCACATAACAACGCATTCGGATAGCATCATTTTCGCTTAACAACGCATCATTATGCGCCACGTGTTCCCCCACATAACAATGTTTTTAGTGTCATTGTCTGGACAACAACACTAAAATAACCATCATTATCCGGACAAAAACGTTGTTATGCGGGAAACTCCATAGAAACCCACATAACAACAAAAATGGCTTAGCAATGCTACTTGGGGAACCAAGTAACATTGTTATGCAAGGATCTACTGTATTGTAAACCACCCAGAGTGGGAAAATATCTCAGGTGGATGGTAGAGAAATCGAATATATATAATAAGTACAGGGGCCTGATCTAGATGGGGCCCAATGTGGTCAGATAGGTGAGGATTAAACTTCCCTCCCAATCACGTCTTTTTTAAAAAAAATTAAATAATTAAATTCTGTCCTCTTTGTCTGAGGTTGGCAGGTGGAAAGTTTTAACTGGTGGCAGGAAAAGGCAGGTTTTTTAGCAGTAGTAACCCCAAAATGGAATCTAACCCTAATTCAATGTGTGTTGGCTTTGAGGTATTATTATTGTTTATTCCTTTTGTCTATAATTTATTCTGTTTGGTTCATTGTTTGTTGGTTTTGTACATTATATTATGTTTAATTTTATACTGTTATTTGTAAAATAATAATCCTTTAATTTGTTTTGTGTCAGTCAGAGCGGGAGAATATCCCAGACAATGAATAAATAAATAAAATCTATCCTCTCAATTCCTAATGCTCAAGACGTGGTCTGTTAGCTTCCTTGAGACACATGGTAGAATAGGGTAGTTTCCCATTATTTTAAAAATATACCCAAATCCTTGGTACTCAGAACATTTCAAATGCCATTGTAAGAAAGACTCGGTATTATTTTCCTTCTATCTGAGAGTCAAAAGTAACATGGCTGAAGTAGAGGGCTGGATGGAAGGCTAAAACTGAGAGACAGAAGCTTAAGCTAACATTTGTGACAAGGCTGTTTTGCACAGAGGTCTTTCCTCCCTCATAGCTCTCTCTCTCTCTCTTTTTCCTTTTCCTACCCTACAAGACCCACCTCTCACCTTCTTCCATTATGGCCCTGTGGCTTTAAGCACTTTGCCCCAATGTTGAAAGGACAGGCAATGGCTGCCCGTTGCCCTACGAAAATAGGACATATTTCACATTATGTGTTTAAGATCCAATCAAACACATTTCACATTTCAGCAAATGGGATAAAGGCAGCTGTTATGGTGGCTGTAATGAGATATGATCTGGATGTGTCAGAGGAAGGATTACATGCATTCACTGACAACAGATTATATACCAAATATGCTACAGGCATGAGGTAATGCAAGAAAGAGGGGACAACCTAAAAGTAAGTATGAAGGGGAAGAGAAAGAGAAAGAGAGGGAGTGGTGGTGGAAGAAAGCAAGAACAATTTGAAGACAAGCTAAACAAGGAACACAATTTTGGCCTTCTATACAAAAAGAAGAGAGAATGTGTGAGCTTCCGCCTCATCTTGGCTGTCAGAGTCTATGCTATGAATATGTACTAATCTTGTATGGTGAAGGAAGCTAAGCAGAACAAGGCCCGCTTAGTATTGGAAGGCCTAAGAAAAAGATTTTTTCAGGACCATGGAGAGTTGCTCCCAGTTAGAGTTCATAGTATTTGTTAAGCTAGGCTAATAGTCTGACTCCATTTAGGGCCATCTCCTCTCTCACTATCCTTGTGTACATAGACTACACATCTCATGCCATGTTGGTTGGAATATACTGGGAGTTACAATCCAGAAAAGCAACTCCTTTGAGCTGCTGGAAGGTACGTGTGTGTGTAGGTAGTATTAATTGGGGAAACATCTCGACCAAAACTGTATCTCTAGATCTGAAAGGTGGTTGGTAAGAAAGTATCTTTCGTTTTGTCAGAACTTCCCCAATATCAAAGCCAGAAGGGACATCTAGACTGAGATGGACAATAGCACCCAAATCCAATGGTGATTCCCAATTACACTGTTAAATCAATGGGATTAGTCAACATTTTTGACATTTCCACTGATTCTATAGTTCAATTCTCATTGGGATTAATAACTGGATCCAGGCCTTTGTTTTCTGGAACTCCAGAAGAGGAGTGGAAGTCTATGAGGAAGCCTATCTTGTCAAAAGCAAGATGGGAAATGGGAACCAAGCTGTATAAAGTGACTTGATTATACCTAGATATTGAGAAAGGTTTTTTTTGTCCCAGAATCCTTTCCTGACAAGAGTTCAGCAACCAGGAACTCCAAAATAATATGTCCAGCTGCTTGATCATGGCGAATTACAGGGAGTATACAACATCTTATTACTACAATCTCCCTAGCTGCTGGCATGTTTCTAGTCACTATTCAAAGAGTTTGTTAAACAGTATTGCCCCATGTAACTAGGATCATGTCATGTGAAGGACTGCATCCTCCTATAAAAACTTTGGGACCATCAGACGGGTTTCTCTCTTGGTCCTGCTACTGTTCAGAGTCATTTTTGATTTAGATATGAGACAGGGGCTTCTGGGTGGCTATTCCTAGTTTGTGTAGCTCCCTTCCAAGAGAGACTAGCCTAGTTTCTTCCCAATTGTCCTTCTGCAACCAGGACAATGGATTTCTTTATTGTTGTTAGCCCATCCACCTTCTTCCATTGTTATCAATCAGGGAGCTTACCTCATATGTTGCAAAACCAGAACTTTAGAACTTCTCTAAAACTCCAGAGAAGCCTCATTCTGACATGGGTCTTTTCTCCAGTCCTCTCCCTTTTAAGTCCTTAAATCAAAGTCACCTGATGTTTGCATGGAAGACAACTGGCTCCACAGATCTCCCGTTGAGGCTTTTGGGGTTTTAAGGCACTGTAGCATTAGAAGAAAATAAAATAAATTAGTATTTAGCAATACTAAAACAGTACCAACATACTATGCAACCATAGCCAGCAGGATGGAATAGGCTATATATAATAGAAGAAATTCTCTCCCACAAAGGTTCTTTCAGGGTACCTCAAACTGGCCACTTTCTTCTGACTAAATTTAGCCCTGCTGTTTGAAGGCTACTAATTCAAGAATTTTTACAAAGTTCCCATTTGCTCTGAAGATTTCCTGCTGCTTTTTCTCCTGTTCATATGTCTTTGTTGCATGCTTCCTCATGGTTTTCCCCCACAGCTGGGAAATTATCTTGAAAAAATGTTCTAGCAGGGAAGCAATGTGTCAATTCTGTTGCTTTGTTGGCCTTCTCCATTCTTTACTAGGCATTTTATTCCACTTGAACCTCTTTATATTGAGTGATTTTGTCAGTGTTGACCCAGTCTTGAGACTATTTTATAAAATGAAGCATTTTCAGGTTAAGTGAATAATGTGTCATAATTAGCTGCATTTTTAAAAAGTTGATCAATACACTAAATGAATAGTTATCCCAACTATCAAAATGGTCTCCAGTCAAGGGTTCTTGGCCTCAAATGGGTGCTCTTTTCCCCATCTTGCCTTTATAAACAGAAGTCCATTTTCATTTTCCAGTGCCTCCACTTAGATTGACACGAACAGGAGAAAAACCATTTCTATTTCTTTCTCCCTTTCTCTCTCGGTAACCTCACAAATGATGCCAGATTTCTTCTGTGGCTACCTGCAAAAGCAGCTTTTCTTGCCTTTAAACAGAGACTTTGCATTCTTAACGGATTCCAAGACTGTTCTAAATGTCAAAGGTCTCAAAAGGCAAGTAAAGAAGACCAGGCCTTCTTATGTTGCCCTCTCCCTGTTCTCTTTGCTGATATATCTGTCAAGAAGAATACAACAACATAGTAATGTATTTAGCTTTAAATGATCTAATAACACTGCCCTGCTTCCACTTGCCAGACGTGCACCTTCCATTTTACTTTTATGGTGCATGAGGTCTCAATTGATGGGAATGGATGTACCACAATGGTCCCAAGTCATAAATTGGCTGCTTTATTATTAAATGTGACCATCGGGCTGGTGTTCAGGAAATCTCTGCTGTATATTTTGTTTCTCGGATGGAAAGTATATCTAACCGCTTTCAAGAGGCTGTTTGGCCATGCGTAGCTACAAGGGTTCTGCTTTTCACAGGTTGAAGATATTACCTTTTGGTGCTGCCAATTCACAGATGTAGTCCAGTAAAGCAACCCCTTCAATTTCTGCAGGGGGGGGGGGGGGAGTTGCATTAGACAAAGCTGATGAGTTTCAATGGAGCATGTTTGACAATGGCTCATTTTGATTGTCTTGGATTCAGAATTCAAAGCATCACTGAGGCAAGTGCTTAGGGATGAGAAATGTTCCTTCCAGGGGACATGGCATCCCCCAGAATGCCACAACTAGCACAATAGGAGGACACAGAAGGTTTATTCTATGGCAGGCTATTATATTATTATGCACAGGTGTTTTTCTGGCCACAACTTGTAATGACCACCTTAATATTTGCAAACACCAGGTGGAAAAGCCTTGCTTGTAATTAGTATCTTTACATATTTGAGCTTGAATGGCATATACAATAAAACCTCACATAATGCAAGCGCGGCGCCAAAATGGCCGCCGTGCTCTTTGTGGGCCCCCCCATCGGACGAAGGCATCCGGGTAGTTAGGGGGCGTGGCCAGCTCCTCTATAAAAGGGGTGGTCACGAGGCAGCCGAGCTGCCATTTTGCGAAGCGACGGAGCGGAGAAGTTTTTCCCTCTTACCTCCGTCGCTTTTACCTTCACCGGGAAGCCTCTTGGCTGCTGAATTTTCTCCTTTTCGGCTTCCCATCGGTTAGCTATGCCCTCTAAGAAGAAGGCGGCTGCGAACGCGGCTCGTTCTGCGCGGAGGCGCCAGCCGGGTCGGAGGACCGCGGCCGCACCTACCCAGCGGCCTCCTTTGCCTGAGCTCACCGGGACCGGTGGTATGGGGTTGATTCCCCCTTAGCCTGGGGCTGGAGGTCTGCGTACCGGCCCTGTAGGGGCCGCGGCCCTCGGCCCGCAAGCAGTGGCCACTGCCTCTGGCGTGGCCCATTCTGCGGGGCCTTCCCCCGTTGGTGCGCAGCTGCCTGCGGGGGGTCGCAGCTCTCTCCCCTGGCAGGGTTCTCCCCGGCCCCGGGGCCGGGCCTGGGATCATGGCCCTATGTGGGCCCCGGGGTCCAGGGATCTGGACCCGCGCCTGCAGTTAGTGGGCCGGCCGGCCCTTTGCCCCCTCTTGGCTTGGGGGGCTACGTCAGTGTGGAGGCCCTTCTGGCCCGCGTTGCGGCCCTTGAGGCTTCACTGGCCAGGGTAACCACCCAGGGGACCCCTTTTGGGGTGCAGATTCGTCCATCGTCTGCTCGGCAGCGGCAGGCGGCGGGACGGGTCGAGCTGACTGAGGCGCGTGGCCCGGCATCGGCCACTGTCTCGCAGCTCCCCGATCGACAGGCCGGTGCTGGTCAGGCCCCATCGGCGAGCTCAGATGCGGTCGTGAGCTCCGACGCCCCCAGTGGGTCGGAACCCCCGGTGGGGGTGGCCCATGGGGGTGCAGCATGTAAGTATGTGGTTCAATCTAGCGCACCCACACACATGGCAATGTTGGGGGGGGGGTTTCAATGGCCTTGGCCTCGCACGGGTGGTGCAGCAGTTCGGCCCCCGACGGCCCACCCGGTGACTCCAGCTCTCACCCAGGGCCCCGGTGTGGGGGGTACTACTTGCACAGTTGGGAAGGTTTTAGGGGTGACCGGGTTGGTCCAGGCTCCTTTTCAGATGCCCGCAGTTCCCGCCGTTCCTGTGTCGGCATTGCCGACTGCGGGGTATTCGTTGCCCCTGGGGGACCATTTGGCCCAAGCCACCAAGGAAGAGATCTGGCGTGGGAAGTATGTGGACATCTTCTCCCTCCTTACCAGAGTACCCACCATAGAGGAGAGGGAGGGGCAAGATGAGAAGGATAAGGAGCAGGCACGTCGTCGCAAGCAGCCACGTACGTGGGCCAACCGGTTGCCGGCCTACCTCATACGTGGCGGTCTACCTCAGGGCCCGGCCGGATTTGGCGATTCTGATGGTCCAGTATTTGGACCACGTTTACCGGGCGATGGTCGACTTCCCGGGCCCGTCGTGGTTGGCTTCTGATGTGGAATTCCGTATGCGGATTACCCTGCACCTCGAGATGAGGTGGGATGAGCCCTGCCAGATGCTGTGGCTTCTGTACATGACTCCCACGCGCCCTGCGCCTGGGGAGAGATACCATTGTGGACATGTGGTCCAGCGAGCAGCCCCAGCACAGGCACCCCGCCAGGTGGCGGGGCAGGGGGTTCCAGCCCGCCTGCTGTGCTGGACTTTCTTGTCCAATGGTTCCTGCAATGGGAAGAATTGCCGGTACAGGCATGAGTGGCCCTCTTGTGCCGGCCCCCATGCTGCCTCCGCCTGTCCCAGGCCTGGAGGGATGCGGGGCAGAGGGAGGGGCGGACAAGGGGTTGGCAAGACTGCCGCAGGGGGAGCTGGTTCACCGAATGGCCCCCTCCCCAATTAACGTGGACATGTTGCAGCGTTGGCTCGCATTATACCCGAAGGAGGAGGGGGCGGTTTACCTGCTTCAGGGTTTTCGACTGGGTTTCCGTATTCCTTTTGGGGGTGATAGGTCCCTTCAGGATGCTCCCAACATTTTGTCCCTTAAGGGGAGGGAGGAGGTGGCTGCTGCCAGCATTAACAAGGAGGTTCCTGCGGGCAGGGTCGCTGGCCCTTTCACTGCACCCCCGTTCCTTGACCTTAAGGTGTCACCCTTGGGCTTGGTGCCCAAGGAGTTACCGGGCGAGTTTCGCCTGATCCATCACTTGTCCTACCCCATATCATGCTCGGCCTTTGAGTGTTTCAGCACATTCCTGCAGTGGGCTTTCGTCCGCAGGTCAGGGTCCCGGTCTGTAGCCCATTACCTGGATGAATTTTGTTCGGGGTGAACGGGGCTGGGACACGTACACACGTCTCCTCAACACATTTCAGACGCTAATGGAGGAACTCGGTGTCCCTTTAGCGCCCGAAAAGACCGAGGGCCCATCTACTAAGCTAGTATTCCTGGGGGTGGAGATTGACTCGGTAGCGTAGGCTTCTAGGTTACCGGGGGATAAGGGGTCAAGGATGGTGGCCCTTATCTCGGATTTGCTTGCTAAACGCAAGGCATCCCTGAGGGAACTGCAGGTGCTACATGGTCACCTCAATCCCGCTTGCAGGGTGGTCGCACCGGGCAGGGCATTTGCTCGGCGCTTGTGCGACGCCATGATTGGCTTATCTAGGCCCCACCATAGGGTTAGACTCACCCGGGGTATCAGGGCAGATATGCTTATCTGGCTCCAGTTCCTGAGGGAGTTCGATGGAGTATCATTTTGGAGGTCTGACCTCCTGGCTTCCCCTCGCTTTCAGATCCAGTCTGATGCCTCGGGGTCCCTGGGTTATGGGATGTACTTCAATGGGAAGTGGGCCTATGGTGGGTGGCCACCAGCCTGGGCAGGCACGGGTCGCCTGCGTGATCTCACGTATTTGGAATTTTTCCCTATCCTGGGGGCTTGGATGCTATGGGACGAGGAGTGGGTCGACTCGGTCATCCATTTCTGGTGTGACAATGCGGCCGTTGTCCACATTGTCAACTCACAGACTTCCAAATCGCCCGGGGTCATGGACCTAATGCGCCAGTTTGTGTTGCGCAGCCTGCGCCCCTACGTCCTCTTCGGGGCCAGGCATGTCCCGGGGGTCAATAATGATATCGCTGACGCTTTGTCCCGCCTGCAGATCTCCCGGTTCCGTGCCTTGGCCCCGGAGGCGGAGGGATTTCCCTCGCCACCCCCGGATGAGATATGGACCATTGGCAAGGAGAGGTGAACCGGGCGATTGGCTTGTCACTGGCGCCACGCACGCGTAAGGCGTATCACCATGCATTCAATTCTTTCAGAGCTTTCTGTACCCAATTCCGGCTGCCAGAATCCTGGCCGATCCCAGTGACCCATGTACTTCGGTTCATGGTTTACCTGCATGCCCAGGGCCTTGCACCTCGCACCATAGCATCTAGGCTGTCAGCGTTGGCTTTTATGGCCAAGGTGGGAGGTCATGTGGATAGTACCGCTGACTTCCGTGTGAGACATGTTTTGGAGGGGTGGGTGCGGTAGCGTGGGCGTTGCCCGGACGACCGCCACCCGATTTCTCCAGGGGTTCTTACCCAATTGGCCCGGGGCTGGCCTGGCCTCTGTTTGATAGATATGAGGCAGCCCATTTCATGCAGCCACAACGGTGGCCTTTTTTGGAGCGCTCCGCATCAGCGAGCTTGTGATGCTGTCTAAGGCGGATGCAAGTCGTAGGGCACTGGAACTCGAGGATGTCTATGTTGTCAAAGACTGGGCTCAGTGGAGGATACACTCCTCTAAGACAGATCAGCATGGCGTAGGCAGTGATGTAAGACTGCTACGGTGTTCTTTGGCAGACATCTGTCCGGTTGGTGCCCTACAGGATTTCCTTGCACTGCGTGGCACGCACCTTGGCCCGTTTTTCTGTCACCAAGGTGGGTCTTCCCTTACTAAATTTCAATTTTGGAGGGTGCCGTGAAGGCACTAGACAGTGTTGGCCTCTCAGGGGCTCGTTGCGGCACCCATTCGTTCAGAAGGGGGCGGCTTCTACTGCAGCTGTTTTGGGTGCTCCGGGGCTGAAATACGCCGCATGGGAGGGTGGGGATCACAATGTTTTCAATTTGTGTTCGCCCTCTTCAACCTGAGTACCAGTTTAGTCACTGCACTGTTTCTCCACCCCTTTTTTCCTTGACAGACCCTGGGTGTCGTATTACACCGGTGACAGTATGGCTGGTGGGCCATAGCCGCGTGCACAGGGCAGCGCGTTACGCTGCACAGGGCAGCGCGTTACGCTGCATAGGGCAGCGCGTTACGCTGCACAGGGCAGCGCGTTACGCTGCGGCGACAGAGTGGGACCCCAACTGGGACTGGGTGCACCCGCACGTCTCAGGTGGTGTGGTAAGCGCGGCATGTTATGGCGGGAACTGTTGCCATTCCTTTTCTACATCAGGGATGCTGACTCGCCTGATGTCCTGGTTATGTACCTTGGGGGCGTTGGCTTGGGGCGGGTCACTGGCCTATCGCGGAAGCTTGCGATTTGCAGTGACCTACCCTACTCACATTATGTGTGGCCTGCCACAACCCTCAAGTGGTCGGACAGGATGTCGCGGTACGCTTACTGGGGAGCGTTCGGCCTCGAGGCTCTTGACTGAGCCGACGCTCCGTGAACAGGGCTATTGCCCGGTTCCTTTTTGAATAGGGTGGGGGACGCGTCATTCGCCTCTCCACCATCAGTCTGCAAAATTAAGAGCTTTCCTCAGGGGATGGGGCCCATCTGTCGCAGGGAGGTATGGACCTCTGGTTAGCGGACTGGCGAGCAGGCCTGTTGACCGAGCTGACGGTCTTGGGGGGGGCGTGAGCCTTTTTGGGAAGCCTCCCCGTGTGGCGGGTAGCACTGGTAAGGTAAACATTTATGACCCACATGTATCCGGCAGGTTCGCAATTGACTGGACAACACTAGACAGGCATAAGTTGGTTAAACGTTGTCCGGTCAACGACGAACCAGGCGACGGGGTGATGGCTACAGCTAGACAGCATGCATCACCCCGTGATTTCACGGATACGCGTCAGAGGGTGGGGTCATTAGTTAGATATTGACTACGGTCAACAATTTGTTTGTTGTCAACAAACAAATGAATACAAATAGATACATTGTAACAATTGCCGTCGGCAATTTTGGGTGGTACCTTACCAGTGTTACTTCGGCCTGCTTGCCTTAAGAATTATAATTGGTCAATTACCAATAGAAATTTATAATTCGGACTAGGGCATGAATCAATAAATGTGGCCCAATGCCGTTATCCACTTTTACCAGTGTCTGAGTCCTTTATTGGGGGGTGCGCCTGCAATGCAAGCACGGCGCCAAAATGGCCGCCGCGCTCTTTGCGCCCCCCCATCGGACGAAGGCATCCGGGTAGTTAGGGGGCATGGCCAGCTCCTCTATAAAAGGGGTGGCCACGAGGCAGCCAAGCTGCCATTTTGCGAAGCGACGGAGCGGAGAAGTTTTCCCCTCCACCCCCTCCCTAGTTAACAGTGTGATATTTTGGTCGCTTCGGGGCCGGGTGGGAATTTTTGGCTGGGACCCACAATTGGCTCTCGGGTCCTGGTTTTTTTGCCCATCCCACACTGTTGCTATGGTTTGATATAGGGGTTTCTGTTGCTGCTGTTGACTTTGGTCACATGGGCGGGTAGCACTGGTAAGGTAAACATTTATGACCCACAGGTATCCGGCAGGTTCGCAATTGACTGGACAACACTAGACAGGCATAAGTTGGTTAAACGTTGTCCAGTCAACGACGAACCAGGCGACGGGGTGATGGCTACAGCTAGACAGCATGCATCACCCCGTGATTTCACGGATACGCGTCAGAGGGTGGGGTCATTAGTTAGATATTGACTACAGTCAACAATTTGTTTGTTGTCAACAAACAAATGGATACAAATAGATACATTGTAACAATTGCCGTCGGCAATCTTGGGTGGTACCTTACCAGTGTTACTTCGGCCTGCTTGCCTTAAGAATTATAATTGGTCAATTACCAATAGAAATTTATAATTCGGACTAGGGCATGAATCAATAAATGTGGCCCAATGCCGTTATCCACTTTTACCAGTGTCTGAGTCCTTTATTGGGGGGTGCGCCTGCAAAGAGCACCTCACTTAGAGAATAACTCACTTAAAGAGCAGAATTTTCTCTAATTGGTCACCTTGTAGAACAACGAAAAACCCACTTAACAACTAAATCGGGGTTCACAATCCCCCCCCCCCGCCAGAAGTCATGGTCGGTCACTTACCATGGTGGCAACAGTGCTTTTTCCAAGTGTTTCGCTTAAAGAGCAATCCTGTGGAATGCATTATGCTCTTTAAGTGAGGTACCACTGTATCTCCATGGTGTTATTTTACTGCAATTCCAGCATGCAGTGAATACTAACACACTAACCAGTGAGACAGGAAAGACTAGTCTGACCAAGTTGTTTGTATTGTTTGTCTTAAAGTAGGCAATTAGAAAAGTTCCTGTCTTCCCACCTCAAGGGTTATCTGACCCTATTTGCATGTCTTAAGGCCTTTGTTTGTTTGGGCAGTTCTCTCTTTTTTCTGTCTTTGAAGAACAGCATGTCTTTTTGAATACCTCCATCTTCCCAGCCACATAACCATCTTTATTTACTTCCTTTCTAAACTAGCTTACTTTGAATTTCCTGCCTTTCTTGTTGACCTGATACCACATTACCAAGACTTTTGAGCAACTCCCACAAGCCTCATTTCAGAATTCTTGGATTTCTCCACGTTCTGGTTCTATATTCAGGAATTCTGAGAGCTGAGGACATACTGAATGAAAATGTGAAAGGTTTTGCCCTCTGAAGATTACAAATGTAATGCTCATTGTAATTATTGATGTTGCTGCCAGCCTGTGGCTTCTGACACCAAAGGAAATGCCATTCTGATGAACCCAAATCATTCAAATACAGGATACAAGCTCATCACCCTACGAGGATGAGGGTTTCCTGGCAGAAGATTGCTAGATAATGCAAGCGCGGCGCCAAAATGGCCGCCGCGCCCTTTGCGGCCCCCCCCCACAGGACAGAGAATCCGGGTAGTTAGGGGCGTGGCCAGCTCCCTTATAAAAGGGGTGGCCACGAGGCAGCCAAGCTGCCATTTTACCTCAGCGACGGAGCGGAGAAGTTTTTTCCCCTGCGTCTCCGTCGCTCGTTAGCTTACCGGGAAGCCTTTTGGTAGCGTTTCTGCCTTTCCGGCTTCCCTTTTTGCTCCGGTGGAGATGCCTTCGAAGAAGAAGGCGGCTTCGAGTTCAGCTCGCGTTGTTAGGAGGCGCAACGCAGGTCGGAGGACCGCGGTGTCTCCTCCTCAGCAGCCACCTTTGCCAGCCCCGGCCGGGGCCGGCGGAATGGGGTCTATTGCCCCTTGGCCCGGGGTGGGCGATCAGAGGGCGGGCGCGGAAGGGGTTCCGGCCCGCGGCCCACGAGCGGTGGACACCGCTCCTGCTCCTGCCCACTCTGTCGGGCCTACTCCTCTTGGGCTGCAGCCTCTCCCGGGGCCCTCTAGCCTTGGGGGGTGGTGCGGCCCCCTGCCTTGGCAGGTTTCTCCACCAACCCTGCCGGGCTTCGGTGCTGGCCAATGGCCATATGTGGGTCCCGGGGTACAGGGACCTGTACCCATGCCTGGGCCAGGCGGGCCGGCCGGCCCTTTGCCCATGGTCAACGTGGACACCTTGCTGGCCCGCGTTGCGGCCCTGGAGGCGTCGTTGGCGCGGGCCAGTCAGGCGGGCGCCCCTTTCGGGGTTCCTTTTGAGACGCTGTCGGCTGGAGGACAACAGCCGGCGGGGAGGGTCGAGCTGCTGCAGGCATGTGGCGCGGTTTCGGCCACTGCCTCGCAGCTCCCCAGCCAGCAACCAGGTGCGGGTCAAGCCCCGGTGATGAGCTCTACGTCGGTCGTGAGCTCCGACGCCCCCAGTGGGCCGGAACCCCCGGTGGGGGCGGCCCACGGGGGTGCAGCGTGTGAGTATGCGGTGCAAGCGAGTACATCCACACACATTCCCAATCTAGGGGGGGCCTTTCAATGGCCTTGGCCTCGCGCGGGTGGTGCGGGGGCCACGCTGTCGGCGACCCACCCGGCGACGACGACTACCACCTTGGGCACTGGGGTGGGCATTGGTCCCTACACTACAGGGAATGTTCTGGGGGTGGCTGGATTAGTTCAGACCCCTTTTACCAGGCCGGCTGTCCCTTTTTCGGCCTTGCCGACGGCAGGGTATTCCTTGCCATTGGGCGATCACCTGGCACAGGCTACTAGGGAAAAGATATGGCGAGGGGAGTACGTAGATATCTTCTCACTCCTGAACAGAGAGCCCACCAAGGAGGAAAGGGAGGGTCAGGATGAGAAGGACAAGGAGCAGGCACGCCGCCGTAAGCCGCCGCGTACCTGGGCCAACTGGCTCCCCGCTTATTTAATATACATGGCGGTATATTTGAGGGCGCGGCCGGATTTAGCTATTCCCATGGTCCAATATTTGGACAACATATATAGGGCGATGGTCGATTTTCCGGGCCCCTCATGGCTAGCATATGACGAGGAATTCCGTATGAGGATTCCCCTTCACCCCGAGATGAGATGGGATGAGCCGTGCCAGAGGCTTTGGCTTTTGTATATGACACCCACACGCCCTGCCCCGGGGGATAGATACCATTGCGGACATGCGGTCCAGCGAGCGGCTCCAGCGCAGGTTACCCGCCAGGCGGCGGGGCAGGGGGTTCCAGCCCGCCTGCTGTGCTGGACTTTCTCGTCAATTGGTTCCTGCAATCGAAAGAACTGCAGGTATAAGCATGAGTGTCCCACATGCTCTGGCCCCCACGCAGCCTCTGTTTGCCCCAAGCCTGGGGGGGCGCGAGGCAGAGGGAAGGGTGGACAGTGGGCTGGCAAGGCTGCCACGGATGGAGCTAGTTCTCCAAAAGGCTCCCTCCCCAATTAAGGTGGACATGCTGGAGCGCTGGCTCGCATCGTACCCGAAGGGGGAGGACAGGGAGTATATTCTTCAAGGTTTTAAGCAGGGATTTCGTATCCCTTTTGTGGGTGATAGGTCCCCTCAGGATGCTCCCAACCTTTTATCCCTTAGAGGAAGGGAGGAGGTGGCTGCGGCCAGCATTCAAAAGGAGTTAGTCGCGGGCAGGGTCGCTGGACCTTTCCCCGTACCCCCGTTTCCCAATCTTAAGGTCTCGCCACTGGGTTTGGTCCCCAAAAAGTCCCTAGGTGAGTTTCGCCTTATTCATCATTTGTCCTACCCAGCCGGCCGATCGGTCAATGATGCTATCCCTGATGACCTTTGTTCAGTCAGGTATACATCGTTTGACCATGCGTTGCGCATGGTGCGCTCGTGTGGCCCGGGTGCCCTGCTGGCCAAGTGTGACATTAAGTCAGCTTTTCGCCTCTTGCCAGTGCATCCGGGCGACTTTGAGTTGCTGGGTTTTAAATTTAAGGGGGAATATTATTTTGATAAGGCCATGCCTTTTGGCTGCTCCATATCATGCTCGGCTTTCGAGCGTTTTAGTACCTTCCTAGAGTGGGCTTTCGCCCGCAGGTCAGGGTCCCGGTCTGTAGCCCATTACCTGGATGACTTTTTATTCGGGGGTGAACGGGGCTGGGACACGTGCGCACGTCTCCTCAACACATTTCAGACGCTAATGGAGGAACTTGGTGTCCCTTTAGCGCCCGAAAAGACCGAGGGCCCATCGACCAAGCTAGTATTCCTGGGGGTTGAGATTGACACAGTAGTGCAGGCTTCTAGGTTGCCGGGTGATAAGGTGTCCAGGATCGTGGCCCTTATCTCGGAATTGCTGGCCAAGCGTAAGGCATCACTGAGAGAACTTCAGGTGCTACATGGGCACCTTAATTTTGCTTGCAGGGTGGTCGCACCGGGCAGGGCTTTTGCCCGGCGCTTATGCGACGCCATGGCAGGGTTATCCAGGCCCCACCACAGAGTTAGGCTCACCCGGGGTATCAGGGCAGACATGTTCGTCTGGTTGCAATTCCTGAGGGAGTTTAATGGGGTCTCATTTTGGAGGTCTGACCTCCTGGCGTCCCCCAATTTCCAGATCCAGTCTGATGCCTCAGGATCCCTGGGTTATGGGATGTACTTCAATGGGAAGTGGGCCTGTGGTGGGTGGCCACCGGCATGGGCAGGCACAGGTCGCCTGCGGGATCTCACATACCTGGAATTTTTCCCCATTCTGGGGGCTTTGATGCTATGGGGCGAACAGTGGGCTAATTCGGTGGTGCATTTCTGGTGTGACAATGCTGCTGTTGTCCACATTGTCAATGCACAGACTTCCAAATCGCCCAGGGTCATGGACCTAGTGCGCTATTTTGTGCTGCGCTGCCTGCGCCTCAACGTTTTGTTCAGGGCCAGGCATGTCCCAGGGATTAATAATGATATTGCTGACGCTTTGTCCCGCCTGCAGATCTCCCGGTTCCGCGCCTTGGCCCCGGATGCGGAGGAATTTCCCTCGCCACTCCCGGACGAGATGTGGACTATTGGCAAGGAGAGGTGAACCGGGCGCTTGGCCTGTCACTAGCGCCACGCACGCGTAAGGCGTATCAACAAGCATTCAATTCTTACAGGGCATTTGCTACTCAATTTCTCTTGCCAGAGACCTGGCCTATCCCGGTGGACCATGTTCTGCGGTTCATGGTTCACCTGCATGCACAGGGCCTTGCACCTCGCACCATAGCATCCAAGCTCTCGGCGTTGGCTTTTATGGCCAAAGTGGGAGGTCATGTGGATACCACCTCTGACTTCCGTGTGCGACATGTTTTGGAGGGGTGGGTGCGCGAGCGTGGGCGTTGCCCGGATGACCGGCACCCTATTTCCCCAGGGGTTCTTACCCAGTTGGCCCGGGGCTGGCCAGGCCTCTGTTTTGATCATTATGAGGCAGCCCTTTTTCACGCAGCCACAACGGTGGCATTTTTTGGAGCGCTCCGCGTCAGCGAACTCGTGATGCTGTCTAAGGCGGATGCAAGTGGTAGGGCACTGGAACTCGAAGATGTCTACGTAGCCAAAGACTGGGCCCAGTTGAGGATACGCTCCTCTAAAACAGATCAGCATGGCGTAGGCAGTGGTGTAAGACTGCTACGTTGTTCTTTGGCAGACATCTGTCCGGTTGGTGCCCTACAGGAATTCCTGGCACCACGGCCCGTTTTTCTGTCACCAAGATGGGTCTCCCCTTACTAAATTTCAGTTTTGGAAGGTGACAGCCAGAGCCCTCACCAGGGTGGGCCTACCGGGTGCCCGTTATGGCACACATTCGTTCTGGATTGGTGCAGCCTCTACAGCAGCTGCTTTTGGGTACTCTGGGGCTGACATACGCAGCATGGGAAGGTGGGGCTCGCAATGTTTTCAGTTTTATGTGCGCCCACTCCCGCCATGAGTACCAATCCAGTCACCTTACCGCCTTTTTCTCAATTTTCTTACAGACCCTGGGTGTCGTATTACACCGGTGACAGTATGGCTGGTGGGCCACAGCTATGTGCACAGGGCAGCGCGTTACGCTGCGGCGACAGAATGGGGACCCCGACTGGGACTGGGTGACCACGCCAGTCTCGCATGGCATGGTAAGCCTGGGATGTTATGGCGGGAGCTGCGGCCTTTCCTTTTTTCTGGCCTGGGTGCTGACCCGCCTGACATTCTAATCATCCACCTGGGGGGCAATGATTTGGGCCAGGTCACCGGCTTATCGCTTAAGCATGCGATTTGCGAGGACCTTGCCTACTTGCATTATGTCTGGCCTGCCACAACCCTGGTTTGGTCGGACATTGTCCCGCGCCATTCTTACAGAGGGGGCGTTAACCTCCTGGCCCTTGACCGTGCTAGGCGCGCGGTCAATAAGGCAATGGCGCGGTTTCTTGCCAACGGGGCTTGGGGACGGGTTAGTCATCACCCCGATATTAGTCTACAAAATTATGACTTGTACGCAGGGGATGGGGTCCATCTGTCGCGAGGAGGTATGGACCTCCTGTTGGGTGATTGGCGAGCAGGCCTGTTGACCGAGCTGACGGTCTGGGGGGGGGCGTCAGGTCTTCTTTGAAGCCCCTCCGTGTGGCGGGTAGCACTGGTAAGGTAAACAGTATGACCCACAAGTATCCGGCAGGTTCGCAATTGACTGGACAACACTAGACAGGAATAAATTAGTTAAACGTTGTCCGGTCAACGACGAACCAGGCGATGGGGTGATGACGATTGCTAACCAGCATGCATCACCCCTGTGATTTCACGGATACGCGTCAGAGGGTGGGGTCATAAGTTAGTTATTGACTACGGTCAACAATTTGTTTGTTGTCAACAAACAAATTGATACAAATTGATACATTGTAACCAATTGCCGTTGGCAATTTTGGGGTGGTACCTTACCAGTGTTACTTCGGCCTGCTTGCCTTAGGAATTACGATTGGTCGTTTTACCAATGCAAATTTATAATTCGGACTAGGGCATTGAATCAATAAATGTGGCCCTATGCTGTTATCCACTTTCAATGTTGTCTGTGTCCGTTATTGGGGGGGTGCGCCTGCAATGCAAGCGCGGCGCCAAAATGGCCGCCGCGCCCTTTGCGGGGCCCCCCCCACAGGACAGAGAATCCGGGTAGTTAGGGGCGTGGCCAGCTCCCTTATAAAAGGGGTGGCCACGAGGCAGCCAAGCTGCCATTTTACCTCAGCGACGGAGCGGAGAAGTTTTTTCCCCTCCACCCCCTCCCTAGTTAACAGTGTGATATTATGGTCGCTTCGGGGCCGGGTGGGAATTTTTGGTTGGGACCCATATTGGCTCCGGGTCCTGGCTTTTTTGCCCATCCCACACTGTTGCTATGGTTTGATATAGGGGGCTTTCTGTGTTCCTACTGTTGACTTTGGTCACATTGGCGGGTAGCACTGGTAAGGTAAACAGTATGACCCACAAGTATCCGGCAGGTTCGCAATTGACTGGACAACACTAGACAGGAATAAATTAGTTAAACGTTGTCCGGTCAACGACGAACCAGGCGATGGGGTGATGACGATTGCTAACCAGCATGCATCACCCCTGTGATTTCACGGATACGCGTCAGAGGGTGGGGTCATAAGTTAGTTATTGACTACGGTCAACAATTTGTTTGTTGTCAACAAACAAATTGATACAAATTGATACATTGTAACCAATTGCCGTTGGCAATTTTGGGGTGGTACCTTACCAGTGTTACTTCGGCCTGCTTGCCTTAGGAATTACGATTGGTCGTTTTACCAATGCAAATTTATAATTCGGACTAGGGCATTGAATCAATAAATGTGGCCCTATGCTGTTATCCACTTTCAATGTTGTCTGTGTCCGTTATTGGGGGGGGTGCGCCTGCAATGGTGGCCAACTGTTTCTGCACATGGCTTTAAGAAAGCAGGAATATCTGTATTGTAAATGTTAATCAATGGTAGTATTCTGCTGGCTATGGCAATGCAGGGTGCTTCATTTGGTTGCGATATTCCCAACCCCCATGATTTTATTTTCATTTTAGGTTTCTTTGTATGTACTGCTTTTGTATTTTTATTTTCTGTTGTTAGACAGAATGCCTTCTGTTTCAAGGCATTTCTACCTGTGGGATTATAACACGGATGGTAGATTTCCACAACTGACATTATGAAATAAGTGCTCCTAGACCCTACAAACCGATCTTCATCTTGCTTTGAAGTCATGCTGACTTGAAACCTCTCTGCCTAAAAATGTAAGATTCTGGGTATTGGTGTTTTTTTCCCCTGTTTTAAAATCTCAAGTTTCCTTTGCAGTGTTTTTATGTATATTTCTTTCCTTCCTCCCTTTATATCTGTGCTGGGGGATCTCATCAGGGTTTGAATCCTTGCTAAAGGAGAGGGGCTGTATGCTTATTCCATTATTTTAGAACAGGGGCACCCAAACTATGGCCCATGGGCCCAATTAGGCCTGCGGTGTGTACCCGGGCTTACTGCGGACCGTCCCTCCAACCACCCCCACCGCCTGACATCAGCAGCAGCGGCGGTGGCAATTGCACTTTGTCCCAGCTGCTCCAAGCAACCTCTGGTTCGGTCCCATCCCCTCTGCAGCCTTTGCCAAAGCCGATCACCACGTTGGGGAAATTTTCTGAGCCTCTTCCATTTCAAAATCAGTGCGCTAGGAGAGCCCCTTGGCACACCCAGGATGATGTCACCAAAGCACGCCAGGTTTACCCTTCTAGCGCTGTGGATTTTGAAACAGAGGAGGCTCCAAAAATTTCCCCAACATGGCAATCGGCTTTGGCAAAGGCTGCAAAGGGGATCGGACCAAGCTAGAGGCTGCTCAGAGCAGCCAGGACAAAGCACGATTGCCACCGCTGCCGCTCCCGCTGCTGATGTCAAAACTGTCAGCAGTGTGAGCAGCCAGCCTCCCTCGTGTCAGGGTGGGACCGGCCCGCAAAAAAAAAAAAAATGTTTGGGCACCACTGTTTTAGAACAATTGTAAATGTTGATACAATGGGTTTTTGTTGACTGGAATTTTAATTTTACAAAAATTAATTTTCTTTTCAGTGAGCCTCTTTTCATGACATTCAGTGACCATTAAAAATAATAATTATAACAACATTTTGGGGAATTGGGCCCCTCCTAGTGTGGCAGAAGCTCCTCAAACCATGACAAGATTTTTCCTTTCCCACTCTGAGGCAGGGGTGAGGAGGAGGAGGAGAGCCAGAGTCCCAGGCAAAGGATAAGTAACAGATATGCAAATGTAGAAGAACTAATATAGCAACTGACATAGAGACTTTATACTGACTAAACATAGAAACTGACATAGAGACTGTATTTTAAAGTGTGATAATATGCATGATAATATGTTGTCTTAAATGTGTTAAATTTTTAAAAAACTGTGATAAAATGTATGAGGAGAGAAAAATGGCGCAGACACCGGCAACCACGCCAAAAATCTTGCCAAGAGAACCCTATTGACCAAAACAAAAGGCAAAACAAAAGGGCAGGCTAGGTGATACAGGATGCTTAACACCTCAGAGGGGAGAAAGGGGAGGGACAGGAAGGGGGGAGGGGAAATGCAATGTTGCAAGGAGCAATACTGCATAGGGACATGGAATGTGAGATCAATGAACCAAGGAAAACTGGAAGTGGTAAAAAGTGAGATGGAAAGAATAAGCATTGACATCTTGGGCATCAGTGAGCTAAAATGGACAGGGATGGGTGAATTCAGCTCTGGAAACCATCATATCTACTACTGTGGGCAAGAAAACCTTAGAAGAAATGGAGTAGCCATAATTGTCAATAAAAGAGTGAGAAAAGCAGTAATGGGATACAATCTCAAAAATGACAGAATGATGTCAGTCAGATTTCAAGGCAAACCTTTCAATGTCACTGTGATCCAAATATACGCACCAACCACTGGCGCAGATGAAGCCACAATGGACCAGTTCTATGAGGACTTACAACACCTCATAGAACAGACACCAAGAAATGATGTCCAAATTATATTAGGAGACTGGAATGCCAAAGTAGGAAATCAAAAAGTGGAGGGAATAACAGGCAAATTTGGTCTTGGAGTACAGAATGAAGCAGGGCAAAGATTGATAGAGTTCTGCCAAGAGAACGCACTGGTCATAGCAAACACTCTCTTCCAGCAACACAAGAGGCGACTTTACACATGGACATCACCAGATGGCCAACACCGAAACCAGATTGACTACATACTCTGCAGCCAAAGATGGAGAACCTCCATACAGTCAGCAAAAACAAGACCTGGAGCAGACTGTGGCTCAGATCACAACCTATTGATCGCAAAATTCAGGCTTAGACTAAAGAAAATAAGGAAAACACGGAGACCAGAAAGATATCACCTAGACAGCATCCCTAAAGAATACACGGTGGAGGTGATGAACAGATTTAATGGCTTAGACTCAATAGATAGAGTGCCAGAAGAATTATGGACAGAGATGAGGGACATCATGCAGGAAGCAGCAAAGAAAACCATACCAAAAGAAAAGAAGAGTAAGAAAGCAAAGTGGTTGTCTGATGAGGCTCTTAAAATAGCAGAGGAAAGAAGGAACGCAAAAGTCAAAGGAGAAAGGAAAAACTACAATCATTTGAACACAGAATTTCAAAGAAAAGCAAGGAGAGATAAGGAAAACTACCTAAAAGAACAGTGCAGAGAAATGGAGGAAAACAACAAAAGAGGCAGAACCAGAGATCTTTTCAAAAAAATCGGGGAAATTAAGGGAACATTTAAAGCAAAAATGACCATGATAAGGGACAAAGAAGGAAAGGAGCTAGCAGATGCAGAAGAGATTAAGAAAAGATGGAAAGAGTACACAGAGGAACTCTACAAAAAGGACCTCAACACTCCTGACAATCACAATGATGAAGAAGTAGAACCTGAGCCAGACATCCTGGAGAGCGAAGTCATAAAGGCCCTAAAGAGCACTGCAAACAACAAAGCTAGTGGAGGTGATGGTATCCCAGTTGAATTTTTCAAAGCGCTAAAAGATGACGGCGTCAAATTACTGCATTCAATATGCCAACAGATTTGGAAAACAAAACAATGGCCACAGGATTGGAAAAGATCAGTGTACGTCCCAATCCCAAAAAAGGGCAATGCCAAAGAATGTTCAAATTATCGAACAATCGCGCTCATCCCACACGCCAGTAAGGTGATGCTCAAGATAATACAGGATAGACTTCAGCAGCATGTGGAAAGAGAATTACCAGAGGTGCAGGCAGGTTTCAGAAGAGGCAGGGGGACTAGAGACCACATCGCCAACATACGCTGGATCATGGAGAAAACAAAGGAATACCAGAAACAAGTTTATTTCTGTTTTATTGACTACACTAAGGCATTTGACTGTGTGGACCACAACAAGATGTGGCAAGTAATTAAAGAGATGGGAATACCAGAGCACCTCATATGCCTCCTGAGAAATCTGTACATGAACCAAGAAGCAACAGTTAGGACAGAACATGGAATGACAGAATGGTTTGGAATAGGAAAAGGAGTAAGACAAGGCTGCATTTTGTCACCATGCCTATTCAACCTATACACAGAGCACATAATGCGCAGTGCAGGGATGGAGGAATCACAATATGGGATTAAAATCGCTGGGAGAAACATCAATAATTTGAGATATGCAGATGATACCACCCTAATGGCAGAAAGTGAGGAAGACCTAAAGAATCTCCTGATTGGGCTGAAGGAGGAGAGTGCAAAAGCTGGCTTGAGACTAAATATCAAGAAAACCAAGATAATGGCAACAGGCCCAATCAGTTCCTGGAAGATAGATGGGGAAGAAGTAGAAGCAGTGACAGATTTTACTTTTTTGGGATCAAAGATCACTGCAGATGGGGATTGTAGCCATGAAATAAAAAGGCGACTGATTCTTGGGAGACAAGCAATGAGAAACCTGGGGAACATAGTGAAAAGCAGAGACATCACACTGAAAACAAAAATTAGAATAGTCAAAGCAATGGTCTTCCCAGTAGTAATGTACGGATGTGAGAGCTGGACAATTAGGAAGGCTGAACGCAGAAGAATAGATGCCTTTGAAATGTGGTGTTGGAGGAGGGTTTTGAGAGTACCCTGGACAGCGAGGAGAACAAATAGGTCAATCTTAGAAGAAATTAACCCTGAATGCTCACTGGAAGGTCAAATAGTAAAGATGAAGCTGAAATACTTTGGACATCAAATGAGAAGGGAGGATTCACTTGAGAAGGCATTGATGTTGGGAAAGGTGGAGGGCAAAAGAAGAAGGGGGAGGCCAAGGATGAGATGGCTAGATGGCATTGTAGACACAATGGGCACAGAGCTGGGAGGGCTGAGGGGGATGGTGGAGGACAGAGGCGCCTGGAGAGCAATGGTCCATAGGGTCGCAAAGGGTCGGAACCGACTGTGCGACTGAACAACAACAACAACTCTGAGGCACAAATACTTTCCGAACAAATTATTTTTAAAAAATTTTAAAAATGATTTGGTGGATTGTGGGGTATAAAGTTTGACGGGAGCTGGAAAAAAATATCCCTAGGAGGGCCACTTTAATAAAGGTAAAAGGCTTGCTTAAAAGCCAGTCACGTCCAACTATAGAAGGCTGTGGTCATCTCTGTGTATAGCCAAAGAGCCAGCTCTGTCTGCATCTAACTCCCTAAAATAGAGCTGCCCTTAAAAATTAGGAAAAGGTCACCCTTGCTCGAAAGCCAGTTGTATCCAACTCTAGGGTTCAGTACTCACCTCCATTTATAGCCAAAGAGACAGTGCTGTCTGCGTCCACAGACATTTCTGTGGACATGTGGCAGGCATGACTAGACACTGGAGTGCATGGAAGGTAAATTACCTTCCCACCAAAGTGATACCTATTTATCTACTTGCAATTCCTTGCTTTCAAACTGCCAGGAGCTGGGACAGAGATAGGAGCTCACTCCATCATGCAGCACTCAGGTCTCAAACTGCTGACCTGCCAACCTTCCAGTCATCAAGTTCAGCATCTTAACCACTAAGCCACCACAGTCTCTTTTCCATAAAAATTACCTAGGTACAAACTGCAGCTCCTAGAGCAGCAAGTAGAATCTGAGATGTGCAGGATGTAAAAGGAATATTCTCAAACCTGGTGCCTCATTTCCATACAAGTCCCATGAGTTCTTGCTTATCCTAATGCAAAGACAAAGGATAAGCTCACCATAGCAACGTTCAGTAAAAGACTCCATGCAGAATGACAAAAAAAATAATTTTGGCTTCCACCTGGGAAAGCACCGATTGCTGCCAGACAGAGAGACAATCCTAGACTAGATGGACACATGGCCATCAAGAAAAGGCATTTTAGTACGCTTAGTTGCGTTCGGAACACTTCTCAAACAGTAGAGGAAGGCAGCTGTTAGTATGTGTGTATAAATGGCTCATTGAGAACAAAACAATGCCAGGCATTTATTATTCCCCGTTACTGTTCCAGTCCTATATATCCATGAGATTTGACAAGTTTGCAAATGTGCAAATGTGACTTTCCATTATCTTCTGAATCCTTGTGCTGAGAAACGAATCTGAATCTTTATGGCATCAATGGATACCTGGAGAGTGCAATTCCTTCTCTCTACTCCCCCTCCAAATTGCTGTTGCCAGACTTGCTATAGGATAATGTTCAAGATAACAGCCAAGCATTTTGTTGCCCTTGGACAAGCATCATAGCTCATGGCTGTCCTTGAAAGAAGCAGAAAATGGGTTCAAAACTACAAAGAGCTCATTCAAGACATTGAAGTCAGTTGATTGTTGCCAAAGAGGTTTATTTTCCAGTGTTTGTGCAGAAGAGTTTCATTGCTATCTCATAAACAAAATAGAAACAATTACATTATGGCTTGCTGTTTGGCCTGGGGAGGTCTGTGAGGTTTTTTTCACCTCTTATTTTGATTGTACCTCTTACATTTCCCCCCCAGATAACAACTGCAGTTATATACTGTCCCATGGTGCTTAGTGCACTCTCTGGGCAGTTCACATGTTAATTAACATTTTGCCCCCACATGCTGGGTACTCATTTTACTGACCTCAGGAGGATAGAAGGCTGAGTCAACCTTGATGAAACCAGGATGAAACTCACAACGTTCTGACTGCAGTACAGCAGTTTACCCACTTAGCCACCAGGGCTCAGATGATTCCATTATAACTCCATCAGACGTTTAGTTCATTGATTTTGGTAAAGCAACACTGAATAGTCTTCCTTTTTGCTTTGCAGGGTACTTATAAGTTATCCCACCAGGATATAACACCAAAGCTTAGAATTTTTACTTTTTTAAAGGCTACAACCCCCAGAATTCTCCATCCATTAGGACTAATGGTGATGCTGACTTTCTGTCATTTGTTGGATCCTACTGACAAATGACACCCTCCTCCTTTAACTGGAGACACTGGGTAGGAATGAAAAAATGTGCACCTCTCCTATTGTTGCTGGATGCTGGTTCATTCCTGACTACTGGCTATGGTAGCTGGGGCTGATGGGACTTGTAGTCCAGCAAGGTAGAGGCTGTTGAAGTTTTTCCATTTTGTGCAAATGGTTGAACTTTAGAGCCCCTTGCATTCAGAGGCTGGGGTGGGGTGACACAGATATGTCACAAAATATGGAGTACTGCACAGAAGAAGTCATGAAGGCAAAGGGAAAGGCACAGATCTGATTGCATTCATCCTGGCATTATTTGGTCAGCAAGAAATGAAAGCAAAGGAATAGTGCTGAACTGTTTCCAAGCCAACTGCCATCTTTGAAACAGGACTTCAGATTCCAACACATCCTTCCCCACTCAACCCCGACATCGTGATCTTTTAGATATATCTTGTTACTTAAGTTTTCACTCAAAATTTTCAGAGTGTCAGGATTCAGGTGATACAAACACCAGGACCCAGGGCAACCAAGTAACAGGCCAAACAGTAACTGACTCTGAGTCCAGAATCCAAGTCTGAGTGAAGCCAAAGATTTAAGATTGGTCCAGACATCAAAAGCTGTTGTGTTTGAATGCAGTTCAGCGGCTCACCATTAGCGCAGCTGTTTGAGCTCATGTGGCTCCAATTCACCCAATGAGTAACTAACGCGGGAAACCTTCCCGCCACAGGTAAAACTATGCCAGGTATGCATTATGTCAGGAAGACGTCACCAATACTGTAACCAATAGGCGCCTTCGGGCAAGATTCAAATGTATCAGGTACCATATATAAAGAGGCAAGGCTCCACCATTGCCTCATGTACAGATTGACCATGTTACAATAAAGTAGTGTTTAGCCCATCTGCCAGCTCATGTGCAATCAATCTGCCTACATCAAATTGGCGATGAAGGTGGGATAATGGCGTCCCACAGGGTCACCCTCTCTCTGTTCGATACCTCCCAACCGGAGTCATGGGACCTCTACGAGGAACAGTTTCTGTACGCGATGGACGCGGGGAAGATCGAGGGCGAAGCGCAAAGGCGAGCCTGCCTACTGGCTCAGTGTGGGTTGCCAACCCTGGAACTGGCAAGGAACCTCCTGATGCTGAGGGTACTCAAGACGGTACCAGTGGCTGAAATCCTCGCTGCCCTGTGGGCATATTTCCGCCCAAAGGTGTTCGTGTTCCCAGCAAGATTGGCATTCAGCTGGCGAGACCAACAACCTGGAGAAACTGTGGTGGAGTATGTAGCTGCGCTGAGGCTGGCGGCCGTTCCATGTCGGTGGGGGGCCTTCCTGGCTGAGGCCTTGCGAGACCGCCTCCTACTCAGCCTGCTGGACGAAGAGGCTCAGCGGAAGTTGCTAGCCTGAGATGAGGACATCACGTTCAAGCAGATCTTGTGGGCCACGCAAGCTGCTGAAGCAGTAAAGGATGGAGTGTGGGCATGCAGGACGAGGTCCACAGCCCCGGGAAGCTCCACAGTGCAAGCCCACATATGTTTGTCACCACATGCACGAGAGTCGAGAGCTGCAGCAGCCACCTCCACATTCTCTTCGGGCTCCGGCGAGAGCGAGAGCAAACCAGAGGTCCAGAAAGTGAGAAAAAGGCCATCCGAAAGGAGAGACACCACCAAAGCAAGCCGGCGCTGCGAGGGGTGCGGGGGTTCACACAACCAGAGGAAATGCCCATTCAAGAAGGCAGAGTGCCACAACTGCGGGCGGTTGGGGCCCATAGCAAAGGTGTGCAGGCAATGCAGAAGTTGAGACCTTGACCGGACCAGCCGAAAAGATGAGGCCATCGGAAAGGTGCATGCAGGGGACACCGTGGTGAGATATGTGTCAGACCGACGCACCCGGTTTTTTGTGAAGGTACTGTTGCAGGGGGTTCAGGTGAAGATGGAAGTGGATTCAGGGACTGCCTATTCCATATTCTCGCAGACGGAGTTCCTGCGAATACCCCCTAGGGACCGCCCCAAACTGAGAGCCCTCAGGATGAACTTGCGGGACATTCAAGGTAACTACATTCCAATCCTGGGGGTGGGAGATTTCACCATCTGTTTCAAAAACTTCACGAAGAAGCTGCCCCTAGTAGTTCTTAAGTGGGGGGGGGGGTCCAGTTGTCTTCTAGGGACTGAGTGGTTCGAACTGCTGGGCATTGCATTGACTGGCATCAATGCCATCCGGGCTGACCCCATTCAGGATGTGTGCAACGCACATCCTGCTGTTTTTGAAAAAGGACTTGGGAAGTACAGGGGGCCTCCAGTGGCCTTTGATATAGACCCTTCCTCTCGCCCCATACTGCTCAAGCCGCAAAGAGTGCCTTTTGCACTGAAGGACAAAATCGAACCGAGACTGGACAAACTGGTGGTTCAGGGGATTTTGGTGCCGGTGGACTCTGCGGAGTGGGAGACACCGATTGTGACTGCCATGAAATCTAATGGGGAGGTTAGAATTGGTGCTGATTACAAGTGTACTATCAATAAGGCCATTCGCCCCAACGCCTACCCGGTGCCGGTAGTTAGCCACTTGCTAGCCAAGTTACATGGGATAAATGCTTTGCAAAGCTAGACTTAGCTCAGGCTTATCAACAGTTAACGGTTACACCTGTGGCAGCAGCTGCCCAGACTATAGTTACGCACAAGGGTGCGTTTAAGGTGATATGCCTCCAGTTTGGCATGAACTCAGCCCCCGGGATATTTCAGGCACTTGTAGAATGCATACCTAAAGGTCTCCCTGGGGTCCTGCCATATTTTGACGACATGTTGATAACAGCTGGGGATGAGTCAGAGCTAGCCCAGAGGCTAGACGGGTACTATCTGTTTTTGAGAGGGCTGGGCTATGCCTGAGAAGGGACAAATGTGTGTTCTACGCAAATGAGGTTGAGTTTCTGGGGTTTCGAATCACCCCCAATGGGGTAAAACCATCAAAATCCAAAGTTGCGGCATTACAGGATGCCCCCAGGCCAGCTGCCAAACCAGAGCTCCAGTTGTTCTTAGGGCTCCTCAACTTCTACTACTCCTTCCTCCCACGGAAGGCATCCATGGCGGAGCCACTCGACCGCCTGCTGAAGAAGGATGCAGTCTGGCGGTGAGGGGAGGGTTAGGAGCGAGCATTCAATGAGTTAAAGCGGTTCCTCTCTTCCGAGGCAATATTAACTCATTTCAACCCCAGGAAGCCCATAGTACTTGTGTGTGATGCCTCACCGGTGGGGGTCGGGGCTGTCTTCTGCCACGTGCTCAAGAATGGGAGGGAGGCACCAATTGCATTCTAATCAATATCCCTCTCGAAAGCAGAGTTCAACTATGCACAGATGGATAGGGAAGCCCTCGCAATCATCGCAGGGATGAAGAAATTACATGACTTTTTGTATGGGAGGGAGTTTACTATTGTCACAGACTAAAAGCTCCTCCTGGGATTTTTTGTCACAGCCAAGCCCACTCCCCAGATCCTGTCCTCACGAATGCTACGGTGGGTGATTTTCTTAAATGTGTACCAGTTCACGCTGGTGCACCGCCCAGGGAAAGACATCGCTCATGCGGATGCACTTTCCAAGTTCCCCCTTCAGGAATTGGGAGAACCCGAGTGCGAGGTCGAGCAAGATCACCAGGTGCTACTCATCGAATCTCTCGATTCCCCCCCCAATCGTGCCCGTAGACATCGCCAAGGCAACCGCCAAAGACAAGGTTCTGTCCCAGGTGTTGGCATGGGTAAAGAAGAGCTGGCCCGCAACATCCCCAACTGAGGAACTTGCATCGTTCTTCAGGAAATGTTTTGAGTTTTTGCTCAAGAGAGGATGCCTCCTCTGGGACCGGAGGAGGGTCCACGTGGACTTTGCGGGGCCCTTCCCGGGTACGATGTTCTTGTTAGTGGTTGATGCATTCTTGAAGTGGTTGGAGGTCATTCCAGTGCGAAACACGTCCTCTGCAGCCACAGTCAAACACTTGAGGAGGCTGTTCATGTGTTTTGGCCTGCCCAATGAGTTAGTTTCGGATAACGCGACCACATTCACATCCGCTGAATTCCAGGCATTCCTCGAACAGAATGTGATCAGGCATGTGACCTCTGCACCATTTCACCCTGCCACAAAAGGCCAAGTAGAGCGCCTGGTCCGCATGACAAAGGAGGTGTTATGGAGGATGGGTCCGGGGGATCTGGAGCAACAGCTCTGCAAATTCCTCCTGGGCTATAGGGTTACTCTGCTTGTATTGGGGCAGTCCCCTGTGGAGATTCTGATGCAAAGAAGACCCACAACATTGTTTGACCGCTTGGATCCTTCCAGGGTGGAGGATAGAGGTATGAATGTGGTGGTAGATCAGAGGAAAGTGTTTGGGGCAGGCGATCCAGTGTACTGCAGAAATTATGTGAGTTCAAGGCCAGCATGGGTGCCCAGGGAAGTGGTGGAACAAACTGGGCCCGTATTGTACCAAGTAAAGACAGGGTCGGGGTTGTTGTGGCGGAGGCACGCCGATCAGCTTAGGAGAAGAGTCACGGAAGCCATGGTGGAAAGTGGTTATTTTGATATTCAGCGTTAGGGTTGCCCCCCACCCGCGTAACCCAAGGGGGGAATACAGGACTCAGCTTAACAGGTGGCATAGACCCACAGGAGACCGTCTCCCAACCCGGAGATGAACAACCCCAGTTTGATTTTTTGTTACAGGATGGGGGGAGTTTTCGTGAGTGTTCCCCCACTCGTCCCTGTGAGCAGCAGGGTTTTGAGTTGTCCCAGAGGTCCCCCCATCCTCCCCAACACAGAGATACGCCATCCCTGTCCTTGCTGGGGTTCGATGGGACACTGCAGTTTTCCCGGGGGAAAGGTTCAGGTGCAACAGCTGATTCCGGCAGCACCGCTGAATCGACCGGCCAACCACAGCATGTCCGCCAGCCCCCACAATGGTTGAGGGACTTCGTCCCATCCTAGGGGGGAGGGATGTTGTGTATGCATGCAGTTCAGCTGCTCGCCATTAGCACAGCTGTTGGAGCTCATGTGGCTCCAATTCACCCAATGAGTAACTAATGCGGGAAACCTTCCTGCCACAGGTGAAACTATGCCAGGTATGCATTATGTCAGGAAGACGTCACCAATACTGTAACCAATAGGCGTCTTCGGGCAAGATTCAAATGTATCAGGTACCATATATAAAGAAGCAAGGCTCCGCCATTGCCTCATGTACAAATTGACCATGTTACAATAAAGTAGTGTTTAGCCCATCTGCTGGCTCATGTTCAATCAATCTGCCTACATCAAAAAAGCATAGTCCAAATGAGGCAGAAACCAGGTGACTGGGAGATCAGACACAGCAGAGGACCCTCAGGGGCAGATCCAGGGGCCAAGGAGCAAGAGTCCAGGCAAGGCATAACCAAAGGAACCAAGAACTGGACCAAACAAGGTTTGGTGCCTGATGACTGGAAGGTAGCGAATGTAACACCAATTTTCAAAAAAGGATCCAGGGGTGATCCAGGAAATTACTGACCTGTCAGTTTGACATGTGTCCCAGGTAAAGTGATGGAAACCATCCTAAAAGATAGGATTAATAGGCACATAGAAGAGAAGGTGCTGCTAAAGGAGAGCCAACATTGGCTTTTGCAAGGGCAAATCATGCCTCACTAATCTGTTGGAATTTATTGAGAGTGTCAACAAGCATGTGGGGATCAAGTTGACATTGTTTATCTGGACTTTCAGAAGGCTTCTGCTTGGGAATACCCTGAAGCAAATGGTGAGCCACTGCGTGTGACAGAATGCTGGACTGGATGGGCTGTGGCCTGCCCAAGCAAGGCTGTTCTTATATTCTTATGGACAGAAGCCTTCAGAAAGAGGAACAAGGTAGAGATCTTCAACAACTGAAACCAGGAACAAGGCAAGCAGGAACGAAGTAACTGCAAGTCTACAGACGAAAGGAACAAGGCAGAGAGTCTTCAAGAACAGGAGCTAAGCAGGAGATCTTCTGGAGTAGGAATCAGGGGCAAAGCAGAGGTCTTTGACAGCAGGAACAAGGCAATAGAACAAGGAGCAAAGCAACTACTAACCTTCATTGCTGAAAGCAGCTTCTGGCAGGAAAGGCCAGTTCTGATATAACTAAGCCACAGGGTCTTCAGGTGGAACCTGTGAAGATGTAGTAGTAAGTAGAACCTTCCCCAGAACTCTCAGGTGGGGCTTCGCAGTTGCAGTAAGGTGAAGGTCCAATCTTGCGGAGCAGCTGTACCTGTAAATCCCAACTCAGAGGATCAAGGCAGATCATTCCATGTGTTGATGGTAAAGATGATCACGTTCTAAGGTAGACAGAAAGAGGGGAGAGACATTTTATGAAACTTAAGTACACAAACACAATAATAAATTGATAATTTTTTAAAACAAACATGATAATCATATAATCAAAGCTTAAGACAGAGAGTGCAAAACCAGCATTAGGTAAAGGTAAAGGTTTCCCTTGCTCGAAAGCCAGTCGTATCTGACTCTAGGGTTCAGTGCTCATCTCTGTTTCAAAGCCGAAGAGCCAGCGCTGTCTGCTTCTGCAGACTTTTCCGTGGTCATGTAGCAGGCATGACTAGACACCAGAGTGCACGGAACGCTGTTACCTTCCCACCGAAGTGCACCAAATATTAATTTCCTATCAGAAAGTAAGCAAAACAAACAGACAAAAATCATTGTGGCACTCTAAAGACTAACTGCTGTATTTAATATTAGCTTTTGTGGTTTCCCCATGCCCCTGTGGCATGGAACGGCCCGCGCAGAGGCCACTTCGGGGGAACGCTCCTTGAGCCGTGGGCTCTGCGGGCAGAGAAATTTAGGGGGGTGGATAAATGATAGGGTTTGATTCACCCAATTTCCTGACCTGACCAGCGGATCTGCTGAGAGAGCGAATAGCTAACCCAGTTACCCATTAGAATAATCACTCATCTCCAAGCTCAACTTTACCCCGGGTGTAAACAGAGGCCATGTTTACCCCTGCTTAATCCCCAAACAATGGTGTTTTCCCCAGTCTGTGTTTGGCCAAGTTAATCAACTTCCCTCTGAGAGATTCCCAATTAACCCGAGCAAACAGGTGATGTGATTTCTGTCAGATGACTGTTTTCGCCACCGTTGCGCTTTTACTCCTATATATGATGATGCCTTTTTCCCAATAAACGACTGATCTTATCCTCCTCCATGCTGCCTCGTATCGTTCTTTGATCAGTCTCCTCCGGGACCTCCGGCCCTCTGCGGCCCCGATTCCTACAAGCTTTCGTGGATCAAACTGAATCTGGGATGAGTAAATTTTTTTAGAGGATAGTTCTCAGAATCCCACACCTAGCATGGTCCCAAACCATGCTGGCTGTGAGATTCAGAATTATGTTTCCCCCCAAAGGATTGTTTTCCCCACAAGTGCTTGTGAAAACTCAAATAAAATGACTCTCCTTCCAACCTGCTCAAATATTTTGAAAAACTCTGCTCTTTGTTCAGCTCCAAATTGGCAACCCTGAGAAAGATGAAATAGTTGACAGCGTAAATGGCAGCATATTATCTGCAGCTGTCTCCTTCACATGCAATGACAAAAGATTTTGCTGTCTGCGCAGCAAAGGGAAAAGGGGATTGCTTGCAAGTTTTCTGTTGCAATTCAGGCAAACTCATACTGTGAACAAGAAATTCAAACATCTCGTACGTTTTTTGTGCAATCAGAGTCAAGGCTTCTATAAGAAACCAGGAAAGGTTGATTGTGTAGCATTTTACTTCCATTTTGGCATTTTCAGTCAGATTCTATGAGTTCTAGAATTAAGGGATTCATTGCTATTTTCATTTATATATTTATTTATTTATTTATTTATTAAATATATATCCTGCCCATCTGGGATATTTTCCCACTCTGGGTGAGTAAAATATAACAATAATAATGAAAATAATAAAAATCTTTACAATTAAAAATGTAAACAAATTGAATAAAATTGCCAATGAGGTAGCATTTATTGACAATTGTTTGAGTGACCCAGGCAAACCTGCATCATATAACAACCTGTTAGTTGTGGTGCATAAAAATTAACTGATTGGCAAACGTGTAATGCCACAATATTTGTTGCATCCACACTTATGTGATGTATCAGCTTGCAAGAGAAGTTTGTTTTGCAACCATTTGCAATAGGGGGCCAGGTTTTGCAGCAGATTTGAACAATAACAGTTGTCAGTTGAAAAAAGATACAATGTTATTATTCTGTTAGGCTGTTATTCAATGTATCTGTTATTCAAAGGAATAAAAAGAAGGCCTTTTTTGGAAAAATCTATTGTTTTTTGAAATTCATTAATTTTTTTCCTGCACATTTGACATGCTTCACTTGTGCAAACTTCCCTCCTTTCAAAATTCCTGGAAGGTTTGCATCTTTAGTACATGACTTATGCACATTTATGGTGCTCTGTGCCATGTGGAATTGTATGCTCCCAGCCTGCTAAAGGCTTTTCTTTCAAAATAACTCATACCCATGAACTGTAGAAGCATCGATTGCAGTCCCCCCCCCCAATTTCCCCATTTCCCCCCTTCAATTTTCCCTTCCCAATTTTCCTGGGAAAACCCCAATTTTCCTGGGTCTCTCCCACCCACCTTTACATCTCTACTTGCCTATAACTTAAAATCTGTATGATAGGCAAATTCTGAGTTCAGATTTAGAATCAGCGCACTCAATATCACGTAAATCCCATGTGTTATTCCCAGTAGCAAAACTATTGTTGTGCAGTATGGTAGGGGGACAAGTTTTAAGGTTACATCACACCCTAAACCTTTCAGGATCAATTCAGAACATTTTAAAAACAGATCCAAAGCCTTGTATTTCCCTATAAACTGTCACTGGGAAGTCAATAGCATGGTTGTAAGTTTCTTTGCCTTTCTGGCAGAGAAATAAACAGACCAGTAGGATTTGAATGGGAGAAAATCTTACTAGGTTTTTTTCAGGATCGAGATTCCATTTCATATTGAATCTAGAACAACATCAATTCAGGGAAAATTCAGTTTCACATCCTGATGAAATTATTTTTTGAGACAGGTAAATTTATCAGCAGACTGAAATGTGGAAATCACTGGTAGAAAGCGTCTCCTCTCTGCCATCTTACTCTTTGTTTTTATCTTCGATTTCTTCTTTCCAGGAATTCACATGGGCCAACCAGGTTTATTAACCAGTCTGCAGTTGGATTCTGCCAGCAAAGAATCCACTGTAGGAAATTGACATATTGAAACCATTAGTGCCAGAAAATTAACATCACTTGGCTAATTGTCTATAACACACCAGTCACATGCATTACCTTCTTTAACCCATGCATTCTTCTCCTGATCGATGGAGCTTCCCATGTAACACAGCTCAATTGTGTGTTTGTCTTGTTGTCTAGTCAATTTACCTGTCTTGCTCCTCTCTTGTGGACTGGATAATGGTAACTAATTAAGGTAGAGAGTTTGCTACTGGGGTTGGAATAGTCTAATTCTTTGCCGACAACCACACTGTGGTGTTGTGTGTAGGAGAGTGAAGGATTTGACTGTCTTGAGAAAAACTCTCTCCCTATCTTATTTATTCACCTTTCTTCATGACACACGTGTTGATCAGTGGTTGAAGACATCAGAAGGAAGGAATTATAGTCTGCCATAAATCTACACTGTAATGAAAGCCAAATGTCACAAAATATTTCCCTCTGTAGTTTTGTAAGTGGGGCTGGAGACAGGGACTGGGGGGGTGGAATAGACGGGGGGCAGATTCGTGTTCCCCCTTTCTCCTCCCAGACCAGGGCGGGCAGCGTGGTCCCCGGGCCCATTCCCCCCCCCCCCTCAGTCCATGTCCCCTGGCCCACTTACCTGTTGCTGGCTTGGCCGCTTGCTCTCTGTGCCTCCCCGGCACGGCCTTCTAAGCTGGGTTGCTGTTATGTATGTATGCATGTTCATTATACTGTAAGGCAAGATTGTAACCACTCCAGATACAAACGATATCAGCTGTAAAGGAACGCGAGCAGACAGCCTATAGAGGGCAGCTGCGAGCGTTCACTCTCACATGGTTCACATTGCTCAATCACGGACAGCCGCGGGAAAACCTTCCCCGCATTCAGCAGCTGAAGAAAGACCTGCATTCAGCAGCTGAAGCAAGACCTGCATTCAGCAGCTGAAGAAAGACCTGCATTCAGCAGCTGAAGCAAGACCTGCATTCAGCAGCTGAAGAAAGAGGCGTGCCTGGGCGAGGCCACGCCGGTAGCAACCAATCAGCTACCGTGCTACAAGATTCAAATGTAGAGAGCTACTGTATATATTGAGATGTATCACCGCCATTACCTCATGCTTCACTGGAACCTCATGCAATGCAATAAACCTGTGTTAAACCAACCTTTCGGTTGTCCGGTTGTCTTTGGTCCCATACACTAAACTGGCGACGAAGGTGGGATAATGGCTGCCCACGGGACCAAGACATGCGCCGGCTACGAGATCAGGAAGCCGGGAGACTTGGAGCTGTTTGAGATAGACTTCAACGCTGCGCTGGTGGAGCTCGAAGTCTCAGACGAGGCCAAAAAGAGGGCCATCTTCGTCCGCATGCTCGGACAAGAAACCAAGAGGACCTTGGTGGACCTGATCGCGCCGAGGAAGGTGGGCGACCTCAAGGCCACAGAGCTCCTGGCGGCGCTGCGCGCCCATCTCCGGCCGGCAATAGCGATGTTCCCCGCTCGGAGCGCGTTCTGGAGGCGAGTCCAGGCACCCGGAGAATCGGTCGATGAGTTCGCCGCGGCCCTGCGGTTGGCCGCCGGCCCTTGCAAGTGGGAACTCCCCGACGTCACCCTCCGGGACTGCCTGCTCTGCGGTCTGAGGGACACAGAGACTCAGCGCGCGCTGATGAAAAGGGAGCCGCCTCCCACGTGGCAACAAGTCCTCGACGCGGCACAGGCCGCAGAGGCCACGTCGGCCGGGGTGCACGAACTTCAGGACTGGCGCCCGAAGACCGCCAAGGCAGAGAGTTCGGTGCGCGCGGCCCGGCGGACTTCGAACTCGTCTTCTGCAGAGAGCAGCGACGACGAGGACGTCCGGAGGGTCCAGAGAGAGGGCCGGCGCTGCGATGGCTGTGGCGCCGCCCACGCCCGCACCAAATGCCCATTCCGCAAGGCCGAGTGCCACAACTGCGGCCGGCGCGGGCACATCGCCAAGGTCTGCCGGACACGACGCGAGGCCACCCGGAGTTCTCCAGACCGCTCGGCGAGGCAGGACCGCACCACGAGGCAGGACCGCACCACGAGGCCGAAGGACGGCACACGGACCACGAGGACGCGGGACGGAGTAGGACGAGTCTCCGACGACAGCGAGGACGACGCGCCGGTTTGCAGCGTTTCCACGGAGCACCCCCGTTACTTCGTTGAGGTAGTAATACAAGGGGCCCCTGTTAGGATGGAGGTGGATTCGGGTTCCTCATACTCCATTATTTCCCAGGGGGAGTTCATGAAAATCGCCCCCCGCGTGCGGCCCAAGCTCAAGGCGTTGAGGGCCACGCTGAAGGACGTGCAGGGGAACCGCATCCCAGTGTTGGGGGTTGGGAAGTTCCAGGTCCAGTTCAAAAAGTACACCGCAACGCTTCCCTTAGTCGTCCTCAAGGGGGGTAAATGCAGCCTCCTCGGGACTCAATGGTTCCAGCCCCTGGGGTTGTTCATTGGGGGGGTGCACGCCGTGGGAGCACACGCCGCCGGGACTGATCCAATACAGAGCGTGTGCGACGCGCACCCCGAGGTTTTTAAAAAGGGGCTAGGAAAATTCAAGGGCCCCCCAGTGACTTTCGACCTGGACCCTGGAGTGCGTCCAATCAGACTTAAACCGCGCAGAGTGCCTTTCGCACTAAAGGACAAAATTGAGGCGGAATTGGACAAATTAGTGGGCCAGGGGATTCTTGTTCCTGTTGATTCTGCGGAGTGGGAAACTCCAATTGTAACAGCGCTCAAGGCCAACGGGGAAGTCCGAATATGCGCTGATTACAAGTGCACCATCAATAAGGCGATCCGCCCTAATGCGTATCCGGTGCCGGTAGTCAGCCACTTATTGGCCAGGTTACACGGGGGGAGGTGTTTCGCCAAACTCGACCTGGCCCAAGCCTACCAGCAACTCCCGGTGACCCCCGCCGCAGCTGCTGCACAAACCATAGTCACCCACAAAGGGGCGTTCCAGGTTTCGCGCCTCCAATTCGGCGTGAATTCGGCGCCCGGGATTTTCCAGTCATTGGTGGAACGCCTCCTGAAGGGGTTGGAGGGGGTGTTACCCTATTTTGATGACGTATTAATTACAGGGGGGAGCCGGGCCGAATTAGCAACAAGGTTGGGAAAGGTCCTGACAATATTCGAAAAGGCGGGGTTGAGGTTGCGGAAAGACAAATGCGTCTTCTTCGCTACAGAGGTTGAGTTCCTAGGGTTCCGTGTTACTCCCGAGGGAATTAGGCCAGCCCAATCCAAGGTAGCCGCCATCAAAAAGGCCCCTCGCCCCACCTCCAAGCCCGAGTTGCAGTCGTTCCTCGGACTGCTCAACTTCTACCACTCCTTCCTCCCGCGGAAGGCAGCCGTGGCAGAACCGCTACACAAATTGTTAAAAAAGGACGAGGCATGGAAGTGGGGCGACGTCCAGGAAAAGGCTTTCAATGACCTGAAGCGACTCCTGGCATCAGATGCTGTACTGACCCACTTCAATCCCAAACGCCCGGTGGTCCTGATATGCGATGCATCCCCGGTGGGGGTGGGGGCGGTGCTTTGCCACGTGCTGGAGAACGGTAGGGAGGCCCCGATAGCTTTCTACTCTAGATCCCTGTCCCAAGCGGAGAGGAATTATGCTCAGACAGACAGAGAGGCGCTAGCAATAATTGCGGGGACCAAGAAATTTCATGATTTCGTGTACGGCCGCCCCTTCACCATAGTGACTGACCACAAGCCTTTGCTGGGCATCTTCACCGCAGACAAGCCCACACCCCAGATCCTGTCCCCGAGAATGCTCAGATGGGCCATTTTTCTCAACGCGTATCAGCACGCGTTGGTATACCGGCCCGGGAGGGAGATAAGCCATGCCGACGCTCTGTCGAGGTCCCCCATTCCCCGGGATTGCTGCCACGTGGGCGGAGTAGAGAGGGACCACCAGGTCTTAATGATAGAGGTCCTAGACTCCCCTCCAGTAGTACCGGCCGAAATCGCCAAAGCGACAGGCAAGGACAAAGCGCTGACCACAGTTTGCTCCTGGGTGCAGAAAGGGTGGCCCGTGTCTTCCCCAGCAGCGGAATTCGACACATTCTTCAAAAAGAGATTAGAGTTGTCCCTGGAGAGGGGTTGCCTCTTGTGGGGACAGCGGGTAGTGATCCCCACGTCTCTCCGGCCGAGGGTGCTTAAACTGCTGCACGTCAGCCACCCGGGGATCGTACGCTCTAAGGCACTAGCCCGCAGTTACTTTTGGTGGCCCCAGTTAGACGCCGACATCGAACACATGGTCGGCACTTGCGAGGCGTGCCAAAGCTCAAGGCCAGAAGAGGCTCGCTCGCCACCTAGGGAATGGGACGCTGCGAGGGGACCCTGGTCCCGAGTTCACGTAGACTTTGCTGGCCCATTCAGGGGAACGCTTTTCCTCCTCGTGGTGGACGCGTTCTCTAAGTGGTTGGAGGTCATTCCAGTCTCGAGCACCTCCTCGACCACAACCATTAAACAGTTAAGGAGGATCTTTTCCACGTTCGGTTTACCCGACACCCTCGTCAGCGATAACGCTAGCTGTTTCACGTCCGCCGAGTTCAGGGCATTCATGGAACGCAACGCCATTCGGCACGTCACCTCCGCCCCCTTTCACCCGGCCACCAATGGCCAAGTAGAGCGCCTCGTGCGCACCACGAAAGACGCGCTACTGCGCATGGGTCCCGGAGACCTCGACCTGAAATTGTGCCAATTCCTGCTGAGATACAGGGTCACCCCCTTAGCGTCAGGGTACTCCCCCGCAGAGCTGTTGATGCGCAGGAAGCTGGCCACGGGGATATCCAAGCTAGACCCCACGAGAGTAGAGGACAAGGGGCGGAACATAGGGGTGGAACCCACCAAGAGTTTCGGCATAGGCGCCCCAGTATACTGCAGGAATTACGCCAGCGCGGGGCCAGCCTGGGTGCCGGGCACCGTAGTAGACCAAACCGGCCCCGTCTCATACCGCGTAGAGACCAGTACAGGTTTCCTGTGGAGGCGACACGTGGACCAACTCAGGCGTAGGGTCCCCGGAGAGCAAGACGAGGATGAGGCCAGCATTGATTCAGCGTTAGGGTACTCCCCCACCCGTTTAGCCCAAGGGGGAGGAAAAGGGGAGCATGGGTCCCCACCAAGGGGGGAGGAAAGGGAATCGATCCACGGAAATCTTTTGCGGGAGTCCCTGCCAGAGAGGAGGAGCCCCGGGTTGCGGGAGTCCCCGTCAGAAAGGAGGAACCCCAACCACACTCATACCCCGCGGAAGCCGCGGAAGTCCCCCCGAGGCTCAGAGGCCCATAGAGGTTTAGACGTTGATTTACAGTACCAGGGGGAGTTAGCGGAGTGGTCCCCCACCCGTCCTAGCGAAAAGAGGGGTTTCAGTTCAGCCCCTGGTACCTCCAGTCCCAGTAGCCCCTGTGAGTTAGAATGCAATATAGCGCCCATGTTCCGGAGACCGACACCGCCAAGACCGGAGGCATCAGCGAGTCCGCCCACCACCACAGTCTTAAGGTCCCCCGAGCAGGGATCAGAAGGTAGCCATTCCCCAAGGGCGACCTCATCGGTGCCGCGGTTCACACTAGGAGGGTCCCCGGGGTCCGAGGGCAATAGGCAGGGATTTACCTCCCAACTGTTCATCCCATTCCCTTCCCCAAGCGCAAGGCAGGCACGGACGCCCCACAGAGCCACTAACGAATCCCCGTTTCCAGTTGCAGGGCAAGCTCCCGCGGAGTCAGGGATCACAGGCTCTCCAGAAGTAGGGCAGGCGCAAGCACGCCCCAAGCGAACGTGCGGCAAGCCACAATGGTTGCGGGACTTCGTCCCATCCTAGGGGGGAGGGATGTTATGTATATATGCATGTTCATTATACTGTAAGGCAAGATTGTAACCACTCCAGATACAAACGATATCAGCTGTAAAGGAACGCGAGCAGACAGCCTATAGAGGGCAGCTGCGAGCGTTCACTCTCACATGGTTCACATTGCTCAATCACGGACAGCCGCGGGAAAACCTTCCCCGCATTCAGCAGCTGAAGAAAGACCTGCATTCAGCAGCTGAAGCAAGACCTGCATTCAGCAGCTGAAGAAAGACCTGCATTCAGCAGCTGAAGCAAGACCTGCATTCAGCAGCTGAAGAAAGAGGCGTGCCTGGGCGAGGCCACGCCGGTAGCAACCAATCAGCTACCGTGCTACAAGATTCAAATGTAGAGAGCTACTGTATATATTGAGATGTATCACCGCCATTACCTCATGCTTCACTGGAACCTCATGCAATGCAATAAACCTGTGTTAAACCAACCTTTCGGTTGTCCGGTTGTCTTTGGTCCCATACACTAAAGTTGCTCACCTTCCGTGCCTCTGTGGCATGGCCTGTCCTCCATCCCCACCGGCGTTGAGGCCTTTGCCGGTCAGGTGGGTGGCACCAAAAGCAGGCGGCACAGCTGGCAACCAACACCTGCCATGGTGAGTGGGGAATGGCTTCCCTAAGGGAGGCAAAGTGTCTCCCAGAGGGAAGTGGTTTGCACGTTGGCCGGCCATTTTTTTAATGTGCACATCACTTTCCCGGCCTCCTCTGTGCTTGCGTCCCTAAGCCTGATTGGCTGATGGGTTGCATGGCACGGAGGATGCTGGGAAACGTAGGTTTTTTGTTCATGTGGTGAGTGCCCGACTCTCGGCATCTGGATTCTTGCAGCAATGCTTGCAAGGTCTTAAGGTAAGTGTGGCCAGCTCGGTACAGGATGGTTGGGCCGGGTGTGGCCACATATGCCGGACACGTACCATGCAACCCTCTTCTTATAGGTAGAGATGATTCTCTCATTTCCTAGAAGATGACTTCTTTGGATATGGAACAATCAGATCTGACCACTTTAGCATATCGGGATCATATGATTTTCCAGATTATTTGTACTCCCTTAAAAGGACAGAGACAGTGGGCAAATCTGATGACAGACTGGTGATGAGAAAATTTTGGAGCTGATCACTGTATGCTTTTGTGCATGTGAGTTCAATACAGGAGAGAGACAACTCTGAGGTCAGAAAGGAGATCATTACATTGTCTTGTGATGCTAGCCATGGCAGTACCATTAGGAAGGTAAGTCAATGCCAACCCATGGCGGTGACATTTTTGGGGTGTACTGCTGCTAAGACTTACATTCTACCATGACATACATCAGCTGTCAAACCCACCCACCTAAATATGTGTGGGAACATCTATGATCTTCGCAATGAAGCAAAAGCCCTATCATTAGGCAGAGTGGGGCTGTGGTGGCTCAGTGCTTAAGAAGCTCCCTTTGTTATCTGGAAGGCCAGCAAGTCAGCAGTTCAAGACCTGGGTACTGCATAACAGATTGAGCACCCATTTCTGTACCAGCTCCTGCCAACCTAGCAATTTGAAAGCAAGAAATTGCAAGTAGACAAATAGGGACCATTTCAATGGGAAAGATCTTGTGGACATGAAAGGAGCTTCATTCAAACGTCGCCTAAGCATAGTTTCTCCAGCAAAAATCCTCTCAACCCAGAATAATTTCTGACATGAAATTATTATTATTAGGCAGAGTGATATTACTGACCCAGGTAGTGGGTACTCAGCTCAGCACTGGTAGCCGTAATGAAGAAGGCTGCCTTGCACTGGCCCAGCAGACATTTCAGAAATATGACCATAATATTCCTTTTTTAAAAAAAGCAAAGGGGAAAAAACTAAAGAATGCTTAATTGCTCAATTGATCTAGCAATGCCTTTATAAAAATCCCTGAGACTCAATCGAATTCATAGCATTTACTACCTGGATAAGCAGTTACTGAGGTGGGTGAGAGGATGGATGCAAAGTCATTGCACATGTCAAAATGTATTTTGGAAAATTCCACCCCTCCCCTCAGCAACATAAGGTGAGCATTAATCACAACAAGGTAGCAGAAAACAGAGGTGTATCCTCAGTCAAGAAAAGCAACCGCTGCTGCGGCTTATACACCTCTATAAATTATGTATGTTTTTAATACAGAAGATCTGTAATGATGGGCTCAACAGAGCAATGTCTGTTATGGCAAAGATTTACATTTGAAATGCGGGGGTGGGGGGACAGCAACTATTGCCAAGATGCATGGCTTCTTTTGGCATATTTATTAAATGCATAGCCAGACATGCTCGTATAAAAAGCAGGAAGTGTTAGAATGTAAATTGAAGTATTTAAAGTTATTTAATTATATTTGCACCATGAAAGTAATTTGAGAATAACATTAAAATATAATCTTGTTCTTATCTAGAGCCCTAATCTGGGTTTGTGCAATATCCCATTGGTTTTATAGTGACAGGGCAGACCATTTGTATGGCTTTCCTTTCACTGTTTTTTTAAAAAAAGAAAATAAATCAGAAAGGAGCCAACATTATCATGTAGAGACCTCTAACAGCATTAGAGACTTATAAGAGTGGTAATGTATAGTTGTGAGAGCTGAACCATTAGGAAAGCTGAGTGCAGAAGAATAGATGCCTTTGAAATGTGGTATTGGAGGAAAGTTTTGGGAGTCCCCTGGACAGAGAGGAGAACAAATAGGTCGATCTTAGAAGAAATCGGCCCTGGCTGCTCATTAGAAGGTGAAATAGTAAATATGAAGCTAAAGTACTTTGGACATCAAATGAGAAGAGAGGATTCACTTGAGAAAGCCTTGATGCTGGGAAAGGTGGAGGGCAAAAGAAGAAGGGGTGGCCAAAAATGAGATGGCTAGATGGTATTGTAGACACAATGGGCACAGAACTGGGAGGGCTGAGGGGGATGGTGGTGGAGGACAGAGGTGCCTGGAGGGCAATGGTCCATAGGGTCACAAAGGGTCAGAATCGACTGTGCAACTGAACAACAACAAAACAATGTTTAGGTTGCACTTGCTCAAAACCCAGTCATATTTGACTCTAGAGTTCAGTGCTCATCTCAATTTATAGCCAAAGAGCCAGTGATATCTTTGTCTGCAGACATTTCCATGGACATGTGGCAGGTATTCTTAGAGTGCACTGAATGCTGTTTACCTTCCCACTGAAGTGGTACCAATTTATCTATTTGTAATTTCTTGCTTTAGAACTGCTAGGTTGGGAGGAGTAGGGACAGAGACGGAAGCTCACTCTGTCATGCAGCACTCAGGTCATGAACTGCTGACCTGCCGGCCTGCCAGTCATCAAGTTCAGCATCTTAACCACTAAGCCACCACAGCCACTAGCAGTGTATGGCAATGCCTAGGGTCTGCAGTGGCTCAAGTGGCTAAGACGCTGACTGGGAGGCGGAAGGTCAGCAGTTCAATTCCTGAGTACTGCAGGACGGAATGAGCTCCCGTCTTTGTCCCAGCTCCTGCCAACCTAGCAGTTTGAAAGCAAGAAATTGCAAGTAGATAAATAGGGACCACTTCGGTGGGAAGGTAACAGCATCCCGTGTGGTCCGGTGTCTAGTCATGCCTGCCACATGACCACAGAAACATCTGCAGCAGCAGACAGTGCTGGCTCTTCGGCTTTGAAACAGAGATGAGCACTGAACCCTAGAGTCGGATATGACTGGCTTTCGAGAAAGGGAAACCTATTCTCATCTCTTTTTACACATGGATGGATGGATAGTTTCACAGTAACATTTGCGGCATGTGTTTGCATAGTGCACCTAGTTTGTTGTGAGAAATAACAATAAAAACAAACTGGTTACTCTCAATTCTGACAGTGACCAGGGAAATATGATGGGTGACTCAGTCATTTTTCTTCCATCTTCTGTCCTGGATTGGAGAATTGCTTTTTTTTAAAAAGGCTGAAAATTCAGAGAAGAGACCAGGAATATCTAGTAAAGATAAATCAACAACTTCCCACCATGAAAAGTTACAAAAGGGGTCTCCTATCTATGGCCTGTGGGCCAGATCTGACCTGTGGAACAAAGTCATCTGGCCCACCGCCTTCACTCCTGCCACCACCGCTGCCGCCAGAAGCAGCGGAAACAGCCGTAAGCATGTCTGTGGCTGTCCTAAACGTGTTTACAACAGTTGTGGGCATGTTTTACAGTGGCATTTACAGCGGGGGGACAACCAGTCCAGGGCCCTGAACTACTTGACTTTAAAAGGTTGCTGACCCCTGAGTTACAACTATGAACATTTCCCAAAGTCAAGAGATATCTGCCAGAGTTCCTCACCTCCTTCAAGAGAGATCTGATTTTCCACAGTCGTTCTACTGCATCTTCTCATATCAGTGGAAGGGTGTGTCATTTGGGGAATAATTTTCTATTGAGAAATCAAATTTGTTGCAATAAAAGCCAGAAAAATAACACGGATGCCTTCAGAAGAGGACTGAACCTCGGATGGTGGCAAGGGGTAGGTTTGGGTGACCAAACTGTCTTTCCTCCTCTACTCTCCTTTCCTCTCTTGCTCAGTCTGCCTCTCTCCCTGCACGCTCTAACTCACTCTGTGACTTTGTTCTCTGTCAGGCGGCACAATGTTGAGGAGAAGCTGTCGCTCTTTTGTGCCAGAGATTTGAATGTGACCCCCCTCCAACCTTAAAAAAAAAAATCAATACTCCCAGGGAGATGCTGTAGTCACTGCTTTCCAGGCCTATTGCACAGTTGAAGAGGTCCTTTTAGACAGATGCTATCTGACTTTGAGACTTCTGGATACAGTACTTGAGTGAGGTTGGGTTAGTTCATTTGGGGGTTTCATCCCCTCCTCTCCCTTGAGTGTTTTTGTGTGTACAAAACATTTTCCGCATATAATGTCACTTTATTTTTAATCACTTCCTGAGTGTAAAATAAATAGACCCACTTCAAGAATATATCAGCTAAATACATTTCTCTCCAAAGGCAGGCAAAAATCTGGTGGGAGGGTGTGGTGGGTGTGTGGCATAGATGGCGTCTACATCTAGGGAAGCAGTGGTATGCGACAGAAGTCATCAACTGATGCTACAGACCCTCAGTCGGAATGAAAAATATATCAAGCAGAGCCTCATGGCTTGCAGGTAGGAAGAAAAGTAGAAACGTGTGGCTGATAAAGCTCTGGATCAAACCTCTTTTTTAACCCCCTCCCCCTTCTCTAGGCAGACAGCCAAACCATATAGTAGGGACTACTGGGTCCTTTGTGGAGACATGACTAGCTTACGAGCAAGGGAAACCTTTATCTTGACTTTACCAAGTTCCTTTCAGAAGAACCCTGAACCATTTTGCATCACTGGCAATATTCTCTCAAGCAGACGAGGAAACCACTCTCTGTGCATTTCAGATTGGGGCTCCCATGAATGTGCTTTGTGCTAGGATCCGTAACACTGTGAGTCTGTCTACACTACAGAGTTATAGCAGTTCTAGACTGCAGTGGCTTAAGTGGTTAAGACACTGAACTCGCTAACTGGAAGGTCAGAGTTCGATTCCCAAGTACTGCATGACGGAGTGAGCTCCCATCTCTATCCCAGTTCCTGCCAACCTAATAGTTCAAGAGCAAAAAATTGGAAGAAGATAAATAGGGACCACTTTGGTGGGAAGGCAAATAGCGTTCCATGGACTCAGATCTTGAGGCATGCCTGCCACATGTCCATGGAAACGTCTGCAAATGCAGACAGCACTGGCTCTTTGGCTATAAACAGAGATGAGCACTGAGCCGTAGAGTTGGATATGACTGGCTTTTGAGCAAGGGCGACCATTACCTTTACTATCCCATTTTAGCAATTTTGGGGTCTGTAGTTCTGAATTATCTCATTTCATTTCATTTAATTAATTTAATTTAATAGATTTATATACTGCCCTATCCAATGGACTCTGGGTGGTGTACACAAGTTAAAACCAATATAAAATGATTAAAAACCCTTAAAAACATAGCAATATTACCCTCCGCTGTGCTATTTACTATCTATAAACGAATATAAAATCTCCAAAGCCTTAACATTAAAAAAAATTTAATTACAGGAGAGGGGAGCCTCAGCCGAGCCAGAAAGGGGAGCTTGTTGACAATCCCGGCCCCCAGACCCATTTTGCCAACCACGTCTTCAATTCTTTCCTAAATGGTAGCAACTAGGCCTGGAGGTGTAGTTCTACTGGGAGGAGGTTCCATAGTGTGGGGGCTACAACTAAGAAGGCCTTTTTCCTCATGCTGGAGAGGCGAGCCTCCCCAACGGATGGTATATGGAGGGTGCCCTCTCGGTTTGATCTCATGGGACTGGTCGATGTCCTAGGACAATGCAGTCCCTGAGGTATCCTGGTCCACTACCATGAAGGGCTTTAAAGGTGATAACCAGCACCTTGAATTGCACCCGGAGACATATAGGCAGCCAGTGCAGGTCCCTCATGCGGTTTTAGAAGAGTTCACTAGCGCTCTCTTTCAGAGGATCTATATCAGCAAACTACAACAAAGGATTGCAGAGGATGGAGCCAGATTATTAAATTAGGACGTGGAATTACCCCATGAAATGGACCCAACACTTGTAATAAACTGCTTGGAAGCAGGGATTTTAGCAAATGAAATTTCAGCTTTCCTCCTTTTCATACCACCCCTGTTATTTCCCTTCTGGCTGCTATATTTCAATATGCAGGGGAGTATTGAGGTGGGGTGGGCAGGGGCGAAGGATCATTTCATCTGGTGAGCTTCGATCTGTATTCTGAAGTGATACAGTTGAAGCCTAGCTTTCGCCTAGAACTAGCCTCAACTGAAGGCTTAAATTTTTAATGTGTGGTTTTTAATCGCTGAAGGCGCGATCCATAACTCTCCAGGCGTTCTCGGGTCTTCTTGCACTGCTCTGCTGAACACGAGGAGGTCAGAAGCAGATGAAGGCTTCAAAGTAAGTTGGACGTTGTAAGAACCAGAGACTGATCTGGGTCAACTGGATGAAAATACTCTCAGCTGTTTGGAATATTCATGAGTAATTCTAATTCCATCCAGTAGATGGAGGTGGTATATATTCATACTTTGCTTAACCTGCTTGCAAAATGATTAGGACTTTTTTTTCTTCTGACTTTGGAATTACAATATCATGTTTTTTCAGCAGTTCGATTCTCGAGTACTGCAGGACGGAATGAGTTCCCGTCTTTGTCCCAGCTCCTGCTGACCTAGCAGTTCGAAAGCAAGAAATTGCAAGTAGATAAATAGGAACCACTTCGGTAGGATGGTAAACAGCCTGCCACATGACCACAGAAACATCTGCAGAAGTAGACAGCACTGGCTCTTTGGCTTTGAAACAGAGATGAGTATTGAACACTAGAGTCAGATATGACTGGCTTTCGAGCAAGGGAAACCTTTACCTTTAAACTATTTTTTTAATATATGTATTTATTTGATTAATACCTTGCCTTTTCCTACCCGGATTAAGTTAAACTGAGGTGTAAATTTTTTGTTTGTTTGAGAGGCCCATAATACCACCCACAAAATGTATTTCACCTTGATACATGAAACTTAAAATTTTGTAATAAATTTGTATTTAGAAGCCCCTTATAATTTGGAACCCTATCAAAATTTTAACCACATCCAGACTCAGTTTTGCAGGCCTTGAGAGGCAGGGGAACATCTACTAGGGCCTACCTAGTGGCGATGGGGGTGGTGAGGCGGCAATACTTCACCACCCTTATTGCCTCCGCTGATAATCGCCCAGCCGCCCTGTTCCGGGTAACCAGGTCCCTCCTTGGTAAGGGGAGATCGGTGCCCGGTTGGCAGGGTTCGGCTGAGGACTTTGCTGACCATCTGGTGGAGAAAATCGATCGGATTCGTTCTGGATTGAACCCTGGCGTGGTCGGGGAGGGTCGGGGGGGGGTGCCGGTGCACAGTCTTGCTGTACGATCTGGGATCAGTTTGATCCTGTTGTCCCTGATGAAGTGGACAGGCTCCTTGCAGCTGTTCGTGCCACTACATGTCCTTTGGATCCCTGTCCCACTTGGTTGGTGAAAGCCTCCAAGGAGGTAACAGGTGGCTGGGTTGGGGGGATAATAAATGCCTCGTTACGGGAGGGGGTATTTCCTGCACAGCTAAAACATGCCTTGGTGCGCCCCCTCCTGAAGAAAATGTCCCTCGACCCAGCTGTCCTTAACAACTACAGGCCAGTTTCCAACCTGCCCTTTTTGGGTAAGGTTTTGGAGAAGGCGGTGGCGCGCCAGCTGCAGAGTGTCCTGGAGGAAGCGGATTATCTAGACCCCTTTCAATCAGGGTTCAGGCCCAGGTATGGAACGGAGACGGCATTGGTCGCGCTGATGGATGATCTCTGGCGGGAGCGGGACGGGGGTTGTCCATCCGTCCTTGCTCTTCTTGACCTCTCAGCGGCCTTCGATACCGTCGACCACGGTATCCTTCTGGAACGACTCGAAGGACTGGGGATCCAGGGCACTGTGTTGTCCTGGTTTTCCTCTTTTCTGGAGGGCCGTACCCAGTCGGTGTGGTTAGAGAGTGAGAGGTCCAGCCCTAGGCCCCTCAAGTATGGGGTGCCCCAGGGCTCTGTGCTCTCTCCTCTCTTATTTAACATCTACATGAAGCCACTGGGTGAGATCATTCGTTCCCACGGGGTGCGGTACCATCAGTACGCGGATGATACTCAGTTGTACATCTCGGCCCGTGGGGACCCCAGTGATGCTGTTGAAATCCTATCCGGATGCCTGGAGGCCATTGGGGTCTGGATGGGGGCCAATGGGCTTCGGCTGAATCCCAGCAAGACAGAGTGGCTGTGGATAAGGGGCCCCGTGTTATCCAGGGAGTTACCACCTTTGGTACTGGATGGGGCTGTTTTGCCCCAGACAGACCCAGTGCGCAACTTGGGGGTTCTTCTGGACTCGCGGCTGCTGCTAGAAGAACAAGTAGCGGCTGTGGCCAGGAGGGCTTTTGCCCAACTTCGGGTGATTCGCCAATTGCGCACGCTCCTGGACCGGGGCTCCTTGCTTATGGTCACCCATGCTCTGGTTACTTCCTGACTAGATTATTGTAATGCGCTCTACATGGGGCTGCCCTTGACGACCATCCGGAGGCTGCAGCTGGTCCAGAATGCGGCAGCCCGGGTGGTGATGGGGTGTGGGCGATATGCCCATGCCTCACCGCTGCTTCGGGAGCTGCACTGGTTATCAGTTTGTCTCCGGGTGCAATTTAAGGTGCTGGTTTTGACCTTTAAAGCCCTATATGGCAGGGGGCCAGGATATCTTAGAGACCGCATCGTCCCAAGAGTGTCTGCCCGTCCAACCAGAGCGGACCGGAGGGGCTCTCTAATAGTGCCACCAACTAGGGGTGCACATCTGTCTAGCACCCGAAGGAGGGCCTTCTCCGTGTCCGCACCAACTCTCTGGAACCTCCTGCCAATAGACCTAAGACTCCAAAGTGAACTGCTGCCCTTCAGGAAAGGAGTGAAGACCTGGCTGGCAGGGCAGGTGTGGGGCCCGAATGGGACTATGGTGCCCGCCTGCTGGCTTTTATAAGAACTCTCTCTTCTTCCTTTTGTATAGTTGGTGGGATGGGTGGGCGGGATATGGGTTTTTTTTTAAAGGGGGTGGGTTGTGGGTTTTTATAATGTTTTTTATGTATTTTTAGAATTATTGTAATGCCGCCCTGAGTCGGGTTCCGCCTGAGTGGGCGGCATATACAAATATGACTATAAATAAATAAATAAATAAATACTTCACCACGATGAAGTGGAACTGGTCCACAAAAGTTTACATTTAAATATAGAAGTTAGTGTTTAAGGTGCCATAACATTTTTTTGTCTTTTGGGCTGTTCTGTTTTGTTTAATCTCAGACATCCATGCCCAGACTAACACGGCTACCACTTCAAACATTCGCCATGAGAAGAACCCAGATTAATCCAAAGTGGCCTGCTTTTGTTCAGACTTGACTCAATCTGATGCATGTCCCTGGCAAACATTCCTTTTTTAAAATGGAGTTTGTGGTTGCTCTTAGTTTTTATTATATTTAACTGGACTTCATCAATCTTACTGTATTCTCTTTTGTATTTATGTAAATTGCCGTAAGAGTAATGGCTACTGGGGAATATACAAGTTGAATGAGACTGAATGATAAATGAGTAACAACTTCTTATTAAATATTCATGACATGAATGTTAACATTCTTACCTGTTTGATTTCTTTATTTACAGATCAGATTGCATTAACATAACTAATTGATAAGAAAGCTTGTATTCTTCAGATCTTTCAGAATATAACACCCTAGTCTCTGACTATTGACCATTCTAGCAACACACATGAGAGTTATGGTCCAAAACATCTGAAGCGTATCACATTGTCAGCCCCTTACCATTCTTTAAAACTATTGATTTGTGTGGCTTGCTATCAACAGTCTATGAGTAAATCCTCCCTTTGAGCAGTTGAAATGTTTGCGGATGTTCCATGATGTCACTGAAATCCACAATCTATAGGCTGCCAGTTCTAATCATATAAAGTGCCAAGTTAATTACATAATAAGCATCACTGTTGACAAGCAGAAGGCAGGGCGTAGGTTTTTTCACAGCAGTCACTGCTTGTGCAGCAGTAATGCTTGTGGAAGAGTTCAACCCTGTGTTATTATGCAAGCAGGAATTTATTCTCTACAAAACCTCAAGAGGATACTGGTCAAGGCATTTTAGCATGGTTTAACATAAACAAGGAGATGCATAATCAGAGGACTGTCGTGCCATTTTCTACTATCATCTGAGACACCAAAAGTTACTGAGAATCCTATAGTAATTCCAATAAACCAAAAATTTATCGGGTAACAGTGTTGAGACTTCCATGCCATAATACACATGAATCTTTGAGAACCATCTTTGGTTCTGGAGGGGTTTATTTTGCCCCAGACAGACCTGGTGAGCAACCTGGGGGCCCTTCTGGACTCGTGGCTGCTGCTAGAAGAACAGGTGGCAGCTGTGGCCAGGAGGGCTTTTGCCCAACTTCGGGTGATTCGCCAGTTGCGCCCGCTCCTGGACCAGGACTCCTTGCTCATGGTCACTCATGCTCTGGTCAACTCCCTACTAGATTACTGTAATGCGCTCTACATGGGGCTGCCCTTGATGACCATTCGGAGGCTGCAGATGGTCCAGAATGCAGCGGCCTGGGTGGTGATGGGGTGCGGACGATATGCCCGTGCCTCGCCGCTACTTCGGGAGCTGCACTGGCTACCAGTTTGCCTCCGGGTGCAATTCAAGGTGCTGGTTTTGACATTTAAAGCCCTATATGGTAGTGGGCCAGGATACCTTAGAGACCGCATCGCCCCAAGAGTGTCTGCCCATCTAACTAGAGCGGATCGGAGGGGTTCTCTAGTTGTGCCATCAACTAGAGGGGCACATCAATCTAGTACCCAAAGGAGGGCCTTCTCCGTGTCCGCACCAGCCCCTTGGAACCTCCTGCCAACAGATCTAAGACTACAAACAGAATTGCTGCCCTTCAGGAAAGGTGTGAAGACCTGGCTGGCAGAGCAGGTGTGGGGCCCTAATGGGAACACGGTCTCTTCCTGTTGGCTCACAACAAGATAGCAATCAAGAGCCCTCTCTGTCTCTTTTTTACAGTGGGTGGGGTGGTTGGTTGGGATAACTAGGAGTTTTATGTGTTTTTATATGTTTTTAAAAGTTGTTGTAATGCCACTCTGAGTTGGGTTCACCTGAGTGGCGGCGTATAAATGTGAATATTACATTAAATTAAATTACTAACCAGACTATGGGCTACACAGGAAGAGCCTCCTTGTTGATTTTGGTATTTTTGAACCACAATTGGGTGTACCCTGGACAAAGGCAACCTTGTTGTGCCAGCTAATCTTTCTCATACTAGGTCAGGCGAAGGGAACTATGGAATGAATTCATCAAAAGAGGGCTTCATTTTGTCAGTTTAAAGTCTGACTTTGACATGAAAGAACTAGACTATGAGCATGAGATGAAGAACCTTCTTTTAATCCCACTTATGGTTTTATTGCTGTTCTGCAAACGTATTGAAAAACTTCCAAGTCAGTATTCTATGTTGAGGAGGGAAGGGAAGAGAGAACGGAGAGAGAAGATTAGGTTGTATGTACAATATTTAAGGACTCTGGTGACTTAGTGGTTAAGACACTGAACTTGATGACTGGAAGGTCAGCAGGTCAGCATTTTGAGACCCGAGTGTTGCACAATGGAGTGATCTCCTGTCTTTTTTGTCCCAGCTCCTGCCAACTTAGCAGTTTGAAAGCAAGAAATTTCAAGTAGATAAATAGGTACCACTTTGGTGGGAAGGTGAACAACATTCTATGCACTCCGGTGTTGAGGTATGCCTGCCACATGTCCACAGAAATATCTGCATACATAGACTGTGCTGGCTTTTTGGCTATAAACAGAAATGAGCAGTGAATCCTAGAGTCAGATATTACTGGCTTTCGAGCAAGGGCAATATTTACCTTTACCTTACAATATTTAATTCTGAATTAGGAATTCTGGAAGTCATCATCCATGAAAATAACTTTTATAGAACCTTCTTAGATCAAAGTTTAGAGAAGGGCTGATAAAGGGAAATAGGTTGATAAAGGTCTACCATATATCAGACTCTCAAGTTGTATATGGCTTTTCAGATGAATACCAGCATCATAAATTTGACCTTGAGCCAATATGCAACCTATACGGTTCTTTCAGGGTCCGTGTCACATGATCAGCAATAGCAATTCTTATCTGGCTTTAGGAGCTGCATTATGGACCCAAGCAATTTCTGGATCATCTTCAAAGTCAACCCCATACTTCCTCTTTTACCCCTTTGGGTGTCGAAGTAGTAATCCAGAAAAGAAACTTTGTCATGCTGATCACAGAAGCATTGGGCCCAGCCATTCATGGGAAAACAGGACAGTGAACTGGATGGCCATTTAGTATGATACTGTAAGGCCCTTTTTATATTTTTCTAGCTGCTTTCCCTTGACCAGCTAACAATAGCCTCTAAACCATAGCTGTAAAGTAGCCTGTTAATAAGAAATATGCTGTGTGACTGCAGATATGTCAATGGCCCAGCACTGTGCTCCCGTTTGGCAGAAACATGTATCCATAATGATTCCTACCAACCTGATTAATCATTATAAGTACTAACCCCATTTGTAATGCTTTCCAGTCCAGAAAGTTGCTAGGAGTCCAAGGACAAAGGTCACCGTGAGGTTAAAAGATAAAGTACAAAGATGTGTTTACCATCCCATAGGGTTTTGGTGACAAAGCAGATGGGCTAATAGGAATGAGTCAGATAAGACTAATAAAACTATTAATGAAACCTAAGGGAATGCAGACATTTAATTTGCATTTCAGCATGTGTTTCTCTTAAACAAACAATAAATAAATTAATTGAATGACTTTGACCTAATATTTTTGTCATATTCAGTGAGGATAAGAGTGGGTGGTCTTTTGATTTCAGTACTCATACTGTTTTAAGCAAGCCTTAGAGAACCTTGGAAACATATGTGAATTGCAGTAAATGAGAGGCCAATGGTTTGTTTTTCAGTTTTCTGCAATACAGTTGCTGCCACTTTTGGTAGATAGAACGGAGCATGGTTGCTAAAGAATGGGATTTATAAATAGTGTTCACCATTATTTTACAACACTGGATTCAGCTTCAGCTACAATACTGCACAAATCTCCCATCCGTCCATACGTGGAAAGCTTTGACACTAAATGAAGAGGGAAATGGTGACCTTTATCAATTCCCTTCCTCCCCCAGAAGCATCTTTTGTTCATCTAAATTGTTGCTGGAGAGGTTTGGGGAAGAGGTGGCACTGGGGAAGAAAAGCAGCAAAATTGGCCTTTCTCCTTTTCCATCACTCTGTGCAGGGGAGTATGGGAATGTCCTTGATGCCAGAATGGAATATTATAGTTCCAACTCTCTAGGTTGGGAAAACCAGAAATCTGGTAGATATTTTATGGTTAGAGAGTTTCACCTGAATCTCAATTTCATGTACGCAAGCATTTTGAGTCATCATTAGGTGCACAATATGCCATGACATCTAGTAATGCCTGTTGGGGATTCAAAACAAAATGGTAACTCTCATTTCTTTCAGTTTGGTCATAGTAGCCCAAACATCTATCTTTTACCTTATTCATTTCTCAAATTTTCTATTTGTTTTATTGCTGTCCCACCTTTTCTCCCAAAGCAAGGTAGCACTACCTTAGCAAAACATGCACATTTGAAGTACAGTAACAAAGCTGTTATATTAGAAAAGTAATATCAAATTAAGTAGAGTCATTTGAGGCCAAATAAGTTCTTCCTAGCTACAGATACTGGAAACCTGTATGCTGTCCCATTTTAGGGACGAGAAGGATTTCTTTCTCTTGTGGTAGACTAGGTCCTTCTTTATTCACATCAAAAGCAATCCAATGGTCCTTCTAAAGTAAAAGGATCAGCTGATAGGTACTGCTACCGCCTAGAGCAGGGGTTCCCAACCATCAGGCCATGGACCAGTACCAGGCCATGGGCTGTCCCGAACAGGCCCATGGGGGTGGGTGGTGCTGGGAGCCCCGATGGCAGCCTTCTGCCCTCAATCTGCTCCACTGAACGGAGCAAGAGGATGGGTTTCAGACACAGCAGATAGGCAGGTGGCCAGGTTCCTCCTCCATGTTGCTTAACTATGGTGGAGCTCCATCCCCCACCTGTGTGCAGTGTGATAACTCACTGCCCAATAGGGCCATCATCAAAAATTTCTGGGTCCCATACCGAGCAATTCTATTGCTCCCCCCCCCACACACACACACATAGTAATGTCACAGTTATGGATGGCGGCAGGGCCCCTGTCAGCTCCGGGCCCTATACGGCATTACTGGTAGTACTGCCCTGATGGTGGCCCTGCTGTCCAAGTTAAACAAGTTGAATGGTATGGCTGGCAGGCAGCTGGGCCCCTCCTCTTTGCTACCACTGGTCCATGGTTCAAAATGGTTAGGGACCCCTGGCCTAGAGGACACCCAAATATGTTTATGGTCCTCTCATTCTTTGGCTACATGCCTTCTGGTCCTCCAGTTCTGTTCTGAAAAAGCAGATATAAAAGTAAAATCCAAGCCAAACAAGCCGAAGACGTCCTGTTTTTCCTGTAATCTCTGAGCTAAGAGGATACAATGAAGAATAGGAGGGGGGCAGATCTTTTCCTGTCACTCTTACAGACTGTTGTGCTGTGAATTCAGTGCCTGGTATATCAAGGAACCTTTAAATGTTTGGCAAGTCTCTGATGGCAAAGGCCCATTAAAACACAGGCTTAGATTCCTGGAATTAGTAGTAGTTAGATTAAGAAATGCAGCTCTGGAATTAGCAGAAATGTCTAACTATGCCAAGGTAAGGGACAAAATATCAGTGTAATTGCTCCCCGGGGCATCAAGAGAAAACAAGACGGAGGAAATGACTAAGCGTCTGCATGCCATTAATACAAAAGCATTGCACTGCTTGGATTAATTGTGAGCACTCTACTGTTGAGGCAAGCTTTTAGACAGGAGAGGGTTTTGTTTTCCAGTGGCCATAATGATGAGAATCTTTTCTATGCAAGAAGACTACGATTTTTCCTTCCACAGCAAAACTGCTGGGATGAAAGTGAACTTGTTCTTCCACGTCAAGGCCAGACGTGAAACTGCCAAAATGAAACCACCTTTTGGTGAGTTCATTCTGCAGTTCCTTTCACCTGACCTAATGTGAGAAAGATTAGCTGGCAACACAAGGTTGCTGTTGCCAGGGAACACCCAATTGTGGTTCAAAAATACCACAATCTTTGAGGAGGCTGTTTCTGTGCATCCTGTTAAGTGAACGGAATACTAACAAACACATTTTGGATTGAGCCCAGATGCGATATTTCCTAAAGCAACACATTTCTAGATGTTCTATTCTGTGTAAAGACATCCCATTCAGTGGGCCTGATTAGAGATACTGTACCTAGGAGAATGTTCAGTCAGGATGGATAAAGCTTTCAGTATATTGCGATGACTTGTATTGTCTCAGAAGGAGGACCAAAAGTTCCAGTTTTCAAACTCCAGCAGATGTACGGGTTAACTGAGTGAAAGAGTATACTTGTCTTTTTCTAATGAGTACCATTTTGCTGTCTGCAGCAAGGGCAGCTGGTGATTTCAGGCTTTAGTTTGCACTTTACAGGAGATATCCCTAGAATTGTTTCAGTACCCTGGAAAACCCTTGTAAAAAAAGTTGACTAAAAGTCAGAGTGATTTTGCAGAATGTGTCATCAACAACAGTTGCCTCTGATCTGCAGTATGCATCTTTTGTTATATCCCAACACAACAGGCGCACTTCGAGGCTGGAAGATTAAACCTTTCTCTCCTTTTGCTAATTCCCTCCATGCTTAGTTTTATAACATCTTGCCAAATGATGTTATAACAATCTCAAAAATGTGCACCTTTCTAAAACCTTTTTTAGTTGGCCTAATACAGATATCTTCCCAGAATGGCATTTGGAAATTGTTTGGTGCTAACACAATTACAGGGCTGTGGTGGCTTACTGGTTAGACACTGAACTTGACAAACAGAAGGTCGGCAGGTCAGCAGTTTGAGACCCAAGTACTACTCAGCATGGTCAGCAGCCATCATCTGTCCCAGCTCTTGCCAACGGAGCAGCTTGAAAGCAAGAAATTGCAAGTAGATAAATAGGTACCACTTAGGCAGGAAAGGTGACAGTGTCCTATGTGCTCCAGTATCTAGTCATACCTGCTGATAGCCCGAAGGCCACATCTTTCCATTGGCCTCTTTTTTAAAAGCCGGCCTGATTTGTAACTACTTTTTTTTAAAAAGAAAGGTTTTTATTAGGTATCTCAGTGGTTTAGTTATCTGGATGAGAAGCCAGGTGATGAAAGTTTGATTCCCTCTGTGCTCCCTAGGACAGTGATGGTGAACCTTGGCACTCCAGGTGTTCTTGGACTTCAATTACCAGAAGCCCAAGCCAACACTCCTGCTGATTAGGGCTTCTGGGAATTGAAGTTCAAGAACAGCTGGAGTGCCAAGGTTCACCATCACTGCCCTAGGAGAAGAGCCAGCTGATGTGTCCTGGGATGATTCCAGAAGATGGAAATTGGAAAGGGAAATACATGCATACATACAGTACACACACACACACACCACCACCACCACCACCACACCAAGCTTGGGGGTTTGTTTGTTTGTTTGCATTGCTTTATCTTATTATGTTGTGAAGGCTTAACCTTTAAATGTGAAAATAATTTTTAATAAATTATAATATTTAAACAAATTAATTCATTTTGTAAATTATATTTTACTATTTGTTTTTCTACAAGCAAAATGGAGAGGTGAGAAGGACTGACAGAAGAATTAAGGTAAAGGGAGTGAGATGCTCCAAATATATGACAGATTTGCAAATGTTAATGGTATGATCCTCCTAAAATGGCTTTGTCATACATATTTCAAGTAATACGGCACGACAACCAAAGAACTGACATTATCCATTTTTTTTTATCCTGCCACTCTGCAAGGAAATGTTGTAAATCTGGGGTACTGACCCATGTCTACACATTTACCAGATATTCTCAGAGCAAAGATTTATTTATTAGCCTAGGCATGATTGATTTATATGAGTTTTGTTTGAGCAAGTTAATTACAAACGATAAGTTTATGATGAATGCTTTGCGGTGTGGAACAAGCAAGCGTCTAACCTCTCCTACTCACCTTCCTACCCACCCACTTACTGTTTGGGACAGTGATAACGTCATTGCAGTGATAACATGTCAACGTCTGTCTGGATCAAAAGTGAAACTTTTTTGGGAGCCTTTACCCAAGAGAGATTAAATGGTCAGGGCCATTAATAATCTACTCGGTAAGGAGCCAGAGGTTGCACTAAGCTAGGTGGGAAGAGATTCCCCTCTCCCCTCTTCATGGGAAAGTCTAATATTTAAACTGATGTTTAAACAGGGAAGCATGAAGGCACTACACAACATGTCCAAGGGAAACTTTTTCGGAGGTTACAAATGTTTTCTTTCTCTGAAAAATGCAAATATCTAGTGCTTCTGGCTGCAGAGCTAATGAAACCTGTCACACATTATATCAAACCTCTCTCTAAATTTTCTTTCTCCCTTGAGACTAAACTGGTAGCCTATTGCTATTGTGGTTCATGGATGTTTGGAATCTTTACTTCTCAACTATATATCCCAGAATCCTCCAGACAGTATGACTACTACAGCCACAAGGTCTATTGGCTAGAAGATTCTGGGAGCTGTTGTTTAAAAAAATAACTTTTCTAAGTGTTGAGTTAATTGTAATGAGAATGGTGTTGAGGTTGACCACAACAATATTAATGTAAAATGACAAGTCAACCATGTTCATCCAGAAGAAAAACTAACATTGTTACTTTAAGCAGTTTTACTAAGTTAATACTAAGAGTATTAGAACAATAATGACAGCCATCTTTTACTTACTTACTTACTTACTTACTTACTTACTTACTTACTTACTTACTTACTTACTTACTTACTTACTTACTTACTTACTTACTTACTTACTTACTTACTTACTTACTTACTTACTTACTTGGCATTATATGAAAAGTCTAGAGTGCTCTTATAATACTCTAAGAATAATGCAAGCGCGGCGCCAAAATGGCCGCCGCGCCCTTTGCGGGCCCCCCCCCACAGGACAGAGAATCCGGGTAGTTAGGGGCGTGGCCAGCTCCCTTATAAAAGGGGTGGACACGAGGCAGCCGCGCTGCCATTTTGCCTCAGTGACGGAGCGGAGAAGTTTTTCCCCTGCGCCTCCGTTGCTCGTTGGTATTGCCGGGAAGCCTTTTGGGTCGATTTTGCTTAGCTAGCTTCCCTTTTTTGCTCGAGATGCCTTCCAAAAAGAAGGCTGCTGCGAATTCAGCTCGGGCTGTTAGGAGGCGCAACCCAGGTCGGAGGACCGTGGTGCCGCCTCCTCAACAGCCACCGTTGCCATCCCCGGCCGGGGCTAGTGGCTTGGGGTCTATCGCACCTTGGCCCGTTCAGAGTGCGGGCGCGGAGGGCGCTCCGGCCCGCGGCCCGCGAGCGGTGGACACCGCTCCTCCTTCCGCCCAACCCGTTGGGCCGACCACTTCTGGGCCGCAGCCTCTCCCGGGGCCCTCTAGCCTTGGGGGGTGGCCCGGTGCCCCGCCTTGGCAGGTTTCCTCACCAGCCCTACCGGGCTTCGGCCCTGGCCAATGGCCCTATCTGGGCCATGGGGTGCAGGGAACTGTCCCCATGCAAGGGTCAGGTGGGCCGGCCGGCTCTTTACCCATGGTTACTGTAGACACCTTACTGGCCCGTATTGCGGCCTTAGAGGAGTCTTTGGCCCGGGCCAGTCAGGCAGGTGCCCCTTTCGGGGTACCTTTGGAGGCGCTATCGGCAGCAGGACAACGGCCGGCGGGGAGGGTTGAGCTGCTGCAGGCGGGTGGCGCGGCTCCGGCCACTGCCTCGCAGCTCCCCAGCCAGCAACCTGGCGCGGGTCAAGTCCCGGTGATGAGCTCTACATCGGTCGTGAGCTCCGACGCCCCCAGTGGGCCGGAACCCCCGTTGGGGGCGGCCCGCGGGGGTGCAGCATGTGAGTATATGGTGCAAACGAGTACATCCACACACATTCCCAATATAGGGGGGGCCTTTCAGTGGCCTTGGCCTCGCGCGGGTGGTGCAGGGGCTACGCCGCTGGCGACCCACCCGGCGACAACTACTGCCACCATGCCCGCTGGGGTGGGCATTGGTTCTTACACTGCTGGGAACGTACTTGGGGTGGCAGGGTTAACTCAGGCCCCTTTGGGTAGTCCAGCTATCCCCTTTTCGGCTTTGCCGACGGCAGGGTATTCCCTGCCATTGGGTGATCACTTGGCTCAGGCTACCAGAGAAAAGATATGGCGAGGGGAGTACGTGGATATCTTCTCACTCCTGAACAGAGAGCCCACTAAGGAAGAAAGGGAGGGTCAGGATGAGAAGGACAAGGAGCAGGCACGCCGCCATAAGCCGCCGCGTACCTGGGCTAACTGGCTCCCCGCTTATTTGATATACATGGCGGTGTATTTGAGGGCGCGGCCGGATCTAGCTATTCCCATGGTCCAATATTTGGACAACATATACAGGGCGATGGTAGATTTCCCGGGCCCCTCATGGCTAGCATATGATGAGGAATTCCGTATGAGGATTCCCCTGCACCCCGAGATGAGATGGGATGAGCCGTGCCAGAGACTGTGGCTCTTGTATATGACACCCACACGTCCTGCCCCGGGGGATAGATACCATTGTGGACATGCGGTCCAGCGAGCAGCTCCAGCGCAGGTTACCCGCCAAATGGCGGGGCAGGGGGTTCCAGCCCGCCTGCTGTGCTGGACTTTCTTGTCCAATGGTTCCTGCAGTCGGAAGAACTGCAGGTATAAGCACGAGTGTCCCACATGTTCTGGTCCCCATGCAGCCTCTGCTTGTCCCAAGCCTGGAGGGGTGCGAGGCAGAGGGAGGGGTGGACAGTGGGCTGGCAAGCCTGCCACGGATGGAGCTAGTTCTCCGAAAGGCTCCCTCCCCAATTAAGGTGGACATGCTGGAGCGCTGGCTCGCATCGTACCCAAGGGGAGAGGACAGGGAGTACCTCATCCAAGGTTTTAAGCAGGGATTTCGTATCCCTTTTATGGGTGATAGATCTCCTCAGGATGCTCCCAACCTTTTATCCCTCAGAGGAAGGGAGGAGGTAGCCGAGGCCAGCATTAAAAAGGAGTTAGACGCGGGCAGGGTCGCCGGACCTTTTCCCGCACCCCCTTTTCCCAACCTTAAGGTTTCACCATTGGGTTTGGTTCCTAAAAAGTCCCTAGGTGAGTTTCGCCTTATTCATCATTTGTCCTACCCAGCCGGCCGATCGGTCAACGATGCGATACCTGATGACCTTTGTTCGGTCAGGTATACATCGTTCGACCATGCGCTGCGCATGGTGCGCTCGTGTGGCCCGGGTGCCTTGCTGGCCAAGTGCGACATTAAGTCAGCTTTTCGCCTCTTGCCGGTGCACCCGGGCGACTTTGAATTGCTGGGTTTTAAGTTTAGAGGGGAGTATTATTTTGATAAGGCCATGCCTTTTGGCTGCTCCATATCATGCTCGGCTTTCGAGCGTTTTAGTACCTTCCTAGAGTGGGCTTTCGTCCGCAGGTCAGGGTCCCGGTCTGTAGCCCATTACCTGGATGACTTTTTATTCGGGGGTGAACGGGGCTGGGACACGTGTGCACGTCTCCTCAATACATTTCAGACGCTAATGCAGGAACTGGGTGTCCCTTTAGCGCCCGAAAAGACCGAGGGCCCGTCGACCAAACTAGTATTCCTGGGGGTTGAGATTGATACAGTAGTACAGGCTTCTAGGTTACCGGGTGATAAGGTGTCCAGGATAGTGACCCTTATCTCGGAATTGCTGGCTAAGCGTAAGGCATCCCTGAGGGAACTGCAGGTGCTACATGGGCACCTCAATTTTGCCTGCAGGGTGGTCGCACCGGGCAGGGCTTTCGCCCGGCGCTTATGCGACGCCATGGCAGGGTTATCCAGGCCCCACCACAGAGTCAGGCTTACCCGGGGTATCAGGGCAGACATGTTTGTCTGGTTGCAATTCCTGAGGGAGTTTAATGGGGTCTCATTTTGGAGGTCTGACCTCATGGCATCCCCCAATTTCCAGATCCAGTCTGATGCCTCAGGATCCCTGGGTTATGGGATGTACTTCAATGGGAAGTGGGCCTATGGTGGGTGGCCACCGGCATGGGCAGGCACAGGTCGCCTGCGGGATCTCACATACCTGGAATTTTTTCCCATTCTGGGGGCTTTGATGCTATGGGGCGAACAGTGGGCTAATTCGGTGGTGCATTTCTGGTGCGACAATGCTGCCGTGGTGCACATTGTCAATGCGCAGACTTCTAAATCGCCCAGGGTCATGGATCTAGTGCGCCATTTTGTGCTGCGCTGCCTGCGCCTCAACGTCTTGTTCAGGGCCAGGCATGTCCCAGGGGTTAATAACGATATTGCTGACGCTTTGTCCCGCCTGCAGATCTCCCGGTTCCGCGCCTTGGCCCCGGATGCGGAGGAATTTCCCTCGCCACTCCCGGACGAGATGTGGACTATTGGCAAGGAGAGGTGAACCGGGCGATTGGCCTGTCACTAGCGCCACGCACGCGTAAGGCGTATCAACAAGCATTCAATTTGTATAGGGCTTTTGCTACTCGATTTCAATGGCCAGAGACCTGGCCCATCCCGGTGGACCATGTTCTGCGGTTCATGGTTCACCTGCAAGCACAGGGCCTTGCACCTCGCACCATAGCATCCAAGCTCTAGGCGTTGGCTTTTATGGCCAAAGTAGGGGGTCATGTGGATACCACCTCTGACTTCCGTGTGAGACACGTTTTGGAGGGGTGGGTGCGCGAGCGCGGGCGTTGCCCGGACGACCGGCACCCTATTTCCCCAGGGGTTCTTACCCAGTTGGCCCGGGGCTGGCCAGGCCTCTGTTTTGATCATTATGAGGCAGCCCAATCGCATGCAGCCACAACGGTGGCATTTTTTGGAGCGCTCCGCATCAGCGAACTCGTGATGCTGTCTAAGGCGGATGCAAGTGGTAGGGCACTGGAACGCGGAGATGTATATGTTGCCAAAGACTGGGCCCAGTTGAGGATTCGCTCCTCTAAAACAGATCAGCATGGCGTAGGCAGTGGAGTAAGACTGCTACGGTGTTCTTTGGCAGACATCTGTCCGGTTGGTGCCCTACAGGAATACCTGGCACTGCGTGGCATGCACCACGGCCCGTTTTTCTGTCACCAAGATGGGTCTCCCCTTACTAAATTTCAGTTTTGGAAGGTGACTGCCAGAGCCCTCACCAGGGTGGGACTACCGGGTGCCCGTTCTGGCACACATTCGTTCCGTATTGGCGCAGCCTCTACAGCGGCTGCTTTTGGGTACTCTGGGGCTGACATACGTAGCAGGGGGAGGTGGGGCTCACAATGTTTTCAGTTTTATGTGCGCCCACTCCCGCCATGAGTACCAATCCAGTCACCTTACCTTCCTTTTTCTCAATTTTCTTACAGACCCTGGGTGTCGTATTACACCGGTGACAGTATGGCTGGTGGGCCACAGCTATGTGCTCAGGGCAGCGCGTTACGCTGCGGCGACAGAGTGGGGACCCCGACTGGGACTGGGTGACCACGCCAGTCTCTCATGGCACGGTAAGCCTGGGATGTTATGGCGGGAGCTGCGGCCTTTCCTTTTTTCTGGCCTGGGGGCTGACCCGCCTGACATTCTAATCATCCACTTGGGGGGCAATGATTTGGGCCAGGTCACCGGCTTATCGCTCAAGCATGCGATTTGCGAGGACCTCGCCTACTTGCATTATGTCTGGCCTGCCACAGCCCTGGTTTGGTCGGACATTGTTCCGCGCCACTCTTACAGAGGGGGCGTTAACCTCCTGGCCCTTGACCGAGCTAGGCGCGCGGTCAATAAGGCAGTGGCGCGGTTTCTCACCACCAGGGCTTGGGGACGGGTTAGTCATCACCCCGATATTAGTCTACAAAATTGTGACTTGTATGCAGGGGATGGGGTCCATCTGTCGCGAGGAGGTATGGACCTCCTGTTGGGTGACTGGCGAGCAGGCCTGTTGACCGAGCTGACGGTCTGGGGGGGGGCGTCAGGTCTTCTGTGAAGCCCCTCCGTGTGGCGGGTAGCACTGGTAAGGTAAACAGTATGACCCACAAGTATCCGGCAGGTTCGCAATTGACTGGACAACACTAGACAGGAATAAAGTAGTTAAACGTTGTCCGGTCAACGACGAATCAGGCGATGGGGTGATGATGATTGCTAACCAGCATGCATCACCCCTGTGATTTCACGGATACGCGTCAGAGGGTGGGGTCATGAGTTAGTTATTGACTACGGTCAACAATTTGTTTGTTGTTAACAAACAAATTGATACAATTTGATACATTGTAACCAATTGCCGTTGGCAATTTTGGGGTGGTACCTTACCAGTGTTACTTCGGCCTGCTTGCCTTAGGAATTATGATTGGTCGTTTTACCAATACAAATTTATAATTCGGACTAGGGCATTGAATCAATAAATGTGGCCCTTTGCTGTTATCCACTTTCAATGTTGTCTGTGTCCGTTATTGGGGGGGTGCGCCTGCAATGCAAGCGCGGCGCCAAAATGGCCGCCGCGCCCTTTGCGGGCCCCCCCCCCCACAGGACAGAGAATCCGGGTAGTTAGGGGCGTGGCCAGCTCCCTTATAAAAGGGGTGGACACGAGGCAGCCGCGCTGCCATTTTGCCTCAGCGACGGAGCGGAGAAGTTTTTCCCCTCCACCCCCTCCCTAGTTAACAGTGTGATTATGGTCGCTTCGGGGCCGGGTGGGAATTTTTGGTTGGGACCCACATTGGCTCCGGGTCCTGGCTTTTTTGCCCATCCCACACTGTTGCTATGGTTTGATATAGGGGTCTTTCTTCGTTCCTACTGTTGACTTTGGTCACATGGGCGGGTAGCACTGGTAAGGTAAACAGTATGACCCACAAGTATCCGGCAGGTTCGCAATTGACTGGACAACACTAGACAGGAATAAAGTAGTTAAACGTTGTCCGGTCAACGACGAATCAGGCGATGGGGTGATGATGATTGCTAACCAGCATGCATCACCCCTGTGATTTCACGGATACGCGTCAGAGGGTGGGGTCATGAGTTAGTTATTGACTACGGTCAACAATTTGTTTGTTGTTAACAAACAAATTGATACAATTTGATACATTGTAACCAATTGCCGTTGGCAATTTTGGGGTGGTACCTTACCAGTGTTACTTCGGCCTGCTTGCCTTAGGAATTATGATTGGTCGTTTTACCAATACAAATTTATAATTCGGACTAGGGCATTGAATCAATAAATGTGGCCCTTTGCTGTTATCCACTTTCAATGTTGTCTGTGTCCGTTATTGGGGGGGTGCGCCTGCAAAGGCCTTTTTTCTCTTATGCATGCACACACCTCATGTACAAACATCGTTGTCATTTGTTAAATAATAACAAAAACAAACAAACACACAACATGCCATCAAGTTGGTCCAACTTATATTGATCCTTTTGAGCATATTCTAGACATAGCACAATTAGAATTGATTTGCTGTTCCATTTTTTTCTGGACTTCAGCTTGCTACAAAGAAAACTGAACTCTTTCCCACTGAACTACTAAAAACCTGTCTCTTTCCGTTTCAAAGAAAAGGGTGAGTACAGCCCACAGACTTAGAATTCTATTTATACCACTGTCTGAAGCTAAGTAAGTGCTTGTCCGTAGAGATGATGTACAAAGTGCTGCCCTCCCCCTCCAATTAGTATTCTGAAAATGGTCACAGTTGTGGCTAATCATAAATGCATTCACACAAACAGCTCATGGGACTAGGTGGGGCGAAGTGAGTTTTCATTAGACCAAGACTGGGACTCGCCAAACCTACCTGAGGCAGCAAATTTCTGGTGTGATAACAAGTGACCAAAATCTATCTCCTGATTTACACTTGTGTAAACTGAGATGGCATTAAATGGCAGTATCAAATTCCTAGTTGCATTCTTGGACACAGTCCTAACTGCAGGATCGAGCACATATCCAAGAATGGAGCCAGCACTTCAGTCATCAGGGGCAATTTCCCACAGCAAGTTTCACTGTTTCACTTATGTAAGTCTAAATGGGCAGTTGGACTCTTTCCAGGAGCTAACCGTTGTTTATTAAGTTATTACTATTGCCATGGATCCAGATTTAGACATATTTGAGAGCACACCCATTGAAATCAAGAAGACCTAAGTTAATTATCACTGAAATGTAAGTCACACGAATTTCAATGGATCTGTTCTTTAGCTAAAATTGGTTGTTTTTCAGGCATCATACCTGACAGAAGACAATGGGGTTTACCTCAGACTCAACAAGCATGCAAGATGGCTGAGAAAATGCTCTAACTTGAAACAAATCCCCTTCCTTTGATTTTGGCCAACAATAAAACCAAGAAAGTGTTTTTATTTTGGAAGCCCAGACCATGGGCAGGCAAATCTGTATAGAAATTTAACTTGCAAATGTATTTTTATTTTATTTTATTAATTCGTTCTTTCATTTGGCAACTCAAGGAAATAAATGTTTTCTAAAGAAAATGGCTTTCCAAAGGCCTTGGCTTCTATTTAAATCAATCAGGGAAATGGCACTGAGATGCCTGAGGATCGCTTTGAAAAATTCAGCCTTGATAGGAAAGGCTTTCAGGACAAAACAACACCCAAAGCCAGTGTGGAGAGCCACTAATTACCGCTAAGAACCAACCTCTTACAAAGCCACACACTGCGGCTTTTCTTCTGGCTGACAGACAACTGTCAGACAGGCAAGAGCTACTAATTAGTAATTGATAAATATAAGTGTGCTGTCTTCCCGGAGTAGAGTACCACTTGATGATAGTAATTAATTGTTCATTGATTCCCATAGGCTGACGTGAGGTCTGTACATCAGCTTTTGTGCCATTCAGGTTTACAGAGAGAAGTGAACGAAGCCGGATGGAGTAGACGGGGAAAACACTCCTGTAGACTCCCTCAAGCATCTGTGGGTGGAGGGGAAGTACACCGAGAAAACCTGTGCTGGAAATTACTGCAAATGGAGTTTAATTAAATACAGGAAATGTGTTTGAAGTTGGCTCTCCATGGGTAGTCATGTGGGGGTGGAGTGGGGAGGGAATGGAATGGAAGCTACTTGATGCAGTGAGGAAGAGGAAAATGCAGAGGGGAGCGGAGAAGGTAATTTTCTTATACTAATACCAAGTTGGCTGGATAGCTCAGTGGGAGCCAGAGGTTGGGAGTTGGATTCCCCACTGTACTTCCCAGGAGAAGAGCCAGCCTGTGTAGGAGTCTTGGTGGCACAGTGGTTAAGTTGCTGTACTGCAAACCAAAAGGTTGTGAGTTCAATCCTGACCAGGAGTCAGAGGTCAGTGAAATGAGTACCCAGAATGTTGCGGCAAAATTTTAATTAACTTGTGAACTGCCCAGAGAGTGCACTGAGTGCTATGGGGTGGTATATAAGTGTGATTGCTTTTCTTAGTCATGAGCAAGCTGCACAGTCCCAGGGTGCCCCCTGAAAAAGGGAATGGAAAACCAATTTAGTGTATTCTTTACCAAGAAAATCCAGGAAAGGGTCACCATAAATTAGAATTAACCTGATGGCACACTACTACTACTACCACCGCCACCGCCACCGCCACCGCCACCGCCACCGCCACCGCCACTACTACTACTACTACTACTACTACTACTACTACTACTACTACTACTACTACTACTACTACTACTACTACTACTTGGAGAGCAACAGAACAATCTGGCAGGTTACCTGGACATTTGCTCTGCCCAATGTTTGGTGTATATGCAGTTGCTATTTAAATTATAATAAAAAGCTGCCATGTCTGGCTAGACATCATCATCATCGTTTATTTATTTATTTATTTATTTATTTATTTATTTATTTATTTATTTATTTATTTATTTATTTATTTATTTATTTATTTATTTATTATTATTATTATTATTATTATTATTATTATTATTATTATTATTATTATTATTATTATTATTATTATTATTATTATTATTACAAGTACCAAACATGGACACTTACAACAAAACATAAACAAAAATTGGTTACCACAGAAATGAGATGTCTGAAGAAGGCTGCTGGCATAACTAGAAGGGATAAAATCAGGAATGAGATTACAATAGAAAGAATTGAAATAGGACCATCTTAAATTACATATAGAGACCACAAATAAAGTGGTTTTCCCATTTGGAGAGAATGTCTTGGAACCCCATACAATGCAAGGCAAAGTGGAAGTTGAGCAGATTGAAATTGCTTATTATTAATTAGTGTCTGGAGAGCAGACAGAACAGGCTGGCAGGTTACCTGGACATTTGCTCTGCCCAATGTTTGGTGTATATGCAGTTGCTATTTAAATTATAATAAAAAGCTGCCATGTCTGTCTGGACATCCCACTATGGTAATGGAGTAGACTATACAGCCAGCAACTCAACGCCGAGTGTCAGGTGGCGGTTAACTAACCTGACTCCCTGAAGGGGCCAACAGCTACGGGCGGATGAGCCCCTTTAGGTGGGGTGATGGTCACCCTCAGTGGAGGAAATGCCACTGAAAACCATCATATTGGGCACAACGGCAAAATGGGTGGAGGAGGAACTCTGATTCCCAACTGTCATGGAGGCAGAAGAGGCCATGTCAGATGGACTGACTGTGAATGCGCACCATTGTAAATATCCTCAAGGCTGCGGCAGTCCATTGCAGTCCCGGTGTTGAATCCTGCATGTCGCGCTTCATGTGTGCCGTGGGTGATGGCTCCGAGATCATAGTGTGTGGGTCACTTTATGGCAAGATGGGATCCACCTTAAACAAATTCACGCCAATGACATTTTTCCTGCTTCAGGGGGAAAACGCATTCTCGGATACGAGTTGCAGTTGAGTAGTAAAATATAGACAGCTTGTTAGCTGGTACAAGAAGCTACCTCACCCACAAAATTCAGGTTGCAAACATTTCACTTGGACAATGAGCCTTTCTCACATTAAACCCACTTGATTTTAAAATCTACTTGAACTAGTTATAGAGCCCATGCCCACAGCTAAGGCTGTGCAGATTTTTGTTTTTGGACTACAGTTCCCAGAATTCCCCAGGCAGCCACCTCTAACAGTTATTCACTGCCATAACTACATGATTTAAAAATTCTTTGCTAAAGTAGCTCCAAGAATTACTTTGAATTATTTGAAAACAAGCCTCTGAATGCTTCAAATTGTTCACCTGGGGTACAAAACCAGCATTCTTCAATTCATTTTGTTGTCATCTTGCCATTAACAAGAAAGTAGGAGGCACAAAACCAGCAAGGTTTTGAAACCTGGGGCATTCCTTCTCCACCATTACATTTCCTGCTAAGTATAAAAATTACAGTTAACTACATTCCCAGATAACTATACTATTTAACTACGTCTCCTGGTAACAATAAAAAGTACCAAATATCTATAAAAAGTACAGTTATATATTAAAAGGGATGCAGTTATCATCTGCTTTGTTGTTGTTGTGTTTTTTCAGTCACACAGTCATGCCCGACCCTTTGCTCCCCCATGGGCCACCACACAACCACCGCACGCCAGGCTCCTCTGTCATCTGCCATTCTCCATAGTCCGCCCAGATCTATGCCCTCTGGGTCAATTATGCTATCTAGCCATTTCATCCTCTGATGCCCCCTTTTCCTTCTGTCTTTAATCTTTCCAAGCATGAGGACCTTCTCCAGTGAGTCTCTTCTCATTTGGTAGCCAAAGTACTTAAGCTTCAGCTTCAGTATTTGTCCTTCCAAGGAGTAGTCAGGATTTATTTCCTTTAGAATTGACTTATTTGATCCCTTTGCAGTCCAGGGGACTCTCAAGAGCCTCCTCCAGCACCACAGTTCAAAGGCTATTCTTCTGCGTCCTGCCTTCTTTACGGTCCACCTCTCACCAGCTATACATAAGAACATAAGAACATAAGAACATAAGAACATAAGAACATAAGAACAGCCTTGCTGGAACAGGCCACAGCCCATCCAGTCCAGCATTCTGTCTCACATACATTTATGTATTTGTTTGTTTGTTTGTTAGATTTCTATCCCACCTCACTCAACACAACATGTGACTCGAGGTGGCGTACAACATAAATAAATAATACAATACAATACAGGTTCAATATAGTTTATAATAAATTACAATTACAACTAAAGGAAAAAAAGGTCAGAAAAGTATCAAAAATTATACAATTATCACAATATAAAAGTACAGCATAAATATGACACGTTACATAATAACAAATGAATCCCGGGGGGGGGGGGGTGTCAGAGCCCAAGGCTCATCGGCCTTACCAAAACTAAATGGGCCCAGGTATCATTCTAGGCAACATTGGCGGTGACGAGGCGAAGCGGCATAGTGATCTTGCGACGCCCAGATATTGCCTCCCTTCCTGCGGCCAATGCAGAGAAGGGGAAGGGTCTCGGGAGCAGCGGCGTTGATGCATCTTTGAGAACAGCGCCTTGGGAGACCCAGGAGTTGCCTCCTTCCGCGCGGCCAATCCTGGGCTAGGGAAGGATCTCGGGAGGCTCATTTTAAACCCCCTGCTGGTGGAGGAGGCGGGGAGGCTCAGCGGCGTCTTCGAACCTCTTGGGCCACGAGAGGTCCCTTTTACTACTGGGAAGACCATTGCTTTAACTATGCAGACTTTTGTTGACAGGGTGATGTCTCTACTTTTTATTATGCTGCCTAGGTTTGCCATAGCTTGCCTCCTAAGAAGTAAGCATCACCGTCTGAGAAGTTGCAGAAATCTTGTAATGTAGATACTTTCATTATTTGGAGAAGAAATTAATTATACGCTCTAGTTATATGTAGCTAACTACTTCTGAGATTTGGGTAGAGAATGACCTGAGACCTCCCCAGGACAAACAGTCCATCTGAAAACTGAAATGTTCTTGTGATTCTTCATCACCTGCACCTTTCAGAAGCATATTTTTCATTATTTTACTGAAGTCATCCATCAGGAAATTAAACAAATATAGAGGCAGCAGCGCAGAACCTTACAATGCCTCACTTATTACCCCATGCACGACAGACAGACAGGGAACCACTTCCAACTATCCTTGGAGTATAGCTTCCAACTAGTTATGCAATGCACCAGACCTATAGCAGCAAAGAAATCTACCTCACATTTCCTTTCCTTGTATTGGAGTAAGTCATGTGAAACAGTGTCAAAGGTCTTATGCTGTCAATTTAATAAAGTCAATTTATGGTGCTTATAAATCTTCTCACCAGCTGGGATGGGGAGGGAATGCTAAAATCAGAGTGGGTGTGACACTAAAGCCATGGAGCGGTGGTGAATCTATTGCCTGGTAGTAACTCTCAAGAGGCTGGCGCATATGGAATATAGCTGCTGTGCTCTTCGCTCAACTATGCTAAGGAGTGGAGAGAAAATTATTTGTTTCCTATTTTTACTCAAACTAGCCTAATTTAAACTTCCTGGATTGATACACAGAGGAGAAGATTGGTAACCTTTGGAGTGTGTGCTTCTCTGAATACGTGACCATGGTGCCTTGGATATATTCTGGGTCAGACCCAGTCGGTGTCATTGGAGGATGAGTTGTCCATCCCTAGGCCTCTCCAGTATAGGGTGCAACAGGGCTCGGTACTCTCACCTCTTCTATTTAACATCTACATGAAGCCGCTGGGTGAGATCATCCGTTCCCATGGGATGAGGTATCCTCAATATGCCGATGATACCCTAACTGTATATCTCAGCCTGTGGGAACCTCAGTGATGCAGTTGAAGTCTTATCCAGGTGCCTGGAGGCTGTGAGGGTCTGGATGGGGGACAATGGGCTTCAGCTGAATCCTGGTAAGACTGAGTGGCTGTGGGTTCGGGGCCCTCCGTTGTCCCAGGAGCTACCATCTTTGGTGCTGGATGGGGCTTCCTTGCCCCAGACAGACCCAGTGCATAATTTTGGGGTTCTCTTGGACTCACGACTCCTGCTCAAAGAGCAGGTGGCAGTCATGGCCAGGAGGGCTTTTGCTCAACTTCGAGTCATCCACCAATTACGCCCACTCCTGGACCAAGACTCCTTGCTCATGGTCACACATGCTCTGGTCACCTCCAGACTGGATTACTGTAATGTGCTCTACAAGGGGCTGCCCTTGATGGCCATCCGGAAGCTACAGCTGGTTCAGAATGTGGCTGCCCGGGTGGTGATGGGGTGCAGGCATTATGCCCATGCCTCGCCACTGCTATGGGAGTTGCATTGGCTGCCAGTATGCTTCCAGGTGCAATTCAAGGTGCTGGTTTTGACCTTTAAAGCCCTTCATGTTAGTGGGCCAAGATATTTAAGAGACCGCATCGCCCCAAGGTTTTTGACCCATCCTACGAGAGCGGACTGTAGGGGTCCCTAGTGGTCCCATGGGCCAGAGAGGCACGCCTCACTGGGACCAGGAAGAGGTCCTAAGGAACCTCCTGCCACCTGAATTGTGCCTCCCGGTGGAGCTGCCCCCTTTCAGAAAGGCCTTAAAAATGTGGCTTTGCCAACAGGCGTGGGGTGCATCTAGTGCCACAACCCAGCCCTGCTGGCTTGTTTAGCCCTGCCCGGGACTTTTATTCTTACTGCCTGGGAGTCCCCCCCCCTTTTTATAGGGACTGGAGATGTTTTATGGATATTTTATGGATGTTTTAGATAGTTTTAGTATTTGTTTTATTAGCATGAAGGATGGGTTTTAACTAATTGTTGTGAGCCGCCTTGAGTCGCTGAGGTGAAAAAGGCAGCCATATAAATCTGAAAAATAAAATAAAAAAAATATTCTAGCGGATTTAATCCCCCCAAAAGAACATTTCCAATCTCTGAAGATTTCTGTACAAAAATACATCTGCTAAAAAGAAGTTGTATGGAAAAATACATACTTTATGAAACATTTGATATTTGAGAGTGGAGGGTAATCCAATTCTTATCCCAACTAGACTAGACTTATTGAAATCAATGCAAGATATATGATTAATAGGTTCTGCTCATTTCAATGGGTTTCTTTTAGTTGGGAGTAACACTGGATTTAATGCAATAATTATCAGATGTGTGTGGTATAGAATGCTGTGAATCAAAATACAACATAATTTTGTACAGTCTGACTGATATAGAAACTGGGCAAAACAGACTTATGGCTGCTCACATATGAAATAACCAATGCCCATATATGAACTTAATTAAGGACCATTGTATGTACATGGATATCGCTTTGGTTTCTCACTAATCAACTCCTGCCTCTTCACAAGGAAAAGCCCTGAAGTGTAAGTTGCTAGGGAGAGATGTGACAGAATACCATCCAAAACTTAATGCAGATTTAGAGCTTTCTGCTCAAGTGAAGCACCTCAGAAATGTTGACAGAAGCAGATGGACTGTATCCTATCCTAAAAATAATCAGGCCATATTTTTTTCAAGGAAAGGAAGATACACTGCGTGGATATTTTTTTAAGTTGCATCTAATAACTTTGAGGTGAATTTGAAGGCCCCAACTCAAGTAAACCCCTGAGAAATTTCAAAGGACATTTTCTAGAAAGCAGCATGATTCTGTCCCATATAAAAAGAGAACACATCAAGACTGTGGTATTGCTGCAGTGAAAACAAACATCCAGCTCATTTGCCTTCACCAGGGTGACAAAATTCCCCTGTTCTGCTTAGCACTGATGCAAGTTCAAGCTCTCTTTGCTTCGGAGAGGAAAATTCCAGATATGGTACTTCAAACTGATGTGCACACCAAAATGACTGACCCAATTTTAAGACTAGAAGATTGGCGCATGGTATCCTTGTTTAGTTCCCCATGTTTGTGAATATGAACTCCAGTACAGTCATCTTTTTGTGGGCTAATAGAAAGTTTGAGCCAAAGGCTTTGACCAGACCTTCCTTTAATTGTTGAGTTTCAAGCCCATTCTCATTGTGAATGAGCAAGCATTGACCGTGTTCAGGAGCAAGATTTTTCCCCTGCATGCGATGCTGATATTTTGGAGTGTTTGATGCCAAATGCCAAAAATTCTGCACAAGGTGGCATCTGAATATAACTGTCTAGTCTTGTAACTCTGAGCCAGTATTATATGCAGCAGTGCCCCATAGACTGGCTTTTTGGCATCTTTGCGGTTAAAATACCATGAAGGTGAAGTGGTGCTGATGGATGGTCCCTTTTTTATTCATTATTTCTAAGGTTTCTGTGCTCAAGTACCCTTGAACATTCATGACATAACTTGATAAGACCTTCTCACCCCACTGCAGAAAAGTCAGATATGTTGGGGAAGAAAGGGATGATAAGAAAGTTGGCCCAAGTCACTGAAATGGACTTCATTCTCCTACTCTCTCCAGTTCATTAAGCAAGCTTGAATGTGAAGGACATGACATCTGTTTCTACTATTCTGTCACTGTCCCTGGGGTACTCGCTATCAAAAGAATACCTCTAAGAGAACAATGCGCTGTCAACCCCAATGAGAAAAACAGCAGCTCTGCCCAGTCCCCCTTTAAATGTTTGGAACAGAAGCATAATATATATTTGGAAATATGGTTGTTTTTATCATTAGCCAATATAAGCAGTAAACATTCTTAGCATTTAATGAAAAACAAAAATAAGGATCGCCCTAAAATTGCTGCTTCAGTTACCTTTGGGTTCATTTGGGTATTTACTTCACAATGTCTTACTTTGAATTGTATGCATGCATAACAGGCTGTACATCCAGTATAGTGTAGTGGCTAGAGTGACAGATCAGAATCAGAAGACTGAGCTTTGAATCCCTACTCTGCCATAAAAACCCACCAGGGTATGTGAAACAAGTAACGGTAAAGGGTTCCCTTGCTCAAAAGCCAGTCGTATCTGACTCTAGGGTTCAGTGCTCATCTCTGTTTCAAAGCCGAAGAGCCAGCGCTGTCTGCTTCTGCAGACGTTTCCGTGGTCATGTGGCAGGCATGACTAGACACCAGAGCACATGGAATGCTGTTACCTTCCCACTGAAGTGGTCTCTATTTATCTACTTGCAATTTCTTGCTTTCAAACTGCTAGGTTGGCAGGAACTGGGACAAAGACGGGAGCTCATTCCATCCTGCAGTACACGGGAATTGAACTGCTGACCTTCCACCTCCCAGTCAGCATCTTAGTCACTTGAGCCACTGCAGTCCATGATTTTACTTGTTTCCCTTAAATGTCATAGTTACCTTGAAAACCCTATTAGGTTGCCTTTGCTTGAAAGCCAGTTGTATCTGACTCTAGGGTTCAGTGCTCATCTCTGTGTATAGCCAAAGAGCCAGCAATGTCTGCGTCTGCAGACATTTCCGTGGACGTGTGGCAGACAGACACTGGAGTGCATGCAATGCTGTTTACCCTATTACACTTGCTATAATTTAGTTCTGATTTGATAACACATATCATATATGACAACTGATATTTTTAACATTCAACAATGTTGATCTTTTTAACATTATAAAATGTTTGAGGTGGTAGCCGTGTTAGTCTGTGCAAGCATATCTGAGAGTAAACAAAACAGAACAGCAAAAAGAAAAGATAAAAAAAATGTTGTGGCACCTTAAAGACTAAGCCCTTTATTTATTTATTTATTTATTTATTTATTTATTTATTTATTTATTTATTTATTTATTTATTTATTTATTTATTCAATTTGTATAGCCACCCCAATCGACGTGTGACTCTAGGCGGCGTACATAAAATCCCCAACGTTTAAACTATAGAAACCCTTAAAATTCCTAAAAACACTGAAAAACTACCTCCCACCTGCACTGATTAAAAATCTAGTTAAAAACTATTAAAAGCATGAGTGATCCTCCTCTAAATGAGCCAATGGCGGCGGCGGGGTGTGTGTGTTTTTTCCCTCTCCACCATCCCTGCCAGCCAGGTTTTCAGCTCTTTCCTGAAGGGCAGCAGCTCTGTCTGCAGACGCAGTTCAACTGGCAGGAGGTTCCATAGGGTCAGAGCGGATACCGAAAAGGCTCTTCTTCTAGTGTTAGAGAGGCTCACTTCTCTAGCAGTTGGTATTTTTAAAGAGCCCCTCTGGTCTGCTCTAGTGGGACAGGCAGATGTCTTTGGGGTGATGTGGTCTCTTAAGTATCCTGGCCCACTACCATGTAGGGCTTTAAAGGTACAGTGATACCTCATACAATGTCCAAACTTGGTTCCACAAGATTGGACTTTATACGAATTTGGACTTTGTATGAGGCATGCAAAATCCTAGCCGTGATGCCTCATACAAAGTCCAAATCCTTGCCGCGATGACTCATACAATGTCATTTCCATAGAGATACATTGTACTGTAACAGCACAGACATCAGTGCAAAGTCAAGGAAACAGACAGGAAACTCACAGAACTTTAAGAAATCATTGTCTAAAGGCTAAATACATTACAAAAACATGTCAAACAACCCAGATTTTAGGGGACAAACCATACAACAGGTTTTTAACTTTTGAAAACTTTATGGAGTGAAGGTTTAAAAGTTAACATGTCCCATCATGCAGCACAGCGTTAATCTGCAGCCATGGGGCTGATCATCCATTTTGTACTAACTACTGTAAACAATTACTGGATGGAAGCAAGGACAAAATGGATGGCAACATGTCCCATCATGCAGCACAGTGTTAATCATGCAAACAGCAGCAAACACCAAACAATTAAAATCGCGCTCAAAACCACTCCTAAACACTCTTTGCCTCATGCGAAACCCACAAGAGCAATGCACGCATGCACCCTGCTTTTTATACTGCCCAGGCACAATGCAACCTGGGGAAAACCCCAATGCCTCATACAAAGTCTCAGCAACTTTGTATGAGGCAACTTTTTTCAAGGAATTAGGCGATGTTGTATGAATTCGATGTTGTACGAAGCAGACTTTGTATGAGGTAGTACTGTCATTACCAGCACCTTGAATTGTACCCGGAGGCACACTGGCAACCAACATTAACAGTATGAGTCACCTTGAGTTCCCCTGTTGGGAGATAGGTAGCCTATAAATACAACAAATAAAATAAGTAAACTGTGCAGTCAAAAGAAGAAATACAAATGCTTAAATAAAGACTATACTGTATATGTTTTCAATTTTTTTGAAACATGTTCCACATTTTAAAACTGAAGATTCCATAATGTAGTTTTAAAACATAACCATATTAGAAGATCTTGAATACAGAACTCCACAAGAGCCACCCTGATATAATAGATACAAGTAATTGATTTTGGTCAGGGAAGTCAGTTTTCAAATCTCTGCTTGTGTTGTGTATTTAAGGAAACATGTTTACCATTTTGTCTTTGTTGTGATAGACTTTAATATGTATTTGCTTTTCTATGGTCCAAAGTCTTGCAAGATTTCGGGAAGGTTCTGAACGAGAAGTGCACGAGACAGAACTGTCAACGGTTCTAACGGTTTTTTCCCAACTGTCAGTTCTGATTCGGAGATAACTAAGGAATGTGATGGTGTGTTGTTAGCTCTGGTCACCTATTCCTATTCCGAATAAAGTTGTGTGTTTGGCACGTATTGCGGGCTGCTGCCTATTATTTCCAGAACACTAAAGCTTGGGATGCCTTTGTTGGGCAAGCATAATCTTCCCATCTAAAGGGTCTCATAGAAGTGTTGTGAGGATAAGGCTAGTAAGTTATGTCTGCCTAGACCTTAATAATAAAATAATGCCATGGCTGGATTTAAAGGCCATTTCAGGGATTCAGCCTGTTTTATGCTTAAAAAAGGCACTTTAAAAAAGGTGACGTGATCCAGAGATCTGACAGAGGGTTAAAATGACCTCAGATGGTGAATAGATAGTTCTTCTTTTTACCAATGTGGAGCTAGACAGAGTAGCCTATGGGTCTATTTTTCTACAGATTCATAAATGCTCCATTTTGTGAAATCAGAGTCTTTTGGGTAGCTGGCTTTAAGCAGACACGAATGTAATTTCGTTAATTTCCTCACTCTTCCCATAACTTTTGCTCTAAAATTTCTTTTAAAATGTTAACAAAGATGGAGGGAGACTGCACAGATATATACAACCCACAACATCTTCTTGGTGTCACTTCAGTTTTTCATCAAGATATGCTTGGGGCAATATTGTATTTCACCAGATCAGCTGAAACAGGAGGGGGGGGGAGGATAGAGTCAGAGTACCAATTTCATTTCTTTGTCATAGAAAGTGAGCATGTTTCTTTCTTCCAGCCCCCTCCACCACCACAACCTTCTGTGGCTTCTCTCCCCCGCCCTTCTCCTGCCTTGCATTGCTTATTTTCTTCTGGATACACATTGAAGGCATGTTTGTGTAACTAAATCGGACTTAATGGGCAGCCCAAAATAATTAGAGAAAAAGATTTGTGAAAACATGTGCATCCTTCCCCACATTAATTTCATATCATGCTTTTATGTCCATACAAGTAATTAAGTTAGGGAACATATAAGAAAAGCTTAAAGAGATGATCTTTGAGGTACCACACAGGTTAGGCTGTAGATGAACTGCATTGTCATGAGAGTCACGGAAACCGAGGTCTTAAACCATCTTCTATGATTGCTGTAGTTTCAGCAATCCTTATGTCATTTTCTCACCGCGCGGCAGTTGAGGAGGTTATAGGCAGGTGCAAACACTGGAAGGAATGGGAAAAACACAAAGAAAGAGAAACATCTTTAAAGATAGGAGCTGACAAACAAACAGTTGGAAGCTGGTCCTTCTTTTGATTGTTTATGGTCTGGAACCTTTTTTTTTCATGCATTTTGGAGGAAATGTGTAGTAAAACAGTCTATTTATGCATGTTTCTGGTGTGTTTTATACATAGCCATTAATGTATATCATGAATTACACCATGAGGCAAGCATATCAGAGAGTAAACAAAACAAAAAGACAAAAAAACCATTGTGGCACTTTAAAGACTAAATCCCAAACTTTTCACGCCACGTGGTTGCTCCCACCAGAAGCAGACATTAACTGCGCCCGTGCATACCCAAAACACTGCTGTAAATGCCAACGCATTTATGACAGCCATGGGTGCATTTAAGGCAGCATTTTGTGCATGTGTGGGCATGTTTAACTTCTGCTTCTGGGAGCAATGAGGGTAGCATGGGGCCGGATTATTTGGCACCATGAGCTGGATCCATCCCACAGGCCATAATTTGGCCACCCCTAGACTAAATACTAGCTCTGTACCTGATGTGTATAAATTGATGCCATGAAGTCTTACTCTTATGTCTGACAAAGTGGACTTGTTCCACGAAAGCTAACATTAAAACACAGCAGTTAGTCTTTAAGGTGCCACAATGTTTTTTTGTCCTGTATTGTTTTCTCTCTGATAGATGTGTGTTTTGTTGTTGTTGATTCCCCTCAAGACCAGCCACCCTCCCTCCCTCACCCTTTCCCCCACTCACCCCTTCATGGTGAACTTCGCCACCACCTGCCAGGAACCCACCCATACTCCGTTCACTCTGCACCACTTTATAAAACTAACATTAGGTATATCTGTTATGTAGGTATACCTATCGCACTTACCTAACTTAATACAAATACCTAATGTTGTTTGTACTGTTTGTAAAGTGATGAAGCATTTACTTTAATAGACACTGAATCCCCCCCTCCACTTCCTTGGTCCCTCCATAGAGCAGGGGAAGTGTTTAATTCACAAATGTTGTGAAGTGTCTCTTTTCTTAAGCAGGGGAAGTGTTTAACTTGCCAATTTTCTTAAGTGTGTCTCTTCCCTTTACAATATTTGCAAACTGGCAGCAAGCTACTATGGACCAAATAGGGTCACTTGAGATCTGTATGCTATTTGGATGTGAGGATCACCAGACCTTCTAGTGACCATATTCAATCCTATCTAGCCTGCTCCAATTGCCATGTGTAGACAAGCCCTAAGTAATAGTACTTGGCAAAAGCTCAAGGCAACGAGAATAGATTCTTGGGCTTTCCACTCTGTACCTCATGCACAGGAAACATCTTAGAAAAGTTGCCTTTTTGTGTACTGTAATTTTCAGAAGCCCCACCTCTAGTGACAAGAATATTCCCTAGTTTTCCCACTACGAGTGATAAGCTGTAGGCATGGAGAAAATAGATGATGACCCATCGCCGGGAGCAGTCTTAACACTTCTGCCGCTGTTACACTTTGCCAGAGCTCTTCTAGGATGAGAGAAATTTTCACCATCTTCTGCCACTTAGCAACACTTAGTAGGACTTCCTGAGTTTGTGTCCAAATCTAATTCTTAAAAGCCATTCTTCTTATAACCACTTTTTTCTCTGGAAAGCCTTTGCAACTTTTTCATTTAGTGAGAAATCCAGCTTCTTTGATAGATCTTCTCATCTTGAGGTTTTTTTTAAAGCAACAAGTGACCCCCCTTCCCCTCAAAACAACAACAACAAAAAAAACTGAACCATGATGGGGTGGGTGGGGTGGGGAAAAATACCCTCTGGAAAGTTATAGAAAAGGTAAAAGTAAAGGTTTCCCTTGCTTGAAAACCAGTCATATCTGACTCTAGGGTTCAGTGCTCATTTCTGTTTCAAAGCCTCAAGAGCCAGTGTTGTCTGCTTCTGCAGACGTGGTCATGTGGCAGGCATGACTAGACACAGGAGTGCACAGAATGCTGTTACCTCCCCACCAAAGTAATCCCTATTTATCTACTTGCAATTTCTTGCTTTCAAACTGCTAGGTTGGCAGGAGCTAGAACAAAGACAGGAGCTCATTCCGTCCTGCAGTACTCGGGAATCGAACTGCTGACCTTCTGCCTCCCGGTCAGCATCTTAGCCACTTGACGGGCTACAATTGAATCCCAGCAAGACTGAGTGGCTATGGATAGGGGGTCCTGCGTTAATCTGGGAGCTTCCATCGTTGGTTCTGGATGGGGCTATTTTGCCCCAGACAGACCCGGTGCGCAACTTGGGGGTCCTCCTGGATTCACGGCTACTGCTAGAAGAACAGGTGGCGGCTGTGACCAGGAGGGCTTTCGCCCAACTTCGGGTGATTCGCCAGTTGCGCCCACTCCTGGACCGGGACTCCTTGCTCATGGTCACCCATGCTCTGGTTACCTCCAGACTAGACTATTGCAATGCGCTCTACATGGGGCTGCCCTTGACGACCATTCGGAGGCTACAGCTGGTCCAAAATGCGGCTGCCCGGGTGGTGATGGGGTGTGGCCGTTATGCTCATGCTTCGCCACTGCTCCGGGAGCTGCACTGGTTGCCAGTATGTCTCCGGGTGCAATTCAAGGTGCTGGTTTTGACCTTTAAAGCCCTATATGGTAGTGGGCCAGGTTACCTAAGAGACCGCATCGCCCTGAGGACGTCTGTCCATCCAACCAGAGCGGACCGGAGGGGCTCTCTAATTGTTCCATCAGCCAGAGGGGCTCGCCTCTCTGGCACAAGGAGGAGAGCCTTCTCCGTGTCTGCACCGGCCCTCTGGAACCTCCTGCCAACAGAATTACGTCTTCGGACGGAGTTGCTGCCTTTCAGAAGGGATCTTAAAACCTGGCTGGCAGGTCAAGTGTGGGGTGCGGGTGGAAGGGTAACCACCATGGGGTGGTTGGTGTAGAGGAACTCTTCCCCTTGGTGCCTTTTCGATCCTGCAGCCCTTGCTTTTTAGGGGGTGGGTAGTCTTAACTTTTTTTTTACTGTTTTAACTGTTTTAGGATTATTGTTGTATTTGTGAATATTGTCTGTAAACTCCTTGGGTTGCCCTGGGGTTACTTTTTATGTTGTTAGCCGCCCAGAGTCGGCCTTGTGTTGAGTGGGCGGGATATAAATTGAATAAATAAATAAATAATAAATAAATAAATACTTGAGCCACTGCAGTCCCCTCTGGAAAGTTATACATTTTGTTAATGTTTGAACTGAGGCAAGCCTTAATGGATAGAGGGAAGAATACCTATGCTAACGAGTGATCCATCGATCTTCAGATCTTCCATATATTGCAAGAAGAGAACACTGCAAAAATCTTTCAGACCTGCTTTCTCCCACATTTAGGATTGTTACTATTCTCAGGTAGGGTGAAAAACAGTGGTGGGCTTCAAAAAAATTTACTGCCACACTGTGAGCATGGTATTGGTGGGCATGGCCAGGGGAAAGCCCTGCATTGCACCCGAAATAGGACTACTTTATTTCAAAACTTGGATGGGTGGGGCCAGCCAGAATTTGCTACCGGTTCTGGCGAACTGGTGCAAACCTGCTGATGCCCACCACTGGTGAAAAATAATGTACTGTATCATGGTTTTAATGCCTTGGCCACTCCCAGCTGGCACTGGAGTAAACTGGCTCAGCTTAAAGGTGTTGGCATTTGTGCTATGCACATAATAAATCATTAAAAAAATAGTAGCTGGTAGTTGAAAGGTTTTTTTAATTAAACAAGCTCTCTGAGGAGTTTCTTCCTTCGCTCTCTCTGTCTCTTTCTCTCTCTCTCTCTGGCTTCATTATCTAGCATCTATCTCTGATGGACTTTTCTTGTTCAGGGGATGAAGGGGTTGTTTTTTTAGTGCGGTGGGATGTAGGTCACATTTGACAAAGAGTTGTGCTGTGACCTGAATGCAGAAGCAGGAACTTCTAAAAGCGAGCCTGCTAATGTGCAAACTTGCTCACTTAGTCATTGGTGGCATTTGCCAAAAGCCAGCAAAAGTCAACACTTCAAGATGGGGGGGAAACATCCCAAACTATCCCTAAAAAAAAAAAACTTGCAGTGAAAATTAACTACTTTATTTCTGCTGTCAGCAAGTGGCACTGAGGCTTTTACTGTTTCACACCACACTGTTGTCTAGAACCAGTAGCAGAAATTCTGGCTGGCCTCACCCATCCAAGTTTTGAAATAAAATAGTCCTAATTTGGGTGCAACGCATGGCTCTCCCCCTGGCCATGCCCACCATACCACACCCACAGAGTAGGTAGTAAAAAAAAAGTTTGAATCCCACCACTGCTTTCACCTCACGTATAGTGAAAGATGTATACCAAAACAGATTGCCAATTCAAGTACAAATAGTGTTTTGTTTTGGCTTATTTTATTGAAATCTGTATTGTGGTGAAAATTTTACAAACCTGAGTACAGTACTGAGCCTCTACAGCCAATGGATTGCAAAAAGACACATAGCTTGGATGTATTTACACAGGTAGATAGCAAGGTATCATAACACACTGGTGGGTAACATGTTTCATAGACAGATGATACCTAATTCTGTTGTTGCTGTTGTCTTGCAGGTACAGCTTGGAAACAAACCTGCCCTGGATCAGACAGACTAATGGCCTGACTTAACCTAGTGACCAGCATTTGTGTCCTCAAAAGGTTTTCATAACCTATAGTTAATAGCAGCTAGCTGATGAGGATTGTAGGACATAAACACTTGTGCAACTGAAATGAATCACAGCATCTCATCAATTAGCTGCAACTAAGCCATGACAAATTACACAAATCATAAGCCAGGGATTCTCAACCTGTGGCCCATGGGCCGGATGCGGCCCATGGCACCATTTCATGTGGCCCCCCACTGCCTCTACCACACCAGAAAGTGCCATGTGGTGGAGGGAGGGCAAAATGGCCGTGTTGCCCCTGAAGCTGTCTGAGGGAGTGTGACCTGGCCTCTGGCTTAAAAAGGTTGAGAACTCCTGTCATAAGCAAACACCTGATAGGAAAACAGAAAGCTGCTTTATATTGGTTGGAATCTTATTTTTTTAAAAATAAAAAAAACCACACTGATGCAAGCTTGCAAGGGGGGGAAGGGGAGAGATAGGTCATGATCATTAAATCATCTACATTTTAATGTAAGTTAATGTTTGCATTATAGTGGCAAGCTGCTTTGGGAACTTTTTTAGTAGGAGTGAAATGCAAACAAGCCAACAATATTATTCTGTGCACAACTGCTGTGTCATGCCTTGTACATGTAGGCAATTCCCACTATGGTAAATTCACCAGGCACAGCATGCTGGAAGAAATAGAGCACTGTAGCAATTGCAGCTGACTTCCCAACTGTTGTGTATTAAGGTTGCTTATGCCTCAACGCGCCATGCAAAATAGGCGCCACTTTTGTGGAAGCTGATTCACTAATGTTTTCCCGCTTTTCTGGAAGCCTTAGGGTAAATTTATCTATTGTGCTCTGTATAAAAGATATTGTTCCTGCACATGTTTCTTGTTCCTTGCTCCTTGTAATAAACCATGTTGTTGTTTGAGCCAGCTCTGTCCGAGTAATCCTTCTGGGGTTCAGACACAATAATTGGCGACGAGGATGGGATCACAATAGCGGTGGCCACCCCAGCGTTGATGGGCCCTTTCAACATATCAAATCCTGAATCGTGGACGATGTATGTGTTCCAGTTTGAAAACTATTGTATTTCTCAGAGGATTGACCCAGCATTTAAAAAGTCAACATTCCTCGTGTTTTGTGTGTTGTCGATGCTTGAGCTCCTCAACGATCTTGTACTGCTGAGGATGCTCAGAGACATTGCACTCAAAGACGTTCTGACCATCCTATGGGACCATTTCAGGCCCAGAGTTGTGGTGATTCTGGCACGGGTTGCCTTCTATAGAAGGGACCAGAGGGCGGGGGAATCCGTTGCTGGATACATTGCCGTGCTCCAACATGCCACCATCCCGTGTCAATGGGAAAATCTCGACATAGCCCTGAGGGACAGGCTAGTGGTGGGTATTAGGGACAAGGCCACACAATGGCGTCTGATGAAACAGGCAGCACTAGAGGAGGCTCAAGCTGTGGAGATAGCCAATGCTGGGGTTCAGTTCTTGCAGTCAAGACTGGCCAACCCTGTACAGAAGAGCACGGCTGCTCATAAACACTGATTTTCTAGCCCATCGCCGTCCTCTGGTGACTCTGAGGGGGAAGACGACATAGGCCAAGTCCAGTGGCGGTGGCACGCACCTGTAACTCCATACAAGGACGCCATCATGCCATGTCAAGGATGCGGAAGACAGCACCTCCGCACTGACTGCCTTTTTAGGGATGCCGACTGTCACCGGTGTGGCAAGAAGGGGCACATCTCCAAGGTTTGCCATCAGGATTCCAGGGGTTCACATAAGGACAGTGCTCTTTGGGAGAAGGACTACCTGATATCCAAGGTCTTCGAGGGCCTCCGTTCCAGCTCCAGTGTCCAGGCGGTCTCCGGAAAATTCTTTGTTGACGTCAACATCCAGGGATGCCTGGTCAATATAAAGGTTGACTCGGGAACATCTTTTTCTATCATCACCCAGAAATAGTTTTTCCGCACCCCCCCCCCCCCGTCCCAAGTTACAGGCCCTGAAGTTCAGGTTGAGCGACGTGCAGGGTGGACACATTTCTGTGCTGGGTGTTGGGAACTTTCGTGTGCGTTTCCGTAACATGTCTGCCCTCCTGCCCCTTGTTGTGGTCAAGACTGGTAAGAGCAACCTCCTGGGGACTCAGTGGTTTGGGCCCCTGAGAATTGCCATTTCAGGGACTAATTTGGTGGGGTCTGATCCCATTCAGTCCGTCTGTAATAAATTTCTGGATGTTTTCTGCTCAGGGTTGGGTACATATAAGGGCCCTCCAGTCCATTTTGAGTTGGATCCTACTGTTGTCCCCATCAGGATGAAACCCTGCCAGGTGCCCTTTGTGCTTAAGGACCGTATTGAAGTGAAGATCGATAAACTGGTTGTGCAGGGCATTTTGGAGCCGGTGGACTCCGCCGAGTGGGAAACTCCGATTGTTACGGCCATCAAGTCCAATGGCGACATCCGCATCTGCACGGACTACAAGTGTACTATAAATAAGGCCATTCACCCAAATTCCTATCCTGTAAGGTGGTCAGCCACCTCCTAGCTTCATTCCATGGGGGTAACTGTTTCGCCAAGCTCGACTTTGATCAGGCTTATCAGCAGCTGCCTGTTACCCCCGCCTCGGCGTTACACCAAACAATTACAACACACGGGTGCCTTTAAGGTTAATTGCCTCCAATTCAGGGTCAACGCAGCCCTGGGGATTTTCTAGGGTCTGGTGGAATGGTTGCTTAAGGGTCTTCCTGGGGCTTTGCCCTATTTTGATGATGTCTTAATATCAGGCAGTGATAGGGAGGACCTTGCTATTAAATTGGGAAGTGGAGCGTTTTCAAAATGCGGGTCTCTGCCTGAAGAAGGAGAAATGCTGTTTCTTTGCCACTGAGGTGGATTTCCTGGGGTTTAGGGTTTCTGCTGAGGGTGTCATGCCAGCCAATTCTAAAGTCTCTGCAGTTTTGTGTGCCCCGCAACTGACTTCTAAAACTGAGCTGCAATCCTTTTTGGGGCTTCTGAATTTATATCATTCATTCCTCCCCCAAAGGCTACCGTGGCAGCCCTTCATCACAGTTTGTTAAGCAAACAAGCTGTGTGGCATTGGGGTCCCCCGCAAGAGCAAGCGTTCTAGGAGGTTAAGAAACTCCTTACGTCCAATGCTATCCTCACTCATTTTGACCCTGGTAATCCAGTTGTCCTGATATGTGATGCTTCCCCTGTAGGGGTTGGGGCAGTTCTTTGCCATCACCTGGGGGAGGGTTGTGAAGCACCAATTGTCTCCTTTTCAAGATCCCTGTCAGATACAGAAAAGAGGTACACACCATTCGATATGGAAGCCCTAGCCACTATCGCAAAGACCAAGAAATTCCATGATTTTATTTACAGGCGCCCGTTCACAATCATTACGGATCACAAACCACTCCTGGGCACATTCACCCCTAATAAGCCAACACCGTAGATTTTGTCTCCAAGAATATTTCGGTGGGCGATGTTTTTGCTTCAACTTGCAGCATTGCCCGGGTGCGTCCATTTCAAATGTGGATACACTCTCCAGATCCCTCGTCGAGTCTTTGGGCAAGATTATGATGGACCATCAAGTCCTTATGATCGAAGTGTTAGATGCCTTACCCGTGTCCATCGAGGACATTGCGGCTGCATCTAAGAAAGATTCCCTACTGTCTATGGTTATGTCATGGGTATAAAAAGGTTGGCCATTGCCCCCCGTGGCTAACAAGTTCTGGGTCTATTACACTAAATGGCACAAACTGTCTTTGGAGCAGGGGTGTTTGGTTTGGGGAGAAAGGGATTTTTAAAAAAGAAGAGACACTTGAGATCATATTGCAAATATTCCCTGGCTAATACAGCACACCAACAAATTTCAAAAGAAGATGAGTTTACGTTTTATAGACCCTGCACTCTGAAGGAAGGTCCTTTGCACATTACACATAAGCCACCTTGGCATTGTTCACTCTAAGGTGCTCGCTAGGAGCTACTTCTGGTGGCCTAGGCTTGATTTGGACATTGAGGACTGGGTGAGGCATTGTCAAGATTGCCAGTCATCAAGGCCTGAGGAGATCCACCAGCCCACCAGGAATGGGGCACGGCAAAAGGCCCCTGGTCGAGGGTTCACATTGACTTTGCTGGGCCATTCCGGGGAGCCTTATTCTTATTAATTGTTGACTCATTTTCCAAATGGTTAGAAGTGGTCCCAGTTTCAAACACATAGGCAGCCGTCACCATTCGCAAACTAAGGAGGTTGTTTTGCACCTTCGGGTTGCCCAACATCGTCGTATCAGACAATGTGTTGACCTTTATGTCAGTGGAATTCCAGGACTTCCTCAAGCAAAATGGGGTTCGCCACATAATGGCTGCCCCTTTCCACCCTGCTACAAATGGGCAAATAGAAAGGCAGGTCTGAATGGTTAAAGAGGCCCTAAAGAGAATGGGATCTGGTGATTTGGACTTGCAGTGATGTGAGATTCTGTTCACCCACAGGATTGCCCCGCTAGTCTCTGGGTTCTCCCCAGCAGATCTGCAAATGCAAAGGAAATTGTCCTTGGTCTTTGACCGTTTAGACCCACACCGTATAGTAGATAAGGGGCAAAATCTTGATGTTTACAATTCTAAGGGGTTCTTGGTGGGGCAGTCCATATAGTGTCACAATTATGCCCAGGGGTCCCAATGTTTGGGGGGAGAAGTCCTAGAACAGACAGGACCAGTGTCGTACAAAGTGCTCATGGATAATGGGCTAGTTTGGAGATGGCATGCGGACCAAATGCGCCTCCGGGTTGTGGGGCAAAACGTATCCATGGAAGTTGAGTTAGACAAGTCCTTTAGCTCGAGTTGATCAGAGGGAGGCTTGGAGCCCCCAGATTTTGAAGTGGGTTCAGATTTTTTCAGCCAGCCGCTTCCAGTTGAATCATTGCCAGCATATGTTTCCCCAGGTAGCCCCCCAGAATGGGCTGTCTCCAGAGCTGAGGGAGACCCGGCTCCTCGATCTCCGAATTCAGTGTTAAGCAAACAACCCAAGAAGCCCAAGGGTCCACACAAGTTTCTGGCTACTCAGAAGGTTCCACAGGAACTGCGAGCAATAACGGGTGTCCTATGCCAGTTTTTCAGAGTTCCCATCAGATGGGGTGTCCTAAAAGGGCCTGCGGGCCGCCTCAAAGATATGGGGATTGGGTTGCCCGTTAGGTGGGGAGGAATGTTGTGTATTAAGGTTGCTTATGCCTCAGCCCACCTTGCAAAATAGGTGCCACTTTTGTGGAAGCTGATTCGCTAATGTTTTCCTGCTTCTCTGGAAGCCTTAGGGTAAATGTATCTATTGTGTTCTGCATAAAAGCTATTGTTCCTGCACCTGTTCCTTGTTCCTTGCTCCTTGCAATAAACCATGTTGTTGTTTGAGCCAGTTCTGTCTGAGTAATCCTTCCTTGGTTCAGACACAGCACCAACCTAATCAGTCTGCTCAAAGCATTAGCATTTGCAAGCATCATCCCACACTTTAGCAGTCCAATGCCTTCCTACTCAAGTAGGACACACAGAAGAAAAGAGAGGTGATCTATGCATGAAAGTTGGTTAATTACTGATCATTAACCGGTTAATGTTACTTTTTTGACCAACAATTCCCAGAATTCCCCAACCAGCATGCAAGTTACTTTATCAAGTGTAGTTTAGATAGGTTGATTTCACCCTGATCTCAGTCAAGTTTGCATTAGTTCAATTGTGAAGAGCTCATTATTTATTTATTTACTTACTTTACATCACTCCTATCCTGCTTTCCTAACCCCAAGGTGAGGAAACTGGGGGATCTTACCCGTCATTAATGATCCCATGGGTCAGTTCAGACGTAGGAAGCATGAGCTGACTCTGGGGGCCAGAAATGATGCACTGATAAAACATCACATAAGCATTCCAGAGACATGATTTTGCTCAATCATCATAGCTAAGTAATTATACCTGGAAATGATGCCTGTGTTTACCTTTTTATGACCAGTCATCTGACAAAGCAAGTCAATTTAAATGCAAACAAAACAAAACAAAAACCCCACATTCTCTGACAATCAGTTGGCTTTTGTCCCTGGAGGAATTCCCTCTTCTAATAATGTTCCGAGCTGGCCGAGCGGCGGAAAGGCCAGTCATCGCTGCTGCTGGGCAACCACCCCCAGCCGGGGGGTGAGGAGGAGGAGGAGAGTCGGCCGAGCGGTGGAAAGGCCAGCCGCCGCCGCCACCAGGCAACCACCCACAGCCGGGGGTGAGGAGGAAGAGGAGAGCCGGCCGAGCGGTGGAAAGGCCAGTCATTGCCGCCGCTGGGCAACCACCCACAGCTGGGGGGTGAGGAGGAGGAGGAGAAGAGCCGGCCGAGTGGTGGAAAGGCCAGCCGCCGCTGGGCAACCACCCACAGCCGGGGGGTGAGGAGGAGGAGGAGAGCCGGCCGAGCGGCGGAAAGGCCAGCCGTCGCCGCTGCCGGGCAACCACCCCCAGCCGGGGGGTGAGAAGGAGGAGGAGAGCCGGCCGAGCGGCGGAAAGTCCAGCCGTCGCCGCCGCTGCGCAACCATCCCCAGCCGGGGGGGTGAGGAGGAGGAAGAAAACTGGCCGAGCAGTGGAAAGGCCAGGAGAAGACCAATTGACAGAAGGGAAGAGGGCAGAGGAGGAAAAGCAGGGGGCGAGACTCAGAGTCCCAGGCAAAGGATAAGTAGCTGATATGCAAATGTAGAAGACTTAATATAGCAACTGACATAGAGACTTTATACTGACTAAATATAGAAACTGACATAGAGACTGTATTTTAAAGTGTGATAATATGCATGATAATATGTTGTCTAAAATGTTTTAAACTTTTAAAAACTGTGATAAAATGTATGAGGAGAGAAAAATGGCGTAGACACCAGCAAATCACGCCACAAAGCTTGCCAAGAGAACCCTATTGACCAAAACAAAAGGAACAATACTGCATAGGGACATGGAATGTGAGATCAATGAACCAAGGTAAACTGGAAGTGGTAAAAAATGAGATGGAAAGAATAAGCATTGACATCTTAGGCATCAGTGAGCTCAAATGGACAGGGATGGGTGAATTCACCTCTGGAAACCATCATATCTACTACTGTGGGCAAGAAAACCTTAGAAGAAATGGAGTAGCCATAATTGTCAATAAAAGAGTGAGAAAAGCAGTAATGGGATACAATCTCAAAAATGACAGAACGATGTCAGTCAGATTTCAAGACAAACCTTTCAATGTCACTGTGATCCAAATATACGCACCAACCACTGGTGCAGATGAAGCCACAATGGACCAGTTCTATGAGGACTTACAACACCTCATAGAACTGACACCAAGAAATGATGTCCAAATTATATTAGGAGACTGGGTATGCCAAAGTAGGAAATCAAAAAGTGGAGGGAATAACAGGCAAATTTGGTCTTGGAACACAGAATGAAGCAGGGCAAAGATTGATAGAGTTCTGCCAAGAGAACGCACTGGTCATAGCAAACACTCTCTTCCAGCAACACAAGAGGCGACTTTACACATGGACATCACCAGATGGCCAACACTGAAACCAGATTGACTACATACTCTGCAGCCAAAGATGGAGAACCTCCATACAGTCAGCAAAAACAAGACCTGGAGCAGACTGTGGCTCAGATCACAACCTACTGATCGCAAAATTCAGGCTTAGACTAAAGAAAATAGGGAAAACACGGAGACCAGACAAATATCACCTAGACAGCATCCCTAAAGAATACACGGTGGAGGTGATGAACAGATTTAATGGCTTAGACTCGGTAGACAGAGTACCAGAAGAATTATGGACGGAGATGAGGGACATCATGCAGGAAGCAGCAAAGAAAACCATACCAAAAGAAAAGAAGAGTAAGAAAGCAAAGTGGCTGTCTGATGAGGCTCTTAAAATGGCAGAGGAAAGAAGGAACACAAATTTCAAAGGAGAAAGGAAAAACTACAATCATTTGAACACAGAATTTCAAAGAAAAGCAAGGAGAGATAAGGAAAACTACCTAAAAGAACAGTACAGAGAAATGGAGGAAAACAACAAAAGAGGCAGAACCAGAGATCTTTTCAAAAAAATCGGGGAAATCAAGGGAACATTTAAAGCAAAAATGACCATGATAAGGGACAAAGACGGAAAGGAGCTAGCTAATGCAGAAGAAATTAAGAAAAGATGGAAAGAGTACACAGAGGAACTTTACAAAAAGGACCTCAAGACTCCTGATAATCACAATGATGAAGAAATTGAACTTGAGCCAGACATCCTGGAGAGCGAAGTCATAAAGGCCCTAAAGAGCCCTGCAAACAACAAAGCTAGTGGAGATTATGGTATCCCAGTTGAATTTTTCAAAGCGCTAAAAGATGACAGCGTCAAATTACTGCATTCAATATGCCAGCAGATTTGGAAAACAAAACAGTGGCCACAGGATTGGAAAATATCAGTATACGTCCCAATCCCCAAAAAGGGCAATGCCAAAGAATGTTCAAATTATCGAACAATCGCGCTCATCCCACATGCCAGCAAGGTGACGCTCAAGGTAATACAGGATAGACTTCAGCAGCATGTGGAGAGAGAATTACCAGAGGTCCAGGCTGGTTTCAGAAGAGGCAGGGGGACTAGAGACCACATTGCCAACATACGCTGGGTCATGGAGAAAACAAAGGAATACCAGAAACAAGTTTACTTTTGTTTTATTGGCTACACTAAGGCATTTGATTGTGTGGACCACAACAAGATGAGGCAAGCAATTAAAGAGATGGGAATACCAGAGCACCTCATATGCCTCCTGAGAAATCTGTACATGAACCAAGAAGCAACAGTTAGGACAGAACATGGAATGACAGAGTGGTTTGGAATAGGAAAAGGAGTAAGACAAGGCTGCATTTTGTCACCATGCTTATTCAACCTATATACAGAGCACATAATGTGCAGTGCAGGGATGGAGGAATCACAATATGGGATTAAAATCGCTGGGAGAAACATCAATAATCTGAGATATGCATACGATACCACCCTAATGGCAGAAAGTGAGGAAGACCTAAAGAATCTCTTGATTGGGCTGAAGGAGGAGTGCAAAAGCTGGCTTGAGACTCAATATCAAGAAAACCAAGATAATGGCAACAGGCCCCATCAGTTCCTGGAAAATAGACGGGGAAGAAGTAGAAGCAGTGACAGATTTTACTTTCTTAGGATCAAAGATCACTGCAGATGGGGATTGTAGCCATGAAATAAAAAGGCGACTGATTCTTGGGAGACAAGCAATGAGATACCTGGGGAACATAGTGAAAAGCAGAGACATCACATTGCAAACAAAATTTAGAATAGTCAAAGCAATGGTTTTCCCAGTAGTAATGTATGGATGTGAGAGCTGGACAATTAGGAAGGCTGAACACAGAAGAATAGATGCCTTTGAAATGTGGTGTTGGATGAGGGTTTTGAGAGTCCCCTGGACAGCGAGGAGAACAAATAGGTCAATCTTAGAAGAAATTAACCCTGACTGCTCATTGGAAGGTAAAATAGTAAAGACGAAGCTAAAATACTTTGGACATCAAATGAGAAGGGAGGATTCACTTGAGAAGGCATTGATGTTGGGAAGGGTGGAGGGCAAAAGAAGAAGGGGGAGGCCAAGGATGAGATGGCTAGATGGTATTATAGACACAATAGGCACAGAGCTGGGAGGGCTGAGGGGGATGGTGGAGGGCAGAGGCGCCTGGAGGAAAATGGTCCATGGGGTCGCAAATGGTCGGAGTCGACTGTGCGACTAAACAACAATAATGTTCCATTTGTAATAGATTCCAATCCCAAAGAAAGGAGATGACAAGGAGCGCATTAACTATAGGACCATGGCTTTAATTTCCCATGCCAGCAGAGCAATACTTAAAGATGTTGCAATAAAGACTTTTCCCTTATATGGAGCAAGAAATGCTTGATGTTCAAAGTGGATTTTTAAAAAAGAAGAGACACGAGATCATATTGCAAATATTCCCGGCTAATACAGCACACCAACAAATTTCAAAAAAATATGAGTTTATGTTTTATAGACTCTGACAAAGCCTTTGACTGTGTAGGTGATGCGTAGTTCTGAAAGAAATTAAAACTTGATTGTTCTGATACATAACCTATATTGTAAACAAGCTACCTATATGACAGAATATGGTCAGAATGGTTTCCTATAGGCAAAGGTGTCAGACAAGGGTGCATTTTATCCACTTACTGTTCACTCTGCATGCTGAACATATCACACAGAGAGACAGACTAGATTTACATGAAAGAGGTGTGAAAATTGGAAGGAGAAATATAAATAATTTAAGATCTGCAGATGACACCATCTTACTGGCAGCAAGCATCAACAACTTGAGAAGACTTTTAGTGAAAGTGAAAGAGGGAAATGCCAAAGAGAGACTGCAGCTGAACATTAAAATTTCATAAAACATAACTACAGAAGAAACACACTATTTTTATGTTAACAATGAAGAAACTGAAATAATGAAAGATGTGTATACCTTAGTTCAATCATCAATCCAAATGGACACTATAGGCAAGAAATCAGAGGAAAACTCAGTCTCGGAAGGTCAGCAATAAAGGATTTAGAAAAGATCACCAAGTGTAAGGACATGTCACTGGAGACTAAGATCAACCACATTCTTGTAATTTTGATCACCATGTATTAGTGTGGAAGCTGGACAATTAAAAAAAATCTGGCAGAAAAAAATTGATTTGTCTGAATTATGGTGCTGGAGGAGAGTTTTGTATGTACCTTGGTCTGCCAGAAAGACAAACAAGTGGGCCCTAGGGCAAATCAAGCTTGAATTATTTCTGGACACAAGAATAATGAAGCTGAGGCTTTCCTACTTCAGGCAGGATGCTTGGAAAGCACAATATTGCTGAGAAAGGTTAAAGGGGGGGGGGGAGGAAATCCAAACATGATATGGATTAACTCCCTAAAAAGAAGCCACATCCTTGAGTTTACTAGCACAAAGCAGGGCTGTTGAGGAGAAGATATTTTGTTGGAGATTTCTCATTCATAGAATGCAAGCGCGGCGCCAAAATGGCCGCCGCGCCCTTTGCGGGCCCCCCCCACAGGACAGAGAATCCGGGTAGTTAGGGGCGTGGCCAGCTCCCTTATAAAAGGGGTGGCCACGAGGCAGCCGCGCTGCCATTTTGCCTCAGCGACGGAGCGGAGAAGTTTTTTCCCCTGCGCCTCCGTCGCTCGTTGGTATTGCCGGGAAGCCTTTTGGGTCGATTTTGCTTAGCTAGCTTCCCTTTTTTGCTCGAGATGCCTTCCAAAAAGAAGGCTGCTGCGAATTCAGCTCGGGCTGTTAGGAGGCGCAACCCAGGTCGGAGGACCGTGGTGCCGCCTCCTCAACAGCCACCTTTGCCATCCCCGGCCGGGGCTAGTGGCTTGGGGGTCTATCGCACCTTGGCCCGTTCAGAGTGCGGGCGCGGAGGGCGCTCCGGCCCGCGGCCCGCGAGCGGTGGACACCGCTCCTCCTTCCGCCCAACCCGTTGGGCCGACTACTTCTGGGCCGCAGCCTCTCCCGGGGCCCTCTAGCCTTGGGGGGTGGCCCGGTGCCCCGCCTTGGCAGGTTTCCTCACCAGCCCTACCGGGCTTCGGCCCTGGCCAATGGCCATATCTGGGCCATGGGGTGCAGGGAACTGTCCCCATGCAAGGGTCAGGTGGGCCGGCCGGCTCTTTACCCATGGTTACTGTAGACACCTTACTGGCCCGTATTGCGGCCTTAGAGGAGTCTTTGGCCCGGGCCAGTCAGGCAGGTGCCCCTTTCGGGGTACCTTTGGAGGCGCTATCGGCAGCAGGACAACGGCCGGCGGGGAGGGTTGAGCTGCTGCAGGCGGGTGGCGCGGCTCCGGCCACTGCCTCGCAGCTCCCCAGCCAGCAACCTGGCGCGGGTCAAGCCCCGGTGATGAGCTCTACATCGGTCGTGAGCTCCGACGCCCCCAGTGGGCCGGAACCCCCGTTGGGGGCGGCCCGCGGGGGTGCAGCATGTGAGTATATGGTGCAAACGAGTACATCCACACACATTCCCAATATAGGGGGGACCTTTCAGTGGCCTTGGCCTCGCGCGGGTGGTGCAGGGGCTACGCCGCTGGCGACCCACCCGGCGACAACTACTGCCACCATGCCCGCTGGGGTGGGCATTGGTTCTTACACTGCTGGGAACGTACTTGGGGTGGCAGGGTTAACTCAGGCCCCTTTGGGTAGGCCAGCTATCCCCTTTTCGGCTTTGCCGACGGCAGGGTATTCCCTGCCATTGGGTGATCACTTGGCTCAGGCTACCAGAGAAAAGATATGGCGAGGGGAGTACGTGGATATCTTCTCACTCCTGAACAGAGAGCCCACTAAGGAAGAAAGGGAGGGTCAGGATGAGAAGGACAAGGAGCAGGCACGCCGCCGTAAGCCGCCGCGTACCTGGGCTAACTGGCTCCCCGCTTATTTGATATACATGGCGGTGTATTTGAGGGCGCGGCCGGATCTAGCTATTCCCATGGTCCAATATTTGGACAACATATACAGGGCGATGGTAGATTTCCCGGGCCCCTCATGGCTAGCATATGATGAGGAATTCCGTATGAGGATTCCCCTGCACCCCGAGATGAGATGGGATGAGCCGTGCCAGAGACTGTGGCTCTTGTATATGACACCCACACGTCCTGCCCCGGGGGATAGATACCATTGTGGACATGCGGTCCAGCGAGCAGCTCCAGCGCAGGTTACCCGCCAAATGGCGGGGCAGGGGGTTCCAGCCCGCCTGCTGTGCTGGACTTTCTCGTCCAATGGTTCCTGCAGTCGGAAGAACTGCAGGTATAAGCACGAGTGTCCCACATGTTCTGGTCCCCATGCAGCCTCTGCTTGTCCCAAGCCTGGGGGGGTGCGAGGCAGAGGGAGGGGTGGACAGTGGGCTGGCAAGCCTGCCACGGATGGAACTAGTTCTCCAAAGGCCCCCTCCCCAATTAAGGTGGACATGCTGGAGCGCTGGCTCGCATCGTACCCAAGGGGAGAGGACAGGGAGTACCTCATCCAAGGTTTTAAGCAGGGATTTCGTATCCCTTTTATGGGTGATAGATCTACTCAGGATGCTCCCAACCTTTTATCCCTCAGAGGAAGGGAGGAGGTAGCCGAGGCCAGCATTAAAAAGGAGTTAGACGCGGGCAGGGGCGCCGGACCTTTTCCCGCACCCCCTTTTCCCAACCTTAAGGTTTCACCATTGGGTTTGGTTCCTAAAAAGTCCCTAGGTGAGTTTCGCCTTATTCATCATTTGTCCTACCCAGCCGGCCGATCGGTCAACGATGCGATACCTGATGACCTTTGTTCGGTCAGGTATACATCGTTCGACCATGCGCTGCGCATGGTGCGCTCGTGTGGCCCGGGTGCCTTGCTGGCCAAGTGCGACATTAAGTCAGCTTTTCGCCTCTTGCCGGTGCACCCGGGCGACTTTGAATTGCTGGGTTTTAAATTTAAAGGGGAGTATTATTTTGATAAGGCCATGCCTTTTGGCTGCTCCATATCATGCTCGGCTTTCGAGCGTTTTAGTACCTTCCTAGAGTGGGCTTTCGTCCGCAGGTCAGGGTCCCGGTCTGTAGCCCATTACCTGGATGACTTTTTATTCGGGGGTGAACGGGGCTGGGACACGTGTGCACGTCTCCTCAATACATTTCAGACGCTAATGCAGGAACTGGGTGTCCCTTTAGCGCCCGAAAAGACCGAGGGCCCGTCGACCAAACTAGTATTCCTGGGGGTTGAGATTGATACAGTAGTACAGGCTTCTAGGTTACCGGGTGATAAGGTGTCCAGGATAGTGACCCTTATCTCGGAATTGCTGGCTAAGCGTAAGGCATCCCTGAGGGAACTGCAGGTGCTACATGGGCACCTCAATTTTGCCTGCAGGGTGGTCGCACCGGGCAGGGCTTTCGCCCGGCGCTTATGCGACGCCATGGCAGGGTTATCCAGGCCCCACCACAGAGTCAGGCTTACCCGGGGTATCAGGGCAGACATGTTTGTCTGGTTGCAATTCCTGAGGGAGTTTAATGGGGTCTCATTTTGGAGGTCTGACCTCCTGGCATCCCCCAATTTCCAGATCCAGTCTGATGCCTCAGGATCCCTGGGTTATGGGATGTACTTCAATGGGAAGTGGGCCTATGGTGGGTGGCCACCGGCATGGGCAGGCACAGGTCGCCTGCGGGATCTCACATACCTGGAATTTTTTCCCATTCTGGGGGCTTTGATGCTATGGGGCGAACAGTGGGCTAATTCGGTGGTGCATTTCTGGTGCGACAATGCTGCCGTGGTGCACATTGTCAATGCACAGACTTCTAAATCGCCCAGGGTCATGGATCTAGTGCGCCATTTTGTGCTGCGCTGCCTGCGCCTCAACGTCTTGTTCAGGGCCAGGCATGTCCCAGGGGTTAATAACGATATTGCTGACGCTTTGTCCCGCCTGCAGATCTCCCGGTTCCGCGCCTTGGCCCCGGATGCGGAGGAATTTCCCTCGCCACTCCCGGACGAGATGTGGACTATTGGCAAGGAGAGGTGAACCGGGCGATTGGCCTGTCACTGGCGCCACGCACGCGTAAGGCGTATCAACAAGCATTCAATTTGTATAGGGCTTTTGCTACTCGATTTCAATGGCCAGAGACCTGGCCCATCCCGGTGGACCATGTTCTGCGGTTCATGGTTCACCTGCATGCACAGGGCCTTGCACCTCGCACCATAGCATCCAAGCTCTCGGCGTTGGCTTTTATGGCCAAAGTAGGGGGTCATGTGGATACCACCTCTGACTTCCGTGTGAGACACGTTTTGGAGGGGTGGGTGCGCGAGCGCGGGCGTTGCCCGGATGACCGGCACCCTATTTCCCCAGGGGTTCTTACCCAGTTGGCCCGGGGCTGGCCAGGCCTCTGTTTTGATCATTATGAGGCAGCCCTTTTTCATGCAGCCACAACGGTGGCATTTTTTGGAGCGCTCCGCATCAGCGAACTCGTGATGCTGTCTAAGGCGGATGCAAGTGGTAGGGCACTGGAACTCGGAGATGTATATGTTGCCAAAGACTGGGCCCAGTTGAGGATTCGCTCCTCCAAAACAGATCAGCATGGCGTAGGCAGTGGAGTAAGACTGCTACGGTGTTCTTTGGCAGACATCTGTCCGGTTGGTGCCCTACAGGAATACCTGGCACTGCGTGGCTGGCACCACGGCCCGTTTTTCTGTCACCAAGATGGGTCTCCCCTTACTAAATTTCAGTTTTGGAAGGTGACAGCCAGAGCCCTCACCAGGGTGGGACTACCAGGTGCCCGTTATGGCACACATTCGTTCCGTATTGGCGCAGCCTCTACAGCAGCTGCTTTTGGGTACTCTGGGGCTGACATACGTAGCATGGGGAGGTGGGGCTCACAATGTTTTCAGTTTTATGTGCGCCCACTCCCGCCATGAGTACCAATCCAGTCACCTTACCTTCCTTTTTCTCAATTTTCTTACAGACCCTGGGTGTCGTATTACACCGGTGACAGTATGGCTGGTGGGCCACAGCTATGTGCTCAGGGCAGCGCGTTACGCTGCGGCGACAGAGTGGGGACCCCGACTGGGACTGGGTGACCACGCCAGTCTCTCATGGCACGGTAAGCCTGGGATGTTATGGCGGGAGCTGCGGCCTTTCCTTTTTTCTGGCCTGGGGGCTGACCCGCCTGACATTCTAATCATCCACTTGGGGGGCAATGATTTGGGCCAGGTCACCGGCTTATCGCTCAAGCATGCGATTTGCGAGGACCTCGCCTACTTGCATTATGTCTGGCCTGCCACAGCCCTGGTTTGGTCAGACATTGTTCCGCGCCACTCTTACAGAGGGGGCGTTAACCTCCTGGCCCTTGACCGAGCTAGGCGCGCGGTCAATAAGGCAGTGGCGCGGTTTCTCACCACCAGGGCTTGGGGACGGGTTAGTCATCACCCCGATATTAGTCTACAAAATTGTGACTTGTATGCAGGGGATGGGGTCCATCTGTCGCGAGGAGGTATGGACCTCCTGTTGGGTGACTGGCGAGCAGGCCTGTTGACCGAGCTGACGGTCTGGGGGGGGGCGTCAGGTCTTCTGTGAAGCCCCTCCGTGTGGCGGGTAGCACTGGTAAGGTAAACAGTATGACCCACAAGTATCCGGCAGGTTCGCAATTGACTGGACAACACTAGACAGGAATAAAGTAGTTAAACGTTGTCCGGTCAACGACGAATCAGGCGATGGGGTGATGATGATTGCTAACCAGCATGCATCACCCCTGTGATTTCACGGATACGCGTCAGAGGGTGGGGTCATGAGTTAGTTATTGACTACGGTCAACAATTTGTTTGTTGTTAAATTGATACAATTTGATACATTGTAACCAATTGCCGTTGGCAATTTTGGGGTGGTACCTTACCAGTGTTACTTCGGCCTGCTTGCCTTAGGAATTATGATTGGTCGTTTTACCAATACAAATTTATAATTCGGACTAGGGCATTGAATCAATAAATGTGGCCCTTTGCTGTTATCCACTTTCAATGTTGTCTGTGTCCGTTATTGGGGGGGTGCGCCTGCAATGCAAGCGCGGCGCCAAAATGGCCGCCGCGCCCTTTGCGGGGCCCCCCCCCACAGGACAGAGAATCCGGGTAGTTAGTGGCCACGAGGCAGCCGCGCTGCCATTTTGCCTCAGCGACGGAGCGGAGAAGTTTTTTCCCCTCCACCCCCTCCCTAGTTAACAGTGTGATTATGGTCGCTTCGGGGCCGGGTGGGAATTTTTGGTTGGGACCCACATTGGCTTCGGGTCCTGGCTTTTTTGCCCATCCCACACTGTTGCTATGGTTTGATATAGGGGTCTTTCTTCGTTCCTACTGTTGACTTTGGTCACATGGGCGGGTAGCACTGGTAAGGTAAACAGTATGACCCACAAGTATCCGGCAGGTTCGCAATTGACTGGACAACACTAGACAGGAATAAAGTAGTTAAACGTTGTCCGGTCAACGACGAATCAGGCGATGGGGTGATGATGATTGCTAACCAGCATGCATCACCCCTGTGATTTCACGGATACGCGTCAGAGGGTGGGGTCATGAGTTAGTTATTGACTACGGTCAACAATTTGTTTGTTGTTAACAAACAAATTGATACAATTTGATACATTGTAACCAATTGCCGTTGGCAATTTTGGGGTGGTACCTTACCAGTGTTACTTCGGCCTGCTTGCCTTAGGAATTATGATTGGTCGTTTTACCAATACAAATTTATAATTCGGACTAGGGCATTGAATCAATAAATGTGGCCCTTTGCTGTTATCCACTTTCAATGTTGTCTGTGTCCGTTATTGGGGGGGTGCGCCTGCAATGACCATACGTTGGGAGTATGTAACAACAGCAACATCATCTGTAATACCTTGTGGGTATGACTCAATCACTCCCCTCCAACTCCAGAAGAGAAGAGGTCCAGAGAGAAAGAGAAGGGGAAACTAGTGTTGCTGACCTATTATTACTTCCAATCCAGAGTTGCCTTCCCGCCCCAGCCAACAACTATACTGTATTTGTAAATTTATTTATTTATTATTTATTATTAATACTACTCTGGGTGGTATTGCAGCAATACAAATCAATGAAACTCATAACAAAAGCAACCATAATCAACCCTATAAACTCTTTGTTCTTCTGGAAGAGGGAGGGGGAGAATGAAACATTTTGCATAATGAAGTCTGGATAGAGCCAGCTAATTTTCAGAGAAAGTAGCTACAGTATTAATAATTTATAAGTGGTCTATTAAAAAATTCTCTGTTTTAAGTTCAGCAAGTGAAAGTCATCATTTGGAGCCATATAAAAATAGCCCTGATTAATTGACTGTCTGGAAAATATTGGGCTGTTCTTTTCATTCAGGAACAGCTCTAGTATGAAAATATCACCTCATTATTATGTCTGAGTTAGCAAATATCAAGATAATTCATTATACTTATAATTAATGCCCGTGCTGAATCCAATATTTTGCTTTGCCTACTTTTTTGTAGGCATTAAGTTCTGCAGAGAAAGAGTGTTTTGTTTAAAAGCCACATTCATCCAGGTATAGTATATTTTGAGGCCTGAAACCACTTCCAATTGCCAGTGAAAAATAAGACTTTAGGATGCAAGGTGTAAATATATCTCCCTGTCCTTATTGCTCTATAGGTTTCCATAGGGAAATTAACTCCCAGGCTATGAGCTAACTCACTCGCTCCATGTTTTAGGTATCTGGATAATAGTTTGATCCCTGAGCATGCTTCCTGGTAGAAAAGCCAGCCTGTGTAACCTTGGGCAAGCTTCACAATCCCAGGGTGCCCCCAGAAGAAGGGAATGGTGATCCACTCCTATGTATTTTTGGGCCAGAACACCTGGAAGCGATCACCATAAATTAGAATTAATTTAATGACACACAATTATTATCTTAGGTGGTGTGATACCAACAAGAGGACATATTTTCTCAACTTGAATAGGTCTGAGGCATTCTGTCATACCTTCTGGTGGCTCTCTGGGAAATGTATATTTTGCCCAGGGACTGCGGTGGCTCAAGTGGTTAAGATGCTGTACTCGATGACAGGATGGTTGGAGTTCGATTCCAGGGTACTGCACAATGGAGTGAGCACCCGTCTCTGTCCCAGCTCCTGCCAACCTAGAAGTTCAAAAGCAAGAAATTGCAAGTAGATAAATAGGTACCACTTTGGTGGGAAGGTAAACAGCATTCCGTGCATTCTGGTGTTGAGGCATGCCTGCCACATCCACACCAAAACGTCTGCAGATGCAGACAATGCTGGCTCTTTGGCTGTAAACAGAGATAAGCACTGAATCCTAGAATCGGATATGACTGGCTTTTGAGTAAGGGTGACCTACTCCTGGTTTCTCAAATTGGTAATGTCCTCACATTCTAACTCGAAGGAAAAATGCTGGCTACCCCTTTTGTCTACTTGAAAACATTGCCGCTGCTGCCACCTGCAACACATATCCAAGAATGCGTATTTTTCCAAAAGCAGGAAAAATGTCATTGACGTGAATTTATTTAAGGTGGATCCCAGCTTGCCATGAAGTAACCCAAACACTGTGATCTAGGAGCCATCCCCTGCGGCACACATGGAATGAGATGTGCAGGATTCAACACCGGGACTACAATGGACTGCCACAGCCTTGAGGATATTGACAATGGTGCGCCTTCACAGCCAATCCATCTGGCATGGCCTCTTCTGCCTCCATGACAGTTGGGAATCAGAGTTCCTCCTCTGCTCATTTTGCCATTTGGCCCAATATGATGGTTTCCAGTGGCATTTCCTCCACTGAGGCAGACCATCACCCCACCTAAAGGGGCTCATCTGCCTGTAGCCGCTGGCCCCTTTAGGGACTTAGGTTAGTTAACTGCTGCCTGACACTCGGCATTGAGTCACTGGCTGTACGGTCTACTCCGTTATCATAGCGGGATGTCCGGCCAGACAAAACTTGAAAACATACAACTTGATGAAATCAAAATTCTCCTGACTTAGAGAAGGTTCTGGAACCTGCTCTTCTTCTCCCCTGCTGCTGACTGGGAGTAGGGTTGTTAACTCTCTGTATGCTTGATCCTGCTTCCTTAGACCAGAACTCCAAGCAGGAATATTTTTTCCTTCTTTTAATTAATTGACATTCTATTTTTATCCTTGTTTGGGTCAGACGCCTAAGTGTCTATCAGTTTGATAGCCCCCGAGGGAGTCTTTTGTTCCAAAGAGGTGAAAAATTGTACCCACAAAAAGAGTTTCCTCATCCGATCAATTTTATCTAACAACTTTATTGATTAGCTGCAGCAACATTTTTCATTTATTAATTATGAAGAAGATGTTGGGGGGGGGGGTTTCTTTAAGTTAACTATCCTGATCGTCCTCAAACCTGCCTCCCTACCCTTCTCTGACTGTGTTACCAGGAAGCAGCTCAACCTCCTGTTTTAAGGGAAGTTACTATGGGTAATTTATAGAAGAGCTATTAAAGTTTAACTGTTTTAAATTTGGGCAGTGGGAGAATCTTTTTGCAGATACACATTTAAAAAAGTAGGCTGATTAATTGACTGCCTGTGAAAATATATAGCTTGGAGTGTTTCCACCTCTTCCAATACTGTTAATGATTTCCATGTGGAAATATCATCCTACATTCCCGTGATGACATAAATTCCCCTAGTATAAGCTGAGGGAAGCAAGATTAATTTGTTCATTAATTAAGTGCACCAGTGAGTTCAAAGCACACTATCTATACCATTGCTCTGGGACTCCAATAGCCTGTTTCTAATCAACCCTCCACTAGCAGCAGATAATTCTGCTAAAAGTGTTCCCACAGGGTGTGATTAAGGGTCAACTTATACATTACACATATCACATCATTAGACGAGAGAATTCCTTAAAGTACAGAAAGCAATCTGGTTGTCACAACACAAACTTTCCAGCAATTCATGAATTTGTTTGATTTGTGATTGGTCATTAAAGACAAGATTTTTGCATTTTCTGGACTACAAATACAGTACCACAATTTTCCATTCTAGGAGCAGCATTTTTCAAACACCTCAGAGTAATTTGTCTCAGATAAAGATAATTATACTGATGTATTTGGAAGGTGCCTCAAAGCAAAACAGAATTCCCCAAATGGATAGGTATAGATTTGTAGTCCAGAAAATCCTGGGCTGTAGTGCAATTTCCCCATGTGTCATGTGATTGCCAGGAAATAAATTTGGTCCAAAATGGGATCAATTTCCCTGTGTGGTCACACCTTACCCCCATTAGGTGAGAGCCTTGTCGGGGCACGGGGACTTGAGTGGTCTAACTAGGCAGTGTTGCCCATCTCTTTGGCCTTCAAAAGATGAGAGCCGTGGCGGCATCTCTCGCAGGACTTCCCTTGACCAGGCTGGCTAGGAAAGAGGAGTGCTAGCTCCACCACTGCCACCACCAATTGAGGACATTTTTCAGGACGGTGTTATTGGGTCTTGTCAAGGTCTGTCAAGGTTGTGAGTCTTGGGCTTTCCCCCCGTGATTTGTAATTTTATACTTGATTCTCGTAATTGTAACAGTAACTGTATTATATTGCTGCATTTGTGGTTGATATATTGTATTATTGTATTTTTGCTGCATTTTTGCTGTATTGCATCATTGTGTTACTGATTGTATGAATCCATTTATATATTTGTATTACCCGTGTAAACCGCTTTGAGTCACCCACTGGGTAGAGTAAAGCAGTATATAAATTAAACATGAAATGAAACATGAAATGAAAAAAATCTCTTGTCAATGATGTTAGGCCAGGACTAAAACTTACCAAAGCACCCTCCATTGGATCCCTTGGGCAAGGCAAAAATGGAGGGCACACATCATGGTCTGCCTAGCCAGCAGGTGATGTGATCTCCAAATGGCTAAAAAAAAAAAAAACACACATGCAGGTGGACTTGATTTCTCAAGCCCATTTACATGTGTGGAATGTCGTCATGGAGACATCTACCAATGTGTGGACTCCTGGCTGAATTACAACCCCAAGGTATCCAAGGTAAGGTTGCACTTTAAGTAAACTGAAATCAATCTCACAAATACAAGGCAGAAACAGTAAATCTGTCTCACTCCAGAGTCCTTGAGAAGCATAAGTCTGAAAAGAGACTTTTAGATCATGAAGACAGGTTCCAAAGAAGATGCTCCACTGGACAATCTTAGCTGGCGTCTTGGCTGATGTCCTCCACAATGGAATACAACCAGGAATGCTGTGAAATTCTGTACATTGTAGCCAATACTAAAACTTTCTCAAGCTATGATCCTGGATAAGAAAGAGAAGTGGAGAAAACCTGAAGCTCCTAAACCTGGGACTTGATACTTAGGCTTTGCCATTACTTCTGACCTGATGTGCCCCTGGTACTGAAGAATGTTGTAGAAGAGTAGATGCTGCCTGGTACTGTATAATAATCTCAGGGAGGTTAAGCTCAGGAGTAACTGAGTTTGAAAGCCTGATTCTTGCATATAGGTTCTTGCAGTTGCATATAGGTTCTTGCAGTTCCCCTAGCTAGTTTCATTGATTCTCTCTCGATCTCAGTATAAATTTACAGCCAAATTGGTGGGAAGGAGAACCTGAAAAAAGGATTACAGGTCATTCCTACTTAATTAGCCTGTGTGACTCACTGACACAAGAAGCAGCATGGATGACTTTCAAACCAAAGCAGGGAAATTAATAAAGGATAGGACTGTCCATGAACCATATTCTGGGGGGAAACAACAGCGGGAGGAGATTATTGACTTCAGAACTTTCTCAGGAGGTTTTTGGAGCAACATGTTTCCAATGCCCCACTACCGCTGGAACTATAATGTTCAACTCAAAGGATTTTGGTTTCTCCCAACAAGGCATGCTCAATTTTTGTGGTACTTTCACTCAGCAAGGCATTTCTTATTTTCTTGAGCTCTCATATTTATTTACCTGAGAGATCGTACCTTTTGTGTCTGTTCCAGGAGACATAGAAGGAGTCGCAGTATGGACTAACACAGGTTTATTGGTTGATGATCAGAACAAACATGTGGTAATGGCGGAGGTATCTCACATTATATACAGTGGTACAACACATTTGAACTTGGCTGCATGGTAGCTCATTGGTCACTACCGGCGTGACGTCATCCCGGTCACGCCCGTCTTCGGTGGTGGATCAGTAGTAGTTGTTCGCTGCGGGAAGTTCCCGCGGCTGCAGTTGATTTGAGGAATGATGACCATGTGAGTTGAACACTCGCAGCTGCCCTCTATAGGCAGCTTGCTCGCGTTCCTTTAACAGCTGGGTTACATTGTGATTGTGGCTGGGTTACATTCATACATTTCTTAAAGCAACATTGTACATTCATATGAAGCAGCATTGTACATACACAACAGTACCAGAGGCGTGACTTTTGATATAAAGCCTGTAGCTTCTAAGAGGCCTTATCTCAACAGCTGCTTGCTTCTATATCTGAGGAAAGCACTCTCCCTGTTTTCCCCTTCTGGCCCCACTTTTACACCAAGGTATTCACCCACCCCTCCACAAAAGGAAAGCAACCAGGAGGAAATGCTTACAAGGTTCTTAAAAGAAAGGTTCAATTTGAGGCTTAGGGTCCCCTCACCACAACCACTTGTTTGTTCAAAGGATCAGATTGGCATGTATTTAACCTAAACTAGTTTGCTCATCCCTGGGGTAAATTCAGATGCACACAGAGATAAATATATGGGCTCAGTCCTGAGATAAATATATAGCCCCAGCCCCTACTCCCTGCAGAGTTGATAACAAAACTCCCCTTCATTTCAGCCTCATTATGGGCTTATCTTTTTCTTTTTCTTGCAGTATAAATCTAAGTCGCACTAAGAGAGCAATAGCAGACCTCATGGGAGACACTTAGCTTCCAAACAGGGATTATCATTTTATTATTTGGCTGGTTTCTTTAACTGCTGTAATTCTTTTCCAAAGGAAAAGATGTGAAGTTTTATAGTCCTCTTTCCCACCCACCCCAAACCCTGAACAAAAAGACCAGTTTGTTTTTCTCCTCTTCAATCATTCCCCTGTCCATCCCAATAAATGTTTCATTAACACATTTTGCGTGCAAGATTCCTAGCCCATTTGCAGTTTCAGGAAGGCCATTGGTGTTACTTTTTTGGATTACAGCTGCCAAAAGGAACTCTGGGAGTTGCATTTCCCAGAAATAACACCTCCATGCTTTGCAAGTTAGAAGGGTCAATTTAACTGGTGTAAAATAAAATAATGGAGGGCAGCAGCTTCATCAATACTGGCCTGGGGCCGATGTAGACTTTGTGAGCCAAAAGGGCTCAGGACCAGAAAATGACTCGTGGAGCTGGATCAGTGGTATGGGTGTCATGCTGCGATGCAGAAGGCAAATGGAAGGCCACTGATTATGTTCTCAGGACAGTCTTCATGTCTGATTGCCATGAAGATCACTGGTATTCGAATTTGGATATGGCAGAACAAAAAGAAGAAGAAAATGGCAAATGAGCTTCAACATTAGTAAGTGCAGAGTGATGCACGTTGGGGCAAAAAAAACCAATTACATTTATAAACTGATGGGGTCTGAACTCTCTGCAACAAACCAGGAAAGGGACCTTGGTGTCCTGGTGGACAGCTCAATGAAGGTGTCAACCCAGTGTGCCTCAGCAGTGAAAAAAACAAACTCAATGTTAGGGATCATTAGAAAGGGTATAGATAATAAGTCTGCAAGTGTCATTTTGCCTCTTTATAAATCTATGGTGAGGCCCCATCTGGAATACTGTGTACAGTTCTGGTCGCCATACCTCCAGAAGGATATTATGGAGCTGGGAAAAGTGCAGAGGAGGGCAACCAGAATGATTATGGGGCTGGAACCACCTTCCTTACCATCTGAGGCTGCAACAGTTGGGCCTCTTCACTCTTGAACGAGGCATCTAAGAGGTGACTTGAGTGAAGTTCATAAAATCATGCACGGTGTGGACGAATTAGATAAGGAAAAACTGTTTTCCCTGTCACACAACACTAGAATTAGGGGGCACTCCATGAAACGTTTGTTTGCTAGTTCTCAAACAAATAAGAGAAATTACTCTTTCACCCAGAGGATCACTGGTCTATGGAACTCCCTGCCAGAAGAAGTGGTGACAGCTGTCAGTCTTGACAGCTTTAAGAAAGGATGAGACAAATTCATGGAGGACAAGGGTATCAATGGCTATAATTATGGATACCTAAGGACAATCTCCGGGTTGGAGAGATAGGCAGGATATCTCTCAATGCCATTTCCAGGGAATCCTAAGCAGGTGAAAGCATCTACATGGGAATACCCTGAAGCAAATGGTGAGCCACTGTATGAGACAGAATGCTGGACTGGATGGGCTCCTGTGGCCTGTTCCAGCAAGGCTGTTCTTATATTTTTATGTAAAATAAAATAAGGGGAGAAGTTGACTCTTCCTTTTCCTACATCTTTTCCAACAATTGGTGCACCTCAGATTTAGAAAGATAATTTTCTGCCAGTGTGACAAGAAAAGTGAAAAGAAGAACTTTTGGTAAACAAGGAAGTCAAAGAGACACCAAGGGTTAATTTTCTTTTTAAAAAAACAGCCCACATGAAGCCAGCAAGTATTTTGATGTGTTAGATATTAGTTTAATGCTAATACATCATGCTATGGTGAGATTCTGGGTTGCTGAACACTATTACTTTCCCAAGTGTATTACAATTACAGGAACACCTGTGCTACAGAACTTTGAGCTGAGCCACTGAGAAATTCTGCAGTTTATAATAGCCCTCAAAATATCTAATTTCATGCTCACAGTAGGTTGCCTACCGCTTGCACACCAAACAGTGGCAAAGAGGTAAAAATAAAGGCACTTCATTGGCTTGAAAGCCCTCTGGTAGGAATATGTGTATCTGGCTGGAAACATTTTCATTTCCATCTTGTGTGAGTGGTTGTTGTTGTTGTTTTTTAATGGATGCTGAATGCATTAACTTATTGGAGGTCCTTTACTGGCAGAAACCTGTAGTTAGATGGCATACTTCTCTCTCTTTCGATCTGTGTGTGCTCATGTATGTATGTAACCCATGGTGACATAATGTAGTGGATAATTCAAAGTAGAGAATTGCCAGGCTGCATCCCCTTCTGTGATGGGACTGTGGTGGCTTAGTGGTTAATATCCTGAACTTGATAACTGGAAGGTCAGCAGTTCAAAATTTGAATGCTGCATGATGGAGTGTGCTTCCATCTCTGCCCAGCTCCTGCCAATCTAGCAGTTTGCAAGCAAGAAATTGCAAGTAGATAAATAGGTACCACTTCAGTCTTCCGTGCACTTCTATGCACTCCGCTGTCTAGTCATGCCTGTCACATGTCCATGGAAAGGTCTGCATATGCAGACAGTGTTGGCACTTTGGCTATAAACAGAGATGAGCACTGAACCCTAGAGTCAGATACAACTGGTTTCAAACAAGGATAACCTTTACCTTTTACTCTCTTCTGGCTCATCAGTATTCTTGGGGAAACCCATCCATAGACTGGTCACTTTCACATCACTCAAAAAAGAGGAAACCGTCTACCACCAAAAAATGTGGACACCAATTTGTGTAAAAAATGAAGTGCTAGTCAATCAATCAATAGATTGATTGATTGATGCAACATTTTTTTCTAATTTAAATGAGATTACAGTGCACCTGACTAGAAAGGCAGTGACCAGTTTACTTGTGTGACACCATACTCTGATGTCTAGGTGTCACTGCAAACTAGCAGCTTTAGATTCCTTGATCCTTAGAGATCTTTATCTTCAAAAGATGCCTGGAATGGATAGCCCTTCAAATAGATGTCATTTGTAATAGAGACCACCCTAAAACACTCTCAAACCTCTCTTCTTTCTATTTTACATGGTGAGAAAATTGCCCCATGTGTTATGGACCTCCTTATGTGGAGAGGGCAAGAGACCTCCCTGTTATCTCCAGTCAGAATCATCCATCTCATGATTGGGTCACTCCTCCCAAGCCCCAACAAGGTTCTAGATCTCTCATGTATTTGTTGAATGAGTGGAATGGAAGTCTGTGGCAGATTGCATGTTTTGCATGTAAGTGTTCCTAATTCGATTCTCTGGCATTTCCAGTTTAAAGCAAAGAAAGATTCACAGCCTGAAATCCTGGACTGCCAGAAGGTGTTGGAACCAAGAATCTGATGTGGTATCATCAGACTAGTCAAAGAAAGCCTGGAACCATTCTTCTTGCTGGTCTGGTACTTGCAGCTTAACACCATCACAAGTAGCCACTAGTATCATCCACAGGCAATCAAAAATCCAGCATCTGCTTGTCATGATGATTTTATGTTACCTGAAAATTCAACCTCAGGAAGTATTGCCACTGACTAGCAGCTTCTGGGAAAGAACAATAGGAGATGGTTGTTAACCAACAGCAAAACAGTTTGTGTGAAATAGGACACTGGATTGGATGGACATTTGGCCTGATCTCAGAATAGTCATCTTATGTTCATTACCCAGCTGTCAAAAGATGCTAGTGGAAGTACCCAATAGCTCTGGCATCTGATTGTTGTTTGCATACCAACTTCCAAGCAGTGAGTACTAGTATTGCTGCCACCGTTCCCTTTCAACATCCAGAACTTTTCAGTACTCATGCTGGACATGATCCTGTAGAATAGTGTACAGTAACAATTTGTTTCTTTTCAGAGAAAGTGTAAAATTTGTGAATTTTATTTGCTGAAAAGGCAGAAGTAACATCTTATGTGGCCTGAATGGATTGGGGCCTAGGTTTAGGGGGAGTACCTTTCTCTCTACATGTACTTTGGAAATTATTGAGGCTGGTTTTCTATCTGTGACCCACCACTGATACAGCAGCTGCTGAAGACTTTCTTGGCTGTAACACCTCAGCTATGAAATATTCTACCCTGGAGATCAGTTGGCTGGGCAAGGAACATCATTAAAGGAGGATATAGATGAAGATCTCAATCTCCCCTACATCACTTGAAGCACCCTGAATAGACTGAGGGTTGGAGTCCCTAAATGCAAGACCAACATGCTCAAGTGGGTACTGCTGTGGACAACAGCACATAGTGTGAATGTGGAGAGACACAGAGTCTGGCTCATTTACTGGTCTGCCAATTGTTGCCAGAGACGTGCACCGATGAGGATTTGGGTTTGGGCAATGACAATGTGAAGAAAGTGGCTTCATTTTGGCAGTCCAGGGTTTGACCAGGACACGAAAGAAGAAGTTGGCACTGACATTGATTTCATTTCAGTGCCAAGTTAAAATATGGCTCTTCATCAGAGCCTTTGAGGTTTAAGGAACATTGCTTGAGCATACTTTTTTTTGTAAAGTGTATGATTTCCTAGTACTTTAACTGTTATGTATGCTATAAAATTTTAAGTTCTTTTCAAAAATTGCTTATATTCTAAACTGTTGTTTTATATTGTCACTCTGGTACCTGGTCCTCAGATCTTGTAGTTTAGGATGGGATACAAATCTTCTAAATAAATGCATAAATAAAATATTACTGTAACAGTGTTGTTTGCAGCTTTTGGAAACACTCAGATTCAAACCATTCCTGTGTCCATTTCAGTCCTGGCAGCTTTGGCTGACAGGAACTGTACAAAATCTTCAATAGATAATTGCGAGTATGAGTAGGAATCAGATGAAAATTTCCAGGTTGCGAGCAAGCAATTGAAGGCATAGAGATTTGTGGACAAGATTTCACTTAATACCTAATCAAGCCAACTTCAGTGGTAGGGTTATATATTGGCAAAAGCACTTCCAAAGTAGTTTATTTCCTTAGAACCCATGCAAAAAATAAACTGCAAATATTGATTAAAAAAATAAAGAAGCCTTCCCTCAAAGAACATCTAACTTTATTGTTGCTGTTCGTACAGTTGAGTCTGACCCTTTGCGACCCCATGGACCATTGCATGCTAGGCTCCTCTGTCATCTGCCATCTTCCGTAGCCTGCCCAGATTTACACCCATTGCATCAATGATGCCATCTAGCCATCTCATCCTCTGCCACCCCATTTTCCTTTTGCCTTCAATCTTTCCCAGCATCAGGGCCTTCTCCAGTGAGTCCTCTCTTCTCATTTGGTGGCCAGAATACCTGAGCTTCATCCTACTAGAAAGTCAGTGACCAGTTTACCAATGTGACTCCAGAATTGTATTTTTCCTTCCAAGCAGCAGTCAGGATTGATTTCCTTTAGGATGGACTGATTTGATCTCCTTGTAGTCCAGGGGACTCTCAAGAGCCTTCTTCATCATCATGGTTCAAAGGCATCTAAACTTCTGTGCTCAGCCTTCCTTATGGTCCAGCACTCAAAGCCATACAGCTAATCTAGTCTATATGAAACTCTAAGGCACAAATGGAGTTAAAACCCAGAAACAATATGAAATGTTTTTAAAATGAAAAAACATAATTAGAGAGAGATCAAAACAAATAGATGATGGGACTTAATAAATCCTAAATGGCAAACCCATTCCAGAGATGGGGGCACTGTGAAAAAGGTCCCCTTTCTTGTAGTCTCGTAATTGCTCTCAAAAGTAGACGCTGTTCTTGCCTATGGCTGCATTCATGTACATATACACCATCACTTTCCTCTCCTTGGAGAAAGGAATTTAAATAGATTTCCTCCTTCTTGGTGATTATCTGTAAAGGAAAGGGGAGGGGACATCTGTAAGTACAGATCTACAGAACAAGGTGCCAATATGCACAACTACTAATGCTACGCTGCTTCACAGGTTCTTTTAATTAGACCCTCAATCTTATCTGCAACCTATCACACCCACAACTTGAGAGAGGAGATTTCCCTATAAAACTGGCTGGCAGTGAGCTTTATAAGGAAGGCAGGAAAAGAAACATAAGAAGCTACTTCATGCTGTGTCAGCCTATTTGTACATCTCACCCATTATTGTCAAATGTCAGCCCTGACTGGCAGGAACTATCAAACATTTAAGGCAGGATTCTTGCTTAGTGCTAAGAGGAAATGTGGAGGGTTGAACCTGGGACCTTCTGCATGGAGAAAAAAAGTATTCTACCACTGAGCTAGGGAGGACAGAACAATATTCCCTGGTGGTCTTTCATTTAACTAAACCCAAACTTCCTTAGCTTCAGAAATTAGGCAAGATTGGTAGTAAACTGATGATAGTTCTTTGACATGTTGCCACCTTGAGGACTACATTAAAAAGGCAGGCTTATATTAAACAAATATATTGAATAAGGAATCAGATCTGTAGTGGGAAGTCATCTGTATGAGTCAATCAGGAGAAAGGTCACAGCTGGATATGTTCATGTAACTGAGAATATATAAGTCACTCAAGACAAGGTAGAAAGAAACAGCTAAGATTTCTTAAGCCACCTACTCAAAGAGACAGGATGGAATGATTCCTACATGCCAAGGAGCTACAGATAGGAACTTACCCAGTCTTATGACTGTTTTGTATTTTTCTTGAAGTTCTATTTTTCGGGTAATTTCAGAACATTCTGGCACAGCATACATAAATCCTGACACAATGGATGTTTATGGACCTTTAAAGAGTGGGAACATTTTGTTGTTGTTCAGTCACACAGTCGAGTCCGACCCTTTGCGACCCCATGGACCATTGTACGCCAGGGTTCTCTACCTTCCACCATCCTCCTCAGCCCACTCAGATCTATGCCCATTGCAGCAATGATGCCATCTATCCACCTCAACCTCTGGAGCCCCCTTCTCCTTTTTCCTTCTATCTTTCCCAACATTGTTGGGAAAAGTCCTTGTCTATCAAAGGCCTCTCTTCTCATTTGATGGCCAAAGTAATGGAGCTTCATCTTCGGTATTTGTCCCTCCAATAAACAGTCAGGGTTGATTTCCTTCAGGATCAACTGATTTGTTCTCCTCGCAGTCCAGGGGACTCTCAAGAGTCTCCTCCAGCACCACAATTCAATGGTGTCTATTCTTCTGTGCTTAGCCTTCCTTATGGTCCAGCTTTCACAGCTGCACAGGGTGATGTCCATACTCTTTATTATGCTGCCTAGGTTTGCCATAGCTTGCCTCCCAAGAAGTATGCGTCTTTTTATTTCATGTCTGTGGTCACCATCTGCAGTGATCTTCAATCCCAAGAAGATGAAGTCTCTCACTGCTTCAATTTCTTTCCCTTCTATTTGCCAGGGAGTGATGGGGCCGGATGCCATGATCTTGGGTTCTGTGATGTTAAATTTCAGGCCAGCTTTTACACTCTCCTCTTTCACCCTCATCAAGAGGCTCTTTAGGTCTTCTTCACTTTCTGCCATCAGTATATCTCAGGTTGTTGATGTTTCTCCCAGCAATCTTAATTCCAGCTTGTGCATCATCCAACCCTGCATTACACATGATGTATTCTGCACACAAGTTAAATAAGCAGGGTGACAACATGCAGCCTTGTTGTACTCCTTTTCCTATTCTAAACCAATCAGTATTACCATATCCTGTACTAACTTTTGCTTCTTGGCTCGCATACAGATTTCTCAGAAGACAAATCAGTTCCAAAGTCCCTGCAGAATTGTCTACCCACCAGTTTAAGTCAGCAAATATGGCATAATGTAGGTTTTTCACCCAAATTAAATTTCTCAAGAACAAATAAATGTCTTCAATTTGTCATAAGGAGACAGAATAAAAAATTGTATTGAGTAGCACTGATGGTCCTATTACTCTTTTTCTTAACCAGAGCATCAAATTTCTACTGTTTTAGATGCAGTTTCAAGACCCCCCCCCCAATCAATTATGAATTGTATTGGTGCATTCTGTGAACTTATGTCCAGAAAAATAACAGTTTCAGACTCTGTTCTGTACATATAAAATTGCTTCACAGTGAGTTAGACCATTGGTCCATCCAGTTCATAATGACTTCTTTGGCAGCTCTTGAGATACGTTAGATAGGAAACCCCATTGCTGCATCTTCTGAAGTCAGCCCCTATTCATAAAGAAAGAGATCAGTACTGTCCTTGGGTCAAGCCATTATCTCATCCAATAGATCCATGACCTACACAGCAGGGAGTAGGCAGATATGGTATTCAGCATTCAATTAATCAACAGTTCAGGAATCAGGACAAATAGCACAGAAAGCAAGTGAGAGATGAAATTCCACATCGTCTTCCACAAACGCTCTGTGCCATCACACATAGAATTTGTAGCTCCCAGCCAGGCAATCCCTGGTGTCTAGCTATTTCCAATTAGCGCTCGGACAGCCTTAAAATGCTGGCAGTACTTTTGCTCTAAGCTTTTTGCCCTTTGTCTCTCCTTGGGACAAAGTGGTCTCACATCTGCTGCACGTTCTTCATCTTCTTACACTTCCCAATTGAGTGTACTAATTTGGAAGCTTCTCGATAAATGCTGGTCTTTGGAGCACTGAATTCCCTTTGTACATCCTCCTTCTCTGGGTACATGAGGTCTCCCTCCTCTTTTGAAGCCTCCTGGACAAGATGAGACCTGATGGCCTAAAGCCACAAGAAGCCTTGATACTTAGTCTTTTAACAGAATCTGAAAGTGAAATATTTTAACTAAGGTGACTGAGATTTTCAGCATGCAAACATTTGCAATGTAGAAAGCAAATGGAAGGCCATTGTATTATAGTGTTTCCAGGATAATCTTAATGGCTGATCATCATGATGATAGCCAATTTTAGAAATCAGATAAGGCACTTGAAGAATGCAAGCGCGGCGCCAAAATGGCCGCCACGCTCTTTGCGGGGGGGCCCCCACCGGACGAAGGCATCCGGGTAGTTAGGGGCGTGGCCAGCTCCCTTATAAAAGGGGTGGCCACGAGGCAGCCGAGCTGCCATTTTGCGAAGCGACGGAGCGGAGAAGTTTTTCCCTCCTACCTCCGTCGCTTGTCCACCTGAGCCTCTTGGCTGCTGATTCTCTACTTTTAGGTTTCCCATTGACTGGCTGCAATGCCCTCGAAGAAGAAGGCGACTGCGAACGCGGCTCGTTCCGCGCGCAGGCGCACTCCGGGTCGGAGGACCGCGGCTGCGCCTCCCCAGCGGCCTCCTCTGCCCGAACCCACCGGGACCGGTGGGATGGGGTTGATTCCCCCTTGGCCGGAGGCAGGGGGTCCGCGTGCGGGCACAGTAGGGGCCGCGGCTCCCGGCCCGCAAGCGGCGGCCGCCGCTGCTGGCGTCACCCATTCTGCTGGGCCTTCTTCCGTTGGGGCGCAGCTTAATGCGGGGGCTTCCAGCCATGGGGGGTGGGGTGGCCCCCTTCCATGGCAGGGTTCTTCCCCGGCCCTACCGGGCCTGGGCTTTGGATCGTGGCCCTATTCGGGCCAAGGGGTACAGGGACCGGTGCCGACGCCTGTAGTTAGTGGGCCGGCTGGCCCTTTACCCCCCCCCCTTGGTTTAGGTGGCTATGTCAGCGTGGAGGCCCTCCTGGCCCGCGTTGCGGCCCTTGAGGCATCCCTGGCCCGGGTTAGTCACCCTGGGGCCCCTTTTGTGGGGCCGATCGGTCCATCGTCTGCTGGGCAGCGGCAGGCGGTGGGACGGGTTGAGCTGCCTGAGGCGCGTGGCCCGGCTTCGGCCACTGCCCCGCAGCTCCCCAATCAACAGGCCGGTGCTGATCTAGCCCCGTCGACAAGCTCTAGGGCGGTCGAGAGCTCCGACGCTCCCAGTGGGTCGGAACCCCCGGTGGGGGCGGCCGATGGGGGCGCAGCGTGTGAGTATGCAGTCCAAAATAGTGCACAAACACACATGGCCACGTTGGGGGGGGCTTTTCAATGGCCTTGGCCTCGCACGGGCAGGGCGGTGGTCCAGTCACCTACGCCCCACCCGGTGACTTCACCTATCACCCTGGTCCCCGGGGTAGGGGGTCCTTCTTACCCGGTCAGGAATTTTCTAGGGGTGACCGGGTTAGTCCAGGCTCCTTTGCAGATGCCCGCAGTTTCCACCGTGCCTGTGTCGGCTTTGCCGACGGCGGGATATACTTTGCCACTGGGTGACCATTTGGCACAGGCCACCAGAGAGAAGATCTGGCGGGGGGAGTATGTGGACATCTTCTCCCTCCTTAACAGAGAGCCCACCAAGGAGGAGAGGGAGGGGCAAGATGAGAAGGATAAGGAGCAAGCGCGTCGTCACAAGCCACCACGTACGTGGGCCAATTGGTTGCCGGCCTACCTCATCTACATGGCGGTATACCTCAGGGCCCGGCCTGATTTGACGATTCCGATGGTCCAGTATTTGGACAACATTTACCGGGCGATGGTTGACTTCCCGGGCCCGTCGTGGTTGGCTTATGACGAGGAATTCCGTATGCGGATTCCCCTGCACCCGGAGATGAGGTGGGACGAGCCCTGCCAGCGGCTGTGGCTGCTGTACATGACTCCCACGCGCCCTGCGCCCGGGGAAAGATACCATTGTGGACATGCGGTCCAGCGAGTGGCCCCAGCACAGGCTCCCCGCCAGGTGGCGGGGCAGGGGGTTCCAGCCCGCCTGCTGTGCTGGACTTTCTCGTCCAATGGTTCCTGCAACAGGAAGAACTGCAAGTACAGACATGAGTGTCCCTCCTGCGCTGGCCCCCATGCGGCCTCTGCCTGTCCCAGGCCTGGGGGGATGCGGGGCAGAGGAAGGGGCGGACAGGGGGCTGGCAAAACTGCCGTGGAGGGAGCTGGTTCACCAAAAGGCCCCCTCCCCAATTAATGTGGACATGTTGGAGCGTTGGCTCGCATTGTACCCGAGGGAGGAGGATGCGATTTACCTTCTTCAAGGTTTTAGACGGGGGTTCCGTATCCCTTTTGTGGGCGACAGGTTCCCCCAGTATGCCCCCAACCTTTTGTCCCTTAGGGGGCGGGAGGAGGTAGCTGCTGCCAGCATTACTAAGGAGGTCAATATGGGCAGGGTTGCCGGCCCGTTCCCTACACCCCCGTTCCCCAATCTTAAGGTGTCACCTTTGGGCTTGGTACCCAAAAAATCACCGGGCGAGTTTCGACTGATTCATCATTTGTCTTATCCAGCCGGCCGATCGGTCAATGATGCTATCCCTGATGACCTTTGCTCAGTCAGGTATACATCTTTTGACCACGCGCTGCGCATGGTGCGCTCATGTGGCCCGGGTGCGCTGTTGGCCAAGTGCGACATTAAGTCGGCGTTTCGCCTCTTGCCAGTGCACCCGGGCGATTTTGAGTTGCTGGGTTTCAAGTTCCGGGGTGAATATTACTTTGATAAGGCCATGCCTTTTGGCTGTTCTATATCATGCTCGGCTTTTGAGCGTTTTAGCACGTTCCTACAGTGGGCTTTCGTCCGCAGGTCAGGGTCCTGGTCTGTAGCCCATTACCTGGATGATTTTTTATTCGGGGGTGAACGGGGCTGGGACACGTGCACACGTCTCCTCAACACATTTCAGACGCTAATGGAGGAACTCGGTGTCCCTTTAGCGCCCGAAAAGACCGAGGGCCCATCTACTCAGCTAGTATTTCTGGGGGTGGAGATTGACACGGTAGCGCAGGCTTCTAGGTTACCGGGGGATAAGGTGTCAAGGATTGTGGCCCTTATCTCGGACTTGCTTGCTAAACGCAAGGCGTCCCTGCGGGAACTGCAGGTGCTACACGGTCACCTCAATTTCGCTTGCAGGGTGGTCGCACCGGGCAGGGCGTTTGCTCGGCGCTTGTGCGACGCCATGGCAGGCTTATCTAGGCCCCACCATAGGGTTAGACTCACCCGGGGTATCAGGGCAGATATGTTTATCTGGCTCCAGTTCCTGAGGGAGTTCAATGGAGTCTGATGCTTCAGGGTCCCTGGGTTATGGGATGTACTTCAATGGGAAGTGGGCCTATGGTGGGTGGCCACCAGCCTGGGCAGGCACGGGTCGCCTGCGTGATCTCACGTATCTGGAATTTTTCCCTATCCTGGGGGCTTTGATGCTATGGGGCGAGGAGTGGGCCAACTCGGTTGTCCATTTCTGGTGCGACAATGCGGCCGTCGTCCACATTGTCAACTCACAGACTTCCAAATCGCCCAGGGTCAGGGACCTAGTGCGCCAGTTTGTGTTGTGCTGCCTGCACCTCAACGTACTTTTCAGGGCCAGGAATGTCCCGGGGGTCAATAATGATATCGCTGACGCTTTGTCCCGCCTGCAGATCTCCCGGTTCCGTGCCTTGGCCCCGGATGCGGAGGAATTTCCCTCGCCACTCCCGGAAGAGATATGGACCATTGGCAAGGAGAGGTGAACTGGGCGATTGGCTTGTCACTGGCGCCACGCACGCGTAAGGCGTATCACCATGCATTCAATTCTTTCAGAGCCTTCTGTATTCAATCCCGGCTGCCAGAAACCTGGCCGATCCCAGTGACCCATGTACTTCGGTTCATGGTTTACCTGCATGCCCAGGGCCTTGCACCTCGCACCATAGCATCTAGGCTGTCAGCATTGGCTTTTATGGCCAAGGTGGGGGGTCATGTGGATAGTACCGCTGACTTCCGTGTGAGACATGTTTTGGAGGGGTGGGGGCGGGAGCGTGGGCGTTGCCCGGACGACCGCCACCCGATTTCCCCAGGGGTTCTTACCCAACTGGCCCGGGGCTGGCCTGGCCTCTGTTTTGATAGATATGAGGCAGCCCTATTTCATGCAGCCACAACGGTGGCATTTTTTGGAGCGCTCCGCATCAGCGAGCTTGTGATGCTGTCTAAGGCGGATGCAAGTCGTAGGGCACTGGAACTCGAGGATGTCTATGTTGCCAAAGACTGGGCTCAGTTGAGGATACGCTCCTCTAAGACCGATCAGCATGGCGTAGGCAGTGGTGTGAGACTGCTACGGTGTTCTTTGGCAGACATCTGTCCGGTTGGTGCCCTACATGAGTTTATTGCACTGCGTGGCACGCACCATGGCCCGTTTTTCTGTCACCAAGATGGGTCTCCCCTTACTAAGTTTCAGTTTTGGAAGGTGACAGGCAAAGCGCTCGCCAGTGTAGGCCTCCCGGGGGCCCGTTACGGCACCCATTCGTTCAGAATAGGGGCGGCCTCCACGGCTGCTGCTTTTGGGTACTCCGGGGCTGAAATACGCAGCATGGGAAGGTGGGGTTCACGGTGTTTTCAATTTATGTACGCCCTCTTCCACAGTGAGTACCAGCCTGGTCACCACGTCTTTTCTCTCCCTCGTTTTTTCCCTTGACAGACCCTGGGTGTCGTATTACACCGGTGACAGTATGGCTGGTGGGCCATAGCTACGTGCACAGGGCAGCGCGTTACGCTGCGGCGACAGAGTGGGGACCCCGACTGGGACTGGGTGCATACGCAAGTCTCACATGGTATGGTAAGCCTGGGATGTTATGGCGGGAGCTGTTGCCTTTCCTTTTTTCAGGTCGGCATGCTGACCCGCCTGACATTCTCATCATACACCTTGGGGGCAATGATTTGGACCAGGTCACCGGCTTATCACTAAAGCATGCGATTTGCGGTGACCTTGCCTACTTGCATTACGTGTGGCCCGCCACCACCATTGTTTGGTCGGATGTGGTGCCGCGGCACACGTATAGGGGAGGGTTTGACCTCCCGGCCCTTGACCGGGCTAGACGCATGGTGAACAGGGCTGTGGCCCGGTTCATTGTCAGTAGGGGTTGGGGGAGGGTCAGCCCTCACCCCGCCATTAGTCTGCGAAATTATGACCTTTATGCAGGGGATGGGGTCCATCTGTCGCGAGGAGGTATGGACCTCCTGTTGGGTGATTGGCGAGCAGGCCTGTTGACCGAGCTGACGGTCTGGGGGGGGCGTCGAGCCTTCTTTGAAGCCCCTCCGTGTGGCGGGTAGCACTGGTAAGGTAAACATTATGACCCACAGGTATCCGGCAAGTTCGCAATTGACTGGACAACACTAGACAGGCATAAGTTGGTTAAACGTTGTCTGGTCAACGACGGACTAGGCGACGGGGTGATGGCTATAGCTAGACAGCATGCATCACCCCGTGATTTTACGGATACGCGTCAGAGGGTGGGGTCATTAGTTAGATATTGACTACGGTCAACAATTTGTTTGTTGTCAACAAACAAATTGATACAAATAGATACATTGTAGCAATTGCCATTGGCAATTTTGGGTGGTACCTTACCAGTGTTACTTCGGCCTGCTTGCCTTAAGAATTATGATTGGTCAATTACCAATAGAAATTTATAATTCGGACTAGGGCATGAATCAATAAATGTGGCCCAATGCCGTTATCCACTTTTACCAGTGTCTGAGTCCTTTATTGGGGGGTGCGCCTGCAAAGAGGAAGAGGAGGAGGAAGCAACACTAGGTGGCAGAGCAGGGAGGGGCTACTCCTGATCTTACATTAGATATAACACCAAATTGTCAAGTTGTACTATGATTCTTTGTGATGTTTCAAAGGATAGTGGGATAATTATTCTGTTGTGTGTTGTCTCTGGAGGCTAACTTTTTATGATCTGAGCTAGAAGACAGCCCAATGTCATTGAATCCAGTACCTTGCTTAGAGAAGAAATCACAGGTAAATCATCCCTGGCAAATGGCCTTCTAACATGTACTTAAGAATCTCCAGTGAAGGAGAATCCACTACCCTTTAAATCAGTTAATCCCATTTTCTAACACTATTACTATCAGAAATTACCTCTTGATATATATATATATATATATATATATATATATATATATATATATATATATATATATATATATATATATATATATATATATATATATATATATATATATATATATATATATATATATATATATATATATATATATATATATATATATATATATATATATATATATATATATATATATATATATATATATATATATATATATATATATAATTTTACACGTATCCCTCTTGATTCTCATTTTGTTTCTTTTCACCCAACTCTCCAATACTGTTGAAATGATCTTGAGTCATAATTCTGCCTTCTGAAATATCAGTAGTCCTCCCAGTATGGTGTGATGCATGGATTTGAAGAACAGCCCATCTGTTCCTAAGTTGAACAACACTAGCCAAGAACAAAACCCTGCAGCTCCCCTCTTGTCATTCATTGCCCAATTAAAAAGGAACAATTAGAAAGCACTCTTTTGGTATGGTCTTCAACCACATACAAATCCACCTAACAATAGTCTTGTCTGACCCTAGTTCTACCAAGCATATCTCCAGGAATATCTGCAGGAGCTTCATCAATATGAGTGGACAACATGCAGCCAGTGGGCCAGATGCTCCCTCCGGCTCTCCTTGGCTACTCCATCTTCCTCCCCTACTCCATGCAAAACTAAATAAACAAATATATATTCTAAAGGTTTCTTGTGTGCCCTCTAGGAAGCATTAGGGGTATTTTTTTTACACATTTTGAAGTGCCTCCTGCACCCCAAACCTGTTTGTTGTTTTTTAAATTGGTTGGTATCATATTACTAGTCCCTAGTGGAGTACACCCATAGATTAGTAAAGGTAAAGGTCTCCCTTGCTTGAAAGCCAGTCGTATCTGACTCTAGGGTTCAGTGCTCATATCTGCTTCAAAGCCGAAGAGCCAGCATTGTTTCCGTGGTAATGTGGCAGGCATGACTAGACACCAGAGAGCATGGAACACTGTTACCTTCCCACCAAAGTGGTCCCTATTTATCTACTTGCAATTTCTTGCTTTTGAACTGCTAGGTTGGCAGGAGCTGAAACAAAGACGGGAGCTCATTCTGTCCTGCAGTACTCAGGAATCGAACTGCTGACCTTCCGCCTCCCAGTCAATGTCTTAGCCACTTGAGCCACTGCAGTCCCACACCCATAGACTGGAACTGGTGTTTATAGAAGGGCTGACTTTACCTGACAACATATAATTATTATTTATTACATTTCACCATTTGATTCAGTATGTCTGCTCTTAGTTGGGACTAATGATAGGATACTAGGCTTCAACATTTTTGGCCATTGGAGCTTAACTAATAGTAATCCTTTACCAGGTTTTCTAAGCATGAAGTGGTTTACCATTCTCTCCCCCGTTCGTCCCCCCCACCCCTGATGGTGCTCTGAGACTGCCTAAGGCTACATATCTAGCTCTTCTCTTGGGAGGCACATTAGGGATTTGAACTTCCAAATGATCATTTCACAACCATGTATTCCAACTAGTGAGCTATTCAAACAGATTTTTTTTAAAATCCAAGAACCCTTATTTTAGCTAAACCTATTTTTTACAGTTAATTAAAAACATTTGTACCAACTCTTACATAACCATAATATTTTTTTAAAAAAAAGATTATTAAGCCATACTTTCCCACTTTACACCCCTGCCCAGAGAATGCAGACTATGTCTAGCAGTAGAAATTACTCTTGGCTCAACTGAAATTAAGCATCCCTGCAGTAGAACAACAGAATAGAAGCAGCAAACAACAAATAACCCTTCAACAGTATCACTAATACACTAATCCCACATGAGCCCTGACAATAGCACCACAAATATCAATTATTTCCCCAAATTCATAGCCAAATAAGCTATGCAAAGGCTAAGTGATGGAAATGGAGATTTTAGAACAGTCTTTTTGCTTCTTAGTTTTTGTCTATCTTATGCCTTGCACTCAATAGCATACAATGATTTGTAAAAATAAAATATGGGAAACTGAAAAGGATACTAAGCATACACATTCATTCAGTCTGCAACAGTAGAAAGCTCCATAAATTTGTTCACAGCAGAACGGGATGGGGTGTGGGGTGTAAATCCTCTGGAATACCATTTGAAATTCTGGAAACATATTGGGTAGGGTGGGGGTAAAAGATGTTTTTAACAAAAAAAAGGAGAAGCAGTTGGTAGTTAGACTAAAGAATTTAAAACACCGAAGCAAAACAACCCCTTTAATAATGTAAACTTATCTACTAGATATATCAGCAAAGAAATAGAAAACAGCTGGTAGACTGCCTCTCAAAACTATATGCAGGCAAAAAGAGATATTAAAATGCTATCCCTTTACTTCAGTCAGCCAGCCAGCACAGACTTTAGAGTTCCTACATTTGACAGACAGTCCCCACCTGTTTTGATGTGGTAGTAACACTTTTGGCTATGTAAGTAAGTAATCTGGAGAATGGGTTCATGGTTAATACATAGGATAGCATCATCTAAGAGCTACAGCCAAGTTTTGGCACTGAAGGTATGCTTCTTGAAACAAATTTTGATTATGCATGAAGAAATATGCTAAATATCTCCTATTCATGTGATGGGTTGCAGTTCAGCTCTAATTTACCGGATTATTCACTGACCTTCTGAAATATGGTGAGAGCTATTATGAAAACGGAAAGAATGAATGGGGAAATACATGGGAAATGTTTCTAAATAGCTCACATTCTAGTTTCAAGTGCTTATGGTAGGGAATAAATACCAAGACCAGAGGTCAAAGGTAGAATGCCGGCGAAATCTCTTCCAAGGAGAGAATACATTGAAAGCTGGCATGAATAACTTGAAGGTCAGTGCTATAAGTGAGGTTTATAAAACCTAGTGAACAGCTTCCTTCCTTCCTTCCTTCCTTCCTTCCTTCCTTCCAACTTGTCCGATGGCCAACTATAATGGCTTGTGAATTTAATGGCAAATCAAGAGTTGCCATAAAGGTCATAGCTACCCAGATAAATAGGAAGTGAAACAAGTTTTGAGTAGTTTTGTGTTCAGGAAATGAAGAAGCAGACAAGTGAAGTAGTGAAATTCAGCTCTTTAATAGTGGGGGTTGAACACAGTTTGGATGGGGCAAAACTCGGACTTATATACACTATAAACAGTAACAGTAACAATAATACAACAAGCCCATTGGCTAACAGAGTGTGCACATTTTTGATCCCCTTATTTGCATAAGAATAGATACATGAGAAAAGATACATTCCGCTCCTATAAACAGTAACAATAATACAAGCCCATTGGCTAACAGTGTGCACATTTTCGATCTACTTATTTGCATAAGAATAGATACATGAGAAAAGATACATTCTGCTCCTGTCAGAAAACACAGTTAACATACATAACATTCTTCCCCCCTAGGTAAAAACAAAATCCTTTAATCAGGATGGTGGTCTAGTTTCTCTTCTGGGTTGGACGCTTGGCTGAACCAGCTCAGGGGCTCGTAGGATGGGCGACCCGACTGGAGTGAGGGATTGACTAGAGGAGGAGGATTGTAAACCCAAATTAAAGCCCCCTTTGTCAGATGGAGGAGCAGGGGATCGCTCAAAACCAAAATCTAATTCTGTGGATGAATAAGACAACTCAGGATCCCTTTGGTTCCTAGAAGACACTTCTGGGTCAATGTTGGCTGGCTGCTGACTATTACCTCTGCCCCCTGGGTTTAAATGGGTGGGGGCCAACCCTAGTGTTGAGTGTCTGTATTCATCTTGTGGGTCCAGTACTCTGGGTCTCGATTGATCCGCGTGCCTCCTCCAGATCAGACCAGTGGCTGTTCTGATTCTATAAGAAACAGGACCAGTTTGATCGATCACAAACCCAGGCACCCACGTAGGGCCACCAGCTGCATAATTGCGGCAATGTACAGGGTCTCCGGACGAGAAACTCTTCTGGTGTTGGATTGCTATATTTGTGTCTTTGTCCTCTACCCTAGAGGGATCCAACCTGAGGCAAAGGGGTGAGCCTATATGTGAAAAGAAACTGGCATAACTGGAGCTCCAAATCCCCTTCACCCATACACCAAAGCACGTCTTTAGTTGTGCGCACCTGCCGCTCTACCTGGCCATTGGTGGCTGGGTGGAATGGGGCAGCAGTGATGTGCCTAATTGCATTCCTTTCCACGAAGGATTGGAATTCTGCAGATGTGAACGTGGACGCGTTGTCGGACACCAGCACATCTGGAAGTCCAAATGCTGCAAACAGCCTTCTTAGGTGCATTATCGTGGTGTCTGAAGTGGTATTAGGCACCCTAATCACTTCCAGCCACTTAGATAATGAATCAACAACCAAACAAAAATAGGGCACCCCTAAATGGACCTGCAAAATCTATGTGCTACCTGGACCATGTCCCTGAGCAGAATCCCATTCCCGAGAGGGAAGGTGGGATTGCTCTGGGCAAGAGGATTGACAACTGGCACAAGTACCGACCATTTGTTCTATGTCTTGGTCCAGCTGAGGCCACCAACAGTAGCTACAGGCAAGGGCTTTGGAACGGACAATTCCCGGGTGACTTGTGTGAAGTAGATGTAAAACCTTTTTCCTGAGAGTGACAGGAATGACCACCTGCTGGCCCCATAGAAGGTAACCTCATTCCACTGACAGTTCCAAGTGCTTGCAGTGGAATGTTCTGAATTCCTTGGCTAGAGGAGAGACAGGCCAGCCTTTTGTACCCAAGAATTATTTTAGTCAATGTTACATCCTTGGCCATAGCCTTGGTTATATCTGAGGGGACGACTGGGGGCGAGTCGAAAGCCTCAATCATAAGGTCGCTTTCGATCTCGCAATCAGCTTCCCCAACCCCTGGCAGTGGAGAATGTGACAGGGTATCAGCATAGCTGATGTTGTTGCCAGGCCTGTGCACCAAAGTAAAATTGTATGCATTTAGGAAAATTGCCCAACGCAACATCCTTGGGGACAGAATTTGAGACGTGGGCTTCCCATTCACAAAGATTCCAAGGAGGGGCTTGTGGTCAGTTACGATGGTAAAAGTCCTTCCGTAAAGGTAATTGTGGAATTTCTTAGTGCCAGCCACGATTGCCAATGCTTCCCTGTCTGTCTGAGCGTAATTTTTCTCAGGCTTTGAGAGTGAACGGGAATAGAATGCTACGGGGGCTTCCCTCCCGTCATTTAGTACATGGCATAACAAAGCTCCCACCCCCACAGGGGATGCATCACACACAAGTACAACTTCCTTATTAGGATCAAAATGAATTAATACAGCATCCGAAGATAGCAGCCTTTTAAGTTCTAGGAACGCTTTCTCCTGGCAATGGCCCTAGTGCCAAACAGTATCTTTCTTAACAATCCGATGTAATGGTTCGGCAACTGAGGCTTTGCGATGGAGAAAAGCGTGATAGAAGTTTAATAATCCTAGAAAAGATTGCAATTCGGCTTTACATTTTGGCCTGGGTGCATTTCACATGGCCGCCACCTTGGAGTCAGAGGGCATGATACCTTGGGGTGTAATTCGGTACCCCAGGAACTCCACTTCCTGTGCCAAAAACACACATTTGTCTCTTCTGAGACATAGACCGGCCCTCTCGAAACGTGAGAGGACTCGATCGAGCCTGGCTGCTAGTTCAATGGTGCCCTTAGCAGTGATCAGGACATCATCAAAATATGGCAAGACATCGGGCAAACCTTTTAAAATACGTTCTACAAGAGATTGAAATATTCCGGGGGCCGCATTCACCCCGAATTGTAGTTGAGTTACCTTAAATGCCCCCCTATGCGTTACTATGGTCTGGGTTATGGCAGCAGCAGGACACACAGTCAATTGTTGGTAAGCCTGGGCAAGGTAAAGTTTTGCGAAGCAATTTCCTCCATGTAAGGAGGCAAGAAGGTGGCTTACCACGGGCACAGGATATGCGTTTGGGTGAATAGCTTTATTGATGATACACTTGTAGTCAGCGCATATCCTGACCTCCCCGTTACTTTTCAAAGTAGTCACTATTGGTGTCTCCACTCTGCGGAGTCCACTGGCACTAGGATGCCCTGCCCCACCAGTTTGTCCAGCTCAGCTTCTATCTTCTCCTTTAAAGCAAAGGGTACCCGGAGTGGCTTCATCCGGATGGGCCGGACAGTTGGGTCAAGCTCAAAGTCCACAGGGGGTCCTTTCTAAACCCTTTTTAGAACACCTCAGGATGTGCAGCACAAATGTCCCGGATTGGGTCAGCGTCTATTGTGTGAATGCCAGAAAGCCCGATTCCCAGGGGCCTAAACCATTGGTTCCCAATAAGAAAGTTAGTGCCCTGCTTAACTACAACCAATGGCAAGGAGGTGCAAATGTTTTTGAATTTGACCAGGAAATTTCCCACCCTCAGGACCGGAATCTGGCAACTTGCACATCCCAGAGGGAAGTTTTAAAAGATTTGAGCTTGGGCCGAGAGGCAGCGGGAATTCTCAAAAACTCCCGCTGTGGGATCATGGAAAAGGTAATACCTGAATCCACTTCCATCTTGAAGGGGATGTCCTGAAGGCTCAGGTCTGTGAAGAAATGCTCGCTGACGATGCCCACTTGGCATGGCTCAGGCTCTGGTGACACTTTGGCGGTGGACGTTTTGTGGTGATGACTCTTCTTGGACTCAGGTGCTGGAGTTCTTTGCTTTCGCTGTTGGCATACTTTAGCAATGTGCCCTCGTTGCCCGCAATTGTGGCATTCTGCGGTGCAGAAGGAGCACTTCCCGCGGTCATGCCGGACTCCGCAGCCATCACATTTGCAAAGGAATTTCTTCTCTCGATAGTCACGGTGCTCTCGGTGGTTTCATCAGACCGCTCGGACTTTTCCCTCAGCATCGCTGGACTCCGATGAAGAGGTGGAACCAGGTGAAGCTGAGGAGGATGAAGATGAATTTTGCTGAACTTGCACAGCTGAGTTGGTGGCACTGGTGGTGGAGTGGCGATGCTGGAAAAGCTTGGTGTCGGACCGTGCGGCCTCAGACGCTACCACCTCTTCTAGGACAGCCTTGAAAGCTAGCGTCTTCCTGATCATGAGGCGACATTGAGCATCTTCGTCCTTCTTGCTGGCCAGCAGATGGTCCCGGAGTGCTTCTTTGATGTTGTCCCACTTGCACGGGGCGGCAGCAATGCGCAGAGTGGTGGCGTATTCTGCAGTGGACTCCCCAGGTCGCTGCTCCCTTCTGTGGAAGGCCACCCTGGCTGGGACGATCAAGACCTCTGGCTGCAGGTGTTTCCTCAATGCGGACATGATTTCTGCGAGTGGCACCACATCCACGGCCCTTGGGAGAACGAGGTGGGTTGCCAGCTCAAGCGTCTCAGAACCTCACTGAGTGAGGAAACAGGAATGCTTCTGGTCTTCGTCGGTGATCTTCTGCAAGGCCATTGCATGGCGGAATCGGCGTTCATATGTTGCCCATTTCTCTGGATGTGCTGGGTCAAATGGGCCGATGTTGCTACCGTGTAGGGATGCCATCCCACCTTCGTCACCATTTTCGTGTTCAGGGAATGAAGAAGCAGACGAGTGAAGTAGTGGAATTCAGCTCTTTAATAGTGGGGGTTGATCACATTTTGGATGAGGCAAAACTCTGACTTATATACACTATAAACAGTAACAGTAACAATAATACAACAAGCCCATTGGCTAACAGAGTGTGCACATTTTCGATCCACTTATTTGCACAAGAATAGATACATGAGAAAAGATACATTCTGCTCCTGTCAGAAAACACAGTTAACGTACATAACAAGTGGATTCTGACTATGGGCAGTAATGGTGGGAAGTATGAAATAAATTAGATCACATTAAAACATTTACAGTAAAACCTTTGATAACACTAAAAACTTGGTTCCACAAGTCTTAGTGTTATCCAATTTTTAACGTTATCTCATGCATGCATCGAATGATGTTAAAATCCTATGGGATGCATCAGATAACGTTAAAACTCCATAGAGATACACAGGTTTTAGCAAACGTTATCCAATGCATCAAATAGGATTTTAACGTTATGTGATGAATTTTTTTTCTAGATTGCTTAACGTTATGCGGTTTTAGCGTTATCTGATGCAAACGTTATCTGAGGTATTACTGTATATGTTTTGTATGTTAATTAGTGTGAAGCATATTAGTGAGACCAGTGTGAAGCACTGCAAAACATTTGCTATTGCTTTGAATGATACTTCTAGTACCATATGTTGAATACTTCCTAGCTTTCTACTTGGTTCCCATCTATTCTACTTGTACCACTATAAATAAGAAGATACTACAAAATTACTACAAATCTTCTGTACTCTCAAGAAAATGATCCTATATAGCAGTCCTGTCAGTTTCTTCCATTGGCTCTATCATGTCAATTAAGATAAATTGGTACCCTGCTCCTCCATCCTCCTCCTTTGGAACTACTATTAGCTGTTCCACTTGGCTGCAACAGAGGGGGGGGACGATAACATCACCCACACCATCAGCCAACTGCCATATGGTTCCTCCTCTCACAGAACTGACTTTCCCAGTGACTGTGCCTCCTTGTCACTGAATGTCCATATAACTTTAAGGAGAATTAATGCCGGGATGTGTTTCCTCTACTCTTCACCCCCACTTCATTTACTAGGGCCAAACTATATGTTATAGTCAACGTATCACCCTAGTTGAACTTGTAACTTGTCTTCATCTTGCAAACACATAATTTTAGCAGATCTTTGTAAATCAAAAATTAAAGTTGCAAATGAATCCCTTTCAGTGACATGGCCTAAAACAAAAGAAGCTAGTTTGTAGAATGAGGGAGATGTAGAAAACTCCGGTGACTTTCAGTTATGAACTCTCCTGTTTAATGATAGTCTCCCTTTCACATTGTTTGGATCCAAGATTCCAAACCGATGGGCAAGGATATTGTAGAGCACTTAGAGAATTGTGAATATCCTTCCTCACAACCACCCCATTTCATACAGAGAGGATTTTAATTTGGGTAAATGACAAAACACAGGCATTAGTCTACAATTCCAATCACTTTCAAATCGCACTACCACTACCATACATGTTGCCAAGGAAATCAAAAGATAAAAGCTACAAAGCATCAGCAAATGCAGGCAGCAGCTGTGGCTTAGCACTGTAAATCAGCATGGGGAGAAATCCAGGTGGTTTGAATTTTAATAGAAAGTGACCTAATTCTCATTTCTCAAACTAATGCATGAACTAGAAGACGATTATCTTTCCTGTTTTGCACATCCTCATATCTTGTGAGGCAGTTCTCTGATCTAAATATTTGTACATACATACATATACTGAGGGCATTTTTTTTGTTAGTAACGAGTACACCAGGAGAAAGGTATGCATAATTGCATACTGTACATTGGAAGATATGCAGGCAAAATCAATGTGTAGACGTTTCGCATAATTTCTAGCTTGTACATTTTAAGTCAACTTCTGCTAAGGAATAATTATGCTTGTTGGTGATTTGGCAGTGGGCAAGAAATGAGGGAACTCAATCAAGCATCTTCTCTACATCCAGTTGCAATTTTAGCTCTTCTTTCAAAGCTATACAGTGCATGCACAACCCCAACTGCTGGAATGGACTTGGGGGAGCATATGCATGAGCCACCTGGCTATGCACACAAGGTTCTGCTGGCAATGAGGGCTACTCAGTAGGAAACTTGATTCAGTGCACGTCTGGCCCTTAAGGAGGATTTGGGTGAAAGGGAATGAGCCAAATTGATTTTCTCAGGTGGAGGAATAGTGTGGAAAAAAGCAGTAAGAAAGATTCCCTCCCTCCCGCAACTGCATTTCCTTTGTATATTGGCTTTCTGAATTAATCCTAGTGTATGTTCTTTCTACATTTCTGAAGCTCATTGCATGGCTAAATGCCGTGTATAAATGAAAACCTCATTTTGTTGCTATTACTGTTATTAGACCCATTGTTGTCTCTGCTGCTGTGACTGCCTCTCTCTCTCTCTCTCTGAACTGGCTGGTGCAGTTGCACAGGCTGCAGTGATTTCAGCAAATCATTAGCAACTCCCTTCTCTCTGCAATAACTTGCACTGGAGCCATCCATCTCCTCAAAAATTTATTACAGCATATTGAGGTTTTCTCTTAGACTGTTCGTAGCCAATTCCATTTGAAGGCAATCAAATCTCAGTGGAAGACCCCCACTCGGTATTGATGTTGCTTTGAAATGTTTTTTCCCCTTATTTCATTCTTTCCCCTTCATTTTTCATCCTTTGGGTGTGTTGCTGTGTTTTCTCTGGATTCTGTCGGCAACCTTGATGCAATCCAAACAAGGCACCAGACAATCAGTCCTCTGTATAGCAGCCACTTATTGAAAGGTGCCATTGAGTACAAACATTCTTCTTCTTGTTGTTCTGTCATATCCGAATCTGAATATTGACGATCTCATGGCGATCATGAGAATGTAATGTAGTGACCTGTCATCGCCCTTCTGCATCGCAGCATGACACCTGGACCACTTTCTGATCCTGAGCCCTTTTGGCATGCAAGGTCCGCATCAGCCCCAGGCCAATATTGATGAAGCTGCTGCCCTCCATCAAGATGGATTCAAATGGGATTTAATCCACTTGGGGACTATCACCCTTCCCTGTGGACTTCAGGACCCAAGCCATACCTGTCAAGTTTCGGGAAATTTCTGTCAAACTCTCGTATTTTACACTCTTTCCCGCCATCATCCCATATTAGTTAGATTGCAATTAGACTGGAGTTAGACTGGAGGCCAGCACAGGATAAGGATAGCTGTCCAGTTTCCTGTTTTGGCCGGGAAATTTCCCGAAACTTGGCAGAAATTTCCCGAAACTTGACAGGTATGACCCAAGCCATTAGTCCTCAGGGGTATCAGGTTAGTTAACCGCCGGCTGACACTCAGTGTCGAGTCACTGGCAGTATGGTCTACTCTATTACCATAGCAGGGTAACCTGGCCAGACAGTAACAAACACCCACATACACATAACACAGTTCCAGCATGTTGTTGAGACCCACATGGATTTGTTCAAATGATTAGGATGAACTGTGCCATGAGATTATGGCAACTGCTCTCTAAATCGCCTCTGGATATGAAGGTATGGTCTCTATGACTCTCTGGCATAGTAGCATTTCAGGTACCAAGGATTCTGAGAAACATAGTTCTTCAGGGTGCCTGATGACCATCCAATTGCTGACAATACAAAGCTGCTTTGCCAATGGGGACAAAGGTTACAATGGGAGCAGGTATGTGGATACTTTGTTAATGTAGTGTCTTACGTATGCGTTGGACTACAGTACTCCATATCCCCAGCCAGTATGGCCTTTGATGCCACTGTCTCAGTCCCTGTATGCATAAAATAGCATTCAGCTATCAGTCCCTTTGGCTTCTGTACACGGAAGAGAGTGAGGCAATTTTCTTGTTTTTTACCTCAGGCAGCAAGATTCCCTGGGCTGACCCTGCATGCTGGCAGTGATGTGGTAAAAGGTCTCCCTTGCTCAAAAGCCAGTCATGTCTGACTCTAGGGGGCAGTGTTCATCGCTCACCTCCATTTACAGCAAAGGATCCAGTGCTGTCTGCATCTGCAGACATTTCTGTGGTCTTGTGGCAGTCATGAGTAGCTGTCGAAGCACACAGAACACTGTTACCTTTCCCACCAAAGTGATACCTATTTATCAACTTGCAATTTCTTGTGAACTGCTAGGTTGGCAGGAGCTGGGACAGACAATGGGAGCTCACTCCATCACACAGCACTTGGGTCTTGAACTGGTGAACTTCTGATTGTCAAGCTCAGCATTTTAACCATTAAGCCATGTGGTAGGATATGGTTAAAGGAGGTTACAATCTAAGCTTACCACCTTTTTTCCATCCTATGCCACTCATCTCATAGAGTGTATGTGAGAGAGTATATGTCTCCTCCTATGCCTTCATGCATGTGTACCACAGACTGCCATAGTTACTTCATTCTTCTCAGTGAGGTACTAACACTACAAAATAGTGAACAAACTGTTCAGTTCTCCAGAGCTTTTGATCACACTAGATGCTAAACAAACCAGTGGGTGAGTGGGGGGAAAGGAACAAAAAAAATCTAGATGTAATTTATCCATGTAGGCCTTTTCTTAAAGTGACATTTGCAGAATAAATGAATTAGCTTCTGTGAGATGCTGCTGGGATCAGGCTTCCCCTAAAACAAAATTTGGAAATGTTACTTTTTAAAAGAAAATATCAGCTCCCAGAATCTCTGTTATACCAGAAGCTGTGATGGTTGTGGTGATTTTTACAAGCTCAGAAATTCTGGGACAAGGAAGCATTGGCCAACTCTTCAGTTCCAAGGACATAATACCAATTTGGATCCTAGGTCTCTGGTGTTGGCAATGTCTTGTACTTTTTACTACCAGTCCACACAGAATCTGTGCCTTCACTTAAGGTGGGAGAGGCAGATCTAGGCAGCATGTGAGCTTATGTTGTCAAGAAGAGGGCATCCAGCTGTGGAAGATGAATGATGTAGACTTCACCAACCTATTCTATGGCTGAAGAAACTATTGCTGTTATGTGAAGTCCCCAGAGTGGGAGAAGTACCCATATCATTTTAGCCTCTTTCTTTTTCTCTTTGTTAAGTAGAGATGAAAAACCTTGCAAGAATAACCAGCGTCATTCCCTGAGGGTTGGCATTGGCCGCTAAGAAAGGGAAGGCTGCTATTCCATGATTGGAGCTGGTCGTGGTGCTGAAAAAAAAAAACAGCTTTAAAGTAGAGGAAGGAAATGTGCTTTATTTATAGATCTCAAAATGTTGCTAGATAATTAGAAATGCTTTTCAATGACAGCTATCAGATGTAATCAAATATTAAATATTACTGAAGAAGAAGAAGAAGAAGAAGAAAGATCTCATTCAAGTGTAAGGAGTTCTTCTGATGCCCTCTCTCATATAAATACACTTGGGTAATATTTAATACTTGATTACATCTGATAGCTGTCATTGAAAAGCATTTCTTGCTGATAATCTTCAGCGGCTGGTGTTCAATGTCTAACAACATCACAAGAGGAATTAGTAATATTTACCCTTTATTGTCTCATTCTCATGTATAACAATGAGAAGTCACATTTTCCCTTCCTCTGCTGGTGAGTTCTGACATGTGTGGTCAATTTTCTTCAAGTTTTACAAGATGTTTGATAGTTCTTGCATTGCTATGTGGACCTCTTAAAACACAGAGGCAAGGGATGGGTTCTTTGCATGTTTAAAATAAGCAGCCCATCTTTCTCTCTTTGTTGGATGTGCATCCTTTACTTTGCAAATGAAAAATATATTTCTTTTGCATGGAGATATTTTACACTAATTGAGTAAGCTGAGGAAATGTCAGAGGGGGAAAAGCACGCCTTGTTGTCTTATTCTAAGACTAGAGGTGAAAAATCTTACTGAGGTCAGCAGTTTCTTGACAGCACCTTAAGACAGCATGTCATATTGACAGCAAGCAATTTTGTGGGGTCTCTTCATATCTTTAACTGGCATGCAGTGGGATTTAGTATTTGACGATGCTCAACAGCCAACATCTCCCCCCCCCCCACATGAAAACCATTGCTGGGTGACAACCTACAGCACTCAAGTTTTTATATTATGTATATGTGTATGTAAATGTATATGACACACAAAGCATGAAAATTTTAGCTTGTACAGTACTGTGAAAAAGGCCACCAGCATCTGGTTTGGGGATAATTCAGTGAGTGGTTGGGGGTGGGGGGAGCATGGTCTCTGTGAATCTAAACTTTATCAAACATGGGGGGGCTGAGAGGAGAGTTAGCAGAAGACTCTCCTCTCAGCCCTCTCCATGTTTGGTAAAGTTTAGGCTCATCTCCAATTTTGGTGTGTCTTAGGTGGATCACGGGCTGCTTCTTTCTCTTTCATGTCCCGATCAAATCCTGGACTGCCAAAACAAAGCCACTTTCTTCATTTTGCCATTGCCCAAGCTTAAGTCCTCATTGATACATATTTCTGGCAGTAATTGAAAGAGCAGTAAATGAGCTGGATTCTGTATCTCTCCACATTCACACCGTGTGTTGTTGTCCGCAGCAGTCCCCACTTGCGCATGTTGGTCTTGCATTTAGGGACTCCAACCCTCAGCCTACTCAGGGTCTGCCAAGTGATGTAGGGGAAGTTGAGATCTTCACCAATATCCTCCTTTAATGTTGTTCCTTGTCCAGTGAGCTCCTTCCTCCATCTTCTAATTTGGTTTTGCTCTTGTGTAGCCTAAATAATGTTTGTTATAGCTATAAAGCTCTTTCTGGATCTGAGATGTCAAACTTGAGGCTCATATCCATTCAGAGGGTATCGAGGGTTGTTCTCTTGTTTAGTTCTCTCAGCGTCCGCTGCTACTTCTTTCCTGATCTTAGGTGGAGTGATACAAATAGCAGAGTATATTTTCTCGACTGGTGTAGGTTTGAGGCATCCTATCACTATATGCATGGCTTCATTAACAGCATTATCAACTTGTTTTGCGTGTGTGGATGCACTCCATACTGGAGAAGCATAGGCTGCAGAGATGCTCAGGGCCAAAGCTGATGTATGCAGCATGGATGGTTGAGTTCCCCATTTGTAGTTTGTGAGTTTCCTGATGATGTTGTTCCTTGTACTAACTTTGGCTTTGGTACCCAGGCAGTGCTGCTTAAAAGAGAGTGTCCAGTCAAGTATCACACCGAGTTATTTTAATACTGAAAAGTGCTGTAATAGGTTTCCTTGCCATGTAACATCCAACTCAACCCTTGCTTCTTGGTTTCAAAGGTAGAAAGCACACACTTGAAAAGTACACAGAAAAAACCTCCAAAAAGATTATGAATACAATTGTGCATATCCTGGGTGGCAAACTTGCTGGCTAATCTTTCTAACTCCCAGTTATACCAAAGGAACTGATTGTGGGCTGAGCTATGCCTTCCGAAATCACTCATTGTAAGACTTTTACTGTATATCGCTTCAGTACTACTAGATCTCAGGGTCATCTAGACTTGCTCAGCAAATGATTTGGATTCCTAGTTGTTCAAAAATAATGCCAGCAAAAGTCTCCTTCTTTGCTGGCCATGGTGATGAAATGTGGAAAGTTCTGGGTTAATCAAGAGTGGACTTCTGTGTGGAAGCAGTGGAAGTTCAGTTTAGCTCTGGTACTTACAACAAATTCCTATGCTCAGAATTTTTCAGTTCCAGGTGCTCCTATTTTACATTAGGCTCTGATTCATGGGCCTGGAGGTTCTAGTAAAAATTCAAAGTAGGCCATGGAACATAAAGTCTGTCTAGTGTGCTGTTGGTGAACTGAGACAATGCAGTTTTGTATGGAGACATCTCTGTTCTTTCTACATTGCTTTCATTTTCCCAACACAATGGACAATTGGCTGCTCTCTTATCTCTGTTCTCTCAGGTAAGGAGCTGTCAGGTCAATGTCTGGAATATGAGTGTGACCCTTGATCTTCTCCAAGCTGCTGTTTCTACCCTACCACATGCCGAGGTAGGGCTAATGTAATGACACACCAGGCAAACAACAGCATGTAAGCTGCAGTGTTATATACATTGGGCTCAGAATAAAGCAATGTGAGGATTTCACACCCCTTAAATCAATGCGCCTGGAGGGCTGCATGAGAGGTGTGCTTTAAGTCAATTATGCCTTGTACACCCCCAGTCATGTTCATTTTTGCCATACTAATGACTCCCTTTATGTATCTCCAACTGCTCCAGTAATGTTTGGCCACTGATGCCTTGTGGCTCTTTTGGTTATTGGTTGCTATTTTTCAGCTCTTGATGTGCTCAGACCAGAACGCAGCATTCCAGTTATACTCTCCCAAGAGCAGGCTAGACTGGAACGGCTGCTTCCCCAACATAGCGTATGACAGCATATAAATCATCCTGCCTGTGTTTTTTTCTTCCCCCATCTCCCCCCCTTTTTTGCCAACATACCGTATTTCAAGCTCATATCCTGGCTAGAGCTCACTCCTCCCAAGGATTCCCATCACATCTCTGCTATCTCCTTTACAACTATCTGTGATTTATATCCCCAAGAACTGACACCCATTGTGCTTTTCTAATCCTTTCTTGTATAATTTCTCTTTGGTGCATTTCCTTAATTACCCTTGTTCCGACCTTCTCCTTTGCTTCCCTGTCTTTCCTGTCACCTTGCTTTTGGGTTTTCTGACCACCACAGCCACATTTTCTTTATTTATGGCAAAGTATATTTTTCTAGGGGACTGCACTGACTTAATGGTTAAGATGCTGAGTTTGAGCACCAGAAGGACAGCAGGTCAGCAGTTCGAGACCTGAGTGCTGAGCTATTGAGTGAGCTCTCATTGTTTGTCCCAGCTCCTGCCAATCTAACAGTTTGAAAGCAAGAAATTGCAAGTAGATAAATAGGTATTGCTTCAGTGGGAATTTAACAGCATTCCATGCGCTCCGGCATCTTGTCACACCTGCCACAGGACCACAGAAACATCTGCACATGGCTGTAAATGGATATGAGCACTGTATCCTAGAGTCAAATATGACTGGCTTTTGACCTTTACCTTTACCTATATTTTTCTCCTCTAACTCTCCTATAGATTTTGATTCAGCAATCAACATATTGACCAACCCTGCTTCCAGATTCTGCATCCTGTAGACCAGATTACCATTCAGGCTGCTACAGCTCCAATGTGTTTTAGAAAACACTGTGCTTTTTTCATGCAGGAAACAAACAAAAATGTATCAATGAATTCTTCTTCTTTGCTTCCTCTTTTACACCATTGGGTGTAGGGGGAGATGCAAGGTTCTTGCTCTGGCACTTCTAGCAGCCTCCACCAGTGTTATTTGGTGTTCTTGTAATATTTCTTTGATGTTGTCTCTCCACCTACCTCTGGGTCTGCCTCATGGTCTTTGTCCTTCTCCTTTTCCCACATATACCTTGTAAAGTATGGAATTTCAAGACATTCTCTCCAAATGGGCAAACCACTTTATTTGTTGTCTCTGTATGTAGTGCAAGATTGGTTCATTTCAATGGCTGCTTTAGGCAAAGCACTGGTGCCAATTGAGATTTTCTTGTATTAAACACAAGCTCCAATCCAAGATTTAAAATCTCCCAAATGTTCCACATTCTGATTTGAGGTGAGGTTGGCACAACATTTCTGCTTTATTGTGTAAAGTCAACTTGCTGAGCAAGGAAGAAAGTCACTCCTTCTTATCCATTAGTGCGCCAGCCACTGCAGCTGAGAACAGACAGCCTCTATTTTATTTTTGGTCCAGGTGGGTCTTCCTGAACATCTTTACTAGTATTGTCATCATGATCTTTGTTTTGTGCTGATAAAACAAATATATGGAACCCTCAGCAAAACAAAAACAAAAACCAATTCCAGACAAAATCCTAACTTTGCACATATCCTCTAAAGTCACCTTGGGTTATGGAGAAGTAGGAAATAGAAAAAACACCAGGAAGAGTGATTTCCTTTTGACTCTGCATGTGCTCTTAAGCAGAGCTGCTGCTGAGGAGAGCCAAACAAAGGAAGTGAGCACTGGTAAGTTTTGCAGTTGGAGTAGAGCTGCTTTAGATGCCTCCACTAATTTAAATTGATAATTTAAACTGCTGAGAGCCACCTCTGTTCAAACAGAGGAAGCAGTTAGAAGCTTCCAGAAGCAGGGGGCAGAGCCACACCAGGCCCTTCCCTGAACTGTGACTCATAGGGGCGGAGCCACACTAGCCTTTAAAAGCTCTGAGCTCTTTCAGGGCCAGCCCTTTTGACTTTGCATGTGTTCTTAAGCAGAGCTGCTGCTGAGGAGAGCCAAACAAAGGAAGTGAGCACTGGTAAGTTTTGCAGTTGGAGTAGAGCTGCTTTAGAGGCCCTCGCACCTAACGGCGCATGATTTCAAACTAGGAACAAAGGAAGAATATAGTCTTACTAGGTAGAAAGGTAGTAAACGTGTACATTTTTGAGGCCCAGAATACTGCACTTGTTCAAATGGATTCTGAGGGAACAGCTGTAGTTACCTGCAATACTTGTGCCATGTTTGTGTTCTTGCCAAAGCATATGGAGAACTACACTTGCAGCAAGTGCAAGCTGGTTGCACTACTAGAAGAGAAGGTCCAGCAGCTAGAGGCCCGCATATCTAACCATCAACAAATTAAGGAGCTTGAGCTGTTCTTGGACAGAGCGGAGCAGACTATGCTGGACAAAGAAGAGACAGGGCACAGTTCTGAGGGAGAAGGCCCTTCACTAACTCAGGAGGGAGATGTTTGGAGGAATGTGACTCAAAAGAGGAGAAGAGTAGGGGATCACTCTGAGAGTCTGAAATTACAGAATAAATTTGAGGCTCTTTCTTTCATCACACCTGATGAGGAACACACAGAGGAACAACTGGTTCCACCTGATGATCTCTCCTTCATCACACTTGATGAGATCCAGGAAGATAAACAACAGGAACAAACTGAGTTTCTCTCCCTTAATATGGTTGATGAGGTGCATGTAGATGAACAGATTGCAGGAGAGAGGCTCCTTGTACTAGGCGATTCAATAATTAGAAATACAGAGAAATGGATTTGTGATGCACATGATAACCGCATGGTGACTTGCCTGCCAGGTGCAAAAGTTGCAGACATCACAAGAAATCTAGATAGATTGTTAGAGAGAACTGGGAACGAGCCAGTTGTCATGGTACACATTGGTACCAATGATGTTGGGAAGGCCAAGCGGTCTGTCCTGGAAGCCAAATTCAGGTTGTTAGGAAGAAGATTGAAGTCCCGGACTTCCAAGGTAGCATTTTCAGAAGTGCTGCCTGTCCCTCGCGCAGGACCTACCAGGCAGGCAGAGCTCAGAAGCCTCAATGCATGGATGAGGCGGTGGTGTCGAGAGGAGGGTTTCAGATTTGTCAGGAACTGGAGAACATTTTGGGATAAGCCAAATCTGTTCAGGAGGGATGGGTTGCATTTGAACCATGATGGGACCAGATTGCTGGCACTCAACATCAAAAAGGCTGCAGAGCAGCTTTTAAACTGATAACTGGGGGAAAGCCGACAGGAGCTGGGCAGCATCCAGTTCTGGAAAGTGTATACTTGAGTAGTGAGGAGGATGCAAAAATTACTGAGCAGAGCAAGGAGCTAGTCACCAGCACTCTAGCAGAAGGATGCAAGAGGCAGTCTAACAATGCAACTAGACTCTAAAGACTGTATCAGGAAAGCATATATAAATGCTTGTATACAAATGCCAGAAGCCTCCGGAACAAAATAGGGGAGCTGGAATACTTAGCAATAGATAAGAATATTGATATTATTGGTATCACTGAAACCTGGTGGACGGATGATAACCAATGGGATACAGTTATCCCAGGCTACAAACTGTACAGGAAGGATAGGAAGGGGCAAACGGGAGGGGGTGTAGCCTTGTATGTCAAAGAAGTGATAAAATCGTATGAATTGGAATATCTAGGTGATTTGGAGTCACCATTAGAAGCTCTGTGGGTAAGAGTACCAGGCCACAAGGATGGTCTAACAGTAGGCATATACTATCGGCCTCCGACCCAAACTCTTGAGGGAGACTGGCAGTTGGAGAATGTTGTAAAGGAGGCATCCAAGAAGGGAAGCCTGGTTATAATGGGGGACTTCAATTACCCTCACATAGACTGGGTGAACTGTTGTTTAGCACATGATAAAGAGATAAAGTTCCTAGATATGCTAAATGATTGTTCCCTGGGACAGATGGTTGAAGACCCAACTAGAGGTACAAGAATCCTTGACTTGATCCTGAGTAATACTCAGGATCTGGTGCAAGATGTTAATGTGACTGATCCAATAGGGAACAGTGACCACAACTCAATTATGTTTAACTTGATCATAGACCGCAAGTCACTGATAAAATCTAACACAGAGACCTTAAATTTTCAAAAAGGAAATTTCCCAAAGATGAGGAAACTAGTAAAAAAGAAGCTGAAAGGGAAAATTGAGAGAGTCCAAACACTCCAAGAGGCATGGAGGTTGTTTACAAAAACAATAACAGAGGCCCAATTGGAATGCATACCCAAAAGGAAAAAGGGCACTGCCAGGTCCAAGAGGACTCCAATGTGGCTTACAGGAGCTGTTCGGGAAGTGATCAAGAGCAAGAAAAGCTCATTTAGAAGATGGAAGGCTTGTCCGAATGAGGACAGCAGGCAGAAACATAAATTCTGGCAGAACAAATGCAAGGCAACAATAGGAAAGCAAAGCAAGACTTTGAGGAGCGTATAGCTAAAAATACTCAGAGAAATAACAAAGACTTCTTTAAGTACATTAGAGGTAAGAAGCCAACTAGGAAGGCCATTGGACCATTAGATGACAATGGAAGGCAAGGGGTTATTAAAGAGGAAGCAGAGATTGCAGAGAGACTCAATGAATTCTTTGCTTCAGTATTCACTGAAGAAGACAGAGACCACATGCCCAAAACAGAGCCTATCTTCGTAGGGAGGGAAACCGAAGAATTAAGCCAGATAGAAATAACCAGGGAGGAGGTCCTTGCATGTCTTGTTAAGCTAAACACTAACAAATCACCAGGACCAGATGGCATCCATCCACGAGTTCTCAGGGAACTTAAAGATGAAATTGCTGATCTCCTAGCCAAAATATATAATCTTTCCCTCAAATCAGGCTTTGTGCCTGATGACTGGAAGGTAGCGAATGTAACACCAATTTTCAAAAAAGGATCAGGGGTGATCCAGGAAATTACCGACCTGTCAGTTTGACATGTGTCCCAGGTAAAGTGATGGAAACCATCCTAAAAGATAGAATTAATAGACACATAGAAGAGAAGGCGCTGCTAAAGGAGAGCCAACATGGCTGTTACAAGGGCAAATCATGCCTCACTAATCTGTTGGAATTTTTTGAGAGTGTCAACAAGCATGTGGATAAGGGGGATTCGGTCGACATTGTTTATCTGGACTTTCAGAAGGCTTTTGACAAGGTCCCGAACCAAAGGCTCTTGAATAAACTTACCAGTCATGGAATAAAGGGACAGGTCTTGTCCTGGATCAGCAACTGGCTAAGGGACAGGAAACAGAGGGTAGCACTAAATGGACACTTCTCCAAGTGGAGGGAAGTAAAGAGTGGGGTCCCCCAAGGTTCAGTACTGGGACCCCTGCTTTTCAACCTCTTCATAAATGATCTAGAGGTAGGAGTAAAAAGCAAGGTAGCCAAATTTGCTGATGACACTAAATTATACAGGGTAGTGAAAACTGTGAGAGATTGTGAGGAGCTCCAGAGGGATCTCTTGACACTGGGGGAGTGGGCAAAACAGTGGCAAATGAGCTTCAACATTAGTAAGTGCAGAGTGATGCATGTTGGGGCAAAGAACCCCAATTACATTAATAAACTGATGGGGTCTGAACTCTCTGCAACAAACCAGGAAAGGGACCTTGGTGTCCTGGTGGACAACTCAATGAAGGTGTCAACCCAGTGTGCCTCAGTAGTGAAAAAAGCAAACTCAATGCTAGGGATCATTAGGAAGGGTATAGAAAATAAGTCAGCAAGTGTCATTTTGCCTCTTTATAAATCTATGGTGAGGCCCCATCTGGAATACTGTGTACAGTTCTGGTCGCCATACCTCCAGAAGGATATTATGAAGCTGGAAAAAGTGCAGAGGAGGGCAACCAGAATGATTAGGGGACTGGAACATCTTCCTTATTATCTGAGACTGCAACGGTTGGGCCTTTTCAGTCTTGAACGACGGCGTCTAAGAGGTGACCTGATTGAAGTTTATAAAATCATGCATGGTGTGGACAAAGTAGATAAGGAAAAACTGTTTTCCCTATCGCATAACACTAGAACTAGGGGACACTCCATGAAACTTTTGGGTACTGGTTCTCAAACAAATAAGAGAAAGTACTTTTTCACCCAGAGGATTACTGGTCTATGGAACTCCCTGCCAGAAGAAGTGGTGACAGCTGTCAGTCTTGACAGTTTCAAGAAAGGATTAGACAAGTTCATGGAGGACAAGGGTATCAATGGCTATAATTATGGGTACTTAAGGACAACCTCCGGGTTGGAGAGGTAGGCAGGATATCTCTCAATGCCATTTCCAGGGAATCCTAAGCAGGTGAAGGCATCTGCTTGGGAATACCCTGAAGGAAATGGTGAGCCACTGTGTGAGACAGAATGCTGGACTGGATGGGCTGTGGCCTGTTCCAGCAGGGCTGTTCTTATGTTCTTATGTTAGTAGCATCTATTGCCAGTGTCAAGAATTAACGCCACTATTTTATGAAGTGATGGCTGTTCAGCTAAGGAAGTAGTAGAAATAATGGGCAGAATGGTTACTTTTGCTTTCCGCCATCTTCAGTTTTTAAAGTCTCACATTCTCTTCATCTAATTAATAATAAAATTCGTATTTTGGTAAGTTCTTGTCAAAACTGAACTTACTGATATTTTTAACCAAAGCAAAATTTAGGAGGTAGGGCTATTCCCAGTAAGGAGAAGACCCCATTAGCCATGCAGATGTTAAAGAAAAAGCTCCCATTACACAAAAGAAGTGTCCTTATTCAGCACTACACATATTCTTTAATACCTCAGCCAGAACCCTTTTGAAATATTCATATACACAATAGTCATGGAAGTGATTTTTATCCTTCCGCAGGTTTTCTGTCACATTGCCGATTTTGCCACCACTATGAGACCAGCCACATGATAGACACCCCATCAAAGGATGGAAACCTCTTGAGCAATTAACATTAGATGCACAGATATTTGAACAGGACTCTGGGCATAGACTACTAAGAGTTACGGAATGAAAGCACAAAGCCTCACTGAGCATATTTGACAATTCCACTATCTCATATATCCTTCCCGCCCCGTAAATCTCACTTTTTTCACATCCTATTTATGAAGAAATCTGCAAATCTTTGAAAGTTGTGGTGAGCAATAAAGTAAAGCTCCATCCTTCCCTGACAAACTGTAAGTTATCTGGGAATAATTGGGAACAATAGGACATGCCTTTCACTCCATGAAACTTTTGGGTACTAGTTCTCAAACAAATAAGAGAAAGTACTTTTTCACCCAGAGAATCACTGGTCTATGGAACTCCCTGCCAGAAAAAGTCGTGACAGCTGTCACGACAGCTTTAAGAAAGGATTAGACGAGTTCATGGAGGACAAGGGTATCAATGGCTATAATTATGGATACCTAAGGACAACCTCTGGGTTGGAGAGATAGGCAGGATATCTCTCAATGCCATTTCCAAAGAATCCTAAGCAGGTGAAGGCATCTGCTTGGGAATAATACCCTGAAGCAAATGGTGAGCCACTGTGTGAGACAGAATGCTGGACTGGATGGACTGTGGCCTGTTCCAGCAAGGCTGTTCTTATGTTCTTATGGCTTAATATGTCAAGGGTTGAACTTAGAAGATCTAGGTTCAACTTTCCATTAAGCCACTTAACTCACTGGATGACCTCGAACCAATGTAACAATTGAGAAGGGGGAACCATGACTAGGCCTGCTCCCCATTATAATTTCTATAGCTCTCTTTCTACAAAGAGGAATGTTCTGAAAATATCAGTCTTTTCTTTGTATGGAGGCTGTAAACATGAGTTAGTAACCTTGGAAACCCAAGGTTCCAGATCATGTAGAAAGCTTCCATGGACAGTGATATTTTTCTTCTTCAGAAAATCACTCTTCTTTCCAAAGGAACAAGGATGGAAAGACATGGAGCACTCAGTGTCATTCATTCATTCATTCATTCATTTATGTTTATTTGCATGCCACCTTCCACCCAATCAAGTGACCCAGGTTAGTTCACAAGTTATGAAAAAACTAACTTTTGTATTTTAATGTTAGCTTTGTCTCCATCTATTGCCAGAAAGCAAAAAATGGTGGGGGCCAAAGAGCTTCCTGAGGGAGGGGATTTTATCACCTGGGAGAAGCCCTAAATGAGGCCCTCTTGCATTCCATGAGACATGCTTGTGAAGACTGAGAGAAGGGCCTCCCTTGGAAATGTTACTTCAGATCTATATTAATATGTTCACACTAGGTTTGAACAGCTACATAGGGGTCAAGTGAAAAACTTGACAGGTGTTCGCTTTGAGTCACTCTCTGGGATTAGAATCTAGAGCTCCATGATGGTTCTTAGTGGTTTTTGAGGCAGAAGATACCCTGCTCCAAACAGACAATGAAGGGGGGGAGTGATTGCAGGGAAAATTAATCATCACCATCATAAAGAGGGAGGGGGAAACCCTGAAGGGTCAGGACAATTATTTCAATTTAGGGCCAAATGAAGGATTATAAATCTCAGCTCAGGAGGATAATGACAAATATTCCAAGCGATTATTGAAGTGCTCATCTCTGTGGTGGCAGCAACAACCACAAAATGGAACAGATGACCATTGATGAAAAGCACTTCCCATGTGCTTTGGTGACTAGCCAGAGAAAGGGCAGTGAATACCAGGTCTTGATTTAACCTGGGCACTTCAACATGACTTAGTTTGTTGGGGGAGGGAGGGGAAAAACTTACACAGTACAGTTTTGATGATGCCTGAAGTCTATAGGAAGTGTATATTGGTGAGGTTCCAACAGCCTCCACAAAATTCCAGTTTCCTGGATTCTCTAAGGAAAACCAGGATAGATAAAACCAACAAACCTAAGGGGAAAGTGCTTTGCTGCTAGGCTAAAACACAAGGCATTCCTTATTCAGTATTGCCAAGTGAGCTACATCCAATGTACTGAAATTTCATGCCCAAGGTATGGGACTTTGTAATTTCACAGGTGCTGCTCTTTGTGGCCTAGCAGAAGCAAGGACTGGAAGCAGGGGCCAGCTGACCACCTCCCCCATTTACTTGAGACATATTGTAATCCTGTTTAAATTAGTTTTTAAAAAGCACACCAATATTTGCATTTTCCGGTTTTGCAAGTTCAAAAGCAAGACATTGCAAGTAGATAAATATGTATTGCTTCAGCAGCAAAGGTAACAGCATTCTGTGCATTCCATTGTCTAGTCATGCCTGCCAGATGACCATGGAAGCACCTGCAGTGAAAAAGACATTGCTGGCACTTTGGCTGTAAACAGAAATGTGCACCATCCCCTAGAGTTGGACACAACTGGTTTTTGAGCGAGGGAGACCTTTAACTTTTTAGTGTGGCATAGTGGATAGAGTAACAGACTAGTACCCAGGGCTGGGTTGGAATCCCTGCTCAGCCGTGGAAACTCACTGGGGAGGTGGAACTGATAAAATCATTCTTTAAACATCAAACTTTTAAGGCTAAATATGTAAATTAGGGCATAATTTCTGTGTAGCACATTTTTACAAAAGTTGCAGCGCATTCAAAAATGTATTCTCTCCATCCCCATTATTTATATTGTGAAGAGGCAGAGCCTTCAATTCCACCACCTCAGCCTGGAATGAGCCATGGTTATTTAAAAGTAACATTCAGCCCTTTAGAAGGACAATAATGCTAAGAAAAGAGGAAGGCCTTATCATAGGGTTGTTGTTGCAGAATACACATGACATACAATGGTCTTGCCCAGCCTGTTGTCCTGTATGTTTCTAATTTTGGGGGAAACAGTTTTTTGACAAAGTTCCAAACTGAGCACAAATTGAGGGGGGGGGGCTCCCCGTGCCATTTTACTAACATGGTTGGAAATTAAATAGCACTAGTCCTTGGAAAAGATACTTTTCCAGAATAAATCCAGAATCCTTCACTCAGCATGGCAGTTAGATATGCTGGCTGAGAGATTCTGGGAATTATAGTTGGAAGAAGAAATTTCTCCAAGCACATTAGAGGAGGTAGGGAGAGATATGCAACTAGACCAGTGTTTCCCAAACTATGTTCCATAGAACACTGGCGGACTTCAATTCCCAGAAGCCTAAATCAGTATATTGGCTGATCAGTGCTTTGGGGAATTGTTGTGACCCTGGATCCCGAGTCCGATGAGGAAGACTTTCTGCCAGCACCTCAGCCTACTGGCAGCATGGAATTGCCTTTGCTTGATCAAGATCAGACAGGAGCTCAGCCAGCAGCTGCTGAGGCACCCAGTGTCAGCGAAAAGGAGGCAGAGCCAAGCATATCAGAAAGATCCAGGCAGCAGCTGCGCAATAAGCTATAGATGCGAAGAAGAGCGGCAAGGGCTCATTTGCAAAGACCACCCCCAGCTGTGAGCCCTGAGCCTGAACCCTCTTAAGGAGACGCCCATACCAACAGAAGCCTTGTTCGAACAATCTCTGTGTGTCCCAATTCTGCACCTCTCAAACCTGTACCTCTTGCCTGTTCACTGACCCTCAACCTTGGACCCACGACCTGGAAACCTGGCTACTCTTCTGGGTCAACCTTCTGTCTCTGTTCTTCAATGACCAGCTTCTGAACTCAGCTCTTCCTGCCCAACGCTTCTGCCTCAACCTTCGGACTGTAGTAAGACTCTGCCTCTTGCTCCTACTCCTTGTGCAGTGGCTGCTAGCCAGCCCACTCTACCATGCAGGGAGGGGCACAACAGGAATTGACTTAGGTTTCTGGGAACTGAAGTCCAAAAACTGAAGATTGGGAAACACTGGACTAGACAATAGGGGAGGGATGCATGAATCCCATCTCTCCCTGTTTCTATGGTCCTGATCAAGGCTAGGAACCCACAATGGCTGCTCGTCCTAAATGAAAAACAAGACTATAATGAGCACAACAACTATTCAGGGCCAGAGCATTAGGATTTAGGACTTCAACCTCAGCCTAAGTGTGTATGGGTTAACTATTAGCCAGTTGCACAATTACATTTGCCAGGCTGAAAAAGAAAGTACCGTAATGAAGTTCACCTTTGCCTCTCTTGATTTCATTGTGGCTTGATTTCATTGGTGCTGACCAAAAATATTGCAATTTAAAGCCATGCTCAGTTTCTGTGACTAGTCCTGCAATGATGTGCCAATGAATGAGGCAGGAGGAGAAGGGCAGAATAGGCCTTTGTGGGAAGCCGCCTCTGCACACACCAATATCTAAAAACTATTAATTTTGGGGCAGCAGCTAGGAAGAAATACATGAAAAGAAAATTGATTTCTATTTAAATGGTATGTTTTCATCACCTTTTTCCCAGGCCTGAACATTTATCTTTGAGCACCTGCGCTAATTGATTTCAAGTGCAATTCAACAAAATCACTGTAGAATAATAAATCTACACTCAAGAAATATCAGCTAATGCTAGAAGGCCAAAGAACAGTCACTAGAAAGAAGGAAAAACAAATGTTAGTGCCACTTCAAGTTTTGAGAAGAGTCCAAAACGTCTATTGGAAGAGCAGGGAGCAGCTGAATGGGATTTTAGTGAAATCAGATCAGATTTCCTCTTGCTCCGGCCTGGTACTGCAGTATGTATGTGAAGATCCTAATTACCCTTTGGGGCAAAACCATATAAAACAACTTGAGCACTATCATTTCTTACAGGCATAAAGTCAAACTGTGCAGAGGGGTATTTAATTTACAGAAATAATTCAGCTGGTTATGTAATTAAAACGGCCTACCATTAATATGAAAGCTGACATTCATCTTGATAATGTTCCCAACTCAGGAAGGACTTTGGAAAAAAGAGAAGGGGGAAAAAGGGAGGGGCAGAATCATTGCCATGAAAAGTAAGAATGTCCCTTTCTTTTTCATTCATTCATTCATTCAATCAATTTATTTATTTATTACCTGCATTTCTCCCAATAAAAGAACTCAAGAGGGCTTAGCAAATATTGCAAAATAATTAAAAAGCAAATGTTTAAATCAGGGGTGGCCAACCTTTTTATGCCATCGGCCTGACCACGCCCCCAAACAGCTGAGTGGGCTGGACCACATGCCCTGGAAGCAGAAGCAGGCACATTTATGGCTGTTGTAAATGCACCCACTTCCGTGTTTGCAACAGCCATGGACATGTTTACGTATGCACGGGTATATTTTACATAAATGTGTCTGCTTCCACTTCTGGGTGTGGCAGCAGTGGTGGGCCACATGAAATGGTGCCACTGGTCATAGGTTGGGAACCCCTGGTTTAAATAGTTAAAGGCAATGCATTTCTATATTATTGTTGTTGTTACTATGTAACTTATATATAAGAAGAAGGGAATGGTAAATCCAAAGGTAGTGTCACACAGATCTCATTCCAATAATCGAGATGGAAAGTTACTATGGCATGTGTTCCTCTGGCTAAATCAGGTGCCCTAAGGAATGGGTGCAAGTAGTGCACTAGTTTTAACCATGCAAACACCTTGGTTCTGCTAGGAGCTAGACATCCCTATTCAGAAATGAATCTGGGAACAAGCTGAAGTTGTGTGAAGTTCAGTTTTTAGGGGTGGAAATTACTGCAGGATAAAACCCAATTTCTTGATCTGACTTTCAATTTATCAGCAGAACCTTTATTTATTTTTTAAGTTTCATTTTTTCTGCTCCCATCTATTTTATTTTTTACTCCAGACAATAGCAGATTAGAAATGAAACAGATTATTTGGATTTGAATGGAAAATGAAAAGGCGTTGAGTGTTATCTGCAGACTGTGGCCACCCAACCCCAAAATGCTAAAAGCCTGCCTTGGAAATAGTGTAGACCCTACTGCCAGTGACTCAATGCCAATCGTCAGGCAGCAGTTAACTAACCTGACAACCCTGAGGACTAACAGCCTTGGGTGGCAAAGTCCACAGGGAAGGGTGATGGTCCCCAAGTGGATAAAATCCCACTTGAATCCATCTTGATGGAGAGAATCAGCTTCATCAATGCCTGGGGCTGATGAGTATTTTGTGTGCCAAAAGGGCTCAGGACCAGAAAATGACTCAAGGAACTGGATCGGGGTATGGATGTCATGCTGCGATAAATAAATTTCATGTCAGATATTACTCTGGGTTGAAAGGATTTTTGCTGGAGAAACTCTACTCAGGGCAGTGGTGGGCTCCAAAACATTTTACTACCACACTGTGGGTGTGGTATGGTGGGCATGGCCAGGGGGAAAGCCCTGCATTGCACTCAAATTAGGACTACTATATTTCAAAACTTGGATGGGTGGGGCCAGCCAGAATTTCTGCTACTGGTTCTGGAGAACTGGTGCGAACCTGGTGATGCCCACCACTGACTCAGGGGATGCCCAAATGAGGCTCCTTTCATGTCCACAAGATCCGTCATGCAGCACTCGAGTATCGAACCCCAACCTTCCAGTCTCGAAGCTCAGCATCGTAACCACTAAGCCATTGCAGTGTTGCCATGCTGCAATGTGGAAGGCAAATGGAAGACCACTGTATTATCTGATCTCCAGGACAATCTTCATGGCTAATCGCCATGAGAATAGCCAATACAGTGATACCTCATACAACATCCAAACTTGGTTCCACAAGTTTGGACTTTATACAGATTTGGACTTTGTATGAGGCATGCAAAATCCTAGCCGCAATGCCTCATACAAGGTCCAAATCCTTGCCGCGATGCCTCATACAACGTCGTTTCCATAGAGATACATTGTACTGTAACAGCACAGATTTCAGGGCAAAGTCAAGGAAACAGACAGGAAACTGACAGAACTTTAAGAAATCATTGTCTAAAGGCTAAAAAAACATTACAAAAACATGTCAAACTACCCTGATTGTCCAAGAACCTGAAGAATGCTGCAAAAATCCCAGGAATGCTTCTAAAAATTCTGACGAAAAATTTCAAAAAAATCCAAAAGCGTGTTCAAAACCACTCCTAAACACTTCGCCTCATGCAAAACCCACAAGAGCAATGCGAGCAATGCACGCATGTGTCCTGCCTTTTATACTTCCCAGGCACAATGCAACCTGGGAAAACCCCAATGCCTCATACAAAGTTGCACGACTTTGTATGAGGCAACTTTTTTCAAGGAATTAGGCGATGTTGTATGAATCCGATGTTGTATGAAGTGGACTTTGTATGAGGTTTTACTGTATTCAGATTCAGATGCAGCACTAGAAAAAGAAGAAGTGGGAAATCTCATAGGGCTTGGAGAATTTCTGATCAAAATGTGGTCCAATGATGGCAGTTTGAACCTGTGAGATAAGCTCAATCTGTTCTTGGACATGGAAAAGGTATTGTCTTATTTGGGCCAAAGAAAGCAACAGCTGAACTTACCAAAAAAAAGAAAGAAAGAAAAACTCTGATCAAGCTTCTTACTTAAGACCAAAGCATGTGTACTGAAGAGGAAAAACTTCCTCTTTCTTTTCTCCCTCCCTCTCTTCACCCCCACCCCACCCCACTTTTTAAATTATATACTCTTGATGTAAAGGGCCCAGCTGGAAACACATCAGGAGTTGATAGTTTTGATTAAAAGAATTTTGTTACCCACTTGACTGAACTTTCTTCTGTTGTCACTTAACAGAAAAAGAAAGGGAGGGGAGACAGCCCAAGAGCCAGGTGGTTACTCTTTACACAGATGGAGGAGTCAGAAATGGAGAGAAAGACTTCCCAGAAAGTATGGAACAGATGGTAGTTCTAGCAAATCTTTCTTTTATTCTAGGGTTTTGCCTGCCCCTGTGTCCTTTTTCGGTGCCACTGACTCGCTTCACGCCGATTTCCCGCATGCTGTGATGTAAAATAACACACCTCGTTGTAATCCGGTGTAACACAGACCAAGCAGGGAGGAAAGGAAGGCCTCTCATGTAGGGAGCGTCTCTTTCCTGGCTTGCTGTCAGTCCCTGCGAGATGGGTGGAATTAAATTTATTTCAAGAGATATTGGCTACAGTGTCCTTTTGTATTTTGGGGTGGAAAGGAGCGGCGGGAGGGGGAAGAATAAATAAAATTTCCTTGAGGCGCATTGATTTTCACTGCTAGCCCTCTGATAGTCAGAGAAAGATGGGGAGGGGGGAGCAAACCCTGCAGGAAAAGTGCTTCACAACTATTTAACTCACTTCTGGGAGCTGGCAGGGAAGGGATTTTTTTTAATCTCCCAAAAGGATGCACATCCATGCACAAGGGCCACAGTTCGGGTTTGTAGATTCTGCCACTAGATCATCACCCTGAAAATGGGGCAAAAGAAAGAACCTTCAGACAAGGTGAGCAGATAAGAGAGAAAGACTGCATTAAACATTTATTATTTGGCTGGGATACCCTTATTAAAAGGATGCAAGCTGGTTGCACTAATTGGGACCAACAGCAGCTTTCACCCTAAGCCGGTGCATCAAGTCAAAGCTCTTTGTGTTCTTGCTGAGAGGGGAAAGACATTTATTTTTCCTGGAATATATCCAGCATAGTTCCCATTAGGTTCATCAGAGAGACCAAGAAAGCAGGTTCTAACAAGTGAGAAGGAGGCCACACCCACATGAACACACACATATACACACACCTCTCCAGTTAGGTAAGGAGTCATTTATTTCACAGCAAGAGCCAAAGATTGTTGTGAGATTCAGTCTACGCAGGAGTTAACTCAAGTCTCTGTCACAAAAATAATCAGACCGCCTATTCCCACCTCCCTCCATACACCAGGAGGTAGGAAGATTATCTTCTCTCTTCAGGTGCTGTTGACCTGATTTTTTTCTGCTTTTCACTAATTAGAAATCAGAAAAAGAAATAGGCCCAGTTATTCAAGGTCTTTCAGCTCCAATATTTTCAGACACAAAAGCAGGCTGGATTATCTATTCTGTTGAAGGGCCAAAATATACATTCCAGGTGGATGAAATCCTTTGGTACTCCAGAGACTCCATTCAGGCAGATCTTCTTGACTGAGAAATACAGCTTGCAAATGAAGCATGCTCATTTATTCATTAGATTTCTATACCGCCCATCTGGGATATTTTCCCACTCTGGGCAGTTTACAACAGTTAAAACCAGAAATATACACACAATAACCAATCACAAAATGAAGCTACGGTAGTTCACTTGTAAGTTTAAGTAGCTCCTCATGTGATCCTTGGGTGCTTTCTGTAGCTAAAGAATTGCCTCTCTTAATGACAAGCTATCTGTAAAGTCTATTTTGGCCCCAATGTTGCAAAAACAGGATTGTGGTGACAATGCAGAAGTCGTGTTAAAGAAGAGTATGCATTGTATTGTGTTGCGTATATTTCATTTGATGTTACCATGACACACAGCTGGTTATTAAATGTAGAGGTTTCTTTGTAGAACAATGTACCATTGGCAGGCCATAAGCTTTCTCCTTAGCAAAATGGATGCCCAGGAGAAGGACAAGTATTCATCAAAATTCTTCATTCTCAACCCCATTCCTAATCCTACTATGCCAGAAATCCTCACTGAGACTCCAATTTCATTTCCCAAATTTTTAAAAATTCTTACCTATTGTTTTGTGCCATTTAGTGTCTTAAACAACTTCCTGTTTCTTCCAACCTTTCCAGATGAATCCTATGCAGAGGACACATACTATGCTGTGAAGGTTTTTTCAGTTCCTGTGTAGGATTTGTAGCTTCCTGCAAGGTTTGGCATCCACCCCCACCCACCCCCACCCCAAGAAAAAATGACTGCAAAAATAATTCCACAAGATTTCCCATGAGGTTTTGAAAAATCCCTTGCACATAGCAGTCTTGCACATAGCAGAGAAAATAGCTATTCTTTTATCTATCTCTTTGCCAAAGTAAAAAATTGCAAGACCAAGTAGTTCAAGATCAGAAGTTCTCACCCTTTTAAAAATGGGGGCCAGGTCATGCTCCCTCAGACAGCTTCAGGGGCCAGATGGCCATTTTGCCCTTCTTTCACTACATAGCACTTCCAAGTGTGGTGGAGGCAGGGGGGGGCACATGAAATGGTGCCACGGGCCATAGATTCAGAATCCCTGTTCTAGATGTTGCAAATTTCATGTAAACAAAAATGTAGAACAGAAGACAAGTACTGTACAGAAGTTTTCTTCTATATATGTTAGCTTTCCATGTGATGGCATCCATGGGAAGAATCTCTTCTCTGGGGTCTCTTTTCCACGTCATACTGCCCTGTTCTGCCTGATACATGCCTTATTTCCATGCCCTTTTAAAAAGTCATTCAGAACTACCTCAAAACGAGTGGGTAGATATTATTGGCAGTTCTTTTCTTTCTATTGCTTTGTGCCTCACACTTAACGATGAATAAATGCACCCTCTGAATCCTATAGTAATTATAAAAGCCTATCAAATACTCCCCCATGTGCACACCTCTGTCTTTTATGTTCAGGAGTAATGCACAGTAACTGAGAAAGGGTGTATGAGCAGGATGGCACATGTGGGCGTTGCATTGAAAAGTATAATATGCTATCAGACTGAAGTAGTTAATGGCAGCAAATCCTTTTTGCTATAACACGAAACGGTGACTTTTTAGAGGTCTGCTTGGAAGAGTGGCAGACCTCTAAAAAGGAGAGGGTTGGGGGAATGATCACAAGTACAGTACTACAATTAGGCCAAGGAACAGTTTGAAGGTATTGATGCCACTGGATATGTTAAGCAAAATACAGCCAGCCAAAGAATAGTCAGTGGACAAGCAGAGACCATGGCAAACCTATTGAATGTAACATTGGTCATCTGCTACACAGTGAAGGGATCTCTCCAAAGAGTTGAGCTCTAGGTAATTTCTACCAAATAATGTGCCTTTATTTGCAGAAAATGAAATTTAAGCCAAAGCATCCAGACTAGGTACAGTAAAACCCCTACTTATGAAAAAAAAGTCTGTTCCGTAGACTTTTGCTTAAATCAGTTTTTTATGTAACTCGAAGGAAAACCCATAGAAAAAATATTTGTTACATAACTCGAAACAAACCCATAAGGAAAATGAAATTTTTATGTAAATCGAAGCAAACCCATTGGGGAATGAATTTTTACATAACTCGAAGCAAGCCCATAGGAAAAAGAATCTTTATGTAACTCGAAGCAAATCCATAGGAAATTGTGTAAATTGGGACATGGTTTTAGCACAAAATCATTATGTAAGTCGAATTTTATGTAACTCAAGGCATATGTAAGTTGTAGTTTTACTGCAACTCCTAGATAAGTTTGTTTAGTACAGTGGAACCTCGGTTAACGTAATTAATGCGTTCTCCGGGACATTTTTTACAAGTGAAAATTACTTTAACTAAATTTCCCATAGGAATGCATTGGAAGCAATTTCCCTTATGAATGCATAGAAAACCAAAATACATTAACTGAAATGTGGTTTCCCATAGGAATGCATTGCAAAGCAACTAATCCATTCCGGAAAAATATTCTGTAAACCGAGCCACTATTTTTTATGGATTTTCCTTTCTTATGCGATTTTTTATTTTAACTGAGCCATTTGTTAACCGAGATTCCACTGTATCTCAGGAACAAGCTGACAAGCCTTGCCAATGTTTTACAAAATCAATATATTTGCTGCCTTTTCATGATACCTCCAACCTGAGGCCTTATTGTGCCAAATGATAGGGCCAGCCCTGCTCCTGGCATTCCTCTATAAAGGTGTTACAGTAATTTCAGTCCAAACAACTTGGCAGGTAATGCCAATAATCTGTCTTTGGTTAGCAAAGTAAAAATAGAATTCATTGCTACCACCCTATTGAACACCAGCTCCCAAATTCTTTAGGAAGATGTCATTACTCTTTATGTAGAAATGACATCTGTGAAGTGCCACTGGGTACCAGACACTATTGTATGTGACCTTCTGGATCATGAAAAACTGGACTTAACAAGAAATAAAGTCCAGCTTGGCCTTGGGTTTTGGCCTTTTTAAAAAATATCACAATGTTAAATCCAAACCTGAAAGAAGCAACCATCTTTTCAATTTTTTCTTGGTCTTTTTAAAAGATCTAATAAGGGGAAAAAATAGGTCAGGAAGACAACGAGGGAATCAAAAACGCAATCATCTCTAGATTTGATTGCTCTAGGCTTCCTAAATAGACTGAGGCTTTAGTCATTACTTGTCTGACATGAAGTGAAACAATCACAGAAACAAACAAAAATGATACACGGTGTAGTTTGCATGCACATTAGAAGAAAACATTGGTTGTTCTAGAGCTGCTTCATACCTCCTGGAACAGAAGCATCTGTGAGCATGCATGTACTGGTATGTCTGTTTCGAAAGCATGTATAAGCAGTGAGCTACCATAGAAACATAAAATAGTAAATAACAATAGCTATAGCAATTGCACTTATATACTGCCCCATAGTATCTCATACTGCTTAGAACACTCTCCACCCGATTCACAAGATAATTAGCATTTTGTCCCAAAGAAGTGGGGTACTTGTTTAATCAACTTGGAGAGAAAGAAAGTTCAGTCAACCTTGATCCCCTTCAAAATCAAACTCACAACATCATCAGCAGTTTGGGCTGCAGTAAAGGTAAAGGTTTCCCTTGCTCGAAAGCCAGCTGTATCCGACTCTAGGGTTCAGTGCTCATCTCTGTTTCAAAGTTGAAGAGCCAGTGTTGTCTGCTTCTGCAGACGTTTCCGTGGTCATGTGGCAGGCATGACTAGACACCATAGCACACGGAACGCTGTTACCTTCCCACCAAAGTGGTCCCTATTTATCTACTTGCAATTTCTTGCTTTCGAACTGCTAGGTTGGCAGGAGCTGGGACGAAGACGGGAGCTCATTCCATCCTGCAGTACTCGGGAATCGAACTGCTGTCCTTCCACCTCCCAGTCAGCAGTACTTAGTGATTAAGACCCTGAGCTTGACAATTGGAAAGTCAGCAGTTCGAGACCCATGTGCTTTGTGACGGAGTGAACTCCTGTTGTCTGTCCCAACTCCTGCCAACCTAGCAGTTTGAAAGCAAGAAATTGAAAGTAGATAAATAGGTATCACTTCAGTGGGAAAGGTAACAGCATTCCATGTGCTCTGACATCTATTCATGGCTGTCACATGAACATGGAAATGTCTGAAACAAGACACACACATCCCCCCCCCCCAAAAAAAGGGTCATAGGGCAGGGAAAAAAGGAAAACCCTCAGAAGTTCTCAGTCTTACTGAGGTTTCTCAGCCTGAAGGAATGAAGGCTTGCTGATACCTGGGAAGACACCAAGCCTGATGCAACTGAAATGGACTCTAAGGAAGGCTATTTGCAAAACTCTTTCCTTCTCCCCCTTTCCTTCACCCTCGGGAAATGGCTGCTGAATAATAGACAGGGCCTGCTCTACATTGTCCCCTCTTGGGATGCCCTACTCCTGAAAATGTGCCTGAGTCCGGCACCACTAATATTTCAGCATCAACATAAGACCCAACATGGTCAAGCTCTGGGAGCAGTTCGTTGCCATCCTAATGTAATATGAATGAATGACTGTACTACGGACAATTGATTCCCTCTGCTGCCTGTTGAACTCTGGGAATTTCAGTCCCAATAAGTAACTCTCCCCCATCTCTGAAAGATGGCACATGAGGAACAGAGCCTCTGTCTCTTCATTCAGTGATAAAGCCTGGAGCAACCTTTGCCCTATCATGTTAATTCTATGTACTGAAGCAAGGCCATGAATGTAAAACAGGCGAGCCTATGCCTAAAGTATTGGGGGGTGGGGGGAGGAATGACGGCATGCCTTTCTGCAGATTGTCATAAGCAGCCTTTAGGCCAGACAACATTTGCAACACTAATGAAAACCAGAGAGCGCCCAAGAAATCAGAGAATAGGGGCCTATAAAGGCATGGAGCTTGAAGGAAATCTGCCCATCGAAGGTAAACGGGTCTTGGTCAGCTAGCAATAATCAAGGTCATTACAGAACATGCAGTGCGTGTCAAGTGGATTCCATAATATTTATGGTCGTACAAGCAAGGCGAGGGCAAAGCAGCAATTGCCTTCCTGCTTTATGAGGGCTATATAGTGCTGACATGTAGTAGAGAAGAGGGCAAGGCAGAAATAATTTCAAAATTACACTAAACTAGAACAAAGTGTTATAAAAGAGGAAACGATTCTTGGCCAGACATGCTTGGACAGTGTTTCAAAACCAGTTGATTTCTTAAGGCTTGATTCTACATTACAGGAAGAAGAAGATTGTTATATGCCTAGGATTCAGAAAGCATTTCACATACACGTTTACGGTTGCTATCTTTAGGTAAAGGTAAAGGTCGCCCTTGCTTGAAAGCCAGTCATATCCAACTCTAGGGCTCAGTGCTCATCTCTCTTTATAGCCAAAAAGCCAGCTCTATCTGCATCTGCAGACATTTCCATGGACATGTAGCAGCCATGATTAGACACTGGAGTGCACCTTCCCACTGAAGTGGTACCTACTTATCTAACTGCAATTTATTGCTTTTGAACTGCTAGTTGGCAGAAGCTGGGACATAGGCAGAAGTGTGGTATCCGCACACACAATTGGCATACTGTCCCTGACAGAACCATGGTTCGGGAGAACGCTCCTTTGAGCCTTGGTTCCAAGGGGACAGGAATTGGGGGAGCGGAATATTAGATAGGGTTTAATTCACCCACAGCTGACCTGACAAGCAGCTCGGACAATAGGAAGCTGAATGACTAACTCGCTAGTCATGTAATAGGTAATATCGCACCCGCGGATTACCCTAAGTCCTGAACCAATAACAGCCACATGTTTACCCCAAGATAGTTTGGAACAATGGATTTCCCCTGTCCTTGATTAAGTTGGTTAATTAACTTCACCTGAAGAGTTTCCCAATTAACTCGTGTAAACATGGCATGTGGATCTTATCAGATTGCAGTTCTTTTGGACGCAGCCTGTACATGATATATACTGATGATTTTCCCTCATTAAATCACTGGTCTTCGCTCCATCTTGCCTCATGTCTCATTGCTTGACCAGTCTCCTCCGGGACCCAACAGCCGCTCTGCGGCCCCAATCCAACACAGAAGTCCACTCCATTGTGCAGTACTTGGGTCTCAAACTGCTGGCCTGCCGATCTTCCCGTTGTCAAGTTCAGCATCTTAAACCACTAAGCCGCCACAATCCCATTGCTGTCCTTACGAACCCTATAAAGTAGACAAGAATGACTGTTGCCATATTGCGGATGGGGATCATGCAGTAAATTCACAGCAGATGTGGGATTGTTCGAACCAGTCTTTTCCTAGCCTGTAAATCTTCACTGTTGTACCAAACCAGCGGCTGCCAGTTTTGAGACTGTTCTTGCTGCTAGTAAACTCTGAATCAGCACATGGCAAATTGGGCACTTAGATCTATTTTGAACAAGTCATCTGACCCTGCCTACAGGAGTTCTCTATACAGGAATATAGGGAACTGCCTCATAGCAAAGTGGCTGTGGGAACCTAAGAACTAGCAGCACAAAAATGGGATATTTTCTGTTCCTGGGCTTTATAAGGAGGAGGAGGCATTAGAGTCAAGGGTTGCAAAACCTTGGCTTTCTGGATGTTTTGGCCAACATCCCTGCCTGGAATGGCCAATGGCAAAGATGTGAGGGAGTTGTGGGTGAACACATCTGGGAGGCCAGGGCTTCAACACCTTTATTTCAGTCAAAGTCCTGACCAGGTGTCTGGAGGCTGTTCAAGTCTGGATGGGGGACAACGGGCTTCAGCTGAATCCTAGCAAGACTGAGTGGCTGTGGGTATTGGGTCCCGTGCTATCCCAGAACTACCACCTTTGGTTCTGGATGGGGCAGTGTTGCCTCAGACAGATCCTGTGCGCAATTTGGGGTCCTCTTGGACCCGTGGCTACTGCTCAAAGAGCAGGTGGCAGCAGTAGCCAGGAGGGCCTTTGCACAGCTTCGAGTCATTCACCAATTGTGCACACTCCTGGATTGGGATGCCTTGCTCATGGTCACTCACATTCTGGTCACCTCCAAATTGGATTATTGCAATGCACTTTACATGGGGCTGCCCTTGGAGACCGTTCGGAGGCTTCAGCTGGTCCAGAATGCGGCTGCCCGGGTGGTGATAGGTTGCGGACGGTATGCCCGTGCCTCACCTCTGCTATGGGAGCTGCACTGGTTACCGGTATGCCTCCGGGTGCAATTCAATGTGCTGATCTTGACCTTTAAAGCCCTTCATGGCATTGGACCTGGGTACTTAAGAGACCGCATCACCCCAAGGTTATCAGCCCATCCTACAAGGGCAGACAGGAGGGGCGCATTGGTGGTCCCATCAGTAAAAGAAGCCTCTCTTATGGGGACCAGAAGGAGAGCCTTCTCTGTGTCTGTCCCAGCCCTCTGTAACCTCCTTCCATCAGAATTGCGTCTCCAGCCGGAGCTACTCCCCCTTCAGGAAGATGCTGAAAACCTGGCTCTGCCAACAGGTGTGGGGCACATTAGGCTCCACATTTCAAGCCCGTTGGCTTGTTTAGCCTGCCTGTTGTGGGACTGAGCCCCCTTCCTCTCCCATTCTTTGATAAGTCTGTTTTACTGTGGGTGGAGGGAGGGTTAGGGTAGTTTTTAATGATGATTCTGCATAGTTTTTTATGTGTTTTAATTCTGCTTTTAGCTGGGGTTTTTATGTAATGTTTTATTGGTAATGGTTTTATCTTTCTTGTATTGTATATATATTTTTCGCTGTTGCTGCACTGAGTGGTGCTTTGCACTAGGAGGGCAGGGTAGAAATCTATTATTATTATTATTATTATTATTATTATTATTATTATTATTATTATTATTATTATTATTATTATTATTATTATTATTATTATTATTATTATTATTATTATTATTAATAATAATAATAATAATAATAATAATAATAATAATAATAATAATAATAATAATAATAATAATAATAATAATAATAATAATAATAATAATAATAATAATTTCAGCTGATAATGACTAGCACAGAAAGTTCCACAAGCAATAGCAATTTACACTTATATACCACCCTATAGCACTCTTTGGGCAGTTCACAAGGTAATTAGCATTTCTGCCCCCACCCCATTGGGTATTCATTTTACTGACCCTGGAAGGATGAGTCAACTTGGATTCCCATCAGGATCTAACCCACAATGCCTAGGCTGCAGTACTACAGTTTAACCACTGCGCCACGAGAGCTCATAACATTGCAAGAATTGTTGTTCAGTCGCACAGTCGATTCCGACCCTTGCAAGAGTAGGTGCATTGAATCAATAGAAAGTCAATTCTTTGCAAGATCCATTCATTCAAATAAGCCTACTGTAGACGTGACTTTTAAAAAGCCACAATTGAAGATTCAATGGATATACTATAGTGTGACTTACAGTGCTAAGCAATAGAATTTTAGCTGACATGTATTATTTCTCTTTCTTTGAAGCAGAAACTAACAGACGTTACAAGCTGAGGCATCCTGGTTTCCCACAAAAGCAAGAATGCAGTCTTGATTCCTGCTGTCCCTTTTATTTTTCCCCCTTTTCCATATTGGCCTTTCTTGCCTTGGTTTAGGTAACAATTTCAATATGTTTCTGCAAAAGAGGGTACAAGAAAGGTGAACCCCTGGAGTGATATTAAGCATTTCTCTAAAAAATTGTACTTCATTTTAGGGCCTTAAAATTTGTTCACCCCGAGGTGTTTTCTTTCTGGTGTAGATATTCTGCCTTCAGCTATAAGGCCTTTTGGGACTTTGGCCCATGATCTGTTTTGCATTAAAATGAACTTTGTATAGCTTCATTTTCCCTAAAGCCATTCATGCTCTGGCACAGTGTTGGTGGATGGAAACTGTAGCAACCAGTTGAGGTTGTTCTTCTATTACTGTCATTGTTGTGCTATTTGGTTTGGTTTCATCATGTTTGCAATGCTGTGTAAAGAAGATAACCCCAGAAAACCCAGCCAATAGTGCCTGAGGGAGGAAAGGAAGGATATTTCCCCTCTCAGGTTTCTCTCTCTGAGAATTGGAAGTTGTAAGATTCATGTTCCCAGTCCTCACATGTACAGTTGTACAGATGCATCTGCTGGAGTCCAAGCATGCTTCTCTCTAGCCAGCTGAACGTGTCATAGTTCCTGGAACTTGAATACACCGTTTTCATGAAGAATGAGGACATAGCTTAGCAGAAACAAAGTACACTTCTTCTTCTTTTGTGACTACCAACATGGTGCATGTTTCTGGCAGTAATCGGCAGACCAGTAAATGAGCCAGATTCTGTATCTCTCCACATTCACACAGCGTATTTATTTATTTATATATATATATATATTTATATACTGCCTTCCTCGCCCTGAGGCAACTCAAGGCGGTTTACATTTCATCAGATACACACAGGGCCCCAATGGCTCCTCTTCTGCCCACCCAGGCCTTGGGTGGTCGAGAGTCCCGGGGGTGGGGCGTGGATGTAAAAGCCGCCTCTTTCCCCTCAACGGCTCCTCTTCTGCCCACCCAGGCCTTGAATAAAATTTAATATTGTTATCCGCCATCAGCCCCGACTTGAGCATGTTGGTCTTACATTTAGGCACTCCAACCCTCGTCCTATTCAGGGTCCTCCAAGTGACATAGGGGAGGTTGAGTTCCTCAGCTATATCTGCCTTTAATGTTATTCCTTGTCCAGTGAGCTCCTTTTTCCATCTTCTAATGTAATTTTCCTCAAGAATGTTTGTTCTTGCTATAAAGCTCTTTCTAGATCTGGGCCAGTGGACTTGAGGCTCATATCCATTCAGAGGGTGTCAAGGATCATTTAATTTAATTTAATTTTTCAAATTTCTACGCCACCCACTCAGGTGAACCCGACTCAGAGTGGCTTACATCATGTCTAAAAACATATAAAACACATAAAACCCCACAATCCCACCCACCCACTCCACCCTGTACATAAAAAGAGAAAGGGCTCCTGATTACTATCTTGGTGTGAGCCAACAGGCGGGGGCCGTATTCCCATTAGGATCCCACACCTGCCCTGCCAGACAGGTTTTCAAGCCTTTTCTAAAGGGCAGCAGTTCTGTCTGTAATTTTAGCTCTGTTGGCAGAAGGTTCCAGAGGGCTGGTGCGGACACGGAGAAGGCCCTCCTTCATGTGCTAGAGAGATGGGCCCATCCAGCTGATGGTACAACTAGAGAGTCCCTCTGGTCTGCTCTGGTTGGGCGGGCAGACACTCTTGGGGTGATGTGTTCTCTTAGGTATCCTGACCCACTACCATATAGGGCTTTAAATGTCAAAACCAGCACCTTGAATTGCACCCGGAGGCAAACTGGTAACTAGTGCAGCTCCTGAAGTAGCGGCGAGGTGTGGGCATAATGTCCACACCCCATCACCACCCAGGCAGCCGCATTCTGGTCCAGCTGCAGCCTCTGAATGGTCGTCAAGGGCAGCCCCATGTAGAGTGCATTGCAATAATCTAGTCTGGAAGTCACCAGAGCATGAGTGACCATGAGCAAGGAGTCCCAGTCCAAGGAGCGGGCGCAACTGGTGAATCACCCAAAGTTGGGAGAAAGCCCTCCTGGCCACAGCCACCACCTTGCAGCATCCGCAAGTCCAGGAGGACCCCAAGTTGCACACTGGGTCTGTCTGGGGCAAAATAGCCCCATCCAGAACCAAAGATGGCAGCTCCCAGGATAGTGTGGGGCCCCTTATCCATAACCACTCAGTCTTGCTGGGATTCAGTTGTAGCCCATTGGCCCCTATCCAGACCCAACAGCCTCCAGACTGGAAAGGACTTTGACAGCATCACTGGGGTCCCCACGGGCCGAGATGTACAACTGAGTGCCATCTGTGTACTGGTGGTACCACATCCACTGCTACTTATCTCCTGATCTTAGGTCGAGTGATACCAACAAGAGGGTATATTTTATCAACTGGCATAGGTTTGAGGCATCCTGTTACTATACACATGTCTTCATTAACAGCAATGTCAATTTTTTTTGTATGTGTGGATGTGCTCCATACTGGAGAAGCATACTCTGTTGCGGAGATGCTCCGGGCCAAAGCTGATGTATGCAGAATGGATGTTTGAGTTCCCCATTTATAGTTTGTGAGTTTCCTGATAATGTTGTTCCTTGTACTAACTTTGGCTTTGGTATCCAGGCAGTGCTGCTTAAAAGAGAGTGTCCAGTCAAGCATCACACAGTGGTATTTTGGTGCTGAACAATGCTGTTATCGGGGTACACAGAAAGTGCCTCCTCAAAAATTGTGAATAAAATCGGGCGTACCCTGGGCAGCAACCTTGCTGGCTAATCTTTCTAACACCAGATCAAACCAACAGAACGGAAGAATGAATCCACCAGAAAGGTCTTTGTCAAGACCAACTATAACAATGATCTCAATAAATATTAAATATATGATGAGAGATGTCATGTGCCATGTATCATTCTTGAAACGAAGGTAAGAAAATGTTCCCTTTTTCCTTTGCAGATGATCACCCTCTGCTCATAATTTTACATAAAAACAGGGGGAAATGCCCCTTCACTGTTTTAAAAAGTCTTTTTGGCTCCATGTGTGGTACTTACACGTCAGAAATCTAATTACTTGAAAGGTTTCAGCAAGAATGAATCTTTTATCGTTTTCCTCTTTTACGGTTTTCCCCATCAGGTTATTTATATGATTTCTTGCTGGTTAAATGAAGGAAGGGGGTTGGGGGAGAAGAGAAGAAGAGGAAGACTTTGACCTGCAGTGGTTAGGCTAATTGCCAAATTGTCTTGCTGTCCTCTGGCTTCTCTGTTGTCTGGTTAATTGGATGGACGTGAGCCTTGGCTGCAAGGCAGGTTTGCAATGAGGCAGGGCACTGCTGATACGAAGCTTTGGTCATAAATAATTTGAAGGGACATCCTCCCATCTCTCTCTCTCTCTCTCTCAGAATATGCCAGAGGGAAACCTGTCCCAATGGTTTTGCAAGTGAGGAAGACAGCATTCCCTATGTTTAGCAACAAGGCAGATGCAGGGACAATTCAAAAGCAGGGCTAAAAAGGTCCCAAATGTCAGCTCTAGTCCTCCCTAGGAAAAACACCTAGGAAAAATCTAGCTATATCTACAGTAGAAGAGGTCAATTTCTAATGCATGAAACTGTGAATGTGTGAAAGAGAAATTGTTGTTGTTACTGGCCAGCATAATCTACATACTGTGGTGGCTTAGTGGTTAAAATGCTGAACATGACAACTGGAAGGTTGGCAGGTCAGCAGTTCAAGACCTGAGTGCAGTACGACGGAGCGAGCTCCGATCTCTGTCCCAGCTCCTGCCAACCTACTAGTTCAAAAGCAAGAAAATGCAGGTAGATAAATAGGTACTCCTTTGGCAGGAAAGGTAACAGTGTTATGTGCACTAGTCATGTCTGTCATATGACCATGGAAGCATCTGCAGACGCGGACAGTGGTAGCTTTTGGCTGTAAATGGAGATGAGCACTGTGCCCTAGAGTCAGATATAACTGGCTTTTTGAGCAAGGGACCTTTACCTATATATATATTATTCTGATCAGTAACAAGAACTATGCATCATCATCGTCATCATCATATCTCTCCCATACATTCGCAGTTATTATTCACAGTTATACAGTATATTATTTTCCCTTTTCTCTGATCAATTCAAAGCAGCAGGAATGGCTCTAATCCATCTAAGCTTCACAACAGTCTTGTGAGTAAATCAGACTCAGACTACATTGCAGCATGGAAAAGTGGGGTGCATGTGTTTGTGTTTTGTTCTAGTCTGTCCAAATCCGAAAACTCCCCAGTAAGCCTTTCCCACACAGATGTGAAAATAAAACTCATTAGATTCTGTGGTTTTTTTTTTTAAAAAAATCATTGTTTTGTGAAAGGTCATAAAACTCTTTCATTCATTTGTACAAGATTTGGTGGTGGCCTCTTCAGCTTGGATAGCTGTAGATATATTCATAAAGGATATGAAGCAAAGCAAAACAATTGCACTTCTATGCCACCCCATAGTGCTTCGCGCCCTCTCTGGGCAGTTCACAAGTTAATTAACATTTTGCCCCCAACATGCTAGGTACTCATTTTACTGGCCTCGGAAGGATGGAAGGCTGAGTTAACCTTGACACCTGGTCAGGATCAAACTCACAACCTTTTGGTTGCAGTACAGCAGTTTAACCACTGTGCCTCCACGGCTCCTATGATAAATATCGCCTCTGAATAGCAATTACTGAGGGTCATTACAAATTCTTATTGTGTTCCTAGCCTGTGCCTTGGCTTCCCAGTGGCTCCTGGTCAGCCACTGTAGGAACAAAAAGGTGGAGTAGATAAGTCCTTATGCTGATATAGCATGGTTTCTCTTGCCTTCTTATTCTCCATTCAGAAGTGCTTGAACAAAAACTTTTTCTTACACTCATCCTGATAGATTGGGAAAGGTTGTGTGTGGGTTTGTGCGTATGTGTTTACTTTCTTCCCTATGGCCGATAAAGCTCCTTAAATGAAAGAAATCAGTGATGGAAAGAAACTTGTTAGACCATCTAGTATTACAGTTCAGACTCACTTCCAGATCATTAACACTGGATCTAGCCCAAATTCCCCATGGTACCTGGCCAGACATTTCCCCCCACAACTTGATACATGGCTAATAATAATTATCGACTGTTTACAGTGCTTCAACCACTTTCTCTGCTTCATGACAGTTCTCATGCCCAAGCCAATTTGAAATATTTTCCCCCACTAAGATTTCATGATCCACTGCTATTCTACAGCAATCTGTTTTCAGATAATAAAGGCTGCTGAGCTCACGTTAGAAATGACCCTGTTTCCTTTTCAAATTTCTAAAGATGTTTGCAAGAAAAGAAGAAAAGAAAAATGAGAAATAATCACAACTGCTACAGAGTATATGGCACACTTTTTCAAATTGCTGTGTATGAATATCTCACTAATTCTTCCTATTGTCCTTGTGAAGTGGGAGCACATAATTACACCCATTCCACAGACATGGGGTTGATGAATTCTGAAGGAAACTAAGGTGACTGCCCCTTGAGCAAAACACAGAGCTGAGATTTGATCCAGGAATGCTCTTACTTGGTTTTTTTATTCTATGTCACTCAGAAAGCAGAAACATAGACAAAAAGCAAAACATTAACAGAGATTTTCTTTTCTCCTGATGAGTTTCTGTATGGGTGGTGTATGGGTGATGTACACATACATATTTCTGCCAGCCTTCCCTAATCAAACATATCCATAGGGTGTCAATATAAGGATGGGCAAGAAGGTAGAGAAGTTCACAACTTTCCCCAGTCACCTTGTCTTCTTCTCTTTGACTGTCTTCAATTACTTTGTTACAAAGATCAGAGAAGGCAAGGGGGGCATTTCCCAGCCCTAGATTTAAACAAAAGCCTAGATTTACGCTTGAAAAATGAGACAGAGGTGCACATGTTTTGAAAATAACTGTTCCAAATTCTGCTCCATTCATCTCAAAACCATGGCAACGCATGTTTGCTTTGTACACCACTGGGCCTTTTGACAATTCCCACTCAAATCCCAATCCAGAAGCAGGTGACCTTGTTAATCCGTTTGCCCAAGTAAACCTCCTATCACCCCAATGACACTCTTGCTGCAGAGGTGTTACCTGTTGTGTCCCTGTGCCTATGAGGCCTGTTCCTGAAAGAGATGGGAGCAGGTGGAAGGAAACCAATACCATCACTCAGCGAAACCACTTTCATATCACCTATCCAAGTCACCACAAGAAATGATGCTAAACTCAGAAATGCTGAATTTGACAACTGGAAGGTTGGCAGGGCAGCAATTTGAGACCCAAGTGCTACATGATGGAGTGAGCTCCCATCTCTGTCCCACTCCTACCAGCCTGGCAGTTCGAAAGCAAAAAATTGCAAGTAGATAAATAGGGACCACTTCAGTGGGAAGCTAAACAGCGTTCTGTGCACTCCAGTGTCTAGCCATGTCTGCCACATATCAATGGAAACATCTGCAGATGAAGACAGCACTGACTCTTTGGCTATAAATGGAGATGAACACCGAACCCTAGAGTCGGATACAACTGGCTTTTGAGCAAGGGTGACCTTTACCTTTATCTAACTTCCCTCTGTTGACTCCCTCCTGTTCCTCCCCCTCTAACTTTATCCCCACCAGCTAGGGGCAGTGCTCTATCCTCACTCCATCACATAGATGGCTCTCATAACCTGGCTTTTCTCCTGGCCCTTAGCCAGCCAACTAGCCTCAGCATCCAGCCAAAAAACTAACGTAACCCAGAGTTAATCTCTTCCCCCCCCCCCCAAGTCTTGTTTCTCTTCTAGCCAATAGATAAGATTTCTTTTTTTAAAAAATCTAACAAACTTGTGAAAAGGCTGGCTGGTTGGCAACTCTTCCTTCTGTGAAGATGGGAAATCCAGATCTGGCTCGTGGGCGGCTTTTTGCCGACCATTCCTCTGTAGAGAATACAGAAATGTCTGGAAGAACATAGAGACAAGTCCTTAATTAGTGCTATTTACAAGGTTCCAATTTTTCTCCCCATTTGAAGGAAATTGTTTCCAGTCTTTCATTAATTCCTTTGCTGGCTTCACATTTCCTGGTGATGCAGATTGCAAGCAGAGGCAGTGCCATTCTGTATGTCTTAGAACTGCTATTAAGAAACAGAAATAGCCCACAGCACAAGGATCAAATGCCAAGGTGTTGTTCACTCTCCCTTCCCACCCTTTTCCCCATTCAGATTGTTGCAGAGACATAAAACGCAGCTTATCATCATGCACAGCACATCTTTGAAAGGAAGTTTGTAAGGAAATTGGGAGTTCTATTTCCCAATGGAAAGAAAAGAGTTTTCATGATAGGGGTTTTTGACGTTGTGAATGTGATAAACTGTCTCATATTTTTTTGGGGTGGGTGGGTGGGAGGGAAATACTTCATCTCTCTAATGACAGAAAGCTCAGGGGTGGTTTACAGTAATATATGCCTTTTTTAATACACAGCTCATAGTCCTAGCCCAATGGCTGAATGAAGAATGGAGTAGCAGGCAAAAGGTTAATAGAGCACTGGTCCTTTTTTAATTGAAAAAATGACGGAGGGACCATGTAGCAAGCTGAGCAGTAATATTATTACAGGCAGTAAGTATTGTTCTAGAGATATAGTGTTCATTTAGGAGTGCAATAATGAACATCAAGAGATGTCTTTGAACCCCAGCAAGGAAGTGAACTTATTCTCAAATAGGTTAATAAACTTCTGTCTGCATTCTGCTTTTAAAGCTCCCAATTATTCCGACCCTCTAAAATAATATTTATCTCTCTTTTCACAATTTTATTCGCAGACAGAACTTTCTAATTGGCATTACTAGCAGCATGATGAAGGAGCCATTGGCTGAAGGAAGTAAGTATTATAGTGTCCTAAACAAGACTTCCACACTGTTCTTGGGTGTGTTAACTCCAAAGTAAGAGATACAACTAATGGCTGGCAAAATTAAGTAATAGGATTGTAGATTGAACCTAATTTTAGTGCTGAAATCTACACTGTGGTAAGCAAGCAGTATCAAGTGTACCTGTAAAACATGTATGAATGATATTTCTTCCATGTGAAGCAGAAGTTTAAAGGAGGCAACCTCATTCTTTCAAATGTGTTGGACTACAACTGCCATCATTCCTACCCAGCTTGGGGAAGATAGCATTAAAAGGACGGTGTCTTTGTCACACAAAAAATCAAGAATTTTAACACACTACGGCCAGAACACAAAGGGAAGAAATTGCTTCTATTTTAGGAAAAGAATCCAAGGTGCCTTTAAAACAAAATCCAGTGTGTGTGGGGGGGGGGAGGCGGTGTTCCCTGCTATTGCTATTTTCTAAAACACAATAAAGGCAATCTGTGAGCATTATTTTTAGGGAGAACAAAATCCTGCATGAAGCGAAAGAAAATATGGAACAGGAAATGCATTTGGATGCATTCCAAAGAAGCTCAATTGAAAAAGGAAAGATTCTACCCTTGACAAGTACATCAAAAACTGAAAATTAAATAGGCTAAAAAGACAAATACTAATCTCTGGTCCATTGGATGTGTGAGGTTAGGATAGGCACAGAAAGTCTCCTCTGCTGGCAGAAAATAACTTAATTGCCCTGGCAGGTGCTGGTAAATGATCCTTCAAAAGGGCTGTGCATCTAAAGTGCCTACATTCTTCCAGAAGACCATCCAAACTATGTCCACTATATTACCCTCTCCTTTGAATATCAGTGAGGGAGAACAAGACCCACAGAAGAACTCTACAGGGGCAAAACCTATTGCAATATCTCCTTCCATGATCATTGTCAGTTAGCAAAATGTCATACCACCTCCATACGGCCTCCATATTATGATCCCCAACTTAATGTCTCATTCTGTGGCTACTTGAATCTCTGAAGGAAAGCCAGTGGTATTTGAGAAGGTCTCCTCTAAGCAGAGGAAAGTCAAGACTCAGTAAAACAATGATGTGTTGGCTAGCAAGGTTGTATTATGTAGGTCTGAGATGAGGAACTGGCCATTCTCTAGACATTGTCAGACTTTACATCTCTCCATTCCTCATCTGTGCTAGCAAGTACTGATGAAAGTTGCAGTCCAACGATATCAGGGAGATATAGTCCGACAAAAATGACCAGAACAGGTCCAGAGCACTAGGACAGAACAATCTTCTATAAAAGAGTTAGGTGTATCAGAACCATGGATAGCTCCATGTTTGCTTTACTTGTTAAAGCTCTTTCCTGCCAGAACTCTGGCCATCTGAAGCCTCCACAGCAGGAAAAAGCCAGCTGAAGGTTTTATATAGACAACCACAGCATGGCACCTGTCAAGAATGTGGAAGTTGAAAGAGTCCTGCAGTGAGCTAGAGGTTAGATTAGACAAGATCTCTTCCAACTAAATTTATATGTGCAGAATCCAAAAAGGTGTTTCCATGGATGGAACAGGAAGGGGGAAATGCGTTCCCCACTGCAGTATCTGACACTGCTCCAAAACTTGCTCCAAAGGGCTGAAAAACTATACAGAGCATGCTTTTGACTACTGTGAAAGAGAACCTGATATTATACCAGAAATAGCCCCTTTTTGTGACTTTAGTATTAGGATAAAAATTCAGCTCCAGATACCGTTGCTATTTAGAAGAATATCCATTTTGTTATTTCTGGTCAGACCTTTCCTCTGCTTTCAGAGAAAAACTGCTTTTTCTAACTGTAATATAGGAACAATGAATGGAGGCAATAAGATGCAGAAAGCCTGCAAAGGAAGAAAAAAAGGAAGAAGAATACAAAGACTTAATGTACCCTGAAAACCCAAAGTGAGGATGAATTGGATCCGTTCCCATAATAAATAAAAGATACATTAACAAATTACAGCTGTTAGCTATATTGGAAGGAAGAGAAGTTTCATTTACAACAGCCACCTCCAAGCGGCTGCCTCCAAGCTGACTGTGGGTTCTTGGAACTGTAGTCCAGCACATCTGGAGTTTGCCAGCTTGAGAGAAAGACTAGCTTAGAAGGATACTGAGTGAAGTACCCTGAAGTCTTTTCAAAGGCTATTAAAAATAGGAGCAAGTAGTGAAGAGTGGGAATCAAAAGTGTGTGGATGGAAGAGGAGTGGAAGAGGCATGCTATTGTAGTCCCAGTTAAAGCAGCCACATATTCTAAGCAAAAGAAGAAATTCCTTGGTTAAATGATAAAACATAGAGTTTGTCTGTGATCAACTGGTCAATTAATAAGCCAAAGTCTTCCCCATCTTCTCTTTACAACAGCCTTTGCATTGAGATAAAGGAAAGTCTCCATTTCAAATTTGGCCAGACCCAAATTAGTCCATTCACTGTCTTTATAAGCTATTTAACTCATTTATTAGCATACTTGAATGAGTACATTCACATCTTTAATGGAGAAAAACTACAGTCAGTTCAGGATCATTTCTCCCTTTCCTATGAAAGCAAAGTTTCACATCGCAGAGGGAACAATTTGATCTTTCCCATGACTTTTACAATGCTATTCCAGGGAACATAAGAATGCATTGTTACTCTTATTGGATTTATACACAGAACGTAGGGAAGAGAAAGAATGATTATTTTTTTTAAAAAAAATCTCATTCTCCTTTGGCTATTTCAATAAGATAAGACCATTCAACAAAAAAATAGGGCTCTGAAAGATTTTAATCTTCAGAGGACTGAGAGACAAAGAGCTCTCTCCCCGCTCTGCTAAGTTCCCTGTAACTTGCCCAAAATGTCTCTATCATCCTTTTTCTTTGAAAAACAAAGAAACATAGAAGGCCAGACACACACAGGTACAGGGCAAACCCAAAAGCACTGGTTGACATTTTAAAAAGATACAAACAATTCATCCAGTGCCTCAGATTCGTAAACAAAGCAGAAGTCAATTACCTTTAGGGTAATTTGTGCAATTGCCTGAATTGCACAATACTATATAAAAACGTGCAGTGTTACACAAGAAAATGGCCAATTGTGCACAAAGCATCATTGTAACCAGTGCAACAACTGTACTGTGAACCCAGGAAATTCCTCACCATTGGTGGCTAAGAATCACTGTTCTAGGACAAACATCCTGCCTATTTTTCTACACCCTAGTCTTGCATCAGCTTGGTGCAAATGGTCATCTACCTCTCCTCATACATCCTTGAATAGATAGAACGGAGGGGAGGGATCTAATCTTCTTTTCTCAGGAAAATCCTACACCTCTGGGATACTTGCAATGCTATCTGGCAAGCTAATGCAACATATCTTGGCTCTGATTGACAGTTTTCACTGTGCACTTCTCACATGGAGCATTCAGCCTGCTGGGAGACCATGTTAAGAGATCACTGGGGAACTGGCTCTTATGCAGGGGTGAGGGGATAGTACAGGTTCCCACTGACAAATCACAGCCTCAAATCTGCTGCAAAATAAGGCTGTACTTCTACCAAAGCCACTTTTCCATTCTGAGGGCTTAAGAGGTAGACACATATTAGTAATAGGAGTAGGTGCATCTCCAGGGTTAATTACAGTAGTTGATGTTTCAACCACAATTACATGGAATTCTGATGAAATGGAACACTGTAAAGGAATCTTGGGGATGGGAGCTTTGAGTTCTTCCAGCATCCAATAAAGCTCCATGACCCCAAAGATATTGTCTTCCCCAGAGGTCAGAAATATGAATAAATTATACCTCTGAAATCTTGCCAGTGAATAAGGAAGGATGAAAAATATCTCTGCTTCTGTGAAGAAATCCGATGTTTCTACATGAGAGGGAAAGGGTTTAAATTAGAAAGAACAAAAGTGGAGGATGTGATTAAAACAGAGAGGAAAGGAGAAGAACAGAGGGCGGAGGAGAGAGGAAGAATCTGTGCTCTGATTTCATTTTACCCACAGCTGATCACATAAAGATTTGTGTAATCCTTGGAAGTAAGCTGCATACAACGATTGCTTTTGGATGTCAATATTACCATGTACCTCTTGCAAACACTATATATAGTAGGTTATTAGGAATGTAATATAAGAGAGCAAGGTCAGGCATGTGATTTCTTGGTGACATGGGAGTACTACCTGAAGCCATAGATTAAAAACTAGGAGACTCACCCTACAATTTAAGAAAGAAAGTAAGAAAAAGCTGCTATGGTTTAGTGATTGTAATACTCTGAATGTAATCAGGTTTTTAAAAAACATATATTCCTTTCTTTGGAGTCTTCTGTATTTCCTCATGTCATTTAAATGATCTTATTGCACTTATAGTCCTTTCTTCTTTGATAAAATTCAAGAAAGCATCCCACTTTCAATATCAGTAGGTACATTTAATCAATTCATTGCAATAGCAATTACACTTACTGTATATACTGCCACATACTGATTACAGAATTCTCTGAGCAGTCCACAAAGTAATTAGCATTTGGTCCCCGAACTCTGGGTACTCATTTTAACAACTTCCGAAGAGTGGAAGACAGAGTCAACTTTGAGACCACTGGAATCGAACTCAGATCATGTGCAGAGTTTTGGCTGCTGCAGCTTAACCATTGTGCCACAAGGGCTTCCTATGATTAATATATATTTTTTAAAAATAGACCTAATTGCTGTTGCCAATCCCAGCTGAAATAGAGCTATTGAATCCTTTGCTGAATGGTATACTAACATATGTATGGGCGCTGCTGATTCAATGGGTCTACTTTCATTGGGTCTAGACTAGGCTGTAGTTGGCTGATCAATGTTACATTTTAAGTTTTCCTGAACAATTCCATCCCTGCAGCCACTGGAAGGGAAGCATATCAACTGAACAAAAAGTCTGAAATCAGCCAAAGGTCCTAACAATTCCCATTTTTGTGTGACACTATGTTTAGGCAACAAAGAAATCCCAAGCTAATGCATAACTGAACAAATATTACAACTTGTAATTTGCTAAAATCTGAAAAAGGGATCATGTCCAAGTACCAAGAAGTATTACAGTATATTCACAAAAATTGAATAATGCTGGAAATCATTTGAAAAAAGAAACATGCTGGTGCTTACGTGAATTAATCCAGAGATTTCTTAGGTAATTCTACCCCAGTGTTTGGAAATGTTGCCTTTTGGGACTAGGTAAAGGTAAAGGTCACCCTTGCTCGAAAGCCAGTCATATCCAACTCTAGGGTTCAGTGCTCATCTCTGTTTATAGCTGAAGAGCCAGCACTGCCTGCATTTGCAAACATTTCCATGGACATGTGGCAGGCGTGCCTAGACACCGAAGAGCATGGAACACTGTTTACCTTCCCACTGAAATGGTGCCTATTTATCTACTTGCAACTTCTTCCTTTCAAACTGCGAGGATGGCAGGAGCAGGGACAGAGATGGGTGCTCATTCCATCATGCCGTACTCGGGTTTTGAACTGCGGACCTTCCACCTCCTAGTCAGCGTCTTAACCCCTTAAGCCACTGCAACTACAACTCCCCTAATCCCCCAGCTGTTGGGGATGAGGGTAGCTGTGGTCCAGAAAGTCAACACTTCCAAGCTCTGACCTCACTTTTGCTTGTAAGCATTGATGCCAAACAGCACATGGGGAGATTTGAGGCCTAGCAGCAGTCCTAATTCATTAAAAATGATCCGTGAGGGGACAATGTCATCCAAACGAGTTGAACTTTTGCTTGGCTGGGAAGCAAAATTGTTAAATAGTTTGCAGCAGGGACTCAGGAGTTAGTTTGAAGATTTATGTTTTGAGAGAGCGGCACTATTTGTCATCTGTGAAAAGCCTCATTTACAGAGAGACAACATGAGAAAAGGCAATCAGCTCGAAATCTGCTAAGCTGTGAATTTATAACTGCGCTGCAAAGGGGTGGGGGGAGTTGTCTCTTGTTTCAGGCCCTGTCAGCCAGGGAGGTGAAGAGACTCAAATCAAGGCAAGAGAGAGTAAAAATGAATTACATAGCTGGCCTTGAGAGGGCAGGCTCTTGGATGAAGGCTCCGGGGTCAATGCAGCCAAGTCTAAGACCCATCCATTCCTCAGCTGGAATACACAGTGTCTCCTTCGTTTCTAAATTCAAAGAGCCAGCATCACCTGGTGTACCTAGCAAATTTGTAATATAAGTTGCAGGGTAACTGATCTCGAGCAAAATCTCTATGTCGACAAAAATAGGAGAGCAAGATTAATGGCAGCAAGAGAGAAAGAATTTCCGGCTTTCCACTTACGGTGACCTTGAGCATTCCTGATCATGAGTTGCCCCACCGAATGAAAGGGTCACTCTCTGAACAATTAACCATACAAGGAAATATTACATTGTAGCTTCCCATCACGGAGTATCTTGAATGTAGCATATTGGGGGGGAAGAGGTTTCTGAGTAATATTCATTGATGTTTTGTCACATCTTTAAAATGTTCAGATCACTTCATGTCATATAATCCCCAACCACAGCCCTTTAAGGTAGGTCAATACTGTTACCTGCAGGTAGCCAATGGGCACTATTCTGACTTCTGTTACAATATTTCAGACTAGGAATGTAAATCTTTGCTTGTCGTGCCTCCATGTGTGAGGACAAATAACTGCACAATTGTTCTCTACACATTGTCAAAAAAAGATATACCTTTCTAAGGGTCTTGAGAAGAAATTAAAAGCAAATTTTTACACAATTCGGGGCAACGTGTGAAACACATTTTAACACAGATAAATGCAAATTGTGCAAAACGACAGAGTCTGTCACTTTGTTGTAAGGATTCGAAGGATTAAAGGCAAGTGTTTGCCTCTTATCAGAAATTGCAAGAACTGTACTGTGTTTGTGTTCCCTGCTTTTAAAAGTGAAAGGATCGAAAAAAATTGGGGGGAAACAGTTTGTACAAATTACAGGAAACCTGAGGAGAAAACAACTAATGTTTGTTGTCTCTCTCTCTCTCTCTCTCACCAGCAGGTGAGGATTTATTATTATTATTATTATTATTATTATTATTATTATTATTATTATTGTTATTATTATTATTATTATTATTATTATTATTATTATTATTATTATTATTATTATTATTATTATTATTATTATTATTATGGGGGGGAGATGGACATCCCGCGTCAATGGGTCTTTTCTAGTTTTTTTTTTGTATCTTGGTCAGACTTTAAACTGCCAAAATGAACCCACCTTCTTGGCTTTGTCATTAGCCAAGCTTAAATCCTCATCAGTACATGTTTCTGGTAGTAACCAGCAGACCAGTAAATGAGCTGGATTCTGTCTCTCCACGTTCACACAGCATGTTGTTGTCTTCCAGCAACCCCACTTTGAGCATGTTGGTCTTACATTTATGGACTCTGACCCTCAGCCTATTCAGGGTCCTCTAAGTGACATAGGGGAGGTTGAGCTCCTCTACCATATCCTTCTTTAATGTTATTCCTTGTCCTGTGCACTCCTTCCTCCATCTTCTTATTTGATTTTGCTCTTGCATCCCCTCAACAACCTAAATGGATGATCATGGCTCAATTCTGACCATTAAAAGAATTGGGGTTCCAATTGGATGTTTTTTTTAATCAGGTGAAGGTCTCATGGTGCTTGTCCTGGTTTCTGAATCCTTTGAGAAACCTTATCTGAATGGTTTTTCTTTCCTTTCCTTTTTTAGCTGCCACCACTGCAAAGAATCCTACCGATTTCCCCTTTCCCTCCAAATCCCTCATAGGGGTTTTCTTTTTTAAATGCCAGCTTCCTTTCCAAAGAGGTGGAGGAATCAGTTCCCATCGCAGTCACCACCTCTTCTCCTGAGATGTTTGGATGCAACCCCTCTTGCCAGTGCTCTGTGCACATGAAACTGTTTTAAATTATTATTATTATATTTTAGTATTATAGTGTTTCAACAGTTGTTTGCCATGACAGCTGACCGCAGAACTGCCATTGCACTATAACAGCAAGGTGAGGGAAAAGCATTTTCAGATTGCAAGAGATCCTATGAACCAAGGGTTCTCAACCTTTTTAAGCCGGTGGCTGGATCATGCCCCCTCAGACTGTTGTTGGGCCAGACTGGTGTCCGCACCCATCGCTGCTGCCTTTGGTGACAGCAGCATGGGGGGACACCAGTCTAGCCTACCAACACTCCCCCCCATGCCACCATTCCCCCACACACCACCAGTCCAGCCTGCACACACATTCTCCCATGCCACTGCCGCAAACACTCCCACATACACCACCACCACCAGAAACACACATCCCCCACAAAACCAGTCTGGCCCACAAACACCCCCCACCCCCACTAATGCCACTGCTTCCCTACTTACTGGCCTGCAGTGGGTGAAGGAGGGGTCCTGTCTGTCCTTGCCTACGTTCGGCCAAAGCGGTCCCCAGGAAAGACGTGGGCAGCCACGTGCATCTGCCGCTTCTGCCACCACCTCCGTCCATTTCCCCTCCACCTGGATTGGCATGTCCCTAATACCCATCTGTAGCAGGATGGTTGTTGTAAGCCTTCTTACAACATCCATCCTGTTATGGAGCGGCGTTAGGGACAGCCAAGCCAGGCAGAGGTGAAAAGGATGGCAGGGGTGGAGGCAGGAGGGGCAGGAGGGGGGGCAGGCAGCAGTGGTGGGGGTGGCAGCGGTGGTGGAGGCAGAAGCAAGGGCATGGGCCGGATGGAATGGCACTACAGGCCGGATCAGGGCCACGGGCAGTGTTATGCTGCTACAGGTGCCCACAGGTGCCTGAGCACCGGTAGCAGAAATTCCCCCAAGCCATGCCCACTTGTCTGGCTATGGTGAAGGGAGGCCAAGTGGGTTTGGCCCACAGAGTTAGCCACACCCATGGTGGGGGTAGTAAAAAAAATTGCAGCACATCACTGGCCATAGGCCATATGTTGAGAGCCCTCGCTATAAACTTTACAGGGGCACAATACCCAAAATGTGATGACACACACAAGCTCACAGAAGAATACAACAGTTGAGGAATCAGTGCAAAACAAATTATTCCTGCTGGGTAATTCAAAATAAATCACATTTTGGCAAGATAATGCATGCCCTAGCTGTGTGTTGTGCATTCCTTGGCACTTAAATCAATTCCAAACCTGGCAAAACTGACACAAATGTTGGACTTTTTGCTAATCAAGATGTACCCAATGAAGAATTTAGAAAGTACTGCTTACATCACGATCCAAAGCAGAGGTAGGGAATCTAATAATATCTCAGTATTTTTGCACTACAATTTCCACTATACTCGAATAACAGTATCCTGGATGGTCTGAGAGAAGGCATAGCCCCAAACCAGAGATATTTTTTACCTTTTACTTAGGCAATCACCAGCCCAAACAAGCCTTTTTTCACCTTTTTCTTTCATTATATATTTATTACACAGAATCATCACCAAAACAAACAGATAATAATATTTACACCAAGGCAGACACAGCAAAACAAGACAAAACAAGCAACACATAAAATAGCACTCTAATTATTGACAGAGGGTTCAGGATTTAATTTACATTACAACTGCAGATATGAAAGGAAGAACTTAAATTGCACATTTCCTAGTATATAGATCGGTCCAATAATTCACACCTTTCATAGCAAGAAAGGTACCTGTGGTTTGTGTGTCTGAATATGTGTATGCATGTCTGTCCAGATACAAGCAACTATTCAAACTGTGAATATTTATCAGGAAGTTAATATAGCTACGTGCTGTGCTTTGCAGCTCACCACTGTTCTTTGCTGGAAAAGATGTTTTGGTATCCATTTACAGGAATATCAGATATAGAATTTCTGGGAATGCTGAGAATGAAATAGTAGCTGAGGATATGAAAGACTTGTTGTTGGTCTGTGCAAAAATGGTAACATTTTAACACATTTAACACTGAATAGCACAGTGATGGCGAACCTTGGCACTCCAGATGTTCTTGGACTTCATTTCTCAGGAGTCCAAGCCCCCTGTGAATCCACACGAATGGGTTTACTGCGATTCATCCGGCCCACACTGCCCTCATCGCTCCCGGAAGCAGAAGTAAAAACGCACCTGTATGGAGGAAGGGTTACCCCAGAAGAGTCTTAACCATACAGGCGCATTTTTATTCCACTTCTGGGAGTGACGAGGGCAGCGTGGGCTGGATGAATTGCAGTGAACCCATTCGTGTGGATTCACAGGGGGCTTGGGTTTCTGGGAATTGAAGTCCAAGAGCATCTGGAGTGCCAAGGTTAGCCATCACTGGCATAACACTTCTAAGTGTTCAAAGCACTTCACTCATGCAAGGTGTCCTCACAAGATCCCTGTGAGTTCAATCAGTATTATTGACCCCATGCTGCATCGTATTACTGTAGTATATTGCAACGTGTTGTTGTTGCTGCTGCTGCCACCGCTGCTGCTGCCACCGCTGCTGCTGCCATTGCTGCTGCTGCTGTTGCTGTTGTTGTCTTCACCCCATATTGTAGCTATCAGAATGGTGGCTTAGTGGTTAAGATGCTGGGCTTGAAGACTGGATGGTCGGGGTTCAATACCCAAGTGCCACACAAGGATCTTGGGGACATTAAAGGAGCCTCATTTGGGTGTCCCCTGAGTGGAGTTTTTCCAGCAAAGATCTTTTCAACCCCGAGTAATTTCTGTCTCAAAATTTGTTTATTTAGCTATAGGAATTGAGGCAGTTGGGAAATGGTTTGGCTAAGGTCATTGCATAAGGTCATCTTGTGAGTTCATGTCAGAAATGAAATTCCAAACAATAATGTCCTGAATTATAACTTAGGATATATCCACAGTATTGTATAAAACTGAGGCAACAAATTTTAACATGGAATTCATGGAATTTAAGGTCACCATTGCTTGGAAGTCAGTCGTATCTGACTCTAGGGTACAGTCCTCATCTCTGTTTTTCAGCCAAAGAGCCAGTGCTGTCTAACTCTGCAGACATTTCTGTGGTCATGTGGCAAGTGTGACTAGACACCAGAGCTCACTCATGGAATGCTGTTACATTTCCACCAAAGCAGGACCTTTTTATCTACTTGCAGTTTCTTGCTTTTGAACTGCTAGGTTGGCAGGAGCTGGGACATTTGACAGGAGCTCACTCCATCGCACAGCACTCAGGTCTCAAACTGCTGACCTTCCAGTCTCCAATTTCAGCATCTTAACCACTAAGCCACTGCAACCGGTGAGGTCTGCCCCCTTTTTTAAGAAGAAGGAAGCAAAATGTTTTGAATGCAAGAGAAGGAATCTGATTGCTGATTTTCCAGTTGCAAAGTGCAAGGAAAGAACGATATGGCCTGGATCAGCAAGAAATGCTTACTTCTGTTTTTATAATGTTCCCTTTTCTCTCTCTTTCCCTCTCCCTCTCCCCCCCCTCTCTCTCTATTTCTCATGTTGTCGTATCTCTCTGCCACTCAAGTGAATTCTTTCTCTGTTAGAGGAGTGTGAATGCTGCTTGTCATGGATGTATTGATTTATTTCACAAAATCATGGTATAGCTAGCTGAGTTTACACTCTGACCTTAAGTTTACCCTTTCCAAGGGTGTGCACACAACAGATTGAAGTTTATAAAATCATGCACGGTGTGGACAAAGTAGATAAGGAAAAACTGTTTTCCCTATCGCATAACACTAGAACTAGGGGACACTCGATGAAACTTTTGGGTACTAGTTCTCAAACAAATAAGAGAAAGTATTTTTTCACCCAGAGGATTACTGGTCTATGGAACTCCCTGCCAGAAGAAGTGGTGACAGCTGTCAGTCTTGACAGCTTTAAGAAAGGATTAGACAAGTTCATGGAGGACAAGAGTATCAATGGCTATAATTATGGATACTTAAGGACAACCTCCGGGTTGGAGAGATAGGCAGGATATCTCTCAATATCATTTCCAGGGAATCCTAAGCAGGTGAAGGCATCTGCTTGGGAATACCCTGAAGGAAATGGTGAGCCACTGTGTGAGACAGAATGCTGGACTGGATGGGCTGTGGCCTGTTCCAGCAAGGCTGTTCTTATGTTCTTATGTAACAGCCCAAGAATTTAGGTGTTGTTTTTTCCCTCACACAGGAAATCAAGCAAAAGAAAGACAAATTCAAAGAGAGGCAGCCATTTTATTGGAAACCACAACTACACCGAAGGTTAGGGTAGGAAATTTTGTTTCCATTCATTCTGGACCTGGATTGACCCAAATTCACATGTTCTGTCAACTAACCTGTAATTCCTTCCTATTCTTGAGTTCTCTGTACTTTATAGTCGGCCACCATCTTTGCATACATATTTATTCAGGTTTTCCTGTTGTCATTGCCGTTGTCCCCATATTGCAGCTGTAGCTGGTGGTCCTACGTGGGTGCCTGAGTTTGTGATTGATCAAACTGGTCCTGTTTCTTACAGTGTAGGAATCGGGGCCACTGGGGTGGCCTTAAGGTCCCGGAGGAGACTGATCAAGTGACGACACGAGGCAAATGGAGCGAGATCAGATCAGTACTTTATTGGGAAAAGGCAACATCATTTATAGGGGAAAAAGCGCAACGTTGGCGAAACCGTCATCAGACAGGAAAATTACCTAACCCACGTACCCGGGTTAATGGGGAACCTCTCAAAGGGAAGTTAATTAACTTGGACAAACACGGGGCGAGGGAGACCATTGTTTAGGGCTTAGGCAGGGGTAAATATGGCCAATATTTACACCGGGGATTACCTTGGCCAGGGGATGAGTGATTACTCTAATGGGTAACTGAGGTCTGCGAGATGCTTGCTTGGCAGAATCGTCGGTCAGGCTACAAGCGGCCGAATTGATCCCTATCATTAATTCACCCCCCTTACGCCCTGACAAGGGCCAGAGGCCAGGAGTTTGCTCGCTGGTTTAACCTCTGCCAGAGGCCACTGATGCCCAACCGGGCACGGGGAATCCTCATCTCCCCTTACTTTTTTATATTAAGAGCCTGACTGGCGACTCTGCGCAGAAGCGGCATCAGCTGTTGATCGGGAATGATGTCACGGGGTTTCCCTCTGGGGCGGCACCTCGAGATCAGCGAGGGAAGACATCGAGCAAAACAGCAGACTGCAATGCCTAGTATGACTACCCCCACCACCGCTTTAAGCACCGTCTGAAGCCACCCCCAGGGGATCCATGACCACATCCACTTCCACAGGGAGCTCCACCAGGCCCCCCACGCGGAGCCTTCCGTGATGCCCGCAACTATGGTGTGGAGATCCGTGATCTGGCTTTGGATTTTCCGGGAGTTGTCAGTAAGATTGAAGCAGCACATACCATGAAGGGATTCGCAACCCAAGTGGTGCAACAATAAGAGGTAGTCGATAGCCGCTCGATTATCGAGAATGGCATGGCGAAGTTCCGCCTGCTCCTGATTGAGGAGCGCTATCACTGTGGAGGTATGGTTGATGGCTTTTGCCAAGCCGCAAGCCAAGCGGCCAATTCTCCGTGCGTTGCCGACGGCTAAGCCTGGCACGCCAACTATACTGACTGATAGTGAGACGTATTCGGCTGGACTTAGGACTCTAAAGCTGCTATCACATGAGCTGTCTAACTGGGTGGTGCGAGTGTGCATGATGGGTGCAGGAACATTTGAAGCATTTGAAACATTGGGAACATTTGTGCTTGGGGTAACCATATCCTTAGTGGGGAGCAGCAGTGTCAACCGACTAAGGCAACATGTGGAATCTGATACATTTGCGGGAATATAGTTAAAAGTATACTGATTACATGTAAAAAACCAACCAGATGGTAATGTAACATGAGCATACATAGAACCAAGTGTCTCTGGTTTATCACAAGTCCAGTTGCTGCTGCCGGTATCGAAGCAGCGGCGCTGAGTTTGGCCGACTGCAGCGCAGCCGACTATTCGAGCACAAGTAGAGTTCGGGCTGGCTGCCACTCGCGGGGTGTGAAGAGTGGCTGCGTCAGCCGGCAAAGTCATGGTGAACCGTAATCCCCCCCAGCGAGCGTAAGCTGCAAAACTCGCAGGGAGATGCGGTCCGAAAACCTTCTTTAACAGCCAGTCACCATCCCGGGCGCGTGTGTCTAGAGTGTGGCACACTGGGATGAGACAGGTGCTGAGGATCGAGGCAGAACCAATGTCCTGCTTCAGGCAAAAATCGGACTGGTTGACGAGACCCGCCAACCTTGCCCACAAGTTGTAGTGCATCCGTGCTGAAAGGTCTTCACCGGGCGGCAGGCCATTGGCCTGAAGCGCAGCGGCCTGAGCGCCTCCCCCCAGAAGCAGGGCGAGGGCCAGGATGATGGTGAAGATCACGGAGTTGGCATTAATCTGGGCAAAGACTGCTGCAACGAAGTTCTCCGGTGTTGGCTCCTTCTCCTCGCGCTGGAGGGCGTCCTGGGCCTCACTACAAAGGGTCTTGACCATCCCCCAGGTGATCCTCTGTGCCGTCTCTCCCGGTGGGTCTCCTCGGTCAGAGTGAGGTCCTCCATCTCCGGGATCGGACTCGGGTCGGTCTGGGTCCACACCATGAGGTTCCAAATGAGGCTTGACGCACCGAGCCGGAATCCAAACGACACCTGTAGGAGACATAATTGCAGCATACCCTCTCCCCCAGGTTATGAGCGGCACCGGGCCCCTCCAAGAAGGGTCCGGTGGCACCCGGTACCGGACCATAGGTTGCAGGAGAGCTTCCGAGCGGCGGAAGTGCCTCTCCTGCGGCGTGCAGTCCGAAAAAACATTGAGGTGATTGTATGTGAACAATACCTTATTCAGACAAAACTGTGCTTGTCCCTGTGATGTGGGGAGGGCTGGTGGCTCCCCCCTTTCTGTTTGTTTGTCAATATAGGACTTTAGCGTCCGATTAACCCGTTCTACAATCGCCTGCCCTTGCGGATTGTAGGGGATGCCAAATGTATGCTTGATGTCCCAGGTGGCCATGAAGGCGGCCAACTGCCTAGAGCAGTAGGACGGGGCGTTGTCCGTTTTCATGTGCCGCGGCTTGCCCATTGCCGCAATGCAGGACAGGAGATGCTGCTCCACGTGGGAGGCAGTCTCCCCCTTCTGCGCCGTCGCCCAAACGAACTGGGAAAAAGTGTCTATGCAGACGTGCATGTACTGCCATCTGCCAAACTGCGGCACATGCGTGACGTCCATTTGCCACACCTGATTGGCCTCTGTCCCCCATGGGTTAACCCCCCACAAGGGCCCCCCCGGCACCCCTGCGCAATGCTGGCAAGAGCGTACTATACCCTGGGCTTGAGAAAGTGGCAAATTGAACTGTCTGGCGAGTGCCTTGGCGTTTTGGTGAAAAAAGGCATGACTTTGAATTGGAGTAGTGAAAACCCCCAAAACTGAACGTTGCTGAATTTCCTTTGCTGCCGCATCCGCTCTGCTATCGCCCACGGAAATCGGACCCGGTAGGTCTTGGTGACTTCGGATGTGGGCAATATAGAGCGGCTCCGTGCGGTTTCGCAAATGAAATTGAGCAGTGAGAAACAGGCTAAGCAGATTCTTGTCTATCGCAGGAGTGATGTATGCTCCCGGTAGACTGTGAAGCAAATTCCTAACATACAGACTGTCGGTTATGATATTTAAACGTTCCTTGGCGAAGGTGCGCAAAGCAAGGTTCACGGCTGCCAACTCCGCCCGCTGCGCGGACTTCTGTGGGAGAGTTAACAGCGTGTGCCAAGCTTCGCCCTCCTGCCAGGTCAGGACACCATAGGTGCGTCCACCATCAGAAAAAACTGTTCTGGCCCCCTGAAGTGGGACCAGCGAGAGCAATTCGAACAAGCTGACCGTTCCTGTTTGAAGCGAGACAAGTCTGGGGTCTTTAGGCAAGTGGTATGCCAAGCTTCCAGTGAACCCTTCCAAGGCTATCGGAAGCGAGTCACCTAGCTGCATCAAATGCTGAATTTGTTCCTTGGTGAACGGGACCACGATTTTGGCTAAATCGTGCCCCGAAATGTCCCTAGCTCTCAGCCTGCCGCGGTAGATCACCGCGGAGACCAGTTCTTGGGGCGGAACAATGTTCCGAGATGAGGTGTTAGGCAAGTACACCCACTCCACGATTTTCGCTCCCTTCTCTGAGTCTACTCCTAGCGCCCCAGTGAACATGGATCCCGACCGCACGATGTACAGATTCAGGATTGGGGCATATGGCCCCTGGGCGATCCTATCTACCCATCTTTGGCTGAGAGCTTGGTTAACTTTCTCGAGCGCCAAGCGCGCGTCTCGAGAAATTTTTATCCGGTTTGCCGGCTGCTTACCTAGCGTTAGCAGCGAGAAGAGCGGTTTCAGAAGATCCGTATCCAATCGAAAGTACGGTCTGGCCCAATTAATATTCCCTAAAACCTGCTGCAATTCTACCAAGGTGACTGAGTCCTGTACATTGATCTGAGGCAGAACTGGTGCTGCGAAAGAGCGGAGAAGCCGATGGCCCAAGTATGAGAAGGGCTCGGTTCTCTGCACTTTCTCTGGGGCAATGAGTAAACCTTTGTCCCCCAGGCTGGCCTGGAGGTCAGAAAACACTTTGCTGCCAAGCTTTGGCAACGCTACCAAAATATCATCCATAAAGTGACAAACTAAGGCTTGTGGGTAGAGGTTTCGGAACTTTGCCAGTGCGTCGTGAACGTAAATTTGGCACAAGGTGGGCGAATTGAGCATGCCCTGTGGCAAAAATTTCCACGCGTAACGCTGCGTAGGCTCACTGTGGTTCACAACCGGCACCGTAAAGGCAAACCTCTCCCGGTCCCTGGGGTCTAAGGGGATAGTATAAAAGCAATCCTTGAGATCTACGACGAGAATCTCCCACCCCTCAGGAATCATGTTCGGATTCGGGATGCCGCATTGAAGCGGACCCATTGGCTGTATGCATTTATTGATCTCTCTGAGATCGTGGAGGAGTCGCCACTTCCCCGACTTCTTCTTAATAATAAAAATTGGCAAATTCCAAGGACTTGTGGACTGTTCTATATGTCCTGCGTCTAGCTGTTCCTTAACTAGCTGCTTGAGAGCAACCAATTTCTCCCCCACTACCGGCCATTGTTCTACCCAGACCGGAGTATCGGTGAGCCATTTAAGTGGCAACGCCATTACCCAAAGGTAAGGGTGGCACCGTACTGCTGCAGAATGTCTCGCCCCCAAAGGTTGATGTGCACGTCAAGAATGTGCGGTTGAATCACCGCCGTGCCCTCAGCCCTTGGGATTGTGACTTCTACCCACTCTCGGCTCCTAAACGCTTCCTGAACACCGCCTACCCCCCACACATCGGAGACTGGCTCAGTGGCCCACTCCCTTGGCCACTGGCTTCTGCTTATCACACTGACATCTGCTCCGGTATCTAACAGGCCTGAGAATGATCGATTATTCAGAAATACCTCAATAACCGGGCGCTGTTTCCACTCAATGCTGGTCTCCACGGTCACTAAGACCTGGTATCCTTGCGCTGCCTCACTGGCGCTCGAGCGGTCCTCTGACCGGGACTCGAAGCTGTCACTGAGCCCTCCCTGGCTCTCTGCTGGCGAGCGACAAGGAACCATGATCAGTTGCGCTAAGGTGTCTCCTTTAGGGATGGTTTGGGGCAGGTGCGTCCAAAGCTGAACTTGGAGAATGGCTGAAAAATTTGAGTCAATGACTCCTGGAATTATAAAAATTCCGCGTGCACCAGCTACACTACGGGGCAAAACTAAACCTATAAAGCCTCTGGGCAGGGGTCCCATGTACTGGGAATCGACCAGATAGACTGTGCCTGGCAGGTCGCATGTAACGTCCGCCTGGCAAGTCAATTCTAGTCCCGTGCTGCCCTTGGGGCTGGCCTGCGCCCTCGCAATGTCTGGGATGGGGTTGGACTCTACTCTAGCTCTGGTGAGTTCTGGGTGAAGGACGCCTCTGTTTGGACTGGGGCCAGAGACATGCCCGTGCTCCGGTTTCCCGAATTCTGGCAATACCTGGCCCAATGATAGCCTTTCTTGCACTTCGGACAGAGGGTGTTCGGAGCCTTGGGACGGCCGGACTTTTGCCCGCCTCCCTTGGATCGGCACTCCCTAGAGAAGTGACCGATCTTGCCACAATTGTGGCATGCTCCTTTGCTCTTACCGTTAGGTCTTTTCCCTCCTTGCACAGCTGCCGCTAGCAGACCCATCTTATAGGATTCTGTGCCAACGTCGGCGCAAGCTCTAATCATGTCCGATAGGGTCAAGTCAGGACGATTGCCTAGGGACTGCAAGATTCTACGGCAGTCCAAGTTGGCATTGTCCTTGGCTAACTTAATCATGAGCTCTTCCTGGGCTTGCTCATTATCAATCTGCCTGCTAATGGCTTCTTCCAGGCGATTGATGAAGTCCATGTAGGGCTCCTGGGCTCCCTGCTTGATGGAGGTGTAATTCTTAGCCGCTTTGCCAGGGGCTGGGATCTTAAAGTAGGCCCTAAAGGCCGCCTCGGCTGACATCTCGAGAGTGGCGAGAGGCAGGTTGATCTGAGCATTGATTGACTCGAAATTACCGGAGCCATACAGCTGCTCAGGAAGCACCGCGCCTCCCATCCTGGCAGCCCGAGTTTGAGCCTCTAGGCGGAACTCGCTGTCCCAGATCATGTACTGGCTAGGGGTCAGCATCATCCTCATGACGGCTTTCCAATCATGAGGAATCCACATGGTGGTTTCGCACACTTGCTGAAGCGTGCCCCTAGTAAAACGACTTTGGAGCCCTGTTTCTGCAATTGCCTTCCGCATAGCCATGAGGAGCTTATACGGGACTGGGGAATGAACGATCTGCTGTGCGCCCGTGAGCGCGTCCATTTCCATGCGGATTGGACATATCTGTCTGAGCTCAGCTAGCTCTTCTACTGACAGATCCCCCTTCCTAAGCTCTTCCTCAGCTGTGCGCTGAAGGGCACTCTTGGTAACTAGGGAAGCCGAAGCCATCAGAGGAGCGCCTGCGCTCCTCATGCCCTGCATTCCCTCGGTGACGTCTGCAGCTGTCACCGCGGGAAGGCTCCCTGCGCTACTCTGCTGGTACTTGAATGTCGGATAGAGTGCGGTGGGCGCAGTCGGCTCGACTGGCTGGACTGATGACTTATTTAACGGGGGTTCTTCCGCTTCTATCCGGACTGGTTCGATCTCAGCTAAGAGTTTCCTACACTTCCTCCATGTGCGAACTATCCCTCCTGGGGCCTTCGGGGGTTGCTGAATGCAGTCTCCTATCCGATCCCAGAGCTGTAGGGTTAACGTACCTACTTCTGGGTAAAGCAGGCAGTGTTCCCTAAGGTACGCCAAAAAGTCTCGCTAGTTCCCTGCTGTGAAAGCGTAACTTAAATACCCTGGCCAGGATTTTAAACTCCTCCTCACGAGTTTTTTGGCTAGCGGACGGACTCTGTCCCTGAGAACAAGTCCCCATATTACCTGCGAGTAGTCCTCTGAAGTTTCCTCCTCGGGACGGGTTGACGCGTCTGGGGGCAAGGTAACTGGTTTTGGCGACGATCGTCTGGGTGGAGCTCGGAGCGTGGCCTCCTGCCACGGGCCCTCGGCGGCCTCTGCACTGTCAGGGGCTCACAGCTGCCCTGAGCGGAACGCGTTTTTCCCTTTAGCGCAAGTCTCCCCGCCCCGAAAGCCGGGAGCAAGGTGCAGGAATGCCTCTCTTGGAATGCCTCGCCGCAGGCCGTCCTTCTGACCGGCTGGCTGCCGGCCGGAGCGCCGCGCTGTCCTCCGGGCTGACGGGTCGCGGTTCAAGCGTAGAACCGGACCGTGTGGATCACTACTCGCGAGTAGACCTCTCCTGGGTCGCTTACTCACGAGTAGGTCATGTCGGGGTCACCAGATGTAGGAATCGGGGCCACTGGGGTGGCCTTAAGGTCCCGGAGGAGACTGATCAAGTGACGACACGAGGCAAATGGAGCGAGATCAGATCAGTACTTTATTGGGAAAAGGCAACATGATTTATAGGAGGAAAAGCGCAACGGTGGCGAAACCGTCATTGGACAGGAAAATTACCTAACCAACGTACCAGGGTTAATGGGGAACCTCTCAAAGGGAAGTTAATTAACTTGGACAAACACGGGGCAAGGGAGACCATTGTTTAGGGCTTAGGCAGGGGTAAATATGGCCGATATTTACACCGGGGATTACCTTGGCCAGGGGATGAGTGATTACTCTAATGGGTAACTGAGGTCTGCGAGATGCTTGCTTGGCAGAATCGTCGGTCAGGCTACAAGCGGCCGAATTGATCCCTATCATTAATTCACCCCCCTTACGCCCTGACAAGGGCCAGAGGCCAGGAGTTTGCTCACTGGTTTAACCTCTGCCAGAGGCCACTGATGCCCAACCGGGCACGGGGAATCCTCATTACAGAATTGAAACAGCCACTGGTCTGATCTGGAGGAGGCACATGGATCAATTGAGACCCAGAGTACTGGACCCACAAGACGAATACAGACACTCAATGCTAGGGTTGGCCCCCACCCGTTTAAACCCAGGGGGCAGAGGTAATAGTCAGCAGCCAGCCAACGTTGACCCAGAAGTGTCATCTAGGAACCGATTTCAAGGGGAATTTGTGGAATACTCCCCTTTTCCGGCCAGGTTTACCCCTACACTGTCCCAGCCTAGCACTCTGGATTCCTTGATTGATGATGACCAATTTTGTTTAAAGTCACCCTCCACTCTCAGTACACACAGGAGGGACCCTGAGTTGTCATTCATCCACAGAATTAGATTTTGGTTTTGAGCGATCCCCTGCTCCTCCATCTGAAAAACGGGGCTTTAATTCGGGTTTACAATCCTCCCCCTCTAGTCAATCCCTCACTCCAGTTGGGTTGCCCATCCTACAAGCCCCTGAGCTGGCTCAGCCAAGTATCCAACCCAGAAGGGAAACTAGACTGCCATCCAGGTTAAAGGATTTTGTTTTTACCTAGGGGGGAAGAATGTTATGTATGTTAACTGTGTTTTCTGACAGGAGCAGAATGTATCTTTTCTCATGTATCTATTCTTATGCAAATAAGTGGATGGAAAATGTGCACACTCTGTTAGCCAATGGGCTTGTTGTATTATTGTTACTGTTACTGTTTATAGTGTATATAAGTCCGAGTTTTGCCCCATCCAAACTGTGTTCAAACCCCACTAATAAAGAGCTGAATTTCACTACTTCACTCGTCTGCTTCTTCATTCCCTGAACAGGAAAAGAACTGAAATAGAATTGCAAACAGTATCTGCTCCCTTATTCAAATTCACTGCTGAAATGCCTCTGAGAAGTCTTGGAATAGTAGTACTTTAAAGTGATTACAATAATGGATTTTTGCATTCTGCAACACAATAGAATTAGGGGAAGGGTTTAGTAAATGTATTAAATCTGTTAAGAGAAGTATGGGAGCAGGCAGTGTCTTCAATTAATCGCATTTGATTCTAACTACTTGCTACAGCTTTACTGCAAAGTGGTCCCTTCATAATCCAGTCATTGTTTGCCTTGGCATAAGGCGTGACATCCATGGCATGAAATGTTCTGCAAAGGAGAAGCCCAAAGGTAGGGTTCAGATGAAAAAAATATGTGGGTTGCTATGCCGAGATGTGTCTGGCATAAAACCTGAACCACACCATACATCACTTATTACACACAGTGTCATACTTGACAACTCGTATGATTTTAAATGTCATGCAGCATGCATTTAATTATTGGAGACATGGATGTAAGACAGGGGTTCTCAACCTATGGCCTGTGGGCTGGATACGGCCCATGGCACCAAATAATTCAGCAGCCGCCACCGCGGACTCATTTACAGCTATCGTAAACATGCTTACAACAGCCGTAAATGAGTCTGCAGCCATCATAAACATGTTTATGACAGCCATGGATGCATTTTATGGCAGCGTTTATGGCTGGGGAGGGCACAAGTCCGGCCTGCTCAGCTGTCTGAGGGGCATAGTCTCTCCTGCAGCTGAAAAAGGTTGAGAACCCCTGATGTAAGAGCATTTGTGTCACAGGAGTGAACAACAGTACAAAAGTTACAGGCTCCTTGCTTCTCTGATCACAAACACCAGGAAGAGTGTGGTGGAGTTTATTTTCCCTGTAAGAAAAAGCACTGGAAACTTGTGATGTCTTTACCATGATACAGTAAAACTTCGCATAAAGAATGCCTCACTTAGAGACTAACTTGCTTAAAGAGCAGAATTTTCTCTGAATGGTTGCCTCACTTAACAAGGGTTCGCAATCCCCCTGCAAGAAGTCACAATTGGTCACTTACAATGGTGTTTCGCTTAAAGAGCAAACTCGCTTAAAGAGCAATCCCATGGAACGCATTGTGCTCTTTAAGCGAGGTACCACTGTATAAATATTCCAATATGCAAGCAGAGAGATTGTTGCAAGCAACTCTGGATTCTGCCTCAGAGATACAAAGCTGTTTACATTCTCTTTAGCTTTTACTTGTCCTGCCCGGCTGTCTTTTTCCAAATCGCAGTTCAAACTGCAGAAAGGTCTCACCTTTCAAAGGCAGAGGATTGAGACTCCCAGTCATTAAGGACCATTAATATTATTTGGTCATGTTACTTATTATTCAGCTACAAACAGTCAAATGTATAATCGTATTTCACTTAACCAGAGGAAGGTAAAGGTCTCCCTTGCCCGAAAACCAATCATGCCTGACTCTACAGGGCAGTGCTTATCTCTGTTTTCAGGATAAAAATTTGCACCATGCTCTATGTGAACTGAAAGGACATCAGTAACATATATTTTATCAGACTCACTGTAAACATGACTACTTCACCTTTAATCTGTGTGAGGCATCAGCTGTTATCAAAACATCAGGAGGGGAGTGAGATTTCTTGCTGTGTGGGCTGTCCAGGTACTAAGCCTCTGCATATAATAGATTACATATGAAATACATTTATAATAATTATCCAAGAACAAATGACAGTTGAAACAATAAGGAGACTTAGTTCCAAAGTTCCTTGAATGTTTGTGTTGACTCACTGTCATTAACACTTTAATCTCACCATAGCACTAACTGGCACATTAATAATTCATTGGTTTTTTTAAAAAAATACTTGGCTGAAATATTAATACAAAAGATATACAGAGTGCCCCACCCCTTTTCTCTAAAAAAAAAGTGGTTTTGACTCCCCTTTGTAAATCCTTTGCCTAGATTAATTCTGGATTTTCCACCACTCCAGGTACTGAGGGAGCAAGGTTCCCTTCACTGTATCATCTCATCTCAGCTCTTTTCATATCTTATCAAATGGGCCATGCATGGGTTTCCCAGTTTGTTTAAGAAGCCAGTTGAGGCCTTCCAAATGGATCCTAATTTAGTCCAGAGTCATTTGTGCCATAGATCCAAAGAAGTTCAATCTGTATCTTACATCCAAATAATCTGCAATTTCCATTGGTTTGCTATTCTTTCTTTCTTTCTTTCTTTCTTTCTTTCTTTCTTTCTTTCTTTCTTTCTTTCTTTCTTATTGATTTGCATGACATTTGGCAACAGGATTTACCCTTTAAAAGGTTTCCACAATACTCTCCCTTAAAGTTTGTTTTGTCAAAAACAGGAAGTAAAAGAAAGTTATGTGTGCCCTGTATGTATGCTCCATACACAAATTGACTTCTAAACACAATTTTGTGGGTCTAGAACCAGATCTGGCCATTCCACTTTGAAATGGTTTTCATATGAATTGATCCAAATCAGGCAGATTCTGCTGGCTGTTAAGGATTTGCCTGAACCAGGTGCATAGTTTTATAGCAGAGCACTATATGCTCTATGGCTGAAATCTAGGAGTGAGTTACAACTAGAGTAGGCTCATTGAGTCAAAGGGAATTGGTGAGTCAACACATATGTAAGTTCCACCTTTTTAAATGGACATTCTGTAGTTGTGATTTACACCAGGATTTCAATGTTTATCTTACAAGTTCTTGGCCTGAAGACTATCCCCTTCAAGATGTACCAGGATTTCTTTTAAGTACATGGTCATTTTTTCACAGTGTTAATTGACACTCAATGCCAGTAGGCTAAAATTATGAATACATTGCTGGTGATGTATATATCTCAGAATAAAGTTTCTGTCACCCAACTGATGTAACTATGGAAAAATAAGTATTTGCAGCCCAACACTTTTTCAACCACAAGTAGGCTGGTCCCATGCTGGTCATTGTATGAATGAATAAAGAACTAGACTGTTTGATCCAAACCAAATGACAGATCTACTACAGCTACCCCAAATGACAGATCTACAGTATCAAAGCACAGTCCAAGCAAGGCACACTACTGTTGAGTCCAGACCAATGATTCATTGTGACAGCTGTAAACATGCTGCCTTATCCCATCCACCATTTGGGGGGTGGTCATGGGGAAATCTAGGTATTTGGGAGTCAGAAAAATTGGTGGAATGCAAATTTCCCACCATGTTCTAGAACAGGGGTTCCCAAACTTTTGAAGCTGGGGGCCGAGTTACACTTTCTCATTCAGCTTTGTGGGCTGGATGGCCATTTCACCATGCCTGCATGATGGGTTGGCCATTTTATTTATTTATTTATTTCAATTTTTATGCTGCCCACTCAGGTAAAAACCCAACTCAGGGCGGCGTACAACAACTAAAAACATATATAAAACAGGTTAAAACCCCGTCATCCACCCATCTATCCACCCTCTTACTCCCAGGCCATTTAAAACTAAAACTAAAAGGTAAAAGGGAGGGGGGAATACAAAAACACAGAAGGAGGGCACAAACTGGACTCTAACTGGAGATGAGCTAAGAGTCTGGGGCCGTATTCCCATTAGGGCCCCACACCTGCCCCACCAGCCAGGTCTTCAAACCTTTCCTGAAAAGCAGAAATTCTGTCTGTAGCCTCAATTCTGTTGACAGGAGGTTCCAGAGGGCTGGAGCGGACACGGAGAAGGCCCTTCTTCACATACCAGAGAGGCGAGCCCCTCTAGCTGACGGCACAACTAGGGAACCCCTCTGGTCCACTCTGGTTGTATGGGCAGACACTCTTGAGGCGATGTGGTCTCTCAGGTAACCTGGTCCAATAGCTTCAAAGAGGTGGCCATTTTGTTTCTTGAAGGCCCTTGGAGGGGTGGGGGCACATGAAATGGCACCAGGGGCCAGATCCAGCCCACAGGCCTTAGGTTGGGAACCCCTGTTCTAGAACATTGTCTTATCCAATAGTTCATGTGACAGCCTACATTAGAGCAAAGCACTGCCATGCATCTGTAGGCCAATCTATCACTTGGGTCAAGATAGCAATCCTACAGAAAAGAAATGTCCCTTTTCTCGCACCACATGCTGCTTATTCCATCTCTAGTTTCTCTTCTCTCTTCCTCCTTTGCAATATCAGCTTATTCCCTGTCCTGACCATTCTGCAAAGAGCAAAATGCAGCATTTGCAAAATGGTTGAGTTTAGCATCTTTGGACATCTAACTCTTATCACCTACAGCAACAGAGAAGCTTATACAGCAGCAGTTTCACCAAAATATCTCACCTTTGACTTCATTCCTGAACTGTAAAAGACAAATTGCTGGCAGTCAGACTAGTGTACAGCTTTTTGTAGCTGAGCTTCTAAATCCATTTATGCTTATGTTGCAAGAACATTGGTAGTATGCAAGTGGAACACGATGACACTGGGAACATGAGTGTGCTGATTGTGTTTCCTGCATGCCAGAAACAATGTCAGGGAGATTGGATACCTTAGCAGTCATTTGGGTCTAGATTCAGGAGGGCTACTAAAAAGTTCTCTCTCATAAGGACAGACTTTGGGTGTATACATGCAGAAGGTCTCATCTTACAACAGCAGAATGTCTTGTAAAACTTTTTACTCCTTAGCAGATCTGCTAGTAAAACTCTACCTCGATATCATTTCGCAAAGCATAGGAAGAAATCAAATTATCCACAGCTTGATTGCTAGAAGTTCAGCAAGTCAGCAGTTGGAAACCTGAGTACTTTGTTTATTCGTGTCAGAATCACCACCTGCACATAATAACATCTATGTAACTAAAATCAAGGTCTGGCACTGTATGTTTCCAACACACAGCGCGAGACCTGCACCCCCCACGCAGACAACGCCAGCTCCACCTACCTCACACTTCAGGTGTGTCCAGCGCAGGGTACTGGCAGCATGCCCTAGGTGCCTTCACCCTGAAGAGGGTGCCCCCAGCGCCTGGGGGCGTGGTGCAGATGTCCAGACTGCGCACACCCAGAATCCCGGCATGCATGTGTGGTGCATGCTGACCCACAAGGCACCGGGGACAGCGCCGGGCCAGATATCCAACCTTGTGCCCACCCCCCAGAAGCCAGAGTCGCCGAGAAGCCAGACAATGCTGCCATGCTGAGGGCCCAGACACTGGAAGAGGAGAGCCACCAGGAGCCGCCTCCGAGAAGCCTCAGCTGAGGAAGACTCGAACCTGGATGCTGGAGGAGGAGAGTCGACAACAGCCACTGCTGCCGAGAAGCCTCAGCTAAGGAAGACACAGCTGCCCAGGGAAGGGTAACTCAGAGCAGCACCAGATAGGCATTCTCAAACATGTTGGGGGTAGGGGGACTGTGCAGCGGGGGCATTGGGGGTGGGGGCGTGAGGGTCCTGCATGGGTCCCACACATGGGCCCTGCATGGGCAGCAGGGTCTGGGATGGGAAGCGGGTAGGCACAACGCAGCACTGGTGCCTGAGCCAAGACTGCCGCAGGTGGGGGAAACTATAGCGGCAAGGCCACTGCAGGCGGCCGCTGCACCTGCTACAGCACTGCCGGGTGAGGCAAGGCCACCGCAGGCAGCCGCCGTGCAGAGGGTAGGTAAGCCTGCACTACCCAGAGAAGCAGGTACCTCTGCTAGTACAAAGTTAAAATTAACACATCAAAAAACAAAATAGAATTAAAAAGGGCTAGATGGCATCTGCCCAATATTGGGCCACATCAACAGCATTTCCTCTTGCCAACATAAGGTCCTTCTCAGTGCATGTTGAGGGGCATTGTGTGCATTGTGTCATATGGGAGATAGTTTGTACTTCTCTGCATTCACACAGGCTGTCATCTACAGGGAAACCCCACTTTCTCAGATTATCCCTTGATCTTTCTACCCCTTCACACAATCTATCTAAAGCTTTCCACACAGGCCATGGTTGTTCTTGGTCAGGCAGTATAGAGTCATGTGGTTCTGCCCAGTTATCTGGTAGTTCCTTGCTCGCCTTCCATAGTTCTAAGGCAGTATGTGGGGGCTCGTTGTTTGGAGGGGCAGAGATTGTGAGGAAGCTATGCCTTGATTTCAGTCTCTGCTTTGGTAGTTGGTGATCAAATAGCAAGTGTGTTTCCGAGAAACTTGCTTTGATCCACTCTTTCTGAGCAGCACTTTCTTGACGGAATTTTGCTGGAGGGATGCCAGCTAAGTAATGCACTTTTTGTATTGAGGTTGGTTTAAAACAACCTGGTTTTAAACATCCTGGTTGGTTTTAAATATCCTGTAAACCTAAGTAGTGCACGACAGAGGTACCCAGCAATCTGCCTATTTGTACTCTCTACATTAGGGCCTGCAGTGGCTTTGTGGTTAAGACGTTGAGCATGATGCTCTGACATCTAATCATGCCTGCCACATGACCACAGAAAACATCTGCAGATGCAGACAGCGCTGGCTCTTTGGCTTTAAATGGAGATAAGCATTGCTCTCTAGAGTCAGACATGACCGGTTTTAGAACAAGGGCAATCGTTACCTTACTCTCTACTTAGGGTAGAGTGGGTGTAAGGGCTGTTATGATGCGCCTCTGTATTATTAGATTTACCACTTCACCACTGGATGGCCATTGTTCAAGCTTACACAATATGATATTTCAGCCTGAACCCCATTTTTGTTTTCGTACGACAAAAAGGCTTTGTTGCTCATAATTGACACCTGACAAACAGACACCACACCTGTCAAATGAACCATTTGGTTTCACTGTGAATCTCTTCTTAGATAGGGCCTAAAGCTCTCTCTGCCCACCTCTTCTCATTCTGCTGAAAAACTGGAAAAGTGTGTTTGTGAAAGGGAGACAGATCGAGAGAGATTGTGAGAGACAGAGAATATATTTCATATTGAAAGATCCTTCTGAGAATATTTGGTGCACCTCTAAAAGATGCTCCAGTTTCAAAGGCGGGATATAATTGCCAAGGTAGATGCCCCAGTGGTTTCAGCCCAGATTCCCAATCCACCCTCCCTTTCTCCCTTTTTTTCCCCAGACTGCAGCAAACATTTCATGTGAGGATGCAGAGGGGATTGGAGGAATTGATCACAGTTTCCAGCCATGTGAAAACAAGAGAAAGGGGAAAGAGAGGAAAAAGAACTCTCCAGCTGACTTGTTGCTAAGCAACCGTAGTCGGGCCTGGTCTGTCTTTCTCCTGACAGAAGCCTTGCTATCTTTTCCAATAGCTGATGTCTTCCTCCTCCATCCATAAAACCTAGCAGAATATTTATCCTGGTGTAAATAACCTACTGTATGAAAGCGATAATGGGCCTTAGTAAAGCAATCTTACATTCGAAATGCTTCTGTCCTTGCGCTACGTATGATTGACAAGCCAAATCCCTTGGGCTTTTCTTTTGTGCATCTCTCTCTCTTTTCCTTCCACCCCTGTGTCGCTCTTTTGTGTGAAAAGAGAGGGAGGGAGAGGGTGGAAAAACTACAGAAGAAGCTCTTAAAATGCATTATTAAATCCTGCATTTAGCACCCAGCTGAAGGGCTGCCTTTTTCCTGTTGTTCTAAGTGCCCCTCTTTCCATTCTTTTAAATATCACCCCGATCAAAAATTAGGTGCTGTGCCTTGACTTCGTAAGGCTTCGAGCCATTGAAAGTTTTCGGGCTGTTTGTAATTATCTGGATGTGAAGAGGGGGGAAAGCAATTTGTTCTTGCGAAGGAGGGGAATTGCTGGTTTTGTGCCACCACAGGGATAAACCAGTGCCTTCTTAGTGTATCTGTTCCCTGCCATGAAGGACAGTGATTTTATTGGCAGAGTGGGATGGAGGTCAAAGCGCTCCTGGCCCAATTAGAGGCTTGGTGGATGAAATTGACTGAAACTTCGCCAGCAAAAGACACTGCCTTTGTGTATGTGTGTCCTCCTCCCCTCCCACAGCAGCACAGATCCTCTGCCACATATTGTAGCAGTAAATGCTTCACAGTGAGAGAGCAAATCTATTCCCTCCCCTGTCACCCCCACCCCAGCAAAGGTAAAATTAAGATTCTGTTTTAGTAAGCACATAAGACACATAGAAGGAAAAGGCAACAGTGGGGAGAGAGCCCAGGTGGAAAGGTCTACCTGGTGGGGATTTTGTGGGAAGGGGTGTTATTTTGTGTGGCCCAGGGTATGATGACAGGGGGCATTCTGGATGATGTAGTCTGAAAAGTTAACTTTTTCAAACTCTGTTCTTTTTCTTTTGCATCTAGGTCACACTTTAAACTGCCAAAATGAAGCCACCTTCTTGGCTTTGTTGTTGGCCAAAATTAAATAATAATTGGTACATGTTTCTGGTAGTAGTTGACAGACCAGCAGGTGAGCCGGACTCTGTGTCTCTCCGCATTCACAGAGTGTGTTTTTGTCCACCAGCAGCCCCAACGTGAGCATGTTGGTCTTACATTTAGGCACTCCAACCCTCAACCTATCCATGGTCCCCCAAGTGGCATAAGGATGGATGAGTTTCTCAGCCATATCTTCCTTCAATGTTATCCCTTGTTCACTGAGCTAATTTGAATTTGCTCTTATGTATCCTCAAATGTGTTTGTTCTTGCCTTAAACCTCTTTCTGGATCTGAGTCACAAACTCTGTTGTGTCCTGTGGTTACATGGGGAGAGATAAACGCAAAATGTGGCTATAAAGTCTATACAATTAGTAGGAGCCCTTGTGAAGTTGCAAATTTCCTATCTAGCACTTCCCCATTTGGCAGATTGGAGAATGCCTCCCAGAGATGGTTGGTACCGAGGAAACAAAATGCTCAGGACAGACTAAAACTAGGACCTCCTCGGTTGGAGGTTGGTGATGGGATACCAACCCATTCTGGGAAACTTAAAAATAAGAGTGTCACATACTAAGACAGGGGTCAGCAACCTTTTAAAGTTGGGGACTGGGTCACGCTCCCTCAGACAGTTGAGGGTAATGGACTTGTTCCCCCCCGTGCTGTAAATGCTGCCGTAAACGCATCTGCAGCCACCATAAATTCTTCCGTAAACATGTCCACGGCTGCCATAAACACATCCGCAGCCACCATAAATGCACCTGCGGCCACTTCCACTACCAGCAGTGGTGGTTGGAGTAAGGGTGGGGGTTGGATGATTTGGCACCATGGGCTGGATTCAGCCCATGGGCCGTAGGTTGCCGCCCCCTGCTCTAAGAACTTTAACAGGACTGATCACAAGAAAATGACCAAAGCAAGAGACTTATTTGTGACACTGCATGGCTCATTGGGCCTGATTGCCTGCTGCTTCTGCTGATCATCATCATCTCAGTAGTAGATGAAAATAACATTTGGTTATTATTTTTTATCAGAATTAATCAAAGTTTGTGAATTTTTCCTCAACCAGAATGGAAAGAGCGTGAATTCTTGTTTTTCAATTCATGTGTGTGAGAAAAAGGACCAGATAGATTCAACCAGGACTTTGAGCACTTTGCATAATGGGTGAAATTTTCAATTTTTTTTAAAAAATTGCACATTTCCTCATAAATGGGTTGCAAAGAACATGATATTTTTCAAAAATCTGAAAAAGGATGGAAGAAAATAGACAGCTTCATACATCCATAAGGAAGAGGAAAAGATTGGCTAAGCACTTAGTTATACACATGATCCTGGATGTTGTAAGTCATTGCTTTCACAGCTACTAAGCAATCCAAGTAGCACTTGCAGCCTTACTATTAGACCAGATGAGGTGACTGACTTAGACAAAAGCTGAAAGATGGTGAGCTCCCATCACCAGTGTTCACATAAGATTTCACTGTCATTCATTCATTGGCTTTTGTACAAAGAATGAATAGCAGTAGGATGTTGCTTTGGCCTCTGTATTAGAGAGTGAAAGCTTAGCAATAGCCCTGACACATAGGACCATGTTTTAAGATTTGACCTGCGCATACTTCTTATGCAGATTTGTAGCCATGCTACCTGGGGAATTTTTGGATCTATAATCCAGAAACAAACATTTGCATACCTCTACTTCTGTGTCTTCCAGTTGTCTTCCCTATGTCTGCTTCAGTTTCTGATAGCATACCTAAAAGTCAAAGAAGTTGGCTAAAATCAAGCATGGCTCCCACTGTCTGGCAGCTCTGCGAGTGGGGCGGCATACAAGTATAATAATAATAATAATAATAATAATAATAATAATAATAATAATAATAATAATAATAATAATAATAATAATAATAATAATAATAATAATAATAATAATAATAATAAAACAATGAAGGCAGCTAAGACAAAAAAATTGACTTGCCTAACAAATGTTGACAATTGTCAGTCAACAGAGACTACTGTATATACTCGAGTATAAGCTGACCCAAATATAAGCAGAGGTACCTAATTTTGACCTGAAAACCCAAGAAAATAGATTGACCTGAGTATAAGCCAAGGGTGAGAAATGCAGCAGCTGCTAGTGAGTTTTAATAATCAAAATAATTAAAATATGGTAAAATTAATTAAATTGTTGGCATATCTCAATCCAGAGCAGTCTTGGGACCCCCGTGGTTATTGACCCAAGTATAAGCCGAGTCCCCTTTTGGGGGCTCGTTTTATGGATAAAAAACTCGGCTTATAACCGAGTGTATACAGTAGTTGTGAGGGGGAGGATCTGTCTGGTTGTTGTGGCCTGAGCGTAGAGAAGGTGAGAGCAGGGCACTAGGTGAGACTGAAGAGTTAGAAGTGGATGAGCCACAACTGGAGGGTAATGTGGAGATTGAGATGGATTGATGAGACCAAGACTTAAAGGAGGTAGAGAAGAAAGATTTGTCACCTTCATAGGACTTGGAGGGGGAGGACTTGGATGATATTTTGAAGGTGTCCCCTCCCATCTTCTGCACACTAAGTGAGGAACAGACATTGCTGCTGCAAGACCCATTAGTGAGCAAATGGGTCCACTCCTCTGTGGATAGAATACAATGGGAGAATGTTCCAGCAGTTGCCCAACTTGGCTCCTCGCAATGATGGTGCATGTGCCCAGCCAAGACAAAATCCACTGTCCTCACCCCAACCCAAAAGCAATGCTTGCACAGCAAGAAGCAGCAGCAACTCCTCTAAAAGCAATACAAGATATTGGGACACAGAAATCTTCATTGGCCCAGCACTACTGATCCACCTTAGATGGCTTCAGTTGGACAATCAGTGAACAAGATTCCAGCCCCAACTAAGCCTCCCTGTAGTTTGTTGGGAAGGAAACACCCATCTTTGAACACCCCCCCCCCAGAAAGATCATTACTAGCAGCAACAAGACTCTGAGGTTCATGGAAGCTATGGTCGAGAAGATCCTCCCAGCCACCCCCACCCCAGACAGGGGTGTCATCAAGCACATACAGTAAATGCTTTAGGATGCAGATTGCAGGAAAAATACTGAAAGAATGCATGGCCTGGGTGTAGAACTCTTCTTTTGGGATGCTATGAAAAGAGGAGCTGGGGTTTCTTCCTCCACAGTGCTTTGTTTTGCCTCACTTCACCTAGTGCCAAAACCAGCAGATATGTCTCTGTACTGTATTTAAGCAAAGCATTCAGGGATACCCCCCCCCAAAAAAAAGCAGGGGCAGCTGCACAAAGAGCCCAAAACAACACAGCTCTGAAAGAGCTTGGTTTGACCAGGGTCTCCAAATCCTTGCCTACCCACTCCCCTCTTCTCCAAATTGATCTCATCCCCAGAGATTAATTTCTACACAATTATCCTAGAGTCTGTGATAATCACTCCATTAAAAAATGAAGAGATTTGGGTTTCTGAATGCAGAGGATTAAGCTTTAATACAAGTAATCTGTGGAAGGCCTGGCTCCGTGTATGCTACTAATCACCCCTGCACCGGTTCCAGCATCAGCCCTTTATCAATATATATATTAATATATATTTTTCATCCTAGAATATACATGCTCTCTAAGAGCTGACACTGATTCAGGGTGACAGATTGTATCTAAACATAGGACACTTCCAGACAAATACAACAAATCATGCCATACAGAAGAAGCTGGAGAAGGAAGGTTAATATTGTTCAGCACACCCACTTAAAATGTGCCAGTTTATGGTTCTTTCCTTTCACTAAGTGCATACCAGCGTCATAAGACACTGTTTCTGTATCTGGGTTTATTTACCCATATAGTGTATATAACAAGAAGAGACAAGTTGGCAGGGCAGGCCTCTTCCAACAAGATAGGTTTCCTAAAAGTAGAAGAATTATCTTTCTGCCAGCTGCTTGTGAACTGTTTGTTATCTATTGGTTATGGCTGGGTGGCTCAATGGTTTATTCAGTATTCAGCTGCAGAGCCAGTGACTGGAAGTTTGATGTTCTACTGTGCCCCCAGAGAGAAGAACTGGCCTATGTGGCCATGGGCAAGCTGCACAGTCTCAGGATGTCCTCAGAAGAAGGGAATGGTCAGCCACTCGGTGTATGCTCTACCTAGAAAACCCTGGAAAGGGACACCATAAGTCAGAATTGACTAGATGGCACGCAATTATTGTCATTCAAATGTCAAAACTGTTTTCCTTTGACTTTTACCTGATTAGGAGTGAAAATATCTAGTCACTGGTAGGTATCAGCTTTTTCCACCTGCTTATTCTTCATAGAGCCCCCTTAGATGGGGTGATGGTCCCCCTCAGTGGAGGAAATGCCACTAGAAACCATCATATTGGGCCCAATGGCAAAATGAGCAGAGGAGGAACTCTGATTCCCAATGGTCATGGAGATGGAAGCCATCCTAGATGTACTGGCTCTGCAGGCGCACCTTGATAATATCCTCAAGGTTGTGGCAGTCAATTGCAGTCCCGGTGTTAAATCCTGCATGTCTCATTTCATATGTGCCACAGGAGATGGCTCCGTGATCATAGTGTATGGGTCACTTCATGGCAAGCTGGGATCCACTTTAAACAAATTCATGCCAACAACATTTTCCTGCTTCAGGGGAAAAAATTATTCTTGAATACAAGTTGCAGCCAACGAGTCTTCATAGTATAGCTGGGAAATCCCTGGCTGAAATCTCCTGACAACTATTCCTCATTCACTGGTCCAGAATAAGCCACTTTTTTCTCAGCCTGAATGTGCTATCTGCAAAATAAGGATAATAATACTGGTTCAGTGTTGCAGAAATTCCTGAGTTAACATAAGTGAATGACTAGAAAGGAACTGCATAAACAGATGCTTTGAACTTGCCTTGCTCTCAAGGTTTAGGCATGGTCACTGAGTTGGAGATGTTTGTTCAGTGTGTATTGTGAATTGGCTGCTTTAGGCAACAGTTTTTAAATAATGCAAAAGAGCAGTGAATTGTTATTTAATTTTATTTCTCTCCTTTGCTATGGAATAATCCAGATCTTGAAATTTGTACAGCCCCCTCTCACCAGGGAGTGAAAACAGAGTTTTTCAAGAAAGACTTTAAAACTTACTTACTTCCAATAGGCTGCCTAATATTAATTTTAATTAGCTGTGACCTTTAATTTGTTTGCTGTCATTCTATTGTTAATGCTGTGAGTTGGGGGTGCTTCTTTTTATATTTGGGTGGTGTTAGGATGTTGGGGCTTGCATATCTACATGCAGGCATGCAGGCAGATAGATAGATAGATAGATAGATAGATAGATAGATAGATAGATAGATAGATAGATAGATAGATAGATAGATAGATAGATAGATAGATAGATAGATAGATAGATAGATAGATAGATAGAACTGGTGAAAGTGAATGCTGTAAGTCACCCATCTTTTAAATTTTGAATGGGGAAACATTTATTGGCCTTCTCTGTTTGGCAGATGGTCATCATTTTGTTTTGACACTAACCTTCCAGAAAAGGTGGCCATGTGTCCTCTTTTAAAGCAGACAGTTCTCTCTTTGAAGGGCCATCAAAGGGCAGTCCTCCTTTGTAGCTGAACTGTCAAGGTCAGACTTCTGACACCTGAACTTTCCCCTTAGAGTCCTACATAATTTATAGACCTCCAGAGGAATCTCAGAAGCTTGTGATCATCACAACTGACATTTATCCCAATAAAGGGTTAAATCCAGGATGAAATCAATTTTTCCCAGTTGTATCAAAATTTGTCTGAGTATTATGAAAAAAAGTACTTTTCAATGTTGCGATAATTCCAGTCTATTTTGACAAGCTTTATTTATTTACATGCTTCTATAGACACAAAATTCTTCAAAACATCTCAAAGTCTTTTAATTTCATTTTAAAGTCATAGAACTTTAGTTACAGGTATTTCAAAAAATTAAGACCAAGCTTAAGTTATAGGTAAATAGTTAACAATATGAAAAGTGAATACAAGAGTAATACAAGAATTCTTTGGGTGTAGATCCATTCTTGCAACATATGAGAAGTTACTGACTTGTCATAAAAGGTCAAGATCAGAAACATACATGCAATAAAATTCTAAAAAGAGTGTTTAACTCATATTTTAAGATAATGGAGTTTTCAGCATAAAAATATAAAAATACTTAAAACATACAGTGAGGGTCCAGGGGGCCCTGGAGCACAGTCTTGCCATGTGATCTGGGATCGGTTTGATCCGGTTGTCACTGATGAAGTGGACAGGCTCCTTGCAGCAGTGCGGGCCACTGCATGTCCTTTGGACCCCTGCTCCACCTGGTTGGTGAAAGCCTCCAAAATGGTGACAGGAGGCTGGGTCGGGGCAATAATAAATGCATGTTTGCGGAAGGGGGTGTTTCCTGCACCGCTAAAACATGCTTTGGTGCGCCCCCTCCTGAAGAAACCATCCCTTGACCCAGCTGTCCTAACCAACTATAACCGGTGGCACACCAGCTGCAGGGGACTCTTGATGAAGTGGATTATCTGGACCCCTTCCAATCATGATTCAGGCCCGGACATGGTATGGAGATGGCATTAGTCGCACTGATGGATGATCTCTGGTGGGAGCGGGATGGCGGTCATCCGACCGTCCTTGCTCTCCTTGACCTCTCAGCGGCCTTCGATACCGTCGACCACAGTATCCTTCTGGAACGGCTCAAAGGATTGGGGATCCAGGGCACTGTGTTGTCCTTTTTTTCCTCATTTCTGCAGGGCCGTACCCAGTCGGCGTGGTTGGAGAGTGAGAGATCCAGTTCTAGGCCCCTCAAATATGGGATGCCGCAGGGCTCGGTGCTCTCTCCTCTCCTATTTAACATCTACATGAACCCGCTGGGTGAGGTCATTCAGTTCCCAAGGGGTACGGTACCATCAGTACGCGGATGACACTCAGTTGTACATCTCGGCCTGTGGTGATCAAAGTCTTGTCTGGATGCCTGGAGGCCGTTGGGGTCTGGATGGGGGACAATGGGCTTCATCTGAATCCTGGCAAGACCGAGTGGCTTTGGGTCAGGGGTCTGGGGTTATCCAGTGAGTTACCACCTCTGGTCTTGGATGGGGCAGTTTTGCCCCAGACAGACCCGGTGCGTAACTTGGGGGTCCTCCTGGACATGCGGCTGCTGCTGGAAGAGCAGGTGGCAGCCATGGCCAGGAGGGCTTTTGCTCAACTTCGAGAATCCACCAGTTGTGCCCGCTCCTGGACCGGGACCCCTTACTCATGGTCGTTCATGCTCTGGTCACCTCCAGACTAGATTACTGTAATGCGCTCTAGATGGGGCTGCCCTTGATGACCATTTGGAGGCTACAGCTGGTTCAGAATGCAGCTGCCTGGGTGGTAATGGGGTGTGGATGTTATGCCCGTGCCTCCCCACTACTCCGGGAGCTGCACTGGTTACCAGTTTGCCTCCAGGTGCAATTCAAGGTGCTGGTTTTGACCTTTAAAGCCCTATATGGCAGTGGGCCAGGATACCTGAAAGACCGCATCGCCCCAAGAGTGTCTGCCCATCCAACCACAGCAGACCAGAGGGACTCCCCAGTTGTTCCTTCAGCTAGAGGGGCTCACCTCTCTGGTGCATGAAGAAGGGCCTTCTCCATGTCCGCACCAGCCCTCTGGAACCTCCTGCCAACAGAATTGAGGTTACAGACAGAATTGCTGCCCTTCAGGAAAGGTTTGAAAACCTGGCTGGCAGGGCAGGTGTGGGGCCTTAATAGGAATACTGCCCCAGACTGTTGGCTCATCTCCAGTTAGTGTTCAGTTAGTGTCCCTCCTTCTGTGTTGCTGTATCCCTCCTATTCCATTTTATTCTTTTTAAATGGGGTGGGGGTAGGAGGGTGGGTAGGTGGGTGGGTGACTTGGGATTTTTAACCTGTTTTTATATGTTTTTAATTGCTGTACGCCACCCTGAGTAGGGTTCGCCTGAGTGGGCAGCATAAAAAATTAAAAATTAAATTAAATACATACAATACATCAAATGCTTGAAAGACTGCCCCCACTGCATCTTAAAATGCAAGAGTTTACACCCTGAAAGGGCATATAGGAGAAGATACATCTCTTAAAATATTTAAGCAACAAAGTCCTTAAAAGTAAAATACAGTGGTACCTTGCTTAAGAAGCATAATGCGTTCCACAGGATTGCACTTTAAATGAGTTTGCTCTTTAAGCGAAACACCATTGTAAGTGACCAATTGTGACTTCTGGCGGGGGGATTGCGAACCCCGATTTAGTTGTTAAGCATGTTTTTGGTTGTTTGGTGTCTTGCACAGAAGACAAAGAAGGAGCCGCAGTAAGGGCTAAAACACAACTTTAATGCATGGTAGTCAGAGTGAACATGAGGTAATGGCGGACCAACAGCTCTATTTATAGCACACTGTACATTTTGAATAACCCGGGTGATAGTTCATTGGTTACTGTCCGCGTTACATCATGGATCGTCACGCCCATCTTCTCCAGGTGCGGTGCGGCGGGAAAGTTTCCCGCCCTTCAGGTATTCAGGGGAATCTGTATCATGTGAGCTGGATGCTGCTACTGGCACGAGCAGTATTATCCTTAACAGCTTGCTACAATGTGTCTCTGATTAGTTACAATAGATACAATTGCCGTATACAATCAGTTAAAGAGTACTTGTCACATTCTATTCAGTACATAACATCCCTCCCCCCTAGGTGAGGACGAAGTCCTTTAGCCATTGAGGCTTTCCACACATTCGCTTTGGGCGAGGGGTGGCTGCACTTCGGGCTGGAGTTCCTGCATTGGAGGAGCGCGACTCGTTAGCGATTGGCTGCGAGTCGTGAGCCGGGGATTGGGGAGGTCTAGGTGTGGGAGTAAACTCCAGGGATGTGAGACCGGGGGCTCCAGGGACTAAAGAATAACCTCGCTCTTCGCTTGGATGGGTGGGGGACCACTCCGAAAAATCCCCCCAGTCTCCTAACTCAAAATCTAACAATTCTTCGGATCTCTCTCTTCCAAGTTGTCCCTGTTACCTAGGGGGTCAAAAGGATATGGGTTTGTCTCATTTCCCTCCCCCCTGTGGTCTGTGTCTCCCCCTTGGGATAAGCGGGTGGGGGAGAACCCTAACACTGACTGCTCCATTTGGTCACTCACATCTTGCCTTCCCACTACTCTACTTCGTAGTTGGTCAGCGTGCCTCCTCCAGAGGAGTCCTGTGCCTGTCTCGACATTGTAGGAGACTGGCCCCGTCTGTCCGACCACTATTCCAGGTACCCAAGTGGGGCCGGCAGCTGCGTAGTTTCGGCAATGTACTGGCTGGCCGATCTCGAAACTCTTGGTGCCCCCCGTTTCTATGTTTCTACCCGTGTCCTCCACCCTGGTTGGGTCTAATCTCGAGAGGATCGTGGCGGGTTTCCTCTGCATGAGGAGCTCGGCGTGTGAGAGCCCTGACGCTAAGGGGGTTACACGGTACCTTAATAGGAATTGGCAGAGCTGCAAGCCCATCCTACACAGTGCGTCCTTTGTTATTCACACCAGGCGTTCCACTTGACCATTTGTAGCGGGGTGAAAAGGGGCCGCAGTTACGTGGCGAATTTTGTTAATCTCTATGAAACCCTGGAACTCCGCTGACGTGAAAGTTGTGGCGTTATCACTCACAGGTACGTCAGGTAAGCCGAAACAGCTGAATACCTTGCATAATTGCTTAATCATTGCAGCTGACGATGTATTGGCCATTGGAATTACCTCCAACCACTTGGAGTAAGAGTCCACTATTATAAGGAAAATGGTACCCCTGAATGGACCCGTGAAGTCCACGTGTAGACGTGACCACGGACCCTGGGTCCTGTCCCATTCTCTATGCGGAAGTCGGGACTCCTCAGGCCGGGTGCTCTGGCAGCTCTTGCAAGTGCCTACCATGTGCTCAATATCTGTGTCCAGTTTGGGCCACCAGACGTAACTCCTAGCTAGTGCCTTGGAGCGCACGATCCCCGGGTGGCTGATATGCAGCATCTTGAGTACCCGGGGCCTCAGAACTTTGAGGATTTCTACCCGCTGCCCCCAGAGTAGGCAGCCCCTTTCTAGGGACAGCTCGTCTCTCTGCCTACCGTAAATCCTGAATTCCTCCATAGGGGAGGTTGCTGGCCAGCCTTTCTGTACCCATGAACTGACTAAGACCAATGACTTGTCTTTCACCGTAGCCTTGGCGATCTCAGCTGGCAGAATTGGGGGCGACTCTAAGGCTTCAATCAGGAGCACCTGGTGGTTCTGTTCTACCTCGCACTCGGGGTCCCCTGCCTGTGGGAGGGGTGACCTGGAAAGGGCATCGGCATGGCTGATCTCCTTGCCGGGGCGGTAGGTCAACGCGTACTGGTACGCATTGTGGAAAATCGCCCATCCCAGCATCCTTGGGGACAAGATCTGTGGGGTTGGCTTATCTGTGGTGAAGATTCCTAAGAGGGGCTTATGGTCGGTCACGACTTTGAATGGCCTGCCATAAAGAAAATCGTGGAACTTCTTGGTTCCTGCAACAATCGCTAGGGCTTCCCTGTCTGTTTGCGCGTAGTTGTGCTCTGCCTTGGACAGGGATCTCGAATAGTATGCCACTGGGGCTTCTCGCCCGCTCTCTAGCACGTGGCAGAGGACTGCCCCCACCCCCACCGGTGAGGCATCGCAGACCAATACAATGGGTTTCTTTGGGTCAAAGTAGGTCAACACAGCCTCGGAGGATAGAAGCTGTTTGAGCCCCTGGAATGCCCGTTCCTGGCTGTCCCCCCACCGCCAAGCCGCATCCTTTTTGAGTAATCTATGCAGCAGTTCTGCTACCGACACCTTTCCCAGGAGGAAAGAGTGGTAGAAATTTAGGAGTCCTAGGAAGGACTGTAGTTCGGCCTTGGTGGTGAGGCGAGGAGCATCTTTCACTGCCGCTACCTTGGACTCTGCTGGTTTTATGCCCTCAGGGGTTATTCAGAAACCCAGAAACTCTACCTCCTCAGTGAAAAACACACACTTGTCCTTTCTCAATCTGAGCCTCACTTTCTCGAACACTGTTAGTACCCGGTCTAACCTCTTGTCCAATTCCTGTTCCCCTCCCGCTGTTATCAGAATGTCATCAAAGTAGGGGAAAACACCTGGGAGCCCCTTCAACAATCTTTCTACGAGGGACTGAAAGATCTCCAGAGCCGAATTTACGCCGAATTGTGGTTAACAATTGTCTGAGCGGTGGCTGTAGCTGGGGTTACCGACAATTGCTGGTATGCCTGGGCCAAGTCTAGTTTGGCGAAACACCTCCCCCCATGCAAGGTTGCTAGCAGGTGGCTTACTACCGGCACCAGATACGTATTTGGGCGAATTGCCTTGTTAATTGTGCACTTGTAGTCAGCGCAGATTCTGACCTCCCCGTTAGCCTTAAGTGCCGTAACAATGGGGTTTTTCCACTTGGCGGAGTCCACGGGCACAAAAATCCCCTGACCCACCAGTTTGTCCAGTTCAATCTCTATTTTGTCATTTAGTGCAAAAGGCACTCTTCTTGGCTTCATCCTGATGGGTCGGATGTCGGGGTCCAATTCGAAGGAAACTGGGGGCCCTTTGAACTTCCCTAGCCCCTTCTCAAAAATGGCAGGGTGTGCGTTACACACCTCCATGATCGGGTCAGCCTGTACGGCGTGTTTGCCTCCAATGAAAACCCCCAGGGTCCCGAACCACTGTGTACCCAGGAGACAGCAGGACCCTTCCTTTAGAACTACTAAGGGCAACTGTGCAGAGCGCCTTTTAAACTGGACCTTGAACTCTCCCACTCCCAACAATGGTATACTCTTGTCCTGAACGTCCCACAAATTAGTCCTAAGGGCCTTCAGCTTGGGGCGTGACTTTGGGGGAATGCGCAGAAATTCCCTGTGGGAGATGATGGAGTACGATGACCCCGAATTGATCTCCATCCTTATTGGGACCCTCTGTACCAGTACCTCAACAAAAAACCGGGGCCGCCGCAACTGCACGCTGTGGACCGCCTGGTCGCGGACGTCGGGAACCCGTCGAGACACGCAGTGCTCCTGGGGCTCATCGTCATCGAGGATGTGCCCGACCCCATCCGCCTTTCATTGGGGCCGTTCCGCCTGGCCCTTGCCATTGTCTCGACGCTGCCTGCAGACCCTTGCGATGTGCCCGTGCTGCCCGCAGTTGTGGCACTCCACCTTCCGGAATGGGCATCGGCTCTGGTCGTGGGATGCCCCGTATCTGTCGCAGCGGTGGTCCTCTCTGGCGCGGTCTTGAACCTCAGGCCTACTCTGCACCCACTGCACGTCCTCATCCTCGCTGAAGTCGGAGGCGGACATGGTGGACTCGGAGGTCCCCTGCTCTCCATGGGAGGAACAGCTGTGGACTGGGACCACCGGCGGGGGGCCCCCAACCATGGCGGTCCTGGCCTGGCACACCCGTTCACCTTGTTGCACTGACTTGGCGGCTTGTGTGATGCGCAGGACATGCTTGAACGAGATGCTCTCGTCTTTGGCCAGTAGTTTTTTCCTGGCCCCCTCGTCTCGCAGGCCCAGCAGGAGCCTGTCTCTCAGCGCTTCACTCAGGGACACTCCCCACCGGCAAGGCATGGCAGCCACCCACAGGGCTGCCACGAAGTCTGCCACGGACTCACCGGCCTGCTGGCACCGTTGCTGAAATGCCAACCTTGCCAGGAACACTGACACTTTTGGGTGAAAGTGTTTCCTCAGCTCGGCGAGGATCTCATCTAGGGGCACAGCCCTGAGCGGTCTCGGCGTCAGGAGGTTGGTGGCCAGTTCCAAAGTCTCTAGGCCGCACTGGGCCAGTAGGAATGCCCGGCACTGGGCTTCCTCCTCGATGCCTTCGAGGTCCATAGCGTAGAGGAACTGCTGCTCGTAGAGTTCCCATTTTTCTGGCTTCGTGGTGTCGAAGGGCGCAATGTTCACTTTTCGGGACGCCATCCCACCTTCGTCGCCAATTTGGTGTCTTGCACAGAAGACAAAGAAGGAGCCGCAGTAAGGGCTAAAACACAACTTTATTGCATAGTAGTCAGAGTGAACATGAGGTAATGGCGGACCAACAGCTCTATTTAAAGCACACTGTACATTTTGAATAACCCGGGTGATAGTTCATTGGTTACTGTCTGCGTGACGTCATGGATCGTCATGCCCATCTTCTCCAGGTGCGGTGCAGCGGGAAGGTTTCCTGCCCTTTAGGTATGCAGGGGAATCTGTATCATGTGAGCTGGATGCTGCTACTGGCACGAGCAGTATTATCCTTAACAGCTTGCTACAATGTGTCTCTGATTAGTTACAATGGATACAATTGCCGGATACAATCAGTTAAAGAGTACTTGTCACATTCTATTTAGTACATAACAGGTTGGTTTTAGTTGTTAAGCAAGGTGACCATTCAGAGAAAATTCTGCTCTGTAAGCGAGTTAGTCTCTAAGCAAGGCACTCATTATGCAAGGTTTTATTGTATATGAAGAATAAAGATACAGTATCTTACACTATGGAAGTTCTTAAAAGTAAAAAGTTATCAAAAGTTAAAAAAAGGATTATACCACTTAAACATATTTATCACAGAGAACTATTGTAAAAGCTCACCCAAGCCATGCCCACTGAGCAGCAAATTCTATTTTGAGTTTCTGATTGCTGACAAGTTCTGGAGAAGCTGGGTGCCTTGCTGCTACATGTTTCCTGATGCCATGCCATGTGTTGTGATGATGTACTAGAATCCATCTTTGTGTCCCTGGTTATCTGCCTGGCCATAATTTATACCCTTTAATTGGCCTTATCGCAATGAAAATATTTACTCAGTCCACTCAAGTAGCTGTCAGCTAAGTAATAATAATTTCATGTCAGAGATTACTCTGGGTTAAAAGGATTTTTTTAGGGGATGCCTGAATGAGGCTCCTTTCATGTTCCCAAGTGTCGTTCTTGGGTATCAAAACCCATCCTTCCAGTCTCCAGCTCAGTGCCTTAAGCACTAAGCGACCGGAGAAGCAACTAAATTAGCAGTTATGTATACAGAATCCGATAGGCTTGGATAACTTAGCTGACTTCAACCTAACAATTTAAAATCATTACATATGTTATTTTGTCTAATTTGGCTGCCCTAAATGGGATCTAACCCAGTCAATCTCTGGACATGTCAATAGCAAACCTAGTGAATCTTTGCCCCTGACACCAGTATAACTGGATGTTGCTACTAGATAAAATATGCCTTTTCCCATTTATTCACATTCATTAATTGTTTACATTTTGCAAAGTCCAATACATTCCTATTTACATAACAGGAGAAAAACATGTTTGTTTGTCAAAATGTTTTTTAAAATGTTTTTTATTTTAATTTTAAAACATAAAGAAAATAAAAAACATACAACAAAGATAAAAATTTTTTTACCTATAACATATAAGTACAAATACAGGGTAAACCCATCACCCTGGGAACTAACTAAAACAATTACAGTGGAACCTCATATAACGAATGCATCATACAACAAAAAAATTTGTACAGCGAAGAGAATATGAAAAAAAAGATTGTTGCATCATACAACGAAAATTTCTATGGGTTGCATCGTACAACAAATATTTTTTCCATAGAGATTTTCATTGTGCTATGCATCCCATAGGGATTTTCATTGTACAATGCATGCATCGTACAACGGGAAAAAATGTATAACAAAGTGCCTTGTGGAACCAATTATTTTCATTATACGAGGTTCCACTGTACTTAAACCAGTTGTACATGTTTGCATATACTGTATGACATTTTGGAGATAGGAGTAAGGACATAAGTTTCCAAAATGTTTGACTTTGGCTTGAGTCTTGATTAACCAAAACAAATTCCAAGCTATATCTTAAAACTATATTCATTTTCAGGGCTAACTTTTTTTCTATATCCCCATTAATTATTTTAGCACTTTCTACATGCTTCAGGAAATCAGGAACACAAAGAGGTGGTCTTGATTACTTTCCCTTAACTTTGGACTTCTCTTCTACCAGAGAGCTCCCAAATCCCAAGCTTCTATATCTTCTGACAGTAAATTTAAATTTGTGATATTTTTGAATCACAATCAGGCATACCCTGGGCAATGGCAACCTTGTGCTGGCTAATCATTCTCACACTAGGTCAGACGAAAGAAACTACAGAATGAATTCACCAAAAGAATGAATTCACCAAAAGTTATATATTCAATAACTTCAGAGAGCATGGATAAGGATTTCTGCAGTGTGATCTTAGCCAATTGGTTTTCCAACTAGAGCTTGATGTCCTGAAGCCCAAATAAAATAGATTACTACACACATTACTGAAATACCTGATCTGAATTTTTTTTTGTCAAAACAAAAATTCTTTATTGCCTTCTCTTCATCTCTCTCTCTCTCTCACACACACACACACACACACACAGAGAGAGAGAGAGAGACTTTTTTCTTTACCTCCTCCAAGTCTGCAAGGCACCTATTCTTTTGGAGGGTCCATTTTGCAACCTGCAGAATCAACAATATTCTGTTGAGGCACCAAAACTCGGTGTAACTAAGGATGATCTTAGAATATTACTAAATGTGACCATTCACCTAACTACGTCTCAGCTTTTCATTTTCTTAGAACAAAAGAATCAGAAAATCCTTCTTCAGATCTTGCTCCGTCCCTGGTGGGCCCTCTTTGACAGCATTGTGGCCCTGGGGGTTGTGCTGTCACAGACAAACTAGGAAATGTCTGCCCCTAGCCCTCAACAAGGGTCATGGAAAATATCCTTCCACTTCTGCAAATTGTATCTATGGTTTAACTTGCATTTACTGCAAACTGGACAACTCTTGAGAAATGCCAAGGAAAGATTTAGCCTCTCTCAGTCACTCTACATCTTGCTCTGAGGTTTCTGTTCTTTCTGAACTGTGTTCAAAGCAAAAAACATAAATTCAGATCCTGTGTTCTGTCAGGGAAAGACTGAAATCACAAGAAGCAACCATTTTAAGATATTTCATATTTGGCATAGTTAGTTTATTTATTATTGATTTATTGATTTACATTATTTGTCAGCTGCCTTTCAGAGGAAGGCTTCTCAAGGAAGCATGCAAGACAAATGGTAAAGCAAGCCAAATGTAAAATTAATTCAGTGAAACCATAGAATACATTACTAAAAAGAACCAGTAACCTGAAAAGCATAAAAGTCAATGACATATTGTGTGGATATTTAGCCATATTGGCTCAAATCTAGTTGGCAATTTATGTGTGCTTAAGTTAAATTGTGACTAACTAATGATATCCTGCTCAGGACCTTAAATTTTTAATTTAATTTAATTTTCAAACTTCTATGCCGCCCACTCAGGCAAACCCGACTCAGGGTAGATTACATCGATACTAAAAACATGTAAAATAGATTTTAAAAAACCATTATCCCACCCACCCACCCCACCCTATACTTAAAAAGAGAAAGAGAAACGGGCTCCTGATTACTATCTTGGTGTGAGCCAACAGGCGGGGGCCGTATTTTCATTAGGCCAGCCAGGTTTTCAAGCCTTTTCTAAAGGGCAGCAATTCTGTCTGTAATCTTAGCTCTGTTGGCAGAAGGTTCCAGAGGGCTGGTGCGGACATGAAGAAGGTTCTCCTTCATCTGCTAGAGAGATGGGCCCCTCTAGCTGATGGTACAACTAGAGAGCCCCTCTGGTCCGCTCTAGTTGGGCAGGCATCTCATTACAGTATGCATGTCATACTGTAATTTACCAAGCAAAAAACACTGAATGTGTTATGAGATCACTCTAATTAGGTAGTTAATTTATGGTACTAAATTATGAAGCCAATTTGAGGTGCCCAATCAAACAAACAAAGTGAACTTTGTACCTCTTCTTCAGTGTCTAGGTTAGGTGTGAAACTGTTGAACTGAAGACACCTTTTGGTGAGTTCATTCTGCAGTTCCTTTCACCTGACCTAGTATGAGAAAGATTAGCCAGAACAAGGTAGCCATTGCCCAGGGTAGGACAGATGGTGGTATTTTTAAAAAAATACCACAATCTTTGAGGAGGCTCTTTCTGTATACCCTAACTATTACACTAAGGAAGGCTTTCACTAGAGAGGCAACTTCAGATATGCTGTAACATCAGCCACTGTTTATTTAGACTGTGAAAAAATTGGCAGATTGAATGACTCCAATCTGACTTTACTGGGCTTGATTCACAGCCTATTTTATGCTTCTACTCAGATTTGTCCACATTGGCCCCTCAGTACAATGTGGTTCAATCCACATCCCACAACCCCCCTGATAGTGTATTCCTGACAGTACCAGGAGTACAAAGCACTATGCAGTCTTCTCAACCTGCTTCTTTGGATTACGACTCCCAAATCTGTGCCACGCAGCCTTCGTTGAACTCTGTGCACTGGAAGCTGCAGTTCAAAAAAGTAACTTTTCCCAACTATCCTTAACTATCTGAAAGACAGACTGGTAATATGTAGCAGGACTGGTGCTCAGCAGTGATGGCCGACCAAACTCAATGTTAGGGATCATTAGGAAGGGTATAGAAAATAAGTCAGCAAGTGTCATTTTGCCTCTTTATAAATCTATGGTGAGGCCCCATCTGGAATACTGTGTACAGTTCTGGTCGCCATACCTCCAGAAGGATATTATGGAGCTGGAAAAAGTGCAGAGGAGGGCAACCAGAATGATTAGGGGACTGGAACACCTTCCTTACCATCTGAGGCTGCAACGGTTGGGCCTCTTCACTCTTGAACGATGGCGTCTAAGAGGTGACCTGATTGAAGTTTATAAAATCATGCACGGTGTGGACAAAGTAGATAAGGAAAAACTGTTTTCCCTATCGCACAACACTAGAACTAGGGGACACTCGATGAAACTTTTGGGTACTAGTTCTCAAACAAATAAGAGAAAGTACTTTTTCACCCAGAGGATCACTGGTCTATGGAACTCCCTGCCAGAAGAAGTGGTGACAGCTGTCAGTCTTGACAGCTTTAAGAAAGGATTAGACAAGTTCATGGAGGACAAGAGTATCAATGGCTATAATTATGGATACTTAAGGACAACCTCGGGGTTGGAAAGATAGGCAGGATATCTCTCAATGCCATTTCCAGGGAATCCTAAGCAGGTGAAGGCATCTCCTTGGGAATACCCTGAAGGAAATGGTGAGCCACTGTGTGAGACAGAATGCTGGACTGAATGGGCTGTGGCCTGTTCCAGCAAGGCTGTTCTTATGTTCTTATGTTCTTATGACCTTGGCATTCCAAGAGTTCTTGGACTTCAGTTCCCAGAAGCCCAAGTCAGCTCTCCTGCTGATCAGGACTTGTGGGAATTGAAGTTCAAGAACATCTAGAGTGCCAAGGTTGGCCATCACTATGCTAAATGTTAGTGTGCTGTTGACCTGGCACTGCTGCTTTGCTAGCTTCAATCTTCACACCATTACAGGGTGCACAGACAGCTGTTTGTGGCTGCCAATAGTCATATGTAGCAGGACTGGTGCTCAGCAGTGATGGCCGACCAAACTCAATGTAAGGACAACCTCCGGGTTGGAGAGATAGGCAGGATATCTCTCAATGCCATTTCCAGGGAATCCTAAGCAGGTGAAGGCATCTCCTTGGGAATACCCTGAAGGAAATGGTGAGCCACTGTGTGAGACAGAATGCTGGACTGGATGGGCTGTGGCCTGTTCCAGCAAGGCTGTTCTTATGTTCTTATGTTCTTATCTTTCAGTCCTACACAAAACTTGGAAATATCCTACCTTTGGATTTAAAAAGATACACCTTGCTGCCTTTCTACCATTCAACACCTAAGCTAACTAGCCTGGCTTTTACACCATACCATGTACATTTGCCTGGAGAAGTGACCTGTGAGTTATGGAAGCTTGCATTGTTTTTTTTTGTTTTGTTTTTTTTTTTTGAGTGACCCTATAAAAGGTATCACCTCCATTCTGCAGTTGTTTGGAAATATCTAGTTACATGTAATGTAGTTTCTTGCAACCATTGACTTCTTTAGGTATGCAGTGAATATAATTTCACTTACTTTCAGAAATTACTTTTAAAGGGCATTTTAACATGCATTTGAGAATAATTTTTCAAGTTTTATGTGATCAGTGTATCACATTGATCACATCTGTTGTATTTTTGTACTTTTAGGATGCGATATCAGGATTGGCCAGAGAAGGCACCAAAGAGTACCTCTCTGAATTTTGCTGGCATGCTGTTAACAACACAGCATATTAATAACACAAAACACCAAATCACTTTCTGTGAGTACAGCAATAATAACTTAATGATCATCTGATCGGCTCAAAGTAATGTGTAATGAACTGAATAATGAGTAACGCAACAAGTTCCTCAAGCATTCAGCAGCTCCCTGATGTGTTTCTTTGTGCATTACATGACATCAAGTTGGAAATGAGTTATAGCGTCCTAGTAGGGCTTTCAAGAAAAAGTGAGTTATTTAAGGAGTGATTTTAGTCCTTCTAAAATAACATTTCATGGTCAACTGGAGATTCTTGTGAATCCTAGTCCATCATTCTATCTACTACACCAGTGATGGCGAACCTTTTAGAGACTGAGTGCCCAAACTCACCTTCACCACAATAGGCTACCATCCATGCCACACCCTCATGCTGCATGTGAGCCACCCGCCTTACGCCAGACAGGGGAGGGAGGAAGCGCAAACTCTGTTCTGAGGTGACAGTGCACATACCCACAGAGAGGGCTCTGAGTGGCCCCTCTGGCACGTGTGCCATAGGTTCACCACCACTAAACCACATTGAACACTCCAGTCAAAAATTTATTGCAAATAGAGCAGTTCACATGGTGGTGGCTTACTCTCTTGCTGCAGAACTAAATGGTGGCTCCATTCCCACACTAATTGCCAGAATCAAGGGAAACAAGGAAGAGAAGTTGTGAGTTGTGGTAGTGCCAGAAGCAACCGGGGATATTAGTCCTGGTGGAGGATAAATTAATAAGGACTGTGACTCAGGAAGATACACAGAGACACCAGATGGGCATATAGTCACAATGGTGGCAAGTTTGACAATGGATCTTTCTGAATCCCTGGGCTTTTCCGAGGTGCCCAGCCATACCAGTCTTCTATGCCAGTTCTTCTAGTTCAAGTATTGATCAAGGATGGACCACTCAACTGTGCATCTTCCCAGGTAACCTTGGTCCAGCCACTATTTCCCAGTCTAGGCTGCGCCACAGGTTTGTTGAGAGGATAATATTGCAAGGAGGTAGAGAGATCTAGGTTTTGGTAACCTAGGTAACCTGGCCACCTGCACGCATACATACAGGTAGGTACATACACACACCAGGAGAAGTGGTTGTGTTTCTCTTTTTCAACAAAAACAACTGTGGTATCTTAAATTGAGGCAACTTAAAGGAAACCCAGCTTTGTTCAGCATGGGCTATCATGGACTGCTACAGACCACAAAGACCTTATACCAATTTTGAACTATCTATACCTATAAGAATGTGTTGGGCTGTGCGTGTCCGGAATGCGTGTCTGCACACGTCCAGCCTATCCCGTAATGAGCCAGCCACACTTACCTTGCCAAACTGGGACCTTCGCCACGAGGGTCCAGGACCCAAAAGTGGGGCCTATGCCCCACAAAATGGGGAAAAGAAAAGAAACTAAAACTCCCATGGTGCCATGGGAGAAAAACGGCAGTTTAACAGCCAGGCCTGGAAACAGAATGTTGGAGTGAGCTGATTTGCATGTTGGACTGTGATTGGTTGGAAGAAAATCTAGCCAGGCCTGGAAACAGAATGTTGGAGAGAGCTGATTTGCATGTTGAACTGCAAATTGTTCTGATGCGGGTGGAACAAACCCATTCCATTTAAGCCTCTACAACCCTGGAATGAGACACTTTCAATGTACATCAATGCTGTGTGTGAGAGAGAGAGGGAGTGTGTGCCTGTGTGTGTGTGCAAGACAATGCACAAGACAGTGGGTTCTGGACCAGTCAAGTGTGTGTGTGTGTGTGTGTGTGTGTGTGTGTGTGTGTGTGTGTGTGTGTGTGTGTGTGTGTGTGTGTGTGTGTGTGTGTGTGTGTGTGTGTGTGTGTGTGTGCCTGAATGAGAGAGAGAGAGAGAGACTCTGTGTGTTAGGGTGTATCAGGGTCCGAAAAACCTAAACATACAATTAGCTCTCATCCTTCCTTCCCTACTTCCAGCCGTTCTTCTCCCCTTCCTTCTTTCTTTCCCTCCCTCATTCTTACCCTCCCATCTTCCTTTCCTCCTAAATTTCCCCCTCAATACCTACCATCCCTCCCTCATCATCACACCAGGGTGAGTCTGCCCAGGTTCCTTTACTGAGAGCCAGGGGGCATCACAAATGGGGGGAGGCAAAAAGGAAAAAACCCTCCCCAAGCCACCCCCACCCCACGGGTTGAGCCCCCCCCCAAAAAAAACGTAAGTAATAGGCACATCCCAGTAAGCCTCTATCAACACACAAATCAGTCTGCTTCTGCAGACATTTCCGTGGTCATGTGGCAGGCATGCCTAGACACCAGAACCCACGTAATGCTTTTTACCTTCCCAACAATGTGGTGCCTCTTTATCAACTTACAATTCCTTGCTTTAGAACAAAAAGGTTGGCAGGAGCTGGAATACTCAAGAATCGAACTGCTCACGCTCCACATTCCAGTAAGCCTCCATCAACACACGGATCAGTCTGCTTCTGCAGACGTTTCCGTGGTCATGTGGCAGGCATGACTACACACCGGAGCACACATCAAACCATCTATGACAAAACAACACTCTGCATCTGCATCCCAAATACAGAGAGAGAGAGAGAGAGACAATAACCAGATAAACATATCCCTTCCTACAATTAAAAAAATTAACCTCCCTGGCAAGGCCGGGCAATCAGTTAGTATACTATAATAATAATTTCATATCAGAGATTATTCTGGGTTGAAAGGATTTTTGCATAAGAAACTCCACTCAGGGATTGCCTAAATGAGGCTCCTTTCATGTCCCCAAGAACTGGGACAGAGAAGGCACTCAATCCGTCATGCAATACCCAGGTCTCGAACTGCCGACTTGTCAGCCTTCCAGCTTCTTAACCACTGAGCCACTGCAGCCCCTAAACTATACCCTAATTCAGGGTTCTCAACCTTTTCAAGTTGTGAGCCAGGTCATGCTCCCTCAAATAGTTGAGGGGGGGGCAGACTGGGTGTTCCTCTGCCATTTACAGCTGTCGTAAACACATTTATGGTGGCGGCAGAGGCTGGATTATTTGGCACCACGGGCCAGATCTGGCCCACAGGCCATAGGTTGAAAACCCCTATGCTAATTATATGCAAAAATAGACATGGCTAAAAATCCAAAAGCAAAGCATTCACACTTCTATACCGCCCCATAAATCCACACAAATGGGTTTGCTGCGATACATCTGGCCCACGCCGCCCCCAGCGCTCCTGGAAGTGGAAGTAAAACGCACCTTACGAGCATGTTTTACTTCCGCTTCCAGCAGCGACCAGGGTGTGTGTGGGCTGGATGAATCACAGCAAACCCATTCGTGTGGATTCATGGGGGTTTGGGATTCTGGAAATTGAAGTCCAAGAATATCTGGAGTGCCAAGGTTCACCATCACAGGCCTAGTGAAACAAATTATTTTTGTTAGAAGGGGAAATTTTCTGCTATGAAGAAATAGACATATACTCAACAGTGGATTATAGCCTTTAGAAGCCATCAGTTGGTTAAGCCAGCTAGGATTTTCTAGGTTTTCATCCAAAGAAGGAATTTTCCTGAGCTCTGCATTTGTAATTAAAACTCTGTGTTTACAGTATAAGCTTCCAGAGTTTGTAAAACCAAATGACACAAAGATTTATAAGAGAAGACAATTATTTGAGTACAAGCTGGTTTTTTATCGCCCATTTCCCAGAGGAAGGTTTGTTTGCTAAGTTATACAGAAGTAGTCCCACTGATAGTCACAACAATAGAAACCATAGTATTGATAAAATGACTTTGATAATAAATGTATATAGTTTCATACACCAGCTAAGACTAATAAGAATCTGTTTTTATGGAGGATTATTTTTTTAAGAAAAATAAAAATCATACCACCCCTCATTTTATAAATGGCCTTTTAAAGGCTATTTCACCAGCATCAAAGGAAGGTCTAACTCTAAAAGGGTTCTCTTTGGATGGTGATCTTCAAAGCCCAACTTTCCTCTGGAGTGAAAGATGTTTTCTTTCTTTCTTTTTCTTTCTTTCTTTTTCTTTCTTTCTTTCTTTCTTTCTTTCTTTCTTTCTTTCTTCATATAAATAATTCAAAACACATGAACTTTCCTTAAGTGACTCAGTGGATTTTATTCTATTTTTATATTTTGGTCAGCTTCAAAGAGAAAGAGTGGTTGGCTTCTTTTGTGTAGTAACCTGCATTTTCTTCTCTGTGGAAAGATTTATTTATTTTTGCTTACTCTTCTATGATGATCTAAAACCTTGCCCTTATTGGTAGGTAGCAGAAATCCTTTGTTCTGACCTCCTGTTCAGTCTTGCTACACACAGGCTAAGACCTCCCTTGAAGTTGCATTTCTGTGCTTCAACTTAGGAGACACCTGTGTTGTCCTGATATGAGGCTACTAAGATCATTTCATATATTGCCAAGGATTACTGTGTCCACATATCTCATCTTATAGAAGACAATCTTCTGTTAGAAGGACTCCCAGGTCAGGCCTCTATTCTCTGATTCAAAGAAATTTCAGCAAGGCTGGGTGGCTTTGTTGCTGATAAAAAGTATTGAGCCACTTTGAGGACTAACAAATTTTATATCCAAGATGGAGAAAATGTGACCTTCCAGATATTATTGGATTGCAACTCCCATCAGTCCTGGCCAGCAGAGCCAAAGGTGAACAATTCTGGGAGTTGTAGTACATTTATCTGGAAAGTAGCACTTTGCTTTAAGTAAAGGTCACCCTTGCTCGAAAGCCAGTCGTATCTGACTCTAGGGTATGGTGCTCATCTCCATTTACAGCCAAAGAGCCAGCACTGACTGCATCTGCAGACATTTGCATGGTCATGTGGCAGGCATGACTAGACACTGGAGCACAGAGAATGCTGTTACCTTCCAGCTGAAATGGTACCTGTTGTGGTGGTGGTGGTGGTGGTGGTTGTAGTGATTGTAGTTGTTGTTCATTCACACAGTCGAGTACAATCCTTTGCGACCCCACAGACCGCTTCATGCCAGGCTCTTCTGTCATCTGCCCTCCTCTGTAGCCCACCCAGATCTATAACCACTACATCAACGATGCTATTTAGCTATTTCATCCTCTGTTGCCCCACTCTCCTTTTGTCTTCGATCTTTCCCAGCATCAGGACCTTCTCCAGTGAGTCCTCTCTTCTCATTTGGTGGCCAAATACTTAAGTTTCAGATTCAGTATGTGTCCTTCCAAGGGGCAGGGTTGATTTCCTTGGTACCTATTTATCTACTTGAAATTTCTTGCTTTCAAACTGTTAGGTTGGCAGAAGCTGGGACAAAGATGTGAGCTCACTCCATCTTGCAGTGCTCAGGTCTTGAACTGCTGACCTGCCAACCTTCCAGTTATCAAGTTCAGTATCTTAACCACTAAGCCACCACAGTCCCTTGTGGCACTTTGCTTTAGGAAGTGGCAAATTACAAAATGACTGTTGGAATGTCAAATCAGGAAGTTTGAAATTGGTTGGACACCAAAGTATGAGACAGGTTGACTTCACCACCTTCCTACGAGTCTTGCTTCAGTGATGCATCTATTTATATAACCCTGACAGGGAAGATGAAGGTTATCTATGATAGTGGCAATTGCTACCAGACTCCATTTCCCTCTGGCGTAAATTCTAAAACATGAGCTGACTTCCCTGGTACAGATCACATTTGGAAGCACCTTCCTGGAGCAGGGTTTTTTCATTAAAATAAATTGCAGCGGCACTCGGTGCCTGCACAGATCATATCAGATCTTCTTGCACCTAGGAAGGCCCCAGGTGGCACAAATATTGTCTGCCTCACCAGGTTAATGAAGAACAATGCAAAGTCATATCAGAAAAATCTCCTACCCCCACCCCATTGGTTCAAATTGTTTTCAAGAGCTTTGGAACTACAATTTCATTTGGAACTACAAATCTGACCTCTTGAATAGCCAATAGTAAACCCTGCATTTGAATTTGATGGTCAGACAGACAGCCTTCCATGGAACAGAATAAAATACCAGTAAGAACCATTTCTGTGTCTTGATCAGGGTCTGGGAACAAAGATGGGCAGCTGGGTGACTTTAGTGTATGGGACCAAAGACAACCGGACAACCGAAGGGTTGGTTTAACACAGGTTTATTGCATGAGGTTCCAGTGAAGCATGAGGTAATGGCGGTGATACATCTCAATATATACAGTAGCCCTCTACATTTGAATCTTGTAGCACGGTAGCTCATTGGCTGCTACCGGCGTGGCCTCGCCCAGGCACGCCTCTTTCTTCTGCTGCTGAATGCGGGGAAGGTTTTCCCGCGGCTGTCCGTGATTGAGCAATGTGAACCATGTGAGGCTGAACGCTCGCAGCTGCCCTCTATGGGCTGTCTGCTCGCGTTCCTTTACAGCTGATATCGTTTGCAGGCGCACCCCCCCAATAACGGACACAGACAACATTGAAAGTGGATAACAGCATAGGGCCACATTTATTGATTCAATGCCCTAGTCCGAATTATAAATTTGCATTGGTAAAACGACCAATCGTAATTCCTAAGGCAAGCAGGCCGAAGTAACACTGGTAAGGTACCACCCCAAAATTGCCAACGGCAATTGGTTACAATGTATCAATTTGTATCAATTTGTTTGTTGACAACAAACAAATTGTTGACCGTAGTCAATAACTAACTTATGACCCCACCCTCTGACGCGTATCCGTGAAATCACAGGGGTGATGCATGCTGGTTAGCAATCGTCATCACCCCATCGCCTGGTTCGTCGTTGACCGGACAACGTTTAACTAATTTATTCCTGTCTAGTGTTGTCCAGTCAATTGCGAACCTGCCGGATACTTGTGGGTCATACTGTTTACCTTACCAGTGCTACCCGCCAATGTGACCAAAGTCAACAGTAGGGACACAGAAAGCCCCCTATATCAAACCATAGCAACAGTGTGGGATGGGCAAAAAAGCCAGGACCCGGAGCCAATATGGGTCCCAACTAAAAATTCCCACCCGGCCCCGAAGCGACCATAATATCACACTGTTAACTAGGGAGGGGCTGGAGGGGAAAAAACTTCTCCGCTCCGTCGCTGAGGTAAAATGGCAGCTTGGCTGCCTCGTGGCCACCCCTTTTATAAGGGAGCTGGCCACGCCCCTAACTACCCGGATTCTCTGTCCTGTGGGGGGGGGCCGCAAAGGGCGCGGCGGCCATTTTGGCGCCGCGCTTGCATTGCAGGCGCACCCCCCCAATAACGGACACAGACAACATTGAAAGTGGATAACAGCATAGGGCCACATTTATTGATTCAATGCCCTAGTCCGAATTATAAATTTGCATTGGTAAAACGACCAATCGTAATTCCTAAGGCAAGCAGGCCGAAGTAACACTGGTAAGGTACCACCCCAAAATTGCCAACGGCAATTGGTTACAATGTATCAATTTGTATCAATTTGTTTGTTGACAACAAACAAATTGTTGACCGTAGTCAATAACTAACTTATGACCCCACCCTCTGACGCGTATCCGTGAAATCACAGGGGTGATGCATGCTGGTTAGCAATCGTCATCACCCCATCGCCTGGTTCGTCGTTGACCGGACAACGTTTAACTAATTTATTCCTGTCTAGTGTTGTCCAGTCAATTGCGAACCTGCCGGATACTTGTGGGTCATACTGTTTACCTTACCAGTGCTACCCGCCACACGGAGGGGCTTCAAAGAAGACCTGACGCCCCCCCCCCAGACCGTCAGCTCGGTCAACAGGCCTGCTCGCCAATCACCCAACAGGAGGTCCATACCTCCTCGCGACAGATGGACCCCATCCCCTGCGTACAAGTCATAATTTTGTAGACTAATATCGGGGTGATGACTAACCCGTCCCCAAGCCCCGTTGGCAAGAAACCGCGCCATTGCCTTATTGACCGCGCGCCTAGCGCGGTCAAGGGCCAGGAGGTTAACGCCCCCTCTGTAAGAATGGCGCGGGACAATGTCCGACCAAACCAGGGCTGTGGCAGGCCAGACATAATGCAAGTAGGCGAGGTCCTCGCAAATCGCATGCTTAAGCGATAAGCCGGTGACCTGGCCCAAATCATTGCCCCCCAGGTGGATGATTAGAATGTCAGGCGGGCCAGCACCCAGGCCAGAAAAAAGGAAAGGCCGCAGCTCCCGCCATAACATCCCAGGCTTACCATGCCATGCGAGACTGGCGTGGTCACCCAGTCCCAGTCGGGGTCCCCATTCTGTCGCCGCAGCGTAACGCGCTGCCCTGTGCACATAGCTGTGGCCCACCAGCCATACTGTCACCGGTGTAATACGACACCCAGGGTCTGTAGGAAAATTGAGAAAAAAGGCGGTAAGGTGACTGGATTGGTACTCATGGCGGGAGTGGGCGCACATAAAACTGAAAACATTGCGAGCCCCACCTTCCCATGCTGCGTATGTCAGCCCCAGAGTACCCAAAAGCAGCTGCTGTAGAGGCTGCACCAATCCGGAACGAATGTGTGCCATAACGGGCACCTGGTAGGCCCACCCTGGTGAGGGCTCTGGCTGTCACCTTCCAAAACTGAAATTTAGTAAGGGGAGACCCATCTTGGTGACAGAAAAACGGGCCGTGGTGCATGCCACGCAGTGCCAGGAATTCCTGTAGGGCACCAACCGGACAGATGTCTGCCAAAGAACAACGTAGCAGTCTTACACCACTGCCTACGCCATGCTGATCTGTTTTAGAGGAGCGTATCCTCAACTGGGCCCAGTCTTTGGCTACGTAGACATCTTCGAGTTCCAGTGCCCTACCACTTGCATCCGCCTTAGACAGCATCACGAGTTCGCTGACGCGGAGCGCTCCAAAAAATGCCACCGTTGTGGCTGCGTGAAAAAGGGCTGCCTCATAATGATCAAAACAGAGGCCTGGCCAGCCCCGGGCCAACTGGGTAAGAACCCCTGGGGAAATAGGGTGCCGGTCATCCGGGCAACGCCCGCGCTCGCGCACCCACCCCTCCAAAACATGTCGCACACGGAAGACAGAGGTGGTATCCACATGACCTCCCACTTTGGCCATAAAAGCCAACGCCGAGAGCTTGGATGCTATGGTGCGAGGTGCAAGGCCCTGTGCATGCAGGTGAACCATGAACCGCAGAACATGGTCCACCGGGATAGGCCAGGTCTCTGGCAAGAGAAATTGAGTAACAAATGCCCTGTAAGAATTGAATGCTTGTTGATACGCCTTACGCGTGCGTTGCGCTAGTGACAGGCCAATCGCCCGGTTCACCTCTCCTTGCCAATAGTCCACATCTCGTCCGGGAGTGGCGAGGGAAATTCCTCCGCATCCGGGGCCAAGGCGCGGAACCGGGAGATCTGCAGGCGGGACAAAGCGTCAGCAATATCATTATTAATCCCTGGGACATGCCTGGCCCTGAACAAAACGTTGAGGCGCAGGCAGCGCAGCACAAAATGGCGCACTAGGTCCATGACCCTGGGCGATTTGGAAGTCTGTGCATTGACAATGTGGACAACAGCAGCATTGTCACACCAGAAATGCACCACCGAATTAGCCCACTGTTCGCCCCATAGCATCAAAGCCCCCAGAATGGGGAAAAATTCCAGGTATGTGAGATCCCGCAGGCGACCTGTGCCTGCCCATGCCGATGGCCACCCACCACAGGCCCACTTCCCATTGAAGTACATCCCATAACCCAGGGATCCTGAGGCATCAGACTGGATCTGGAAATTGGGGGACGCCAGGAGGTCAGACCTCCAAAATGAGACCCCATTAAACTCCCTCAGGAATTGCAACCAGACGAACATGTCTGCCCTGATACCCCGGGTGAGCCTAACTCTGTGGTGGGGCCTGGATAACCCTGCCATGGCGTCGCATAAGCGCCGGGCAAAAGCCCTGCCCGGTGCGACCACCCTGCAAGCAAAATTAAGGTGCCCATGTAGCACCTGAAGTTCTCTCAGTGATGCCTTACGCTTGGCCAGCAATTCCGAGATAAGGGCCACGATCCTGGACACCTTATCACCCGGCAACCTAGAAGCCTGCACTACTGTGTCAATCTCAACCCCCAGGAATACTAGCTTGGTCGATGGGCCCTCGGTCTTTTCGGGCGCTAAAGGGACACCAAGTTCCTCCATTAGCGTCTGAAATGTGTTGAGGAGACGTGCGCACGTGTCCCAGCCCCGTTCACCCCCGAATAAAAAGTCATCCAGGTAATGGGCTACAGACCGGGACCCTGACCTGCGGGCGAAAGCCCACTCTAGGAAGGTACTAAAACGCTCGAAAGCCGAGCATGATATGGAGCAGCCAAAAGGCATGGCCTTATCAAAATAATATTCCCCCTTAAATTTAAAACCCAGCAACTCAAAGTCGCCCGGATGCACTGGCAAGAGGCGAAAAGCTGACTTAATGTCACACTTGGCCAGCAGGGCACCCGGGCCACACGAGCGCACCATGCGCAACGCATGGTCAAACGATGTATACCTGACTGAACAAAGGTCATCAGGGATAGCATCATTGACCGATCGGCCGGCTGGGTAGGACAAATGATGAATAAGGCGAAACTCACCTAGGGACTTTTTGGGGACCAAACCCAGTGGCGAGACCTTAAGATTGGGAAACGGGGGTACGGGGAAAGGTCCAGCGACCCTGCCCGCGACTAACTCCTTTTGAATGCTGGCCGCAGCCACCTCCTCCCTTCCTCTAAGGGATAAAAGGTTGGGAGCATCCTGAGGGGACCTATCACCCACAAAAGGGATACGAAATCCCTGCTTAAAACCTTGAAGAATATACTCCCTGTCCTCCCCCTTCGGGTACGATGCGAGCCAGCGCTCCAGCATGTCCACCTTAATTGGGGAGGGAGCCTTTTGGAGAACTGGCTCCATCCGTGGCAGCCTTGCCAGCCCACTGTCCACCCTTCCCTCTGCCTCGCGCCCCCCCAGGCGTGGGGCAAACAGAGGCTGCGTGGGGGCCAGAGCATGTGGGACACTCATGCTTATACCTGCAGTTCTTTCGATTGCAGGAACCAACTGACGAGAAAGTCCAGCACAGCAGGCGGGCTGGAACCCCCTGCCCCGCCGCCTGGCGGGTAACCTGCGCTGGAGCCGCTCGCTGGACCGCATGTCCGCAATGGTATCTATCCCCCGGGGCAGGGCGTGTGGGTGTCATATACAAAAGCCAAAGCCTCTGGCACGGCTCATCCCATCTCATCTCGGGGTGAAGGGGAATCCTCATACGGAATTCCTCGTCATATGCTAGCCATGAGGGGCCCGGAAAATCGACCATCGCCCTATATATGTTGTCCAAATATTGGACCATGGGAATAGCTAAATCCGGCCGCGCCCTCAAATATACCGCCATGTATATTAAATAAGCGGGGAGCCAGTTGGCCCAGGTACGCGGCGGCTTACGGCGGCGTGCCTGCTCCTTGTCCTTCTCATCCTGACCCTCCCTTTCCTCCTTGGTGGGCTCTCTGCTCAGGAGTGAGAAGATATCTACGTACTCCCCTCGCCATATCTTTTCCCTAGTAGCCTGTGCCAGGTGATCACCCAATGGCAAGGAATACCCTGCCGTCGGCAATGCCGAAAAAGGGACAGCCGGCCTGGTAAAAGGGGTCTGAACTAATCCAGCCACCCCCAGAACATTCCCTGTAGTGTAGGGACCAATGCCCACCCCAGTGCCCAAGGTGGTAGTCGTCGTCGCCGGGTGGGTAGCCGACAGCGTGGCCCCCGCACCACCCGCGCGAGGCCAAGGCCATTGAAAGGCCCCCCCTGGATTGGGAATGTGTGTGGATGTACTCGCTTGCACCGTATACTCACACGCTGCACCCCCGTGGGCCGCCCCCACCGGGGGTTCCGGCCCACTGGGGGCGTCGGAGCTCACGACCGACGTAGAGCTCATCACCGGGGCTTGACCCGCACCTGGTTGCTGGCTGGGGAGCTGCGAGGCAGTGGCCGAAACCGCGCCACACGCCTGCAGCAGCTCGACCCTCCCCGCCGGCTGTTGTCCTCCAGCCGACAGTGTCTCAAAAGGAACCCCGAAAGGGGCGCCCGCCTGACTGGCCCGCGCCAACGACGCCTCCAGGGCCGCAATGCGGGCCAGCAAGGTGTCCACGTTGACCATGGGCAAAGGGCCGGCCGGCCCGCCTGGCCCAGGCATGGGTACAGGTCCCTGTACCCCGGGACCCACATATGGCCATTGGCCAGCACCGAAGCCCGGCAGGGTTGGTGAGAAACCTGCCAAGGCAGGGGGCCGCACCACCCCCCAAGGCTAGAGGGCCCCGGGAGAGGCTGGAGCCCAAGAGGAGTAGGCCCGACAGAGTGGGCAGGAGCAGGAGCGGTGTCCACCGCTCGTGGGCCGCGGGCCGGAACCCCTTCCGCGCCCGCCCTCTGATCGCCCACCCCGGGCCAAGGGGCAATAGACCCCATTCCGCCGGCCCCGGCCGGGGCTGGCAAAGGTGGCTGCTGAGGAGGCGGCACCGCGGTCCTCCGACCTGGGTTGCGCCTCCTAACAACGCGAGCTGAACTCGAAGCCGCCTTCTTCTTCGAAGGCATCTCCACCGGAGCAAAAAGGGAAGCCGGAAAGGCAGAACCGCTACCAAAAGGCTTCCCGGTAAGCTAACGAGCGACGGAGACGCAGGGGAAAAAACTTCTCCGCTCCGTCGCTGAGGTAAAATGGCAGCTTGGCTGCCTCGTGGCCACCCCTTTTATAAGGGAGCTGGCCACGCCCCTAACTACCCGGATTCTCTGTCCTGGGGGGGGGGCCGCAAAGGGCGCGGCGGCCATTTTGGCGCCGCGCTTGCATTGTATCTGGAGTGGTTACATTCTTGCCTTTACAGTATAATGAACATGCATACATACATACATAACATCCCTCCCCCCTAGGATGGGACGAAGTCCCGCAACCAATGTGGCTTGCCGCACGTGCGCTTGGGACGCGCTTGCGTCTGACCTAGTACTGGAGAGCCTGTGATCCCTGACTCCGCGGGTGCTTGTCCTGCAACGGGAAACGGGGATTCGTTAGTGGCTCTGTGGGGCGTCCGTGCCTGCCTCGCGCCCGGGGATGGGAAAGGAATGAATAGTTGGGAGGTGAACCCCTGCCTGTTGCTCTCGGACCCCGGGGACCCTCCTATTGTGAACTGCGGAACCGATGAGGTCGCCCTTGTGGTTCGGCTACCTTCTGATCCCTGCTCGGGGGACCTTGAGACTGTGATGGGCGGACTCGCTGATGCCTCCCGTCTTGGGGGTGTCGGTCTCCGGGAAATTGGCGCTATATTGCATTCTAACTCACAGGGGCTACTGGGACTGGAAGTACCAGGGGCTGAACTGAAACCCCTCTTTTCGCTAGGACGGGTGGGGGACCACTCCGCTAACTCCCCCTGGTACTGTAAATCAACGTCTAAACTTCTATGGGCATCTGTGTTTCGGGGAAACTCCCGCGGGGTATGTGTGTGGTCGGGGCTCTTCCATTTTGTCGGGGACCCCCGCAAAAGATTTCTGTGGATCGATTCCCTTTCCTCCCCCCTTGGTGGGGACCCATGCTCCCCTTTTCCTCCCCCTTGGGCTAAGCGGGTGGGGGAGTACCCTAACGCTGATTCGATGCTATTCTCGTCTCCGTCCTGCTCTCCGGGGACCCTGCGCCTGAGTTGGTCCACGTGTCGCCTCCACAGGAAGCCTGTACTGGTCTCTACGCGGTATGAGACGGGGCCGGTTTGTTCTATTACGGTGCCCGGCACCCAGGCTGGCCCCGCGCTGGCGTAGTTCCTGCAATGCACCGGGGCGCCTACGCTGAAACTCTTTGTGGGTTCCACCCCTATGTTCCGCCCCTTGTCCTCTACTCTCGTGGGGTCTAGCTTGGAGATTCCCGTGGCCAGCTTCCTGCGCATCAACAGCTCTGCGGGGGAGTACCCTGAGGCTAATGGGGTGACCCTGTATCTTAGCAGGAATTGGCACAATTTCAGGTCGAGGTCTCCGGGGCCCATGCGCAGCAGCGCGTCTTTCGTGGTGCGCACGAGGCGCTCTACTTGGCCGTTGGTGGCCGGGTGAAAGGGGGCAGAGGTGACGTGCCGAATGGCGTTGCGCTCCATGAATGCCCCGAACTCGGCGGACGTGAAACAGCTAGCGTTACCGCTGACGAGGGTGTCGGGTAAAACGAACGTGGAAAAGGCCCTCCTTAACTGTTTAATTGTTGTGGCCGAGGAGGTGCTCGAGACTGGAATGACCTCCAACCACTTGGAGAACGCGTCCACCACGAGGAGGAAAAGCGTTCCCCTGAACGGGCCAGCAAAGTCTACGTGTACCCGGGACCAGGGCCCCCTTGCTGCGTCCCACTCCCTAGGTGGCGAGCGAGCCTCTTCTGGCCTTGAGCTTTGGCACGCTTCGCAAGTGCCGACCATGTGTTCGATGTCGGCGTCTAGCTGGGGCCACCAAAAGTAACTGCGGGCTAGCGCCTTTGAGCGGACGATCCCCGGGTGGCTGACGTGCAGCAGTTTAAGCACCCTCGGCCGGAGAGACGTGGGGATCACTACCCGCTGTCCCCACAAAAGGCAACCCCTCTCTAGGGACAACTCTAGTTTCTTTTTGAAAAATGTGTCGAATTCCGCTGCTGGGGAAGACACGGGCCACCCTTTCTGTACCCAGGAGCAAACTGTGGCCAGCGTTTTGTCCTTGCCTGTCGCTTTGGCGATGTCGGCCGGTACTACTGGAGGGGAGTCTAGAACCTCTATCATTAAGACCTGGTGGTCCCTCTCTACTTCGCCCACGTGGCAGCAATCCCGGGGAATGGGGGACCTCGACAGGGCGTCGGCATGGCTGATCTCCTTCCCGGGCCAGTATACCAACGCGTGCTGATACGCGTTGAGAAAAATGGCCCACCTGAGCATTCTCGGGGACAGGATTTGGGGCGTGGGCTTATCTGCGGTGAAAATGCCTAGCAAAGGCTTATGGTCAGTCACTATGGTGAAGGGGCGGCCGTACACAAAATCATGAAATTTCTTGGTCCCCGCAATTATTGCTAGTGCTTCCCTGTCTGTCTGAGCATAGTTTCTCTCCGCTTGGGACAAGGACCTAGAGTAGAACGCTATCGGGGCCTCCCTACCGTTCTCCAGCACGTGGCATAACACCGCCCCCACCCCCACCGGGGATGCATCGCATATCAGGACCACTGGGCGTTTGGGATTGAAGTGGGTCAGTACAGCATCTGATGCCAGGAGTCGCTTCAGGTCATTGAAAGCCTTCTCCTGGTCGTCGCCCCACTTCCATGCCTCGTCCTTTTTTAACAATTTGTGTAGCGGTTCTGCCACGGCTGCCTTCCGCGGGAGGAAGGAGTGGTAGAAATTGAGCAGTCCGAGGAACGACTGCAACTCGGGCTTGGAGGTGGGGCGAGGGGCCTTCTTGATGGCGGCTACCTTGGATTGGGCTGGCCTTATTCCCTCGGGAGTGACACGGAACCCTAGGAACTCAACCTCTGTAGCGAAGAAGACGCATTTGTCTTTCCGCAACCGCAACCCCGCCTTTTCGAATATTGTCAGGACCTTTCCCAACCTTGTTGCTAATTCGGCCCGGCTCCCCCCTGTAATCAATACGTCATCAAAGTAGGGTAACACCCCCTCTAACCCCTTCAGGAGGCGTTCCACAAGTGACTGGAAGATCCCGGGCGCCGAATTCACGCCGAATTGGAGGCGCGATACCTGGAACGCCCCTTTGTGGGTGACTATGGTCTGCGCAGCAGCTGCGGCGGGGGTCACCGGGAGTTGCTGGTAGGCTTGGGCCAGGTCGAGTTTAGCGAAACACCTCCCCCCGTGTAACCTGGCCAACAAGTGGCTGACTACCGGCACCGGATACGCATTAGGGCGGATCGCCTTATTGATGGTGCACTTGTAATCAGCGCATATGCGGACCTCCCCGTTGGCCTTGAGCGCTGTTACAATTAGAGTTTCCCACTCCGCAGAATCAACAGGAACAAGAATCCCCTGGCCCACCAATTTGTCCAACTCCGCCTCTATTTTGTCCTTTAGTGCGAAGGGCACTCTGCGCGGTTTAAGTCTGATTGGACGTACTCCAGGGTCCAGGTCGAAAGTCACTGGGGGGCCCTTGAATTTTCCGAGCCCCTTTTTAAAAACCTCGGGGTGCGCGTCGCACACGCTCTGTATTGGATCAGTCCCGGCGGCGTGTGCTCCCACGGCGTGCACCCCCCCAATGAACAACCCCAGGGGCTGGAACCATTGAGTCCCGAGGAGGCTGCATTTACCTCCCTTGAGGACGACTAGGGGAAGCATTGCGGTGTGCTTTTTAAACCGGACCTGGAACTTCCCAACCCCCAACACTGGGATGCGGTTCCCTTGCACGTCCTTCAGTGTGGCCCTCAACGCTTTGAGCTTGGGCCGCATGCGGGGGGCGATTTTCATGAACTCCCCCTGGGAAATAATAGAGTATGAAGAACCCGAGTCCACCTCCATTCTAACAGGGGCCCCTTGTATTACTACCTCAACGAAGTAACGGGGGTGCTCCGTGGAAACGCTGCAAACCGGCGCGTCGTCCTCGCTGTCGTCGGAGATGCGCCCTACTCCGTCCCGCGTCCTCGTGGTCCGGGTGCCGTCCTTTGGCCTCGTGGTGCGGTCCTGCCTCGTGGTGCGGTCCTGCCTCGCCGAGCGGTCTGGAGAACTCCTGGTGGCCTCGCGCCGTTTCCGGCAGACCTTGGCGATGTGCCCGCGCCGGCCGCAGTTGTGGCACTCGGCCTTGCGGAATGGGCATTTGGCGCGGGCGTGGGCGGCGCCGCAGCCGTCGCAGCGCCGGCCCTCTCTCTGGACCCTCTGGACGTCCTCGTCGTCGCCGCTCTCCGCAGACGAGTTCGAAACTCGCCGGGCCGCGCGCACCGAGCTCTCTGCCTTTGCGGGCTTCGGGCGCCAGTCCTGAAGCTCGTGCACCCCGGCAGTAGTGGCCTCCGCGGCCTGTGCCGTGTCGAGGACTTGTTGCCACGTGGGAGGCGGCTCCCTTTTCATCAGCGCGCGCTGAGTCTCTGTGTCCCTCAGACCGCAGAGCAGGCAGTCCCGGAGGGTGATGTCGGGGAGCTCCCACTTGCATGGGCCGGCGGCCAACCGCAGGGCCGCGGCGAACTCATCGACCGATTCCCCGGGTGCCTGGACTCGCCTCCAGAACGCGCTCCGAGCGGGGAACATCGCTATTGCTGGCCGGAGATGGGCGCGCAACGCCGCCAGGAGCTCTGTAGCTTTGAGGTCGCTCACCTTCCTCGGCGCGATCAGGTCCACCAAGGTCCTCTTGGTCTCGTGTCCGAGCATGCGGACGAAAATGGCCCTCCTTTTGGCCTCATCGGAGACTTCGAGCTCCACCAGCGCTGCGTTGAAGTCTATCTCAAACAGCTCCAAGTCTCCCGGCTTCTTGATCTCGTAGCCGGCGCATGTCTTGGTCCCGTGGGCAGCCATATCCCACCTTCGTCGCCAATTTAGTGTATGGGACCAAAGACAACCGGACAACCGAAGGGTTGGTTTAACACAGGTTTATTGCATGAGGTTCCAGTGAAGCATGAGGTAATGGCGGTGATACATCTCAATATATACAGTAGCCCTCTACATTTGAATCTTGTAGCACGGTAGCTCATTGGCTGCTACCGGCGTGGCCTCGCCCAGGCACGCCTCTTTCTTCTGCTGCTGAATGCGGGGAAGGTTTTCCCGCGGCTGTCCGTGATTGAGCAATGTGAACCATGTGAGGCTGAACGCTCGCAGCTGCCCTCTATGGGCTGTCTGCTCGCGTTCCTTTACAGCTGATATCGTTTGTATCTGGAGTGGTTACATTCTTGCCTTTACAGTATAATGAACATGCATACATACATACATAACAGTGACACAAAATGCAACTAACTCCCTGATCAGTCTAAAATTCACAGCACTCTGCAAGTACACTGTAGTAAATAAAACAGTTAAGAGTTCTTAAGGCAGCCAATTTGTGTTCGATGCGCAGTACAAAATAATTGAACAGCATGTCAGCAACTATCTGATAGCTGTGTCAGAGTAATATACTGTACATCTTTCCAAAATATATATAGTTGCCTGGAGTCTTATCCAGATATTATTTATCTCAGCTCTAAAAACACACTGACAGCCACTCCTAACTCCAGTTTTAAATATGCAGTGAATCCACTCCAGGTTTTAGTATGCCCTCTATAGCGGTTATCCAAGGTATCTATCACCTTTGGTGATAGAATTCAGCACTGTCAATGGTTCTTGTCAACTGTAGAGTGGATTTTCTCTACCTTTAAAACCCAGAGTGGATTTTCTCTACCTTTGAAACTGGGGTCCTTGGCAGCCACCAGTCTTTAGAGAGGACTTCCTAGCCTTGCCCTATACACCATTATGTTATTCTCAGTTACAGTACCAGCTCTGAAGAGGATAATAGTTCTGCACATAGGTTCTGCGTGTGAACAAGCACCCAAATTTTCCAGGGTTCTTACTTGCACATGGGGCTTTTGTGTGAGTAGGACATCTCTCTGCTTCAGACTTGGAACCATAACAGGAGGAGTACAACACTGGGGTATGGGGCTAGGTGCTCCAGTTTAAAATGTGTTTGCAGCACCAGGTTGAATAAAGCCTGAATTACTAATGCAGAAAATATACTTAAAAAAAATCCAGCCATGTTCCAAAAATGGTTAACTGTTCCAGAAAGCTAGAATCCAGGTGAGATCTGCTAGGAGGTCAGTCCCAAGAATTCTTCATTCACGGAGCCACCTGAAGCCCTGCCAACGAAAAATACCAACATACTGTACTCCCCTTTTCAAATCTTCTTTCTGGTGGAGGGGAGAAGGTATTCATACAGCTTGGTCTCCAATTGACAATGCCTGTCTAGGCGTGTTCGAATAATTGACAGTGGTCCCAGCTAATGGAAGCTAGGGACAACCACTTGGGGATGCAGCTATTGCTAGACTTAGGTAGGTCCACTGAGGACATGGTGCTGTCCAGTTTGAGGAAGGAGGCAGAAGGCGGTAGGGTCCTTCCCTGGTATTGTGCCTTCCTTGCTGACAGTCAGCCTCATTACTGCTGCCATCCTCATCAGTGTGTATGACATGCCTGGGGGAGGGGGTACAAAATAATGTGATGGAGGAATCTGAGATGAAGGAACCCATGACTGCCAAGGTCAACTAGGATGTGGAAACTGTGAGTTAAGTTGAGCTAGCGGGACCACAGGCATGCCCAGTGTGGATGCAAACTCACCTGGTTGTCCAGGGACCACCGTCATTGTGGATGCAATCATGTTGTCTACGCTTGTGGACCCTTTTGCCATGACATTGGTGGATCTGCGCTGCCTTTGAACCTCTGGAGTTCCTTGCAACAATGTTCCTTCAACAAGTGAGATCTGCTGGCAGTTCAGTCCCAAGAATTCTTCATTTACAGAGCCACCTGAAGACATGCTCCTGATGCTTGGGTCCTGTTAGACTCCAGTACAAGAAGATGTACTGTTAAATCTTTAGTAAGTAACACCAGCCAAGTAGCTTTGTGGACCTGTGACTCCATTTGTGATGTATGTGGTTGGGGAGGGGCTGGATGGGGGCTTTGTTCCCCATTCTGCTCCTCCTCTAGAACCTGTATTCTAGCCTCTAACTTGGTAATGGTGGGGCAATCCACATCAGATGAAGATTGACAGTTAAGAGGGTGGAGCCTTGTGCTTTTCTGGCTGCTTGCCTTTACTATAATCTTTGCCTTTTCTCTCCTTCATTGCTGGGTCTGTGAGAGGCCAGAGTGAGGGCTAAAATGCCTGTTCCACCTTCACGTCATTTAGATAGCTCCCAAGATGGTCCAGCTCCATCTCAGGGCATGAGGGGCAACAAGCCACTGCCCACAGCTCCACATTTTTGTGTGGAGGCTTGTCTTCTTTCATTTCCAAGCAAAAACAGAAAGGATGCAGGGAAAGCCCACCATTTTACGCCTCTTTAACCACCATGATTCTGAGTGTGAAATTGAGTTCAAAGTTACCTGAAAGAGTAACCAATACATGTCAACTAAATTTGAATGCATGCCCTTTTAGTCCTTCAACAAGCCAAGCTCAAATTTTTTAGGAGATGTTTAAGGCATCGCCCATTTATTTTATATTAAACTACCTCTGTTCCATCTCTGTTCTTACAGTCATTAGAACAAATTGGAGTTGCAGCTTTCCCTGCTCTAAAGTGCAAAATGCACTCTGGATCACCAAGCAGAGTTTAGCAACTACTTAATGTTACTTAGATGCTTTCGCAAACTCATAGTCAAGGTGGCAAAAGAATTGTAAAATGGTAGATCTGTTCTAGATTTTCAATGTACACTCACACAATCACTAATTGGTGACTGTAATTTTCTAAGGAGATTTTCTTACTTTATTATAATAAAAAATGTGATATGTGTGGAAAAGAAACAGAGAGAAAAGGGGACAGAAATACAGAGATGTGTTGCATGTTCTTACATCCAATGCTATCTTATTAACCATTGTTCCACTGTATGCTTCATATATTCACCGACCACAATATCAACATTATTAAATAGAGATTTGCTCTCTGAAAGGAACAGGTGATGATTTCAGATCAAAAGTGATACAAATTAGTTGGAAAGTACTATAGCCTTAGAAAACTCTCCAGGGTGAAGGAATGTGACTCTGCCCATCCAACTCGGGTCTGTGATACCTGTACCATTAAGAGACAGGCTTTGAACACCTAAGTGTTCTGCCACACTGGTGCTGGATTTTGAGTTGCCACTTTCTTTTTCTGATGGACATCTCTTTAGCAGGTAAATGGAAAGCTGTACATAACAACGCTCTCCATACCTGCCCTTTTTTAATTGGGCCAGATCAGGTACTGAATAATTCAATCACTTCTATAAGAATTTACCAAATTTTGGAAAATTCTTAATCTTTAAGACAGAAAGAACTTGAGATTTCAAAAAATCAAATGTGGTGGAAAGTGAAACCAGAAAGTTCTATTCCTTACCTTCTAGTTTTTCAAATGGCCATGTGGAAAACTTTCTGCAGTTACAATGGTAGCATGAACACACACACACACACATGGAACAGCCATGCTTGTCGATGAGAAGGAAACAGAATCCAAATTGAACAGGAAGATAATTCCTTTTTTACAGGTATGGACAATCCTTGACTGATAAACTGCACACAGTTCCTTGGAACATTTTTTGCAGCACACAAAGCCACCCCAAGAGGTCTTCCAATAAAAAAACCTCCCTTTCTCCCCCCCAAAAAGCCAAGGTATATTCTTGGAGGCCTTTTGGAACAGCAGTTTTCAGTTAAGAGACCTTGTGAAGTCCCAGAAGACTACTTCATCTCAAAAAAACTCAAACACTGGAAGTGCCTCTCCAGAAAACCCCTGTCTGTTATACTGAAAAATCACATCCAGAAGGGAGTGACCAACCTGGCAAAAGGTCTGAAAAACAAGTCTTGTGAGGAACTGGATAAATTTAATCTGAAGAAGAAAATACTGAGAGGTGGTTTGATAGCCATTTTTAGATATCTCAAGGGAAACCTTACAGTGCTATCACTGTAATTCAAAGCTTGATTTCAAAGTTTGATGATGATGATGATGATTAAGGAGAAGGAGAAGAAGTCATTTCTTATTTATGGAAACTCTTTTCATGAATACTCAGAAATGGTGTATTATTCTTTTTTTAGGCACCCTGGGACTATGAATCTTCCTCATGATTGGCTCTTCAATGTTAATAAAATGTGCATAAAAAGTTGCAGTTACTTGAAAGAAATTACTGACAATATGAACTATTTGACAATGGAATAGATTAAACTGGAAGAAATCCATTTAAGCAGAGATTAGATGACCATCTGTCAAATATGCTTTAGCTGCAGATTTCTTGTAGTGGCACAGGGTTAGACTAAATAGCCTTCAGGCCCTTCTAACCCTACAATTCTATGATTCTGTTATTGAATATATTCTATTCATATCAATTGGTGCTGTTGTCATCCTTCTCCACACCTCAAAATGACTATTAGCAATGTGCTAACAATTCAGCCTAATTAAACAATTAGACTGTCTAATCATCTAGAGCACTGAAAGCACATGGGACCACTAGGAAACTGAGACAGACTGTAACTTCCTAGAGGAATAAAAATGTGCGAGCTCACTTGTAAAAATTATTAGAGTATGTATCCAGATATAATAACTAAAGTTTATTTGGTTCATAAAAGCTAATGTACCAAGTTTTTATTTCAGTTATTCAGGCACACATTTTGTAAGGAATACTACAAAATATCATTTTATAACTGAAAAGTCCAAAGAGACCCTATGGATCATTAAGTCCAGGCCCTGTCAAGGAGGCACTGTGATGAATCAAACTTCTAACTTTTAATACACCACTGAGCTATCCAGCAGCTATGTGTAAAGTTTGAGGTAGAATGTGTGTACTTCTATATGAAAATTATGTTAACAGCTTCTTCTTCCAAGTCTAGGTCAGACATGAAACTGCCAAAATGAAGGCACCTTTTAGTGAGTTCATTCTGCAGTTCCTTTTCAACTGACCTAGTGTGAAAAAGATTAGCTGGCAATACGAGGTTGCCATTAGCAGGGTACGCCAGATTCTCGTTCAAAAATGACACAGTCTTCGAGGAGACTCTTTCTGTGTACCCCATGTTAACTGCTGTTAAACTTGTCGAAATATTATTTTATTTCATGAAAATATGAGAAAATTGTGCCACTTGACATTTGGCTTAACCATAGTAAGCTCTGGATGCATACAACTTTTGAGTAATGTTTGTTATCCTGGCTTTCTTCTCTAGCATCATCCTTAGGTCATGAGGATCTTTGACATTTCAGCAATTTACCAACAGAGCATAGTAGCGGAAAAGGTGGCAAACAACAAATACTATTTTATACAAACACCTCCTGATAAAAAGGGTTTTCTTCCTTTGCAGATCAGGTTGTTAAGGTATCTGTCATTGAACCATGAAATCTATTGGAGGACCTTGGAACAGTTATCGCTTTTTTGTCTCACCTATTTTGTTGGTGTGTTGAATTTATATACTGTCCATCTGGAGTATTATCCTACTCCAAGCAGTTTACATCTTTAAAAACAACAGCAAACAAACAGTGTTTCACAATTCTGGAGGCCACATAAGTAAGAAGAAAACCATATAAATTAAGAAAAACAGCATGGGCAAAATGAAGAAATAAACAGGATTTAAATTCTAATAAATTAATCTAAACATTGTCTCAATTGGCTGGGGAGTGGAGAGAAGATCAAGTGTGTTTACAAAGACTGAGTGAGAAAGGGAGGAAATGTGTTCACTGCTTTATTCTCATATAGGAGGAGAGGCAGGACATAAATTTGCCTACTATATAAGCAATAAAAAATTCCATAAAGTGAGTGATGTCTGATATGTGCTAGCAACCATTAATATTTATTTTATTTGTGTGAGCACATTGACTATGAAAGTGTTTGCAAACAGGTTTTTGTTTGCTGTGAGGTTCTCCACCCTGCTGTGTCACAAGGATTGCTTAAATTTCTTGAATGAACCATGGAAATGACAGGCTTATCAAGCCAGGCATTAGTCTAGACTCATGACTGCAATTTTAAAAGAGAGAGAAAGAGAGAGAACTAATTGAGGTGCTATTTTGCACCATTGTAGCAAAAAAGCAGCTTCCTGTACATGAGGTCTCACCACATCTTTAGTTCAGAAGCCCTAAGGCGAACCAAGCTTCTCTGTCAATTATAGAAAAATCAATGAAGAAACTATTCGGGATTCCTTTTTACCATTCAGCACGGATTATATCCTTCAGTTTCTAGCAATGATTCATTTGCTTCTACCCTCTCCTGGGGGCTGGTGACATCCTGCTTTCTCTGAAGAATGGGAAACAAAAATACCCTTCCTTTTCTCTTGGAATATCGTGCAATGCACAGGGCCTTTTCCTGGACTTAAGTAGTTCTGGATTTAAATGGTTCTTTTCATGCATTACAATTCTTAAGAGCAAACTTTAGTTTACAATTTTTTAAAAAATCACATACACCTTAGACCTAATCAGAGACAGGAAACAATTATTATTTATATTGCAGTCACTTGGGATTGTAGACTACAGAAGGAACGTTTCCAAACTCTGGGCCTAAATTCACGCAACATTAGATGAAGTGGGAAAATAGATTGTTGTTGGACCTACTCCTCTACACGAATCCACTCACGATGTGTGGAGTCTTGGAAGAATATGTACAACACCTCAAAATGTTGCAGAGCCATGATCTTTTTAAAAAAACTGTCCTTTAACAACAACCCTGAAAGGCTTGCTCCTATTCATATTGTAGGCAGAGAACTGACGTTAAAAGATTGTGGCTAATCAAACATATCCTATTCAATTCACAGTGGGGAGAAAATTTAAACTAGGGATTGCTTAGTTCCCCTTCTTGTTCTTCTTGTTCTTCTTGTTCTTCTTGTTCTTCTTCTTGTTCTTCTTCTTCTTCTTCTTCTTCTTCTTCTTCTTCTTCTTCTTCTTCTTCTTCTTCTTCTTCTTCTTCTTCTTCTTCTTCTTCTTCTTCTTCTTCTTCTTCTTCTTCTGGCAATACCAAATTTGTCCCTTCTCGCCGGCTTTTGCTGCTTCCTGGTGAGTTAGTTTCCTCCCCAGCCAGTGGTAGGCTGGGATACACAGAAAGAGCCTCCTCAAGGTTGGTGGTATTTTTGAACCAAAGTTAGGCCAGGCATGCCCTGGGGTTAATAATAATAATAATAATAATAATAATAATAATAATAATAATAATAATAATAATAATAATAATAATAATAATAATAATAATAATAATAATAATAATAATAATAATAATAATAATAATAATAATAATAATGGTGATGGTGATGGTGATGGTGATGGTGATGGTTATGGTGATGGTGATGGTGATGGTGATGGTGATGGTGATGGTGAGGATGACGATGACGATGACGATGACGATGACGATGACGATGTTTAATTTATATCCCGCTTCCCTCAATCCAATGGACGACTCGAAGCGGCTTACAAGACATTTAAAGATACAATAATGAAATACAAACTTCAGAAATACAGCATGACAATATAATCAAAACTATAATCTAAAGATACAGAATAACAGAACCAAAAATACACTATAGCAAAAACTAATAAAGCAATACAAAATTTCCAAAATATCACATCAACATAACATCCCAATAAACAAAGTCCTCATGACGGAGCTGTTGAAGCCACGTTGGTCACCTCACCACAGGATCAGTCTCTCCTCCCCGCCACTGCTCTCACCAGGTTCGGGGGTCCAGTGAGTCTGACACATCCGGCCGCAATGGGACAGTCCTCAGCCGCATTCCTACATCCCCAGATGCCAGTGTCCAGGGCGGCGGCATAGCTTTTCACGGCCCCGGCCGTGATGGGGAACAGCTGGGCTTCACTCCCACCCCCTGTGACTGGCAGAGCCATGGGAGGGAGCCGAAGGCGCTGGCTTCCGGGGCATCAGCACGGCTTTTCACGGCCCCAGCCGTGATGGGCGACAGCTGGGCTTCGCTCCCACCTCTCGTGACCAGCAGTGCCACGGGAGGGAGCCGAAGGCGCTGGCATCCGGGGCCACCTCACACTGGGTTAGGTGAAAGGAACTACTACTACTACTACTACTACTACTACTACTACTACTACTACTACTACTACTACTACTACTACTACTACTACTACTACTACTACTACTACTTGAATGCTGTAGCCAATTCCAAATATTGGCTATCATCATGGTGATCAGTCATGAAGATTGTCTTGAGAATAATATAATGCAGTTATCTTCCATTTTCCTTCTGCATTGCAGTGTGACACCTATACCACTGATCATGTTCCATGAGTCACTTTGTGGTCCTGAGCACTTTTGGCACACAAAGTCCTCCTCAGCCCTCCAATATGGATCCAAGTGGGATTTAATCCACTTGGGTACCATCACCCTTCCCTGTGGACTTTGCCACCCAAGGCCATTAGTCCTTAGGGTTGTCAGGATAGTTAACTGCCACCTGATGATTAGCACTGAGTCACTTTGGTTTTTGGACTTCAATCCTCAGAAGCCTAAATCAATTCCCCAAAACACTGATCAGCCAATGTACTGACTTAAACTTCTAGGAATTGAAGTCAAGTCTACCAGTGTTTCATGGAACATAGTTTGGTAAGTGCTGGTCCACTCTATTACCATAGCAGGATAACCTGGCCAGACCTTTATTCCCTTTTAATCAGGGTTTTTTCTTACAGCTACTCTGCTGGACTCAGCAGTTAGAAGCATACATTAGACGGTTTGCAGAAGCCATAGGCCAGAAGCTAACATGAACCATGTCATTCCTCTGCTGTCTCTAAACTGAGAAGAAACAAAATGAACAAGGCCAAATAAACCATTTTTAGAAAAATGAATGGTTTATTCAGCCTGCAGAATTCATCTGGTTTTGGTACAGAGTTTTGGTAAGTCATTTTGTTTTCAGACGAAGACAACTCTGCTTATGGATGTCAGCAAGGGACTTCTAGTGTTGTTTCTTAAAATATGTCAAAATTATTGGCCAGTGATTTGCAACACATGTGGACTCAAGTGGTTCTGAACTTGAGGATACTGCTGAATAAAAGGAAATTGTCCCTTGTATGGGAGGCAGGGCTTCCAAATCTGACTGATGTCTCACCCACCCATTGCAACTTGCTGGGGCCATCTCTGAGAAGCTGTTCCTGATGGGATAAACATGTTCCACTGCGCCCAGAGATAGTGAAGTTGCACCGCCCCTTCCACTGGGCTCAAAGTCAAGTGGAAGTGTTGTAGACTAAGTGTTGTAGAATAAGACATAGAGTTGTACATAGGAAGTGTTGTAGACTAAGATCCTTAAATATCTTTCTTTTGTTATCTGCACTTTACTGATGTTGAAATTGGTATTTCTTTTTAAAATGCCTTCCACGTCAACTCAATTCAGATCTAAAAGAACATGGAAGACATCAAGGAAAACATTAGAATGAGACAATATAACATCTACCATGCCCTGTGGATTTCTCTTAAAATCTGAACAAAACAAAGGACAACCGTTTCAGGGGAAAGGACTAGTGTGGAATGAAATGAACTTGTGTCTGCTGTTGTATGTCCTTGAGAAAGTTGTCCTATGATGTTCAGCCCATCACCGCATATTTGAGCATTGTGACAATGTCTTGCTCTTAGTTGGCTCTACAACAAGACAATTCATATAACATCAGAAGCCACTTACAGGAAATTTTATCTGGGAAACTGGTTTACAGATTGTCAAGGAAGTGCATATGAGAGCAATATGATTGCCAATGCACCAGAATGCAATGAAACAGACAATTCTGCTGCTTCCACAGCTGGAGACCCTCCTTCTTCCTTGCCTTCTAATCTGAACATGGGAAGAAACATGCACCGTCCATGTTTTAGCCCCCATTCTTTCACTGGGTCTTCAGTTTGAAGGGACAGCCTGAGCAGGGGTGGGCCATGGCGTACAAAGAAGCACCGTAGGCCAGGCAACAGACAAGGGCCAGATCAATTAAAGCCACTTTGGCAGAACCACAAGGACTATGTCAAGTCTTTTCCTGTTTTCTACTTGACTTGTGATAAGCCACATCGGATTCATTCATAACTTTCACTTGAACTCCAAGAACTGTTCAGATGGAGAGGGTTGCTGGGAGGGGGGGGGATACTCTTTCCAGAAGTACTTGAAGGCTTTCTATGTGTGTGATTCTAGTTGTAAAACAGGCTATAGTGTTCCTATTCATGGGGAAATAATGGGAACTCTTTATATAAAAATCAAAGTAGCTGTTATCAATCAATAAATTGACAAAGTTTATTGTCTTAGCCAGGGGGCATTAAAAACAGTCAAATACATCAATAACTATAAGATACATGGAGATAATAAAATAGTGTTCCTTCTAACATCTTTCAACGGTTGTCTTTAACAAATGTTTCCAGCAGCTTCTACAAACAGAACAAATGAAAGCGCGGCGCCAAAATGGCCGCCGCGCTCTTTGCGGGGGGGCCCCCACCCAGACTCAGACATCCGGGTGAGTTAGGGAGCATGGCCACCCCTCTATAAAAGGGGTGGCCATGAGGCAGCCAAGCTGCCATTTTAGAATCGCGACGGAGAGGAGAAGTTTTCTCCATCGCGTTCTCTTTCCAGCTGCCCCTCGTACCCGGAGCTGTTTTGAGTTTACCTCTTGGCTACCACGGTACTTTGGGTGCAGGAGCTCGATCCCTGGATAGGGATCCTTTGGCGATTCATCTTCTTTTAGGGAGACATGGCTCCCAAGCGAAAGGCCCCGGCAATGAAGCCGCGGCCGAGATGAAGCACTTTTCCTGGCCCTTCATCGGATGGGGGCCAGCCTCCAGGTCGAAGGACCAGGGCTGCGCCCCCACTGCGGGGCAGCGATCGGACCTGTTACCAGTGGGGCCGGTCAGGCTACCACTTGGCAGCCGGGTGCCAGCTTCATAGCCGGGCCGGCGCAGGCCGGCCCCTCGGGGGCTTCGGCCCTGAGCGCGCCTTTGCAGGGCCCGGGACAGGGGGGCCCAGGGGGGCCTGGTGCGGGTGTCCACCCCACAGCTCCTCCAGCCCCCCACGGGCCTGAGTTCTGGGCATGGCCCTATTCTGGCCCTGACTCCCCTTTTGAGTTGCCATTTCACCAACTGCCTAGTGGGCCGTCTGGCCCACCCGGCCCACCTTATACTGGGGGCTCTGAGGCAGTGGATGCTTTAATAGCATGTATAGCAGTGCTGGAAGCATCCTTGGGCATTGCCCAGCCACCTTCTGAGGGGGGCGCAACCGCCTCTTCAACGGCGGCCCCTTCGTCAATCCCGGCCAACTCGTCAGCCGTGATGCTTCAACGGGTGGCCAACTGGGTCGAGCTGCTTGAGACTGTCTGGCCAGCCCCGGCTGGTGCCTCGCAGCTCCCCGTGCGACCTGATGTACAGGCTGGGAGCAGCCAGGGGTGGTCCCAGAGCTCGATTCCGGTCGCGAGCTCCGACGCCCACCATGGGCCGGAATCCCTGGTGGGGGTGGCTCACGGGGGTGTGACTAGTGAGTATCAGGTTCAATTTAGTGCACCACCACCACTGTCCACTTACACTGGGGGGGTGTTCAGTGGCCCTGGCCGCGTCAAGTTGATGTGGATGGGCAGCCGTTACCACATTGTCCCATTAACCCCTGGTTCCCAAATGGTCCCTCATTCAGGGCGGGGGTGTCTGCCCCTGGGGCCGTGCCGAGCATCGCGGGGGCTGTTCAGGTCCCGCTGCGCATACCCTCTATACAAAATGTGCCGTCGATGGCTTTACCGACGGCTGGTTATTCCTTGCCCCTGGGTGATCATTTGTCACAGGTCACGAGGGATAAGATTTGGCGAGGGGAGTACGTAGATATATTCTCCCTATTGAACCGTGAGCCCACTAAGGAAGAGAGGGAGGGACAGGATGACAGAGACAAAGAGCTGTCACGTCGTCGTAAGCCACCCGCACCTGGGCCAACTGGTTGCCGGAATATCTTATATATATGGCGGTATACCTGAGGGCCCAGCCTGACCTGGCCATTCCGATGGTCCAATACCTGGACAATATTTACAGGGCGATGGTTGATTTCCCTGGCCCGTCGTGGTTGGCTTACGATGAGGAATTTAGAATGAGGGTGACCCTACACCCTGAGATGAGGTGGGATGAGCCCTGCCAGCAATTGTGGCTCTTGTACATGACTCCCACACGTCCGGCGCCTGGTGATAGGTACCATTGTGGCCATGCTGTGCAGCGAGCTGCTTCAACACAGGCTCCCCGCCAACCAGCGGGGCAGGGGGTTCCAGCCCGCTTGCTGTGTTGGAGCTTCTCAGCTAATGGCGTGTACAATAGGCACCAGTGTCGTTTCCGACATGAGTGTCCCTCTTGCGCTGGCCCCCATGCTGCCTCCGTGTGCCCGCGGGCTGGTGGGTCACGGGGCAGAGGTAGAGGTGGACAGGGAACGGTCAGGGCTCCCTCTGAAGGAGCTAGCCATTCGAAAGACCCCCTCCCCAGTTAATGTATACATGCAGGAGCGATGGCTCTCAGCTTATCCAAAAAGGGAGGATGCGAGGTACCTACTGGAGGGTTTCCAGTGGGGCTTTCGTATCCCGTTCAGGGGGGTTCGAGGACCCCAAGACGCTCCTAATTTAATTTCCTTGAAAGGTAATGAGGCGGTTGCTGCACTGAGCATAGCTAAAGAAGTGGAGGCTATGAGGGTAGCAGGCCCCTTCTTGGAACCGCCTTTCCCTAACTTGAAGGTCTCCCCTCTGGGGTTAGTACCTAAGAAGACCCCAGGTGAATTTCATTTAATCCACCATCTATCATACCCTGCGGGTTCTTCGGTCAATGATGCGATTCCTGATGACCTTTGTTCAGTTAGGTACACGTCGTTTGACCAGGCCCTACGAATGGTACGCTCATGTGGTCCCGGTGCCCTCCTGGCAAAATGCGACATTAAATCGGCATTCCGATTGTTGCCAGTGCACCCGGGGGACTTTGAGCTATTGGGTTTTAGACTCCAGGGGAAGTTTTATGTAGATAAGGCCATGCCTTTTGGCTCCTCTATTTCATGTTCGGCATTCGAACGTTTTAGCACTTTTCCTCAGTGGGCCTTTGTTCGCAGGTCAGGGTCTCGATCTGTAGCCCATTACCTCGATGACTTTTTGTTCGGGGGTGAACGGGGCTCGGACACGTGCACGCGTCTCCTCACTACATTTCAGATGCTAATGCGGGAACTGGGTGTCTCCTTAGCACCCGAAAAGACCGAGGGCCCAGCTACTAAGCTCACATTTCTAGGCATTGAAATTGACACGGTCGCACAGGCATCCATGTTACCCATGGATAAGGTGACTCAGATCTCCGCGGCGATTTTTTCATCGATTGCCAAACGTAAAGTGTCCCTTCGTGAGCTGCAGGTACTTCATGGCCACCTTAACTTTGCCTGCAGGGTGGTGACACCTGGCAGAGCATTTGCCCGGTGCCTGTGTGACGCCATGGCTGGCCTGTTAAAGCGCCACCACAGGGTCCGACTGACCAGGGGTATACAGGCAGACCTTTCACTTTGGCTCACATTCCTACGGGATTTTAACGTGGTCTCTTTCTGGAGATCAGACCTTATGGTCTGCCCTAGATTTCAAGTACAGTCGGATGCCTCCGGCTCCCTGGGATATGGGATTTATTTTGAGGGGAGGTGGGCTTATGGCCGATGGCCTCACGCATGGCTTGGCACGGATCGCCTCCGCGATCTTACCTTCCTTGAGTTCCTTCCCATCCTGGGAGCTTTGATGCTCGGGGCAAGGAGTGGAACAACTCAGTGGTCCATTTTTGGTGTGACAATGTGGCAGTGGTGCACATTGTCAATGCACAGACGTCCAAATCCCCTAGGGTTATGGCATTAGTTCGTCAATTCGTGTTAAGGAGCCTACGCCTAAATGTGCTGTTTAGGGCCAGACATGTACCAGGCATTAATAATGATATTGCTGTTGCTTTATCCCGCCTGCAGATCTCCCAGTTCCGTGCCTTGGCTCCAGAAGCAGAGGAATTCCCCTCGCCACTCCCGGCCGGGATTTGGACGTTTGGTGAGGAGAGGTGAACCGGGCGATCGGCATGTCATTGGCACCTCGCACGCGTAAGGCGTATCAACATGCTTTTGTACAATTTAGAACCTTTTGCGAGCAACTAGTTACCTGAAGTGTGGCCCATACCAGTTGAACAGGTTTTACAATTTATGGTCTATCTTCACAGTCAGGGTCTGGCTCCTCGTACTATAGCATCCAGGCTGTCGGCACTGGCATTTATGGCCAAAGTGAGGGGTTTCGCTGACTGCGTGAATGACTTCCGCATACGTCATGTTTTGGAGAGGTGGACACGGGAACGTGGCCACCGCCCGGACACTCGTCACCTGATTTCACCTTGCAAGGTCCTGACCCACCTTGCACGAGGCTGGCATAACTTGTGTTATGATAGGTATGAGGTGGCTCTTTTTCACGCAGCTACCATGGTGGCCTTCTTTGGAGCGCTCCGCATCAGTGAGTTGGTACCACTGTCTAAGGCGGATGAGACTCGTAGGGCACTGGAACTCGATGATGTCTATGTCACTAAGGAGTGGGCTCAGTTGAGGATACAGTCCTCAAAGGTTGATCAGCACGGCGTAGGCAGTGGAGTTAGACTGCTACGATGTTCCATTGAAGACATCTGTCCGGTTGGTGCCCTACATGAGTTTTTGGCAGTGCATGGCGCGCACCCTGGCCCATTTTTCTGCCACCAGGATGGGTCTCCCCTGACTAAATTCCAATTTTGGAAGGTGACCAGTATGGCACTAACCAGTGTTGGCCTCCCCGGGGCTCGTTACGGCACCCATTCATTTAGGATAAGCGCTGCATCAACTGCGGCTGCATTTGGGTACTCTGAGGCTGATATACGCCGGATGGGAAGATGGGGATCCATGCATTTTGCATTGTACGTACGCCCCCTTCATGTATGAGTACCAGTTAAGTCATTCTTCTCTTTTCTTCTTTTACAGACCCTGTGTGTCCCCGCACACCGGTGGCAGTATGGCTGGTGGGCCACAGTTACGTGCACTGGGCAGCACAGTATGCTGTGGCGACAGAGTGAGGACCCCAGCTTGGGCTACGTGCAACCGCACGTATGCGTTGGTACGGTAAGCGTGGAATGAGATGGAGGGGACTGTTGCCATTCCTGTTTTCCATCAGGGATGCTGAACCGCCTGATGTCCTTTTACTGCACCTCGGTGGCAATGACCTTGCCCAGGTCACTGGCCTTTCCTTAAAATTCACGATCTGCAGTGACCTAGCCTGTTTGCATTATGTTTGGCCGTCCACGCGGCTGCTATGGTTGGACATCATGCCGCGACATAATTACAGGGGAGGTATTGACCTCCATGCCCTTGACCGCGCTCGCCGCTCGGTGAACAGGGCTGTTGCCCGGTTCTTGGCAGACAAGGGCTTGGGGACGGCCATCCGGCATCCCAGGATAAGTTTGCAAAATTATGATCTCTATGCAGGGGATGGGGTCCACCTGTCGGCCAGAGGTATGAACCTCTTTCTGGAAGATTTGCAAGCAGGCCTGGTGACCGAGCTGACGGTCTGGGGGGGGGCAGTGAGTCATCATAGATGCCTCCCCGTGTGGCGGGTAGCACTGGTAAGGTAAAGATTTATGACCCATAGGTATCCGGCAGGTTCGCAATTGACTGGCCAACACTTAGACAGGTAAAGGGGTAATAGCTTTGGCCAGTCAATGACGAACCAGGCAAGGGGTGATGGCAGGAGCTTAACAGCCTGCATCACCTTGAGATTTAACGGATACACGTCATAGGGTGGGGTCAGTAGATAGTTTATTGACTCTGGTCAACAATTTGTTTGTGTCAACAAACAAATTGATACAAATAGTTACATGTAGCCAATTGCCATTGGCATTTTGGGAGGAACCTTACCAGTGTTACTTTGGCCTGCTTGCCTTAAAGAATTACAATTGGATGAATACACCAATTGAAAGTTATAATTCGGACTAGGGCATTATTCAATAAAAGTGGCCCGATGCCTTTATCCATATACCGGTGTCTGAGTCTTTCTTTGGGGGGTGCGCCTGCAAAGAACAGCCTCTTGTCTTTTCTGGAAACAAAGACACAGAGTGAAGTGGTTTTATTTAGGTATTAACATTTTAGCTTCTGCTGCAAGTGAGCTTCATTGTTTGACAGAAAACAACCTTCACCTGCAACAGTGTGAAGCAGAAGCACGTGCCTTCTTTCAACTGCAACATTCTCATCTTTCCCTATAGCTTTGTCCATCTTTTTCTTTCCACTAAATAAATCTACTGAGAAGAATACTGCATGGTGTTTTTGGCTCGGTAGTGTGAGGACCCCTCATCCAGAAGCGCACGCACATCTACACATAAACATTGATTATCGAGTGTGTTTGTTGGCCATCTCACAAAATGGGTGCTGTAATAATACAATTAGACTTTATGGTGTTGCATAACATTTTGTTCTTGTTGCTGTTGGTTTACTGGAATGGTCTAATGCAGCCAATTTAACTGGAAGTTACCAGTTTAAAGGAATACACTACTTTTGAGGATTTCACGTCCAAGCTAGGGCAATCTGGGATTGGCAGAACCAGAAAAATAATAGTTCTCCTGACTGGAATGGAGAGTTCTCAGAATTTTCTGGGAAGATATCAGTGCAGGGGATCAGAATTTGATTGTGTTATGAGACACCATGGATCCATGAGGATCTTCCATTAGAGAAAGCCTTTCTTCATTTGTAATATCCAACAGAAATGTATGATAAAGAAGATATATATGCCAGCATGTCCTTCCCCCCTTCCATATTTAATTTATTCAAAGCCTAAGTCTTGCATAGGGTCCTTAGGATTCATGGATGGTTTGCATTTATGTGCTAATCCTGAATTTTCTTCTTGTCACTTCCCCCACCCCCATTATTTCATCGGTTCATAAATGCTTAGGTATGGCTATGGCTAAGGCAATAGCCTTGTTGGTTAATGAAGGATGCTTTGATAGCTACATAAAAACTTCTTCCATGTGAAAAGAAGTCACACAGTCTGGTTTATAGTAGCCATCCAAGAAATTAACACAAAGACAAAAAAGTACTTTAAAAAATTAGAAACACACACACCATTTTTAAAGAACAATGACAGCAAAGAATTTCATGTATTTATTTCACACTAGATTTATGCTATTTTCCTTGTAGAGCTAAAGAACTAATACATAAAGCTCTCATTTGGCTCCCATCCTAGTAAGCCGGGCAAATTAAGCTTCAGCTCAGTTCTTCCATCATGATATCTTGGAACCATTGGTGAACAGCATTGGTAAATTGTAAAGTGTAGGCACTCAGTCATGCCCATCCCCTTAATGATGTCTCCAAGGATATCCCAGCAGCAGTGTTCATCCCTTTCAAGGAACTGGTTCTAGCAACTTTCCTTTCCAGCAGCAGCAGGTTTTTTATAAAGCAAATGGACCTCACAGGCAAAAAAAACCACAAACCATTTGCCGAATCCTTTGCAAAATAACAAAAATTGCTCACCACTACACATCTTCTTCTTTGGTGTCCCAATCAAACCCTGGACTGCTAAAATGAAGCCACTTTCTTCACTTTGTCATTGCCCAAACCCAAGTCCTCATCGGCGCAAGTCTCTGGCAGCAATTGGCAGACCGGTAAATGAGCTGGGTTCTGTGTCTCTCCACATTCACACCATGTGTCATTGTCCATCAGCAGCCTCCACTTGAGCATGTTGATCTTGCATTTAGGGACTCCAACCCTCAGCCTATTCAGGGTCCTCCAAGTGATGTAGGGGAAGTTGAGATCTTCAGCTATATCCACCTTTAATGTTGTTCCTTGTTCACCAAGCTCCTTCCTCCATCTTCTAATTTGGTTTTGCTCTTGTGTATCCTAAATAATGTTTGTTCTTGCCAAAAAACTCTTCCTGGATTTGGGATGTCAGACTTGAGTCTCATATCCATTCAGAGGGTGTCAAGGGTCATTCTCTTGCTTAGTTCTCTCAGCAACCGCTGCTACTTATCTCCTGATCTTAGGTGGAGTGATACCAACAAGAGGGTATATTTTCTCAACTGGTGTAGGTTTGAGGCATCCTGTCACTATACGTATGGCTGCACTACACATTATTGCAAGGAAACCTTCTCCCCCATATCCAGCTGCTGTGAAAAACTGCAGCTCAAGCATCATGGAGACAGGAGATGGAAGAAAAGCTCTTGTCTTTACTAATCCATAAATCCCAGTGTTTTCTCCACATGTCCCACATCTGATTTTGAGCTATATAAAGGATACAATGAGAACTTTGCCTTCAAAACAACATCTGGTTTTCATCTTCTTGAAAACAGTAAAACCTGGGCTGGAACTTCAACACACAGTATCCCCTCTGATTAACCTTGTTAGCTTTAGCTCCTTATAATCTTTTTGCTGGGCTCTGCCATCCAGGACCTGAAAATGGTATGGAATGCCACACAGTACATAAAATGTCTCTAACTCATCTTACAAGGTATGCACAGCTCTCGGTAGCTTGTTCTTTTCAGGGTTTTTATTCAATGAATAAAGCGTTGACAATAATTGACAGACCAGCTGTCTGAGTAACAGACTTCCTAATTTATATTTTGAGTTTTTAACCAGGTGGAGAATAGGGGAGAGGGGATTTGAAATCCTCAGAAATGCATAATTTTAGCATCTCTTGTGTTATAAGGTGTCCTGTCCAGGCATATTGATAAATTCACACGTTATATAAAAAGAACAATTCTATATAAAAAAATTGAAACTTGGCAATAGCATGTTTAGATAGATTGTTCCCAGTAGTTCATACTCACACAAAGCTGTTTCTTAAGGAATTTCTAAATTGAATATAAAATAATCAAACTGTACATAATAATTGCAATGGGGAAAAGGAAATATTATGGGGAATCAATTTGCTAGATGACAAGCACATAAAACCAATGACAAAATGAATAAAATACCACCACCACCCCAAAAAAGGGTGTATGAATTTATGAAGAAGACACTTGTGGAAAAGAAGGCTTCTGAGAAGAGGTTGTGGTTGTAGGCCATCTGCAGGCTACAGCAAGCTAGCCTTCAGTTCCATGATGTACAGAGGACAAAAATAAGTTAATTGGGGGATAGAACAGTTCTGGCATGAAAGGTGAAAGAGAAGAAAGCTTGAAAGAATGGTCCAGACATTGGCCACAAGTTGAAAGTGTTGCTAAGTAAAATTCTGCAGTTTGTTGAAAGGCAAAATTAATCTTTCCCTAAAGACACAGAGAGGGATTTAGAAAGTGAACAAACAGGAAAATGGTAAATGATCAAGAGGTTAGGAGGGGAACCACTTCTAGAAAACAGATGAAGGCTTCAATAATACCTTTCTTGGGATTTTGTTTAATTCTTTCCTAAGGAAACTATTGAATTCCCCATTACTACTACAGACAAGCCATGGGAATCTTAGCAAAGATCTCTGCCTTCACAGCCAGTAGTTCTGCAGTTCAATACTGTGCTTAGGCAGTAGGATGCCTAGAAAGAAAGAAAGAAAGAAGGAAGGAAAGAAGGAAGGAAAGAAAGAAAGAAGCAGTCCAGACAGACTTCCATGGTCTTTCTAATTCAGAACTTATTTCATAAAGAAGGTGATATTTTTCTTTCAGAGTTAATGGAACTTTTTTTAAAAAAATCCCAATAAACTCCCAATTAAAAAGTTTACTGGGAATTTAAAAATATAAAATGCCCCTTATGATGTCCCATGGGGGCAGCCTATGAATGAAACAAAATAGGTTTCCCTCGCTCGAAAGCCGGTCGCATCCAACTCTAGGGTTCAGTGCTCATCTCTGTTTCAAAGCCGAAGAGCCAGCGCTGTCTGCTTCTGCAGATGTTTCCATGGTCATGTGGCAGGCATGACTATACACCGGAGTACACGGAATCCTGTTACCTTTCCCACTGAAGTGGTCCCTATTTATCTACTTGCAATTTCTTGCTTTCGAACTGCTAGGTCAGCAGGAGCTGGGACAAAGACGGGAGCTCATTCCGTCCTGCAGTACTCAGGAATCGAACTGCTGACCTTCCGCCTCCCAGTCAGCGTTTTAGCCACTTGAGCCACTGCAAACAAAATAAATAACAATAAATTTAAAATGTGAATTACCAAATGTGGCCATTCACCTTTCAAATGCATCACCCTTCAACAAGCCTGGATGCCCATTTCCCAAAACCTGAAAGGAATGTCCATCCATTTCTGGATTCAATTTTGCTTCAGTGGTTTATTTTGATGTTAAAAATGGGGGCCAAGGCCCATCTAATATTGCTTACCCAAGCATTATCCTGAAGCCAAGGGTCCTTCTAAACTATGATAGCTTGCAATCAGTACAGTGGGTGCCTCCCACAGTGGTTCCTCCTGGGCATTTGTCTTCCTCTCTCCTTCTCTATTTTTCAATTTTACTAAATGAACCTTCTTCTTCTTCTTCTTCTTCTTCTTCTTCTTCTTCTTCTTCTTCTTCAAGTGTCAGATCCAATTCTGAATATTGGCTATCATCATGACCCATGTCTTGGGAACAATATAATGCAGTGGTCTTCCATTTGCTTCCGCATTGCAGTGTGACACTGGTGCAGTGTGACACTGGTACCAGTTCAGTGAGTCACTTTCTGCTCCTGAGCCCTTTTGGCACACAAAGTCCTCATAAGCCCCAGGCCAGTATTGATGAAGCTGCTGCCCTCCATCAAGATGGATCCAAGTGAGATTTAATCCACTTGGGGACCATCACCCTATCCTGTGGACTTTGCCACCCAAAGGCCGTTACTCTTCAGGGTTGTCAGGTTAGTTAAACACTGCCTGATGATTGGCATTGAGTGGCTGGCAGTATGGTCTACTCTATTACCATAGTGTAATAGGCCAGACTTTTTGGAGGGGTAGCAATCAGTAAACATACAGGTTTTGTTCATTTGAACCAAAAACAGGGAGTTCCATAATAAGTGTATCCAGGACATCCTGGTCCTATGTTGGGCTGCAGCATGGAGTTGAAAGGCCAAGCCTTCTCCAGTGCAGGTCTCTGGCCAAGTTTCTTCACAGCCACAAATTGCCGACCTCAGAGAGCTTTTAGGTCAGGGGTACTCAAACTTTTCAGGCCGCAGGCCAATCACGTAGTTCAGCATACCAGTCACGTGGTCCTCCCACCAGAAACAGAAATAAAACGCACCTTGCAATCTGTTTTGCAACAGGATGAGATAGATTTTGAGCTGCCATTTTCTCTGCTTAAAACAGGGGTGCCCAAATTATGGCCCACAGGCCAGATCCGGCCCCCAATGCCAATTCATCCTTCCCGCGCCGCCCTCTTCATTCCATACAAGCGTGTTTACTTCCGCTTCCAGGAACGATGAGGGTGGCGAGAGCAGCATGGTCCAGATGAATTGGTGTTGTGGGCCAGATCTGGCCTGTGGGCTGTAGTTTGGGCACCCCTGTTCTAGGTGATAGCATTTTAAGGACTGGGCTGGAGGGATTCCATGAGATCCATTTCTTCACAAACCAGGTGGCATTTGGACTAGTAAAATGGGCACCACCCTCTCAGGCCTGGTCGACCTGGAGTATCACCTGAGTCTTCCAACCACTCTGGTGTGCCTGTTACTGTATCTTCCTCAGCACCTGCTTTTCCAAAAGAGAGCCATGCAGGGCATGTGCCAGAATCCGGAGCTCCCGCCACACAGGAAGCAGGAAGGATCTGGCAGCCTTGTATAATTTCCGGCAGATTCCACCTTCTTGCTTTCTCCCCAACCCCCATCCACTCACCCACCCACCCACTGCCATTTCATCACTGCCGCTCCATCCATTTTTAAATCTACATATACAGGATGGCCCTTCTTTTAATTGCTCCTGGTCCCAGCGCTTAGCTCTCTCGCTCGCGTATGTTTATGTTGGGGGGGGGGATGAGTTAATCCTTTGGGAGGTGTGTGTGTTTGTGTGTTCCCCTCCCTGTCTTCAGCTCCATCGCCACACACACACACACACACACACACACACACACATATACAAGCACGCAGGCAAAGAGCTTCTTTGCCTTTGCTTTCCGGGTGTGTTAACTCCAATGTAGCTCTCACAACCCACTGGTGTTTTTTCCCTTTTCTTTTCTCCTCTCTCTCTCCTTCTCCTACTCATCCCCCCCCCCGTCCCGCCCCCCCAGGCATGAGAAGCTGCAAGATGGTCCGGGTGGTGAGCGTGTTGGGTCTGGTGATGCTAAGCGTGGCTCTCTTGATTTTGTCCTTCATCAGCTACGTGTCCCTTAAAAAAGACAACATCTTCACCACCCCCAAATATGCCAACACCGGGGTGCCAAGAATGTACATGTTCCACGCTGGATTCAGGTGAGTCCTCCGGCTGCCATGGAGCATCATCAGCATCAGCATCCCTATCGATGAGATGGTGGTGATCCTGATTAGGATGATGATTTCCCTTTTCCGGGAGGGGGGGGTTGATCTGGGCTGGGCAGAAGGGGCGGAAAGAGAGAGAAATGGGATTGAAGGCACGCTCAGGGGCATTGAATTTTTTGTGGGCATCCTAAAAAGCCACCTCTCCCTCCACCCCACCCCACCCCATTTTAATAAGGCTTTGTAAGGGTATCGATCGGGTCCACGCAGGCTGAAGCGTCGGCCTGGCCAGATCAGGAGGGGGGAGGGGGGAGGGAGTCGGTGGCCAAAGGAGAGAAACTCCCCACTCTTTGGAGGGACAGATGATGGGCATGGGTATTATATGACAAATAGGATGCGGGTCTTGGTGACACAGATCATGGTGGCTGTTTGCCCGCTCCCCGTGTGTGTCTTCCAGGGGGTGAAGGGGGCGGCGGCGCAGGCGCCCTGTTCCCTTCGCCTGGATAGAAAGGCTTGGGCGCATCTACCTGCACCCCCCCACCCACTCCCCAAAGAAGAAAAACCTGAACCTGCAATCCTTCTGCGCGCAAAGATGTAGGACGGAAAGCCATGGGAAGGGCGGGGGATCCTTGGATGCTTCCTTTCCACTCATTACTTCCTCGCCCCCCCCCTTCCTCCTGTCCACCCACACCCCCATTGTTGCTTTGTACTGTGACTGTCCATACCCTGCAAGGCTGGGAGAGGCCGGTGGGGGGGGGGGAGACAGTTCCTTTTGTGTCCTGTGTTGTTGTTGTTTTCGAGGTGGGGTCTCCGGATTTCCCTGGCTCTCTCTCTCTCTCTCTCCTCCCCCCCCCACCATTTTTTCTAAACCCAAGTTTCCCTGATAAAATTGCGGGGAAGAGGGAGAGATCGCCGGGCAGAGATCAATTGGGGGGAGGGGGAGGAAATGAGGCGAGGGAGGGGCTCAGGACAGGCTGGAGGCGGAAATATCCCTGACAGGAGTCCTGCTTCTTTAGTTCAAACCCACCCAACCCCCATCACCTTCTGGGCGAGTCCACAGGCCCAAAAACTGAAGACAATGCACACACACACACACACACACACACACACACACACACACACACACACACACACACACACACACACACACACACACTTCTGAGGTGACATTTGTTGGAAACGCCCCCCCCCCCAACTTTGAAAGAAAGACAGTTTGTTGAAAGTGCTAAAGATGGATGGAAAGAGCCGGCTGCTGTCCGTGGTGCTGATGTTGCCTTCACTTTCCCTGGTCTTGCCTGCCCTTTGAGTACCCAACCCTGTGAAGGTTAGAGGAGGCCCTTTGAGTACCCAACCCCGTAAAGCTTAGAGGAGGCCCTTTGAGTACCCCACCCTGTGAAGCTTAGAGGAGGCCCTTTGAGTACCCAACCCCGTAAAGCTTAGAGGAAGCCCTTTGAGTACCCAACCCCGTAAAGCTTAGAGGAGGACCTTTGAGTACCCCACCCTGTGAAGCTTAGAGGAGGCCCTTTGAGTACCCAACCCCGTAAAGCTTAGAGGAAGCCCTTTGAGTACCCAACCCCGTAAAGCTTAGAGGAGGCCCTTTGAGTACCCCACCCTGTGAAGCTTAGAGGAGGCCCTTTGAGTACCCAACCCCGTAAAGCTTAGAGGAAGCCCTTTGAGTACCCAACCCCGTAAAGCTTAGAGGAGGACCTTTGAGTACCCCACCCTGTGAAGCTTAGAGGAGGCCCTTTGAGTACCCAACCCCGTAAAGCTTAGAGGAAGCCCTTTGAGTACCCAACCCCGTAAAGCTTAGAGGAGGCCCTTTGAGTACCCAACCTGGTGAAGCTTAGAGGAGGCCCTTTGAGTACCCAACCCCGTAAAGCTTAGAGGAGGACCTTTGAGTACCCCACCCTGTGAAGCTTAGAGGAGGCCCTTTGAGTACCCCACCCTGTGAAGCTTAGAGGAGGCCCTTTGAGTACCCAACCTGGTGAAGCTTAGAGGAGGCCCTTTGAGTACTCAACCTGGTGAAGCTTAGAGGAGGCCCTTTGAGTACCCAGCCCCGTAAAGCTTAGAGGAGGCCCTTTGAGTACCCAACCCCGTAAAGCTTAGAGGAGGCCCTTTGAGTACCCCACCCTGTGAAGCTTAGAGGAGGCCCTTTGAGTACCCCACCCTGTGAAGCTTAGAGGAGGCCCATTGAGTACCCAACCCCGTGAAGCTTAGAGGAGGCCCTTTGAGTACCCAACCCCGTGAAGCTTAGAGGAGGCCCTTTGAGTACCCAACCCCGTGAAGCTTAGAGGAGGCCCTTTGAGTACCCAACCCCGTGAAGCTTAGAGGAGGCCCTTTGAGTACCTAACCCCATGAAGCTTAGAGGAGGCCCTTTGAGTACCTAACCCCATGAAGCTTAGAGGAGGCCCTTTGAGTCCCCAACCCTGTGAAGCTTAGAGGAGGCCCTTTGAGTACCCAACCCTGTGAAGCTTAGAGGAGGCCCTTTGAGTACCCTACCCTGTGAAGCTTAGAGGCGGCCCTTTAAGTACCCTACCCTGTGAAGCTAAGAGGAGGCCCTTTGAGTACCCAACCCCGTGAAGCTTAGAGGAGGCCCTTTGAGTACCCCACCCTGTGAAGCTTAGAGGAGGCCCATTGAGTACCCAACCCCATGAAGCTTAGAAGAGGCCCTTTGAGTACCCAACCTGGTGAAGCTTAGAGGAGGCCCTTTGAGTACCCAACCCTGTGAAGGTTAGAGGAGGCCCTTTGAGTACCCAACCCTGTGAAGGTTAGAGGAGGCCCTTTGAGTACCCAACCCCGTAAAGCTTAGAGGAGGCCCTTTGAGTACCCCACCCTGTGAAGCTTAGAGGAGGCCCTTTGAGTACCCAACCTGGTGAAGCTTAGAGGAGTCCCTTTGAGTACCCAACCTGGTGAAGCTTAGAGGAGGCCCTTTGAGTACCCAACCCCGTAAAGCTTAGAGGAGGCCCTTTGAGTACCCCACCCTGTGAAGCTTAGAGGAGGCCCATTGAGTACCCAACCCCGTGAAGCTTAGAGGAGGCCCTTTGAGTACCCAACCCCGTGAAGCTTAGAGGAGGCCCTTTGAGTACCCAACCCCGTGAAGCTTAGAGGAGGCCCTTTGAGTACCTAACCCCATGAAGCTTAGAGGAGGCCCTTTGAGTACGCAACCTGGTGAAGCTTAGAGGAGGCCCTTTGAGTACCCAACCCTGTGAAGGTTAGAGGAGGCCCTTTGAGTACCCAACCCCTTGATATAAATCCATTAATTCCCAGCATGGTGGGAACCGTGAGCCAACATCTCTGAAGACTGACAGCCTGAGCAGAAGAAGTAATAGAGAGGAAGTGACATGAAAAGCTGCCTTGTACTGAACTTTCTTCTCCTTTACTTCCTCTATTACCCCTATGGATGCCGAGTGAAGGAGTGAGCAGTGGCAGTTAAATCAGGTCTTACTCCAGACTTTTCTGAAGCTATCTAAGTTGTTCAGCCTATTTAGAGGATAGGGCTCAACACTTTGAATAGACTCCTGTAAAGTTCAAACTAAGAGCCAGAGCAGATTTGCCATTGCTGCAGAGTGGGAGTAGCTTGCCTCTATTAACATTGATGGCCCATTTTCCCTTGCGCCATCTAACCTAGTACAGTACTTTGCTAACTGGCTGGCTGTAGCTCTCCTGGGTTTCAGGCAGGAGTTTATTCAACTCTCCTGGGAAATGTCAAGACTTGAAGCTGGTAGTGTTTGCATACAAACCATATGGTCCACTCCTGAGCTACAGACCTATAGGCTGAAGATGACGACAGTGGTAGTTCATCATATATGGAAGGTGCCAAACTGGGGGGAAGTGGTTTGAAGTATTTACACTGGAGAGCAAATGGATCTTGATAATTCAGTGTGAACTATTCCATTAATTTTCAAGCTTGCTACATCCTGCCAGCAAAAAAATGTACAAGACTAGATGAACCAAAGTTCTGACAGAATAAGGATTGTAATGTGTGTGTACCTGCATGTATGTGTGTGTATGTCTGCATGTGACTGTGTGTGTGTGTGTGTGTGTGTGTAAATAATTGTTTTCTTTATGTTGTTGTTCTACTATATTGAGTGGCTTGTAGCATGGTTTCATTACTGGCATTGATAATTTATTTTTTTAAAGGCTAAAATATCATAGGCAATATTTTATGTATTCCTTGTAGAGGATCATCATACAGTATGTGTATGATAAATTTGCCACATGTTCATAGAACTTTGCAGCTGCAAAGGACCCTAAAATCCTCTTACCCAAACTCGTGTCAATGTCTGCTGTGAAAAGATGGTTGTTAGGAGGCCTTCCAGCCTCTGCTTAAAATCGTCTTACAGAGGAGAGCCTACCAAATTCCAAAGTACACAGATCCAATGTTTAGCAGCTCATACTCTCTAGTTCTTTGTTGAAAGGCTTCATCTTCCAATAATGAAGCCATTTGTTCAGGTCCTGTCCTTTAAAACAACAGAATTTGTATCATTATGTGCTAGCAAGGTTATGGAGAAGACACTAGGTTTCTAAGTGTTACAGGTGGCATCTACTGAGTAAGCTAGTCGACTGTTTGCCTCTTAAGCCTGCCTGATGATGGGTGGACAAACAGACAGACAAGAGAGAGAGAGAGCAATTAGAGCAAAATATAAATTCTGGAGGATGCTTTGTACATTATAGGTTTTCCATTTATTTCTTTAAATCAAAGCTTTCTGTGGGGAATCTAGCTACTGGCTCTTCTATGATAGCATGAGTTTTCATGGACTTGAATCTACTGCTCTTTGCTTCTGAGTAAAGCTCATGCATTTTTTTTTAAAAAATTAAAATGTTTCAAATCAGACATTATGACTGCACACATATGGGCATGTAGCAAAATAAGAGTGCTCCTAAGGGACTCCAGTGGCTCAAGTGGATAAGACGCTGACTGGGAGGCGGAAGGTCAGCAGTTCGATTCCCGAGTACTGCAGGACAGATTGAGCTCCCGTCTTTGTCCCAGCTCCTGCCAACCTAGCAATTTGAAAGCAAGAAATTGTAAGTAGATAAATAGGGACCACTTTGGTGTGAAGGTAACAGCGTTCCATGTGCTCCGGTGTCTAGTCATGCTTGCCACATGACCATGGAAATGTCTGCAGAAGCAGACAACGCTGGCTCTTCGGCTTTGAAACAGAGATGAGCACTGCACCCTAGAGTCGGATAAGACTGGCTTTCGAGCAAGGGAAACCTTTACCTTTACTAATAATTTGTACACAGATTATAAGGTGGAAATGCTATCTGTGCAAAAACCACATTAAGACAATTATGGGTTATATCTACAGACATTATAGAGACTCCTTCATGAGGAGTATTTTAAAATCTCCCTTTTTAAAAGTCCTATTAACTTATGTTGCTACTGAAATGGGATAGGTATCCATGACAAACTGCTAGCTATTGGGATGCCATGGTTATTAAACTTCATACCCAAAGACCTACTACAGTCCAAAATCTGTTTTGGGAAGGGAGAAAAAGAACAAATGCTCAATTAATTTAATTGGAGTTAGATTTTGTCAAAAAATGCTATCCAAAGAGTCTGTACTATTTTGTTTAATTATACTGTTAGGTTTTTATTTCTTATACAGTTAGGATTTAGTGTTGCCAGTTTCTCCTAAGGAAAAAAGTAGGAAAGAAATAGGAAAATGTTTCCTTCTTATTAACTTTTATTTTTATTATATTGTATGGTGTTGTTATTTATCTTTGTGCTTCTTTATTAATTGTATTATTATGGTATTGACATGTTGTAATTTGCTGCCCTGCGTCAGCTTCGGCCGAGAAGGGTGGGATATAAATTAAATTTATTATTATTATTATTATTATTATTATTATTATTATTATTATTATTATTATTATTATTATTATTATTATTATTATTATTATTATTATTATTATTATTATTATTATTATTATTATTATTATTATTATTATTATTATTATTATTATTATTATTATCATTATTATTATTATTATTATTATTATTATTATTATTATTATTATTATTCCTGTTATGCACATAATAAAGTAGGCTGTTGCTTGTAAACATTCCATGATTTATTTTTAAACTTAGATAACTTGTTTTAACTTGGATAGTTCATTTGAAGTCAAAGATTCCTGCAGGAACATCAAAAACCATTTCTATACATTTGCATGAGTTTTTGTAAATTTGAATGTACCTCTATATTGTTTCAAGCAACCCACATCCCATAACATCCATTACATTCCAAAGATGAAGTTAAAATTCCCATCATCACTGTGTGATAGTTGAGTATTCTGGAAGTTGTAGTCAGGATTTACGGTGGTCATGGTAATTGTTGATGGGCTAGGCAGATTACCAGAAGGGCCTGCTATAAGATGATGCCATGTAGCTTCCAATACTTTGGCAGATCTTCTGATGTTTCCTCTTGGGCATACATGGTACTGTTTTAGAGCCAACGCTCAGTTATCTGAAATCATAAGTCATATATATGACCTCTAACTAAGTAGAATACTAGGTATCCAGTATTGTCTGTTTGGAAACAGCTTTCTAAAAGTTTAAGACAATATTTTTTTCCAAACCCTATCTAGGGTTTGGAAAAGAAAAAACAGGCCAGTACTTATATTTAGGGGGATCTAGGAGTATAACATATTTACAATATTTGGTCTGCAAGATTTTGAATGTTCATCCAGTGGGATAGGTTGGAGATTTCCCTATACTGTATAGAAATATTCCATGTCTCTAAGAATGTATTCAGACAGCTATTCATTTGGACTAGAAGTCAACAAGATGCATTTAAAGCTTTAATTCTGTACTGTGCCAAAGATATTTTTTTATTTGAAAATAAAGATAAATTTGATTTGTACATAATTTTAGGCAGGTATAACAGGTTAGTTGGGCCCTTAAAGCTTGGGGTGCATCTACTGATGGTATGGGTGTGTGATCCTTTTCAGGTCCCAGTTTGCACTGAAGTTCCTGGATCCTTCTTTTGTACCCAATACCAATTCCTTGAACCATGGGCTGCAGAATAAAGCTCCAAAATGGAAATTCAACAGAACAGCATTCTCGCAGCAAAGGTGAGAGAGATGGAGGAAAACCCAGTAAAACAGTCTAAGTACTTAAGGTTTTTAAGCACATTTACTGCAATAGTTATTAGCCTTCATTATTAGCCTAAATTGTTTGGCAAACACTTGTGTATGCTCTTGGGAGTTCTATAAACTATCAAGCTGCATTCAAATTCAACCAGGAACAAATTGCCAAAGCTTGAAGAAAGGTTTTGTCTTGCAATTCTGCATTTCTAAAGTTTCTAAATGCTTTAATTGCCTCATCAGCCATTTCATAAAAAGAGAGAGAGAGCCTGTAATAGGACACTGAAACAAAATTTGTGCTATTTTGAGAAAACATTATTCCTGCAGATCTATGGCCAAAAAAGCACTCAACCAGCTTGTTTCACTTCTGATTCTATTTCAACATTTATTTCACAATTGGTTTATACATTCCATTCCAAACTTTCTGCGGTACCGATTTCCTTCTTCTGCTCTCAGTTACACTGAACCAACTAGATCAGCCAGCCAGAGGTGTTAAGGTATGCCTTTCCAAAACTTTCAGCCTCCCAACTGGCTGGGGAGCTCTATAGGTTGCAGTCCAATGTCTTTTAAAGTCATCCATTGAGGGAACATTGGTTTACATAGGACTTTGCACAATTCCCCTTTAATTCTCAATTTAGCCACTAATTTTTGTTCGTAGTTGAAAAATTTCCATTTTTCTTTGACTCTTCTCATTGGTGGAGAGGATTTAACAAACCTGAAAAGACAGAGCCTTTATATCGTAGAACAACCATTATTTTGTGGGTCAGTATAAAGCCAGATTCTTAATCCATTCCCTCCCTACCAAGAGCACATACGTTTTAATTCTAAGCATTGTGTGGAAAACAAGAGAGTGGAAATGCTTGATTTCTGTCTTCTGATTTTATTATTTTCTTCCTAGTACATTTGAAAAGGTCATTTTGAAATGTCACTGCTTTTGGGTGATAGCTGCCTGTTCTATCCAAGATACAGACCTTGAATGATGTTATCTATCCCACAATATTATGAAAAACAGGTTTTGGATTAACTGAATAAACTATATGGGCATCATGCTGATTTATTCTTAGTTAATTGTGATACAATTTCAAGATTAATGTATCATTTGTGTTTGCTGATTAATGTGTTTTTGCTTGTAAAATGTCTTGCAAATGAATGGAGCACAGTATAAAAATACCTATAATAAATTTACAAAATTGCAGGCTTTCCCCCCCATCATCCTTAGTTCCGTGGGCAAATTCTCCTATCCCACACAACCACAGCTAAAGGTTACATTGGCCCAGAATTTAGTCACAGTCTAACCGAGATCCAATTTAGCCAAACTTTCTAAGTTTCTGGTTTAAAAGAAAGCTAGTTGGCCTTGACCATGGTTATTATGATTATGGCCATTTTGTCTTTCCATGATTTGAAGCAATGAGATTAGAAAGTAACAAGGCTATGGGAAATATGCATATTCTCAGAGCTTGCTCTTCACCTTGACAACGAGAGAGCAAAACCCTTTTCAGTCATTCTCTCCATTAACAGGCTTGTCATTTTCCAAAAGAAGTTTATTACCCCTTCCTTCCTCATTGCCTTTTTCTTCAACCATGTGCCTGCAGAAGAGATGCTTCTATTCATGTGCAAGGTTGCCACATAACTGAAAAGCCCAGTTTTCCTGGGTTCTTGCATGGGTGTGGATTATATACATGAGTAGGAACATCTCCTTTGCAGCTGCATAGCCTATGCATGTTTCTAAAGTAACAACAGATTGGAGTGGGGATATGCACCTTCCTCGGAGACTGGTGAATCTGTTCATAATGGTAACACTTAGACCAGTGTTTCCCAACATGGGCTCCATGCCCCCATGCTTCAATTCCCAGAAGCCTAAGTCAGTACAGTAATATACTTTTCAATGGACAAGCTGTTCTGCTATATTGCAGGCTTCCAAACGCCATGTATTTCTTCTTTGGGAGCAGACATTTAGAGTCAGGGAAAATATACTTCAATGGAATAAGCCATAAAGCTCCGGGATCAAAGTGGAACTAGGGATGTTCAGAGGAAGCATTCAGTTTTGTATTTGGGGTCAAAGTGGGTGTGTCACCTGATTCAGTTATAATTTTCTTGGTCTAGCACAAAGAAGAGAGTAGATGGTGGGTTACATGGCTTTTAAAATTGGAAGGGCAGAAGGGAAACACAATAGCATGGGGATTAGGCATGTCATCATCTCAGATTCCATTGTGATGTACTTTTGTAAGGTAAACAACAGCACAATATGAAATTTCATTGAGCAGCCAAGAGCCTATTCCATTACAATTCGGTTGTTGCATCTTGCTGTCAGAGAGGTGCAAGGCCGACTTGTTTCCATAGAAGCTTCCTGCAGTCTTCTATACATTGCAAAGCTAGCTACTCCAAGATGAATTTCTGTCAGAAAAGAAAATTCCCACTAGGAGTAATTGTTAAGAGACTGGAGTGTGTGTTAAGAGACCTGTCGCTTTGTTCTGCTAACAAAGGCTATTAGGAGAAAAACCTTGCATGTGTCATAATTATAGTGTATAATAACAGACCTTTCAAATGAAGCTAGTTAGCCATTGTTGAGCCTGAAGTCATTTGCAAACATACGTCTTTATGATCATGAAGAGAGCTGGGAAAGTTATTTTTAGAGAGCAGTTAATTACAATTATGGGACCAGGGTTCCAAAAAATGTTATTAGTGGCTGATATAGTTGCAGTATTAAAAGTCAGGTATTCCTTCCTCATTTCTCAAAAGTAACTGCAGTGGTTAGCTTTCCAGATGCTTTAAAAATAGTCTGCTAACCACTGCAGTTATAATTGTTGCCTCAGTACCCATAGCATAGTACAAAGCAGTAACACAACCCATTTGATATCCCACCCCCCACTGTGCTGTTTAGTGTCATGCCCCATAACCACAAGAGCGACTGAAAAGTTACAACTGCAGCACAAAAGGAGTGAAGTAGTCCCCACTCATCAAGGTACAACAGCAACCTAACCCAGTTATAATTCAGTTAGTGCAGAATGAATTAATTACAACTAAATGTTTATAACTCGTTCTTCCAAGATCTGATGCTTAATGTTAATTTAACTATTTCAAATATATCCCAAGGGCTTTGTATATATCATTCCAATGGATGAGTCTGTGGGTTTTTGACTATTGCTAGCCTCTTATAATGGATAAAGCTTAGAGGCAGCATGGAGAGGATCTCTAGAACAGATTTATATCTGCCTTATAACAGGTTAACTATCATAGTTTTCCCCAAAGGATCCTGGGAATATTAGTTTGGAAACAGTACTGAGTGTAACTGCTCTTAGAGGACTTTACAACCCTCCTCATAAAATAGATATCCTAGAATTCTTTGGAAGAACAACCTATTAACTATTAAGTATTATTGACTTTGTTTAAATATCTTATGTAGTTATATCCATGCATTAAGGACAGACCCATGGGGATTTTTGAAAGGGAAAACAACCAATTGTTGTTCAGTCACACAGTTGAGTCTGACCCTTTGTGACCCCATGGACCACAGCACAACACACAAACAACCAATAGACAGGAAAAAGTCTGCATTTCTCCCGCTCCACTGTGCAATTGCAGCCTTCTAAACATGATTAGGTTTTTTTCACATTTAGAAAGCCAGAGATCTCACTCATACCTTTGAACATAACAATCAGTGTGTTATTTTCCCAAGTATTGCAGGACGGAATGAGCTCCCGTCTTTGTCCCAGCTCCTGCCAACCTCGCAGTTTGAAAACAAGAAATTGCAAGTAGATAAATAGGGACCACTTCAGTGGGAAGGTAACAGCATTCCGTGTGCTCCGGTGTCTAGTCATGCCTGCCACATGACCATGGAAATGTCTGCAGAAGCAGACAATGCTGGCTCTTCGGCTTTGAAACAGAGATGAGCACTGAACCCTAGAATCAGATACAACTGGCTTTTGAGCAAGGAAAACCTTTACCTTTACCTTACTTCTTTATTACTAACCTGCCTTTCTGCTAATCCCAGGACCCAAGGCAGTTTACAAAAAGGTGGGAATGGGATCAGTAAACATATAAATTAAGATGTTAAAATTCTGTAAAACGTATGATAATACTATAAAGCTATTACAATCCAAACAACTCTAAACAAAAATAGGGGAAAGAAAGACTTGCACGAAGCAAAAAGAGTGTTGAAGAAGAAAAGTGCAACATCCTTCTTTTAAAGAAACCATTTTTCTCTGCAACTTGATTAGTGGCCAAAAGTCTACTGGCAAAAGAACAGCGGGGATAGGACTCCCATGGGAGGGAATTACACAACCACTGGACAGACCTTCTCCTGTATCTACAACTAGCATGCTTGTGAAGGCAGTGTGAATGAGAATAGCGCCTCCTCCATTACCTTAACCAGAGGAAGTTGAGATGAGGTGGTCTGGTCTTCAAATAGCCTGGTTTCCAGCCATATAGTTGAAGCTAGGCTCCACTGAAAAGTGAGCATTCAGCTCAATCCCCTCCTTTCAAAATACAAGTGCTTTGGTCAATAACCAACACAGTGAACTGGACCAGAAAATAGATCAATGCCCAGCAGCACTGATGTCAAAGGGGAAAGGCCTCTCTCTGAAGCCATTTCATGGCTCTGCTTGTGATTAGGAAAATAGTTCATATTCAGATTTGGAAAAGGCCACTTTGGGATACAACTGAGAGGGGAAATCTGGAATTCTAGTAACTGACCAAGAGACTTCAGAAGAGAACAGTGGAAAGGGGCTACATAAATAAATTCCAGTGCATCTCTAAAGGCCTAAGTAAAGATCAAAGCTTTTCAGAGCATTACCTATCTCAGTGGTGGTGAACCTATGGTTTGTTCCACCCTTCTGCCCAGCAGCCCAATGGGAGTGCTTCCCCTCTCCCCAGCACAGAGTTCACCCTGCCCCTGTGTCCAGAAGCCCAATGGGAGTGCTTCCTCCCTCCCCCCAGCACAGATTTCATCCCGCCCCTCTGCCCAGCAGCCCAATGGGAGCATTTCCACCCTCCCCTGTTGATGTGTTGGCACTTTGTGATAAATAAGTGGGTTTGGGGTTGCAGTTTGGGGACTCGGTCTCTAAAAGGTTTACCATCACTGACCTATATTTATTTATTTATTTAATGCACTTATATACCGCTTTTCTATGTCTGTGGACAAACTCAAACTATATGAACTACCAAGCTTTCTTTAATACCTCATGGCTATAAAACAAGTTGTCTTCACATGCATACTCTGATTTCAGTCCCAAAAGCAACAGATAGGATGCTTAGCTTCATAGAAGAGGTCAAGACAAATGAGGACTTACAACATAAAGCACAGCATAAGGCTGCTATTTCTCACAGTTTTGCCAGTGTCATGCAGAACACATATTCCCAGCTGAAGCTTTTAAAAGGAAGATCAGCACACAATGAAGCTAACAAGTAGTGATGTTTTTTAAAAAAAGTTGTTTAGTTTTTCTCTTGATGATGGGCAAATGGAAACCATAATGGCATTTTTACCAGTTTTGTTGACTTTTGGGGCAGGATTTAATATTCATAATTGGCCTCATGATTCCACAAATAAAATATTAAGGAATTATGTGTCTGCAAAAGGGAGACAGATAAACACTGTTTTAAGAGCCAAATGATGGCACTGGAAGCACTTTCAATATTTCAAGCACATTATTGATAATGTTGTTTAAGATTGACTTAAGAGTTCTGATTCTGTCACAATTTTGACTATTGAAAGCTCCCCACATCCCATGGCACCCAAAAGGGAGAATACCCTAGGACCATGATGGTGAACCTTGGCACTCCAGATGTTCTTGGACTTCAATTCCCAGAAGCCCAAGCCCCTGTGAATGTATGGGCGCATTTTACTTCCGCTTCTGGGAGCAACGAGGGCAGTGTGGGCCGGATGAATCACAGTAAACCCATTTGTGTGGAATCACGGGGGCTTGGGATTCTGGGAATTGAAGTCCAAGAACATCTGGAGTGCCAAGGTTTGCCATCATGGCCCTAGGAAGAGTAAAGAGAACCCTAGAAAGCATCAGTACCAGAACCAGGGGGAGGATAGGAAGCTTTCGATTCATTTAAATTGATCATTTCTAGTACGTGAATTCAATTTATACTGGAATAACTAGCAGTCAGGTTGGAGTCTCAAATCTAGGTGCACTGTTTGTCATCTAAAAGAGGCTGACAAATAACCAATAGTGACCAGACTCTTGATACATTGGTTCCTTTACTACTTTTGTGATTGTGTTTGAGACTGAAAATACATTTCTTAAAGTGAAAAATCTCCAGTATGATTCAATCCTTCAAAAATCCTCTGGTTTACTGAAGTGGGATACTGCTTTTACTTCAATGTTTCAAAGTGATGGGGAATGGTTTGACATTGCCATGTAGCAGCAGAATCTTAATCACAGCAGGAAAAGGGGATTCCAAGTTTCATCTAGTTTTTAAAAAAAAAACAACCTGAATGCTGACAATACTGGTGTCAAGAAGAACAGGAACACTCCCAAACGATGAGTGACGAAAGTGTGTATTTCTCTTTAATATACAAAAACATACATTAAGTAATCTTGCGTTGAGGTATGGAATAACGTAAATGCAGTATATTCACTTCAAATCGTAAAACTGGTAAATCTCTAAAGGACAATATAAGTGGTCAACGCCAAAGTTCACTGCAATAGGTTAAGTATAGAGTTACTAGATATTCTCAAGCGCAAAGAGCGCCCGGGTGGAAACCTGCGCGGCTGTAACTAAAACATATATTCGATGTCCCCGAAGCCTGATGCGTTGTATGGTATGCGTCTTAGTGGGATCTTGGGTAACAACAAGTCACTGATAAAGTTATATATCTTGCTTGCGGGGAACCTGATAACAATAATATCAGCGGCGGGTTTCCGTGTGGCGATCAGTCTCAGAGAGTTGTGGACAAACAAGCGATGCCCTTCCGGTAGTGGGTCATTTTGAGTAGCTTTTTCAAGCGTCTACAAGTATGACACAAAAGCATAAGACCTGTGATACAATGGTGCATAAATGGCTACAATATAACACTAAACATGTGATGAATATATATCAAATATATAAGCTAAGTAAATAACAATAATGAAGGAACGGACAGGTTACATACCTAAGACGAATTATCTCGCGCGTATCGCACCTCTACATAGACTCTTCTAATGTGTGCACGCGTTAATTGCTTACAGGAGAGCAGTTTTCTAATTGCAACTCTAAGGATTCCATCTATATGATAATGTGTACATGCCAATTAGCTTATGTGGGTCAATCTAGGAGACCCCTTAAGATACGCCTAGGAGAACATTTATCCCGTATCAAGAATAAGGTCCTGACCGCTCCTCTGGTCACCCATTTTCTCGAAAATAAACATACACCAAAAGACATTAAGGTTGTTGTATTGGAAACTTTTGTGCCAAACAAATATCAGAGTATGGATGTGGAACGCTTCCTCTTGCAAAGGGAGGCATTCTACATCCATAGTTTCAATACCCTCATGCCACAGGGAACTTTCTGCATTTTTGTAATTTCGCTTTCGTCTCTTTAACTTACCTGTCCGCATTTATGCCTTTTGCCCCTTTAAGCAGAATACAGGCTCGATTAGAAGTCGAAAGAAACGCGCTCAAACAGTTGCATATGTTTGTAATTATATGGGTAATTATGTTCGTGTTATATGGAGTGCTCTCCTGTAAGCAATTAACGCGTGCACACATTAGAAGAGTCTATGTAGAGGTGCGATACGCGCGAGATAATTCGTCTTAGGTATGTAACCTGTCCGTTCCTTCATTATTGTTATTTACTTAGCTTATATATTTGATATATATTCGTCACATGTTTAGTGTTATATTGTAGCCATTTATGCACCATTGTATCACAGGTCTTATGCTTTTGTGTCATACTTGTAGACGCTTGAAAAAGCTACTCGAAATGACCCACTACCGGAAGGGCATCGCTTGTTTGTCTACAACTCTTTGAGACTGAGCCTATTTGTCCACAACTCTCTGAGACTGATCGCCACACGGAAACCCGCCGCTGATATTATTGTTATCAGGTTCCCCGCAAGCAAGATATATAACTTTATCAGTGACTTGTTGTTACCCAAGATCCCACTAAGACGCATACCATACAACGCATCAGGCTTCGGGGACATCGAATATATGTTTTAGTTACAGCCGCGCAGGTTTCCACCCGGGCGCTCTTTGCGCTTGAGAATATCTAGTAACTCTATACTTAACCTATTGCAGTGAACTTTGGCGTTGACCACTTATGTTGTCCTTTAGAGATTTACCAGTTTTACGATTTGAAGTGAATATACTGCATTTACGTTATTCCATACCTCAACGCAAGATTACTTAATGTATGTTTTTGTATATTAAAGAGAAATACACACTTTCGTCACTCATCGTTTGGGAGTGTTCCTGTTCTTCTTGTTGCTCTTGCCACACCCCAGCCGTCCCACTTGAGCGCGACAATACTGGTGTCAGCAACCAGGATGATTTAGAGCAGGGTTCCTCAAACCTGGCTCTCTGAGGGTTCTTCGACTTCAATTACCAGAAGCTGAAGTCAGCAGACCTGCTGATCAGGGCTTCTGGGAATTGAAGTCCAAGAACATCTGGAGAGCCAAGTTTGCTGACCCTTGATTTAGAGGATCTTCTCTTGGTACTCGCTACCATTCACAAAGAGGGCCTGAGAGAAAATTCCAGAGTCTGACACCTTTTTTCATCAGTTAAACATTTCTCACCCAAAGAAAAAGCAACTGGCTGTTTTTCAACAAGTTCTCCCAGATTTTATTGTTTGGACCATAAAGCAATCCATATGCAAAGATGAAGCGTTTGCGTTTAAGTACCCCCCCCCCTTTTGAGGAAAAAGAGATGGGTATCTCTCTGTCTCTCTCTTTGTGTGTGTGTGTGTGTGTGTGTGTATTTATTATTATTATTATTATTATTATTATTATTATTATTATTATTATTATTATTATTATTATTATTATTATTATTATTATTATTATTATTATTATTATTATTATTATTTCGTCTCAGAAATTATTCTGGGTTGAAAGGATTTTTGCGGAAGAAACTCTGATCAGAGAACTCCCAAATGAAGCTCCTTTCATGTTCCCAAGAGCTGGGATAGAGATGGGTGCTCAATCCATCATGCAGTACCCAGGTCTCAAACTGCCGACTTGCCAGCCTTCCAGCTGGCCAGCCTTCCAGCTAACTAGACGAGCTTCTTAACCACTGAGCCACCACAGCCCCTGCTTTTATATAATCCTTATGTATGTAGAATTTGACTCTTTCTTTGAAAAAGAATGACTTTTGGGGCTTATATGAGCTTCTTAGATAGAGATGATATGGCATGAATTATTAGGGCATTTTATTGCCTCAAACTTTTTATTGCACAATCTATATCCATGCAATTACCAAGTTTGCTGCTCTGTAATTTCTTGAATTGCCATTTGCAATACCAGCTCTTCTTTTCCTATTTTGGCCCCTCCATAATACCATATTTTACAAACTATCACTGTGTGTTTGGAATACTCACAGTATTTCAGATTTAATAATGTAGTAGTAGCAGCACCAAAGGTTAAGTTTTGCTGCTACCATTGGTCAACTGAGAGAAGAGTTTTTCATGCATAAAGGGAGACGAAAACAAAAATGCACAAAGTTAAGAGACTGAAATCTGAACTCAAATCAATTTCTTATAGTACATACCTGCATTGAGATCAAGGACCAGCTCACATATGATTGATCGTCTAGATCAAACTTGGCACTCCACGTGTTCTTGTACTTCAATTAATCTTTGCTCTCTCTAGTAGAGTGCCTAATACAGTTGTCTGTTAATTCAACATTTGCTGACAACAAGGAAGGTTTTGCCACCCAATCCACCCCATGAAGCAGACGACAACCATGTGTTGGTCAAAACATGGGCCACTTTATTAATAACATAACAATACAATATTAACATGACCTGCAATGGGGCATCCTAGTGGGATAAATGGTATTAACTTATGGGTGTATCTACCCATATCCAGATTATTAATTATGACCTTGTATGGAGTGATGACATCTCACTCCATACCACTTAGATCACAATTTCCTTCAGGCCAACAAGCCTGCTCCCTGTAACTGAGGGTTCCTACCCACAACAGTAGACGCCTCCAGCGCCTCTGTCCTTCTGTTATGGTGAGGAACCCCCATTACGTATGGTCAATTATCATAGTTTTGATTACCATTTACCCCACTACGGCCACCAAGGATGTTCATTTATGGACAGATGCCCCAAACTCAGGCTGCTAATTTGGCCTCGATGCTCAATCGCAGGTCATTGAGGAATGTTTCCAAACCTTCCTCTGATAAATGTACTCCGTCCTGCAAGTAAAGGTAAAGGTAAAGGTTTCCCTTGTTCGAAAGCCAGCCGTATCCGACTCTAGGGTTCAGTGCTCATCTCTGTTTCAAAGCCGAAGAGCCAGCGTTGTCTGCTTCTGCAAATGTTTCCATGGTCATGTGGCAGGCATGACTAGAGATGCTGTTACCTTCCCACGAAAATTTGCAATTTCTTGCTTTCGAACTGCTAGCCAGGAAATTCGATTTTGATTCCGGGATGCTCAATAACTGTGCCGAATCCTTCAGCCATAAACTTAGCCATGGCTTTGTTCACACTGCGGTGTGCCTTGTCAATTCTGCGTGGGTCTCCAGTGCAGCGCCAAGTAAAACAATCCAAGATCTCCGACCACACCAAGCAGAGGCCGGGCCACCAACACTTCACAAGGGACAGGTCCTTTTTCACTGCCATGCTCAGTTCAATGCCCTTCATGAGGCCCAAAACATTGCCACCCAAATGGATGACCATAATATCTGGAGGCATGCCTCCCCTTGCTGAGTTCACAAACAGCACCAGCTCTCCCCATTGCATGCCCTGCCTCCCGTACCAATCCACATAGACTCTGCTGTGCAGACCAAGGTCCTTGCCCCACATGAAGCAGGTCACATGATATTTGGCCCAGAAAATACAACTGTGTCCAATAATCACAATATGCTGAGGGCGGAGAGGAACACGACCTGGAAGGCAAGGAAAAAGCAGCAGTGCTTTGTTCACTACTTCATAGGTCCAATATACATTTGGTAAGCCCCGGACTTCCACTGGGCCACCCTTTGAATGTCCTCGTGGGAATAACCCGCCACTGCCGCAATGGATGCGGCCCTGATCCAAAAAGAGTGCATGCCAAAAAACCACACATCAACTCCTAAACATGTCTACAATCTCTTTGTTACTGCCCAGAACTAGTATCGCGTCAATGGGCTATTGTCCGAATGGTGGAATAAAGGGCCTTGATCAGACCATTCAGACTACCTGATCAAAAGAGGAATATTTAACAGTACATAGCTCACATGGTATTGAATCATTTACTGACCCACCCGTTGGGTAAGATAAATGGTGGATCAAATGGAATTCCCAGGGACCCATCTTGGGAACCAAACCCAGGGGGGACACTTTCAAATTATGGAAGGGTGGCTGGTCAAACGGGCCGGCCACCCATGCCGCAGCCAACTCCTTCCCAATACTCTGCCTGACCACATGCTCTAATCCAATTACCGAACTGAGGTGTGGAGCCATTTGCAAAAAAACGGGGCCCTAAGGCAGGGATCCAGAAACCAAAAGTGAAACCTTCCTGCAAATAGCACGCCACCTCCGCCGTGTAACCTGCAAGCCAGGAAACTAATGTATCAAGCTTGATTGGGCTGGATGCCATTTGCAGGTTGTGGCAGCTCAGGGTTAACTCTTTTTGCAACCCAGGAATCACGTCCCTTATGCCTCTGGAGGCCACTTTTTTTGCAGGATGAGGCCAGGTGGCTGCCTCCACACATAGTGCACTCATGATGGTATTTGCAGGCTTAACTGGAACAACGCCTTGGCCTGCGAACTGCCAGCAAACAAACCTGGGTTGAACTGCCTGGCTCACCAACTGGCAGACAGGAGGCACTGGAGTGGGGTGCTGCACCAGGTGTCCACAGTCATAATGATCACCAGACACTGGGTGAGAATGGGTCATGAATTGGAGCCACAATGGGCCATGTGGCTCATCCCAATGCATGGTTGGCCAGATGGCTGCGTGCATGCAGAAATTCTCATCATAAATGGCCCATGCCTGTCCTGGGAAGTCTACATAAGCTCTGTAAATAATGTCCAAGTATTGAATTAATGGTAATGTGAACTGTGGCCTGGCATGTACTGCCCCCCCCCACACACACACACACACATAGATCAGATAAGCAGGCAGCCAATTAGCCCAGGTCTGAGGAGGCTTCTTCCTCCTGGCAGACTCCTTGTCCTTCTCATCCATATCTTTCTCCAGCTTGTCCGAATCCCTGTTAAGCAGGGGAAATGTATCGACATAGTCACCTTGCACTATTTTATCCCTCGTGACCAGGAGAAGATGGTCACCCAATGGGAGGGACTGGTCGCCAAAAGGCAATGCAGACGCAGGCACAGTTGCAAGGGTCGACGAAGCCAAAAACCCAGCCTGCACATTCATCCCAGAACTTTGAAGGGTGGTAGGAGAATAAACCCCGGGAGGTGGATAAGGGGCCATCCACGGAACCATAGCGGCTGACTGCCTACCTGAGGAGTTTGTAGCCTGCATGGAGCTAGGCCAAGGTCAAGGCCATGAAGGCAGCTGTGTAGGCAAATAATGAGGTGCTGGGGTCCCACACCCAGTCGCACTCCGCGATCCCACATACTTACCTAATCTCGGCCCAGGAGTAGATGACACCACTGCCACAGTGCTCTCAAATTCAGTTGGTGCAGAAGCACCAGATGACTGGGAAGATTCTTCAACTTCCACGTCCTGTGCAGATGATGTCGAAGGCACCCCCGCTGGCGCATCCATTTCCCGAGATGCCCCTGCTACCTCCAGAGCATCCACACACTTCTGGAGGACCTGGGCTATCTCTTTCCAGGTCTGGGCATCATCCACCGGGGTCCCTCGACGTCTCATCACTGGGTTTTGTGGAAGTGTTGCTGGATTTAGGGCAGCGGCCCGCTTGAGGGCCGTTATCCTAGCCACCAAATCTGTCGGATCTGGTGTGGCCAAGGCCATGGGTACTGGCAAATCCTGCATGGGGTGCGGAGAAGTTCTCTTCTCCATACCCACACCTGAAGCAGAAGAAGCGCGACGCTTAGGTGCCATTGTTCCAAGGCTCTCTCTTCGTAGAGATTTATTCCACATGTGTCACATGAGGAAGCTCAGACACACATACATTTCCCAGATTATGAAGAAGAAGAGAGAAGGTGAGGGGGGAATGAGACATGCTCTTATAGAGGATAGGCTCCTCCCCAAAACACCGAGGCCTCTGGGTGGTTGTCGCCTTGGGGTGGATGGGGGGCAAAACGTGTGCACATGTTAATTCAGGTGACACGGCCACAGTTATATCCTGGTTCTCTAGATGCTAGTGATAGTCTAGCACAGTGATGGTCAACCTTGGCACTCCAGATGTTCTTGGACTTCAATTACCAGAAGCCCAAACCAGCACTTCTGGGAATTGAAGCTCAAGAACATCTGGAGAGTCACATTTGAGGAACCCTGATCTAGTTGAATGTTATTTCCTCATCTAGATTCAGCACACTTTTTCTGCTCATACATTTTAAAGCAATTGTATTTTCCCACTACTATCTCCCTCTCTTCTTTCATACAATAGAAAATATCTGAAACAGGTAGAATAGCCATGATTCCCCTATATTTATTGAAATTCTAGCCTGGTGACTCTGGCCAAGCTAGCTTGTACATATCAGCTAAAATCAAATTTTTGGTCTCAAATAGAACAAACCCACAGCACCAATTGCAGTTATATGAATATTGGCTTCCCAAGTTCCATTGACTCAGTGGGTCTACTTTAGTTTGAATTAGCAATTAGATATAGGCCAATAAGCAGTGGCTCAAGTGGCTAAGATGCTGACTGGGAGACGGAAGGTCAGCAGTTCGATTCCCGAGTACTGCAGGATGGAATGAGCTCCCATCTTTGTCCCAGCTCCTGCCAACCTAGCAGTTCGAAAGCAAGTCATTGCAAGTAGATAAATAGGGAACACTTCGGTGGGAAGGTAACAGCATTCTGTGCGCTGCAGTGTCTAGTCATGCCTGCCACATGACCATGGAAACGTCTGCAGAAGCAGACAGCGCTGGCTCTTCGGCTTTGAAACAGAGTTGAACACTGGACCCTAGAGTTGGATATGACTGGCTTTCGAGCAAGGGAAACCTTTACCTTTACTTTAAGCTTGATAGGGAAAGTGGTGGCTCAAGTAGTTAAGAAGCTGACTGAAAGGCCGGCAGGTCAGCAGTTTGAGACCCAAGTACTGCATGGTGGAATGAGCTCCCGTCTCTGCCCCAGCTCCTGCCAACCTAGCAGTTTGAAAGCAAGAAATTGCAAGTAGATAAATAGGGATCACTTCAGTGGGAAGGTAAACAGCGTTCCCTGCACTCTTGTGTCTAGGCATGCCTGCCACATGTCCACGGAAATGTCTCCAAGATACAGACAGTGCTGGCTCTTTGGCTATAAACAGAGATGATCACTGCACCCTGGAGTCAAATATGACTGGCTTTTGAGCAAGGGCCACCTTTACCTAATAAACTTGATCAAGACTTATTCATGATTAAGAGCTGTTTCACTGAAATCAATATGACATGTTATTTCTTAAGTTAGTTGTGTCTATGTTTAAGTCCAATTAATTTCAGTGGATGTCTTCCCAATTTACTTAAGGATAGAACTATACAAATAACTATGAAAAAGACATACTGTACATACATACATTTATTCATAAAATATTTCAAACTACAATAAAATGCACATCAATTTTTGTTGGGGGGGGCATTATTTTTAAGGTAGCATTGCTGAAAGCAATAATGAAATGGAAAATTGTTTTAAAAGAGGGGAGTCCTTTTATGTTATTCTCCTTATCCTCATTCCTTGATCCCTATTCCATATTCCTTCTTAGCATTATTTGCATAAACAATCTCGATTTATCCTATCAGGTTGCCATTTCAAAGCGGGATTAGCATCACTTAGTATCAACTAAGCCACTGGCTTTAAATGTTATGCTCAGAAAATCCACAAATGGCATTACGTATCTGACCAGCATTCTCTCATTACTATTACTAAGCGACTACATTATGTTAACAGCGTACCTAGCACTTTGTAAAAGCAGTGTAAATAAAATAGGTCCACCCCAAGGAGTTTTACTCTCTAAATTTAGATGGAAGAGAGGACAGAATTTACGCAGGAAGCCCTATTCGCATGTTCTTAAAACTTACACAGCCAACATATGCTAGTCATGTCCCTGTCACTTTCAATAATGTAAAAATGGTATTATTAAGGCTACTAGATTGAGGGAGCCTTTTCACATGAACCACCTACCCATAGCCAAGGGGTTTATGCAAAAATAGAAACCCCTCCCATCTCCAGAAGGCCTACAGGTATTTCGTGTGTTGAAAATGGTAACATGGCACATTGTCTGATTGTGGTTATGGGTGGGTGGTTAGAAAAGTTCGTGGAGGACAAAGGTATCAATGGCTATAATTATGGATACCTAAGGACAACTTCCGGGTTGGAGAGATAGGCAGGATATCTCTCAATGCCATTTCCAGGGAATCCTAAGCAGGTGAAGGCATCTGCATGGGAATACCCTGAAGCAAATGGTGAGCCACTATGTGAGACAGAATGCTGGACTGGATGGGCTCCTGTGGCCTGTTCCAGCAAGGCTGTTCTTATGTTCTTATGTGTGTCGGCTCCATAGTCTTTAAGAATGTGTGAATAGGGCCATAGTCTTCAGAAAGAGTATGAGCTTTCAGAAAGGATTGAAAGAAGGGAAACATGTGGAAAAATATTTGGTTATTCATTTAGATGTTTCTGAGTCATCTTTTTTTAAAAAAAATTCCAAAGTGTTTTGCCACAAGGTTTAAAACAAAAAAAATGTGATAAAGTCAAGTAATAAAAGATCAGTAAGAGGACAAGGATCTGTGGTGGCTTAGTGGTTAAGACTCTCAACTTGATAACTGGAAGGTCGGCAGGTTAGCAGTTTGAGACCCAAGTGCTGCACAACGGAGTGAGCTCCCGTCTCTGTCCCAGCTTCTGTCAACCTAGCAGTTCAAAAGCAAGAAATTGCATGTAGATAAATAGATACCACTTCAGTGAGAAGGTAACAACATTCTGTGCACTCCGGCATCTATTCATGCCTGCCACATGAGCACGGAAACATCTGAAGATGCAGACAGCTCTGGCTCTTTGTCTGTAAACAGAGATGAGCACCGCACCCTAGAGTCAGATATGACTGACTTTCAAGCAAGGGCAATCTTTACCAAACTTTACCTAAGATGATTACATATTTCATTGGCCAAAAACCTGCCAACCTAGCAGTTCGAAAGCAAGAAATTGCAAGTAGATAAATAGGGACCACTTCAGTGGGAAGGAAACAGCGTTCTGTGTGCGCCGGTGTCTAATCATGCCTGCCACATGACCACGGAAATGTCTGCAGAAGCAGACAATGCTGGCTCTTCAGCTTTGAAACAGAGATGAACACTGCACCCTAGAGTCAGATATGACTGGCTTTCGAGCAAGGGAAACCTTTACCTTTACCTTTATGAAGATAATGGTGTTACTAACAAAGAAAGGTTAGCACTAATTAAAAAGCACTATGTTTTCTTCTGCCAAAAAAGGGACTATAGTGGCTCAAGTGGCTAAGACGCTGACTGGGAGGCAGAAGGTCACCAGTTCGATTCCCGAGAACTGCAGGATAGAATGAGCTCCCATCTTTGTCCCAGCTCCTGCCAACCTAGCAGTTCGAAAGCAAGAAATTGCAAGTAGATAAATAGGGACCACTTCGGTGGGAAGGTAACAGTGGTCCGTGTGCTCTGGTATCTAGTCATGCCTGCCACATGACCACGGAAACATCTGCAGAAGCAAACAGCACTGGCTCTTTGACTTTGAAACAGAGATGAGCACTCAACCCTAGAGTCGGATACAACTGGCTTTCGAGCAAGGGAAACCTTTACCTTCATTCTGCCGGGGGTGTGGAGGTTGCTAACCTATGAGCAACTCACTTGCAATCCATCTCATTGTGGAAAAGTTGATCAGGCTCTGAGATGGAAGCAGGAACTTTTGAATTGCTGGTTATCTTCCAGTCACATCATCTAGGAGAGGGAGATTGATGGTTACTGAAGAGTTGCTGTTTCAGTCTTGATGTGCACACAACTTGTGTGCAATGAAACGGGTTGCAGCAAGTTGCAGGTGAGTTGGGTCCACCACCCCCCACCCCCTGCAAGAATCTACAGAAATACTCTTTAATCACCAGCAATCCCCCCCCCTTTTTTTTTTTTTTTGCTGGTGATCTCATCACCTTTACACAGGCATAATTTACTAAACAAGATTTCGGCCACTGATATATCTCCAAAACTGCTAAGGTTAATTGATTAGGGACATTATTCTGATGCATTTTCATGCTCATGCAGTGGATTGCTGTGTGAGTGGGTGGACAGCAACAGAGCTTGCATAAGGAAGTATTCATGACATCCTTATGAAAACAGAAGCTCTCTTCGTACTAATGGGAGCTATGCATAATTACTGCCTCCAAAATGTAGATCACAGAGTGACAAGGGAGAAACATAATATTCTGCCCTCATGTGAATGGGATTCTGGGCTCGTTTAATGACTGGAAATGTACTTGGGCAAAGAAGAAAGGCTTCAGCTGGTGGCACATCTCCTACATTTTCTAAAACTCCATGGGAACTGCAAAACATTAGGATACAGATGTCTCTTAATTCATTGTGTTCTGCAGATTGTGCCTCTCAAATAATAATAATAATAATAATAATAATAATAATAATAATAATAATAATAATAATAATAATAATAATAATAATAATAATAATAATAATAATAATAATAATAATAATAATAATAATAATAATAATAATAATAATAATAATAATAATAATAATAATAATTGCATGCCATCAAGTCAATTTTGATTTATGGTGACCCTTCCCAGGGTAGTTTACTATTCCCTTCTTCTGTGGGTGCCCTAGGACTGTGCAGCTTGCACATTGCTGGCCCTTCTCCCAAGAGGCACAATGGGGAATTGAATTCCCAGCCAAGTATCTAAATGAGGGGTTCTGCAGCCCATGATATCATTTCATGTGGACCGCTGCCACCGCACCTGGAAGTGGGCATTAACAACAGCTGTAAAACATGCCCACGCATGTGTAAGCACGGTTATGTCAGCCATAAATGCACCCACAGGTGTCGTAAACATGGAAGTGGGCACATTTTCTTCCGCTTCTGGGAGGCTTGCTCTGGCCTCCACTCAGCATGGCACAAAAAGGTAGGGAACCCTGATGTAAACCACTGAACTATCCTGTCAGCTGTTTTTTTCAAGTGCCTCCAAAAAAAAACCTACCATTCCCTTTATGCTTTACTGTTCCCAAAGAGCTTAGAAACTCCACTCATGTCCATGCTTTAATTACCATCTGTTAAAAAAAAACCTTGGCAATGAGCTTGTGAGGACCCTGAAACCTTTCTGCCAACTTGGATTTTTTAAATATAAAACCACCAAAATTCTATCTGGGAGAATTCATGCTGAATTCTGGTCATTGTAGTGGGGGGAAACTGACATTCTCATGCCTACTTATTTTATAAGAATGGTGAGGTTGCTCCACAGGGTTGATGCCACAGCAGATAAGATCTTCCTATACATATGGTCACTAGACCATTGTACAATAGGGAACATCCCCCATACAGAGCCATTCTATACAGAAGAAAGCAATCCTGCAGCTCTTTGGTCCTGAAGAATTTAGGGCCTTTTGAATCAAGAGTTAGATCCTAGGCCTGTGATGGCAAACCTTGGCACTCCAGATGTTCTTGGACTTCAATTCCCAGAAGTCCATGATGGTGAACCTTGGCACTCCAGATGTTCTTGGACTTCAATTCCCAGAAGTCCATGATGGTGAACCTTGGCACTCCAGATGTTCTTGGACTTCAATTCCCAGAAACCCAAGCCCCCATGAATCCACACAAATGGGTTTGCTGTGATTCATCCAGCCCGCACCAGGAGCAATGAGGGCGGTGCAGGCTGGATGAATTGCAGCAAACCCATCCATGTAGATTCATGGGGGCTTGGGCTTCTGGGAATTGAAGTCCAAGAACATTTGGAATGCCAAGATTCTCCATTATGGGCCTTGGCTGTCAACTTACACAATACCAAGGAAAAGGATGTGCATTGGCAAAAAAGAAGACAGAAATGGGCAATGATTTGCAATTGGCTTGCATTAAATAAAATATGATAATTTATTTGAATAGATACAAAATTAAGAATGTTTCTTCAATTTAAACAGAGACACCACACAGGAATAGGTAAGATTGTGAGCTGATGATCTACCTTCTTGCTTCTCAGCCTGCTGGCCAACGCAACTTTGTATGGATGAGCAACCTTGCGGTTCCTAAGGTCTTTATGATCCTTTAATGTTATTTCACACATGGATTGCACAGTCCTTCAAACAGAGTTTTAGAGTCCTCTGGTATCTCTTGAAATAAAATTGTGAAAGAAAACACATGGCCACTGTAGCTACACTGTGATCATAGTGTAGCTAGTTGCAAGCCAATGTTGGCTTTCAGCTAAATGTAGCAGTTAATTGCTCCTATACTCAACAATACTGTATTGTTATCAATGTATGCTATATAGAGTACAGCAAAGCCTTTAACTTTGTAGAGCATGAGAACCTATGGGTTGTTCCAGGCCAAGTTCAAAGTTCTGGTAATGATCTATAAAGCCCTTTACGTTTTAGAACTACAGTGTATATTATCTGTAGGAACACGTCTTCTTATTTTACTTAATGCTTTCCTTATCATTTGATGTACTTTGTTCTTATTGTGTGCTGCCCAGAGTAGTGCCTATCACTAATTGTTGGTGGAATATAAAATAAAATAAAATGAATGAATGAAGGGATGAATGAATAAAAGGTTGAATGAATAAAGGGATGGGATGGAGTGGGGTGGGGTGGGATAGGATGGATGGATGGATAGATGTGTGTGAAAGAGTGTTGTGTATGGAAACACTGTATCTTTAAGAATGAATGTAACCAATTTGATGTAAGAATGTAACCTTGTAATGAATACAATATTTCTCAGCTGTAATGGAACGTGAGCTAGCTACCCACAGAGGGCAGCTGCGAGCATTCAGCTCACATGGTACAAATTCCCCAATTACTGTCAGCCGCGGGAACATTCCTGAAAGGCTACTACCGAAAGTGCTCAAGCTACTGCATACCAGCCACCCGGGGATCGTATGCTCTAAGGCTCTGGCCAGAAGCTATTTCTGGTGGCCCAAAATAGACGCTGATATAGAGCACATCGTGGGCACTTGTGAGAGTTGCCAGAGCTCTCAACCCGAATTCAACGCATTCATCGAGAGGAACGCCATTCAGCACATCACCTCTGCTCCATTCCACCCCGCCACAAATGGTCAAGTAGAACGCCAGGTGCGGACTACAAAAGTTGCACTGCGGCGAATAGGCCCCGGGAATTTGAACCTCCAACTGTGCCAGTTTTTAATCTGCTACAGGGCAACTCCCCTGGCATCCGGGCTCTCACCTGCAGAGCTCCTCATGCGTAGGAAACCCGTAACACTCTTTGATCAGTTGGATCTGACCAGGGTGGAGGATGAGGGGAGGAATATAGAAATTGGGAGCACCAAACGTTTTGCAGTAGGGGAACCGGTGCATTGTAGAAATTACACGACCTCGGAACCAACATGGGTTCAAGGAGTGGTAATTGAGCAAACGGGGCTGGTGTCATACAGGGTAGAAACCAGTACGGGTCTACTGTGGAGAAGACACGCTGACCAACTCAGGCGTTGGGTCACCAGCAGCCAGGACGAAGAGAGCCAACAAGGAGAGTCAACGTTAGGGTCCTCCCCCACCCGCTTATCCCAAGGGGGAGACACAGAGTACCCCTCAAGTGCAAATCCATATCCTTTGGACACACAAGAGGGGGTCGAGACCGATGATTTAGTGGATGAGTTAGACTTTGATTTCCAGTACCAGGGGGGGTGTAGCGGAGTGGTCCCCCACCCGTCCGAGCGAGAAGAGGGGTTTTTGTTCAGCCCCTGGTAATTCTCCCAGTTCCTTTGCTTTTGAGTTCACCCCCTCGCCCCAAGGAGCGAGAAAGGCCACAGGGTCGCCCGCAGCTCAAGCAGACAAGTGGGGCGAGATAGCAAGGTTCTACTCCTCAATCCCAAGGTTTGGGCTGGGGGGGTCGCGAGCCGCCACGGGTGACAGACAGAGATTCACATCCCAGTGATCTCTCCCGTTCTCCCCTCCGAATTCAAGAGTACCACCGTGTTCCCGCCAGATAGCTAATGAGTCCCCTCTTTCCGTTGCAGGGCGAGAATCCACGGAACATGGAAACCCTAGTTCCCCCGAGCTCGGCCAAGCTGCCGTACGCCCCAAGCACACATGCGGAAAACCACAATGGTTAAGGGACTTCGTCCCATCTTAGGGGGGAGGGGTGTTGTGTATGGAAACACTGTATCTTTAAGAATGAATTAACCACTTCGATGTAAGAATGTAACCTTGTAATGAATACAATATTTCTCAGCTGTAATGGAATGCAATCTAACTACCCATAGAGGGCAGCTGCGAGCGTTCAGCTCACATGGTACAAATTCCCCAATTACTGTCAGCCGCGGGAACATTCCTGCCACGGCTACACCTGGTGAAGAAGGGCATGACTCAGAATGATGTCACGCAGGCGGTGGCCAATGGGCTACCGTGTATCCTTATTCAAATGTGTTGTTGCAGTATAAAAGGAGCTATACCTCTGCCATTAACACACGTTCAGATTGCGTACCACTAAATAAAGATGTGTTTAGCTTTGTAACTGCTGACTGCTGCATATCAATCTGCCAACATCAAAAAGATAGAAGGCAGAAAGATAATAGGAAGACCAGATGCAAGATAGATTGACTCCCTGAGGCATTGTGCCATTCTGAGGGAAGGAGGCAGTGGAGTGCCAGCATGGCTCCTCCATCTTCTTGGCACACCAGTCCCAAGAGCAGCATAGAGAAAAGCTGCACATGCCATGAAAGCCAAAGGTAAGACCGTTCAGGGATGCAAGGCCATGCAGGAATGCTGGCAACCACAGCCTCTGGTGAGAGCCTTCCCCCGACTGCTCCATAATGTTTTCCCCCATGAAATATAAGAGAACTGATTTGTTTCTAGTTGGCATAATTGCCAGGTAGGATTAAACAGATTTGTGGGCCATATCTCCAATGCCCCTTGTACCTGTTTTCAAAGCTTGCCCAAACCTTACCTATCTTACCTCTGTGGTGTCACAACAGTTGACCACATGGAAAGACAAGACGATATCCTTGTTACATGCCAAGAATCTGTTCTCTGGTTTTTGTCTGAAAGCTCAGAGACCAGGTTGCTGCTGATCTAGCAACCCTAGCCATTCACAATGAGAAAGGAACTGACTTCCTTGGTGGATGTATTTGCTCCCCTCCCCTAAAACAGTTTCAGGACATTGTGAGGCCACTAACACAATCATTGTTTTTTTCAATGTTGTCATTAGTGGTAGGTTGAAGTTTTTGTGAGAGATATCATCCACCTTTATCCTTCCCACACACACACACACTCCAGGGACTGCAAACAAAGATGGAAAACCCTACAGAAGAAAGGTAGGAGAGAATAAATGCAAGCTTCAGAAAGCCAGCTGGAAGTATGAGAGATGAATACTTAAAAAGAGTTTAAATGAATGCCATCAGAACAAAAAAAAACCAATACAGGCAAGGAGACGAATGAAATGGAAAAAATGAATGTATGCACCTGTAGCCCAAAGCTGTATCCTGGTAGACTAAGACAGAAATTGTTTGATATAACCATAGTCATAAGAACACAAGTAAAGATCTGTCATATCAATCAAAGGCTCAGCACTCTTCAAGTGACCAAGAAGGGTAATGTATGATGGCTTGCAAGTCACTGTAGCTCCCCCGCTAAGAGAAGACAAATGCCCTACTTTTCAGGAAACAGTCCTCTGTCTGAAGGGTTGTGTGGTTTAAAGCTAAAGAACCCTAAGAAGACTTTTACACCAAGAGGGTCTTTGAAGGTACTCATCAACAGATTGCATCATGACAGTGTACTGAGCAGCAAGAACACTATTTACTGATTCAAAGTCTTCTCTATTCAGTAGAAGTTAGTTAGTTAATTCCATTTTTATACTACCTATCTAACCAGACATTCTCTCTGGTAGTTTGCAATAAAAGTGATCCTAAATCAAAGGAATACATAAAAACATAACATCAACATCTTAACCTATAAAACCAAGGGTTAACCATTGGAAGTTCGTATAGGTTCCTAAGCCTGGCCCTACTAACCCGCACCCACCCTTCGTGCACACGGCCGAACTGGGTCCGCAGGTCAACGAAGGATTGAGAAATGCGCCAGTGGGGCAACAGCCCCACAAACTCGAAAAAGGGAAACAACTTCATTTCCCAACGTTCTTTGTGCCGCGCAGTGCCACAGCCAATCAGGTTGAGAGGCGTGACCACAAAGAACATTGAGAAATGCGCTGCGGTCAATCAAAATCGAGCTGCAGAAAAAAATGCACCACAACCACAAATCACAAACCCATAACTACAAGCCCCAGAGTCCTGCGCGACATGAGCGCGCAGAACGCTGAGGAAGCCGGCGCCTGAAAAATTTTTAAAAAACAACTCACCGCCTCACAGCCACGCAAACACCAACCACCCTTCTTTCCCTCACCAACGGCGCGTGAAGGTCCCGATTGGAGTTTCCCCTTTAATATCAGTAAGTGGGGGGGGCATCCCCCTCTCCGCTGACTCACCTGGGGTTGGGAGGTTTGTGGGGACAAAAGGGATCTGTCCCCCCAACCCTTCTGGACCCAGGAGACTAGGGAGAGGGGATCGAATCCACTAACCCCCCCCAAAAAACCTCCGTGCCTTTAAAGAGAAGAAACCAAGCAGTTTCTTCTCTTTAAAAATGGAGGTTTTTTTAGGAGGGGGGGAATCGATCCCCTCTCCCTGGTCTCCTGGGTCCAGAAGGGTTGGGGGGACAGATCCCTTTTGTCCCCACAAACCTCCCAACCCCAGGTGAGCCAGCGGAGAGGGGGATTGCAACCCCCCACCCACTGATATTAAAGGGGAAACGCCAATCTACTTTCACGACTCCACACAATCAAAGCACCATAAGACAATAAAGCCCCCCTCCCCAACGCCCACGGTCTGGCCAGCGAAACCAGCCCACAGAAATAACCCCCCCAATGCCGCATAAAGCGGTGTTGGAATTCCCGTGGTCTGGCCAGCCAGGCCGGCCCGCGGAAATAAACCACCACCCCCAAAGCCACAATTACAACAAAATTATAAAAATAAATAAATAATTTTCAAAAATACCTTAAAACACAATCAAAAACATCCAAAAATACACAAAAACAACACCAAAAACAATACAAAGTAAACAAAAACACAGTCAAAAACAAAACAGTCAAAAAATACAAAAAAACACCCCACAAAATAAAGAAAACAAGCCAACTCACCAGCACATGTCCTACCTGCGCGACGACCGGAAACAAAATGAATAAAGAAAGAGACTACTTACCGGAAGAAGCTCCACTCAGAGGCCAGGAGAGAAAAAACAGTCAAAATACAAGAAAACCCCTACCAGCACCACCTGCTGCCCACAATAGTAAAAACAATTCAGAAACATACAACAGCTCCAAACAAAAGGCCACAACAGTAAAAACAAATCAAAACAATAACACAAAATCACAATTTTACACAAAAGGACACAATAATAACAAGTCAAAAAAATTACACGAAAACACAATTTTACACAAATCGCAAACATATGTCAATAAAATAAAATAAAATAATTATTAAAATCCCGTGCTGAGTTCTAACTCAAATAAAAACCCAAAACAACTAAACACATTTTATTTGAATGTAAAAAACATTTACTTTCACATTATTAAAATTATTACCTACGGTACAACTATTTAAAAAAAAACACCAACAACTAAAACATTATTCAGTTACAGAAAACAGCCAGCCAAGCCAAAAAAATTGTATAAATAAACATTTTTAAAATTACAGACTAAGCAATTTTTAACAAACATTAACACAATTTAACCTTCCAACACAATTTAAAACAGCCCGGCAACGCCGGGCAACCTCTGCTAGTTACATATAAAACTTTAAAAAGTTCAAAAGCAATATTACATTAAGACATACTGATAAATGATGGCCAAACAAAACCATATTCAAAGAGCAGAATATTATGAGGTGCCTCCTTTAAAAGCTCAGTTTTCAAAGGTCTATTGAAGACTTGAAGTGTTGGGGTCTGATGGATGTTGGTAGATAGACAATCCCACAATGTCAAGACCACAACCAAAAAAAGACAACGCTCTCATAGTGGTCTTCCATGCTTCCTTTGGGGTGGGCACTCTCAGTCCACTGGTCTGGGAAAGGCATGTTTCTGGACAAGATATCTACAGTTATTGAGGTCCTAAACCATTTAGAGATTGAAATTTTGAATTGATCATGGAAGTCTACAGGTAGCCAGTGCAGATGAGCCACAGTTAATGAGATGTGGGTCAAATCTCCAAAATCCCAACACAGGCAGCAGCTTTTGTACCATATTCAGTCTCCTCCAAGAATGTTTGCAACTGGTCCGTAACCACTCTCTCCACCAGCTTGCCAGTCAATAGGAAGTTAGACACTAGCTTAAAATTTATAGGATATTCCATGGCCAGGTTCTGTTGTTGTTGTTGTTGTTGTTGTTGTTGTTGTTGTTGTTGTTGTTGTTGTTGTTGTTGTTGTTGTTGTTGTTGTTGTTGTTGTTGTTGTTTAAACAATGGGCTGCACTATAGTCTCCTTCAGGGTTAGGGTGCCAGTTGTGAAACACAAATGTCCAAATTTGCCATAGCAAGATGTAATGGCCTTGCAGCATGCAAGTACCTTGTCCACCTTCTCAGATGATATAAGCTGATATTCTTCCCGCCACATTTGATAAGACATATTGTTGGATGTCCCAACAATGTAAGCTTTTAATCTTTTTTAAAATTTTGTTGGTAGTTTTTTAATGGGTTTTTATTCCTTTTTAAACTGCCATTAGTTTTATTTTCTGTGAGCCGCCCAGAGTCTTCGGAGTTGGGCGGCAATACAACTTAGAAAAAAATGAACTGTTGTATTAAATGGTGGAGTCAAGGCTGACGGGGATCAAGGTTGACTCAGGCTTCCATCCTTCTGAGGTCAGTAAAATGAATATCCAACATGTTGGGAGAAAAATGCTAATTTCCTTGTGGACCACTATAGGGTGGTATAAAGATATATCGGCATTAAGTATAATTGCTATTGCTAAGGTCCTGTTGGATGGCCTCAACCATTTTCAAATCAGTTGGTCCTGGTGAAGCACACTTGGCTGACCTCCCACAGTGAGACCATAGATTATCTTATATAGCTTTGCTTGTTAGTTAGACTCCTCAATAATTTGTTGACAGTTGTCGATATTCCTCGCTCTCTTCATTTGCCACTGGTATTCAGAGAGGCTGTCTATTTTTCCAAGGCCAAATCTCACCTGAGAGAGTTCATCTCCACCTGATCTCTAGCCTTTTCTTTTATTTCTTCATTGCTCAAAGTTCCTCCATGAACTCCATGGACAGCTGAGCTCTGCAGTGGAGAGAGCATGTGGAAGCATGTGGAACACCATATAAAAGGTCTCCCTTGCTCAAAAGCCAGTATTAATCAGAGCCTCCATTTATGCCATAAACAGAGTGAGTTGGTACTGAGATAATACCAGAGGAAGGGAGCAAAATTAGTTATGGGCTAAGCACAACAACAAAGAGCTATATATTGTTGTGTTTCTCAGGACAGGATATACTAATAAATAGGCTAGTAATTCTGTGGTGACAAGAGATATTTAAGCTATAGCTGAATGTTAAACATGGTCTGATATTTTAAGTGGATTCCTGTATGGAAGTTAAGTAATGTATGATCAATAGTTTATGTTCTTTCATATGTTTAATAGGTTTATAAGTTAAGTCATATTCACTTTGCTAAAGATATTATGTGCTGCTTAGCATAATACCTTGTTTGATTAAGTATTTTATGCATTATGACTGTGAAACAAAGTTTCTGCAGGTTTTTCCAAGACTAAAAGCAGTTGCGGGAAATGACTAAGAGTGGGAGCAAGGGACGGGGCTAACATTAGTCTCTCCCCTCAAAATCAAATTTACACACTCCAAATTTGCAGTGTGCTCTGTAGGAGGAGACCAGTAAAGGTAAAGGTAAAGGTTTCCCTTGCTCGAAAGCCAGTTGTATCTGACTATAGGGTTCAGTGCTCATCTCTGTTTCAAAGCCGAAGAGCCAGCATTGTCTGCTTCTGCAGATGTTTCCGTGGTCATGTGGCAGGCATGACTAGACACCTGAGTGCATGGAACGCTGTTACCTTCCCACCAAAGTGGTCCCTATTTATCTACTTACAATTTCTTGCTTTCAAACTGCTAGGTTGGCAGGAGCAGGGACAAAGACAGGAGCTCATTCCGTCCTGCAGTACTCAGGAATCGAACTCTGACCTTCTGCCTCCCAGTCAGCATCTTAGCCACTTGAGCCACTGTAGTCCCTAGGAGACCAGTACCTTCAGGTTATTCTTATGTTTCTGGGGCAAACAGGACATTTAGAAACAATGGAAGAAACTGGGCAAAAGAATAAAGTCCAACTACCACACCTGAGCTTCAGGCAGGATTCCTTTCTACTCCCACCCATAAATCCCTAGTCATTTCTGGCAATTGCCCCTTGCAGCAATCTCCAGCCCCAATTCTACTTGGTTTCCAAAATCAATCAAGATTGGGTATGTTTAGCATGATGGTGGCTTTTGATCTTGCCAACTAGAAGGGAAAGCCTGAGATCCATTCACAGATCTGGTCTAATTTGTCCCTAATGCCTTCTAGAGAAGTTAATTCTTTTTCCGTGTCTAGGACAAACATGAAACTGCCAAAATAAAGCCAGCTTTTGGTGAATTCATTCTGCAGTTCCTTTCTCTTGACCTAGTATGAGAAAGATTAACCAGCAACACAAGGTACACCCAATTGTGGTTGAAAACTACCACAATCTTTGAGGAGGCTCTTTCTGTGTTAATGTTGCCTACAGTAACATGGTTGCAGCTTGCAGAGTGGGGCAATGGAACTCCTTCCATCCATTAAACATGATGCAAATACAGCAATTATAGGGTGGGGCACGTTTATCTGGATGGTAAAGCTCCATTTTGCTACACAACATATATGGAGAGCAAGAGCACTCATAGAATTAACCAGGGTAGGAGCCTATTAATGATACCTATAGAGTGTTAATTGACTGTAGTTTTAACCAGTGTATATTTAGAGAAATAGAAGTTTAAGGTTTGGGGAGCAGAGCATTCTCATTTGCCACACTATTAGATGATAAAAAGAAAACAGAATGCAATATATTCCAAATGGGGGGAAAGCACAATTATCATATTTTAAATGTTCATTAATTTTCAACATGTACACCTGCAAAAAAAATCCATGGTTTGTAGGAAATCATAGCCTTTTTAAAGGAAATGTACCTGCTATGTCAGCTTTTCTATTTTTAAAAAAGACAACAATTCAACCAGAATCCAGTGATCTTGCTATCTGGAGTTGTGGGATTTGTATTCTCAGACCAAAAAAAAACTTTTCCATGTTCAGTATTGAGTATGAAACAGAACCTGTCATTTTAATGCAAGATTATTATTTTTTGTTTTATTTGTAGGCGAGAAATTCTACAGCATGTTGACGTGATCAAAAACTTTTCTTTGACAAAGAACATGGTTCGGATTGGGCAGCTGATGCATTATGATTATTCCAGCCATAAATATGTCTTCTCCATTAGCAATAGCTTCCGGTTGCTTCTTCCAGATGTCTCACCAATTCAGAACAAGCACTATAACATTTGCGCTGTTGTTGGAAATAGTGGGATTCTTGTAGGCAGTCAATGCGGACAGGAAATAGATAAATATGATTTTGTTTTCCGTTGTAATTTTGCCCCAACTGAAGCATTCCATAAAGATGTTGGAAGGAAGACCAACATTACCACTTTCAACCCCAGCATTCTGGAGAAGTATTACAACAATCTTTTGACCATTCAAGATCGCAATAACTTCTTTCTAAGCTTAAAGAAGCTCGATGGAGCCATACTCTGGATCCCAGCCTTCTTCTTCCATACATCGGCAACCATCACAAGGACATTAGTGGACTTCTTTATTGAGCATCGAAGTCAGCTAAAAGTCCAGTTAGCTTGGCCAGGAAATATAATGCAGCACGTCAACAGGTGGTTCTTGTTCTTGGCATTCTGCTTTCTTGATAATGTGCATTGCTTGATTTGTTTGCAGTATAAATGATGAACAGCCTTAAACAAAAGTTGTTTTAGGAGAAAGCACAGCCAATTTATTTGATTTATTAATGGGCTGTTTTTAAAAATATTTATCACTCCATTAAAAAAAACTTCATTATTGCTCCCAAAAAAGAATCATCATCCAATATGAATAAGCCTTATAGAAAAATGTCATACTAAGACTGGTTTTTTAAGTCAGTTATGAAAGTCATTGCAGGATTATACCTCCAGTCTGGTAGGCAAGCTCCATAAATCAAATGATTCTGGATAAAGAAGAGGTTCGGCAAGTGAAATGAGAGGCAGTGGCCAAAATCCTTTTGCACAACTCCACATATGTCATGACTTTATAAGGCAGATTGATCAATGGAAAGTTAGAACCAGAAACTATGAGAATAGCCAGATCCAGAGTGGTTATTCTCATAGTGGGAGTGGGGAGGAATAATTTTGCAGACTACAATTTCCAGAATGCTGGATGCAGGATTTTAGCAATAGCAATTACACTTATATACTGCCCCCTAGTGTTTTGTGCACTCTGTGGGCAATTCACAAGTTAATTAAAATTTTGCCCCCAACATGCCGGGTACTCATATTGCCAATCTCGAAAGGATTGAAGGCTAAGTCAACCTTGAGACCAGGTCAGGATCAAACTAACAATGTTCTGGCTAAAGTATAGGGCTCAGTGTTTAATATTAATTGTAGTCAAAAAGTAACACTTTCAAGCTGTGAAAAATCAAAGTATGGAGCACAACATGTGATTGGACAAAATGATGACAGGATCTAAGGTGCAGTTAGATGACACTGAAGGCAAGGAACCAAGGACTAAGTACAATACTAGAAAGCAAATAAGGAGGAAATATCATTGTTCCAAAGTTGGCCAATAGTCCATGGCTTGCATTGAGCAGCAGTAATTGTCCCAGATTTCAGGCAAGGCTGGGAAATGCCAGAGACTGAACTTGAAGTGTTCTCCATACTCCATGACTGAGCTATGGCAGTTCTGCAAAGGGACAAGGAAGGGTAAGAAACTTTCCCAAATGGAAAGAAAGCTGATGAACCCAGGGTTGTCAAAACAAGAGTAAAAGGCTTAAGAAAGAACCTTTTATCTCCTAGGCCAGCGATGGCCAAGCTTGGTACTCTAGGTGTTCCTGAACTTCAATTCCCAGGTGCCCTGATCAGCAGGAGTGCTGACTTAGTTCCTGGTAATTGAAGTGCAAGAACACCTGGAGTGCCAAGGTTAGCCATCACAGTCCTAGGCTATCACTAGCATCTAGAGAACCAGGATACCGTATATACTCGAGTATAAGTTGAGTTTTTTAGCCCCCAAAATGAAGTCCAAAAAGGTGACTTGACTTATACATGGGTCAACAACTACGAGGGTCCCAAAACCGCACTGGATTCGGTGCGTTTCGGGAGCTTAAATGTGACTTTCTACTTCAGGAGAGGGGAAAGGAAAACATATGGCCACAAGAGGGTGGAAATCGCAATTTCCCATCTAAATGCATTGGAAACAAACAAACAGAAAAGCTTCAGAATACAAGGAATTAATTTGTTTCTTTCCAATGCATTTCAGTGGGAAACCAAACCTGTGAATAAAAAGAGAGGGTTTCACTTACCTTCATGTCATTGTCCCTGCTCCATGTGGCTAAGATGGAGGGGGAAACCATGCTTCCTGCTTGCAGGGAGAACAAGAGGTTAGGCTAGAGCATCGCTTCCTGCCTCAGTGCAATTGGCCTGCCCACCCATTTCTTCTGCAGCGCCACCACTGGTTGGTGGTGCAAACACAGGTTTTTTTAAAAAATTAGTAACTATCATAAACACTAAAAAATATGCCCACACAAATGTTTAAATTAATTAATTTTACTGTATTTTCATGGTTTTTTTATTATTGAAACTCACTAGCAGCTGCTGCATTTCCCATCCCACAACTTATACTCAGGTCAATCTATTTCCCTAGTTTTAGAGGTCCAAATTAGGTACCTTAATTTATATTCGGATCGACTTATACTCGAGTATATATGGTAATTGAACCTTCCTTGTTGTCAGCAAATGTTGAATTAACAGACAACTGTATTAGGCATTCTACTAGAGAGAGCATAGGTAAGATATTTTGTTGAATACAAGTGGAAAACCTGCAATCAGGGGCCTGTGTGAGTCTCCAAGCAAATTCAGAAACAATCCAGGCCTTTGCATGAGCAATCTGTTCCTTCCTTGCTAACCCATTAAGCAGGAAAAGGAAAGGACAGATGGAGAGAAAGAGGTTGCCAAAGAGAGAATGATGGAAGTAGAGGAGGGCTCACCAACTTTGGATTCTGTCTCTAGAAACCATCAACAGATCAACCCAATATTTCAAAACCTCTATGGAAGAAAATAATAAAAGTCAATTCAGGAATTAAAATTCTTATCTCAAGAGCAAGAAATAAAATGGTTTAGATTTCTCATTAACTAATAAATGGGATTAGATCAGCTCCTGGACAGACAGCTATAGGTTTCTTTAAAATTGATAAAGAAAAAATGATATATATATTTTAAAAAACATTTTAATCTCACTTTCTCATTTTGTCAAGACTCTTGGCTAAAAATGTCAGGAATCTTGTCAATACTAAATGGAAAATTAAACAAAGCAGCAAACTGAAAACACTCAAGTATGAGCAAGTTGTATAAAAGCAGAAAACATTTCAAATTCTGCCATATTCATATATATCAATTTAAGAAGTCCACTTTTTTATAATGTTTTTTTTTTAAAAAAAGTAGAAGTATAGGAGCAGAGATTGGGTAACGGACATTTTGGACTACATTTCCCAGAATCCTTCAGTCAGTTTAGACAATGGTTATTCTGATTGAGAAATGTTGAGAACTTTAATCCAAAACAGAAACTTGCCAAACCCTTAGTAGGAAAGAGGTCTACTTCTCTGGGGAAATAATTTAATCAAATTAGTGACATCACAAAAACAGATAGATTTGCATGGTCAGGACTAGATAAGCATAAGAATGATGGTGGTGATGGTGCTAAATACTTTGCAAGAATCTTCTCATTAATATATTTTTCCACACCATGCTTTCTTGTTTTCAGGTACTGGAAAAACAAACACCTGGCTCCCAAACGACTCAGTACTGGTATCCTCATGTATACACTGGCTTCAGCAATTTGTGACGAAATCCACCTGTATGGATTCTGGCCTTTTGGGTTCAATCCGAACAACCGCGAAGACCTTCCCTACCATTACTTTGACAAAAAAGGAACAAAGTTTACCACCAAATGGCAAGAGTCCCATCAGCTCCCTGCTGAATTCCAGCAACTCTTTCGAATGCATAGCGAAGGTTTAGCAAAGCTGACTCTGTCCCATTGTGCCTAAGGATTGTAACACTTGAAGTGCCAAATGATTGTTGTTGTTGCTGTTGTTGTTGTTTAAAAGTGCCCAAAATGAATCCACAGTTTGACAAAAACAGAGTACAAAGAGAAAAGGGTTTAGAAGGGGAATTCCTTTAATTCAGTGATGCTTCGATATATAATCCTTTTATTACTCTCTTCCTAAGGCCGTGATGGCGAACCTTGGCACTCCAGATGTTCTTGGACTTCAATTCCCAGAAGCCCCTGTGAATCCACATGAATGGGTTTACTGTGATTCATCCGGCCCACGCCGCCCTCATCGCTCCCGGAAGCGGAGGTAAAACGCTCCCATTTGGGCATGTTTTACGTCCGCTTCCAGGAGCAACGAGGGCGGCGTGGGTGGATGAATCACAGTAAACCCATTAGTGTGGATTCATGGGGACTTCTGGTAATTGAAGTCCGGTCTGGAGTGCCAAGGTTCACCATCACAGTTCTAAGGCATAGAAAGATTGTTTCTGCATACCTAACGAGGCAGACAAATTTCTCCTATTCATGCAGCAAGAAAGTCAATGTTGTTTACTGCAGAGGGTTTTGCTTTGCATTTCTAATTATACTGCCACAAGAAGGTGTTTTCTTAGTCACAGAGGTTTCACATTCCATAAAATACCTCAAAATATAGCTTTTAGCATCACAGTGTTTACTTACCGAAATATCTTTGTTTACTTGGGAAGCTGGGCAGGCTACTGTTATGAGCCGTGGGAAACATTTTTGTTCTTCCACAGTTAGTTTGAGAATTGTTCCTAATTTTTGACTAATCGATGACCAATGGGCAGAGTTAGAATCATGAAGGTCAATGGGACTCCAGTATAAATTTAAATTGAATTATTGCAAACTCAATCTCAGTGGTGACTGAAGAGCACTTGTCATACTTGCAGGTCTCTCTTGCTAACATGAAGTAACCATGATGTGAATTTAGCTCTTCTAACAAAAAAATGGGGGGGGGGGCTAGAAGAATCCTTCTTTCTCCCCCTCCTATCCAAGGCTGAAAACAACTGAGCTGACTACCATTGTTCTGCCTATAAGCAGGCGTTCCTGGGAATCTGTAGTAGAGCCAAATTCTTATTAATATAGCTTGGAGGTGACTGAGACAGTACTTGTGAAATCAGTTTCCAAAGGAAATATTTAGTTACATCCTGAAACACCAATGACCAAGCTAATTTGTGAGGTGAAGGAAGCTTGTGTTGTGACACTCACATGTTTATATAGGTTGATAATTTTCTTTCTTCAGCTATGGACTATCTCTAACATTTGTTTCTGGCAAACCTAGCCCCCCATAAACCAGTGATGCTTTGGAAAGGGTGTCTCATTTTCCCCTTCTCTCCATTTCCCCCACTCAGAATCCTATGCATGTTTCTTCGGGAATAAATCCCTTGCAAGTTGACATGACTTGCTTTTGGATAGATTTGTCTAAGATTGTGCTACAAACACATATGATTAAACAACATTTTTGTTGTTTTTAATGTTGATCACAATCCCTGTTTTCAAGTTATTTTACTTTTCAAAACTTCACTTCTGGAATTTTTAAAAAAGCTGCTCTCTAAGCAATATCTCTGCAAACAAACAGCCAAGTTAAGCATATTGGTTTTTGCTTAAGGTATAAATAGTGGTCTTAGCTGAACTGAGTTTGCTATAAACATTTCTACAGACTTCAGAGGAGCCAATCTTTAAGGTCCTCTGGTGAAGTAGGATTCCATTGGCATTAATAGTCTGCTGTCACCCATGAATTTCAAGCTATTCAGCTTATATTTCAATATAATGATTTGATTTGTTATAAGCTCAGACTTCGCAGTTGTGGACATAATGGCTTACAAGCTTTTTTGCTATTAGCTCAGTTGGGTAAGGAGATAGATAAATCTTCACAAATGTGTGCATCTCCTCCCCCTTGTTACAAAATAGCTCGCAAAAGATTATTGGTACCTTTAGCTCAGGCGTTCTCAACCTATGGCCTGTGAGCCAGACCCAGCCTGTGGCACCATTTCATTTGGGCTGCATTGCTGCCACCACCACCAAAAGTGGAAGCAGACATGTTTATGACAGCTGTAAATGTGCCTGTGGCTGTTGTAAATGCATGTACAACAGCTGTGAATGCGCCCGCCGCTGTTGTTTTCGAGAGCCACAGATTTTACGACAGCATTTATGGCGGGGAGAACCACCAGTCAGACCCGCTCAGCTGTCTGAGGGGGCATGGTCCAGCCAGTGGCTTCAAAAGGTTGAGAACCCCTGCTTTAGCCCCCTCATGATTTCCCATGGAAAAGCCAATTCTTAATCTTCCAAAAACATAAATCTGCATGTCTCTGCTTTGTGTAGTTGTATCTTTAAGAAAAGCAGGTTGAAATAATACAGGCATAGAAATCTATTCACTACTATTTTGAAGATGGAACTCTAAGAACTGGAATGTTGGGAAAGTGGTTCCCAGAATATCCCAGCCATGACTGACCAGACTGCCATGACTGTCCATGGCTGACCAGATTTTCCAGGAGTGGTCATCCTGGATTTTCCTCTGGTCCTAAACTCAATTTATCTTCTTGTGCTATCAACAGGTTTTTCAAATTTAGGAAGGGGCAATCACAATTGCACACAAAAAGAAGCAGATTGATCCAGAAGCATAAGGATTCCCTACTTAAGTTCCAAGTCAAGATTTTAACCTAGCACTATTGATGCTTTCTGAAATACATGTACTGTATCTTTAGTCATTTGAATTAAAATCAATTCTAGGGTAACAATGACTGAAGAAAAGCTTGCACAAAAGTTTCAATAGCATGAATATATGGCTTTCAGCATGTTTTTGAATGAACAGGGACACACATATACTCAGACACAGAAAACACAATTCCCCAAACAAGAGTGGATAATACCTTTATTGAATGACAAAAATACTGAAAACAAGTGAGCTTTGAAAAGAAGAATAAGACCCTTTTTTAACTTGAGCAATGCCAAAGTCCATGGATTGAAAGAAAAACAGGAAAGTCCAAAAGTCATTCTGACTTTTGCAACATGTTGCAGCATACAGATGCATCTGGTCAGATCATTTAGGATCTTGTCTTTTTCTATCCCTGCTCTCCCCGTACTGAAGATGCTTCTTGCTGGGTTGGGGGGGGATATCTGTTTTTAAAATTTTTGTAATCCAAAAAAGATGTTACTTACCCTCTTTCTGGGATTTTGTGCAAGGACCACAGAAAAGAAAATAATTAGTGTTAGCCAAAGCCTAATGTGCTTTCTATATATGTTGTTGTTACATACTGTTAAGTCGCCCCACCTTATGACAACCCTATGAATGAGAGAGCTCCACAATGTTCTGTTCTCTATCTCATAATTGATCTTCCTCTTTTCTTTCTCCCTTCAATCTTTGACACCATTATTGTCTTTTCCAAAAAATCTTGATTTTCATGATAGTTCAGGCTTGATTTGTTCATCTTTCTGGAAATCCAGAGTATCTGCAAAGCTTGTCAAATACCATATTCCAAACAAAGCCATTTTCCCCTGTCAGCTTTCTTCATTATCCAGCCTTCACACCCATACAATTTCTGGCAAGTTACAATGCTAATCAACAATCCATCTTGAATGAGCTAAAGAGCAATCCCAGGCAGAGCCAAGAATAGTTAATTTTGAGCAGGAAGACAGCTCCCAGAATCCCTTGGGAATAGTGGTTTACAATGTTGACTCTCTTCTAAGATCTCATTTTAATCTCCTAGGACTATGATGGTGAACCTTTGCACTCCAGATGTTCTTGGACTTCAATTCCCAGAAGCCCAAGACCCCATGAAAAAGACCCCATGAATCCACATGAAGGGGTTTACTGTGATTCATCTGGCCCACGCCACCCTCGTCACTCCCGGAAGTAAAGTGACGAGAGCGGCGTGGGCTGGATGAATCGCAGTAAACCCCTTCGTGTGGATTCACGGAGGCTTGGGCTTTGGGGAATTGAAGTCCTGAACATCTGGAGTGCCAAGGTTCACCATCACAGTCCTAGGAAGAGTATTGGTAGATCATTGAAAGTTGCAGACCTCCTTTTCCAGTATCAGGTTTTCTTCTTTGCCAGTGGTATATTAGTAAATTTTTAAATGAAGACCCTTACCCTGACAAACAACTTGGCCAGGATTCCAAGAAGAGTCCGGAAAAGTTATGAATCCTGATGGCGCAGTGTTTAAACGGCTCTACTGCAGCTGATATCGTGAGTTCGATCCTAATGGGGTCAAGGTTGACTCAGCCTTCATCATTCCAAGGTTGGTAAAATGAGTACCCAGCATGTTGGGGGTGAAGTGCTGATTACCTTGGGAACCACACAGAAAGTGCACTAAGTACTATGGGTCACTATATAAGTGTGACTGCTATTAGTAAATGTAGGCAGCAGTGTTCATCTCTGTCACTGAATCAGTACTCACTAATTGATGCATGGTCCCATGAGGCTGAATTTGACTGCATTATTGCCTTCCATCGAAGGAGCTCCACCAGTTGAAGTTCTGATGCAGTGGTATAAAGCCCTGCCATCATTACTATAACAGCTGTGGAAGGGAAGGGGTCAGAAAAGAACCAATTTTTGAACTATTGGCTAGAGAAAGCATCAAACAATATAGCCAGTGTCCATGCTGGATTTCAATTCTCAGGACTTTCAGTCCAAAATTGGAAATTTTCCAAGCTCTAGCAGCAGATGGGGAGGTATTAGGTCTTCCAGATCCAAACCCTTTATTGGCCTAAAACTCTTCCCAAAGAGCAAAAATAGTACAATAGCCCTGGAGTAGGAACGGTATGCCCTTCCTATTGGAACAAATGGGTGAAAATTTTCATTAAAAAATGCAAACAGCCAAGCCAGAGGTGACAAGAGGATGGAACATTATTCTCCATCACTCACCTTTGATTGTAACCAAAATGAGCCTGCCAGGTCTTAACCAGTAACACTTCTGCTATTGACTGTGTCCACCACCACCACCACCACCTCCTCTGTTGAGTGTAATGTATCCAAACCCTTTGAAAGGCATACCTCGTTGACTTCAGCAGAGCTCCATCTAACAATGTTTTGTGATTGTTACAGCTTGTGGGTCTGTAAAGGGAGAGAGGTCAAAAAAAAGCAAAACAAATAATTCAAAAATTAGAAATGGGAATTCAGAAAGGCATTGACAAAGAAAGGGTCATATCGTAGCAGCTGGTTTCCTTATAGAATTTGCCGTTGATATTTCATAACCTCATTGAATATTTTAAAGCCATTGTTTTCATCAGGGAATCCAACTTCAAAATCAATAGCCCAATATCACTCAAAGTAAATGACCTTTTAAAAAAAGTAATTGATAGTCTTGATTTCTGGTGTGGAAGTCATTTGTTAGAGCAAATTGTTTGATTCATAAATATCTGTTTCATTATACTGTATGTTTTTTCAAGGCCTTCTTTTAGCTAGAAACTGGGCTAGGTCAATTGTAAAAGGGGGAAATGGAAAAGAATGTAAAATCCCTTTGCTTCTATTCTCTACTAGCTGAAATCATCTCTGAGATTTCCATTTTGTTTGATCAAAGCAACTCAGTTGATGAGCCCAAGAGAGACACTTCAACAATAACTTAAATGCTAGATTGCTGTAGATCCTAGCCATGTCACAGAAACCTAATAGAATGTTTAAGACTTTAAATGGGCAAAAGGGCACCAGAATGGCACAACCAATTGAGTAGCATGAAACAGCATGACTGCCTGTCAAAGAGACTTAAGAGACAAATAGATATTCCGAAACAAAAGTATATTTTACTGGAGGGCTTTAACAGGCTTCATCGGCCATCCCTTCAAAATAACCTTAACCTGCTGACTTGACACAATTGCCCTGAACATGCTACCTGCTTTCAGCACAAGTGCTCTTACTGTATAAAGAGTTTTCGCCCATCCCACGCAGTTGCTTCTCCCAGAACTGTTGCAAAAGAGCAACTTTTCCAAGTTATAGTTTTGGCACTTTCACTTCCCTAGAAGCAGCCAAATCCCACCCACCCATCTTGGCTTCCTTGGCTGAAACTGATGGATGGTGGGAAGGTATATTCAGTATACACAAAAGGTTGAGCTTAGTACTCAATAGATCTTTAGATTGCAGTAATTGGTATCTTTGCTATTTTGGCAGCATCGTGCATGAAGACTTATCCTGAATTTATGGAAGTTGAATGAAGAACTTGAATTGACCATAGTGGGGGGGGGGATTTATACACACATAGATGGGATTTGTGTGTGTGCATGTTCCATTTACCTTATCCGTAACATATCTCATCCCCATCCAAGTGAACTGTAGAAGCATCAAGAAAGATATGGTACTTGACAGAGCATGGAAGTTCCACAGAATGGCAGGGATCTATAACCGGATCAATGCTATGCTCACAATTTGATTAGGCATCAGTAAACATATTGTGTCAGAAGTTTTATTGCATGTGAAAACAGGATCTGATTGTGGAACTACTGGTTCAGATAACATATTATTTCAGAATGTGGATATAATTTCATTTACCACTATTGTCTTAATGAAAATATCTCAAATACATGTATTCTGGTTTATATGATTGGGCAAATGATCCATAAAACATAATATAGAGGCATACCAACATTAGATTGGGAACTACTGGAAGATATTTAGATGATCTGCAGAACATAGACCTTTTTCAGCACAACTGAAATAATGTGTTGCCACAAATTAGGAAATTAAAGGAAAGGTGAAAACTGAAAAGGATCACATTTCTGGTAATGAAAACAAAAATCCTGGAGTTTAGCATGTTATATAGATGAATTCCTTTAGTCCAAACTGGGTGGGCAATTTGGTGGGTTCCGTGGCTAATTTTGCCCTCCAGGAGCTGGTGCGAGCTGCATGCCCTCCATATGTGGCTGGGGGGGACACTAAAGAAATGAAATAGCCAAAGGTCCACTAATTATTTTGAAACATTCTTTATTTTTGATGTTAAACAATGCAGGATAGCCCCTGCGACCTGTTTTAATTGTGGATCTTGTTTCTGGTCATATCTAGAAGGAGCAATTCAACTTTTTAAAACACTAAGGGAAACACAAGCATCTCTGCTTCTATTTCTCCTCCACTGTCCAAAAAACAAAAATTAAGCATATTAAAGCAGATATGAAAGGGAGTTGGAAACTGAAGACATCATGTAAATAAATGGGAAGTTACTGAACAACAGATCTTATGGCTCTATGCCAGGTGGCATCATCTTCATACCAAGATCAGTTTTCAAAAATGGTGAGAAACTCTGCCATTATTAGTGTCAACTATTTGTTCTGAAATAGCCATATTAGAAAGTATTTATTTTTCAAGTAGCAAATGTACATTTAAGAGTCAGGATATAATCTCAGGTGAATAGCGTGGAAAGCTGCACAAAGTTCCAAAAACTGTGGCATGAAAAACTGGAGCCTGTCTTAGTGGAATAATCAGTGGAAATTTCACTTAAAGAGACTGATTAGTAAGCGCCATCAGAAATGAATATATGGCTTCCATTCATGCCAGTGGTGCTTGTATGGGAGAAATTCCTATATGATTCTTTAGATCTTGATTCAGCTCTAGGACAGACTTAGTAAACGGGGTCACAGCTCTGAGATTAGAATGTGATCTGTACATCATCGTGTACATGTAAATAATAGGTCTGAATTGTTAATTAGAGGGTGCACAAGCCAGCCAAATAAAGTACTTTCAGTGCTCTCATTTATTTAAATGGGAGCATTTTGATTCTGCACTCCCTTTCCCCACTAAAATCAAGGAGTAAATTTTGGCTGGACTGTACTTTAAACCATGTTTCTTTTTCCCCTTTCCTTCTTTCTTTTATCTTTGTTGTAGAAGAATTATGTATATTTATTGTGATTTTGAGGTTTGTGGGGGTGGGACGGGTGGGGAGGGGGAGGAATTTGCAACGATTCTTTTTGAATCTTTCAACAATGTTATTGTGTGGTGTGGATGTGCCTGCCACAATGACTCATGTGCCAAAACATGAAACTGAATGCATTCTTTTTAAATAAAATATTTTATTGTGCACTGGAAACCTCTCTTTGTTCTTCCAATATATGAAAGATCTACCAAGGATTCTAGATGTTCTACATTTGCTTATGAAAATGAGGTCCTGTTTTACCCCAGTGGAACAGGAGCATAATCAGAGATGACACAAGGCTATTTCCAGTTACAATTAAGAGAAACATTTATTTAAAGTTATTATAAGGAATAAATAGAAACTATAATTATCTTTTTTTAGTTCATACAAGGTGAAATATGTTCAAGTAGAAACCAAAAGAGCAACATTCCACGAAGAGAATGTTAACATTCAAAAGAAACCAAACCAATTGTTACATACAAGAATTTCCCCTGGCAAAGTAGACTTTAATTCCTGTTCTTCACTAGAGCTGTTTAAACCAGGGGTGCCCAAATTTTTCAGCCTGTGGGCCAGTCATGTGGTTCAGCGGGCCGGTCACATGGTTCTTCCCACTGGACGCAGAAGTAAAACATACCTTTCAATCTGTTTTGCAACAGGATGAGATAGATTTTAGGCTACCATTTTCTCTGCTTAAACAAGGGGTGCCCAAACTATGGCCTGTGGGCAGGATCCAGCGCCTAGTGTCAATCCATCCACCCCACACTGCCCTTGTCGCTCCCAGAAATGGAAGTAAAACATGCCCACATCGTTTCCAAGAGCGGCGAGGGTGGTGTGGGCCAGATGAATTGGTGTCGCAGGCCAGATCTGGCCCATGGGCCATAGTTTGGGCACCCCTGGCCTAAACAAATCCTGAACAAACTAAATAATCTCTTTATACAGGGTCTGTGATATGCAAAAGCAAAACCTATGAAATGAGCAGACACTTAAAATATTATCTAGCCCCACCTAGACTACCCCCAGCCCATTATAGATGCAAAAGCATAAAGTGTTTGAAGTAGTAAGATACATTACTTGCAGCATTGAAAAATATTATGTCATATAAAGGACATTCTGTTTACAAGGATGGATAGGAATTTAATGCAAAATATACAGAAACATGTACAATTGTGTAAATGTTCCCCACAGCATGCACATTAATCACTCTGCTTGTGTAAGTCTGTACTTATATAATAGTACACATCTATCAAGACATTTTTTTATAAAAAACTTGCATGGAACTGTTGGATATTTTTAAACATCAATACACATTCTAGTGTATTAGAGCTTAGTACCCAGTGCAATATATAGTGGATGGACTGATAGGCCAGGACTCTGGAGACTCTGATCAAATCCTGGAACACTGTTACCTTTTTCACCAAATTGCCACCTATTTAACTACTTGCAATTTCTTGCTTTTGAACTGCTAGGTTGGCAGGAACTGGAACAGAGACGGGAGCTCACTCTGTTGTGCAGTACTCGGGTCTTGAACTGCCTACCTGCCGACTTTACAGTTGTCAAGTTCAGCACAGCAATCGCTAAACCACCACAGACCTAAACCACTCCTTAGATATCTGGTGTGTCTCTTTATTATCAAAAGAATCGGGTTTCCAATTGGGTTTTTGTTTTAAATTAAGGTACTTTAACCTTGCCCAAATGGGAGTTTTTAAACACTGATACTGCCAAGCAACCTCCCAGTTTCTCCCTCCCGTCCAGCCACCCACAGATTTTTCTGTTTCTTTTTTGCTTAACCCCACTGCCACTAGTCAGCTGTTAGGCAGCCAGCCTCCATTTCGAAGAGAAGGCAAATCTACTGCCACCATTTTCACCATGTCCACTTCCACCTCTGCTGCAGAACTGTTCGTGGTTGCAACACCCTCTTCTAAGATTCTGGCTGCCACTTGCAGTTTCTAAGTAGAACATCACACAGTAGTTAGAGCTATTTTTCAAATAAGTTGGCTGTTTGGTTAGAGGAGAACATTTTTAAAAAAATAAAAAAAGACTGAAAGACTGCTAATTGAATAACCCAGCCTGTAAATCAACCACACTGTGGGCCGTGTATATTTGTGTCTGGATGTGGGAGCGTGTATGTAGGTAATGTGTGTGTGTGTGTGTGTGTGTGTGTGTGTGTGTGTGTGTGTGTGTGTGTGTGTGTGTGTGTGTGTGTGTGTGTGTGTGTGTGCGCGCACGCGCGTGTGCGCGCGTGTGCGCGCATGTGCGCGTGCGCGCGCGCGTGCGTGCGTGCATATGCATGTGCGTGCGATGCATGTGTGCGCACCCACATCACCGAATCCTTTCTTTCCCTCACCCTAGACAGGAGCATATCATCTGTTTCCTCCAAGGCAGCCCAGGGTCACTCAAAAATAAGAGACCAAGGCTAATAGAAAAGCTCTGCCTGGCCAGGCCTGGAGGTTCTGACCTTTGCTTCTCTGAGCCCTGGGAGGCAAAGGGTGAGGTAAATTCAGTCCGCCTATGGACAAAGACAGCTCATGAGATCATCACCTCAGTGATGCTCCATTGGAAGTGCAGCAAGAGGCGTCGAGGACTTCTGAACGCCTATCACCTCCAGGCAGGCCCCATTTGTATCCAATGACAGCAGGGCAACCGCATAGAAAAGGTCAGCCCTCAAGAAGGGTTATCAAATGAGCAGGAAACCATGGTGAGGGAAAATGATGCTCTCCAAAGAGCCCTTTGCTACAGAAACTGGCATGCTGTAGATCGCAAGCGGTGTATGATTCAACAGTGTGGTGTGACTGCAAAGGAGGCCGATGCTATTTTAGGCAGCATTAACAGAAGTATAGTGTCCAAAACCCATGAGGTACTAGCCACCCTCTATTTGGCGCTAATTAGACTACACCTAGAGTACTGTTTAGGGCTGCAGTGGTTCAAGTGTTTAAGAAGCTGACTGGGAGGCAGAAGGTCAGCAATTCAAAACCTGCATGACAAAATGAGCTTGTGTCTCTGCCCCAGCTCCTGCCAACCTAGCAGTTTGAAAGCAAGAAATTGCAAGTAGATAAATAGGTACCACTTTGGTGGGAAGGTAAACAGTGTTCCACGCACTTCAGTGTCTAGGCATGCCTGCCACATGTCCATGGAAAGGTCTGCAAATGCAGACAGTGCTGGCTCTTCAGCTATAAAAACAGAAATGAGCACTGAACCCTAGAGTTGGATACTTTTGAGCAAGTGTGACCTTTACCTTTAGGGTACTGTTTCTAGTTCTGGACACTACGTTTTAAGAAGGATGCCAAAAAAACTAGAGCAAGTTCAGAGGAGGGGAACAAGGATGATCAGGGGACTGGACACCAAGCCCTATAATGAAAGGCTGAAAGAACTGTCTAGCCTTAAGAAAAGGAGATTGAGAGAGAGTATAATAGGACTTTTCAAATGTACCTGAAAGATACCGGTAGTTGTGAAGAGGAAATTCAGGATCTGTTCTCAACTATTCCCAGAGTGCAGGAAACATAAAAGTACAGGAAAATGTCAGGAGAAACTTCTTAACTGTTAAAGCTGTATAACAATAGAACCAATTATCTCATACTGAGGTAATGTCGTGAGTGCTCCAACACTAGAAACATTCAAGAGAAGATTGGACAATCATCTGTCAGATCTGTTTTGATTTGGATTCCTGCATAGAGCATGGTTGATTGGTTGGTTGGTTGGTTGGTTGATTCGATTTATATGGCGCCCACTCAGCATACGCTGACTCAGGGCGGCTCACAATAATCAAGACATAAATCACAAATGTACAGAGTAAATACACCATAATACAAAAATATAAACAACACAATATAATCAATACAATCACTATAACTAACACAAGCACAAAAATGCAATACAGTAAGGTCCACAGTGATACAATATACAAATGGTTGGACTCAATGCCCTCATAGGCCCCTTCCAACTCAATTATTCTATGATTCTGTGATTTTATAATCTTTCTCACAGTATGGAGATGTTAGCAAGAACACCTGTCATGGTCTATGGGTAGGAGGCCCCACTTGGACAGTGGCCAGAGAGAAAGCTGAATATCTCCTGCTATCCTGCATGTAAGATGGTCTACAACTCCAATCAGTCTGATGAAAGTCTAGAGGGCACTAAGTTATTTGGAAGTGTAGGGACTAAGAGGATAGGAAGAGAAGAATGAACTACACTTGGCTTTCATGTTTTAAACATGCACTGCGTGGTCACAGTACAAAACTACACATGCATGGAAGCATGACACAATCTGATCTGGAAGTGTGCTTTTTGTGCTTCTTCTTCTACTGAAGCATTACACAAGCAGATTGTCAAAACATAACACAAAGTGTGGGAGATAGCCTTAATTTTCTCTCTGTACCAGCCCTTGATGTTTCTGTGGAAAAAGAGCAGAAGAGGCCCTTTGCAAAACACTCTTTTCCGAATATTGAATGCCAGGGAAGAGAAAGTGGGTTTGGTTGGTTGGTTCATTAAATGGCTAGAAAAGGAAATAGATTGACAAATTCCCAAGAGAGTGATTTGCTTTGTTGCTGCAAAACCAAACCAGAGCGCTATGGCCCTGTATGTGGCATAAGCTTTCTTGCCCTGTATCTGATACAGGAGTGTGCAGTCCAGGGGGGAAACTTATGCCAAATAAAACTCCCAAATCTTTATGGTACTACAAGATTTTATGTCAGTTTTGGACATGTGACAAGAGGTACTGGGGAGAAGGAACTACAGTGACTCAAGTGGTTAAGATGCTGAACTTGAAGACTGGAAGGTCAGAGATTTGTGGCCCGATTACTGCACAACAGAGTGAGTTTCCATCTCTGTTCCAGCTCCTTCCAACTTAGTAGTTCAAAAGCAAGAAATTGTGAGTAGATTAATAGGTACCACTTTGTGGGAAGACAAACAGCATTATGTGCACTCTGGTGTCTAAGCATGCCTGCCACATGTAAAGTGGGTCAGTAATGCATTCCAGATACTGCAGATGATGACTGAGGAAGACAGGACATACGTTCAGCTCTCATCTAAGGAGATTCTGGGGAAAAGCCAGATTTGATCTCATGACTCTCTAGTTCTTGCTTTTAACCATTAACCATTGCAGACAGGTAGATTACAGTTAGTTAGGTAGGTAGCCAGACAGTGCGACAGACATGAGGACATATTTGAGCAAACATGAGGTTGAAATCCAATGACTCATCTCAACTACAACAGATTCACCACATGAGAAGAACTTTTCAAGCCAAGACATAAATTCTTTTGGTTCAATGAGTCTCCTCAAACAGTTGTGTTTATTCTGTATTTTTAAGGTAACCATTATAGGGTTATTTTATAGGGACAGCCTGATCTAGTCAATCACCACTGCATCCCAGCTTAGTCAGGAAGGAGCTTTTAATTTAGGAAACAAGATTATGTGTCTTATTCTCCATCAAGACCATGTATACTAATATGAAACATGCTGCCAAAGAAAAGAAATATATTTTTGCAAAGGTGTTTGATCCCAAACCCTCACTGTACGTTATATACTTTCTGCCTCTTGCTAAGCCTTCTGAGACGACATGTAAACTCCAATCCAGTAAGAAGCAGGTTATTTTATAGCCTTTTATCATTTCATCTGGGTCTCAGCGTATCTATATATTCAGATAATTAAGATGGCTATTAAAATTGAGGACATAGATTTAAAAAACACCTCCATAGATGAGAAAAAATGTAGCTGTATTTAAATCATAATAAATATTGGGGCTTTGAAATCAGAAAGCAAGGAGGATTTCTCTCCTGTAACTGGATCTAATGACTATTTACTCATGAGTAAACTCTCTCAACTTCAGTGGGACTCTTAACCCCCACTTGACCCTGTGTGAAATTCAGCAGGGGGGGCCTAACCATAGATATGCTGGCTCAAAAGTAAACTCTACTGATACCCACTGGGTTTATGCCAGAGAAAGTGAGCATAGGATCTTAGCCTTCCTTGTGAAAAATGGACTAGACAGAAGGAATTCCCTTCCTCTGCCACAAACTTCACTTTGCTGCTAATCCAGATTCTTTTAGAGGTCCCAATCCTTTCCCCAGAGACAGCTCATGTGAACCAAAACCCAAGGCAAAAAACAACAAGCCACAGCCTTTCTAAACCCAACTAGGTAAAGTCTCCCTTGCTCAAAAGCCAGTCGTATCCGACTCTAGAGGGGGGTGATCATCTCCGTTTACAGCCCAAGAGTCAGCGTTTTTTGTCTCTGCCGACGTTTCCATGGTCATGTGGCAGGCATGACTAGACACCATAGCACATGGAATGCTGCTACCTTTCCTACTGAAGTGGTACCTATTTATCTACTTGTAATTTCTTGCTTTCGAACTGCTAGATTGGCAGGAGGTGGGACAGACGACGGGGCGCTTAGGTTGGGAAATGTTGTATCCTGGTGAGACCCGGACTGGAGATTTTGGTATCCTTTGGGGGAGACTCTCTCTCTCTCTCTCTCTCTCTCTCTCTCTCTCTCTCTCTCTCTCTCTCTCTCTCACACACACACACACACACACACACACACACACACACACACACACACACACACACACACACACACACACACACACACTAGCTGCTAACTCCTCTTTCTCTGACTTTTCAGAGACAAGAGGGTCTCCCACTATTATTCAGGTTTTCATGAAACTTTGGCTCCGTCCTGTATCTTTTTGACTAGCTATTTTTTTAAAAAAAGAATATGCAAACATCACAGGAATTATTTACAAATGCATTTGTACAGATCTATGAAACAGACCAGTGTGCTTATTTATACAGCAACGATATTTCATACTATTCTAATTATAGATACTGTACACATTTTTCCCCGGCTAGAGTTAAATACAATACGTGATCTCCAATGGACGCAGTTCTCACAACGCGATGTCCCCTGTACGCACGGGATCTCTCTCAAGGTACAGTACTTAAAAAATGTGTTCATGAATAAAACTCTGACTGTTAAATCTGAAACAAAATCAGCGCCCCGAAATTAGAATGGTCTCTCTATTGCCATATTGTTTGATCTGCGATCTTGTGGAACCAAAACGTAAAGTTGATCCTAATTCATGGGGCTCGGAAGAGTTGGCTGGAGCCTAGAAATCCATTTGGGTGAGTTTGTGAGTGGATCCAACTGAACGGGAGAGAAAGAAAACCTCATCACTTCCGTTTCCAAATGCTTTAATTCTTTCTTTGAAACTTGACGTTTTCAGGTATCAACAAAACAGGAGGGCTCTCCAGACGAGGAGCGAAGAAAAGCGAATATAAGGCGATAAAGACATTTTGATATACAGTACTGAACTTCGGAAAACTTCTCTTTATTGATGTCCTGGGGAAGGTGCGACGGTTTTGAGTGTAGATTGTCTTTTTTTTTTTTAAATGTATTTGATAGCTTCCGAAAAAATAAAAAAAGAAATCTGACTTTTGGAATACTATAAAGTTTTGAAAACTCTCCCATTCCTGCAGTGATTCCGAACGGTCTTATTTTCCTGTGGTTTTATTTTTTAGCAGATACAAAGTTTTTCCTTAAAGAACAGAGGGGACAGGAGAAAGAATGAATGAATGAATGAATGAATGAATGAATGAATGAATGAATGAATGAATGAATGAATGAATGAATGAATGAATGAAAGAAGGAAGGAAGGAAGGAAGGAAGGAAGAAACTTTCCCTTAAAGATTAGAGGGGCAGGAGAAAGAAAGAAAGAAGGAAGTAAAGAAGGAAGGAAGGAAAGAAAGAAAGAAAGAAACTTTTCCTTAAAGAATAGAGGGGACAGGAGAAAGAACGAAGGAAGGAAAGAAAGATTAGATTAGATTAGATTAGATTTATTTGGAACTCCCAGTTTCTCGACTGATTTTTTTTTAAAGATAAATATTTATTAAGTCATTAAAGCACAGGTACTTTCCTTAAATCGGGGAGCTTTTGCGAACCTTTCTCCTGGAAGTGGCCATAAATTAAAAACGCTGGGCTGAGTTTTCAGCTCTCTCGGCCCACTTGAAAATACTTCCGCTTTCGGGGAGTTAAATTTGTCCTTTTGACAATCAACAGCAACTTTTGCCTCTCTTTTCAAAAACCCAGAGAAAGATTTCACGCCTAACTTGACCGGAACAAAGAGATCGCGCGCCGGTTTGCTTCCACTCTCCACCCCACCCCATCCCACCCCAAACATCATCCTCTCGTCCAACATCGAAGCGAAGCGGCGAACTTCCAACTGCTTAGATTAAAGAAGACCCCAGCCAAGAAAAGAGAAAACCCTTCGGGTGCGAAATTCATTAAATCAGCTACATAACTTCAGGTTTTTCTTTTTTATTTTTATTTTTAAAATGGAATGAAATACTAGGTAAACTAAACTGTCTGAAAATAAAATAAGGGTGGAGAATCCTATAAAAGTAGACATACACATTTTTAAAGAAGGCGCGCCATGTACAAAAATAATAATAATAATATTTATAAAATCGATGCATAAGAAATGTTGCGATTAAAAATCTTGGATTAGAATGGTCCTTAAATTAAAACAATCCAAACTTACACATATTATATTATATTATATTATATTATATTATATTATATTATATTATATTATATTATATTATATTATATTATATCCTTTCATTAATCTGCCTGCACACAGGAATCTTAATGCCAAACATGTTTATAAATATGTGCATGAATCCCTGACCCGCCCGGTTTAGTTAATATAAAACTCGCAATACTGTAATCTGGGTCTTATTTAATGTAAATGTCTTGGCTTTCTGGGGGAACTCACCCTGTGCCCCAGTGCAACTAAAAGCTCGACGGCCTCAAGACTCTCTCTGTGTGTTGGTTTGTGGAGAGGTGGGGTGTAAATATAAATTATACCGAAATCAGATCAACAGGACAAATGGGTCGACCAGCTGCCAACTTGCCCGAAACTCGGGATAAGAAGAGAGAAAGATCTAATCTTCGAAGATCTAGTCTCCGTCCTCCTTTCGCTCACTCTCTCTTGCTTTAATTTTCAAAGTTCATTAAGAGAAGCGATTTCTCTCCCCGAATACTTTTCACCGTTTTTTCATCGTTGTGAACAGCCGATAGTACAGCGTGGTGGTGTCCTTTCGAAATCTCTATGTCCTTTCTCTCCTACACACACACACACACACACACACACACACACACACACACACACACACACACACACAGACTTTGGAGCAAAATATATTTCTATTTCACTTTAAAACTCAATCGTTTCGCACCAATGCCACGTTTCGTGTAATTGAGTTATTCTGATGCAGGGACAGTGCTCTGGGACCCCCTTCTCTCTTTGCTTTTTTCGGCGATTGTCTTTTTCATTCTCTCTCTTTCTCCACCCTCACCCCCACCACCACCACCACTCGCCCCATTAAGAATTTGAAAACTCTCCCTGATGTCCTCTTCGGTGGGTTAGAATAGAAACAGGATTAACTTTCTCTGACCTTAAGAGAAGGTGACATTTTCATTCTAGCTGATTCCCAGCAACCGGCCGCAGCAACAAACAGATTCCTGGAAAGGGTGGTGGGGTTGGGGTTGTGGGGTGGGAGTTGAAAAGATGCGGGGCGGGGAGCAACTCGAACAAAACAAAGGATGGCCATCAGGTTGCCAAAGATAAGGTTGCCCTACAAACAAGAAGGGGGGCAGAGGGAGGGAGAAAGAGAGAGACTCCATTCTTTATAGTTACTGATTAAAAACTAGAAGGGGGAAATAATGACCATAATGGTCAAGAGAGAAGATGTCCCAGCAAAGGGATTATTATTATTATTATTATTATTATTATTATTATTATTATTATTATTATTATTATTATTATTATTATTATTATTATTATTATTATTATTATTATTATTATTATTATTATTATTATTATTATTATTATTATTATTATTATTATTATTATTATTATTATTATTATTATTATTATTATTATTATTATTATTATTATTATTAAACCATTTGAATCACAGTTCAGGACTGGAATAAAATTCTCAGTTCAAGACCTAACCATGGACCTGAGAACTGTTAAGGTAATGTCTAAGTATATATGTAGTTCCTAGAAGAGGTTGGTGTTTTGTTTTTTGTTTTTAGAGTTAGGATGTTCAAGTCCAATAAATTCAAAATTTCCAAATATCTAGGGAATCCTTTAGGTAATGCTCCAAGGGCTTCGATAACTGTGGGTACAATTCTTATTCTTATTAATGGAACTGGGAAAAATACTGGTTTCCTACAGCAAGTACAGTTTACTGTCATTATAAAAAACAAGAGCAATAATGAAATAATACCGAGATTTATTGTTGCCTAGCAGGGTTCCTCAAACTTGGCTCTGCAGGTGTTCTTGGACTTCAATACCAAGAAGCCCTGATCAGCAGGTGTGCTGACTTGGGCTTCTGGGAATTGAAGTCCAAGAATACCTGGAGAGCCAGGTTTGAGGAACCCGGGTCTAGAGCAATGATGGTGAACCTTGACACTCCATGTGTTCTGGAACTTCAATTACCAAAAGCCCAAGACAGCACTCCTGCTGATCAGGGCTTCTGAGAATTGAAGTTCAAGAACAGCTGGAGTGCCAAGGTTTGCCATCACTGGTCTAGAGTATCAGAGGAGGTTGAATTCCGGAAGCCCACACCATGAAAAGTCTTCAAGATGTCACAAGACTCTTCATTGAATTTGCCAGTTTTGGGTTCTTCATATAATTGTTGCTCCTTGCTGGAAACTGAACCTCAGTGCGATCAGGTCTGGGATCTTTTCGTTTGGAGTAACCCGTATTTCGACTTTTTCTTAGTTTATATATATATATATATATATATATATATATATATATATATATATATATATATATATATATATATATATATATATATATATATATATATATATATATATATATATATATATATATATATATATATATATATATATATATATATATATATATATATATATATATATATATATATATATATATATATATATATATATATATATATATATATATATATATAAAGGGTCTCGCTTTCCTTTCCAGTTACATCCAGTAGCTGCAGCACTGGAGAAGAAAAACTGAAGACCCAAGAGGAGTGTTGGAGGGAAGAGGAAGTGAGAAGGGGGGGGAGATAAAGAAAGAAGTGAAAGCGACCCCCTTCCCTTTAAAAAATTGACAGGTGGCTCATTTTGGATCCTCCCACTTTTAGCTCTACCTTTGACAGCATCTTTTGAACCCAGGTTAGGGGGGGACACTTCACCTCTTCCCCCATCACTGTCCCCAAACCAGGCCACTCAGTTCCATTCAGTCCTCTACAAGAGAAACAGGATAGCAACCTCCTTTTCTGCCTCTGTGTCATGATTCCACCCATCATCATCATCATCCTCCCCTAATTGTTGGGGTCACCCATAAATTTTTGCCATCCCTTCCCTCCCCCAACTCTTCCTAGACACACCTTGGCCCATCCTTCCAAAGGCTGAAAGGTCCTCAGATTTCCCCAACCAATCGCCTGATCAAAAACCCCTTGGGGAAACTGCCCTCATTTTTCCCCTCGCCCCCCCCTTCCCAGTTTTGTGAGCCTTTCTTCCTCACAGGCCAGCCTTTTTACAAAGCCCGACCTTCTTCCTTTTCTGGCAGCTCTAGAAAATTTCCAAGGACCCGAACTGGAGATTTTGGTACCCTTTGGGGGAGACTCTCTCCCTTCCCTCTCTTTTTTTATTTTATTTATATCACAGAGAGAGAGAGAGAGAGAGATAAAAGAGCACAACACTAAAAATAACATGGCATCAACAAATATGTGCAAATCTCTCCCTTCTCTCTGTCCAGATCCACACAATTCAACTCAAACGTCTCCGATCTCCAGTCTGGCCAAGTTGTCCTGCTATGGAAATAGAGGAGACCCTAGTGCCAGTGACTCAACACCCATCATCAGGCAGCAGTTAACTAACCCCCTGGCAACCCTGAACTCATGGCCTTTGGGTGGCGAAGTCCACAGGGAAGGGTGATGGTCCCCAAATGGATTAAATCCCACTTGAATCCATCTTGCTGGAGGGCAGCAGCTTCATCAATACTAGTATGAGGCCAAGGAGGACTTTGTGTGTCAAAAGGGCTCAGGAGCAGAAAGTGACTGGGATAACTGGATCAATGGTATGGGTGTCATCCTGCGATGCAGAAAGCAAATGGAAAACTACTGCAATACTGTATATTGTTCCCAGGACAATCTTCATGGCTGATCACCATGAGGATAGCTAATATTCGGAATCCGACAGGCACTTGACGGCACTTGAAGAAGAAGTCTCACAATCACCTTGAAGCAGGGCTTGCGCTTGCCTAGGCCTACACACACACACACACACACACACACACACACACACACACGCGCGTGCGCGCGCACACACACACACACACACACACACACACTGCTTAAACAGAAAGGGAAAAAAGAGACGGACTTACCCCTGAATGGAGGTTGGTGATGGGGCAAAAGGGGATCTAGAGAGGGAGGTTTCCAGAAGTCTGCTTGGGAGAGCGGCTCAAGGCCCAGCAGATGCCCGTCCTAGGCGAAGCTGATGGCTAGCAACGCTATAGATTAGCATGGGGTCACTCGCACACACGGGTTTGATCAATACCCCCGCAACTCACGTGCCAGATGGTTTTGGAATGGAAGGGGAAGGGGGGGCAGAGAGGGCGCTGGACCTTTACCAAACTGGGAAAGAGTTCAGATCTAGTGGAATCGTCCGGGGACTTCTGGAAGGATGACCAGGGAAGTTCCACCTGCAAAATATGTAAAAAATAAATATATGTATACTAAATACATATGTGATATGTGTGTGTGTGTGTGTGTCGTGAATGTGAGTGAGTAAACACAGACACATTTCAGAATTCAGCCCAGGGGAGAGAAAGAATGGGGGGAACGTAAGCCTGCGATTGATACCTGCAAAATGTAGTTACTGTACCTGTATTTTGCAGGTATCAATCGCATCTTTGCTTTTCTTTCCATCTTTCTCTTCCCTGGACTGAATTCTGAGATGTGTCTGTGTATGTTTACACCTCCACATTCACAACAAATATTTATATTTATGTATATTTATGTATGTTTATTTTACACACACACACACACACACATGCAGGTGAGATGCAGACATAGTACTGTACCTGTATTTTGCAAGTATCAATCATATCTTTGCCTTTCTTTCTTTCCGTCTTTCTCTCCCCTGGTCTGAATTCTGAAAGGTGTATGTCTGTTTACACACCCACGTTCACAACATATATATATATATATATGTTGTGAATCCCACCTGCTATTCATTATATATATATATAATATATATATTTATTTTTTTTACCGTACCTGCATCTTGACACACCCACGTTCACGACAAATTCTGACTGAATTTTGTCAAACAGGTTCGTGCGGGACATTATTGTATACAGTATTTCATATAATATTTTATATTCATGTGTGCATGATTTGTTGTTGTTGTTGTTGTTGTTTAAATGAGGGGCAGTCCGTAGTAGTAGGAAGCACCATTGTAATTCAACCCTGTGACCAGGAAATTACCTTCGTTCCCGACAGAAATACAGTCACCTGAAATGCACTTCAGCTTTATGGAGAAGTTCATAAGTGGGGAAAGGGGAGGGGATTTCCTTCCACCCATCTGTCATGGGCATGTGAAAGGACAACGTCAAGTTCCTAAATATCTACCAGTTACTTTTACCACTAAGGCGATGGCAAAATTATTGCTTTTAAAAAATAATCCAGGACTAAAGGTCCTTGCCTGTACCTTTCCATAGAGAGAAATATCAGACAGATCCACGTGTAAAGAGGGATATGAAAGATGGGTGTGCCTTTTAGACTTTGGAGGTTGATCTACTCGGAAGTCAGACCCACTGAGTCCCACAGAGCCCCTGTGACTAATATGTATTCTCCTAATGACTTAGACGGGACTGCGGTCGCTCAAGTGGTTAAGACGCTGAACTCAACATTCGAGTCCCGAATACTGCACGACGGAGTGAGCTCCCATCTCTGTCCCAGCTCCTGCCAACCTAGCAGTTCGAAAGCAAAACATTGCAAGTAGATAAATAGGGACCACGTCGGTGGGAAGGTAAACAGCGTTCCGTGCACTCAGGTGTTGAGGTGTGCCTGCCACATGTCCAGGGAAACGTCTGCAAACGCAGACAGCGCTGGCTCTTTGGCTATAAACAGAGATGAGCACTGAACCCTAGAGTCGGATACGACTGGCTTTCGAGCAAGGGCGACTTTTACCTAATTACTTAGAAGACATCATTCTTTTACGTTTTGGTAAGGTAAAGGTAAAGGCCACCCTAGCTCGAAAGCCAGTCGTATCCGACTCTAGGGTCCTTCGCCACGTTTACGTTTGTCTGTTTCGTCGTCGCTCTTGTTCCTTAGTTAGGTCGGCACCTGCTCTATACATTTAATTTTTCCCTTCTTTAGTCTTAAATCTCAGGAATGGGTGCTGAATATTATACGGAAGGATGGGTTAGAGAAATATGTCAATACAGAATAGTGAATGAATAGCACGTATGCACGCATAAACCCTCTGATGATCTCCCACTAACGTCGGCTTGTGAAAATAGTCAAAGAACCTCCTTAGCTGGTTTTCGGCGGACGGAGTTTTCGAAGAATAAAATAAACCTGGCATGTGCAAAACAAACCAAAAAGCCAAGATCTTGCTGTGAATCTCAAAGCGCGCATGTATTCTTAGCCAGACTGGAAATATGAATATTACCAGATTCCTGGAAGAAGTTAAGGCTTGTCACGCGTCTCTCCAGGACAAGACATTTCATGGGAATGGAAATGGTGTGTGTGTGTGTGTGCGCGTGTGTGTCTCAGATTAAGGTTGCCAGCCAGGAACAAAAAAACAAAACCCCTTTTTAAATCGTTTGAATCTTCCTGACAAAAAGAAGATTTTAAAAAAGCAAAGCAAAACACAACACTCGCACACTCACACACACACCCAGAACGTGATTTTTATTTTATTTTTTTACGCCCCGATTTCCAGCCTTGAGTCCTAGTAACAAAGGAAAGCGGCCTGGTTTTTCTCCTACCGTAGAAACCGGTTTATTGATCCGGAGGTGGGAACATTCAACGCCTCACCTTTAAACTCTCGCCCACGTGATCGTGGAGCTACGGCAGGAACCAGGTTTTTAAAAAAAAAAATTAAAATTTATTTTTATTTTAGACTGGAGTCCCCCGACCCCCCTCCCATTGTCTCTCCCCTCCCTCCCCAAGAGATATATATATATATATATATATATATATATATATATATATATATATATATATATATATATATATATATATATATATATATATATATATATATATATATATATATATATATATATATATATATATATATATATATATATCCACCTCTACATCGACATCGCCCCCCCTCCTCCCCATCATCTTCTGAGAGGAGAAGACTAGGAATGATGGGTCGGGTTTTCTGAGACATATGAACCCAGAGTGTTATTTTGAGTCTGAATCGGCTTTGTTTGTTTACTTGCACCAACCAGGTGGGTTTCTGGGGGGACCCCAGGGTTTGCTACCTGGAACACACACACACACCCCTAGTTGCAGGAGGCAGAGTGGATAGCGTCACGTGTGAAAACGTCCTTCTTCGGAAGCAGGTTTTAGAAATCGGTGAGATTCAACTTTCCAGGAAACGGATTTAAGAATAGCCTGGTGCCGCTAATCCGAGTTAATCGTTTCTCAATCTGATGTCGTGACTCCCTCCCTTAGCTAAATTCCTATCGCCCTCCTGCTAAACCAAGTCCCCCGGCGCTTTCTTGCAGGCTTGAATGGGTTTCCCATAACTGTGAGTAGAGGAAACCGTATTAACGTTTCCCCTCCGAAACGAAACTAACATAGGGAGGATTCGCCAAGAATCGAACAGGAGCTTTTTCCACCAACGTGCTGGAAAACCTTGAACTAAACTGTCCATGCCAAAGAGGTTTTGAAGTTTGTTTTAATATTTTGATTTTTTTAAAAAAATAGGTAGCAAGAAGGCAAGTCATTTTTGAATAGGTGATAAACCAACTTTTTTTTTCTTGTTGTATAGTTTTGGCTAGAAGTCTTAAAGTAAGTGGCAATGGCCATAATGGAAATCACTCGCTGCCTAAATATATGCAGGAATGTATTGACATATTTTTTGCTCTACACTTCCTTTGAACAGTTCCACACGAGACGCTGCAGTCCCAAATCTTCATATTCCAGGTTTTCAAAGGTGGCCTGGGCAAGAGACTAGGACTGGCTCTGGGCAATAAAGGGAACTATAGCTTCCAGATATGGAATTCCAGTCACGTTTCTTTGATCTGAATCCAACAGCTTCCTATTGCTCCTCAATATAATTTCCATCCGATTCCATCTTCTTCCATCCAATTCCATCTTCTTTTGGGGAGGACACTCCCCAGTATCCTAAGGCTATAGCGTGGCCAGTGGCCGGCTGTGAAATTCAGGGAACTAAAGCCCCTCCCCCGCCCCAGTAACTGTGTCCAGATTTAACAAATTTTTCAAAGGTCTGGGTTGTTGGTTGTTGTTGATTTTTGCCCACTTCTTGATTTTTAAGTGGCAAACTATTCCAAAGTAGATGCAAATGAATGCAGGTTTGTTGTGAGTATTCCTTATGAGCACTGTTTTCCGTAGCTCAGCAATTTTAATTTGACTCTAATAATTTGGTTTAGCACCAGTTGAAAAACAACAAGAAGAAGATCAGATTCTGTAAAGGTAGATTGAGCTAATTTAGGGGAGTTTACGTCCTCGAGGTAGGTCTGTTAATGTCTAGGAGGTTCCCTTCTAAATAAGGTTTCGATCCCAGAAACGTCTGAATCCCTTATGCTGGCTGGAGTCACAATTTAAGAAATAGGTGGTTTTATCATCGCTTAGCAGCGCCTTAAGCGCTTCTCAAGATCCCTTGCAGATTTAATTGCTGCGATCCTTGACGTCTCAGGCGACGCAGGTTTACTTAAACCTCGATTCGAGACAGTTTACACCCATGGAAGAGTCCGTGCAGGATCACGACCATTTGTGTGTGTGTGTGTGTGTGTGTGTGTGTGTGTGTGTGTGTGTGTGTGTGTGTGTGTGTGTGTGTGTGTGTGTGTGTGTGTGTGTGTGTGTGTGATATCTCATTGCAGACAAGCAGGGTTCAGTTCTCCACCGCGCCTATTTGCGATCAAGCTGCAACTGCTCCAACTGGAAAACAAGGCCTATTCAAACCTATTGGTTTTACTTCGGAGTCGCGCCCATTCGAAAGGAAAGCAAGGCCTTTTCCCCAACCCCCGCCCTTCGCCCGGGGATGCATTTCGCCGGGACCGAGACGGATCAAGCGCGACGGCGCTTAAAAGTAAAGCTTTCCCTTGCTCGAAAGCCAGTCGTATCCGACTCTAGGGTGCAGTGCTCATCTCTGTTTCTAAGCCAAAGAGCCAGCGCTGTCTGCTTCTGCAGACGTTCCCGTGGTCATGTGGCAGGCATGACTAGACGCTAGACAGAGCGCACGAAACGCTGTTACCTTCCTACCGAAGGGGTCCCTATTTATCTGATTGCAATTTCTTGCTTTCGAACTGTTAGGTTGGCAGGAGCTGGGACGAAGACGGAGCTCATTTCCGCCCTGCAGTACTCGGGAATCGAACTGCTGACCTTCCGCTTCCCAGTCAGCGTCTTAGCCACTTGAGCCACTGCAGTCCCTTACTCCCGAGTAATACAACTCGCTCCCCTCGGTCCCGTGTCCGGTTGGTAGGACTAGAAGGGAGGAAAGAAAGGCGGAGGGGGGGCGGGGGCCCCTCCTCCCCCTCCTTGCAGAAAACAGGGCTAGCTAGGCTAGGAGACCTCTTTGCAGGGTCTTATTTTGCAACCTGCTTGGCTGACCCAGTCAAAAGGAAGGAGGGCGGGATGGAGGGGGGGCCTTTATCTCTCTCCCCCCCCCGCCAGAACATTGTTTTCTGAGCCAAGTTTTCTCTAACAGCTGGAAGTGGTTGAGAAGGGGGTCTGTCTTAAGGAGACCCCCCGCTCGTCCTTTGACAGCTGATCAAAAGAAAATAGGTCACGCTTTTCAAACTTATGACCCCCCTCCTGCCCTTAATTACTGTCTCTTTAAACAAAGGCAACATCTGCGCAACCTCAGCCGGTTTCAGCCCTTCCAGAAAGCAACCTGCTCGCCTCCCTCTCCCTCTCTCCCCCCCACCCACCCCCCCCCCGGGCCCGGAAAAGCTGTTCCTTGGGCCAGGGGGCTCCCCTGCGTTAGCAGCCGTGGAGTCAAGCCGGATCTCTGTTCTTAAGGGGGGTTCCTCCTTAAAGGAATCGGTGTGATCGATGGGGGGGGAGACAGCGGAGGGGGGGTTCTCTGGTGCCCCCCTCAGCCGGCACGGAAGGTGCCGTTGGCTTCCGAGGCCTCAATCCGCTGGTCAGTTCCCCAGTTCGAGTAGACCTGTTGAACTGATGAGATTTGCGCAAATGTTGACCTCCCAAAAGGTCTTCGATGCTGACAGTCTATTTTCGGTCAGGCTGAAAATTGGATTTAAGCCAGAGGGACTGACTCGCGAGTAAACTAGCGTAGTATCTCAAGCTGGAGGAGAGATATTTGTTCGAGAGTAAGCTGTTTTGAGTCAATGGGCCTTCACTCTGAGAAAGCGGCGCATAGGATCAACACCCTCCCTCGAGAGTAAGTGTCGCCCAGCTCACTGCCAATACATGGCTATGTCCCACAACTTCCACCCCCACCCCCCACTAAACTGGTCTATCATCATGATCCTTATTCAGAAGTAAGTTGCACTGTTTTTTAGGAACGTATTCCCAGTTAATGTCTAAAAAATTACTACTCATAAAGCAGAACAGATGTCCGTGTGCAAAGGGGTCCAGATTCAGCCCACGCTGTTTTACTCAGAACTAACCTAGTCTTTCTTCTGAGGAAGTCTACAAAGGATTGGAAAGTAAATCGAGAAAGCAGGTCAAAGTTGATTCTCGCTGAGATCCCAGGTCAAGAATTCAGGGAGGGAATGCTGTGGCTCTGCCCGTGAACTTACTTCTGAGTAAGCATGAAAATAGGCTCCCTTGTATGAAAATGAGAGGGAGGGGGCAGGGCGTCCTATTTTCTCCCCAACCTTCCCAGATCATATGGGATTAATCCGATGGAGTTCTTTACATTTGTGGCTATTGAAAGCTATTGAAAAACTAACCACAAATATATATTTGTTTCCTCCTGCGTGTTAAACATATAAGATTTTCCAAAACGGACCCTTAGACTCTGCTGGTCCCTTCCTGGCTACCCTCTTCCATCAATTTAGGAATGGGGGGGGGGTTTCAGGGTCAGGGAGGGCTCCCTGAGTCGCTTGCTTCCCTCCCCGCCCCTCCCCTCCCCAAGAGACCGCCTGGCTTCGGAGCCCTTGCAGGGAGAGCCGGCCACGTCGGTCAAACAGGGGCTGCGCGGGACTTCGATCCGGCCCAAGGGAAGCCCTGCCCGGCGGGCATCCGGCCTTTCTTGCCGAGCCCGTGTCTTCGGTGGGTCGACTCGGAAGTAAAACCACAGCACGGCATCTTTGACCGTCGGTGGGCCGGATCTGGATTCAGCACCTTGGGCCAAACTCGGCCCCCTGAGGCGAGCGGGGTCCCTCCACTCCTTGCCTCCACCTTCCCTGGGTTTTCCATTTGGAACTGAGTAGGTCGTTCGTTGGCACCGGCGCCTTCTTTCTCCGGGTCATCACTATTTTCCCTCCAGTTCGGGGCACGATTCTCCCTCTCTGCTTCCCCGCGCACACAAGCACAAGTCTTCAGGAACCCCCCTCCCGTGTCCAGGTCTCCCTCCCCTTTGTGTTTGGAAGGGACTCGCCTTGACGCTGAGCCGAGAAGAAGCAATCGCCATTACACTTATATAGCACCCCATAGTGCCGTGATGGCGAACCTTGGCACTCCAGATGTTCTTGGACTACAATTCCCAGAAGCCCAAGCCCCCGTGAATCCACACGAAAGGGTTTACTGCGATTCGTCCGGCCCGCGCCGCCCTCCTCGCTCCCGGACGTGGAAGCAAAATGTACGAGGGTTAACCCAGAAAAGCCTTAAACCGTATGTGTGTGCTTCCGGGAGGGACGAGGGCAGAGCGGCCGGCCGGACGAATCGCAGTAAACCCTTTCGTGTGGCTTCACGGGGGCTTGGGTTTCTGGGAATTGAAGTCCAAGAACATCTGGAGTGCCAAGGTTCGCCATCACGGCCATAGTGCTTAGATTGATTCACAAGGTAATTAGCATTATTATTATTTTTACCCCAACACACTGGATACACATTTTACCGACCGCGGAAGGATGGGAAGCTGAGCCAACCTTGAACCAGGTCAGGATCGAAGCCACAACGTTTGGGCTGCACTACAGAAGGGCTCTGGCTCTTTAAATAGGCTAGCCCACTCCACCCCTCCTCTCCTCTTCTCTTTGCCTTGGCTTTTGATTCCGCTGCTGCCTGAGACTCTTCAGGCTCCTCTAGCTCGGGCTCCTCCCCCCCTCCGGCCTCCCCATTGGCCGAGCTCCGGCCGCCCCCGCGGGGGGGAGGGAAAGGCTCCTCCTGAGTGGTCGCGAGGGCCGTCCGTCGGCGTGGAAGGCCCGCCCTATTTTTTTTCCGCCGGGGCTGGGCCAGAGAGAGGCGGCGGCGGCGGCGCAGGCGGCGCAGGCGGCGATCGCCACTCTGGACAGCTCCCGCGAGCCCCGCAGAAGACGCCTGAGCAGGCGAGGGCTCGGACATGGCGGTGCGGGGGCAGGCGCGGCGCTGGCCCAGCTGAGGGCGGCGGAGGGGCTGGTGGCTTCCCTCTCCCTCCTCTTCCTCCTCCTCTTCCTCCTCGCCCCCCCTTTTCTCTCTCTCGACACCCCGATCTCCGGGGGGGCCCTCCCTCTCTCTCTCCCTCCCTCCCCCTCACCCGCACCCACCACGCATCGCCCACCCGCACGCAGCCAGGCGAGAGGCCTTGGTCCCTTCCCCCCCCTCCCTCCCCCCTCGAAGGAAGGCGGAGGAGGCCGAGAAAGCCTCCCTGGGCGCCCGCGAGGAGGAGCGATCCCGGCTCGGCTGCTCCGTAGCCCTCACCTGCTTTGCCTTCCTCTTCTCCCTCCTCCTCCTCCTCCTCCTGCCCTTCCATGGCCTGAATGAAGACCGCCTGCACCTCCTATCGATGCCTCACCAAAGAGCTGGACGGCTGCGCCATGAACCCGGAGCTGAGCCTGGAGCCGCTGCCGCCGCTGCATGAGCAAGAGTTGCTCGGCAGCCCCAGCCCGCACCACCTGCCGTCCAGCCGGAGGGTCCACCCGCAGCCGCCCTCGGGCCCCGCGCCGCCGCCGCCTCTGCCGCCGGACTTGACCTCGGCCTCCTCGCGCTCGGCCATGGTGACCAGCATGGCTTCCCTGCTGGACGGGGCGGGCGAGTACCGTCCGGAGCTCTCCATCCCGCTGCACCACGCCATGAGCATGCCCTGCGACGCCTCGCCGCCCGGCATGGGCATGAGCAGCACTTACACCACTCTGACCCCCCTCCAGCCCCTGCCGCCAATCTCCACCGTCTCGGACAAGTTCCATCATCCCCACCACCACCACCACCACCACCCGCACGCCCCGCACCATCACCACCACCACCATCACCACCACCAGCGCCTCTCCGGCAACGTGAGCGGAAGCTTCACCCTCATGCGCGACGACCGCGGCCTGCCGGCCATGAACAACCTCTACGGGGCGTACAAGGAGATGCCCGGCATGGCCCAGAGCCTCTCGCCTCTGGCCGGACCCCCCCTGGGCAACGGGCTGGGCTCCCTCCACAACGCCCAGCAGGGCCTCCACAACTACGGCGCCCCCGGCGGCCACGAGAAGATGCTGGGGCCCAACTTCGACGCCCACCCCGCCATGCTGGCCGGACGGGGCGGCGGCGGCGGCGATCAGCACCTCTCGCGGGGCCTGGGCGGGACCCCTCCGGCCCCCATGATGGCCCACCTCAACGGGATGCACCACCCGGGACACCCCGGCGGAGGCGGAGGCGGGGGTGTCGTCGGGCCCCACCCGCAAGCCCACGGGCCTCTCTTGGTCTCGGGCCGCGGGGAGAGGCCGCCTTCCTCCTCCTCCTCCTCGGGACCGCCGCAGGTCAGCAACTCGGGACAGCTAGAAGAGATCAACACCAAAGAAGTGGCCCAGAGGATCACGGCCGAGCTGAAGCGCTACAGCATCCCGCAGGCCATCTTCGCCCAGCGGGTCCTGTGCCGCTCTCAGGGGACCCTGTCCGACCTCCTGCGGAACCCTAAGCCTTGGAGTAAACTGAAGTCGGGTCGCGAGACCTTCCGGAGGATGTGGAAATGGCTGCAGGAACCCGAGTTCCAGAGGATGTCAGCCTTAAGACTAGCCGGTAAGTTTACAACCCCCCACCCCACCCCAACCCACCTAGGGCTGTTTGGGGGATCCTGGGAGGGCTCAACCCAACCATCCAAGTAGCCCATCGGCTGCTTGCCCAGGCAGAGAGAGAGCAGGTCGGTTCATCCCCTCTGGGAAGGGGATAAGGTGGCCTTGATGGGGGGGGGCGATTTCTGGGGGTCTTTCATCCCAGGTAACTTGGGCACTGTCTGCGGTACAGGTAGTTGAACTTGACTGCGCGATGAACCTACCGCTTGGCTTTCCCAGGCTCGCAAAACAATGCCTGCTCAGGTTTCCCCCTCCCTGACTACACCACCCCCCTTTGATCTCAGGATCTGGGTTGATGATGGAGATAGCTACCCCCCACCCCTGAGGACCATAGGAAGGATTCTAGATGTGGGTGGGCGAATATTTTTTTCTTCAGGATGAGCAACAAAGCCTCTTTTCAATGCATTCCTATGGGCCACCGCGCTTTGCCAGGGTGGGCAAAGTGCTAACTCAGGTTGGGCCAAGCTCACCCTGGCCACCCCTTGGCTACGGCCTTGTTTTAACCTTCGGGTGGAGGACGATCCGCAGGAAAACGCCGCCTGCGAGGAACTGAGATGGCTCAGGTCGTTCCTTGCCAATAAATTTCTCTACAGAAGAGAAGAAGGCTGGCTGGCATCTTGAGATTTCAGGGCTGGTGTGTGTGTGGGGGGGGGGGGGCTTAATTTGTGTCTGTGTGCTCCCGCGCGTGTTTAAGAAGGAGGTTGGCTTCCCCAGTTGAAAATATCTCGCCTGTGAGTTCTTCCCTTCTTAGAATTTGAAATGTAGTTCGTTCTTGGCACTTGAAATGTAACGTTTTAAAAGAACGCAGCGTTCCTCGTTGCTGCGCGGTGAAGTTTTTGCACGAAAAATTTGAGCGAGTCCAGGCGCATATAGTTGTATGAAGGTGGAAATATGTGGATTCCCCCCCCCTTTCCACCCCCAATTTGTCCCAGGTAGGTGTGTACTGTGCCAACAGAAAATTGAAAGCCAGCCATATTTCGGACATTGGGGGATGGGTGGTGGTGGTGGTGGTGGTGGACAAACCCGGAGGCGCCACGAATTTAAGCTACCAGATAATGTATTGGGAAACTCGCAGGCTGTTCGGGATGGGAAAGGAGGGCGGATGAGTGCTGTTTTCTGCAGAGCAGATTGGATATATTTGAAGGGGTGGAAGGAGAGGGAGACAGAACAATCACTGTTGTATATAACAGACAGTACAGTATTGTTCTTTTGATGTGTGCCGAGTTGTTTGCGGGCGCCCTCAAGCGGCAGCAGGTAGAACGCTTCTATTGTTCTAAAGATGGCAAGATAATTTGTCCATTACGGTTTTACCACATGTGTCATAAAAAAAAAAAGAAGAAGAGAGAGGTGTTTGATTGCTGATAAATGGCTCGCCCTGAGAAAAACCATTGCGGAAATATAAGTCTATGCTGGGTCTTCAGCAAAAGCTTGCCTACTGTAATTAGGCTCCATGGTTGTTTTTTTTTTAAAAAAAAGGCTTAGAGACCCTTCCTAAAAGGAGAAAAAGACTTGTGTGTCTCTCTGATCTGCAAATAGGAGAGCAACGGATTGCACATTGGACTGTAGATTAGTGTGAAAGAAGGCGTGAGTACACGTCGATGCATCTGTCATTATTCCATCGTCCAGGCGTCCGCAAGGCAGTCGCGAGATGCCCACGGCGGTCGCGGGGGCGGGGGGGGGGCGGGGAGCGGGTCGGTCCCTTGATCCAAAGCGATCTTTTGTCTCACACTCAGGTCGAAGGGAGCGACATCCCCCCCCCTCGCCCCCAGACCCAGGCTCCCCTTGGCTCGCGCGTGGCCACAAAACGCCCACAAAACTACAATGTTTACAAATGCATTTTTTTAAAAAAAATCCTGACAATTGCTTCATTCACCTGTAGTTTGATTGATTCGGGGCTGCGGCAATTAATCGTTGGCTAGTATTGATTGGCGGAGGGGGGAGGGGAGGCGGAGGGGGGAGGGGAAGGGGAGAGGAACTCCACGTTTCGCACCCTTGGTGGAGATGACTTTTAACTTCCAAATTCTTCCATCTCCTCTCTCACCCCCCACCCCCCACCCCAGCCACATACATCATCTTTCCCTAGAGGAGGAATTAGTCTTCTCTATGTATGTATGTATGTATGTATGTATGTATGTATGTATGTATGTATGTATGTATGTATGTATGTATGTATGTATGTATGTATGTATGTATAAATAAATAAATAAATAAATAAATAAATAAATAAATAAATAAATAAATAAATAAGCGAGCCAAAACGTAGGTATTGGAAAAGATGAATTTTTTCCCTACGGTGATTTATTATTAATTAATTATCAAGCTTGCTTGCTTGCTTACGACCGGGGCTCCTATTTTGTGGGAAGCAGGCGCTGCTGATAGACAGAAAGACAGATCGACAACATTCTGCTGCGCTTCACTTTAGAGTGAAGGTGTGTGCGTGTGTGCGCGCGCGTCTATATATGTGTGTGTGTGCGTGTGCGTCTATGTGTGTGTGTGTGTGTGCGCGCGCGTCTATGTGTGTAACTACATATCCTTTGTTCGTCCGCGCTCTCGCTTGCGCGCATGCCCGCGTGCTCCTAATTGCACTTGTCACCTTTTCCCTAACGAGACAGTTTCGAAACAGGGTGTCTCAGTCCAGAATGAACTCGGCTCTCGCCACCCCTCCGCCCCCTCTCGTTTCCTCTCTTCCTTCCCCCTCCCCCTTTCTTAGCGCCGGTAATTAACGTGAGAATCGTCTGAATTGGTCTATCGACCCGGCTTTTTTGCATGGTGTTCCCCCACTTTTTAATAGCAAGGTTGTTTGCACTAATAAAGTCAAGCGTGGAGAGATTCTTCTGCGCCGCTTGCGTTGGGTGCTTTCCTTCCCCCCCTTGGTTTTGCGGGGTCGGGGAGGGGTGGGGGTGGGGTTAGATCCTGGGGTGACTTCTGGAAAGGCGTGTAAGAAGCAGAGACACCGTCCAGTGTTTTCTAGGGTGCTTAAAAAATCCCAGGGTTTCAGTGGGGAGGCTCCCACGCCGTTGTGTTCACTAATATTTTAATTTCATTTTATTTCGAGGCTTTTCATGGGGGTGGGTGGGTTGGGAGGGAAATAGCTGACCTCCAAAAGCTGTTTTATTGAGAGAATAGAAATGCAGAAGCCAGAAGGTGACGGTAGTGGAGAAATGAAGGATGGCTGGAAAATGTCTTCAAGTCAAAGATGAACGCCGTGCAACCTTAATTTGCGACGCAACGTCAGGCACCGCGACCTGGAAGTAAGCCCCCCTGAACACAGGACCGCTTACTTTTGTGTAAACCTACCTATAGTAGGCTACTGTACCGCATTTCTCATGTGCATCTCTCATGTGCACTCATTACAAGAAAGTAAGGTAAAAGTCGCCCTTGCGCGAAAGCCAGTCGTATCTGGCTCTAGGGTGCAGTGCTCATCTCTGCGTTTGCAGACTTTTCCGTGAACATGTGGCAGGCATGACTCGACACTGCTGTTTACCTTCCCACAATAACGTAGGACCCATTGAAATCAATGAGGTTTCCTTCTCGTGAATATTTACGTCGAAAAACAGCTCCCACCCACCCCCACCCCCCTGAGCTGACAGCTAAGATGTTCGCACAGCTGTTCACTTTTCTCCTTTGCTGTCAACCGAGCGTGGTTTTGCGCCTTGGGACCCGCACAGAGGTCCGTGAGCCCAAATACTCGGAGTAGGTTTGGCTTCCGAATCCGAATCCGAATTAACGTCGGTTCACTTGTTGCTTTATTTTTTTCCCTCTCCTTCACAAGAGCTCATATTAGAAAATACGAACTTTGCCGTCGGTCTAGCGAAACTGGATCCTCTGAAGGGCCCATGGTTGGGGGAGGGAACAAAAACCCAGATTATATGCATTTTTTCCCTCCGAAATATAGAGCTCGAGGTCTCGGGAGAGGTGAGACATTTGGGGAATAATAAGTGGCAGAGTGCACGCGTGTCAAAGAAGCGCTCTGAATTACGTGGGTAAAAAGGTAAAAGCTTCCCTTGCTCGAAAGCCAGTCGTATCCGACTCTAGGGTTCAGTGCTCATCTCTGTTTCAAAGCCGAAGAAGAGCCAGCGCTGTCTGCTGCTGCAGACATTTCCGTGGTCATGTGGCAGGCATGACTAGACACCGGAGCGCACGGAGCGCTGTTTACCTACCTTCCCATCGAAGTGGTCCCTAGTTATCTACTTGCAATTTCTTGCCTTCGAACTGCTAGGTTGGCAGGAGGAATTACTTGGGGGTGTAGACCCGAACTAGACCAGAATCAGAACCAGCTTGTCGAGTGGGTGATGCTGTAGGAGGCTTGGATTAAAGCTAGCGTTGAGCCATCTAAATATTTGGACCTAGGCGAGAGAGAAAAGTCCAACCTATGCTCTAATCTAATCCATTTCACAGCCGCGGCTTCGTATTTTACGGAGAGCGAGCCGAGTAGGCAATTCCGACCACCGCTTTGCTGCGATGGAAAAGAAGAGTACAGTTTTTCTTTTTCTTTTTTTTCCCTTTCTTCTTCTTATCCCCCTCCCTTTCTCCCCTCCCGGAGCTATTAAAAATTCATGTTCAACCCCCACAGGGCGAGATGGGCCGTTGTGCCTGGGTTGATTTTCTTTACATATTTAATGTCTATTTGGGCTGTTTGCCCGAGCATAAAGCCGCCAGGAGAGAGAGAGAGAAATAGAGTAGAAAGAATCTGCGGGTGTCATTTTATAGGCAACTTCTCTCCTCCTCCACCACCCCACACACAGATATTAAATAAAATAAAGTGAAAACCATGCGCGCACACGCACACACACAATCGCGAGCTTGTTAAGTTTCCCAAAGCATCCTCGGGTAGCCTTGCCAGTTAATTGTTTTCACCTTTGCGATAAATATCGCTTATGCAAAACTCGCCCCCGTCGCGCTTCTGGCTCTCCTCTTCCCCATCCATTCAGATCCTGGCAGGAAAAGCCTCCGTCCCCCCATCCCTAAATGTAACGATTTTTCAATTAAGGGATGGGAGGGAGAGAGAGAGAGAAACATCACAAGAGGAAAGGAGGGTGAAGGCGCGAGCCGGATAATCACTGGGAAGTATGCACATATTGTAAACAACACACACACACACACACACACACACACACACACACACACACACACACACACACACACACACACACACACACACACACACACACACACACACACACACTCCTCCGTGAGACTGGCAGTCACCCCCCAAACACCTCCAAGGGATTGGGCTGATCATTAAGACACCACCCCAGAGGGTTTTTTTTGGGGGGGGTCCCCCCCCCCATCGGCAGATATTAATGGTCTTAGAAACCTACTATTTATTTTATTTTATTTTACTTTTCAGATTTGTATGGCCGCCTTTTTCGCCTCGGCGACCCAAGGCGGCTCACAACATTGGTTAAAACCCATCCCCCATACAATTAAAACCAGATACTAAAACTATACAAAACGTCTAAAATATGCATAAGACACCCCCTGATCCCTTTAAAAGAGGGGCACCTGGGCAGGAGAAAATGGAGATTTCCATTAACACCCGGGTTTCCTTGATGACCCTCCCTTTCTCTGGCCGCCCTTTATCTGGCGCCCTCACTTTCCTCTAGGGAGGATGGGGGGGGGTTGAAGAAGACCTTTAGCCTGGGCGATGACATTTCCTCCTCTCGTTATGGCCCAGGCGAGGAAGAGTTGTGCAATTCCGAAGCGTTGGAGGCGAGGAGGGGGCTTAATTGGCTTCCCACTGAGGTCATGCAAAGGCATCATTTGCCCACAGGATCCCGATTTTCTCCCCCGCTCCTTTGCCCAGCTCCAACGTACCCCTATTTCTCATGCCCACCCTTTAATTTTGAGATACAGAGATAATTTGTGCATCATTTTAAAAAATTATTAAGCAATCAGTCGCTGTTTCTGAGATCCTAAGGACCCTGCGTGCAGAGTCTGAGATAGTAGTTAAGGTCTGGCAAGAATCCTCATTGTGCGAAAATGTTGCAGTAGAAAGATGGGGGAGGGAGGCCACCTTTTGTCTTAATTTAGGCTCCAAATGTTAAAAAATAATCCAAGGAATAAGAAAATGATAATACAGTAAAAACCCTACTTACGAAACAAAAGTACGTTCTGTAGGCTTTTGCGTAAATGGAATTTTTTTGTAACTCGAAACAAGCCCATAAGAAAATTATTTTTTATGTAACTCGAAGCAAATCCATAGGGAAAATGGAATTTTTATGTAAATTGAAGCAAACCCACAGGGAAATGAATTTTTACGTAACTCAAAGCAAACCCATAGGAAAAATAATCTTTATGTAACTCGAAGAAAACCCATAGGAAATTGTGTAAACCGGGACATGGTTTTAGCATAAAATCATTATGTAAATCAAATTTTATGTAACTCGAGGCATTTGTGTGTCGGGGTTTTACTGTGTTAATCGTGAACTTCCATAGAGCAGTCCATTCAGTAATATATGTCACAATTAGAGCCACAATTAAGCTCCTTTAAGTCCCATTGATTTCAATGGGGAGATTTAAAGCTGCACTTTAGTCTTTCCTATTGGAATCAATAGGACTTGAAAGTGTTTAAACAGTAACTGAGTAGTGCCTGTGTTTGCACAGAGTATTTGCTTCATTGAATAAATGTCGCCATATAGATCACTGCTATTTGTTTTCTTCTTTTTAGGTTTTATTGTAATATTTACATTTCAGTGGGATTTTTATATCATTAGCTGGCTCCACCAGCCCTAAGTCCCTGGGTATACAGAACAGAAGCAGGGAAGTGTGTCATTCACAAGATGCACAAGGATTGTCTTCTGTGCAGGCCTCTTAGTGATTGCACACTCAACAATGCAGAATTAAATAGTGTGAAAATGCAAATTCAGTATCCTTAAGCATATCATAAGCTATCGTCAATTGGAGATGCCAGGAGCCTTGCTCCCTAGATTTCTGAATAATGTTCACAAAATTGCCTTACACTTGTATCTGCCTTTCTGATTTTTATAGCAAGAATTTGGGTCTGAAATTTTTATTAGGCATAAGTTAAGCAATATTCCATTGTAATACCAATAGAGAATAAAAACACAGCCATAATGAAACTAAACTGTGTATATGTGTGTACATGTGGATGTGCATCTATCTAGCTACATAGGATGACAATATTCATGGGGTATCTCCCAAGCTGGACACAGCATTCAAACTTCTGGCATGGCTGCTACCTACCCTCCTTCCTTCCTACCTACCCTTAAAAATCTTCAGATAAGAACCACACAACAAACAACAACTTGATTACGAGAATAACATTCAATCTGAGTAATAGCTTAAAATGTACAGATCATAAAAATAGTAATGCACGTTTGGAAACAAGACTTTGTTCCAGATAGATTTATGCACATTAAAAATACATTGGTTTAAAAAAGACTAATCTGATACTCAATAAATGTCAAATAGATAATCAGTATGTTTACCACCACCTGATATCCCACCACTTGGTCCAAACTGTGAGCAAAACTCTCCATATGAACAGTATTGTCAGTCTACATAATGGAAAGTTGCTTATGTGCAACAAACTGTGTGTATGGGTGCATGCGTGCAAAATTTGTTTGGGTATGCATCAACCTTTGCCTGTTATTCATGTTATAGCCTAACAATACAATATGAAACATACATAGTGGTGATCATCTTCTTCCATGCAGGGGTGTGTTGGGCATCTTGGGAGGGTAGTGGACAGGAAGTTATGGGGGTGCCTATGGCGGGGGTTGGGTTGGGGGGAGAAATCCCATACATTCCCATTACCTCTGCCTGCCTCTGGGGGACACCAGTCACTGGGACGCACCAGGATGAGTCCCTGTATCCCTGTGGGCCAGCACACCACTTCTTCCATGTCTAGGCCAGACGTAGAACTGCCAAAATGGAGGCACTTTTAGTGAGTTCCTTCTGCAGTTCCTTTCGCCACACCTAATGTGAGAAAAATTAGCCAGCAACACAAGTTTGCTGTTACCAGGGTATGCCTCATTGTGGTTCAAAACTACCACAATCTTCAAGTAGGCTCTTTCTGTGTACCCCAGTCATGGTGATATTACCAATGGAAACATTATTGCTCTCAGAACATTTATTCATGCTGACCTCTCTCTATGTCTTTACTATGCTACTCAGATGATTGTCCTACAAGCCAGCCTACAATGCCATAGTACTCAATACATGAGGATTCCACAGGAAGCACCAACTCCTAGCACCTGTCTATCACAGACAGGAGCATGTCGGAAGTAGAGTGGCTTTTCATGCCTGTTTCCCCATTTTCCTGTTGCTCCTAAGAAAGTCATAATCTGCTGCAGTTCCTTTCTGTTCCTCCTTCTGCTACCTGAATGGCATGTTTAATATTTTATTTTTCATGACCTATCACTGTAACATAGCAGAAGGGAAAAATAACATCCCGGAGAAAATATTAATAATAAACAAGTGTACCCTTAATGCTTTTAGTATATGTGCTGCCAAAGCAAGCATTTGCCCTTAACCGTTTCAGTCACATGGCTTCAAAAACTGACCCACTGCCAATTAATCAACTTAGGGTTCCACTCCAGGCAAACTGGATAGGAAGTGAGGGGGGATGCCTTTGTTGATTAATCCAGTGATCCAACGGCTTGATGTTTGCAGCCTAGAGAGAGCTTTTAGCTAATTGAAAGCTAATTGAAAGTTTTTTTGATTTACTGTGAATTATAATTCAATAATATGAATGTGTTCTAATCTTTCTTGCCCTTCATCATGTGAGGACTTCTTAATACATGCCCCTCAATCTCTGATATATTCTTGCATCAGGATCTGCTATAGTAAAGGTAAAGGTCATCCTTGCTCAAAAGCCAGTCGTATCCGACTCTAGGGTTCAGTGCTCATCTCTGTTTCATAGCTGAAGAGCCAGCGCTGTCTGCTTCTGCAGACATTTCCGTGGTCATGTGGCAGGCATGACTAGACACCGTACATAGAACACTGTTTACCTTCCTACCGAAGGGGTCCCTATTTATCTACTTGCAATTTCTTGCTTTCAAACTGCTATAGAATGTTATAAAATGGGCAAGGACTGAAAGGAGGGACCTAACTCATCAGGCAGAGCAAATGGTTTATCTGAAGGAAATCTGATTTTTTCCCCCCCATTAAACAATCTCAAGTAGCACCGTGGGTAGAACATTAGACTCTTTGGATATTTGCAATCTCAATTTCCAGAAGTCCCAGCCAGCCTAATAAATAGGAAAAGATTGTGAAAGCTCTAGCTGAAAAAATCTGTAAGGCTCCCATCTTTGCTTTATATGGTATATTTTGATATTATCCAGAGTTAAAATTTTGGTCTGCAGATCCCAGAATCTCTGTTCAACATGATTGCTAGTGAAGCTGATTCGGGGAATTCTGGAAGTTGCAATCCCAAAGATTAACTTTTGCTAAACCTAAATAAACATTAATTATTACATTCTGCATATTTAGCTTTATTATATTCACATAGCAACTGTCACCACCTTATTATGGATAACAGACAGTGGCTTAAAAGATCATGAACATTTTATTTTTATTTATTTATTTATTTATTTATTTCTGCACATTTATATCCCGCCGTCCTGGTGGGTCCACCACTCAGGCCGGCTAACAACATAATAAAAATTACAATAAAAACAATTAAGCAACAATAGTTAAAAGGGGGATTTTCCAGTCAGGACTGGTCAGATTTACACATCTGTACAACAGGAATTGTAATGACCTAACTAAAAGCATTGTTCTGTGGATCATGAAGAAGCCTATGTGTCCAGTTTAATTTGAAATAAAAATTTTCACCTTACCCTTAAACCATCTGGTGCAGTATTTTCCTAGTTCATTAGATGTAAATCATTAGATTCATCTTTATATGTCCTGCTTTGATAGAGCCAAATTTAAGTACAGTACAGTAAAACCTTGCATAAAGAGCGCCTCACTTAGAGACTAACTCACTTAAAGAGCAGAATTTTCTCTAAATGGTCGCCTCGCTCAACAACTAAAACCAACCAAACGACGCTGTTCCATCTGGCCCCAGCACTGTTCCATCAGGCCCACATCGATGACCTCGGAAGCAGAAGTGGATGCACTTGCAACAGCCATAAATGTGCCCACGCATGCACAAATTCACCTGCCGTGGGTTATGCAGCATTTGCAGCACAGGGAAACCACGTGTCTGGCCCACTCAGCTCTCTGAGGGGGAGTTGTCCGGCCCATAGTGCAAAAACCTTGAGAACCCCTGCCCTAGCTGTCCAGTTGTCACTTCTTTTGCCTAAAGCCACCCAGAACTCAGGGAACTGAACTAGATGAACCACTGCTCTGATTCAGCTTTGTATGTTGCCTCACTTCCCACTCTCATTCTGTTGTTGCTACATGCCACCAAGTCTTCTCTGGCCTATTGAGACCCTATGAATGAGAGATTTACAAAATGTCATGGTCTCAACAGCCCTGCTCAGCTCTTGCAAACTCAAGCTTGTGGGTTCCCTTATGAAGTCAATCCATCTCATGTTTGGTCTTCCTCTTTTCCTGTTGCCTTCCGCCTTTCCCAGCATTATTGTCTTTTCCAGAGAGTTTTGCCTTCTTATGATGTGGCCAAAGTAGGACAGTCTCAATTCCATCATTTGTGCCTCCAAGACAGTTCGGGCTTGATTTGCTCTAGGACTCCCTTGTTTGTCTTTCTGGCAGTTTAGGGTATCCACAAAGCTTTCTTCCAGCACCATATTTCAAATGAATCAATTTCCCCCCTGTCAGCTTTCTTTAATGTCCAACTTTTGCATCCATACATGGTGAACAGGAACACAAGAGTGTGGAAGACCTTGAGTTTTGATCTCCAGTGAAACATCCTTGTACTTGATGATCTTTTCTAATTCCTTCATTGCTACCTTTCCATGTCTCAATCTTCTTCTGATCTTTAGGCTGCAGTCCCCATTTGGACTGAGGGTTGAACCAAAGTTGTTTCTCCTCCTCCTCCTCCATATCTAGTCCAGACATGAAACTGTCAAAATGAAGGCACCTTTTGGTGAATTCATTCTGCGGTTCCTTTTGCCTGACCTAGTGTGAGAAAGATTAGCCAGCAACACAAGGTTGCCGTTACCAGGGTGCACCTGATTGTGGTTCAAAAATACCACAACCTCTGAGGAGGCTCTTTCTGTGTACCTCAACCAAGGTAGACAAAATCTTTATCAATTTCAATGTTTTCATTGTCTACATTAAAATTGTGTAGTTATTCTGTACTGTTGCTTTCTCAATGTTCAACTGCAGTCCTGCTTTGGCACTTTCTTCTTTCACTTTTGCTAAAAGTTATTTCAACTCATTGATGTTTTCTGCCAGTAAGATGATGTTGTTTGTGTATCTTAAATTATTGATGTTTCTTCCACCAATTTCCATTCCTCTTTAATCTGAATCTAGTCCAGGTTTCTGTAGGACATATTCTGTGTATAGACTGAATAGATAAGGGGGATAAAATGCTCCCTTGTCTGACACCTTTGCCTATAATAAACCATTCTGTTTCTCCATGATCTGTCCTAACAGTAGGTTCTTGTCCACAATATAGGCTATACATCAGGGCAATCAGCTGTTGAGGCACTTCCAATTCTTTCAGAACAACCCATAGTTCACTGGTGGCGAACCTATGGCACACGTGCGAGAGGGGGCACTCACAGCCCTCTCTGTGGGCATGTACGCCATTGCCCCAGTACATAGTTCACCCTGCCCGCCCCTCTGCTCAGCAGCCCAATGGGAGCGCTTCCTCTCTCCCCCCAGTAGAGTTTGGGCACTCAGTCTCTAAAAGGTTTGCCATCATTGCATAGTTTCTCATTATCCACACAGTCAAAAGCTTTGCTGTGGCTTCATTGTACTAACACATAAATTTGTATGTGTGATGTGATTACCAAGGATCGTTAGCAGAGCACAGAAGAATAAAATGAGGATTTGTACATTTTGAAGTTATTTCTTTCCCATTATTTCTGAGAACCAGTTGTTCACTTCCTTATGGCAGAGTACCCTTGTTCCATCGAGATGTTATTCCTAGTCAACCTCCCAAAACCTGATTGATAGATGGACTTCTTTCTATGAACTGAGCTGGGGTGGATAAGACAGATTGTGAGCTTTGTGTGAACCCCTGGGTCCCCTATGGGGAGAAGGGCATCATATAAATAATGTAAAATGAACAATAAATAAAATTTTACAACCATCAATACTGGTGCTGTGCTGCTGAACTTTGGCTGTTTTTGTATTGGAGGCCAAAAAAGAAGTGAATGCTTGTTTTAAAACAAGATGTGTGAGAAGCATGCATGTTTTTTCCCCAAAGGAAAAACACTGCTTGTTTTCTAGTGCTTCAACACCACTAAAATTGGACAGAATGCCAGAGCATCTGTTGTTATTGTTTTCTCTCTGCTGCCACTGACTTGCTGCAATTCTGAGATGCCACATTGTGGTTCCTAATGCAAGGGGGTTACTAGCAGAAGACAAGCAGGTCAGGACCCTGATATCCCTTCCTAAGATAGGTTTCTGCAAGCCCTATTGCCATAAGCAACATTCCTAACACCTTCCCTACTTGTCTTTGGATTGGAGTTGGCCAGGCTGAGAGGCAGTGGTTAAACTGCTGTACTGCAGGCAAGACATTGTGAGTTCAGTCCTGGATGAGGGACCAAGGTTGACTCAGCCTTCCATCCTTCCAAGGATGGTAAAATGAGTACACAGCATGTTGGGGGTGGAATACTAATTAACTTGTGGATCACCCAGGGAGTGCACTAAGCACTATGGGGTGGTATAGAAGTTTAATGGCTATAGCTATTGATCAAAATGCTTTGGTGGGGAGACTTGATTTGGTCCAAATCCTACCAGTTTCCAATAAAAATTTCATGACCCCAATTTTAAGATATTTCATTTTGTCCCTCTTTTGTTTAGATTGACACAGTCCACGCACCTTGTTATGAAATGAAGTGAGTTGAGAAACATGCCTACAAACCTCCCTGACAACCTTGCTTTAAAGCAGGGGTTCCTAGCCTATGGCCTGCAGGCCAGCCCCGGCCCACAACACCATCCCAATCTGCCCATCCCCATTTCCCCTGCACCCAGACATAAAAGCGGGCACATTTATGTCAACCATAAAATGCACATGCGCATGCACAAATGCGCCCGCAGCTAATTTAATCCTTCTTTGGCTGGGCTGTCATCCCATGGCAGCCGCAGGCTTTTGATCAGGTTTTGTCATTGTGAAATCTGGAGGGGGGCGGGGCGAGGCCTCCCTAAACTGTTTGATATATAGTTCCTGGGGAAGGTTGCTGTTTGAACTGGGGGAATAGGTCAGAGATAGTACATGTGCCTGCAGAAGTTGCTTTGTACAAACAGCAGTGGGGAAAAACAAACTCGGGTAGCCACAAACGCAGCTGGGAAGGACGAGACCTTGAAATAGTTGTTTTTGGACTGCTGCTTCCAGAATGTCTCCACCCATCACAGCTACTTTTCCAAGTTTAGGGTACAGAAAAATAACATTTTCAAGAGCTGGGACACTCCAGCCCAAATAAGCATGAATGGTTGAGAACAACCACAGATCTAAGGCACCCTATCTATCTATCTATCTATCTATCTATCTATCTATCTATCTATATCTATATCTATATCTATATCTATATCTATATCTATATCTATATCTATATCTATATCTATATCTATATCTATATCTATATCTATATCTATATCTATCTATCTATCTATCTATCTCTATCTCTATCTCTATCTCTATCTCTATCTCTATCTCTATCTCTATCTCTATCTCTCTATCTCTCTATCTCTCTATCTCTCTTGATAGATAGATAGATAGATAGATAGATAGATAGATAGATAGATAGATAGATAGATAGATAGATAGATAGATAGATAGATAGATATAATATTCATGTGACAAGTGAAATGATGCACACTGCAGCAAACATTTCGACTGGAAGCAAATCCAGCTGTTTTTAATGACACTTCGATTTCATATCATGGTCCTGATTCAGGAAGGGTTCTCTAAGCTGGGCTTTGGATAAGGTTTATATGATTGATCTCCTTGCATCTCTGTGAACCAGGCTGGCCTTAGCCAGCCTTAATGGAACCACGTTTTCTGGAGCTCAGCACACAGAAGTGTATCTTTCTGTATCACTATTATGAAGTGTGTAACCCAGGGGTTCCCAACCTTTTCAAGCTGGGGGCCAGGTCACGCTCTCTCAGTCAGCTTCGAGAGTTGGACAGCCATTTTGACCTGTCTACATGATGGGGGTGGCCATTTTGTCCTAACAGCTTCAAACGGGTGGCCATTTTGTTTTTAAAATGCCCTTGGATGGGTGCGGGGCCCCACATGAAATGGCGCCATGGGCCAGATTCAGCCCATGGGCCTTAGGTTGGGAACTCCTGGTATAACCAGACCATTTTGCTACCTGAAGTACAACAGCAAATGATACACAAACTCTAAGATGTTTAGTGCCCCAAAACAGTCTCTGGTGCAGAAAGTTGTCTGCATCATCAGGCATTTCCATGGTCAGGTGGCAGGCTTGACTAGACACATGGAATGCTCTTACCTTTCCCACCAAAGCAACACCTATTTATATACTTGCATTTTCTTGCTTTCGAATGGCTAGGTTTGCAAGAGCTGGGACAGATGATGGGCACTCACTCCATTACACAGAATTCAGGTCTCAAAATCTCTCTGTCTCTATCACACACACACACACACACACACACACACACACACACACACACACACACACACACACAGCTAGCTGACTGCAGTTTTCAGGCCAGCCCATACCTGCTGCCCAGGTGGTGGCCTCACTCTATCTAATGGGAAGACTGGCTCTAAAGATGATGTCCTTTCTTACAACCTGGCTGGCTGGCTGGGAGTGCTATGATGCCTCTTGATGTGGGGGCCTGCCTGCTATTGTCTCCTCCAGCCTGCCCTACTCTCCACATGAGATCAGGAAATAGCAATTAATCTAAAGCCAGTTCCAAAGTGTTGCAAAAACTGAAGTCAGGAGAGGGTTTTGAAAGCACTAAATGCAGTAATTAGTAGGAGCAAAAACGCACACAGGGTTTGTTGCTGTTGCTATTGTTGCTGTTGTTGTTTTGTTCTGTCTTAGGTGGGGGAGAGGAAAGCAATGGGCTGGGTGGAAAAACTGGGGTCACATCCAAGGGGGGGGGGGTCAGCTCCTTCTAGACCTGTAGGCGAAAAGATACCACCATCATCCAAAGAAGTGCCTTTCCCAAGATCTTGACATGCTTCCTCCTTGTCCCTCCTTCTCCTTCTTCCTCTTCCTCCACCTTCTTCTTCCTCCCCATCCTCTTCTTCGCCTCCATCTTCCTCTCCAACCTCTCCTCTTCTTCCTCCTCCTCTTCCTCCCCCACCCTTTTCTTTATTTGTTTCTATTTATTCCCGTCTCTCCAGCGCCACCCCCCTTAGTGCCCCCCCTTAATGCCCCTGCGGTTGTGTCACTTTCTCAAGCCGATGTGTCTATGGAGCCGGATCGATGCTGATAATGTTGCGAAGATTAAAAGCGCATTAATGCTGGCAACAACAGAGGCAGGCGCGGGCCTGAGTCTGCATTGATTGCCCGGGAGAGGAAGGCCAGTGCCGGCGCCTTTCCAGGAAAACGTTGAGCGGGAGAGGCGTGCGCCTTTTCCCAGCAAAAGCCTCCCCCTGCCCCCTCTCCGCCTGGCAGGGCTCTTCAGTCTGGGAGGGGTGGGCAGGATCTGTCTGGCCTACCTGCCCGACCCCCTCCTCCGACCACCAGCCACCTCCTTCTCTGGGGATCCCAGCGCACACGCTCCCATGCGGGTGATTCTGGTTCGTATGCCACTTCTTTTAGCCTAAGGCAAGGGTACCCAAACTACAACCTCGGTGGCCGGATCCGGCCCTGATTCCAATTCATCTGTCCCACGATGCCCTCATCACTCCCGGAAGCAGACATAAAACGCGCCAGTTTTACTTCCGCTTCCAGGTGTGGCGAGGGTGTTGTGGGCTGGATGAATTGGCATCAGGGTCTTGATCCGGCCCCCAGGCCATAGTTTGGGCACCTTTGAACCACGTGACACAGGCACATTTTACTTCTGCTTCTGGAAATGAGGAGGCCGTCGCCAGCCAGAAGAATTGGCATCAGGGGCCGGATCCAGCCCCTGGACCATAGTTTGGACACCCTTGAACCACATGACCAGCCCGCAGCCCGAAAAGTTTGGGCACCCTTGGCCCAAGGCTTGCGTTCACACCCAAAGAATTCGGATTCCGTTTATTCCAACCGGGTTCCCTTCCCCAAGCTACTCCGCAAGCAGCTGCTATCCTTTCCTGCTGGTTCACTTGGATTTCAAGCATGGGTTTGGAGTGGTTTGCTCAGAAGTCGGTCCATAATTTGTGCGGCATTACCATTGCCGAGTGGCTTCACAGTTCCCCGGTTATTTACTTTCCTATTAAAACGTGTGATTTAAGTCGCTAGTCCGGTTGAGGTCTCTCTAAATGGCCTGCTTAAATCCGTGTCAATTTCATGTCCATCGCTGCAATTCTTTGGAAGCAAAATGACCTTTGTAATCGATGGGGCTGATGGATGAGGAAGTTCCCCTGGAACCAAGGAGGCCTGCTTTGAAGTAAAAACACCTGATAGGATCCGAAAGTGAAATCATTTTCAATAAGTTAAAGGCTTTCCTTTCCATTGATCGTTCGTCATAGGCGTTACATTTGCCTACTTTCAAGTGGGCAAGTGTTTTCAAAGAGGCGATTGTGTGAGTCTATAACAATTGTGATGGAAACCAATTTTTAAAAACACCCTGGTAGTCTTTTGTATGTGTCACAACCTTAATTCTCTATTCGGTTTTGTACTGGACAATAAAAGGCTGTCCCAACTGATGGTCACAACCATAGTTCTCTCATCGCATCAATTGTGTGAAGGTAGATTTAGCAAGTCCTCTAAATTTAATGGGTTTATTCTGTTTGAGAATGGAACTGGGTTTAATCTTGAAAGATTCATCAACAAACGGCAAAGTGGGTGACCCTGATCCAGATTTCCGACCCTTTTTTTTTTAATCCGGACTGCTGACAGCTCAGATTGGGGTCTACTCAGGAATAGGCATCTCACGTTAACTGTGAGTGACTGCTTTGACAGTACATCTCTCTTAGCACCTCTGATCTCTAAATTCGAGATCATAAAGTCTCCAATCTAACTTTTTTCAATGACATAAGTAGTCCCAGGGTGTCTAGGGCAGATGGGTGGGTCACCTCTCCTCGAACTACTACTTAGCCATACTTTTCATAGAACCATCTTATTTGTACATGTCTTCATTTTTCCTTACCTCTGAAATTTTTGCTTCTTCTCCTCTTCCCATTCAGTTCAAAACACTCCTAATGAGGTTTTTCCCACTACATCCAAACACATTCTTCCCAGTTCTTGCGAAGTTCAATTTGCCATAGCATTACTCGTAATAGGACAGTAGCTTGTTTGCCTTAATTATGCCTTAGCATTTTCACAGACTCTCCAAAATGGCAGTGATCCTGGACCATGTACTAACGTCTCCTATTCAAAGCTGCATAAACATTGACAACTGATCACCATGCCTATTCAACCTATACACAGAGCACATAATGCGCAGTGCAGGGATGGAGGAATCACAATATGGGATTAAAATCGCTGGGAGAAACATCAATAATCTGAGATATGCAGACGATACCACCCTAATGGCAGAAAGTGAGGAAGACCTAAATAATCTCTTGATCGGTTTGAAGGAAGAGAGTGCAAAAGCTGGCTTGAGACTCAATATCAAGAAAACCAAGATAATGGCAACAGGCCCCATCAAGAGAGCTGGGCGAGCGGCAAAGGGGCCTGCCGCCGCCGCCGCCGGGCAGCCACCCAGCCGGGGGTGAGGAGGAGGAAGAGAGCGGGGCGAGCGGCAAAGGGGCCTGCCGCCGCCGCCGCCGGGCAGCCACCCAGCCGGGGGTGAGGAGGAGGAAGAGAGCTGGGCGAGCGGCAAAGGGGCCTGCCGCCGCCGCCGCCGGGCAGCCACCCAGCCGGGGGGTGGAGGGGTGAGGAGGAGGAGGAGAGCCAGAGTCCCAGGCAAAGGATAAGTAACAGATATGCAAATGTAGAAGACTAATATAGCAACTGACATAGAGACTTTATACTGACTAAACATAGAAACTGACATAGAGACTGTGTTTTAAAGTGTGATAATATGCATGATAATATGTTGTCTTAAATGTGTTAAACTTTTAAAAACTGTGATAAAATGTATGAGGAGAAAAAATGGCGCAGACACCGGCAAACCACGCCACAAATCTTGCCAAGAGAACCCTATGGACCAAAACAAAAGGCAAAACAAAGGGGCAGGCTAGGTGATACAGGATGCTTAACACCACAGAGTGGAGGAAGGGGAGGGACAGGAAAGGGGGAGGGGAAATGCAATGTTGTAAGGAGCAATACTGCATAGGGACATGGAATGTGAGGTAAATGAACCAAGGTAAAGTGGAAGTGGTAAAAAGTGAGATGGAAAGAATAAGCATTGATATCTTGGGCATCAGTGAGCTCAAATGGACAGGGATGGGCGAATTCAGCTCTGGAAACCATCATATCTACTACTGTGGTCAAGAAAACCTTAGAAGAAATGGAGTAGCCATAATTATCAATAAAAGAGTGAGAAAAGCAGTAATGGGATACAATCTCAAAAATGACAGAATGATGTCAGTCAGATTTCAAGGCAAACCTTTCAATGTCACTGTGATCCAAATATACGCACCAACCACTGGTGCAGATGAAGCCACAATGGACCAGTTCTATGAGGACTTACAACACCTCATAGAACAGACGCCAAGAAATGATGTCCAAATTATATTAGGAGACTGGAATGCCAAAGTAGGAAATCAAAAAGTGGAGGGAATAACAGGCAAATTTGGTCTTGGAGTACAGAATGAAGCAGGGCAAAGATTGATAGAGTTCTGCCAAGAGAACGCACTGGTCATAGCAAACACTCTCTTCCAGCAACACAAGAGGCGACTTTACACATGGACATCACCAGATGGCCAACACCGAAACCAAATTGACTACATACTCTGCAGCCAAAGATGGAGAACCTCCATACAGTCAGCAAAAACAAGACCTGGAGCAGACTGTGGCTCAGATCACAACCTATTGATCGCAAAATTCAGGCTTAGACTAAAGAAAATAAGGAAAACACGGAGACCAGAAAGATATCACCTAGACAGCATCCCTAAAGAATACGCGGTGGAGGTGATGAACAGATTCAATGGCTTAGACTTAACAGATAGAGTGCCAGAAGAATTATGGACAGAGATGAGGGACATCATGCAGGAAGCAGCAAAGAAAACCATACCAAAAGAAAAGAAGAGTAAGAAAGCAAAGTGGTTGTCTGATGAGGCTCTTAAAATAGCAGAGGAAAGAAGGAACGCAAAAGTCAAAGGAGAAAGGAAAAACTACAATTATTTGAACACAGAATTTCAAAGAAAAGCAAGGAGAGATAAGGAAAACTACCTAAAAGAACAGTGCAGAGAAATGGAGGAAAACAACAAAAGAGGCAGAACCAGAGATCTTTTCAAAAAAATTGGGGAAATTAAGGGAACATTTAAAGCAAAAATGACCATGATAAGGGACAAAGATGGAAAGGAGCTAGCTGATGCAGAAGAGATTAAGAAAAGATGGAAAGAGTACACAGAGGAACTCTACAAAAAGGATCTCAACACTCCTGACAATCACAATGATGAAGAAGTAGAACCTGAGCCAGACATCCTGGAGAGCGAAGTCATAAAGGCCCTAAAGAGCACTGCAAACAACAAAGCGAGTGGAGATGATGGTATCCCAGTTGAATTCTTTAAAGCGCTAAATGATGACGGCGTCAAATTACTGCATTCAATATGCCAGCAGATTTGGAAAACAAAACAATGGCCACAGGATTGGAAAAGATCAGTATACATCCCAATCCCAAAAAAGGGCAATGCCAAAGAATGTTCAAATTATCGAACAATCGCGCTCATCCCACACGCCAGTAAGGTGATGCTCAAGATAATACAGGATAGACTTCAGCAGCATGTGGAAAGAGAATTACCAGAGGTGCAGGCAGGTTTCAGAAGAGGCAGGGGGACTAGAGACCACATTGCCAACATACGCTGGATCATGGAGAAAACAAAGGAATACCAGAAACAAGTTTACTTCTGTTTTATTGACTACACTAAGGCATTTGACTGTGTGGACCACAACAAGATGTGGCAAGTAATTAAAGAGATGGGAATACCAGAGCACCTCATATGCCTCCTGAGAAATCTGTACATGAACCAAGAAGCAACAGTTAGGACAGAACATGGAATGACAGAGTGGTTTGGAATAGGAAAAGGAGTAAGACAAGGCTGCATTTTGTCACCATGCTTATTCAACCTATACACAGAGCACATAATGCGCAGTGCAGGGATGGAGGAATCACAATATGGGATTAAAATCGCTGGGAGAAACATCAACAATCTGAGATATGCAAACGATACCACCCTAATGGCAGAAAGTGAGGAAGACCTAAAGAATCTCTTGATTGGGCTGAAGGAGGAGAGTGCAAAAGCTGGCTTGAGACTCAATATCAAGAAAACCAAGGTAATGGCAACAGGCCCAATCAGTTCCTGGAAGATAGATGGGGAAGAAATAGAAGCAGTGACAGATTTCACTTTTCTAGGATCAAAGATCACTGCAGATGGGGATTGTAGCCATGAAATAAAAAGGCGACTGATTCTTGGGAGACAAGCGATGAGAAACCTGGGGAACATAGTGAAAAGCAGAGACATCACATTGAAAACAAAAATTAGAATAGTCAAAGCAATGGTTTTCCCAGTAGTGATGTACGGATGTGAGAGCTGGACAATTAGGAAGGCTGAACGCAGAAGAATAGATGCCTTTGAAATGTGGTGTTGGAGGAGGATTTTGAGAGTACCTTGGACAGCGAGGAGAACAAATAGGTCAATCTTAGAAGAAATTAACCCTGACTGCTCATTGGAAGGTCAAATAGTAAAGATGAAGCTAAAATACTTTGGACATCAAATGAGAAGGGAGGATTCACTTGAGAAGGCATTGATGTTGGGAAAGGTGGAGGGCAAAAGAAGAAGGGGGAGGCCAAGGATGAGATGGCTAGATGGCATTGTAGACACAATGGGCACAGAGCTGGGAGGGCTGAGGGGGATGGTGGAGGACAGAGGCGCCTGGAGAACAATGGTCCATAGGGTCGCAAAGGGTCGGAACCGACTGTGCGACTGAACAACAACAACAAGAAGAGCTAAAACTTATTTTTACTACTACTACTACCACTACTACAGCATCTGAAATGGTGGAGAAGAGAGGATTGAATAAGAACGAGGACCCCCCCCCATGAAACCAGCTTTCTACTCAGACCTACTCTCTTACTTTCCATACCTACCTAAAAACATTTTCCTCAATGAATTCCTAGTACAGTGGTACCTCAGATAAAGTCCGATTCAGATAAAGTCTGATTTGAATAAAGTCACGGTTTTCATGCACACGTGATGCATCGCATAAAGTCCAAAACCGCTAAAAAATGGATGTTATCAGAGGTATTTGGTATAGGAACCTCGGATAAAGTCCATTTTTGGACGTTATCCGATGCATCACCCATTTGATTCAGATAAAGTTCAAAATCGGATAAAGTCCAAATTTGTGGAACGGAGTTTGGACTTTATCCAAGTTTCTACTGTACTGTATTTGGACGCTTTGGAATTTGAATGTGCTGCTTTACCATGGAAGATGATAGCGCGCCCCCCGCCCCCCACACCCACTCCTCACCTGCAAACCTTTAGAAGGTCAAAGGGGTTGAGAAACAAGAACAGAACGAGAGCGTTTGTAAATTTCAGTCTGCCTTTAGGAATCAATTTTCATCACGTGGGGGCGACGAGCAGGTCCCGATCCAATCAAACGCTATCTATGACCCAGTTAAGTGAATGGGCTTAGATTTGGAGCAGAATCTCCTTCCTAAAGCTGTAGTCCTCTATGGGCTGACGTTTAAGACACCATGGAACACAGAGGAGTTTACTTCTGAGTAAACATGCATAACAGTGCCGAGATCCCCTTGCCAGCTTAAAAGATATATTTTGAATATATGTGCAAAATTACATGGATACTCTTGCTGATGCATCAGAGGATATGCATGCACACCTGTTCTGCTTGCCACGTGACTACAGAAACACCTGCAAATGTAGACAGCACTGGCTGTACAGGGAGATGAGCACCATCCCCTAGAGCCATGGTGGTGAACCTATGGCACACATGCCAGAGGGAGCAGCTCTCAGAGCCCTCTCTGTGGGCACAGCCGCTGTTGCCCCAGCACAGAGTTTACCCCGCCCCTCTGCCCAGCAGCCCAATGGGAGTGTTTCCTCCCTCCCCCTAGCACAGAGTTCACCACACCCCTCTGCCCAGCAGCCCAATGGGAGTGCTTCCTCCCTACCCCTAGCACAGAGTTCACCCCTCCCCTCTGCCCAGCAGCCCAATGGGAGTGCTTCCTCTCTCTCCCCAGCACAGAATGGGTTTTGGGTTCCAGTTTGGTCATTCAGTCTCTAAAAGGTCCGCCATCACTGCCTTAGAGAGTCAGACACAAGTAGCTTTTGAGCAAGGGAGACCTATGATGGTTAGGGTACTGGGCTGAGAGGTTGGAGGTCCAGGTTGGAATCTCAACTGACCTGTGGAACTTAATGCCACTATTTGGTGTGGTTATATTCTTTAAATCTGACTTATCCAACAGAGCTTGTATGATAATAAAATGGAGAGAAGAGTGTTTTGTATTGCTTCTGAGGTCACTGGAGAAAATATAAATAACAACAGCAGCAACAGCTCTCTTGGCAGTGGTACTGTCTAGAATTAGTTGGCAGAGTAGATCGTATCAACTTAGATTGCAAAAGCAGGGTGATGCACCAGTGTTCCTTGTGTGTTTGTATTGGGAAGCCTTCCTGCAAACAGAAATCTAGCATTTGAAGGGAAAATATTCTAGCCACATTCCTCTTCCACTGGGCCAGCATTATACTTCCAGACAACATGTGTGACAGAGACCCAGCATTTAAGCCTATACCATTGTACACACTTAACCTGTGAGCAAGTTTGACTGAAATGAGAAAAATATAATGGTAAGGTCTCCCTTGCTCAAAAGCCAGTTGTGTCCAACTCTAGGGACACAACTATGTTTGCAGCCTATGTTTACAGCCAAAGAGCCAGAACTGTGTGCGTCTGCAGACATTTCCATGGTCATACAGAAGGCATGACATAGGTGACAGAGCACACGGGACACTGTTACCTTTCCCACAAAAGCAGTACCTATTTATCTACAGTACAGTAAAAAAAACAGGTTACAAGTGCTGCAGTTTATGATGGCAAATTTAATTAAAATAATTCCCGGATTTACAATTTTCTCAGTTTACGAATGAAAATGGTGCTATTTTAAACTCTAAAATGGCCACTACCACCACTATTTTAGAGTTTAAAATGGCCACCACCGCCATTTTAGAGTTTAAAATGGCACCTGCCTCCTCCACCCAAAGACACAATGCAGCACTTATCGCTGAGGAGGTGTCATTGTCGTCATCGGCATTTCTGCCGCTATTTCCAGACTGCCCGCCACTCCTGCCGGCACTGGGAGAGTCTGGGGACCTTATCCCAGTGGTGGGATTCAGCAGATTCACCCCATTCCACCAAAACCAGTAGCAGAAATTCCAGCTGGCCCCACCCATCGAAGTTTTGAAATAAAGTAGTCCTAATCTGGATGCAACACAGGGCTTTCCCCCTGACCACATCCACCATACCACGGCCACAGAGTAGGTAGTAAAAATTTTTTGAACCCCACCACTACCTTATCTGCTTGGTTCCCACCTTCCTCTGAGCTCCCTGGGCAGCACTAAAGCCAGCTCTGATTTTGCCAGCTCTGACTCAGGCATGGGATTGTTGTACGGGTATTCCATTCCATTGCTAGTACCATGGAAGAATAAGTGAATGTATTTGAAATGGAAATAAGTTCAGTTTCATTGAAGTTTAGCTAACAGTTTTAAATGTTCTCACTAAAGAGGTAATTTTCCTTTAGAAGGCAGTAAGATTTATTTCCAAATAAATACATTTAGTATTGTGGTGCCAGTTTAAGAGAAGGTGGAAGAACCAAGACCGATAAGAGGCAATTAGTACTAAACAGGTAATTCCCAAAGTATGTGCTGAATCCTCCACCAAGAGATTTATTTAGCACAATGATCATATTTAGAGAAACAGCATGAGACATTAGGGATTAGGAAGATGTGTAGTTTTGTGTCTTCCTCACTAACTGCTGAATAAATTCCCCCATGAAGACAACAGAAACACATTAGACATTATCCGTGCTGTCCTGACTTTACCTCCCACATCTGTCCTCTTGTTTAATACTTCCATGGGTGCAGTGGCATTAAGTGAAGACTGCAGGGGCTTAGTGGTTAAGACACTGAACTTGATGACTGAAAGGTTGGAAGGTCAGCAGTTCAAGACCCAAGTACTGCACAATGGAGTGAGCTTCCATCTCTGTCCCAGCTTCTGCCAACCTAGCAGCTCCAATGGCTTAGTGGTTAAGATGCTGAGCTTGGAGACTGGAAGGTTGGGTTTCGATACCCAAGTGCTGCACAGAGACATGAAAGGAGCATCATTTGGGCATCCCCTGAATGGAAGTTCTCCAGCAAAAAAATCATTTCAACTCAGAATAATCTCTGACACGAAATTATTATAGCAGTTCGTAAGCAAGAAATTTCAAGTAGATAAATAGGTACCACTTTGGTGGGAAGGTAAACAATGTTCTGTACACTCTGGTGTCTAGGCATGCCTGCCACATGTCCACAGAAATGTCTGCAAGTGCAGACAGTGCTGGCTCTTTGGCTGTAAACAGAGATGAGAACTGAACCCTAGAGTCAGATATGACTGGTTTTCGAGCGAGGGCGACCTTTTCCTTTACCTAGTGCGTTAATCTCTTGCAGTAAAACCAGCAAAGATTCTTGTGACATCTTGAAAGCTAACTAGTGTTACTGGCCATCAGGATTTCATGGACTGTAGGCCAGATTATGTCTCTAATGAAGTTAGTTGAAGTTCATGGCATTTTATGCCCAATACAATTTAGTACTATTGAATTATAGAGCTTGAAGGGATCCCAAGAAGTCCACAAGTGTAATTCCCTGTTCAAATAGGAACTCCAGTGAAAGCATCCCAGGTGGATAACCACCCAATCTCTTTTTTAAAAAACAGCCAACAGAGGTAGTCCACCACTTTCCAAGGTAGTCTGTCCCACTGAAGAGCACTGGTTTTCCCTTACTTGTGTGGTCCCTTCATACTTACTAGACCTGTTGACTTCCTGGTCATTAAGCTCAATATCTTAACCACTAAGCCACTGCAGACTTCCACAATACCTTACATACCATTAAATATTGAGATAGGAAAAGTTTTCACTCTCTATCCTCTAGCATTCCTCCCATTAGGTACAATCATTACAGCTTAAGAGAGTTGCATTCCCATAACATCTTGGGGCTGTATTTCTGTTCTGTATCAGTCTGATTGTACCTTGTTCTAGAGTTTTTGGACTTCAATTCCCAGAAGACCTAAGTCAACTCTCCAAAGCACTGATTAGCCACTGTACTGACTTAGGCTTCTGGGAATTGAAGTCCCCCTGTGGGACATGGACCCCACATTGGGAACCATTGTTCTAGAGGCTTCTAGGAGCAGCTGTTTTCATTTCTGATTAAAAGAGGAGGGGAGTCATGGTATTTTCAGTGAAGCATTCTCTCCAATTGACCTTGGACTGTAAGATCTCCAACCCATGGTAGAAAATAGGACCATAGATGTTGAAAGCTGTGTTAGATACAATTTTGAAACTCCAGTGATCTGCAAATGGCAAAACACAATGGATCCCCAATTGCCTTGAGAATATGGCGGGCAAATCGCATTGCAAGAAATAACTACATTTCCTCTACTGTAGAAGGGACAGGAATAATTTTCACGTGTTGCCCTCTCTTTCAAACCAGCCCCATGTACCACCCATTTAATCATTGTCCTGTTATGTAGATAATTTTGTTATACTAATAAAAATCAATAACAATAGCAATTACACATACCTCGTACAACGATTTTAATCCATTTCACGGGGCTCGTTGTTGTACAAAGCAATCGCTATACAATGTATGCATCGTGTAGCAATTTCCCCTATGGGATGCATCATTCAATGATTTTTTTGCTAAGTGGTTTTTCCCATTGAAAATTGTTGTACGATTTTTTCCATAGGGAAAATTGTCGTGCGGGACGCCATTTCCCCCCAAAACCTAATTGTTATGCGATTTATGTTGCTATATGGGGCGATTGTTGTATGAGGTTCCACTGTATATCACCCCATTGCACCTAGTGCACTCTCTGGATAGTTCACAAGGTAATTAGCATTTTTGCCCCCAACATGCTGTATACTCATTTTACTGACCTCAGAAGGATGGATGGCTGAGTCAAGCTTGAGCTTGGTCAGGATCGAACTTACAATGTCAGCAGTTTTGGCTGTAATGCAGCAGTTTAACCACTGTGCCAACAGGGCTTTCAAAAAACAATTGGAAGAGTCAACTCTCCATGAGTTGGCTGCAGATACTCTGCTGGCTGATAATGGTAAATTCTCCATTGGTAAGTTGCCCATCGCCTTGCCCCATATTTGGCCAAAAATCCCTAAACAAAACACTGCATTCAAAGATTTTTTGTTTGCCAAGATGAGTTTACCCATCCCAGGGATATACTATAGGTCATGTTTCTGAAAGCCTGCAGAGTCTTGGTAATTGTCTAGATCTTAAAGACAGCTCAGCAAATGTTCAATAATGTTGAGCCAGAGTAGAGTCATCAGAATTATTTTTGTCTTTTGCTCTCCCCACTGCCCTCAATGATCTGCTTTCAATGGCAAAAGGAGGGGATTATTTCTGAAAGGTTTTCTCCAGCCTGCCATGCTCCAAGCTACCTCTCATGCTATTCTGAAGTCCCCTCACTCATTTGGAGCAAATTCGGAGCTGGATTGGAAACAGCAGAAGAGGGAATTGCGATTTCACTGATAAAAAACTGTGCTGGTAAAAACTTTTCAATCTCTAAAGGATACACCTTCATTGGATGCAACTTAGCTCAGGGTTTGGGGAAGAAACTTTCTGATACTGTACCTCATCCTAGCATGGCTGTACCACATGGGGAGTTACAGCCCAGAGAAATAGCTCTTCTTTTTTAAAAAGCACACACACCATATTTTACTTATTTCCCCCATAAAATAATGACAAAAAAAACCATTTATACATAACATATAAGTACAAATACAGTGTAGACCCATCACCCAGGAGACAATACCTCTTGTCTAAAACAATTACTTAAACCAATTATACAAATTACATGTCTCCTTTCCCATATTTCCAAAATGTCATATATTCATTTCCAAGTTTAACTCCTTTAGATTTTCCCAATACAAATTCAATAAATTCTCCCCACATGCCAGCAAATTCATTTTTCACAATAGTACCATTTTTCTGTTTTAATTTACACGTCAGTTTATCATTAATCGCCATATTCCTAAATATTTATACATTCCCCAATTTTTAGCTATAACATTCTTGCAATTGTCGTTGTCGTTGTCGTCGTCATCATCATCATATTTTTCTTGTGTTTTTCCACCTTTAGTCCTCCCAGTTCATTTAACAAGGCAATCCTAGGACACATTCGTATTCTAAATGATAATATTGTATTTACTTCTTCACCAACATATATCCAAAAACTCTTCTACTCTTCTAAGCTCTTCTCTCTATCTGTCTGCCTGCCAGCTGTTAATCACAACCACTGTCCATTATTGCAACATGGAATTATCATTGCCAGCCACTCAGAGTGTTTGAGTAAGAGCCTGGAAAATCTGGATTCAAATTTCAACTTGTCCATGAAACTCATTGGGTGACCTTGGGCCAATTGCACACCTTGGATTTGATCTACTTTATGAGTTTATTGTGAAAATAAAGTAGGAGGAAGAGTTATATACACTACATGGCATGACAGATACATAACTAATAAATGCCAGCTATTGCAACACATTGATCCTCCATTTTCAGAAGTAGTGTATCTTTAAACTCCATGAATGGATGGTTGCTCCCACGTTCTGGTATGTGCAGTGATGCACTCAAATTTTTTTTACTACCACCTCAGTGGGTGGGGCCAAATCTGTGGGCATGGCGAACACAATGGGGTATGGAGGTGGGCGTGGCTGGCCAGGTGGGTCTGGGGGAAATTTCCGCTACCAGTTTTCTCGAACAGGACAGGACCTGCTTCATTGCATCACTGGGTATGTCTATTTACCACAAACATGTATAGGGAACAAGATGCTAGAATAGGTGTTCATCTGGTCTGAAACAGTGTAGTTCTTACCCAGTACTGTTTCCATAATTGTAACAAACCTGAGGGAAAAAAGAGTCAAAAATGATGGTCTAATGGAAGTCTACCAGCACCTTTAATAGTTTATTTAAAAAAGCCTACCCCACTCTGACACATTCCAGACATGCTGGACTACAATCTTTATCATCTATCGGTATAGAAATTTAACAATAAATAAATAAATAAATAAAATTCCATGCTGTCTGTGGCTGATAGAATCTTAATCTAACATGATCCCGCGCTGGGAGAGGTTACTTTATAAACTAAATCATGCACAACTGGAGCTAAATGCTACTGTATTCAAAAGCGACATTTTCTCCCAGGCATCTGAAGCAGTGGCCAAAATGATAATGCAGAAGAGAGAAAAGATTAGCATTCATGCCTTGGTATACTCTATCATTTTTTAAGTTGAATTATTCTCATGGAAACAGGCAGGCTTTGTCAGGGTTATAGGCATGCCTCGACCGTAATTCAATCCCATTTGGACTTTGGCTCCAGTAATCAAATATACATACACATTCTCCTTCAGGAATAGAATAATTTAAATGTATATAGCCAGTATTGACTTTGGAGCATGTCATAAGTACTAATCATATGAAATCAGGATGGAGCAAAGTTACATTCAGACATTCAAAGGAAAGAAGTAATTGAAGACATTTTGTAGAGGACAAATTGATTCTCTACTCCAGTGGTTCTCAACCTACGGCCCGTGGGCCAGACCTGGCCCATGGCACCATTTCATGTGGCCTGCACTGCTGCCGCTACCACCACTGGATTTATGACAGCTGCTGATGCATTTTACAGCAGCGTTTTACAAGCAGCATTTATTGCAGGGGGAACCACCAGTTCAGCCCGCTCACCTGTCTGAGGGGGTGTCCAGCCCATGGCTTGAAAAGGTTGAGGACCCCTGCTCTACACACATGAGTGTGCACGCATGCACACGCACATGCACACACATGCACACACACTCACACTGCATCTGCCACTAACTACCCCCACTCCTGCCAACTGAGCAGTTTGAAAGCAAGAAATTAAAAGTAGATAAATAGGTACCACTTCAGTGGGAAGGTAAACAGTGTTCTGTGCGCTCCGGTGTCTAGTCATGACTGCCACATGACCATGGAAACGTCTGCAGAAGCAGACAGTGCTGTTATCTCTCTCTCTCTTCCTCTGGGTCTGCCTTCTGGTCTTTTCCCTTCTCCTCTTTTCACACATGCCTTATACAGTATGGAATCCCAAGACATTCTCTCCAGATAGGTGAACCACCTGATTTGTTCTCTGTATGTAATTTAAGGTTGGTTCTAGTCCTATTCTTTTCCTTATAATCTCATTACTGATTTTATCCCTTCTAGTCTCTCTAGCAGCCTTCCTCAGACATCTCATTTTGGTGGTGACCAACTTTTGTTTATGTTTTCTTGTAATTTAACCGATTCTGTGTAAAATTTAATCCATACTCTACAGGGTGTGGGGCAGTGTCTGTTTTGGGATGAGTTATTACTTCATTACTCAGTGCAAGCGTTCAAGTATTGCAGAACACTTCATCTGGCTAGATCGTAAAATGCCATAAAAGCTTTTAGGTTTTGCTGCTATCCATAGCTAACTTAATTACTCTAAATAAATGACAACTATGAAAGAAAATACAGTACGCTAAATTATATAGCAGGGAGATTTGGAAGATCCTCTGTGATCCCAGGAAGGTCAGCAAGTCAGCAGTTCAAGACCCGAATGTTGCACAATGAATTGAGCTCCTATCATCTGTCCCAGCTCCTGCCAAAGAAGCAGTTTGAAAGCAAAAAATTGCAAGTAGATAAATACGTACCGCTTTTGTGGGAAAGGTAACAGTGTTCCAAGTGCTTTGGCACCTAGTCATGCCTGCCACATGACCACAGCAACATTTGCAGATGGTGACAGCACTGGGTATTTGGTTGAAAACAGAGGTGAGCACCGTCCCCTAGAGTGGGACATGGCTGGCTTTGCAGCAAGGGAGACATTGATGTTTAGTGCCACAAAAGGTGTGCAGACTATGCTGGCAAAAGGATCTTTATGGAGGCAAAACTGCTCGCTCCAGTGCAGAGATCTGTCCATTGGCTGGGGCTCTGACCATACAACTACGCTGTCAGTCCTTCTGATAAACATGATGCAGGAACTGGGTGTGGTTAGACCAGAGGTGAGAATAATGCAGCCAATTTTTACACACTCAGAAGGGGGTGGGAATTGCAATTAAATATATATAAATTTAAAAACCTTTTTTTCCCTGAGTGCCAGTAAAGGTAAAGGTCATCCTTGCTCAAAAGCCAGTTGTATCGAACTCAGTGCCCATCTCTGTTTACAGCCAAAGAGCCAGCGCTGTCTGCAACTGCAGATGTTTCTGTGGACATGTGGCAGGTATGCCTAGACACTGGAGTGTACAAAACACTGTTTATCTTCCCACCAAAAGCAGTATCTATTTATCTACTTGCAATTTCTTGCTTTCAAACTGCTAGGTTGACAGGAGCTGGAACAGAGATGGGAGCCCATTCCATCTTGCAGTATTCAGGTCTCAAACTGCTCACCTGCCAGCCTCCCAGTCAGCATCTTAACCACTTAAGCCAGCGCTGTCCCAGCATTGCCCTTAAATAGGTCCATGCAAGGTTGTAGGGTCAGAAAATTCCCCATGCCTTGTCCACTCTGTTTTGTGCAATAGATCTCTGCATAGGGTTAACACGAATAATTGCAAATAACTCACTGCTTGCTTTATTCCAAGGAAACCAAAGGTCTTGCTGCATTAGGGCAAAATGTCCCATGATGGAGCACCATCATCTCTTGTTTACTTTGCTGCAAAGAGAGATGCTCTTCCGGGAAGAGAATCAAGATGAGGGATGAAGTCCTGGAAATGTCTTGGCGAAGTATTTGTTTACTTGCTAATGAATTCTCTCGTAAAATGTCATGAGAGCATACTCTTAAAAAGACCTTGAACCATTGTGGTGTGTGTTTTTATAAATGGGCATATTCCTTTTGGTAGTACACTTTTCAAAGCTTTGGGAAGCATCAAGGTTTTTTTTAAAACTACAAGTCCCAGAATCCTATAGTCAGTATAGTCACTGGCTGTATGGGGTTGTTCATTCTGGGAGTTGTAGCTCAAAACAAACCAAAATGTTAAACTCCAGCTTTTAATCAATCATGAGATGGGAATAGTGTAGAACACCTTCAGAGAAGATTGGGAAAAAATATGGGTAGAATGCTACAAGTGAGAGCATGGGTACATACAACTAAATGACACTGGAAGTTGCAAAAATGTGTTTTGACCTGTGCATGAGACTTTGTTTCACTGCAAATCTTGGGAATCTTGCCCAGCTTAATCCAGTATGCAAGAGACCCATTTACATCTTAAGACGTGGGGACATGAAAGGAGTCTCAATGGCACATCACCAGAGTAGAGATTCTCCAACAAAAGTCCTTTCAGCCCAGAGTAATCTGTGACACAAAATTATTATTATCTGAGAGCTCTAGGGTTGGTCCATCCTCTTTTAATTGTGAGAATACTGCCCTCCCCAAAGAGGGTTGGAAAACATGTGGCCATCCCGATATTACTATTCTTCTCCTTCAAGTGCTGTATCTGATTCCAAATATTGGTGATCATCATGGCAATCAGCCACTTGGGTGGGGACCATCACCCTTCCCAGTGGACTTTGCCACCCAAGCTGCTAGTCCTTAGTCAATGTTGTCAGGTTAGTTAACACCACCTAAATTGGAATTGCTGGTTCCCATGATGGTGAACCTTGGCACTCCAGATGTTCTAGGACTTCAATTCCGAGAAGCCCCACCCCCTGTGAATCCCCACGAATGGGTTTATTGCAATTCATCCAGCCCGCGCCACCCTTGTCGCTCCTGGAAGCGGAAGTGTATGCGTGCATTTTACTTCCCCTTACGGGAGCAACAAGGGCGGCATGGGCCGGATGAATCGCAGTAAACCCATTCATGTGGATTCACAGGGGGTGGGGCTTCTGGGAATTGAAGTCCAAGAACATCTGGAGTGCCAAGGTTTGCCATCATGGGTCTACTCCATTACCATAGCAAGATAACCTAGCCAGATTGGGCAGATATTATTAGTTTATGGCATCAGTTAGCCCCAGTCACCCTGGCCAAAGACGGAGCAAGATGGAGCAGTTCAATGAAACCAGAGGGTTGTGATGATATCCTTCATGGTTGTTGGCATCTCTTTAGTATATGCATAAATTGATCTGCTTTTAATTTGCTCTTGCTGCTTCCATGACTGGATCCTGACCAAAGATAGGTTGTATACTTTTCCCTTCAAGTAAACAGGATGTGACACAAAGGCTTAGCACTCTTATTTTTGCTGCTTCCTTCCTTCCCTCTTTCGCCTTCCAACCATTGGCTTAAGTGATGGCATTCTCCATCTGGGATCTGTTGTAAATACACACCCATTGATTTACATTTGTCAGAGAGAGAAGTTACACCAGCAAGGGGGGAAAAAAGACCTCTGCCTCCCCCTTTCTTTTTATGCAGAGCCAGGGAAACCTTTCCTATTGATCCTATTGATCCAATCTTCCCCTTTAAGGAAACCGCATAGTTAAAAGGCACCCTTCCCCCACTCCTCCCCCACATACCCATTCAATAAATTTATCCTTCATGCCTGCAATATTCATTTAAGTGGTTTTGTCTAGGTAGCAATGCATGGTATTTAACCAAGTGAACCGATCTGAAAGTGAGCTTCTTCTGCCAAAGGAAAAGGTCTTAGAATTATTCAAGGACAGTTGCCTCAAAACATTTTGGTGTATTATCCTGCCATTGTCAAAATGACAGAAAGGTGTTGGGAAATGTGTGAGAATAATGTTCTGGTTTTCTTCTTCTTCGCTTCCTCTTTTACCCTATCAGGTGTTGAGAGAGATGCATGGTTCTTGTTCTGGCACTCCTAGCATCTTCCTCTGATGTTATTTGGTGTTTTTGTAATATTTCTTTGATGTGATCTCTCCACCTTCCACTGGGTCTGCCTCGTGGTCTTTGTCCTTCTCCTCTTTCTACACAGGCCTTGCAAAGTATGGAATTCCAAGGCATTCTCTCCAAATGGGTGAACCACTTTATTTGTTGTCTCTGTTTGTGGTTTAAAATTGATTCTATTCCAATTCTTTCCCTTATAATTTCATTCCTGATTTTATCCCTTCTAGTCAATCCAGCAGCCTTCCTCAGACTTCCTCCGTGGTGAGCAACTTTTGTTTATAGTTTTGTTGTAAGTGTCTGTGTTTGGCACTGGTAACATAGTTGTTCTGGTTTAGATTGTATTGATTATATTATATTTCCATTGCTGTTGATGTTGTTATGCTCAGGTCACTTGAGATTTATGGTGACCCTATAGATGAGCAATCTCCAGAATGCCCTGTCCTCAACAGCCTTCTTCAGTTCTTATAACGGAAATCCTGTGGCTTCCTTTATGACAGGGGTTCTCAACTTTTTTAAGCTGCAAGCCAGACCAGGCTCCCTCAGACAGCTGAGTGCACCAGACTGGTGGTTCCCCCTGCTGTAAACACTGCCATAAAACACATTTACAACAGCTGCAGGTGCATTTACGGCAACATTTCATGTGGCCCACATCGCCGCTGTCACCGAGAGTGGAACCGTTTATGACAGCTGCAGGCGCATCTACAGCTGTTGTAAATGCATCCACTTCTGCTTCCAGTGGCGGTGGCAGCGGCGATGCGGGCCACATGAAATGGTGCCGTAGGTTGGGAACACCTGCTTTAAGAAGTCAATCGATCTCATGTTTGGTCTTCTTTTGCTGCTCCAATCAATCTTTCCAGCATTTTTGTCTTTTTCAGAAAGTCTTTCCTTTTCTTGGTGTGTCTAAAATGTTTTCTTTTTTGCTTCCAATGATAGTTCAGATTTGATTTAGTCTAAGACTCATTTGTTTGTCTTCTTGGCAGTCCAAGGTACAGTATCTGTAATGCTCTTCTTCATCACCATATTTCAAACAAATCAATTTATTTCCTATCAGCTTTCTTTACTGTCCAGCTTTCACACCCATATATAGTAATCTAGAATACAATATTGTGGATGATCCTGATCCCCTACACTTGATGATCTTTTCTAATTCCTTCATTTCTGCTCTTCCGAGTTTCAATCTTCCGCTGTTTTCTTGGCTGCAATCTCCATTTGGATTGATGATTATTCCAAGGTATACAAAATCTTTAACAATTTCAATTTCTTCATTTTCAATATTAAAATGTGTAGTTCTTCCTGTAGACATGACTTCTGTCTTCTTAACATTCAGAGGAAATCCTACTTTAGCTCTTTCTTTCTTTCCTTCTTTCCTTCTATCTATCTATCTATCTATTACATTTTTATACCATCCATCAGAAATATTTCCCACTCTGGTCATTGCACTTTCCCTAAAAGTCATGTCAAGTCTTTGCTGCTTTATGCCAGTAAGATGGTGTCATCTGCATATCTTAAATTATTGATGTTCCTTTCACCAATAATTTACTGTCCTATATAATCCTATATAGTCTGTGAAGTAGCCATGCATGTATTTTATTGGGACATACTCCCAAATAACATCAAGGAATTCCAGGTAGCACACCTTAGTAATTCTCGGTGTTTCATCTCTTACATCCATCAGCCTGTGGCAGAATCTGTGTCCTACCATGATAGCTACAAAACACCCACTTTTACCCCAGAAAATGACATTTGTGCAGTATTCTGTGACTATATTCATTATTTAAGGAAAGGTTTAAGGGCATTATAAAATATGTAAGACATATTGTTATAGGAGGAAACTGGAGCAATGATAACTCTGTTAGTATTTTAAAATTAGAATGAATGGAACCTGTTGAACATAAATTTTACTGCTCCAATAATTGTAAACATAAATATAATGAGTAAATAATCATAGGACTAGTATTGGGAATAAATTGTATTGCTATGACTGGCAGGAAGATAAGAAGGGGGAAAAAAGGAAAGATAATTCTTAAGCCAGGATCCTATTGGGAGAAACATCCATTGCAAAGGTAATCAATTGCTCATCATTGTTGGGCTGTCTTTCACATGACTGATCACATGATCAGTTTCCCTACCAGCATACAACCAGTCATGCAAAGGGCAGCCTGTCAAAGTGAGAAGAAACTGCTTAAATGATTATCATCCTGTCCACTGTTATTCCCGATAGGATTGTTACTGTGCAGGAGAGCAAAATAACATTCTACAAGGCAGTTCTCAAAATGAGGGCACCCTGATCAAGAAATTGTAACGTTGACGCTGGACTACATATGAACACTAAACCTGGTACAGATGTAGCAGACACTCTGCTTTTACTCTGTGTCAAATCTGGGGATGTTTAGGCAAAGAGTTTTTAAGTTATGATATCTTTTTAAGTAAAAGGTTCACCCCTGTAAACTCTGAAATTACTATTTTGTTACTTTGTGGCCTCGGATGGTCTTACTTAATGCTAGCAGAGCTTTGGTGCCTATTCTAACCAATTGTTTGGTAATTAAGAAAAAAACTTGAAGACTTTGTGCTCAGCATCTTAACCACTAAGCCACTGCAGACACAAGGTGATAGGTAAAGGTCACCCTTGCTCGAAAGTGAGTCATATCCGACTCTAGGGTTCAGTGCTCATCTCTGTTTATAGCCAAAGAGCCAGCTCTATCTGTGTCTACAGGCATTTCCATGGACATGAGGCTGGCATGACTAAACACCAGAGTGCAAGGAATGCTGTTTACCTCCTCACCAAAGTGGTGCCTATTTATCGACTTGCAATTTCTTGCTTTCAAACTGCTAGGTTGGCAGGAGCTGGAACAGAGATGGTAGCTCACTCTACTGTTCAGCACTCGGGTCTCAAACTGCTGACCTGCCAACCTTCCAGTCATAAGATCAGCAACATAACCACTAAGGGTGGTACATAGCTCTAAATAAATACATGACTGGCATTCAGATCTGACACATGACACATTTTCCGTCAATTTATGCACTTTTCCCTACTGATTATGACTACTGACCATATAGAGCGTCTTTTATTGTTGTTCCTTCTCTTCTTGTGTTGCACCTATTGGGCTTTCTCCCCTTCCTTTTATTGTTCTGGAATATTCCATATCATTTCATTTTCCTGCGGATAGTCTCCACCTATCACAGCTCTCTTGCAAAGAGTGCTATCTTCATCTTATTTAATATGAACTAATTAGTCTAAAATTAATTTATTCTCATTTTTATGATATATTAAATTTTATTTTATGGAGGTGAGTAAGGATAACATGAGTGAATGCAATGGCTTAATGGTTAAGTTGCTGAACCTGACAACTGGAAGGTTGTCCGGTCAGCAGTTCGAGCCCTGAGTACTGCACGATTGAGTGAGTTCCTATCTCTGCCCCAGCTCCTGCCAACCTAGCAATCTGAAACCAAGAAATTGCAAGTAGATAAATAGGTACCATTTTGGTGGGAAGGTAACAGCATTCCATGTACTCTGGTGTCTAGTCACAGATGCAGACAGCACTGGCTCTTTGGCTATAAACAGAGATGAGTACTAAACCCTAGAGTCAGATACAAATGGCTTTCGAGCAATCATGACCTTTACCTTCACCTAAGGATAACATAATAATTATCTGCCACTAAGGTATTTGGCTGCAGAACCAGAGCTTGGGAGTTCAATTCCACACTGGGCCTCCAGGGAGAAGAGCCAGCCAGTGTGACCTTGGGTAAGCTGCACAGTCCCAGGGCACCCCCTAGTGGAAGGGATGATGAACCACTTCTGTGTATTCTCTGCCTAGAAAACCCTGGGAAATGTCACCATAAATTGAAATCAGCATAAGGATAAAATATGGCCATTTCTCTGCATTGACTAATAATGTATCAACAGTATCTTTCTAAAGGATTCAGAGACCAGAGTTCATCCGTTGTTCCAGTTAATTGCATACAAAATCATGAATTAAAGTCTTAGTGCTTTGTCTGCAAAGCAGAAAGAAGCATTCAATTTACACGTATAGCTCCAAAATCAGTTCCAGTGTTGGGCAATCCTGTAAGAAATAATCTTGACAGTGAACTGTATTTGTGAAATTGTAAACAAACAAATATTGAGAGCCGCATTTAATCTTTTATTGCAGCATCAGACTACAGGTATTCTGCGGCACCCAGAAAACTAACACATTTATTTGGTCTCATTTTTGGTTGACTGCAGCCCACTTCACCAGTACCATCTATGAAATTGAACACCAAAACTGAAGGCAAATAGAACTTGTCAATCTTCAAGACACCATGGGTCTCTTTGTTTCTGTGGCTAGACTAGCAAACCAGGCTTGTTCTGTTTGATTATAAAATCCATATTCTGTTTTATTTGCATGATACTTTTCTTTAATTTTGAGGATGTTCTCAAAGGAGAGGTGGGGTTTGGCTGTTCATTGGAGAATTACTTTATTAGTACTACTGGCCCTTTAAGAGCAGAAATACACAGAAGAAGGAAATCCATTTGAGGCTCAGAAATATACTAATATGTAATTTAATGTAATAATCTTATACTTGATATGTTCAGAATCTTCCAGTAAAAGCAATACAACAAGTCCAATACGTTGTGAAAGTTAACCGGTATGCAAACTCTTTCGGGAGAACTTCCCTTCATCAGACAACTTGACTTGCTAACTTTCCAATATCTGTAAAAACATTCAATATATACAAAATTTAATACTGAACTGGAATATTGCTAAATCCACTGACCTTAGTATTAAAGAAAAACCCACCTGGTTATATCATATATAAAGCATGTAATTTCATTGGGTAACTTATTTTCATGTTGCGTCCTAACCTCTCATCGTTTGTTCATTTTGGGCCGTGGACGTTACTAACTCTAAATACTTCGTCCCTTATAAATCCTACTAATGGGTAACCAGGTGAGTGTAATGTAGCGTTCCCCTCCCATGCCTCCTAACTAACTTCGTACATTTATTACATTGTATTGTAAAGGGCTACAAAATAATATTATATTGAGGGGGACAAGAAAATATCTTAAAAAGTACATTTCACCACAATGCTTAAACTTTTAACAATCTGAAAATTGTATAAGCCAGGAAAACGCTGGCAATGCAATTAATTAATGACAGCTGTCGGAAGAGGTCTCGTGTTTGTCGAATCCCCACTGTATAGTAGTCTTTGTAAAAGCCCTGGATTGAATATTCGGTGCGTCGAGACAGAGGTGCCATCAGAAGATCCGCCAAATTTCCAAATCTCCATAAAGCCAAGGAATGCAAAGACAAGGAGAAATGGCCAAACAGAGTAGATGTATTTCTACTCTGTTTGGCCATTTCTCCTTGCATTTAAGAGCAGAAACAGAAAACAGAATGAGAAGGGGGGAATGAAATAAAATAGGTGAAGAAGAATGATCTTGAAATGAAGAGAGCCTTTGCTTTAGAAGCAGGGGTTCTGGCAACTATGATTAACCCAGCCCTCCGTTCGTTGGTCATTTTGTAGAAACCAAAGGTCAAGAGTCATGTAGGCCTACTGCATAAACAATGACAGCTCTCCAGAGCAGCCAAAGGTTGCAATCTTCAAACACAGGCATCTTTCAGATTTGGTTTTTCAAGGCTGATGGGCAAAATGCTTGTATAACTTGTTTACATATCCTGATTGCTGAGTCATGTCTGAGGAACATCTCTGATGGTGCCAACCCTGAGAGCTAATGTAGCTGAGAATGTGAGCAGGAAGAGAACATTACAGATTTCAGGACCAAAGTGGGAGCAAAGAGTGTTTGTTGTGGCCATTTTTGGCAAGGTTAGCCCAAGCCTTTTTGCGGCATGATGTGGCGTGCCAAATGACATCCCCCCCCCCTCCCCATTTCCTCAGGTTAAGATGTATGCTATTCAAAACCTGCCAATTTGTTTTGACGCGTGAGTTGTCAAATCTCTTCTCATCCCAGGCATAAACATCACAGTAACAACAAAGGTAAATCTGATTTTGTTGACACTGCTGCTAGAGGTGACAGGCTCACTCTGATAGGGCTGGTTCTGATTGTTGGTAAATTATGTCAAGATTTTGCAAAGTCCAGGTTCTTGTCTTGCAGATGCTGAGCGGGACTTGGGAAAGTTACTTTTTCAAACTTTTATTCCCAGAGTCCAACAGCCATCACAGCAAGGAATTGTGGTAGTCCAGAAAGATATCACTGCCAAACTGAGGTTCAATTGCCGGCGGGGAGGGGCAATCTATTTTGAGAATGTAAGTTCTTTGTGATGTTATCAAAGCTGTTCCTGTTGTCTCTGCATTATTATTGTTTGGTAAGCAATGAGACCTTTGCCTTGGGTACACATGGTAAATACACAAGCCAGTCTACATGTTTAGGGTGGATGTATTCAAACATCACATTACACCATATTTTACCAAGACAGCATTATTAGGAAATCAAAAAATTTAATCAATTCAATATGGGACTTCAATATTTGTTATCGATCACCAAGTTGATTCCAGCTTGTGGCAACCATGATAGGATGTTTAAGGTACGTGAGATGTTCAAAGAGTATTTTACTATTGCCATCCTTCCCTGAGTTCCTATGGCCAGGCAGAGATTTGAACCCAGGTGTCCTAGCTCTTAGCCCAGTACTCTAACTACTGTATCACATTGGTTGTGATTTTAAGGGCTGCAAATGAAAACTAGAGAGCCCATGGGAGAAAGTGGAATATTTTAGGACAGAACTCATTATCCCGTTCCACTTCTTGGAGTCAGCCCTCTAAATCATAATTCATAATTCCACCTGAACATACATACATCTGCAAACTGTAGTTATAGAAAGTCTGGCAAAGCAGTTTATAAAGCATTGTTTGAATCTGTAATAATAATAATAAGCTAGAATCAGTTATGGCAACCCTTTCTACAGTTTTCCAGATATACAAAAGGAGTTTATCAGTCTCTTCTTCTGGGGACATTTTGGGGCTGTGTAGCTTGTCCAACGGGACATTTTGGGGCCGTGTAGCTTGTCCAGTGGAACTGCGGTGGCTTAGTGGTTAAGACACTGAACTTGATGACTGGAAAGTTGGCAGGTCAGCAGTTCAAGACCCGAGTACTGCATGATGGAATGAGCTCCCATCTCTGTCCCAGCTCCTGCCAACCTAGCAATTTGAAAGCAAGAAATTGGAAGTAGATAAATAGGTACCACTTTGGTGGGAAGATAAACAGTGTTCTGTGCACTCTGGTGTCTAGGCATGCCTGCCACATGTCCATGGAAATATCTGCAGGCACAGAGAACGCTGGCCCTTTGGCTGTAAATTGAGATGAGCACCGCACCCTAGAGTCTGATACGAATGGCTTTCGAGCAAAGGTGACCAACATTGTCCAAGGCTTCATAGGCTGGCTCTTCTACCAGGAGACATATTTAGGTCACTTAACTTAGTCTTTGTTCCATTTCAGTAGGATGCTGCTACCCAGAGATGATAATGAATTAAAATAATTGAATGCCCACCATGTGCTAAACAAAAACAAACTCTATGCCATGATTTTCCTATAAAACACTGGAAACAGAAATCATTGGAGACTTCAGTTTACACAAACCATGTTTGGTATACTGTCTGAGTTGACTAACGTGTGAATTTAGTGGTCAAAGCAGCGATATACGTGGGGGAAAGTAGCAGAAGCCCATAGCATTTTCCAGGTTAACATTTATTGAAACATACATTTCCATGAAGGAGAGCATATTTTATCAGATGTATGGATATGTGGATAGGTGTTGTGCCAATTACAATGACCTTATGTCACTTTGCCTGAGGGCAAGGAATCTCGCATCAAGCAGTCTTGTGTCAAAACAGCCTTAATAAACAAGAATGAGGAATCTAGTGAACATTCTTTGTAACTAGAGATAGCATGGATTAAAATGATGAGATGTAATGGACGCAAGTATATAATGAGTTACATTGGTGCAAATCACCCTGAATGCCGCGTAGGTACTAATCACGGTTGAACTGGAAGTGAATGAGCAAGAAAGCAATATTGACATTGTGGTAGATGGCTTGATGAAGACAATGGCATGGTATATGGCCTCTAGGAAATGCTCTAATTCCATGCTGGGGTTCCTTAGGAAAAGAAACCAAAACAAAATGGCCACCATCCTATTGTTTTGCAGTATAGCCACAGCTGCCAATACTGCATACAGCGCTGGTCACTGCATTTGGAAAAGATGTTGTGAAACTGAAAAATATGCAGAAAAGGGCAACCTACAAGAAAGGTTACAGATAGTGATATGTGTTGATCATAGCTCGGCGGTTTAGGTATTTGGCTGTGGAGCAGGAGATTGGGAGTTTGATTCCTCACTGTGCCTTCTTGACGGAAGCCGGTTTTGATGATCCCTTGCAGTTCTAAGGTTCTAAAAAAAGGCTTTGGATCACGACACACCCAATCCTGCACTTCATTTAATGCTCTGATTCAGTTTGGAACAATGCAAAGCTGGTCCACTTCTACTTGACTTCTAAACCACAGTCAGAATTTGGAAAGCTGAAGGGTTCAAGCCCTCAACAATTACATTTATGATCCTCCTTTTCTCCCATGATCTCAAGACATTGTACATGGCTGTCCTCCACTACTGTTTCCTCACAAAAAGCTTGATAGATCAGCTTGTGTTCTTTAAACCCATGATGAAATATAAGGAGGGGATGTTTTTATATGAAGCCATAGTATGGCTATGGGTCAGGGGTCTGGGGTTATCCAGTGAGATACCACCTCTGGTCTTGGATGGGGCAGTTTTGCCCGAGACAGACCCAGTGCACAACTTGGGGGTCCTCCTGGACTCGTGGCTTCTGCTGGAAGAGCAGGTGGCAGCCGTGGCCAGGAGGGCTTTTGCTCAACTTTGAGTAATCCACCAGTTGTGCCCGTTCCTGGACCGGGACCCCTTACTCATGGTCGTTCATGCTCTGGTCACCTCCAGACTAGATTACTGTAATGCACTCTAGATGGGGCTGCCCTTGATGACCATTTGGAGGCTACAGCTGGTTCAGAATGCAGCTGCCCAGGTGGTGATGGGGTGTGGACGTTATGCTCGCACCTCCCCACTACTCTGGGAGCTGCACTGGTTACCAGTTTGCCTCTGGGTGCAATTCAAGGTGCTGGTTTTGATCTTTAAAGCCCTATATATCAGTGGGCCAGGATACCTGAGAGACCGCATCATCCCAAGAGTGTCTGCCCATTCATCCAGAGCAGACTGGAGGGGCTCCCTAGTTGTGCCTTCAGCTAGAGGGGCTCGCCTCTATGGCACGTGGAGGAGGGCCTTCTCCGTGTCCGCACAAGCCTTCTGGAACCTCCTGCCAACAGAATTGAGGTTACAGACAGAATTGCTGCCTTTCAGGAAAGGTTTGAAAACCTGGCTGGCAGGGCAGGTATGGGGCCCTAATGGGAATACGGTGCCAGCCTGCTGGCTCATTTCCAGCTAGAGTCCAGTTAGTGTCCCTCCTTCTGTATTGTTGTATTCCTCCTATTCCCTTTTAGTTTTCCCTTTTAGGTTCTTTAATGGGGTGGGGGTAGCTGGGTGGGTAGCTGGGTCGGTGACGTAGGGTTTTAACTTGTTTTTATATGTTTTTAACTGTTGTACGCCACCCTGAGTCGGGTTCCCCTGAGTGGGTGGCATAAAAATTTAAGAATTTAATTAAATTAAACATGTGTCACAAATTATGATCATGGGGATCTGCTGCTGGAAAGACCCAGGAACCTAACAAGACACATTGACTTAATTTGCACCTTACCGTTAAAAACTAGCTTGAAGTAAAATGTATCTCAGTATTCTCTGCACATAGCAATTCCCAAGACCCCTAGAGGGAAACCCTCTCGATATAAAAAGGGAAATGGCCACTTTCTGTGGGTCAGGGGATCATTTTCTGGAGCACAGGGTCATCCAAGGACTGCCTGGGTTAGCAAAAAAAAAAAAAAAAAAGGAGGGGTGGGGAGAAGAGTCCCATACTAGAAATGACAAACAAATCCTAGGTAGATTGGTTGGTTTTTGTTTAATTAAATAGTGAGGGTGGCCAATTTAGAAGGCTCTAAGTACAGCAATTCATCTTTTTATGCTGGGGAAGATTTGTGGGGAGGAGGGAAGACCCAGGTATTCTTTCCATATGACCAAAACACCCCAAAAGCTGAGTCTTGGCTAACATGGAAGATTAATGTTTCAATGTTGTATACTTTGGAGTCATTATTCAGTGAGGAGTCTGTGCATTGGTAGACTTCTCTGCAAGGACATTCCACACATGTGGATGAACTTGTGAAATCAAATCCACTTGCATGCAGTTTTTAGCCATTTGGATATCATGTCACACATTGGCTAGAGCTAGACGGACCATGATGTGTGCCCTTCACTTTCACCTTGCCCAAGGGATCCAACAGAGGACGCTTTGGTGAGTCTTAGTCCTGGCCTAACATCATTGACAAGAGATGGACAACACTGCCTAGTTAGACCGCTCAAGCCCCACGCCCCAACAAGGCTCTCACCTAGCAGGGGGTCAATGTTGTAGTTTAAATTGATTTTTAGATTGTTTTAAACATCTTATGCAAGGATTCACAACCTACAGCCCATGGGCTAGCCCCAGCTTGTGGCATCATTCATGTGGTCCACATCACCACCACCACCGGAAGCAGAAGTGGATGTGGACGCATTTATGACAGATGTAAATGCACCTGCAGCTTTCGTAAATGCATTTATGACAGCCGCAGATGCATTTATGGTAGCGTTTATGGTGGGGGAAACCACCAGTCTGGCCTGCTCAGCTGTCTGAGGGAGTGTGGTCCAGCCCATGGCTTTAAAAGGTTGAGAACCCCTGATCTTATGTTTTAATATCCTGCCCTAACATCCTGTGATATAGGACAGGCAATAAGCAAGCAAGCTAGCAAACAAATAAATAGCCATATGACTCATAGAAGAGCCTTCCTGATGGCGGCAGCAACACTTTTGACCTCTCTACCTGTTGAGCTGTGGCAGGTTCCATTGTTACCTATTTAAAAAAAACAATTGAAATCTTTTCTCTTTAAAGAGGCTTTTAAAGAGACCTTACCAATTGCTGAGAAATTTATACTTTACATTTGCCAATATGTTCTCTTTAGGGCATTGTTATTGTTTATTGTTTTTCCCCATAATTTTATCCAGTTTTGCTTATTGCTTATGTTTAATGTTATACTGTTATTGTAAAAATAATAATAATATGTTGTACGCCACCCCAAGTGGGAGACTATCCCATATAGGTGGGATATAAATGTGACAGATAGATAGATAGATAGATAGATAGATAGATAGATAGATAGATAGATAGATAGATAGATAGATAGATAGATAGCCATGTAAAATAGCCTCCCGTTCTTAAGCCTACTATCCTTTAGATTCTGTCTGTTGTCCTACAGCGGGCCCAGCCCTACCATTAGTCAATGAGGAGACTGCTTTAGACGGCAGATATTGTGGAGCAGAAGGGCAGCTTCTAATTTTGCATCTGTACATATAAATGAGCATATGCAATGCTATGCAGGTCAGTATTTTATTTTATTTTTGTTTTTGTTTTTTGGAGAGGTGTAAGTGGCCACCCTACAGGTTGCTACAGGAGAAGTGGAGACCCTGTACATAATTTTGGAGCCAGTGCTGAGCCAGTTCCATTATTAGTTAGTTCCATATCTGTCAACCCGCGGCTCCGGAAAAACAGGACCTGCGCACATCGCTTGTGCGCAGGTCGCATTCCATGCATGCGTGGAAAGGTTTTACCCCTTCCACGCATGCGTGGAAGCACTACGCCGCTTGTGCAGCCCTTACGCAAGCGACGTAGCGCATCCGTGCATGCGTGGAAGGGGGTTAAAACCCTTTCGCGCATGTGCGGAAAGCGTTTCCCCCGCTGCCAAATTACAGGGGTTTGGCAGCGGGGGCCGGGTTATGACGTCAATCAACGTCAATTTACGGGGTAATCCCGGCCAAATCGGGAAGGTTGACAGGTATGGTTAGTTCAGTCAACTCTTGTTCAGAAAGCAGAAGAGTCTCCTTCTCATTCTTTTGTCATCTCAAGCATATTTTGGTCTAAACTTGATTTTGAAACTCATGTTTTGCTTCCCTTTCCTGGTCAGAAAATCATCCCTGAGAAAAGGGGGCATCTTTCATGTTCAGAGAACAAAACATTCTCCTGTGCTGTGAAGTGAAGAATCCTTTGTCTAAAGCTGTTCTTGTCAGGTGTTTTTCTCTCTCTCTATCATTGATTTCTGGAAAAGATTTGCATGTGAAGAGTGTCTGGGATTGCACTCTTATCTCAAATAGCTCCAGTAATAAGGCAAAATATCCAATAGTCAACCAGACTTTCATTGATTTTGACTGTAAGAAGAAGGATGGCTGGTTGGTTGGAAGAAAGTTAGAGATACCGAACCGAGTTGCTAGGTTGTGAAAATAGGAGATTGCAAACCCATCAGAACAATAGGCAGAATATCCACTCACAGAGGGAGGGAGCGGAGATGGATTTGATGGATCCAGTTTAACAGCAACCGAAGTTTCCTCTAAAAGCTTAGAAATGTTATTCTCTTGGACTACAGCTCCCAAACTTCCGCCAGCTAACACAGCCAAAAAAGTAACTTCTCCATGCTCTGGATATTGCAAAAATCTACAGGTCACATTAAGAACAGTTTTTGGCATTCCAAAGAAGAGGTAGAATTGGAAGCAGAATTCATCTGGGTTTCCTTGTACCTCACTTACTCTGGTTTTCAACCAGTAGTGTATCTTACCATAGGTAGGACATAAAAGCTGTTTATGTGGGATGCAGATGGTCAGAACAAAGGCAAAGATGTCACCATCTCTCAATCCCCATGTTTCTTCTGTGAGAAAACTGTGAGAGATTGTGAGGAGCTCCAGAGGGATCTCTTGACACTGGGGGAGTGGGCAAAACAGTGGCAAATGAGCTTCAACATTAGTAAGTGCAGAGTGATGCATGTTGGGGCAAAAACCCCAATTACATTTATAAACTGATGAGGTCTGAAAAAGGGAAAAGGGCACTGCCAGGTCCAAGAGGACTCCAATGTGGCTTACAGGAGCTGTTCGGGAAGTGATCAAAAGCAAGAAAAGCTCATTTAGAAGGTGGAAGGTTTGTCCAAATGAGGACAGCAGGCAGAAATATAAATTCTGGCAGAACAAATGCAAGGCAACAATCAGGAAAGGAAAGCAAGACTTTGAGGACTGTATAGCTAAAAATACTCAGAGAAATAACAAAGACTTCTTTAAGTACATTAGAAGTAAGAACCCATCTAGGAAGGTTTAATATTTGGGAATCAAGACAATGGAAGCAGCTGTAAACTAGGCTAACACATCTTTATTGCATGGAGTACAGCACGAACATGAGGTAATGGCGGACAAACAGCTCCTTTTATGCAGTGGCTATACATTTGAATGTGGCTCCTCGATAGCGCATTGGCTACTGTCCATGTGACGTCATCCTTAGTCACGCCCTTCTTGTCCAGGTGAGGTGAGGGCGGGAATCTTTCCCGCGCAGCTGAAGGTATTTGAGGAATGTGTACCATGTGAGCTGAACGCTCGCTATTTCCCCCTAGTGGTCACTAGCTCGCGTTCTATTGTGGTTTGTTAAATTGTTTCTATTGCAAGATACAGCTTGTTACATTCGCTCATTCATGTGGTTACAGATTGTTACGCTCGCTCATTCGTGTGGTTACAATTACATTCAATACACAACAGAAGGCCATTGGACCATTGGATGACAATGGAAGGCAAGGGATTATTAAAGAGGAAACAGAGATTGCAGAGAGACTCAATGAATTCTTTGCTTCAGTATTCACTGAAGAAGACAGAGACCACATGCCCAAAACAGAGCCTATCTTCGTAGGGAGGGAAACCGAAGAATTAAGCCAGATAGAAATAACCAGGGAGGAAGTCCTTGCATGTCTTGTTAAATTAAATGCTAACAAATCACCAGGACCAGATGGCATCCATCCACGAGTTCTCAGGGAACTTAAAGATGAAATTGCTGATCTCCTAGCCAAATATATATAATCTTTTCCTCAAATCAGGGTTTGTGCCTGATGACTGGAAGGTAGCGAATGTAACACCAATTTTCAAAAAAGGATCCAGGGGTAATCCAGGAAATTACCGGCCTGTCAGTTTGACATGTGTCCCAGGTAAAGTGATGGAAACCATCCTGAAAGATAGAATTAATAGGCACATAGAAGAGAAGGCGCTGCTAAAGGAGAGCCAACATGGCTTTTGCAAGGGCAAATCATGCCTCAATAATCTGTTGGAATTTTTTGAGAGTGTCAACAAGCATGTGGATAAGGGGGATCCAGTTGACATTGTTTATCTGGACTTTCAGAAGGCTTTTGACAAGGTCCCGCAGCAAAGGCTCTTGAATAAACTTACCAGTCATGGAATAAAGGGACAGGTCTTGTCCTGGATCAGGAACTGGCTAAGGGACAGGAAACAGAGGGTAGCACTAAATGGACACTTCTCCAAGTGGAGGGAAGTAAAGAGTGGGGTCCCCCAAGGTTCAGTACTAGGACCCCTGCTTTTCAACCTCTTCATAAATGAACTAGAGGTAGGAGTAAATATTTTTTATTTTTTTTATTTTTAAATTTATATACCGCTTTCCTTATCATTTGATAACTCGAAGTGGTTTACAACAGAGTACAGAGATACAATAAACAATGCAAAATACAGAATAAGATATACAATAAAAATGTCTAATACAATATACCCCAATACTGACAGAGGAGCACAAAAATAGAATCAATACAAAAATCAATAATAACCATCAAATTAATAACAATATAAAATGTTAAGTTGAGGCTACAGAACTATAGCAATTAACCCTCTAAAGCGACTGCCACTACCTCCCATGGCCAACCAGTCCACAAGGAGAGGCAAAACGGAGACAGCTGAATGAGCGTCGTTGTCGGCTTTTGATACTGAACCTCCCTCCAGTCACACTGCACCTTCTCCCATCGGCTCAGCCAGGGGGTATGAGGGGTACTCCGAGACTTCAACAGTTTTTGGAAAGGTCCCGGGCCGCCAGCTGTGGCAAATCTCCCCATCCATCCACCGAGCCGGTGAAACTCGCTCTGGCGGCGGTCAAAGCGGGGCGGCTTTTCAAGATGTCCCGGGCCGCCAGCTGTGGCAAATCTCCCCATCCGCCCGCCGAGCCGGCGAAACTCGCTCTGGCGGCGGTCAAAGCGGGGCGGCTTTTCAAGATGTACTGGGCCACCAGCTGTGGCAAATCTCCCCATCCGCCCGCCGAGCCGGTGAAACTCGCTCTGGCGGCGGTCAAAGCGGGGTGGCTTTTCAAGATGTCCCAGGCCACCAGCTGTGGCAAATCTCCCCATCCGCCCACCGAGCCAGTGAAACTCGCTCTGGTGGCGGTCAAAGCGGGGCGGCTTTTCAAGATGTCCTGGGCTGCCAGCTGTGGCAAATGTCCCCATCTGCCCACCGAGCCAGTGAAACTCGCTCTGGTGGCGGTCAAAGTGGGGCGGCTTTTCAAGGTGTCCCAGGCTGCCAGCTGTGGCAAATCTCCCCATCCGCCCGCCAAGCCGGTGAAACTCGCTCGGTAGCCAAATTTGCTGACAACACTAAATTATACAGGGTAGTGAAGACTGTGAGAGATCGCTCCAGAGTGATCGCTTGACACGGGGGAGTGGGTAAAACAGTGGCAAATAAGCTTCAACACTAGTAAGTGCAGAGTGATGCATGTTGGGGCAAAAAAAACCAATTACATTTATAAACTGATGGGGTCTGAACTCTCTGCGACAAACCAGGAAAGGGACCTTGGTGTCCTGGTGGACAACTCAATGAAGGTGTCAATCCAGTGTGCCTCAGCAGTGAAAAAAAGCAAATTCAATGCTAGGGATCATTAGGAAGGGTATAGAAAATAAGTCAGCAAGTGTCATTTTGCCTCTTTATAAATCTATGGTGAGGCCCCATCTGGAATACTGTGTACAGTTCTGGTCGCCATACCTCCAGAAGGAAATTATGGAGTTGGAAAAAGTGCAGAGAAGGGCAACCAGAATGATGAGGGGACTGGGACACCTTCCTTACCATCTGAGGCTGCAACAGTTGGGCCTCTTCACTCTTGAACGACAGCGTCTAAGAGGTGACCTGATTGAAGTTTATAAAATCATGCACGGTGTGGACAAAGTAGATAAGGAAAAATGGTTTTCCCTATCGTATAACACTAGAACTAGGGGGAACTCCATGAAACTTTTGGGTGCTAGTTCTCAAACAAATAAGAGAAAGTACTTTTTCACCCAGAGGATCACTGGTCTATGGAACTCCCTGCCAGAAGAAGTGGTGACAGCTGTCAGTCTTGACAGCTTCAAGAAAGGATTAGACAAGTTCATGGAGGACAAGGGTATCAATGGCTATAATTATGGATACCTAAGAACAACCTCCGTATTGGAGAGATAGGCAGGATATCTCTCAATGCCATTTCCAGGGAATCCTAAGCAGGTGAAGGCATCTGCTTGGGAATAATACCCTGAAGCAAATGGTGAGCCACTGTGTGAGACAGAATGCTGGACTGGATGGGCTGTGGCCTGTTCCAGCAAGGCTGTTCATATGTTCCAACCAAGTGTGATTTGTTGTGTCTTGCCTGTCTCGGATTGTCCATCTATGACTTTTTGACATGTTAGTAGTGACTTTGGACACTTGCTTCTTCTAATAACCATATTCTAATAATGATTTACCCTTGCCTAACTATGATTGTCACTGATGGCTCATTTCCTTCCAGGGGTTATTTGTTGTGCTTCTGCCCCTCTATAAATATTTTTTCTTAAACACATGCCATTTTTCATTGTTACTATGTTCCATCAAGTTGCTTCTGATTAATGGTAACCCTATGAATGCTGGGCTTCCGGAAGGTCCTGTCATTGTCAGCCTTGTTCAGGCCTTGTGAACTAAAAGTCTTGATTGAGTCAAGTCATCTCATATTCAGTCTTCCACTATTCCTGCTGCCTTCAACTTTTCCTGTCTTGTGATGAGATGCCTGAGGTCTCATCAGAGTCATATATGCTTCTGCCGAAATGTAATACTGTGGTGTAGGAATTCTACAACAGCAACTAATAGAACTGTTTGTTTGTTTTTAATTTTATTTTTACTCCCAGCAATACTGCTGCATATTTATGGCTTTAAAAAATTTAATCAGAATCCAGGTGAATCTTTACACCTGTATATGTGAGTTGGAGTAACTTGGCACAACAAATAGCAGATGAGTCTCTTGTTGAATTGTTAATAGTCAGTTTTAACACACAACCAGAAATTCAGATGTGCTATCTATCTATCTATCTATCTATCTATCTATCTATCTATCTATCTATCTATCTATCTATCTATCTATCTATCTATCTATCTATCTATCTATCTATCTATCAAGACCAGCATAATACAGCAAAAAGAACAGAAATTAAAATAAGGGTACTTAAAACATATCAAAAGACAGAAGTTAAAATAAGGGTACTTAAAATATATTTTTAAAGGAGCATTTCTGCTCAGAGTTAAAGAGTAGTAAAATTAGTACATAAGATTAATAGTTACATCTATTACTAAGCCTACGATGTAGAATTAGTAGTATTTTTGGCTGAAAAACCTGCCAGGATTGTTCTTATGATTTTACATGCTGCAGCGCAAAACCTGGTAGTGTTGTAGGTGAAGGTGGGGCTTTCATCAGATAGTAGCCAGTGGGTGTATGTGCTGTTTGACCGGCCAAGATACTTGCAGAGCAGCAGAGATATGAACTTATTCCGAATGTCTCTATAAAAAAGGCAGATGCAGAGAATGTGTTCTATGGTTTCAATTTCTCCAGCATCACAGGGGCATTCTCTCTCTGACATTGATTTCCTTTAGAACTTTCCCTAGAGAACTGCAGAAGGGAGGACCCAACAGTGGGCTAATGTAAATGCCCTTTGGTGACTAAGCATCTCAAGTTGGAGCAGGTACGGAGCCAGGGCAACATTGCAGGCGCACCCCCCCCCCCCAATAACGGACACAGACAACATTGAAAGTGGATAACAGCAAAGGGCCACATTTATTGATTCCATGCCCTAGTCCGAATTATAAATTTGTATTGGTAAAACGACCAATCATAATTCCTAAGGCAAGCAGGCCGAAGTAACACTGGTAAGGTACCACCCCAAAATTGCCAACGGCAATTGGTTACAATGTATCAAATTGTATCAATTTGTTTGTTAACAACAAACAAATTGTTGACCGTAGTCAATAACTAACTCATGACCCCACCCTCTGACGCGTATCCGTGAAATCACAGGGGTGATGCATGCTGGTTAGCAATCATCATCACCCCATCGCCTGATTCGTCGTTGACCGGACAACGTTTAACTACTTTATTCCTGTCTAGTGTTGTCCAGTCAATTGCGAACCTGCCGGATACTTGTGGGTCATACTGTTTACCTTACCAGTGCTACCCGCCCATGTGACCAAAGTCAACAGTAGGAACGAAGAAAGACCCCTATATCAAACCATAGCAACAGTGTGGGATGGGCAAAAAAGCCAGGACCCGAAGCCAATGTGGGTCCCAACCAAAAATTCCCACCCGGCCCCGAAGCGACCATGATCACACTGTTAACTAGGGAGGGGGTGGAGGGAAAAACTTCTCCGCTCCGTCGCTGAGGCAAAATGGCAGCGCGGCTGCCTCGTGGCCACCCCTTTTATAAGGGAGCTGGCCACGCCCCTAACTACCCGGATTCTCTGTCCTGTGGGGGGGGGCCCGCAAAGGGCGCGGCGGCCATTTTGGCGCCGCGCTTGCATTGCAGGCGCACCCCCCCAATAACGGACACAGACAACATTGAAAGTGGATAACAGCAAAGGGCCACATTTATTGATTCCATGCCCTAGTCCGAATTATAAATTTGTATTGGTAAAACGACCAATCATAATTCCTAAGGCAAGCAGGCCGAAGTAACACTGGTAAGGTACCACCCCAAAATTGCCAACGGCAATTGGTTACAATGTATCAAATTGTATCAATTTGTTTGTTAACAACAAACAAATTGTTGACCGTAGTCAATAACTAACTCATGACCCCACCCTCTGACGCGTATCCGTGAAATCACAGGGGTGATGCATGCTGGTTAGCAATCATCATCACCCCATCGCCTGATTCGTCGTTGACCGGACAACGTTTAACTACTTTATTCCTGTCTAGTGTTGTCCAGTCAATTGCGAACCTGCCGGATACTTGTGGGTCATACTGTTTACCTTACCAGTGCTACCCGCCACACGGAGGGGCTTCACAGAAGACCTGACGCCCCCCCCCCAGACCGTCAGCTCGGTCAACAGGCCTGCTCGCCAGTCACCCAACAGGAGGTCCATACCTCCTCGCGACAGATGGACCCCATCCCCTGCATACAAGTCACAATTTTGCAGACTAATATCGGGGTGATGACTAACCCGTCCCCAAGCCCTGGTGGTGAGAAACCGCGCCACTGCCTTATTGACCGCGCGCCTAGCTCGGTCAAGGGCCAGGAGGTTAACGCCCCCTCTATAAGAGTGGCGCGGAACAATGTCTGACCAAACCAGGGCTGTGGCAGGCCAGACATAATGCAAGTAGGCGAGGTCCTCGCAAATCGCATGCTTGAGCGATAAGCCGGTGACCTGGCCCAAATCATTGCCCCCCAAGTGGATGATTAGAATGTCAGGCGGGTCAGCCCCCAGGCCAGAAAAAAGGAAAGGCCGCAGCTCCCGCCATAACATCCCAGGCTTACCGTGCCATGAGAGACTGGCGTGGTCACCCAGTCCCAGTCGGGGTCCCCACTCTGTCGCCGCAGCGTAACGCGCTGCCCTGAGCACATAGCTGTGGCCCACCAGCCATACTGTCACCGGTGTAATACGACACCCAGGGTCTGTAAGAAAATTGAGAAAAAGGAAGGTAAGGTGACTGGATTGGTACTCATGGCGGGAGTGGGCGCACATAAAACTGAAAACATTGTGAGCCCCACCTCCCCATGCTGCGTATGTCAGCCCCAGAGTACCCAAAAGCAGCTGCAGTAGAGGCTGCGCCAATACGGAACGAATGTGTGCCATAACGGGCACCTGGTAGTCCCACCCTGGTGAGGGCTCTAGCTGTCACCTTCCAAAACTGAAATTTAGTAAGGGGAGACCCATCTTGGTGACAGAAAAACGGGCCATGGTGCCAGCCACGCAGTGCCAGGTATTCCTGTAGGGCACCAACCGGACAGATGTCTGCCAAAGAACACCGTAGCAGTCTTACTCCACTGCCTACGCCATGCTGATCTGTTTTGGAGGAGCGAATCCTCAACTGGGCCCAGTCTTTGGCAACATATACATCTCCGAGTTCCAGTGCCCTACCACTTGCATCCGCCTTAGACAGCATCACGAGTTCGCTGATGCGGAGCGCTCCAAAAAATGCCACCGTTGTGGCTGCATGAAAAAGGGCTGCCTCATAATGATCAAAACAGAGGCCTGGCCAGCCCCGGGCCAACTGGGTAAGAACCCCTGGGGAAATAGGGTGCCGGTCATCCGGGCAACGCCCGCGCTCGCGCACCCACCCCTCCAAAACGTGTCTCACACGGAAGTCAGAGGTGGTATCCACATGACCCCCTACTTTGGCCATAAAAGCCAACGCCGAGAGCTTGGATGCTATGGTGCGAGGTGCAAGGCCCTGTGCATGCAGGTGAACCATGAACCGCAGAACATGGTCCACCGGGATGGGCCAGGTCTCTGGCCATTGAAATCGAGTAGCAAAAGCCCTATACAAATTGAAAGCTTGTTGATACGCCTTACGCGTGCGTGGCGCTAGTGACAGGCCAATCGCCCAGTTCACCTCTCCTTGCCAATAGTCCACATCTCGTCCGGGAGTGGCGAGGGAAATTCCTCCGCATCCGGGGCCAAGGCGCGGAACCGGGAGATCTGCAGGCGGGACAAAGCGTCAGCAATATCGTTATTAACCCCTGGGACATGCCTGGCCCTGAACAAGACGTTGAGGCGCAGGCAGCGCAGCACAAAATGGCGCACTAGGTCCATGACCCTGGGTGATTTAGAAGTCTGTGCATTGACAATGTGCACCACGGCAGCATTGTCGCACCAGAAATGCACCACCGAATTAGCCCACTGTTCGCCCCATAGCATCAAAGCCCCCAGAATGGGAAAAAATTCCAGGTATGTGAGATCCCGCAGGCGACCTGTGCCTGCCCATGCCGGTGGCCACCCACCATAGGCCCACTTCCCATTGAAGTACATCCCATAACCCAGGGATCCTGAGGCATCAGACTGGATCTGGAAATTGGGGGATGCCAGGAGGTCAGACCTCCAAAATGAGACCCCATTAAACTCCCTCAGGAATTGCAACCAGACAAACATGTCTGCCCTGATACCCCGGGTAAGCCTGACTCTGTGGTGGGGCCTGGATAACCCTGCCATGGCGTCGCATAAGCGCCGGGCAAAAGCCCTGCCCGGTGCGACCACCCTGCAGGCAAAATTGAGGTGCCCGTGTAGCACCTGCAGTTCCCTCAGGGATGCCTTACGCTTGGCCAGCAATTCCGAGATAAGGGTCACTATCCTAGACACCTTATCACCCGGTAACCTAGAAGCCTGTACTACTGTATCAATCTCAACCCCCAGGAATACTAGTTTGGTCGACGGGCCCTCGGTCTTTTCGGGCGCTAAAGGGACACCCAGTTCCTGCATTAGCGTCTGAAATGTATTGAGGAGACGTGCACACGTGTCCCAGCCCCGTTCACCCCCGAATAAAAAGTCATCCAGGTAATGGGCTACAGACCGGGACCCTGACCTGCGGACGAAAGCCCACTCTAGGAAGGTACTAAAACGCTCGAAAGCCGAGCATGATATGGAGCAGCCAAAAGGCATGGCCTTATCAAAATAATACTCCCCTTTAAATTTAAAACCCAGCAATTCAAAGTCGCCCGGGTGCACCGGCAAGAGGCGAAAAGCTGACTTAATGTCGCACTTGGCCAGCAAGGCACCCGGGCCACACGAGCGCACCATGCGCATCGCATGATCGAACGATGTATACCTGACCGAACAAAGGTCATCAGGTATCGCATCGTTAACCGATCGGCCGGCTGGGTAGGACAAATGATGAATAAGGCGAAACTCACCTAGGGACTTTTTAGGAACCAAACCCAATGGTGAAACCTTCAGGTTGGGAAAAGGGGGTACGGGAAAAGGTCCGGCGACCCTGACCGCGTCTAACTCCTTTTTAATGCTGGCCTCGGCTACCTCCTCCCTTCCTCTGAGGGATAAAAGGTTGGGAGCATCCTGAGGAGATCTATCACCCATAAAAGGGATACGAAATCCCTGCTTAAAACCTTGGATAAGGTACTCCCTGTCCTCCCCCCTTGGGTACGATGCGAGCCAGCGCTCCAGCATGTCCACCTTAATTGGGGAGGGGGCCTTTCGGAGAACTAGTTCCATCCGTGGCAGGCTTGCCAGCCCACTGTCCACCCCTCCCTCTGCCTCGCACCCCCCCAGGCTTGGGACAAGCAGAGGCTGCATGGGGACCAGAACATGTGGGACACTCGTGCTTATATCTGCAGTTCTTCCGACTGCAGGAACCATTGGACGAGAAAGTCCAGCACAGCAGGCGGGCTGGAACCCCCTGCCCCGCCATTTGGCGGGTAACCTGCGCTGGAGCTGCTCGCTGGACCGCATGTCCACAATGGTATCTATCCCCCGGGGCAGGACGTGTGGGTGTCATATACAAGAGCCACAGTCTCTGGCACGGCTCATCCCATCTCATCTCGGGGTGCAGGGGAATCCTCATACGGAATTCCTCATCATATGCTAGCCATGAGGGGCCCGGGAAATCTACCATTGCCCTGTATATGTTGTCCAAATATTGGACCATGGGAATAGCTAGATCCGGCCGCGCCCTCAAATACACCGCCATGTATATCAAATAAGCGGGGAGCCAGTTAGCCCAGGTACGCGGCGGCTTACGGCGGCGTGCCTGCTCCTTGTCCTTCTCATCCTGACCCTCCCTTTCTTCCTTAGTGGGCTCCCTGTTCAGGAGTGAGAAGATATCCACGTACTCCCCTCGCCATATCTTTTCTCTGGTAGCCTGCGCCAAGTGATCACCCAATGGCAGGGAATACCCTGCCGTCGGCAAAGCCGAAAAGGGGATAGCTGGCCTACCCAAAGGGGCATGAGTTAACCCTGCCACCCCAAGTACGTTCCCAGCAGTGTAAGAACCAATGCCCACCCCAGCGGGCACGGTGGCAGTAGTTGTCGCCGGGTGGGTCGCCAGCGGCGTAGCCCCTGCACCACCCGCGCGAGGCCAAGGCCACTGAAAGGTCCCCCCTATATTGGGAATGTGTGTGGATGTACTCGTTTGCACCATATACTCACATGCTGCACCCCCGCGGGCCGCCCCCAACGGGGGTTCCGGCCCACTGGGGGCGTCGGAGCTCACGACCGATGTAGAGCTCATCACCGGGGCTTGACCCGCGCCAGGTTGCTGGCTGGGGAGCTGCGAGGCAGTGGCCGGAGGCGCGCCACCCGCCTGCAGCAGCTCGACCCTCCCCGCCGGCCGTTGTCCTGCTGCCGATAGCGCCTCCAAAGGTACCCCGAAAGGGGCACCTGCCTGACTGGCACGAGCCAAAGACTCCTCTAAGGCCGCAATACGGGCCAGCAAGGTGTCTACAGTAACCATGGGCAAAGAGCCGGCCGGCCCACTTGACCCTCGCATGGGGACAGTTCCCTGCACCCCATGGCCCAGATATGGCCATTGGCCAGGGCCGAAGCCCGGTAGGGCTGGTGAGGAAACCTGCCAAGGCGGGGCACCGGGCCACCCCCCGAGGCTAGAGGGCCCCGGGAGAGGCTGCGGCCCAGAAGTAGTCGGCCCAACAGGTTGGGCGGAAGGAGGAGCGGTGTCCACCGCTCGCGGGCCGCGGGCCGGAGCGCCCTCCGCGCCCGCACTCTGAACGGGCCAAGGAGCAATAGACCCCAAGCCACTAGCCCCGGCCGGGGATGGCAAAGGTGGCTGTTGAGGAGGCGGCACCACGGTCCTCCGACCTGGGTTGCGCCTCCTAACAGCCCGAGCTGAATTCGCAGCAGCCTTCTTTTTGGAAGGCATCTCGAGCAAAAAGGGAAGCTAGCTAAGCAAAATCGACCCAAAGGCTTCCCGGCAATACCAACGAGCGACGGAGGCGCAGGGAAAAAACTTCTCCGCTCCGTCGCTGAGGCAAAATGGCAGCGCGGCTGCCTCGTGGCCACCCCTTTTATAAGGGAGCTGGCCACGCCCCTAACTACCCGGATTCTCTGTCCTGTGGGGGGGGGCCCGCAAAGGGCGCGGCGGCCATTTTGGCGCCGCGCTTGCAATGTGCCTCCAAGACTCTGGGGCCAGGAAGGTTGGGGCCTCGGCTAGGTCTGTTTGTCTTTCCATGTCTAGTGTTCTATGTTTAATAGCCTGTTTCACCCGATGGAGTGAGAACCCATCATCTGTCCCAGCTCCTGCCAACCTAGCAGCTCAAAAGCAAGAAATTGCAAGTAGATAAATAGGTACTGCTTTGGCAGGAAAGGTAACAGTGTTCCATGTGCCCCAGCATCTTGTCATGCCTGCCACATGACCACAGAAACATCTGCAGATACTGACAGCATTGGCTCTTTGGCTGTAAATGGAGAGAAACACTATGCACTAGAGCTGGATGTGACTGGCTTTCAAGCAAGAGAGACCTTTACCTATACATGTACAAAATCACTATTCTCAGAAAAAGTGGAGATTTTGTTTCTATCATGGTGGTATTTGGGGACATTGAGAGAGTGAGTGGTGAGACATTAAGCCATTCATTGGCTTAAAACATGTGCAGTGGGGTGAGTAGTGTAATCAGGTCCACAAGCTATTGATGGCCCACTAAGTCCTAAAATGAGGTCCACAAAACCCTCAACCCAACCTCTAAACTGGAAGATTCTCTCTCCCCAAAACAAAACTCTCGGGGAACTTGGTTTCTCCTTAAAAGTCCATTCCCTTCCTTCAGGCATTTCATGCCTACAACTGTATTTTGTAGCAACCAGAAAGACTGGGGGAATGGCCTTTAAATGGTGAACTGTGTCGCCCTGTTCTTCTGGAGGCACTGTCATGCGCCATTAACCAGAATGAGGCTGTCACTTTGAACAGTAGGTTTTGAAGATGATGACTGGGCAGCAAATTCTGAACCATACTTGTGAAATTGGCTGACCTGCCTCAGGCAGCAGAATGTCTTGGGGCAACCATGTAGGAGGCAATCTAGCTAGAACGACTGTGGCTGTGCCTCTTTTATAGCACCTTGAGAGGGTATTCCTAAGGTTAAAAATAACAGGCACACTTACGGTGCAACTAGACAACGGAAATAAGCAGATAAATATGTTTACCATCCTAACCTCCCCTTTACGCTATGTTTATTTGTGTCTTCATTCCGATTCCTTCTTGTTACATAATGGTTTTGTACACAGCGGAGTACTTAAACTAATTTATATCGATCTCAGCTCCTCTCATTTGTGCATACTTAATTCAGAGATGTAATCAAATTGATTTCTGGGGCCTACTTTTCAAGAGATTGTACTAACACAGATATACAAGAGGTTGCTGTAACTAAATTAGAGGGGGAAAGGAAAACATTTTAAACCTTTGGAAGCCCCCCTTTTTGACAATCATTTCATTGTGCTCAACATTACTGATATAATTGAATTTCCCTTCACGTTGAGGTCTGTTTGAAATCAAATTGAGAAACTAGTTTTTCTTGAGTTCCATCAGGCAGATCTTAGATTCACTCAATACACATATGAAACGACATGTAATAAAACAATATGCAACCTTCTCCCTTGCAAAAAGAAGAGTAATAAATGAAATACATAAATATATGTTCCTGAGACTCCTAAGAGTTAAGCTGTTTCCTTAAGCCTATTTTCTAAAATGCACTAACACAGGACTGTGGTGACTTAGTGGTTAAGACACTGAACTTGACAACTGGAAGATCAGCAGGTCAGCAGTTCAAGACACAAGTGCTGCTTGACTGAGTGAGCTACCATCTCTGTCCCAACTCCTGCCAATCTAACAGTTCAAAAGCAAGAAATTGCTTTTCAGTAGGGAAATTGTGTGATTTTATTGCATTTTTTATCCTTAGGGGGAGCATATGTACCAAAGACAAATTCCTGGTATGTTAGCACACTTGGCCAATAAAGGATTCTATTCTATTCTAATAGCATTCTGTGTGTTCCGATGTATAGTTATGCCTGCCACATGACCATGGAAACATCTGTAGACAATGACATCTGTAGACGCTGACACTTTGGCTGTAAAATGAGATGAGCACCAAACTCTAGAGTAGGATACGACTGACTTTCGAACAAGGGCGGCCTTTACTTTAACGTTTTTACCAACTCAGTCACACATATTACTGAGATGAGTGAGGGTTTATTCTTAGATAAAGGGGTACTGCTCTTGAGTGAACTGCCAATAAACCTGAGCCCAATGTTTAAATCACTCTGCAACTGATTATTTCAGTAATTTGTTGAGAAAGAGAAAGAGTGTCAGAAAGAATTACAGGACTTCCCCTAAAAGCTGCACAAAGTTGATTCATTTTATGACCAGTGCTACTATTGCAAGCGCGGCGCCAAAATGGCCGCTGCGCCCTTTGCGGGCCCCCCCCCACAGGACAGAGAATCCGGGTAGTTAGGGGCGTGGCCAGCTCCCTTATAAAAGGGGTGGCCACGAGGCAGCCAAGCTGCCATTTTACCTCAGCGACGGAGCGGAGAAGTTTTTCCCCCTGCGTCTCCGTCGCTCGTTAGCTTACCGGGAAGCCTTTTGGTAGCGGTTCTGCCTTTCCGGCTTCCCTTTTTGCTCCGGTGGAGATGCCTTCGAAGAAGAAGGCGGCTTCGAGTTCAGCTCGCGTTGTTAGGAGGCGCAACCCAGGTCGGAGGACCGCGGTGCCGCCTCCTCAGCAGCCACCTTTGCCAGCCCCGGCCGGGGCCGGCGGAATGGGGTCTATTGCCCCTTGGCCCGGGGTGGGCGATCAGAGGGCGGGCGCGGAAGGGGTTCCGGCCCGCGGCCCACGAGCGGTGGACACCGCTCCTGCTCCTGCCCACTCTGTCGGGCCTACTCCTCTTGGGCTCCAGCCTCTCCCGGGGCCCTCTAGCCTTGGGGGGTGGTGCGGCCCCCTGCCTTGGCAGGTTTCCCCACCAACCCTGCCGGGCTTCGGTGCTGGCCAATGGCCATATGTGGGTCCCGGGGTACAGGGACCTGTACCCATGCCTGGGCCAGGCGGGCCGGCCGGCCCTTTGCCCATGGTCAACGTGGACACCTTGCTGGCCCGCATTGCGGCCCTGGAGGCGTCGTTGGCGCGGGCCAGTCAGGCGGGCGCCCCTTTCGGGGTTCCTTTTGAGACGCTGTCGGCTGGAGGACAACAGCCGGCGGGGAGGGTCGAGCTGCTGCAGGCGTGTGGCGCGGTTTCGGCCACTGCCTCGCAGCTCCCCAGCCAGCAACCAGGTGCGGGTCAAGCCCCGGTGATGAGCTCTACGTCGGTCGTGAGCTCCGACGCCCCCAGTGGGCCGGAACCCCCGGTGGGGGCGGCCCACGGGGGTGCAGCGTGTGAGTATACGGTGCAAGCGAGTACATCCACACACATTCCCAATCTAGGGGGGGCCTTTCAATGGCCTTGGCCTCGCGCGGGTGGTGCGGGGGCCACGCTGTCGGCGACCCACCCGGCGACGACGACTACCACCTTGGGCACTGGGGTGGGCATTGGTCCCTACACTACAGGGAATGTTCTGGGGGTGGCTGGATTAGTTCAGACCCCTTTTACCAGGCCGGCTGTCCCTTTTTCGGCCTTGCCGACGGCAGGGTATTCCTTGCCATTGGGTGATCACCTGGCACAGGCTACTAGGGAAAAGATATGGCGAGGGGAGTACGTAGATATCTTCTCACTCCTGAACAGAGAGCCCACCAAGGAGGAAAGGGAGGGTCAGGATGAGAAGGACAAGGAGCAGGCACGCCGCCGTAAGCCGCCGCGTACCTGGGCCAACTGGCTTCCCGCTTATTTAATATACATGGCGGTATATTTGAGGGCGCGGCCGGATTTAGCTATTCCCATGGTCCAATATTTGGACAACATATATAGGGCGATGGTCGATTTTCCGGGCCCCTCATGGCTAGCATATGACGAGGAATTCCGTATGAGGATTCCCCTTCACCCCGAGATGAGATGGGATGAGCCGTGCCAGAGGCTTTGGCTTTTGTATATGACACCCACACGCCCTGCCCCGGGGGATAGATACCATTGCGGACATGCGGTCCAGCGAGCGGCTCCAGCGCAGGTTACCCGCCAGGCGGCGGGGCAGGGGGTTCCAGCCCGCCTGCTGTGCTGGACTTTCTCGTCAATTGGTTCCTGCAATCGAAAGAACTGCAGGTATAAGCATGAGTGTCCCACATGCTCTGGCCCCCACGCAGCCTCTGTTTGCCCCAAGCCTGGGGGGGCGCGAGGCAGAGGGAAGGGTGGACAGTGGGCTGGCAAGGCTGCCACGGATGGAGCTAGTTTAAATTTAATTTAATTTAATTATCACATTTATATACCGCTCACTCGGCCAAAGCCAACTCAGGGCGGTTCACAATAAAAATTAAAAACACAAGTTAAAACAGTTAAAACAGTTAAAACTACCCACCCCCTAAAAACAAGGGCTGCAGGATCCAAAGGCACCAGGGGGAAGAGTTCTTCTACACCAACCACCCAATGGCGGTTACCCTTCCACCTGCACCCCACACTTGACCCGCCAGCCAGGTTTTAAGATCTTTTCTGAAAGGCAGCAATTCCGTCCGGAGACGTAGCTCTGTTGGCAGGAGGTTCCAGAGGGCCGGTGCAGACACGGAGAAGGCTCTCCTCCTTGTGCCAGAGAGGCGAGCCCCTCTGGCTGATGGAACGATTAGAGAGCCCCTCCGGTCCGCTCTGGTTGGACGGACAGACGTCCTCAGGGCGATGCGGTCTCTTAGGTAACCCGGCCCACTACCATATAGGGCTTTAAAGGTCAAAACCAGCACCTTGAATTGCACCCGGAGACAAACTGGCAACCAGTGCAGCTCCCGGAGCAGTGGCAAAGCACGGGCATAACGCCCACACCCCATCACCACCCGGGCTGCCGCATTTTGGACCAGCTGTAGCCTCCGAATGGTCGTCAAGGGCAGCCCCATGTAGAGCGCATTGCAATAATCTAGTCTGGAGGTAACCAGAGCGTGAGTGACCATGAGCAAGGAGTCCCGGTCCAGGAGTGGGCGCAACTGGCGGATCACCCGCAGTTGGGCGAAAGCCCTCCTGGTCACAGCCGCCACCTGTTCCTCTAGCAGTAGCCGTGAATCCAGGAGGACCCCCAAGTTGCGCACTGGGTCTGTCTGGGGCAAAATAGCCCCATCCAGAACCAACGATGGTAGCTCCCGGGTTAATGCAGAACCCCCTATCCATAGCCACTCAGTCTTGCTGGGATTCAGTTGTAGCCCGTTAGCCCCCATCCAGACCCCCACAGCTTCCAGGCATCTGGAAAGGACTTTGACGGCATCACTGGGGTCCCCATGGGCCGAGATGTACAACTGAGTGTCATCCGCGTACTGATGGTACCGCACCCCATGGGAACGAATGATCTCACCCAGCGGCTTCATGTAGATGTTAAATAGGAGAGGAGAGAGCACCGAGCCCTGAGGCACCCCCCATTTGAGGGGCCTAGGACTGGACCTCTCACTCTCCAACCACACCGACTGGGTACGACCCCTCAGAAATGAGGAAAACCAGGACCACACATTACCCTGGATTCCCAATCCTCGGAGCCGTCCCAGAAGGATACCGTGGTCAACGGTATCGAAAGCCGCTGAGAGGTCAAGAAGAGCAAGGACGGATGGGTGACCACCGTCCCGCTCCCGCCAGAGATCATCCATCAGTGCGACCAATGCCGTCTCGGTACCATATCCCGGCCTGAATCCTGACTGAAAGGGGTCCAGATAATCCGCTTCATCCAGCACCCCCTGCAGCCGACACGCCACTGCCTTCTCCAACACCTTCCCTAAAAAGGGGAGGTTAGAGACAGGCCTATAGTTGGTTAGGACAGCTGGGTCGAGGGAAGGTTTCTTCAGGAGGGGGCGCACCAAAGCATGTTTTAAAGGTGCAGGAAACACCCCCTCCCGCAATGATGCATTGATCACAGCCCCAACCCAGTCACCTGTCACCGCCTTGGAGGCTTTCACCAACCAGGTGGGACAGGGGTCCAATGGGCAGGTAGTGGCGCGCACAGCTGCAAGGAGCCTGTCCACTTCATCAGGGGCAACTGGATCAAACCGGTCCCAGATGGTATGGCAAGACTGTGCTCCAGCTCCCTCCGGACTCTCCCCAACCACGCCGGAATTAAACCCAGAGCGAATCCGATCGATTTTCTCCACTAGATGGTCAGCAAAGTCCTCAGCCGACCCCTGCCAACCAGGCACCGGGGTCCCCCTACCAAGGAGAGACCTGGTAACCCGGAACAGGGTGGCCGGGCGATTGTCAGCGGAGGCAATAAGGGTGGTGAAGTATTGCCGCCTCACCACCTCCATCGCCACTAGATAGGCCCTAATAGCGGCTCTAGCTAGTGTCCAATCGGAGTCTCTCTGGGTCTTCACCCAGCGGCGCTCTAGGCGTCTCTTTGCCCGTTTGAGCTCCCTCAGTTCATCTGTGAACCACGGAGATGACCTAGCTCGATGAGCTCTGAGAGGCCGTAGTGGTGCGATTTCATCCAAGGCCGCTGTTGTCATCCTGTTCCACAGGTCAACCAGCGCCTCGGGCGAATCGTGTTGCCGATCCAGAGGGAAATCCCCCAGTTCCCTCTGGAATCCATCAGGATCCATCAGTTGCCGGGGGCGGGCCATTCTAATAGGCCCTGCCTCCCTACGGTGAAGCGTCGCACCCAGGAAGTCTAGAGCCACCAAATAATGATCTGACCATGGCACAGGTGTTATGTCTAGTTTCCGTAGTCTCAGATCACTCTGCCACTGCTCCGACAAAAAGATTAAATCTGGTGTGTGGCCACTGCCCCTGGTCGGGCCCTGAATTACCTGAATCAGGTCCATATCTGCCATGGAAGCCATGAACTCCTGAGCCACCCCGGAGCCAGTCCCCAGCGAAGGCAAATTGAAGTCCCCCAGAACCATCAATCTAGGGAACTCCAATGCCAACGCTGAGATGGCCTCGAGGAGCTCAGGCAGGGAGTCCCTTACCCTGCAAGGGGGCAGGTACAGGAGTAAGACTCCCAACTGACCCTTAAAGCCCAGACGCAGAAGCAGGGCCTCACAACCCAGAATTTGTGGAGCGGTGGCCCTGGTGACTCCCAGTGACTCCCTGGCTATGATGGCAACGCCACCGCCCTTACCCTCATCCCTAGGCTGGTGCCAAATACTGAACCCAGCTGGACACATTTCTGACAGAGGAACCCCATCCTCTGGTCTCAGCCAGGTCTCAGTGATACATGCCAGGTCGGCCCGCTCCCCCATAATGGAGTCTTGTATCAGGGGGGCCTTATTAGTTCTCCAAAAGGCTCCCTCCCCAATTAAGGTGGACATGCTGGAGCGCTGGCTCGCATCGTACCCGAAGGGGGAGGACAGGGAGTATATTCTTCAAGGTTTTAAGCAGGGATTTCGTATCCCTTTTGTGGGTGATAGGTCCCCTCAGGATGCTCCCAACCTTTTATCCCTTAGAGGAAGGGAGGAGGTGGCTGCGGCCAGCATTCAAAAGGAGTTAGTCGCGGGCAGGGTCGCTGGACCTTTCCCCGTACCCCCGTTTCCCAATCTTAAGGTCTCGCCACTGGGTTTGGTCCCCAAAAAGTCCCTAGGTGAGTTTCGCCTTATTCATCATTTGTCCTACCCAGCCGGCCGATCGGTCAATGATGCTATCCCTGATGACCTTTGTTCAGTCAGGTATACATCGTTTGACCATGCGTTGCGCATGGTGCGCTCGTGTGGCCCGGGTGCCCTGCTGGCCAAGTGTGACATTAAGTCAGCTTTTCGCCTCTTGCCAGTGCACCCGGGCGACTTTGAGTTGCTGGGTTTTAAATTTAAGGGGGAATATTATTTTGATAAGGCCATGCCTTTTGGCTGCTCCATATCATGCTCGGCTTTCGAGCGTTTTAGTACCTTCCTAGAGTGGGCTTTCGCCCGCAGGTCAGGGTCCCGGTCTGTAGCCCATTACCTGGATGACTTTTTATTCGGGGGTGAACGGGGCTGGGACACGTGCGCACGTCTCCTCAACACATTTCAGACGCTAATGGAGGAACTTGGTGTCCCTTTAGCGCCCGAAAAGACCGAGGGCCCATCGACCAAGCTAGTATTCCTGGGGGTTGAGATTGACACAGTAGTGCAGGCTTCTAGGTTGCCGGGTGATAAGGTGTCCAGGATCGTGGCCCTTATCTCGGAATTGCTGGCCAAGCGTAAGGCATCACTGAGAGAACTTCAGGTGCTACATGGGCACCTTAATTTTGCTTGCAGGGTGGTCGCACCGGGCAGGGCTTTTGCCCGGCGCTTATGCGACGCCATGGCAGGGTTATCCAGGCCCCACCACAGAGTTAGGCTCACCCGGGGTATCAGGGCAGACATGTTCGTCTGGTTGCAATTCCTGAGGGAGTTTAATGGGGTCTCATTTTGGAGGTCTGACCTCCTGGCGTCCCCCAATTTCCAGATCCAGTCTGATGCCTCAGGATCCCTGGGTTATGGGATGTACTTCAATGGGAAGTGGGCCTGTGGTGGGTGGCCACCGGCATGGGCAGGCACAGGTCGCCTGCGGGATCTCACATACCTGGAATTTTTCCCCATTCTGGGGGCTTTGATGCTATGGGGCGAACAGTGGGCTAATTCGGTGGTGCATTTCTGGTGTGACAATGCTGCTGTTGTCCACATTGTCAATGCACAGACTTCCAAATCGCCCAGGGTCATGGACCTAGTGCGCCATTTTGTGCTGCGCTGCCTGCGCCTCAACGTTTTGTTCAGGGCCAGGCATGTCCCAGGGATTAATAATGATATTGCTGACGCTTTGTCCCGCCTGCAGATCTCCCGGTTCCGCGCCTTGGCCCCGGATGCGGAGGAATTTCCCTCGCCACTCCCGGACGAGATGTGGACTATTGGCAAGGAGAGGTGAACCGGGCGATTGGCCTGTCACTAGCGCCACGCACGCGTAAGGCGTATCAACAAGCATTCAATTCTTACAGGGCATTTGCTACTCAATTTCTCTTGCCAGAGACCTGGCCTATCCCGGTGGACCATGTTCTGCGGTTCATGGTTCACCTGCATGCACAGGGCCTTGCACCTCGCACCATAGCATCCAAGCTCTCGGCGTTGGCTTTTATGGCCAAAGTGGGAGGTCATGTGGATACCACCTCTGACTTCCGTGTGCGACATGTTTTGGAGGGGTGGGTGCGCGAGCGCGGGCGTTGCCCGGATGACCGGCACCCTATTTCCCCAGGGGTTCTTACCCAGTTGGCCGGGGGCTGGCCAGGCCTCTGTTTTGATCATTATGAGGCAGCCCTTTTTCACGCAGCCACAACGGTGGCATTTTTTGGAGCGCTCCGCGTCAGCGAACTCGTGATGCTGTCTAAGGCGGATGCAAGTGGTAGGGCACTGGAACTCGAAGATGTCTACGTAGCCAAAGACTGGGCCCAGTTGAGGATACGCTCCTCTAAAACAGATCAGCATGGCGTAGGCAGTGGTGTAAGACTGCTACGTTGTTCTTTGGCAGACATCTGTCCGGTTGGTGCCCTACAGGAATTCCTGGCACTGCGTGGCATGCACCACGGCCCGTTTTTCTGTCACCAAGATGGGTCTCCCCTTACTAAATTTCAGTTTTGGAAGGTGACAGCCAGAGCCCTCACCAGGGTGGGCCTACCAGGTGCCCGTTATGGCACACATTCGTTCCGGATTGGTGCAGCCTCTACAGCAGCTGCTTTTGGGTACTCTGGGGCTGACATACGCAGCATGGGAAGGTGGGGCTCGCAATGTTTTCAGTTTTATGTGCGCCCACTCCCGCCATGAGTACCAATCCAGTCACCTTACCGCCTTTTTTCTCAATTTTCTTACAGACCCTGGGTGTCGTATTACACCGGTGACAGTATGGCTGGTGGGCCACAGCTATGTGCACAGGGCAGCGCGTTACGCTGTGGCGACAGGATGGGGACCCCGACTGGGACTGGGTGACCACGCCAGTCTCGCATGGCATGGTAAGCCTGGGATGTTATGGCGGGAGCTGCGGCCTTTCCTTTTTTCTGGCCTGGGTGCTGGCCCGCCTGACATTCTAATCATCCACCTGGGGGGCAATGATTTGGGCCAGGTCACCGGCTTATCGCTTAAGCATGCGATTTGCGAGGACCTCGCCTACTTGCATTATGTCTGGCCTGCCACAACCCTGGTTTGGTCGGACATTGTCCCGCGCCATTCTTACAGAGGGGGCGTTAACCTCCTGGCCCTTGACCGCGCTAGGCGCGCGGTCAATAAGGCAATGGCGCGGTTTCTTGCCAACAGGGCTTGGGGACGGGTTAGTCATCACCCCGATATTAGTCTACAAAATTATGACTTGTACGCAGGGGATGGGGTCCATCAGTCGCGAGGAGGTATGGACCTCCTGTTGGGTGATTGGCGAGCAGGCCTGTTGACCGAGCTGACGGTCTGGGGGGGGGGGCGTCAGGTCTTCTTTGAAGCCCCTCCGTGTGGCGGGTAGCACTGGTAAGGTAAACAGTATGACCCACAAGTATCCGGCAGGTTCGCAATTGACTGGACAACACTAGACAGGAATAAATTAGTTAAACGTTGTCCGGTCAACGACGAACCAGGCGATGGGGTGATGACGATTGCTAACCAGCATGCATCACCCCTGTGATTTCACGGATACGCGTCAGAGGGTGGGGTCATAAGTTAGTTATTGACTACGGTCAACAATTTGTTTGTTGTCAACAAACAAATTGATACAAATTGATACATTGTAACCAATTGCCGTTGGCAATTTTGGGGTGGTACCTTACCAGTGTTACTTCGGCCTGCTTGCCTTAGGAATTACGATTGGTCGTTTTACCAATGCAAATTTATAATTCGGACTAGGGCATTGAATCAATAAATGTGGCCCTATGCTGTTATCCACTTTCAATGTTGTCTGTGTCCGTTATTGGGGGGGTGCGCCTGCAATGCAAGCGCGGCGCCAAAATGGCCGCCGCGCCCTTTGCGGCCCCCCCACAGGACAGAGAATCCGGGTAGTTAGGGGCGTGGCCAGCTCCCTTATAAAAGGGGTGGCCACGAGGCAGCCAAGCTGCCATTTTACCTCAGCGACGGAGCGGAGAAGTTTTTTCCCCTCCACCCCCTCCCTAGTTAACAGTGTGATATTATGGTCGCTTCGGGGCCGGGTGGGAATTTTTGGTTGGGACCCATATTGGCTCCGGGTCCTGGCTTTTTTGCCCATCCCACACTGTTGCTATGGTTTGATATAGGGGGCTTTCTGTGTTCCTACTGTTGACTTTGGTCACATTGGCGGGTAGCACTGGTAAGGTAAACAGTATGACCCACAAGTATCCGGCAGGTTCGCAATTGACTGGACAACACTAGACAGGAATAAATTAGTTAAACGTTGTCCGGTCAACGACGAACCAGGCGATGGGGTGATGACGATTGCTAACCAGCATGCATCACCCCTGTGATTTCACGGATACGCGTCAGAGGGTGGGGTCATAAGTTAGTTATTGACTACGGTCAACAATTTGTTTGTTGTCAACAAACAAATTGATACAAATTGATACATTGTAACCAATTGCCGTTGGCAATTTTGGGGTGGTACCTTACCAGTGTTACTTCGGCCTGCTTGCCTTAGGAATTACGATTGGTCGTTTTACCAATGCAAATTTATAATTCGGACTAGGGCATTGAATCAATAAATGTGGCCCTATGCTGTTATCCACTTTCAATGTTGTCTGTGTCCGTTATTGGGGGGGTGCGCCTGCAATAAGTTTTGTCCCTGCATCTTTAACGTAAGGCTAGCAAAATGCTACCCTGGAACCTAAGATAATCACTGCTTTCAGTCTGTACTGGCTATTCTGTGCTTGATGAACTAGGAGTCTGAGTTATTTAGAGCACCTTTCCATACTCTTATCATAACCAGGGCTTGGAAAAGTTGCTTTTTGACCACAGCTCCGAGAATCTCCAGCATTGTTGATGAGGATCTCTGGTTGTGGCAAAAATATGAACAACTGACCACCAGAATCTCCTAATAACCTTGTTCAGGACTTGCAAACTCAAGGCTGTGGATTCTTTTACTGAGTCAATCTATCTCATGTTTGGTCTTTCTCTTTTCCTACTGCCTTCTACTTTTCCTACTACAATTGTTTCCCCCCCCCCAATAAGTCTTATCTTCTAATAGTATGGCCAAATCCAGAAAGGATTCACAAGTTAACCCATGGTTCAGTGATTAAGCTTGCAGGACTGCAGGCAAAACTTTGCTCGTGAGCTGAGTTCAGTCCTAATGGCCTCCAAGTGGACTCAGCATTCCATCCATCCAAGGTCAGTAAAATACCCAGCTTGTTGGGGGTAAATTGCAGCCTGCAATTGCAGCCAGACTCTCGATCCGCTTACAGCTCTTGGCTCTTGCTCAGAGGCTCAGATCTTCATTTTAAGGCTTTCTTTTCCGTAAATCTCATTAAAACCGCATTGTAGAGCGCGAGCTGGTTGGAAGTGTGTGTTAGACCAGCGCCATCTTGGCCATGCCCCCCACTCTCTTCATGTAAAGTGACAGGAAAGTCCAGGCAAAATGAACTGAGTGTGTTTTCACCGCATCCCATCTGTAATGTGCAAAGCTTCTGTGGTAGCAAAGCTGATGGGCGAAAAGGTTTGCAACCTATCCATGCTTCATTTCACATGCAACAAATATCTGCTTCACACATTACAGAATTTTGGTTAGTATTGTTTTCCTTTATGTCTTTCCATTCATTATAAAATTCCTTAAACACATTCATTGTTGAAGATCAAAAACAAGTCATTCCTTGCCTTCAGGCATACAATCTCGAAGACATGACACAAAAGGAGAAAAAGGGAATAGAGAGGGAAGAAGAAAACAAGCAAATTCTGGCCCTGTATGTTGACGTTTTTTAATGACCTTTGCTTGCTGATGAACCAAATAGAGATAGTTCAGGGAGAGATATCTGCTGTGCCATCTCTGGCTATGATTTGTACATTATATTTGTGATTCTTAGAACTAACAATCTGCCAGTTGACCTTGAGCAAGTCTTTTCTTTTCTCTAGACATAGATGTCCTTCCTTAAGAGTCTGTACATGGTTTGGTGTGTATAGGGTAGCATCTGGCAAGTTCTCTGTACATTTAGAAACTCTTAGAGGAACATTGGCCTTTTTTTGGCCAGGGAGGGGGCAGATCTTAATTCTTTATGGAGAGACAACCCAAGGTCAGGAGAATAATCCCCCACATAAACCAAACAATGAGTGCAACTGCAGTGGTAGGCAATCCCACCTCATTGTGCTGAACAAGGGATCATAAGTGCTCCTCAAGGGGCACACATAGGATGGGGGAGGGGAAGAAGCTCTCAAAGAAGACTCTCTGCATATAGCAGTTCTGGCCATGCATCTTTTTGGTTACGTTGGCTGCTGTATAGAAGAGACTCAGGCCTGTGCATGCAAGCCTAAAGCCAGATGCTGAACAAAGGATTTATCATCTCTGTGTTCATATAATCCTCTTGTGTACATTTTAGGGATGATGCCCCTAAGCTGCCTCCTCCTTCTTTCGTGTCCAATCAAACTTTGAACTGCCAAAACAAAGCCACTTTCTTGGCTTTGTTGTTGAACAAAATTCATTGTTACCTCTGTTTATAAGCCACCAGAAGCAAATTTTAGTTTAAACTAAACCAGACATCATTTTATATATGCTTTATATATAGTTTTATATATGACCAAATATATACATTTTTGTTGGGGATTTTAATTGTCACAGTGAGGCTTGGTGATATAACCAGACCAAATAAACTGTTAAAAACCAGAGATTATTTTTCTTCTTCTTTCACATCCAGGTCAGACTTTAAACTGCCAAAATAAAGCCACCTTTTTGGCTTTGTCATTGGCCAAACTTAAATCCTCATTGGTAAATGTTTCGGGTAGTACTGGCAGACCAGCAAATGAGACGGAATCTGTATCTCTCCACATTCACACAGTGTGTTGTTGTCCACCAGCAGCCCCCACTTGAGCATTTTGGTGTATGCAAACCAAGACACAGGACACAGCCTCGGGCTGGGTTAACTCAGGTTTATTGCATCGTGGACAGAGGGAACATGAGGTAATGGCGGATCGATAGCTCTTTATATACAGCAGTAATACATTTGAACGTGGTTCCATGATAGCCCATTGGCTACTGTCTGCGTGACGTCATTGCGGGTCACGCCCTTCTTGTCCAGGTGTAGGTGGTGGCGGGAAGACTTCCCGCGCTGTTGCCTTTGATGAGTTTGGACCAAGGAGCTTGGACGCTCGCTGCTGCCAGCTGGTGGTCATTAGCTCGCGTCCACTTACAGGGTTCATGTGATGCAGCTGAGGGTTACATTGTTGCCATAGGCAAGGTTACATTTGTTCAGATACATTGTGGAAGGTAAAACCATTAGAACACAACACCCCTCCCCCCTAGGATGAGACACAGTCTCGAGCCCACACTTAAACACACTCCCCCCCCTAGGAGACAAAGTCTCTCAGCCAAGATGGCTTATTTCGAACACGCTGGGGTCTCGATGCGGGCTGCCTTTCCCCGGGTTTGCTACCTTCTCTTTGTCCCCAGGTTTCCTGTCCTGTAATTGGAGAGGGAGACTCGTTGGTGACTTGCCGCGGCTCTGCGGCGTTGTTGGAAGGTGTGCTCTTTCTTAGGGAGGAACCGGGGGCACTGGGGGCTAACGAAAAACCCCTCTTCTCACTTGGATGGGTGGGGGAACACTCCTGAAAACCCCCCCGGCTCGCAAACTCAAAATCAAAATTACATTCGGGGGCAGCGGTCGCGAACTCCTCTCCCCCTTCCCCGGCCTCTGATAGGACTGGCGTATCAAAAGGGTATGAGTCGGGGCCGCTGCTTCTGCCTTCCCCCCTTGCTTGGGACTGTTGTCCGCTGCTGTCTCCCCCTTGGGTTAAGCGGGTGGGGGAGAACCCTAACGCTGAATCCTGTTGCTGAGCCCCACTGACTGGCCTACTTACTCGGTGCCTCAGTTGGTCTGCGTGCCTCCTCCAGAGGAGGCCGGTGTTAGTCTCGACTCGGTACGACACTGGCCCCGTCTGTTCTACAACCGTCCCTGGTACCCAGGCTGGCCCTGCGCTGGAATAGTTCCTGCAGTGAACAGGGTCGCCGGCGGCGAAACCTTTCGAGACTGCCAACCCTATGTTTTTTCCATTATCCTCGACTCTCGTCGGGTCAAGCCTGGACAGTATCGTGGTCAGTTTTCGCCGCATCAAGAGCTCTGCCGGCGAGTAGCCTGACGCTAAAGGGGTCACCCTATACGCTAAGAGGAATTGGCATACTTGGTGATTCAGGTCCCCCGGGCCCATGCGCCGCAGCGCATCCTTTGTTGTACGCACCAGCCGTTCCACTTGGCCATTCGTGGCCGGGTGAAACGGCGCGGATGTGACATGCCGAATGGCGTTTGCCTCCATGAACGCCCCGAACTCGGCGGAGGTGAAACAACTAGCGTTATCGCTGACTAACGTATCGGGTAAACCGAACGTTGAAAAGACTCTCCTTAGCTGGCTAATTGTCGTGGCGGAGGACGTGCTTTTTACTGGAATAACCTCCAGCCACTTGGAGAACGCATCCACCACCAGGAGAAACATGGTCCCTCGGAATGGGCCAGCGAAATCCACGTGCACTCTGGACCAAGGCCCCCTTGCTGTGTCCCACTCCCTATGCGGAAGGCGGGCCGCCTCTGGTCGGGATCCCTGGCATGCCTCACAAGTGTCGACCATGTGCTCAATGTCCGCGTCCAGCTGTGGCCACCAGAAGTAACTCCGGGCCAGCGCCTTTGAACGAACTATGCCCGGGTGGCTGACGTGCAGCAGTTCGAGCACCCTCGGCCGCAGGGATGTAGGGACCACCACCCGTTGGCCCCACAAAAGGCACCCCCTCTCTAGGGACAACTCTAGCCTTTTCCGAAAAAATGGGTCGAATTCTGTGCTTGGGGACGACGCCGGCCACCCCTTCTGTACCCACGAACTAACTTTCTCTAGCGTTCTGTCCTTGCCTGTCGCCCTAGCAATGTCGGTTGGTACTATTGGGGGTGCGTCTAAGACCTCAATTAGCAACACCTGGCGGTCTTTTTCTACTCTCGCCTTTTGGTCGTCCGACAAGGGCAAAGGAGATCTCGAAAGTGCATCAGCATGGCTGATCTCCTTTCCAGGTCGGTACTCCAACTCATGCTGGTATGCGTTGAGAAAAATAGCCCATCGCAGCATTCTCGGGGACAGGATCTGCGGCGTGGGCTTGCTTGCCGTGAAAATCCCTAACAATGGCTTGTGATCAGTCACGATTTTGAACGGGCGGCCATACAAAAAATCGTGAAATTTTTTGGTTCCCGCTACTATTGCTAATGCCTCCCTGTCGGTTTGTGCGTAATTTCGCTCCGCTTGGGACAGGGACCTTGAATAAAACGCTACCGGGGCCTCCCTTCCGTCATCCAACACGTGGCAAAGCACCGCCCCCACCCCCACCGGGGATGCATCACAGGCTAAGACCACCGGCCGTTTGGGGTCGAAATGCGTCAGGATTGCCTCAGATGTTAAGAGTTGCTTTAATTCTTTGAACGCCCTCTCGTGCTCGTCACCCCACATCCATGTCTCCTCCTTTTTAAGTAACCGATGGAGCGGTTCGGCCACGGACGCCTTCCGCGGGAGGAATGTATGGTAAAAATTGAGGAGCCCCAGGAAAGACTGTAGCTCGGTTTTGGATGTGGGGCGAGGGGCCTTCTTTATAGCTGTTACTTTGGATTTAGACGGCTTAATCCCCTCGGGTGTGATCCGGAAACCTAAAAATTCAACCTCAGTTTCATAAAAAACACATTTGTCCTTCCTTAGTCTCAACCCCGCTTCCTCGAACACGGTTAGTACTTTGTCCAATCTCTTTGCCAGTTCAGCCTCACTCCCCCCTGTTATCAACACGTCATCAAAATAAGGCAACACCCCCTCCAGTCCCTTCAGGAGGCGTTCCACAAGCGACTGAAAAAGGCCGGGTGCCGAGTTCACGCCGAACTGTAAGCGCGACACCTGGAACGCCCCTTTATGTGTAACTATCGTTTGTGCCGCGGCCGTGGCGGGGGTCACTGGGAGTTGCTGATAGGCTTGTGCCAAATCGAGTTTAGCGAAACACTTTCCCCCATTCAGCCTGGCTAAAAGGTGGCTGATCACCGGCACCGGGTATGCATTAGGGCGGATTGCCTTGTTGATTGTACACTTATAATCAGCGCAAATGCGCACCTCCCCGTTAGCCTTTAGAGCCGTTACAATTGGAGTTTCCCACTCCGCGGAATCAACAGGAATAAGAATCCCCTGGCCCACCAGTTTGTCCAGTTCCGCCTCTATCTTGTCCTTGAGTGCGAACGGCACCCTGCGCGGTTTGAGTCTTATCGGGCGGACCTCCGGGTCTAGGTCGAAGGCTACAGGGGGTCCCTTGAACTTTCCGAGTCCTTTCTTAAAAACGGCGGGATGCGCATCGCAAGCCGCTTGTATTGGGTCCACCCCCACTGCATGCACTCCCCCTATGAACAAACCTAAAGGCTGAAACCACTGCGTCCCTAGGAGGCTACAACTTCCCCCCTTAAGGACAACTAGGGGGAGTTCCGCAGAATGTCTCTTAAAATTGACCCGAAATTTCCCGACCCCCAACACCGGAATGCTGTTTCCCTGTACGTCTCGTAGCGTGGACCTCAACGTTTTAAGTTTGGGCCGCACGTGGGGGTCGATTCTCAAGAACTCTTTCTGGGGAATTATAGAATAGGAGGACCCCGAGTCAATTTCCATCCTAATAGGGGCCCCTTGTACTAGTACCTCAACGAAGTAATGGGATTGTCCCGCGGACACGCTGAACACTGGGGCGTCGTCCTCGCTGTCGTCCGAGACGCGGCCCACGCCATCCCGCTTCCTCGTGGTCTGGGCGCCATCTTTGGGCCTCGCTGGACGGTCCGGTCTGGCCGAACGGTCTTGTGACTGCCTCCGGCTCTCCTTCCGTTTTCTGCATGCCTTGGCGATGTGCCCCCGTCGGCCGCAGGTGTAACACTCGGCCTTCCTGAATGGGCACCTCGCGCGCTCATGGGCCGCTCTGCAACCATCGCAGCGTCGACCACCCTTTCGGACCTTCTGGACCTCTTCGCCGTCGCTGCCTTCCGTAGACGACTTTGAGGCCCGTCGAGTTGCGTGCACCGCCTGTCCGGACTTCCCGTGTACCGAGTTTGCCGCCTTGCCGGCTCTAGGACGCCACTCACGCCACTGGTGCATCTCGTCCACTCCAGCATTCGTGGACTCTGCGGCTTCCGCGGCCTCTACGACCTCTGCCAACGTGGGTGGCGGCTCCTTGTTCATCAAGCTGCGCTGCACCTCCTTGTCTTTCAGGCCACACAGCACGCCGTCCCTGAGGGCCATCTCTAAGATGTTGTCCCATTTGCAGGGGGCGGCGGCGATCCTCATGGCGGCCACGAATGTCTCAACCGACTCGTCCGGCGCTTGGACTCGCCTCCAAAACGCGCTCCGAGCGGGAAACATTGCCCTCGAAGGACTGAAGCGCTCTCGCAGCAGCTTCATGATGTCGTCCGCCTTAAATTCGCTCACCTTCTTCGGAGCGATGATGCTCACCAGTGTCCGCTTGGTTTCCATCCCGAGCATTCTGGTGAGGATGGCCCTCTTCCTCTCCTCGTCGTCTCCTTTGACTTTGAGTTCCACCAGTGCCGCCTGGAAGTCCATCTCAAGCAGCTCCCAGTCTTGCGGTTTCGTGATGTTGAACCCGCTCTGCGCCCTGGCTGTTCCGTGGGGATCCATTATCCCACCTTCGTCGCCAATTTGGTGTATGCAAACCAAGACACAGGACACAGCCTCGGGCTGGGTTAACTCAGGTTTATTGCATCGTGGACAGAGGGAACATGAGGTAATGGCGGATCGATAGCTCTTTATATACAGCAGTAATACATTTGAACGTGGTTCCATGATAGCCCATTGGCTACTGTCTGCGTGACGTCATTGCGGGTCACGCCCTTCTTGTCCAGGTGTAGGTGGTGGCGGGAAGACTTCCCGCGCTGTTGCCTTTGATGAGTTTGGACCAAGGAGCTTGGACGCTCGCTGCTGCCAGCTGGTGGTCATTAGCTCGTGTCCACTTACAGGGTTCATGTGATGCAGCTGAGGGTTACATTGTTGCCATAGGCAAGGTTACATTTGTTCAGATACATTGTGGAAGGTAAAACCATTAGAACACAACAAGCATGTTGGTCTTACATTTATGGACTCTGATTTTCAGCCTATTCATGGTCATCCAAGAGAGTGAGGAGAGGTTGAGTTCCTCCCTTAATGTTATTCTTTGTCCAGTGAGCTCCTTCCTCCATCTTCTAATTTGGTTTTGCTCTTGCATACCCTCAAGAATGTTTGTTCTTGCCATAAAACTCATCCTGGATATGAGCCAGCAGACTTGAGACACATACCCATTCAGAGGATATGAAGGGTCATTCTCTTGCTTAGTTCTCTCAGCATCCACTGCTACTTTTCTCCTTATCTTAGGTGGAGCAATGCCAACAAAAGGATATATTTTCTCAACTGGTAGGCTTGAAGCATCCTGTCACTATGCACAATGTTTCACTAAGAGCAATGTCAAGTTGTTTTATGCATGCAGATGTGCTCCATATACTGGAACAGCATACTCTGTTACATAGATGCTCAGGGCCAAAGCTGAGTAGACAGTTGAGCTCCCCATGTATAGTTTGTCAATTTCCTGATGATATTGTTCCTCATACTAACTTTAGCATTCGTATTTAGTCAGGTATTCAGAGAGGAATGATTCACATCCAACCCCAACACGCACAGAATGGTCATAGCAGAATTCTATGGAGGTCACTGGACAAAGTAAACAGGCAAGATTTTAGAGCCCATGTGGTTTAGAGATAGATTGTTGCAAGGGTAGGGTAGATAAAGGCAAAGTCATATATGGCAACTTGAGTTTATTGAAGAAAAGTCCTGATACCTAAAAAGAAAAGAAGGAAAGGTTATTACTATAGCAGAAGAATAATCACTCTGAGTCTGACACACATAGAAAAAAGATACTGCTCCCCTATTAAAGAGTGCTGTGGTTTCTACAGAGGGATAGTCTTTCACTAGATGGGGGAAATTGCATGTGCAAACACAACATCTCAGAAAGAAGTTTAAGGAGCCTTGAACTTTCTTGCCTTCCATTAATCTCACAACAGGATCAGCTGATACACTAACACTTTTAATGTCAGCATTAAGTGTGATTTTATTTATTTATTTATTCTGCAGTGGCTAGGCTTGCAAGCCTGTTTCATTAAAGAACTCACACTAATTGAGCTAGCTCCCCAGTTCATACATATAGAGTGATTCATTAATCACTCATCCTCATTACACTTCTGATCACTTCTCTGTAATGCATCCAAGGGAGACATTATGATATGTTGCCCATAGTCGAGGGATGGGTAGTAAAATTAGCTGGATACTGTCAGCCCAAGTGTTTCAAAGAGATCTGCAAGGCTATCCTCCAGAATGCCAGCGTAGACCTGCTGCCATGTCTGTCTGAATCAGCACATATTCTACTATTGACTCTGGGCTTCTTAGTGAAGGTGTGTAGCTCCCTGGGCTTCTTAGTGGAGGTGTGTAGCTCCCTTGAGAATTGCAGCATCAATTGACCACCACAGATGCAAGACTATAAGTGGAAGGAACACAGGGAGAGGTAGGCTATAAGGCAGGGGTGCCCAAACTATGGCCTGTGGGCCGGATCCAGGCCCCAACACCAACTCATCTGGCCTGTGCCGCCCTTGTCACTCCTGAAGTGGAAGTAAAATGTGCCCATACAGGTGAGTTTTACTTCCACTTCCAGGAGTGGCAAAGGTGGCATGGGCCAGATGAAATGGTGTTGGGGGTTGGATCTGGCCCTCAGGCCATAGTTTTGGCACCCCCAGTTTCAACAGAGAAAATGGCAGCCTAGACATCTATCTCCTACTGTTGCAAAACAGATCACAAGGCACATTTTACTTCTGCTTCTGGTGGGAGAAATCATGTGACCAGCCAACTGAATAATGTGACTGGCCCACTGAGCCACATGACTGGCCCATGGCCCATAAGGTTTGGACACCTTTGCTATAAGGTGTCATAGATTGTAAGAACTTATCAGATAATATATTTATCATTTTAAAGCACTTTCTACTGTGAATGTTTTCTTAATTTCTAACACTAGGGTTGTTTTGCTGATTAGGGATTTTATCCACTCAATTGTATCCACTCTTTCAATTTCTTGTGTTCCTGCCATTATGTAAGGCCAGAAAATAGGCTTCACCATGTCTGGACAGCTCCCAAAGTCCCATAGCTAACTTAGTCATTGACAGCATGACCAGTAGTTGAACTGCTTAGGATCCAGAATCTGTGTGTTCAGAACATTTATAGAAGCAGCAAAGAGGTGCATAAGAGAGGCTGTAAATCAGGGGTTCCCAACCTACAGCCCATAGTCCAAACCCAGCCCGCATCACCATTTCATGTGGCCTGCTGCTGACGCCCCCGAACGTGGAAGTGGGTGTGTTTATGACACCCTAAAAATGTGCCCACGCATGCATCAACAAAAACATAGTTATGTCAGCTGTAAATGTGCCCGCAGCTGTTGTAAATGCACTTCTGGGGTGCTTGAGAAAAAGCAAGGTACTGTACAGTGATTACAGTTTGGGGCCTGGAGCTGGGGAGATATGAGGATAAATCCAACTGATAGTCACACTATCAAGTTGACAAGAAGTCAACATTTATGTAAGTCTTATTGGCTCAGTGAGTCTACTCTCTTTGGGACCAACAGTGGGATTTTGCTTGTTAGTTTTAATTCTCATGGAACATGATGCTTTCTGTGAAACAGAACCCTGGTTGTGTGGCAGTTAAACTAACTGGGTGTCTGGAGGCTGTACGGGTCTGGATGGGGGACAATGGGCTTCAGCTGAATCCTGACAAGACTGAGTGGCTGTGGGTTCGGGGGCCCACATTATCTCGGGAGCTACCAGCTTTGGTTCTGGATGGGGTATCCTTGCCCCAGACAGATCCGGTGCGTAACTTGGGGGTCCTCCTGGACTCATGACTGCTGCTCGAAGAGCAGGTGGCGGTCATGGCAAGGAAGGCCTTTGCACAACTTCGTGTTATTTACCAATTATGCCCGCTCCTGGACCGGAACTCCTTGCTCATGGTCACTCACGCTCTGGTCACCTCCAGATTGGATTACTGTAATGAGCTCTACATGGGGCTGCCCTTGACGACCATTTGGAGGCTGCAGCTGATCCAGAATGCAGCGGCCCAGGTGGTGATGGGGCAGGGGAGTTATGCTCATGCCTCAACGCTGCTCTGGGAGCTGCAATGGTTATCAGTGTGCTTCCGGATGCAATTCATGATTCTGGTTTTTACCTTTAAAGCCCTACATGTCAGTGGACCGGGATATTTAAGGGATTGCGTCGCCCCTAGGTATTCTGCCCGTCCTACAAGGGCGGACCAGTGAGGCTCAATGGTGGTCCCACCCATGAAACAGGCACATATGGTGGGGACCAGGAGAAGAGCATTTGCAGTGTTTGCCCCGGCCCTGTGGAACCTCTTACCACCAGAATTGCACCTCCAGACAGAGCTACTCCCCTTCAGGAAGGCGCTTAAGACCTGGCTGTGCCAGTGGGTGTGGGGCCTGACAGCTGTGATGGCCCAGTCCTCACTGATTTGCCCCTGCATATATGAAATATCGTTCACCTCTAGAGTAGACTCCCGTCCCATGGTGGCTCCGAACAGCAGCAGCAGCAAAAATGAAGCCTCCATGACCATGTGGCAGGGAAGGGAAATGAAAGAGAAACTACAGAATGCCCCCACCACCACCTTCTCTCTTCCACAAGTGAAAAGCCACATAGCGACCTCTGGTGGCTGGAAAAACATACTGCAGCTTTGCCTGTGAGGGTTCCGGTCAGGATTTTTTTGTAAAAAAATAAGGGATATTATGGGGAAATTAATAAAACGGGAGGGGTGGGAAGAGGGGTAAAAATAAGGGGTTTTCCTGGGGAAAACGGGATACTTGACAGGTATGAATGGTGCTATGGGCAGCATCCAGCCCATGGGCCACAGGTTGAAAATCTCTGGTCTTACCAATAGTAATGTATGGCTGTAAGAGCTGGACCACAAGGAGGGGTGAGCACAGAATAGATGCCTTTGAACTGTGGTGCTGGAGAACACTCTTGAGAGTTCACTGGTCTGCAAGGAGATCAAATCAGACAATCCTAAAGGAAATCAACCCTAACTGCTCCTTGGGAGGACAAATACTGAAGCTAAAGAACTTTGGTCACCAAGTGAGAAGTGAGGACTCACTGGAGAAGGCCCTGATGCTTGGAAAAATCAGAGGCAAAAGGAGAAGGGGGAGGTGGAGGATGAGATGGCTTGATGGCATCGTTGATGCAGTGAGTGTAGATGTGGGTGGGCTATGGAGAAAGACAGATGACAGAGGAGCCTGTCATGCCATGGGGTCGCAAAGGTCAGACTTGACTGTGCAACTGAACAACAAAATATGTACTGTTCGGCATTAATCCATATAGATCAATAATATGTAAATATAGCACAGATGGTTTTACAGCAAGAGACTTAGTATATTTTAAGATGCAATCCTGTGCTTAATTATTTGGGGATAAGCATCAGCAAACTTTGAAGAGCATACCTCTGAATACACCTACAAAGACTTTTGTTCTCCAGGCCCCTCCACTAGTACCTTTTAGACGCCTGGCAAAAGCCATTTGATTCTCACAAGCTTTTAATAGCAATTTAATTGCTTTTATGGTTTTGGCTTTTTATCCCCTGGCAATTCTTGCTGCCTACTTTTATTCTTGCTTTCATCTGCTGTTTCTATGGATAAGAGAGGTTAGAATGTTTGTTTGTTTTTTTATACTATTCTTAGCCACCTTGAGTCTTTGACAGTATGGCAGGATATACATTTTAGAAAATGCATAAACTTGGATCCTGAGATGTCCTTCTAACTCAGAGAGGACACGGATCCAAGAAAAGACCCGTGATAGAAGTGGGAATATTTTTCCCAAATTCCTCCTGCATTCTACAGTGCCTTCCTTACTATTCTGATGGAACTTCCACTTTGCCTCTTTTTCCTAGCAGGAGTAAATGTCCACTCTTGGGGATTTAGAATGTAAGCCATGTCCGTTAAGACAGCTTGATACTACAGGAAATAGGATGAGGGATTAAATGGTCTTTTAGTCTAACCCAGCAGGGCTCTTTTTACATTGTGAGTTGGTTAAATCCCCACTAGTGAGCAAGCTCAAGGAAGAAACATAGAAGCATAATCTAAGGCAAACAAGGGTTAGAACCTAGCACAGCAGTTATTGTGCCACAGAGCTCAGAAAAGTTACTTTCTTAGATGACAATTACCAAACCCCCACCAGCCAGAAATACTACTAAAACACATGAATAAGCATCTTCATAAATTCATTGAAATCACTTAGTTCAATGTGTCATATAACCTTCCTAGACAATAAGTAAAATCTGGCTTGGCTCCTTCTCAAAGGAAGACTCAGAGGAGAGAGAAGACTAAAGGCAAGAAATACATCTATGGAAAACAGCAGAGAGACCTACCATGCTAGAGATTCTGAAATAAAAAGTCCAAGTCAACACTGTATAACCTGAGAAAGTAGTCATGGCTTTCTTCTTCTCCTCTGACACCACTGATATTTCTTCTTGAAGTGTCCATGATGCATAGAAAAACACTACAGCTGCTTTCCAACAGCCACAGAAGGTACTACAACCCCACCGGAGCAACAAACTGTTTCCTTCAGAAAGTGCAAAGCTTGAAACAACCAGCAGGATCATAACCCAAACAGTCCTGATAATCCAGAGGTATAGCTTTCTATCACTCCCGGGCGACCACTTTTCATCATCTTTTAGCTGTTCTGTCTTCTTCCTTTGCTGCTGCTCCTACTGTTGCTTCTTCCAAAATGAAATCACCTTTTGGTGAATTCATTCTGCAGTTCCTTTCACCAGACGTGGTGTGAGAAAGTTTAGCCAGCACAACAAGGTTGTCATTGCCCAGGGTACACGCGGATGTGGTTCAAAAATACCAGTCTTTGAGGAGGCACTTTCTGTGTACCCCAGCTGTTCTAGCTAAGGTAGGTGGAAGTTAGAATCACCAAATATTTGGAAAGCTACACTTTGCCCAATCCTATAGTAAGACTATTGAAACAATTAAATATGGCTCCAGATAATTGCCTGGATCAAAAGAGATAGATAGCTGAATAGCTCAGTAAATTAGGTGTCTTGTGGAATAGAATTACAGTACGGTGGAGCCTCATACAGCATTCGCCCCGTATAGCAATGAAATCGCATAACAATTAGGTTTTGGGGGAAATGATGTCCCGCATAACAATTTTCCCTATGGAAAAAATCAAAGAACAATTTTTCAATGGGAAAAACCACTTAGCAAAAAAATATATCGTTGTACGATGCATCCCATAAGGAAAATTGCTATATGATGCATGCATCATATAGCAAATGTTTCATACAACAACAAGCCTCATGGAACGGATTAAAACCGTTGTATTGAGGTACCACTGTATTTCAAAACTTGCAAAATCGAAACTGGGCTCCTCAGGGAACTGTCCAGGGTGCTGATTTCCTACAAGGCCTCCTTTCTTGTCTGGCTCTTTTTAGCGCTCATATAGATGTGATGGCAAACCTTGGCACTCTAGGTGATCTTGGACTTCAAATCCCAGAAGCCCAAGTCTCTGTGAATCCACATGAATCAGTTTACTGCACATACATACAGTAACCCCATTTGTGCGGATTCACAGAGACTTGAGCTTCTGGGAATTGAAGTTCAAGAACAGCTGAAGTGCCAAGATTCACCATAACTGTCATATAGCATCCCAGCCTGATATAAGATGCAGCTATCCTCCATGGAGAAACGCAAGCAAAACTCAAGCCCAATTGCTCATGTCAAAACCTGACACAATCTGCACATGCTTAAAGAAAAATCAGAAACCAAAGGAGGTTTATAATGCTTAGATTGTGAGATATTCTATCTTCCAAGTATGTTTCCCTCCTTCCCTTCAGACCATGGATTTTGTTTTGTTGCCTTTTTATTCATTATTTCTCCTACTCTTGTCTCAAGCAGACAAAAAAGTGGAAGAAGAAAATAACCCAGTGCAAGTTGGCTTCCTGTATCAACCCTGTTTTGTTTCTGTATTAGCCTATCGTATGGAGAAAAGATGCAGATAGACCAATGTAGATTATTATCTATGTAACCTCATGTAGCTAAGAAGGGGAAAATTCAGTGGCTATCTCCCCCTACACCTACAAATAACCTGCTGAGGTCTGTACCTTTCTCATTCCTATTGCTGAAATTTGGCAACAAACCGACAACTGAAAAGTCTACAAAATCTCTCTATAGAAAACATATCTTTCTCAATTTATTGCTGCCAAAATTGAGTGTAAGAGAACTGAAGAATAAAAAATAGGTTTGGTCCCCAGTGACCTTCAACAGTTTTTTCAGTCTGTATCTGCAGCTTCTGTTTCAGAAATCTCATCTCTATACCCCACTGCCATCAGAGTGCACTTTAGAGAGCTTTAAAAAATGTTTGCATCTAAATACATACTTAAATATAATATTCCATGTGGATTTTTAAATAAAAACATAGATCATTGCAGAGATGGAATGAAATGAGTTTATGAATGAACAGATACAAAACCAACAGGGATTGGGACAAGACTGATCAGTCCATTCCTAGCTGCAATGTTGCTGCCCAAGGAATTGTTATCTGTATTTAGCTTCTCAGCTGGTTTAGATGAGAGGGTGATTGGGGAGCTGGTACCCTCATTCACTGCCATAGTACCTCCAAAATTGTTAGCTCAATAGTTTGGGCCACACCACAAAATGTGGCTTCCATGAAGGGGGATATATTTCCAGATTTCTGTTCCAAAAAGAAAGGAGACATTCTGTTCTGCCACTCCGCAGAGCTCATTGGGGAGGGAGAAGAGATGAAATGGAAGCAGAGACAGACTTCACCTTCTTGGGTTCTGAGATTACTGCAGATGGTGACTGCAGCCATGAAATAAAAAGGTGCTTACTACTTGGGAGGCAAGCTATGGTAAACATAGGCAGCATAATAAAAAGTAGAGACATCACCCTGCCAACAAAAGTCCACATAGTCAAAGCAACAGTATTCCAAGTAGTAATGTATGGCTGTGAGCGCTGGACCATAAGGAAGGCTGAGTGCAGAAGAATAGATGCCTTTGAACTGTGGAGAAGACTCTCGAGAGTCCCCTGTACTGCAAAGAGATCAAATCAACCCTGATTGCTCCTTGGAAGGACAAATACTGAAGTTGAAGTACATTGGCCACCAAATGAGAAGAGAGGATTCACTAGAGAAGGCCCTGATGATAGGAAAGATCGAAGGCAAAAGGAGAAGGGCTGGCAGAGGAAGATGTGGCTGGATGGCATCAATGACGCAATGCACTTAGATCGGGGTGGATTATAGAGGATGGCAAATGACAGAGGAGCCTGGCGTGCGGTGGTCCATGGGGTCACAAAGGGTCAAACTCGACTGTGCAACTGAACAAAAGAGCTCAATGATGCAAGAGGTCTTTCTAGCATGCTCCTATATCAGAGATAGCTACAACAATGGCCACTGAATTTTTGCCATGGTCAGGTACCTCCTGGCAGGTGTGATGAAGCTGAAATGTTCTCATCCCCCACCTCTAGGAAGTTGCCCAGGTTTGCTCTACTGTTATAACAGCTCAGGTTCTACCTGACCTGTGTGCCTGCTGAGAAATGTGGTCTTCAAATTACTTGCGGAAAGTTTACCCATTTGAGTGAGCATGTGCTTGCAGCAGCCATGAAAACTGATGGGAAAATTAGCCTTTCTTGGAGGCATGGTTAGGAGCTGATTTGGAAAAGAACAAGAGGCCAGAGTATCAAATGCATCTCCTCCAATCACACTTCTTTTTCCATCATCAAATGTCTCCCCAAGCAGAATGCTTTCCATTTTTCCCTTTTAGAGAGATGTGCATCTCAAACCTTCCAGGAGTGGGGGCAAGATAAAGAATAAGACCTCTATCACTTTCTCCTCCAGAGCAAACTTCACAGCTGGAGAAAAGTATTTACCGAATGGTACTGAGAAGCCTGCCATCTTTGCATTATTTATTATTAGCTACTGATAAATATAAGATGCAGGTTGCCTCAAGCCATGAATTAGTGATGCTATAAAACAACCTCCCAAAAACCCTTTTAGGAACTACAGTGAATAGGTAAGCGCTCCTGGTTTTTATTCCATATCTCCCTCTGGCTTGTTACAGAACTGGATTGAAAATAAGCATCATAAATAAATAAATAACGTAAGTGAAGCCAGAAAAATTGGGGTGGGGTTGGGGTGAGAAATCTCATGTGAACCAATTAAATATATAATAGTTCCACAGATACCCAGTATCAGAGGATAAGACATTTACTGGAAACCAAGCCTAGCTTTTCTCCCAGCCTGTTTCATTGAGACAACACTTATGGAAAGTAAGACTGGAGAGTGAAAGCATAAGAACATAAGAACATAAGAACAGCCTTGCTGGAACAGGCCACAGCCCATCCAGTCCAGCATTCTGTCTCAGACAGTGGCTCACCATTTCCTTCAGGGTATTCCCAAGGAGATGCCTTCACCTGCTTAGGATTCCCTGGAAATGGCATTGAGAGATATCCTGCCTATCTCTCCAACCCCGAGGTTGTCCTTAAGTATCCATAATTATAGCCATTGATACCCTTGTCCTCCATGAACTCCTTTCTTAAAGCTGTCCTTTCTTAAAGCTGTCAAGAGAGTCCCCTGGACTCTCTTGACAAGTAGATGAAAGCAACTCCTTTGCCCTTACGATTTGTCTCAAAACTGCTGCAAACTTCGCAGAAAGAAATCAGAAAAATCTAAAACTGTTTGCAAGAAATATTCTTCACAGCCTAACATAACACAGCAACATAACACAGCCTAACCTCCAGCAATTGATGTATGGAAATTAGACAGCTTGTTTTGTATTTCACCCCAGCTGCTAAGGGCCTTTTAGTATACGATAGATCACAATGCCACATACATTCATTTGGTGAAATAAATACTTTCAGGTTTTAGTGAATCTTGGTGTGGGGGGAGACCTCCATAGCTATTTACATACCCCAAGAGGCCAAGCTAGTGAATACATGAGACAGGATTTTCACTGTAGCACAACCTTGATGGCAGAACTTCTTTCCAAGGAAATGGAGGATGGCTCCATCTCTTCTGAGCTTTGGATGAGTAGTCAAACATTCATTGTTCTGTTTTGACCTTCAAATATGAGCACTGATTTTTTTTAAAAAAACCAACAACCTTGAAATTGTTTCTAATCTGTTCTTAAAGAAAGCTGGGATTTTAAAATTTTGATATTTTAAAACATATTTAAATTATTTTTAAGGAGAATGTTTTATTGTTTTATGGTACATTACTTGAGAGCTATGGAAAGTAGAGAAAATGGTAAACAAAATGGATGAATAATAGAATAAATGGGCAGGCGGGCAGGTGGGCGGGCGGGCGGACAGACAGACAGGCAGACAGACATACAGACAGATAGGCAAACACTAATGGGTGCTTGAGATTCCAACTAAAATCATTATTTGGAAGAAAATGCTAAAATAGTTTCAGAAATCATGATTAGACATAATAGGCAAGATAGTCTATTATCATCATGTTTGAAATCATATGGTAGCTAAGCATATCCTGAAAGATACAGAGTACCGCAAATCCTTTTACTTAGTTAGAATGTTATAACACATCATTACACGTCATTAGGCACTGAAAGAGTAACCGAGTGAGGCCATTGACGTGAAAGGATATATGTTAATCTTCCTGATGAAGAATTTTCTCGAAAACCATTTATTGGAATGGGTTTGAAGTGTGAGAAATTCAATTTTGAAGCATGATTATTCACTTGTTGGACTGTTCTATGAAGTGCAAGAAATTCATTCTTTATACATACTATTACGTGTTGGATTGCTCCATAATTGACTATAAGAGATTTTCATTTTGAACTCCCATTGAGGAAATTATTGGATTACAGTTTCACTGAATACAAGGAATTTATTTTGAAGTTATACTGAATATAAGTACTTTTATTTTTGAATAAATATTATTGCTTGAGCTTCAACGGTGCAATTTTTTTCTCTGCATATTGAGCTATGTCACTGAGCATGCGACTGATAATGCCTATGGCAACTTCTTAAGTTGGGACAATTTACATCCAAATGTTACATCATTTGTGTAAGTTACACAGTAAAAATTTTGGCCAGTAGATTTGATAACATGGCCCAATGTAAGTGTGTGATTTCAGTTTCACAGAGACAATGAATATTCTTTGGGTTTTAATTTGGACCTGTAAAAGAACTGTCCCGGGTGCTGAATTCTGTTCATAAAATAAGTTCTGCACCCACTTCTACTTAATTCGATGCTTAGCTTTCTCCAACTCTTCAATGGCCCAGATGCATTTTCTGAGTTGTTACCAGGATAATGCCAATCCATACATTTTCAAAGCAGCCATGATACACAGTACAAAAGTTCCTTCTCTTTTATATATATATAAAAATACACTCACTTTCTTTCTTTCTTTCTTTCTTTCTTTCTTTCTTTCTTTCTTTCTTTCTTTCTTTCTTTCTTTCTTTCTTTCTTTCTTTGCTCCATTCATTCATTAGTTCACTCATCCACTCACTTGCTTGCTCACTCACTTACTGGCAGGCAGGCTGGCTGGCTGGCTGACTGGCTGACTGGCTGGCTGTTTGGTTTGTTGGTTGGTATGCCACCTTAATGGCTGAAGCCATTCTGGGCAATTAAATTGTTTTACTTGTAAACAATACTACGAACCTTGCTGCCCAATAATGAGGAGACATGGGAGACACAAAGGCCTACCGTAACACTACTCTTAACAATATGTCATTGAAACAAGGGGGATGTGACATCATAGTAGTAACATTCCTCTGTGTTCTAACAATGGGTGTAAAAGTGACCATGTGATGATGTCATTACTTCTCCTCAACTATAAGCTAGCAGGACTTGTAAGTTTGTAACAAATACATCTTTATGTTACAGATGTTATATAGCTAGGAGTTCATAATATGTTTAGTACCCATTATTATATGGAGACAGTGTTCTTGCTTTGAACTTAGACTTGGGAGCATATAGATTCTGGTGCCCACTCAGTCATAAAATTTACTATTATCTTAGCCTGACCTGCATCCCAGGGTTCTCGTGAGGATAAAATGGAACATAAGAAAACCATTGTTCAGTTATGGATGGCTTTAGCACATCATTATATTCATTATCTTTCCAAGTAACTTTTCAGCAGAAACAGAAGCATTTTCAATATTTATGATCTCTTATTGTAGGTCCTGCAGTTTGGTTTTAGCTCATATATCTGAAATTAGTTTTAGTTTTTTTGTATCATTATATTTAATACTATGTCAATACAGGATTTATTAGCTGAGTATTGTTCTGGGTTTTATTAGTTTGTGTGATTTTGTTGTATGTTTATGTTTGCATTTAAACCACGCAACAGCTAGAGAAAATTATTTTATTGTGTGTGTAACAAATAAAAAACATAGTGATAATAACACTATCTCTACTGAATCTGTGCCAGGCATACCAAATTTGCATCTAGCTTTATTGTGGGCAAAAAGTCATTATAAATGAAAAGGAGATTTTAAAAGGATACAGAATTTCAATTTTTCATGAGGAAAAGATTAGTCAGGAAGATTAGTCCATTATTGTAAATCTTACTAGAATACAACCAGTTTAAAATGTCCAGCATTTCAATTAGTGATGTTTTTTCCAATGTCTCACACTCATTAAAGTATGCCAACTGTCAAGTGTGATAGGTAAATAGTTACCTATGCCACACCTGAACAGCTTTCTAAATGTGATTAACTTCAATAATTGAAATATAAATCATCTTGAGAAAAAATATCCTAAACCAGCAAATTTAGGATTGTTCAACTTTCAAGTTAGTTTTTGGAATTATAATTCTGAATACTGGATTTTGGGAGTTGTAGTTCCAAAAAGTCACACACACACACACACACACACACACACACACACATGCATGTGCACACGCACGCACACATGCACATGTATGCACACACACACACACACACACACACGCACACACACACATGGAATTGACCTTCAAGCACCCGATATTTCTCTCTGTGGACAATATAGGATGGGTTTAGAAAGACTTCACAGGATATGATTTCCTCTGTAGCTTGCTTTTAGTTGTGTTTTGCTTTCTGATTGGTCACTAAAAGGCAAGCACATTTTACAGGCCAAATTGCTGAAACATGAATCTCTGAGGCCATCGTCAGAATGAAAGCAATTCAATTCAATTCAATTGAGTATTGAATTGAATTGAACTGAATTGAATGAAAGCAAACATATTTTCTTCAAAGTCTAGTTTGACCCTATCCCCCCCCCTCCCTCCTTTCAGATCTTCCTTTAGCTTCACACTTGGCTGACATGGCACCTCAATACATCGTCTGCTCAAATTCAGCTCATCGCTCTGAATTCACCCTTCCTTCTTGTCAAGATATAGCTTGTAAGTACCAGCAAGAAGGACCTCCCATCCTGTTTCTTTTCTCATATTACTCTGCCAAGTCCCTGTGTATTCTTGGGCCTATAGAGGTTGGGTGTTATATAGATCATCATCAGTGATGCACTGCAAAAAAATTTACTACCCCCACCATAGATGTGGCTAACTCTGTGGGCATGGCTAACTCTGTGGGTCACGCCCAAATGGCCACCCTATGCCATGGCCTAGGGTAGAGAGGTGGGTGTGGCTGGCCAAGTGGGCGTGGCCTGGGGAAATTTCCGCTACCGATGCCCGGGCACTTGTGGGCACCTCGAGCAGCTCAACACTGATCATCATCCAATCATCATTCCTTCTTGCATGTTGGGAGGTTTTGTTCTTTGCTGTTACGCTTGTCGGGTAAAATGAGTTTGTGAAAAGTATTGGTGGAATTTTTAGTAGCCAAGAAGTCTCTTCTCCTCCTCTTAGGCAAAAGTAATGGTAAAGGTCTCCCTTGCTCAAAAGCCAGTTGTGTCTGACTCTAGGATGTGGTGCTCATCTTGATTTATAGCCAAAGGGCCAGCACTGTCTATGTCTGCAGGCGTTTTCATGGCCATGTGGCAGGAATGAATTGATGCCAGAATGCATGGAACACTGTTACCTTTCCCACTAAAGTGATACCTCTTTATCTACTTGCAATTTGTAGATTGCAATTGGTAACGTGAGCGACCATCTCTGTCCAAGTTTCTGCCAACCTAGCAGTTTGAAAGCAAAGAATTGCAAGTAGATAAATAGGTACCACTTTGGTGGAAAACGTAACAGCATTCTGTGTGCTCTGCTCTCTACTCATGCCTGCCACATGACCATGGAAACGTCTGCAGACACAGACAGCGCTGGTTTACCATTCCCTTTGGGGGGGGTGCCCTGGGACTGTGCAACATGCCAAAGGCCACACAAGCTGTCTCTTTTGCCAGGACATACCATGGGGAATTGAACTCCCAACCTCAAGCTCTGCAGTCAGATACCTAATTTCACTGAGTTATCCAGCCAGCTAAAGTCACCATAAGATACTGTACTAGATATGCATGTGTGTGAAGTTGGCCTCACAATTCCGGTAATTCCCACTGTGATAAAGGGATCTTATACCCTAAGAAGTATATTTAGAATGGCAGCTTTTAGCCCCTGTCCTGCTGAGCTCTCCCTGTTGAATAATTAATTTGCTGTCTTGGAAATTATTTTAGTAGAATATATACTTAGCAGGGCTTCAAGCCCAGCTGCTGCACAGAGATGCCCATGGACTACAGATATCATGCATAGAGGAATGCCCACATGGTGGTCAATGTAAGGAATCATAAATTCTCTTAATTACAGAGTTTGAAATAGCTGCCAGAGGTCATTGAGTTCAACCTTCTGCCCATGTAAGAGCCTATAGCTAAAACATTATTCACCAGGAGACTTGTAGCTATATCATTAAAAGTTTATATAGCAGAATGTGTGGTGTGGATAATAAGAGGTGGTCTTTACTTTTTTATTGTGCTACAACACAGGGTCAGCCACTGAAACTGAATGATGATATACTCAGGAAGGAAGGACTCCCTCACCCAACACACAGTTAAACTGTGGATTGTCACAAGAAGCAGTAGTGGCTGCTAATCTGGACAATTTTAGAAGACCATTTCAAAGGATGGAACTATCTCTAGGTGGATATAAAACATGGTGGATATATAACTTTCCAAAAACTCAGGGTGGTTCACATTATTATCTCCCTCTGTTTTATTCTCACAACAACCCTGTGAGAGAGATGAAGCTGAGAGACCACAACTAGCTCAAGATCACTCACTGAGTTTAATCTTCAAGCATGGATTTGAACCCAGGTCTTCTGAGTTCTGGTCCAACACAGTAACCATTACATCATACTGGCTCTCCAGTTCTTCTCTCAATACAAGAAACAGTTTGATTTTGTACATTACTTGGTGGGAAGCTCAAAATGGGGTGCAAGATTGAATTTATATCTTACTTTTGGGCTTCCCATGGGTAACTGGTTGGCTATTTTATAAATAGGATGTTAGACTAAACAGATCTGAAGTCTGAGATTCTTCTCTTGTCCTTTCTTATTACCATCTTTGCATCCTTTCCCAACAAGCATTGAGCTTACTAAACAACTTCTAGAGGTATCATTCTACTAGACACACAATGGTTGGTGGTAGTTCCAAGGTCAGAATCCACCCAACAACCTGATTTTTCAGTATCCCTGCAAGAAGCCAGAAAGGAATTGAAGAAATAAAGTCATCCACACATGACCCTAGGCATCTCTTGTTCACCAAAATAGAACATTTTCAGTCCCCCAGAGCTTTGTATTTCTGAAGATCCCACAAAGAGATGGACAATGTAGGCCTTCTGCAGCATTAATAATATGGGCTGGGGGTCACCAGAAGAGATAATCTGTGCCCCTGTATTTTAGCCACTTGCCATGTACAGACTGGCTGGTTGATTTTTGCATTCAAAAAGGACTGAATTTTGCCAAGAAGGTGATTTTTTTTGTCCCACCCAATGCAATGCATTAACACAAAACTGCCCCATGCTGTGATTCTTGTTAGCAAAATGTGCTATAGTGAAGCAGATGTGATGTACTCTGGCTATCAAGATATAGTCCCCATTTAGGAGGAGCTGAAATTATCACTGGGATCAGGAAATGCAAGAAGCATGACTAGGTCCCAACCGAAACTCTAGTCCTCCTGCTGTAGCTCTAACCTTGAATACCCTGGATTTTTTCATTGGGGCCAGAAAATACCCCTGACTCACTCTGTGAATATTTGTTCTTGTTTTTGTTTTTAATCATGGTGCATGATAATTAAAGCTCCACAAACCCTCTGGCAATCTGCATGCTTCTTCAGCAATTGCACAGAACCCACTAAAAGGCTGAATCAAACCTCAATTACAGCAGTTTCTGGAATTTTTTAAGGATAATGGATTTGTAAATGTGTATTTGCAGAGACATACAGAGTGGGAAAAATTTTGTTGGCTCAGGTTAGCTTCCAACCATGTGCATTAATTTATCAGATTAATGTTGCATTTACTCAGCATAGTACAGTACAGCTGAGGAGGAAATTCAGCACTGTGAAGTTTACAGGAGTAGATATAAAATATTAGGTCAAAAATGTCTTGACATACTATGGTAAAATAGTGATTTCTGAAATAATTTTAGTTTCACATAAATTTCTAATCACTTAGATCTACTGTACTTATTTTAACTGTGATGGCTTAGTGGTTAAGACATTGAGCTTGGAGAATGGAAGGTCTGGTTCTGATACCCGAGTGCTGCACGACAGATCTTGGGGACATGAAAGGAGCCTCATTTGGGTGTCCCCTGAGCGGAGTTTCTCCAGCAAAAATCCTTTCAACCCAGAGTAATTTCTGACACAAAATTTATTTATTTAACATTGCTAAAATTATTGGGTTCCAAACTGGGAGGTGTATCCCTTGAGGGCCGTGAAGACATTCCAGAGTGAGCATGGAATGGTGAGATTTTCATGAAGAAAAAAACTATCAGCTTAAAGAAATATGCATAACAAACATCAATGGCTAGAATCCTATTGGTTAGTCAATAGGAATGGCATGAATTATAGTGACAAATTGTGACTAGTTAGCAAGTTGTTGTTGTTTTTTTTATTCCTTGTTGTGCATCAGTCTTAGGACTTGGCATGTGACAAAGGATGCAAGTGGCAATTAATATTAAATTGAAAAATGAGGTCAGTCTTTTTAAACGAGGATACTAAGTAACATCCATGCTGAGAACATCACCACAAGGCTGTTAGTTTGTCTCCCTCATTTTGTTGCTGAACACTATGTTGAATATTCTTTGCAGAGCATGTTCCAAAGGATTGGATGTTTTGAAATGCAAGTCCTCCTCAATTCTCCTTTTGTTTCTTCTTAGTTCCTATTATACAAATAGGAACACAGCTTTAGCAGAAGAAAAAATTAATGATTACATACAAAGCTTGTGTCCAAATAAAGTTGTCAAGTAGATGGCTAAAATATAATATAGCTATTAACTTCATCTTGGTTACAATTAAGGCAGACAAAAGATCTCTCAAGTAAATGGTGGTTGCAAGAGAGTACTGAGTTACTAGCTTTCTGAGAATTACATTTTGAATCAGAAAGAGAATGGGCTGATCAGCTGATCATTCAGATAGAACAAACAAGGGAAGGCAACCTACGGCCCACGACACCACACAATCTGGCCCCTGCCCCCACTCCAGCTGCTGCAGCTGCTGGAATTGCCCACGGACTCATTTACAACAGCCACGGATGCATTTACGGCAGCTGAAAATGGTGGGGGGGGCACCAGCCTGGCCCCCTCAACTGTCTGAGGGAGCATGACCCGGGCCTCAACTTTAAAAGGTTGGCGACCCCTGAGCTAAACTATACTAGTACACAGTGGAAAGCAGTTACCCTTGGATGGAAGAAGCATCTAGACTACTGATTGGTAGTTTAAATTCAAAAGAGTCAATGACTATGTTTGTTAAAGTTGGCCCTTCCCATCTCCATGTTAATATCAAAACAAATTCAAAGCATGATGGATTGACTGCTGTAAACTCAACACACTGAACAATGTGTTTTGCTAATAGAGCATTCTAAGATTCACATTGTGCATTTATTAATATCTTGTGGTCAGTATCTTGTTGGGGATTTCTGTAGATGAAAATATTACTGCGCATGCAGCTGTACTACTTTGCTGAGATACTCATTGCATGGCTTGTTGTGCAACAAGCACCTCACCAAATAGAGCAGCTATCTGCACAACATTCTTGGTACAATGTGGGAAATCCCCAGAAGAATATTAGCTGTCATATTTTATCAGTCAATAGATCTGGAGCCTATCTTTGCCTTCCATTGAAGAGAGCTGGCTAACTGGCCAGCTCTCTTCAATGGAAGTCACGGAAGCATGTCTCTATAATTCAGTTATATACAGGTGAATGTGTTCTGTCTTGTTTCAGTTCAGACACTCAACTGAATCCAGAAAATCAGCTTTAAAAAGACGTTGCTAGAAGTGTTGTAGAGGGTACAGTTGGTCACTGAAATTCTACCCCTTGTAAACTTGAATGAACCTTTCCCAAAAAAAAAAAATCCAAACTAAACACCCCTGTTTGATTCTGAATGCCAATTGTACCTGAGAGGCTGACAGATAGATACATATTGAGAGCCAACAGGATGAGTAGGCAAGCCCAGCAAACAGATATCTTCAGTCCAATGTTCTCCAAAATTGTTGGATTATAATACCTAGAATTGAAAGTTTAAAGAAGCTGTAATCCAGCACACCTGGAAGGTACTAGATTGGATAAAGCTGCCTTTGGCCTTTCTATGGATACCAACATGTTACAATACCATGAAGCTAACAGTTTTCACATCCTATATACCTCTTCACCAGCAATGGTTTCAGCAGGGCTGATCAGCGTACCTCACTCAAAGTCAAAAAGCCTGTTGCTTACCGCAAGCCAAATCATAACTTTCAGTTCATTCCTGCTTTTTTTTTAAAAAAATACCACCCCACCATCATTCTCATGGCAAAGACACACTTGCACTAAACCAGCGTACATAAGTTACTGGACAGGAAGGGACAAAAATGACAGTCTGGTTTAAGTGAAGCAACAGAATTTCAGCCAAGCATTTATTTGCCACATTATATTGGGATGGAGGCAGTGTATCCCTATGGAACTCAAGGGTGCATCTCAGAACCATTCCTATTCTTTTTTCATATATTGCATTTTAAATTTAATTTGTCTATTTGTTATGTTTCTATGTTATTGGAAACTGGCCAGAGTGGGAACACCTTCCAGATGGGCAGCATAGAAATGCATTTGATTAGAGAGAGAGAGAGAGAACAAGATAATAGCCATACCAGATGTTTGAATGTTGTGTCCAGACCGGCAGATACCCTTTGAATTTTGCCATCCTCTATAGCTCCCTGGTTTTATTGTATAGCAATGCCAGCCCTGTTAATTACACTGTTTGTATTGACTAATTTGTATTAGCTGCAGTTTGATTTGCTTTTTACTGTGCAGATTGTCTGCATTAGTCACTCCCAGCCAGAGGAGATGGACCTGAGCAGGTTACATATTGACATTTCTGCAATTTGCACAATAAAGTTTAAACAGTTTACATCTACTCTAAAGTCCCATCAATGTTTTGAATGTATCACCTGTTCAACTGATTGGTACTTATGCATGCATTGATTCTTTTCTCTCTTTTCTCTCTCGTCCTCTCTTTTGTCTCTCCCTCACAAGCGTGCAAACGCAAAGAACAAGAACCAAACAAAGATAGGAACAACTCCCAGAAGAAATCTCGCCTGGTTTTCACTGATCTCCAACGCAGAACACTTTTTGCCATCTTCAAAGAGAACAAACGTCCATCCAAAGAAATGCAGATCACCATTTCACAACAACTGGGCTTGGAACTTACCACTGTCAGTAACTTCTTCATGAATGCAAGGAGGCGGAGTCTGGAGAAATGGCAGGATGATTTGAGCACCGGGGGATCTTCCACAACCTCCAGCACTTGTACCAAAGCATGATCAAAGAACAGAATCTAAATTGGGCACAACTCAACTAATATATATGAAAAGGAATGGATTCTTAATGGGGCCCTTCACTGGTGATTTGAAAGCACAATCCTCTTGAACAGTAATGCTGATTTACAACATGGGACATTAAACTTAATTTATATGATGGTTAGGTTTTGGGGGATGGGCGGGTTTGTTTTAATGTGCAGGTCAAAACTACACTCAAGGCATACTAAGCATGTCTGAAACAGAAGTAGGTCATTCATTACCCAAATTAAACTAGGTCCAGCAAAGTCAGTCAGAGCTTAAAATATTCATTTGCTTTGAGGTCAAAGGGAGCTGCCAACAAAATGGCACCCAACGTAGCTGATCGCTCCAGAAACAAAACAACATAAACCCATGTCTGACCTAATTTGTTTTCAGAATGCTTAGATCCTCCAGTCGATGATACCAAAGCTCACAAACATAGAAACACACAGGTACTGAGCACAAACTTTAGCTAGACCTAAAAACATTGGGTTTTTCTTTTAAGAACTCAGGCATTGTTACATCAAATCTTTTCAGTATGATCTGACAATGCATTCAGCTTTTTTTAAAGTGTTTAGGAACATATGGTCTTGGATCAGTACAATTTGGTTTCCTTGAACACAAACTATCAAGCACAAAGACAATAGAGATAGAAAACTGGAGCAGCTCTGGACTCTTCGCCTGTTCTTACAAGACGTGCTCAGAGTTAGAGGGTGTTAGTGAACGTGTTGGTTTCAAGCACACTTTTGCAGGTCACAATTTCTATTTGTACATAGTACAGACACACACTCAGGAAGCCAGTCAAAATCCTACCACACATAGAGCAAATGCAACATTTCAAAAGCTCTAGATATTTTCTTAGTTACAAGGCATCTAATTTCATCATGTCATTGTTATCCTAAGAACATCCTTTTTGTCTCCTCAATTCTGTATTGGAGTTAGTTAGTGTTTTCAGGCAGGAAAATACAATCAATGCCTTCAAGCTGTCAGTTACCACTGGAGCACTTAGTTAAATATGCTCTCCAAATCTGTTCTATGGATAAAACCATCATCACACCACTTCATGTAAGAATGCAACACACCAAAGATGCAGAATACTGCAAGCCAAAGACCATTATTAACGTACCATTTTCTAACATCATTGTTGTCGTCTTTCTCATCCTCATTGTCAATGTAGTCAGATTTTAAATATGCTAGAAATCAACGTTGGTCAAAGGACAGCTCTCTTTCAGTTCACACACCGAGTGAGCTGAACGAAGCTGCGTTTCCAAGCGAAGTAGCAACACTAACTTGTAACCCTGCTAGGGCACAGTGTTCACATATAGACACCGTCTTTCTCATCAGAATTGTTCTGGTGACATAATGTGCATATTTACCAGTGAATAGCCCCCTTCCTTGGAACACCACTTGAGTGTTCAATAGCAAGCCAAATGCTATAACGATCCTTTAAAGACACTTGAGACTCTTTTATGTACTACTTAATCGAAACCAAAGAAACTTTTTCTGCACCTACTTCTTCTGCAACAAACTGCTCCGTTTAGGGGGGGGAAATAAAGAAATGAATAATAATTTTTAAAAAACAAAATAAATAAGGAAGCACGTCAGGAAACAAACCAATATTAACACACTGTGTTTTGACAGACATCTTGGGACATTTTTAGGAAGCAGAGTTCAAAGAAAGGGTTGACAAGAAAGTAAACGAATGGAAAAGCCAACAGGATTGCTGCTTCATTTGACAACTCAGTAATCTTAAAGTTGAAGATTGTCTTTAATTTGTGCCTATGCAGTTTTTTCAAAAGAACAAGGAACAGAGCAACCGAGACCTCAACAGCTACAATACCAAAGAATGAGGATTTCGCACGACTTTTAGTTCAGTTCATTATCTCCCCTTGCACAGCTAATACGCTTATGGCACCATTGATCTGTGTAAAGGTAAATTGATTCTGTTTCTTTTCAGCAAAAAATCAACAAACACAGAAAAAAGGGTTTTATTTGTATTTTTCAGTTATTTTCTCTCTTTTTTCCCCGTTTCTGCTCCCACATGGAATCTCACTGAAGGATTCCATGGACTCCAAGAATAAGATGTTGGGATACTAAACTAGGCAATTTTCTCTAACCAGAACTGGTGTGATAGGGGGGATTTTACCAGTTAAATGTTAATTTTGGTTGAATGGTCTTGTGTGTACTTCATGCTTTTAAAATGATAATCTAAGCCATAAGGGTTGGAGAAAACATTTTGTGAATGCAAATGAAGTGGCATTTTATTAGCTGGTACTGGAATAATTTCATACTTCTGTGGGGAAAGCAAAAACATTTAACCACACAATAAGTAATTCGTTCTTTATCAAATTCTCAAGCAATTTGACATTATTTTCACCTAAATCCAGATCTGTCCAGTAGGTCAGTGCTTATCAGATTGGAAAAAAGGTCTAATGGAACAGTGGTTAACCTATAGTATTGTAGCCAAAACTGGTGACATTATGAGTTCAGTCCTGATGATTGACTCAGCCTTCCATCTTTCTCAGGTTGACTCAACTTCCAGGTTGACTCAGACTTCCATCCTTCTCAGATCAGTAAAATGAGTACCCAACTTGTTGGGGGCAAAAATGCTAATTATCTTGTGGACCACCAAGAGAATGCTCTAAGTGCTATTCGGCAGTATATAAGTGTAATTGCTATTGCTAGGAAATTACATCATACTTCTAAACAAATAGATCTTCTACCCCTATACTGCTTCACCCCATTGCCTGGATCTTAAATGTCATACCATCAGCACTACCCACTTATTCCTTATGGCTCTTATATATCCCTTTTCATTGGCACATCATTTCTCTGACCTAAGGATGGAGGCCTACAGCATACATAGATACAAGGCTCTACTCTTCCTTGGCATTGAGTCTGCTTCAGTTAGAATCCTTGCTCTAGGAAAGCAAAATCTTGACCAGTCATTGACCTATTACTGATGAATATTAATTTACCACCATCTTGTAGTGTTCCTTCCTTTTATAACAGAAAAACATCAATGGAAATTGGCCCACATTCATGACATGCATTCTGTTAAATTCTACTCTGGGAATCAGTAATGAAATGTGCAAAATCCACCTTAGTCACTACACAAATATGAACAACCTAAAAGGCACACACAGCCCCTCTCTGGGTTATAGAGTTGTCATTTGGAAATTAATGACTGGGTAGCAAGATGTTGACATTCCGGCAGAATCAAGATCCTATAAAATCCAACCTTCTGATGCTTCTGAACTACAATCTCAACTGAAATAAATCATTTGAGGGCTATTTCTTTGTGGGCTGCCAAAATTGAGACATTAAAAAATAAAATACAAAACCCAGGCCTTTATTTTTAAAGGGTAGTTTGAGTTTAATTTCCTTGTGGAAAATAATTTGGCACTCTGTGATGAAAAAAAAAAACAGAAAATAGAAATCCAGTTTGGGGGGGGGGGGATTGGTTACAAACTCTAACCTGAACTGACAAAACAAGAGTTCCTAAATTACTAAGAAGCTTTGAGTTAAAAGTGGAGTAATGGCTTTTCAACCAAAAAACACCCTAAATTTTTCTTCTTACTTATCTGATCTTAAGAAATTCCATTCTGATTGAAGTCTAGCTGTTGGAGCCATAGACCACCATAAAACCTAACACTGCATGACTTATGCAAAGATTATATAGACACCTTGCTGACAGATAGCACATGGGTATGACTCCAGTGTAAATTTAAGGCATTGTCAGACAGTGATGTTTATCTATATAATCTAACATTGCATGCATCTTTTATAGTTTGGCTATTTGGCACCATTTTCCAATCTTACACTGTACACTTCTCCAATGCTGTTGTTGAACTTGTTTCTTCCTTTTCCAACCTTTCATAATCCTTTATTGGGATTAATGTGGTGCTTCCATTTACTGTAAGACCAAAGTGCCACTACTTGCTTTTCCAAAGTTCATTCTGTTTCTGCTTTAAATAGGAACACTGTCCACCCAAACACCTATGCCAGAATTAGTAAATGGAAAAGGTTAGTAGCAATAAACAAATTGTCCTTCTTGGAGAACCTTTCTGCCACGATTGGTCTCAATCCATTGAGGATTACTAGTCAAAATTGTAAGGAATATCAGAGTTCTTTGGAGCCCAGGTTTTACACCACGGATCTAGATCCTTTTTTCATCCCTTTAATATTCAAAAGTATTCAGTGATTTATCTATTATATTATCCTCCACTGACAGACACACTGTTTGTTTCAGGAAGACTTGTTTTTGTACTATTTATTGCAGGTCATATGGGTCAGCAAATATAAGATAGTTGAACAGTTACAAAGATTGTGCATCCGCCTATCCTCCCATCACAATGAACTCCAACAACTCTCATCTTCATAAGAGAATTGTGCATTACAAAACTCAGATAACCAAATGTTCCACCTTCTCTTCAATCAGAATTGCTAGAAACCATAGTCTCAGAACAAATCTTGTAATTCCCTGAGATCTCTTTTTCGTAAACCATCAAGGAAAACATGGACAAGGTGTAATTATTACTGTAGCATACAACTATGCACATATAAAGTGTATAATGTGTGCTAAGAAGAAACTGAACATATTTACTTAATGTGTGGTGCAGGAGTAAAATGTGAATTGGATTTCAGTTTTGTGACAAGACTTATTGAACATCAAATGCAGATCTATTTCCTTTTTTAAACTCTAATATTCTTTTGCATAGCGTTGAACTATAGGGAATACATAAGTCCCACTGGGATTTGTTACTGAGCATATGGCAAGTGAAAGATGTCCTTATATCATCAGATTCCCTTCCCCAGCACTTCACCATGACTTTGTGAACAGTGCTGGCAATGTGTGTACACACACAGAAAAGGCAATGCACCAGTGCGAAATTGTCTTGGAATGGCAACAACTCATGACAGTACCAGTAGGGTTCTGGGGCTTCAATAGCTTCGTGTCATTTGATTGTGACCTCCCTAGGATTTGGCTAGGATAGAAATGCTCAAGCATTGTTACTACAGCTGTGTATGGAAACATACATTTCCATTGACAGACATGTTGCCTGTTGTGTTTAGATACGTACTGGCACATCTGCACCACAGATTTCCTAGAGGTCACTACAGCAGTTTTGGCAACTGTCCCAAAAAAATAATTTTTTATATTGGGGAAAAAGAGATGATTACAAATAGTGCCTGGTCAAGTGCTGAATAAAAACCTTATTCTGCATCAATGACATGAATATGGAAGAAAGCATGACCATTTGACCTCCAATTGTAGTAATTCAGCCAGTCATTTCTAAACAATGCAATAAAATACAGCCCTCCTCTAGGTTCCCTGGTTAGTCAACTTCTCCATCCCCAGAAGTGACTAGTTCAAAGAGCTGCTTCTGCCCCTAACTTTGCCTGATGCTGTTTTCTCTTGCTCCAGAGAGCTTTCCTTTGTTACTAAATATTACTCAACTGTTTCTCTCCCATTAGCTTACTCAGCAAATGGTCAGGTGCAGAGAAGTGTCCAGGAGACCGGGCGCCATTTTAAAGCATGTTTGATATGTATATTGGCATATGTGTCTGCCTATTTGCATTGAGTGTTTTCCGTTCTGTGTATTCGGTTCCGCAAGAAACTAGAGTGGAATAGTATCCCAACATCTTTCTTAGCTTTATACTTGGAGTCATTTTTTCATGGGCACATCCAAGATGAATTCAACTTTCAAGAAACCTTGGATATTGTTTAATCATCTGTGGAGGAACAAAGAATGTGCTTGATTACTTCGGTTGAATAGCTTTATTCTGGATCTCTCTTAACTAAAGCTAAATCCAAAGACCTACGAAGGACAAAAACCAGCAAAATGTAAAGCTCAGACCGACATGGGAATAGCAACCTCCTTTTTAAAAAACACAAAAAAACACAAAAAATACCAAAAAAAAGAGGAGATGTGGCAATGACATAGCTATGCGGGAACAAAAAATCTGATGTTTTTCTTGCTTGTCATCATATTTAAGTATTTTGTGATTTTTATAGATTATGCTTGGCCTACTCTATATTTATTATAAGGATTATTTTTTCTCTGTTATTGTTTAAAAGTTATACCAGTCAGCTTCAAATCCTTTACTACTTTCCTAATATATTTGGGCTCTAATCATTAGCCTGGTTAGAAATCATAAAATTTATTCTTATTAGACAGAGCCCACTGTCCGTGTGAACCTTGGATAGGGAGCTCTATCTAATGAGTGCCGCTAAGGTACCATCTTAGCCTCTGAACATGATTTCAGCTGGAGCTAAAGCCAGTGATATTTCATGATGATTTTGATAACATTCCTAATTATTTTGGCTGCACTCCATCTGGGTTTGCTCCCAGGCACATCCCATTGAAATGAATGGAGCTTGCACAAGAGCACTGACATGTGCTACTGTTGTAGATTTCAATGGGATGCGTAGAAGGGCATCTCCCGCTGGTCTGTGCCTTTGTTTGATAGCATTAATTTTTGCTTATTTATCAATCCTAGAATCGTAGGGCATCCTAAATGCAAATCTGAGGTTAGCACGTAAATTTAATATTGGGATAGGGGGGGAGTTCTAGTAAAGTAGCCAGATTCTGTTACAAACACAGGAGAAAAGGTAACAAATTACAAAAAAAACACCAATTTTGGTGGCCTATACCCCCTCCCCAAATAGGGGTTAGTTTTCTATATTATAATCACTTTCAATAGTTTATAAAATGATCAGCCCATAAGTTATTTAAGTTAATTCCTCCACACTTCACTAAAAAAAGTGAGGCATACCTTTTAATTATTATTATGGCACATAAAAGCCTTCGTAATATAACTTATTTATTTAACTTATTCAGCATCTACTAAAGGTGCCCTTGTATAGATGTTTTTTTTAAAAAAAAATCAACTTAAAGCACTACAATTTATTTGCTGTCAGAACAACAGAGTGATTTTTATTTTTATTTTTGGACAAGCAAGGAATATTTTGTCTAAAACCACACATTCAGGAACAACAGGGGATTTAAAATAAAAAATAAAAACCAAGACACTACAACACTTTGCCTGAACTTTGTGGCTTTTTAAAAACCTAAACCTAAGCTGGGGGAGGGAGCGGGGAATATAAAATAACAACAAGCAAAAAAATAAAAATAAATAATTTTAAAAAAAAGAGAGAAACCCTTAAAGTAGCTGCTTCCAAGAATGAACTTTGTGTGTGTGTAAAAAAAAGGATTTAAAAAAACAGGAAAAAAAGGAAAAAAAAACTTTCTATTTCTAGTGAGAACCAAAGAGGCTACCTCACTGACTTTTTCCATTTGTAATTTTAATCGTGTTAATGATACCAAAGATACCAAAGATTTCTTTCTCTGTGCGGTCTGCATTTTCCTTGTGCTCTTTACAGTTTTAAGTTTTGATCTTTTACATCCAGTATGTACAGAGGCAACTCAGATGCCCCACCCCCAAAACCTACACCCCAAGAAATACCATTCAAGGGAAGTGCCGATTCTGAAAAAATCCTTTTCTGTGTTTACCTTTCTGCCAACCACCTCTCCCTCCACCTTGATTTTTAAAAAATAAGCTCTCTAACAACTTGATTTCAAGCACAGTTGCCTTGATTTAGAAAAGGAGTTCCATGTACAGAAGGGGGTTATTTTAGGGACATCCATAGTTACACAGACATTGAGGATGCTCAGTCTGAGCCAACGTGAATTGGACAGATGTGATTGTACACCCTTATCTCCATCTGGCCAGAAATGGATGGATAGGGATGTGGATTCATATCTCTAGCAATCTGAACAAGATGGACAGAGATGGACCGAGATGGACCTTCTTTTCTCAAAATTAGCTTAAGCTCTTTTGCAGGAATATGCAGAACAAGGAGCACATACACTTCTTGAGCAGTCTGCTCAAGATGTTTATTTTCTTCTGGAATTGCCAGTTGATTTGGGAGACTAGTTGCCCGTGACTAAAACTTAGTGGGGACAATTGGCTGGAATCCAAAGAATGAGCTAAGAAGGAAAGTATGGTAGATGAGTGGTGGAGCACCATATTATGCACACACAAGAACTTGGCTTTGATCTCCAACATGTCCAAGCAGTGAAGGACTGGATGGACCACTGAATTTAACAATGGAAAACTATCCTCAGTCTGAGAAGGTAACAAGTTAAATACCATAGACCTGTAGATTTGCTCAGAGAAGGTTACTTCCTTATTTCATTACATAAAAAAGTGTGAGGTAGTAAATGTATAATGGGACAAACATCAGCTCAGGGGATTTAATCTAGAGTAATTTAACTGTGCTTAAGTCTATAATCACAAATCCAAATAGTCAGTTCAAGTTCCACTGAAATCAACAGAATTTCTAAATAGATGTGTTTAGGTTCAGGATTTTAAAAATGGTATAGATTGGGGTCCTCAACTTTTTTAAACTGGGGGCCAAGTCAACTACCTCAGACTGTTGAAGGGCCGGACTGGTAGTATCCCCTCCACTTCTGCCATTGACGCCACCGCAATTCTTGTCTCCTCCACTTGGCTTGGTTTACAACATCCACCCTGCTGCAGAGCACCGTTAGGGACACCGCAAGTGAAGCACAGAAGACAAGGATTGAGGCAGCAGTGGCGGAAGCAATGGCTGGAGCGAGGGCGTGGGCTGGATTATTTGCTGCCACAGGCCATAGGTTGAGGATCCCTGGTATAGATGTACTCTTAAGGACCATAGTTTTATTTGGAATAAATCCACTGAAGATCAGTGGAACCTAATTGAGACATGCCACATGGATCCAATTGGACCAAATTGGACCATACATCCTCACTGGTTTCAGTTTGGTTTCAGGTGTGCTTGCATTTTCCAGAATCATGGCCATCTGGAGACAGAGCTCCAGTTATGTTGTTCCTGGGCATGAGAGATCTTTGAGATGAGCCAGCTTCTGCTTTCATTTCACTGGGAGGGAAAGCAGCATGCTGTAGCCCAATTGCACTGAAATGAACAAGAGAGCTCTTCATTAATGGGATAAAGGGCATGCAGCATACTTTACACTTTCTGTACATGGAATTGATGGATCAGAGCATATGTGTTTGAAATCATGGTATGGGGACCTTGAAAATAAAGAAGGCAATTGTGCTGCATGCGAGTTCTATTTTATTATTATTGAGTTCTTCCCGCTCCAAGAAAATTATTTATGTATTTATTTATTTATTTATTTTCATCTGCCAGCTGCTAAATATTTGTTGGAGGTTTCCAGGGGATTTTATGTAAGATCCAGCTTTTGAGCCTGCTACTTAGAATGGTCAACTGTTAGAAACAGCGAAATGTGGCTGCCTCTCTCTGAGATGGTCTAACCAAAGATTGAAAAATATTACATTTTATAGACAACTCCCAGAGTTCCCCAGCCAGTTATGGTTACTTTGGAAGCTGTAATAGAGAAGAAAAATAGTTTTGAACCTCTGTTTTGAATTCTGGAAGTTCTCCTCTGGAAAAGTGCCAGTAATGGTTTCTAGACTAGTGTTGCATATGATGATGGCCTTTACAACCTGTTTGCAGGCTTTCGATAAGGTGGCTATGTTCTTCTCAATAGAGAACAGTCCTTGGTTTCTCAGACTGTCCATTACATGACCATTACATGCCTAGCTCAAGCAAGGAGTAGTCATGGCTCATCACCATGTAGCACCAAGACCACAAATGAAACAATAGGTGTACATGTCGCTTGCTCAGAGTCCTTTCTTTTATGGTGTGATGCACTTAATGTATATCAATTTATAGGTAATAATCTCAATATATTTGTTATTCCCAACTAGAGCATATCCATGAAATCAATGGAATTTATGTAAATGTCTCTTTAATGCCCCATCATCTCAATAGGAATTCAGCTGGGTTTAGCCATTGGATTTAGGGGAAATTTTCTATATTCTATCCATATGTATAAATTAGAATGATAGGCCTGTGGTGGCTTAGTGATTAAGACACTGAACCTGACAACTGGAAGGCTGGCAGGTCAGCAGTTTGAGACCCGAGCACTGTACAATGGAGTGAGCTTCTGTCTCTGTCCCAGCTCCTGCCAACCTAGCAGTTTGAAAACAAGAAATTGCAAGTAGATAAATAGGCACCACTTCGGTGGGAAGGTAAACAGCGTTCCTTACACTCCGGTGTTTAGTCATGCCTGCCACATGTCCACAGAAACATTTGCAGATGCAGACAGTGCTGGCTCTTTGGCTATAAACATTGATGAGCACTGAACCCTAGAGTCAGAGATGACTGGCTTTTGAGCAAGGGTGACCTTTACCTTTACCTAGAAATTAGAATATGCAGAAGTAAGCCGATGATTGGCATGTTGAACTGAATACAAGCCATTGATAACAGTTTGTTAAAAAGAAACATAAAAGGACAAAGATATTAACATCTTACAGTTTCAGTCTTCCCTTCCTTCCTTAGTTATTTCTCTGCAAGGTTGTGTTTTAACCAAGTTCTTAAGGTGGATTGCAATAAGAACAATTGGAAATGACAGCACTGCAAGAATAAATGTAATTTAAAGAGACTAAACCTTACTCCTCAAAATCTGTTTTAAAAAAGATATTGCATCTACCTGGGCTTTTTACCAATTAAATAGCAAGTGTCAGAGAGAATTAGTGGAAATTTCTTCCATGTAATGGAAGTTTCCTTGGGAAACTGAGGAGGAAGGATTTCTGGAGGAAGTGTGTTAACAATTAGTCTGATAACAGCAACTGAAACATATATTATGCTGTCTACAGTACTTTGAACATTATACCTTCAAGGTTCTGGGAGGAAATAAAACCATATCTAGCTTCTTCTAACTTAGGACTTGCCTCTTTTTTGCTTTGCTTCCAATCAGATGAGAAGTAATAGAGAAATAAAAAATTTGCTTACTATAATTCTATGACATTTTGGCAAGTCCAGAAGGAAGAGACAGATTTTATAGCAGGCAAGCAGGATAGCAAGCACAGCACATTAGCAAACAGAGTCAAACTAAACAAGACAGCAATTTTGCATTTAGAAGCTGAAAGCAAATTGTTTCTTCTAGGGTGGCATTTCCTTGTAGCCATGTGGCTGAGCTGTCACATTTGCAAACACAACCCATGTTTGCTTCCCAATGACCAATCACAAAAAAAGAAAGAAAGCTAGTATGCAGGATGGAGGAAGTGGGAAAAAAACCACATTTGTGCTGTTATGAAAACATATATCTATTAATGCTGAAGGAACCTCCGCTTATAGATGTCAAGTTGCTATCACATTTAGTTTGACCCAGAATTGTTTCCTGCTAGAGTAGTAATCCCCGGGTTTCTTTTCAGTAAAGTATTAGCAGCTGAGCACTGGTTATTTTACATGTTTGCTTTGTCAGATCAACACAACAACAAAAAACCCACTTCATTTATTTTGCGTCTTCTTTTCTTTCCTCCTCCCCTCTTTAACAAGCATGTGTTTGCCCTTTCATGAACTATGTTTTATGACGATATGCCTTCAACATAGAGCTATAACTATTCTCAGGATGTTTTCCATGAGTGGAAGATAATGATAGATCCTTAACCCCCCACTTCCCAACAGAGCCCCCTCTACACTTCCTCTTAAAGAAGGCATAAAAGCTTAACACAGAAAACAATCAAAATTGGCAGGGCCCTTTGATGGCAATTGCATTTTCTATCAGACCCATGCTTCATGTGCAAAGTGTGAATTTACCACAGGACGAGTGCCTTGCTTGAACCAAAGCAACGATTTTGCCAGTCTAGACCTCTCTGTGCTTTTTTTTTAATTCTTCCTGTGAATACCTCAGCGTCAACTGGGCCGCCATATTGTAACTGGTGGGCTTATTGTACTGTGGTGCTTTGCAATGGAACCCTGCAAAGAACATGCTTTGTAATAATAATACCAAAGGTCCTTTCCTTCTTTCCTCTCCTCATCTCTCTTCTCTTCCCTATTTCTTCATGGTTCCAAAGCTTTAAAATATAAAACTGGGCATGTTGGCAACGCAGACCGCTCAATTCCTTACCGAATTTTCTCAGATATACCTCATAGATAATAGTGTTTAGAGTAATGTTATTATAGCGTATGTAATAAATTATTCACTTGTTTCATTTTTGGTAACTGTGATTTAAAAAAGAAATTTAAAAAGCTTTATACGTTTTAGGTTGTGCTTTTGTAATAGACAGGAAAAAAAGAGACGCTTAAAGATGTATGTCCGTCTTTCTTCCCTTTGGATTTTTATTTATTCTGGATTGGGGAAAGTTGCAGAATGAGCCCAAAGTTTACAGTTTTCATATTTTGCTGAAGAAACAATCTGTGTTAATTTGCTCTGTTGAAAAAAAAAGTATGATTATTTTCTACATTTGTGCTACTTGGTCTGAACAATTAATTGTTCTGTGTTAACAGTGTAGTATTATTATTAGCAACTGCTATACTTTCAGTGCTATCATTTTGATGCATGAGGCAAAAGGAAAAAACTTAGCAGTGTAATGCATTGTGGTTCTTAATAGCAATTTTTTCTTTTCATTTGGAAATAGATGTTTCCCTTTCATTTAATGAAATTTATTTATGCATGGAAACCTGTTATCCGTTAGCGGTTGTGAAACAGTTTGTGTATACATGCATTTAGGCTATGAAAATGTGCACAGTTCTGTCTCATAAAGTTGAAATATCGGTTTGCAAAGAGAAAGTATTTCTTTTAAGATATGTGTTTTGATCGGAGCATATCTAGAAAAGATATGTAAACCCAATCCAAATTAAATTCTAATTTTAAAGCATTTAAAATCAATACTACAAACACATATTGGGCAATCAGTAGTTCCGTGTTTCTAAGATAAATGCCATTTATGAGTGGGTAATTTGAAAAGACACCTCTTATTGGAAATATGAGTCAGCTGTGCATTTTCCCCCAATAACAAAAGGAATTCCTTTGGCTTTATGATAAAAACAAACAAACAAACAGCAATAAGTATATTATTGCAGTTTTATACAATGATTTTGAGAATTGGCAGCAAACAACATTGCCCAAGCTTTCTAAGAATGAAGACATTTACTGCTTTTTGTTTGTCTTTGTTTGAGCTGTGTTCCTTTTGGGGTGCTTAGTAACAAGCCAATCAACATTTGGAACAAACCAAACCCCACCTGAATTAGCAGGATATGTTACAGTTCGATTGTCTGGTCAGGTTAACAACAGGCTGTTTAGCTAGTTCAGTTTTTAAAAGAAAAAAACTGAGTTATAATTGGTACTCAACTACCTTTGCTTATGCAGTTATAGTTCAATTTTCAAGTATGCTGTTTCATTTTTTGTATCTCACCCAAATAAGAAAATGGAGGGGAAATTATGAGGTCCTTTCCTTCATAGGACAAAGTAAGATGTCACAGCCTAGAAACTGATATGAATGAACATTTATTTTGGAGACAGGTCAGGAACGTGAACTATATTCAAACTAAAAAGCATTTTGCTAAGTAGTCCTAGCAATAGAATGTTTTCTTTGATTCCACCTTTCTTGATTCCACAGTCCTGGAATCGATGCACAAGGCTCGCTCAACATCATAGGTAGACGAGGGCCTTCTACAGGTATGTCAGAAGAGACCTTGTATTTGCTTTACTTCTGACATGGCCAGCCATCATGTCCAATGATGCAAACCTTTGCACTCCACATGTTCTTGAACTTCAATTCCCAGAAGCCCTGATCAGCAGGAGTGCTGACTTAGGCTTCTGGTAATTGAAGTCCAAGAACACCTGGAGTGCCAAGGTTCACCATCATGGATGTAGAGTGACAGTATGCCCTGAAATTGTTGCAGGGTTCATCTCATGTTATGAGAGAAATGACCTTAGCCTATTCTGATACTGTCCTACCAAGAATGGCAAAGAAAACCTGAGCCAGACATAACAAAGAGCCTATTCCTTGACAGGATCACTTGGCTATCCTTTGCAAACCATCTGCCTAAACCCATGTAGCCAATAGCACCATAAAGCCAAATAAACTGTTAAGTACACTTTACTTTGCTTAGGAGAGTGCAACTTAGAGCTAGGGGTGTGTGGGAAACGACAGTCTGCTATACAAGATGGCGTCCAACATGAACCTTGGTAGCTGTTTATATGTCGTTTGTCATTAAGAATATAACTGAACACGTGCATACATAGTGCAAAAGAACATATTTTTCTTTGGCCTTATAATAGTAGATTGTGATAAATGGAAGCTTTGTACTATAGTCTGTTTATTTTTGTTTTTTCTTATTTATCTGCCAAAGATGGTAATGGATACAAGGATTTTAAATAGGATTTTGGTTTCTTTTTGTAAGACAGTTAATGATTGTAATAGTGTTAAAACTTCACAAAAAGCTTTATATGTTCTTCCGCAATAAGCCGAACCAAATATTTGTTTCAAGTAAATTCCAGTCACGCTGAAAGAGTCACAGACTGTACTTAACCCAAATGCAGTTGTCGTAATGTTTGAATAATGTTCAAATGCATTCTTTTTTCTTTTTCTTCAATCCAAAGGATATAAGGGGTTATGTGAGAGAATGGCAATGCCTGCTTCTGTTTAAATAAATGGCAGGTGGTCCACCTTATTAAAGTTTGCCAAGAAAACTTGTAATTTAAGGTATATTTTATAATGCTATTATATGTCTTGGGTTTTTGTTTTGTTTGTTTGTTTGTTTGTTTTTATTTTGTGAAGGTGATATGTTAAATCGAGTGTTCCAGACAAATAAAGTAGATACAGAATGAATGTTATTTTATTATTAAATGGTTTTTATTCAATTATTTGTGCCAACAGACATCCTTTACCTTAATAACAAATTACTGTATATGTGTCAAAGTCTTAATTTATAGTTCTTGATGTGAAAATAAAGAAAAAAACACATACGGTTTGTCAGAGTTTAATAAATCAGGGGGATTGTACTTTTTTTTAAAAAAAATCCATATACAAACAAGAGGTCCTGTCACACATGAACCCCGCTTCATGTTCTGCTGTCAGAAATATTTTGTCAGTGGAACACAACATAATTGGAGCATGGCCATTGATAGGACAGCAGTCTTTACTGAACTAGTGCTCTCTGGACATGTTGGAATACAATTCTCGTCAGTCTCACCCAGCACAAACAAGTTGCTTTTGACTTTCATTACATTTGGTTTTAAAGAGAAAAAATTGAACTGAAGACACTTCTTGAGAACGCCAGGTGAAGTTCATGTAGACTTCATATGTATGTTGTGATGGTTAAAGAATTTTGGGTCTGACTTAAAATATGCAGGGTGGTAGTCATGGTGTTTTGTTTTGTATTGTGCCAGAAGTACACAAAGATGCTTTCTGGGTTAAAAGGGTTTTTCCTGGAGGAACTCTGCTCAGGGGACACCTGGATGAGGCTCCTTTCATGTCCCCAAGATCTTTCCCTACCAAAGTGGTTCCTATTTATCTACTGCACTTGCAATTTCTTGCTTTTGAACTGCTAAGTTGGCATGTGCTGGGACAGAGACAGGTGCTCATTCCATCATTCAGCACTCCGGTATTGAACTGAACTTCCAGATAACAAGGCGAGCTTCTTAACCACTGAGTCCCTGTTAGTCATGGTGACTATGGAATGATCATAGAGAATTCAGAAATGACAGGAAGAAACAATGAAAAGAAGGATTTCACATTAGTGGTGATTCATATTTCTGTTCTAAAATGGTGCTGCTCTTCTCTCTTGTTAAGATAATCATAGTAAATGCCTAACCACACACCATTATGTGCACTGTTGTGTGAACTGAAAATTGCTTTCCCTGTTTCAGGTGATTCCTATTGCCTCAATACTGAATGCAGTAGTATCTAGCATAACGAATGCATTGTATAGCAAAAAATGCACACAACGAAGCACTGGTTGTGCAATGGCGATACCCTGCATAATGAAAAAAATTCGTTATGCGGGGTTTTTGGTAACCGGGGTATACCCGCTTAATGGGAACCCCAGTTAACAAACTTTTCCCCCATTATGTGGGGCATCTCCCATAGGGAACTGCATAACGAAAAAACCACATAGCAAAGAGCTCCGTGGAACAGAGTTTTCATGTTATGCGGGGTTCTACTGTATCAGAAATAGGAGAACATGGCAGTTGACTTTAAATGCAACATTATATAATACACTTTTGAATGCTGAATAATAACTTTTGGCCAGTGGTGGGCTCCCAAAAAAAATTACTACCACACTGTGGGCAGGTTGATGTCAGGCTGATGTCAGCAGGTTTGCACCAGTTCAAAAGAACCGGTAGCAGAAATTCTGACTGGCCCCACCCATCCAAGTTTTGAAATAAAGTACAGTAGTCCTAATTCGGGTGCAATGCAGAGCTTCCCCCCCTGGCCACGCCCATCATACCACACCCACAGTGTGGTAGTAAAAAAAATTTGGAGCCCACCACTGGCATTCTGTGATTTTTAAAAATACTTTCATAGAGAAGCCGCTTAAATCTCCCTTGTAAACCATACTTCCAGGATTTTGTAGAAACAAGGGGCCAAGTCCACCATAAGACTCGAAGCAAACCCATAGGAAATCGTGTAAATTGGGACATGGTTTTAGCACAAAATCATTATGTAAGTCACATTTTATGTAACTCAAGACATATGTAAGTCGGGGGTTTGCTGTACTAACTAGCTACATACAATCACCATGAGGTTTTCAAGGTATAAAACATTCTGACCTGATTTAACATTGCTTTCTTCTAGACACTGAAGAAAGCTGACAGGAAAAATGTTACAGAGATCTGTAGATACCATAGACAACAATAAAGTAGATATTAATGTCAATCAAGACTGAAATTCCATATGAATCTAAATTGTCTAGGACCGCAGTGTCCAACCTTGGCTCTCCAGCTGTTCTTGGACTTCAATTTCCAGAAGCCCTGATCAGCAGGTGTGCTGACATGGGCTTCTGGTAATTGAAGTCCAAGAACCGTTGGAGTGCCAAGGTTGGCCAACTCTGGTCTAGAACAGTGGTGGCAAACCTATGGCATGTGTGCCAAAGGGGGCACTCAGAGCCCTCTCAGTGGGGATGTGCATGGTCACCCCAGCACAGAATTTATTCTTCCCAAGCCTTAAACTATGGGCGCAGGTGCCTCCTTCAGAAAGTTACCCTGGCAACCTTTATCTTGTCTCAAAGCAAAGAGAATTATTTTTCTCACTCTGTCTCTACAAACCCCCTCTCCCTTCTGGTCAAGGTTGTATCCGTGTGAAGTGTAGCCACAAGGCAAAGCTACTCCCGAATCTGGTATGTCTGCAAAAGCTCCGCTGCTGGTCCTTTCATCTCCAAGGACGAGGCTTGCGGCGTCTTTTCCAAGGCTTTATTTGCAGAAGTATTCAAAATCCAGATACACAATAAAATAAGAATAAATCTAACTTCATACTTTCCCCTCACTAACTTATCATGATCCAAGATAGATCTCCTAAATCTATCCTAGACTTTTTGTTGTTCAGTCGCACAGTCGACTCCAACCCTTTGCGACCCCATGGACCATTTTCCTCCAGGCGCCTCTGTCCTCTACCATCCCCCTCAACCCTCCCAGCTCTGTGCCCATTGTGTCTATAATACCATCTAGCCATCTCATCCTTCTTCTTTTGCCCTCCACCTTTCCCAACATCAATGCCTTCTCAAGTGAATCCTCCCTTCTCATTTGATGTCCAAAGTATTTTAGCTTCATCTTTACTATTTGACCTTCCAATGAGCAGTCAGGGTTAATTTCTTCTAAGATTGGCCTATTTGTTCTCCTCGCTGTCCAGGGGACTCTCAAAACCCTCCTCCAACACCACATTTCAAAGGCATCTATTCTTCTGCGTTCAGCCTTCCTAATTGTCCAGCTCTCACATCCATACATTACTACTGAGGAAACCATTGCTTTGACTATTCTAATTTTTGTTTGCAATGTAATGTCTCTGCTTTTCACTATGTTTCCCAGGTTTCTCATCGCTTGTCTCCCAAGAATCAGTCGCCTTTTTATTTCATGGCTGCAATCCCCATCTGCAGTGATCTTTGATCCTAAGAAAGTAAAATCTGTCACTGCTTCTACTTCTTCCCCGTCTATTTTCCAGGAACTGATGGGGCCTGTTGCCATTATCTTGGTTTTCTTGATATTGAGTCTCAAGCCAGCTTTTGCACTCTCCTCCTTCAGCCCAATCAAGAGATTCTTTAGGTCTTCCTCACTTTCTGCCATTAGGGTGGTATCGTCTGCATATCTCAGATTATTGATGTTTCTCCCAGCGATTTTAATCCCATATTGTGATTCCTCCATCCCTGCACTGCGCATTATGTGCTCTGTGTATAGGTTGAATAAGCATGGTGACAAAATGCAGCCTTGTCTTACTCCTTTTCCTATTCCAAACCACTCTGTTATTCCATGTTCTGTCCTAACTGTTGCTTCTTGGTTCATGTACAGATTTCTCAGGAGGCATATGAGGTGCTCTGGTATTCCCATCTCTTTAATTACTTGCCACATCTTGTTGTGGTCCACACAGTCAAATGCCTTAGTGTAGTCAATAAAACAAAAGTAAACTTGTTTCTGGTATTCCTTTGTTTTCTCCATGATCCAGCGTATGTTGGCGATGTGGTCTCTAGTCCCCCTGCCTCTTCTGAAACCAGCCTGCACCTCTGGTAATTCTCTCTCCACATGCTGCTGACTTAGACTTAGATACACTAATAAAACAAGAAAAGAAGTAATGCTTTTTCTTCTCAAAGTCTAAGACTTTTCCCTCGTTTAAGTCTTAGAAAATAAATCCCTTGGCTGAAAGCCCCCATAGCTTCTTGCTAGGCTTCCATCTCAATATCAGGAATGGCATAGGCCTCTGCCTATTCTGAATTGGTTGCTCCAAGCTCCCAATTCGGAGTCTTTAAATACTATATTTGCCTGCTCCCCCTTCCCTTCGGAATGAGAGTTATGTGGGAATCTTGGACTTTCCCATGCAGCTGTTTTCCCCATGATGTCAGACTGATGTCATGTTTTCCACACAGGCGTGCTGCTCCTGAGTGGGCACCAGAATGCTTTTCTGTGACTTTTTACCTTTCCCCTTTGATGATGTGAAAGTGAAAAGTTCCTGTCAAAATTTAAATGTAACAGGTGAAACAATTCCTTCCCGTTTGAGATGAGTGGAGTTCCTCCTCCCCCCTTGTCCTTTAATGACATGTTGTGAACTCTGAGTTTATTTGAGTTCACCTCCCTTGTTATGCAAATGCGCATGCTTGAAGGAATCCTTTTTGTAGGTGTCTGTCTGCTAATGACCTAGCTTAATGATGCTGCGTTTGTGGGATGTGACTGGAATCTGTCACATTCCCTTGCTTTCTCTGAGAATTAGGCTTTCTCATCCTACAGAATTCAAGCTAAAACTACATTGTATGAATGTATTAAAAAGTAATTCGAAAAAGTAAATTGTTCCTTGAATTCTCATGGCACCCTTTACCCAACCTAGTGTGAGGCAGATTAGCCAACAACACAAGATTGCTGTTACCAGGGTATACCTGATTGTGGTTCAGAAATACCACAATCTTCAAGGAGGCTCTTTCTGTGTACCCCAACAGCTGTTTGAGAGCATCACATTGTAGAAGCTGTATTTTTGTTCTCTAGATTGTTTGTTGGGGGGGGGGGGGAATTGTGGCTGTCCTAGACAAAATATATCTTCTTTGCCAGCAGGGAGACAAGAGACTAGACAGAAAATCTTTCTGGAATGTTTATAGGCTTCTTTATATTGGTTGTCGTTATAAACCACTTAGTACTAAGACTATGGAGCCTAATTAGGCTCCCCACAATGTATGTATTTAAAAGCCAACTGAAGGTAAAGGTTTCCCATATGATTATTTACATACACTCCACTTAAAGACAAAAAGGCCATTAATTGCAGGTACATCACATGTCACTGCAGACCTAAAAAAGCAAATGTTGTCGCATACCCTTAGAAAAATATGCAGATGTCATTTTTATTCACCCCCACAGGGTCATAATGTTTCATTCCCCCACCTTCCAATACTTTCCTCTTTTCTCAAGCTAGTGACTTTCACAGTTACATGGCAGGCAGATATACAGCAGGTGTTCATGACAGGCCTGAAAATATGCTTCACATCTTGAATCTCCACCTCTCAGGTGAATCTATGCCAGGCTAGATAACAAGGTAGCAATGACATCACAATCTAATGCATGAGATCAAATGGAAAAGTGTAGCACTCTTCAGATTCCATGTTATTTTTGCAGGCGCACCCCCCCCAATAACGGACACAGACAACATTGAAAGTGGATAACAGCAAAGGGCCACATTTATTGATTCAATGCCCTAGTCCGAATTATAAATTTGTATTGGTAAAACGACCAATCATAATTCCTAAGGCAAGCAGGCCGAAGTAACACTGGTAAGGTACCACCCCAAAATTGCCAACGGCAATTGGTTACAATGTATCAAATTGTATCAATTTGTTTGTTAACAACAAACAAATTGTTGACCGTAGTCAATAACTAACTCATGACCCCACCCTCTGACGCGTATCCGTGAAATCACAGGGGTGATGCATGCTGGTTAGCAATCATCATCACCCCATCGCCTGATTCGTCGTTGACCGGACAACGTTTAACTACTTTATTCCTGTCTAGTGTTGTCCAGTCAATTGCGAACCTGCCGGATACTTGTGGGTCATACTGTTTACCTTACCAGTGCTACCCGCCCATGTGACCAAAGTCAACAGTAGGAACGAAGAAAGACCCCTATATCAAACCATAGCAACAGTGTGGGATGGGCAAAAAAGCCAGGACCCGAAGCCAATGTGGGTCCCAACCAAAAATTCCCACCCGGCCCCGAAGCGACCATAATCACACTGTTAACTAGGGAGGGGGTGGAGGGGAAAAACTTCTCCGCTCCGTCGCTGAGGCAAAATGGCAGCGCGGCTGCCTCGTGGCCACCCCTTTTATAAGGGAGCTGGCCACGCCCCTAACTACCCGGATTCTCTGTCCTGTGGGGGGGGGCCCGCAAAGGGCGCGGCGGCCATTTTGGCGCCGCGCTTGCATTGCAGGCGCACCCCCCCAATAACGGACACAGACAACATTGAAAGTGGATAACAGCAAAGGGCCACATTTATTGATTCAATGCCCTAGTCCGAATTATAAATTTGTATTGGTAAAACGACCAATCATAATTCCTAAGGCAAGCAGGCCGAAGTAACACTGGTAAGGTACCACCCCAAAATTGCCAACGGCAATTGGTTACAATGTATCAAATTGTATCAATTTGTTTGTTAACAACAAACAAATTGTTGACCGTAGTCAATAACTAACTCATGACCCCACCCTCTGACGCGTATCCGTGAAATCACAGGGGTGATGCATGCTGGTTAGCAATCATCATCACCCCATCGCCTGATTCGTCGTTGACCGGACAACGTTTAACTACTTTATTCCTGTCTAGTGTTGTCCAGTCAATTGCGAACCTGCCGGATACTTGTGGGTCATACTGTTTACCTTACCAGTGCTACCCGCCACACGGAGGGGCTTCACAGAAGACCTGACGCCCCCCCCCAGACCGTCAGCTCGGTCAACAGGCCTGCTCGCCAGTCACCCAACAGGAGGTCCATACCTCCTCGCGACAGATGGACCCCATCCCCTGCATACAAGTCACAATTTTGTAGACTAATATCGGGGTGATGACTAACCCGTCCCCAAGCCCTGGTGGTGAGAAACCGCGCCACTGCCTTATTGACCGCGCGCCTAGCTCGGTCAAGGGCCAGGAGGTTAACGCCCCCTCTGTAAGAGTGGCGCGGAACAATGTCCGACCAAACCAGGGCTGTGGCAGGCCAGACATAATGCAAGTAGGCGAGGTCCTCGCAAATCGCATGCTTGAGCGATAAGCCGGTGACCTGGCCCAAATCATTGCCCCCCAAGTGGATGATTAGAATGTCAGGCGGGTCAGCCCCCAGGCCAGAAAAAAGGAAAGGCCGCAGCTCCCGCCATAACATCCCAGGCTTACCGTGCCATGAGAGACTGGCGTGGTCACCCAGTCCCAGTCGGGGTCCCCACTCTGTCGCCGCAGCGTAACGCGCTGCCCTGAGCACATAGCTGTGGCCCACCAGCCATACTGTCACCGGTGTAATACGACACCCAGGGTCTGTAAGAAAATTGAGAAAAAGGAAGGTAAGGTGACTGGATTGGTACTCATGGCGGGAGTGGGCGCACATAAAACTGAAAACATTGTGAGCCCCACCTCCCCATGCTGCGTATGTCAGCCCCAGAGTACCCAAAAGCAGCTGCTGTAGAGGCTGCGCCAATACAGAACGAATGTGTGCCATAACGGGCACCTGGTAGTCCCACCCTGGTGAGGGCTCTGGCTGTCACCTTCCAAAACTGAAATTTAGTAAGGGGAGACCCATCTTGGTGACAGAAAAACGGGCCGTGGTGCCAGCCACGCAGTGCCAGGTATTCCTGTAGGGCACCAACCGGACAGATGTCGGCCAAAGAACACCGTAGCAGTCTTACTCCACTGCCTACGCCATGCTGATCTGTTTTGGAGGAGCGAATCCTCAACTGGGCCCAGTCTTTGGCAACATATACATCTCCGAGTTCCAGTGCCCTACCACTTGCATCCGCCTTAGACAGCATCACGAGTTCGCTGATGCGGAGCGCTCCAAAAAATGCCACCGTTGTGGCTGCATGAAAAAGGGCTGCCTCATAATGATCAAAACAGAGGCCTGGCCAGCCCCGGGCCAACTGGGTAAGAACCCCTGGGGAAATAGGGTGCCGGTCATCCGGGCAACGCCCGCGCTCGCGCACCCACCCCTCCAAAACGTGTCTCACACGGAAGTCAGAGGTGGTATCCACATGACCCCCTACTTTGGCCATAAAAGCCAACGCCGAGAGCTTGGATGCTATGGTGCGAGGTGCAAGGCCCTGTGCATGCAGGTGAACCATGAACCGCAGAACATGGTCCACCGGGATGGGCCAGGTCTCTGGCCATTGAAATCGAGTAGCAAAAGCCCTATACAAATTGAATGCTTGTTGATACGCCTTACGCGTGCGTGGCGCTAGTGACAGGCCAATCGCCCGGTTCACCTCTCCTTGGCAATAGTCCACATCTCGTCCGGGAGTGGCGAGGGAAATTCCTCCGCATCCGGGGCCAAGGCGCGGAACCGGGAGATCTGCAGGCGGGACAAAGCGTCAGCAATATCGTTATTAACCCCTGGGACATGCCTGGCCCTGAACAAGACGTTGAGGCGCAGGCAGCGCAGCACAAAATGGCGCACTAGATCCATGACCCTGGGCGATTTAGAAGTCTGTGCATTGACAATGTGCACCACGGCAGCATTGTCGCACCAGAAATGCACCACCGAATTAGCCCACTGTTCGCCCCATAGCATCAAAGCCCCCAGAATGGGAAAAAATTCCAGGTATGTGAGATCCCGCAGGCGACCTGTGCCTGCCCATGCCGGTGGCCACCCACCATAGGCCCACTTCCCATTGAAGTACATCCCATAACCCAGGGATCCTGAGGCATCAGACTGGATCTGGAAATTGGGGGATGCCAGGAGGTCAGACCTCCAAAATGAGACCCCATTAAACTCCCTCAGGAATTGCAACCAGACAAACATGTCTGCCCTGATACCCCGGGTAAGCCTGACTCTGTGGTGGGGCCTGGATAACCCTGCCATGGCGTCGCAGAAGCGCCGGGCGAAAGCCCTGCCCGGTGCGACCACCCTGCAGGCAAAATTGGGGTGCCCATGTAGCACCTGCAGTTCCCTCAGGGATGCCTTACGCTTGGCCAGCGATTCCGAGATAAGGGTCACTATCCTGGACACCTTATCACCCGGTAACCTAGAAGCCTGTACTACTGTATCAATCTCAACCCCCAGGAATACTAGTTTGGTCGACGGGCCCTCGGTCTTTTCGGGCGCTAAAGGGACACCCAGTTCCTGCATTAGCGTCTGAAATGTATTGAGGAGACGTGCACACGTGTCCCAGCCCCGTTAACCCCCGAATAAAAAGTCATCCAGGTAATGGGCTACAGACCGGGACCCCGACCTGCGGACGAAAGCCCACTCTAGGAAGGTACTAAAACGCTCGAAAGCCGAGCATGATATGGAGCAGCCAAAAGGCATGGCCTTATCAAAATAATACTCCCCTTTAAATTTAAAACCCAGCAATTCAAAGTCGCCTGGGTGCACCGGCAAGAGGCGAAAAGCTGACTTAATGTCGCACTTGGCCAGCAAGGCACCCGGGCCACACGAGCGCACCATGCGCAGCGCATGGTCGAACGATGTATACCTGACCGAACAAAGGTCATCAGGTATCGCATCGTTGACCGATTGGCCGGCTGGGTAGGACAAATGATGAATAAGGCGAAACTCACCTAGGGACTTTTTAGGAACCAAACCCAATGGTGAAACCTTAAGGTTGGGAAAAGGGGGTGCGGGAAAAGGTCCGGCGACCCTGACCGCGTCTAACTCCTTTTTAATGCTGGCCTCGGCTACCTCCTCCCTTCCTCTGAGGGATAAAAGGTTGGGAGCATCCTGAGGAGATCTATCACCCATAAAAGGGATACGAAATCCCTGCTTAAAACCTTGGATGAGGTACTCCCTGTCCTCTCCCCTTGGGTACGATGCGAGCCAGCGCTCCAGCATGTCCACCTTAATTGGGGAGGGGGCCTTTCGGAGAACTAGTTCCATCCGTGGCAGGCTTGCCAGCCCACTGTCCACCCCTCCCTCTGCCTCGCACCCCCCCAGGCTTGGGACAAGCAGAGGCTGCATGGGGACCAGAACATGTGGGACACTCGTGCTTATACCTGCAGTTCTTCCGACTGCAGGAACCATTGGACGAGAAAGTCCAGCACAGCAGGCGGGCTGGAACCCCCTGCCCCGCCATTTGGCGGGTAACCTGCGCTGGAGCTGCTCGCTGGACCGCATGTCCACAATGGTATCTATCCCCCGGGGCAGGACGTGTGGGTGTCATATACAAGAGCCACAGTCTCTGGCACGGCTCATCCCATCTCATCTCGGGGTGCAGGGGAATCCTCATACGGAATTCCTCATCATATGCTAGCCATGAGGGGCCCGGGAAATCTACCATCGCCCTGTATATGTTGTCCAAATATTGGACCATGGGAATAGCTAGATCCGGCCGCGCCCTCAAATACACCGCCATGTATATCAAATAAGCGGGGAGCCAGTTAGCCCAGGTACGCGGCGGCTTACGGCGGCGTGCCTGCTCCTTGTCTTTCTCATCCTGACCCTCCCTTTCTTCCTTAGTGGGCTCTCTGTTCAGGAGTGAGAAGATATCCACGTACTCCCCTCGCCATATCTTCTCTCTGGTAGCCTGAGCCAAGTGATCACCCAATGGCAGGGAATACCCTGCCGTCGGCAAAGCCGAAAAAGGGGATAGCTGGCCTACCCAAAGGGGCATGAGTTAACCCTGCCACCCCAAGTACGTTCCCAGCAGTGTAAGAACCAATGCCCACCCCAGCGGGCATGGTGGCAGTAGTTGTCGCCGGGTGGGTCGCCAGCGGCGTAGCCCCTGCACCACCCGCGCGAGGCCAAGGCCACTGAAAGGTCCCCCCTATATTGGGAATGTGTGTGGATGTACTCGTTTGCACCATATACTCACATGCTGCACCCCCGCGGGCCGCCCCCAACGGGGGTTCCGGCCCACTGGGGGCGTCGGAGCTCACGACCGATGTAGAGCTCATCACCGGGGCTTGACCCGCGCCAGGTTGCTGGCTGGGGAGCTGCGAGGCAGTGGCCGGAGCCGCGCCACCCGCCTGCAGCAGCTCAACCCTCCCCGCCGGCCGTTGTCCTGCTGCCGATAGCGCCTCCAAAGGTACCCCGAAAGGGGCACCTGCCTGACTGGCCCGGGCCAAAGACTCCTCTAAGGCCGCAATACGGGCCAGTAAGATGTCTACAGTAACCATGGGTAAAGAGCCGGCCGGCCCACCTGACCCTTGCATGGGGACAGTTCCCTGCACCCCATGGCCCAGATATGGCCATTGGCCAGGGCCGAAGCCCGGTAGGGCTGGTGAGGAAACCTGCCAAGGCGGGGCACCGGGCCACCCCCCAAGGCTAGAGGGCCCCGGGAGAGGCTGCGGCCCAGAAGTAGTCGGCCCAACGGGTTGGGCGGAAGGAGGAGCGGTGTCCACCGCTCGCGGGCCGCGGGCCGGAGCGCCCTCCGCGCCCGCACTCTGAACGGGCCAAGGTGCGATAGACCCCAAGCCACTAGCCCCGGCCGGGGATGGCAAAGGTGGCTGTTGAGGAGGCGGCACCACGGTCCTCCGACCTGGGTTGCGCCTCCTAACAGCCCGAGCTGAATCCGCAGCAGCCTTCTTTTTGGAAGGCATCTCGAGCAAAAAAGGGAAGCTAGCTAAGCAAAATCGACCCAAAAGGCTTCCCGGCAATACCAACGAGCGACGGAGGCGCAGGGGAAAAACTTCTCCGCTCCGTCGCTGAGGCAAAATGGCAGCGCGGCTGCCTCGTGGCCACCCCTTTTATAAGGGAGCTGGCCACGCCCCTAACTACCCGGATTCTCTGTCCTGTGGGGGGGGGGCCCGCAAAGGGCGCGGCGGCCATTTTGGCGCCGCGCTTGCAATCTAGCTCTTAAAATTTGAATTGCACAGCTAAAAAAAGATATGGAAGATCCATGGTCGAGATTTCCCATGGATTGTCTACTTGTGTTTTTTTTATTTAAAAAAAACATTTTTAGGTGTGGCAGGGAAGCAGTTTAGGGGTGGCATTAGTGGTTAAAACAATGAACTTGATGACTGGAAAGTCAGCAGGTCAGCAGTTCGAGACTCGAGTGCTGCATGACGGAGTGAGCTCCCACCTCTATCCCAGCTCCTGCCAACCTGTCCGTTTGAAAGAAAAAAAATGTAAGTAGATAAATAGATGCCGCTTTGTTGGGAAGGTAAACAGCATTCTGCGTACTCTGGTGTCCTCTCTTGCCTGCCACATGGCCATGGAAATGTCTGTAAACACAGCCAGTGTTGGATCTTTGTCTATAAACAGAGATGAGCACCAAACCCTAGAGTCAGGTATGACTGGTTTTTGAGCAAGGGTGACATTTACCTTTGCCAGGGAAGCAGTTATGGCAGGGAAGAGGGACTGATGCTGATTAGTATAGCACTTTGGGAAAGAGACAAGCAAAGCTTCCACGTAGGTTTTCAGGTCAAAATCCAACCTTCTGTGAAATCTGTGGGGAAAATAAATGGGGAAAACAAAAAAAAAACACTGTATTTGGAAAGATCTATGCCGCCCCCACCCCCACCCCCAATTCCCCACAGACTGGAACTGGCAGCTTCCATTGGAAAAACTTAATGAAAGGTTTTTTCATCCTCTCGAAGCACAGTCTTGGCTCTGATCTACTTTGCGTAGCATGTTGCAACTAGAGTGGGCTCATTTGAATCAATGGAGCCTACAAAGGAATTGATAAACTAAAACCCAATTGATTCAGTAGGGTACCTTACTGCACTAAGCTGTAGGATTTCAGCCAATGTGCATGTATGTGTGTTACATGTGCTAAATCACATCCAACCATACCTGTCAAGCACAGCTCCAGAAAAAACGGGACCTGCGCAGAAGCCTTATGCACATGCATAGAAGCCTTCTGCGCAGAGCCCTTCTGCGCAGAAGCCTTCTGTGCATGCGTAGAACCATTCTGTGCATGTGTAGAACCATTCTGTGCATGCGTAGAAGCCTTCTGTGCAGAATCCTTTTGTGCAGAAGCTTTCTACGCATGCGCAGAAGGGCATGCGCAGTAACTACTTCCCCCGCCGGTCAAATTACGGGATGGCAGCGGCCGGTGGCGGGTGAGTGGCTGAAGCGACGAGGAAATACAGGAAATCCCAGCCAATCTGGGATACTTGACAGGTATGCATCCAACTTATACTGACCCTAAATAGGATGAGAAGGTTGTCATGGCCCAACAAGGATTCTTAGCCTTTCATGCTTTCCGTTGCACTACCCTGGTTACTGCCATTCAATAGCTGGTGATATCTAGGTGAAGAATCAGCTTTAAAAGTCTAGCCATATGTCTCTATATTCACTGGTCCCAAATCAGATGTCTAAAGCAAGGGTTCTGTTCCCAAACTAAGGCCCATGGGCCAAATGCGGCCCATGGCACCATTTCATGTGGCTCTCCAAAGACTTTGGTGCGCCCCCTCCTGAAGAAATCTTCCCTCGACCCAGCTGTCCTAACTAACTATAGGCCTGTCTCAAACCTCCCCTTTTTAGGGAAGGTGTTGGAGAAGGCAGTGGCGTGTCGGCTGCAGGGGGTACTGGATGAAGCGGATTATCTGGACCCTTTTCAGTCAGGATTCAGGCCTGGATATGGTACCGAGACGGCATTGGTCGCACTGATGGATGATCTCTGGCGGGAGCGGGACGGTGGTCACCCATCCGTCCTCGCTCTTCTTGACCTCTCAGCGGCTTTCGATACCGTTGACCATGGTATCCTTCTGGAACGGCTCCGAGGTTTGGGAATCCAGGGTACTGTGTGGTCCTGGTTTTCCTCATTTCTGAAGGGTCGGTCCCAGTCGGTGTGGTTGGAGAGTGAGAGGTCCAGTCCTAGGCCCCTCAAATGGGGGGTTCCTCAGGGCTCGGTGCTCTCTCCTCTCCTATTTAACATCTACATGAAACCGCTGGGTGAGATCATTCGTTCCCATGGGGTGCGGTACCATCAGTACGCGGATGACACTCAGTTGTACATCTCGGCCCATGGGGACCCCAGTGATGCTGTCAAAGTCCTTTCCAGATGCCTGGAAGCTGTGGGGGTCTGGATGGGGGCTAACGGGCTACAATTGAATCCCAGCAAGACTGAGTGGCTATGGATAGGGGGTCCTGCGTTAATCCGGGAGCTTCCATCGTTGGTTCTGGATGGGGCTATTTTGCCCCAGACAGACCCGGTGCGCAACTTGGGGGTCCTCCTGGATTCACGGCTACTGCTAGAAGAACAGGTGGCGGCTGTGACCAGGAGGGCTTTCGCCCAACTTCGGGTGATTCGCCAGTTGCGCCCACTCCTGGACCGGGACTCCTTGCTCATGGTCACCCATGCTCTGGTTACCTCCAGACTAGACTATTGCAATGCGCTCTACATGGGGCTGCCCTTGACGACCATTCGGAGGCTACAGCTGGTCCAAAATGCGGCTGCCCGGGTGGTGATGGGGTGTGGCCGTTATGCTCATGCTTCGCCACTGCTCCGGGAGCTGCACTGGTTGCCAGTATGTCTCCGGGTGCAATTCAAGGTGCTGGTTTTGACCTTTAAAGCCCTATATGGTAGTGGGCCAGGTTACCTAAGAGACCGCATCGCCCTGAGGACGTCTGTCCGTCCAACCAGAGCGGACCGGAGGGGCTCTCTAATTGTTCCATCAGCCAGAGGGGCTCGCCTCTCTGGCACAAGGAGGAGAGCCTTCTCCGTGTCTGCACCGGCCCTCTGGAACCTCCTGCCAACAGAATTACGTCTTCGGACGGAGTTGCTGCCTTTCAGAAGGGATCTTAAAACCTGGCTGGCAGGTCAAGTGTGGGGTGCGGGTGGAAGGGTAACCACCATGGGGTGGTTGGTGTAGAGGAACTCTTCCCCATGGTGCCTTTTCGATCCTGCAGCCCTTGCTTTTTAGGGGGTGGGTAGTCTTAACTTTTTTTTACTGTTTTAACTGTTTTTAGGATTATTGTTGTATTTGTGAATATTGTCTGTAAACTCCTTGGGTTGCCCTGGGGTTACTTTTTATGTTGTTAGCCGCCCAGAGTCGGCCTTGTGTTGAGTGGGCGGGATATAAATTGAATAAATAAATAAATAAATTTGAGAACCAGCGATGTGGTGACCCCCACCTGCTGGCTAATAGAGCAATATCGCTTTTAATTCTTATAGTATTTTTAATTGGTTTTTAATGAGTTTTTAATGTTTTAGACTGTTAAGTTGATTTTAATGTTGTGAACCGCCCAGAGACATGTCAAGTTGGGCAGCTATACAAATTGGATAGAGAGAGAGAGAGAAAATGGTTGCCCCTTTGAAGCTGTTGGGACAAAATGGCCACCCCCATCGGGCAGGCAGGGGAAAATGACCATCCAGCCCTCAAAGCTGACTGAGAGAGCATGACCCAGGCCCCAGCTTGAAAAAGTTGGGCACTTCTGGTCTAAAGGAACAAAGTTTTCACTGAAAATCAGTCTTAGGACATTTCTCTGTCTTTCCTCTCCCAAACTAGCTGTCCGTTTCCCATATGAGAGAGACACCAAGCCCCTCCAGAACAATCCCTGATTATTTTAACCTCATTCAAGACACAGCTCTTGAGATTCATCAGTCTAATTTCCATAACAAAGGAACTATATAGCAGCAGGGGCAGAAAGCACATTCCAAAATCTCTACTGGGGCGACACCTTTCTTAGGTGGTTAGGACAGTCAAACAAGGTACAAAAAAAGTGTGCAAGATTTCAAAGTTATTGTTTCTTCATCAGGGCAGATATTAGAAAAATAAGTGCAGGAGGAATAAAACTGGGAAGAAATGAACTTACGACCTGGTGGTCTTTGTGTTGTCTGGGGATGTAATGGAGGAGTTGAGCTGCTGATAATGAAATTGGCTCATCCATTAAGCATTAACTGGAAATAGCCCATAGAATCACCATGAAACTGTGGTGGCTTAGTGGTTAAGATGCTGAACTTGACAACTGGAAGGTCGTCAGGTCATCCATTCAAGACCAGAGTTCTGCATGATGAAGTAAGCTTCTGTTTCTGTTTCTGTTCCAGCTCCTGCCAACCTAGCAGTTCGAAAGCAAAAAAATTGCAAGTAGATAAATAGGTACCACTTTGGTGGGAAGGTAAACAGTGTTCCGTGCACTCCAGTGCCTAGTCATGCCTGCCATGTGTCCACAGTAATGTCTGCAAACACAGACAGCGCTGGCTCTTTGGCTATAAACAGGGATGAGCACCGAACCCTAGAGTCGGATACGATTGGCTTTTGAGAAAGGGCGACCTTTACCTTTACCTTACAAACAGATATGATAGCTACAAACCTGGAAACAGTTCAGCCTAACCATAAGACATTGTTAGACACTTTTCTTTGGTGGGTTACAAGGCTGGCTGTTACATGGAACAAGAGATCTAATCCTATAACACCAACATGCAAAGCACATGGAGAGAAACAAGCAGTGAAATGAACAGATGCACAAAGGGGCTTTGCTTGATTAGCCCAATGGCAGTGATGCACTGCAGCAGGTTCTGTCAGGTTCTGCAGATCCAGTAGAGGAAATTTCCCCAGACCACGCCCACTTGGTTGGCCATGCCCACCTCCATAGCCCATAATGCAGGATGTTTGGCCACGTCCACAGATTTGGCCAGCCCACAGAGTAGGTAGTAAACAATTTTGCAGTGCATCACTGCCCAAAGGTTTTACATGTGATGCAATATTCTGTTTCTTCCATCACCCTAACAAACAATGAAAGTATGATCTTTCTCCTGTTCATTTTCCTCAGAATCTCATGTGTCCAGTTCCTCTGATTCAACTGGTTCCATTTGGCTATTGTGGCTCTCAACATCATTCCTTTAGTTTCTAATCTTCATGCTGTGAGCATGGTGGGTTATGAGACCAAAACAGTATCATCCGCACCCGAGAGGGAAGTTAATCGGTAGATGCGAGGAAAGCACCCAAAAAAAATCATGGCAAGAAGTACAATTAAGAGAGGTTGCCAGTGGAGATTTGATGAGTACTGCACAATTTTGTCACACTGTCTAAAATCTTTCTGAATGTAATTTTGCTAAGTATTTGTTTTCCAAAGTTTCTGAAACTCTACAGTAGATAATGCGAAATGCAGGGATGGAGGAATCACAATATGGGATTAAAATTGCTGGGAGAAACATAAACAATCTGAGATATGCAGACGATACCACCCTAATGGCAGAAAGTGAGGAAGACCTAAAGAACCTCTTGATTGGGCTGAAGGAGGAGAGTGCAAAAGCTGGTTTGAGACTCAATATCAAGAAAACCAAGGTAATGGCAACAGGCCCAATCAGTTCCTGGAAAATAGATGGGGAAGAAGTAGAAGCAGTGACAGATTTTACTTTCCTGGGATCAAAGATTACGGCAGATGGGGATTGCAGCCATGAAATAAAAAGGCGACTGATTCTTGGGAGACAAGCCATGAGAAACCTGGGGAACATAGTGAAAAGCAGAGACATCACATTGCAAACAAAAATTAGAATAGTCAAAGCAATGGTATTCCCAGTGGTAATGTACGGATGTGAGAGCTGGACAATTAGGAAAGCTGAACGCAGAAGAATAGATGCCTTTGAAATGTGGTGTTGGAGGAGAGTTTTGAGAGTACCCTGGACAGCGAGGAGAACAAATAGGTCAATCTTAGAAGAAATCAACACTGACTGCTCATTGGAAGGGCTAATAGTAAAGACGAAGCTAAAGTATTTTGGACATCAAATGAGAAGGGAGGATTCACTTGAGAAGGCCCTGATGTTGGGAAAGGTGGAGGGCAAAAGAAGAAGGGGGAGGCCAAAGATGAGATGGCTAGATGGTATTGTAGACACAATGGGCACAGAACTGGGAGTGCTGAGGGGGATGGTGGAGGACAGAGGTGCCTGGAGAACAATGGTCCATAGGGTCGCAAAGGGTCGGAACCGACTGTGCGACTGAACAACAACAACAGTAGATAATACAGTTTTGGAAATTGTGATTAAGAGAAGAAGGGGAATCCCTAAACTTTTTCCTCCTTGACATTTGCCTGCCCCTACATTGCCTTCTTAGCCACAGGAAAAGTTTCAGAAAACTCCAAGGCTATAGTTTTCAGCAGTTGCTACACATCAAAGCTCACATGTGTTCACACACGCACATGTACAAGAGTGGTTCAGTACAATGCCATAACTAGTTTTTTTTTTAAGCTTGAACTTCAGTACTCTAAGTATTAAGTTTGAATAACATAAGACTGACGGATACGTAGAGAAGTCAGAGGAATAGGGGGAAATCTTGGTATCTATAACAAACTTGTTGTGTGTTCCCTTGAGACTAGGGAAGAGTAGCTGGAAGAAACATATGCAATTGGATGGCTGCATCTGCCTTCCACTAGCAAATATTTATGGCCACGACATCCCTCATCCAAACCCTAGTAGCCTCAGCCTAGTTATACTTCCAGTCATACATATTTTTCTGTATGGGGTCAGAACAGTGGATAAGATGTTCTCTGCTATCATAGTGCATAATAAACTAACAAAGACATATTGGCACCAGAAGCAGAAAAGCCCACAAATACCTTTCCCCTTACCTGTGAGCAGAAATCATAATACAGTACAGTATTAGATAAAATAACTTGCAAGAGCCCTCCTGGTGCAGTGGTTAAATGGCAGTAATGCTCCCAAAGCAGGTGACCTTGATCCTGAGTCAAGGTTGACTCAGCTTTCCATCCTTCCAAGGTCAGTCAAATGAGTATCCAGCATGTTGGGGCAAATTACCTTGTAATTCAGAATGCAGCAGCCAGGCTGGTTATGTGTTCTGTCTGGAGCTTGCATTGAAGAGACCAACAAGCGGTGAATCAAACAACGAAGCAACAGTTTATCCACTACTCTTGGAAGAACAATAATACAGCTTAACCAGACATGAGTTGGCTGCACCCGTTCCTGCTATTCTGCTGTCCGGGATCAGTTCCACGCCACCATTCTGGAAGTAGCCCACACATGTGTGTATTGTGCATGCGACCCAAGAGCCAACGCCCTTTTGCAAATGGGGCTTTATATAGTGTTCAAGTAGCAGTTACCCAATGATACAAACTAGCAACCTTTCCGTATAACCTTGACTAACCAATCAGAAATGCAATATTCAAGTACTGACGAATCCCTGAAAGGATCCAAAATAATAACCAATCAGATATTACACATTTACATATTGAGTGCGCCTTGAAACCAGGGAAGGGCGCGCTAAATTTACCCTTAACCCAACTGGCGCGAATCGCCATTTTATCTTGCAATGTTAAACAATAATAATAATAGATTTTATTCCAATACACAACATTATGGGAATGAAAACATTTGATCATATCTCCCCAGCCTTGGCAAGGCTGCACTGGCTCCCTGTTTCTTTCTATATCAGGTACAAGGTGTTAGTTCTAACTTTCAAAGCCCTAAATGGTTTGGGACCATCCTACCTGGTGGAACGTCTTCCCCTCAGGACAACAGCCCGCATCACTTGCTCCTCCGTGACAATGCAGCTCCAGGTGCCAAACCCGAGATTAGCTAGGAAGGCTGTGACTAGGAGGAGGGCCTTCTCGGTGGTGGCACCAATGTTGTGGAACTCCCTCCCAAATGGAGCTGTGCCTGGTATCATTTCTCCATATGTTTAAAAAGCAATTGAAAACATCTCTTTTTAAAGAGGCCTTGGGACATTTCTCAATGGCCGATTGTTAGGCATTTTATTCTGTCTCTCTGCACCACAAATAGGCTTTCTTTTTAGGGTGTCTTGGGTTTTGATGTTTTTATATGGTAATAATTTTAATATTTGTGTTTGTTTGTATCGAGTTTTATGCTGTTAGCCAGCCTGAGTAGGAAAGTTTTTCCTAGAAGGGCGGGGTATAAGTTTAATAAATAAAAATAAATAGTAAAATGAACATGCCAGTGAGTGCACAAGCAGTATGGGGCAGTATATAAGTGTAATTGCTATTGCTATGCCTTTTTACAACACCCTCCAAAAAGCTGCGAAAGCAGCGGCTCTGTTTAATTTTTTTATTATTATTATTTATAGTCATATTTGTATATGCCGCCCACTCAGGCAGAACCCGACTCAGGGCGGCATCACAACAATTCTAAAAATACATAAAAACATTATAAAACCCACATCCCACCCCATTTAAAAACCCATATCCCACCCAACCCCATCCACCCACTATACAAAAGGAAAGAAGAGAGAGTTCTTATAAAAGCCAGCAGGCGGGCACCATAGTCCCATTCGGGCCCCACACCTGCCCTGCCAGCCAGGTCTTCACTCCTTTCCTGAAGGGCAGCAATTCACTTTGGAGTCTTAGGTCTATTGGCAGGAGGTTCCAGAGAGTTGGTGCGGACACGGAGAAGGCCCTCCTTCGGGTGCTAGACAGATGTGCACCCCTAGTTGATGGCACTATTAGAGAGCCCCTCCGGTCCGCTCTGGTTGGACAGGCAGACACTCTTGGGACGATGCGGTCTCTAAGGTATCCTGGCCCCCTGCCATATAGGGCTTTAAAGGTCAAAACCAGCACCTTAAATTGCACCCGGAGACAAACTGGTAACCAGTGCAGCTCCCGAAGTAGCGGTGAGGCATGGGCATATCGCCCACACCCCACCACCACCCGGGCCGCCGCATTCTGGACCAGCTGCAGCCTCCGAATGGTCGTCAAGGGCAGCCCCATGTAGAGCGCATTACAGTAATCTAGTCGGGAAGTAACCAGAGCATGGGTGACCATAAGCAAGGAGCCCCGGTCAAGGAGCGTGCGCAATTGGCGAATCACCCGAAGTTGGGCAAAAGCCCTCCTGGCCACAGCCGCTACTTGTTCTTCTAGCAGCAGCCGTGAGTCCAGAAGGACCCCCAAGTTGCGCACTGGGTCTGTCTGGGGCAAAACAGCCCCATCCAGTACCAAAGATGGTAACTCCCTGGATAACACGGGGCCCCCTATCCACAGCCACTCTGTCTTGCCGGGATTCAGCCGAAGCCCATTGACCCCCATCCAGACCCCAATGGCCTCCAGGCATCCGGATAGGATTTCAACAGCATCACTGGGGTCCCCACGGGCCGAGATGTACAGCTGAGTATCATCCGCGTACTGATGGTACCGCACCCCGTGGGAACGAATGATCTCACCCAGTGGCTTCATGTAGATGTTAAATAAGAGAGGAGAGAGCACAGAGCCCTGAGGCACCCCATACTTGAGGGGCCTAGGTGTTAGATTCTCGCAAGAAGTAGACTAGCACGCTGCGAGTGGGTTAAGCATAGTGACTGTTTATTCAGATCGGGAGACAAGACTGAGGATGTGGGGAAAGATGGTATCTTATATACAGCGGTTTTCCATTTCAACAACAGCAAGGAAACATACCAGCGGACACTCCAGTTTATTACCCCATTTGGTTTCCAGCTCCGCTTTGATATGTGCCCCTCCTTTGAAGAGGGCGCCCCTTTGGCGGATCCGGTTCACGCGCTGTGTTCCTTTGAAATGAGTAACACTTGGACACAACATCCCTCCCCCCTTAGTGAGAAACAACCTTTCCCCAACGGATGGGTGGCCCACAAACTCGTCTGGGCCGCCCGTGCGTCTCAGGCACCAGGGTAGGCTCAACGGACCCCCCAACAGGTTTGGAAGTGGGGGGAGAGCTCCGAGTGGCCCCCCCTTCCATTCCTGCCTCTGAGCTCGGGGTAGCTTCCCCTCCCTCCTCGGGCTCTGGGGAAGACGTGGGCAGGGGGTCACTGATTAAATCCCACTCCATATCACTCTCCATGTCTCCCCTTGTTTCCCCTGGTGGCTCCCTCCCTGGGCCGGAGTTAGAGTTCTGCCCAGGGACCCGGAGCCGCATTTGATCCGTGTGTCTCCTCCAAATCGCGCCATTCTCCATTTGCACTCTGTAAGACACCGGGCCAGTCTGCTCCAACACTTCCCCCCCCAACCATGGAGGCCCATTGGCATAATTCCTGCAGTGGACTGGTTGCCCAACCTCAAAACCTTTTAAAGTCGGAATGTCTATATTTAGGCCCCGATCCTCTTGGCGCTGAGGATCTAAACGGTCAAAAACAGTCGGCAGCTTCCTTTTCATTAACAGTTCGGCTGGCGACAAACCAGAGGCCAATGGGGTGACTCTGTAGGACAGCAAAAATTGACACAACTGTAGCTCCAAATCCCCAGGTCCCATGCGTGAGAGCGCGTCTTTGACCGTCCGTACCTGCCTCTCGGCTTGGCCGTTTGTGGCAGGGTGAAAAGGAGCGGCCGTGATGTGTCTAATCCCATTACGACTTAGGAACCCCTGGAATTCTGCCGACATGAAGCTCGATGCGTTATCCGTCACCACGATGTCGGGCAGGCCTAGGTTTGCAAAGACCCGCCTTAATTTGCGGATTGTGGTGGCAGAGGAAGTTCCTGACACTGGGATGACATCTACCCACTTTGAAAAGGAATCTACAATAATCAGAAGTGTTGTTCCCCTGAAAGGGCCAGCAAAATCTATATGAATCCGAGACCAGGGGCCTCTGGCCGTATCCCATTCCCTGCGGGGAAGACGTGGCTCCTCGGGCCTTGATGCCTGACAGTCCCTGCATTTCCCCACCCAAGCCTCAATGTCCAGGTCCAATCGGGGCCACCAGAAGTAGCTTCGCGCTAGCGCTTTTGACCTGACAATACCTGGGTGGCTAACATGGAGCGTGCGGAGCACCTTGTTCCGAAGTACAGATGGGACGACTACTCTGTCCCCCCAAACCAAGCAACCCCTCTCCAGTGACAGTTCATTTCTCTTGGAGTAGAACACCCTGAACTCCTCAGGGGTCGGTGACAATGGCCACCCCTTCAGAACCCACATGACAACTTTTGACAGGAGGGGGTCTTTTTTTGTTTGGGCCGCTATGTCAGCAGCGGAGATCGGGGGAGAGTCTAACACATCCAACATAAGGACCTGTCCTTCCGCCTCAATTCGACCCACATACTCAGCAGGGGATCTGGACAGAGCATCCGCGTGGCTAATGCTGATACCCGGGCGATGTTGGAGCGTGTACTGGTACGCCTGAAGGAACATTGCCCAGCGTAACATCCGCGGAGACAGGATTTGGGGGGTGGGCTTGTCTGGCACAAAAATACCTAGGAGCGGTTTGTGGTCTGTAATAATCGTGACAGCCCTCCCGTAAATGAAGTCATGAAATTTCTTCGTTCCAGCGATTATGGCCAGCGCCTCTCTATCAATCTGAGCATAGTTTTTTTCAGCCACCGTTAACGACCTGGAGTAATATGCGATAGGCGCTTCTTTCCCTCCCCCCATGTCATGGCACAGAACAGCCCCAACCCCCACCGGCGAGGCATCACATACAAGCAAAAGGGGCTTCTTCGGATCGTAATGAGTAAGGACAGCATCCGAAGTCAACAGCTCCTTGACTTCCCGGAATGCCCTTTCCTGAGGAGGCCCCCACTTCCACACCGCCTGTTTCCTCAGCAACTGGTGCAGGGGCTCAGCTACAGTCGCCTTTCGGGGTAGAAAGGAGTGATAGAAGTTTAAGAGACCCAAAAATGCCTGGAGCTCCGTCTTCGAAGTGGGACGTGGGGCTTCCCAGACTGCCTGAACTTTGGATTCAGAGGGCTTGATGCCGGCAGGCGTGATTTTGAACCCCAAGAATTCAACCTCATGAGCAAAAAAACAACACTTCTCCCTTTTAACCCGCAACCCCGCATTTTGGAAACGCTCCAGCACCTTCCCCAGTTTAGTGGCCAGGTCCCCCTTGTCAGTCCCAGATATCAACACGTCGTCAAAAAAAAGTCAGCACCCCAGGGAGACCCTTCAATAACCTTTCCACAAGAGCCTGAAACAAACCCGGAGCCGTACTAACGCCGAACTGAAGACGGTTCACACGGAATGCACCCTTATGAGTAGTAATAGTCTGACACAACGCAGATTCCGGACTAACAGGCACTTGCTGATATGCTTGGGCCAAGTCCAGTTTAGCAAAACACTTTCCCCCATGGAGGGTGGCCAGCAAATGGCTAACCACTGGAACAGGATAAGAATTAGCTCGGATAGCCTTATTAATCGTGCATTTATAGTCCGCGCAGATGCGGATGTCCCCGTTCGCCTTGATAGCAGTGACTATAGGTGTCTCCCATGGAGCAGAGTCCACGGGCTCCAGGATGCCCTGTGCCACCAGCTTGTCCAACTCCGCTTCAATGCGGTCTTTCAGGGCAAACGGCACCCTCCGTGGCTTCATGCGAATGGGTTGGACAGTTGGGTCCAGCTCAAAATTAACAGGGGCCCCCTTGAACCTACCCAGCCCGGGACGGAAAACATCTGGATAGCGTTCACACACAGCCTGAATGGGGTCGGCCTTAACCGCATTAATTCCCGAAAACCCAATACCCAGGGGCCCAAACCACTGCACGCCCAAAAGGTTATTCCTACCGGTTTTCACCATGACTAGGGGAAGCTTTGCTGAGATGGCCTTGAACCGCACATCAAAATTTCCGATTCCCAACACTGGAATGTGTCGACCCTGCACATCGGTCAGGTCGACCTGCAGAGCCCGCAGTTTCGGCCGGTCTGCTGGAGGAAGTTGAAAAAATTCCCTCTGTGAGATGATTGAGTAGGCAGATCCTGAGTCGATCTCCATGCGGACGGGACACCCTTGGAGGCGAACATCAACGAAGAACCTTCCGGACACTGACTGTACCCCAGATGATGTCTTCCTTCCGACGCGGACTTTGGAAATTGGGTGTTCCGTCCTGCGCTGACCTCTGTCCCCGGGGTGACCTTCGGATCGCTGGCGGCACACCCGTGCAATGTGCCCCTTCCGCCCACACTTGTGGCATTCGGCCATCTTGAACGGGCACCGTGAGCGGAGGTGCCTTCCCCCACAGCCTTGGCATGGCGCGATGTTGCTCCTTGAAGCTTGGGGGGTTTGTTGGCGAACCCTCCCGACAGTACCCTCCTCTGCTGCATCGTCTGTATCCACTGGAGTATCGCACTGCTGCAGCTGGACGGCCGACTCACCACGGGCAGGAGCAGCAGTTTGGGCATGGAGGATTTTCACCCCAGCGTGTGCAGCCTCGGATGCCAAAGCTTCTTCCAGGACCTGGGCAAAAGTCAACCTATTTCTCTTCATCAGCCGCCGCTGAGTAGCTTCGTCCCTGAGGCCCACGAGAAGCCGGTCTCTTAAAGCCTCCTCCAGGTCATGCCATTGGCACGGCACGGCAGCCTGTCGGAGAGCCGCAACGTACTCAGCTACCGTCTCCCCCTCCTTCTGATCTCGCCGGTAAAAGGCAACCCTGGCTGGGAAGATGGAAACGACTGGCTTGAAGTGTTCTCGGAGCACCGCCAGGATGTCGGTCAATGGGGCTTCCCTCAGTGCCTGTGGCAGCAGCAGATGCCCGGCCAGCTCAATCGTGGGCAAACCACAATGGGCCAGGAACAACGCCTTCTGTCGCCCTTCATCCTCGATCTCCCCAGCGATTACAAAGTTCTCGAACTGGATCTCGTACATGGGCCATGCCTCCGGCTTTGCAATGTCAAACGGTCCGATTGAAGATGCAGTAGCAGCCAAATCCCACCTTCGTCGCCAATGTTAGATTCTCGCAAGAAGTAGACTAGCACGCTGCGAGTGGGTTAAGCATAGTGACTGTTTATTCAGATCGGGAGACAAGACTGAGGATGTGGGGAAAGATGGTATCTTATATACAGCGGTTTTCCATTTCAACAACAGCAAGGAAACACACCAGCGGACACTCCAGTTTATTACCCCATTTGGTTTCCAGCTCCGCTTTGATATGTGCCCCTCCTTTGAAGAGGGCGCCCCTTTGGCGGATCCGGTTCACGCGCTGTGTTCCTTTGAAATGAGTAACACTTGGACACAACACTAGGGCTGGACCTCTCACTCTCTAACCACACCGACTGGGTACGGCCCTCCAGAAAAGATGAAAACCAGGACAACACAGTGCAGAGCTAAGTTAAGGGGGAAGAATCAGATGTCGTGTAATTTCAGCCTCTATCAGTGGCCATTCTCACCTCTAGTAGCAGTTAAATCCTATAATTTATGTATTTATATTGTACTTTCTTTTTTTGTTTAAATCTCCCACCAATCAATTTTATCGGACAAGGCTGGCTCAGTATATTTAACTGCCTGAGGAAAGACAGCAGTGGGGAAATAATAAAGAGGGCATTCCAGTGATGCACTGAAGCAGGTTCTGTCCTGTTTGGGAGAACCAGTAGCGGAAATTCCCCCAGGCCACACCCACCTGGCTGGCCATGCCCACCTCCATACCCCATTGTGTTGGCCCCGCCCACAGATTTGGCCCCGCCCACAGATTTGGCCCCACCCACAGAGGTGGCAGTAAAAAATTTTTGGAGTGCATCACTGGGGCATTCCCTCCCAGTAACCCAAATCAAGATGCATGGCACCCAGAGGCAGTTAACTCACTTTACTGACTTCTTCAGGCCTCTTTCCCCTTCTAGGGACGAGGTAAAGGTTGCCCTTGCTCGAAAGCCAGTCGTATCCAACTCTAGGGGGTTGGTGCTCATCTCTGTGTACAGCCAAAGAGCCAACACTGTCTGCACCTGAAGATATTTCCATGGTCATGTGGCAGGTGTGACTAGACACTGAAATGCACAGAATGCTGTTACCTTTCCTGCTGAATCAGTACCTGTTTATCTACATGCAATTTCTTGCTTTCGAAGTGCTAGATTAGCAGGAGCTGGGGCAGATGATGGGAGCTCACTCCTCTCAGCACTCGGGGTCTTGAACTGCTGACCTGACAACCTTCCAGTCATCGAGCTAAGTGTCTTAACCACCAAGCCACAACAGCTTTCCTTGGTACTAGAAATACACAAATAACAGAGCACATAAGTAGCTATATTTGCTGCACTGACACCCTCAATTCTATATGATGGAGAGATTCTTTCTATCTGTTCTTTTTACATTACTTCTGATTTTATAAAGCTGCAAACATATTTCTCTCCTGTCTACCATTTAGGATTTCCCATCTAAGACATAGACATTAATTTCAAACTTCTATTTCAATATGTTTTTTAAATCTACATATAAACTAACAGATCAGAGATTGTTAAGTGTGATTTTCCACTATCCTCACCAGTAACGACACAAAGCTTTTCCATTTTGGTTGGCCAATCTCAATTTTTAAAAAAAGCTTTCTAAGACAAAAATTACATTTCTGTCCCATTGTTGTGTCTCTCTGTTTAAGACAGGAGTTCTCGACCTGTGGGGTCACGCTCCTTCAGACAGCTTCGGGGAGCAGATGGCCATTTTACCCTTCCTACACCACATGACACTTCCTGGTATGGCGGAAGTGGTGAGCCACATGAAATGGTGCCATGGGCCACATCCTGCCTGCGGGCCACAGGTTGAGAATCCCTGGTTTAAGGTCATGACATTTATCCTCCATAATTCCCTATTAACATTTTGCATTCAGTACCAGTCAGATTAACTTCACTTTGAGCAATCAGTCTATTTCTGTGACCTTGTCCGAGTCTGTCTTCTTCTCGATCTGACAAGATCTTGCATTATTCTTTCAAATGTAGCTGCTATTTTTATTGTTATTTTTTTAAAGGAAATGAAGAACAATTGTGACCTTGAAAGAAAAGGAAACGACCCCATGAATGACGATAAACACAAACAATGAAATATGCATTCAAAGGTGTGATCAGCTCCCCCTCCCCAAGTGATAGATCTAGATTATTGTTTTTATTGATTTATTTACCGCACTGTTCTTCAAAAGTATTCCTCGTAAATGCACCAAAGATACAGAATTGGAACTGTATGCAGAATTTCAGAAACTGAAATAGGAGGGAAGGGATGGGTTTGTTTTTAGAATACATTCCAAGGCCATATTGCGAAGCTTGCTGAAATTGTTGCTGTTGCTTTCTAGTCTGATAACAAAGCACAACAACGATTTTGCTACTGGGAATAACACGTGTGATCTACATGATATCGAGTGTGCTGATTCCAAATCTGAACTCAGAATTTGCCTATCACATACAGATTTTAAGTTATACGCATGCTATAGCTGTTCAAATGGTTGGTAATTGGGTAATGTATTTTTACATGGGAAAATTATAACAGTTGCCTGATGCCGCCTCAGCTGAATCACATACCCTGGTAGCATGCATGTTCCAGCAACGGCCAGGAATGTCTGGGCAAATCAGTGAGCTGACATCAGAAATAGGTATATAAGGTGAGATGGCCAAGGGCTTGTCTGTAGTGCGAAACCATCTTATTGGATAGTACAGCTAGGCCATAGTGAGTCTGTTTTGAACTAAAGATGAGTCGGTGCAGCTGTGTTAATAAACCAGACAATCACATCTATACATGTAATTGACTTAAGATCCTGACATCCTAGGCAGAATCGGACTTCAGACTTGGATTAAGTGCACTTGATTTAGTATAAGACACATGGATTAGACCAAGTAGCAGACAATATTTATTTTTTTGTGATGCAGTGAATTAAACATACATTATGTCCAGTAAACTGCATTGAACGTTGGGCAGAGCTAGCCCTGTTTAGGCCGAATGCAGCACATGGTAAGAGCCAACCGTCAACCCTCAAGCCCTTTAGCAACACCATCTGTTAGGACAGAGTTGTGTATGCTACATAGTTTGTCTAGGATCCTTAAACTCGTTTGCTATCCTCAATTACAACTGTTGGATACTATGCAAACCATTGCTGCAAACAAGGAATGATGAAGCCATAAATTACTGCAGCACGTTAGTGACAAGATGTTTACTTTTGCTTTAAACAAGAGGACAGACCAGATGATGCATTTAAAGAGTATCATTTAAAAAGGAACATTTTAGCTGCTTTCAAATGTTTATTTCTTAAGACCAAATGCATTCCTCCTATTGAACATACTGCCAGTGACTCAATGCCAAGTGTCAGGCAGCAATTAACTAACATGACAATCCTGAGGACTAATGGCTTGGGTGCCGAAGTCCACAAGGAAGGGTGATGGTCCCCAAATGGATTAAATCCTACTTGAATCCATCTTGATGGAGGGCAGCAGCTTCATCAGTACTGGCCTGGGACTGATGAGGACTTTGTGTGCCAAAAGAGCTAAGGACCAGAAAGTGACTCACGGAACTGGATCAGTGGTGCGGGTGTCATGCTGCGATGAGGAAGGCAGATGAAGGGCCACTGCATTATATTCTCACCATGAGGGTCGCCAATATTCAGATTCGGATACATCAGCAGAAGAAGAATGTTGATGTGTTAAATCTGATGCATTGTTTCCAAGCTCTGATCCTGTCACCAGTAGGATTTAGCTGCTTGTTCAGTGAACTCCAATATTGGCATAGGAGAGATGGAATCTCAAAACTGTGAAATAATTCACTAAAACTCTAATTCTTTCCTAATTCATCACAGTTTAAAGTAATAAATGGCAAAATCGTTATTTTAATCATTAAAATGACAAAAATGGTTTTTATTAAATGAACTTATTAAAGTCATTTTCAGCCTGCATTAGTGTGGAGCTGACTGGCTAGTTCAGCGGTTTAAGTATCCAGTTGCAGAGCCAGTGATTGGGAGTTCGATTCTCCACTGAGCATCTCAGAAGAGCCAAGTTGTGTAGCCATAGGCGAGTTGCATAGTCCCAGGGTATACCCAGAAGAAGAGAATGATAAACTACTTCTGTGTATTCTCTACCTAGAAAACCCTGGGAAAAGTCACTACAAGTCAGAATTGGCTTGATGGCATGCAATTATTATTATTAGTGTAATAAGTTAGACCTGCCCAGTATTGGAACCCTGAAAGTCCAATTATGCCACCATTCTTATGTGATGCAGCTTGGAGCGACCAGTTTAATGTGTAATTTGGAACAGTATTGGAATTCAAGATAGTTACCCCTTACTGAAGGGGTAGATGGAGGCAGACATTTCAAACAACTCATTCTGAATGCCATGAAAATGGAGCAAGTTATTATTTAATATATTTTATTGCTTGGGAGAAAAATATTTGCAAAGTTTTTTTACTTCATGAGGAAGGGTAGAGACCTGTCTTCATCAGGACACAGAACTGAACTGCAATTTCATCATATGCCCAACAGCACATGTGTGAGCTGAAATTGTCATCATCATTGTCCATACATGAGGAAGACCAACAACACACAAATCATAGCTGGGAGAGATACACAGAAAGAACCTCCTTGAAGATTGTGGTAATTTTAATCACAATCAGACATACCCCGGGCAATGGCCATCTTGTGCCAGCTAATCTTTCCCACACTAGGTCAGGTGAAAGGAGCTATGGAATGAATTCACCAAAAGGAGAGTAAACAAAACAAAACAAATAAAAATGTGGCACTTTAAAGACTAGCCGCTGATTTTAATGTTAGCTTCTGTGGATCATTTTGGCAGTTTCACACCTGGCCTAGACATGGAAGAAGAATCCTAGCTGGGAGATGCTTGAGCAATTGTACCTATGCAACTATACCTCTGCAAGAAAAGATGCCTCAAAGTTTAACAGCTGATGCCATATTGCAATCTGCAATTTTTGCAGGGCCCTTCTTTAGTTTCACAGCCATTGCAAGAATTAACTGCACATCTGTTGAGTCCAGCGCTTAAGAAGTATTCTGACCAGCAGGATCGGGTCAAACACAAGTGATTTATTATTCAGCTCACAGATACCGGAATGGGGAACATGTACAAGGTGGCCAATTTATACATAGTGAGAACAGCAGTTACACAGGTTGATACATTTCAGCAGGCTTCTGGAGAAGCAGGAAGTTTGTACTGACGAATCAGCTATTTTGACAGTAGTTTGAAATTGGCGCCTTTGCAAAAAGTGTGCCATTCCACTGTAGACTTTAAAGCGCTAATGGTGGTTTTAATAAATAACGCTTGTGTGGGTTGCCCGCATTAATTGGATAATAAACCTCTCCCGAGGGGTGCAGCCAGTGTCCACAGACCCACATGCCAGTCCCCAAACTAGTTGGGGCCGTGCTCGGCTGGAGAGGAAATTGGGGAGATAAGCGGGCAGGCTAGGAATAAACAATGGCTCAGGCTGGGGGCAAATAGAGTTAGGCAAGAAGATAGTGGCAAACAAGGGACAAGATTAGGTGCCCGGGGTTAATCCACATAGACCCCAAGATTAGGGCAGGAACAATGGGTCTCACCAGCCCAAGGCAATTAGGTGCGGGTTTTCTATTAACCTCAGGGTGGCCTCAGAATAGCCTTCCAGACACGGATTTCATGAGAATGCCATGCACGCAAGCCTTCTGTACAGAGGATGGTGCAATTGTCTTAGATACACATCTTCGCCCCTAGGCAGGGAATAAATACTTGCTCCCGACTCCGGTCGGGGCTGGACTTCGCCACACAGCCGCCTCCCGCGTCTCATTTTTTTTTTAGTGGGAGGGTAGTTTTTAAGCTGTTTTAATCATGTTTTATTATGATTGTGAACCACCCTGAGCTGGCCTTGGCCAAGTGGGAGGTATAGAAATTGAAATAATAAATAAATAAATAAATAAATAAATAAATAAATAAATAAATAAATAAATAAATAAATAAATAAATAAATAAATAAATAAATAAATAAATAAATAAATAAATGCAACAGCTTGGACACAACAACATCTCTCTATCTTCCACCCTATATAAAAAGCTACCAGAAAAGAAAAGGCTACCTTGCCCCACTGGAAGAAAATTGTTGAGTTTTGGCCTATATGAAATGGTTCCAAATTACTCCAGAGTCCATCTCTTGAAGAACTGTAATGGCAGGAAGCCATAATATATTAAAACAGTAGATTAAAACAAACAAGAGCCTTGTGGATCAGATTACACATCACTTTCCTCACGTCTGACAACAGGCAAAATCAAAGGCAGTAAAAGACAATCGTAGGCCATAATGGCCTAATAACTCTGTGCTAAAAGTACTTGTGGGAGTAAACCGCTACCAGCTCAGCACAGCCTTCAGGATGCATAGCCAGCCTTAAAATCCACAGCGGTATACTCAAGCGCATTACTGCATAAGTGCTCGTTTAAGACTTCCTCCAAAAGGCGGCAGGCTCGCTTAAGAAACGTAATTAGACCTCCACTGTGAGTGATGTTCACACATTGTGGATCATCCTTAAAAATGACAAGGGAGGGATGGCAGAGGGGAATGAATGACCTAGAAAGCTCTGAAAGGTGCATTATGTCCCTCACCCCATTATGTTTCTACATGTGCGGAAATTACCACTTTAGGACAAAAGCACTTTTTTGCTTGTGCTACAGCAGCTCCATGTTGTTTGTCATGTGTGTGTATGAGAGAGTGCATATTTCCAGCACACACAGAAAAATTAATAGTGGCATCCCTAGGCAATGCTTTTTCCTTTCCACATTAGCAAGTGATGCTTACTGGAAACAGGGAACAGACTGATCTTCCTTTGGGGGAAGGATCACAGCGCAATGCTACAAAGCATCTCCATGTGTTTTTTTAAGAAAAAAGCTTTCCAACTAGACCACAGCGCTATATCTGTGTGTACAAGCAAAGGATAAATCTGTCAGTCTATTGGAAGATGGGCATGTTTGGTTTCTTATTTTTCCAGACTTCAGTTTTTAAAATCCCATTGCCTCTTCAGATAGTATTAATGACCATGACAATTCATGTTATATACATATTTTTCCGCCTATATGCTGTTTTGCACACAATTTTCAGTAATAAATGAATTTTTTACAAAATTTCACCCAAGACAATGTATTTTATACTTTACCTCTACCAGTGTGCATGTTTTCCCCTAAGAGACACTGTCCCTCTTGCACAGAAACTGAGAAGAGTACAACTCCATGAGTACAATGTTTTTATACAATTACTTTTTGACTTTCTTTCATTTAATGTTTGACAACATTGGTTTTTTTCACTCTGCATTTGACATTGCAGTTTGTCGATTAATTAGTCTGTTGCATCATTGAACTTATTAATTTTTTTCTTTACTCATACAAAGATTCCATAATATGGTGTGTGCTGAATTTTGAAACTGATACAGTATATCTCTTCTCCCCCTTCATTGTTTTCTGACATCCTATGTTCTTTGTTCAAAATAGCACCATCTGAGGAGTCAATGAATGCTCGTTTCCACTCATCCATCACTTATCTTGATGTCATTAGCTGTGTTCAAGTGAAGATTTCCCTCAATTTCCTATCATTCATTGATAGGTCTTACTTCTAGAGCAAACATGTAGCTTTCTGATGGTCACCAGATTTGGATGTATCCAGGAAGAGCTTATGGGGAAAGGAACAAAACATTTTTAAAAATTATTTGAAAGTTTCTTGAAGATACTGAAATGGCACATTCCTGCATAGATTTTTCCCTTCCTCCCCATTCCTTTCCATTTTCATACACATACAATCATATTACTGAGATTGGGTTCTGGATGCATCATGAGAATCAAAGAAATTGCAGGTAGATAAATAGGGACCACTTCGGTGGGAAAAGATCTTGGGGGCATAAAAGGAGCCTCGTACAGGAGGAGTTCCTCCAGCAAAAATCCTTTCAACCCAGAATAATTTCTGACACAAATTATTATGAGAATCCACATCTTCCTGGAAAAGACAATAATGCTAGGAAAAGTGGAAGGTAAGAGGAGAAGAGGAAAATTGAACATGAAATGGATTGACTCAATAAAACCCTTTTGTTTGCAAGTCCTGAACATGTCTAATACTACTGATAGCACCTTTTAATATTTTTTATTATATGCTGCCAAGTTGATTACGAGTTATGGTGACACTCTTAGAATTATTTGGGTATAAAGCAATAGAAGTCATTGATTTATAAAGTTGCCATCATTCAGGAGTTATTTGGTAGCACGTAACAATATATGCCTGTGCCAGAGCTTGGAAATGTATTTTTTTTTCCGACAGCAATTCCCAGAATCCCCTAGCTAGTATTGCCTATGACCTATAGTTATAATACAGTGGTACCTCAGATAAAGTCCAATTCAGATAAAGTCCGATTCGGATAAAGTCGTGGTTATCATGCACACGTGATGCATCGCATAAAGTCAAAAAACCGCTTAATGGACGTTATCCGAGGTATTTCGTATAGGAACCTCGGGAAAAGTCCATTTTTTTGGATATTATCCAATGCATCACCCATTTGATTTGGATAATGTCCAAAATCAGATAAAGTCCACACTTGTGGAACGGAGTTTGGACTTTATCCGAAGTTCTACTGTAAAAAAAAAAAAACTAACGGCTCCATACACTGGCTAGCATTCTTGTATGAAACACACAGGCTTAGATGATGATTAAGGCCTTTTGAGTGCCCAAGCTACTAAAGCTATTGAATAGTAATTCTAAGAGGCCCCTTAATTATTTTTTTAAATGATAGTTACCCCACGCCCCCCCCAAAAACTCCAGTTTTTAACAGTGTCAATTCACGGAATGAATTCACCAAAAGATGGCTTCATTTTGACAGTTTAACATTTGACCTAGTCGTAGAAGAAGAAGAAGAAGAAGAAGAAGAAGAAGAAGAAGAAGAAGAAAGAATTACTATACAATACAGTACTTGTGAGGCAGACAGAAGCAGACTGTTGCAAAGGAAATAAATATAATACATAGCTTTCCCTATCCCAGCATCCTCTGCTTGTGTTAGACTACAACTCTCATCACCCACTAACAATTTAGACAGTTGCCATGCTGGTGGAGACAGGGAGCATTGTAGTCCAGCCCATTTAAAGGATGTTTGACTTAGGAAATTGTAGCCCAAAACAAAGTCAACCAAAATGGCATCCAGTGATCATGGCTGAGTAATAAGCGGGAGGAATTTGGGAAGGAAGCCTTACTTTTTGACCAGGAAATGAGAGCAGTAGAAGAATTAGGCTCCCACCCCCACCTTCCACCTGTGAAATGTTGGAGTGTTTGGGCTTATCAAACCAGGTTGTGTGTGAAAGAGAAGCGGGGGGAGAGAATGTGTGAGTGTGCTACAAAGCCCTTTTGGCACAGAGTGAGGTGTGCCATCACAACCGTCAAGGGATATGGTTTGAGGAGAGATTTCTATTTATAATGGCTCTTTTCAGACACGGCTGCGCACTTGCCGCTCTTAAGCTTTCAGCTCCACTTGAGTATTTTGCTTTTCTGCTGCTGCATAAGGTTTTCTGGACCTCTGGGGAATGTAAATGTGCTTCCACATGCATTTTTGAAAAGATCTTTTGAAGCCTTGGCATAAATCTACAGAAGTTAATTTTTTGTAATGTATTTCTTTTTTCTAGTGAGACAACCAGACACTTCTTTCATACTCCATGGAGGGCTCTCTTGCTGGGAAATGCTGAGGGCCCTAGGCTTCCATAAATGTATCTGAGACCGTTGGGGTACACAGCCCTTCAAAACATTTTCTCCATTAAATGTTCATCTCTCTTCAGTTTTTTGACGCTCTATTTCATAACTGGAAAAAGAAATAGAGCGTCCCCCTGTAGTCTATGCAGACATTCTTCAATCTAAGGACATCTTGCAGTGCTTTATGGTTTTTGGAATGCTGGGACAATAGCAATCGTGAATGCACTAACATTGGGTATTGGGTGTGAAAGGGCTTCCTTTGTCACTAATTTGTTTGGTAGGGTTGTTATCTACCAAACCCCTGCCTTTTCTTTCAGTTAGCGTTTGCTTCTTTGTTTTGCTAATAGCCCTCTCCATCTTCCTTTCACCTCTGACCTAGCAACAAACATGGAGGTTCTTTCCACATGCTCAAGAGTCCATTTCATCCTTTTAAAAATTCTACTGTCTGTAACTACAAATGGTAAGTGTAAGTAAAGATACTTTTTTCCTACTTTTAATGTTTCTACAGTGATTTTATCATAGGTAAAGGTTTCCTTTGCTCAAAACAAAGGAAACAAAAGTCAGTCGTGTCCAACTCTAGGGAGCGGTACTCATCTCTGTTTACAGCCAAAGAGCCAGCACTGTCTGCATTTACAGGTGTTTCCTTGGTCACTTGGCAGGCATGACTAGACATCAAAGCTCACAGAACGCTGTTACCTTTCCTGCCAAGGGGGTACCTACTTGCAATTTCTTGCTTTCACAATGCTAGGTTGGCAGGATATTTTATCATACAAAGTGTGATTTGTGTGGGAGAAACCAAGGAGATACATACAAGGCATATGTAGAAAAAGGAGAAGGATGAAGACTTTGAGGTAGACCCAGAGGAAAGTGGATAGATAACATCAAAGAAACATTACAAGAACACCACATAACACCAGTGGATGCTGCTAGAAGTGCCAAAGCAAGAACCTTGTATCTCTCTCAACACCCACAGGGGTAAAAGAGGAAGTAAAAAAGATGGCAACTTTGTCTCTGCAGTCATGCGTTGATGATGTACTGTCTTGTGCCTTATTTCTCAAAGTAGGTGTGTGTTATCCTGTGAGGGTGAAAGTCAAATTCAAATGTTGTTGTTGCTTTCTGTTAAACCAACATCACTGACTTCTGCAAGAGTCAGAAACTTGCGAGTGGGAAAGTAGATCTGGTTGTAAAATTCCTTCAGCAGATTTTGAACACAGCTTAGTGAGTCCGATAAATAATGTACAATAACTAAAATGTGAGTTGTTTCCAGTTTTGAAGAACCACAGCACCCTTCCTCCTACTAAAGAATAATAATAATTTCGTGTCAGAAATTATCCTGGGTTGAAAGGATTTTTGCTGGAAAAACTCCGCTCAGGGACACCCGGATGAGGCTGCTTTCAGGTCCCCTGGATATTTTCCCATCAAACTACTTGCAATTTCTTGCTTTCAAACTGCTAGGTTGGCATGAGTTGGGACAGAGACAGGAGCTCAATCTATCATGCAGTACCCGGGTCCCGAAATGCTGACTTTATAAGAGTTTAATTTCTCCCTTTTACGTGCATGCCCTACAGATATGAAACCTTGTTCAGAAAATGATTATTTTATTCCTGAACTCATAGCAAAATCTCCAGAGCTCTAGCCTTCTTTTCTTTATGTAAATGTGAAGCTCACAAAATTTATTATGAAAGAGCAAATGGTGTTCGGGGGAGGGGGGGCGAGCAGCATGCAGGAAAATGTAACACTGCACACCTTTTTAAAAAGAGGCTGCTCGCTCAAACCCATGAGATGTGTGAGATGGTGGCCAAAATTTCTCAAGCGGCTCTTAATTCACAACACCTCTTAGTGGGCGCCATTTTCTTCCATATATTATCCTCTTTATTCCACCTAGGGCAAATCACATGACCCAGCCTTAAACTCTTCTCCTTTGAGAACAATGGGAATGACACCCTCAGTGGCTTCGCCCTTCTTCAGCAGCCTCATGACCTCTTGGCCTCTGGGGTGCAAAGGCCACCTCAGGCAGCAGGCAGGCAGTTTTTGATGTAACCTCTGAACTCCAGAGGATAAAAGACTGTGAAGCCCTGAGAGACGATCCATCTCGGCATGGCCACAATAAAGAATGTCATTCAATCAGAGCCCAGCGCACAAATTAAATGACACTCTTCTCCCAGCGCACAGTCCTGAATCTAAATTTGCCCAGGGACAGAAGGGTAGAGAAGGTGGAGAAAGAGAGGGTTGTAATGCAAGGGGGAAGAGAGTATCCACAGAACAACTCTGTGGGTCACAAAAGGATTGTGTAAGCAACAATAACAAAAAGGATTGTGTGCGCAACAATAACATTAACGGCTGGTCGTGAGTGACGAATTGCGACCCGTTGTTTACACACATGGAAAATAAAAGCTGTCCCCATGGCTTGGTTTGGTACGCCTTGCTGACCTGACGGGTCAGGAGTGTTTCTTGTTGTACATCAGTGGACTAATCAACCCATTCGAACAGAAAATCATGCGAGATTTGGAAGAAACATTTTTGGAAGCAAAAAAAGAGCAACTGCTTTGCTGTTAAGGCAGGTTGAACAAGGCTACAGGAGGCAGGAGGGCTGCCAGTTTTCATCAATACAGAGAATCGACACATGAAATATGCTTTTAAATTACTTCCTGCTTCTTTCTTCTTCTGATAGGAAAAATGGCTACTGGCAGATGTACTTGCAGACACAGACGTCTCTGCCTCTCCCTAACATGGTAGATGGTGTTGGCGAGTGTGGATTGGTAAGACACCAAGAGTGTGATCTTCTGTATGTTTACACAGAGATGAGACCAACTGATTGGGTTTGCATGCTTTAAATTTCATTACAATAAATTCCAATCAAAGGCCAGGCCCTACCATCAAGTGAAGTAGGACTCCTGCCTCAGGCTGCTGTCTGTCTGGGGGCAGAGGAGGAAAGCAACCACCACTGCCTCACCATCATTTATCCTGAGACCTCAGCCAATTTCCCTTTCAGAGGGTGGAGCACATCTGTGTGAGCTACACCATCTATCCTGCACACTCTAAATTGGTCTGCAGACTACTTCCTTCCAGTACAAAGAAGGACGTTGTCAGTGATGAAGTAAAATCCAGCTGCCAGGAGTCCAGATAATTCATTTCTGTGCATGGAATAGAGGAGTAACTGCCATGTTATCTTTTGCCTCAGACAGAATCCTCCGGCACAGTCCACTGAATTAGAGCCCAAGCGTTCCAGAAGAGATTTCTGAGTACCTACCACCAAACTGGGCTGCATTGGCTTAGTGGTTAAGATGCAGAGTGTGACGGCCAGAAGGTGGAGAGGGCAGCAGTTCAATGCACAAATGCTGCATGACAGAATGAGTTTCCGTTGTTTGCCCCAGCTCCTGCCAAATTAGCAGCTTGAAAGTAAGAAATTTCAAGTAGATAAACAAGCACCACTTCGGCGGGAAGGTAAACCTCATTCCTTGCAAGATAGCAAATACTAAAGGAAGCCACAGCCTTGAACTTGGAAGAGCTGAGCAGAGCTGTTGAGGACAGGACATTTTGGAAATCACTCGTTCATGGGGCTGCCATAAGTTGGTGGCAACCTGACAGCCCATAACAACAGTATGTAACTGTTGAATGTACCTTTGTGTACTCATGAACATTTTCTTCCTGTAGGGCAATATCCCAAACATCTATTTTTATTTACTAAACATACAGGGCTAGAATATTTTCTGGGGAATATAGAAAAGACTGCCTGTTTTATGGCTTCTCTCTCCCCTGGGAAGCAAATTAAATAAACCTAGTAGAATAAAAAGCATTTATACAGCTTTTCAGGACCTTTTTGGGGCAGGTCGTACATTATTTATTAGTGCCTAAATATGCTTGAGATACTAGCCCCAATGCTTTACTTTCTGAGCCCCCATCAAGGGGTTCTACTATTTTGTCCCACTTAGTTATATCTGGTTCCCTTAATATGGGGAATGGGCAGTGGTGGGATTCAAATTTTTCTATTACCTACTCTGTGGGCATGGTATGGTGGGCATGGCCAGGGGGAAAGCCCTGCGTTACACCCGAATTAGTACTACTTTATTTCAAAACTTGGATGGGCGGGGCCAGCTGCAATTTCTGCTACCAGTTCTGGCGAACTGGTGTGAACCTGCTAAATCTCACCACTGGGAATGGAATTTAAGCAAACCTTGCAGCTGTCACTCCTGCCAACCTAGCAGTTCAAAAGCAAGAAAGTGCAAGTAGATAAATAGGTACCACTTTAGTGGGAAGGTAAACAGTGTTCCATGCACTCCGGTGTTGAGGCATGCCTGCCATGTGTCCACAGAAACGTCTGCAGATGCAGACAGCGCTGGCACCGAACCCTAGAGCCGGATACAACTGGCTTTTGAGCAAAGCCGACCTTTACCTTTTTTACCTTTACTGCAGCTGTCAAACCTGTTTCCAGTTTAAATGTCTGGTATTGTGGTGGCTTATTTGGTTAGTTGTTTTTTTTAAAAAAAAATGTATAGCCCACTTTTCTCCCAATGGGTGAATCAAGGCGGTTCACGAAATTAAAAAGGTCAAATTAGAACACAATACTGTAGTATAATTAAAAAGTAATTTAATTAAATAATAATTAAAATATAGGTTGCCCCTGCTCGAAAGCCGATTGTACCCGATTCCAGGGTTCAGTGTTCATCTCCGTTTATAGCCAAAGAGCCAGTGCTGTCTGCCTCTGCAGACAGTTCCGTGGACATGCATACCCGTCAAGCACGGCGCCCGAAAATACGGGAAATTACTGCACATGTGCACGCACGCACACGCAGAACACGTTTGCACATGCACAGATCATGTTTGTGCATGCCCAGGTCACATTTGTGCATGTGCAAATGACTTCTGGCATGTGTGCATGTGCAGTAACCCCTTTCCCTGCCGTTCAAAATACGGGATGGCAGCGGAAAAGGGAAGGAACGAGCGCCAAAATACAGGAAATCCTGGCCAATATGAGATACTTGACAAGTATGGTGGACATGTGGCATGCATGCAGGGCCGCCATCAGAAATTTCTGGGCCCCATACTAAGCAATCCTATTGGGGGGCCCATAATCCTATTGTGCAAACCCTGACAGGGCCCCTGTCAGCTCCGGGCCCTATACAGCAGTACTGGCAGTACTGCCCTGATGGCGGCCCTGCATGCATGACTAGACACAGGAGTGCACAGAAGGCTGTTTACCTCCCCACTGAAGTAGTGCCTATTTACCTACTTGCAATTTCTTGCTTTCGAATTGCAAGGTTGGCAGGAGCTGGGACCTCACTCCATCATGCAGCGCTCAGGTCTCAAGCTGCTGACCTGTTGACCTTCTAGTCTTCAAGTTCAGCATATTAACCACTTAGCCACTGCAGGATTAAAATATTTTTAAAAAGAGGGAAAAAGAAAAACATTAAAAACAGACAATAACTCAGCTGAAAACAAGTATCCAGGGACTCAGTTATAATTGTTAATAGCCAGCCTAAAGAGATGAGTCTTCAGCTATCAGCAGAAGGATTAAAGGGAGGGGGGCAACCTGATCTAATGGGAGCACATACCACAACCTGGGAGCTGCTACATAGAAGACCCTCTCTACTGTCCCCATCAAGTGTACCTTTGATGGCCATGGGGCTAAGAGAAAGGCCTCCTCTAAAGACCTTAAAAGAAGCTCATGTGGAAAGATGCAGTCCTTCAGATAGCCTCATCAGCCTCGCCATGAAGACTGTCCTGAGAATATAATGCAGTGGCCTTTTTTCTGCCTTCCACATCGCAGCATGAGCCCCCCATACCACTGATCCAGTTTTGTAAGCCACTTTCTGGTCCAGAGCCCTTTTGGCATGCAAAGTCCTCATCAGCCCCAGGCGGTATTGATGAAGTTGCTGCCCTCCATTAAGATGGATTCAAATGGGATTTAATGGCCACCCTAAACCTAATGCAAGATCTCAGACACTCATGGAAGAGATATTGATGTCAGGTTTGCCCTGATGCAGTGTACTCAGCTGTACAAAAAGGCTGTTCATAACTTCTTGAATCTGAACTCACCCCAGTCTCTCCTCAACCTCCACCCTGATGTCTTTGCTACGTAAATGAGCAGACAGACACACATACACACACATACCAGAGATCAGTAATGAGTACTCACTAATGGATTGGCTTAAGTATAGAACAACATCCCATCACTGTTCCCAAAAATAATCAATCAAGCACTTAATTTTAAACATAAAACTAAGCTGCCTAGAGACTGTTAATAGATAACCAAATAAATTAACAGATGTGGGTGGGTTTTCATGTGCGACAAGGTCAAATTGCTAGCTCTCCAGTCTTTTCCCCCACCCCCAGTCCCATTTTTAAAAGGCTCTTTGTTAACGCTGTCCTTGGGTTTGAGCTGATTTTTGATAAGAGGATGAGAAATTGTATTCAGCAGTCCTTTGCCAAGACAGTGCCAGCAACTGTTTGGCAGAAGGACGTGGAGGATCCCCTCCACAAAAAAAGGTAGTAACAAAGGGGGGGTTGTGCCGCTTCCCCTCAATGGGGGAGTGGGTGGGGTGGTTGTGCTCCTTCCCGCCTTTACGCCCTGACTAATGTGATCATGCACTATGCAGCTGAGTCAAATATCGGTCAGATGCAGAAGATAATTGTACCAAAGCCAAAAGAGGAATTTTAGCACTTCCTCACAAATTCCTAAGGCAAAGGTGAGACTACTGTTTCCATCATCCCCTCACCACAGGCTACGTTGGCTAAACTAATGGGAAACACCTTCCTTTGGAAGGCAAAACATTTTGCTGTTTTCACAGTTCTTTAGTTGTTTTTCTGCTGGCAGGCAAAGATGTCTCTGTTCAGACAGGTTTTCGGCTACTTAACGGGGAAGAGGTTCTAATGGGAAATGCTGGGGTACACAGAAAAAGCCTCCTCAGAGACTGTGGTATTTTTGAAGCACAATCAGGCATACCCTGGTAACTGCAACCTTGTTGTACTGGCTCATCTTTCTCACACTAGGTCAGGCAGAAGGAACTGCAAAATGAACTCACCAAAGGTAAAGGTAAAGGTTTCCCTTGCTCGAAAGCCAGTCGTATCTGACTCTAGGGTTCAGTGCTCATCTCTGTTTCAAAGCCGAAGAGCCAGTGCTGTCTGCTTCTGCAGACGTTTCCGTGGTCATTAGGCAGGCATGACTAGACGAAAAGGTGCCTATATTTTGGCAGCTTTACGTCTCGCCTAGACACAGAAGAAGAAATGGAAAATGCTTTACATGTTAATTCTGTTTCTTCTTTTTGAGATGCTATTAAAAAATTTTAATGGAATGATTAGTTTTAATTACATTTTAATGTTAATAACTTATTGTGTTTTTATCTTTATCTGCTTTTTGTCTTGTGCCCTTTATTGGGAGAAAGGATGAAAAAAAATGAAAACTAAAATAAAGCAACATTTAAGGCATTTTGTCAGTGATTATAAAGAATGACGACAAGGTCTAAACCAGGCCTTGGTAATATGCTGGGTAAGCTATGCACCCTGAAAGACACCCCAGTTCCTCCTAGATGAAGATTATATGCACTACATAAGGTCATACCCATCAAGCACAGCTCTGCAAAATACAGAAAATTACTGCGCATGCGTGGGCAGTAACCCGTTTGTGCATGCACACCGTGAACACGCATGCACAGTAACCTGTTTGCACATGCACACCATGGGCGTGCATGTGCAGTAACCCATTTGCTCATGCTCCGTGGGTGCACATGCGCAGTAACCCCTTTCCCCGTCGTTCAAATACAGGACGGCGGCGGGAAGGGGGAAGAACGAGCGTTGAAAAGTGGGAAATCCCAACCAATACGGGATACTTGACAGGTATGCATAAGGTGCAGCATTCTTTTTTAAAATGAAATGAGAAGAAAGTGGCAGAGCAAGCAGCAGGGGTATCTCAATATGCAGGTTATAATTTTTATTAATTGCGTCCATATCCCATTCTTTTCCCTAGAAGATCAAGATGGGGTAAATAACCCCTCACAGCCTTATCTTAAACCTGATATGGCAGGTTAGGCTGCGACAGAATGATGTATAATATCTTTCAGTAAGCTTTATGCCTGGAAGGGGACAGGATTTGAACTGTTGTGACATTTCAATATGATGGCACCAGAGTTTAAATCAGCTGTCTGCAATTTGGTATTCTTCAGAAGTAGGAGAATCACAGGTCCCATCACCTTTAGCGATCAGCCAAAAAGACTGAGTGGCCAGGTCAGGAGTGCTGACTTAGGCTTCTGGTAATTGAAGTACAAAAATACCTAGAGTGCCAAGATTCACCATCACTGGTCTAGGATAACAATCCAGTGTTAATGGCAAAGCTTGAAAAAGATGGGGGTAAAAACTTCTAGAATTCTACATTTACCATAACCATCAGGAGAGACTGCAATGCCTCGGTGGTTAAGAAGCTCACCTTGTTAGCTGGTTGGTCAGCAAGTCGGCAGTTCAATACCCGGGTACTGCATGATGAAATGAGCACCCATCTCTGTCCCAGCTCCTGCCAACCTAGTGGTTTGAAAGCAAGAAATTGCAAGCCGATACATAGGGACCATTTTGGTGGGGAAAGACCTTGGGGACATGAAATAAGCCTCAATCAGGCATCCCCTGAGTGGAGTTCCTCCAGCAAAAGTCCTTTCAACCCAGAAAACACCTTTGTGTGCTTCTGACACAATTTTAAAAAAATAACCATGTTAAACAAATTCACGCCAATGGCATTTTCCCTGCTTGGGGGGGGATGCATTCTCTGATACAAGTTGCAGCCGACAAAGACAAGTTATGGGCAGAAACAGAATTTCCTGTTCTCCCCCCCCCCCCCCCTCTGTTCTCAGCAGAGGTAACTCTATATTAAATAGTACATTATGTAGAACAATCTCTCTTTCCAAAACAGTCCGTTAAAAAAAGATGAACAGATTTGGATAGAAAATTGCTCCTGGGCTTTTGCTTTTCCCTGTGCTTTTCAAATGCAAATAGAAACAATTAAACGCTATTGTACTGATGCTATTGAAAAGATGCCAGCTAAACCAAAATGCAAAAAATGAAAGTGTGCGCCCTAATTGAACATCCCCTGCTAATCAAAAACCACCAACTCTGCTCACCCCATCATCTTGACAGCTCGAAGCTAGAAAATTAATTGTTATCTGCATTATGAGCTAATAGCAAAAAGTAAACCAACCAGGTTGGGGTAATTATCTCACTTGAGGTTAAGGGTACATAAAAATTGAATTTTAAATACCGCCTGCTACCATGGGATAAAACAAAATGCCTCATAATTAATGCCAGCTAATTCTGCCTCCCTTCTTTGGTACAAAGATAAAAGGCCAATCAATTTTTATAGCCATTATAACATTCCCACAAAAGTTAAGTCTTCAGTTTTGAAGTCTGCACTGATTTCTCAACTGATCAGTCAAGCGATATATAGAACAGGCCCTGTATTTGCAAAGGCTTTCAGGAAAATGTTACCAACACTCTGGATTGTATATGGCTCAGGTGTGTGGCTTATTAAAAAAAAGGCTTTCCATGGCATAGATTAAGGTGTTGTCAGCGGCTGCTACTCGTGTCCAAGTATACATTTCCCCCTGAAAATCAAAGAAGAGTGACAAACAGGGGAAATGACATTGGCGTGAATTTGTTTAAGGTGGATCCCAGCTTGCCATGAAGTGACCCACACACTATGATCATGGAGCCATCTCCTGCAGCACGTATGAATGAGACATGCAGAATTTGACACCAGAACTGCAATGGACTGCCACAGCCTTGAGGATATTAACAAGGTGTGCCTTCACAGCCAGTCCATCTGGCATGGCCTCTTCCACCTCCATGATCATTAGGAATCAGAATAGTGAGATGGTTCCACCTCCACTCATTTTGCCATTGGGCCCAATGTGATGGTTTCCAGTGGCATTTCCTCCCCTGAGAGGGACCATCACCCCACCTAAAGGGGCTCATCCGCCTGTAGCCACTGGCCCCTTTAGGGAGTTAGGTTATTTACTGCCACCCAACACTCTGCATTGACTTGCTGGCTGTACAGTCTACTCCATTACTGTAGTGGGGTGTCCAGCCAGACTAGCACTAAGGTATAATTTAGTCAATATGCATAGACTAGGGGTTCTCAACATTTTCAAACCAAGGGCCGGGTCACGCTCCCTCAAGACAGCTTTGGGGGCCGGACAGCCATTTTGCCCTTCCTCCACCACATGGCACTTCCTGGTATGGTGGAAGTAGTAGGGGGCCACATGAAATGGTGCTATGGGCCACATCTGGCCCACGGGCTTCAGGTTGAGAATCATTGCTTTAACACGATGTTTTGTATGTTTCTTATAATTTTTCCCAATCACCTTTCTTCACTGTTACGCTCTGACATCCTGGGTAGGAAGTACCACAGCATGGATCTCTTTGCCTTCATCTCCAGTGACACATTCTTACATTTGAAGATCTTTTCTAGTTTCTTCATAGCTTCCCTTCCACATTTGTCTTCTGATCTCCTACATTTTGATCACTGAACCCAGGTAGAGAAAGCCTTTAGCATTCCATTTAGTGCTAGTCAATGCATCACCTGATTAATTTCTATGTGTCAAGCTACAGGTACAAGCAGAGGGAGAGGAACTAAAAATAGTTTCATTGCACTTTAGATTCTCCACGGAGGTGTCCATTTTGCACTTCCAAGACCTGTTCAGCATGAAGTGCACTTTGTCTCAAAAATACACACATCTGCTTGCAGTGAGTTTCAGGAGAGTAAAACAAACTCAAAAGGTTTCTTTTTAAAAATATGAACACCATAAAACGGGTATAGTTGTAAACATGCACAAATGGAAGAAAGTTAGAATGAAAAAATACTTTTAAAAACTGAAAGTCAAATATTGTTTATAAAATTGGAGATGTGTCCTAAATTGCATTATTAATTGACTTCAAAAATAGATAGAATGGAATAAGAAACAAGTGATTATTATATTGGTAACAGCTTTTGATACACAGTGGTTCCTTGCATAACGAACGCATCGTATAGCGAAAAATTCGCACAACGAAGCATTCGTTATGCAATGGTGATATCCTGCATAACAAAAAAAATTCGTTATGTGGGGTTTTTGGTAACCAGGGTATACCCACTTAATAGGAACTCCTGTTAACAAACTTTTTTTACGTTATGCCGGCCATCTCCCATAGGGAACCGCATAACGAAAAAACTGCATAGCGAAGAGCTCCATGAAACGGAGTTTTTTCGTTATGCGGGGTTCTACTGCATATAGAATTGAGGGGGACATAGAAGACTGGTATTTTTGAACCACAGTCGGGTGTGCCCTGGTAATGACAACGTTGTGTTGCCGGCTAATCTTTCTCACACTAGATCAGGCGAAAAGATCTGCAGAATGAAATCACCAAAAGGTGCTTTCATTTTGGTAGTTTCATGTCTGGCCTAGACACTGAAGAGGAAAGCTTTGAGATTGCTTGCTAAAAAATGGAAAGTTGTTAATTTGAATTGGATGATTGGTATAAAGAGATATGGAATATAGCTTGATAAATTAATGTGTGGATTAAAATTTAAAAAGGGATTAGTAAAAAAAACTGACTTCAAAGAAATATGGGAAGAATTTAAAGAATTCGTATTAATGAAAGGGAAAGAAGTAAAACTAGGGTGAGATTTTTTTAACTTTTTGGAGCAAGGGGACAAATATACAGTATAAATAAAATGTTATCTAGAGAATAGCTACATGAAAGTACTGTATAATGTCCCACTGGTAGTGGATGCATGTAGTAATTTATATATATTTATGTGAATTTTTAAAGATTTTTTGTATCCTTTTTTAATATTGTATAAAAAAACTAAAATGTAGCCAAAGGGGGAACACAAAGGTTAAAAAATAATCCATTTGGGTATTTTTTTAAATACAGAAAAAAGCTGCACATGCCTCCCTGCAAGAGTTAATAGACTTACCGTAAGGTCCTTTTCAATGTGTTTAATTCAGAGAATGAGTAATTTAGTGTACTTGGCAGAACATGACATAAATTATCTGTTTTGACAAAATTCCCAGAAACTCTCAGCCACCACTCCAAGCTGTTATGAACCAAACACAGGATGACAGAGCAGGTAGGATGGGAAGAAATGCAACAAAAGAGCTAAACTGGTTGGATAGCCCAATGAAGTTAGGCATCTGACCATAGAGTTAATTCCCAACTGTATAGCCCAGAAAAGCCAGCCTGTATATCTTGAGAAAGCTGCACAATCCCAGAATACCACTTCTGAGTGCTCTACATATGTGGTACCCAAACTGCACCACGGACCGGTTTCATGCTAAACAATTTTTCCACAAACCAGTATGTGGGGGTGGTGGGATTGGATGATGCACACAGGTGGGGGCAAAGCCCTGCTGTAGTTAAACAACATGGAGGAGGGGTCTGTCCACCTGCTATGTCTGAAGCCCATGCTCTCGCTCAGTTCTCCAGGCAGACCCACGGTGAGGGCAGAAGGCTGCCATCGGTGGGGGGGGGGGCAGGAGTGCCACCCACCCCTGTAAGCTGGTACCAGTCCGGTGGTTGGGGACCCTCGCTCTATATTTAAGAAATCCTAGAAATGGTTGCCATGTCACAACTGACTTGATGGCACAGTTTTTATTATAAAGGAGCTGACCCAATGGGGAAAGTGCCAAGCTTGCATGGAGTTGATATTCACGATAGAAGGACAGCGTGATTCCAGTCCTTCTTCTTCTTCTTTCGTGACCACAGGCCACAGCCCATCCAGTCCAGCATTCTGTCTCACACAGTGGCTCATCATTTGCTTCAGGGTATTATTCCCAATCAGATGCCTTCACCTGCTTAGGATTCCCTGGAAATGGCATTGAGAGATATCCTGCCTATCTCTCCAACCTGGAGGTTGTGCTTAAGTATCCATATTTATAGCCATTGATACCCTTGTCCTCCATGAACTTGTCTAATCCTTTCTTGAAGCTGTCAAGACTGACAGCTGTCACCACTTCATCTGGCAGGGAGTTCCATAGACCAGTGATCCTCTGGGTGAAAAAGTACTTTCTCTTATTTGTTTTGAGAATAGTACCCAAAAGTTTCATGGAGTGCCCCCTAGTTCTAGTGTTATGCGATAGGGAAAACAGTTTTTCCTTATATCTACTTTGTCCACACCGTGCATGATTTTATAAACTTCGACCAGGTCACCTCTTAGACGCCGTTGTTTAAGAGTGAAGAGGCCCAACTGTTGCAGCCTCAGATGGTAAGGAAGGTGTTCCAGTCCCCTAATCATTCTTGGTTGCCCTCCTCTGCACTTTTTCCAGCTCCATAATATCCTTCTGGAGGTATGGCGACCAGAACTGTACACAGTATTCCAGATGGGGCCTCACCATAGATTTATAAAGACGCAAAATGACATTTGCTGACTTATTTTCTATACCCTTCCTAATGATCCCTAGCATTGAGTTTGCTTTTTTCACTGCTGAGGCACACTGGGTTGACACCTTCATTGAGCTGTCCACCAGGACACCAAGGTCCCTTTCCTGGTTTGTTGCAGAGAGTTCCTCTAGAATCCTCTTCTGAGTAACAAACACAAACATAGTGTCATTTCCAAAGAGTGTGTAGGACTGGGTATCAGGAGTCTTGGGTTCAAATCTCTTCTCAGCCAAGGGAAGTTAACAATTGAGATAGCAACAGCAAACTTCTCCTTCAGCATCTCACTTCCCTCACAAGACCCTGCCACTAGAATTTAGAAGCAACTACTGGGTGTGGAGAAACAGTAATTGCTTATTAACTAGTCACTATATTTTATGGTTACAAATAACTGGTGAACCACCACCATCCCAAGTGGGCTTTCTAAATCAGCACCAACAAACTTCACACTGAACTCTCCCCTCCCAACGGCCATTGTAGACCTCCATCAGTAGCATCTCTCTCTCTCTCTCTCTCTCTCTGTGGTCCTAGGGCCGTTAAGTAGAAACTTAACTGAATTACAGGAGAAACCAATGCATGGCTTAATACTGTTATGTCAAACCCTGGCACTCCAAGTGTTCTTGGACTTTAATTGCGAGTAATTGGCTCATCTGAAGTTTCCCCCCTCCTGTAATTAATTTTTTAAAAGGTTTTTAAGATTATATATTTGTTTTTAGATAGTAGATGTCATGGCGGGGGTGGGTGGGTAATATTATGTTTTTATAGGGTGTTTTAATTGTTTTACCTGTATATTGGTCTTAATGTACACCGCCCAGAGTCCTTTGGATAGGGTGCTATATAAATCTATTAAATTAAATTATTAAAATTAAATTGGACTTCGAATTGCCATTTGTGTGGATTCACAGAGACTTGGGTGTCTAGGAATTGGAATCCAAGGACACCTGGTATGCCAAGGTTCGCCATGACTGGCCTAATCTCTCCCAGGAGCTCCTCTGCCTCAATTCCCCCAAGTGTCAAGAGGAGTTCCCTGGAAATTCACTTTCTGGAGCCTGGACTGGCAAAATTCCTGTCCTAGGACTCTTCTTAACTTGCAAATGCATCATCGTCATCATCTAGTCTTACTCAGGCCCTATCCTAAATAAAGTCTAGTTGTCAAGAACAGGGAGGGGGGGTCAAAGTGGGAGCAAATGAAAAAGACCCCCCCCCCCGAAAATGAATGCTCAGGTGCACATTTTGCCCTCCTAGAAGGCAGGAAATGCGTCTTTCCTATTCAAGGAAGCCTTTCAGACTAATGCCCTCTTAACAATAAATTAGCTAGTCAGTTGATCCTCTGTGCCCACAGATCTCAGTTCTTTTATGTTATGATGTATTTATTGTGCTTTATTTATTTATTTATTTTCTGATTTATATTGCTGCCCAACTCCGAAGACTCTGGCAGATCACAGAAAATAAAACCAATCACATTAAAAAAAAAAACATTAAAACTCCCACCAAAAATTGCTCTGACCCCTACAGATTAACCTGCTTTGCCAGCCAGGTTTTTAGCCCTTTCCTGAAGGACAGCAACTCTGTCTGGAGACGCAGCTCAATTGGCATGAGGTTACATAGGGCTGGAGCAGACACTGAGAAGGCCCTCCTGGTGCTTATTTTGTTCCTTGTTAGTACACCACCCAGAGTGGGAAATATCCCAAATGGGTGATATAAAATGAAATATATAAATAAAATACCTGCCAGAGGGAGGGGGGACTGGTAACAACTTCATGGGGCTGGAAAAGCTGGAGATGGGAGAGATAATTACTGCCCTAGGAAGCCTCTCTGTCTGTCTGCCTAGGAATGGGTGGAGAGGAGAGGAAGACTATAGTTACTTTCTCCCTTTTCCCTTTCTAAAATCACTGGTGGGTGCAGCATTTGGGGGATGGGTGGGAGGTCTCTGTCATGATATTCACAAGGGCCTAGTCTTTTTAAAAGGGGATCGATTCATATCTCTAATGTTTTGGCCAAACTTTGCTTAAAAACTTTGCTTGTAATTTCTGCTCTGCAGCACAGGGCCAGCGTTCCCAGAAAGCAGGCCTTTGTTTGCATATTTCAGCCTGAGTCAGGCAGAAATGCTCTAGCTCTGTCTAACTAGAGTTTTTACCTATAAGTTTGGCAGAGCTTGCCAAGAAGGGCATGTGTATTTCTTCACTTATATGTTAAGCTGAAACCATGTTTTGTCTGCTATCAACATGTCCAGTAGGGAACATGTTTGTCTCTCATTAGATAAACTTTGTACATGTTAGCTTTTCTCATACTAGTCAGCAAGTTTTTATTCTAGTCTAGTCAGCAAGATTTCTTTCCCATAGGAGGGGGGCTCATATTATTGGAGGTGCACAGTTAACTGTCAATCACATCATTGACACACATTTAGTTACCATGGTTACCCAGAATAACCCTATAAGGAGTCACCTCTAAGGAAGGAAGGAGGAGAGGAGGAGAGTGAACATCTTTCAGAGGGTGAAACTTTGTCACTCTGGTCTTCAAGATGCCCATCTAGATATGGGGGGCTCAGAAGCCCCATTCTCTAATTAATTAGATTGATTATATATGTTTTTATTTTGTTAGAAATATGTTTTAAGTGTAGATGTAGGATAATACCATTATTAAAAAGGCATTTTCTCTGTCTGTCTGTCTGTGCTGCTTATCTGGAGTCAGGGGAACATAGCCGATAAGAAGAAGGCTTGGCTGAAATCCCAGAAACACAGAGGTCTCTCATGCAGATCTCTCATGCAGAGAAATGGGAGCTGGCTTTGGCGCGGTGAGACCTCAGCTCTGGTGAGATTGTGAGTGATGGAGGGAGGGCAAGTCTGGAGGCCTGCGAGGGGATTCTCAAACTGTGGCCCCCATCTCCACCGATCTCCCTCCTCCCTCCGTCACGACATGGTGGCAGCAGTGGGATTCTTACCCCAGGAGGGAGTTCAGGTCCCATTGTCCTGAGTCCAGATGTCAATGAGAAGCAGCAGAGCTTTATTCCAGATGTGAGTGCCAAGAGGGAAGGAGATGGGAGGCTCTGTGAGTGTGCTCATCTATTTATAACCAAAGAGCTAGCGCTTGTCTGCGTCTACAGACGTCTCCATGGACATGTGGCAGGCATGACTAGACACTGGAGTGCATGGAACACTGTTTACCTTTCCCACTGAAATGGTCCCTATTTGTCTACTTGCAATTTCTTGCTTTCAAACTGCTTAGGTTGGCAGGAGCAGATGCAGAGACGCGAGCTCACTCTGTCATGTAGTGCTCGAGTCTCGAACTGCCAATCTTCCAGTTCAGCGAGTTCAAGCCTCTTAAACACTGGAGCTACTGCAGCCCCCGCAGGATGGAGGGAAACCCTCCCACCCACTTAAAACCATTACAGGAGCTTCATTAACTGCATGCTTGTTTTGATAAGGGTCAAAATGACTTAACAATTCAAATTAATGTTGGGGTGGTGGTCACAGGGGGTCTCCCGGCAGGAAAACCCACCCACCCCACCTAGGGTTGCCAGATGGTATCCTAAAGGAGGACATGTCCTACTTTTCTATAATTTGTTCTCCTGTCCTCCCTTACCTACTGTATGTCCTCCTTTTGCTATACATCTTTAATGCATGCTGATAATGCCATGCACCGTGACCAAATGGGCATGTGTGCATGCTGACTGGTGGCATGTGCGCTGTCTGGCTCTGATGTTTCTCACCCATGCGGTGCCCTGTGCCCGCCTATCACCCCACCTACCACAAGCGCAACCACGCATGCGTGTGCGGTTCTGCCCCCTCTCCATTGCCACAGTCCCCACCATTACGGCATTTTGTTTTAGTCACTCACATTGCAAGTATTTTATTTATTCAATTTGCAAGCAATTGATTGCATAATATTTATTGTGCACAAATTACTAAATATTTAATTATATTTACACATTTTAAGAGTTTGCATTGCACTACTAGCACTCGCTAATTATGAGTAAGCGGAAGTGTAAGTTTTCAGAAGTATTAAGAGCCAAATATCTGTGTTTTATCCCGGGACGAGACAACTTTGACGCCAAATGTTCCATTTGTGACTGCCATGCAAATGTAAGCAACGAGGGCACTATTGCTTTAGAAAGGCACGTAGCTACGGAAAAGCATAAGAAGATGATACGAATAGCAGGTACATCTTCCAAGGTAACCAACTATTTTCAACTTCTACTTCAATGACTCTCAAAAATACCCATGCATTCCACATGGTAAAGCACAACCAGTCATACAATTCTATGGAATGTACAGCGAGGTTGACGAGAAAAATGTATGCTGATTCTGAAACGTCAAAAAATCTTAAATGCAGAAGAACTAAGATGGAAGCTATAGTAAATCAAATTATTGCTTCACATGCCACTTCAACTACCATTGAAACTTTGAGGAACATTTCATGGCCTTCTGTTGCCACAGATGCCAGCAATCATGGTGCGGAGAAACTGTTTCCTATATTGATTCAAAATTTCAACTGGACTGGAAATGGAATCGAAACAAAAGTTCTTGATTTGCAAAGTTTACCAAACGAAACTTAGCTATCAATTGCAAATCCTGTGTACGAAACGCTTAATACACATCAATTGACCTCAAAGTGTGTGGCATTTATTGGCAATAATGCCAACGTTAATTTTGGGGATGTGAACCGAAACCCAGCTCAAAACGTCTTTACATGCCTAAAAGAAAGTTTGGAGAAAGAAAACCTCATAGGAGTTAGCTGCCCAGCACATATTATTCATAACAGCCTTCGCAATGGTGTCAATTTGATGAGATTGGATATTGAGTCAATAATAATTTAATTATTTTTCTGTATACACGGTGAGAACAGAAACACTAAAAGAAGTTTGCGATTACGTCAAAATCAATTACCAACCTTTGCTAAGGCACGTCAAAACAAGATGGCTTAGCCTGTTTCCATGCATAGACAGAATTTTGAAGCTCTATCCAGCATTGAAAGAATTCTTTTTAAGCCAAAGAACAATACCACACCTAATAAAGACATTTTTCGAAAGCACAACTTCAGAAGCATATATGGCTCACACATTATCTTATGTCTATTTACCAAGAGAATTTGGCGAAAGTAGAAGAATAACATAATTCAGTTCTGGAAATTTCAAAGATACTTCAATCCATACTGCATATGCTCTGAAATCGAAGAAACAATTTTTTGCCACTAAGAGTAAGGCAGCTGCTGCGTGATAATGAAGAGGCAGAATCCATTTCAAATGATTTTTTCAGTGTTTACAAGACTTGTGAAGATTATTTGATGGAATGGATAAAACCATTGGAAGAGTTCAAGTGTTTTGAGTGGATAACTTTGCTGAAAGAGAACGAAAACCTAAAATATGATGACCTAGTTCCATGTATTGAGTTCTTGAGGTGTAGAGATTGATGATGTTAAGCAACATGATCAATTTTGTAATCTGATTTAATTTCTGAAATCGAAATCAGATGGTGATCCTGATAACAAATATTATGATTTGAAGTTGCACGAGCAGTGGACAATTTACTTTTAGAAAGTCCTCCTTTTTAGACCCATCAGACTTCCTTTTACAAATTATCATCTGGCAACCCGCTCACACATGTGAATTAACACTCCCACATGTTGCCACCATATGCCACAGAGTCCACCTCTTGATAACAATTGTAATAACACTTACATACTCTATGCTGCTTGTGTACATTCTGGATAGCTCACATGGTAATTAACGTTTTGTCCCCAAAATGCTGGGTACTCATTTTACCGACCTCAACAGGATGGAAGGATGAGTCAACCTTGAGCCCAGTCCAGATCGAACACAGATCATGGGCAGTTTTGACTGCAGTACAACAGTTTAACCACTGTACCACTCAAAATTGTTAATACAGATTTGAAATCACAAAAAAGATTGCTGATCAAGAGGGTAGGTATCTGTTGTTAAGAGGAAAATTGGAGGATGAGGAAATATTGTTGGTAAATATTTATGCTCCGAATGACCACCAAGTAGTGTTTCTTGAAAAAATTCGGAAAATAGTGGAGGGGGAAAATGTTGCAAAAATTATTGTGGCTGGTGATTTTAATTTGATCAGGTCAGGAATGGATTGCACAAACATAGCTAGAAGTGGAATGGGTGTGAAAGGGAAGGCGATGGACAAATGGATGAAAGTTATGGGTTTGAAGGATTCGTGGAGAGAGTTTAAAGGCTTGGAAAGGGCATATTCCTTTTTTTCGCATGTACATGGGACCTACTCGAGAATAGATTATGTTTTTCTGTCGGAAAACTTAATTGGGGATATAGAAAGTACGGAAATTGGGATTATTAAGGAATCGGATCATGCTAAAGTATATCTGGAATTGAAAGCACCAAAAAATATTCAAAGAGTTAGAAATTGGAGGTACGATCCTAATTTGTTCAAAGATCAGAAAAGCAAAGAGGCAATTATGGAAAGTTGGAAAGAAAGTTGGCAATGGAATGATAATAATGAGGTTGATTTTAATATTGTATGGGATACCATGAAGTCAGTTTTTAGGGGGGAAAGCATAAAAGTGGCAAGCCTTAAATATAAAAGGTATAAAGCAGAACACATAGAAAAAGAAAGGGAAATAAAACAATTACAGGAAGAACACGTAAAGAGTAAAGATAAAAAAATTCTCTTGAAACTACAAGGACTCAAGGCAGAAGTAATGGGTAAAGATATTGATAAAGTTAAACGAGATCTGATTTATTTAAATAGAGAATATTTTGAATTTAGTAATAAGAACTCAAAACTATTAGCAAGAGCAGCTAAGGTTAAAAGAGAAAAAAGAGAAATTGGGGTGTTAGTTGACAGGCAAGGTTCAAGGTGTAATAAGAATAGCGATAAATGTAAAATAGTTAGGGAATTTTACCAGGTGTTATATGCAGAAAAAGAAATAGATATGGAAAAGCTTAAAAGGATATTGGAGAGGCAGTTAGGGAATGGGATAAAGCAAGAGCATAGGGAGAAAATGGAGGAAAAGATAACTGATAAAGAGGTTAAGGGGGTAATAAGCGGATTGAAGATAGGGAAAGCCCCGGGGGAGGATGGATTATCAACAGAGTTTTACAAAGAATTTAAAGAGGTGGTGGTCCCGAAATTGGTGAAGTTATATAATTATATATTAGATGGAGGATCAATCCCGACTTCATGGTATAACACTACAATTGTTCTTTTGCCAAAACCTGGTAAGAATTTGGAAAGAGTGGATTCGTACAGACCAATTTCGCTTATAAATCAAGATGCGAAGATCTTCACGGCAATATTGGCTAACCGTTTAAATAGTTTTATGGGGGAATATATAAATGTTGATCAAGTTGGGTTTCTAAAAGGACGACACATGGCGGATTTGACTAGAAGGGTATTAGATTTAATAGACAGTGTTAATCAAACAAAGGAAAAAGTGGGATTACTATCATTGGATATTTTTAAGGCATTTGATTCATTGCAGTGGTCTTCAATTAAGGAAATAGTTAGAAAATATGGGTTTGGAGATAAATTTAATAGGGTTATAGATTTACTATATCAAAAAGGAAATGCCAGGGTTAGAGTAAACGAGGAGCTCATGGATGTGGTAAAGCTAGAGGCAGGTACTAGGCAGGGTTGCCCATTATCTCCTATTTTGTTTATAATGGCAATGGAGATTTTAGCTAAAAGTATAAGGGAGGATTTAAATATAGAAGGGATTATGGGTAATAAAGTGAGCATGTACGCTGATGATACATTGCTTATGGTGAAGCACCCCGAACAGGTAATGGACAGGATTAAAGATCATCTACAAGTATTTCAAGCTATAACAGGATTAAAGATAAACTGGGATAAATCTGAATTGATGTTGTGTAATTTGAAATTGAGCGAGATGGGTAGGACGGTGTCGACACTTAATATACAAATCAAAGATAAGTTGAAGTATTTAGGGATAACTATTTCAAACAAATTAGAAGAACTTAAACGATTGAATTATGACAGCTTGAGAATTGAATTTAGGAATAAAATACGAGAACTTCAGAAGTTAAAGCTGTCATGGTTTGGAAGGATTGCTATGTGTAAAATGATACTGTTACCAAAGATTAACTTTTTATTTGACACGCTCGCGATCCATTTAAAAGAGAAAGAAATCAATGAGTTTCAAAAAATGTTTAATGACTTTTGTAATGGAGGAAAAAAATCTAGGCTTCCAAAGAAATTATGGTATTTGTCTCAGAAAAAAGGGGGGTTGGGTATGCCAAACCTCTTAGTATATTATCGAGCATTTCAAGTCAAGAATGTTGTGAAGATCTTGGCAAGAGAAAAGGTAATTTGGGAACAATTGGAAATGAAAGAATACAGAAATATTGGAAACTTGAATTTTCTGGGAATGAAAGATAAGGCGAAAAGGTCAAATAATACTATGATGAAAGGTCTCATGGAGGTGTGGAAGAAGGTAAAAAAAGATATGGTTCCGAATCTCTCCCCAATCTTGGAATTGACTGATATGATGTGTTTCCCAATAAAATTAGATAAAGAAAAAATAGAAATATTGGATAAAAATGGGACGTTGTTATTGAAGGATTGGTTAAAAGCATGTGATGTTGATGCCGAGCGGAAAAAAATGTTTGAGATATTAAACTTGAATTGGTTTCAGAAGTTAAAGGTGGACAATTGGAATAAAAAATATAAAAGAGTACTAGGATCAGATAGAGTACTTACGGAATTTGAGGAATTGGTAAGGAAGATTAGAAAAGGCGAAAGTAGTATTAAGGGTCTTGTAAGTAAGCTTTATAATATATTGAATAGAGGTGCAGATCCACAGGAGGATTTGAAACGGAAGTGGGAACAAAATTTGAATATAAAAATTGGGGAGACTGAATGGAAAAATAAATGGAAAAAGAGAATTATGAGAACAATGTCTGTAAGAATTAAAGAACATAATTTCAAGATGTTGTGGCAATGGTACCTGACACCATTAAGACTTTACCAGATGGATAATAAAAGAGATAAGTTATGTTGGAGATGTAAAGAATTTGATGGAACATATGAACATATGTGGTGGAGTTGTAAAAAAATAAGGGATTTTTGGGGAAAAATAGAAAATGAATTTGGTGAAATATTGGGTAAAAGTGTTAAGTTGGTGTCGGGTACTATTCTTTTAACGAATGTGGAAGATCTGGGTTTAAACAAGGAGGAAAAAGAACTACTGGAAATTGTACTGACAACGGGTAGACAATGTATAGCCAGAAATTGGAAAAACGATGTAGATATTCAGGTTGGAGAATGGTATAAAGAAATGTGGAGTTTAGCATTGAACGATAAATTGACATGGGAGATTAAAGTCAAAAGAGATAATTTAAAAGAGAATAGATTCTGGAATATATGGAAACCGTTCGTGGATCACTCTATTATGGCAGGTGATAGTTCAGGACCAGTACCATCTCAAAGAAGTTTCTGGACTTGAGTTAAAAATAAACTCTCCGGGCATTGTATATATTCACAGGGTGTTTTTTTTTTTTATTGGTTAAAAAGATTAGTGGTAGTACAGAAAGTTTTTTTTCTATTATTTTGGATTTTGAAATAAAGGTTCTTAATATTTGGTGGTTAAATAGTAGTTAATGAATATAGATATTGTTATGTGCTACCATATAGTAATGTTTGTTAGTATGATATTATGGACTTGTTAGTGTAATGTACTGTTAATGTATTGTTAATGTTTTCTTTTCTTTTTCTGTATGTTTATTAAAGATTTAATAAAAAAATTAAAAAAAATTTGTTAATACAGTACCCAAATTAAATAGGATATTTAAACTCAAGGCAAAAAAGTGTGGCTCCTTCCATCTGAGAAGAAAAACAAGAAGGGGCGGGGTGTCTTTCCTAATAGCCTCTTTGTGTCATTTGAATTGATGGAGGCTAAAAAACATCATGAAACCCAATAAAGAAGTCATAAAAAGTTATAAAGCACATTGTTGATGGTGTATTATTAAAATGTTTATTTCTTTTTTGTAATAGTTAGTTTGGTATTAAGCTTTGCTATGATTGTATTTGTGACTTGTATAGTTTTTTTAAAAATTAAAAATTGTAAACTACTATACCATGAGGATTCATAATAGGTCTTTAATCTTTGGAAAGGAAGATAAACAGCAAATATATCTTTCAAGATGTACAGGATGTTACAAATGAATTAAATTGGCAAGAAATGTTGGGAGATATCGGCAATAAAGCACTTGATATCTTGTTATTGAAAGCACTTGTCATGAAAAATTTTCAAATGTTGTCTTCTAATGTGCAAAGGGGCCATTCAACAATTATGTGATCCTCGAGGGGGAGGGGGTCTGCCATCTGAATTATGCAAAATTACGTGTGAGTGGGGTTGTGTGTGTCATGTCAAAGATTACGTAATGCATTAGGAGCTGTTGTGGTTTCTAAACATGGCACTTTTTTAGGTTTAAAAAAGATCTCTGGGAATTTTGATCTGATTTGAGATTATTGAATTGCTTGTGCAGTCTATTTCTAACCTGCAAAAAAAAATCTCTTCACAAAGGGTGTGATGCATCGAGAATCCTCACCGATCCGTTCTACATTAGGCATCAATAGTGAAAAGCTTTAAAAATTAGAGTTTCGACACAAAAGCTCTGGATTATGTAATTTTAAGAGGGTGGTGGGTGTCGAAGCAAAAATTACAATCGGATTACATGGGGGGTAGGGGGTCAGTTCCCCCCCCCAAAAAAATGGATCACATAATTGTTGAATGGCCCCAAATGTGAATTAATATAAATCACATTGGCAGAAGCACAAATAAAGCTACCTTTAATGTGTGTGGATCTGAATATGGGGATCTGAAGCATAAACAATATGGGGATCTGAAGCGTAAACAATTTCCCGCCATATTACTTTGATTCAAAGCAGTTTTTCCCCTCTATGGATTCGCCTATGTCCTTCAAGCAGCTGATTCAAAGCAAAACATTTCCCACACTTCTGACACCAGTATGGTTTCTCTCCTGTATGGAGTCTCTTTTGACACACAAGGTGTGAATTCTGAGTGAAATATTTCCCACACTCCAGGCACCTATACGGGTTCTCTCCTGTGTGGACTCTCTTATGTTTCACAAGGACCGAATTAGTAGCAAAATATTTCCCACACTCCTGGCATTGGTATGGTTTCTCTCCTGTGTGAACTCTCTTATGTTTCACAAGGTGTGAATTCTGGGAAAAACATTTCCCACACTCCTGGCACCTGTACGGTTTCTCTCCTGTATGGACTCTCTTATGTTTCACAAGGACCGAATTAGTAGCAAAACATTTCCCACACTCCTGGCACTGGTACGGTTTCTCTCCTGTATGGATTCTCTTATGTTTCACAAGGTGTGAATTCTGAGCAAAACATTTCCCACACTCCTGGCACCTGTACGGTTTCTCTCCTGTATGGACTCTCTTATGTTTCAGAAGGTCTGAATTTCGAGCAAACCATTTCCCACACTCCTGGCACATGTACGGTTTCTCTCCTGTATGGACTCTCTTATGATTCACAAGGACTGAATTATGAGAAAAACATTTCCCACACTCCTGGCACCTGTATGGTTTCTCTCCTGTGTGGACTCTCTTGTGTCTCACAAGTTCTGAATTCCGAGCAAAACATTTCCCACACTCCTGGCATCTGTACGGGTTCTCTCCTGTGTGGACTCTCTTATGTCTTACAATGTCTGAATTCTGAGCAAAACATTCCCCACACTCCTGGCACCTGTGTGGTTTTTCTCCTGTGTGGACTTTTTCATGGTTCAAAAAATGATCCAAAGGTTTTCCAGACTTTTCACTGACAAAGGACTTCTCTCCTGTATGAGTTTTTTTGTGAAGGATCAGTGCAATCTTCTCAGCAAAATGTCTTCCACAGGCAGTGCATTTCCTGGCCTTCTCTTGAATATAACTCTTCCCTTCTCTGTAGGTTATCCGGTGTCCTCCAAGCTCAAATTTCTGCTTCATACATTTCCCATGTTCGGGAGATATATTTTTCTTTCTCAAATTGTCTCCTGGGGAAGGAGAAATGCAGGAAAAAGTGGAATTAAAAACATAAAACAAACAGTGGATTCTGATACGTGATGGAAGCTCACATGGAAAATAATCTGTTAAGTCTTTGAAGGTTCATCATTGTCTATTTACATCCCACCCATCCTGCTCCTTTTTCTTCTGACACACTTAGTATCATAGTTAATAAAACCCAGGGAAATTGGGTTTCCATATCCATAATTGAGATAAATATGGATATGGGTAGATTACAATATCACAAAATGTGTCATTCAAAGAACTGTATAAGGGTGTGTTAATCTTATTCCTCTTATTTTGACCTGGTTTTAATCAAATTTTAACATGTTTCAAGATGGTTTGATTGTTTTATGTAAGACAAGCATTAGAACTATTTCTCATAGTGGTAGAGAATAGATCTAGACAGTCCTAAGGATGGAGGGATGCTGGGGGAATGTCTCCCATCAGGAAAGGATTCCAGCTAGAGTGTTGGGAAGTCACTTAACACACTTTGAAGCTGTATCTGAAGAACTAAGACTTGGAGATCCAGATTTAAACTGTTCAGAAAAAGGGCTCAATATGTTTTCTGTCTGCGGATCTGCTAGAAAAACTGTCCATTCCAGAATCTTTTCTACTGCTCTCTGGGCACCTTCAGCTATTCAGATGTAAATGGTGAACAATTATATCACCACAGTTCTGAGCTCAGCAACTCAGGAGGGCCAGAGTCAACCCAGCCTGTTATCATCAATCCCGCAGAGGCTACCAGGGTTGGGGATGCCGTGAAATTTTTATCACTGTCCTCGTTACTGCTCATTATTGCAGAGATTAGGATCAGCCAGGGGAAAGAGAGGGCCTTACCGAGAGAGAATACAGATTCCATGTTCTCCTCCATGACCTCCTTGTGCAGTGATCTCTGGTCAGTATCCAGCAGTACCCACTGCTCTGGAGTAAACTGCACGGCTACCTCCTCAAAAGTCACTGGAATCTAAATGGAAAGAGGAAACAAAGGAGATCTCCTTCATACTTTTCATAAGAATAACCTCCTAAATCAAAATCAGCTGAAAAGAAGCAACTGGGCCTTTTCCTTCTAGGTGTGAACCAGGATTACCAAGATATACCAGTTCCCTTGGCTTCCTTCTCCCTCCAGGAAGAGAGACCTTCAAATCCCAATGAATACAGTGAGAGATTATACAACACTCTTTCCAAGATTCTACTAAAGCACCTATAAACCATACCTGGAAATTTTAGTCCTTAGCCTGAAGAAGTAGACTTGATCCATGAAAACTCAAAGTAAAAATATAGTAGTTAGTCTTTAAAGTGCTGCAGTGTTTTTATTTTTGTTTTCTGATATGTCTTCAAATCCCAGTTGCTGAGAAACAAGGGAGGAAGGGAAAGTGCTAAGTGTGGCCTGCCTGCCTTGGGAGCCTCATGGAGGCATCTAAGGAGCCTATGTGAGAAACAGCATGTCTAGGCTTGACCAGCCTCTGGTCGGACCAAGAGTGGCTCCTCTTCTGAAAAACATGAAACAACTCACAGAACTCAGTCCTTTTCTCAAAACAGAAGAGAATAAAAACCCTTTCCCATTTACAACAGTCAGATGTAATAAGTATTTGCTGTTCCCTGCCTGGAGAGGACCATTTCATGTCAGCTTCTTTAAAAACCCAAAAAACTGGGGAGTTGCCCATGAAAAAGTAATGGCCAGATGAATTTCAGACTAAAATGTTTAAACAAAGATGAATACAAATACCCAAGGAGTCCTTTAACCCCATCCTTCATACCTGATGCGCTTCTGCTGTGTCGTAAGGAAGAGATGACGGAACACCGACTTCTGTGAATATTCTGGCCCCTGCAGGAAAGACTAAGAGGGAGGGATGCCAGTCCTGTAAACTTCTCTCAGAATTAGATCATCATCCCAAAAATGTTTGTTAAAGGGAAAGCCTTCGAGTATATCTCCTAGTAAAGAGAACTGGGTCCGAGAGTTCTGTATGTGCCCCACAGGAAAGTGTTTCCAACAAAATTTCAAGAGGAGCAAATCTGAAAGATATTTTATGGAGTAGAGAAATGTATGCAACAGATTGCAATACAAAACCCAGGATTTCTCCAACCTGTTGTGTAGTATTTTTCACTACTTCAGAACATCCTGGAGTGTGAGGAAACAAAACCTTCTCCGCTTTTTTCAAGCAAATTAGGGACCAGAGGAACAGGTTACTTTGTCACCTCCATTGGGTGGCTGATATAGAAGAGAAGAAGATAATTCCTTCACCATGGTTCCTTCGGCCCCTGCACCCTTTTTAGGGGGTGGGTAGTTTTAAATAATTTTTAACTTGCATTTTATCTGGGATTGTCAACCGCCCTGAGTTGGCCTCGGCCGAGTGGGCAGTATATAAATTTAAGAAGAAATAAAATAAATAAATAAATTAGGGAACGTAGATGTATAGAAGCAGCCAAAAAAACAGGGCCACCAATTCTCACGGGCCACAAGAATCCAGGGAGAGAAAAATACACAGACCCTTCCTTTTAAGCAGGAAAAGTTCGGTTTCACTTACCAGTGATAACTTTCGTTCTTCGAGTATATAGTTTGTGAATACACACTCATGGGTTATGCGCCTGCGCAGAACGGCCGATCGGAGGCTTGAAAAGCTATTGGTCAAAAGTTTTGGCAGTAAGACCGCCCACCGTACCGCCCACCCTGAGGCGCCCACGCACCATTTTACCTCAGTTCCATACTTAAGCCAAGCACAGGATAAACCAATTGATCTCATCCGTGCAGCTCAAGAGGGGAGGTAGGGTGGGTAGTGTGTATTCACAAACTATATACTCGAAGAACGAAAGTTATCACTGGTAAGTGAAACGGAACTTTCTCCTTCGTATAGTTTGTGAATCCACACTCATGGGAGATTAGCAAGCTCACACTTACTTGGTCGGTGGGCAGTCGGATGAGATGATCCCACGATGAAGATGATGACGGTCAGGCAGGGTGAACTGTCAAGGGCGATGAGCCCGGAGCCCCCGAGTGAGGACGACACGGCCAAGCCTGGCGTCCGCAGTGGCTCTGGTGTCCACCCTGTAATGCTGGACAAATGTAGAAGGTCTGGACCAGGTGGCAGCCTTACAGATGTCCTCAAGCGGTGTGCCCTCCAGAAAGGCCGTGGATGTTGCAACCGCTCTGGTAGAGTGCGCCCTGACATGCAGTGGAGGGGGCAGCGATGCCGACTCGTAGGCCAAGTAGATGGTAGAGGTGATCCATTTGGAGAACCGCTGCGCAGAGATGGGTTCACCCTTGGACTTGCCCCCATACGCCACGAAAAGGCGTTGCGACTTCCTGAACTCCCTTGTCCTGCTGGTGTAAAACAATAAAGCCCGTTTGACATCCAGCGTGTGCCAAGTCCTTTCTTGGGCGTTAGCGGGGTTCTGGAAGAATGTTGGCAAGGAGATAGTCTGTGCCATATGAAACTGGGAGACCACCTTGGGGAGGAAGGTGATGTCCGGTTGGAGTACCACACGGTCATTGAAGAACTGGGGAAAGGATGCGTCCGCCCACAGGGCGACCAGCTCACCAGCTCGCCGAGCGGACGTGATGGCCACAAGAAAAGCCGTCTTCCATGTGAGGAGACGAGCATCTGCGGTAGCCATGGGCTCGAAAGGAGTCCTGGTGAGCGCGTTAAGGACGGTAGAGAGTGACCATTGGGCCGTCGGAGTCCTGACTGGTGGGAAGGCGTTCCGCAATCCCTTGAGGAAGCGTTTCACCGTTTGGTCGCGGAAAGCGCTAGAGGCGGGCGAGCCAGCTGGTGAGTGAGCCACCACCGCTGCGAGGTGTACTCGGATGGAGGCGATGCTGAGGCCAGACTCCGCTAGATGGAGGAGGTAGGTCAAGACGTCCTGCAGCTCCACCTGCGAGAGGGGGGTCTGCTGAGATTCCAGGAAAGCACAAAAGCGTCTGTATTTGGATGCGTAGGACTTCCTTGTGTAAGGGCGCCTGGCTAGTTCCAGGATCCTGGACAGTCTGGGGTTATCCTCCACGCGGTGAGGTGGAGGCTGGGCAGGTCCGAGTGGTGGAGCTGGCCCTGCTCCATTTGGAGGAGCGTCGGTGACTCCGGTAGCATGCGATACTGAGATGACATGCGCAACAGCAGCGGAAACCATGGTTGGCGAGGCCATGCTGGGGCCACTAGGATGGCTCTGGTCCTGTGCTGAAGCATTCTGGTGAGGACCTTCTGGACCAGGGGAAACGGAGGAAAAGCGTAGAAATAGTCCTGATCCCACCGTTTCATGAAGACATCGCCCTCGGAGTTCACACCGATGCCTGCCCTGGAACAGTACCTGTGGCATTTCGTGTTGGACTCCGATGCGAAGAGGTCGATGTTCGGAGTCCCCCAGGCCTCGCAAAGCGACTGGAACACCTCGTCGTTCAGTTCCCATTCGTGGGTCGTCGAGGTGAGGCGGCTGAGATGGTCGGCCAGGACATTCAGCTTGCCCTGAATGTGCACTCCAATCGGGAAAATGTGCCTCTCTAGGCACCACTCCCAGAGTTGCACGGCGAGGTAAAGAAGGGTGGTGGACCGTGTTCCTCCCTGCTTGTTCAGATACGCCACAGCCGTGGTGTTGTCCGATGCCACTTGGACCGCCTTGCCCATGAGCATGGTCTCGAAGGAACGGAGGGCCTTCCAGATGGCCAGTAGCTCCAAATAGTTGATATGGTGCACCATCTCCTGAGGCGACCAAGGGTTGTTGACCGTGAGAGTCCCGCAGGCAGCCCCCCAGCCGAGGTTGCTTGCGTCGGTCAATATTTGCAACGAGGGTTGCGGGGGGTAAAAACTCTTCCCCGTTGTCACGTTGAGTGGTGTCGTCCACCACACCAGCTGGTCCCTCAGCTCCGGGGACGGAGTTAGCCGTTTGGACTGACTCTCCCGGAGCGCATCGAATTCGTGCAGAAGCCACGACTGTAGGGACCAGAACTTTAACTTGGCGTGAGGGACCACAGCCGTCGTTGAGGCCATAAGGCCTAGCAGTCTTTGAGCCTTTTTCGCCCGGATGCATGGTTTGGTGTGTAGGTCGTTCACTCCCTGCGCGATGTCCTGCAAGCGCTTCTGGGGTGCAAAGGCTCTGGTGGCAAGCGAGTCGAGTATCGCTCCGATGTACTCAACGCGTTGAGAGGGGATCAACTTCGATTTGGTGAAGTTGATCCTGAGGCCGAGACTCTCCATGAGGTGGACCGTGAACTGCGTGTCCCGAATGGCCGTCGAGCTGGTGGGGGATACAATCAACCAGTCGTCGATGTATGGGAAGACCCTGATTCCCCGCTGGCGAAGGAAGGCGGCCACCGGAGCCATGCATTTGGTGAAGACTCGCGGTGCCGTGGCCAGACCGAACGGTAGACATTGGTACAGGTAAACCGAATCGCCGATGCGGAATCGGAGGAACCTCCGGTGCTCCTCGAGGATGGAGACATGGAAGTAAGTGTCCTTGAGGTCTATGACTGTGAACCAGTCCCCTTTGTTGATGAGGGGAAGGACGGTCTGCAGGGTCACCATCCGGAACTTATTTATTTTTATTTATTTATTTATAGTCACATTTGTATATAAGAACATAAGAACATAAGAACAGCCTTGCTGGAACAGGCCACAGCCCATCCAGTCCAGCATTCTGTCTCACACAGTGGCTCACCATTTCCTTCAGGGTATTCCCAAGGAGATGCCTTCACCTGCTTAGGATTCCCTGGAAATGGCATTGAGAGATATCCTGCCTATCTCTCCAACCCGGAGGTTGTCCTTAGGTAGCCATAATTATAGCCATTGATAGCCTTGTCCTCCATGAACTTGTCTAATCCTTTCTTAAAGCTGTCAAGACTGACAGCTGTCACCACTTCTTCTGGCAGGGAGTTCCATAGACCAGTAATCCTCTGGGTGAAAAAGTACTTTCTCTTATTTGTTTGAGAACTAGTACCCAAAAGTTTCATGGAGTGTCCCCTAGTTCTAGTGTTGTGCGATAGGGAAAACAGTTTTTCCTTATCCACTTTGTCCACACCGTGCATGATTTTATAAACTTCAATCAGGTCACCTCTTAGACGCCGTCGTTCAAGAGTGAAAAGGCCCAACCGTTGCAGCCTCAGATGGTAAGGAAGGTGTTCCAGTCCCCTAATCATTCTGGTTGCCCTCCTCTGTACTTTCTCCAACTCCATAATATCCTTCTGGAGGTATGGCGACCAGAACTGTACACAGTATTCCAGATGGGGCCTCACCATAGATTTATATGCCGCCCACTCAGGCAGAACCCGACTCAGGGCGGCATTACAACAATTCTAAAAACACTTAAAAGACACTATAAAAAACCCACATCCCACCCCATTTAAAAACCCATATCCCGCCCACCCATCCCACCCACCACACAAAGAAGAAGAGAGAGTTCTTAATCCTTACACTAACCAGCAGGCGGGAGCCGTAGTCCCATTCGGGCCCCACACCTGCCCTGCCAGCCAGGTCTTCACTCCTTTCCTGAAGGGCAGCAATTCCCTTTGAAGTCTTAGATCTATTGGCAGGAGGTTCCAAAGAACTGGTGCGGACACAGAGAAGGCCCTCCTTCGGGTGCTAGACAGATGTGCACCCCTAGTTGATGGCACTATTAGAGAGCCCCTCCGGTCCGCTCTAGTTGGACGGGCAGACACTCTTGGGACGATGCGGTCTCTAAGGTATCCTGGCCCACTGCCATATAGGGCTTTAAAGGTCAAAACCAGCACCTTGAATTGCACCCGGAGACAAACTGGTAACCAGTGCAGCTCCCGAAGTAGCGGGGAGGCATGGGCATATCGCCCACACCCCATCAGCACCCGGGCCGCTGCATTCTGGACCAGCTGCAGCCTCCGAATGGTCGTCAAGGGCAGCCCCATGAAGAGTGCATTACAATAATCTAGTCGGGAAGTAACCAGAGCATGGGTGACCATAAGCAAGGAGCCCCGGTCCAGGAGCGTGCGCAATTGGTGAATCACCCGAAGTTGGGCAAAAGCCCTCCTGGCCAAAGCCCTCCTGGCCACAGCCGCTACTTGTTCTTCTAGCCGCAGCCGCGAGTCCAGAAGGACCCCCAAATTGCGCACAGGGTCTGTCTGGGGCAAAACAGCCCCATCCAGTACCAAAGGTGGTAACTCCCTGGGTAACGCGGGGCCCCCCATCCACAGCCACTCTGTCTTGCTGGGATTCAGCCGAAGCCCATTAGCCCCCATCCAGACCCCAATGGCCTCCAGGCATCCGGATAGGATTTCAATAGCATCACCAGGGTCCCCACGGGCCGAGATGTATAGCTGAGTATCATCCGCGTACTGATGGTACCGCACCCCGTGGGAACGAATGATCTCACCCAGTGGCTTCATGTAGATGTTAAATAGGAGAGGAGAGAGCACCGAGCCCTGAGGAACCCCATACTTGAGGATCCTAGGGCTGGACCTCTCACTCTCTAACCACACCGACTGGGTACGGCCCTCCAGAAAAGAGGAAAACCAGGACAACACAGTGCCCTGGATCCCCAGTCCTTTGAGTCGTTCCAGAAGGATACCGTGGTCGACGGTATCGAAGGCCGCTGAGAGGTCGAGAAGAGCAAGGACGGATGGATAACCCCCGTCCCGCTCCCGCCAGAGATCATCCATCAGTGTGACCAATGCCGTCTCCGTTCCATACCCGGGCCTGAATCCTGATTGAAAGGGGTCTAGATAATCCGCTTCCTCCAGGACACTCTGCAGCTGGCGTGCCACCGCCTTCTCCAAAACCTTACCCAGAAAGGGCAGGTTGGAAACCGGCCTGTAGTTGTTCAGGACCGCTAGGTCGAGGGATATTTTCTTCAGGAGGGGGCGCACCAAAGCATGTTTTAGCTGTGCAGGAAATACCCCCTCCCGCAGTGATGCATTTATTATCCCCCCAACCCAGCCACCTGTTACCTCCTTGGAGGCTTTCACCAACCAAGTGGGACAGGGGTCCAAAGGACATGTAGTGGCACGGACAGCTGCAAGGAGCCTGTCCACTTCATCAGGGACAACAGGATCAAACTGATCCCAGATCTTACAGCAAGACTGTGCACCGGCACCCCCCCGACCCTCCCCATCCACGCCGGGATTCAGTCCTGAACGAATCCGATCGATTTTCTCCACCAGATGGTCAACAAAGTCCTCAGCCGAGCCCTGCCAACCGGGCACCGATCTCCCCCTTTCAAGGAGGGACCTGGTAACCCGGAACAGGGCGGCTGGGCAATTATCAGCGGAGGCAATAAGGGTGGTGAAGTATTGCCGCCTCACCACCCCCATCGCCACTAGGTAGGCCCTAATAGCAGCTCTAGCTAGTGTCCAATCGGAGTCATCCCGGGTCTTCACCCAGCGGCGCTCTAGGCATCTCTTTGCCCATTTGAGATCCCGCAGTTCATCTGTGAACCACGGGGATGACCTAACCCCACGGGCGCGGAGAGGCCGCAGTGGCGCGATTTCATCCAAGGCTGCTGTTGCCGTCCTGTTCCACAGGTCGACAAGTGCCTCGGGTGAATCGTGGAGCCGATCCAGAGGAACATCCCCTAGTTCCCTCTGGAATCCGTCTGGATCCATTAGTCGCCGAGGGCGGGCCATTTTAATAGGCCCTGCCTCCCTACGATGAAGTGTCGTCCCCAGAAAGTCAAGAGTCACCAGATAGTGATCTGACCATGGCACAGGTGAGATGACTAAATCCTGTAGTCTCAGATCACTCTGCCACCGCTCCGACAAGAAAACTAAGTCTGGCATGTGACCACTGCCCCTGGTTGGACCCCGAACTACCTGAGTCAGGCCCATGGCTGCCATGGAGGCCATGAACTCCCTTGCCACCTCAGAAGCCATCCCCAGCGATGGCAAATTGAAGTCCCCCAGCACCATAAGCCTCGGGAACTCCAACGCCAGCATCGAGGCGGCCTCGAGGAGCTCAGGCAGGACATCCCTTACCCTGCAAGGGGGCAGGTACAGGAGTAAGATCCCCAACTGACCCTTGGGGCCCAGCCGTAGAAGCAGGGCCTCACAACCAGACACTTGTGGAGCAGTGGCCCTAGCAACTCCCAAAGACTCCCTGGCAACAATGGCGACACCACCGCCCCTCCCCTCACCTCTAGGCTGGTGCCAAATGCCGAACCCAGGTGGACACATGTCCGAAAGAGGTACTCCATCTTCAGGAGTCAGCCAGGTTTCGGTGATGCATGCCAGATCGGCCAGCCCTTCCTGGATGGCATCCTGAATCAGGGGGGCCTTATTACAGACCGATCTGGCATTCACCAGCAGCAGCCTAAGGGCGGGGTCACTCTGGAACTGCTGCTCAGGGCCCAGAGATGTACCTGCAGGGCTGGAATGAGGGACCGCACTTAAACATCGGACCCGCATTCCCCGAGTGCGGCCCGCCCCACGGTACCCGCCATACCGCCCCATGCCCGTCACAACACCTATATAGGTCCCCGGAACCTCCCCAGATGGAATGCTGCCCAATTTTCAAAAAAGGATCCAGGGGTGATCCAGGAAATTACCGACCTGTCAGTTTGACATGTGTCCCAGGTAAAGTGATGGAAACCATCCTAAAAGATAGAATTAATAGGCACATAGAAGAGAAGGCGCTGCTAAAGGAGAGCCAACATGGCTTTTGCAAGGGCAAATCATGCCTCACTAATCTGTTGGAATTTTTTGAGAGTGTCAACAAGCATGTGGATAAGGGGGATCCAGTTGACATTGTTTATCTGGACTTTCAGAAGGTTTTTGACAAGGTCCCACACCAAAGGCTCTTGAATAAACTTACCAGTCATGGAATAAAGGGACAGGTCTTGTCCTGGATCAGCAACTGGCTAAGGGACAGAAAACAGAGGGTAGCACTAAATGGACACTTCTCCAAGTGGAGGGAAGTAAAGAGTGGGGTCCCCCAAGGTTCAGTACTGGGACCCCTGCTGTTCAACCTCTTCATAAATGATCTAGAGGTAGGAGTAAAAAGCAAGGTAGCCAAATTTGCTGACGACACTAAATTATACAGGGTAGTGAAAACTGTGAGAGATTGTGAGGAGCTCCAGAGGGATCTCTCAACACTGGGGGAGTGGGCAAAACAGTGGCAAATGAGTTTCAACATTAGTAAGTGCAGAGTGATGCATGTTGGGGCAAAGAACCCCAATTACATTTATAAACTGATGGGGTCTGAACTCTCTGCGACAAACCAGGAAAGGGACCTTGGTGTCCTGGTGGACAACTCAATGAAGGTGTCAACCCAGTGTGCCTCAGCAGTGAAAAAAGCAAACTCAATGCTAGGGATCATTAGGAAGGGTATAGAAAATAAGTCAGCAAGTGTCATTTTGCCTCTTTATAAATCTATGGTGAGGCCCCACCTGGAATACTGTGTACAGTTCTGGTCGCCATACCTCCAGAAGGATATTATGGAGCTGGAAAAAGTACAGAGGAGGGCAACCAGAATGATTCGGGGACTGGAACACCTTCCTTACCATCTGAGGCTGCAACGGTTGGGCCTTTTCACTCTTGAACGATGGCGTCTAAGAGGTGACCTGATTGAAGTTTATAAAATCATGCACGGTGTGGACAAAGTAGATAAGGAAAAACTGTTTTCCCTATCGCATAACACTAGAACTAGGGGACACTCCATGAAACTTTTGGGTACTAGTTCTCAAACAAATAAGAGAAAGTACTTTTTCACCCAGAGGATTACTGGTCTATGGAACTCCCTGCCAGAAGAAGTGGTGACAGCTGTCAGTCTTGACAGCTTTAAGAAAGGATTAGACAAGTTCATGGAGGACAAGGGTATCAATGGCTATAATTATGGCTACCTAAGGACAACCTCCGGGTTGGAGAGATAGGCAGGATATCTCTCAATGCCATTTCCAGGGAATCCTAAGCAGGTGAAGGCATCTGCTTGGGAATACCCTGAAGGAAATGGTGAGCCACTGTGTGAGACAGAATGCTGGACTGGATGGGCTGTGGCCTGTTCCAGCAAGGCTGTTCTTATGTTCTTATGTTCCTTCCTGGCTGGCAGGACCAACTCTCTCTCTTCCCACCCCATCCGCAATCCCTCCCTGGTTCCAGCAACAAGCATGGGCTCCTGAAACGCACAGGGAGCGCTGGCGAGTCCTGTCGTTGACATCTCCTTTTTCTTCCCCCCAGGCAGGGCGGGCAGCGGTAGGGGGCTGGGAGGGACGTCCATGTACGGACATGGCATCTACGGCGGCGTCTTCGGCTCCCCAAGGCCACGGGGAGCCATCCTAGACTCCCCGCCCGGGGAGTTGCACGGCAGCGACGGTGGCGTCCTCGGCTCCCTTGGCCCGGGATCCCCTCCAACCTCCCCGCCCGGTGGCAGGGGGCGGGGAGGGACAGCTTCGCGCGGCGACTGAGGCGTCCTTGGCTCCCTTGGCCTGGGAGCCCTTTTAACCTCCCCGCCCGGTGGCAGGGGGCGGGGAGTGACAGCCTCACGCAGCAGCTGTGGCGGTGTCGGCGTCCTCGGCTCCCTCAACCCGGGAGCCCCTCCAACCTCCCCGCCTGGTGGCAGGGGGCGGGGAGGGACGGCTTCGCGCGGCGACTGCGCGGCGACACTTCCTGGTGTGGATGCATTTGTTGAGGCGGCGCAGGTCCAGAATCGGGCGAAGTCCTCCGTCCTTCTTCTGGACCACGAAGTACTTCGAGTAGAAGCCGTTGTCCCAATCGGGCGGGGCCACCCGCTCGATGGCTCCCTTGGACAGAAGAGTTGATATTTCTTCCTCCAAATGGGGAGACGAGGTGGTGAAACGATGTCTTCCTACCCGAGGCACCCGCACGAACTCGATGGCGTAGCCAGAGGACAAGATCTTTAAGACCCACCAGTCGTCCGTGATGCCTGACCATACCTGGAGGAAGTTCCGGAGGGGGAGGTACGGGAGATGGAGCGCGGGAGACTCGGCCGTCGCAGCTTCAAATGCACGACTTGGACTTAGCGTCCAAACGCTTGCCGTGCCCGTAGGGCTGGTAGCGCAGCTTGTGCTGGCATTGTTGCTTGTAAGAGCCAGACCTGGGCTGCTCCACGGGGCCACCCTGTTGTTGCGGGTTTCCCTGGTAGCGCCACGTGAAGGGCTGGAACCTCGGCCTTGCAGGCGGAGCCGGCGTGGTAAGCCCCAGAAACTTGGCGGTGGAGTTGGTCTGCCTCATTTCATTGAGGACCTTGTCCATGTCCTGCCCAAAAAGGCCTTGCCCGTCGAAAGGAAACTCCTCGATGAGCTTCTTCATAGCATCATCGAGGGAGGTGCCCCTAAGCCAGGCGTGGCGATGGAGCAGGATCGCAAACGACATGTCCTTCGCTGCATAGTCATTTATATGCCTGGCGGTTCGCATTTGTTGCTCCGCCAAGAAATCGCCCTCGGATGCCAGCGCGTCGATCCGTTTCTGGGCATCGGCAGGTAACGTCGCCGTTTCGGCCTTCACTCGCTCCCAGAGGTGAGACTGATACAGGCCCATGGCAGCCGAGTAGTTTGCGGCGCGGAGGAAGAGGGAACCGGTGGCATAGAATTTGCGGCCCACCGCGTCCAGCTTCTTCCCTTCCGGGGTCGAAGGCACCGGGAACCCGCTGGTGGCCGTCCTGTGTTGGAAAGCCTTGACCACCAGGGAATTCGGCAGGGGGTGCGCCTGCAGGAACTCGACGTTCTCGTCCAGGACTCTTTACATGCCGTCGAGTCTGGACGAAACGGAGTGCGCTGACACCGGCTTCCTCCACGTCGCCTTTGCCGACGTCAGCATGGACAGAAGCATGGTGATATGGACCGGCCGTACCGCACGTCTGTCCAGTTTCGCGGTCATTTGGTCCTCACCTTCCAGTGGTGGCTGGTCCACCTTCAGGTTCAACACGGTCCCCAGGCGCGTCAGCATGGCCGTGAGCGAGCATTGATCCTCACCACGCAGTGGGTCAACCGTGCCGATGGCCTGGTCCGGCGTCCGTTCGGCGTCAACGTCTCCCTTGTCCTCCTCCGAAGAGGTGCTGGAGTCATCGGAGGACGAGGGAGGAACTCTTGCATCCACGTCGGGACCGCGCCAGTACGGCCTGGGCGGGCCGGCGGGATGGGAGTCCACCGCTTCAACATCTGGACCAACCCGCGACGATGTGGGTGGGCCAGCGGAGCGGACACTCGACCCTCGGGAGGTCGGAAGGGCCACAACAGGGCCAGCATCCCTGGGGCTTGCGGTGGTCGGTACCGGAGCCGCAGAGGCCGCAGGCATGGAGGTCTTAAACTGGTTGGCAAAAGTCTGAGCCATGACCTCAAACATCCCCTTCAGGAACTCCATCTGGGAAGGGTCCCCCACCGTCGGGAGCGACGAAACGGTGGCCGACGAAACGGTGGCTGGCAGAGTCGGCGACGAAACGGTGGCCGGTAGAATCGGCGACGAAATGGTGGCCGGCATGGTGATTGCCGCGTCGTCGAGCGCCGGAGTCCTGGGCCTTGGGGAGACGGAGGCCTGCCTCATAGGCGAGCGGGCCCTCCCACGAGGCGGTGACGGGAGTACCTGAAGTGGGCGAGCTGGAGCCCCAGCCCTGCGTCCTTTTTCAGGCGATCCCGAGGAGGACCGTCCTCCCCAGATGGAAGACCCAGGAGACGGACATCTCGCGACCGAGTATGGTGGCGAGGGTCCCGGGGACACAGGGGTGTGCGGAGTAGGCGGGAGCGATCGCCTCTTCTCCGACCCGCGCTTCTTTTTCTTCTCTCTGTTCTTGTCCCTCTTCTTCTTCTTCTTGATGGTAGCGGAATAAGAGGCCGAAGGCGGAGGAGGCTGAGAGACGCTAGCCGAGGTAGAAGCGGCCGCGACGGGGGCCAGAGAGAGTTCCATCAGGTGAGCTTTGAGCCGGTAGCTCCGGTTTTGCACGGCCAGACGAGTGAATTTCTTGCAGTGAGGGCAAGACTGGCTCTGATGAGACTCTCCGAGGCAGAAAAGGCAGAGGCTATGCCCGTCGGAAGCCGGAAACTTTTTCAGGCAAGCCGAGCACTGTTTGAAGGCCGCGGCCATCAAAGAAAAAATTCTTCCAACGGAAGTTTCTGGAACGCGGTTACCCCGAAGGGCTGGCCAGCCGCCACCCCCTTGAGGGGGGAAACGGTGACCGAAGCGAGTAGTTAACTGAGTCCACCAGAAGGAAGAAACAGCACCGGGGTGGCGATCCTGCCCGAAGGACAAGATCACCGAGAAAAATTGTTGAAATTTGCCAAAAGACTTTCCCTCAGAAGGGCGAAAAAATTGAGGAAGATCTCAACGATCGTCCTGCTGCTACGGCGGAAAGAAGAGAACTGAGGTAAAATGGCGCGCGGGCGCCTCAGGGTGGGCGGTACGGTGGGCGGTCTTACCGCCAAAACTTTTTACCAATAGCTTTTCAAGCCTCCGATCGGCCGTTCTGCGCAGGCGCATAACCCATGAGTGTGGATTCACAAACTATACGAAGGAGAAGGAAGAACACTCACCCATCTAATATTACTCCTTACCCATCAGGTTGGAACCTTTCTCATTGGCTTGAATGGTCTTTCCTTGCTGGAGATTCAGTTTCAGGTCGAACTGAGGTTTCTCTGTCATGGGGATATCAGACTGAACTTCTACAGGGAGAATTCTCATCTGAGGATCCATGAAAAGGACAAAGACGATGGTCAAAAGAAGACAGAGGGAAAGATCTGAATGTAGATAAGGCTTGGGCTTGGGAAATAGAGTACCTCGTGGTCTGAATGAATTGCTCTCACCTTTGGCTCTTCCAGATGTTTGTCTCCTGCCCGGCTCAGAGCCAGGAAACCTTCGGCCAGGTCCACTGCCTGGGAAGTGGTTTCCGCTCCGCATTCCCTCACCCAGCTTGACATCTCCAGCGGGAGGAGGGTCAAGAACTGCTCCAGGATCACCAGGTCCAGCATCTCAGTCTTGGTGTGCCGCTCTGGCTGGAGCCACTGGCGGCAAAGTTGGTGGAGTCGAGTGCAAACCTGGCGAGGACCCTCGGCCTCCCGGTATGAGAATTCCCGGAAGCTTTGGCACTGCATCCCTGAGTACCTGAGCATCTCCTCAGCTGAGTAACATAGACTGAGGCTTCCTCTCCTGATCACATGGGGGTAATTTTCTGCCCTTTGGCTTTTGGTTGTTCTGTCTGTCATCGTATCCTAAGCTCAAGGATGCCTCCAAGGGAATCTGCAGGGGTTAACATAACAAGTCACAAAGAAATGTACACTTTAGTCCTCTAGTGGCATATGTTATTATCTCCACGTGTTTCTCTTCTGTGGAGATCAGAAAAGGGAGATAGGAAAGATGGAAGAGGAAGAAAGGAAGAGAAAAAGATGGGCGAAACATGTCTCTGAGCCAAAGTCTTCTCCCTTTGAAGTATGTATGTGTGTGTGTGTGTGTGTGCGTGCGTGCGTGCGCGCGCGCACGCACACACACACACACACACACATGTAGAATGGCATCCACCCCACTAACAGAACCAAAGGGAAAGGAGTTGTATGGAGTGTTGCATTTGATCCCCAATCCTCCTAAGAATCCCTTCCAAGTGAACCAGATGTGGTGTGCTGGACAGAACATGGGAGGAGACTTGGGTTCAAATCCCTTCTCAGAAACACAAAAAGAACATCTCCAGGTTAAACTGATTGGAAATCATCCTTCCTCTCCTCCACTTGAGATTAATCAAATTGCAGTCCAGTACTGGTGAGACCTTAGGTGACATTTTTTGGGGTGGTGGTGAGGGCTTTCCTGGATTTTGTCTGAAAAAGGAAACAAATTTTTTTGGGGGGGGAATAAGAGCCCAGTCACTTTCCCCTCCTTCCCTTCTCACACCCATCGATATCTCTAGGGTGGGATTTTAGCTCCCCTTCCCCCATAAGTCTCATGAGACCCCCTGATCCTCCCCCATGCCCATCAAGAAAGGCCTGCTTTGCAAATGTGATAAATCCCATTGATAAACTGCAAGGGAGGGGGAGAGAATCGTCATCCAAACTGCAATGGTAAAGACCCCCATGTCTCCTAATGAGTGTGAAGGGGGGGCTCATTTGATTAAAATGTCCCACTCGCATCTTCCCACCCACCCAATAAAAACATCATTCACACAGAGAGAGAGAGAGAGTTCTAAATAAGCCCACCTCCTCCTTCTCCTTCCAGGTGTCCTGGAATGGGAGGGAGCAACTCACGAGGAGACCTTTCTGCCCCTCCCTCTGCAAAAAGAGGCCACGTGGAGGGAGGGAAAAGGGGGGGTTCCCTTCCCTTGTGAGAGGGAGGGATAAGGAGGAGCCATGAGAGGAGAGGGAAGAAGGGCTGGAGAAAGAAAGGGAGACCCACCAAAAGACCCCCCTGGGATTAAGGAAGGGCCCTGTGGGGGCCCCAATATTCTCAGGAGGGGGCGTGGCCTATACCCCATTGGTCTGAGGTCCCGCCCCCTGGCGCCCCGTATCCTGGCAACAGAGGCCTCTTGTTGGGGGGGCGGGAGGGGCTTCTCCTCAAGGAAATTTTACCTGATTACCTCACAGAAAGTCAGAAAGAGGTCAGGGAAGGAGAGAGAGAGGAGGATTGTTCCCCCCCCACCCCCGCCCCTCCACACACACTTTTATAGCTACACAAGGAAAAGGGCTTCAGGGCAGGCAGAAGTTCAGCAGGTGGAGAGTAGGAAAACTCTTCTCAGGGGGGGGAAACAGGGGACCCCCCACCCCGCCTTCCAAGGAAAGTGATCTGAGTCCAGTGGCCAAAGCAGGCAGGGAAAAGCAGAAAGAAGGGAGAAAGGGGGGGGGGCTTTTGCTGTATTTGGGAGGGGGGTTGATCTGTGCAAATTGAGATCCTGCATGTAGGGAAAGGCAGAAAAATGCAAGGAATTGTTTTGTCCCCACCCCACCCCACCCCCCAAGGAATCGAAGCTGCTCCTTGAGCTGTGATTTCTATGTGTGCCCCCCTTTTTTGTCTCCCCCCCCTCCATGGGATTCATCCAGGCTCATTTGATTGTTGCAAAGCCCCCCCCCCCTCCACGCCCATTGCAATTTCTCCCTTGCATGATTTCCAATCCAGCCTCCATTCATGTTGCAAGGAACCCCGGGCAATCACTCCCATGGGCTGCAGTTCACATTCTTTGCTCAGAACAGCGTTCATTGAAGGCACAGCATTCCTCCCCACCCCATCAATCCTCCCCCCCCCCAGTCTCAGAGGGCTGAGTTACATTCAATAGGCCATTGGGCACCTCTCATCAATTTGGAGTCTCAGTTAACCTTACTGGAGTGGCCCTGAGTCCAAGTCCTGGAAGTCAAGTAGGAGGAGACAAGATCATGGAGCACAAGGATAGCAATGGCTATAATTATGGATACCTAAGGACAACATCCGGGTTGGAGAGATAGGCAGGATATCTCTCAATGCCATTTCCAGGGAATCCTAAGCAGGTGAAGGCATCTCCTTGGGAATACCCTGAAGCAAATGGTGAGCCACTGTGTGAGCCAGAATGCTGGACTGGATGGGCTCATGTGGTCTGTTCCAGCAAGGCTGTTCTTATGTTCTTATATAGGATTGAGCTCCATTCTGGGATGTCTCCCTTTGAATGGGGGAATTGTACAGAGAGGTGAAATGGGGACGGTTTCCACGAATCCCCAGCCTGTCCCCTGGCGTGTCTTATTGTTCAGCTTTTGTGGTATGCCATAAACAAGCAGAGCAGATGGGAAGGGGAAGCCCGCCATTTCTTCTCCCCTTGTCTCTGCTCTGCAATTTCGCTAAAGACAGGGTCCCAAATGTCCCCCCTCTTCCACGTTAACTGAGGAGAATGAATGACTCCCCTCTAGGTCTTCTCCAGCTGTTTCCCATCAGGCAACTTCTCATCCCCCTCTGTCTGTGCATCCCTGCTGACCTGGAACCTAGTGCTCCTGCTTGCCCTTCTGCACCTGTGGTTGGGGCCAGATGGCACACTGGGGACATTTGTAGATACCCTCCTCCAACTTGGCCATAGAAGTTCTGGGGGTCTCCTGCATCTGCTCTTTACTTTTTTCACCCAGGTTCCTCCTCGCAGTCCTTGCACATTTTCTGTCAGAGCCTGGTCCAGGGCTGCTCCAGTTCATCTTGGTGGGATATGTGGATGACCATCCCTTTAGCTGGTAGGACAGCATCACAAAAGAGAGACAACCGGGGATGCCCTGGATGGAGAAGGTGGAAGAGTATGTTCCCAAGTACTGGGAGAAGCAAGCAGACCCAGATCTCCCAAGGCTGAAGATTGCAAGGAAGTATTAGAACCAGAACAAAGACAAGTAAAGGTTGGCTTCCTCCCATGCATTTTCTTCCCAGCCATGTTCCCTCTTTCTTCCCAGGAACAGGAGAGGTTGGCAGGGAAGACTCCAGGCAAGTATGCTTGAGATTCTGGGAGTAGTAATCCAAACTCATGAAATCACACCCATCCCCAAATACATTTACAACAGCAGCATCCAAGATGAACTGTGGTAATGCTACCCAGGGGAAAAAGAGAAGATTTAGGCCATGATTCTGCATCTTGAGAAGGATCCCCTAAATACCTGTTAGGATAATAGGGCTTGTAGTCACTTTGCCTAGTATTGTATTGGATCACAGCTTGTCTCTTTAAGAGCTCCTCTGTGTGATTCCCCAGGTGCAGCAGTTCAGAGTGACTCATCAGTTTCCTACTATATATCAATGCACTCTGAGCATGCTCTTGAGCGGCTACATTATCTTGAGCTACGCTATACTGGGCTGCATCCCCAGGGCTATACTGTTATGCTGCTTAGCTAGCTTGCCGACTGCACTAAGTTGCTTGTCTCACTCTGCTCACCTGGCTAACATCTATCTCCTGGAAAGAAGCTACTGCATGGAGGTAAACTCTGCAAGGACTGTTTTGCTTCGCCTATGCTTGGACTCTTGTTATCTCCTTTGGACTGCTGCCAACTTTGCTGAGAGCAGTTTATCTCAAGCATGTGTTTTGTTTCCTCCTGTGTTTGCTGAAGCTGTAAGTAAAGCTTTTCCTTTACACTTTTACTGCCTGCTTGTCTGTGTGAGATTTCTCCCACCTGACGCTGCATGCCACAGCTTTGCAGATTCGCTCTGCTATACACAACCAAGCCACATTGGAATACCCCAGTGTACCCCAATACCCTATCATTAGGTTATGGGCCTAGGAGGAGCCCCTAGGAGCCCCAAGAATGAGCCCTGTTGTGCCTAGTAGCTGGAGCCAGTCAGTTTGGAGATCTGCACACCTGCTGTGAAGCTACCACATCCACAAGCCGAGGTCCAAGGGGTTTTTGGAGTCTGCTGCCACGCCCTGTACTCTCTCTTTACCGGAATAGCTGCCTGGAGGTGCACCCCACTACAGCTTGACTGACATCAGCTGCAAGGTTGTTGTGGTCTCTCACTCTTTGTCTCTCTTCATCTCCCTGCTTTAGGTTTGTGCCAGCTGTTTGTTTGAGGCTGCTATCAGGAGATATGGCTGCCTCAGGCATTTCCATGGTGCCCCTGTTCGACGGGAGCAACTATGTAACTTGGGCTCGGAAATGTTCTCTCTATCTCAGAAAGGAGAGTCTGTGGGAAGCAGTTGAAAGCCCTCTCAATACTGATGTTTTGGATCTTACAAAAGATGAGGATGCAAGGAAGTTACAGGCTTTAAACAGCAGCAATGAGAAAGCCCTGGCCATTATTAACTCTTGAAAGCTCCCAGTTAACCTCAGCAGCAGCCTGCCAGAATTCTTTAAGGGAGGTTTATGTGCGTACCTCTATTGGTTCCCAAATACACCTTGCAAGGAGACTGTTCCACCTGAGGATCTTCCAGATGTTTGTCTCCTGATTGATTCAGAACCAGGAAACCTTCGGCCAGGTCCACTGCCTGGGAAGTGGTTTCCGCTCCACATTCCCTCACCCAGCTCGACGTCTCCAGCGGAAGGAGGATCAGGAACTGCTCCAGGATCACTAGGTCCAGCATCTGAGCCTTGGTGTGTCACTCCAGCCGGAGCCACTAGCGGCAAAGCTGGTGGAGTTGATTGCAAACCTGATGAGGACCCTCAGCCTCCCAATAGGAGAATTCCTGGAAGTGTTGGTACTGTGTTCCTGAGTACCCAAGCATCTCCTCAGCCGAACCCTGTGGCCCATCCTTTCCCAGTGTGGACCGAGACTTCGTCTCCTGATCACTTGGGGGTAATTTCCTGCCCTTTGGCCCACAATGGGTCCCTCTGTCATCGTATCCTCTACCCAAAGATGCCGTCAAGGAAATCTCTTCTTCTTCTGGTGGGCAAAGGCGTCCTTCACAGGAACTCTGCAAATGCAAGAAAACCCCATGGTAGGATGATGTAGGTTAAAAGCTATGCAACAACAGGGAATTAGCTCCCTGTTTAAGTAGAGAAGCAAGTTCTGCACAGGGTTAACACGTCACAAATACATACACCTTATGTTGGCAAAAGGAAATGCTGTTGATGTGGCCTGATACTGGGCAGATGTCATCTAGCCCTTTTCAATTGTTTTTTTTTAAAAGATGCATTAATTTTAGCTTTGTGTTATTATATGCTGGTGGCGCATAAGAAAGAACGAACCATCACAGTTGTTTGAGCATAGGTTCTGTTATGGACATTAGGTGGCCGAGGACATTGCGGTACTTAGTTATTTCATTATTTAATGCTGTTTTATTGTATAATTTGTATTGCATAATTTGTTGCTACTATATTTGTCTTTTATATTGTACTGTAGAATTTGTATTTATTTGTAACAGTATTGTATTATATATTGCATTGTAGTATTTATTTTTGTTGTATGGCCGCCTTGAGTCTTACTTACTTGCATGAGTAAGGCGGGATAAAAATCTAACAAAAAAAAAAACATCTATGCATTCTCACCAGCCTGAAATTTGAATTTTTTAAAAATAGGCTTTTTTGCCTCATTCTTGACCCTGTTCCCTTCTTGGAGCTTCTCTTTTCCCTTCCCAGCCTGTTTTTGTTTGCAATTTTTTGTTTACTTTTCACTATGTTCCCCAGGTTTCTCATAGCTTGTTTCCCAAGCATCAGATCTTTGATCCTAAGAAAGTAAAATCTGCCAGTTGTATCCAACTCTAGGGTGCAGTGCTCATCTCCATTACAGCCAAAGAGCTAGTGCTGTCTGTTTGCAAACATTTTCATGGCCATGTGGCAGGCATGACTAGAGCCCAGCAAGTCACATGGCTATATTTGGCCACACCCACAGAATTGGCCACACCCACAGAGGGGTGTGGCCAAAATTTCACTTATTTTCAAATCCAAAAGTTGACAGGTATGTGCTTATGGGGTAAGTCAGTTATGGTATTGCTCTAAGGGGTGTGTGTCCCTTCCCTTCACTGGACTCCCCATCCCCCCACTTATCTTGCCCCCAATTCCCCCCCCCCAGCCCCAACACATACACCTTCTCTTGGCGAAACTCCCCCCACCACCCAAAAGGCGTCTCTTCTTCATCCTCCCCCTTCTTTTCTTCCGAGGGAAGGTTGAGGCAGGAACAGGAAGGGACACTAATCCTTGTCGTTACGTTTCCGGTAATAACCAGCAGACCAGCAAATGAGCTGGATTCTGTAAAATTCTGGATTCTTTAAAAGAACTGCCCAGAGATGTAGCCGAGAATGCCTTTGAGAGAAGGAATTGGGTGTTTAGGGTAGGCCAGACCACCTATGAGTTTCTCCAGAACATCTGAACTTCTGGCCAACACAATGCTTCTACACTTCAGTGGTATTCAAGACTGCTTTTGTAAGACTCTGGACACCTTCCAGACCCTACCCACCAAAGGCGAGGAGGGGAGAGTGCATCCCAATTCAGGAAAATTGCAACCTTTCTGCTTGCCAACAAGAGATGGCTCGTTGAGTATTGTTCCATGCTCTCACCACAAGTTTACAGAAACAACAAGGTAAGATCATTCTAATGGATCAATTGGGGGTTTAATTGACAATGGGAATTAAATCCAAATCAATTTGCATCCAAAGATATCCCACAAAACCCATAGTGGCTTGACAATTGGAAAGCAATAAGCAGATCTATAAAGCAGCTCTGTAGAGCAACTCCATGTTCTCACTTGTTCAAAAATGTAGGAAGCCCTCTGAAAAACAGAATGCTGGTTATGTAGAAGAGACCCACAGTGACAACTTTCAGTTGCAAAATATATCTAGACAAAAGCAGAAATACAAAAAACAAAAATGTAGTCATACCTTAAAGACTCTTGTATTTCTATGTGAGCTTTCCTGGATCAGGTCAACCTTCTCAAACACTTGATCCATGGAGCCTCACATGAAAATGTAACAACTAAGCTTCAAGATGCCATTACATTTATTTTACTTGTTGTGTTGGGTGTGTATAAGTGTGCTTTTGTCTGGATATGCTTACAGAGATTAACACTACTCCACTGAAACAGTTGACATTCACGTGGCAGCTTCTTAAGCAGTTTCTACTGATATATAAAATGCACATTTTGTGGTTAAGTGTCAAACATTCAGCAAGTGAATTTGCACATACTGGTACCATATAGACTTGAGTATAAGCCCATCCAAATATAAACTGAGGTATCTAATTTTGACCTGAAAACCCAGGAAATTAGAATGACCCAAGTATACACTGAGGATGGGAAATGTAGCAGCTGCTACTGAGTTTCAATAATGAAAATACATGAAAATGTAGTAAAATTAATTAAATTGTTGGCATATCTCAATCCGGTGCGGTCTTGGGACCCTCACGGCCACTGACCCAAGTATAAGCCGCATCCCCTTTTGGGGTCTCATTTCTGGGGCTAAAAACTCGGCTTACTCTCGAATATATATGGTAATTCCTAGAATTTTAAGAGCCCATGAAAGAACTATGGTACATCTTGACATTCACCAGCAAATTTCAAAGTTCTTGTTACCCAAAAACCCAAATTTGATCCTTTGTTCTGTCACCCAGAATAAAATCTTAGAACGAGTCTTCACAACAAATATTTCAAGCCTCCTAAAACCTTTAGAACTACCCATAAAATGCAACATTTACCAAATCTGACACTCTGTTCACAGATCCCTGAAAACTGGAACATTCCCAGATACAAGCAGTCTCATTGAAGAAATGCAATTTATGAGCAGTTCCAGTCCCAAAGACAGCAACCACACCCCCACAAATATTCAGATACACATTTGGCAGTTAATGTTACTTCAAACTGGGTTTGATGCATAAACACTAATGATTGTTAACACCATCATGGAGAATGTATACAGGTGGTAACAAAGGGTCTTCTCACAGCTGTGGCAACTCATGTATTGTCTTCAAGCATTGCTTAAGATGTACAAATGAAGTATTTTAATGACTGCTCAACATATACATTCTCCCCTTTGGGTGATTATGCATTTTCTCCCAGCAACATACACACTGAAGACATTTATGGTTGATTTCCATTCTCCAATTACCCATTTTGAATGGGCTGCATTCCTCACTGATGTTGTAAATTTGCACAGCCTTCCATCTTTTCTCCTGTAAGTGCAATCACTAGTGTTTATTAACATTTCTCAGTTAATGTATGGCTACTGCAACATATATACTGTATATGTATACAGAAGGCTTCTGTATTAAGTGGTGATACATAAAACCTATTCACAAAAAAGACTCGTCAGCTGGTCTTGAAATTAGTCTCAATTCATAGGGTCACTCAAAACAGTGGTAGGGAAGCTCTGATCTTCCAGATGTTTTGATTTATTATTCTCACATTCTTTTCCACCAACCACATCCATTAGAGCCTCTTGAGTGGTGAAGTGCAAAACATCTGGATGGCCAACGATTCCCCATCACTGATGGACTACCCTCCTGCATAGCTGAAGGCATCTCCATGAGATTCATCATTGATGTTCACCCAGACGGCTTCAGCTACAAGCCAAGGAGACACACTTCCTTTTCACATACTTTCCAAGGATAACTGTCTCTTGAAACTACTGCCTCCATACAAATACTTTAATCACACAATGCTAAAATTTCCAACAGAAAACAAACTGAACTAGGTAGATGTAGTTTGGAAACCTTGTTGTCCAAAGAAGAGAGCCTTGCTAAGCTTCTCTGCCCTGGAGGAAGGGGAGGGCATGCATAAAGAAACAATTTTGTTTTTAAAACTTTGGTTTTTAAAACTGATATGACTTGATCATCAAATCCTACTGCGGGGGGCAACACCAGTAACAGCAGCAGGCTAGTCAAAGTGTTAGCTAATGCTTACATACTGTTAAAACAAATCCATCCTGAACCACAAAAATGATAGTCTCCTACTTGGAAGGACTGGCATGAATTTTTAAAATGACAAATGCATACATTAGCAGTTTGGAGAGAATTTAGACTATGAGTTCCAAAATCCCATGTCATTGCTGTTGAATTTGGAACTCTGTAATCTGGAAAAGGACCCTTTCCAAGGTCTGACATTAAGAGCTTTTTGCAAAGACATTGGGACTGAAATACTCAGACCAAAAGTAGCCGAAGTAACACTTTTAGAAATAAATGGCACCAGTCTGGAAGAGGCAACAGTTCCTAACTTGCTTGCCAGCAATTCAACATCACTGCTGAACCAGTGATTGAGAGAGACCTTACTCCAAGATCTACAGTTCATAGTGAGCAGTCTGGACTAAGCATTTTGCTAATGGTTCAGCACCTGGTTTAGGCTTGATACTGTGGGGTGCTAAGAGCCCCCGAATGCCTATCGGTTTTATAGGAAGACAAGCGTTCTCAGCAACCCAAAGGATGAAGCCCTTGAAAGGTTACTTCCTTCCCCGTGTGAGATCCTTCAAAAGGAGAAAGAAAGAAAGGAAAAGAGAAAGGTTTCAAGTCCATCCCTCTTTCATCCCAGTGCAAACGCCCCTTGGGACCCATTCCACACAGAAGGCAAAACACTGCATGGGAGATGGAACCCAGAGGCGGAAGAAAGCAGAGAGAAGTAGGCACACTTTGCAGGATCTGTAGGGTTGCTCCAGCAAGGGCCTCAAGCCCACCTCTCTGCAAATACACATTCATAGGTCTTGACTGGCAAAGAATGATTTTGTCTTTCGGCAGGTGGGGTTCACGCACAGCGGGCAACTGAGAGTTAACTGCCTGGAACAATTTTCATTCGACTTGAGATGAGAGTAGACCAGGTCTGCCAAAGCCTGAAAACAGAAAAGGTGACTTTTAAATATACATATTTATTGAACTTCCAAAAGACAAGTGGGCTAGAAGAAGAAAGAGCTATGCAGTGGTGCCAAGCCTATGGCACTCATGCCACAGAGGATATGCAGAACCCTCTCTGTTGGCATGTGTGCTGTTGCCCCGCCCCTCTCCCCAGCAGCCCAATGGGAACACTTCCTCCCTCCCCCAACACAAAGCACTTATAATTATTATTAAGAGCTGAAATCAAAGCGAGACAAGACAAAACTAAACTGAACAAGAGGAGAGCAGCCACCTATAGCTAAATCAAAAAGTGGAGAACAGGAATTCTTTAGTTCACATACTTTCTCAAAATGTTTTTCAAAAGGATACTACTACTAATGTACATTGGTACAAGTCAAATGGCACAATCCACAGAGGTGACATGTCATTAGTTAAAGGAGTGGACACTTGTATTCCACAATCAATGTATGATTAAGAGTGTAAACATTGACTCCTCAGCCAGGATCAATTCACCACTATGACTGGATGTCATATGACTTTGACGTATACAAGTAATAAGAACCCCTGTGACAGTGATTAAGCAGCCAAAACTCTGTTCACAATCTGAGTTCAATCCCAACAGGCTCAAAGTTGACTCAGCCTTCCATCCTTCTGAGGTCAGTAAAAGGGTATACAGCATGCTGGGTTGTAAAATGCTAATTACTGGCCAATAAGTATTACTATGTTACGGTACTTTACACTCATTTATGTCTATGACAAAAAGGGCTACCAAATTATAAGAGTAATAGAAACAACTAACATATTCCATCTTTTAAAGAAGCCTCCATAGTAACTATCCGCAAACCAGGTTACCATGGGCAGATCAGGCTCAGACTCAATAAGGATTCTAAGAAATAAAAGGCTAACATGTAGTTTTAACTTGTTGTTGAAAGGCAGGGAGGAACTAAACTCCCTGTGGAGGGTTCTACCACTGAGAAGGACCTCGTACCTTAGTCATTTTTTTCCTGTAAAAGCAAATTCTCTCCTGAAAATTACATGGACAGTCATTGGAACATTCTATCTAAGATAGGCAAAAATGAATTCCAAACAATCTAATGCATCTCTACATCTAAAACAACTGATTCTGTTTTTCTGCCAATCAGAATAACTGGGAGATCACAAACTGAAAGAATGTGGAAGTAGTTCTACTTATTATTATTAGTAATAGTAACTCTACATGCCTCTATCATTCTACATGAGAACAACTGAAATGTCTGCCTCCCTTCCTTGTAAACATTAAACTGCAGACAGTTGCCTCCAGGAGCTAGCATTAGTAATGTGCCATAGAAAAGTTCGGTTTCACTTACCAGTGATAACTTTCGTTCTTCGAGTATATAGTTTGTGAATACACACTCATGGGTTATGCGCCTGCGCAGAACGGCCGATCAGAGGCTTGAAAAGCTATTGGTCAAAAGTTTTGGCGGTAAGACCGCCCACCGTACCACCCACCCTGAGGCGCCCGCGCGCCATTTTACCTCAGTTCCATACTTAAGCCAAGCACAGGATAAACCAATTGATCTCATCCGTGCAGCTCAAGAGGGGAGGCAGGGTGGATAGTGTGTATTCACAAACTATATACTCGAAGAACGAAAGTTATCACTGGTAAGTGAAACCGAACTTTCTCCTTCGTATAGTTTGTGAATCCACACTCATGGGAGATTAGCAAGCTCACACTTACTTGGTCGGTGGGCAGTCGGATGAGATGATCCCACGATGAAGATGATGACGGTCAGGCAGGGTGAACTGTCAAGGGCAATGGGCCCGGAGCCCCCGAGTGAGGACGACACAGCCAAGCCTGGCGTCCGCAGTGGCTCTGGTGTCCACCCTGTAGTGCTGGACAAATGTAGAAGGTCTGGACCAGGTGGCAGCCTTACAGATGTCCTCAAGCGGTGTGCCCTCCAGAAAGGCCGTGGATGTTGCAACCGCTCTGGTAGAGTGCGCCCTGACATGTGGTGGAGGGGGCAGCGATGCCGACTCGTAGGCAAAGTAGATGGTAGAGGTGATCCATTTGGAGAACCGCTGCGCTGAGAAGGGTTCACCTTTGGACTTGCCCCCATACGCCACGAAAAGGCGTTGCGACTTCCTGAACTCCCTTGTCCTGCTGGTGTAAAACAATAAAGCCCGTTTGACATCCAGCGTGTGCCAAGTCCTTTCTTGGGCGTTAGCGGGGTTCTGGAAGAATGTTGGCAAGGAGATAGTCTGTGCCATATGAAACTGGGAGACCACCTTGGGGAGGAAGGTGATGTCCGGTTGGAGCACCACACGGTCATTGAAGAACTGGAGAAAGGGTGCGTCCGCCCGCAGGGCGACCAGTTCACCAGCTCGTCGAGCAGACGTGATGGCCACCAGAAAGGCCGTCTTCCATGTGAGGAGACGAGCATCCGCGGTAGCCATGGGCTCGAAAGGAGTCCTGGTGAGCGCGTTAAGGACGGTGGAAAGTGACCATTGGGCCGTCGGAGTCCTGACCGGCGGGAATGCGTTCCGCAATCCCTTGAGGAAGCGTTTCACCGTTTGGTCGCGGAAAGCGCCAGAAGCGGGCGAGCCAGCTGGAGAGTGAGCCACCACCGCTGCGAGGTGTACTCGGATGGAGGCGATGCTGAGGCCAGACTCCGCCAGATGGAGGAGGTAGGTCAAGACGTCCTGCAGTCCCACCTGCTTGTTCAGGTACGCCACAGCCGTGGTGTTGTCCGAGGCCACTTGGACCGCCTTGCCCATGAGCAAGGTCTCGAAGGAACGGAGGGCCTTCCAAATGGCCAGCAGCTCCAAGTAGTTGATATGGTGCACCATCTCCTGAGGCGACCAAGGGTTGTTGACCGTGAGAGTCCCGCAGGCAGCCCCCCAGCCGAGGTTGCTTGCGTCGGTCAATATTTGCAGCGAGGGTTGCGGGGGGTAAAAACTCTTCCCCGTTGCCACGTTGAGTGGTGTCGTCCACCACACCAGCTGGTCCCTCAGCTCCGGGGACGGAGTTAGCTGTTTGGACTGACTCTCCTGGAGCGCATCGAATTCGTGCAGAAGCCACGACTGTAGGGACCGGAACTTTAACTTGGCGTGGGGGACCACAGCCGTCGTTGAGGCCATAAGGCCTAGCAGTCTTTGAGCCTTTTTTGCCCGGATGCACGGTTTGGTGCGTAGGTCGTTCACTCCCTGCGCGATGTCCTGCAGGCGCTTCTGGGGTGCAAAGGCTCTGGTGGCAAGCGAGTCGAGTACCACTCCGATGTACTCGACGCGTTGAGAGGGGATCAGCTTCGATTTGGTGAAGTTGATCCTGAGGCCGAGACTCTCCATGAGGTGGACTGTGAACTGCGTGTCCCGAATGGCCGACGAGCTGGTGGGGGATACGATCAACCAGTCGTCGATGTATGGGAAGACCCTGATTCCCCGCTGGCGAAGGAAGGCGGCCACCGGAGCCATGCATTTGGTGAAGACTCGCGGTGCCGTGGCCAGACCGAACGGTAGACATTGGTACTGGTAAACCGAATCGCCGATGCGGAATCGGAGGAACCTCCGGTGCTCCTCGAGGATGGAGACATGGAAGTAAGTGTCCTTGAGGTCTATGACTGTGAACCAGTCCCCTTTGTTGATGAGGGGAAGGACGGTCTGCAGGGTCACCATCCGGAACTTCCTGGTGTGGATGCATTTGTTGAGGCGGCGCAGGTCCAGGATCGGGCGAAGTCCTCCGTCCTTCTTCTGGACCACGAAGTACCTCGAGTAGAAGCCATTGTCCCAATCGGGCGGGGCCACCCGCTCGATGGCTCCCTTGGACAGAAGAGTTGATATTTCTTCCTCCAAATGGGGGGACGAGGTGGTGAAACGATGTCTTCCTACCCGAGGCGCCCGCACGAACTCGATGGCGTAGCCAGAGGACAAGATCCTTAAGACCCACCGGTCGTCCGTGATGCCCGACCATACCTGAAGGAAGTTCCGGAGGGGGAGGTACGGGAGATGGAGCGTGAGAGACTCGGCCGTCGCAGCTTCAAACGCGCGACTTGGACTTAGCGTCCGAACGCTTGCCGTGTCCGTAGGGTTGGTAGCGCAGCTTGTGCTGGCGTCGTTGTTTGTAAGAGCCAGACCTGGCCTGCTCTATGGGGCCACCCTGTTGTTGCGGGTTCCCCTGGTAGCGCCGCGTGAAGGGCTGGAACCTCGGCCTGGCGGGCGGAGCTGGCGTGGTGAGCCCCAGAAACTTGGCGGTGGAGTTGGTCTGCCGCATTTCATTGAGGACCTTGTCCGTGTCTTGCCCAAAAAGGCCTTGCCCGTCGAAGGGAAACTCCTCGATGAGCTTCTTCATAGCGTCATCGAGGGAGGTGCCCCTAAGCCAGGCGTGGCGGCGGAGCAGGATCGCAGACGACATGTCCTTCGCCGCATAGTCATTTATATGCCTGGCGGTTTGCATCTGTTGCTCCGCCAGGAAATCGCCCTCGGATGCCAGCGCGTCGATCCGTTTTTGGGCGTCGGCAGGTAACGTCGCCGTTTCGGCCTTCACCCGCTCCCAGAGGTGAGACTGGTACAGGCCCATGGCAGCCGAGTAGTTGGCGGCGCGGAGGAAGAGGGAACCGGTGGCGTAGAATTTGCGGCCCACCGCGTCCAACTTCTTCCCCTCCGGGGTCGACGGAACCGGGAACCCGCTAGTGGCCGTCCTGTGTTGGAAGGCCTTGACCACCAGGGAATTCGGCAGGGGATGTGCCTGCAGGAACTCGACGTTCTCGTCCAGGACTCTATACATGCCGTCGAGCCTGGACGAAACGGAGTGCGCCGACACCGGCTTCCTCCATGTTGCCTTCGCCGACGTCAGCATGGACGGAAGCATGGTGATATGGACCGGCCGTACCGCACGCCTGTCCAGTTTTGCGGTCATTTGGTCCTCACCTTCCAGTGGCGGCTGGTCCACCTTCAGGTTCAGCGCGGTCCCCAGGCGCGTCAGCATGGCCGTGAGCGAGCGTTGATCCTCACCACGCGGTGGGTCAACCGCGCCAATGGCCTGGTCCGGCGTCCGCTCGGCGTCGACGTCTCCCTCGTCCTCCTTCGAAGAGGCGCTGGAGTCATCGGAGGACGAGGGAGGAACTCTTACATCCACATCGGGACCGCGCCAGTATGGCCTGGGCTTGCCGACGGGATGGGAGTCCACCGCTTCAACGTCTGGACCAACCCGCGACGATGTGGGTGGGCCAGCGGAGCGGACACTCAACCCTCGGGAGGTCGGTGGGGCCACAGCAGGGCCAGCATCCCTGGGGCTTGCGGTGGTCGGTACCGGAGCCGCAGAGGCCGCAGGCATGGAGGTCTTAAACCGGTTGGCAAAAGTCTGAGCCATGACCTCAAACATCTCCTTCAGGAACTCCCTGTGGGATGGGTCCCCCACCGTCGGGAGCGACGAAACGGTGGCCGACGGAACGGTGGCTGGTAAAATCGGCGACGAAATGGTGGCCGGCATGGTGATCGCCGCGTCGTCGAGCGTCGGAGTCCTGGGCCTTGGGGAGACGGAGGCCTGCCTCATAGGCGAGCGGGCCTTCCCACGAGGCGTTGACGGGAGTACCTGAAGTGGGCGAGCTGGAGCCCCAGCCCTGCGTCCTTTTTCAGGCGAACCCGAGGAGGACCGTCCTCCCCAGATGGAGGACCCAGGAGACGGAAATCTTGCGACCGAGTATGGTGGCGAAGGTCCCAGAGACACAGGGGTGTGCGGAGTAGGCGGGAGCGATCGCCTCTTCTCCGACCCGCGCTTCTTTTTCTTGTCTCCGTTCTTGTCCCTCTTCTTCTTCTTCTTGATGGTGGCGGAAGAAGAGGTCGAAGGCGGCGGAGGCTGAGAGACGCTAGCCAAGGTAGAAGCGGCCACAACGGGAGCCAGAGAGAGTTCCATCAGGTGCGCTTTGAGCCGGTAGCTCCGGTTTTGCACGGCCAGATGGGTGAATTTCTTGCAAGACTGGCTCTGATGAGACTCTCCGAGGCAGAAAAGGCAGAGGCTATGCCCGTCGGAAGCCGGAAACTTTTTCAGGCAAGCCGAGCACTGTTTGAAGGCCGCGGCCATCAAAGAAAAAATTCTTCCAACGGAAGTTTCTGGAACGCGGTTACCCCGAAGGGCTGGCCAGCCGCCACCCCCTTGAGGGGGCAAACGGTGACCGAAGCGAGTAGGTAACTGAGTCCACCAGAAGGAAGAAACAGCACCGGGGTGGCGATCCTGCCCGAAGGACAAGATCACCGAGAAAAATTGTTGAAATTTGCCAAAAGACTTTCCCTCAGAAGGGCGAAAAAATTGAGGAAGCTCTCAACGATCGTCCTGCTGCTACGGCGGAAAGAAGAGAACTGAGGTAAAATGGCGCGCAGGCGCCTCAGGGTGGGCGGTACGGTGGGCGGTCTTACCGCCAAAACTTTTGACCAATAGCTTTTCAAGCCTCCGATCGGCCGTTCTGCGCAGGCGCATAACCCATGAGTGTGGATTCACAAACTATACGAAGGAGAATATACATTTTGTATTTCAGGGATTTATTATTGAATATGTTTAGACCCGCGGATAACTGAAATTGTGGATACTGAAATTGCAGATATGGAGGAGTGATCTGTACATGTTTTAATCAATACAACCCACCAAGTTCAAACATGGCTACACAAGGCTGGTGCAATAATAACTTGTTCCAGGATTGTGACAAAAAAACCACTACAAAAATGTATAGAATCAATCCTCCCTCAATATTGCAACTGTTATTTAGACCAGCATAGTTTTGTTTGAAGAACAGTACTATCAAGGCACTTAAATGTGGGGAGGGTGGAGGGTGTTAATTTTAAAGTGTGAACAGGGAGAGTTCTAATTCTAGCTAAGAGAGAGAGAGTTCTAAGTCTAAGCCCGTCTAATGCTGTTGTTGCTTTTACACAACAAAGAATAGTCTTCAGATGAGGCAATCTGCTATACGCGAAGCCTTTCCATAGGAACCCTGAATTTTCAGGATCTCTAATTGCTTCGCAAGTAGCAGCTACTATCCTCTTTGCCCCTGACGAGAGTAACAGGCAGGAAGGTGGGACTAAAACTCCGTCTAGACTTATACTGTACTTTCAAATTAACCCTTTTCTGAATGCTGAAATAAGATTAGTGTCAATAAAGTTGCAGAATTTGGTTGAAGAACACCAGCTGAAACAAAGAAACAGAAACCAAAAAAGGAGACAAATCTTTGGTGCAATTTCAGACACACATGTATTTTTATTGCATTGCCTCCTCTCTGCTATTAATCATTCTAGCAATATAATCGTTACGTTATATGCCACTATAACTTTAAAAACTGCATGATTGATTAAGTAACTAAAAAACCCTAAATCACATAGCACAGAAGTGTATAGGTCTATAAATTAAGCATACGGATCTTTATTCTAATTTTTTTTTAAATTAATTATTCTCAGAATGAGAGGAAGGAAGAATTCCAAGCAATTGTATTTGTAAACTCGTCAAATATTTGGAACCTCCAAAAGGGACAACAGAACTTATTACAACTATTTCACTGGTTATCAGTCTTTTTCTAGGCATCCATCAAAGTTATGGTTATGACCTACAAAACCCCATGTGGATTGGGTTCAAGACTTCTGAAGGACCACATTTTCCCATGTGACTTGCTCAAGTCATAAGGAAACCCTCTTCTCGGTCTCACTGCCTTCATCAATGCATCTGGTTTTCTCACTGGCTGTTCCCAGGCTGTGAAGCTTACGTGGAAAGCTACATCTAACACAGGATAAATATCAACTCAATGAGGTATAAGAATAAAAAGAAGAGTAAAGGGCATTAGAAGCAGGCTCCGGGACCTACCGTATTTGCCGGCGTATAAGACACACTCCCCCTCCTTACAATACATCTGGAAAATAGACGTGTGTTTTATAATCCGATGCATTTTATATGCAGGCAAATACAATACAGATGAAACTCGGAAAATTAGAATATCGTGCAAATGTTCATTCAGTCCAGTAATGCAACTTAAGAGGTGAAACAAATATATGAGATAGACTCATTACATGCAAAGCGATAGTTCAAGCCTTACTTTGTTATAATATTGCTTATGGCTTACAGTTTATGAAAACTCCAATCCCCCAATACCATGTGCCCCACAATAATCACATAATCTCTTAAAGCATGGCATCTCTCGCTTTGCATGTAGTGAGTCTATCTCATATATTTGTTTCACCTTTTAAGTGAAATGAATGAACATTTGCACGATATTCTAATTTTCTGAGTTTCACCTGTACTTCTCTAACTAGCCGTATGCCTAACGATTCCTCTCTGTTCTTTCTTCCCAAAAAGTTCAATAAAGAACCAACTCCAGAAGGACAAAGACCTTTTGATACAGATTTCCAAACAGAAAATGCAAACTAAGTTGTGGAGACCTAACCAAATGGTGTGAGGGCAGGGAAATCTCTGCGGATTAAGAGAGTGGCAGGATGAGAGTCCACCTTTGTTAATTCCCTGATAAATCCAGATTCGCTCTTAATTACCTTAGCAAACAGCGGGTTTCCATTAAGAGATTCTGCTCTTCTGATGTTTTCAACTCCACACTGGGGAAAAAGAGAGAGGAAGAGACTGATTGAACAGAGAGTAAATCAACCTCCTCGACTTTGGCTAGGACTTTCATGAAATACTACTGCTTTAAGGAAGATCTGGGCAGCAATGGAATAAAGGAGTTAGAAAGGGGCTCGATGCATTAGTGGCATACATGGTAAAAGACCCCATTTTCTGCTGGCTGCTCAAAACCTTTAGAAGAGGAAGAGTGATGCGATGGCTAAACCACAGTTTCTTTCTACAAGAACAAGACTGACAAAGGATTAGGACAGGGGGTTCCCAACCTAAGGCCCGTGGGCCTTCCAAGGACATTCGAGAAACAAAGTGGCTACCCCTTTGAAGCTGTTGGGACAAAATGGCCACCCCCACCATGCAGGCAGGGCAAAATGGCCATCCGGCCCTCAAAGCTGACTGGGAGATTATGACCCAGCCCCTGGCTTGAAAAGGTTGGAGATCCCTGGATTAGGAGGAGGCAAGGAAAAAATGGACACCCGTTGTTTGCCTGTTCCCCACACCCTATTTTTGCTAAACAGGGTTAAGTATTTCTATTTTTCTACAACCCACATTAGATATTTAGTGGTCATATCTGACCAAAAGATTTATAGCGAAATGGTTCTTTGATGCCATATTTACTGTCAACCTACATGGGCTATTATTCCATCCTCTGTAACCTTGAAATGTGACATCAGTGCTAGGAGTCATATGACAATGTCATAAATATGCAATTTTTCTTCCGTATAACACAATGCTGGCCAAACTCCTACTGGAATTTTGCACCAGGGTAATTCAAATGGCAGGTGACTGTGGTGGCTTAGTGGTTAAGACACTGAATTTGATGAAACAAAATGGCTGCCCCTTTGAAGCTGTTTGGACAAAATGGCCACCCCATCATGCAGGCAGGGCAGAGCGTGGGTCGGCAGGTTATCCCAGACTACAAACTGTACAGGAAGGATAGGAAGGGGCAAACAGGAGGTGGTGTAGCCTTGTATGTCAAAGAAGTGATAAAATCGTATGAATTGGAATATCTAGGTGATTTGGAGTCACCATTAGAAGCTCTGTGGGTAAGAGTACCAGGCCACAAGGATGGTCTAACAGTAGGCATATACTATCGGCCTCCAACCCAAACTCTTGAGGGAGACTGGCAGTTGGAGAATGTTGTAAAGGAGGCATCCAAGAAGGGAAGCCTGGTTATAATGGGGGACTTCAATTACCCTCACATAGACTGGGTGAACTGTTGTTTAGCACATGATAAAGAGATAAAGTTCCTAGATATGCTAAATGATTGTTCCCTGGGACAGATGGTTGAAGACCCAACTAGAGGTACAAGAATCCTTGACTTGATCCTGAGTAATACTCAGGATCTGGTGCAAGATGTTAATGTGACTGATCCAATAGGGAACAGTGACCACAACTCAATTATGTTTAACTTGAACATAGACCGCAAGTCACTGATAAAATCTAACACAGAGACCTTAAATTTTCAAAAAGGAAATTTCCCAAAGTTGAGGAAACTAGTAAAAAAGAAGCTGAAAGGGAAAATTGAGAGAGTCCAAACACTCCAAGAGGCATGGAGGCTGTTTACAAAAACAATAACAGAGGCCCAATTGGAATGCATACCCAAAAGGAAAAAGGGCACTGCCAGGTCCAAGAGGACTCCAATGTGGCTTACAGGAGCTGTTCGGGAAGTGATCAAGAGCAAGAAAAGCTCATTTAGAAGATGGAAGGCTTGTCCGAATGAGGACAGCAGGCAGAAACATAAATTCTGGCAGAACAAATGCAAGGCAACAATCAGGAAAGCAAAGCAAGACTTTGAGGAGCGTATAGCTAAAAATACTCAGAGAAATAACAAAGACTTCTTTAAGTACATTAGAAGAACCCAACTAGGAAGGCCATTAGACCATTAGATGACAATGGAAGGCAAAGGGTTATTAAAGAGGAAACAGGGATTGCAGAGAGACTCAATGAATTCTTTGCTTCAGTATTCACTGAAGAAGACAGAGACCACATGCCCAAAACAGAGCCTATCTTCATAGGGAGGGAAACCGAAGAATTAAGCCAGATAGAAATAACCAGGGAGGAGGTCCTTGCATGTCTTGTTAAACTAAACACTAACAAATCACCAGGACCAGATGGCATCCATCCACGAGTTCTCAGGGAACCTAAAGATGAAATTGCTGATCTCCTAGCCAAAATATATAATCTTTCCCTCAAATCAGGGTTTGTGCCTGATGACTGGAAGGTAGAGAATGTAACACCAATTTTCAAAAAAGGATCCAGGGGTGATCCAGGAAATTACCGACCTGTCAGTTTGACATGTGTCCCAGGTAAAGTGATGGAAACCATCCTAAAAGATAGAATTAATAGGCACATAGAAGAGAAGGCGCTGCTAAAGGAGAGCCAACATGGCTTTTGCAAGGGCAAATCATGCCTCACTAATCTGTTGGAATTTTTTGAGAGTGTCAACAAGCATGTGGATAAGGGGGATCCAGTTGACATTGTTTATCTGGACTTTCAGAAGGCTTTTGACAAGGTCCCACACCAAAGGCTCTTGAATAAACTTACCAGTCATGGAATAAAGGGACAGGTCTTGTCCTGGATCAGCAACTGGCTAAGGGACAGGAAACAGAGGGTAGCACTAAATGGACACTTCTCCAAGTGGAGGGAAGTAAAGAGTGGGGTCCCCCAAGGTTCAGTACTGGGACCCCTGCTTTTCAACCTCTTCATAAATGATCTAGAGGTAGGAGTAAAAAGCAAGGTAGCCAAATTTGCTGACGACACTAAATTATACAGGGTAGTGAAAACTGTGAGAGATTGTGAAGAGCTCCAGAGGGATCTCTTGACACTGGGGGAGTGGGCAAAGCAGTGGCAAATGAGCTTCAACATTAGTAAGTGCAGAGTGATGCATGTTGGGGCAAAAAACCCCAATTACATTTATAAGCTGATGGGGTCTGAACTCTCTGCGACAAACCAGGAAAGGGACCTTGGTATCCTGGTGGACAACTCAATGAAGGTGTCAACCCAGTGTGCCTCAGCAGTGAAAAAAGCAAACTCAATGCTAGGGATCATTAGGAAGGGTATAGAAAATAAGTCAGCAAGTGTCATTTTGCCTCTTTATAAATCTATGGTGAGGCCCCATCTGGAATACTGTGTACAGTTCTGGTCGCCATACCTCCAGAAGGATATTATGAAGCTGGAAAAAGTGCAGAGGAGGGCAACCAGAATGATTAGGGGACTGGAACATCTTCCTTATTATCTGAGACTGCAACGGTTGGGCCTTTTCAGTCTTGAACGACGGCGTCTAAGAGGTGACCTGATTGAAGTTTATAAAATCATGCATGGTGTGGACAAAGTAGATAAGGAAAAACTGTTTTCCCTATCGCATAACACTAGAACTAGGGGACACTCCATGAAACTTTTGGGTACTAGTTCTCAAACAAATAAGAGAAAGTACTTTTTCACCCAGAGGATTACTGGTCTATGGAACTCCCTGCCAGAAGAAGTGGTGACAGCTGTCAGACTTGACAGCTTTAAGAAAGGATTAGACAAGTTCATGGAGGACAAGAGTATCAATGGCTATAATTATGGATACTTAAGGACAACCTCCGGGTTGGAGAGATAGGCAGGATATCTCTCAATATCATTTCCAGGGAATCCTAAGCAGGTGAAGGCATCTGCTTGGGAATACCCTGAAGGAAATGGTGAGCCACTGTGTGAGACAGAATGCTGGACTGGATGGGCTGTGGCCTGTTCCAGCAAGGCTGTTCTTATGTTCTAAAAGCCATGAGTTTGGGGGGCAAATGGCCTCAAGTTCAGAAATCAACAAGGCCATTATCTGCTGCACACTGAGTAATGCAATTGAGTTCCAGCAGACCAGTTTCTTAACTTGGAGCAAATGACTTCCAAAAGTTTGCATTTATGCCTGTGGGTGCAATGAAACCATTTCTGGTTGCTGTGTTGTATTTGAATTGTTGAAAAGAATTTAAGATGAAAAGCAGAACAAAACTATATTGGAACATATAGCCTGCCTAAATATTTACTCAAAAGTAAATATCACCCAGTTTAGTGGCTGCTTTCTTTCTACCAGGTTGGCCTTCTTAAACCTGGAGCCAATGGTGACAAAGGATGGGGAAGATGGGTATTATAATACAATATACTTTAATGTTACTAGGGCAATTTCTAACATGGAGCCATACATACCCCCTGTTCAGAGTGGAGAGAAATAGAAAGCGCTTTTACCTCGTTGGCTAAGACCTCTGCATATTCAATGTCCAATTCATACAGTGTTTCAATGTGGTCACTAGTAAACGCTATTGGAACCAACAAGATGTTTTTCTTCCCCCTCTCACAAAGGCCTTTGATGGTCTCATTCGTTTGAGGTCCCAACCAGGGCATTGGCCCAACCTATAAGAAAGAGCAAAAGGAAAAGTTGATTCCTATTTTGCTACTGTTTCTGCAATGCCATCAGTCTAGAGCAGGGCTCAGCAAGCTTGGCTCTCCAGATGTTCTTGGACTTCAACTCCCAGAAGCCCTGATCAGCAGGAGTACTGATTTGGGATTCTGGTAATCGAAGTTCAAGAACACCTGGAGAGCCAAGTTTGCTGACCCATGATCAAGAAACACAGCGAAAAAGAGATTCTTACAAGACGGACAGGAAGGAATGACCTATAGGGCATTTTTTCTTTATTCATTCATTAATTTAATTGTTTGATTTCCACACCTCCCACTCGGCCTAGGCCAACTCAGGGTGGTTCACAATCACAAATAAAACATAATCTTTACCTATAAGAAGGGGGTAGGGTGGTAGGGCATTAGCGCCTACACCTGGCCCAACTATCCTGTACCGAGCCGGCCACACTTACCTTTCGACGTAACTCACAACCCCGCAAGAGTCCAGAAACAGAGAATGGGGTGTTTGCCCCACAAACGCAGACCAAAAAAAACACCCTACAATGCCCAGCATCATCGGCGCCACGCCACCCCTCAGCCAATCAGGCTAAAGGGCGCAAGCACGGAGGAGGCGGGGTAGCCGGTGCGTGGGTAAAAAACCCCCGCTGAGGCAGGGAAGCCATTAGCCATCCCCACCGCCCCAGCGACGAAGACCAGCGCCGGCCTCGCCGCGGCTTTGGCGGGGTTGCGGGGAGGAGAGGGAGCCCCTCTTCTCCCCGCGGCCCCAGCGATGAAGGCCAGCGCCAGCCTCGCCGTGACTTTGGTGGGGTAGGGGGGTGAAGAGGGGGAGCCCATCTTCTCCCCACACACCTGCCACTTCCCTCTGGGAGACGAAGGCTGAGAATGGCGCTCCGTTCTCTGTCTTCACCTCCCGGAGGGAAGCCATCATCCCCCTCCCACCGAGGAAAGCGAAGCACTTCCCCAGGAAGCATAGGCAGCGAACGGCACTCCGTTCGCTGCCTTCACTTCCCAGAGGGAAGCGAGCCCCTTCCACATTCGGCTCTTGCCTGTCGGAGAAGGGGCTTGCTTTCTCTGACAGACAAGGGCCAAATGTGGAGCACCACTCCCTCCTGTCTCTCTCTCTCACATAGCTGCCTTGCCGGGCAGTTATTATCTGTGTGTTGGTGGTTGTGGTGGTTGTTTTTTTTTTTTTTTTGGGTGGGGTGCGCAGCCCCCCCCCAAAAAAAAACCACACCAACCACCAACACACAGATAATAACTGCCCGGCAGGGCCGGGCAAAAAAATGCTAGTTAAAACTAATTAATATATTCATGTCAGAGGCACCACCAGCATATACAGTAAAACCCCTACTTACGCAAAAAGTCCATTCCTTAGGCTTTTGCTTAAATCGTTATTTTATGTAGCTCAAAACAAACCCATAGGAAAAAAATTTTTTTGATGTAACTAAAAGCAAACCCATAGGGAAAATGAAATTTTTATGTAAATCGAAGCAAACCCATAGGGAAATGCATTTTTACATAACTTGAAGCAAACTCATAGGAAAAATGATTTTTTTATGTAACTCAATGCAACCCCATAGGAAATCGTGTTACGTAAATTTATGTAAATCGGGACATTTATGTAAATCGGGACATGGTTTTAGCAGAAAATCATTATGTAAGTCGAATTTTATGTAACTTTGTAAGTCAGGGTTTTACTGTAATAACATAAAAAGCTAAAATTAACATATCTAAAACGAAAAGGAATTAAAAGGGCTAGATGACATCCGGAGGTCACGATCCCATTTTTTATTATTATTATTATTATTATTATTATTATTATTATTATTATTATTATTATTATTATTATTATTATTATTATTATTATTATTATTATTATTATTATTATTATTATTATTATTATTATTATTATTATTTAATGCTTGGTTATGCAAGATATTTAAGCATTTAACATTTGAATCAAGCACCTTGCACGTGTTTTGCGACAGATGCAGAAAGCGGCAAGCATGGCATGGGTAAATATAAACACAAAAGATATAAAGATGCAGCAGCCAGCTATGGAAGTTTCCTTTGGCTACACACCTTGGATTGCCAAACAAGTCTATATGGGTTGGAATAGTTCAGCTTCTCCATCACTCTTTGAACGGTTGCTCCCACTTCTTGAGGATATGGATCACCACGATTAACCACCTATAGGGGGGGATAACAAATTAGCAGCTGTTGATTTTTAATCTTCTCTTTAAAAACTTTCTAGACTGCAGTAAACACCATAAAATACTTCCAACTCCATTGTACATTTACAGCAAGAGTCCACACTCAATACAACATATGCAACTCAAAACACTCCCCTTACCTGTCTTAAATAATTTTATTTTAAAATTTATATACTGCTTTTCATGGTAAAACCTAATCAAGGCTCATTATATGGTGGAGTTACAAAACACAAAAAATTATTACTGTATTCCCAAACAGCATTATAAAATACTTAAAACAGCAAACAGTAAAAAATCCCTATTTATAAAATAAAGATTGTATTTGTACATTTAAGTGCAGCAAGCATTCCCAAGTTTTTAATGTTGTTTAAGAAAACAGTGAGAAAACCTCATGGCAGGGCTTTTTCTGTAGTGGCTCCATCCTTCTGGAATACCTTATTTCTTATTTCACTGACTCCAAATGTTAATTCTATGTCAAGAATCTGTATTTGCCTAGATTCTCCCCATTATCTTCTTTAAGACGGGTTGTCTGTTCATTTGCAAGCAGCTTGAAACACCTAAATCCTTACATAGTGTAGTAGGGTATTCAGTAAAATAAGTACACCATCACTGTCTAGGCAGGTTTTCCTGCTATGGTAATAGAGTAGACCATACTGCCAGCGACTCAATGCCGATCGTCAGGCGGCAGTTAACTAACCTGACAACTCTGAGTACTAACGGCTTAGGTGCTGAAGACCACAGGGAAAGATGATGGTCCCCAAGTGGATTAAATCCCACTTGAATCCATTTTGATAGAGGGAAGCAGCTTCAACTATACTAGCTTGGGGCCAATGAGGACTTTGCGTGCCAAAAGGGCTCAGGACCAGAAAGTGACTCGTGAAACTGGATCGGTGGTATGGGTGTCATGCTGCGATGCGGAAAGCAGATGAAAGGCCACTGCATTTTATTCTCAGGACAGTCTTCATGGATGATTGCCATGAGGTTCGCCAATACTGTATTTGGATTCGGATACAGCAGAACAACAAGAAGAAGGACACCATAGAAGAGGCCAATGGGAGTTTTGGTCTTGTATGATACTCCTGTGTAAGTGTTTTGTATCTTTTTAATTTCACCTTCCATATTTAACCTTTTTTTAAAAAAAACACACCTCCAAATCATATTAAAGGGGTACTAGCGCTAATTATCTATAATGAATTAAATGCAAGGAGTCAATAAATCTGTGATCATTTAAACTGACATTCTCAATGACAGTATTTTTCCCCAAAGTGCAGGGAGAAACCAATTGCATTTTCCTATTGTGAGCAACTCACACAAGTCAGAACACACTAAAGCCAATGGGTCTACAAGAGGGTGTTACATATGTAGTAAAGTTTAACACAAGGATTTTTCAGCTAGTGTGATCTTTACCAAGAGATATTAAGAACAATTTAAAACTGTTTTTCCTTCCTGATATTTTTACTTTAAACATTAAATTGATACTGTATGTGTTTAGCTGCATATTTCTTCTTCTGTCCCCCTACTTCCGAGAACCACTAGATGGCACCAAATTGCCACAAAGAGTGAAATCACTGAGTTTGCCATACGCTAAATAAATAAATCCTTGAGAAAAGAGAAAGGGTGGAATACCTAGAATATTCCTAAAACTGCCCAATTGCTTTTGGTAAACAGAGCAATAGCAGCTCATGTCTTGTATTCTGACCAGCTGTTTTGTGCAATTCCTATCGGAAGACCACTTTATCATCAACCCTCAGAAAAGGGGAATGGTATAATTGCTTCTAGCTACTATGTAACTAAGGGACTGTGGTGGCTTAGTGGTTAAGATGCTGAACTTGACTACTAGAAAGTCGGCAGGTCGAGACCCAACTACAGTACTGCACAACAGAGTGAGCTCTCATCTCTGTCCCAGCTCCTGCCAACCTAGCAGTTCGAAAGCAAGAAACTGCAAGTAGATAAATAGGTATCACTCCGGTGTCTAGGCATGCATGTCACATGTCTACGGAAACATCTGCAGACACAGACGGCACTGGCTCTTTGGCTGTAAAGTGGTGGGCATCAGCAGGTTTGCACCAGTTCGCCAGAACCAGTAGCAGAAATTCTGGCTGGCCCCGCCCATCCAAGTTTTGAAATAAAGTAATCCTAATTCGGGTGCAACGCAGGGCTTTTCCCCTGGACACACCCACCATACCACGCCCACAGTGTGGTAGTAATTTTTTTGGGAGCCCACCATTGACAGAACCCTCGAGTCGGATACCACTTACTTTCGAGCAAGGGCAATCCTTACCTTTACCCTTATTCTGTACTTAGATAACCCTGGAAAGGATCGACATAAATCGGAACCAGTTTGATGGCACACAATTATTATTTTAATCACTATAACGAGCATCCCAAATGAATTCTACTGGCTTTATATTCTACCACTAGTATCCTTGCTCTACCCCTGCCTGGCCACTAATGCAGTAAGCTAACTACGGAGAGATGCTGTGTACACAAAGAGTTACAAGAGTTGATCACTCCATGCTGCTGTTGCATGGGTGAGTGAAGTGTTGTGATGGGTGTGCTCACCCACACAACAGTGGCATGGAGTGAACACCATCATGTAATTGCCCTCAAGTAGAAGCCACTTTTTAAGTCTATTGTCCCACCAATGCCTTGCGTTCAGCCTTATCCCTGCACCTGTGTTTACAGCCACCGCCTTGTGCAGGTAGATTTCTGAACTGTGGTAGCAAGTGAGGAACTGGACAGCAACACTAGGCTCCCTTTGAGCCTACTGAAGTTAGCAGAGATCCAGGTGGAAAAGAGGCTTCCCCTGTGGCCACTCGGGCTGGGGAACTCTGGAAGATGCAGTCTAAAACAAGAATGTTTCAGATCTCTAGACTGAAACTATGAAGAGCCTTGATGGACCAAAGGACTAAGGCAGGCAGTCCCATAAGTCTGTTAGCCCACAAGGGGACATGAATCAGCAGCCTCTCAGCAGTATACAGAGGGATGCTGGCTTCTGGTACCAAAAGTGTCTGGAAGTAGACTAGGAGCCACTGATAACTTCTAACTATGTTGAATTTATTCAGCCCCCTTTTAAAGGTGTCCAAACTGTCAACCATCTCTTCATCTTATTGCAGTGAATTCCAATGTTATGCTAAGTGACAAAAGCCCTTCCTTTTGTCTGTCTGTCCTGAATCGCCCACCATTCCATTTCAGTAGAAGGTCTGCCCTGGACTGGCAGAATATATAATAATAATCTTAAAACTGCAAACCTGGAAGGGACCCCATAGATATTGATGGCTAACCTTGGCACTCCAGGTGTTCTTGGACTTCAATTACCAGAAGCCCAAGTCAGCATTCCTACTGATCATGGCTTCTGGGAATTGAAGTTCAAGAACACCTGGAGTGCCAAAGGTTGGCAATCACTGCTAGACATCATCAAGTTCAGCCCGTCAAGGAGGCACCATGAGGAATCAAACTCCCATACTCAGGCTCTGCAGCCAGATGTCTAAACCACAAAAGGGCAGAAGAAAACTACTGGCTTCATCTAGATCCTCCTCTGCTGTCTAAGACCTAGATCTAAGTTACAGTTCTCTTCTCTAGTTCCTTAATAGCACTGCTATTTTTGCAGTGCACAGTCTCTCTATCTCTTTCTCTCTGACCACTGCAGGTCCTTGGCCATTTTGACAGTACGGGTGTATACCTTTCTTTTCCAGACTTTTTGTTTTCCATGTGATAATTGAGTGGCTGAAGTTATTGCACTCCACTTTTTGCATGCTGGGTCAACAAGTAATGGCTGAATAGGACTAGAGCTGTCTTTAACAAAAGAAAGGGGAGCACAGCAAGAGAAACTCATGAACAGAAGAAAAAAAACAAGCCATATTCCATCACATTACCGATATGATGCAGTGGATTATAGTGACAGACCAAGAAACAAAAGAGCTGGGATCAAGTCCCTGCTCAGCCATGGAAACTTATGAAAAGAGCCTTTAGAAGGAAGGAGAAAGAGAGACAGAGACAGAAGACTTTTTAATGGGAAGACATTTAACAGTTTCAGAAATGGATTGCTGTTTACTCACAGACATTGGCAGAGAGTGAGCAGAAAAAAGAATGACGACATCTTTCCTCTTATCGGGTGGGAACAGGGCCAGCTCCTTCTGTACGTGGTCGGCAAAGCACTGAAAATGGAGGTTAAAAAAAAAAAGAGTTAACTCCCAAGGGCAGAATTCAGCATTAGTCCTACTAAAAAGAAGGGGACGTTAGTCACAGTTACCTTGAGTCCAACTGATTTCAAAGTTTCTGCTTTAGTCAGACTAACAGTAGATGTGGGTGCAATTTCCGCCAAGAACAATAAGGCTCAAATACGGATAGAGCAGGGGTGCCTAAACCTTTTGGGTCACGTGGTTGAGTGGGCCGGTTACGTGGTTTGCCTCAAACGGTTCTCTCTTTTTCCTGGACTTTTACCGTTTGGCCTTTTCATTTTTTGATAAATGCAACCGTGGCTGTTGTAAACGCTCCTGGTAATTTATGGCAGCATTTTGTGCATGCACGTTTTACTTCTGCTTCCAGGAGCAGCACGGGCGCTGCGGGCCATAGTTTGGGCACCTCTGGGCTAGAGTATCAGTACATAAATACGTTCGATTTCATTAAAAATGTATCTATTCTAGTGGGTAGTGAAGGTGTCCCTTGCTCAAAAGACAGTCGTGTCCAACTCTAGGAGGCAGTGCTCAGCTAGGTTATCTGGCTATGGTAATAGAGTAGACCTGACTGCCAGCGACTCAACACCAATCAGGTTAACTGCTCAGGCAGTGGTTAACTAACCTGACAACCCTGAGGAGTAACGGCCTTGGGTGGCGAAGTCCACAGGGAAGGGTGATGATCCCCGAGTGGATTAAATCCCACTTGAATCCATCTTGATGGAGGGCAGCAGCTTCATTAATACTGACCCAGGGCTGAAGAGGACTTTGCGTGCCAGAAGGGCTCAGGACCAGAAAGTGACTCGCGGAATGGAATCAGTGGTATGGGGGTCATGCTGCGATGAAGGCGGCACATGAAAGGCCACTGCATTATATTGCTCTCAGGACAGTCTTCATGGGTGAACACCAAGAGGATAGACAATATTCGGAATTGGATATGGCACTTGAAGAAGGAGGAGGTTCAAATCCCTAATTGGCCCTGAAGCTAAATGAACCCTAGGCTCTTTCAATGCAATTTGTCCCTGCCTTTTGCTGATTTATACAGGATGGCTTCCTGAAAGCAAGATTGAAGGGGAAATGGCAATAATAAATTCTAAGCCAGCCCTCTGGGGTAAACAGAAAGAACCTCCTTGAAGATTGTGGTATTTTTGAACCACAATCGGGCATATCACAGAGACGGCTACCTTGTGTTGCTGGCTAATCTTTCTCACGCTGAGTCAGGCAAAAGGAACTGCAGAATGGACTCACCAAAAGGTGCCTTCATTTTGGCAGTTTCACGTCTGGCCTAGACGCGGAAGAAGCCAGCCCTCTGCACCTGGCATCTTTCAGATGTGCTGGGGACCCCATCATCCCCATCACCAGAGGATCTGGGATACTGAGAGTTCTATGTGTGGAGGGCGCTGACCAGGGAAGGCTGTCCTACATTACATCTCCTTGACTCTTCTACAGGTCTGATTTTTCTAGAAATTTTAAAAACACACATATACACACACACACTTTCTGACTTTGAATTCCAAACCTGAATGAGAAGCGGATGCGTTGGCCACCGGTCAATTGTGCTCCACTTCATCTTTGGTTTCTCTTCCCTTGCGTTATAGTACCGATAAATTGCATTTAAACTGCTCCCTGGAATACAGAAAATGAAAGGAAAGGGTTACCAGAAAACCTTAGGTACATTAAGGTGGGAAGAAAAGCTGCCTGGCCAGGTGACAGGAAGACAACCAAGGACCCTGTGAAGAGAACAGAAAGTGAGCTGGTGGGTTGGAGTTGCATCAGCTTCCGAGATTCTGGGAAATATGGCCCAGCATATCTGAAAAGAAGGGATGAGACCAATGACCCATCACATTCAGGATCACCAATGATGCAGCTCATTTCAGACTCTGGCCATTAATGGTCTAATGCAGTGATGGCGAACCTTGGCATTCCAGCTGTTCTTGAACTTCAATTTCCAGAAGCCCTGATCAGCAGTAGTGCTGGCTTGGGCTTCTGGTAATTGAAGTCCAATAACAGCTGGAGTGCCAAGGTTCACCATCAAGGATCTAAGGGGAGGGGAGGCAGTGCCATCTTAAAAACTACTACGTCTGGACCTTCTCCTTCATCATTCAACTGAGTGGGGGATCCTAGACTTTGATCCTAAAGTCCTGCCCCCAACAGCACTGCTAAGACTTTCAGGAAGCTTCCAAACAGGATAGGAAATCCAAGAACCTCCAGCTAAGATGTTTTTTCCCCACCAGGAACCCTGGTGGCACAGTGATTAAAACTGCTGTACTGCAAATAAAAGGTTGTGAGTTCAAGCCTAACCAGGAGTCTAGGTTGACTTTGCCTTCCATCCTTTCAAGGTTGGTAGCAGCCGACGACAATGAAAATGAGTACCCAGCATGTTTGGGGCAAAATGCTAATTAACTTGTGAACCGCCCAGAGAGTGTACTAAGCACTATGGGGCGGTACATAAGTGTGATTGCTTTGCTTGCAAACTCTATTCAGTACTTGTTTATGTTTGGCTGGACATCCCGCTACAGTAATAGAGTAACCTGACACCATAAAGGTGCCAACATCTTTGCAGATGATCCCCTTTAGGTGGGGTGATGATGCCCCTCAGTGGAGGAAATACCACTGGAAACCATCATATTGGGCCCAATGGCAAAATGAGTGGAGGAACAACCACTCCACTATTCTGATTCCCAAGAGTCATGGAGGCGGAAGAGGCCATGCCCTTCGTCAATGGCACAGTCCCAAGATGGATAAAACTAATCAGGAGAGCTGCTAACTCTCAGACCAACTTGAGAGCTGCTAACTCTCAGAACAGTTTTAATCTTTAGAACGTGGTGAGACTCTAACCTGGGCAGAGTGGAGTGACTTTAAGTCTAAATACTTCAACCACACTTCCCGGCATTGAACCCAGGGCCAATCCTCCTAGCTTAGAACATAAGCACTCTGGGGAAAAAATGATAGGTGCCTTTTCAAGACAAACTCACCTGTGGTGGAGCAGCTATATTGTGGATACTGCGTGAACGCAATGGCCCTCTCAACCCCGTCTTTCTCCATCTCTTCAATGGCTTCTTCTGTCAGGGGACGGACATATCGGAAACCGATGTAATACTTGTGAGGGGCTAGAAGAAGAAGAGACTGGTTGTGTCACCCTCCGATTCACAAATTAAGCAGTGCAGGGTGGGGAGAATTACAGGACATTACTTTTGATCTCTATGGCAGCAAAAATAACAAAAGTGAATGACAAAATCAAATCAAAATCAAATCATAGATTGTTGTCTTTCCTCAAATCTCCCAGCCGGGACAAACAGGGGGCTTTGCTGTAACTGTTCCCATCCAGGCAAATCTCAGCTGGTGGGTCCTCATCGGGGGCGGTGAGCACCATCATTATGACAGCTAGGCGGTATAACCTTAACAGCTGCAGATCCTGAGGAAGCAATAATCTGTCTCAGGGAGTAAGGAACATGAAGATCCTTACTTCATGCAGCAGCACCTGCATGGAGGCGCTAAGAAGGTAGCCCCTTCACCGTGCTAGGGTGCTGAAGGCCAATCACCCGCACCCCCGAATTTAACAGATTAAAAGAACACACAAAGAAGATGGGTGGGTGGGCTTTTAATGGGTTTTAATGTATTTTTAACAGGGTTTTAAATGATTTTAGTATGTGTGTTGCATATTTTAGATCTGGTTGTGAGATGCCCAGTCGCCCAAGCGAGGGGGCGGCAGTACAAATGCAAATAAATAAATAAACCAGAAGGAGAGATCCCAATGGAGATTCTTTGTGGAATCCTGTACACTGAAATGTCGAAGAGAAGGTGAATAAGTAAGTAAGTAAGTATTTCCTCAATGCCCAAATTTGCTTCCCAAGGTGAACAGCTCCCTTTGTTTAATGGTTGGGCCAGCTCTGGTCAAATTGTACAAACCTAAGCCTGAACTTGACTGGAAGGTCGGCAGGTCAGCAGTTCGAGACCCAAGTGCTGCACGCCGGAGTGAGCTCATGTCTTTGTCACAGCTCCTGCCAACCTAGCAGTTCGAAAGCAAGAAATCGCAAGTAGATAAACAGATACCACTTCAGTGGGAAGGTAAACAGCGTTCTGTACACGCTGGTGCTTAGTCATGCCGGCCACATGTCCACGGAAACGTCTGCAGACGCTGACACCACTGGGTCTTTGGCTGTAAATAGAGATGATCACTGAACCCTAGAGTCGGATACGGCTGGCTTTCAAGCAAGGACGGCCTTTACCTAAGCCTGAGCTTTGCTTCCCTCCATAGTTTCCTAGCAAAACACATTAGCATGCAGCCGTGGTAAAACATGCCTCACTGACATAATGGGAGACCCAGTTAAGATGCAAAGGATGTACAAACAGATAGAGACAGGGCGGCTTTCACTTGGGAGGCCACATTGTGAAATAAGAGGGAGTGATGAGGTCTGACAAGAGGAGATAACACTCCCTAAACCATTAACTCCGTGCTCCTGAGTCCCTGGCCCCTTTCACAGGATAATTTTATTTAAAAGGCTAGAGATCTTCCTGCGGTAGAAGGGATTTGTTAAGACATATTCTTCGGATCCATCCCAGCTTGCTTTCCAATGCATAAAAATGCAAGCTCCATTTGGGCCAATCATAAAAGCGCACAACACTCATTTCCAGGCAAATGGCAAGAAGAGAGTCATTTTGAGAGCACTGTGTTTGGGCCAGTATCAAAGGTCCACGTGTGGGTCTGATCTAGGTTGGTTTGTTTGCACATCACTAAAAGTTGCAATTAAAAGTGTGAAGAATGTACGTACTTTAACCAGACTTTCCTTTGCTCAGTTTCATGGGTGTGGAAAGGGCCCAGTGCATATAAGTTCGGGTAGGTCCCAAAAAGGGGGTTCCCCAAACTGATTTACTATTTCTTTGTAAATTAATGCAACAAACCCCACCTAAGATGAGAATTTACTGCCCTAGCTTAGCTGCTCCAGAACCTTGTGTGTGAGTGAGGAAAAATTAACTGCCTGCCAGAATTGTCCCAGTGCTGAAATTTTCCTGTTTGCAAAGATAACAGATCCTAGCCTAAATGGGATTCCTCCCTGACGATCTAGCAGTTTGCTTTCCAGAAGGACTATACAATCTGCAACTTCTCGATATCTCAATTAGCTTTGACATATTAATATAGTCACTGCCACTGAGTAGAATATATATATTCAAAGAGGGGTTGGGAGGAATCGGCAAGCAAACCATTACTCCTTCCTTATCTACTCAGTTCTACTCAAGGGAGGAACCACCCAGACATTGGGTGGCACCAACAACAGTTCCTCCGCATAACTGCATGAGGTGCAGTTAGCCGACCCAATGAGGTATTAAGAGGAACCTCATGCTTATTATAAATAAGCAGGTGTTTGCCTTTGGCTAGGAATGGGGAACATATGAAGCAAAAACATCAAGGTCTACAATTCTCATAATCGGTTACCATTTATGATACTGGCTAAGGATTTGCAGTTTGACCTGGGGAGGGTCTATAGTTTCCCACCACTGCCTTGAATGTCCTTCCTGCAATAATAATAATAATAATAATAATAATAATAATAATAATAATAATAATAATAATAATAATAATAATAATAATAATAATAATAATAATAATAATAATAATAATAATAATAATAATAATATTTTTAAAAAGAGCCCTTAAGATGTTTTAGAACAGGAGTTCTCAACCTTTTAAAGCTAGGGACTGGGTCATGCTCCCTCAGACAGCTTCGGGGACCAGACAGCAATTCCTGGTGTGATAGAGGCAGTTGGGGGGGGGGCACATGAAATGGCACCATGAACCACAGATTGAGAATCCTTGTTTAGAAGAAATAACTCTACTATATTCCACCACCATAGTAAATCCTGAGCTATTTTAGCTGGGAGGAGGGGTGAGGTTGGAATCCTTACCTTGTCAACAAAGACAAAATAGCTCAGGGGAACCCAGAACACAACAAAATATATTTCTGGTTAAGAAATACTAGAGACAAAATAGAAGACATAGCCTGGTTCAGAATGTAGAGGAAGTCCTTCTGCTAAAAGCTTTTAAGGAAAAGACTAGACAGACAGCTGTCAAGAATGGAAGGGCAGAAGACCTTTCATATCAGCAAGCACCCTACAACTAAAAGATCTCTTAAGTTGCCTTTCCAAGATTTAGTTTGGTAACTTCAGCAGTTTTCATGCTTCAGACTAGGTAAAATGCCCCCAGATGTTCTTGGACTTCAATTCCCAGAAGCCTTGATCAGCAGGTGTGCTGACTTCGGATTCTGCGAATTGAAGTCTAAGAACAGCTAGAGGCCCAAGGTTGAGAAACCCAGAGGTAGATCTTTAAATACATTCGTCAAGGAAATTTTCAAATTCTAAAAATGCCACTTCAACAAACTGCACTGACTGGTCGGAAAGGAAAAGCTGTTACCAGGAGACTAACAAACCACGAAAGCGGAGATAAAATTGTAGTGAATTGATCCTCACAGCTGTGGTATCAAGGGAAGTCATCAATAAGTAAAGAAAGCTACAGGTGATGGGTCTTCTTTGGGAAGAAAGCAACCGTAAGGCAAGATAAGGCAAGGATTTCACAACAATTCCCAGAATCCCACAGCCAGCAAAGTTAACAATTGGAAATAAACCATGTCTGTGATCTCTAATAGAGATGACCTGAACAGTTTCAAAGGGAAATATTTAGCCTAAAGGTGGCAAAGTGAAGGGGTCTAGGATGATAACTCTGGCTACTAAACTCCTGAGATTGCCCAACCATGGTCTAGACCTGGTCTCAAAGTTTCCAGTAAATGAAGTCCAGATGTTCTTGGACTTCAATTCCCAGAAGCACTGCTTAGCAGAAGTGCTGACTTGGGCTTCTGGTATTGAAGTCCAAGAACAACGGGAGAGCCCGGTTTGCTGACCCCTGGTCTAGACCTTCCTAAATGAAATCTAAAACCCAGCCTGGCTTAGAACAGTATCTTCCACAGCGCATTAAACTCTCAGCCCCAACCTCACCGCCAAAACACAAGCTACTGTATCTACTAAGACTACAACACAAAGAACAGCACAAACCATAAAACAAGGATCAAAAAGAAAAGGCCTCAAATACCAGAATGAGGCGACATTTGGTCGAGCAGTTTCACCATGCCTTCTCCCTGAGTGGCGGTCCACTTCTTAATCGGCGATCCTCCACCAATCCGACTGTACTGTTCTTGAATTTTGGGAGTGCGGCGCTTTGCGATAAAGGGAGCCAGCTTACTGAAACATTGAGGGACAGCCGTCAGTACACAAAGCAACATATGACTACCTTCTTCCCTAGTTTAGAACTCTGTATCTACTAAGACTGCAACACTGACTGAACCCAATGTTCATAATTAATTGTTTTATCCTATCCTATATCCACATATCCTACCCTATATCCACAGATATCCAGATATAGGGACTGAGGTGGCATAGCGGTTAAGATGCTGAACTTGATGACTGGAAGGTCAGCAGTTCGAGACCTGAGTACGGCACGACGGAGTATAAGCTCACGTTTCTGTCCTTGCTCCTGCCAAACTAGCAGTTCGAAAGCAAGAAATTGCAGGTAGATAAATAGGTACCACTTCGGTGGGAAGGTAAACAGCCTTCTGTGCACTCCAGTATCTAGTCATGCCTGCCACATGTCCGCAGAAATGTCTGCAAACGCAGACAGCACTGGCTCTTTGAGATGAGCACTGAACCCTAGAGTCAGATATGACTGGCTTTCAGGCAAGGGTGACATTTACCTTTACTATATCCACAGATCTCAACATTAGCCCCAAGAGGTGGGGAGCGCTCCAATACTAGAAGCATTCACAAGAGAATATGAGACAATCATCTGTCACATCTGCTTTGATTCAGATTCCTGTATTGAGCAGGGGGTTGGACTCAATGGCCTAAAAGGCCCCTTTCGATTCAGTTATTCTATGATTCTATAAGTCAACCGTGTGTTCATTGGGATCGAACTCAGATTGTGAGCAGAGTTTTGGCTTAACCACTGCACCACAAGGGCTCTATTAAGCCAGTTCAGGCAGAGAGGTGGTCTAGTGAAAGACATTTAGTGCTGTCATCATACCTGAAGTCAATATCTAAGGTTCACTAAAGGCAGAAAATTCATTCATTCATAGGTTTATTTGTACCCCGCTTCCCTCGGCCCGAAGGCGACTTGAAGCGGCAAAACAACAACAGCAAAAGCAACACAACTGATGTACAAGTACAAATAACAATACAATAATACAAAAGGTAAATAAACAATACAATATCAGCAATACATATCAAAAATCAACAATCAGCAAAAACAATATGTCAACAATCACAGGTTACAGATATGTCACTAGTTTCTTTTTCTGGACTCCGAGTTGCAGGATTCTCCAACAATTCTTCAGACAGAATTCTGGGATTTTTAGGCCTCACCCTTTCAGTCACATAGAAACAAAGCCCAATCCTCCAAGGATCCACCAGATTCCATGTCCTCTTTTCCCGCCACAATGATCCCTGGGAGAAATCTGCTGCAATTGCTTTCTAGGTGTGATTATTCTTCAGCAGACACCTACTTATAGAGCCGGAATGGCAAACCTTGGCACTCCATATGTTCTTGGACTTCAATTCCCAGAAGCCCAAATCCCTGTGAATCCACATGAATGTGCAGTAAACCAATTTATGTGGATTCACAGAGGCTTGGGCTTCTGGGAATTGAAGTTCAAGAACAGCCGAAGTGCCAAGGTTCAGCATCACTAAGCTAGACCTTTAAGCAGGTGAACAAAATGAATATGTCTGCAGACGGGTGGGTAGTAAACTTCCAGAATGCAGGACACAGAAAGAGCTTCCTCGAAGATTGTGGTACTTTTAAACCACAATCGGGCATACCCTGGTAACGGCAAACCTTGTGTTGCTGATTAATCTCCCTCACACTAGGTCAGGCGAAAGGAACTGCAGAATGAACTCACTAAAAGGTGCCTTTATTTTGGCAGTTTCACGTCTGGCCTATACACAGGAAGAACGCCCAGAATTTTGCTTGGGGAATTCTTAGAAATTTTTAGGAACTGGAGTCCCAAAATCAAAAGGGACATCAGTAACCCTGATACAACTCTCCCTGAGAGTTAAACTTATACCCATAAAACAAATGAACAACCTTCAATTTACTGCCCTTCCATAATGCAAGCAGCTTCTGTTGCCAGAGTTGGCTGCCACATTCTACCCAACAGTAGGGCCTCTCCCAAGAGCAGACTTTTTAAAAAGATATTAATACAAAATAGTCCTGCACAAATAGAGAGCAATTCAGCCTGGCTTCTGCTATTTATAGAAAATACGCCAGGTGCTTACTTCTGGACTGGAAGTGTCATAAGGTCTCTGTCGAGAAAAAGTCTAAGGAGGAAATCGTGAACATCCCCTAGCGTCTCTGGGCCTCCCATGTTCAACATCAAGATTCCAGTTTTGGGTTTCCTGTTGAGATACAAGAGAAAACATAAGTTTAGGTAGCACCTGCCTACCTAGCAGTTCGAAAGCAAGAAATTGCAAGTAGCTAAATAGGTACCACTTTGGTGAGAAGGTAACATTGTTCTGTGTACTCCGGTGTCTAGTCATGCCTGCCACATGTCCACGGAAACATCTGCAAATGCAGACAGCGTTGGCTCTTTGGCTATAAACAGAGATAAGCACCGAACCCTAGAGTCGGATACAACTGGCTTTCAATCAAGGACAACCTTTACCTTTACTATTCAATTTCCAGGCAAGTTGGCATATTAGTCTACTGTGGCAAAAACCTTAAAAGACTAGCATGGTTTATTTAGCAAAAGATTTTGCAGTCCACTCCTTCTGGCAGATAGAGGCCAAGCTCAGCAGACAGACCAGAAAGAGGTTCCGATTCTTTCTTCCACAATTTTACTTGTGCTAGCTTCGCAATAAGCCCACAAAAGTTGTGAATACCTTTTTCCTTATCAGCCCAATAAATTATTAAGAGCGAGAGGATGCTGCCCAGAAATGAGGCAAAGCCATCCTTCCTGTGGCCAGCACAGAAATACTCATACAATGTACTAAACAAGCTGGTAGCCTCTGAGAATGGCAAAAAGGTCCTCCAAAAAGACTGGAAGAAGAGAATCTAAGCAGACAAAGTGAAGAAAGGACTTTCACATCCTGATCTTACCTAAGTGGAATTCTTGGTCATCCATGGAGACCAAGTGTGTCACTAAATACAAGGCTAAGTTACACCCACAGGTAGTCCTTCCATTAATTCTCACACAGAGGAACTATCACAGAGAGAGAGCCTACCTTTTTTCAGGTTCAACTTGAGGCTTCGTCTTTGTCTGTGCTGCTGCTGCTGTTGATTGACATCTCCATGGTACCTGGGCTCTCAGTGGACCACAGGTGTTGCTTCTTGCAACTAAACAAGAGCAAAGAAAACACAACAACAGGTGCTTTGTTATCAATGTTACTTTCCTTGATTTTTTAAAATAAAGATTTTATTCCTAGAGAAACACATAAGAAACTGTGTTACACTATCTATCTATCTATCTATCTATCTATCTATCTATCTATCTATCTATCTATCTATCTATCTATCTATCTATCTATCTATCTATCTATCTATCTATCTCTCTATTCAGCCAGCCAGCCAGCCAGCCAATCTGGGATATTCTCCCACTCTGGGCGCCGTACAAGTTATTTTTTTAAAAAACACTCATAGATCATAAACCCTAATCCAAAACATAAAGATCACTCAACACTAAGGACTCAAGACCTATGATCACCAATGCAACCAAACTCAGTACTGTCTACATTGGAGATACCCAATCTGCAACCCCCAAGATATTTCGCTACAGCCCACCAATCTACCTGTTCAATGCTATCATCCTCATGGTACTGTTCTTCCTGCCTCAAGTAGCATCATCTAATGCTGTCCCCCACCATCACCACCACTTTTTTAAAAACAACACACACCCCAAGAGTAACCTTGTTTCTTCTGGTCTCGATTCTTCCTTCTGCTAACCCTCTTAGTCTCAGGACCAATAATATGAACATTTCTTCATTGAGCTCTGAGTGTTTACTTTTTATCTAAATTAGTAGATTAATAATTCTGTTACATTTAACCGCAGAATGTGATTAAGACTTGAGCACTGGGCAACATAATGGCATTTAACTGGGTAAGTGAAAAGTTCTACAACTAGAGAAAAAACTCAAAGTTACAAAGATGGAAGTGTTGTAGTTCACGCTGAATATGAGCCAACAGTGCAAGGTGGTCAAACTTAAATCCTCACTGGTGCATGTTTCTGGCAGTAATCGGCAGACCAGCAAATGAGCCGTATTCTGTATCTCACTACATTCACACAGCACGTTGCATTGAGCATGTTGGTCTTGTATTTAGGGACTCCAATGTTCAGCCTATTCAGGATCCTCCAAGTGACATTAGGGGAGACCACATTTCTCAGCCATATCCTCCTTTAATGTTATTATTTATCCAGTGAGCTCCTTCCTCCATCTTCTAATTTGGTTTTACTCGTGTACCCTCAAGGGTGACCTTTACCTTTACCTACCCTCAAAAATATTTGTTCTTGCCATACTGGATATGAGCCAGCAGATTGAAGGCTCATATCTGTTGGATGATTTCAAGGGTCATTCTCTTGCTTAGTAGCGTCCACTGCTACTTCTTGCAAGATAGCTGTAAAAAGGCTTATGCTATTTTAGGCTGAATTAACAGAAATATAGTCCCGTGAAGAATTATTTCCCCTCTATTTTGCACTAGTTAGGCCTTCTCTAGAGTACTGTTCCCAGTTCTGAGCACCACACTTTAAGAAGGATACTAACAAGTTAGGGCAAGTTCAGAAGAGGGTAACAAGGAGGATCAGGGGAATGGAAACTAAGCCCAGTAAGGAAAGACTGGAGGAAATGGACATATTTAGCCTTGAAAAAAGACTGAGAGGGAATAGGATAGCACTTTTCAAATATAGTACTTGAAAAATACTGTTCTCAATCATCCCAGAGTTCAGTAATAATCAGGTCAAGTTATAGGAAGCCAGATTTTGGCTGATTATCGGGGAAAACTTCCTAGCTAGTACAGCAGTATAATAATAGAACTAATTACCTCAGGAGATAATAAGTGGTTCGCTGTTAGAGAAATTCAAAAGGAAATTAGACAACCATGTCAGATATACTTTGATTTGGATTCCTGTACTAAACAAGAGGTTGGACTCAATGGCCCTGTAGTCCCTTCCAACTCCACTATTTAAAGATTCTATGGCTTAATAGAATTGACTTCATAGTGCACAATTATTGCTTTTAGTTACTATGTACAGATATGAAAAATACACAGTAAAGAAAGCTAACAAGAAAAACACATTCATTCAAAATTGGGTTCCGAAGACATTACATAGCATGGATTGCCAGACACAAAAAAAGTGGGTTCTAGAGCAAGTCAAGGTGGTTAAATAAAACAGAGTTAGTTATCAGGAGTTTGATTCCCCCACCCAGAAGAGCCAGCCTATGTAGGCTTGGGTAACCCTAGCATACTCCATAGTTAGAAAACCCTGGAAAAGGTCACCATAAATCAGAGCAGATGTGATGGCATGTAATATTACTAGTCCAAGTCTAGCCTAAACTCTAAGTCAGTGGTACCCAACATGGCATCCATGCCCCACAGGGGGAATTCAATTCCCAGAAGCCTAATTCAATACATGGGCTGATCAGTACTTTGGGAATTGACTTAGGCTTCTGGGAATTGAGGTCCAAAAACCAAAGGTTGGGAAACATTGCTCTAAGTTGATTTAACTGGAAGCTATGATGCTTTGAGTTTATTGTAAGAAGATGAAAACTAAGAGAAAAAGACAAATATGCTAGGATTAGTAGGCAGTAGAAAAAGAGTAAGACCTGACATGAGATAGAGTGACTCAATGAAAACCATGGCCTTTTCTTTTACAAGCCCTGAGCACAACAGTTAGAGAGCATGAATTAATTAATTGGGGTTCCCTAATGTGGCAGAGATCTGAGCGCATATCATAACTGAGCCAATCAGTTATGAGGGTAAGGGTAAAGGTTGTCTTTGCTCGAAAGCCAGTTGTATCTACAGTAAAACCCCTACTTATGAAAAAAGTCTGTTCCGTAGGCTTTTGCTTAAATCGTTTTTTTTATGTAACTCGAAGCAAACCCACAGGAAAAATTATTATTATTATGTAACTCAAAGCAAACCCATAGAAAAATAATCTTTATGTAACTCGAAGCAAACCCATAGGAAATAGAGTAAATCGGGACACGGTTTTAGCACAAAATCATTATCATTTATGTAACTCGAGGCTGATCTGCCAACCTTGCAGTTGTCAAGTTCAGCAACTTAAACGCTAAGCCACCACAGTCCCTTAGTTATGAGGTTATGCAAGAGCAAAATCAAATTAAAAGATGAAGGAAGGAGCGCTCTGGACAAAGAATAACATTAAAGGAGGATATAGCTGAGGAACCCGACCTCCCTTATGTCACTTGAGAGGACCCTGAACAGCGCGAGGATCGGACCACCAAAACATAAGACCAAGATGCTCAAGCTGTGCAGATATGCAGAGATACAGACTCCAGATCATTTGCTGATGGGATTACTACCGAAATTTTTGATTGCAAAACAGAGGAACACATGCTCAACCAGTATCAAACTGCTACAATTATGCAGTGTGGGCGTGCTTCCTAGATGGAGAATGAACGACATGTGGACGCAAGCGTCTTGATCTGGAGGGGCTACTTCCCAAATCCCTCTGCAAAAGACTGTGTCGCAGTCCTAAACACGTGATGGCGAACCTTGGCACTCTAGATGTTCTTGGACTTCAATTCCCAGGAGCCCAAGACTCTGTGAATCCACATGATGGGGTTTACTGCGATTCATCCAGCCCGCACCGCCCTCGTCGCCCCTGGAAGCAGAAGTAAAAGGCGCCCGCGACAACAAGGGCAGCGCGGGCCGGATGAATCGCAGTAAACCCCATCATGTGGATTCACAGAGGCTTGGGCTTCTGGGAATTGAAGTCCAAGAATATCTAGAGTGCCAAGGTTCGCCATCACGGGTTTAGGACTGTAACTTTTTTCAGGCTCCTCGGTCGGAGCACATGAGTCATGGATACACTCCCCGCACTGAGCCGGAGCCGGATCGGAAATCCTCAGCACCGCACCACCGGTGACGCCGCTGTTGCACGCCGGATACAGCCCTTCCAGACAGTGCGCCTGGGACACGTGTTGTGAATCATTTTTATGCAAACGCTCGCTTGCAAAGAACACGTTGTGTAACAAAGTCCCGGCGGCTGGGGCAACAAGTTGCAACGAAGAACAACCGTCTTAAAACAATATAAATTGTTTTATAGTGTATTCTATTTTTATTTTCGTTTTCCCCTTTTCCCTCTTTTGTTGTTAGCCGCCCTGAGTGGTGTTTCCCACCAGGAGGGCAGGATATAAATATATAAATACATACATACATACATACATACATACATACATACATACATACATACGCGCAGCTTTAAAGGTAAAGGTTTCCCTTGCTCGAAAGCCAGTCGTATCCGACTCTAGGGAGCAGTGCTCATCTATTTCCAAGCCGAAGAGCCCAGCGCCGTCTGCTTCTGCAGACGTTTCCGTGGTCATGTGGCAGGCATGACTAGACACCGGAGCGCACGGAACGCTGTTACCTTCCCACCCAAGTGGTCCCTATTTATCTACTTGCAACTTCTTGCTTTCGAACTGCTAGGTTGGCACGAGCTGAGACGAAGGCGAAGGGGCTGGAAAGTTTATAAAACAAGTCATTTTACTAGCCCGATGCTTAAAGAACACCCCCTCCCCCCCCCCAAAAAAAAGCGTCTGGATCCCGGAGAAAAAGTTATGCAGAATAATGTTATTTAAAAGCAGATTAAGTGTTTTCTTGCAACAAATCCCTAAAGAGAATATCCTTATGTAAGAGAAACTGGGCAAAGAAAAAAAATACTACCGGGTTTTCTCCCTGTAGACCACAAAATATGCCCCTCACACACACTCACACAAAAGGGACCGATCCTGCCCACGGCTTCCATGCCGGAGTGTGGGTGGGTAGGAACGCAAGGCAAAACCAAAGAGCACCCCGTTGTTATGGCGCATGGGCAGAGCGCAAACAAACAGCATTTATTTCCAACCCAGAACAGTGGGGGCGAGAATTGATGTGAGTTCCCACCCCCCACCACCCAAAAAAGACCCCCACACACCCCACGAAGATTGCACGACCCTCACTTACATGGGTGCCAGGCTCGGCTTGCAGCACGACAGGCAGCAGCCATGTTTGTGCAAACTAAATGCATTCCCTTACTCTGCAGCAACCCGCGTGGCACAGTTCCTGGCGCGAGTCAAGCCAACAACCCTGACTTTGCATCCCTTTTCCCACGGCTGGGAGGTGAATTTGGGGTGGGTTTTTTTTCCTTTCAAAGTAACTAATAATCTCCGCCTAGCCTAGGAAGGATCTCCCATGCGCACGTTTGAAAGAAGGGCGGAGAAAGGGGAGGGTGGCTTCGAACTCGTTTCTGGCAGGAGACAAAAGGGCAAGGCGCCGCGCGTCACGTGTGGAAACAGTGACTCTGGCGGCCGCTGGAGTGGTGAAGAAGTGGTGGTGGTGGGGGGACTCGGCTCCTACCTACCGAGGGTGACCGCCTAAGGGAGGCTACAAAAGAGGGAGAAAGAAGACTCTGGTTTTCATAAAATTGCATTCTATGGACGGAAATGAGCTCCCGTCTTTGTCCCAGCTCCTGCCCAACCTAGCAGTTCGAAAGCAAGAAATTGCAAGTAGATAAATAGGGACCACTTTGGTGGGACGGTAACAGCCGTGCGCTCGTGTCTAGTCATGCCTGCCACATGACCACGAGAACATACCTGTCAACTTTTGGATTTGAAAATAAGGGAAATTTGGCCACACCCCTCTGTGGATGTGGCCCAATCTGTGGGCGTGGTCAAATATAGCCATGTGACTTGCTGGGCTCTAGTAATGCCTGCCACATGGCCATGAAAATGTCTGCAAACACAGCACTGGCTCTTTGGCTGTAAATGAAGATGAGCACTGCACCCTAGAGTTGGATACGACTGGCAGATTTTACTTTCTTAGGATCAAAGATCGCTGCAGATGGTGATGCGACTGATGCTTGGGAAACAAGCTATGAGAAACCTGGGGAACATAGTTAAAAGTAGAGACATCACCTTGCAAACAAAAAATTGCATAGTCAAAGCAATAGTATTCCCAGTGGTAATGTATGGGTGTGAGAGCTGGACCATTAGGAAAGCTGAGCGCAGAAAAATAGATGCCTTTGAAATGTGGTGTTAGAAATAGGTCGATCCTAGAAGAAATCAACCAAGACTGCTCATTAAAGGTCAAATAGTAAAAATGACGCTCAAGTACTTTGGACATCAAATGAGAAAAGAGGATTCACTTGAGAAGGCCTTGATGCTGGGAAAGGTGGAGGACAAAAGAAGGGGGTGGCCAAAACAAGATGGCTAGATGGTATTGTAGATGCAATGGGCACAAAGCTGTGTGGGCCAAAGAACCCTTTCCCCATCTTCTTGGGGAACTTTTGTTTTGTTTTCTTTCTTGTTTACTCATTGGCTTGTTTACTCTTGCCATCCCAGCAGTTCGAAAGCAAGAAATTGCAAGTAGATAAATAGGGATCACTTTGGTGGGAAGGTAACAGCGTTCCGTGCGCTCCAGTGTCTAGTCATGCCTGCCACATGACCATGGAAACGTCTGCAGAAGCAGACAGCGCTGGCTCTTCAGCTTTGAAACTCCGTCCTGCAGTAGTACTCGGGAATCAAACTGCTGACCTTCCTTCCACCTCCCAGTCAGCGTCATAGCTACACACCGACCATTCCATCCACTCGCTCCCCCCCCCCTCTTGCCTGCTGCTTCTTACCCAGATAGTGCCTCAGGCAGGTCCACTAGAAAGTGTGGCGGCCCCCTGTTGAGCTGGTAGAGAAGGGAGTCAAGGCAGAAGAGGTGGGCGGGCGGGCGGGGAGGAGGAAAAAGTTCACCCACATCTCAGGCGTCTTCACCTTCTCGGCGGCCCATGGCTGGCCGGCCCAGGAGGAGGAGGAGAAGGCGGCAGGGTCCGGCGCTCTTCGGCTCCTGCTGCCTCTCCGCCAGGGCAACACGGTGCGGAGCTTCCGAGCACTGCCGACAGGTGAGCTTTGACAGCGGGCCAGGTGGACACTAAAGGAGCCCTCCCTGCGTCACAGCCTGCTTTCTCTTGCCGGGAAGAGTGGCAGAGATGCAGGCACGCGCGCGGGCATCCATTTGAAGAAGGGCTGCAACGCGTTGCCTGCATGGAGGTATAAAAAACAGGAGATGACACTACGGGCTTCAGGCTGTACGCTGCTTTGAAGCCACAAGCGAAAAGCCACACAGTGACCTCTGGTGGCCAGAAAAAAATACTGCAGCTTCGGTAGGATTTTTTTTAAAAAATAAGGGAAAATACGGGGAAATTAATAAAACGGGAGGGGGCAGGAAGATGGACAAAAATAAGGGGTTTTCCTGGGTAAAACGGGATGGTTGACAGGTATGCCACGGAAACGTCTGCAGAAGCAGACAGCGCTGGGCTCTTCGACTTGGAAACAGATGAGCACTGCACCCTAGAGTCGGATACGACTGGCTTTCGAGCAAGGGAAACCTTTACCTTTATATATCAACTCGAATAAGGCATACCCCTTAATTTAAAACAGCTACCGAAACACCAATTAAGATAGTACCATATAGTACAATTTCAAAATAGCAATTAAACCTATATATCGCCCCATAGGGCTTAGTGCACTCTATGGGTGGTCCACATGGTAATTGGTATTTTTGCCCCCCGACAAACTGGGTACAGTACTCATTTTTTCTGAAGGATGGAAGGCTGAGTCAACCTTGAACTCCGTCAGGCTGGCATAATCCAAATACAGTGGTACCTCATACAATGATTTTAATCCATTCCATGGGACTCATTGTACGAAACAATTGCTATACAATGCATTCATCATATAGTAATTTTCCCTATGGGATACATTGTACAACGTTGGGGTTTTTTTTTTTTTTGCTAAGTGGTTCTTCCCATTGAAAAAATTTGGTATGATTTTTTTTCTATAGGGAAAATTGTTATGCGGGATGCCATTTCCCCAAAAAACCTAATTGTTATGCGATTTCGTTGCTATACGGGGTGATTGTTGTATGAGATTTCACTGTATACACTTATTCATTGGTTTTAAGGAGAATGTTTTAGAAGCCTCTTAAAAGACTACAGTTTAAAAATAGCAATAGCAATTACACTTATATACCACCCCATAGCACTTGCAACACTATCTAGGCAGTTCTCAAGGTAATTAGCATTTTGCCGGGTACTCATTTTATTTACCTTGGAAGGCATACCTGTCAAGCGCAGCTCCGGAGATTACGGGACCTGCGCAGAACATTTCTGCGAGGTCGCTTCTACGCATGCGTAGAAGGCTTTTACGCATCCCCTTCTACACAGAAGCCTTCTACACATGTGTAGAAGGGTTCTACGCATGCGTAGAAAGGACGTGCGCAGAAGGGATGTGCAGTAACTCCTTTCCCCCCGCAGCCAAATTACAGGATAGCGGCAGCTCCGGGCAGGAAATGGAGAAAATCTGCACAGAAATCCAGGAACTCCCGGCCAATCCGGGACACTTGACAGGTATGTTGGAAGGATGAGTCAACCTTGAGTCCTGGTCAGGATCTAACTCACTATGTTTTGGCTGCAGTACAGCAGTTTAACCACAGCACCACCAGGCTCTTATTGGATGTTTTCTTTAAAACATCCGATAATGTAACTCTGATGGTAAAGTAAAAGGTAAAGAAGTAAAAGAAGCAGTGATGAAATAAAATCACCGCATTCCACATCAGCTGGGAAGATGGTGATTTGTGTGACTGCTGAAACCTGCTGTTGTTGTTATGTTAGGTACCACTGAATCACCTCTGACTGAGGGGGTCCTTATGAAGAGAGTGGCCCTCCAAAAGGGTCCTAACATCAACAGCAATCTTGAGGCTGTGGGTTATATTGTGGAGTTTAGCCATTTTGTATTCAGTTTCCTTCCTCTTCTCTCCTCCTGTCTCTCTCTCTCTCATTATTATAATCAACAAATACAGTACTGTATCTTGATTTTCAATAAAAGTGGCAGGAAAGGAACAACCTGCCATTCGCAGTTTTAGTGCCTGTCTGTTGTGATACTACACTACAAAGAAAATAGAGATTTGAGCAGAATGCAGGGAACTAATAGAATTAGTAGCACCTGCCACGAGACAGGAAGCAGAAATTCAACTGAATTATCAATTTAAAAGCCATTAAATAAAACTAATCATCGTCTCAGAAATGAATTGAAATTGAGCTCCATTTCCCAAATTCTCTTATTAGTCTTCGTTGCAAAAGCAGAATGAAAATTTAGGTATATTACTATAGAATAACAGGTAGATTTGTTTTCCTGCACTTTCCCAGCATTATTTTCTTTTTCAGAGAATTTTGCCTTTTAGTAGTTAAGACGTTGAACTTGATGACTGGAAGGTCAGCAGCTCAAGACCCGAGTGCTGCACGACATAGTGAGCTCCTGCCAACCTGGCAGTTTAAAAAAGCAAGAAATTGCAAGTAGATAAATAGGTAACAGCGTTCTGTGTAGTCATTCCTGCCACATTTCCACAGAAATGTCTGCAGATGCAGACAGTGCTGACTCTTTGGCTGTAAATGAAGATGAGCACCAAACCCTATAGTCAGATACAACTGGCTTTTGAGCAAGTGCAACCTTTACTTAGGATGTGGCCAAAGTAAGACAGGCTTAGTTTTGTCATTTTTTGCTCCCACTGGAAGCAAATTCTGCTGGCCCGGTTGCTTATTGTGGGCCGGCCCTTTCAAGAGGCATGAACCTCCCTTTCTCCTGCTTCTTTGTCTTTAAATGCAGATGCAAATGCTTGGCTGCTGCCCCAAAGTGCTGAAAAATTCCCTGGCCAGTTTGTAAAGTAATTAGGCAAACCACAGTTTGCCTCCAACAAGCTGGGTACTCATTTTATCCACTTGTTTAAGGACAGAAGGCTGAGTCAACTTTGAGCCTGTCAGGGCTGAACTCAGATCATGAGCAACTTTTTGTTTTAACCACTGCACCATAGAGCCTTGTCCCACAAAAAGGGGGTGGATGTCCAGAAAGAAGATATATTTTTTTAAAACATCATTTACATTTCTTCTTTTAAAAGGATTGGAAAGACCTCTAACACAACTTCAAATAAAGGACTCTTTTGCCCTTGTTTGAACAAAAGACACCTGGCTTACTTCTGGTTAATTTGGAGGTATAAATCTCACCACCACCACCAAATCAGGCAGCCAAGTAGCTGTAGAGGAATATTTTATATATAAAATGCCCTGTAGTGATTGACACAATTTTAAAAATATGTTATAAAGCTGAATGTATATATGTATACATGCACTTGCATATATACACACATAACAAACACATATGTGGATCAACAGAACTTTCCTTGTTTTTAGACTCTCATTGGGGTTGGAATTGTACTTTTGGCATAAGCACTGTGACACGATAAAACTTCATGTTTCTTATCTGCTGAATTTTGTTGTTTGAGCAATTTTTTTTATCAAAGGCGGGAGGGATATAACTGCAAGAAACAGATAAGATTCTGTAGGGTTCAAGATGGAGTACATCAAGTTCAGTGTGGCTTATTCTTTTGATAAATAAGTGGGAAGTCATATCATTTCTCTGTATTGTTGGTTTTTCTTTTGTGTCCCAATGGGAGCTTTTCCCCTAAGGCTAACAGCAGTGTGTTATTAACTGACACAATTTCCCCACTATGCATGCTGTGATCTGAACTAAAATTAATTAATTCATTTAGAAAACAAAACAGCCGCAAGGCACACCACCATGGGGTCCTCTTGGTTTTCATGCCAGGTTTCAGATGTTTAGGTTTCACAATTATAGACAAACATTCCGTTTAGTGCTATTATTTCTTATTTGTATGTGCTTGTTTACCATGGTAAAGGTGACAACAAAACTGCATTCTACTATCATGATCAGAAATCAGGGGAGGGAAGAGAAGGGAGGCAGGTTCTAAGGATTTCACTTTTTAAAATGAGATAACATATTGATCAGTTTAGTAGAGATAGATTTGAAGATGATCCATGCCAATTTCAAGGAATAAGGGTCAAGACGCTGCTGCGGCTTTGCTTTTAAATCTCTTTATCTCATAACGGGACTGTAGTGGCTCAAGTAGCTAAGACGCTGAACTTAAAAACTGGAAGGTCGATGTTCGATACCTGAGTACTGCACAAGTCATCAAGTTCAGTGTCTTAACTACAGTCCCTGAGCAGGCTTAATTTACCCTGAATTAATTCCCTGAGAATTCAACCAAGAACCTGAAACCTGGTGACCCTAGATTCAGTGGGTAGGGTTAGCAGTTGAATTTGGACTGTGTTCAACTGATGATACAGCAAATGCCCAACTGAGAGTGTATCTATCTCAGGAATCCATCTGCTCATGTGATACATTTTAGGATTTAACAGCCTAGTATTACAGTATTCTAGCTTGGGTTTTTTTTTCCAGATGCAGCCAAAGCACACATGGTGTGGAGTTTAGGCCACAGGCCAGGGCTCAGGGCATGTGCTAATCAATCCTGTCAGGTCATGGTTGGGAGACCAACTATATCCAGAGAACATGCTTATATTCCAGAGTATTAGGCAAAGGGTAAATGTGGTGACTGTATCAGGTCAGTGGACACAGAATTCTCTGCCGGCCTATTGTGTGCACCAACCCAGAAACGCTAACTACTAACGCATGAGCTGATTTTTTATTTTTGAAGGACATTAGGACAATCTTTATAGAGAGAGTTAGAGCTCTACCTCATAACAGGGAATGTGATCTAACTCTCCCTACGAAGATCTGAATAGTGAAATGTTACGTATTCCTAATGTTGCTATATGGAGTCAAACCTTGGACACTGACCAAAGCATCTGGAAAGAAAATTGGAGTTTTTGAAATGTGGATCTACAGCGGATAAGGATATCATCGGTTGACCATGTGACTAATGTAGAAGTGTTGCACTGAATTGATAAAGAACAAGAACTGTTTAAGATAATTAAACAAAGAACGCTCCAATACCTTTGGCATATCATGAGGAATAACAGGAAGACTATTGCCATGATGGCAGCCAATATTTGGAACAGATATGGCACTTGGAGAAGAAGAACAACCCTTATTTCAAGTAGTGACAGAGTCAGCTCTTCCTCGTGAGTCAAGGTGTAGCATTTGCTTCAAGTGGCACCTTCAAGGAAACCATGAAGGAGAGAAACCTTAGCAAAATGTAAGTGTCAGCCTTCGCAAAGACGTGACTCATTTAAAAAGACAAATGAAAACTTCCATGTTTGAGAACAAGAAACAGCATCCCTTGAAAACAACAAAATATTCTCAAAGGTGACATATTTTCTTTTGACAATTTCTACATTTGGAAGAATTATGAGTGTGCCAATAAAGCCATAGAAACTATACAAGAGGTGGAGGCGATATTTTTTTCCGAACAGTCACTAGGTTTCCTTGCATTGCATATGCTTGCACTGTGCTTCTGAAAGGGACAAGATACTAGTTTTGCACAGAGACATTTTGAACAAAATGTGAAGGTCTTGATAGTAAAGCAAAGTTCTTTATCTCATGCCAAGGCAAGCAAACTTGCCAAACTTAAGTAGAGTTGTAGAGAGGTGTTGAAGCACTCAATTTCCACTCATTCCAAACCCTTCCATGTGGATTGCTTCTCTATGCGGTTAAGGGAAAAACAGACTGTGTGTTGGCTTTTCAGAGAGAAATAATGGGTTTCCTGCCTCGAGGCATCAGACTGTCTTGATCCAAGACTTAGTTAGCCATATAAGTTTGAAGAGTAACTAGGATGGGCTGTGTAACATCCTAACACAACTTAAAAAGAAACAAGGAAAGATAAAAAGCCCTGAATATTTTGGGACTGCGTTATTTGGCAGAGTGTCTCTAATGAAATCAGCCAGATGCTCCCAAGCTGTCAGACTTTGGCTGACCACCCTCAGATACTCCAGGAAGATTTCTGTTAGGAGTAGGGCCTTCTTGGTGGTGGTGCCATTCTTTTTTTATGTTTTTATTAATTTTCAAACAAAATTACAAAACTTAAACATTTATAATATTACAGTACAGTACAATACAATAAAAAAGAACAAATGAACAAATATACATTGAATACATTCACCCTCACCCACCCTTCACCTCCCAATCACCTTCACTCAGCCCTTCACCATCTTCTGTCTTCTTCACTCCCCTTGTCCTTCCATTGAAGGACCGCCTCCGAAGTGCCGAAGAAGGGGAGGGAGACCGGAACTAGAGTGGGTTCTTGCTATTATTTAAGACATTAAATGAATTTTATTGTTCATAGCAAAGCAGCTGTTTCTCTTTCCCTCCTGCTAATGGTTGTCATACCATTACTCATTTTATTACCTTTCCTTCAAATCATTTCTATTCAGATTTTGACCCCAAGATTATCCCACCTTTTTTTCCTTCTTTTTTCTATAGTTGCTATAATGATCAAAATTATTCAATTTTCTTTCTATAACAAGTTGCAAATTCTTACTCTTGTATTTCTATTTATCTATATACTGCACATCCAATTCTCTGCGAACCTTAACATATATCACCTTATAAATTATAATCTATCTATCTATTCATCTATCTAGTTAATCTTAACACACCTTGACAGAGGATTATTTACATATTTCAATCAATCAATCTCTTTCTAGAACCAAACTTCCTCCATCTTAGGGCAAAGCAAATATAGAAACCAGGGTCTCAGCAAATAAAGATTATTGTTCTTTAAAGGAAACAATTTCCAAAACATCATACTCTACATATTACTTTATGTTCTGGGCTAACCTCCCGTAATTAAAAGCTCTTCTTTAAGTTTCCTTCATTCTTCTAATCCTTCTTTGACAATTTTACCTGATTGTAATATAACCAAAATCTCAATTTGTTTACTTATCAAAACAACCTTCCTTACACAGAAAATTCTTAACTGTTATATTTGCTACCAATTATAACTCATATCCTTATCCCTTGACAATTTTAATTTTCTTCCTCCGCAATCTTTCTTCCGTTGTTATATCCTAATAGATAAGAGTAAGACAGATTGCAAATTCTTACTCTTATATATTAATTTATCTATATACTGCACATCCGATATTCTCTGCAGGCTTCCCCAACATATATTTCCTCATAATCTTAACCCCCTTTAACAAAAGGTTATTTACATGTTTTAATCTCTTCCTTAAACCAAACCTCCTCCATCTTACATCAGAACAAATATAGAAACCAAAATCACAGCAAATGGAAACTCATTAAAAAATAACAATTTCCAAAACATCATACTCCACATTACTACTACTTGCCCTTCCTTGACATTCCTTGACAGAGGATTATTTACCATTTCAAACATATTAAACCTTATATTTCAAACTTTACACTGTAATTTTCCATCCAACTTACCCCCTTTTAACCTTTCTTAACAAAAGTTATTAACCTTTTTGTGACAATTTCATAGATATTCCCTTTTATCCTTATCTTTCTCCCTGTATTTTTCACTTCTTTTATGTTTTGGATTAACTTCTCAAAATTAAAAGCTCTTCTTTAAATTTCCTCCATTCTTCTGATCCTCCCTTAATAATATTACAAGATTCTAGTATATCCAAATACTCAGTTTGCTTGTTTATCACAACAACTTTACCTGCCCAAAAGAATCTTAAATGATGTAATTTTTGCCAATTATAACTCACACCCTTATCCCTTAACAATGTAGTGATTGGTTTAATTTTCTTCCTCCACAATCTTTCTTCTTTACTTATGTCCTGATAAATGTCCAGTCTTTCCCCATCTAATTTTGGTACTCGTGTACCATTTCTTCTTAAAAATGCCATTAATTCTAATTTTCTGTCCAGACCTGCAAATTTTACCAAAACAAACCTTTTAAAAGTCCCATTTCTTCTCTTCCCCAATCTATAAACTGCTAGAATATCCTCCTGTGTAAATTCTCTCCCCATCTTCAATTCATTCAACCATTTAATAATTCTTTCTCTCAGTCGGTCTGGACTTCCCTCTGGAATATTTTTAATCACCACGTTCTTTTGTCTCGCCGTCTCCTCCAGCATGTACAGTCTTTTTTCTTGATTATCTATTCTTTTATCTTTTTCTTGCAAATCTTTTACCTTTGTTGTCTCAAAAATTTTAGTTACTACTTTCATAGAGTTGGCCAATAGATCTCTTAGTTCGTGTTGTCCATTCATGGTATCTTTCATTTCTTGCTTCCTTGTCACATCTATTCTGTCCAACCTTTTCTCAAGTTTACTCCAAATATCCATTTCTTTCTCCACTGCTTGCATGTCTTTTATCTCCTCTTCTACAGATTTTAATTTTGCCTCTATTGTCATAAAGTTATTATGGAAGGGCCAGCCGCGGCCGCCGCCGGGCAACCACCCCCAGCCGGGGGGTGAGGAGGAGGAGGAGAGCCAGCCAGCCGGGCGAGCGGCGGAAGTGCCAGCCGCGGCCGCCGCTGGGCAACCACCCCCAGCCGGGGGGTGAGGAGGAGAGCCAGCCAGCCGGGCGAGCGGCAGAAGGGCCAGCCGCGGCCGCCGCCGGGCAACCACCCCCAGCCGGGGGGTGAGGAAGAGGAGGACAGCCAGCCAGCTGGGTGAGCGGCGGAAGGGCCAGCCGCGGCCGCCGCCGGGCAACCACCCCCAGCCGGGGGGTGAGGAGGAGGAGGAGGAGAGCCAGCCAGCCGGGCGAGCGGCGGAAGGGCCAGCGCGGCCGCCGCCGGGCAACCACCCCCAGCCGGGGGGTGAGGAAGAGGAGGAGAGCCAGCCAGCCGGGCGAGCGGCGGAAGGGCCAGCCACGGCCGCCGCCGGGCAACCACCCCCAGCCGGGGGGTGAGGAAGAGGAGGCGAGCCAGCCAGCCGGGCGAGCGGCGGAAGGGCCAGCCGCGGCCTCCGCCGGGCAACCACTCCCAGCCAGGGGGTGAGGAAGAGAGGGAGGAGGAGAGCCGGTTGAGCAGCGGAAAGGCCAGGAGAAGACCAACTGAAAGACGGGAGGAGAGCAGAGGAGGAAAAGCAGGGGGAGAGACTCAGAGTCCCAGGCAAAGGATAAGTACCTGATATGCAGATGTAGAAGACCTAATATAGAAACTGACATAGAGACTTTATACTGACTAAATACAGAAACTGACATAGAGACTGTGTATAAAGCGTGATAATATGCATGATAATATGTTGTCTAAAATGTTTTAAACTTTTAATAAACTGTGATAAAATGTATGAGGAGGGAAAAATGGCGTAGACACCGGCAAACCACGCCACAAATCTTGCCAAGAGAACCCTATTGACCAAAACAAAAGGCAAAACAAAGGAGCAGGCTTGGTGATACAGGATGCTTAGCACCACAGAGGGAAGGGGAGGGACAGGAAAGGGGGAGGGGAAATGCAATGTTGTAAGGAACAATACTGCATAGGGACATGGAATGTGAGATCAATGAACCAAGGTAAACTGGAAGTGGTAAAAAATGAGATGGAAAGAATAAGCATTGATATCTTAGGCACCAGTGAGCTCAAATGGACAGGGATGGGTGAATTCAGCTCTGGAAACCATCATATCTACTACTGTGGGCAAGAAAACCTTAGAAGAAATGGAGTAGCCATAATTGTCAATAAAAGAGTGAGAAAAGCAGTAATGGGATACAACCTTAAAAATGACAGAATGATGTCAGTCAGAATTCTAGGCAAACCTTTCAATGTCACTGTGATCCAAATATACGCACCAACCACTGGTGCAGATGAAGCCACAATGGACCAATTCTATGAGGATTTACAACACCTCATAGAACAGACACCAAGAAATGATGTCCAAATTATATTAGGAGACTGGAATGCCAAAGTAGGAAATCAAAAAGTGGAGGGAATAACAGGCAAATTTGGTCTTGGAGTACAGAATGAAGCAGGGCAAAGATTGATAGAGTTCTGCCAAGAGAACGCACTGGTCATAGCAAACACTCTCTTCCAGCAACACAAGAGGCGACTTTACACATGGACATCACCAGATGGCCAACACCGAAACCAAATTGACTACATACTCTGCAGCCAAAGATGGAGAACCTCCATACAGTCAGCAAAAACAAGACCTGGAGCAGACTGTGGCTCAGATCACAACCTACTGATCTCAAAATTCAGGCTTAGACTAAAGAAAATAGGGAAAACACGGAGACCAGAAAGATATCACCTAGACAGCATCCCTAAAGAATACGCGGTGGAGGTGATGAACAGATTTAATGGCTTAGACTCGGTAGACAGAGTACCAGAAGAATTATGGACGGAGATGAGGGACATCATGCAGGAAGCAGCAAAGAAAACCATACCAAAAGAAAAGAAGAGTAAGAAAACAAAGTGGTTGTCTGATGAGGCTCTTAAAATAGCAGAGGAAAGAAGGAACGCCAAAGTCAAAGGAGAAAGGAAAAACTACAATCATTTGAACACAGAATTTCAAAGAAAAGCAAGGAGAGATAAGGAAAACTACCTAAAAGAACAGTGCAGAGAAATTGAGGAAAACAACAAAAGAGGCGGAACCAGAGATCTTTTCAAAAAAATCGGCGAAATCAAGGGAACATTTAAAGCAAAAATGACCATGATAAGGGACAAAGATGGAAAGGAGCTAGCGGATGTAGAAGAAATTAAGAAAAGATGGGAAGAGTACACAGAGGAACTTTACAAAAAGGACCTCAACACTCCTGTTAATCACAATAATGAAGAAATTGAACTTGAGCCAGACATCCTGGAGAGTGAAGTCATAAAGGCCCTAAAGAGCACTGCAAACAACAAAGCTAGTGGAGATGATGGTATCCCAGTTGAATTTTTCAAAGCGCTAAAAGATGATGGCGTCAAATTACTGCATTCAATATGCCAGCAGATTTGGAAAACAAAACAGTGGCCACAGGATTGGAAAAGATCAGTATACGTCCCAATCCCAAAAAAGGGCAATGCCAAAGAATGTTCAAATTATCGAACAATCGCGCTCATCCCACATGCCAGCAAGGTGATGCTCAAGATAATACAGGATAGACTTCAGCAACATGTGGAGAGAGAATTACCAGAGGTGCAGGCGGGTTTCAGAAGAGGCAGGGGGACTAGAGACCACATTGCCAACATACGCTGGATCATGGAGAAAACAAAGGAATACCAGAAACAAGTTTACTTTTGTTTTATTGACTACACCAAGGCATTTGACTGTGTGGACCACAACAAGATGTGGCAAGTAATTAAAGAGATGGGAATTCCAGAGCACCTCATATGCCTCCTGAGAAATCTGTACATGAACCAAGAAGCAACAGTTAGGACAGAACACGGAATGACAGAATGGTTTGGAATAGGAAAAGGAGTAAGACAAGGCTGCATTTTGTCACCATGCTTATTCAACCTATACACAGAGCACATAATGCGCAGTGCAGGGATGGAGGAATCACAATATGGGATTAAAATCGCTGGGAGAAACATCAATAATCTGAGATATGCAGACGATACCACCCTAATGGCAGAAAGTGAGGAAGACCTAAAAAATCTCTTGATTGGGCTGAAGGAGGAAAGTGCAAAAGCTGGCTTGAGACTCAATATCAAGAAAACCAAGATAATGGCAACAGGCCCAATCAGTTCCTGGAAAATAGACGGGGAAGAAGTAGAAGCAGTGACAGATTTTACTTTTTTAGGATTAAAGATCACTGCAGATGGGGATTGTAGCCATGAAATAAAAAGGCGACTGATTCTTGGGAGACAAGCGATGGGAAACATGGGGAACATAGTGAAAAGCAGAGACATCACATTGCAAACAAAAATTAGAATAGTCAAAGCAATGGTTTTCCCAGTAGTAATGTATGGATGTGAGAGCTGGACAATTAGGAAGGATGAACGCAGAAGAATAGATGCCTTTGAAATGTGGTGTTGGAGGAGGGTTTTGAGAGTCCCCTGGACAGCGAGGAGAACAAATAGGTCAATCTTAGAAGAAATTAACCCTGACTGCTCATTGGAAGGTCAAATAGTAAAGATGAAGCTAAAGTACTTTGGACATCAAATGAGAAGGGAGGATTCACTTGAGAAGGCATTGATGTTGGGAAAGGTGGAGGGCAAAAGAAGAAGGGGAAGGCCAAGGATGAGATGGCTAGATGGCATTGTAGACACAATGGGCACAGAGCTAGGAGGGCTGAGGGGGATGGTAGAGGACAGAGGCGCCTGGAGGAAAATGGTCCATGGGGTCGCAAAGGGTCGGAGTCGACTGTGCGACTGAACAACAACAACAACAAACCACTAAGTCCCTTAGTTCTTGTTGTCCATTCATAGTTTCTTTTAATTTTGCTTCTATTGTGTCCTCCATGTACTGTCTTTTTTCTTGATTAGCCATTCTTATATCCTTTTCCCTTTTTTTTTGCATCTCTTTTTTCTCCATTTCCACACGTCCATTATCTGCAGAATTCATCACTACTTTCATCAACCTTTCCGCCTGGTCCCTGAAATCTTTTAGTGCTTCCCCATAAGATTCCATTTCGATAATTTTAGGATTTCTAGAATCTCTAGAGTAAGTCTGAAATCTTTGGGGTGATGATAACTCATTTAGGGCTGACTGTTTCCCACTTCTTTTTTCTCTCCTCTCCCTACTTTAAGGTCACAGCTACTTCATCAGCTGTTTCTCATCTTCAGGGGCCTGTTCTTCTTCACTCTCTCTCTCCTTTTTTATTTTATTTCGTCTTTCAAAGATTCTTTCTTTCTCAAAAAAAGGGGGACAGACAGACACCCCCTCCTTCAGTCCATCAGCTCTCTTGCCTCAGAGTTCCCCTTTTATCTCTCTTTTTAGTTCAAAACTTTGCTCCAATACTTTAAGGGCATTCAAGGTTTCTCAAAGCTTTCTCCCCTCACTTTTCAAGGCTTATTTCAAGCTTGCTTTCTCCACCTTGCCTTTGAAACCCAATCTTTCACTCTCTTCCACAGTTCTGTTTTTCCTTCTCAGTCTCATCAATCACACTTTCCTTAATTAGGTGGTCTTTACAGCCCAAAATAAACATTAAGAGCAAACGGAGGACTTACAGAGGCTTGCAAATCTAAATCATCCCATTCAATCGGCGTCTCTTTGCCTTTTCCAGCCTTTTCAAGCTCTGTCACACTGGCCCAGACTCTCTTGACCCCTGAATTCTTCACCTTCTTCACCCCCACAGCACTCCTCTGTCTTTTTTCTCAAATTTATCTTTGACAGCCTTTGTTTTTCCACCTTTTTAATGCATTTATCTCACAGCCTGCTTCACTCGTGTCTTACTCCCCCGCCATCTTGTTCCGGTCTCGTGGTGGTGCCATTCTAAGGGAATTCTCTTCCACTGAACGCCCACGAAGACTCCCTCCCATGTTGTATTTGGGAAATTAGCTAAGGCATTCAGAGGACATTTGTTAGTATTGTATCTCAAACCCACCCCAGTAGATCTTGGTTTTGCCTTAGTTTGAAATCTTATCTCCACCATTATTGTTCAATGACAACTGAAATTTTATGGATTTTTTAAAATAGGCAAATGTTATTGGGTTGGGGTTTTAATGTCCATTATATTTTTGTATTTTTGTTTGTCACCCTGAGTGACAGTTAAGTCAGATGGATATCAGCTCAAAGGTATAGGATCTTTCTTTGTTTATTGGTCTTAAACAGTTCTTGTTCTTTATCCATCTGATGCAACACTTTAGTCACACGGTCAGCCCATGATATCCTTAGTAGCAGTCTGTAGAGATCCACATAAAAGCTTCAGTTTTCTTTTCAGATGCTTTAGTCAGTGTCCATTTAGGGAAAGGGGAGGAAAAACATTTTATGCCAAATAAGCAAATCAGCTGAATTTTATTTTATTGTTATATAAAAGGGTGGGATAACAGTTTTGGGCAATCACATCAGAAGCAAAACCAGCTGTATTTTAGCATCCACTCAGTTATGCATTGATTTTGTTTAATGATTATATAAAGCTGCTCCTTGAATCCAAGTCAGACAACCTACATAGTAGACACGTAAACTTTTAAATATAATTGCATATATTTAATCCAGTTACTCTTGCTATGAGTTTAGTTCAGAGTTTGGCAATGTTACATTTATAGAAAACTATTTCAGGAATTTACAAGTTTACTGGGGTAAAATTTTCAAACCGTTATTCAATTAGAGAGCAATGGCAGCATTGCAGTGAAACAGCAATGAGAAGCAAAGCTATCAGGATGTTGAGAAAAACCCTGATGTTTTTAGAATGCCTGCAATCATAAAAGGAGAAGAGGGTGCCGGAGGATGAGGTGGATAGATGGCATTATCGATGCAATGGGTGTAGATCTGAATGGGCTGAGGAGGATAGTGGAAGATAGAGGAGCCTGGCGTACGATGGTCCATGGGGTCGCAAAGGGTCAGACTCGACTCTGTGACTGAACAACAAAATCATTATGGGTCAAAAATAGATAAAGTAGCTAAAAGCATGTAGGTTCAACTAAAGTAACTAAAAGCATGTCAGGGACATTTTTGCAACACACAAGGCTATCTGAAAGCCCCCTGCTAATTCTTTTTTTTTAAAAAAATGTTCCATAGTTGGGATCAATAAGTCCTATTTCAACTGCTGGAGGTATGTCTTAGAGGGTTGTTACTTTGGAGACCTGGGCATGTACTTCCAGTTTCCAGTTTTTAATGGCCACAAATGGGCCTAGTGCAGTTTGTACTGAAGGCTAGAGGCATAAATTTGGTTCCCAAACCCATGTGGTTACCTACTCCTGGTGTAATATATTTGTTTATCGATGTTCTGCCAGCCAGATTATTTTAAAAATCAGATAGCATTTTAAAAAGAAGCCTCAAAACATTCTATAAAACCTAAGTTGTTTCATTTCTTATTTTTCTTCCAAATCCAAATCTTGGCAATCATCATGGTGAACAGCCATGTTGACTGTCCTGAGAATATAATGCAGTGGCCTTTCATCTGCATTGCAGCATGAAACCTGTACCACTGATCCAGCTCTGCAAGTCACTTTCTGATCCTGAGCCTTTTGGCACACAAAGTCTTCATCAGCCCCTGGACAGGATTGATGAAGCTGTTGCCCTTCATCAAGATGGATTCAAGTGGGATTTAATCCACATGGGGACCATCACTCTTCCCTGTGGACTTCACCGCTCAAGGCCACTAGTCCTCAGGGTTGTCAGGTTGGCTAACTGCTGCCTGACAACTGGCATTGAGTCACTAGCAGTAGAGCCTACTCTATTACCATAGCAGGATAACCTGGCCAGACAAGCTAAGGCATTCAGAGGGACTAAATTTATCTGAACTAATCTTAGAGCTACAGAGCTGGAAGGGATTCTATGGATATTTGCGTCAAGCCCCTGACAAGGAGGCACAGTGGGGGATCAAATTCCCAACATCTGGATCCAAACCGCTGAGCTACCCAGCAGCTGAAACCAGAGTTAAATATCAAAGGTTTTGGAACAATGCTATCTTGGCTGCTTGTGGAAGCTAGATAGGGATGGATACAACTTATCTTTGGAAGAGTTCACAAGCAAGGTGATGTCACAAAGAAAGCCCTGTTCTGTATGTTCACCAACCCAGAGCCTATCAAGGTAGTTGAGTGTCCATTGAGCACCTCAAAATTCTAGCAGGTTCATATTTGGAGGCAATCTTTCATATGTTGTTGTTCAGTCGCACAGTCGACTCCGACCCTTTGCGACCCCATGGACCATTTTCCTCCAGGCGCCTCTGTCCTCCACCATCCCCCTCAGCCCTCCCAGCTCTGTGCCCATTGTGTCTACAATGCCATCTAGCCATCTCATCCTTGGCCTCCCCCTTCTTCTTTTGCCCTCCACCTTTCCCAACATCAATGCCTTCTCAAGTGAATCCTCCCTTCTCATTTGATGTCCAAAGTATTTTAGCTTCATCTTTACTATTTGGCCTTCCAATGAGCAGTCAGGGTTAATTTCTTCTAAGATTGACCTATTTGGTCTCCTCGCTGTCCAGGGGACTCTCAAAACCCTCCTCCAACACCACATTTCAAAGGCATCTATTCTTCTGCGTTCAGCCTTCCTAATTGTCCAGCTCTCACATCCATACATTACTACTGGGAAAACCATTGCCTTGACTATTCTAATTTTTGTTTGCAATGTGATGTCTCTGCTTTTCACTATGTTCCCCAGGTTTCTCATCGCTTGTCTCCCAAGAATCAGTCGCCTTTTTATTTCATGGCTGCAATCAAGGTAGTTTGCAGTGATCTTTGATCCTAAGAAAGTAAAATCTGACACTGCTTCTACCTCTTCCCCGTCTATTTTCCAGGAACTGATGGGGCCTGTTGCCATTATCTTGGTTTTCTTGATATTGAGTCTCAAGCCAGCTTTTGCACTCTCCTCCTTCAGCCCAATCAAGAGATTCTTTAGGTCTTCCTCACTTTCTGCCATTAGGGTGGTATCGTATGCATATCTCAGATTGTTGATGTTTCTCCCAGCAATTTTAATCCCATATTGTGATTCCTTCATCCCTGCACTGCGCATTATGTGCTCTGTGTATAGGTTGAATAAGCATGGTGACAAAATGCAGCCTTGTCTTACTCCTTTTCCTATTCCAAACCACTCTGTTATTCCATGTTCTGTCCTAACTGTTGCTTCTTGGTTCATGTACAGATTTCTCAGGAGGCATATGAGGTGCTCTGGTATTCCCATCTCTTTAATTACTTGCCACATCTTGTTGTGGTCCACACAGTCAAATGCCTTTCTTTCATATATGCAGGCCCAAAGCTCTTTAAGACTTTATAGAGCAAAGCCAGCATCTTAATATAAAGTTAGATGTTCTTATTTAAAGTTCTTCCCTATTCTGTATAAAATATCCACATATGATATCTTTTTAAACCACTTTTTCTTCCTCTTGTTTCCAACTGGACACTGGGCTGCAAATCATCATTGTTGTACCAACTTTGGATATGACACCTCTGTAGTGTTACATCCAAACCAGAACCCAGTACTGTATGTCCTTCTATCTGAAAAAGTGTTGAGTGAAATGTTTTCTTCGTTGGACACCTTTTCAGTCATAGCAGTTATGAATCCACATTTCAAATGTCTCCAACTTCTGAATAGTTGCCAATGCTCAAGTCCATGATTCCATGACACACAGTGGAACTGGGAACACACAGTACCATGCAGTGTGTATTCCAGATTCAGCCCAGATGGTTTTTACACTCATAGAGAACAATACAATTTACATAGTATCATTCACATAAAGACACAACGCAATGGGAAATCCCAGAAGCTAACTCCTTTTCCCAACAGTTAGCCACTATTCACCCAAACACATACTGACTGTCATGGCTGTCTTTCAACATGTGTTGAATGAGCACAAGAGGATATCCTATAGACTATCTTGACTGCTGCCATTGATATTGTCAACATTTAGCCTGCCCTTTGCTATGTAATTTGGTATCTTTTTTCCAGCTAGCAATGCAGGAATGTTATCTTGCAGCAAGAGTGGGCCATATCCTGGCGTTTTGAATCATGGATACAGAAGCACAATGTCCTACATTCATAGACCAGAGGACCTCCGATGAATTGGACTCCATTCTTCATCTCAAGCAAGCTGCTTCTGATTGCTATTGGTTATACTCCCACTGTTCTTTCAACCAAACATCTCACTGAAATTTTCTGAGAATCTGGAGAGATGGGACAGTGAGAGATTTTTTGAGTCTGCTTTATGAACCCATGTCTTCCAACCTACTCATAATTTTTGAAGGCTTATTCCCTTATGTGCTCAGGAGAAAGTGCAGTTAAAACTCAGTTACTAAAGCAGAAAGTGTCTTCCAAACCCATCATCTGGACAGCTCTTTGCAGCCGTAGGCATCTGTACAAAAAACTTATGAAGCTACATTTTGGAAATCAATGAGGTTAGAATTTGTCAATATTTTTCCCTCCCTGCTGTCTGCCACTGACTTTCATATAATGCAGGCAGATGACTTCTAAATGTTTTAAAAATAGATGGTGCATCGTGCTCTAGGTGAAGCAGCTCTGCTGCTGTCTTTCATAATTTACAAACATTTTAGGCAGCTCAATCTCACACTGATTTTAAGCTTAGATGCAGTGCTATCCCGTTTGTTCAGATCTGTGATTTCTGAAAGTCCAGGTTAGGAACAAAGGTTCTGACACACCACTTTTATTTTGAGTTTCGGCACCTTTTCTAACCACTTTAATGTGACTTCAGTGCATTTCAAACAGCCAAAGCTGTCATATAAAATATTGTTGGAATATGAGGTTGAACAAGAAGCCTTAAGATTAACTTGGGAAACCACTTTAAGAGGTAGATTTAAACGAATGGGGTAGCATATGGAAACAAAGAATTATGAGAACTATGTAAGTTAAAATTAAAGATAATTGTTGTAAAACAATATGAAGATTGTATATGTACAGTATGTGATTGGTGCGGTTAAGTTATTATGATCCAAAATATACCAAAGATTGTTGGAGATGTAAAAAACAAGTTGGGACATATTTTCATTTGTGGTGGGAATGTAATAAAGGGAAGAAAATATGGAGGAAAGATTTTAAACAATAAAATATATCATCTACAAAATTGGAGATGTGTCTCAAAATAGCGTTATTAATGGGTTTTGGAAATAAGCAGATAGATAGGGTGGTATTGTATTGTATTGGTAACAGTTCTGAGATTGATTATTGTTAAAAAATGGAAAATAGATTGCAAATTTGAATTAGATGATTGGAATAAAGAGGTATGGAATATATCTAAAATGATAAATTAACACGTGAATTAAAACTAAAAAAGGGATTGGCAAAATGTCTGACTTTAGAGAAATATGGAGAAAATTTATAGACTATGTCTATAAATTAAAGGGAAAGGAGTAAAGCCAGAGGAAGATCTTTTATCTTTTTGGAATGAGTGGATAAATAGGTAGATAAAATGTAATGCTATAGAGTAGTGATGGTGAACCTTTTAGAGACTGAGTGCCCAAGGAGGATGAGGTGGTACGTCAGCAGGCACAGCGCATGCCCTCTGGCAATGTCATGGGGGCATGTGAGCACACACAAGGTGCACCAGCAATATCACATGGGCGCATGCACCCACCCCCTGCGGGTGAGACCACCCCCCACTGTGCATTTCCCCCCTGCGGGTGCATCCCCCAGTGGATGTGCCCAACCCTCCACACCTCATCCCCATCAATGCCTCCCGGACAGAATTTCAGCTTCCCCTCTCGTCTCCCCATTGGCAGAGAAAGATGGGAGGGTGTGGAAGCAGCATTGGCATTAGTGATGGCGACTTGCACACAATGAAGGCGCTGCGTGCCACCTTTGGCCATCATGGCATAGGTTCGCCTACACTGCTATAGAGAATACTGTAGTTAAATGAAGGTTTACAATTGTCCTACTGATGGTGGGTGCGTGTAGTAGTTTTATATAATTTTGATAAGATTTTGGTGTATTTTTTTGGTGTTTTTTTTTTGTATTTTTTATGTTTTTGTTTACCTTGAAAAATAAAATAAATTTATTTTTTTTTAAACAGCCAAAATTATCTATGGCAAGATAGGTGATCTGGTGCATTTGAAATATAAATGGACTTCCTTCCTTTCCTATCAGGACTGCAAATGGGATGAATTATGGGTGGCAGAAGGCAAATCCCTGTTCTGTGGAGTTAGGGGAAAACACCCAAGTGCCCAGGGCCACTGAACAGAAATACTGTAATACATAATTTCATGAATTGCCACAACACATAAACTGGTTAACCAATCAGGTCAAGTCTGTGATGTTTTGCAGAACCAAATCCACCACTGTTCGCTTGGCTATTCATGCTAAAAGGCCACACAATAATAATCCATAAAGAAAAGAGACTGGCGACTTAAGAGCTCTGTTATTTCTTTAGCCAATGGAACAAATGTTCTGTCAAAAGAACTATGCGCTGGTTAAGCTAGAGCAGGATAAACAAGCAAAAAAGAAAACTAACCTTGTCCTATTTCACTCTGCTATCTTTATGAAAGGGTTTGGAAATGATACAGCGACATTTAGCGTCCAGACACACAAGCATCAGCTGTGACCTAAGGCATTATTCCACATTAAGAGAAACAAGACAGGGAACTGATTAGCACATCCTGCTCATAAAGCTGGATGCATGCACTTTCACAGCTTTGCATGAATGAACTGTATCACTTTAGGCAGCCAACATAATTTTTGTCAAGAGTTGTATTGCTCTGATTTGAGAAACTGCTGATGGTAACACAGAACTTTCATGTTTAGCAGTATAGGTAAAGGTTGCCCTTGCCCTTGTGTCTGCAGATGTTTCCGTGGACATGTGGTAGGCATGACTAGGCACCAGAGCGCATGGAACGCTGTTTATCTTCCCAATGAAGTAATACCTATTTATCTATTTGAACTGCTAGGTTGGCAGGAGCTGGGGCAGAGACGGGAGCATTGTGGAGTACTCGGGTCTCAAACTGCTGACCTACCCTCAAGTTCAGCGTCTTAACCACTAAGCCACTGCAGTGCATGAAGCAGTATACCACCTCCAAATATCACTGGATTGCAGGTTTGATGCTGAAGTACAACAGCAAGAGTCAAGCTTCATTTCTGCACTTCCTACAGCAACTCTGCTGGCTTGATAGCTCAGCTAGTTAAGTAACTGACTGGGGAGCCAGAGGTTGCGAGTTCAACTCTCCACTTCTACATATACGTATAGCTAGAAAAGCCTGTGAAGGGTGATCATAGGTTAAAACAATTTGATGTTATGTAATTAGCATTAAAACCCCTTTGCAAAACGAGGTGTTGGAACAGGGTCAAACTGTGTGTCACAGATCATTAGAAAATAGAATTCCTTGTTGAAAAACAACAGATTGTGAACTTTGCTGCACCTCCATTTACAAATTTGCTTCGTGATTGGACAGTGACTGGTAAATATGGACTTCATTCCTGAGCATGCTTGTTTAGATATAATTCCCGTATCTTCTCCTAACTATGCAATGTGTAATTCCAAGGTGTTCAGTTATTTTTGGTGAACTAAGGCTTAAATCCTGTAGTTTGGTGAATGGCATAGAGTAGGGGTGCCCAAACTTTTCAGGCCGCAGGCCAGTCACGTGGTTTAGCGGGCCGGTCATGTGGTTCCTCCCCTGGAAGCAGAAGTAAAGCGCGCCTTGCAATCTGTTTTGCAACAGATATGTTTTGCAACAGGAGGAGATAGATTTTAGGCTGCCATTTTCTCTGCTTAAACCAGCGGTGGCCAAACTACAACCAGTCCTTGACGCCAACTCATCCAGCCCACGCCGCCCTCATTGCTCCCGGAAGCAGAAGTAAAACATGCCCACGCAGACGCGTTTTACTTCTGCTTTCAGGAGCGACGAGGGCAGTGTGGGTCTGATGAATTGGCGTCAGGGCTGGATCCAGCCCACGGCCTATAGTTTGGCCACCCCTGGCATAGAGGAAAGATCAAGAGCCAATCTCTTCCTCTAAGTACCAAGACGGCAGCTTCTGTAAAGGACATTTCCCAAGGCTTAGTTTCACACTTTAGCTGACAACACACAGTGTCGATTATGTACCTGGTGCCTATGCCACTGATTTCACAGCCAACAAAGCTCTGTGCCTATCTTGTTCCCCTAGCTAGCTTCTCTACTCAACAGTTTGCCCAAGAGCCAAGTGTCAGGTAGGCCCAAGCTAGAAAAAATAAGCTTCCCTAACAGGTCATTGAATGGGTTCAATTGCCTGTGTAGCCAAAGATTGGGCGTTCAATTCTCCATTATGCCTCCTACAAGAAGAGCCAGCATATAGTCTTGGGCATGCCACACAGTCCCAGGGGACACTCAGAAGATAGGAAGCGTATATCGTTTTTGAGTATTTTCTGCCTAGAAAACCCTGAAAAATGACCACCTTAAATCAGAAGAATTCTGGTGAAAGGAGTACCAGAAGTTGGAATCCACTAGAATGCTGCATAATGACAGTAAAACTCCGGATTACGATGGAGGTCTGTTCCAACAGCCTCCGTTGTAACCCAAAAAAAATTGTAAACTGAAACATCCATAGGGTTGCATTGAAAAATAAAAAACAGTCCTGAATTGATCGTTGTAAGCCAAAAAAAATACATTAAAACATTGTAAACTGGGACGGCATTTCCATAGGATTTGCCATTGTAAACCGCAGCAAACTTAAACTGAGGCGGTTGTAACCAGGGATTTTACTGTATTTAAAATCCTGTCACTTTCCTTAGTTTTTGGAAATACACAATCCCCCGTCCTATTCCAATATTTCATGGGAAATGTGGGAAGTGGAAACTGTAAAAGTAACTTTCGTAAGCTCTGCTCATCTATATATAACTTTACAGAAATTATCTGTGGTTGTCAAAATAACAAAAGGAAACACATACAAAGTGCAGTAACAAAACCAAATGCATCTGTAATTTCCTCCAGTGCTACGAATTTATTGAAATAAGAACATGCACAACCATTTTTCTCCTAAAAAAAAGCAGAGATGAAATATACAGATAAAAAATGCCCAAATTAAGTGCAGAAAGAATCTAGAAAATTCCCCATTGTTCTCTCTACAAACTGTTGCAGTCTGCTAGTTTGAGGTCACAAATCAAAATTTCTCAAGCACCTACTATGTTCCCATGGCAGAAACAGAAAAAAGCTATAAAACCCAGTATAAGTGTAGACACTCAGGACAGCCAAAAGACAAGTCTAAGTGTCTACAGGTTTCACACGGCACCCCTCTGAGGTAGGCTCAGTGGGTAGACAAGGAGAATTAGGACAATTTGGAAAGTTCTCTGTGGAGCTGTGTCAACAAGTTAAAAAAATCAACGCCATAGTTAAGAAGCCAATCAAGTATGAAATGGGGCAGGGGAGCTTCTCGTATTAGTATAAATGTCAAAACCATAAGTGGGAATACTGTGTTAATTTCCCCTAGAAGGACTCTGTCTACGGTTATTTTTCAATGTTGTTCTGGCCAGTTACTTCTTTATGCAATAGGTGTTAACATGTGCGATTAAAAGTGTTTTATATTCTCATCTCAAGCAAATTTCTTGTAACGTTTCACCAGCTCCATGCAGGATTATTACGGAAGATGAGGTGACAACAGCGAGAACTTGGTGAGCCACTGTGTGAGACGGAATGGTAGACTGGATGGGCTGTGGCCTGTTCCAGCAAGGCTGTTCTTATGTTCTTATAACTTGGAGCAGTTCAGAAATATAGTAAATCCAGGTCAAGATTTTTCTAATGCCCCTCTGGAGACATTCTCAAGGGATGGTTAAAATTTGCTTTATGGGATTAAAATGGGACCGGACATGTTTCCACCTGGGTTTTTATTTGCCTTTATGCTGTTTAATAAACACTTTAATACACTCTGCATTTGCTACAGAATTTCACATTCTTTAAACCCCTAATGATTTGATCTTACAAGTGATTTTCCCCATGGCAAAATTTATTTTCTACTAAACCTATTTGAAAAATTATTGGAGAAACTTACACAACTCTTCACTAGACCTGCAAGACAAAAATTATTTACCAAGACCTCAAAACAACAACTGCACATTGCTTACTTAACCTTGCAATCAATGACCAGAAACTAAGTGTTTCATGGTGTGACTAATTAATGAAGTGTCGGGATGCATCTTAGTTGTGTGTCTAGTTGTGCACCGAACAACACAAATGAAATGTGCCCCAGTACCTTATTGTCGTAGGTTACACAAGCCGTACATAGAAAGTGATAAGATTGAAGCCACTTAGTTTAAATAGGCCAAAAGAATGCACTGGATGGAAAAGGGATAACTTCTTGAATTTCAAAGCAGATTGAAAGACATCATGTTTTCATTTGAAAAAAGAAGACTGCACATTTGCTTTTGTTTCCTGGTGTCTGAAGGATGGTGCATTTGGTTCTTCAGAGCAAAAACGGCTTTCCTCTTCCCAAAGGTTGAACGGATCACCAGTTCATCAAGGGATCTTGTTAGGGTTTGCAGCGCTGGATGAAGCGGGGGTACAGACAAACATCCCGAATGTGATGTCTGTTCAGAACCCAGGTCAGGAATCTTTCTAGGCCCAAGCCGTACCCACCGTGAGGGCATGTGCCATATTTACGCTGCAAAGACCAACAGAAAATTGAGAAGCCTGGTCACTAAGTTGGAATATCAAAGCCCAGACATAAAGAGACTCTGTTCTGTTAAGCATTATCAGAGAATAAATGAAACAAAAAACGTTGTAGCACCCTGAAGACTAATTGTTAAATTTTAATGTCAACTTTTGAGGCTCAAGTCCACTTTTGTCAAGGTTTCTACAATTTGCACAAATTATCTGTGTGCACAAAAAAGTACTTTTTTCCTTTTCAGAATCCCACAATCGCAAAACAAGCAGACAAGTATTTGCTCAAAAGATACAAACAACCTATCCAAAGCTTCTCCTCTTCAAAAATCCACGAAGCAAAGCAAAAGCTACGGCAGTTGTGTGCTTTTGGCATAAAATTGTTTTTTGTAAAAGTGTAAATAGAAAAGCTCCTGCAGGCCAAGCAAGGGAAAAAAAATGTAAACATGGGTTTTCTTCCCCAATGAAGGTCACATCCAAAACCCATCCATCCTTGCAGTGGATTGGGGCTTGACAACTCAAGACAACTCTTTCCCTTAAAGACCCTGATCCCTATATTGCTAATACACAGAAGGCTGTCCAAGGCAATCTAAGAGGATCCAATCCTTCCCTAGACTTCCCAGCATGTTGCGATTGACACTTTGCAATCACATCCCTGACTGCACATGGGATATGAAAACAGTCTCATCTGCACCCGAAAGCAGCAGCTGGATGGATAATGTTGCCTCAAGCCATATCAGCCAAAACGGGTTAAATTCTGCCTCATGTTCAGGCTAGGACCTTGCTGTCAGCCTCTACTTGCTGCTGCCTCTGGGGCACTGGGCTTGTTATAAATGAGCCGATCAGCCCACGACCTATTAGACAGAATGCTTTTCAAGAGCACTGTCTGCTCTGCACATTATAAAGCAAGCAGAGTAGGTAAAAAGAAAGGAAGAAGGCATTTCCCCAAGGTTCTAAATGCTGCAACTGAGAGTTAGAGATACTCTCTGTGTAAGGAATGGCAAAGTGAAATTGCACATGGTGGAGCTGTCACTCCTTCAGTGAGCAGAAAGATGGTCTCTCCTGCTGCCACAGAAACTAGCCAGCTGCAACTAACAATGTGTCAAGAACAACCATTTTGGGTCACCAGAGAATGGAAGGGGCAAAAAAGTCCCTCAGCCAAGAGATAATTTCATATTTACGATGGCGGAACAATGCTAATGCTAGGTCCCAAAACTAAAACCAACTGAAACCAAAATCCAGAATTAGGACCAACTGAAACATTGCAGAAGTTCTGCAAGGTTTCCAAGTTCCTCCAGAACTCTGCATTAAGTAAGGTGGTATAAAAATAAAGGATATAGGGGAAGCAGGTGAAAATCAGCATACAGTACCGATTGAACAAGTCCATGATCCACCTGAGGTTACAGGGGACTTTAACTCTTTCCTCCTGTCGGTCTAATCTGAATTACAATTACTTTTAGAATGCATAATTTAATTTAATTTAATTCTTCAATTTTTATCCAACCCACTTGGGCGAACCCCACTTGGGGCGGCGTACAAGAATTATTATTTTTTTGAAAAACAGGTTAAAAACCCTAGATCACCCATCCACCTACCCACCCTCCTACCCCCATCCCATTTAAAAAAGCTAAAAGGGGAATAGGAGGAATGCAGAAATACAGAAGGAGGGACACTAACTGGACTCTAGCTGGATGAGCCAGCAGGCTGGGGCCATGTTCCCATTAGGGCCCCACACATGCCCTGCCAGCCAGGTCTTCAAACCTTTCCTGAAAGGCACCAAATCTGTCTGTAACCTCAATTCTGTTGGCAGGAGGTTCCAGAGGGCTGGTGTGGACACGGAGAAGGCCCTTCTTGGTGTGCCAGAGAGGCAAGCCCCTCTAGGTGAAGGTAACTTGCAGACTGTATAAACTACGGGTGGCCAAACTATGGCCCATGGGCTGGATCCAGCCCACTGCACCAAATCATCTGGCCTGTGGCACTAGCCGGAAGTGGACGTGCCCTGCGCATGCACAAAATGCTGCTGCAAATGCACCCGCAGCTGTCGTAAACACATTTATGACAGCCACTGATGCGCTTTACAGTGGGAGGAACCACATGACCGGCCTACAGCACGAAGTTTGGGAACCCCTGGCATAAACAGTATCTCATCTAGTCTGGTCTTCTTAAGCAAGGCGTTGACAATCATCACAAGCAGCTGCCACTATGTATGCAGTATGTACGTATAAATTAGGAAATGAATCTGATAACTTCCAGGGCCAAAGGTCAGGTCACAGTGTTGTTCTCTTCCATTCTCTCCTCCTCTGTTATCTTTTAGAACAGATTCAACCACTTAGTTGCCATACTGTTTCGAAAATAAAGCAAAATGTAAAATTTACTGTTCAAAGGCTTTATGTATTTTGTACAAGATGAGTATCAAAATGAGGCAGAATGTACTAAACTGTGTCCTCTCCTCCAGCATCTTAAAGATCCTATAATCTGTGGTATGGGCAAAAATGGAAATACAGTAGTACCTCGGATAAAGTCCTATTTGGATAAAGTCGCGATTTTCATGCACACGTGATGCATCGCATAAAGTCCAAAACCGCTAAAAAATGGACGTTATCCAAGGTATTTAGTATAGGAACCTCGAATAAAGTCCATTTTGGACGTTATCCGATGCATCGCCCATTTGATTTGGATAAAGTCCAAAGTCGTATAAAGTCCAAACTTGTGGAACAGAGTTTGGACTTTATCCGAGGTTCTACTGTACCTTAAGCCAAAGTTCCTCAACCTTTGGGTTTTGGACTTCAAGTCCCAGAACCCAAAGCACTGATCAGCCAATGTACTGACTTAGGCTTTTGGGAATTGAAGTCTAAAACTCAAAGGTTGGGAAACCCTGCTAAGCCACTCAGCACAAGAGGAAACTGAACACAGTAACTTTTACCTGGTCTGTATACCAATAGTAAGGTGTAGGATCGATGCCTTCTCTCTTATAGCCTTCCAGCAGCTCATCACTATCCCAAATACGCATGGAGCCTCCTACAATTTCACCAACGTTGGGCATCAAAACATCAACCTAAAAGAAACAAGGTGAAAACAATGGAGTATAAGGGCCAATCAATATTGTTTTATTTCAGAGGAGGACCTTTCAGAGTTCTAGGCCAGAGTGAGTAACTGCGGCCCTCTAGAAGTTGCTGAGCTACAACTTGAATCATCTGTAGGTAAAACTGCTGTGGCCTCTTTGCTCCACTGCGTGGCCCACTTGATGCTCTCTACACCCACAATTCTCTGGCTCTGGGTATTGGTGCAGCACCAAACAGAGATTTTGGTTTCTATCTAATGCCCTAGGGCCGAGATGGCAAACCTTGGCACTGCAAGTGTTGTTGGACTTCAATTTCCAGCAGCCCAAGTCTCTGTGAATCCACACGAATGGGTTTACTGTGCAGTAAACCCATTCATGTGGATTCAGTCTTGGGCTTCTGGGAATTGAAGTCCAAGAACACTTGCAGTGCCAAGGTTTGCCATCTTGGCCCTAGGGCCTGCCATTCTGTTGGTTAAACAGCATTGGGTGTCCTAGACGTGAAACCTTTGGTGGGCTGGAAAGGAAGGGTGCAAAAATGTGTGGTTCTCCAGAAGTTGCTAGACTGCAACACCCAAGATCCTTTACCTTTGGCTGCCAGCTAGGAACGATGGGAATTGCAGACCAACAATACCCAAATTGCAATGTTGAAAAGCAAGTCTACCAAGAACACTGAAAACTCTTAATCATGCAGCTGGTTCACACAATCGATTTTTCCTTCATAAGAGCAGTTTATGTGCAGACTGGCTGTACCCCGCCGCATCTTTATTTGGGGCCTTCAGCGTTCAGTTTGGCAGGATGGGCGGAAATGTACTCGCTCCATCCACAACTCCAGTAAAAGGTTATGATCTCGGCATCAAAAGCTGGAGCTTATTGTGTTTCAAAGAGTTCAACACCTTCTTCCATTATATCTGATAGCTGGGTGGTTCAGAGAATGTTTGAGCTTTTAACTTTGTTAACCTAAGTTCACACCTCAAACCTTAAAACATCAGGCCACAGGTTGCAAACATCAGCAAATGTCAACTTCTGATTGTCTTTACATTACAGTCCCATCTAATGAGCTGAGGCAATGAAGCAACGGCATATAGGATCTGACAGAGAGGCACTACGTCTGTCATAAAGGTAAAATTATTCTGGCTGCAACAGTGCCACAATATGACCTTTGGGCTTTGGTTTTTCTTCCTGGGCGCACCCAGGGATGCCCAGCTTAATTTCATTCTGTAAACATTAGAGACTGGATCTGACTGGCCAACCAAGCAACTTCTCTGCAGCAACAATTACAGGGATAAGAGATGAATTTTGTTGTTCTGCTCTTCTTGGTTTTACCCTGGATATTCAATAGCTGATACCAAACCCCACTGAATGTTGTCAGGACAACCTGGTGTCCTCTGGATGTCCTGGGTAAGAATCCCTGCAACCCATGACAGTTTGCCACATGTAGGACAGATGGGAACTGTAGTCCCAAAAAGGTGGGGAAAGCAAAATCTGAAAGTTTACACTAGGCTTAGGCAAAGGCCTCCAAGCCTAGCTAAAGATAGGTTAAACCCCTGCATTTTCTGTACCACTTAATGGTGATAGCATCAGGTATTGCCTTGTATCCGTGATGGCGAACCTTGGCACTCCAGATGTTCTTGGACTTCCATTCCCAGAAGCCCAAGCACCCTATGAATCCACATGAATGGGTTTACTGTGATTCATCCGGCCCGCGCTGCTCTCGTCGCTCCCGGAAGTGGAAGTAAAATGCACCCGTACGGCGCGTTTTACTTCCGCTTCCGGGAGCAACAAGGGCAGCATGGGCCGGATGAATCGTAGTAAACCCATTCATGTGGATTCACAGGGTGCTTGGGCTTCTGGGAATTGAAGTCCAAGAACATCTGAAGTGCCAAGGTTCACCATCACGGCCTTATATCAAGGGAGGCAGACTTCAGAAATCTAAGGATATACCTCTCCCACATCCCCCTTTTAAAATGTCTTTTATAAAAGCAACTAGAAAAGGTCCTTAGTCTTTAGTTGTTGGAGGTTTTTTTAAAAAACAAAATTTGGGGGTTTTTTGCACTGGGGAAGGGGCAGGAACTCTATAGCCTGTAAAACACACTTAAATTGCCTATAAAGGACACAGTATTAAAAAGTCATTTTTTTAAATATAAAAAGTTGTTTTGTTGAGGTGGCAGGCCATATCTAGGTTACGTGGCCCTTGACGTTCTATTCACCCACTTCTGCCTTACGGAGATTAGCAAGCCCAATATAATACAGTATTCAAAAGATCCCAAGCTTCTGCAGCCATAAAATTAAAAGCAACTTCAAGTGAAACTAACTAGAATTCCACCATACAGATTGTATGGATCAAAGTTGATTTGAAAAGTGGCCATGTTCAACAAACATACATGCATGATGTCATCTCAAAAGTACAGTTCTATAATATTTCATGCCACTGAGATTGTATGAAATATGTTAGGTGGCAAGATTAACACACAGCAGTTTGCCCCAGAAAGGAACATTTTTATGGTTCTATAACTCCGACTGGGTAACTAATTTCGAGACTGCCGTCAAAAGATCCATGGAGCCTTTAAATAGGCAGGAACCCTATTAAGAAGTCTAACAGCTCCTCTACTCCATCAAGCATGCAACACATGCAGAGAAACATCAACTGACAGATTCAGTAAGGCGGGAGTCCTCAGGGCAGCGTTGCATGTAGAAAGACTTTATCTCAGCAGGAAATCGACACAGCAAGATCGGCTCATTAATGGCGTCCGTCATCTGTCTCTCGGGAGCCTCCGGGATATCCTACGGTGAAGAACAAGACTTATTCGCTCATCCATGGCCAACTTCACCTGATTACAAAAGCTCTGTTCTACCTTTCACTGAGCCACTTATGCAAACAAGACTTACATCTTCACTTCATCTTGCTTTTTAGTGTTAATATATATGCTCTGCATTTTAATTTGGGCTGGAAGCTTGACTGTTTAACTATGACCAGGTATGCATAAAGCCAGTCAAACCTCATGATGTACTCGTGATGGCAGCATCATTCTTTCCTCACTGCATGAAGTCCTGTCTGCATACTAAAGAGGAATCACTGCTCTGTCGTATGCACTAGTGGCAACTCACTCACGTGGTGTTATAAAATGGGTGCGGCCATCAAGAAATCCCTTCCTCCAATTCCCATCAAACATCAGAATGATGGAGCTCTCTGAAAGTTCTCAACACCCAGCCTGGTGTCAGCAGAAAACTTTCAGGCAGCCTGATCTCAAACAATTCAGGGATTGACATGTTACAACTAGCACACTGAACTGTGCTTAGAGGAAGATCAGCAGTTGGTTGCTGTTATCTAGGAGTCCCAAAGTACCAGTTCGGGTAATACAGAACCAGTTGAAGTTCCCAAGCAGTTTCTGAATGCAAGTCCATGTAGATGTCAAGCAGGAGACCGGGGTTCGATTCGCCGATGGGGAGCCACACAATAGTGCAACAGTAATCTAATATGGGTCTCTCCCCTGTATCAGCAAGGGATAAGTAATGAGACCTTTCACAGATGCTTAAAACCACAGATAATAGCGAATCCTATATTTAACACATAAACTTGAGTTACAGAAGTGACTCCAATGTTCTACATGAGTGCTACCAAAATGTCTGCCTCTGCTCCTTGGAAACAGTACATTGCAGACAGTGGCATCTAGTGACTGATTCTGGTAATATATCATAGAAATACATACGGTACATATTATATATTTCAGGGATAGTTTTAACTGAATAGTTTTAGAACCGTGAATAACTTAAAGTGTAGATACTAAATCTGAGGATATGGAGGGCCAACAGATAACAAAGGTGGACTGAAACATTGAGACTTACATCTCCGAATTCATAGTAGGTGCCATCTTCCTTTCTCACATCATGTTCTTTCAGCCAAACGATGGCATCTGTATAGTTCATTCTCCTGAAGGGGCGCTTGGGAGGCTCAAAGTTCTGCAGTTACAAAAAGAAGAACCCTGAATTTCAGAATATTTGTTCAAGGAACTTGTTGGTTTACACAGCTTGCCCTACCCAAATTTAAACAGATTAGCACAACATGCAAAATAACACAGAAAATTACTTTTTTAAAAAACCGCATATTGCTTTGAATTATTTCTTTATTTCCATCCTCTCCCTCTGCTGTCTTCTTTGTGTCATCTTTGAGACCGAGGCAAGCAGTGTGTAGTTCTCCTGTGGTTGGACTGTAAATACCATCAGCCTAAGCCACTGTTTCCCAGCCTTTGGTTTCTGGACTTCAATTCCCAGAAGCCTAAGTCAATTCCCCAAAAACACTAATCGGCCAATGTACTGACTAGGCTTCTGGGAGTTGAAGTTTCCCTGTGGGGCATAGACCCCACATTGGGAAACAATGGCCTAGGACAACAATCCAGAGTACTGGATTTGGGCCCCAACAAGAAATCCAGAACAGGTTTTACAATCCTGTTCTGAACTGTAAATCCCTTGGGACAAGGATCTGTCCACACTATATTCAAGGGCAGCCCATATATTCTCTTCTTGGTATCGATCCGCACAAAATAAGGAGAGAAGTAGCAGCGTATGTCAAGAGAACTAAGCAAGAGAATGACCCTCAACACCCTCTGAATGGATATGAGCCTCAAGTCTGCCAGCTCAGATCCAGGAACAGCTTTATGGCAAGAACAAACATTCTTGAGGGTACACAAGAGCAAAACCAAATTAGAAGATGGAGGAAGGAACTCACTGGACAAGGAACAATAAAGGAGGATATAGTTGAGGATCTCAACCTCCCCTACATCACTTGGGAGGACCCTGAATAGGCATTTGCAGTCCCCAAATGCAAGACCAACATGCTCAAGTAGGAGCTGCTGGCGGACAACACACTGTGTGAATGTGGTCTGCCGATTGCTGCCAGAAGCATGCACTGATGAGGACTTGAGTTTGAGCAGTGATAAAGCCAAGAAAGTGGCTTCATTTTGACAGCCCAGGGTTTGATCAGGATATGAAAGAAGAAGACAGCCAGCCCAAGAAGAATACCAAGGGCCTAAAAACATTAAACAGCATCCTCTGCAACGTGCCGGGAATCCTGGTTTATAAGACATAGTTGCTTTGCAAGATGGTTCAACTGAAAAGCTGTCCATAAAAATTTTAAAGCAAGCAACCCAAAACTGATAAGCAAAACTTAACAAGCAGATTGTCACATACTGGGTTGAGGGCATACAGTATGTCAGACACAGGGGATTTCAAGACTCTGTCCACGACATCACAGACAAGATCTTCTAAACGGGTCAACAAGTCTTCAAAGGTCATAAAAGGGCATTCTGCTTCAATGTGCGTGTACCTGTAGGAGACAATGACATGTGGATTTTAAAAAAGGCTAAGAACTTTTGTGAAAATCACCACCACCCACCCAACCCAAATGACAAACACGGTATAAATGTGTCTTGTTTAATAACAAACATAACTGTGTGCCATCAAGTCAACTCTGACCTACGCATGCTGCTCTGATAGCAACGTGTGCTGTGAGTAATTTTTTTTAAAAACTGCTAATTTTCTTTGTTTTGAAAATTGACAAAATATGGCAGCAAGGAAGCCTGTGAAGACAATTGACTGATGTTCCTGGACTACAATTCCCAGAAGCCCAAGCCCCCATGAATCCACATGAAAGGGTTTGCTGTGAATCATCCGGCCCACGCTGCCCCCGTCGCTCCTGGAAGCAGAAGTAAAATGCGCCCATACCAGGGGGGCGGGGGAGGATGAATCGCAGCAAACCCATTTGTGTGGATTCATGGGGGATTGGGCTTCTGGGAATTGAAGTCCAAGAACATCTGGAGTGTCAAGGTTTGCCACCACGGCTATAGAGAGAAGCTGTTTGAAGGGCAACCTACAGAGAGAGAGACGAAGGGGCTGAGGGCCAGGGAAGTCTAAACCATGGTGGAAGCAAACCTTTGAAGAGGATTAAGTGCACACACAAAAAACCACACAAAACAAGGAGAGAAATGCCTAAGCGAAGAAGTGAGTGGGATAATTACTCTCTGAGGAAGCCAGAGGAATTGTCTGTTTGCTGCAAAAATGAAATACCAGGGAAACTGCCATGAAATCTGGACTTCTATAGAGAATCATAGGGGTCAGATAGCATTCCATGGGTGCAGATAGCTCCTGCAAGCCTAGCACTTTGAAAGCAAGAAATTGCAAGTAGATAAATAGGTACCACTTCAGCGGGAAAGGTAAGTGTTCCATCCTGTCATATGACCACGGAAACATCTGCAGATGCAGACATTGCTGGCTCTTTGGCTATAAACTAAGATGAACACCACTCCCTAGAGTTGGTCATGATTGGGTTTCGAGCAATGGGGACCTTTACCTTACCAGTGCTTAAAGAAGGACTTGGGAATGCTGTGGCAAATAGTCTTCTTCTGGTGCTGTATCCTATTCTGAATGTTGGAGATCATCATGGCAATCAGCCATGTAGACTGTTGTGCAAATATAATGCAGTGGCCTTTCATCTGCCGTCCGCATCGCAGTGTGACAGCCACACTACTGATCCAGTTCTGTGAGTGACTTTCTGGTCCTGAGCCCTTTTGGCATGCAAAGTCCTCCTCAGTTCCAGGCCAGTATTGATGAAGCTGTTGCCCTCCATCACGAGGGATTCAAGTGTGATTTAATTCACTTGGGGACCATCACCCTTCCCTGTGGACTTCGCTAAGGCTGTGAGTCCTCAGGGTTCTCAGGTTAGTTAACCACCGCCTGATGTTTGGCATTGAGTCACTGGTAGTATGGTCTACTCTATTACCATAGCAGGATAACCTGGCCAGAGTGGTATGGCAACTAGTAAACATATAAAACATACAGCTGTAACCTTTACCTCTCCATCTTATCACTCCAATCCAGGGGGTGGCCAAACCTTTTCCGTTGTGGGCCAGACGCCCCTGCTCCAATCAGACAAATGAGTTTTTAAAACCAGAGAGCTCAATGTGTGAACAATTCAGCTAATTTCTAACTACTTAGAAGCTGCTCACTTGCTCTGAAGTAATGCACAATGCATTCAGTCTGAAAAACAAACAAGTCTCTTACTCAGCCAGATGCCTGCGTGTCCGAGACTGCTCAGCTCGGTACGACTGGGCAATGCAAAAAGCATCTCCCACGGCCGGGATGCAAGTCTCCAAGTACAACTGAGAGGACTGGGTCAAAAAGGCTTCTTCGCCAAAGTAGTCCATTTTGAAGAGAGTCGAGCCCCCTTCGACCTGTGTTTGAACCAATGTTGGCGGGGTGACCTAGAAAGAAAACAAAGAGATATAATGTGAAAGATTCATTGTGAGGGCTACATGGTGTGAAGAAACTTCATCTATGGCACCTTGACTCCAATGGAGGAGAAGCAGGAGATAAATGTACCGTACATACTCGAATATAAGCTAACCTGAATATAAGCCGAGGTACCTAATTTTGACTTGAGAATCTAGGAAAATAGATTGACCCGAGGATAAGCTGAGGGTGGAAAATGCAGCAGTGAGTTTCAATACAGCTAGTGTGTGCTAGTGAGTTTCAATAATCAAAATACGGTACATGAAAACAAAACCTTAACTGAGACATCCGTGAGGTAACGTTTTTCAATGTTTATGGTAATATATTTTTTAAAAAATTGTATTTGAATTGGCACCACTCAACCAGCGCTTGCACCGCCGTGGAAGAGGGGTGGCCAGGCCAATAGCGCCGAGGCAGTGTGGGAAATATCGCTCCAGCCTCTCTCTCTCTCTTGCTGTGAGCAAGCGAGGTTTCCCCCGTTCAGCTTGGCGGACCCCTTGGAGCAGGGACGATGAGGCAGGTAAGTGAAGCCACAGGGAGTGAGGGGAAGCCGGCTCTGCCACACTATGAGAGCGTTCCCTCTCCCTGCTGGGGCTGTACCCGAGAGAGCCCCGATGCCTGCGCCGCAAGGCAGCCATTTTTTCACTCTGGAGCAGGGAGGAAAAATGGCTGCCTGGCAGCAGGGGCCTCTCACTTCTTCCCTCAGCGCCATCTCAATTGGGCACGGAGAAAACTCCTTTCTGCTGCATCTTAGGAGACGACAATTTTCTTCGCGCCCAATTGAGATGTTCTAAACACACAATGGGAGAAGTGGGAGGAAAGGCTATTAACCACTGCCTGATTCTTCCCTTGGTGCTGTCTGAATCGGGCACGGAGAAAACCGGCATCTCCTAAAATGCAGCAGAAAGGAGCTTTCTCCGCATCTGATTGAGATGGCGCCAAGGGAAGAAGCGGGTAGCAGCTTCTCCTGTCCTGTCATTGGAGCGTCTCAATCGGGCATGGAGGAAACTTCTCTCTGCTGCGTCTTGGGAAATGCAGGTTTTCCCCACGCCCAATTGAAATGGCGCCGAAGGAAGAAATGGGTGGCGGCTAATAGCCTTTGCCGCCCGCTTCTCCCATCATGTGTTTGGTGCATCTCAATCAAGCATGGAGAAAACCAACGTCTCCCAAGATTTATGTATTTATTTATATTCATATTTATATAGCCGCCCAACTCACAAAGACTCTGGGTGGCATACAATCTTAAAACCATTAAAACAAGAACAACCCCATTAAAACAAATTACCCCGCTAAAAACCCAATACATTAAAAAGTGGAAGATTACTTTGATATTAAACCAACCAGCAGATGGGGGTCACAACATCTTCAGGACCCCACACCTGCCCCGCCAACCATGTTTTCAGATCTATCCTGAAGGGCAGCAATTCCGTCTGCAGCCTTAGTTCCACTGGCAGGAGATTCCACAAGGCCGGAGCAGACACAGAGAAGGCCATCCTTCATGTGCTAGAGAGACGGGCCCCTCTAGCAGATGGTACAAGCAGAGAGCCCCTCCGGTCCGCTCTGGTTGGACGGACAGACGTTCATGGGGCGATGCGGTCTCTTAGGTATCCTGGCCCACTACCATGTAGGGCTTTAAAAGTAATGACCAGCACCTTGAATTGCACCCGGAGGCAAATTGGAAGCCAGTGCAGCTCCCGAAGCAGTGGTGAGGCATGAGCATAACGCCCACACCTCGTCACCACCCGAGCAGCCGCATTCTGGACCAATTGCAGACTCCGGATGGTCGTCGAGGGCAGCCCCATGTAGAGCGCATTGCAATAATCTAGTCTAGAGGTGACCAGAGCATGAGTGACCATGAGTAAGGAGTCCCAGTGTAGGAATGGGTGCAACTGGCGAATAACCCGAAGTTGGCCAAAAGCCCTCCTGGCCACGGCCGCCACCTGATCTTCAAGTAGCAGTCGCGAGTCCAGGAGGACCCCCAAGTTAAGAACATAAGAACATAAGAACAGCCTTGCTGGAACAGGCCACAGCCCATCCAGTCCAGCATTCTGTCTCACACAGTGGCTCACCATTTCCTTCAGGGTATTCCCAAGCAGATGCCTTCACCTGCTTAGGATTCCCTGGAAATGATATTGAGAGATATCCTGCCTATCTCTCCAACCCGGAGGTTGTCCTTAAGTATCCATAATTATAGCCATTGATACTCTTCTCCTCCATGAACTTGTCTAATCCTTTCTTAAAGCTGTCAAGACTGACAGCTGTCACCACTTCTTCTGGCAGGGAGTTCCATAGACCAGTAATCCTCTGGGTGAAAAAGTACTTTCTCTTATTTGTTTGAGAACTAGTACCCAAAAGTTTCATGGAGTGTCCCCTAGTTCTAGTATTATGCGATAGGGAAAACAGTTTTTCCTTATCTACTTTGTCCACACCGTGCATGATTTTATAAACTTCAATCAGGTCACCTCTTAGACGTCGTCGTTCAAGAGTGAAGAGGCCCAACCGTTGCAGCCTCAGATGGTAAGGAAGGTGTTCCAGTCCCCTAATCATTCTGGTTGCCCTCCTCTGCACTTTTTCCAGCTCCATAATATCCTTCTGGAGGTATGGCGACCAGAACTGTACACAGTATTCCAGATGGGGCCTCACCATAGATTTATAAAGAGGCAAAATGACACTTGCTGACTTATTTTCTATACCCTTCCTAATGATCCCTAGCATTGAGTTTGCTTTTTTCACTGCTGAGGCACACTGGGTTGACACCTTCATTGAGTTGTCCACCAGGACACCAAGGTCCCTTTCCTGGTTTGTCTCAGAGAGTTCAGACCCCATCAGTTTATAAATGTAATTGGGGTTCTTTGCCCCAACATGCATCACTCTGCACTTACTAATGTTGAAACTCATTTGCCACTGTTTTGCCCACTCCCCCAGTGTCGAGAGATCCCTCTGGAGCTCCTCACAATCTCTCACAGTTTTCACTACCCTGTATAATTTAGTGTTGTCAGCAAATTTGGCTACCTTGCTTTTTACTCCTACCTCTAGATCATTTATGAAGAGGTTGAAAAGCAGGGGTCCCAGTACTGAACCTTGGGGAACCCCACTCTTTACTTCCTTCCACTTGGAGAAGTGTCCATTTAGTGCTACCCTCTGTTTCCTGTCCCTTAGCCAGTTGCTGATCCAGGACAAGACCTGTCCCTTTATTCCATGACTGGTAAGTTTATTCAAGAGCCTTTGGTGTGGGACCTTGTCAAAAGCCTTCTGAAAGTCCAGATAAACAATGTCAACTGGATCCCCCTTATCCACATGCTTGTTGACACTCTCAAAAAATTCCAACAGATTAGTGAGGCATGATTTGCCCTTGCAAAAGCCATGTTGGCTCTCCTTTAGCAGCGCCTTCTCTTCTATGTGCCTATTAATTCTATCTTTTAGGATGGTTTCCATCACCTTACCTGGGACACATGTCAAACTGACAGGTCGGTAATTTCCTGGATCACCCCTGGATCCTTTTTTGAAAATTGGTGTTACATTCGCTACCTTCCAGTCATCAGGCACAAAGCCTGATTTGAGGGAAAGATTATATATTTTGGCTAGGAGATCAGCAATTTCATCTTTAAGTTCCCTGAGAACTCGTGGATGGATGCCATCTGGTCCTGGTGATTTGTTAGTGTTTAGTTTAACAAGACATGCAAGGACCTCCTCCCTGGTTATTTCTATCTGGCTTAATTCTTCGCTTTCCCTCCCTACGAAGATAGGCTCTGTTTTGGGCATGTGGCCTCTGTCTTCTTCAGTGAATACTGAAGCAAAGAATTCATTGAGTCTCTCTGCAATCTCTGTTTCCTCTTTAATAACCCCTTGCCTTCCATTGTCATCTAATGGTCCAATGGCCTTCCTAGTTGGGTTCTTACTTCTAATGTACTTAAAGAAGTCTTTGTTATTTCTCTGAGTATTTTTAGCTATACGCTCCTCAAAGTCTTGCTTTGCTTTCCTGATTGTTGCCTTGCATTTGTTCTGCCAGAATTTATGTTTCTGCCTGCTGTCCTCATTCGGACAAGCCTTCCATCTTCTAAATGAGCTTTTCTTGCTCTTGATCACTTCCCGAACAGCTCCAGTAAGCCACATCGGAGTCCTCTTGGACCTGGCAGTGCCCTTTTTCCTTTTGGGTATGCATTCCAATTGGGCCTCTGTTATTGTTTTTGTAAACAGCCTCCATGCCTCTTGGAGTGTTTGGACTCTCTCAATTTTCCCTTTCAGCTTCTTTTTTACTAGTTTCCTCAACTTTGGGAAATTTCCTTTTTGAAAATTTAAGGTCTCTGTGTTAGATTTTATCAGTGACTTGCGGTCTATGATCAAGTTAAACATAATTGAGTTGTGGTCACTGTTCCCTATTGGATCAGTCACATTAACATCTTGCACCAGATCCTGAGTATTACTCAGGATCAAGTCAAGGATTCTTGTACCTCTAGTTGGGTCTTCAACCATCTGTCCCAGGGAACAATCATTTAGCATATCTAGGAACTTTATCTCTTTATCATGTGCTGAACAACAGTTCACCCAGTCTATGTGAGGGTAATTGAAGTCCCCCATTATAACCAGGCTTCCCTTCTTGGATGCCTCCTTTACAACATTCTCCAACTGCCTGTCTCCCTCAAGAGCTTGGGTCGGAGGCCGATAGTATATGCCTACTGTTAGACCATCCTTGTGGCCTGGTACTCTTACCCACAGAGCTTCTAATGGTGACTCCAAATCACCTAGATATTCCAATTCATACGATTTTATCACTTCTTTGACATACAAGGCTACACCACCTCCCGTTTGCCCCTTCCTATCCTTCCTGTACAGTTTGTAGCCTGGGATAACTGTATCCCATTGGTTATCATCCGTCCACCAGGTTTCAGTGATACCAATAATATCAATATTCTTATCTATTGCTAAGTATTCCAGCTCCCCTATTTTGTTCCGGAGGCTTCTGGCATTTGTATACAAGCATTTATATATGCTTTTCTGACACAGTCTTTTGTGTCCAGTTGCATTGTTAGACTGCCTCTTGCATCCTTCTGCTAGAATGCTAGTGACTAGCTCCTCGCTCTGCTCAGTAATTTTTGTATCCTCCTCACTACCCAAGTACACACTTTCCCGAACCGGATGCTGCCCAGCTCCTGTCGGCTTTCCCCCAGTTATCAGTTTAAAAGCTGCTCTGCAGCCTTTTTGATGTTGAGTGCCAGCAATCTGGTCCCATCATGGTTCAAATGCAACCCATCCCTCCTGAACAGATTTGGCTTGTCCCAAAATGTTCTCCAGTTCCTGACAAATCTGAAACCCTCCTCTCGACACCACAGCCTCATCCACGCATTGAGGCTTCTGAGCTCTGCCTGCCTGGTAGGTCCTGCGCGAGGGACAGGCAGCACTTCTGAAAATGCTACCTTGGAAGTCCGGGACTTCAATCTTCTTCCTAACAACCTGAATTTGGCTTCCAGGACAGACCGCTTGGCCTTCCCAACATCATTGGTACCAACGTGTACCATGACAGCTGGCTCGTTCCCAGTTCTCTCTAACAATCTATCTAGATTTCTTGTGATGTCTGCAACTTTTGCACCTGGCAGGCAAGTCACCATACGGTTATCATGTGCATCACAAATCCATTTCTCTGTATTTCTAATTATTGAATCGCCTAGTACAAGGAGCCTTTCTCCTGCAATCTGTTCATCTACATGCACCTCATCAACCATATTAAGGGAGAGAACCTCAGTTTGTTCCTGTTGTTCATCTTCCTGGATCTCATCAAGTGTGATGAAGGAGAGATCATCAGGTGGAACCAGTTGTTCCTCTGTGTGTTCCTCATTAGGTGTGATGAGGGAAAGAGCCTCAAATTTATTCTGTAATTTCAGACTCTCAGAGGGCAGACTTGCCCCATCCAAAACCAACAACGGTAGCTCCCGAGATAACACCGGGCCCCTAATCCACAGCCATTCAGTCTTGCCAGGGTTCAGTTGTAATCCGTTGTCCCCCATCCAGACCCCAACAGCCGCCAGGCACTCGGACATGACTTTGACAGTATCAATGGGATCACCACGAGACGAGATGTACACTTGGGCGTCATCCGCGTACTGATGGTACCGCGCCCCGTGGCAACGGATGATCTCACCCAGCGGTTTCATGTAGATATTAAATAGGAGAGGAGACAGCACCGAGCCGAGGCACCCTATGTTGGAGTGGCCTAGGGCTGGACGTCTCACTCTCCAACCACACCAACTGGATACGGCCCTTCAGGAATGAGGAAAACCAGGACAACACAGTGCCCTGGATCACCAATCCTCAGAGCCGTAGAAGATGCATAGAAGAAAGGAGTTTTCTCCATGCCAATAGAGATGTGCCAATGACAGGATGGGAGAAGCAGGCAGCAAAGGCTATTAGCCGCTGCCTTCTTCCCTCGCGGTCGGTGACTCGAATATAAGCCTAGTCTACTTTTTCTGAGCTCAGTTTTGAGGCTGAAAAACTCGATTATATATGGCAATTCATAAATAAACAAATAGGCAGTTTGAAACCATTTTTTTCTCCAAGGTGCAACTTGATTACATTATGGGTTTTCGTAAAAACAATTCCAGAAGATCAACAAAAGCAAAGCAATCACATTTATATACCACCCCATAGCGCTTAGTGCACTCTCTGTGCAGCTAACAAGTTAATTAGCATTTTGCCCCAAACTTGCTGGGTACTCATTTTACTGACCTCAGAAGGATGGAAGGCTCAGTCAACCTTGAGCCCTGGTCAGGATCAAACACACACTCTTTTGGTTGCAGTATAGCAGTTTAAACCATTGCACCACCAGCAGACCCAACTTACCTCGTAATATCCTCGGTTGAAGAAGTGGTCCCTGAAGCACTGGACAACCGTGGATCGCACCTTCAAGATCCGGCTCAGGGTCTCCCCACGAATCATCATGTGCCGGTTGTTCAGCTGGACGTCCACGTCTGATTCTTCATTGACCAGGTTATCAGCACCTCCTGCTGGTGCCAGGCCAATGAGCTCCCAGTAGTCGCAATTCAGCTCATGGCCTCCTGGAGCCTGAAGTATTTTATTATTTTTAAATTAAAGGTATAATACAAAGGGAGAGTTCTTCAGCACAATACAGCCTCCATTCCACCCCCGCCCCTTCATGTATTGCTACCAAGTTAACTGTTGATCAGGATCAACATGGAGGTCAACACAGTACAGCATTCTAGGTGGTTTGTTTGTTTATTTACTTAAATGGCTGAGAAGGAGGCAATGTTCTTCATGGCCTCCTTAAAAAGCACTGTTTTAAGATGTGTCTTAAGTACATCCATGAATGTAGCCTAGCATAAATTCTGTTTGTAATATTTTTTTTGAATATGCTGTATTTTTAATATACAAATTGCGATAATTTTATGCCAAATCAAATTGTAGTCATATTTTTATGTTCCTAAAGCAGGAGTTCTCAACCTTTTAAAGCCAGGGGACGGGTCACGCTCCCTCAGACAGCTTCGGGGGCTGGATGGCCATTTTGCCACACATAGCACTTCCTGGTGTGTTGCATTTTTAAAAAATTTCTGAAAATTTCCATTTCTCCTAGGAAAAAAGGTCCCCCCCCCAATGGCTTCAAAATTTTCTGGAGATTATACACCTCTACTTCCACCTGATACCTAAGCGATGACAATAACAAACCAACAAACCTCACACTAAAAGCAGAGGGGATCTAAAAAATGATAGGAAACATTGCACTAAAATGTGTGCTTGGCACACAAACTGATTGCTAATGCAGACTTCTTCAATGCTGAAGAATTCTGCAAAACTCAGAAGCTATCTCACTGCTTTACAATTTTTTATGCAATCCTTTCTGATGGATGAACAGGGCATGTTTCTTCAGAAAACAAAGGCCTCAAATATGAGCCACAAAAAATTAAAGCATGATATTAAGACATGGTTTATATTGAATCATGGTCAAGAGAAAAATGTATGTATTTCCCCGGCTCCCAATGAATGTTCAACAGCCAGTCTATGAGCGCCCTCTAATGGCTTCAATTAAAAACACATTTTCAAAAAAAAAATCATTACATTATAAATGATTTTATAGATTTTAATAGGGAGGGGATATAGATTCTTCCAGGCAATTTATGATGGAAGATTACATTTCACAGCAGTACAAGTCATGGGGGAGGAATCATAACTCCTGCTGAATCCAATCTTCAGGCTGCTGAGGCAGCGAAGATGGGCAAACCCACACCAAAGAAAGAAAAATACCAGTGGAATGAAATTCTGAGATTTGTAATATTTTGAGGGAAAAGAATTCTAAATGGAGAAGCCCTTGCCCCAGAACAGACCCAGAATAAGTGAGTCTTCTCATAGCCTTTTTCTTCTCATTCCACAATCCATATAATCCCTCAACCTTCCATTTTCTGCTTTCTCGGTTAATCATTTTCAATTGCTGCCTTAAAATGTGAGATGTTGAAAGTTTACTCTTCCCCTGAATTCCTACACGTTAAAAGTTAGAGCTGGACAAACAGCAGCAGATTTCAGAAACTGTGCTCCAAACTGGACAAATCTACATGATTCTTGTAAATCTATCTGGTTAGGAGTATATCAAACGGTGTGTGCTGAGGCAAGAAGGAGGAAGGAGAGAAATGGGAGATAGTGAAGGACAAACGAAATCTGGACTGATAAATATTTCACGCTACAACATTTTGTTGCAGGTTCTCTCTGTAGCTTCAACATCCCGTTCTTGGTTGAGAACATGACATGCCATGTGTGAAGTTAAACCAGATTGGCATTCAATCTGGGAGTGGGGACTGGGGGGCAGTGAATTTGTTAATTACTTAGTTAGGACATGGGGGCCGGGAGACAACATCAACTCTTCCTTTCACTCGGAGGGTTGCACAATTTAAAGTTATTAAATATAACTAAAACTCAAAACACGTTAAAAACGTTAAAATTATTTACAACGCTGCAGTCCTGCCTACAGAATCAAACGGAAGGCCATCTCTGCAGTTTATGTTCCCATTTCCATGTCAAGGCAAGAACAGGAAGGTCAACATGTGGCCCTCCAGGTGATGATGAGATCCTTCTTCATCTTTCGTGTCCGAATCAAACCCTGGACTGTCAGAATGAAGCCACTTTCTTCACTTTGTCATTACCCAAACCCAAGTCCTCATTGGTGCATGTCTCCGGCAGCAATCGGCAGACCAGTAAATGAGCTGGATTCTGTTATCTCTCCACATTCACACAACGTGTTGTTGTCCACCAGCAGCCCCCACTTGAGCATGTTGGTCTTGCATTTGGAGACTCCGACCCCTCAGCCTATTCAGGGTCCTCCAAGTGATGTAGAGGAGGTTGAGTTCTTCAGAGACATCCTCCTTTAATGTTGTTCCTTGTCCAGTGAGCTCCTTCCTCCATCTTCTAATTTGGTTTTGCTCTTGTGTACCCTCAAGAATGCTTGTTCTTGACATCAAGCTCTTTCTGGATCTGAGCCAGAGGATTTGAGGCTCATATCCATTCAGAGGGTGTTGAGTTGTGGGTCATTCTCTTACTTAGTTCTCTCAGCATCTGCTCCGACTTCTCTCCTGATCTTTGATGGAGCGATACCAACAAGAGGGTATATTTTCTCAACTGGTGTAGGTTTGAGACATCCTGTCACTATATGCATAACTTCATTAGCAGCAATGTCAACTTGTTTTGCATGTGTGGATGCGCTCCTTACTAGAGCCAAAGGTAATTTGCACAGTGTGGATGTCTGAGTTCTCCATTTGTAGTTTGTGAGTTTTCTGATGTTGTTCCTTGTACTAACCATGGCTTTGGTACAGGCAGTGTGGCTTAAAAGAGTGTCTAGTCAAGTGTCACATCAAGGTATTTTGGTGCTGAACAATGATGGCAACTCACCATCCTTCACCTTTTAGTTATGCTAGGAACCACAGACTAAGATGAGGAGGATAGAGGTTACCCAACTCTGGAACATCTGACCAGCAGTCTCCTATGCCACAGTGGGGAACCCCAAAACACCAGGCTGAGTCTGGACTTCCAGATATCACTTCCACAGAAGGCCATCTCTCCTTGTTCATAACACCCTTATTTAGTGGCTTTCTAGCTTTTCTTTCCCAGATCACAGCACCTCTCCCAGTGCTTAATCACTATCTGCAAAGCCTTTTTATCTGCTGGTATTTTCTGGACTCCCTTTCAGGCCCACTCTGCCACTGGAACATAAGGGCCTCAAAACATCTCAGAAACTCATCCAGCCCTTGGGTCCCCACCCTGGATACCTAAGCCAGCCTTTGGCGGACTGCACAATTTCACGCGGCAAATGAAAGAGGTCCTGTGATGAAACATTCTTCTCACTTTGAGAAACTGGGTAGAGTTTCAGGTACCAGGTCAAAGGGGACAAATGTCTTACCCTTCTCAGGGAAACCTCCAAGCAAACGCAAGATTTTTTTTTTAATTGAAAGTTGGAAACAGGCACCGGAACCAAAGTCAGAAAGGCTACCTGATAGCGAAAGACACACTCACCTGCTTCCCCTCTGGAACAAGGTTGAGGGTCCCATAGACAGCCACAGAACTCTCTGTAGAAAGGATCATTCCATTGTAACATTGACACTAGAGGAGAGAAAGGGGGCAGGAAGGCAAAAACTTTAGCTTCTGGGTTTTGAGTTTTAACTTTGTAAAGAAAAAATATATAGTTCAATTTGTTCCCAAAGAATCATTCAATGCAACCAGAATGGGGGCGGCGGCGGCAGCAATATGCATTAGAAACAAGCAGTTAAATAATAATATTTAGTTAACATTAGGAACAATTAGTTAAAGCATTAGGAACAATTAAGTATTAGTTAAATAATAATTTTAAGTATTAAAATAATTTTAGTTAATAAAAGTAATTTAGAATCCTCCAAACATCCTGACAGAGTGAGAAAAATAACATCAACACCACCCACAAAGTATTCTGCAAAATAGGGACACTGGGACATAATTAGTCCAAATCAAGTTCCTGTCTTTATTAGGTAATCACAGAGCTTAAATAGGGTTTTGACATTCATACCTGTCAACCGCGGCTCCGGAAAATCCGGGACCTGCGCAGAACAGTTCTGCGCAGGTCGATTTTTATGCATGCGTAAAAGCCTTCTACGCATGCGTGAAAGCGACTTGCAGAAGGGGATCATAGAAGCCTTCTACACATGCCTTCTATTTCCAGATAGTGTCTTAGCTGCAGGACTTTTAAAATGGTCAACGGTTCTGGGAGCTGGTCACTACGGCCCAGGGGCCAGATCCAACCCCCAACGCCAATTCACCCGGCCCTAGGGTTGCCATAAGTCCTGTTTTTCCAGGATTTTCCTGGATTCAAGCTGTCCATCAGGTTCAAGGAAAAACATGTAAAAAGCAAGAAATGCCCATTTTTACGGTGGATTCCTTCACATGACTACAAATGGTTAAATGCATAGAGTCAGCATTCCTAGAGAGGAAGAGAACACTGTGAATTGTCTCTTACTTCCTATCCAGTGTTCCCTTCCTCTCTAGGAATGCTGACTATGCATTTAACAAAGGACCTCTTCCAGACCTCTTTATAGAGTCCAACTCAATGGGGGGTGGGGGGTGGTGAAAGGTAGAGTAGGGGTGACCTCAGGGAAAGGAATGGCAATTTCAAGAGTGGCCCAAGAAGTGTTTATTCAAAAATAAAGGGACAGCATCTTGACTACAGTTTATTTTAAACTGACGGAGGCTGCCTGCCCTGGTCGGGGATTCTGCGGGGTCTTCGAGTTTGAAGAATGCAATGATGTCACATGGGAGTCCTGGTTTGGGGGGGATAGAATTATGGCAGCCCTATCCGGCTCATGAAGCCTTCGTCACTCCTGGAAGTGGAAGTAAAATGGGCCAGTATGGGTGCATTTTACTTCCGCTTCCAGGAGTGACAAGGGCTTCATGGGCTGGATGAATTGGCATCAGGGGCTGGATCTGGCCCCTGGGCCATAGTTTGGGCACCCCTGGTTTAAAATGAATTACTGCTCCTAATACCGTAGCATGCTTTTCTAAAAAGTCACAATACTTTCATGATAGTAAATTTAAAATTGCAAATACAAATACACGCATATAATCATTTTTATAACAGCTCCAACTCCCACACCGCTCATTTCTCACTGCAAATAACTGGTTACCGTCTGTTTAATGGCATGATTCAAACAGCTAGTTGTGATCTATAAAGCCTTACACAGAGAGGGTCAAGGTACTCAGAGAAATAACAAAGACTTCTTTAAGTACATTAGAAGTAAGAACCCAACTAGGAAGGCCATTGGACCATTAGATGACAATGGAAGGCAAGGGGTTATTAAAGAGGAAACAGAGATTGCAGAGAGACTCAATGAATTCTTTGCTTCAGTATTCACTGAAGAAGACAGAGACCACATGCCCAAAACAGAGCCTATCTTCGTAGGGAGAGAAACCGAAGAATTAAGCCAGATAGAAATAACCAGGGAGGAGGTCCTTGCATGTCTTGTTAAGCTAAACACTAACAAATCACCAGGACCAAATGGCATCCATCCACGAGTTCTCAGGGAACTTAAAGATGAAATTGCTGATCTCCTAGCCAAAATATGTATTTCCCTCAAATCAGGCTTTGTGCCTGATGACTGGAAGGAAGCGAATGTAACACCAATTTTCAAAAAAGGATCCAGGAGTGATCCAGGAAATTACCGACCTGTCAGTTTGACATGTGTCCCAGGTAAAGTGATGGAAACCATCCTAAAAGATAGAATTAATAGGCACACAGAAAAGAAGGTGCTGCTAAAGGAGAGCCAACATGGCTTTTGCAAGGGCAAATCATGCCTCACTAATCTGTTGGATTTTTTTGAGAGTGTCAACAAGCATGTGGATAAGGGGGATCCAGTTGACATTGTTTATCTGGACTTTCAGAAGGCTTTTGACAAGGTCCCACACCAAAGGCTCTTGAATAAACTTGCCAGTCATGGAATAAAGGGACAGGTCTTGTCCTGGATCAGCAACTGGCTAAGGGACAAGAAACAGAGGGTAGCACTAAATGGACACTTCTCCAAGTGGAGGGAAGTAAAGAGTGGGGTCCCCCAAGGTTCAGTACTGGGACCCCTGCTTTTCAACCTCTTTATAAATGATCTAGAGGTAGGAGTAAATAGCAAGGTAGCCAAATTTGCTGACGACACTAATTTATACAGGGTAGTGAAAACTGTGAGAGATTGTGAGGAGCTCCAGAGGGATCTTTTGACACTGGGGGAGTGGGCAAAACAGTGGCAAATGAGCTTCAACACTAGTAAGTGCAGAGTGATGCATGTTGGGGCAAAAAAAACCAATTACATTTATAAACTGATGGGGTCTGAACTCTCTGCGACAAACCAGGAAAGGGACCTTGGTGTCCTGGTGGACAGCTCAATGAAGGTGTCAATCCAGTGTGCCTCAGCAGTGAAAAAAGCAAACTCAGTGCTAGGGATCATTAGGAAGGGTATAGAAAATAAGTCAGCAAGTGTCATTTTGCCTTTTTATAAATCTATGGTGAGGCCCCATCTGGAATACTGTGTACAGTTCTGGTCACCATACCTCCAGAAGGATATTATGGAGTTGGAGAAAGTGCAGAGGAGGGCAACCAGAATGATTAGGGGTCTGGAACACCTTCCTTACAATCTGAGGCTGCAACGGTTGGGCCTTTTCACTCTTGAGCGGCGGCGTCTAAGAGGTGACCTGATTGAAGTTTATAAAATCATGCATGGTGTGGACAAAGTAGATAAGGAAAAACTGTTTTCCCTATCGCATAACACTAGAACTAGGGGACACTTGATGAAACTTTTGGGTACTAGTTCTCAAACAAATAAGAGAAAGTACTTTTTCACCCAGAGGATCGCTGGTCTATGGAACTCCCTGCCAGAAGAAGTGGTGACAGCTGTCAGTCTTGACAGCTTTAAGAAAGGATTAGACAAGTTCATGGAGGACAAGGGTATCAATGGCTATAATTATGGATACTTAAGGACAACCTCGGGGTTGGAGAGATAGGCAGGATATCTCTCAATGCCATTTCCAGGGAATCCTAAGCAGGTGAAGGCATCTCCTTGGGAATACCCTGAAGGAAATGGTGAGCCACTGTGTGAGACAGAATGCTGGACTGGATGGGCTGTGGCCTGTTCCAGCAAGGCTGTTTTTATGTTCTTACTAGCAAGGGTTGCCTGGCGTTGCCGGGCTTTTCCCCCCGTGTTTTTTAATTAAAAATGAGCCAATTTTTTTTGCAATAGTGTTACATTGTGTTGGAAGGTTAAATTGTGTTGTTTTTTTTAAAAAATTGCTTAGTCTGTAATTTTAATTTTTTAAATGTTTATTTATGTTAAATTTGTTTGGCTTGGCTGTTATTAACTGTGATCTGCTTTTTTGGGTTTTTTTGAGGATTAATAAAAGAAGAAAGTATGATATAATAACTCAGCACAGGATTTTTTAAAGTTTCTATTGTATTTTATTGACATATATTTGTGATTTGTGTGAAAGTGTGTTTAGTGTAATTTTTTTTACTTGTTTTTTTTTGGTGTGACCTTTTGTGTAAAATTGTGAGTTTGTGTTTTGTTTGGGGCTGTTGTGTGTTTTTGAATTGTTTTTACTATTGTGGCCAGCAGGTGGTGCTGGTAGGGGTTATTGTATTTTGACTTTTGTTTCTCTCCTGGCCTCTGGGTGGAGCTTCTTCTGGTAAGTAGGGTCTTTCTGTATTCATTTCTTTTCCAGTCCTGGTGGAGGTAGCACCTGTTTTGGTAAGTTTGCTTGTTTTCTTTCTTTTGTGTGTGTGTGTGTGTGGGCGGGGGGGGAGGGGGGTTGGAATTTGTATTTTTTGTCTGTTTGTTTTGTTTTTGATTGTGTCTTTGTTTACTACGTATTGTTTTTGGTGTTTTTGTTTTTGTGTATTTTTGGCTGTGTTTGAGTGTTTTTAGTAATTTTTAAAAAATTATTTATTTGGTGGTGGGGAAGGTACGTGGTCATTGGGGGTTTGGAAGGGTGGGCTAGGTGGTGGGGAGGGGCATGGTCGTTGGGGGTTAGGAAGGGTGGGCTAGGTGGTGGGGAGGGGGGCATGGTCGTTGGGGGTTAGGAAGGGTGGGCTAGGTGGTGGGGAGGGGGGGGCATGGTCGTTGGGGGTTAGTAAGGGTGGGTTAGGTGGTGGGGAGGGTGGCTTTATTGTTTTATGGTGCTTTTTTGTGTGTAGTTGTGAAAGTAGATCGGGGTTTCCCCTTTAATATCAGTTGGTGGGGCTTGTGACCCCCCTCTCCGCTTGCTCCCCTGGGGTTGGGAGGTTTGTGGGGACAAAAGAGGTATGTCCCCCCAACTCTTCTGGACCCAGTAGACCAGGCACAGTGGATCGATTCCCTCCCCCCCTCCTTAAAACAACTCCGTTTTTAAAGAGTAGAAAAGACGGAGTTTTTTTAAGGAGGGGGGTGGGAATCGATCCCCTCTCCCTGGTGTCCTGAGTCCAGAAGGGTTTGGGAAACATTCCCCTTTTGTTCCCACAAACCTCCCAACCCTAGGGTAGCCAGCGGAGAGGGGGATCGCAACCCCCACCCACTGATATTAAAGGGGAAACTCCAGTCGGGTCCTTCAGGCGCCGTGGGTGAGGGATAGAAAGCCGGCTGGTGTGTGTTTGGCTGTGACGCGGTGAGTTGTTTTTCTTTTTAATTTTTCGGGCGCCGTTTTCCTCAGCGTTCTGCGTGCTCATGGCGCGCAGGACACTGGGGCTTGTAGTAATGGGTTGGTGCTTTCTGTTTGTGCTGCGTTTTTTTAAAATGGTTTTATTTTGATTGGCTGCGGCGCGTTTCCGAACGCTGCCCCGTGCGAGAGCCTCTCAGCCTGATTGGCTCTGGCGCGGCGCGGCGCAAGGAATGTTGGGAAGTGAAGTTGTTTCCCTTTCTTCGCGTTTGTGGGGATGTTGCCCCACTGCCGGTTTTTTCAATCCTTCGTTGACCTGCGTACCCAGATCGGCCGTGTGCACGAAGGGTGAGTGCAGGCAAGTAGGGCGAGGCATAGCAACCTATAGCCAGTTCCAACGGTTAACCCTTGGATTTATAGGTTAAGATTTGGAAGACAGTACCCTGTGCATTCCTGCCAACCTAACAGTTTGAAAGCAAGAAATTGCAAGTAGATAAATAGGTAGTAGTTTGGCAGGAAAGGTAACAGTGTTCTGTGCGCTCTGGCGTCTAGTCATGCCTGCCACATGACCACAGAAACGTCTGAAGATGCAGACTGCACTAGCAATTTGGCTGTAAACGAAGATGGACACCACCCTTGCCTGGTTTTAAACCGTTTTAAAGATCTTGTTTGAAAATTATTTCACACCGCTTTGTAACCCACTTTAAGATCCTGTCATATAGGACAAACTATAAATATTTTTAATGAATACATTTGCAAAGCCAAATAAAATAATCATAGAATAACTGAGCTGGAAGAGGCCTATGAGACCATTGAGTCCAACCCTCTGCCCAATGAAGGGATCCAAATCAAAGCAGATCTGACAGAGGGTTGTCCAACTTTCTCCTGAATGCTTCCAGCATCAGTGCGTTCACCCCCTCCCAAAGTATACTAATTCCATTGTAATACTGCTCTAACAGTTAAGAAGGTTTTCCTGATATTCAGCCTATATCTGGCTTCCTGTATTTTGGGCCTATTACTGCGGGTCCAGCATTCTGGGATGATTAAGAACAGATCCCACCCCTTTATGAACATCTTTCAGGTATTTGAAGAGTGCTCTCATCATACGAGGGCAGACCCGAGGGGCTCGGTTATGGTCCCTTCGGCAAAAGAAGCCCACTCTGCAGGGACTAGGCAGAGGGCTTTCTCCGTCTCTGCCCCGGCCCTCTGGAACCTCTTGCCACTTGAACTACGCCTCCAGACGGAGCTGCTCCTCTTCAGAAGACAACTGAAAACATGGCTATGCCAGCGGGCATGGGGCTTGGATGCATCAACTTCCCAGTCCCGCTGGCTTATTTAGCCTACATTGGTTTTTGTCCTGACTGTTTTAAGTGTCCTGGGAGGTTTGGGATTTTAGATGGGTTTAAGATGCGTTTTTAATAGGGGTTTGCCAATCTGTTTTTATTCCTGTTTTTAATTATGTTGTTGAGCTGCTTCGGGTCACTTTTGAGTGAGGGAAGCGGGATAGAAATATTTTAAATAAATAAATATTCCCTCTCACTCTTCTTTTCTCAAGGCTGAACATGCCCAATTCCTTCAGTCTTCCCTCATAGGGTTTGGTTTCCAATCCCCTGATCATTTTAGTTCCCTCCTCTGAACCTGTTTCCACTTTGTTGGCATCCTTCTTAAAGTGCAGTGTCCAGAGCTGCAGAGGGTTTATGGCTCTACTCCAAGGGTTCCCAACCAAGGGCTGGACAACTCCCCCTCAGACCGCATCACGGGCCGGACATGTGGGATGTGTTCGTGCATGCTCAGGTACCTTTATGGCTGTCATAAATGCGTCCGCTTCTGCAGTCATCCCGTGGGCCAGATAGAATGGCGTCAGAGGCTGGAACTGGCCCAAGGGCCGTAGGTTACAAACCCCTGATCTACTCCAAGGAATCCTGGGATATCTAGTTAGGTTGGAGAGTAATTTGCATTTTTGGCTGTAGTTTGGGGGAGTGCATTAGCAGAGAATTCTGCTCCCCGGACAGCGTTTAAGTATCTCACCAAACTACAAACCCTAGAATTCTATAGAACCATGATGGTGAACCTTGACACTCCAGATGTTCTTGGACTTTAAGAACGTTTTACTTCCACTTCTGGGAGCAACATGGGCGGCGCGGGCCAGATGAATCACAGTAAACCCCTTCGTATGGATTCACAGGGGCTTGGGCTTCTGGGAATTGAAGTCCAAGAACATTTGGAGTGCCAAGGTTCACCATCAAGGCTATAGAATATAGTCATGGCAGTAAAGGTGGCTCATAATGCTATAACAGTACAGTGTAGCACCATAAACATACACTCTGTGTCAGGGTGGAACAGTAAGTATCAAAGAAATGTTATCTACAGTGGACCCTCGATTAACGACGCGTTCGAATAGCGTCATTTTCGCATAACGACGCGTCATCACTCGTCACGTGATTATCCGCACAACGATGAAAAACCGTCGTGCGGATTGACAACTTTTTAAACGTCGTTGTGCGGATAATGACAGCTTTTTGCCGCTAGATGGCGCAGCTGCCACTGAGAACCGCACAACTTGGGGAACCAAGTAGCGTCATTATTCGAGGGTCTACTGTACTTAGGTTTTCTGGAGCAGAAGAGACAGAATCAAGGATGGGAACTATCTGGGAATGGGAAGAAGGGAAGAGACAAACTTCACAAGGAAGAGAGAAAGTGACTTACCAGTTCATCAGACAAGACACACTGAAGAAAGCCTGTGCCATCTCTTAATACAATAAACATCAGGGTTTTCCCTGGGGGAAGAAAAGAGAAATTAACCCTTTTCAGAACTTCAATTCTGTTTTGTTGAAAGACTTCATCCATCTTTTCCCTAAAACATTTTCAACCCAGTTCCTGTCAAAGTGGAGCCAAGTAGGGGAGTCTGGAGGTCAATTAAGAGGACCTCAGAGACTGACAAACTTATTTATGAGCCCACCCTTTTGCTTACGTAAGAGACAACTTCTGTAAAACACACCATTTTGATTTTGTTACATCTTGGAAAAGCACTGTCGTGCAATGCAAGCAGTAGTGAGCTGAACAGACCAATGATCTGGAAACGATATTATCCAAGTCTTGGCCTGGCTCAAGGCTTTGATCAGATCTCCCTTCACCGCAGAGGGTACATGGGAGAACTGAAATAAATGAGAAGAGAAGTTCATTTCATCTGAACTCCACATTTCTCCAACTTCTTCCATGTCTATGCCAGAAGTGAAACTGCCAAAATAAAACCACCTTTTGGGGAGTTCATTTTGCAGTTCCTTCTGCCTGACCAAGTGTGAGAAAAATTAGCTGGCACAAGGTGTCTGTTGCCCAGGGTACGCCTGATTTTTGGTTCAAAAATACCACAATCTTCGAGGAGGCTCTTTCTGTATTTCTCTAACTAACAAGGGTCAACATTCTCAAGCATCCAAAAACTGATCCTCACCTCTAACCTGATAGTCCTTAACATGGTACTTACCTTGTCTGCGCAATCTGTGGACCCAGCCAAAAACCTTGACTCTCTCCCCTCGGTAGGACTCTAGGGCACGGATCTTCACCTGAAAGAAAGCAGATGAGTCATTCTTTTTGCTTTAGAACAGGGGTAAGCAACCCATGGCCTGCAATGCCAAATAATCCAACCCACACCCTCACTCCCACCGCTGGAATCAACCACAGACTCATTTACAGCATCCCATAGGGATTTTCGTTGTACGATGTATCCCATAGGGATTTTCGTTGTACGATGTTTCCCATAGGGATTCTTTGTATGATGCATGCATCGTATAACGAAAAAATCGTATAACAAGTGCCTAGTAGAGCCAATTATTTTTGTTATACAGGGTTCTACTGTAATATCTCCCTCCCACAAGACACAACCATTATTAGCTGAATTAGAATACGTAATAGAATCATGGAACAACTGAGCTGGAAGAGGCATTTTAGGCCATCAAGTCCAACCCCCTGCTCAATGCAGGAATCCCAATCAAAGCAGATGTGACAGATGGTTGTCCGATTCTCTCTTGGATGCTTTCATTGTTGGAAGGTTCATCACCTCTTGAGGCAGCTGGCTCCACTGTCATTCTGCTCTAACCGTTAAGACATTTCCCCTGATATTCAGCCTATAGTTTGAGCCTGTTATTATGCATCCTGGACTCTGGGGTGATGGAGAACAGACCCTAGCAGGAAGCAAGGAAATTCCTCCCTGTTCTATGGGGCACATAAAGGGTTGGTGGGGCAGCATCCTACCTTCCGCCTCCAGCAGCAATACAATTTGCGCTGCTTCTGCATAGGGCACATTCACAGCATCTCCCTCATGCCACTCAGCAATACAATCCCACCATTTGCTTCAGTGCGCACTTAGGAACGGGAGGTTAGCGAATATAAGTCCAGAATTAGCAAGTCACCCGCCTTAGCAGATATAAGCCCAGAAGTCAAATTAAGGTTAAGCTTTTGCCTTACACACAAACATGAAGCTAGCAAGAAAAAGAGAGAGCACTAAATATACTTTGGCTTGCCTGAGTTATCTAAAATCAGGTTAGGGAAGGATTTGACCCTTGGGAGTCCAAATCTGCTTTCTATGTTGATTTACACTCTGCACCAGTGATGCACTGCAAATTTTTTTACTACCTACTCTGTGGGCTGGCCAAATCTGTGGGCATGGCCAAACATCCTGCATTATGGGCTATGGAGGTGGACGTGGCCAACCAAGTGGGCGTGGTCTGGGGAATTTCTGCTACCGGTTCTGCAGAACCTGACAGAACCTGCTGCAGTGCATCACTGCTCTGTACCCAGGGTGAGCAAAATGTGCCCTTTTCAAAATATTATTGGACTACAGCTCCTATTATCCTCTTCTACTGATGATGCAGGCTGGGGCTAATGGGAGTTGCTATCCAAAAACATTTGGAGGGATGTCCTTTTTGTTTTGAGTTATCTACCAGAGTCCCCTTCGCTCCTGCTGCCCTGTCTCATTTTCCCCTTCCCTGCATCCGAGACCATATGAAATGAAGTCTCTCTCTTCAGAAATATTTTACTCACACATTTGGGTTCTGGGAGGCTGGGATCCTTCTTAACGATGATCTTCTTTGCTTCGTCCAAGTTCTTTTCACGGCGCAACAGATCTTCTGCCTGTGGGGTCGATATGTGTTTGTTCAAAAAATCAATTCTGTTCCATGCTCTACTTTCAATAAAAGCATGCAAGGTACAATTCCAGAAGAATTAGGGTAGGTAACGGGTGCCCTTGCTCAAAAGCCAGTCCTATCCGACTCTAGGATTCAGTGTTCATTTCCGTTTATAGCCAAAGCGCCAGCGCTATCTGCATCTGCAGATGTTTCTGTGGACATGTGGCAGGCATGACTAGACACCAGAGTGCATGTAATGCTGTTTGCCTTCCCACCAAAGTGGTACCTATTTATCTACTTGCAATCTCTCGCTTTTGAACTGCTAGGTTGGCAGGAGCTGGGACAGAGGTGGAAGGTCACTCCAACATGCAGCACTCGGGTCTCAAACTGCTGACCTGCCAACCTTCCAGTCGTTAGGTTCAGTTTTAACCACTAAGCCACTGCAGTCCCTCAGAGTTCAGTACTCAGGGGTAATTAACACTGCCTTCTCCTGAAGATGTTTTGGGAACACATAGCTTTCTCTGATTGCTAGTGAACCAATGGGAAATCAAGCATACAAACCCTGGCTCTGCAAACATGGAAAGCAAGTGCTGGAGAAACTCTATGCTCCACTATGATGCATACATATACTCTGTCACTGCCGGTGGCTGAAAAAATACTGTCCCCATTGAAAAAATAATAAGCTATTAAAAATTCAAAATACACTGATAGGACGGTCCCAAAAGCACTGTAGAAAGGATGAGATCCAATCTTCCTCAGACTTAATGTTTTAAATGTGAAATTGCCAATTCTATTCAGTGGATGAGCTTATGCAAGTTTGGCCAGGTTCTTCTGCTATGGTAATAGAATAAACCCAGAAACCCAACCCCCCTGTGAATCCACACAAATGAGTTTACTGCGATTCATCCGGCCCGCGCTGCCCTCGTCGCTCCCGGAAGCGGAAGTAAAATGCGCCCACACGGAGGAAGGGTTAACCCGTAAGAGCCTTAACCATATGGGCACGTTTTACTTCCGCTTCCAGAAGCGACAAGGGCGGTGTGGCCTGGATGAATCGCAGGAAACCCATTCATGTGTATTCATAGGATGCTTGGGCTTCTGGGAATTGAAGTCCAAGAACATATGGAGTGCCAAGGAGGCTTGCCATCATGGGAATAGACCCTACTGCCAGCGACTCAACACATGTCAGGCGGCAGTTAACTAACCTGACAACTCTGAGGACTAATGGCCTTGGGTGCTGAAGTCCACAGGGAAGAGTGATGGTCTCCAAGTGGATTAAATGCCACTTGAATCCATTTTGATGGAGGGCAGCAGCTTCATCAATACTGGCCTGGGGCTGAGGACTTTATGTGTCAAAAGGGCTCAGGACCAGAAAGTGACCCATGGAATTGGATCAGGGGTACGGGTATCATGCTGCGATGTGGAAAGCAAATGGAAAACCTCTGCATAATATTGTACACAGGACAATCTTCATGGCTGATCGCCAGGATGCCAGTCACTATTCAGAACCGGATATGGCACTTGGAGAAGAAGGATGTGCTTATCCAATCTGAACAGCAGCCAAATCGCACTTGCCTATCATCGACTCTTAGGTAATGTGAAAGTTCTCTTTGGGATCTGTGGTGTCCAATCTGCAATAGGTTGTTGACACAAGTCATCTCTTGACATTACAATGGTCAGAGAAGGAAGACACATGTGAAGAAAGCCCACCACATTCAAAACTCTGCTCAGTTGAAGAAGAGCAAGCAGGTTAAGGCTTCTCTCTTTCACATTTTAGAGAAATAAGGACAGCAGAAGAAAAGGACAACAGCATTAATTTAACCTACCTCTTTCTTTTCTCTGGTTTCACTTTTCTGTTTCTCCCGCTGCCAGAGTTTTCTGACATTCTTGAACTGCGTTTTGGAAATAGTTTCCCATCTCTGAGTCGGGGGGGGGGGGGGGGAGAGAATGATAACACATTTACTTTCAGATCAATGCACCTTTAGTACCCGAAATGCATCTAACCTAGTGTTCTGTTTCTAGCAGTGGCCACCTTCTGAGAAACCCCCTTTCAGAGAAGTGGTAAAATACCTCCAAATGTGACATATATGCCCCTCACTCCCTCTATTTCGCTGATTCTAGGAAATATAATACATCCAATATTTTCAATATTCAAATTTAATTCTTTTGCGACCACACCACCCATGCATTAAAAAAGAAGCATTAGAAGATTTAGCAGAACCATAATCTGAAAAGTTGGATGTGCAGGTGAAGGGTACAATGGAAGAAAACACGGGTGAAAGGCAACCTGGTGAGAGGAGATACATGCATCTCTGAGGATCTCATGGGTAACTCATTAGTTACCAGCTAGAAGGGACTAAGTGTTTTGCATTTCTGCATGCAATAGTTGTTGTTCAGTCGCACAGTCGATTCTGACCCTTTGCGACCCCATGGACCATTGCCCGCCAGGCACCTCTGGCCTCCACCATCCCCCTCAACCCGCCCAGCTCTGTGGCCATTGTGTCTACAATATCATCTAGCCATCTCATCTTTGGCCGCCCTTCTTCTTTTGCCCTCCACCTTTCCCAGCATCAAGGCTTTCTCAAGTGAATCCTCTCTTCTCATTTGATGTCCAAAGTACTTCAGCTTCGTATTTACTATCTAGCAGTTGATTTCTTCTAAGATTGACCTATTTGTTCTCCTCGATGTCCAGGGGACTCTCAAAACTCTCCTCCAACACCACATTTCAAAGGCATCTATTCTTCTGCGCTCAGCTTTCCTAATGGTCCAGCTCTCACTACCGGAATACCATTGCTTTGACTATGCAAATTTTTGTTTGTAAGGTGATGTCTCTACTTTTAACTATGTTCCCCAGGTTTCTCATAGCTTGACTCTCAAGAATCAGTCGCCTTTTTATTTCATGGCTGCAATCGCCATCTGCAGTGATCTTGGATCCTAAGAAAGTAAAACCTGTCACTGCTTCTACTTCTTCCCCATCTATTTTCCAGGGACTAATAGGGCCTGTTGCCATTATCTTGGTTTTCTTGATAGTGAGTCTCAAACCAGCTTTTGCACTCTCTTCTTTCAACCTAAGCAGGAGTTTTTTTTAGGTCTTCCTCACTTTCTGCAATTAGGGTAGTATCATCTGCGTCACTCAAATTGTTGATGTTTCTCCTGCTTAGGGCGGTTCACAAGGTAGTTAGCATTACCACTGGTGGAATGGAAATTAATTAAGTGGCCATTTTGGAGAGATATCTGTTAAATCCTTTGCTGCATGGCCAGAGGCCACCCTAGAATAGCTATAATAACTTCTGTCCATTTTAATTACAAAAGGATTCTGGATTACTAACCCACCAACCTGTAAATATCTGAACTGAAACATGGGACAACTGTAGTTCCGAGTGTCAGACTAGAACACAAAATACCTATTCAAATCCCCAGTTGGCCATTAAGTTCTATATAGGCCAGTCATGTGGTTCCTCCCATCAGAAGTGGTGATGGCCATGGGCCAGATTAATTGATGCTGTGGGACGAATCTGGCCCACGGGCCATAATTTGGACACCCCTGCATTAGAGGACCTCAAGGAGTCTTAACTTGGACCTCAGGGACAGAGGGAATAGAAGTTACAGAATCAAAAGGAAATTGTGACCCTCAAACTCAAGAAAGAAAATAATCCATACATTGTATGTTGGAAAGTAAATTAAAATTAATGACAATTTTAGTTTTGCTGCTGGCATGACTTACACAGGCAAAATGTGAAATTCCTATCTTTTTATTCCCAAACTCAAGTATGGAAATGAAAGAAAGTGAAACAAAAATTAATAAAAGTTTCATTTTCACCTTTGACCTGCAGAGCTAAAATTGAATGCATAGCTTTTTATTACTCTGGATCGTATGTGTTTGCAGTTTTATTCACACACAGTTTACAAATCAGTAATACTTATCTATCCTGTTACACAGACTTCCTTCGGATGATTACGTGAAAAACACTAATCACCTAACAGCAGCAATACAATTAATATAGATTCTGATTTGTATCTTGCCTAAAAATATGAAAATGATCCTATGGTCTCCCATAGCTTTGAGAAAATCAAACCAATCTAATATTGAGATGGCATTCATTCACTGATACAAATAGATACAGTAAAAACCCCACTTACCAAAATAGTCTGTTCCGTAGGCTTTTGTTTCAATCGTTTTTTTATGTAACTCGAAGCAAACCCGTAGGAAATTGTGTAAATCGGGACATGGTTTTAGCACAAAAATCATTATGTAAGTCGAATTTTATGTAACTCGAGGCATATGTAAGTCGGGGTTTTACTGTATTGCGAAACCATTTTTTTCCTTCTAGAAACTGAATTTTTCTTGCCCACATGACTGATAGAAACCATTTTTTTCCTGACACACAGAAATTGGCTGCCAACTCACAAAACAAGTAATATAATTTCATTTTACACAACCTGGCCTTCTTTCTGTGAGTCCACGTAGATTGTAGGAAATGGTTCCTTTCCAGCAGCTACCAAAGCCTTAAGAAAGAAAACCAAGATGATCATTAGTTGTTGTCGTTGTTGGGGTTTTTTTGGGGGGGCACAAAAAAGATACCTATTCTTAAAAAATTAACACCAATCTTCACCTTGGGGTCCCATCCTTAATTGGCAATAGAAATTACGCTTGTCTATTGCCCCATAGTGTGGAGAGCAGGGGTGCCCAATCTTTTCGGGCCACAGGCCAGTCACGTGTGCTGGTTACGTGGTTCCTCCCACTGGAAGTGGAAGTAAAATGTGCATGTGCATTTTATTTCTGCTTCTGGGAGCAGTGCGAGCTGGATGATTTTGGTGCCGCAGGCCATATCTGGCTCATGGGCACCCCTGGCTTAGAACACTCTTTGGTCAGTTCACAACGTAATTATTTAACCTCCAACATGCCAGGTACTCCTTTTACTGACCTTGGAAGGATGGAAGATTGAGTCAATCTTGAGCTATTTGGGATCAAACTCAGATTGTGAGCAGAGTTTTGGTTGCAGTGCTGCAGCTTAACCACTGTGGCATGGGGGTTCCTTTAAATGTAATCTTTGTGGGTTTCAATCAAGGTCTCACTTGATTGAAAGCCAGTCATGTCCGACTCTAGGGTGCAGTGCTCATCTCTGTTTACAACCCAAGAGCTAACGCTGTATGCACCTGATGCTTCTATGGATATGTGGCAGGCATGACTAGACACCAAAGCGTACGGAACACTGTTACCTTTCCCCCGAAAGCAGTACTGTACCTATTTCTTCTTTCAATTTCTTGTTTTTGAACTGCTAGGTTGGCAGGAGCTGGGACAGACGGGAGCTCACTCCATCATGCAGCACTCGGGTCTTGAACTGCTGACCTGCCAACCTTCCAGTCATCAAGTTCAGTGTCTTAACCACTAAACCACTGCAGTCACCTTCCTGCCACCAAATCAATCCTCCTTGCCTCCTTCCCATGGGAGTTCTGGTCCCAGCTAAACCTGGGAAGTCATTAGGCTGGGGATCAGTTTCCTAAATTATATCTATTTCCTAAATCCTTATCATCCCCACCCTGTTTTCACAAAAGAAAGTGCCTTGACAACCCTCAATCATACATTCACGTGGACAAATGTAATGTGCAAACTTTATGCGGCCACTGCCACAGCGCAAACTGTTACAATCTATCTGCCTATCTCCCCCCCCCCCAAAAAAAAACCTCACCTGAAAGCATTCACGGCAACAAAAAACATCACAGAGTTTGCTCACTACCTGCCTACTTCACCTGTCTGGAGCACTGGCTAGTTTTCACTCTAGTGAGGAAACAGGCCAGCTAAAGTTTTGTTCAGCAGTAAGCAGAAGTTATTTAGCTATGCTGCCATGCCCACAATGTGGCAGGAATCCCTAAGGCTGAATTATTAAGCCATCAACCGGTGTCAGGCAAGGCTGCCATCTTATCTCTATGTCAGTGTTTCCCAATATATGGGCCAGGCCCCACAGGAACCTAGGTCAGTACACTGGCTGATCGGTGCTTTGGGGAATTGACTCAGGCTTCTGGGAATTGGAATCCATAAATTAAAGGTTGGGAAACACAAGTTTTGAATGTGGAGTTCATTATTTTTTTCTGAAAAGGCCATCCTGATTTGGTGATTTTAAGAGTTGTACTCTGAAGACATTGATTTTCCAAGCTCTGAATCAAAATCTAATTCACATCTGATAAATTGGATTTTGATTCAGAGGTTGGGAAGAAATCCAATTCACACCTGATAAATTGGGCTACATAGAAAGAACCAACTCAAAGATTATGGTATTTTTGAACCACAATTGGGCGTACTCTGGGCAACAGCACCCTTGTTGTGCCAGCTAATCTTTCTCAAACTAGGTCAGGTGAAAGGAACTGTGGAATAAATTCACCAAAAGGTGTCTTCATTTTGGCAGTTTAAAGTCTGACCTAGACACAAAAGAACAACCTGATAAATTAACAGAGTTCAAACTTAGGTGGACTTGGACCTTGGTGGCAGGGGTCCATTACTTTCTTTCCTGGGACTGTTTTGGGGGACGGGAGTGAGTTGCTAGGTGCGATGTATTTATTTTTTTTGTCAGTGGGGCAATTATTGTATTGTATACTGTGCATTGTATTTTTGATCTGTGATTATATCTATATTGTATTTGTATTTTGCATTGTTGTTCGATTTATTGTCGGTTGTTATTTATATGTACTATATTGTATTTATTTCGCTTTTTCTGCTGCTGTCTGCTGTGCAGACAGCACACATCGGTGTAAACTGCTTTGAGTCGCCTTCGGGCCGAATAAAGCGGCATATAAATAAAAAGTGAAATGAAAAATGAATAGGACTGCAGAACAAGAATGGGCAGAGGAACTTCAAGACAGTGGCTAAAAACCAAGGGCTTCTTAGTAGTTACCCAAAGCAAGAAAAGACGATCAGCCTGGCTTCAATTAGAAGAAAATACTTGTCAACAACAGAGTTGAGCCACTATTTTACTCAGCAGTGGAAAAGTTACTTTCTTGGAATGCAACCCCCAGAATATCCCAGCCAAGATAGTCAAAGAATTAAAACAGATAACTTTTCCCATTTTTGCTTGTTTTGACATTTAAAAAACAAGATTAATAGACAGTCACCTGCAAAGGAGTTTTGTACGGCTTCTCCTGCGAGCCGTCTCCAGTAGTATCACACCCATCTCGATCAGATACATAGACCTCTCCTATAAAAACAGAGGATATTATTCTTTACAACATATATAACGGACATAGGTAAAGGTTTCCCTTGCTCGAAAGCCAGTCGTATCCGACTCTAGGGTGCAGTGCTCATCTCTGTTTCTAAGCCGAAGAGCCAGCGCTGTCTGCTTCTGCAGACGTTTCCGTGGTCATGTGGCAGGCATGACTAGACACCGGAGCGCACGGAGCGCTGTTACCTTCCCACCAAAGTGGTCCCTATTTATCTACTTGCAATTTATTGCTTTCGAACTGCTAGGTTGGCAGGAGCTGGGATGAAGACGGGAGCTCATTTCCGTCCTGCAGTACTCGGGAATCGAACTGCTGACCTTCCGCTTCCCAGTCAGTGTCTTAGCGACTTGAGCCACTGCAGTACTTGAGCCACTGCAGTAACGGACATACAAGCGTGCAAATGATTGCACATACAATCATGCTCAGCTTAAACCAGCCACTGTTAAATGTCAATAAGGCTATATTGGCAAATCTGAGCAATTTGCAGGGCATCACCAGGAGTCTGCTTTCAACATTTTTGACAAAAGCACCACAAGTTTCAAGGAGAGGAAAAAACCATAACTCTGCCAAAATTGGTTCTTTGATAGACGGCTCACTTTTCAGATTCAGCGCACCTCTTTTGCAAAACAGGTACATTTAATCAGAAATTTGTGACTACAGTGTGTCAATAAAACATTGCAAATAATGCTATTTGTGAGACATTACTTTTGGGAGGAATAGAAGGCAAGACTAACTTTCCCCCCAAAATAATGCAACAATGACTAACATCATTAGGTTGTGAATGTAACAAGTGATGTTAAATTGCCATTACAGTAGTTCAAAACATTTTCTGGAAGCTGCTTGGGGGACTGGGAGGTTTGGTGTAAACGAATGAGGAAAAAAAGTAATGCGATGATGTTCATTACCATCATTACTACATACTTTAAGCAACAAATGGCTTTTGCAAAAGCATAAGGGGTCAACATGTTAGTGTATTCATGCAATAAGGCTTCTAAACTCTGCTTTTGCTGATAATTCTGACTCCACAGATGTTAGTGGCACACACCTCTTGGACAAAATGAGGGAAGGATTGCTGCTGTTGACACATAGTTTAAGAGAGCCAGTGCAACGTAGAGATTGGAGGATCTGACTATGACTGGGGAGACGTGGATTCAAATCGCCACTTGAACATAAAACTCATTGAACATCTCTGGGTATTTAGAGGTCTTTCACTGGATTTTCATGAAAGTAATTTGAAGAGACCATATATATGCTATCTAAAAATAGAACTGCAGTGGCTCAAGTAGCTAAGACGCTGACTGGGAGGTGGAAGCTCAGCAGTTCGATTCCCGAGTACTGCAGGACGGAATGAGCTCCCGTCTTTGTCCCAGCTCCTGCCAACCTAGCAGTTCGAAAGCAAGACATTGCAAGTAGATAAATAGGGACCACTTCGGTGGGAAGGTAACAGCGTTCCGTATGCTTGTGTCTAGTCATGCCTGCCACATGACCACGGAAACGTCTGCAGAAGCAGACAGCGCTGGCTCTTCGGCTTTGAAACAGAGATGAGCACTGCACCCTAGAGTCGGATATGACTTGCTTTCGAGAAAGGGAAACCTTTACCTTTACCTTAAAAATAGACAGCCAGGCCACAAATCAAGCGGCAGCGAACATATGTTACTGAGAATAGCTCCAATTCACACCTAATTTTAGCAAAGCTCAAAAACCTTGTTGTCCTTCCATGCAAGCCAGTTCTGTGCCCATTACTGACGCAGCACACCAGGCAAAGGTCCCTTTTTCACCCAGATGATCACTGGTCTATGGAACTCCCTGCCAGAAGAAGTGGTGAAAGCTGTCAGTCTTGACAGCTTTAAGAAAGAATTAGACAAGTTCATGGAGGACAAGAGTATCAATGGCTATAATTATGGATACCTAAGGACAACCTCTGGGTTGGAGAGATAGGCAGGATATCTCTCAATGCCATTTCCAGGGAATCCTAAGCAGGTGAAGGCATCTGCTTGAGAATCTCCTGAAGCAAATGGTGAGCCACTGTGTGAGACAGAATGCTGGACTGGATGGGCTCCTGTGGCCTCTTCCAGCAAGGCTGTTCTTATGTTCTAAGGGCGGAAGTAAGTTATGATGATTATTGAGCCAGTATTGAAAATGGAAGCCAGGCCAAAACATGCTCGCTCGTGCTCTCTCTCTCTCCAGCCTCGCCAAGGATCCCATTCAAAGGCGATCCACCTGCAGACCTTCCAGCCACAGGGCGCAGAGGGATGGAAAACACATCCTTGACCATGACTTTGGTCCCAGGTCCCATGTGGGTTTCGTTTCATGCGTCCAGATGTTCATCCCACAAGGGAAAGGCGCGTGATGGCGCATGCATATCCTGCCCTGTTGGCACACAACATATAGGGAGGGGGGGGGAATGGGGCGCTTTTGCATCCAATCGTCCCACCTTGTGAAATCCATTAGTAGGATTAACCTCCATTTCCCACCACCACAAAACAAGGGGTGTGTGGGGTGCAAATAAAGAAAAAAAAGTCTTTATAATTTGCAACCCCTTTTCCAGCCGGGGAAGAAGCAAAGGGGGTCCTTCCCACCTTCCCCATCCCAGCCCTATAGGTCACCCCACAGAGGGGGGGGGATAGGGAGAAAAAGCAGCAGCCCCCCTCCCCTCCCCGCCATAATCCAATTGCAAACCTCACCCAGGCTCAGCCTGTCCGCCTTATCAATGATCACCGCAGACATTTTGCTGCTTTTTCTTGGATCGGAGCTCAGCTGTGTGAAATGGGGGGCTACGTCGGGTGGTGGAGGCGCGGCTGATGATGACGCCCAGGGAGGAGCGGATGATTGCATCAGGCTCTCACGTCAACGCCAGGGCAAGCAAGGGGCCGGGAAGCATGGAGGTAGCCGGGAAGCATGGCTGTGCAGGGCAGCCGCAGGGGCCGCCCCGAGTTACTCCTCCCCCTGCCGCGGAGCTCCGCCTCTCGGCAGCCACACCGCTGGGGAAGGAAGCATGGAGGTATAAAAAAACAGGAGATGACATGACGTCACAAACTTGAAGCCGACTCATCTGACAGTCCGCCATGTTAGTTGGCCCAAAACATTGCCTTTATGGTGCTTTGATTGTGTGGAGTCGTGAAAGTCGATGGGGTTTTCCCTTTAATATCAGTGGGTGGGGGGTTGCGATCCCCCTCTCCACTTGGTCCCCTGGGTCCAGAAGGGGACCCCTTTTGTCCCCCCAACCCTCATGGACCCACGGGACCCGGGAGAGGGAATTGAATCCATCCCACCCCATATTAAAAGGGAAAACCCGATCGGAGTTTCCCCTTTAATATCAGTGTTGTTGTTGTTGTTTTTTGGGGGGGGGTGCGATCCCCCTCTCCACTGGCTCCCCTGGGGTTGGGAGGTTTGGTGGGACAAAAGGGGTCTGTCCCCCCAACCCTTTCAGAGCCAGGGGACCCGGCAGAGAGGGGATCCCCCCCCCCGCAGGACACCCCATTATTAAAAGTGGAGTGTTTAGGAGGTGGGCGTGGAATCGATCCCCTCTCCCTGGTCCCCTGGGTATGGGAGATTTGGGGGGACAACACGGGTCTGTCCCCCCAACCCTCCTGAACCCAGGGCACCCAGCGGAGAGGGGGATTCCCCCGACACCCCCCCCATATTAAAGAGAAGAAAACAAGCGGTTTCTTCTCTTTAACAATGGAGTGTTGGCGGATGGGTGTGGATTCGCCCCCCTCTCCCTGGTCCCCTGGGTTTGGAAGGGTTGGCGGGGACAAAAATGGTCTGTCCCCCTTTAGTGTTGAGAACCAAGACAATGGAGACAGCCGAAAGCCTGGCTTAACGCATCTTTATTGCATGATGGTCAGGGGGAACATTTGGTAATGGCGGATGAACAGCTCAATATATACTGTGGCTATACATTTGAATGTGGCTCCTCGGTAGCCCATTGGCTACTGTCTGCGTGACGTCACTCTCCGTCACACCCTTCTTGTCCAGGTGAGGTAGTGGCGGGAATCTTCCCGCGGCTGTAGGTATTTGGGGAATTGGAACCATGTGAGCTAGACGCTCGCTATTGCCCCTAGTGGTCACTAGCTCGCGTCCTCATACGGAAGGTTACAGTGTTACAGCTGGTGATTGTTACATTCACTTATTCGAGTGTTACATTACTTAAAGGCACAATATTCCAAACACAACATCCCTCCCCCCTAGGATGAGACGAAGTCTCTCATCCAATATGGTTTATTGCAAGAGCGTTTTGGGCGCAAGGCTGGCTGGCTTGTCCCGGGGGCGCTATCACTTCTGTGTTCCCTGGTCTCTTGTGCTGCAATGGGAGAGGGAGACTCGTTAGCGACTCGCCGTGGTTCTGCGGTTTTCGGGGTAGGGGTAAACTCCATTGTGGGAAAACCGGGGGCATTGGGGGCTAAAGAAAAACCCCGCTTCTCGCTTGGACTGGTGGGGGACCACTCCGACCCCCCCCCCCAGTTTTGTAACTCAAAGTCAAAATCATCTTCTGGGATATCTGTGGGGACATCCTCCAGGATATCTGCGGGGACAAACTTATTCCCTTCCCCCCTCGGTGGGGACCACCGGCCCCCCTCTCCTCCCCCTTGGGCTGAACGGGTGGGGGAGAACTCTAACGTTGAGTCCTGTGTCGCGGTTTCCCCGCCTTGGTTACCGGGAACCCAGCGCCGCAGTTGGTCTGCATGCCGCCTCCAGAGTAGACCTGTGCTTGTTTCTACGCAGTACGACACGGGTCCCATTTGCCCAATGACTACTCCCGGAACCCTAGCTGGCCCTGCGCTAGCGTAGTTTCTGCAATGGACCGGGGCGCCTATTTCGAAACTCTTTGTGCCTGCTATCCCGATGTTCCTCCCAGTGTCTTCCACTCTCGTGGGGTCTAGCCTGGTCAGTATCGTCGTCAGCTTCCTGCGCATTAGGAGCTCTGCGAGCGAATAACCTGATGCCAGGGGGGTCACCCTATACCCAAGCAAGAATTGGCATAACTGTAGGTTCAGGTCTCCGGGGCCCATGCGCCTCAGCGCGTCTTTGGTGGTACGCACGAGGCATTCAACCTGGCCGTTTGTCGCCGGGTGAAAAGGTGCGGAGGTGATGTGCCAGATGGCGTTTATGTCAATGAACGCCCGGAATTCGGCAGACGTGAAACAAGTGTATCGGGTATACCGAACGAACTGAACACCTTGCGCAACTGTTTAATGGTTGCGGCTGAAGAGGTGTTTGCCACTGGGATAATCTCTAACCACTTGGAATAAGCATCCACTATAAGGAGAAAGAGCGAACCTCTGAAAGGGCCCGCGAAGTCAATGAGCACGCGGGACCACGGCCCCTTTGCCGCGTCCCATTCCCTGTGCGGAAGTCGGGCCTCCTCGGGCCGGGAGCTTTGGCAACTCTCGCAAGTGCCCACCATGTCCTCAATGTCAGCATCCAACTGGGGCCACCAGAAATAGCTCCTGGCCAAAGCCTTGGAGCGGACAATCCCTGGATGGCTGACGTGCAGCAGCTTGAGCACTCTTGCTCTCAGGGATTCAGGGAGGACCACCCACTGGCCCCACAGGAGGCAACCCCTCTCCATGGACAGTTCTAACCTCTTCCTAAAAAATGGAGCAAATTCTGCCGCTGGGGAAGATGTTGGCCACCCTTTTTGCGCCCATGAACTAACCAGGGCCAACGTCTTATCTCTACCCGTCGCCTTGGCGATCTCCGCGGGCACTATGGGGGGGTGAATCCAGGACCTCTATCATGAGCACTTGGTGGTCTTGTTCCACCTCACACACGGGGCTGCCCATGTGGGGCAGGGGTGACCTCGATAGGGCGTCCGCGTGGCTTATGTCCTTTCCAGGGCGATAAACCAGCGCATTCTGGTACGCGTTTTAAAAAATGGCCCACCTTAGCATTGTAGGGGACAGGATCTGCGGCATGGGCTTGTCTGCGATAAAAGTGCCTAGCAGGGGTTTGTGGTCAGTCACGATGGTGAAGGGCCAACCATAGAGGAAATCATGAAACTTCTTCATCCCAGCAATTATCGCTAGTGCCCCCCTGTCTGTCTGTGCATAGTTACGCTCTGCCTTAGACAGGGACCTGGAGTAGAACGCCACCGGGGCTTCCCGCCCGTTTTCCAACACGTGGCACAGGACTGCCCCCACCCCCACTGGAGATGCATCACATACCAGAACCACTGGTTTCTTGGGGTCAAAATGGGTTAGTATGGCGTCTGAGGATAAGAGTTGTTTCAGCTCATTGAATGCCCTTTCCTGACTCTCGCCCCATCGCCATGCCTCGTCCTTTTTTAACAATTTATGAAGCGGCTCCGCTACCGACGACTTCCTATGCAGGAAGGAATGGTAGAAGTTTAAGAGCCCCAGGAACGACTGCAATTCTGGCTTGGAGGTTGGGCGAGGAGCATTCTGAATGGCGGCCACCTTTGATTCGGAGGGTTTTATGCCGACAGGGGTTGCCCGGAAACCCAGGAACTCAACCTCTTTTGCGAAGAAGACACATTTGTCTTTCCGCAGCCTCAACCCCACCTTTTCAAATACCGTCAGTACTTTGTCTAGCCTCTCAGCCAATTCTGACTCACTCCCCCCCTGTTATCAATACGTCGTCAAAATATGGCAAGACCCCCTCCAAACCCTTCAGCAGACGCTCCACCAATGATTGGAAAATGCCTGGCGCCGAGTTCACGCCAAACTGTAGGCGCGTCACCTGGAACACCCCTTTGTGGGTGACTATCGTCTGCGCAGCTGCTGCAGCTGGGGTTACTGAGAGTTGCTGATTAGCCTGCACCAGGTCCAGCTTTGCAAAACACTTTCCCCCATGTAACCTGGCCAACAGGTGGCTGACTACCGGCACCGGATACGCATTTGGGCGTATCGCCTTATTAATGGTACATTTGTAATCAGTGCAGATCCGAACCTCCCCGTTGGCCTTTAACGCTGTTACAATCGGAGTTTCCCACTCCGCAGAATCTACAGGAACTGTCCAGTTCCGCCTCTATTTTGTCCTTAAGTGCAAAAGGCACCCTTCGCGGTTTGAGTCTTATTGGGCGGATCTCCGGGTCCAGGTCGAACACAACTGGGGGGCCCTTGAATTTTCCGAGTCCCTTCTTGAACACCTCGGGATGCGCGTTACACACCTCCTGTATTGGGTCAGTTCCAATAGTGTGCACCCCCCCCCCCAATGAACAAACCCAGGGGCTTAAACCATTGTGTCCTGAGGAGGCAACAGTCCCCCGCCCCTTGAGAACAACCAGAGGGAGGTCCGAGGCGTGTTGCTTGTATTGGACCTTGAATTTTCCCACCCCCCAACACCAGAATGCTATTTCCCTGTACGTCCCGCAGCGTAGACCTCAGTGCTTTCAGCTTGGGCCGCACGTTGGGGGAAATCCTCAAAAACTCTCTCTGGGAAATGATGGAATATGAGGAACCCGAGTCTATCTCCATCTTAACGGGGACCCCTTGCACCAGTACCTCTACAAAATAATGTGGGTGTCCTAAGGACAGCGTGTCGTCGTCGCTGTCATCGGAGATGCGGCCCACACCGTCCTGCTTCCTCGAGGGCCGGACGCCCTCCTGTTTCTTCAGTGAGAGGTCTGTCGAGCCTTTCCAGTCTTTGCGCCGTCGTCTGCAAACTTTGGCTATGTGGCCTCGGCGCCCGCAGTTGTGGCACTCCGCCTTCCTGAACGGACACACTGCGGTCATGGGCCGCCCCACAGCTGTCGCAACGCCGGCCGTCCTTCCGCACCTTCCGGATGTCCTCGTCCTCGCTGCTCTCCGTGGAGGAGTGTGGTGCCCGCCTGGCCACTTGCACTGAGCCTGCTGCCTTGTCGGGTTGTGGGGGCCTTGTCCTGAACCCCTTAACCCCGGCCCTCGTGGCTTCTGCCGCCTGCGCCTCCTTCACTACCTCTTGCAACGTTGGGGGCGGCTCTTTGTTCATCAGCTTTCGCTGGACCTCCTCGTCCCACAGGCCACACAGCATGCGGTCCCTGAGGGCGATTTCCAGGTTCTCCCACTTGCATGGGCCGGCGGCCAAACGGAGGGCCGCTGCAAAGGCAGCCACGGACTCACCAGGCGCCTGGACTCTCTTCCAGAATGCGTCCCGAGCCGAAAACATTGAGACCGAGGGCTGGAAATGGTCCCGCATCGCTTTCAGGAGCTGCTTGACTGGAACCTCGCCCACCTTCCTTGGAGACACCAGGTCCACCAAAACCTTCATGGCCGGGAACCCGAGCATCCTCATGAGGATGGCCCTTTTCTTCCCCTCGTCCGAGATGTCGGACACCATCAGTGCGCTTTGGAAATCCATCTCGAACAGTTCCCATTCCTCCGTTTTGTTGATGTTGAAGCCGGCCTGTGTTGTCTTGATTCCGTGGGGATCCATTATCCCACCTTCGTCGCCAATTTAGTGTTGAGAACCAAGACAATGGAGACAGCCGAAAGCCTGGCTTAACGCATCTTTATTGCATGATGGTCAGGGGGAACATGTGGTAATGGCGGACGAACAGCTCAATATATACTGTGGCTATACATTTGAATGTGACTCCTCGGTAGCCCATTGGCTACTGTCTGCGTGACGTCACTCTCCGTCACGCCCTTCTTGTCCAGGTGAGGCAGTGGCGGGAATCTTCCCGCGGCTGTAGGTATTTGGGGAATTGGAACCATGTGAGCTAGGCACTCGCTATTGCCCCTAGTGGTCACTAGCTCGCGTCCTCATACGGAAGGTTACAGTGTTACAGCTGGTGATTGTTACATTCACTCATTCGAGTGTTACATTACTTAAAGGCACAATATTCCAAACACAACACCCCCCAATCCTTCTGGACCCAGGAGACCCGGGAAAGGTGATCGATTCCACCACCACCCCCTCCAACACTCCGTTGTTGAAGAGAAGAAACCGCTTGGTTTCTTCTCTTTAATAACGGAGTGACTTGCGAGGGGATCCCCTCTCTGCCGGGTCCCCTGGCTCTGGAAGGGTTGGGGGGGACAGACCCCTTTTGTCCCCCCAACCCAGGGGACCCAGGAGAGGGGATCAATCACCCCCCCCCTCCAACACAAGAAGCAATTGTAAACGGTAGTCTGCTAATGTTTGGGTCCACCTAATATGGCGGTAGGCCACGCCCACTGGCTTCAAAAAACTTACAGCATGAAGCCTGAAGTCCCATCTCCTGTTTTTTATACCTCCATCCATGGGTAGAACTGGGAAATGGTTTCTTTCCTTTTGTTTTAGGACTACAACTCCCAGTATCCCCCGTGCCAAAGCCAGCAGGACAAATCTGAAGTACAGTACAAAATTAGCCATTGCCACGTTTTACTTCTGGTGAAAGTGGCTCATTAATAGCATTGATCAGGGGTGCCCAAACTTTTCGGGCAGGCCAGTCACATGGTTCAGGGGTGGTCACTATGGCCCGGGGGCCGGATCTGGCTCCAATTCACCCAGCCCGCAAAGCCCTCGTCACTCTAGGAAGCGGAAGTAAAATGCGCCTGCACGTGCATGTTTTACTTCCGCTTCCTGGAGCAACGAGGGCATCGTGGGCCGGATGAAGTGGCATTGGGGGCGGATCTGGCCCCCAGGCTGTAGTATGGGCACCCCTGGCATAGATAGAAGAGGGTGTGTACCTTCTGGACTGTGTTGTATGGCATATAGGTGTTGTTTCCCCCCACTATCTTAGGTAAAGATCTCTCTTGCTTGAAAGCCAGTCTTATCTGACTAGGGCAGTGTTACCCATGGGACCTTTGGTTTTTGGATTTCAATTCCCAAAAGCACTGATCAGCCAGTGTACTGACTTAGGCTTCTAGGAATTGAAGCCCCCCTGTGGGGCATGGGCCCTACATTGGGAAACATTGTTCTTTGGGAGGGGGGGGGTCATCTCCATTGCATACAGCCAGCCATGTCCGCATCTGCAGATGTTCCTGTGATCATGTGGTAGGTATGACTAGACCCTGGAATGCACAGAACAGTTACCTTCTCTGAAGTGGTACTTGTTTATCTACTTGCAATACTTTGTTTTTGAACTGCTAAGTTGGGAGGACCCGTGACAGAGATGGGCGCTCACTCTGTCGTTCACTCAAGTCTCGAACTGCTGACCTGCCAAACTTACAGTTGTCAAATTCAGCATCTTGTTGTGATGGCTCCCAGGTGTGGGAGTGGCTGGCCGCAAGGAAGACACGCGAGACAATCATGTGGTGAAGTCCAGCCCCAATCTCGGTCGGGTGGTACGTATTTATTACCCTGCCTTGGGGTGATTCGTGCGTAAGATGAACGTGACCCCCCAAATACAGAAGGCTTGCATACGTGGCATTTTCCGATGGTCAAGACAATACCTGCTCTTGGACATTGCCCTGTGGTTAATAGACAACCCACAACTAATTAAGGTCTGGGCTGGCGAAACCCATTGTTCCTGCCCTATCTCAGAGCCTATGTGTATTGACTCCGGGTACCTAGCTTGTTCTGCTGTCTGGCGCGGCTTATTTACCCATCTTAATCTGCAGCCAGAAGCGGAGGATTGTGTATTTCTATTAGAGTCATCATCTTTGGTTTTTGCCCCATTTCTACTGTAACCGTCAGCCAAGCCTTTCTGATTCACCCCCCAAACCAACTAACTAGCCCGCACCCCAGTTGCCTTTCCTGCCAAGCCCGGTTGATCCCCGGATCTGTCGAAGGCCGAGCGAACCCCTGGGGAAAGGTTTAGCCAATTATTCCCGCTGGCAACCCACATTCCCCCTTCCTTTATTAGTTAAATCAGCCTGGCTGAGGGTGTGGTAGATGTAAGGCATAATCTGCTTGGGCGTAACTGTCTCCTGGGGTCTCTGCCATGGGGTGCACATTAACAAGAGTGAAGAAATGCACTGCGCAAAGCAGCAAAGCATAATTCCAACTACCACAATGCCAGCAATAGCTTTAAGCGCTGTCTTCAGCCAACCCCATGGCACCCATGACCAAAGTTCATCCCACCACCCCCAGTTGGCATTCTCCTTGATGTGTTTAACTATGGTGTCAAGTTCGGTGATTTGACTCTGGACCTTGCAAGAATTGTCCGTGAGGTTAAAACAACACATGTCCCGGACAGATTCGCAACCCAAATAGTGTAAGAGCAGCAAATAGTCAATTGCTGCGCGGTTGTCCAAAACCGTATGTCTTAGTTCAGCCTGCTCTCGGTTTAACATGGCTTGTGATTGATGGCTTTTGCTAGCGCGCGCACCAGCTGGCCAATACTGCGTGCATTGCCTACTGCCAGTCTGGGCACCCCTATAATACTGACTGCTAGGGACACATACTCTACCTTGCTAAGCACGGTGATATCACTGCCACATGTCTCATCTAGCTGGACCATTCGTATGGGCCATGCCGGCCTTGGGGTGACCGGGTTTGGGGTGACCATCTCCCTCTCAGGGAGTACCAGGGTTGAGCGACTCACACAACAGTATGAGTCAGACATATTAGCGGGTATGTAGTCCCAAGTCCATTGGTTACAAGTAAAAAACCATCCTGTAGGCAAAATAATATGAGCATACACATAACTGATTGTCTCTGGTTGGACTCATTTCCAAGTCTCTTTCCCGGGAATCAGGCAATGGTGGTGCGGCCCCTTGGCTGTGGAGCAGCCGGTCATCTTGGCACAGGGCGTGCTTGGGCTGATGGCCACCCAAGGTGTGTAAAGGGTGCCTGCATCAGCGGACAAAGTCTTTGTTACCTGAGTCCCCCAGTTCGCGTAAGTCGCGTATGTGATTCGGTGGTGGTACCCAAACGCATGCACCCATTCAGTGTCCTCAGCCTGCTCTCCTGGGGCGCGGCAAACCGGGATCAGGCATGTACTTAGTAAAGAAGCAGTGTCCATAGTTTGCTGCAAGCAAAAGTGCGATTGGTTGACAAGTCCGGCTAATTTCTCCCAAATGTTGTACTGGAGCCTGGCAGTTGAGTCTCCACCAAGTGTCAAGTCCCCATGAGAAGCTTGAACCCCTCCCCCCATCAGCAAGGAAAGGATCAAGATGACCATCAAGGAATTGTAGGTGATTTGAACTAGCACTGTGGCCACCATGTCTTGCGGGGTGGGCTCAGTGTTTTGCTCCCTCAGGATGGACATGGCATCGTCACACAAGGTCTTGACCATCCCCCAGGTCACTCTCTGGTCTGGTCTCGGCCGGGGTCATCTGCTCCGCCTGGGTCCTCTCGTCAGGCTCACTCCCTCCATCTCGGGCAGGGGGTCCGGGATCGCTCGGTTCCACGCCATGAGGCTTGAAATGCGGTCTCACGCAGCGGGCCGGAGTCCATATGGTTCCTGTGGGGGACATAATCGCTGCATACCCTCTTCCCCATGTTATCAGGGGTGCCGGACCTCTCCAGGAAGGGTCTGGCGGCACCCTGAAGCAAACCATGGGCCATGGGAGGATTTCCTGCCATGGGAAATGCTTCTCCTGCAGGGTGCAGTCAGCAAAAATATTAAGGTGGTTATAAGTGAATAAAACTTTGTGCAGGTGTTGCTGTGCCTGGCCCTGGCTTTTCGGGGGGGGACTATCTCCTCCCTTTCTGTTTGTTTTTCGATGTAGTACTTTAACATCCGGTTCACCCGTTCGACAATGGCTTGTCCCTGGGGATTGTATGGAATGCCAAATGTTGGCTTTACGTCCCAAGTTGCTAGGAATGTGGCTAGCTGTTTGGAACTATAAGCTGGTGTGTTGTCGGTCTGCAAGTTGCCTGGTTTACCCATGGCCGCAAAGCATGTCAAGAGATGTTGCTCTACATGAGTTGCAGCTTCTCCCTTCTGGGCTGTGGCCCAGGCAAACTGCGAGAAGGTGTCAATGGAAACATGCATATATTGCCATCTCCCAAATTGTGGGACATGCGTGACATCCATCTGCCAAATTTGGTTAGCTCCCGTCCCTCATGGGTTAACCCCCCATGAGGGTCCTCCCGGCGCTCCTGCGCATTGCAGGCAGGAGCGCACGATTCCTTGCGCTTGTGACAATGGCAGGTTAAACTGCCTTGCTAGAGCCTTGGCATTTTGGTGAAAAAATGCATGACTTTGGATCGGGGTCGTAAAGATGCCCGAGACTAATTTATGGTGAGTTTCCTTAGCGGCCCCGTCAGCCCTGCTGTTGCCTTCTGAAATGGGCCCAGGTAAATTCTGGTGGCTCCTAATGTGGACAACGTACAGCGCTTCTCTGCGATGCCACAGGTGAAACTGCATGGTAAAAATAGGCTTAACAAATACTTGTCTATGGCGGGAGTAATGTAAGCTCCCGGTAGACTGTGGATCAAATTCCTAACATACTGACTATTCGTGATGATATTTAGTGGCCCCTTGGCAAACGTTTTCAAATCGAGATTCGCTGCTGCCAGCTCCGCTCTCTGTGCTGATTTCTGCGGAAGTGTCAGCAGCGTTTTCCAAGCCCTTTCTTCATGCCAAGTGAGAACTCCGTACGTTTCCCCCGCGTCAGTGAATACTGTCTTGGCTCCCTGAAGGGGAGTCAAGGACAGCATTTCCTGCAACCTGATTGTCTGAGTCTGAAGTGAGGCTAGTCTAGGGTCCTTTGGCAAATGGTATGCCAGTTTCCCTGTGAACCCTTCTAATGCAATGGGTAGGGTGTCGCCCAGCTGCATTAGCTGCTGCGTCTGCTCTTTATTGAATGGCATGACTATCTTGGCCAAGTCGTGTCCTGAAATGTCCCTTGCTGTCAGCCCCCCCCTTATGAATGACTGTGGCTACCAATTCCTGCGGAGGAATGATGTTCCTGGAGGGGGTGTTCGGTAGATACACCCATTCCATGATTCCCGTCCCCCCCCCTGGAGTCTATACCTAGCACTCCTGCGAACATGGTCCCTGTTTTAATGACGTACAAATTTAGGATGGGGACGTGTGGCCCCTCGCTAATCCTGTCTACCCATCGATGGCTGAGAATGCAGTTTACTGCTTGTAATGTTTGGTTAGCCTCGCGCGGAATGTGTATCCGGTCGGCTGGCTGCTTTCCTTGGGTTAGCAGCGAGAAAAGTGGTTTGAAGAGGTCTGTGTCTATTTTAAAATATGGCCTTGCCCAATTGATGTTCCCTAAAATTTGCTGGAGTTCTACTAAGGTGACTGAGTCCTTAATATTGATCTTAGGCAGCACTAGCGCTGCAAAAGATCGGAGCAACTGGTGTCCTAGATAAGAATAGGGTTTGGCTCTCTGCACTTTCTCAGGAGCTATGACTAATCCTTTTTCCCCCAGTGTGCTCTGGAGGTCGCGAAATACATCGCTGCCTAATTTGGGCACTGCGATCAATATGTTATCCATGAAATGGCAGACTAAGACTTTGGGGTGCAGGTTCCAGAACCCCTCCAAAGCCTCGTGGACATAGATTTGGCACAGGGTTGGCAAATTGAGCATTCCCTGTGGCAAAAATTTCCACGCAAACCTTTGGGTTGGCTCCTCATGGTTAGTGACTGGCACTGTAAACACAAACCTTTCCCTGTCCCTAGGGCCTAAAGGGATGGTGTAAAAGCAGTCCTTTAAGTCTACGATCAGGATCTCCCATCCTTCGGGAATCATGTTGGGATTGGGGGTACCACATTGAAGCGGTCCCATGGGCTGAATGCACTTATTGATTTCCCTTAAATCGCCACTTTCCGGACTTCTTTTTAATGACAAAAATCAGTGAATTCCAGGGACTGGTAGATGGTTCTATGTGTTCCACATCTAGCTGCTCTTTAACGAGCTGCTTTAAAGCCGCTAACTTTTCCCCAACTATCGGCCACTGTTCCACCCATACCGGCTCATCGGTTAAGCATTTGAGCGGCAGGGCCATTACCCGAAAGTTAGGGTGGCATGATACTGTTGCAGAATGTCTCTCCCCCAGAGGTTGATGGGCATGCTTAGGACATGCGGGCGTATTACCGCTGTGCCATCTGCCCCAGGAATAGTGACCTCCACTCAGTCTCGGCTCCTGTAAGCTTCTTGAACTCCTCCTACCCCCCACACATCTGAAATTGCCTCGATTGCCCACTCATCGGGCCATAATTTCCTGTTAATTACTGTGACATCTGCTCCGGTGTCTAGCAGACTGTCAAAAGGCCTTTTATTCAAAAATACCTTAATGACAGGCTGCTGTTTCCACTCTATGTTCTGTTCCACTGTCGCTATGATCTGGTATCCTTCTACTGCCCCTTCCTCTCTCTGGCGGTCTGTCGACCCAAATCCTGAATCTCCTCTGATCACTTCCTTGCCCTCACCTGGCAGACGATACGGAACCATAATCAATTGCGCTACTAAATCCCTTTTGCTGATTGTCTGGGGTAGGTGTGTCCATAGCTGGACTTTGATGATGCCTGTGTTATCAGAGTCTATGACTCCCGGGATCACGAAGATCCCTTTCTTCCCTGCACCGCTTTGAGGCAAGACTAGCCCTACTGTGCCTTGGGGCAGGGGACCCTTGTACTTGGTGTTAACTAGGTTGACTGTGCCTGGCAGGTTGCAAACAACATCCTCCTGGCATTCTAGGTCTAACCCTGCGCTGCCCTTGGTTTCTGCCTGTGCCTTGGAAATGCTGGGGGTGATTATTGGGATGTCCATTCTGGAGCCTCCATGGCGGCAGTTGTCTCTATTTGGACCGGGGCTAGAGACATGCCCGTGGCCCAGTTCCCCAAATTTGGGCAGAGATGAGCCCAATGAAAGCTGTTGTGGCACCTTGGGCACTGGGTGGATGGCGTGGTTGGGCGGCCTATGGGAGGGCCGCCCCCCTTTACGGGGCTGTTTTGACCTGCATTCTTTGGCAAAATGTCCCATCTTGCCACACTGGTAGCAAGCTCTCTTGGGTTGGTTCTCTCCTTGCACGGCCGCTGCTAACAGCCCCATTTTATAGGAGTCTGTCCCAACGTCCGCGCAATCCCTGATCATATCGGTGAGCATCAAATCGGTTCTGTGACCCATTGCCTGCAAGATTTTGCGGCAGTCAAGGTTGGCATTGTCTTTTGCCAGCTTCATCATAAGCTCCTCTTGGGCCTCCTGGTTGTCTATCTGTCTGCTAATCGCTTTCTCTAACTGGTTAATGAAGTCCATGTAGGGTTCCTGCACTCCCTGTTTAATGGTGGTGTAGTTCTTGGCGCCCTTGAAGGTGACCTCAGAAGCCAGCTGGAGTGTGGCTGATGGCAGGACGGACTGCATCTGGATGGTATCGAACTGCCCTGAGCCATATAGTTGCTTGGGAATTACTGCTCCTCCCATCCTGGCAGCCCTAGCCTGAGCTTCTAGCCAGTACTTGCTGTCCCATAATAGGTACTGGCTGGGGTTCAGCATCATCCTCATTGTGACTTTCCAGTCATGAGGGATGAGCGTGGTGGATTCCCACAGCTGCTGGAGCGTGCCCCTTGTGAATCTACTTTGAAGCCCTGTATCTGTGATGGCTTTGCGAATTTCTGCAAGCAGCTTGTATGGAATAGGCATGTATACTGCCACCTGATTGCCTATGAGGGCGTCCATCTCCAAGCGGACTGGACACAGCATCTGGAGCTCGGCCAGTTCTGCTGCCGGCAATTCCCCATTGCGCAACACCTCTTTTACCATTAGTGACCTGGGAAGCGCCCACTCCCGCGGCTTCTGCAGCTGCCAAAGAAGGGGAGTCCCCCAAGCCCCCATGTCTGAACTGGATGGTCAGGTAGAGACGCGCTGAGGCTGATGGCTCTATATACGCTGGGGGTTTCTCGGTCTCTACCTGGGCTGGACTGACTGCTGCAATTATCTGTCTACACTTGCTCCAAGTCCCTATGATTTTGGCGGGTGCTTGGAGTTCTTCCTTAAGGCATTTCCCTACTCTGTCCCAAATCTCTGGATCCATCGTGCCTGCTTCTGGGTAGAACAGACAGTGTTCCCCCAGATGCATCACCAGGTCCATCAGGCGGTTCCTCCTCACCCTTATCTGAAACTGCCTGGCCAGAGCTTCGAGCTCCTCCACCTGAGTCCACTGCCTGACGGTCGAGTTTTGCCCCCCCCCCCTCCAAGCGAGCCCCCATTACTGCCTGGTTGGGGGTTCCCCGGATTCGTATCTGCGGGATGAGTTCTAGGTAGTACGGTGGGGCGGGTGATGCACAGGACGATGTCCCTCGGGTCTGGTCAGTGGATCCGGATCGTGGCTATGGCTCTTTGCTGCGGGCTTCTGCTGCTCTGCCCCTGCTGTTCAGGATCGCGGCTCTCCCCTGGCTTTGGAACGCGTCTGTTCCGATATGTGGGGTCTGCTGGGCTTATGGTCGCGTTGGCTTCCTTGCTTCCGGATCGTTGCGGCCTCCGCTAGGGACCGCACTGGCCTAGCCTTGGGATCACGTCGGGTTCCAATCGGGGTAACGTTCCAATCAGAATCACGTCAGGGCTTCAGATAAGAATCACGTCGGGGTCACCAGATGTTGCGATGGCTCCCAGGTGTGTGAGTGGCTGGCCGCAAGGAATACATGCGAGACAATCGTGCGGTGAAGTCCAGCCCCGATCTTGTTTGGGTGGTACGTATGTATTACCCTGCCTTGGGTAATGCGTGCGTAAGATGCGCGTGACCCCCTAATACAGAAGGCTTGCATACATGGCATTTTCCGATGGTCAAGACAATACCTGCTCTTGGACATTGCCCTGTGGTTAATAGACAACCCACAACTAATTAAGGTCTGGGCTGGAGAAACCCATTGTTCCTGCCCTATCTCGGAGCCTATGTGTATTGACTCTGGGTACCTAGCTTGTTCTGCTGTCTGGCGCGGCTTATTTGCCCATCTTAATCTGCAGCCAGAAGCGGAGGATTGTGTATTTCCATTAGAGTCATCATCTTTGGTTTTTGCCCCATTTCTACTGTAACCGTCAGCCAAGGCTTTCTGATTCACCCCCAAACTAACTAACTAGCCCGCACCCCAATTGCCTTTCCTGCCAAGCCCGGTTGATCCCCGGATCAGCAAACCCCTGGGGAAAGGTTTAGCCAATTATTCCCATGGGCAACCCACAGCATCTTAACCACTAAGCCACTGCAGTTCCCTTACTATCTTATACAATACCGAAATGGAGGACAAAAAGAGACACCACTTTGCCTAAAATTGCATATCTTTATTTGTAGGTACAGGTGCCAAGTAGGAGCAGAGTTTGCAAACTAAAATAAAACATATAGGGCTGTGATGGCGAACCTTGGCACTCTAGATGTTCTTGGACTTTAATTCCCAGAAGCCCAAGCACCCTGTAAATCCACACGAATGGGTTTACTACGATTCATCCGGCCCCCGCTGCCCTCGTCACTCCTGTAAGCGGAAGTAAAACGTGCCCGTATGGTGGAAGGGTTAACCCGGAAGAGTCTTAACCGTATGGGGGTATTTTACTTCTGCTTCTGGGAGTGACAAGGGCAGTGCAGGCTGGATGAATCACAGTAAACCCATTCATGTGGATTCACAGGGTGCTTGGGCTGCTGGGAATTAAAGTCCAAGAACATCTGGAGTGCCAAGGTTCGCCATCACGGATATAGGGCAATCCAACCCTGTAGTCTCTGGAGAAAGGTGACATAGGTGCTTGCTGCTCCCATGTGACAAACATCACCCCTGACTGCCTTCTGCTAATTCCTTTAAATCAGATTGGGGTTGGATTCAAATGGAGGCCAGCTTCAAAAGGAAGTTGGGCCTGTCTTTTAAATGGAGGACTATTCTCCCCACAAAAAAGGACATGGAGTCAGCTATGTGGGCCTCGAATGGAGGGGTACTGTCAAGAATTGCTTTGTTTTAATTTAAAAATAGTATCTATCTTTGAAGTGGTAGCCTGCAAGCATATCAGAGAGCAAACAAAACAAAACAGACAAAAAACATTGTGGCACCTTAAAGACTAACTCCTGTATTTTAATGTTAGCTTTTGTGGATCCAAACTTCATGATAATCAAGCTAACCCCAATCAGGGATCTTCTGTTATTGCTGTTGTAAATAGCCACACTGATCTTATATTATTGATTGTAAATAGCACACTGATTTGCAAACCTGTTATGCCAACCAACCATTGTGTGACTTTATACCTGATATGTATAAATTAATACTATGAAAACTCACTTATGTCTGACGAAGTGGATATTAAAATACAGAGGTTACTCTTTAAAGTGCGACAATGTTTTTTGTCCTTTTTTTTTTTGCTTACTCTGATATTATTCGATCTTAAAGGTTCCGCAAGGGGTGACCTCTACTGGTGAAAATATAAAATATCCTAATTGAGTTTTAACTTTCGTTCCCAAGCCAGGAAAGGGATGAAGGACATGTGAAAAAAATGTAGGACTATATGATTTTAATAAAATGGGGGAGAAACACTTGCTTAAATACATTTTTAAGATAGATAACACTAGTAGTATTCAGGATTTCCCATAAAGCTAGATGTTTTAATGTTAAATATTTTAACTTATTTAGCTATTTTTACTTTAAATTACAATAATTTTTTGTTTGTTAAAAAGTAGGGATTGGATGATGGTAAAGGAGAAGTGAGAAGGGAAAACAGGCATTTGTTTGAAGTTTGAGAGCCAGCTTTTGTGGAACCAAACTTCATGATAATCAAACTAACCCTAATCATACCTGTCAAGTATCCCGTATTGGCCGGGATTTCCCATTTTTCTGTGCTCGTTCCTCCCCTTTCCCGCCGCCATCCTGTATTTCAACGGCGGGGAAAGGGCTTACTGCGCATGTGCAGCCATGGCGCGCATGCACAAGCAGGTTACTGAGTGTGCGCGTCCACGCATGCACAGTAATTTCCTGTATTTTGCGGAGCCACGCTTGACGGGTATGACCCCAATCAGGGATATTCTGCTATTAATACACCAAAGCCTTTGACTGTGTGGACCACAATAAAATATGGATTCTTTCAGCAAATAACTTAAAAATTGCAGTTTTGCTTCTGGTTAAGCTAGTTTTTTCCCCCTAATGTTCTTTAGAACAAAAAAAGAATGGGGGCCTCTCTAAACTATCTAATATTGATTGCTAAAAATGGGAAATGTTGTTTTATGAACTATAATTCTTATTGCTTCCAGAAGATATAGGCCAAAAAGCCTCTGTGATATGGGGAGGGCATAATTTATGGCTATGCATAAATTCTCTTTCAAATTCCCTACCCTATTTGTGTACAGAGAAATTCCTCCAAAGTTAGCTCCCACTATCAGTGGTAGTTTCAGCATAACTTCCTCTTTTAATTCCTAAAGGATTTTTTTTAATCACTGCCACATCCTTGACTGCCTATACTTCCTGATGTGAAAAGCCATACTAGAGGAATTATAGAATGTCATCTTCCCAAGAGTTATTACCTATATAAATTTCCCATTAATTCTTCTACTTTGATTTGTTAAAATAAAATTTCTATCAGTATCAGGAATAGGAATTACACTTATATACCCATTACATAGTGCTTAGGGCATTCTCTGGGCAGTTCACAAGGTAATTAGCATTTTGCCCTCAACAAGCTGGGTATTCATTTTATCAGTCTTGGAAAGATGGAAGACTAAGTCAACTTTGAGCCCATTGGGGATCAAACTCGGATTGTGAGCAGAGTTTTGGCTGCCTATTGCAGCTTAACAACTGCACCATTGGGGCTGTATTCTTTCCAATCTCATTCTCTATTGAACAAGAATGATCAAACGTGTTCTGGTAGAAGTATCTGGCTCAGGGGTCTTGTTGTCTATTGTTTAAATAATTTGTATCATTGGCGCTGGAGTATGTTTCTGTGATAACATTCTGAGAAGGTAATTCTGATCATGAGTTTTCCTTCCTAGCCAGGTGCGTGCTGGTATATCAGGCAATCGGGCTTTGTCCCACCCTGTCCTCGCCTCTGATGCCCTGGGGTGCCAATAGCAATGTATGGGATTCCCCTCATCCAACCAACCCCAAGTAGGTGTGCGCCCCCCACTCTCTGGCCAGTGCCTTCCCATAGTGCCCTGCACACCCCTGTTCCCAACTGATCTAACATGGCAGTGGATCACAGTGAATGTATTTTAATCATTCTAGTAGTATTCTTAAGAAAAACAGTGAACCCTGTAGAAAGACGTGGATGTGTGCATGTTTATAGCCCCACAATGTAATGAAAATATCCAGACCAGTAGGAGAAAAGTTCCCTCAAGTATGTCAATTTATAAAAATTACAGCACAGTCAGTACATACAGCATCACATTTTAGCAAATGAAATATTTACACTTTATAGTTCCAATACAAATGTATGAAGCATTCGATTCAACCAGCACATTTAAATTGCAAATACAGTATTGGACTTGGATTAGATGCCTGAAACATATAGACAAAGTCTTCCACAGCTTTAATGAAAAAATCAATCTCTAAAGCTAAACACAATCTCCTAGCACAGTGATGGCGAACCTTGGCACTCCAGGTGTTCTTGGACTTTAATTACCAGAATCCCACGTCAGCAATCCTGCACTGCTGATCAGGGCTTCTGGGAATTGAAGTTCAAGAACATCTGAAGTGTCAAGCTTCGCCATCACTGTCCTAGCACTTGTTGAAAAGAAAAGCTGTAAACTTTTCCACATTAAATAATAATAAAAATTAATAAATGCCTGAACTTGATGCTCCTGACAGAAGATAAATTTGTAGACTGCATCACTTTGTATATCCTTCCACTTTTCAGAAAATAAAGACAAGATAAACTGATATATGGTGAAAATTTTGAAATGTAAACCATTGATATATTGCTATACACATGTATGCATAAAAATGAGTATTCCAACAATTTTTAAAAAACCCAACAAATACATTTTACTATTAAAACATAGCGAAATTGATTCATCCTAACTGTGAAGTATTCTCTCAATCCAATTAATGCATCAAACCATCATTTCAAACTGCTTCACCTAGGACCATGATGGCAAACCTTGGCACTCCAGTTGTTCTTGAACTTCAATTACCAGAAGCCCAAAATAGCACTCCTGCTGATCAGGACCTCTGGGAATTGAAGTTCAAGAACAGTTGGAGTATCAAGGTTCGCCATCAATGACCTTGGACATAATCTTGAATCCAACTACTAGCCTCAACAAGAGTAGAGGCATTCAGTCAATGGGGTTCACGCAAGTGTCAACTTATCTTTCAACAATTGGTTAGGTCACAGTTCTCACATGCATCTCATGCATGTAAGGTACATAATCACTACAATTGAAAAATCCATGCAAACCTATTTTGCTCCATACATCTGGTATAACAGTGATGGCGAACCTTTTAGAGACCAAGTGCCCAAACTGCAACCCAAACCCCACTTATTTATTGCAAAGTGCCAACACAGCAACCAGGGAGGAAGGAAACGCTCCCATTGGGCTGCTGGGCAGAGGGGTGGGGTGAACTCTGTGCTGGGGGAGGGAAGAAGCACTCCCATTGGGCTGCTGGGCAGGGTGTGTGGCAAACTCTATGCTGGGATGATTGTACAGGTGCCCACAGACAGGGCTCTGAGTGCCATCTGTGGCACGCGTGCCAAAGGTTCGCCACTACTGTGGTATAATGTATGTTATCACCTGCTTTTACAGCCTCTTTGGTCAGTGGTGATTTACTGCAATTTAATTCCCATGGAAATCACCAACTGGATTCAGGCCAATGGAAGTGCTTTTCAAGCATATTGTTATCTATGCCTTGCTGCTGCATGAAAATAATTTCCAGGAAAAAGATACGTGAGAATCACCGTCATAGCAAGACAGCAATTAAGTCGCTACTGATTTACTTATTTATTAGTTCAATTTATATCCCACCTTTTCTTCAGTGAAGTCACTGAACCTCTATCAAGATATATCTCAAGATATTGTCTCAACTACCTTTACCAAGACTAAACAAGTAGAAAATCAATCTGCATTATCTTCAAAATTATGACATAAACTAACATTTAAGTCATTTCACATTTTTCCTCGAGCTGATACAAAGGACATAGAAGGGGGCAGGGAGAGACCCTGATCTACCAAGTCTTGCTGCTACACAATTTTCAGCTAACCTTTGGCACCAAGAGCGCCTAAACGTATCTAATATAGCAAATTAGCAGTGTTACTTGGATGGAACTTGATCTCTTTAGAATGGAGGTGGGCTATAAGAGGATCACGAGCTGTTTGGAATCCTAAACACGTTACCCTTTGCGATCCACACACACAAAATTGGGGGGGGGGGGAGAGACTATTTCAAAATAAAGATCCCCTTCTACCTTCAATGCTAGGAATTGGGATGGGGGGTTGCTGTGTTTTGTATCACTACCACACTCCCAAAATTTAAAAATACTTTTTTGGACACTAGAGGGCAGAATTGTTGAGAAAGTGTAGTTTGTAGGAGTGGGTGTTGCATTTTAAGATCCCGGGATGTGCATGTGTAATTTCTCCAGAGTTCTGGTAATCACCCACCCCTGCTCTAAACAGGAGACTAAGGTTATTTAAGAGCTTTGAAAATAATTTGATAGCTTTTCTGCTGCGATTCCTGAAAATAATAAAAGCCTGCTGGAGTGTGCACACCTATTAACTCATGTTTGGTGATTTAGATCCCAAAAGCTTAGTAAGTAAAGTTGTTCAGCTAAATTGAAAAGACAAAAGAAATCTCTAGACACCTATAAACCACCATTATATTTGAATAAATTAATGGAATGAAGTGGCACAGAGAATTATTTTGCTTATCAGCTGTTTTTCTTTGGTGTCGTAGCATGAAACTTTAGTTCACGACAATCATTTTAAAAATGATTTAAAGTCCTAAGTACCATTTCTTTATAATTTGCCCTTAACATTTTGGGCTTTAAGTCTATGGATTCTATTTTTATCCTTCAGCTTCACAAATATTTATGTAAAAACCAAGTTTTTTTTAAAAAATAATAATCTCGCTAGTTTCTTCAGTTCAATCATTCCAAACTGAATGGCATGAAAAAAACAGCACATTATCTTGCAATTTTAAAAAAAGAATCCTGAGTTTTTTTGTAAAAATAAAAATACAATTGTGCAATTGATTTTTAAAAATCCTTCTGGTTGGACACTGGAAGGTATCAGCTGGCTTCTTCAGCTAGCCTGATTTCTGCCAAGTTGTTGTTAAGTACTGCAGTTAAGGAAGCTCGCCTTCTAGTACGCATGATTCTCCCAGAAGCAATGAGATCAGCGTAGCCTCGCTGGTGTGAGAAGGCATAGGCAGAACGACGGCTTGATATCCCACGACGGAAGACACTAGGTCTACGTTTCCATTTCTCCTCTTCAGCCTTGTACTTCTTCCGATTCTTCTGTATCTTTAAATTAAAAATAAAAGATAGTACAATAGGTAGAAATTTAAGAGTTTAAAAGAAAATAATAAGGATCTCCATCATACAGAGAAAACTGTTAACTCATCTCATCTGGTATTTCTAGCATCTGCTGTGGGGAAAATTCCTAAAACTTTGGAAAGTTGGTTACAACTCTTTAGGGTTTTAAGAATGAATTTTTCCAGCAGATGCTGAAGATTGAATGTGGGACCTAATTCATGCAAATGCTCTACTGCCAGATTTATCATATGACATCTTCCCAAGAGTTATCACCCATATAAATTTCCCATTCATTCTTCTACTTTGATTTTTTAAAAAATAAAATGTCTACCAATATTAGGAATAGGAATTACATTTATATACGCATCACATAGTGCTTAGGGCATTCACAAAGTAATTTGCATTTTGCCCCCAACACGCTGGATACTCTTTTTACTGACCTTGGAAAGATCGAAGGCTGAGCCGGCCTTCAGCCGGCTCAGGAGCGAACTTAAAATGTCAGGAGTTTGGGCTGCAATACAGCAATTTAACCACTGCACCATCAGGGTTTGGTAGTAGCAGCTTTCTCTCTCTCTCTCTCTCTCTCTCGCATGATAGTACTTTCCAAGTGGGTATCTTTTTTTCTACGTACCTTATTACTTTCTGTAGGCCAAATAGTCATAGTTAAGAAGCGGAGTGCAATCACAGGGAGCAAACAAATTGCAACAGTTAATATTATCGTCAACCAAATATATGGCTGCCGGAGAGCATTTGAAGCAGTACCTGAAAAAGGAAAAAAGACTATTGTAAGGGTGTCAAAACACATTTCCCCCACTCATCCCTCTTTCTCCAAAGTTTCAACCAATTACAGCATAGCATACAATGCCCATCAAACTAGTTCAGTTCCCACAATCTTCAGCCTGTTATGACTACAAGTACAGTAAAACCTCGGGTTATGATGGAGGTCTGTTCCAACAGCCTCCGTCATAACGTGAAAAAATCGTAACCTGAAGCACGTTTCCCCATAGGAATGCATTGAAAATTATAAAAAAGTCCCAATTGGACAAAAAACAACAAACCCCCCCCCCACAAAAAATAGCAGATACGACCGTCCCCCACCCCCACAAAAGCAACAAAGCAATCTCCCTACCTTTCCCACACCATTTGGGGATATTATCCACTCTGTTCCGACCTGGGGGAGGTGCGTGTTGAGCCAATTTCCTGCCACTGCTGGCACAGGGAGAGTCTGGGGACCTCATCCACTCAGTTCCCACCTTCCTCCGAGGTCCCTGGGAGTGCTACAGCTGAAATCACGCACCTCCCCAGGCATTGTGATTTCGGGTGGAGGGGGCAATGGCCATTTTAAACTCCAAAATGCCAGTGGTGACCATTTTAAACTCTAAAATGGCTACGGTGATCATTTTAGAATTTAAAATAGCACAATTTCCAGTCGTAAACCGAAAAAGGTCGTAAACCGGGGAATTATTTTAATTAAATTTAAACTCAAAAATGACAGTGGTGGCCATTTTAAACTCTAAAATGGCTGCGGTGACCATTTTAGAGTGTAAAATGGAACAATTTTTGGTTGTAAACCATGGCAAACGTAACCCAGGGCACTTGTAACCCAGGATTTTACTGTACAGTAAACCATCCAGCACCTGCCTTGATGGTCAAATTTCTTCTCGGCCACTGGAATCAAGAAATCAAAAATCTACTTTACTCTGCAAATGTAAGCCCCTCCCCCCAACACATTTCCTTACACCTATATAAATATATGGTTATATGGTTCCCTCAAAAGCCAGCAGTGTCTTACAGAAAACAAATGTACTTGTCACATTGATTGGTTATCATAAGCATGAGTGGGAAAGCAGGCTTGGTGGAGAATGCGCAGGGCAACTTTGGTCAATAAAACCAACAGGCATATCTATAACTGTTTAAATGCAAAATATCAGAACTTTTCCAAGTTTTGAGTCAGACCAACAATAAGTCTCCAAAGTCATAAGCAGAAAGCTTTAATGACCTTGTTATGTCCTGTCCCTAGACAGTAGAACTGACAACCCCCCACATATAGATCATGTGTTTTGCCATTATTCGGTGTGATCTCTTCTTGCTTGCTTTGTTTCTACTAAAATTCCTGAACAGATGCCAGTGGTGACCATTTTCCTTTCTGAAAAATATTTTATTGTAATTTATATAAAACAAGTAACATTCAAATGAAACAAGAAGATGATTGACTAAAAAACTAATTTTACAAGTAAATATATATACAGTATGTGTGTTCTAATGCCTAATCAAATGCAAACAATTGCTGTTATTAATAAGATCTGTCGTAAAACTGCTAATATACATAACAGCATGAAAAGGTTTCTAACATACAGTTGTTGTTTTTTGGGTGTCTTATATACCTTTGATATGCTACCAGTTTTATTAAACTTGCAAGTTGGTCAGCAAACTATGGGAAATTTGGGGAATTCTAAGAATTGTTCCAAAAATAACTTTCCAAGCTCTGGAGAAGAGTATCTATAATTCAGTAGATGATGCAAAACTACTTTTGGTTATGCTGAATTCTGAATCTCTGAGTCCCTCCCCTGAAAACCCAAGCTATCAAGATTTGTTTCTGTTAAGATCTGCTAGGATGCCTAATGTGGAATTATTAGGTACAGATATATTTCCCTTTGGGAAAAAGAGGCGACATCAGTCTTGGATACAATCACGCTGTTGCGGCCTCTCCCAACCCGCAGACCACACAGGGCTCCCTGGTTTACGGAAGAATTGGGGGAGCTGAAGTGGGTAAAGAGACGCCTGGAGCGCCGTTGGGTGAAGACCCGGAGCGAGTGTGACCAAACATGAGTTAGAGCCGCTATTAGAGCCTACCTTGTGGCGATGAGGGTGGTGAAGCGCCATCACTTCACCACCCTCATCGCCTCTGCTAATAATCGTCCAGTGGCCCTGTTCCGGGTTACCAGATTCCTCCTGGGTCGGGGGGGGGGGGTTGGGGCCCGGGTGTCAGGGCTCTGCTGATGATTTTGCTGACCATCTTACAGAGAAAGTTGCTTGCATGCGTTCGGGGTTCAATCCTGACATGGAAGCTGATCACCTGGACTGGGCTGGAGCAGAGTCTAGCCATACTATCTGGGATCCGTTTGATCCAGTTGACCCTGATGAAGTGGACAGGCTCTTTGGAGCTGTTCGTGATTCCACTTGCTTATTAGATCACTGCCCTGCCTGGCTGGTTAGAGCAGCCAGGGCTACAACAGGCAGCTGGGTCGGTGCAATGATGAATGCCTCTCTGCGGGAGGGGGTGTTTCCAGCAGCTTTCAAGCATGCGCTGGTTCGCCCTCTCCTGAAGAAGCCATCACTCGACCCTACTGTTATTTCTAATTTTAGACCAATTTCCAACCTTCCCTTCGTGGGGAAGGTGTTGGAGAAAGCAGTGGTGCGGCAGCTCCAGGGGGTTCTGGATGATATTGATTATCTGGACCCGTTTCAGTCTGGATTCAGGCCCGGTTATGGTACTGAGACTGCATTGGTCACACTCTTGGATGATCTCTGGTGGGAGTGGGACAGAGGCAACCCCTCCCTCCTTGCTCTTCTGGACCTCTCAGCGGCTTTCGATACCATCGACCACGGTATCCTGGGCCGGTTCCGAGGATTGGGGGCCCAAGGCACTGTGTTGTCCTGGTTCTCCTCATTTCTGACGGGCTGGACTCAGTCGGTGTCTCTAGAGAGCAGGCTGTCCAGCCCTAGGTTGCCCCCATGTTGGGTGCCTCAGGGTTCAGTGCTCTCATCTCTACTGTTTAATATTTACATGAAACCGCTGGGTGAAATAATTCATTCTCACGGGGTGAGGTATAATCAATATGCAGATGATACACAGCTGTACATCTCGGCCCGTGGGGACCCGGGTGATGCAGTCAAAGTCCTAACCAGATGTCTGGAGGCTGGGTCTGGATGGGGGACAATGAGCTTCAGCTGAATCCTGGCAAGACTGAGTGGCTGTGGGTTCGGGGTCTTGTGTTATCTCGGGAGCTGCCATCTTTGGTTCTGGGTGTGGCAGTGTTGCCTCAGACAAACCCGGTGCGTAATTTGGGGGTCCTCCTGGACTCGCGGCTACTGCTCGAAGAACAGGTGGCAGCTGTGGCCAGGAGGGCCTTTGCGCAGCTTCGTGTCATCTACCAATTACACCCGCTCCTGGACCGGGACTCCTTGCTTACCGTCACCCATGCTCTGGTCACCTCCAGATTGCATTACTGCAATGCGCTCTACATGGGGCTGCCCTTGATGTCCATTCGGAAGCTACAGCTGGCCCAGAATGCTGCTGCTCGGGTGGTGATGGAGTGTGAGCATTATGCCCGTGCCTCACCGTTGCTTTGGGAGCTGCACTGGTTGCCAGTATGCCTCCGGGTGCAATTCAAGGTGCTGGTTTTGACCTTTAAAGCCCTTCATGTCAATGGGCCAGGATACCTAAGAGACCGCATCACGAGGGCAGACCGGAGAGGGTTGGTTATGGTCCCTTCAGCAAAAGAAGCCCATCTTGCAGGGACAAGGAGGAGGGCCTTCTCTGTCTCAGCCCCAGCCCTTTGGAACCTCTTGCCACTCGAACTACACCTCCAGACAGAGCTGCTCCCCTTTAGAAAACAACTGAAAACTTGGCTATTCCAGCGGGCATGGGGCATGGATGCATCAACTTCCTAGTCCCGCTGGCTTATTTAGCCTATACTGGCTTGTCCTGATACTTTTTAACTGTGCAGAGAGGGGAGGGTTTTCTAGGTGGTTTTAAAATAGGTTTTTAATGGGCTCTGTTAAATTGTTTTTATTGTTGTTTTTAATTATGTTTGTGAGCCGCTTCGGGTTACTCTTGAGTGAGGGAAGCAGGATAGAAATGTTTTTAAATAAATAAATAAATCTGAGGCAACACAGAGTAAGTGCTACTCACCTGTAAACTGGAATGCAGAAGGGAAAAGAACATGTATCCCGGAACTGTGCAGATCAAACGTAATACCAAAATAAAGTGCTATACTCCCAAATATTGAGAAAGCATTAACAAATGTCCAGTAAGATGTGTCCAGACCCATCTACAAATAAACAAGACAACCAAGAACAAAGTTAGACAGAGAATAGATTGAGAGGCAGGAAAACAAATACTGGAAGTCACAGCTAAAGGGGTGCATTGGAAAAAAGGCCAATGACTGCACAAGATGAGAAATAGAATGAAAGCAATCCATGTTCAGATACGTTAAAGAGTTTCAACATTTGCTAGATAAAGGTCTCCCTTGCTCTAAAACCAGTCATGTCAGAATCTAGGGGGCAGTGCTCATGGTTTACAGCCAAAAAGCCAGCGCTATCTGCATCTGCAGACATTTCTGTGTTCATGTAGCAGGCATGATTAAATGCTGCAGCGCACAGAACACTGTTACTTTCCCCACTGAAGTGGTTCCTATCCATCTACTTGCATTTTCTTGCTTTTGAACTGCTAGGTTGGCAAGGAGCAAGGGCAGATTGTGGGCACTCACTCCCATTGCACAGCACTCAGGTCTCTAACTGATGTCCTGTTGACCTCCCGGTCATCAACCTAAGTGTCTTAACCACTAAGCCACTTTGGCCACTTCAACACACATGATCTGAAACAGCATTCTGACTCTCTGGCCTCAGAACTTTCATGTTCAGGCAGTAAATCTGCTCCCTTTAGCCCAAATTTCCTGGAACAGATTCAGCAATTTGGATAATCCTTTTAAGGATTCTGGGGTGCCCAAACTTTGCAGGCCATGGGTTGGTCATGTGGTTGAGTGTGCCTTTAGTATATGAGAGTCAAGACACAAGGCACAGCCAAAGGCTGGGTTAACTCAGGTTTATTGCATGGTGGACAGAGGGAACATGAGGCAATGGCGGACGAACAGCTCCATATATATGGTAGTAACGTATTTGAATGTGGCTCCACGGCAGCCCGTTGGCTACTGGTCCGCGCGACGTCATGGCTGGTCACGCCCTTCTTGTCCAGGTGTAGGTAGCGGCGGGAAACTTCCCGCGCTGCGGTCTTTGATGGGTTTGAACCAAGAGAGCTTGGACGCTCGCTGCCGCCAGCCGGTGGTCACTAGCTCGCGTCCTACTACAGGGTTTATGTGATACAGCTGAAGGTTACACTGCTACTCATAGGCAAGGCTACATCGGTTCAGATACATTGATATCACATGTGGAAGGTTACACTATTAGAACACAACACTCCTCCCCCCTAGGATGAGACGAAGTCTCTCAGCCAAGGTGGCTTATTTCGAACACGCTGGGGTCTCGGCGCGGGCTGCCCTGCCCTGGCTTCGCTCCCTCCTCCTTGCTCCCTGGCTGCCTGCCCTGTAACGGGAGAGGATGACTTGTTAGTGTTTTGCCGCGGTTCTGCGGCTTTGTTGGAAGGTGTGTGCTTTGTTTGGGGCGAACCGGGGGCACTAGGGGCTAACGAAAAACCCCTCTTCTCGCTTGGATGGGTGGGGGAACACTCCAAAAAACCCCCCCGGCTAGCAAAATCAAAATCAAAATCGGCTTCGGGGGAAGCGGCAGCGGCGGCCGCACACTCCTTTTCCCTCCCCCCGGGCTCGGATAGGACTGGGGTATCAAAAGGATATGAGTCGGGCTCACCGCTTTCCCTCCTGGCTTCGGACTGGTGTCCCTCTCTGTCTCCCCCTTGGGCTAAACGGGTGGGGGAGAACCCTATCGCTGAATCCTGTCGCTGAGCCCCACTGATCGGCCCCTCACTCACTCGGTGCCTCAGTTGATCAGCGTGCCTCCTCCAGAGGAGGCCGGTGCTAGTTTCCACCCGATATGACACTGGCCCCGTCTGTTCTATTATCGTCCCTGGTACCCAGGCTGGGCCTGCGTTGGCATAGTTCCTGCAGTGTACAGGGTCGCCTACGCCGAAACCTTTCGAGACCGCTAAACCTATGTTCTTCCCTTTGTCCTCGACCCTCGACGGGTCCAACCTGGACAAAAGCGTCGTCAGTTTCCTCCGCATCAGCAGCTCAGCCGGCGAGTATCCAGACGCTAAGGGGGTCACTCTGTACGCTAATAGAAATTGACAAACTTGATGATTTAGATCTCCCGAGCCCATTCGCCGCAGCGCATCCTTTGTGGTGCGCACCAACCGTTCCACTTGGCCATTCGTGGCCGGGTGAAACGGCGCGGATGTGACATGCCGAATTGCATTTGCCTCCATGAATGCTGCGAACTCAGCGGACGTGAAACAACTAGCGTTATCGCTGACCAAAGTGTCGGGTAAACCGAACGTGGAAAAGACCCTCCTTAGCTGGCGAATGGTCGTGGCGGAGGATGTGCTCTTTACCGGAATGACCTCCAGCCACTTTGAATATGCATCCACCACCAGGAGAAACATGGTTCCTCGGAACGGGCCAGCAAAATCTACGTGCACCCTGGACCACGGTCCCCTTGCTGCGTCCCATTCCCTATGCGGGAGGCGGGCCACCTCCGGTCGGGAGCACTGACATGCCTCACAAGTGCCCACCATATGCTCTATGTCGGCGTCCAGCTGGGGCCACCAGAAGTAACTCCGGGCCAACGCCTTGGAACGGACGATTCCCGGGTGGCTGACGTGCAACAGCTTTAGCACCTTCGGCCGCAGGGACGTAGGAACCACCACCCGTTGGCCCCACAAAAGGCACCCCCTCTCTAAAGACAACTCTACTCGCTTTCGGAAAAATGGGTCGAATTCCGCGCCTGGGGATGACGCCGGCCACCCCTTCTGCACCCACGAGCATACTTTCTCTAGTGTTCTATCCTTTCCGGTCGCCCTGGCAACGTCGGCCGGTACTATCGGGGGTGACTCCAAGACCTCTATTAATAATACCTGGCGGTCTCTTCTTACCCCTGCCTTCTGGTCGTCCGACAAGGGTAACGGCGACCGTGAGAGCGCGTCTGCATGGCTGATTTCCTTCCCTGGCCGGTATTCTAACTCATGTTGATATGCGTTAAGAAAAATAGCCCACCGCAGCATCCTCGGGGACAGGATCTGTGGCGTGGGCTTATTTGCAGTGAATATTCCTAACAGGGGCTTGTGATCAGTAACGACCTTGAACGGCCGACCATACAGAAAATCGTGAAATTTCTTGGTTCCCGCTACTATCGCTAGTGCCTCCCTATCGGTCTGTGCATAATTCCGCTCTGCTTGGGACAGGGACCTTGAATAAAATGCTATCGGGGCCTCCCTTCCGTCGTTTAACACGTGGCAAAGCACCGCTCCCACCCCCACCGGGGATGCATCGCAGACTAAAACTATGGGCCGTTTGGGGTCGAAATGAGTCAGGATTGCCTCGGATGTGAGGAGTTGCTTTAACTCTGAGAACGCTCTTTCTTGCTCGTCACCCCACAGCCATTTTTCCTCTTTTTTAAGTAACCGATGGAGCGGCTCGGCAACCGACGCCTTCCGTGGAAGGAAGGTATGGTAGAAATTGAGAAGCCCCAGAAACGACTGTAGCTCGGTTTTGGAAGTGGGGCGAGGGGCTTTCTTAATGGCGGCTACCTTAGATTTGGACGGCCTAATTCCCTCGGGCGTGACACGGAACCCTAAAAACTCAACCTCTGTTTCGAAAAATACACATTTGTCTTTTCTCAGTCGCAGCCCCGCTTTCTCGAATGCGGTCAGGACCTTATCCAATCTGTGAGCCAGCTCGGCCTTACTCCCCCCCGTTATCAACACGTCATCAAAATATGGCAACACCCCCTCCAGCCCCTTCAGGAGGCGTTCCACTAGCGACTGAAAAATGCCAGGTGCCGAGTTCACGCCGAACTGTAACCTCGACACCTGGAACGCCCCCTTATGTGTGACTATTGTTTGTGCCGCCGCTGTGGCGGGGGTTACCGGGAGTTGCTGGTAGGCCTGTGCTAAATCGAGTTTAGCGAAACACTTTCCCCCATTTAGCCTGGCCAGAAGGTGGCTGACCACTGGCACCGGGTATGCATTAGGGCGGATTGCCCTATTAATGGTGCACTTATAATCAGCGCAAATGCGTACCTCCCCGTTAGCCTTCAGTGCTGTTACAATTGGAGTCTCCCACTCCGCGGAATCCACAGGAACAAGAATTCCTTGACCCACCAGTTTGTCCAGTTCCGCCTCTATTTTGTCCTTTAGTGCGAACGGTACCCTGCGCGGTTTAAGTCTTATCGGGCGGACCGCCGGGTCTAAGTCGAAGGCTACAGGGGGTCCCTTGAACTTTCCCAGTCCACTTTTAAAAACAGCGGGGTGTGCGTCACACACCGCTTGTATTGGGTCCTCGCCTACGGCATGCACCCCCCCTATGAACAGGCCTAAGGGCTGAAACCACTGTGTTCCGAGGAGGCTACAACTCCCCCCTTTTAGCACCACTAGGGGAAGTTCCGCAGAATGTCTCTTAAAGCGAACCCGGAATGTCCCGACCCCCAACACTGGAATGCTGTTCCCCTGTACGTCTCGTAGTGTGGCCCTCAACGCTTTAAGTTTGGGCCGCACGTGGGGGTCGATTCTCAAGAACTCTCTCTGGGGAATTATCGAATAGGAGGACCCCGAGTCAACTTCCATCCTAATGGGGGTCCCTTGTACTAGTACCTCAACAAAGTAATGGGGCTGTCCCGCAGACACGCTGAACACAGGAGCGTCGCCCTCGCTGTCGTCCGAGATGCGGCCCACGCCGTCCTGCTTCCTCGTGGCCCGGGCGCCATCTTTGGACCTCGCTGGACGGTCCGGTCTGGCTGAACGGTCCTGCGACTGTCTCCGGCCCTCTTTCCATTTCCTACACGCCTTGGCGATGTGCCCCCGACGTCCACAGTTGAAACACTCGGCTTTCCTGAATGGGCACTTCACGCGCTCATGGGCCGCTCCGCAACCATCGCAGCGGCGCCCGCCTCTCCGGACCTTCTGGACCTCCTCGCCATCGCTGCTTTCTGAGGACGATTTCGAGGTCGGTCGGGTTGCATGCACCGACTGACCGGACTTCCCGTGCGATGAGTTTTCCGCTTTGCCGGCCCTCGGACGCCACTCACGCCACTTGTGCATCTCATCTACTCCAGCATTCGTGGATTCCGCGGCTTCCGCGGCCTCTACAACCTCTTCCAGTGTGGGTGGTGGCTCCTTGTTCATCAGGCTGCGCTGTACTTCCTTGTCCTTCAGGCCACACAGCACTCCGTCCCTGAGGGCCATCTCTAGGATGTGGTCCCATTTGCAGGGGGCGGCGGCTACCCTCATAGCCGTTACGAAGGCTTCTACCGACTCGTCCGGCGCTTGAACTCGCCTCCAAAACGCGCTCCGAGCGGGAAACATTGCCCTCGAGGGTCGGAAACGCTCACGCAGCAGTTTCATGATGTCACCGGCTTTGAAATCGCTCACCTTCTTCGGTGCAAGGATGCCCACCAGCGTCCGCTTGGTTTCCATCCCAAGCATGCGGGTGAGGATGGCCCTCTTCCTTTCCTCGTCGTCTTCTTTGACTTTGAGTTCCACCAGTGCCGCCTGGAAGTCCATCTCAAAAAGCTCCCAGTCTTGCGGTTTGGTGATGTTGAACCCGCTCTGTGTCCTGGCTCCATGGGGATCCATTATCCCACCTTCGTCGCCAATTTAGTATATGAGAGTCAAGACACAAGGCACAGCCAAAGGCTGGGTTAACTCAGGTTTATTGCATGGTGGACAGAGGGAACATGAGGCAATGGCGGACGAACAGCTCCATATATATGGTAGTAACGTATTTGAATGTGGCTCCACGGCAGCCCGTTGGCTACTGGTCCGCGCGACGTCATGGCTGGTCACGCCCTTCTTGTCCAGGTGTAGGTAGCGGCGGGAAACTTCCCGCGCTGCGGTCTTTGATGGGTTTGAACCAAGAGAGCTTGGACGCTCGCTGCCGCCAGCCGGTGGTCACTAGCTCGCGTCCTACTACAGGGTTTATGTGATACAGCTGAAGGTTACACTGCTACTCATAGGCAAGGCTACATCGGTTCAGATACATTGATATCACATGTGGAAGGTTACACTATTAGAACACAACAGTGCCCATCACATGGTTCCTCCCACCAGAAGCGGAAGTAAAACATGCATGCACAGGTGTGTAACATGCCCATGCATGCATGTTTCACTTCCACTTCTGGAAGCAGCGCGAGTGGTGTGGGCCAGATGAATTGGCATCAGGAGCCAGATCCGGCCCATGAGACATAGTTTGGGGACCCTTGGATTAGAGTAAAGCCTGAAACAAATTCATTATCCTGTAAAATTAGAATTACACTTCCACTTCTTGGTTCCACTAATGGAGACTGTTTTACTAACAAAATGACTCTGTTGAATTCTGTGTCACTGAATCTGGATGAACAAATTCCCCCTTTCAGATAGGAACTATGATAACAATAAACCGATATTGTGAAAACTATTCCACTTACCTGAAAATTGACTGCAATTATGAGAGAAGAGGCTGCCGTAACAGCGAACGTCTGGTAGTCAGAAGGGGCTTCTCCATCTTGCCCCATGGTTTGTAAATAAGCGCCATATGGTATGAAGAAGATGATCAGTGATGTTACAATGCCATGGAAGAGGCTGATGAAGAACTTCTTGTAATTAAAAAGCAAGTCTCTCTGTCCCAGTACGTATAAGGTAGGAAACCGCATACTCAGCTTGTCACTCACATCCTTAAGGAAAAGAATTATTACTTCATTATAATGCAAGTATATATTTAAAACTTCTCTATGATATTAAAGCATGTATATCTTTTCTATCAACCATTTTGCAAATGACAAGGATTTAAGATAATATTAAAAAGTCCCATGACCTCAACTAGAGAACCAGTGGTCAAAATTAGTTTATTTTATTAAAAATGGTATCTATTTTAGTCTGTGTTTCAAGCATATCAGAAGGTAAACAAAACAAGACCAAGAAAATGATGTAGCACTTTAAAGACTAACTTCTCAACCTCTGTACTTATTGTGTATAAATTGATGCCATGAAGTCTCACTCTTACATCTGATGAAGTGGACTTGATCCATGAAAGCTAATACAGCAGTTAGTCTTTAAAGTGCAACAATGATGGGGTTTTTTTTGTCTTTTTTTTGTTTATTCTCTAGCAAAATTGGTTTGAAATGTAAATACTTGCAAGCATTTCAGAACATGCAAAAAAGCTGAAGTGCTTGTCTTTTCTACTTTGACCAGTAAGTTTATACTGTGATTTCATGCTGCTTGGTAAGAGTTTCACCTTCATTTGAAAGTATGCAAGCCTTCACTTTATTGCAAGAAGAGGTGCCATTTTCTATTGCTTATGCAGAGGTTTTCTTCCTATAGTGCTAATGCATTGAAATTGGGTGGATGGGAAGAGTGAATGGCCAAGAAGTGAAGTTATTGGAGAACAACAAACTCTCTTATAATTAACCACACAAGCAAAAAAGAATGAAAGCTGTTAACCATACTCAGAAGCATCAGGACGCTTCTCTAGAATAAAGACACACAAAATATGCATGGTAATTTTATGGTAGTACTGTATTGCCACTGGGAAAACATATATAAAAGAGATATCAGAAATAATGGATTAATGTTGATTTTTCTCTCTTAGGGCATTAAGCATGGGCTTGTCCCATAGTATTGCCTATACCAGGGGAGAGGGGAGCCTAGAGGCTGGCTATAAATTAGAGGGACACCACAGAGTTCAATGAGTGGGCCTAAATATGACACATAGGACTATATAAGTGCACCCTTTGCTAGCATCACAAAATCCAAAGTTGTGGTACTAATATGGGAAGTGGCTATCCCATATATGCTTTTGGCCAACAGCAACACAATATTCCTTTGAAAAAAGATATTATGAGTAAATAATTGATGGCAGATACCTGGTCGAGCAATCCAACAAGAATAACAGGAAGACTGGAATATAGTACATTGTAAAGTGTGATAAACCAATCTTCGTAAACTGTCTGAAATTTAAAAAAATGATCAGTTGTCAGTTTCTTCATGAAGATAAAAATATATCAACAGAAAAGTGTTAGTAAATCAAGTAAATTAATGCTTCTTCTTTCTTATTAAAGACTTTAAAAAACAAATTATCAGACTTTCATTCCTGCCAGTACCATAAATTCTTAACAACAGTGCAGGCTGTGGCATCATCTATAAAAGAGATGGAAAATCTCTATACTATGGTGCAGAAGTGATACATGGACTGGATATGGCCTACATGCCGCCTTCATTACCCCACAAGCAGGACATGAAACCATACTTAAAGGTATGAAAATGCTAGATATCACACAAATAGAATACTATTGCTGTCCAACTGGGCAAGGATGTTAAAATAATTCTGCCAAATCAATTCTGATTTATGACAACTGTTTCCAGGGTTTTCTCACTACAGAATATTCAAAGTGGCTTACCACTCCTTTCTTCTGGGGACATCCTAGGATAGTCATGATGACAAGAGCTGGCTCTCCCAACCTCTAGCTTCATTGCCAGAGACCTAAACCACTAAACTATCCAGCCAGCAAAGATGCTAGTCACCATTTAATTTGTTCTTGCAAACAAAAATGAAAATCGTAAAAGGTTCTTTCCTTGCCAAGTAAGTTTTTTTTAGTGAATTAATCCAAACTGACTCAGAGGTCAGGTAATAAAAAAATAAGAACCAACAAAACATGTGAAGAGTAAAAATATTATTATGATTCACAGTAAAAAATAGGAAAAATAATGAAGTCATTTTAAAGACTGATTTCAAACCCTTCTGTCTGAAAAGGGTTTGTAGACACTATGTATTGATGGTCTTCTCACAGACTGAACTAATTCCTTCTATCCATCCATCCATCCATCCACCCACCCACCCACCCCTCTTACCTGAGCAGAATAGCCATTGAAGAAGGAGTACCAAAAGTGTACTAAAGTGAAAGCAAAGTTTTTGTAGAAGAAGTACCGAAGGAACTTGCACATTCTTATGTAAGACCATCGACCATGAACGAGCAGCAGTCTTTGGAGGTATCTAAACTGGCCAAAAGAATAGTCACTAGACATTACCGCTTGCATGCCTTCTTGGCCACTTATTCCAACACCAATATGGGCAGCTAGAACAATGACAAAAAATAACTGAAGAGTTAGATATAGGACTTCCTTTCCCTTGACAAAGGTAGCAAACATAGAATTTGGAATTAGATGGGGAAGGTAGAACTCCAGCAAGGGGAAAAACACACCACAAACTAAGGGACAGTGAATGACAACAGCTATGCCTGCAAGATTCAAATGTACACAAATAGTTATCAGATTCATGCTGTATCCATGCTGTTCCACTGGTGTAGTTGTGCAGCTACAGTGGACCCTCACATAACGACGTTGCTTGGTTCCCCAAGTAGTGTCACTATAGCGGAAACGTCACTGTGCAGTTTTGAATGGCAGCTCCGCCATCTAGTGGCAAAAAACTGTCATTATTCACACAACGACATTAAAAAATCGTTAATCCGCACAACGACGGTTTTTCGTCATTGTGCCGATAGTCATGTGGAGAGTGATGATGCGTCGGTAAGCGGAAATGACACTATTCAAACGCGTCGTTAATCGAGGGTCCACTGTAGTTGCAAAATAAACTGTGCAACAAGATGTGCAACGTGGACAGAACTTCTTGAGAATTTCCACAGGCATAACTTTACACTATACAAATGCAATAGGAATTATGCCAGTGTAGGCACCATACTCTTACCCATTCAAACTAAGTAATCTGATCAGAAATCCTCAGATTTATATTACTCAGGGACTGCAAGCCTTGCCTCCACAATGTTAAAGCTCTAACACTTTGAAAAGAGTGTGTGCAACATGTACAAAGGCTGCTATGGAGTTAAAGAAGAACCCTTGCCCAAATTCCTATCACATTTTTTACACCAGCATAATGCAATTGATGTAAATTGTTGCCATGTCAGGAAGTGAACATAAGTATTTGCTATTGTGTGATGATTCATGCAAGTCCATAAATAACAGGATATGTCTATGCTGACTTTTTAACTCGCAGTAATTTGTAGCCATAGTTTATGCCAACTGCCTAATGGCAGCAGGTATAACCAATAGGTGTTGACCATTATGTCCAACTGTCAACGCTAAGAGTTTTAAGATGGCAGCAGGGTTTTATTTGCTTATCATAGATCCTGGAGGAAAGGGCCCGGGTGGTGGTGGTGGTATGTGTCAATCCTAAAAAGACAAAATAACAAATGCATGCAGTGATGCATTTTCTTATCACGCCAACTTGCATGAGCTTGAAGAAATTGCAAAAATAACCTGATAGCAATTTGATGCAAATATAAAATCATAGGTCTGTATTTCAGGATTTAAAAAAATAACACCACATATTTTGCATTCAGAGGGTCCCATGTCTAGTTAGCAGCATTGCTGTTAAAATTTTCACATCTTCCAGAGTTCAGAAAGACCTGGAGCCCAGTCTTGTAGATCTGCACTCAAAGTAGACAACACTGGGCTGTCTACTAAAGTACTTTATCTATTCTTGCTAGCATAAAATAATAAGATACAGTAATACCTCATACAAAGTCTGCTTCATACAACATCGGAGTCATACAACATCGCCTAATTCCTTGAAAAAAGTTGCCTCATACAAAGTCGTGTGACGTTGTATGAGGCATTGGGGTTTCCCCAGGTTGCATTGTGCCTGGGCAGTATAAAAGACAGGACACATGCGTGCATTGCTCTTGTGGGTTTTGCATGAGGCAAAGAGTGTTTAGGAGTGGTTTTGAGAGCGATTTTGGATTTTTTTGAATTTTTTCATCAGAATTTTTAGAAGCATTCCTGGGATTTTTGTAGCATTCTTCAGGTTCTTGGACAATCAGGGTTGTTTGACAAGTTTTTGTAATGTTTTTAGCCTTTAGACAATGATTTCTTAAAGTTCTGTCAGTTTCCTGTCTGTTTTCTTGACTTTGCCCTGAAGTCTGTGTTGTTACAGTACAATGGATCTCTATGGAAACAATGTTGTATGAGGCATCGCGGCAAGGATTTGGACATTGTATGAGGCATCGTGGCTAGGATTTTGCATGCCTCATACAAAGTCCAAATCCGTATAAAGTCCAAACTTGTGGAACCAAGTTTGGACGTTGTATGAGGTATCACTATACTACAATTCATTTTCTGTAGGCTCACCGGAACAGAAGGAATTTGATGTATCACTTACTTTTAATCATATTTACATCATTAGCACCATCTCCAATAGCCAAGGTTATGGCTTTCTTGTATTTCTTCACCAGCTCAACTACCATGGCCTTCTGTTTAGGAGTTACACGGCAGCAAATCACGGCACTGCACTCGCACGCCAGATCAACAAAGTTGCGTTGCTGTTGCTCTTTGTTCAGATCCATTCTTCTTTTATTCTCCATTTGCTTTTGTTTTTCTTCCATAGTTTTTGGAAACTTCAGTTTTAGGAGTTTCTTTTTCTTCTTTTTCTTTTCTAATAGAATTTCATTCTGGAGGGAAGAGACTGTTCTTTAAGCTCTGAATATTTACAATATCAGGACAATGTCTGCTCTTCTGTTTCCAAAGAGTTGCAAAATTAGAGACAAGTGTCATCAACAAGAACTAAGCACACTATGTTCAGCAAAGCAATCCTATACATGCTTATGGAACACAGCCCGACTGACTTCCATCAAGAACTTCATCTAATTTAGGGATTCTCAACCTTTTTAAGCCACAGGCCAGGTCATGCTCCCTCAGACAGCTGAGCAGGATGGACTGGTGTTTTCCCCTGCCAAAAACTGTGTCTTGGGCTGTCCTAAATGCGTTTATGACAGCTGCAGGTGCATTTACGACTGTTGTAAATGTGTTCATGACAGCCATAAATGCGTCCATGGCTGTTTCTGCTGCTTTCGCCGCTTCAGGCGGCAGCAGGAGCAAGGGCGTCAGGCCACATGAAATGACACCACGGGCCGGATTTGGCTTGTAGGCCATAGGTTGATAACCCCTGATCTAACTCTTTAATTTTTAAAAAAAATACAAGATTGCAGCTAAGGAAGATGTCACACTCATTCCTCCCTTTAGAATTTTTAGGGGATCTACAAATATTGATGTTAACCAGTAATAATAGCCTGCACAGATGCTTATGACCTCTCTGACCTTTATTTACTGCCATATATATCATCCATCAATGTGCAATCATTAAAAATTTTATTCTAAAAGTACAGGTCTGCGAATGGCAGCCTGTGGTCATTGATGTGGACACTGCTCCAAAAACAGAAGAATGAAATGATTCTATAAGACTTTTAACAAGCTTATGCAAATAACCCAATGGCCATTTATCTCACCTGAAACAAACAAACAAACAAATAAATAACTGTTTTAATTCTGTGAGCCCTCAGGTAACAGTTGGTGAAAGGTACGAAGACTCAATCCATTTTAAAACAAGTATGAAGAAATTCCAAAAGTAATCAGGTTGTGTTGTATAAGACAACAGAACTGTGGCTGGTTCATATGGACAGCTGGGGGGACTGTATTTAAAATGTGTTCAAGACCAGAGTACTGACTATGTTGCAATACATTTTGGGACATAATTCAAGGTGTTGTTCATAAAATATGAAACCCTAGACAGCTTGGGGCCAAGCCATTTGAAAGACTAGATTGTGCCTTAAGAGTCTGATCTAACCTTAATATCCTTAGAAGAAGCCACCATTTAGGAAAAGGAGTCCAGGCCTCCTTGGTGGCAGGAAACCAGGCTCTGAAACTCTCTGCCAATGGTGGATAACCTACTGTAGGTCCATCTCAGCTATTCTTTCAATGGCAAGCAAAGATATTTTTATTCACACCAGCAATTGCTTTTTGAAGTTGATTTGCTGATGTAATGAAGCTAAATCTGGAGAAATCTTACATTCTCTCTTATTGATGCATTTTTATTTGTGTTTTTATTAGCCGTGTTTGTCTAGGATAAGTTTTAATGGATTGATTCTACTTTTGCTATTGCAGCCTTTTGTTACTTGCTTCAAGCAATAGTTTTTAAATGAAAAGGCAAGGGCATCTGTGTTATAATTAAAGAACAAATACAGTGTGTGGAAAAAGTCCTGGTCCATCTTAATTCACTGCTTGTTTTCTCTGTTCCTGCTGCCTGATCCCCAAGAGAAATGGTCATGGGGCTCAGGTATAACAAGTCAGGAGACTGATGATGCTGTTTCCCCCCAGCTTCTATCATCTAAGGCAGTTGCCACACTCTTCTTCATGCCAGGGCTAGCCCAGGTGGATAATACTCCTACGTCCAAGTATCAAATGAAATTAGATTTGTACTTACTAGCCATGAGCCTGTAATAATCAGGGCACGGTTTCTACCTGATTCAAAAAATGGTTCATTAGTTCTTTGAGACAAATTTGCATTAGGTCCAGCTATGTTCATCTGTACTTCCATCCTTGCTTGTAGAAGAGAGCTGTGGAGTGATGGGGGAGAGGACAAATAAAAGACACATTAAGTCTGGAATAGGTAATATGGAGTTCTGAATCTACTGATACACAAAAAAATTCTCTTCTTGGTTTGTGTTAGGTAACAAAGACTTCTGCCTCCCAGAAGCTGGTCAACAGTAACAACAAAATTATTCAAGGTAAAGGTCACCCGTGCTCGAAAGCCATAAGAACAGCCCATCCAGTCTAGCATTCTGTCTAACACAGTGGCTCACCATTTGCTTCAGGGTATTCCCAAGCAGATGCCTTCACCTACTTAGGATTCCCTGGAAATGGCATTGAGATATATCCTGCCTATCTCTCCAACCCGGAGGTTGTCCTATCCGACTCTAGGGTGTGGGGCTGATCTCTGTTTTCAGACATACAGTCAGTGCTGTCTGCATCGGTAGATGTTTCCATGGCCATGTGGCAGGCATAACCAGATGCTGGAGCACAAGGAATGCTGTTACCTTCCCACCAAAGTGGTCCCTATTTATCTACTTGCTTTCAAACTGCTAGGTTGGCAGGAGCTGGGACAGAGATAGAAGCTCACTCCATCATGCGGCACTCGGGTCTCAAACTGCTGACCTGCCTATCTTCCAGTTGTCAAGTTAAGCATCTTAATTATACTACTGAACTGGGAGGGGAAGGCTAAATGTGGTGAGTTGTATAGAAAGACTATGAGTTTTGTACAGTGACTAATCTTGTTGACTTGACTTTATTCTGCATTTTAGTCTATACTTTAAAGTTGCTGCTAAAGCTGCTAAATTCACCTTGGGGATAGAGTTTGGTATCTTGGGTAGCTCTTGTAAAGTTCAGAGTAGAACTACCGCACCAGAAAATCAGAGTTACTAGCTTCCATTGTTCCTAATACGTAAAACAACATGCTAGTCTCCAAATTCATTAACCGTCTATGCTAGGCTTTTGCAACAAGTCACAGCTAGTGGATTTCTGTGTTCCAATAAACAACAAAGATTTCAAAAGCCTAACATTTATTCACTACTGAATGAAACCATGTTGACTATACCCGTTTCTTTAAGAAAACAGCAAAAACCTAGAGCTTAGCAAGAAGACCTCTTGCAATTAAATAAACAAAAGAAGCAGCCTTTCCAAATCATCTTTGTTTACTCAAGGTCTGCATGCTTATGCATGTTTATGATTTACAGGGTTTGCTAAATTTCTTAGTCTTGGCTGTGTAATCCTGTGCTCTTCATCATGAAAGAATGCCTGTCCTAAACAAGAAATTCCAGGTTCCTCACCTGGAAATGCACCCTAGCAGTCCAAGAAACTGTTGCTTTTCTATAGAGTAGCATGGAAAAGCTGACTTCTATGGGATGGGAGGTAAGTAGGGAGGTGATGCCTAACCCTCTTCTCCTATGTCCCCTTTTTTTCCTAAGGTCTAACAATAACTGTCAATTGAACTGGAGCTCCTTGATGTGAATTAATTATACTGTGGTGGCTCAGTTATTAAGAAGCTCACCTTGTTAGCTGGAAAGCCGGCAAGCCGGCAGTTCAAGACCCAAGTACTCCATGATGGAATGAGCGCCTGTTTCTGTCCCAGCTCCTACTAACATAGCAGTTCGAAAGCAAGAAATTGCAAGTAGATAAATAGGGACCAGTTCAGAGGGAAAAGATCTTTAGGATATGAAAGAAGCCTCATTTGGGTGTTCCCTGAGCAAGGTTTCTCCAGCAAAAATCATATCAACCCAGAATAATTTCTGACACAAAATTATTATTATTATTATTATTATTATTATTATTATTATTATTATTATTATTATTATTATTATTATTATTATTATTATTATTATTATTATTATTATTATTATTATTATTATTATTGGAAACAAGTGGAAAACAAGCTGAACAAAGACATTTCCTGTTGAACATCTATCTGTAGACAGTAATATGCACCTGAATAGTAATTCTTCACAATTCACACCTGACTTATAATAAAACTTGACAACTAACATATGTTATGGCAGTATAAATTGTTTTTTACTTTGCCAGCTATTCACATCAGCAAATACTGTAATTAATAAGTCTCTGGAATCACTCTTCCTCATACATAGCACTACCAGAGACCTAAATTACTATTTCATTCTCTCCTACATTTATATCCCAGCTGTAGCAGTTTGAGACCCGAGTGAAGGAGACCCGAGTGAAGGGGGTCACTCCTAACAAAACAACTCTTTTCTGTGCAATCAGATGCAATTCTTTTTCGATTCCTGATTGCACCTAAAGCAGTTTCCTATATTTCTCTCCATCCAATGCAGATGGATTGTCAATAGATTATAAAGGGGGGGGGGAGAGAATGGCAACAGAATGTACAAGAAAAAGTGAGATACTGTAAATGTAATTTGTTAAATGTAGAAAAAGGTAAATGTAAAGGTTTCCCTTGCTCGAAAGCTAGTCGTATCCGACTCTAGGGTGCAGTGCAATGTTTCCAAGCTGAAGAGCCCAGCGTTGTCTGCTTCTGCAGTCGTTTCCGTGGTCATGAGGAAAGGAATGACTAGAAACCAGAGCGCACAGAACGCTGTTACCTTCCCACCGAAGTGGTCCCTATTTATCTACTTGCAATTTCTTGCTATCAAACTGCTAGGTTGGCAGGAGCTGGGACAAAGACGGGAGCTCATTCCGTCCTGCAGTACTTGGGAATCGAACTGCTGACCTTCCGCTTCCCAGTCAGCATCTTGCCTACTTGAGCCACTGCAGTCTGTAGAAACTGCAGTAGAAACATGTCTGTTTTACCTGATGTCCTCTCCATAGCAGATAGTTGTTTCATCTGTCAAGAGTTCACAGGAAAACCCAATATTTTCTGCAGTTTCTATAACAGAAGAGAATGCTGTGTCATAGTTTGTTTTCTCATCTCTCACACACAAAATGCAAAACCATGCTTAAAGAATTACTCACTGAACAAAGTAAAACAAAACAAAAAGTACAGAGTGAAATGATTTGTTTTTCAGAAATATGTAGACTCTTTGAGTAAATAAGAAGCATTGATTTATATATGCTACCTTTTTTGTCTCCTGTCAACACCCAGATCTTAATATCTGCCTTTGCCAGTTTCGATATCGTTTCCGGAACACCATCTTGAAGCTTGTCTTCAATGGCTGTGGCACCCAAAAGCTACATATGTTAGGAAGGAAGGGAAGGAAGGAAGGAGGGAGGGAGGAAGAAATTTTCATGTGAAAAATTGACTAACAGATCATTTTTGGCTTTTATCACCAGTCCACCCTATCAACATACAGAAGTTGTCTACAAGGAAGACACAGAACTTGGAAATGTTACCCTTTTTAAGCAACGATCCTTTAATTATTTAGTCATTAGAGCCATTTCTCTCCCCACTCTGAACCAAGTTATATTTTAAAATACTGTAGATGGATGCAGTCTGTCCTAAGGCTATACATCACTTATATAATTCTCACAAGTGAGAATTTTAAAATGCCGATATTTTCTCCCTACTGGGAAGAGTACAAGAGCTGGTTTGTGATTATTATTATTATTTTGCATTGTGGCACTTTCCCCTGAAAAGTTAATAGAAGTGTGGGGTTTCTACACAGAAATGTTTTATGGAAAAAAACTTGCATTTTGCGCAAAATTTGAATTTTGTGCAAAACTCAAAATTTTAAATGCATAATACAATATTCCATGCAAACACAGGGGTGTTCTTGGTTGGTTGGTTGCAAATGATGTTCCTGACCAAAGAAAAGGTTCACACCTTTTCACACATAGAAGCTAAAGAAATTATCTTGCAACAATTTCCCATTTTTGATAGTATTTCTTGATGTTTTAAAACACTATTTTTGCCTGAGGATGAGAAACTCTACTTGTTACATCTTTACCCTGTATTGTAAGGAAGCTTTACAAGTTTCTGCTTTTCTCATGGTGCATGTTTATGGCTTCCACATACAAAAGGTGAGAAAAAGGTAATTTAAGTGCCATGTAGTGAAGGCTGGCCATTCCTATTTAATAGAGCAATGAATCCATTCCAGGTTTTACTCTGAATTTTACAAGCATAATCTAAAATGCTGAACCTCTTTTCAGGATACATTTCATCACTTTGGAGAGCTCTTATAATGTTCAGGCTAAAACCAAACATGGGATTTTACACCTCAGTGAAATCAGAAATATTGCCAATGTCAAAGAAGGAACTTCCCCTGCCTCGAGCTCTCCATACGACTCACAATTAGATTTTGTTCAATTTCTTCATACACTTTGTCCAGAGCTTCATCCCGGTTTCTTGAAGCAACACTAGCAGCCACGAATTTTTTATTCCATGCCTCATACTCTTCATTGCTGATGTCCTTGTAACAAAGGCACAATGTTCTAAGGGTTTCATTTGCGAAGACCTGCCAAGGAAAGGGAAAAGGATTATTCCAGGACCATGTTAAAATATCATTTCAGAAAGTTTCCTTGACAAATCAAATGGAGAAGAATTATCTATATATATCTCAGAATTATGCACCAGAAACATTAAATTAAAAACAAATCCAGCAATATAGAATACAGTATAGCCGTTTAGTTCAGGTCTGTTGCACAAAGTTACAAGGGGAAACTCTGGAGCAGGTCCCATTGTCATCAATGGGATTTATTTTCAGCAAAGTGTGGATAGCACTCCAACTGAGGTTCTTCTTCTTTCATGTCTAGGCCAGATGTGAAAATGCAAAAATGAAGGCACCTTTTGGTGAGTTCATTCTGCAGTTCCTTTCGCCTCACCTAGCATGAGAAAAATTAGCAACACAAGGTTGCTGTTGCCCAGCTGTGGTTCAAAAATACCACAATCTTCCAGGGGGTTCTTTCTGTGTACCTCTGCAACTAATGTAATACTTGGCTTAGTCTGTGAAACTTTGGATGAAAGATAAAATGACACAGGATATTTTCCAATTCAAACCCATTGCTAAATAGCCATGCATCCCACAAGGATGCAGAAATTATAGTTTCTTAAGGGTGCTGGAGACTCAGTTGATTTATACTGTATTTGCCAGTGCATAAGATGCACCTTTCCTCCCTTTAAAATACATCGGGGAAATGGAGTGAATCTTGTGTGCCAGCAAATATGGTATTCACTGCATATAGTGGCCTCTAGTGGGCCATTTTGGTAATAATGGTGTGCGTCTTATACTCCAATGTATTTTATAAGCTGGCAAATATAGTAGACTTTTAATGAACATTAGAAGAAATGTCATGATAGTAAATACAGTCCCAAAAATAGAATGAAAGAGTGATACATAGAGTGCAGCTAAGTATGCATTTATAATTACTGTACTCATTACTTATATTTATATTTATTACTAGCATAGGTTGCCCAGCGTTGCCAAGCTGTTATAAACTGTGATCAGCTTTTTTTTGTGGATTAAAAAAAGAACAAAGGATGATATAATTGTTTCAAATTGTTTTATTTAACCAAATAACGTTTTAGTATGTGACTTTTTTTGTTAATAGTTGTACTGTAGGTAATATTTTTTAAAATGTGAAAGTACATGTTTTCTACATTCAATTTTTTAAAACTGTGTTTAGATGTTTTGGGTTTTTATTTGAGTTAAAACTCAACAGTGCCCTGGACTCTGGCAGCTGGCGGGAGAGCCCCAACACCGGCGTCCCGGACAGCCCCGCCTCCCTCCGCCCCTCTCGTCGGCGGGGGTATAAGAGGCAGCCACGCTGGAGCAACACTGACGGCGCCCTGGACTCTGACAGCTGGCGGGAGAGCCCCAACACCGGTGTCGCGGACAGCCCCGCCTCCCTCCACCCCTCTCCTCGGCGGGGGTATAAGAGGCGGCCACGCTGGAGCAACGCCGACGGTGCCCTGGACTCTGGCAGCTGCTCAATGGCTTTAAGACTCTGCCGCTCTTGCTACATTCTCGGACCCCCACCCTTGGTGAGAGCATGGGTGGAGAGAGAGACTGGTGAAAGACTGGCCCCCAGTTGTGGGGCGACCATTGCGGCTTGACTATCATGCCGCTGATGGAGCCGCTGGATTTGTCACTTCCCCGCCCGTGGTGAGAGCGGGGGCGGGGAGAGAGAGAGTCAGATAGACACGGAGACAGGCTGATGTTACTGCAGGTGAAGACATTGGGCAGGGGCGCCAACGGGGATGTGAGTTGTGCTCCATCACCTGGGGATTTTGTTAATATTGAATATATATATATGATGCTATGTAATTATGTATTATTTGATAAACTGATACTATGTTTTTTGTTTTTTAATCTTATACTGTATTATTGTTGATTATTGGTGTAATTATATTTGTGTTACTGTATTTATATATGTTGTAAGCCGCTTTGAATGGCACTTGTGCTAGGAAAGCGGAGTAGAAATAAAACTTATTATTATTATTATTATTATTATTATTATTATTATTATTATTATTATTATTATTATTATTATTATTATTATTATTATTATTATTATTATATGCTATAAATCTTTTTATTTTATTTATTTAACATATGTTTGTTATTTGTGTAAACTTTTGATTTATTATGTTTTTGACTTGTTTTTACTCTTGTGGCCTCTAGATGGGGCTGTTGTGTTTTTGTGTTGTTTTTACTATTCCGCCCTGCAGGTGGGGCTGTTAGTGGTTTGTTTTTGTTTCATGTGTTTTTTCTCTCCTGGCTTCTTCCAGTAAGTAGTCTTTGTTTCTTCATTTCTGTTCGGATCTCGTGGAGGGAGGATGTGCTGGTGAGTTCTCTGGTTTTCTTTCTTCTGGGGTTTTTCTTTGTTTTGTTTTTGTGGTGGTGGGCTGGGAGGTGTTTCTGTTTGTTCTTTTTTGTTTTAAATGTGTGTAATTGGTTTAGTTATTTCTGGTGTTGTTTATTTTTGTTATTTCATTGTTGTTTATTTGTGTAATTTGTGGTAGTTGTGTTGTTAGAGTTAGGTATTTTTGTGTTGTAGTTAGGTGTTTTATATGTGCTTTTGTGGTATTGTGGATGTTTTTGTTTGTGGATTTTGTGGTTTACTTATTTGTTTATTAATGTTTTTTTAATTTTTGATTAATTTTTGTTTTATTATTTTTATTAATTTTAGTGTTTGTTGTTGGTGTGTACTTTAGCATGAAGAATGGGTTGCCTGTCAGTTCCTCTTTTCCCCATTGCTGCTTCAAATTTTGGTTTCGATGCCGCAATGGGGGAAAGGAGGAGTCGGCAGTCAACCCGCTCTTCCCCTGGTAAGGTTTGTTAGGTAGGTCAGGGGAGAAGGAGGCAGAGAAGAGCTATCTGCCTGACGATGGTTCTCTCCTCTCTGTCTCCTTTTTCTCCTGGCTTAACTAACCGGAGATCGGCAGGCAGCGACCCGTAAGGGGTGGTGCTCTTCCTTGCAGATTGCTGGCTTCTGCTTTTGTATGACCTCTGTCGGAAGTACAAATGCAGCAGCCAGTCATTTGCCAGGGAGGGGGCTTCCCCTGACGAACTGCTGCCTGCTGGTGGTTTTTTTCCCAACCTGGCTCAACTTTCCTTGAGGCCGGCGGTGGTCTCACCGTGTCTTCGGCGGGGTAGTGTGGAGGAGAGGGAGTCCCTCTTCTCCCCATTGCTCTGGGAAAGAAGGCCGGCGGGTGTCTGGCGGTGGAGTTTTGTGGCTTTTTGTTTTGCAAGGCTGTGAGGTGCTGCGTCTGCCTGCTTTGGACTTGCGCTCCCATTGTGTTTTGCATTTTTTTTCACGCACCGGTTTTCTCAGCATTCTGCGCGCTCATGGCATGCAGGACGCTGGGACTTGTAGTTTTGCGTTTGTGGTTTGCGTTCGTGTGGCGGTTTGTCCTGCAGCTCAATTTTAATTGGCCACGCCGCGTTTGCCAATGTTCTTTTTGCTCATGCTTCTCAGCCTGATTGGCTGTGGTGCAGTGCGGAGAACGTTGGGAAGTGAAGTTCTTTTTCTTTTTTTGCGTTCGTGGGGCTCTTGCCCCACTGGTGCCTTTCTCAACCCTGCAGTAACCTCCGGACTGGGTTCGGGCGAGTCCAGGAGGCTCGGTACGGGATAGGATGGACGGGTGCAGAAACGTATAGCAAGTTCCAACGGTTAACCCTTGGATTTATAGGTATAGATTTATATCTCAGTTTTTATTTAAACCTAAATCTAAAGTGATCATTTCCATCTTGGCAAAGAAACGATGACAACTCATAAAACAAGCAAAATGAAAGCTAACTTACATCCAGTGCCTCTTCTGTAACCTGCCTTTTAGGATTATTTGGACTCAACCTCTCATAAATGACCGTATCAGCCCCCTTACAATACAGTCTGATTGCTCCACCTGGTTCTCTTGCTATAAAAAGAAATGAGAGGGTAGGAAATTAAGACATTAGAAACTTCTTCTACTTTTCACATTTTGTATGGACAGTCACTTAAAACCAAATTAAAATTGAGCAAAAAGAGTTTTTTCTCTTTTGGAGATGCAGAAAACCCAGAAAGCAATTATAAAGCAATAATTGAATTTTAATTATTAGAAGAGGAAAACTTATCATGAGATAGATGACTCAATAAAGGAAGCCACGGTCTATAGTTTGCAATACCCAAGTAGGACTTCCAATGATTGGACCTTTGGAGGTCAGAATTCATAGGATCACCGAAACACAGAAACTTTGCCTTGATCATACACAGTTATTACTAAAGGTAAAGGTTTCCCTTCCTTGAAAGCCAGTCATATCCGACTCTAGGGTGCAGTGCTCATCTCTGTTTCCAAGTCGAAGAGCCAGCGCTGTCTGCTTCTGCAGACGTATCCGTGGTTATGTGGCAGGCATGACTAGACATCGGAGCACACGGCATTAGGAGTGATTTATTTTCTGCCCGAGGCCTGACATTTACTGAGTAAAGGTAGAAGTCAAATAGTTGTATATTTGATATAGACCTAGACTTGCTTCTCCCATATGAAATGCTAAACTCTCTTAAAGAAGCAGACACATTCTGTCTCATTATACTTTGAGGGACTAATATGTTACCATATTGACGTACATAACAGAAACAAAAGCAATCATAACTCTAGAGCAGTGGTTCCCAATGTGGGCCCCAGGCCCCAGAGGGGGACTTAATTTCCCAGAAGCCTAAGTCAGTACATTGGCTAACCAGTGCTTTGGGGTATTGACTTAGGCTTCTGGGAATTGAAGTCCAAAAACCAAAAGTTGGGAAACACTGCTTTAGAGTGAAAGGAAGCCATTATTGTCATATATGGAGGGCCTGCTACAGGTTTAATCATTTGTTTTATTATATACATATTTTCCACTAAAACATAGCACTTAAGGTGACTTACAAACCTCTTAAAATAATAAAAATAGGTAAAACTATGTTTTAAAAAAACCTTCTAAAATCAAATAGACCAGCCCCACCACAAAATTATTAAAATCAATTGACTACATTAAAACCATTACAGTGCACAGATAGTTAAAAACAACACAACATGCCTGTTGAGACACAAAATACCAATCTAGAAGAGAGAGATACATATAGGATAGCATCAACCAGTTAACTTACTGATAACTGACATCCGTTTTCTGTCACTGTTGAAATCCAAAATGGCAAGGACACCATATGTTCTCGCAGTTCCCATTTCACTTATTGTAATAGTATTTTGTGTCCGTGATAGAAAAGCAAAACCAAAATTTCTGGCAGCGGTCACCAACGCCCCTTCATCAGGGGAGGCTGCTTGATAGTTGAGCTCACCTAAAATTTTAAGAACAAAAATTCAACATACCAAACTAGATGGAAGTTTGTTTAGAGTGAGGAATTATAATACCAGAGCTAGTGGCATGCTTTGAACAGAAATGCAAGTAAAACAGCCTTTTAGGAATACAATTAGCACACCTATTTGTTAACAGTTTACAATTTGATGGTTAAGTAACAGCGTTCCGTGCGCTCCGGTGTCTAGTCATGCCTGCCACATGACCATGGAAATGTCTGCAGAAGCAGACGGCGCTGGCTCTTCGGCTTAGAAACAGAGATGAGCACTGCACCCTAGAGTCGGATACGACTGGCTTTCGAGCAAGGGAAACCTTTACCTTTACCTTTTACCTGAAGGGCTGATGCATAGGCATTTCCAAAAAGATGTACCATTTTGTGACTTAAACATAGGTAAAGGTAAAGGTCATCCTTGCTCGAAAGCCAGTCATATCAACTCTAGGGTTCAGTGCTCATCTGTTTATAGCCAAAGAGCCAGTGCTGTCTGTGTTTGCAGACATTTCTGTGTGGACATGTGGAAGGCATGGCTAAACACCGGAGTGCACAGAACGCTGTTTACCTTCCCATTGAAGTGGTACCTATTTATCTACTTGCAATAGTAGTAGTATAGTAGTATTTTGTTTAGGTTTTGTTGGGTTGATAAGTGTTCCCCCCCCCAATCTCATTGTTCTGTCAGGACAATGACAATAAAGATTTAGCTCTTATCAATTTCTTGCTTTCAAACTGCTAGGTTGGCAGGAGCTGAGACAGAGCTCACTCTGTCCCACAGTACTCAGTTATCGAATGCCGACCTTCCAGTCTTCAAGTTCAGCATCTTAACCACTTGAGCCACCACAGTCCCTGACTTAAACATAGCCCTTTCATAAAAAAGAGCTCAATAAAACACATAACACACACACACACACACACACACACAAAAATAGAAGAATGTGGTTTTACCCCAAAGACTAATGTTTATATTTCAGTGTAAGCTTTCATGGGTTAATATTAGAAAGGAGTGAAACAAAGGTACTGTGTGTGTATATAAGCAAGCACAGGGAAGTGAGAATGCCATTACCAACACAAGTAAATAACTGTGAGAAAGTTGACTGCAAGTCCTGGCTAGTTTCACACTTGAAGTTCAAAGACAGTAGAAGGTTTATTTTAAGGTCAATTCTTTTAGCAGTGATTGTTTTGGTGGAGTAGTTACAAAATATTACAAAGCATTGCCTTTGGGTTGTCTAGCTAAAAGTCTGATCCATGCAAAATATTGCAGGGAAATTGTTTATTAGTGGATATAATGACATAAGAAGCTCTTGTTGATATTTAATCACCTTTTGACACTCTAGAATATATTAATGAATCTGATTTTAGCTGTCTCTCTTTATAGTCTTATTTTGTGGTTCTTTTCGTCTTCTTTTGACGACAGACCCAGAAAAGAAAATGACCAAACACCTTTATCACCTTCAGTTCACAACTAAAACCACTGTCACACCATTACCAATGATCTACAACCCATTCTAGACAACAGTACTTCACTCTCTCAAGGCCAATGTGTATTTGCTTATCAACAACCTCACAAACTCCAACAGTTATTGACACACAACAAATTCTACAGCACGGATACAGAGACACAGACAAAACCCTGCTGCAAGCCTAAGACGTCACTTGTACCTCCACATCCATTCTGCCAGCACAATGATAGGCCCCAACGATGTCATCCACCATATAAGAAGCTCATTTACTTGTGTATCTGCCAATCAGATCTATGCCATCTTTTGCCAGCAATACTCTTCTGCACTCTACATAGGACAAACAGGATAATTTCTAGGCAAGATAATTAGTGGCCATAAGTCTAAAACCTGTTTCGGAACATTTCAGTCTATTTAGAAAGTACTCACCATCACTAGTGTCCACCATCACTGTGTGGCAAAGTGCAAGCAGAAAGAAGAATTGTCGAATTTCAGGTTCTTTTCCAGACCTAATCTTCTCAATTAGATACTGATCGTTAAACAAAAGCTTCCCATCGGCATACATATTCCAGCTGAAATCAACTTGCTATATAAACACAAGACAAGAATGTGAGTACAGTGACTCAAATTATAATGAGATAGAATATGGCTGCTTCTTTAAAGAGAGTTTTGCTTCTGAGCTAAGAAAAGCATGTCTAGGCCTATGTCGGATATACAACTATTTGACCTCTACTACCTTTACTCAGATGCTCCAGGCAGAAAATAAATCACTTCTAATAACTGTGTATGATCAAGGCAATTCCAACTTATGGAATTCCAAGTTTTTCTGTGTAGAGAATGCTAAGTGCTTTAACATTCAATTCCCTTTGGCATCACCCTGTGACTTTGCAGCTTGTCCAATGCCACACAGGCTGGCTCTTCTTCTTGCAGGAGGCATGGTGAAGAATTGAACTTGTGGCTCAGATAGCTAAAGCACTGAATTAGCCAGCCAGCCACACCTAGACAAGCAAATCACTCTTACACAAGTAAAATCCTATGGAATCTAAATGAATGTATTAACCCTTCAGAGCATTCCATGAGTTACGATCCGAATTATTTAGTTACAGACTCTTTCTAGTACTACTGTTAAATGATGATGACAATGTTGTAGGTGTACACCAGGGGTAACCAACCTTGGTGCTCCAGCTGTTTTTGGGACTTCAATTTCCAGAGGTCCTGATCAGCAGGTGTACTGACTTGTGCTTCTGGGAATTGAAGTCCAAAAACAGCTGGAGTGCCAAGGTTGGCCACCCTGGTGTACATAGTCCATCACATGTTTGGACTAGAGTTTTGGAACCCCACTGCTCAGGTCCTAGCCCTGGACCTAAGAATCAGTGAGGTATCACCTGATAATGTAGCTGGTACCTATTAGTGCTACTCTCTGCAACTGCTCTATTGTGATCTTATCAATGCCAATCACACTATTAGTAATTCCAACAATCACTAAAGATTGTTGCCATAAAAGGAATTACTCTTTGTTCCTAGATATTAAAAAATGAAAAAGCCTTCTTTTACTATCCAGATGGTCCAAAACCTTTTGCTTCTCATGCTACTAGTGGCATCCATGGGAGAAGATCGCTATTTTAGATTGAGCCTTGTTCAACTTTTTAGTTTCTGATAATGACCATTCAGGAAATGAATGAAACATGCATCTAGATATCTAGATATCTGTTCCTGTAAAGATACATTGCTTGTTGCCTAGAATTGCTTACCTCTGGATGATACTGTTCTTGGCCCATTTTATCTCTACAAATTCCTAAAGGGGAAATAAAGGAAATATGAAACATTATGCAAGAACTGCCTTTCTGAAGGCACTGTCCAGTCTGTCATCCTGTTTCCAAATGGTGCCAGCCAGAACAGATTACAATAGGTCATGAAAGCCACATCTATCCCGTTGTCTGTCCCCTTCATGTGATACTCAGATATAAATTAACATAGGAACATAAGAACAGCCTTGCTGGAACAGGCCACAGCCCATCCAGTCCAGTATTCTGTCTCACACAGTGGCTCACCATTTCCTTCACGGTATTCCCAAGCAGATGCCTTCACCTGTTTAGGATTCCCTGGAAATGGCATTGAGAGATATCCTGCCTATCTCTCCAACCCTGAGGTTGTCCTTAAGTATCCATAATTATAGCCATTGATACCCTTGTCCTCCATGAACTTGTCTAATCCTTTCTTAAAGCTGTCAAGACTGACAGCTGTCACCACTTCTTCTGGCAGGGAGTTCCATAGACCAGTAATCCTCTGGGTGAAAAAGTACTTTTTCTTATTTGTTTGAGAACTAGTACCCAAAAGTTTCATGGAGTGTCCCCTAGTTCTAGTGTTATGCGATAGGGAAAACAGTTTTTCCTTATCTACTTTGTCCACACCGTGCATGATTTTATAAACTTCAATCAGGTCACCTCTTAGACGTCGTCGTTCAAGAGTGAAGAGGCCCAACTATTGCAGCCTCAGATGGTAAGGAAGGTGTTCCAGTCCCCTAATCATTCTGTTTGCCCTCCTCTGCACTTTTTCCAGCTCCATAATATCCTTCTGGAGGTATGGCGACCAGAACTGTACACAGTATTCCAGATGGGGCCTCACCATAGATTTATAAAGAGGCAGAATGACACTTGCTGACTTATTTTCTATACCCTTCCTAATTATCCCTAGCATTAAGTTTGCTTTTTTCACTGCTGAGGCACACTGGGTTGTCTATGTATATGTAAGTTCTGATTAGCTGTTGTGTTTAATATGGCTGATAGACCCCTCCATCCTAGAGGGATACCAACTGCTCCGTAAGCAGAAGGTAAGCTCATATAATTGAGTTTTTCCTTCCCTCTCTCGTTCCTGCAATTCCCCAGATCTCCACATTTGGAGAAATTCTAGCCAGAAGGTGGCTACAGGAAAGGAGATCAGATCAGAGATTGACCAAGCACTTGTTGAGAATCCAGCTCAACAAGGGTGTAAGCATAAAGTCAAAAGAAACTGAAACAGCAGTCAGAGTTAAAGGTGCGCAAGAAAGAGAGCTGCTCCAGCACCGGGGAGCAAGTTTTTATTGAAAAATACACAGGTTCCACAGGATGTATTACGACAGCATACACAGGATGTATACGCAAGCATAGGTGCAGTGGTATTCAGCCAATAATATGACATTCTCTATAGCATAACCATATATGGCATGACCTATATCTCTTACTAGTACATGCGCAGTAGCTTATATCCTGCCAGACTAGGCCCAAAGCCTATTCTCTGTGGCGGTATCCTTGCAAAAGCTGTTACCTGTATATTCAGCAGTAGCTACGATCTAACTTCAGCTGTAAAAGGCTAATACCAAAAGCATATATATGAAGATTACAATAGAGATGCTTTTCTGCATCAAACCAGAATCTCTGCATAGAGGCAGAATCTCTGCAGAGGCAGGAAGCGCTTGTTGATGCAGGAAGTAGCTAACCGCAGGTCTTGTTGTGGTTGGCGTAGGAAGAGCTAACCACAATTGCCAGCTATATGCCACACAGTAATGTTTTAAGCTAAAAGTATAATGAACTCCCACATTTCCACTTCTTAAATTTATTATTTTCTGCGGGACATAGTTTGCCAATTATACACACGCTGGAATTCAATCTCGCTATCAGATTCTGAGTTACCATCTTCATATTCCATGTTATTTGTTGGCAAACAATATACATATTCCCCATCATCATAGTTCTCCTCTGCCACACGGGGAACGGCTCGATAATTACCCTGACAGATCTCATTCTGATAGCGAGCTTGATAGATTTGGTTCTGAGTAAACCCTGCGGATCTTCCTGATGCATGAAAACAGTTCTTACTCACAGCCATAAGATTTGGTACACATTGAATACAACAACATAACATAATGCAGCTTACTATAAAAACACCTATGGCAATTAGTACTTGTCTTATCCACCTTGCTCCTGGCAAGCAGGACCATAATGCATCCTACCATGCTGGCAAGGCATTCTGTAAAACAGCACATATTCTGAACTGCTCACAACCTGAGGCTTCCTTTCTATTCAGTAGATGCATCATTATGCACATTATTAGTCACAATCTCCTACAGATCCTGAAGTTCTTTCTCAATCTGGCCTAAAACCAATCAGGGTCAAAATTTATCTAAACAATATCTGGCTTTCAAATCAATTGACTATCTATGTCAGGTGATGAAAGATGAGCATCTTCATCCATAGTAGAAAACATTTTTAACACCATAAAGTTGCAAGAGGGAGTCAAAAGTCCCACCTGCAATATAGAGCAACCAGCTCCTCTAAGAAACATGAACATGCCATGTTTGATGACCAGTGCCATGTTATTACAACCCTCTCCACAAGAGATTGCACCATGGAACTAGACATGAAACATGCCTGATATATCGAATAACACCATTGCAATATAACAAACTCAGTTACATATGTAGGGTTACAGTGAAAAACTCTTCCAGGCATTTTCATAATTGTATTACAAGTACAGCAAAGTCCCAAAATAAATTCCAGTAAAAGATCAAAAACACATAGTTAAAGCAGTCTGTTGTGGGGGGGAGGAAGAAGGCTGGTCGCCCCCCCTATCCAAGAGACTACATTTTGGCTGTTTGCCAGCCAGTTTTTCAAGAGCGACTCCTTGAATGTGTGAGGGTCTCCTTCTCTCGGACAAGACCCGTCCCATCAGGATAGTCCCTTTGACCCTCCTCCTTAGGGTTTACCCCCATGGACCTTCCAACAAGAAGACATGTCAATCACACACCAGGTTCCATCCCTTCTTCCCCAAGTCTGCCATGTGGCCATGACCCCCAGGTGTTGCCATCTTGCAGGGGCATCTCCCCCCCCCTTTCAGGAGGCAGGAAACATGGAATGAGCAGGACCTTCATTCCACGACACCCCCCCCCCTCATTAGGGTGACAAAAACCATGATCTTCTTGTAAAATCATGCTTTTTGTCATAGTTCACTGTATGCACTTTTAAAACAGGCAAGCACATTTCTTTTCTTCCTTACAAGAAAGTTTCTCTAACAATTCTAGCAAACAAACTACACATATCATTTTAACAACATTTCCCACCAGCAGAACATTTAGAAAATTTTAAAGAGGTTTTCAGGTTTTATAATGCAAACAAGGCCAATTCATCTTTGGAGTCCACACAAACTTTTTTGTCCAAATTAAAATGTCCAAATTAAGAGTCCAAATGTTGATTGAAGATCTCTTCAGACTAGAATTTAAACACCATCTTCCCTCCAGCACAGTTCTTGGTCACAAAACAACCAGGCAACCCTCCGCCCTCCAAACAAGCACATCTTTCAGCTTTTCAGCTACTCACTCAGTCCTTCACTCTCCAGGCACATCCATCTGTATTTCAGCAAGCAGAAAATGTAGAACCCAAAAGAACAGCTTCTCCAGAATTTGCAAGTAACTTAGCCAAAAACTGGAGTATATCCTCTCCCACCTTGTATTTTGGTAGAAACCTGCCATCCATAGAGGAAGGATCTATGCCACGTTTTCTCTGGGCTTCTTTCAGTTGCAGTATTTGAATCTTAACCAAGTGAAAAACTGTCATGTTGGATTTGCGAGAAGACCCCTTTCTGATTTTGGGTTTTCTGCTCTCCCCCTCTGGCTCATCCTTCCAATTCCTGCCCCCAAGTGAGGAATCAAGCTTATCACTCGGCTTCTCCTGCTTGGTCCTCTTCTCCACCTTTCGTGATGGGGGGCACTTCAGGGATGAGCCAAGGTCCTCTGTGCTGCCCTCAGAACCCTCTCTGCCTGCCATTCTGCATGCAGTAATAGCTTCTATCTGCGATGAGGTGGCAGGGAGGGCTGGAGCATTTGCAACTATTGAGGCACTTCTGATGATTGGAAATGTAATAGCAGCCTCCAAGTCCAGAACAGCCGCAGTTAAAGCAGCAGAGAACGGGGTAACAGTACTTGATTGCTGCAAAGCAGGATATAACGTTCCACCTTCATCAGGGGGTTTCGGAGGCAATTGTGGCCCTTATGGCGGGGGTGCTGTTGGGGATAGAGGATCTCCAGTAGCAAATGGCAGTATTTGTGGCATGGAGGTGGTCAGGCTTTGGGCCAAAAAAAATGTTCTTCAGTTGTTTATTATTCAGATCAGGAGGATCTGGTGGGGTGGCATATGGTGGTGGTGCCGTAGGATCAGAGTCCCGTTTTAAGTCCGGTCTTTGTAACGGACATGGCGGCAGAATCTGTGGCAGAGACACTGTAACTCCTTGCGCCAACAAAATATTTTTCGGGGTGAGACTTTGCAAGCAGATTCGTACTTTGCTCCACAGGAGTTGTACAGTTACACTGACTCTGGGGTGGTTTTGAAATTGAGTCCCAATTTTGTCCCACACTTGTAACTCTAAAGTCCCGTTTTCTGGGGCCCATGGACAAACATCGTAAATTGCCTTAACGAGTTGCTCTATTTCATTGATTGATACTGCATGTCCATTTTTCTGCAGGAGGTGTTTAAGATCCTGACAATACTTTTGTTGCAGAGAAGAGAGACCACTGCCCATGTTGTCTTATCTTGTCTTGTTTAAGTACTCTAACTTGACTGTGTCACTCACCCGGGATCCTTAAACGGATGACGAGGGACGTCCTGGACCTAGCCGGTCGTGGGTGAGGACTGTGGGGCCGCAGCGCTGAAGTCGTGAGCGTGGTCGAAGTGAAGGGAGATTGTAATCTGGATCCGGTAGATTACAATCTGAATTGCCTCACACGGGGCACCAGATGTGGAGAAATTCTAGCCAGAAGGTGGCTACAGGAAAGGAGATCAGGTCAGAGATTGACCAAGCACTTGTTGAGAATCCAGCTCAACAAGGGTGTAAGCATAAAGTCAAAAGAAACTGAAACAGCAGTCAGAGTTAAAGGTGCGCAAGAAAGAGAGCTGCTCCAGCACCGGGGAGCAAGTTTTTATTGAAAAATACACAGGTTCCACAGGATGTATTACGACAGCATACACAGGATGTATACGCAAGCATAGGTGCAGTGGTATTCAGCCAATAATATGACATTCTCTATAGCATAACCATATATGGCATGACCTATATCTCTTACTAGTACATGCGCAATAGCTTATATCCTGCCAGACTAGGCCCAAAGCCTATTCTCTGTGGCGGTACCCTTGCAAAAGCTGTTACCTGTATATTCAGCAGTAGCTACGATCTAACTTCAGCTGTAAAAGGCTAATACCAGAAGCATATATATGAAGATTACATAGAGATGCTTTTCTGCATCAAACCAGAATCTCTGCATAGAGGCAGAATCTCTGCAGAGGCAGGAAGCGCTTGTTGATGCAGGAAGTAGCTAACCGCAGGTCTTGTTGTGGTCGGCGTAGGAAGAGCTAACCACAATTGCCAGCTATATGCCACACAGTAATGTTTTAAGCTAAAAGTATAATGAACTCCCACATCCACAGAAGGTTATTAAGAAGACCAGAAGGAGAGGTACTGCCAAATATTGTGGACCCTATTTTACATTGATATAGATGCCATCTTTCAAAATCAAAATATGGAATCTTGCACTCATAAGATTCCTAATCTCAACAATTCTCTTGTTTCACTGCATCTTCACAGGACATATTCAGGAGATTCCCCTACCCATAGCCTTCTGGAAAAGCTTTTTGGAGGTACAGTGTAAGAGATTTCTGGAGAAGCAAAATATCCATTCTGTGACCTGCTTTCTGTTCAAGCAACCCTAGGTTTTTCCCCATAATTCTAATTCTTTTTTTAAACCATCGAAAGAGTCTATAAATGACAGCAAATTGTGTAACTTAATTTACAGTTAGGTAGACACATTTTCTTCTGTATGCCCTAAATATGTTGGTAAACAAATGGATTGGTCCATTCCAATAAAGCCTAGACTTACCATATGTTTGGCCATTTATACAACATTTTTTGAATGTCATAATGTTCTGCGTCAGTGTACCAGTCTTGTCTGAGAAAATGTAGTGGATTTGTCCAAGCTGCTCATTCAAAGTCGTGGTTCTGGCTTTAGCAGGTGTATCCTTCTCTGGATAATACATTTGTAAGTCCCAGTTGATAAAGTAACTTTGGCCCAAACGGATCACTTCAACACTGAGTGGTTAAGACATAAGAAGGAATTCTAGGTCAAATGTCCTGAAAATCTGCAAGGTTCTTTGGTGTTAAATTTAAGGAACCGTTTCAAAAAATATAATCATGTGAACCCTTAACTGAAAAGCTTTCATAGCAATCAATCTGGATTCCTAGGTTTGTAATTCAAAATGAGTATTGATACATGCTGATTTGTTCCAAGATTCAAAACAAGTATTTAGGTATTATTATATATTTATTATTAATATCAGACCTCCAATTTCAAAACATTTTATTAATCAGTTTTTTATGTAGACAAAGCTTGATAGTTTCAAATCTTCACTACACATGTCCATTTGAGAGAAAATTATTTACAAAGAGTATGCTTAAAAGAAGCAGGGCAATTTGCAGGGGTGGAGGAAAAAAGTTTTGAGTCATATCTAAACTTGAAAGAAAGAGAACTCTGTCATAATTCTCATCGTCCCATTAACTCTTAGCCAATTGAACAACTTCAGTGTTTATATTGAAAGTATAATGAAGTTATATGCTGTACTAGTTCCTGAAATATTCCTGGTTGTTTGTTTTGTTCCTCACAGTTTTAAAATTTCAAATATTTCTTTAAAACTTCATCTCCTTATGCAAGCTATTTTTGTAAGTCAACCACTTAAAAGTCTATAATATTAAATATATATATTATTGTTACCTGACATAGAGGGATATAGGAACCATGGTGTTAAGAACAATGATGTATCCCCAGAAGTTCAGGAAACCTCTATATGAAGGTGTTTCATCTTTTCCATCATAGAGGTACCAAGAATTATTACCAATCTGCTGTTCCCAGTAGGTATGTCCAATAGCCAGGCCAGCAGAGACCAAGAGAAGCAAAACGAAGATCTGAATTGTAAACACAGAGACAAAATGCAAGCCTTGTAAAAATACAGCTGGAATTCATCAACTTTTTGTCCCCACATCTATTTGAATACTCTCAGATCATGATTGAAGAAATCAAGATCAAAGGTGAAACCTTTTGCTGATGAAACAAAAGACAAAGTATTGCCTTGGGCGACTCTAAAGATTTCTCAAAAAGAAATCCACCTCTGCTGCTCAAAGAGAAAACCAGGATCAGAACTATTATTTTATAATCACCACCCCCTGCCACTAGCATGAACCTGAAAAAAAATTACACCCAAAAGAGCTTATAATCCAATATGCAAGAGACCTGTTTTGTTTGTTGTTTTAATTTGTTTGTTTATTTCTAGTAACCTCATACAAAGTACTATGTAAATATGCTAAAATGCTCTATCAACACCAGGGGTTCCCAACCTTTTCAAGCGAGGGGCCGGGTCATGCTTTCTCAGTCAGCTTCAAGTGCCAGATGGCCATTTTGCCCTGCCTGCACGATGGGAGTGACCATTTCGACCCAACAGCTTCATAGGGGTGGTCATTTTGTTTCTTAAAAGCCCTTGGAGGGGTGGGGGGCCACATGAAATGGTGCCATGGGCCTTAGGTTGGGAACCCTTGATCTACACAATACAAATGTAACTAGAGAAAAACCCAGATTGTTAAAGAAACCAAATGCAAATACTGTACTGTTCTTCAAAGAAGGAGGGTAATATGCCTATATCAATTCATAAAATAAAACATGATCCAAACCGAAGAATTGATTCAGGGTGTCATAACCTTTGCCAAACAGAGTTGGGAAAGACCTCTGTCTGGCACATGAGAGGACTGTTGCTAGTCAGTATGGATAGTAATGGGCTAGATGGGTGATGGTTCAAATCAATATGAATTCATTTTTTTTTTGTTTCTATGGAAAGGACAGAGTTCAGCAAGATGACACTCCTTGCATGCAAAGGCTCCAAGCTTAAATATAGCCATAGCAATTGCACGTATATACCACTCCACAGTGCTTAGTGCACTCTCTGGGCGGTTCACTCATTCATTAATTGTTTTATATTGGTTTTAACTTGTGTACACCACCCAGAGTCCATTGGATAGGGCGGTATATAAATCTATTAAATTAAATTCACAAGTTAATTAGCATTTTGCCTCCAACATGCTGGGTACTCATTTTACTGACCTGGGAAGGATGGAAGGCTGAATCAACCTTGATCAAGGTCAGGATTGAACTCACAAAACTTTGACTACAGTACAGCAGTTTTAACCCTAGATTCTCTAGCTAAGATTGGAAATACTCCTGTTTGAAATTCTAGAGCAGGGGTTCCCAAACCTTTTGGGCTGCGGGTTGGTCATGTGGTTCAGGGGGCCGGTCACTATGGCCCGCAGGCTGGATCCAGCACCCGATGCCAACTCATCCGGCCTGCAAAGTCCTTGTTGCTCCAGGAAGTGGAAGAAAACCACGCCCATACGAGCGCATTTTACTTTCGCTTCTGGGAGCAGTGAGGGCTTTGTGGGCCAGATGAATTGGTGTTGGGGGCTGGATCTGGCCCACAGGCCATAGTTTGGGCACCCCTATTCTAGAGGATCAAGAGCAATTTTCTCATGAAGTTTAAGACAGACTCCTGAACTCCAAATACAAAATGTTCAATGGGTTAACCATATTCATTCATTCATTCTTAAAACCACGCTGATCAGTAGAAATAAGCTGGTACAGAGAATTTAATAAAAGTTTGATGGGGGAGAAGTTTGTGCAGCTACAGTATTATTATTATTGTAGTAATCCCTTCTGCTGAAACAACAAGCCACCATTTCTTCTACCATGGCATATCTCTTTTGTAGTGTGAAAAGTCCTGCAGAGAAGACAGAGTCCCAAATCTTTCAATACTATCATTTATGTCTCTATCATGAGAAGCATACAATTATTTTTTCTGATGCCACAGCTATCCACCCAAACTAACTCTGATTGACTTCGATAAAGAATGAGGAATGCATCATTCCAGACCCTGTACTTGGAAATGAAAAATGGATCCTGCAAGATGTGTCAAAACAAAGTAAATATTTAATTTTCATAGGAACAACAAAAAACTTACAAAACCTAGCAAACAGTAATATGATACACCTTCTGTAAACTCTGAATGACTAAACAGGGAAACCAACTGATAATCTTACCGTAAAAACCATATAATTCATTAGGAAGTCAATTTTAGTCCTTTTAAACCGTGTTCTTCCACTGTTTTTCATTATTTTTGTATCTGCTCCTAAAATCACATTAAAATTACAGTATTAATGTTCCTGTTTTTTTAAAAAAAACCCTGAAAACTTCACATGTGTTTTCTTTGATGCTAAACATACATATAAATACTTTTACATATTTGAGCAATCTACACTGGAAGGGAAGGCGTTCTGAGGGAATATATACAGTATTTATATACTACTAGACACCGGAGTGCACGGAACGCTGTTTCCCCAGTATGAAATCCCCAGTATGGTCAATATAAGTTGACTGTATCCTTTTCCTGAAACCTAGTAGCACTGCTGTAACAAATTTGCAAAAGTAAGAGTGCAAACACTGTGTCTCTAATCATTGTTGCAGTACATACAGAGTTTGGTGGCATGTGCACAATTGTAACAATTACTACAATTGCAAGACTTTGTTTTGTTATAGTTTCTACTAGCAAAGGTTGCCCGGTGTTGCCGGGCTGATTTAAATGGTGTTTGAAAGTTTTTGTTGTTGTTAATGTTTGTAAAGAAGAGGTTAGTCTATAATTGTAATTTTTAAAATTTTTATTTATACAAATTTTTTTTGATGGCCTGTTATAATCTGTGATGAGTTTTCTTTGGTGTTTTGGTTTTGTGGGTGAAAAAAAGAATAAAGGATGATATACTTTTTCGAAAAACTCTTGGGGCCTTTTGTGTGGGGCTATTGTGTCTTTTTGAATTTTTTTATTATTGTGGGCAGCAAGTGCTGCTGGTAGGGGTTATCTTGTATTTTGACTGTTTTTTCTCTCGTGGCCTCTGGGTGGAGCTTCTTGCAGTAAATAGTCTCTTTCTTTATTCATTTCTTTTCCAGTCGTTGTGGTGTGAGGTTGTGTGGTGGTGAGTTAGCTGTTTTTCTTTATTTGGGGTGGTGGTGGTGGTTGGATTTTGTGGTGTTTGGCTGGGTGCTGGGTGTGTTTGGAAATATTTGTTGTTGTTTACTTTTTTGGTGTTATTTTTGTTTGTTTTTGTGTATTTTTGAATGTTTTTGATTGTTTGTTTTTGTGCTTTTTAGTGTCCTATGGGGGGATCCCCTCTCTGCCATCTCCCCTGGCTCTAGAAGGCTTGGGGGGACAGGCTCCTTTTGTCTCCCCAAACCTTCCAAAGTCATGGGACCCAGGAGAGGGGATCGAATCCAGACTACCCTCTGATATTAAAAGGGAAATCTCAATTGGGGATTCCCCTTTAACATCAGTGCGGGGGTTGTAATCCCCCTCTCCGCTGGCTTCCTTGGGTTTGGGAGGGTTGGGTTGAGAAAAGGGGTTTGTCTCCCCAACCGTTCCGCACCCAGGAGAGCCATCGGAGAGGGGGATTTCCCCCGCCCACTTCCGTTTTTAAAGAGAAGTAAACGCTTGGTTTCTTCTCTTTAATATGGGGCGTGGGGGAAGGGGAATCCCCTCTCTACCGGGTCCCCTTGGGGTCAGGAGGGTTGGGGAGACAGGCTCCTTTGGTCCCCCCAACCCTCTCAACCCCAGGGGAGCCAGTAGAGAGGGGGAGCACAACCCCCCCTCACCCAATGATATTAAAGGGGAAACTCCGATTAGGAGCTTCAGGCGCCATTGGGGAGGGGGGCTTTGGTTCCCGTGGCTTGGCAGACTTGCTCTCCTGGTGTTTTTGTTTTTGCTTTATTTTTTTGGGTGCCGGCTTCCTCAGTGTTCTGCGCGCTCATGGCGCGCAGGACGCTGGGGCTTGTAGTTACGGTTTGGTGCTTTGTGTTTGTGCTGCGTTTTTTAAAAATGATTTTCTTTTGATTGGCTGCGGCGCGTTTCCTAACGCTGCGCCGTGCGAGAGCCTCTCAGCCTGATTGGCTCTGGCGTGGCGCAGCGCAAGGAATGTTGGGAAGTGAAGTTGTTTCCCTTTCTTCGAGTTTGTGGGGCTGTTGCCCCACTGCTGGTTTTCTCAATCCTTCATTGACCTGCGGACCCAGATCGGCCGTGTGCACAAAGGGTGAGTGCAGGCAAGTGGGGCGAGGCATAGCAACCTATAGCCAGTTCCAACGGTTAACCCTTGGATTTATAGGTTAAGATTGGCATAATATTTTGCCTTACTAATCCATCATTTTAGCAATGTAAAACAAAGGAAAATAAAGGAAATTTAACCATCGTATTTCTAGAATTTTGCTACATCACTTAGGGGTTTAAAAGAAAAATCTCAAAAAAAGCATTTAAACTGGCTTCTTAGTGACATAATCCATTGTTTATCTCATGAAGTTGTAATCTGTAGCAAAGCTCACAGCTCTATTGTTGAGTGATTTAAATGTCTATACAGATTGCAAATAAAGCTAAATTAAAGTACTATACTGTATAGCAAAATAAAGCAGCTCTAGTACCCTATCAAAAAGCCACACTATGGAAGTAAAAAGGGGTGGGGCGGAAGGCTTTAAACCCAAACAACTATAGATGTAGTCATTTGAAGTGACTCAAACCATGACAAAAACAGCTAAATATGTAGGGAAAATGCAAGTGTAGATTAGCTCTATATCAGTTATGGTTAACCTTTTAGAGACTGAGTGCCCAAACAGGGGGGCTGGGGGGAGGGGGAGGGAGGAAGTGCTTCCATTGGGCTGCTGGGCAGAGGGGTGGGGTGAACTTTGTGCTGGGGGAGGGAAGAAGTGCTTCCATTGAGCTTCTGGGCAGAGGAGAGGGGCAAACTCTGTGCTGGGGTGACAGCACACATGGCAACAAAGATGGCTGAGGAGTGCCCCATCTGGCATGCATGCCATGGGTTCGCCACCAATCCTCTATATTAAATATAGTTCATGATTTCTCATTCATTAAATATAAATGTTTCCCTTGCTCGAAAACAAGTCGTATCCGACTCTAGCGTTCAGTGCTCATCTGTTTTTAAAGCTAAAGAGCCAGCGTTGTCTGCTTCTGCAGACATTTCCTTGGTCATGTGGCAGGCACCGAGCGCACGAAGCACTGTTACCTTCCCACTGAAGTGGTCGCTATTTATCTACTTGCAATTTCTTGCTTTCGAACTGCTAGGTTGGCAGGAGCTGGGAGAAAGACGGGAGCTCATTCCATCCTGCAGTACTCAGGAATCAAACTGCTGACCTTCCACCTCCCAGTCAGCGTCTTAGCCACTTGAGCCACTGCATTATACCTCTACAAATTCCTTTACAAAGCCATCTTTTGGGCTTTAAGTAAACAAAAGGAAAAGGAAATGGTACATCTTAAATAAACAGCCAGTACTAATACTTCATTCATTGGAGAAATACCTGCAAATATGACAAGTCCATGACAAAATTCTGTGTTCCGAATTTTGCAGCCACGTAGCAAGATTTTGTCGGCATCTAAAGCATAGCTCCTTCCTTTCCATATCAGGGTTCCTGTAAATTTATCTAACCGATTGTTGGGTTCTTCACATTCCACCAAGCCTGATGATTTAAAAGAACAATAAACTGGGATGGGGTGGGGGAATTACAATTTTTAAAAAAGGCACCAAAAGATCTTCATTGCAAACTATTGAGTTTAAAACATTTAACGACAGATGTGAAGCATAGTTCCAGGAAGCTAATTTCACCAAAAGCCATAAGAGACCAAAGCCTTCCCTAGCAAACCTTATTGCACCCCGACAGCGAGACCTCTATCTCTTTTATGAATAGTGTGTGTGTGTGTGTGGTGGTGGTGGTGGTGGTGGTGGTGGTGGTGTTTAACTGTTTTTAAAAAAATCTGTTTTATGTTTTTAGACCTGATGTAAGCCGCCCTGAGTTGGGCCTTGCCTGAGTGGGTGGCATAGAAGTTTAAAAATTAAATTAAATTACATTAATTTCACCATCCAGCCCTTACTTTCTTGGACTACATGAAGACCATGCTGGTTACCCAATACTTGAATTTTCAGTCTACAAAAATAATTTCTCAACACTTATGTTCCTCCCCCAGCAACTCCATGAAAATGCTACATAAAATATGGAGTGAATTCTCTGAAGATGGGCAATGGTTCTATAGGCAGTTGTGAAAAGAAGAAAGAGAAGCCTGAAAATAGTTTTTAAAAGCCTAAGACATGAGAATTCCATCTTCAGATAATGCCTGTACTCAGTTTATAATTCTTCTCCTTCGTATAGTTTGTGAATCCACACTCATGGGTTATGCGCCTGCGCAGAACGGCCGATCGGAGGCTTGAAAAGCTATTGGTCAAAAGTTTTGGCGGTAAGACCGCCCACCGTACCGCCCACCCTGAGGCGCCCGCGCGCCATTTTACCTCAGTTCTCTTCTTTCCGCCGTAGCAACAGGACGATCGTTGAGAGCTTCCTCAATTTTTTCGCCCTTCTGAGGGAAAGTCTTTTGGCAAATTAATTTTTTTTCTCGGTGATCTTGTCCTTCGGGCAGGATCGCCACCCCGGTGCTGTTTCTTCCTTCTGGTGGACTCAGTTACCTACTCGCTTCGGTCACCGTTTCCCCCCTCAAGGGGGTGGCGGCTGGCCAGCCCTTCGGGGTAACCGCGTTCCAGAAACTTCCGTTGGAAGAATTTTTTCTTTGATGGCCGCGGCCTTCAAACAGTGCTCAGCTTGCCTGAAAAAGTTTCCGGCTTCCGACGGGCATAGCCTCTGCCTTTTCTGCCTCGGAGAGTCTCATCAGAGCCAGTCTTGCCCCCACTGCAAGAAATTCACCCGTCTGGCCGTGCAAAACCGGAGCTACCGGCTCAAAGCGCACCTGATGGAACTCCCTCTGGCTCCTGTTGCGGCCGCTTCTACCTCGGCTAGCGTCTCTCAGCCTCCGCCGGCTTCGGCCTCTTCTTCCGCTACCATCAAGAAGAAGAAGAAGAGGGACAAGAACGGAGACAAGAAAAAGAAGCGCGGGTCGGAGAAGAGGCGATCGCTCCCGCCTACTCCGCGCACCCCTGTGTCTCCGGGACCCTCGCCACCATACTCGGTTGCGAGATGTCCGTCTCCTGGGTCTTCCATCTGGGGAGGACGGTCCTCCTCGGGTTCGCCTGAAAAAGGACGCAGGGCTGGGGCTCCAGCTCGCCCACTTCAGGTACTCCCGTCACCGCCTCGTGGGAGGGCCCGCTCGCCTATGAGGCAGGCTTCCGTCTCCCCAAGGCCCAGGACTCCGACGCTCGACGACGCGGCGATCACCATGCCGGCCACCATCTCGTCGCCGATCCTACCGGCCACCGTTTCGTCGCTCCCGACGGTGGGGGACCCATCCCAGATGGAGTTCCTGAAGGGGATGTTTGAGGTCATGGCTCAGACTTTTGCCAACCAGTTCAAGACCTCCATGCCTGCGGCCTCTGCGGCTCCGGTACCGACCACCGCAAGCCCCAGGGATGCTGGCCCTGCTGTGGCCCTTCCGACCTCCCGAGGGTCGAGTGTCCGCTCCGCTGGCCCACCCACATCGTTGTGGGTTGGTCCAGACGTTGAAGCGGTGGACTCCCATCCCGCCGGCCCGCCCAGGCCGTACTGGCGTGGTCCCAACGTGGATGCAAGAGTTCCTCTCTCGTCCTCCGATGACTCCAGCGCCTCTTCGGAGGAGGACAAGGGAGACGTCGACGCCGAACGGACGCCGGACCAGGCCATCGGCGCAGTTGACCCACCGCGTGGTGAGGATCAACTCTCGCTCACGGCCATGCTGACGCGCCTGGGGACCGCGTTGAACCTGAAGGTGGACCAGCCGCCACTGGAAGGTGAGGACCAAATGACCGCAAAACTGGATAGGCGTGCGGTATGGCCGGTCCATATCACCATGCTTCCGTCCATGCTGACATCGGCGAAGGCGACGTGGAGGAAGCCGGTGTCAGCGCACTCCGTTTCGTCCAGGCTCGACGGCATGTATAGAGTCCTGGACGAGAACGTTGAGTTCCTGCAGGCGCACCCCCTGCCGAATTCCCTGGTGGTCAAGGCCTTCCAACACAGGACGGCCACCAGCGGGTTCCCGGTGCCGTCGACCCCGGAGGGGAAGAAGCTGGATGCGGTGGGCCGCAAATTCTACGCCACCGGTTCCCTCTTCCTCCGCGCCGCCAACTACTCGGCTGCCATGGGCCTGTACCAGTCTCACCTCTGGGAGCGGGTGAAGGCCGAGATGGCGACGTTACCTGCCGACGCCCAGAAACGGATCGACGCGCTGGCATCCGAGGGCGATTTCCTGGCGGAGCAACAGATGCGAACCGCCAGGCATATAAATGACTATGCGGCGAAGGACATGTCATCTGCGATCCTGCTCCGTCGCCACACCTGGCTTAGGGGCACCTCCCTCGATGACGCTATGAAGAAGCTCATCGAGGAGTTTCCTTTCGACGGGCAAGGCCTTTTTGGGCAGGACACGGACAAGGTCCTCAATGAAATGCGGCAGACCAACTTCACCGCCAAGTTTCTGGGGCTTACCACGCCGGCTCCGCCTGCCAGGCCGAGGTTCCAGCCCTTCACGCGGCGCTACCAGGGAAACCCGCAACAACAGGGTGGCCCCGTGGAGCAGCCCAGGTCTGGCTCTTACAAGCAACAACGCCAGCACAAGCCGCGCTACCAGCCCTACGGGCACGGCAAGCGTTCGGACGCTAAGTCCAAGTCGCGCGTTTGAAGCTGCGACGGCCGAGTCTCTCACGCTCCATCTCCCGTACCTCCCCCTCCGGAACTTCCTCAAGGTATGGTCGGGCATCACGGACGACCGGTGGGTCTTAAGGATCTTGTCCTCTGGCTACGCCATCGAGTTCGTGCGGGCGCCTCGGGTAGGAAGACATCGTTTCACCACCTCGTCCCCCCATTTGGAGGAAGAAATATCAACTCTTCTGTCCAAGGGAGCCATCGAGCGGGTGGCCCCGCCCGATTGGGACAACGGCTTCTACTCGAGGTACTTCGTGGTCCAGAAGAAGGACGGAGGACTTCGCCCGATCCTGGACCTGCGCCGCCTCAACAAATGCATCCACACTAGGAAGTTCCGGATGGTGACCCTGCAGACCGTCCTTCCCCTCATCAACAAAGGGGACTGGTTCACAGTCATAGACCTCAAGGACGCTTACTTCCATGTCTCCATCCTCGAGGAGCACCGAAGGTTCCTTCGATTCCGCATCGGCGATTCGGTTTACCAGTACCAATGTCTACCGTTCGGTCTGGCCACGGCACCGCGAGTCTTCACCAAATGCATGGCTCCGGTGGCCGCCTTCCTTTGCCAGCGGGGAATCAGGGTCTTCCCATACATCGACGACTGGTTGATTGTATCCCCCACCAGCTCGTTGACCATTCGGGACACGCAGTTCACGGTCCACCTCATGGAGAGTCTCGGCCTCAGGATCAACTTCACCAAATCGAAGTTGATCCCCTCTCAACGCGTCGAGTACATCGGAGCGGTACTCGACTCGCTTGCCACCAGAGCCTTTGCACCCCAGAAGCGCTTGCAGGACATCGCGCAGGGAGTGAACGACCTACGCACCAAACCATGCATCCGGGTGAAAAAGGCTCAAAGACTGCTAGGCCTTATAGCCTCAACGACGGCTGTGGTCCCTCACGCCAAGTTAAAGTTCCGGTCCCTACAGTCGTGGCTTCTGCACGAATTTGATGCGCTCCGGGAGAGTCAGTCCAAACGGCTAACTCCGTCCCCGGAGCTGAGGGACCAGCTGGGGTGGTGGACGACACCACTCAACGTGACAACGGGGAAGAGCTTTTACCCCCCGCAACACTCGTTGCAAATATTGACCGACGCAAGCAACCTCGGCTGGGGGGCTGCCTGCGGGACTCTCACGGTCAACAACCCTTGGTCGCCTCAGGAGATGGTGCACCATATCAACTACTTGGAGCTACTGGCCATTTGGAAGGCCCTCCGTTCCTTCGAGAGCTTGCTCATGGGCAAGGCGTACCTGAACAAGCAGGGAGGAACACGATCCACCACCCTTCTTTACCTCGCTGTGCAACTCTGGGAGTGGTGCCTGGAGAGGCACATTTTCCCGGTTGGAGTGCACATTCAGGGCAAGCTGAATGTCCTGGCCGACCATCTCAGCCGCCTCACCTCGACGACCCACGAATGGGAACTGAACGACGAGGTGTTCCAGTCGCTTTGCGAGGCCTGGGGGACTCCGAACATCGACCTCTTCGCATCGGAGTCCAACACGAAATGCCACAGGTACTGTTCCAGGGCGGGCATCGGTGTCAACTCCGAGGGCGATGCCTTCATGAAACGGTGGGATCAGGACTATTTCTACGTTTTTCCTCCGTTTCCCCTGGTCCAGAAGGTCCTCACCAGAATGCTTCAGCACAGGACCAGAGCCATCCTAGTGGCCCCAGCATGGCCTCGCCAACCATGGTTTCCGCTGCTGTTGCGCATGTCATCTCAGTATCGCACGCTACCGGAGTCACCAACGCTCCTCCAAATGGAGCAGGGCCAGCTCCACCACTCGGACCTGCCCAGCCTCCACCTCACCGCGTGGAGGATAACCCCAGATTGTCCAGGATCCTGGAACTAGCCAGGCGCCCTTCCACAAGGAAGTCCTACGCTTCCAAATACAGACGCTTTTGTGCTTTCCTGGCATCTCAGCAGACCCCCCTCTCGCAGGAACTGCAGGACATCTTGACCTACCTCCTCCATCTGGCGGAGTCTGGCCTCAGCATCGCCTCCATCCGAGTACACCTCGCAGCGGTGGTGGCTCACTCTCCAGCTGGCTCGCCCGCTTCTAGCGCTTTCCGCGACCAAACGGTGAAACGCTTCCTCAAGGGATTGCGGAACGCCTTCCCGCCGGTCAGGACTCCGACGGCCCAATGGTCACTCTCTACCGTCCTTAACGCGCTCACCAGGACTCCTTTCGAGCCCATGGCTACCGCGGATGCTCGTCTCCTCACATGGAAGACGGCTTTTCTTGTGGCCATCACGTCTGCTCGGCGAGCTGGTGAGCTGGTCGCCCTGCGGGCGGACGCACCCTTTCTCCAGTTCTTCAATGACCGTGTGGTGCTTCAACCGGACATCACCTTCCTCCCCAAGGTGGTCTCCCAGTTTCATATGGCACAGACTATCTCCTTGCCAACATTCTTCCAGAACCCCACTAACGCCCAAGAAAGGACTTGGCACACGCTGGATGTCAAACGGGCTTTATTGTTTTACACCAGCAGGACAAGGGAGTTCAGGAAGTCGCAACGCCTTTTCGTGGCGTATGGGGGCAAGTCCAAAGGTGAACCCATCTCTGCGCAGCGGTTCTCCAAATGGATCACCTCTACCATCTACTTGGCCTATGAGTCGGCATCGCTGCCCCCTCCACCGCATGTCAGGGCGCACTCTACCAGAGCGGTTGCAACATCCACGGCCTTTCTGGAGGGCACACCGCTTGAGGACATCTGTAAGGCTGCCACCTGGTCCAGACCTTCTACATTTGTCCAGCACTACAGGGTGGACACCAGAGCCACTGCGGACGCCAGGCTTGGCCGTGTCGTCCTCACTCGGGGGCTCCGGGCCCATCGCCCTTGACAGTTCACCCTGCCTGACCGTCATCATCTTCATCGTGGGATCATCTCATCCGACTGCCCACCGACCAAGTAAGTGTGAGCTTGCTAATCTCCCATGAGTGTGGATTCACAAACTATACGAAGGAGAAAGTTCGGTTTCACTTACCAGTGATAACTTTCGTTCTTCGAGTATATAGTTTGTGAATACACACTACCCACCCTGCCTCCCCTCTTGAGCTGCACGGATGAGATCAATTGGTTTATCCTGTGCTTGGCTTAAGTATGGAACTGAGGTAAAATGGCGCGCAGGCGCCTCAGGGTGGGCGGTACGGTGGGCGGTCTTACCGCCAAAACTTTTGACCAATAGCTTTTCAAGCCTCCGATCGGCCGTTCTGCGCAGGCGCATAACCCATGAGTGTGTATTCACAAACTATATACTCGAAGAACGAAAGTTATCACTGGTAAGTGAAACCGAACTTTCCCATGCCATAGTCCACCCAATTCAGAAGAGTCTCCTGAGATAAGCAAAAGGGAACTAACAGGAGAAAAACATTAGACAGTTTAGTTTTGTAGTGCTTTCAAGCTGGAGGGTACTTAATAAATTCAGTACAGTACTTAAAAGAGATCTGTGAAATACAGAAATACTTTATTTCTCTCCCCCCCCTCCCCCTTAAGTACAGCTTTCAGAGTGACACTTTGTGTAATTTAGGGGGCTGCCACAAATTTTTAAAAAAATCTCTGCTCTGGTGCAAACTGTAACTTTCTAATACAAAACAGGCACACCAGGTGGATAAAAAGGGGTTTCGGAGCTTTTCTGTTGCTCATAGAAATGTAATCAGGGAAGAATCAAGTCTCTCTTCTGTTTTTAAGAGATTAAAAATCATTACAATAGGCATTTGAAATTATAGCTCTATTCTAATCTGATCCTTGGCCTCTCCAGATAGGACTAAAGTGGTGGGGTGAATGTTTCTCCCTTTCTAAAGCAGGAGTCCCCAAACCTTTCAGGTTGCGGGCCGGTCATGTGGTTTATGACAGCCACGGGTGCATTTATGGCAGCATTTTGCACATGTGCAGGTGCGTTTTGCTTCTGCTTCCAGGAGTGATGAGGGCGGCACAGGCTGGATGATTTAGCCCTGTGGGCCAGATCCGGCCCACAGGCCATAGTTTGGTCACCCCTGTTCTAAAGGATGGAACGACTGTTGTTTTGAATCAACATCTTAGGTTCCTATGCAATTAAAAATAAATGTCTATTGTACCAACCATCAAATGCTGCCAATGAACTTTCTTCTTGAAGATATCTGTCTGTTACCTCCAGTGACATTTTGAACTTTAAGTTGGTTTCACTAAAAAAAAAGATAAAAAAGCACAGAGTTTAATGTCTCTTGATTTAACGGGAACACTCGACTACAACAGTTACTTGAAAAGATTTCTCAACAAGAAACCTCTGGTAGCACTGGCTTCTGCTTTTCTTAGGTCTTTTCTGTTCTTTACTAATTATTTTGTGCTTTTCTCAAGTGGTTAAGATGCTGACTGGAAGGTGGCAGGAAGGCGGCAGTACTCGATACCTGAGTACTGCACGATGGAATGAGCTCTCATCTTTGTCCCTGCTCCTGCCAACCTAGCAGTTCAAAGCAAGAAATTGCAAGTAGATAAATAGGTACAACTTTGGTAGGAAGGTAAACAGCGTTCCGTGCACTCCGGTGTCTAGGCCTGCCTGCCACATGTCCATGGAAATGTCTGCAAACTTTTTTTTTTTACTTTTTTCTGATCTCTGGAAAGAATTGATTGGTTTTCAATGCATTCTTATGGGAAACTGAGCTTTGAAATATGGAATTTTCATGATAAGGAATACCCCATGGAATGGATTAATTCCGTAACCCAGGGTTCCACTGTACAAGGATTTTTTTTTAATAAAAAAGATAGTTCCAAACAAGCCACGCAGATTAGCCTCACTTTGTGAAGCCAGGAAAGAGGACCTTTTTTGGTAGTTAATTCCAGACTTCTCCAAGAGACCAAGTTGGCTTCTCCCTGTGATATCTATATATCCACCTATCTCCTATTGACTTTTCTATGTGTTTGTGTGTTTTAACGTACATAAAATAAATAATTCTTCAATAGGACATTTACAGTGGTGGGATCCAAAAAAATTACTACCACAATGTGGGCGTGGTATGGTGGGCATGACCAGGGGGAAAGCCCTGCATTGCACCCAAATTAGGACTACTGTACTTTATTAAAAAAAACTTGGATGGGCGGGGCCAGCCAGAATTTCTGCTACTGGTTCTGGCGAACTGGTGTGAACCTGCTGATGCCCACCACTGGTCACACAACATGATTTTTTTTGGTGTTTTTAGCACATTATGGAAGTGAATGTGAACAGAATGAAACGTACCTATTTATGTTTATGTTATGTGTTCTTTTGTTTGAATTTTTTAAAAAAGAAAGAAACTTACCCATCTAACTCAGCTGTTTCCACATAACAGAGGCTGTTAGGTTCTGAGCTGGACAACAGCAGAATATCAGCCTTATTAAAGAAAAAATAAAGGGAATTAAAATCCTGATACTGATATTCTAGTAAAAAGTTTAAAAGACGTACAACATTTCACTTACAGGAATAAATGCATTTTTCCTCAGTCGGATAACATCACCAACATTAATATCTTTCCATTTTGCATTTTTGAACCTAAAGGAAAAAGTATCAAAAAGTATTTATACATCAAAAGAGGGAACTGGCTAGTATTGCTAAAAATTGTTGATGATCTCTAACAAAATAGGCAATTTACATCTATTAATTTAATTATCAAAGCCACCATGAGAACTTTTGTAAATATTTTTAAAATGTGGGCTATAAATGTTAAGTAAGAGCTATGATTCTCATTGAAAGTATACATTTCCTCTGTTTAAAAAAAACATCTTAGGAAGTCCAGAAGTCTCTTGTCACTAACCCGGATGACACTGGGATTCTCACACTGAGGCTAGAGAAATAGCAAATACTTTCCCAGATCTTCCTTGGACTTACATAGTTCTCCACTCCAAGTGCAAAGGTTGACATATTGTAAATCATATTTTTCATACAAAAGGCTAACTAACAGCTTGATTTCCCTACTAAATTAACTTTCATCTATGGAAGGTAGAATAAATGTTGCCTGCATATTTGCTCAATAGAAAGCAAAACTGATTTCAAATTGTAAGATAGGTAAGCAATCCAAATCAATGTCACTGATACAGTCTGGCCAGGTTATCCTGCTATGGTAATAGAGTAGACCATACTGCCAGTGGCTCAATGTTGAGTGTCAGGAGGCGGTTAACTAACTTGACAACCCTGAGGACTAATGGCTTGGGCGCCAAAGTCCAGAGGGAAGAGTGATAGTCCCCAAGTGGATTGAATCCAACCTGAAACTTGATGGAGGGCAGCAGCTTCATCAATTCTGGCCTGGGGCTAAGGAGGACTTTGTGTGCCAAAACGGCTCAGGACCAGAAAGTGACTCATGGAACTGGATCAGTGGAACAAGTGTCATGCTGTGATGTGAGTCTTCATGGCTGATCACCATGAGGATCGCCAATATTCTGATTCGGATATGGCAGAAGAAGAAGTTAGAAGTTGGGATCCTGTTGGGTGCCAGTAGAGCATAATGTGATCCCCTAGCACCACAATATGAAATCTTGTACTTGAGGAATCTGGTGGTTCCTATTTGAAATAGTTTATACTTATGCAAGATCCCAAGTACCCTCTATGAAAATGACAGAGTCAAATTATTCACAGTACAGTATATCCATCATGTGTGAGTGACTTGAATCCAACAGGATTCTAGCCTTAGTATATTGCTTATAAAAATACCATACAAATATTCAATACTCCAACAACCTAACAGATCGAGGAAGGCTAAAATATTTATATTGCATATTTGCAACAGAACACATGCTCCATGCTGAATTTAACTGCTCATGGGGAAAACAGTCTAGTGACTTTTGCTCCATTCATCTGAGTCCACCACCCCATTAGTACTGAAGTTAACTATCTCTGTCACTGAACATTTAAAGCTCTACTGCAGTACCTCCCCTCTGTGATTACATCACATGTTCGGTTATTAATTTCATTGTCCATCCGATGCCGAGCCTAAAAAGGGAGAGATGAAGGAGAATTGTCTAAAAAGACTTTATAAAATTTTAGAAGTATTATTACCAATTATCATAGCCTATTATAATGACAATTATAAGGCCATCCTTCTCCTCACAATAGTTTCAGCAACTGCAGTCCCAAAATCTTTGACTACTACTTTAAAACGATTACCAATAGCTGCCAATTGGGTTCATGAAATTCAAAATACTAAAGATTTTACAAACATGTCATCTCACTCATACATTTTTAGGAATTGATTTAATTTTTAGGCTTGAATCTTGAATTTGCCCTCTGCACAAATAATGCTGAGAAATAAGAAGTGTAATTAGCTCGATGGGTTGGCATGCCATCATTATAATCACCATAGTATTCCCACATAGATCCATGTTGCAAGTAGATAAATGGGTACCACTTGGTTGGGAAGATAAACAGCGTCCTGTGCTCTACGGTGTCTAGGCATGCCTACCATATGTCAATGGAAACGTCTGCAGATGCAGACAGTGCTGGGTCTTTGGCTATAAATAAAGATAAGCACTGAACTCTAGAGTCGGATAGAACTTTTGAGCATGGGCGACCTTTAACTTGCTGATTCCTCTTTGAGGAGCTATAAAGAACAATCCTCCTTCCTCCTCCTTTCTTGTAGGCCAGCAATTAGTCTGGCTTTTGTTTATTTTTGTCCTTCCACTTTGTTTACATGTGAGAGAAAATATTTTCTGCAAATATTTGGCTTGGGAAAGATTCTTTGTGAGATTCTTTAGCTACCCCAATAGAAGGCTGAATTTTTAAAATTAAAAGAAGAAAAATAAATTCTTACAATATCCTCCACCAGATCCTTAATTGCAGTGACGCCCAGAACTATAAGTAGAGGGATCAGGGTTGTATACCATGCAAGCGTAGTTATCTGAGGAATTGTCTGCAAACAAACACAGAGACATTGTGTATTAATTTATGCAAGAGAACATGTGTCCCTGCCTTTCCATCACATTGGTTTCCAAAGTAGTTCACCAATCTGTAGGGGACATTGTGAAGTTGGTAGAGTCTAGGTCAGTGTTTCCCAACCTTTGTTTTTTGGGAATTGAAGTTCCCTTGTGGGGCATGGGCCCCACGCTGAGAACCACTAGTCTAAGTGAAAGCTGCCTGGATACCTCAGTGGGTTGGAGCATCAAGCAATGAAGCCATATGACAGGCTTTTGATTTCTTACCCTCCTTTCTGGGAGAAGAGTCAGATTATGAGCCCTGTGACAAGCTGCACAGTCCTAGGGTGACGCCGGAAGGAGAGACTAGCAACTATTTCTTGGTACCTTATACCTAGAAACTCCTGGTCTCTGTAAGTTGGAATCTTTCTGATGGCACATTATTATTACTGTATAACTTAGGTGGAACTATTAGTTCAATGGGTTGGCATGCCCAACGGTGGAGCCAGGGGCCAGGAGATCAAATTACCGCTGTGAATTGGAAGAGAGGGCCACCTGGTTTTTGGGAGGTCACTTGGAATGTGTGTCATTGATTGTGTTACATGTTTTGCCACTGTGTAGTTCTGGGCAAGCTGCACAATCCGATAACCATTTCTGAGTACTTTATATAATGGGAATTTTGCAAAGGTCACCATAAATTGAAATTGATTTGACAGCACATACTGAATTATTATGGCACATGCCTGCCTATGGACATATCACAAACAGAAATGAGCACTGCACCCTAGAGTTGGATATGACTGGCTTTTGAACAAGGATGACTTTTAACCCCACCCCACCCACCCCTCTCTTTCTGTGTTGTGCTGATATAATATGCACAAATAGGCAAACTTTAATGTGTTTCCCCACATTTTTAATAAGAAGCCATAACTCCCAGAAATCAATTATGTCTGCCCATTTCCCATTTGTAGATATTCATAGCATCCCAGAAATGGCAAATAGGATAGACAATTGTGCATACTATAACATGACTGTGAACTGAATTCAACAAACCCTTGCATGTTCTCGCCCGATTCATACCAAAGGGTGTGTGTGCACTATTGTACTAGAATCTACAGTAATTTTTCCAAACTTTGGTTTCACCTGTCCACTTGTTTCTTTCTCATCAAATGGTTAATCTAGGAAGTGACTCTATGCTAAGTCCAATGTTAACTATATCAGGACATGATTACAGTATGTGCTACCCATGACATGATAAAAGCTCCAAGAAGCACCAAGAAAACAGACTGTTAACCATTAGTGGCAAGTACTGCTTCAGGAAACTCCTCTTTACTGCCACCTGTTAAAGGTCTGTTAACTTTTAAAAGGGAAACAAAAGAAATAGACTCCATAATAAATTCTACAGTCATATTTTACCTGTAAAATGAGTAGAATCAGGAAATAAAAGTTTGCTGCCCGTTTAAATTGTTCAAATAAATTCAGTGGCAAGAAGGCGATTGGATTATATTTGTAGGTTTTAATTGCATTCCCCTGTTGAATTTTTAAAAAGTCAGAGCATTAATATATACGAAACCCATTTGCCTTTCATGTAAAACATTTCATTTAGCCAAGTCATCCTCTAAGCTGCTTCAGTTAAGCTAGTGTGCTATGCAAATCATTTTTCCACTAGTCAATGTCTTGAACAACTAACATGAAACAGACTTTGGAGTTTCAGTGTTTTACAGACAGTTTTTTAACTACAGTACTTTACATCAAGGAAGTCTCAAACCCATTGTATATTAAAAAGCAAAGAATATTTCACCCATAAGGTAAAGTGCTGAAAAACTAGCTAGGAGTGAGTGAACACCTCTCCCCTCTACCTCATAAAACTGTTGGGTTTCATAAACATTCCCCGTAATATTTTTTAAAAAAGTGGGAAGAAGAAGTGTTTGACAAATAGCTAAAGTAATGTTTGAAAATGCCTATATGTTTTGATTTCTCTTGTGCCCCCAACAACAGTACTTTCCAGATGGGCTAGTCTCAAAACTAAAAAACAGCTGTGCTATTCCAGAAGTCAGAATATTAAATATTATTTAACATTATCATAAGGCCAAACTTCAACTGTATGCAACTACCATCAGTAGAATTAGATGGCTGATAGCCCAACTTTATGTACACTTGCACAAACCTATCTCAATGTGTTCAGCACAACTTAAAATAAGTACACTGATAATTTCAACCTTCATTGATCATCATATGACATCATATTTTTTTGGGAACATCTAACTAAACATGGTCAATTATTCACATAACAAACTTTCTGATTGCAGTTTTTCCTTATAGAAATGCGAGCTTGTATGTCAGAACAAGGTTATTTGAAGAACTGATTTCTTCAACATGTTTTAACTATTACAGTATTTTTTTCTTTATTTCAATCATTTCAAGCCTGCCTGAACTCCCAAAACAATTTATAATAGATTAAAAACAAATTTAAAACATTGTTTTAAAGGCCAGACTAAAGAATTCTTTAAAAACAAATCTCAAAGATTATCTAAAAGCTAGTTTTAAAAACCAATGTAAAAGGCCAAGGCTCTAGAGAACAATATGGTTTGCATTGGATTTGGCATTGACAAAATCAAATTAAAAGTCAGCAACTATATGTCACAAAGTGAAGAACAGGGAGGCCTGATGACATATCACTTCTTTTTAATAGGGAATTATCCTTTTTTTAAAAAAAAAAAGTTCAACCTTTTAAAATTTTGCTCCATTTTTCTCTTTTCTGCATGTGTGTGATTGCCTGATCTGATACAAAGAAGTGCTCACAAGTAAAGTACCTGTTGTGTCCATAAAGGCTTTAAAGGTTAGTGTTGTAATAAAATAGTGCTAAGCCATTTTGGGAAAATAAATTAATTAATAAGAGGTGGAAATTCACCATTTAGCACCTTGCCCGAGCAAAAAATGCCTGTGCTTTTTTTAGAATGAAAAGAAAAACCAATTTCACCAATGGAATTAGTAGAAAAACTGCAGGTCACACTGGATCTAAGAATAAGTTCCTCATGTAGTCTTACCCTAACTCTCTCTCTCTGATGGCATTTTGCTGGGAAGCAAAGACTTTAGTTTGACTTTTTTTAGTAGACCTTTAGCCAGAAGATGCTGAATGGTCAACTCTTATTCTTTATCTTCTTTAGGTTTTTAGTTGTCTGATTCTTAGTTTTAATTGTAGTTTCTACAATTATTATTATTATTCCTTATCATTCCAAATTCAATATATAGTAAAATTAAATTACCGTATTTTCCGGCGTATAAGACGACTGGGCGTATAAGACAACCCCCAACTTTTCCAGTTAAAATATAGAGTTTGGAATATACTTGCCATATAAGACTACCTCTCTTCCAATGCACACCAAATAAAAATTAACCCACACTCAACCCGAACATGCGCAGCCCTCTGAGTCGAACGGGCAGGTTCTGGTGGAGAGCCAATCCACGCTCACGTTCTCCTCCTCGAGGTACAGGAAGACGTGTGCAGCTTACTTCCCCTTGCTTCATACTCCCCGCAAGAGCAGGGACTCGGCCGCGGCACCCCCCACCATATGCGCTGGACATATGAAGCAAGGGGAAACAAGATGCAGTTAAGTACCTGTCCTATAAGACGACCCCCGACTTTGGCACAGATTTTTTGGGGTTAAAAAGTAGTCTTATACGCCAGAAAATACAGTATTTGATTATTACTGTAAAGTACTGTAATATAAAAGCTATGTCCAGTGCAATGCAGTAGACGGAGTGATGGACGAGGACTCATGAGACCTGGGTTTAATTCCCTACTTGGCCATGGAAACTCAATAGGGGAACTGGCAAAACCACTCATTAAACACCTCGCTCATTTTGAAAGCCTCATTAGGGTTCTGGCTTTAAAGTGCATAAAGTAAAATAATTCATGAATGAATATCTTTTATACATCATTATCTTGTTGTACAGGGGCTGCAGTGGCTCAGTGGTTAAGAAGCTCACCTTGTTAGCTGGAAGGCTGGCAAGTCGGCAGTTCGAGACACGGGTACAGCATGACGGATTGAGCACCCGTCTGTGTCCCAGCTCCTGCCAACCTAGCAGGTCAAAAGCAAGAAATTGCAAGTAGATAAATAGGGACCACTTCAGTGGGGAAAATTCTTGGGGACATGAAAGGAGCCTCATTTGGGTATCCTCTGAGTGGAGTCTCCCAAGCAAAAATCCTTTCATCCCAGAATAATTTCTGACACAAAATTATAATTATTATCTTATTGTACGTAAAGAAGTTCACTTACTGCATATTTACTTTTCGTAAGGCACAGATATATTTTTTCCTTAAACTGAGGCTGCTCGTAGAAAGCTTTGTCGTTTGCTTTAACCTGCCAACTGCAATCTGAAAAAAAAAACACAATGATACATGGAATGTCATATTCAGGCACCTGAAAAGTGTTTCTACAAAGGATAGTTTCCCTGTGAATTATTTGTTTTCCTTCACAATTCAGGCACATATTTGCAAGATTTAAAGATGAAAAAGATAAACATTACACTGCAGACAATGGCCTCCAGTGGCTAGATCTGGTAATACAACATAGAAATACATATACTGTACCTGTACTGTATATTGAAATTTTATTGAAAATTTTTAGATGCACAGATAACCGAAACCATTAATTCTGAACCTGCATATTGGGGTGGTGGCAACCTGTCCATCTTAATATTCTTAACTAGAGAAGAATTTGAGTACTTGAGATTTTCAGGAAAAGAACAAAGCATGTGTTATTTTTTTTTAAGTAAATGAAAATTTGCAACACAAATCTTTCACTTTTTTGTTTCAGCATTCAAATATGAATCATTATGAAGTTATTTTACTGACAGAAAAAAATATTTGTGAGGGGTTCTGGTTACAGATTCAAAGGTTCTGTTCTGGTTAGCGTTAATTAAACCAACAACTGTGTGGGAAAACTATGTGTAAACCATGTGGGAACTAGTGGTTCATAGATAACACCCTGGAAAACAATTGATTTAGTAGAGTGTCAGACTTTTATTGATGGACTCATGATTTGTACCAGCAGGCATACTGAATGTTTTGGTACATACAAACAACACAAATGTTTCCTTCCCAAATCTTAAATTAATTTACTTTCAAGGAAAAAATGCTTCTTATCAAAATAGGCAATGAAGAGCTGATCTGGATCCAGCCCACGGGCCTTAGGTTGGGAATCCCTGATATATAATATCACACCCAGCAAACTATATTTTCTATAAATTATTCAACAGATAGCCCCCCAAAAATGTTCATATACCAATTTAAGTCTTACTGCCTAACCATATTTACTGTTTTCTCCATTAGAAAAACCTCTGATGGTTCAGTCCAGGAATGCCTCTGTGAATAGTGGTGAAAAAGTTACCATTCAAAGTATTTGCTTCCCATCTATAACCACTTCTTTCACCCTTACCTTTTCTAAGTGTCTCCCGCTTTGTTTCCACCTCTGTGTTGATGCGGTTTTGCTCTGGCTCAACAGAAGGCTCAATATCCAATTCATCTTCTGTCTCATCATCACTATAAGGCACCTCTTCATCATTAGGTTGAGAGGAATCCTCATCAAAAGTGGTTTCCGAATCTCTTCCCAAATTCATCCTGTTAATATCTCCTGAACAAGAAATGAGAACACATCCATTTCAACCAAGCATGGTAGACACTAAACCATTCTATTTTTTTCCCCTTTCTTTCTTAAGGTCAGTTTTTTAAAGCTAAAACAAAGTTGCCTTAGTACTGCTTTTAAATATTCAAATTCCTGAATCTTATATTTCCTGTGATGATTTTAGTTTCATGGAGAATCTTCCACAAGAACCTCCTCGACTAGAATTCCTGCATTTCAGAAGCTTCTGGGACTAGTTCAAGACATATATACTATGCAAAATATCAGCTAAGTAAGCTGATACGGTTTAAGGAAAACATTTACATGTTACTTTATCCTTTAAAAAGTTGTTCAAAGCAGCTTAGACAACAAACAATTCAATTATTATTTTTTTACATTGCATACCAAAGATGTCAAGTTTAGGTAATAAAAAATGGAAGAGAGGTTCCTCCATCCCAGACCCCAAAGAACTGCTCCCAGTTAGAGTCAGCACTATGTCGATTTAACCAACCCAAAGATTTATGCCTGTCTGTTTTCTTGGGTGAAGACGCAATTGGAAATGTACTGAGAAAAGAATGTGGTCAAGGCCATAAAAACCACTCCGTGCCTGGTATTCTAGAGCCTTGCTAATTGGGAATTCAGAGAGTGGGTTTCACCTGGAGTGAAGGGAGGGGGAAAGTGAAGATAGACACCTTGAAGCTTGATGGGCACTTTGGAAGATGGATGATGAGTATAAAAATGGGATGGAAAAGTCTTTGTTCAGCTTCTCTAAAGGGGAAAGTAAGACTTCCTTGCACTTTTGCTAAATAATGTATGCTCTGTGTATATCCTGGAACTATGCTGCTGTAATGTCCATGGAAACATCTTCATATGCAGACAGTGCTGGCTCTTTGGCTATAAACAGAGATGAGCACTGAACCTTAGAGTCAGATACGACTGGCTTTACAGTGCACTAGTTAGCTTTTCTTGTTTTCTTTGAGGAACTGTTCTTAAGCTGCTTGGCCTCGAGTTTCAAATACACATGGACTTCATTCTATTTTACTCTTCTTTGAAGGTTTGAACTTGTTTTTGCAACTGCAGTGACTCAAGCGGCTAAGACGCTGACTAGGAGGCAGAAGGTCAGCAGTTCGATTCCCGAGTACTGCAGGACAGAATGAGCTCCTGTCTTTGTCCCAGCTCCTGCCAACCTAGCAGTTCGAAAGCAAGAAATTGCAAGTAGATAAAAAGGGACCACTTTGGTGGGAAGGTAACAGCATACCGTGCGCTCCGGTGTCTAGTCATGCCTGCCACATGACCATGGAAACGTCTGCAGAAGCAGACAGCGCTGGCTCTTCGGCTTTGAAACAGAGATGAGGACTGAACCCTAGAGTCGGATACGACTGGCTTTCGAGCAAGGGAAACCTATTTTCTTAAAGTATTTCTGGAACTCTTGAAACATCTTTAATTAAAATTTTTAATCCCAGTTTCATTACTTTAGGGAGAGGGGGATTATGTCACAATAAATTCAGTCCTTGTCTCAAAAGTTTTAGAGATCCTGTATTTTGTGAGTATTTTAGTCTTTTCTACTTTCCAAGGCTGCGTGTAAGTCAAAATATGCAAGTTTGTGAATTTCTTTAAGTCTCCTAGGAATGCTTTAGCTCAGATGAACCATTAGCTCAGAGGGTTGGGTACAACCTGACAGGAAGATTTCTCCACAGCACACTAGTCCTCCTGGAAGTCATCCATGTGAGACTATGTGGCTGCTTCTGTTTAAATTAAGAAGTGTTGCATAGGAAAGAGAGGACACAGCTCTGCTGTCTTTAATGGCTGTGCAATAATGAAACAATAATGGATAGTGTTAAATAATATAGCATATGGGCACTAGATTTTGATGAACCATATCCCCATCATCTTTCACAACAGGCCATGCTGGTAGGAACTTACAATGAACTTGAACAGGGATTCTCAACCTGTGGCCTGTGGCACTATTTCATGTGGGCCCCACCACCACCTCCACCACACCCAGAAGTGCCTTATGGTGGAGGAAGGGCAAAGTGGCCCTCCAGTCCCCGAAGCTGTCTGAGGGAGCATGACCCGGCCATCGGCTTAAAAAGGTTGAGAACTAGAAACTAACAAAATTTGGGCAGGGGAGTGACACAGGTTTTTCAGCAGCCCTACATAAATTTTTATGTAGGCCCTACATAAATTTTGTGATAGAAGATGCTAAGAGCTTCTTCCAAGTTCTCTTAGCATTTTCTATCAGCAGTTCCTCTTACAATCCTCTAAACAGGAGGACATTATTACCTCCATTTCACATTAAAGGGGTAGCCTTAGGAACGTTGTCATTACAGGTACTGTATAAAATTACCAGGCAGTGAACCCCCATTTTCAATGAGTGGGCTGAGATTTCAATCTACACACTTTTTGCAAACATATATCAATATTAATAATAAAAACCAGGTACAATGAAAGAGATCACAACCCTCAATAAATAATTTAAACCAACTTAAAAATTCAATTAATGTGGCTGCACTGCACCATCTCATCCCACCTCCATACACTGTTCTTTTACAGGGAAAAGTAATTTATTCATATATGTGTGAAATCAGGCTGGAAATCCAATGCTAAAAAATTAATAAAACTAATAAATTGTGCCATTTAAAAGAACTTGAACTATCCTTTACTACTTATTTTATAATCTGAAACTCTTGTTAATTAAACTGGCAATTAATCCAATGTAATGAAATAAGCCTTACCTTACTCAGAACAACTTTAAGGAAACATACAGAAGAAACAACAGTTTCTTACTCTCCTGAATATGGGTATGCTTATTTCCAATTTAAGTTTGCCTGGTGGGTCTTAATACAGAATAGCCATTTACACATCACAAAAAGGATGATAACACATAAAAAGTACATACTGTATGTTAATTTCTATGCACAAGTGCAAATAATGTAGAAATAATGGCTGAATACTAGAAATAGACACAATGGCAAATTTAGAAATAATGGCTATAATTTAAAGGGAGACACATTTCCCACAGGAGATGCAGATAGAAAACATTCTACTTATTAGTTGTATAAAAGGTTACTTATTTGCCTGCTGCCCAGGTCTTAACAGTTGATGAGGAGTACACAGAGAGAACCTCCTTGAAGTTTGTGATATTTTTGAACCACAATCGAGTGTGCCCTGGTAATAGCAGCCTTGCATACCTATCAAGTATCCCGGATTGGCCAGGATTTCCCGTATTTCCATGCCGCTTCCTCCACTTTCCCACCACTATCCCGTAATTTGGCCGGCGGGGAAAGTAGTTACTGTGCATGCCTGTATGTGCAGAACCCTTCTACGAATGCGCAGAACCCTTCTGTGCAGGTCCTGTATTTTCTGGAGCCGCGTTTGATGGGTATGCAACCTTGGGTTGCTGGCTAATCTTTCTCACATTTGGTCAGTTGAAAGGAATTGCAGAATGAGCTCACCAAAAAGTGCCTTCACTTTGGCAGTTTCATGTCTTGCCCCTGACCATGCTTAAGACTTGGGAAAGTTACTTTCTGAACTGCATGCTTGGAATCTCCCAGACAGCATAGGCAAGATGTGGCGAATCTATGGCATGCGTGCCAGATGTGGCACATCCAACCCTTTGTGTTGGCACACATGCTGTTGTTTCCTCCCTCCCCAGCACAGAGTTTGCCCCACCCACCCCCCTGCCCAGCAGCACAATGGGAGCGCTTCCTCCATCATCCCAGCACAGAGTTTGCCCTGCCCCTCTGCCCAGCAGCCCAATGGGAGCGCTTCCTCCATCATCCCAGCACAGAGTTTGCCCTGCCCCTCTGTTTCAGTACTCGGTCTCTAAAAGGTTCACCCTCACTGGCATAGGCTTTGCCTCCTCACCTGTCCTTTCCAAGTGTTTGGAGCAGAACAAAATCAAGGAGGAAAGAAACAGCTGCTACTTGTCTGCCTTCTTGACAGCAATATAGCTTTAATCTTGAAAAGATAAAAGGAGAGTGATGCAGGTCAATTCAGCCCTACTCCCAATATGTGGCAGACACCAACTGCTTCTCCCTTTGTAGATGCACACCAAATTCCCTTCAGTATTTCAAAAGGAGACCAATATGTAGACAAAGGTACCGATGTAACAACTTTATGAGACACAGCTTTAAGTCTGTTACACCCCCACCCCACCCCCCCAGCCTCAGTAATGTCAGTGCATGCTTGTTGAGTACTCCTGGATTACTCACAATGTTTCATTTATCTGAAGCTGAATACACCACCCAGTACTACTACTAAGCAATGTGCTTAAAGCAAGATAGGAGTTTCATACATGGACTATGATGGCTCATCAACACATAATGCTACAGTCATCGTATCTCAGTTAAGCATCTTATGCTTCAATGAGTGACTGCACAAAACTCATGGAATGCAATGTCAAGTCTACTTTGCAACATAAAACATCACAGAAATGACATTGTTCAATGGTATCATATGTCAAGAAAGTATGTACTACAGGAAATAAGAGCCAAAACAGCAAGGCCTCTAACCCTAATGGTACGATTATACAAATTAAAAATGACATCACAACTAAGGGTTTTCAACTGAATAACACTGAATTAAGATTTATGTACACGTGCCTTTATAAACATGTCTTTATAAACATTTAGTCTTGGGATACGATTTTATACATAAGAGCTTTCATGTAAGGCAAGAAATACGACATCTTTAATATTTTCATTCCCATCACATTAATACTTAATTACTATGCTATGTAGCATATAGGGCAGCTCACGGTAATACATCTGAAATAAAACAGCCTGGGGGAAAATATTCTTTCTCCACAGCCTCTTGGATTAAGATTAATGTTCATTAATTGAGATGGACCTTCCCTTACCAATTATATAAAGCTCTGGCAGATTCATCTACAGTCTGAACCAATCTAAAGATTGCTGCACTGCTAAATGTATAGCTTTAGGGATAAGATAATTATTTTACCACTGACAATTTCACTATTTTCAGAGAGGGAGAACTAGATATGTAAAACTAAATAGACACAGTCTTGTGTTTTAAAGCCTTTAAAGATAAAACGACTTCTTCTGGTTTTGAATCTTTTAAGAAGTTTCAGATTTCGCAGGTTGTAATTAATTTTTTCATATAGTAGCCCCTAAACATCGAAGCTGCAACATTTATGGCCAAAGTACGTTATATGTTCAGATCAGAGTTTGAGAAAAGCACAGTGGTTGAAAGCTGGCTGTTTAGCATAGTAATTTAGACTTCTTCTGGTTTCGAATCTTTTAAGAAGTTTCAGATTTCACAGGTTGTAATTCATTTTTTCATATAGTAGCCACTAAACATCGATACTGCAATAAAGCTGCAACATTTATGGACGAAGTATTGTATATGTTCAGATCAGAGTTTGGGAAAAGCACAGTGGCTGAAAGCTGGTTGTTTAGCACAGTAACTTGTGCTAGAGTAGGCCCAGTGAAACAGTGGAGATTTGGTGAGTCAACTCCTCCATAACACGTGTTGATTCAATGGGCCAACTGCAATTGTGACTTAGTATATACTGTACTTAGTATTTGGAAGTCACAAATAGAACAGGCATATTTGAATCAGTGAAACTTACTGAGGATTCTTCAAGTCTCTGTTGCTTCAATGAGCTTACTCTAGTGTAATTTCAGAGAACATAAGTAAAGAATACCTTGTCCAAACTCCATTTAAACACTAAGTACCATGAATACAGGCAGAAAAGCCACCAAAGGTATTTAAAAGGTATCTAACTGCTAAATAGTTCAATGGTTTAAGTATCTAGAACAGTGTTTCCCAATCTTTGGTTTTTGGATTTCAATTCCCAGAAGCCTAAGTCAATTCCCCAAAACACTGATCAGCCAATGTATTGACTTAGGCTTCTGAAAACTGAAGTCCCTGGTGGGAACTACTGCTCTAGAGTTTGATTCATCACCATGCCTCCTTAAGAAGGTCTGGGTTTGATGATCCAGAGGGTCCCTTCTGGTTCTGTATTTCTTAGACTATTATAATATTAAAATTATATATTTTGGGATGCACACCCTTGGGTGACAGCCTGACTGTGCAAACAAATATCCTGTTATCCTATTCTTCCTATTTGATAAAGTAAGGCTTTTAATCATACCTAACTAACTCCACCCCACATAGGTGTCTTTTCTCCCCTGAACTCTAGTACTCTGTAGAAATCCACACCTTTATAGTCCAGAAACACTGGTTTACTTACACCGTTTAAGGAGTGGCACTGTTAATACTTAACAGAGTGGTAAAAAAAAAATTGAAGTGCCAACCTTGCCCAACTGTTCAATGATTTTTTTCCTGTGGAAATAACCACTTTGAGTATTTCCTCAAAAGTCATTATAATTCAGTTATGCTGATTACCTATGCACACATGCACGTACCAGTAAGTCTTCCTTTTACCTCATACATTCACTGTATAGTAAGAAGCCCTGCGCTGTTGAGCGTACATTAAGGACTGCAATGAGTCAGAATGTAGAATAATATGTTTTTAGAACAGCAGGATATCATTTCCTTCTATGCATGTACAAAGGGAAAACCTAAGTAAACACTGCAACGAAGTATATTTGTGCAGAATCCATTGTTGCCTTTCAGCTTTATTTAAGACTTCTCTCCTTCTGTTGGGGAAGGGTTATATAAAACACATGATTGCAATGCCAATAATCCCCATGGTCAAATTCCCTGTAGAGCCAGAAAAGTCATTTGTCTGAAATTCTGAACTGTTGTTGACCCTCAGTTAATGCAGTGATGGTTTCATCTACAAGTTTTCAAAGATAATAATTATTCTATTTCAGGATTAGGCAATTACTATAGGGCTGTTTTCTTCAAACTAGGCCCACAAATGCTGAACAGCTATTCTTACAATTAAAAAAAATGGCTATTAATTAGAGATGGTGGGAGCTGAAATCCATTATCTTCTGTGACTCTATGTTGGGAACAACCTTGACCAACAGGGATGGGAAATGATTGATTCTGAAGATGCCGTCGGACTACAACTCTATCAACTCAAGCCAACACAAACAACAATGAGGATATTATAGGATTTGCAGCACAACAACATCAGTAGGGCTAAATATTCATGATTAACTATATAGGAAAGCTGGCATATTAATGTAGCATGCATCTAGCTGACATAGGGATTATTTCTGTCCTAACTAAAAAGGAATTGCTTAGCATTCTTGGTGGATAGAATAAACCAAAAATAAGCATACACACAGGGAGAGAGAGAGAAGATCCCAGATGCTTTGGAGTTAAGCTGTCTCTTTCAGAATGGATAATGGTTAAGAGTTCTGAGAGCTGTATTCCCAAACAGCTGGAAAATTACCTACTGTCCATACAAGGTTATGGGTGGTCATGTGGAAGCTGCAGACGTAGACCTGGATCTTTTCAGGTGATGATAGTGTTAGATATCACCAGGTATAGCCCACCAACTCCCTCACAATTGGAAAGGTAAAGGATTTTCATTTTTTTACGGTAGGTAGGCACTGTAAGTCCCCCATAAACCTAGGGCAGTGATAGCAAACCTTGGCACTCCAGCTGTTCTTTGGACTTCAATTCCAAGAAGCCCAAGTCCCTGTGAATCCACATGCGGTTTCCCCATGCCCCGCAGGGCATGGAACGGCCCGCCAGAGGCCACCGCGGTGAGAGACGCTCCCAGCCCGTGGGCTCTGCGGCCGCCAAATTAAGGGGGGTGAATAAAATATAGGGTTTGATTCACCCAATTACCATGACCTGACCTGCGACTCGGCCAAGTAAGCAGATAGCTGACTCCTGTCAAATATTAAGTGCATAGTTCATCTCCCGGCTCGGGAAATCCCTGGCGCAAACAAGCCATGTTTGCGCCTGCCTAATCCCCAAGACAATGAGGTCCCCAAACCCATGTTTGCCCCAGATAATTAACTTCCCTTTGAAGAATTCCCCATTAACCCGTGTACGTGGGTGAGGTAATTTTCCTGTCAGGTGACAGCTTGCCACCGTTGCGCTTTTTTCCCTATAAATGATGTTGCCTTTTTCCAATAAAGTACTGATCTGATCTCGCTCCGTTTGCCTCGTGTCGTTACTTGATCAGTCCTCCTCCGGGCTCCTCCGGCCCCCAGTGGCCCCGATTCCTTCATCTGGTGACCCCGACGTGATTTACTCGTGAGTAAAGGGACCCTGGAGAGGTCTACTCGCGAGTAACGATCCACGCGGTCCGGTTCTGCGCTTGAACCGCGACCAAAACCAGCCCGGAGGACAGCGCGGCGCTCTGGTCGGCAGCCAGCCGGACAGAGAGACGGCCAGCGGCGAGGCATTCCGAAGAGGCATTCCTACAGCTTGCTCCCAGCTTTCGGGGAGGCTTGCGCAAAGGGAAAAACGCGTTCCGCTCAGGGCAGGCTGTGAGCCCCTGACAGCGCAGAGGCCGCCGAGGGCCCGTGGCAGAAGGTCCACGCTCCGAGGTCTACCCCAGACACCCGATGCCCGAACCTGTTGCCTGCAAAGACGCGTCGAACTTCGTCCCGAGGAGGAAACTTCAGAGGACCATCGCAGGTAATATGGGGACTTGTTCTCATGGACCAAGTCCGTCCGCTAGCCAAAGAACTCGGGAGCAAGAGTTCAGAATCCTGGCCAGGGTATTTCAGTTACGATTTCACAGCAGGGAACTAGCGAGACTTTTGGCGTACCTCAGGGAACACTGCCTACTTTACCCAGAAGTAGGTACGTTAACCCTGCAGCTCTGGGATCAGATAGGAGACTGCATTCAGCAGCCCCCCAAAGCTCCAGGAGGGATAGTTCGTACTTGGAGGAAGTGTAGGAAGCTCTTAGAACAGATCGAGCCAGTCCGGATAGAGGCCAATGAACCCCCGTTAGAAAAGTCATCAGGCAGGCCAGTCGAGCCGACCGCGCCCACGGCGCTCTATCCGTCAATCAGCTATCAGCATAGTAGCGCAGGGAGCATTCCCGCGGTGACAGCTGCAGACGTCACCGAAGGAATGCAAGGAATGAGAAGCGCAGGCGCTTCTCTGACAGCTCCAAGCTCCCTAGTCGTGAAAAGTGCCCTTCAGCGCACGGCAGAGATAGAACTCAAAAAGGGGGACTTGTCAGCAGAAGAACTAGCTGAGTTTAGACAGATATGCCCAATCCGAATGGAGATGGACGCGCTCACAGGCGCTCAACAAATCGTCCATTCCCCAGTCCCGTACAAGCTTCTCATGGCTTTGCGGAAAGCAATCTCAGAGACAGGGCTCCAAAGCCGTTTTACCAGGGGCACGCTTCAGCAGGCGTGCGAGACCACCATGTGGATTCCCCATGACTGGAAAGCCGTCATGAGGATGATGCTGACCCCTAGCCAGTACATGATCTGGGACAGCGAGTATCGGCTCGAGGCTCAGGCCAGAGCCGCCAGGATGGGAGGCGCGGTAATTGCTGAACAGCTATATGGTTCAGGTGCCTTTGAGTCAATCAACGCTCAGATCAACCTGCCTCTCGCCACCCTCGAGATGTCAGCCGAGGCAGCCTTTAGGGCTTACTTCAAGGTCCCAGCGTCTGGCAAAGCGGCCAAAAATTACACCTCCATTAAGCAGGGAGCCCAGGAGCCCTACATGGACTTCATCAATCGCTTGGAAGAAGCAATCACCAGGCAGATTGATAACGAGCAAGCCCAGCAAGAGCTCATGATTAAGCTAGCCAAGGACAATGCCAACTTGGACTGCCGTAAGGTTTTGCAGTCGCTAGGCAATCGTCCTGACTTGACCTTAACGGACATGATCCGAGCATGTGCTGACGTTGGCACAGATTCCTATAAAATGGGTCTGCTAGCGGCAGCCGTGCAAGGGGGCCGAAGATCTCATCCTAATGGAAAGACCAAAGGGGCATGTCACACTTGTGGCAAGGTCGGCCACTTCGCTAGGGAGTGCCGATCCAAGGGAGGCGGACAAAAGTCCGGCCATTCTAAGGCTCCGAATACCCTCTGTCCGAAGTGCAAGAAAGGCTATCATTGGGCCAGGTTTTGTCCGAGTTCGGGAAACCGGAATCCGGGCACGTCTCTGGCCCCAGTCCAAACAGAGGCTTCCTTCACCCAGATCCAGAACTCCCCAGACCTAGACTAGATTCTAGGCACATCCCAGGCACTGCGAGGGCGCAGGCCAGCCCCAAGGGTAGTACAGGGCTAGAATTGACTTGCCAGGCGGACGTTACATGCGACCTGCCAGGCACAGTCTATCTAGTCGACACCCAGTACATGGGACCCCTGCCCAGAGGCTTTTTAGGTTTAGTTTTGCCCCGTAGTGTAGCTGGAGCACGCGGAATTTTCATAATTCCAGGAGTCATTGACTCGAATTTTTCAGGCATTCTCCAGGTCCAGCTTTGGACACACCTGCCCCAAACAATCCACAAGGGAGACACGTTAGCGCAACTGATCATGGTTCCTTGTCACTCGCCAGCAGGCAGCCAGGGAAGGCTCAGGGACAGCTCAGAGTCCGGTTCAGCAGACCGCTCGAGCGCGAGTGAGGCAGTGCAAGGATACCAGGTCTTAGCGACAGTGGAGACCAACATTGAGTGGAAACAGCGCCCCGTTATCGAGGTATTTTTGAACAAAAGAGTGTTCTCAGGGTTACTCGATACCGGAGCTGATGTGTCAGTGATAAGCAGGAGTCAGTGGCCTAGGGAGTGGGCCATTGAGCCGGTCTCCGATGTGTGGGGGGTAGGTGGAGTTCAGGAAGCGTTCAGGAGCCGAGAGTGGGTAGAAGTCACAATCCCAAGGGCTGACGGCACAGCGGTAATTCGGCCGCACATTCTTGACGTGCACGTCAATCTTTGGGGGCGAGACATTCTCCAGCAGTACGGTGCCACGCTTACCTTCGGGTAATGGCGTTGCCACTTAAATGGCTCACCGATACCCCGGTCTGGGTAGAACAATGGCCGGTAGTGGGAGAGAAATTAGTTGCTCTCAAGCAGCTAGTGAAAGAACAGCTAGACGCAGGACACATAGAGCAGTCCACAAGCCCCTGGAATTCGCCAATTTTTGTGATTAAGAAGAAGTCGGGGAAGTGGCGACTCCTCCACGATCTCAGAGAGATCAATAAATGCATTCAGCCGATGGGTCCGCTTCAATGCGGCATCCCAAATCCTAATATGATTCCCGAGGGGTGGGAGATCCTAGTTGTAGATCTCAAGGATTGCTTTTATACAATCCCCCTAGACCCCAGGGACCGGGAAAGGTTCGCCTTTACAGTGCCGGTCGTGAACCACGGAGAGCCCACGCAGCGTTACGCGTGGAAATTTTTGCCACAGGGCATGCTCAATTCGCCCACCCTGTGTCAAATTTATGTTCACAGCGCACTGGCAAAGTTCCGAAGCCTTTACCCTAAAGCTATTGTTTGTCACTTCATGGACGACATCTTAGTAGCGTTGCCACAACTTGGCAGCGAAATGTTTTCCGACCTCCAGGCCAGCCTGGGGGACAAAGGCTTACTTATTGCCCCTGAGAAGGTGCAGATGTCCGAACCCTTCTCATACTTGGGTCATCGGCTTCTCCGCTCTTTTGCAGCACCAGTCCTGCCTCAGATAAATTTACAAGACTCAGTCACCCTTGTAGAGTTGCAGCAAGTTTTGGGGAATATCAATTGGGCCAGACCGTATTTTCGTTTAGATACGGATCTTCTAAAACCGCTCTTCTCGCTGCTAACCTTAGGTAAGCAGCCGGCAGACCGGATAAAAATCTCTCGAGACGCGCGCTTGGCGCTCGAGAAGGTGAACCAAGTTCTCAGCCAGAGGTGGGTGGATAGGATCACCCCGGGGCCATATGCCCCGATCCTGAATTTGTACATCGTACGGTCAGGTTCCATGTTCACTGGGGCGCTAGGAGTAGACTCAGAGAAGGGAGCGAAGATTGTGGAATGGGTCTACTTGCCTAATACATCTTCACGGAACATCGTTCCGCCCCAAGAACTGGTCTCCGCGGTGGTCTACCGCGGCAGGCTGAGAGCTAGGGACATTTCAGGAAATGATTTGGCCAAAATTGTGGTTCCGTTTACCAAGGAACAAATTCATCAGCTGATGCAGCTGGGTGACTCGCTTCCGATAGCTTTGGAAGGTTTCACCGGCAGTTTAGCATATCACTTGCCCAAAGACCCCAGACTTGTCTCACTGCAAACAGGAGCAGTCAGCTTGTTCGAATTGCTCTCGCTGGTCCCGCTTCAGGGGGCCAGAACAGTTTTCTCTGATGGCGGTCGCACCTATGGTGTTTTGACCTGGCAGGAGGGCGAAGCTTGGCACACGCTGTTAACTCTTCCACAGAAGTCCGCTCAGCGGGCAGAGTTGGCGGCCGTGAACCTTGCCTTGCGCACCTTCGCCAAGGAACGTTTAAATATCATTACTGACAGTCTGTATGTACGGAATTTGCTTCACAGTCTACCGGGAGCCTACATCACTCCCGCGATAGACAGAAATTTGCTTAGTCTGTTTCTCACCGCTCAATTTCATTTGCGGAACCGCACAGAGCCGCTCTATATTGCCCACATCCGAAGTCACCAAGACCTACCGGGTCCGATTTCCGCGGGCAATAGCAGAGCGGACGCGGCCGCAAAGGAAATTCAGCAGCGTTCGGTTTTGGGAGTTTTCACTACTCCAATCCAAAGTCATGCCTTTTTTCACCAAAACGCCAAGGCACTCGCCAGACAGTTCAATCTGCCACTCTCTCAAGCCCAAGGCATAGTTCGCTCTTGCCAGCATTGTGCAGGGGCACCGGGGGGGCCCTCGTGGGGGGTCAACCCACGAGGGACAGAGGCTAATCAGGTGTGGCAGATGGATGTCACGCATGTGCCACAATTTGGGAGGTGGCAATACATGCATGTCTGCATAGATACCTTTTCACAGTTCGTTTGGGCGACGGCGCAGAAGGGGGAGACTGCCTCCCATGTGGAGCAGCACCTCCTTTCCTGCATAGCTGCCATGGGCAAACCACGGCACGTGAAAACAGACAACGCGCCATCTTACAGCTCTAGGCAGTTGGCCGCCTTCATGGCAACATGGGACATCAAGCATACTTTTGGAATCCCCTACAATCCGCAAGGGCAAGCGATTGTAGAGCGGGTCAATCGGACGCTAAAGTCCTATATTGATAAACAAACAGAAAGGGGGGAGCCACCAGCCCTCCCCAAGTCACAGGGAGAAGCACAGATGTGTCTCAACAAGGTATTGTTCACTTACAATCACCTTAATGTTTTTTCGGACTGCACGCCGCAGGAGAAGCATTTCCGCCGTTCGGAAGCTCTCCCGCGACCTATGGTCCGGTACCGAGTGCCACCAGACCCTTCTTGGAGGGGCCCGGTGCCGCTCATAACCTGGGGAAGAGGGTATGCTGCAGTTATGTCTCCTACAGGTGTCGTTTGGGTTCCAGCCCGGTGTGTCAAGCCCCACTTGGAACCGCATGGCGTGGAACCAGGCCGGCCCGAGTCCGATCCCGGAGATGGAGGACCTCACCCTGACCGGGAGGACCCGCCGGAGGAAACGGCCGCCGATGCCCAAGATCACCTGGGGGATGGTCAAGGCCCTTTGCAGTGACGCCCAGGACGCCGTTCAGCGCGAGGAGAAAGAGCCGACACCGGAGAACCTCACAGCTGCAGTTTTCGCCCTGATTCACGCCAACACAGCGGCGATCACCATCATCCTGGCCCTTTCCCTGCTCTTGGGGGGAGGCGTTCAGGCTACTCCGATCCAGGCCGACGGTTTGCCGCCTGGCGAAGATCTTTCCGCACGAATGCGGTACAACTTGTGGGAAAGGTTGGCGGGTCTCGTCAGCCAGTCCGATTTTTGTCTACAGCAGGACATTGGTTCTGCATCTATCCTCAGCACCTGTCTCATCCCCGTGTGCCACACTCTGGACGCGCGCACCAAGGATGGCGACTGGCTGCTGAAGGCGTTCTTTGGCCCACACACTCCTACCACCTTCTCAGCATACGCACGCTGGGGGGGATTGCGACTTGTGTCAACCTTGCCGGCTGACGCAGCCACTCTTCATACCCCCCGAGTGGCGATCAGCCCGGACGCTGCTTGCACCCGAATGACCGGCTGCACCTCAGGCGGTCAGAATCGGCGCCGCTGCCTTGACCCCGGCAGCGGCAACTGGACTTGCAATAAACCAGAGACCCTCACTTCGCTGTACGCTCACGTCACCCTACCTTCAGGGTGGTTTTTCACCTGCAACCAGTTCACATGGAACTATATCCCTGCGAATCTGTCGGACTCGATGTGTTGTATCAGTCGTCTGACACTGTTACTTCCTACTAAGGACATGATTGCCCCAAGCACAAATGTTTCTAATGTTCCACATGTTTCCAATGTTTCAAATGTCTCCCCACTCATACGGCACACACGCACAACCCAGTTAGACAGCTCTTGTGACAGCAGCTTCAGAGTACTGAGTCCCGCTGAGTATGTATCCCTAGCAGTCAGCCTTGTCGGCGTGCCAGGCTTGGCCGTCGGCAACGCACGGAGGATTGGCCGCTTGGCTTGCGGTTTGGCCAAAGCCATAAACCACACCTCCACAGCGATAGCGCTCCTCAATCAGGAGCAGGCAGAACTTCGCCATGCTGTTCTTGACAATCGAGCGGCTATCGACTACCTCCTCTTGCTGCACCACCTGGGTTGCGAGTCTTTTCATGGAATGTGCTGCTTCAATCTTACTGATAACTCCCGTAAGATCCAAAGCCAGATCACGAACCTCCACACCATAGTCCAGGGTATCACTGAGGGTTCCGCATGGGGGGCTTGGTGGAGTTCCCTGTGGAATTGGATGTGGTCATGGATCCCCTGGGGGTGGCTGCAAACGGTGCTTAAGGTAGTGGTGGGGATAGCCATACTAGGCATTACGCTTTGTTGTTTTGCTCAGTGCATTCCCTCGCTGATCTCCAAGTGCCGCCCCAGAGAGAAACTCCGTGACGTCATGCCCGCTCAACAGCTGATGCCGCTCTTGCGCAGGGTCGCCAGTCAGGTCCTTAAATAGAAAATAAAGGGGAGATGCGGTTTCCCCATGCCCCGCAGGGCATGGAACGGCCCGCCAGAGGCCACCGCGGTGAGAGACGCTCCCAGCCCGTGGGCTCTGCGGCCGCCAAATTAAGGGGGGTGAATAAAATATAGGGTTTGATTCACCCAATTACCATGACCTGACCTGCGACTCGGCCAAGTAAGCAGATAGCTGACTCCTGTCAAATATTAAGTGCATAGTTCATCTCCCGGCTCGGGAAATCCCTGGCGCAAACAAGCCATGTTTGCGCCTGCCTAATCCCCAAGACAATGAGGTCCCCAAACCCATGTTTGCCCCAGATAATTAACTTCCCTTTGAAGAATTCCCCATTAACCCGTGTACGTGGGTGAGGTAATTTTCCTGTCAGGTGACAGCTTGCCACCGTTGCGCTTTTTTCCCTATAAATGATGTTGCCTTTTTCCAATAAAGTACTGATCTGATCTCGCTCCGTTTGCCTCGTGTCGTTACTTGATCAATCCTCCTCCGGGCTCCTCCGGCCCCCAGTGGCCCCGATTCCTTCATCCACACAAATGGGTTTACTGGCACTCCACATGTTGTGCACAGTAAACCCATTTGTGTGGATTCACAGAGATTTGGGCTTCTGGGAATTGAAGTCCAAGAACATGTGGAGTGCCAAGGTTCACCATCACAGGCCTAGGGTATCTCAGCAGAGTGCAGTAGATAGAATAGGGCTCAGGATACCTGGGTCCAATTTCCTGGCTCTGCTATGGAAACTTACTGGGGGAGAGACGGTGGAATTAGTAAAAACTACTCCTTAAGTACCTCACTTACTTTGAAAACCCTAGTACCATTGCAGTGTGACTTGACAGTACATAAGAACAACAACAAACTCAAGCATGCATCCATTTTGTCCGGGTTCATAGGCTCCTTTTGTCAGTGGAAAAGAAAGGTTCACAATGCAGTCTTTACATTATCCCACTGGAGCTAATTTCAAAAGATGGATTAGATAAAAGAAACCAATGTAGCTTTACCTGTTTTGCCTGCCGATCTCCAAGTTTGTTGCAATATAAATTTCCTCCCTCTTTGGTACTGGTCCCTTTACTAAACAGCTAAATTAATTACCCACAAAATCACATACAGAATCAGGAGTCTTACAATTGTGCTCTTACAATTAATTATGCTCCTAGAATAAATACTTTCTTCTTTTGACATGATTTTTCAATTTTTCCTTTCTTTTAACAAAATCAAGCGTTAAACTGTACACATCAACATGATAGAACTGAATGGACGTGGCATCATTCACACAGGAGGCATTTACATATTTGGTTATCTGACATATTAAATATGGGTGGAACAACCAAATGGAATGCTTATTTACCAACAGTTACTTCCGGTATTATGAATGCATGAGAATAGTACTATAGGGTGTAGAAGAGTAAATAACAGATCTTTCACATTTCACAAGCTAAATGCAACAGGAATTGAATGCTATACTAGTCTGAAGGTCTTGAGGTACTATCAAGTCTGGGAGTCCACGTCTTGCCACTAGACTCCATGAGAATGAAATCTGCGAAGCTTCCTAATAATGAGAATTGGTATGGTCACAATGAGGGCAGGCATGGGAAGAAATTCCCCTCAGGGAACCCTGACAATTCCAGTTCCTGGAGTTCTTCTCTCTAGCATTCTCATTGCATTGGTGCTCTGATGGTTTCTTCTTACGGGGGGATCAGTGGGGGTAGGCTTTCCCACTTTATAAGAATGGAAGGAAAAACCACCCAAAGTACTGAAAATTCACAAACAGTTGAGAGAAGGCACTGGGCAAGTAACGGTGAAAAACAATTTAATCCAAAAACAGTTGGCGCGTCCTTAGAATTCATAGGCAATAGGCAGAGCAAGGCAATCCTTAAAGCAACCACTTGTAATAACACTGGTATAGTCTTAAGGAAAACGTTCATAAACTAAGGACAAGGTTCCGAACTAGCATGCAAAATCAATAGTACATGTGTTCAAAAGTCTTCATAAGGGTAATATCATGGTAGGTATCAAAGAGTAAAATATACAAAAATTCATAATAGCACTGTAAATCCCAATGACATAATTAATAAACAACATCGTGATATCCCTCCGGTAGATGGATATTTTGGAAATCTTCATCTGGCCCATTATGAACTCCCTTTGTAGAGGCTTACATACGTGTTCTAATTCTCTTGATATGACTCTTCTCTGATGAAGATTGTCCTTAGTTTATGAAGGGTGGAGGATAGAGGCACGAACGTGGCGGTAGATCAAAGGAAAGTGTTCAGGGCAGTTGACCCAGTGTACTGCAGAAATTACGCGGGTTCAGGGCCAGCGTAGGTACCCGGGGAGGTGGTGGAACAAACCGGGCCCGTATCATACCAAGTAAAGACAGGGTTGGGGTTGTTGTGGCGGAGGCACGCCAATCAGCTTAGGAGAAGAGTCATGGAAGCCACGGGGGAAAGTGGGTATTTTGATGAGTCAGCATTAGGGTTGCCCCCCACCCATGTAACCCAAGGGGGGAATACAGGACTCAACTTAACAGGTGGCATAAACCCACAGGAGACCGTCACCCACCCCGGAGATGAACAGCCCCAGTTTGATTCTTTGTTACAGGTTGGGGGGAGTTTTCGTGAGTGTTCCCCCACTCGTCCCAGTGAGCAGCAGGGTTTTGAGTTGTCCCAGAGCCCCCCCATCCTCCCCAACACAGAGATACCCCATCCCTGCCCTTGCCGGGGTTCGATGGGACACTTCAGTTTTCCCGGGGGAAGGTTCGGGCGCAACAGCTGATTCTGGCAGCACTGTTGAATCGACCGGCTGACCGCAGCGCACCCGCCGCCCCCCGCAATGGTTGAGGGACTTCGTCCCATCCTAGGGGGGAGTGATGTTGTATATACATGCAGTTCAGCTGTTCGCCATTAGCACAGCTGACAGAGCTCATGTGGCTCCAATTCACCCAATGAGGAACTAGCACGGGAAACCTTCCCGCCACAGGTGAAACTATGCCAGGTATGCATGACGTCAGGAAGATGTCACCATTACAGTGACCAATAGGCGCCTTCGAGCGAGATTCAAATGTATCATGTACCATATATAAGGAGGCAAGGCTCCGCAATTGCCTCATGTACAGATTGACCATGTTACAATAAAGTAGTGTTTAGCCCGTCTGCGTCATGTGCAATCAATCTGCCTACATCAAAGGTGTCTAAACTACGGACCATGGGCCGGATCTGGCCTGTGACACAAATTAATCTGGCCTATGGACTGGGTTGCTGCCGCCATTGGAAGTGCCAAAAATGTGGCAAAAACGTAGCAAAAATGCTGTGAATAATTCCAAAAACAAAGTGACAATGTGCTACCCATGCTCCCACCTCCACTGGAAGCAGTAGAGGTGGCAAAAACACCCGAAAACGCATACTTTTACAAGAAAAGAAATTTCTAAAAAAAATTATAAACACAAAAAGCATAGATCACATATACCTAAAGTTCCTTTCAAGCCATTTAATCAATCACCAGAGAACCTGCCAGATACAGATCATACTGATAGGCGATTGCTCTACAATTTTCAGCAATCCCAACCAAATAGCCTCATGGAATCTTATCCTTCATTAATGTTGTATTAGTTTCTTTAATTCCTTAAACACGTCTTAATTGCTCCTGTAATAGGAGACTGTGCCAGAAAAAAGGTCCAGATGATATAACCAGATAACCTTCCAAAATACAAGGTAGAGATCAAAGCAATTCAAACACAACGTTCACTTTTGCTGAGCCCAAGATGAGTGTTCTGTAACCTTTCTATTTAACCATCGGATCAAAACATGGAGATATGATATCCTACACAACAGCAAAGCAGACCTGTCTAATATAATATGCTAGGTCTTGGTATTAAATTGGGAGATTGAGATACCAGGCTTCTCCAGCCTCCTTTTCAGAGCCAGCTTATTATCTTTTTGAAGTGCACGACTGCAATACTCTAGAAGAGCCCTGGTGGTACAGTACAGTGGTTAAACTGCTGTACTGCAGCTAAAATGTTGTGAGTTCAATCCTGACCAGGACACAGGGTTGACACAGCCTTCCATCCTTCTGAGGTCAGTAAAATGAACACCCAGCAGGTTGGGGGCAAAATGCTAATTAACTTGTGAACCACCCAGAAAGAGCACTAAGTGCTATGGGGCATTATGTAAGTCTAATTGCTATTGCTAAAATTGTGCAGCTCCCTTTTTTTGAGAGAGAGAGAGAGAGAGAGAGTGGAGAATCAAGCTTCTCCACTCTCAGTTATTCCAACTCACTAAGCCAGAGGTTCCCAACCTTTATAAGCCGGCTCACGCAAGCTCAGTCAGCTTTGAAGGCCTGACGGCCATTTTGCCATGCCTGCACGATGGGGGTGTATGGGGCCATTTTGCCCCAACAGTGTCAGGGGGTGGCCATTTTGTTTCTCAAATGCCCTTGGAGGGGTGGGGGACACATGAAATTGTGCCGTGGGCGAGATCCAGCCCATCAGCCCCAGGTTGGGAACCCCTGCACTAAGCTATCCAGTTATCTGAGTAATCAGTTCCTTTAAAAAGCAACACCCCAGGCTGTGATCATGCCCATTGGAAGTTTCTACAGGTGTAAATCTTCTCTCAATTAGCTTGGAGAGGATCTTGCATTTCATCATCCATCACTTCTTGTTCCTCCCCTCTGTGACTAAGTGCCCAAATAGAACCGTGATGGTGAACCTTGGCACTCCAGATGTTCTTGGACTTCAATTCCCAGAAGCCCAAGCCCCCTGTGAATCCACACAAATGAGTTTACTGCTATTCATCTGGCCCACGTTGCCCTTGTCGCTCCCGGAAACGGAAGTAAAACACCCCTGTACAGGCGCGTTTTACTTCCGCTTCCGAGAGCAACGAAGGCAGCGTGGACCAGATGAATTGCAGTAAAGCCATTCATGTGGATTTACAGGGGGCTTGAGCTTCTGGGAATTGAAGTCCAAGAACATCTGGAGTGCCAAGGTTCGCCATCATGGTAATATAAACCTGTGACACCTTGTCCAGTCTGCAGTTCCCTCTATATTTTGTGCTCTCCCCTGCAAGTCCTTCAAATGGACGTTCTACTGAGGCCATTGTTGTGCAAGCAGCATGAGACAAAACCCAATCTAGAAATCAGATCTTCACTGCAAGCTGGACAAAACTGATCAAAAGCAATCAGGATACCATCACTACTTTATCAACATGCTGCTCAACTTGTTTCTTCAGAACACATTGGCTGAAATCCTGTTGTGTTGCTACATCTGCCTAACTTGAAGTTGCAAAAGCTGTTGCGAAATTTACTCCTGTCTTATCTAGGAAGCAATTCTACAGGTGCAATTGCATCATCAATTGTACAGGCACTCTGCTGTCATTTACAGTGAGTTGTGTGGCTTGCTGCACAATCAGATACCCAGACTATCCTGGCATAACTCCCTGTGAACTTGTGAACTTCTGCAAGTGACACTTTACGTCAAATGCACTAGGAATTCAATCACTTCCCCACAATTTGCCATTAAATCATCCCAAGGCGGTATCTGTATGTAATAGTTGGCTCATAAATATAAAAGTTTTACCTATGTACTGGAATCATTCACTTAATCCCAATCCAGTTTTCCCTTGTCCATTCTGGTTATTCTACCCTCTTGGGATAGGGCTGTAAGAAACCACATTCCCAGAACTGAAGAGAGAAGCTTGACAATCTAGTTTCTGGCTATCTAAAAATACCACATAATTGACAGGTATTGGCAGCTTGCAAAATCCTGGTAGGTTCACAAAGTGGGGAAAAAATAACTAATGAGGAATCTGGTCAGCATTATGACAAAGACAGCAAAGATGTTACTCTTAATTGCTAAAATATATATTTTCTTAGAAATATATCAAAGAAGTAAGCCAGAAATATTGTAAGTACAGCAAACAAAAAAGACTGAACAACCAAGGTACAGTATGTATGGGTGTGTTAATATTCATTCATCAAGACACACCTAGCTCAGCTGTGAGAAGCACACATCCTGTTATTTAATTTTATAACTATTTATTCAGGCTTTCAAATAGAAGCTCAATATCTTTTAACTACACTTGGCAACATGGCCTATTGAGCTTAAACTGGCCAACCAGGAAATAAAACCTTGACAAGCATACAAAAGCAGAACTGAACTAAAGCAACCAATCCAATCCTGTCACCTCCCCCCTGTGTATTATATAAAATAATATCCTCCCGTAAAAAGTTCAGCATTTATCTGTTTGAAACTTTTTTCTTGCCTCTCCACCATAGGTGCCTTCAACAATACTGTCTAGCCATGTCATCGTCTGCCACATTCTTCTACTTCTGCCCTCCTTTTGCTTACCTTCAGGACCTTCTCCAGTGAGTCCTCTCTTCTCATTTGGTGGCCAAAGTATTTGAGCTTTAGCTTCAGTATCTGTCCTTCCATGGAGCAGTCAGGGTTGATTCCCTTTAAAATCTATTGATTTGACCTTATTGCAGTATAGGTGACTCTCTAAAGTCTTATACAGCAGCACAGTTTGAAGGCATCTATTCTTCTGCACTCAGAAGGCATCTATTCTTCTGCTTTATGGTCAATGGAAAGATCATCACTTTAACTATGCAGACTTTTGTCTGCAGGCTGGTGTCTCTGCGTCTTATGCTGCCTAGCTTTGCCTCTCAAGGAGTAAGCAAGCGTCTTTTTATTTCATTGCTGAAGTCACCATCTGCAGTGATCTAGGCTCTCAAGAAAGTAAAGTCCATCACTAATTCCATTTCTTCCCCTTCTATTAGCTAAGGAGTGATGGGGCTATAACATGGTCTTGATTTTTTTTATGTTGAATTTCAAGCCAGCTTTTGCACTCTCCTATTTCACCCTCATCAAGAATCAAGAGGCTCTTTAGATATTCTTCACTTTCTGCCTTGAGGGTGGTGTCATGGATCTGCGATTCTCAGGTTGTTGTTATTTCTCCCAGAAGTCTTAATTCTGGCTTGTGATTTTGCTAGCCCTGCACTACACATTATGTGTTCTTCATATAAGTGAAATAAGCAGGTTGTTGTTATTTCTCCAAGCAGTCTTAATTTTGGCTTGTGATTTTGTTAGCTCTGCACTACACATTATGTGTTCTTCATATAAGTGAAATAAGCAGGGAGACAATATACATCCTTGCCGTACTCCTTTTCCTATTCTAAACTAATCAGCTGTTCCATATCCGGTCCTGACTGTCACTTCTTGGCCCGCATACAGGTTTCTCAGAAGACAGGTATGGTGATCTGGTACTCCCATCTCTTTTAAGAACTTGTCATAAATAAACCATTATAAAACAATAATAAACCAGAAAAGGAAAAAAACGCGCAAAAATAATAACATAAAATCAGAATCAATCAAAACTCACAATGTTATTGAAGTGGCAACTCAGAAAAATGAAACAGTTTTCACTTGACGCTCAAAGGATAAACATGTTCAGGTACAGTACACATCTCTGTACATGATACCAGGCAGATGTCCAGCTTTAGACTGACTGATTGCTACCAGTTAACAAAGGCTGGCCTTTTTATTACCATCTGCAGGTGCCAGGATAGTCATTAATATAAATCTTCAGAGTCACATGTTCCAGATGTACAAATCTTGCCCTGTTACTTTTAGACTTCCTAGACTTTTTAACACTATGAGTAGTAAGAGGTAAATGACAACAGCCAGTTTATTTCTACACATCCTGCTGTCAGCCACGTGTGTGAACACCCCTGTAGTCTAAAGCCCATTAAAGTAAAAAATCAAAAATCCCTGTTCACTTAAGACCTAATTTAAGGGTATTTTTACATTAGACCTTCTCTTAGAAATAAAGTTTACAAAACATATATTAATGGAATTACACACTTATTATTGCCTGCTTCACTGACAAATGAATTTGGCTTTAGTTAAAGGGCATTTGAAACTACTATAGTAGTGACTGTCATTTTTGCTAGATTTTTTAAAACTTTGCTTAGTTTAACACATACACAAAATAATAATTACAATTAGATTAATTATAATAATTAATCTATCTGATTCCAAGTTGTGGTGACCCTTGCCAGGGTTTCCTAGATACAAAGTACTCAGAAGTTGTTTACCACTCGCTTCTTCTGCTATTGTTATAGTACTGTGCAGTTTACCCCAGGACTTCACATAGAATTTCAGATCATAGGCCATGTTGGTTTTTAAATACTTGGCCAGGATTTTAACAACGCACATGCAACATACATCTATGAACACATCTTTTTAAAAAGTCTCACGTGTTCGCCTAGTATACAATTCATGCCAGTCACATCCTGGCTCTGCATACTAATCACTGCACACAGAGGGAGGAGGTTAAAAAAGACAGGATGTAGCTTACTACAGATGTCAGAAAATGTGTGTGTAAAATGTGTGTACAGTATTTTATGTTTATTAGAATGAATGTCACTTGACAAGACACATGATAACTTTTTAGAAAGGATCTGAGTAATTTGTTCTGTAGGGACAGAAAGCACACATTGTAAAAGCTGGCTATTTTATGCTTAAGCAAGTTGAGGAAGATGGTGGAGGATACAGGTGAAACTTGGAAAATTAGAATATCATGCAAATATTCATTCATTTCACTTAAAAGGTGAAACAAATAAATGAGATAGACTCACTACATGCAAAGCGAGATATGTCATGCCTTAATTCATTATAATTGTGATGATCATGGCGTACAGTGTACATGAAATTATGTGATGATTATGGGGTACATGAGATTGGAGGTTGGGGTTTTCATAAGCTGTAAGCCATAATAAGCATCAATATTATAACAAAGTTATAATGTTAAATGATTTAACATTAGATTTTTTTTTATCTAAATAAACTGAATGATCCCATAGAAAACAACAAAGTATCCTAAAGAGGAAATTTCTCCCCTTGAGGCAGAACAAAATGGGACTAATCATAACATGGTTACTTCCAGCTCTAATTAGAATGCATTCATCACTTATTTCAGATCTAGACATATAAAATCTCCCCAGGACGAAAAATATAATAACAGACTGTTGCTTCAGGGTTTCCTGTGTTATAAACTGTTGCAGACAGTAAAGGTAAAGGTTTCCCTTGCTCGAAAGCCAGTCGTATCTGACTCTAGGGTGCAGTGCTCATCTCTGTTTCTAAGCCCAAGAGCCAGTGCTGTCTGCTTCTGCAAACGTTTCTGTGGTCATGTGGCAGGCATGACTAGACACCGGAGCACACGGAACGCTGTTTCCTTCCCACAAAAAGTGCTCCCTATTTATCTACTTGCAATTTCTTGCTTTCGAACTCCTAGGTTGGCAGGAGCTGGGACAAAAACGGGAGCTCATTCCATCCTGCAGACAACGAGTACATTAATTCTTGAATTTACACCTCTCCTGCTGAAGGCCCAGAAAAAATTATTAAATCTATCAGACAATAAATAAAACAAAACAAAGAAAAAATAAAAGATCAAATCAACTTCTTTCCACAAAAATTAACATAAATACAGCAGTTAGACTTTAGGGCATCACAATGTTATTGTATTTATGAAGAGCCGAAGACGCCGCCGCCGCGCACGGACGTCCCTCCCAGCCCCCTGCCATCGGGCGGGGAGTTTAAGAGGGCTCCCCGTGGCTCTGAAGGGCCGAAGACGCCGCCGCGGCGCACGGATGTCCCTCCCCGCCCCTTGCCATCGGGCGGGGAGTTTAAGAGGGCTCCCCGTGGCTCTGAAGAGCCGAAGACGCCGCCGTCGCACACGGACGTCCCTCCCCGCTCCTTGCCATCGGGCGGGGAGTTTAAGAGGGCTCCCCGTGGCTCTGAAGAGCTGAAGACGGCGCCGCCGCGCACGGACGTCCCTCCCCGCCCCTTGCCATCGGGCGGGGAGTTTAAGAGGGCTCCCCGTGGCTCTGAAGAGCCGAAGACGCCGCCGCGGCGCACGGACGTCCCTCCCCGCCCCTTGCCATCGGGCGGGGAGTTTAAGAGGGCTCCCCGTGGCTCTGAAGAGCCGAAGACGCCGCCGCTGCGCACGGACGTCCCTCCCCGCCCCTTGCCATCGGGCGGGGAGTTTAAGAGGGCTCCCCGAGGCTCTGAAGAGCCGAAGACGCCGCCGCCGCGCATGGACGTCCCTCCCCGCCCCTTGCCATTGGGCGGGGAGTTTAAGAGGGCTCCCCGTGGCTTTGAAGAGCTGAAGACGCCGCCGCCGCGCACGGACGTACCTCCCCGCCCTTGCCATCGGGCGGGGAGTTTAAGAGGGCTCCCCGTGGCTCTGAAGAGCCGAAGACGCCACCGCCGCGCACGGACGTCCCTCCCCGCCCACTGCCATCGGGCGGGGAGTTTAAGAGGGCTCCCCGTGGCTCTGTAGAGCCGAAGACGCCGCCGCCGCACACGGACGTCCCTCCCCGCCCCCTGCCATCGGGCGGGGAGTTTAAGAGGGCTCCTCGTGGCTCTGAAGAGCCGAAGACGCCGCCGCCACACACGGACGTCCCTCCCCGCCCCCTGCCTCCGCCCTTCCCACCTGGGGGGAAGAAGAAGGAGATGTCGACGCCGGGACTTGCCAGCGCTCCCTGCTCGTTCCGGGAGCCCATGCATGTTGCTGGAACCAGGGGGGATTGTGGATGGGGTGGGAAGAGAGAGAGTTGGTCCTGCCAGCCAGGGAGGGGCAGCCTTTCATCTAGGGAGGTTCCAGGGATCCATATAGGTGTTGTGACGGGCATGGGGCGGTATGGCGGGTACTGTGGGGCGGGCCGCACTCGGGGAATGCGGGCCCGATGTTTAAGTGCGGTCTCTCATTCCAGCCCTGCAGGTACATCTCTGGGCCCTGAGCAGCAGATCCAGAGTGACCCCACCCTTAGGCAGCTGCTGGTGAATGCCAGATCGGTATGTAATAAGGCCCCCCTGATTCAAGATGCTATCCAGGAGGGGCTGGCCGACCTGGCATGCATCACCGAAACCTGGCTGACACCTGAAGATGGAGTACCTCTTTCGGATATGTGTCCAGCTGGGTTCGGTATCTGGCACCAGCCTAGAGGTGAGGGGAAGGGCGGTGGTGTCGCCATTGTTGCCAGGGAGTCCTTGGGAATTGCTAGGGCCACTGCTCCACAAGTGTCTGGTTGTGAGGCCCTGCTTCTACGGTTGGGCCCCAAGGGTCAGTTGGGGATCTTACTCCTGTACCTGCCCCCTTGCAGGGTAAGGGATGCCCTGCCTGAGCTCCTCGAAGCCGCCTCGATGCTGGCGTTGGAGTTCCCGAGGCTTATGGTTCTGGGGGACTTCAACTTGCCATCGTTGGGGATGGCTTCTGAGATGCCAAGGGAGTTCACGGCTTCCATGGCAGCCATGGGCCTGACTCAGGTAGTGCGGGGTCCGACCAGGGGCAGTGGTCACATGCCAGAATTAGTTTTCTTGTCGGAGCAGTGGCAGAGTGATCTGAGATTACAGGACTTAGCCATCTCACCTGTGCCATGGTCAGATCACTATCTGGTGACTCTTGACTTCCTGGGGGTGACGCTTCATCGTAGGGAGGCAGGGCCTATTAAAATGGCCCGCCCTCGGCGACTAATGGATCCAGATGGATTCCAGAGGGAACTAGGGGATGTTCCTTTGGATCGGCTCCACGATTCACCCGAGGCACTTGTCGACCTGTGGAACAGGACGGCAACAGCAGCCTTGGATGAAATCGCGCCACTGCGGCCTCTCTGCGCCCGTGGGGTTAGGTCATCCCCGTGGTTCACGGATGAACTGCGGGATCTCAAACGGGCAAAGAGACGCCTAGAGCGCCGCTGGGTGAAGACCCGGGATGACTCCGATTGGACACTGGCTAGAGCTGCTATTAGGGCCTACCTAGTGGCGATGGGGGTGGTGAGGCGTCAATACTTCACCACCCTTATTGCCTCCGCTGATAATCGCCCAGCCGCCCTGTTCCGGGTAACCAGGTCCCTCCTCGGTAGGGGGAAATCGGTGCCCGGTTGGCAGGGTTCGGCTGAGGACTTTGCTGACCATCTGGTGGAGAAAATCAATCGGATTCGTTCAGGGCTGAATCCCGGCGTGGATGGGGAGGGTCGGGTGGGCACCAGAGCACAGTCTTGCTGTACGATCTGGGATCAGTTTGATCCTGTTGTCCCTGATGAAGTGGACAGGCTCCTTGCAGCTGTGCGTGCCACTACATGCCCTTTGGACCCCTGTCCCACCTGGTTGGTGAAAGCCTCCAAGGTGGTGACAGGTGGCTGGGTTGGGGCGATAATAAATGCATCCTTACGGGAGGGGGTATTTCCTGCACCATTAAAACATGCTTTGGTGCGCCCCCTCCTGAAGAAAATATCCCTTGACCCAGCTGTCCTTAACAATTACAGGCCGGTTTCCAACCTGCCCTTTTGGGGTAAGGTTTTGGAGAAGGCGGTGGCGCGCCAGCTGCAGAGTGTCCTGGAGGAAGCGGATTATCTAGACCCCTTTCAATCAGGATTCAGGCCCGGGTATGGTACGGAGACGGCATTGGTCGCACTAATGGATGATCTCTGGCGGGAGCGGGACGGGGTTATCCATCCGTCCTTGCTCTTCTTGACCTCTCAGCGGCCTTCGATACCGTCGACCACGGTATCCTTCTGGAACGGCTCAAAGGATTGGGGATCCAGGGCACTGTGTTGTCCTGGTTTTCCTCTTTTCTGGAGGGCCGTACCCAGTCGGTGTGGTTAGAGAGTGAGAGGTCCAGCCCTAGGTCCCTCAAGTATGGGGTTCCTCAGGGCTCGGTGCTTTCTCCCCTCTTATTTAACATCTACATGAAGCCACTGGGTGAGATCATTCGTTCCCACGGGGTGCGGTACCATCAGTACGCGGATGACACCCAGTTGTATATCTCGGCCCGTGGGGACCCCAGTGATGCTGTTGAAATCCTATCTGGATGCCTGGAGGCCATTTGGGTCTGGATGGGGGCCAATGGGCTTCGGCTGAATCCCAGCAAGACAGAGTGGCTGTGGATAAGGGGCCCCGTGTTATCCAGGGAGTTACCACCTTTGGTACTGGATGGGGCGGTTTTGCCCCAGACAGACCCAGTGCGCAACTTGGGGGTCCTTCTGGATTCACGGCTGCTGCTGGAAGAACAAGTGGCGGCTGTGGCCAGAAGGGCTTTTGCCCAACTTCGGGTGATTCGCCAATTGCGCACGCTCCTGGACCGGGGCTCCTTGCTTATGGTCACCCATGCTCTGGTTACTTCCCGACTAGATTATTGTAATGCGCTCTACATGGGGCTGCCCTTGACGACCATTCGGAGGCTGCAGCTGGTCCAGAATGCGGCAGCCCGGGTGGTGATGGGATGTGGGCGATATGCCCATGCCTCACCGCTACTTCGGGAGCTGCACTGGTTACCAGTTTGTCTCCGGGTGCAATTCAAGGTTCTGGTTTTGACCTTTAAAGCCCTATATGGCAGTGGGCCATGATACCTTAGAGACCGCATCGTCCCAAGAGTGTCTGCCCGTCCAACTAGAGTGGACCGGAGGGGCTCTCTAATGGTGCCATCAGTTAGGGGTGCACATCTGTCTAGCACCCGAAGGAGGGCCTTCTCCGTGGCCGCACCAACTCTCTGGAACCTCCTGCCAACAGATCTAAGACTTCAAAGAGAATTGCTGCCCTTCAGGAAAGGATTGAAGACCTGGCTGGCAGGCAGGTGTGGGGCCCGAATGGGATCATGGTCCCCGCCTGCTGGCTTACGTAAAGAATTAAGAACTCTCTCTTCCTTTTTTAGAGTGGGTGGGATGGATGGGTGGGATAAGGGGTTTTTTAAGTGTTTTTATATGTTTTTAGAATTTGTTGTAATGCCGCCCTGAGTCGGGTTCTGCCTGAGTGGGCGGCATATATAAATACGACTAAATAAATAATAAATAAATAAATATTTATTTTTCTTTGTTTTATTTACTGTCTGATATGCTTGCAAAAACTAATACAGCTACCACTTCAGGAATTTCAACTTTTAGATCTATGTACATGATCTTTTAAAACTAAATTTGCTTACAACTGTAGAAGTGAGATTGAGTTCCGAACAAATAGAATTATTTGTAATTAACAGTGTGTTACAAATTGTTTGAGATCTAAACATCACCAATTGCTGCCAAGAGAACCTTTCTTTGCTATTCAAATTACCTAAAAAAAAAACTCACCAAATATTTTCAGCCTTACACTTTTTAAAGTCAATGTCTCTTATCACAGTTATTTCTTGTGCTACTTTCTTGGCCACAAAACTTCAGTGTTCTCCAATAGTCACCGATTTTCCTTTTAAGATAAGGATTACGGGCATACATTATTAACTGATAAGTGATTGGAGCCAAGATTAAAAAGCATTTGTTGTGTTGCTGTTACGCACCATAAAACTATTTATTTAAAGAAAGGCATTTTTGTTACGGTTGAGAACTACTCAGAACCTAATCAGATGACATTATTGGGTACCTGGGAACAGAAGCAGACTCACCCACTCAAGTTTTTAATAAATTTCCTATTTCCCTTATTTGTCTAAGAATTCAAAAAGCAAATGTGTATTTGTTTTTAAGCACAACAGACTGAAAACAAATGTATTTAGAAGACATTGCTTAATCAGACACCATAACCAGCAGCAATAGGTACCACCAGGAGTGAGTTGGATATATAAAAATGAGATAAGATATCACAGACCAATGAGGCTTTAGGCAAAATAGAACATTAAAAGATAGTTCACATACATTAACCTCCTTATTCCTACATTTCATAGCTGGTATCCTCTGAAACACTAATACTGTGCAGTACAGTAAAATACAGTACTGTTAATGGAAAAAGTCAGAAGTTGCCACGTTTCACCTATTAAAACTGATTTATGAATTTCAAATATTGTTCTTTAATATTACTTTTATGCAATGAAGTAAAAATATGAGAATTATTAATAAAACTTTTCCTCTGAACTATTTTGGCAAGATAAAAGGTAGAAGCCATAATTCACTGGTACAGTATTGTCCAAAATACACAGAAGGCCCAGGTTCACTCCATGGTATCTCTAGTTAAATAATTCAGGTAAGTCTGGTTGGGAGAATGCTTTCTGCCTAATATGTAACATGTATTTTAATGGGCTATCCCCTGTCCTTGCTTCTCTTCTTTAAGTGGCACAAACAGATACGACTGCTTCCAGAGGAATGTTGGATATAATACTCATGCTAAACCTGGAAATGTGTAACTACTAACATGACAAGGATACTGACAGATATAGCCAAAACTGAGTAGGAAAAAGCCAAATTGTGAGGTTGGACAGTTATTGATTTTCAGGAACAGAAAATTAAGCCAATTCAAAATAAGATGGAGATGGCCTCTAATCACCAAGCTTTATTCCTAAATTAATTAAAATACTAAATGTTAGATACTATCAAATATCACAGTTAGTAAATTGTTAATTAATTCATGGCTAAGAAAAAACGGGAATAGGATTATACTGTGTCTGGTACATCTGCATGCCTATTATCATTTAACTCAGAAACACGGGGATGGTTAAACAAGATGGTTGAACACATGTACATAAGAGAAGTCATACCAACTCCACAATGAAGTCTACTGCAGTCTCATTAAACAGCTCAGGGCACAGCAGAAAGTACAAAATTAGCTAGGAGGCTTAGACATTTGACAGGCATGTAGCTCATTTATGTCTTCATTGCAAATTGCAAGCCTGGGGACCTGTATGCTGGAAGAAGATTGCCCAAGGGAGAGCAAGGGAAGAAAACAATTTAAACAGTAAATGACATTAAGATTCCAGGATTTGGCAGCAGCTCAAGAACAAACTTGAAAACAAGCTATTAAATCATCTAAGATTAGCCCATAAGTATTTCTCCTTAAGAATAAATCTTAGTGTCTGGCCAGGTTATCCTGCTATGGCAGAGGTTCCCAACCTTTTAAAGCCAGGGGCCGGGTCATGCCCTCTCAGCCAGCTTCGAAGGCTGGACAAAAATTTTGCACTGCCTTCATGATTGGGGCAGCTATTTTGTCCTAACAGCTTCAAAGGGGTGGCCATTTTGTTTCTTGAATGCCCTTGGAGGGGTAGGAGGCACATGAAATGGTGCCATGGGCCGGATCCAGCCCATGGGCCTTAGGTTTGGAACCCCTGATTTAGTGGGTTAGGACACCTGGGTGCAGAACCAAGGGATGGGCATTCTATTACTCAATGTGCCTCTGTCGTGTCCGGCCCTTGTAAAGAACAGTCCAGCAAACAATGAACAGAACAACGAACAACAGTTTATTGTAAAGTCTTGCAGGCCACAATTACAAGGATATCCGGACAACAGATGGCTACACAAGTCCCAAATAATCGATCTCTCCAAAGTCTACCCTTTGTGGTACGTGCTGAGCTACACCTGCGTGTGAGCGTATGGAGAGGACCCAAGGCTAACCTGTCAAGGTCTAACCTGCAGAGATATTGGGAAGCATAGATCCTGCCCGGCCACACCCTTGTTTACCCATGGCACTTATATAGTGTTTCAGCGGTGGTCCCTCTGTGATACATTGTAGTAACCCGCCAGATAACCTTAACTAACTAATCAGAACCATGATACATCAGTTTTAAACAATCAGGAACAGGATCCTAAACTGTACCCAATCATAGCACTCTAATTAACATAAGCAGCGCACCAAGAAGGGAAGAATACGCACCAATTCTTGCTCTTGATTCTAATGGCGGGAAATCACCATTTTGTCTTTTGCAAAGCATTGCTGGCGCAACTTGCAATTTACTTGAATACACAACAGCCTCCCAGGAGAGATACCAGGTAAGATCACTCAGAGCATGTGTGGCTAGCGGTTTATATGCCTGCCATATGGCGTTGGGCAAGCCTCATAGTCCCAGAGTATCACCAAGAGAAAAGGCTAGCAAACCATTTCTATTTATACTAGAATACCATAAGAGGCTTGTCATAAGTTGTAATTATCTTGATATAAGCATACCAGTGATAGCGAACCTTTTCGAGACCAAGTGCCCAAGTTGCAACTCAAAACCCACTTATTTATCGCAAAGTGCCAACACAGCCACAGGGGAGGAAGGAAATGCTCCCATCGGGCTGTTGGGAAGAGGGGTGGGATGAACTCTGTGCTGGGAGAGGGAGGAAGCACTCCCATTGGGCTCCTGGGCAGAGGGGTGGAGCAAACTCTGTTCTGGGAGGACTTGCATGGGTGCCCACAGAGAGAGCTTCGAGTGTCACATCTGGCACGCATGCCATAGGTTCGCCACCATTGGCTTATAACTGATTAATTAATTACATTACTAACTAAAAATGGGATGTTTTGCATGCCAAGCAAAAATTCTCCAGTCCTGGGAAGATAATCAAAACAATTCCAGAGTTGTTCACCCTTAGAAGTCACCTTGGCCCAACAAAGACTGTCAAATCCATTCCAACAACACAATTTATATGTTTCACTATTGATGGAATAGGTTTCATTAGGTTTAAACAGGTTTGTTTGCATACCAACATTATGTTAAAGTTACACAAATTCAATCTATATACATTTCTTCCCATTATAACCCTGCTGTAAGCACCACAATGCTACCCAGACAAGAGCATAACACAACATGTATCACCCATGCCTCATTTGCTTTGGTTCCACTATTTTATGTCAGATATTTTTGCACATGTGAAATGTCAACTCAACTTCCTCTCCTTGCATTACTAAATATACAGGTCCATTAACACACCTCTCTTTAGCAGTTTAAGAAGTGTATAAACTGTGACTAACTGGTAATTACTATTCCTGTACTAGAAATTTACCATACTGTTCAATTACTGTTGAATTTTCTAGAACCTCTTTCATTTATTGCCTTCCATTTTGTTTTTGGGAACCTGCTGCCACAAGACTGTTGCCACAAGACTGTCATGATAGCTGGTACCTAAAGTGGCATTTTTGCTTTGCTTTGTTTAATGTGAAAAATGCACAATAAATAATCCCATTAATTGATATTAAGTTTGACTGCTTTATGGAAGCTTGGCATATGAGTAACACACAAACATCACACTAAGCCATACTTTAGTGTGGGCAATAAGAATGGGATGCATACATTACAATAAACCATAACTTGATTATTTCATTTTTTTAATACTGATGGGTTACTTAAACTTGGAAATTGTAAAGTGATGTACAATAATTTTAAAAATACAATCAACACAAAGCACAAACTACAGTACAGTGGTACCCATACTTGTCAAACCGCAGCTCCAGAAAAACGGGACCTGCGCAGATCGCTTGTGTGCAGGTCGCTTTCCACGCATGCGTGGAAGCGCTACGCCACTTGCGCAGCCCCTACGCAAGCGGTGTAGCGCTTCCTTGCATGCGTGGGTTTTACCCCTTCCACACATGCGCGGAAGTGCTATGCCGCCTGCGTAGGGGCTGCGCAAGCGGCGTAGTGCTTCCACGCATGTGTGGAAAGTGTTTCCCCCCGCTGCCAAATTACAGGGTTTTGGCAGCGCGGGGCGGGTTATGACGTCAATCGACGTCAAATTACGGGGTTTTCCCGGACAAATCGGGATGGTTGACAGGTATGGTGGTACCTCAAGTTGCAAAATCAATGCATTCCTTGGGACATTTCATATTATGAAAAATTTATATAACTCCAAGTGCAGTTTCCCATAGGAATGCATTGAAAACCTTTTTTCTGATCTCTGGCACAGATTAATTGGTTTTCAATGCATTCCTATGGAAAACCACACTTTGAGTTATGAATTTTTTGCAATTTAAATCAGTAACTTGAGATGTTATTTTCAATGGATTTCCTTTCATATGGTAAAAATTACGTAACTCTAGGTGTTCGTAATCTGAAGTTCCACTGTATTCGTGTTTGCAATACTGTATACCTATTGTATTGTGTGCTTGAATTTATTGCTTGTGGGTATTTTCCCCTCATAAGCCATTATTTCAAGGACAGCAGGTAGTAAATTGGACTATACAGGAAAAGCCTGAAAAACTATATATGTTGTCAACATGTGCCACCAAATTTCTAAAGCGTGGATGCTTTCTATCTCAGCCCCAACCTCAATACCATCTGTGAAGCAACTTTCAGTAGCTGCTTTGGCTTTTCACCATCCTAAATGCCCTCCAAATCTCTGCAAAGTGGACCTCAGGAGCATATGATATCAACAGGAAAGTTTCTCCAGATGACCTTAGGAAACAAATGGGTCCAGAAGGGAAAATACAATCTCCAACGTAACCACGTCCTTAGTTGTTTATGACTGTATAAACAAAAAATAAAATATTAAGCCTGATTCAGTAGCAAATAAAGAGGCCATGTAATTTATCTAACAAAGTTGTTACGTGCTGAATTAGAGTTTAATACAGCATTATGAAAATAAACCTCAGGCATTAAATCTGAAAATGATTTAACTGCCTTAAATCAATTTGAATGGTCAAAACAAACAAGAATAAAAAACACACTTCACAATCAAATACAGAAAAACCAAGTCACAATCACTAACAACAAAAGCTTTGAAGAACAAACAGGTATTCTCAAGACACTGAAATGAAGATTATGCGTAAGCACCCATTCTCGGTCTTTCCCCATTCAATGCAGCTGAAAGGAGGATTTGGGGAGCTTTTTTTTTAGAATTCCAATCAGCTGTAGCTTGTTCATTCTTCATATGGTAAATTTCAAGCAATGTACAGTGGAACCCCGCATAACGAACACCTTGTATAACAAGAAATTCATATAATGAAGAGGATTTGCGCTAACCACTATACCCTGTATGATTTTTTTCATTATACGAAGCAATGCATCTCTATGGGAAAAACCGTACAACGAAAATCTCTATGGGATGCATTGTACAACAAAAAAAATTCATTGTATGATTTTTTCACCATAGAGATTTTCGTTGTACGAAGCATGCTTCCTATAACGAAAAAAATCGTATAACGAAAGACATCGTGGAAGCAATGTTTTTTGTTAAGCGGGGTTCTACTATATATCATTGTTGGTGATTAGGACGACATAACTTAAACCAGAAGCGAAACTATCCGAATCCTTGAAAATGCTCTGCAAAAAGGAGGTAACAATGTCCATGAACCCAATACGTACTTAAAAAGAAAGCCAGTGCAATGAAGCGAATAGGAAACCTGGGTTCAAATCCTCAAATGACAGGTGGCAATGATGAAACCAGTCCTTAAATATTTTGTATTCTTGAAAGTCTTATTAGGGTTGCCATAAGTCAGATGCAACTTGTGTGCACATAACAACTACTAAAAGAAGCAGCACAGTGTAATAGGAAGAGTGTTAGACTAATCCAACACTTTCCCCATTATACAATACTGCGTCTTCTAGTGTTAAATTAGTCTAACGCTCTACGGTCAGGGGACCTGGGTTGAAATCCTTAGTCGGTAGAATGGAAAATCACTCTTGAATATCTCATACACCTGAAAACCCTTAGGTTTAGCATAAGTCAGAAGTTACATGAAAATTCATTATAACTAGGTAAAAACATGGCCACAGAGAAATCATTCCCGTAAATACTAGACACAGGGAGCATTAGAAAAGAACAAGTCATCATCTTCATGCCTTCATGATAAACACCCAAAGGCATTTTTGTCTGATTGCTGCTGTGCACACGATACTGGACTAAAAAGATAATCATGCGAGCCAATTTTTATTTCCTGCATACACTTTTAATGCAAGAACAATAGCTGCATTAAAGGAACCACAGCCTTTAGTCTGCAATTCCTGAACAGAAATATGAAAGAAAGGATATTTTGGATGCCCATCATTCATAGGGTTGCCATAACTTTGTAGCACACTGCAACAATTCACAACAGTGCAAAAAAAAAAAAACCACCCTTTGACAGAATTAGATAAAACAGCAAACTTCTGCATACTCAAAGAGGAAGCTTCTGCCTGCCCAAGAAACAGTAAGAAGATATAAGAGACCATATAGTCTATATATATATATAGGTTCAATGCAGCTCATTTCTCATTCACTAAATTTGGAATGGGCAACTTCAGAGATCAGGAAGCTCCATTGCTGGGCTCAACTCACCATTTAGTTGCCTTCCACTACACCACTGATATTCAATGGCATGAAATACTCAACATTTTTTCTCTAAACTAGCTTATCTTGAACCAGGATGTGCATGGAGTATGCACCTTGCCTACAAGCCTGGTAGCACTGCCATGAGGCTTCCCTGAGCACTTTCAAACAAGTACCCTCCCTGCATACTATGCTTAATGCAGACATAACTACTTTAAATAAATAAAAGTTTTAATTTACTGTGTTTAATTTGGTTACTTTACCATAATTTCATTGCTTTAATTTAATGCATAAGTTATCTAATTGCATCTTAACTTACTGTCATTTTGCCTGCCTCTGTTTTTAATGTAATCCACCTTGGATCTTGGGCTGGCAAAAATGTGGGATGTTCATTGTATCTATTACAGCAGCCATGGCAATGAGGCAATTAGCATGGGGACTTCAGAAACGGACAGAAGGAACCAAATGTGGCTAATTAATTACTGGCTTAAGCAAACCATGGTTTAACACAGGGTGCGCTAACTTCAGAGGTCTAGGATTTGTGCTAAATTTTTTAACTGATCCAACATTTTATCCTGCCTTCTAGACACTGTTTATTTAAAAGTTGTTATAAAAGTGTATATATTCTTAGATAAAACAATCTTTTCCAAGCCACGTTTTTATGCATTCCCCTTTTTTAGGAGATGCAAATTCAAATGTGAATGTATACAATATAGTCAACAATCAATTTCATTTGTTGTTGTTCAGTCACACTGTTGAAACCAACCTTTTGCGACCCCATAGACCACTGCACACTAGGCTCCTTTGTCATCTGCCATCCTCCATAGTCCACTCAGATCTAGGCTCACTGCGTCAACTATGCCATCTAGCCATCTCATCCTCTGCTGCCCCCTTCTCCTTTTGCCTTCGATCTTTCCAAGCATCAGGGCCTTCTCCAGTGGTCCTCTCTTCTCATTCGGTAGCCAAAGTACTTGAGCTTCAGCTTCAGTATTTGTCCTTCTAAGGAGCAGTCAGGGTTGATTTTTTTCTGGATGGACTGATTTGATCTCCTTGCAGTCAAGGGGGCTCTTAAGAGTCTCCTCCAGCACCACAGTTCAAAGGCGTCTATTCTTCTGCACTCAGGCTTCCTTATAGTCCAGCTCTCACAGCCATACATTACTACTGGAAAGACTATTGCTTTAACTGTGTGGACTTTTTTTTTTTTGGCAAGGTGATGACTCTTCTTTTTATTATGCTGTCTAGGTTTGTCATAGCTTGCCTCCCAATAAGTAAGCGTCTTTTTATTTCATGGCCGCAGTCATCATCTGCAGTGATCTTAGACCCCAAGAAAGTAAAGTCTGTCACTATTTCATTACCAATCCCATATTGATTACCACAATGTCACTTTCTTTAACAAAAAAACCCCCCACCTTCAAGTTCACAAATCTGGTGCTGCACCTGTGAAATGCCAGCCATCTCTTTCTTCATCTACTAAATTAAGCACAACTGCCCTTATTATGCAACAGGGTAAATAAATGTAAGTTACAGTCCTATACAAAGTTATCTTTCATACACCCCAAAGACTCAGTGGAGTTTTATTTCTAAGGGTATAGAGTACCCTTAGCATCCAGATACCATTGATACTATTGTATATACAAATGTTAACCCAAATAAATAAAAAATTAATATATATATTTCGGTTTGAAGCTACAATTGTTATGTTTGCAAATTGTTATGTTTGTAGGTTAGAATTGTTCCAGTTACTCAAAAAGAACATATAAAAACAGCTCCATGTTTATTGTGTATTTATATTTTGGTATGCTGCAACATCCAAATAAGCACTATCGATTGTGCTTATTTACTCATTTATTGTTAAACACATTGCACTTATTTAATTGTGACATTCCTGACAACAAAGCATGCATAGAAGTGCAGCTTTGCAGCCTGGCCCCATACATTTTTATTTGGATAGAAGACCAGGTCAGTTCAAAATTAAGCATACACAAAGTTGCCATCTCAACTAGTTAGCTATATATAAAACAATGTTTCCCAACCTTTGTTTTTTGGCTCTCAATTCACAGAAGCCAAAGTCAATTCCCCAAAGCACTGATCAGCCAATGTACTAACTTAGGCTTTTGGGAAATGAAGTCCCTCTGTGGGGCCTGAGCCCCACATTGGGTACCACTGATATAAAGTCTTCCAGTGTTGAAATATCCCACCCATGACCCCACTCCAACATGCTCTTATAGAAATAGGGCTGGCAAATAGCAGAAACAGCAATTATACCTAAGGCACTTAGTACACTCTCTGGGCAGTTTGCAAAGTAATTAGTATTTTTGACCCCAACAAGCTGGGTATTCAGGTTTCCACCTTTAGAAGGATAGAAGGCTGAATCAACCTTGAGGCTATCGGGATTGAACTCAGGTCATGAGCAGAGCTTTGGCTGCAGTAGCTTAACCACTGCACCACAAGGGCTCAAAATATTTATTCGGTTAGCATTTCTGAATGAATATATCATTTTGTACTTCTTAAGACTGGCACAGGTATGGCACATGACTTGCTAAAGAAAATCTTATGATACATTTAAAGGAAGAAATGCACGTGTAAATCCAAATGTATGACAAAAATACATATTTGAAAAAATAACAAACACACTTCACTCAATAGGAAAATGCAAAAAGAATGCACACATGAATAATTGTGTGCACATTCACAACACACACAGAAGTATAGTATACACACTAATACACAATACAAGTGGGAAGGAAGAATTATATTGCAAACTAATATGAAACTTTGACAGGCTGAGAATAACAGTGTGATTGTGGGATATCAGATCCATAGATTTTCACATGTGTAGAGTATCACATACCATTGTTATTAAGCAGGGACTAGGGACATAAGAGAACTTTGTCATACAGTAAAACCCCTACTTACAGGGGGGAGTCAGTTTCATAGGCTTTTGCTTATATTCAGGGCGGGATATAAATAAATAAATAAAATAAAAATAAATAAATCTTTTTTTTAATGTAACTCGAAGCAAACCCATAGGAAAAATGAAATTTTTATGTAAATAGAAGCAAACCCATAGAGAAATGAATGTTTACGTAACTCAAAGCAAACCCATAGGAAAAAGAATCTTTATGTAACTCGAAGCAAACCTATAGGAAATCATGTAAATCGGGACATGGTTTTAGCATAAAATCATTATGTAATTCCAATTTTATGTAACTCGAGGCATATGTAAGTCGGGGGTTTACTGTGCAGCATTAATACTGTCCTTATATGTGGATTAATTTGTGGGTTGACACACTGTGCATATCTCTGCACACAAGACATGGAGAAACTGAACATCCAATGTTCAGAATGTGGAAATCTGCTGGCAAGGCTAAATTTTTAGATCCATGTTCTTGGTCTCCAATACAGGATTTATTGTGGTTATACACCATCAAGTCCCATCTTATGTCCTATAATTAATAGCCCAACTCCATTCTCTCAAACACAAGGCTAGGCCAGGGCTTCATTTATTGAGTCATTCCTTTGCAAAGTAGATCTTCTTTTTCAAGTGCCTTCAATTTTTTCCAGCATTCTTGTCTTTTCCTGTAAGTCTTGAGGTATGTCTAAAGTACAATCATCTCTGTTCAGTCAGTTTCACTTCTACTGAAAGTTTTGAATTCATTTACTCTAGAACCTGTTTATTTGTCTTTCTGGCCATCCACTGCACCCATATACCTCTCCTCCTACCACCATATTTCAGATGAATCCATTTTGTCATATCCATTTTCTTCACTATTCAGTTTTCACATTTATCCACAATGATCCAGAATACTGTACTGTACTATGAATGATCTTGGTATTCAACACATGCTTGTATTAAGGATCTTTCTAGTTTCTTTATAGTTGTCTTTCAGTATCTCAGTCCTCTTCTGACATCTTGACTCCATGTATCTTCTTCTTTGTCTTTATAATGTGTACAAAGCTGGCATGAGATCGCTCAAATCTGGCCTGTTTTGATATATCTCTAAACAAGCAGAAAAATAATTCAGCAAAGTATGTAGTTGTGTTTTAGATTTTTAAGGAAGAAAACAACGAACCTGAAATGCCAGTAGCTAAACTGTCTTATCCTCTCAGTTTCAGATGCTGAACAATAGGAACTGTCCCAAATCCGAATATGTTTACATTTACAAGAAACTATTCTAAAGGAATCTGAAAGAAGCTACTGCCTTGGTAATTTTTATAAAAACAAGACAGGCAGCAGCCAATAACTGCTACACAGTTGGATAATGGACATTTTTCTCCACCCCAGTCCCTCGCCCCACTTCAAACCAGACCTGTGCTGTTTAATGGAAAATACCTAATCTCACTGGTGATAAATATATTGTACAGTACTTACATGTCAAGTCTACTATGGAAAGATCTAAAGCTCTCAGTAAATAGTGGGCATACCTAAAGGACACATCAAGTTTTGAACAAAAAGGTGGAATCTCTACTTAGCTGAAAAAATCTGGTTATGACTTGCTTGACTTCCTAGCCTACTGAATCACCTACAAATATTTCAACTCCTTCTTGCCTAAGCAATATCAAACCAGGAAAGATTATCTTTATCTTTTGCACGTAGAACATTTATTTCAAATATATAGTAAGAGCTAGTGCATACACCAAACTGGGTGGAAACTCTGCTACCTAAATAATAACTTATCGACATTATTTATTTTACATCCGTATCCCACTTTTCCTCCTACCAATATCTATAGTACCAATGTTTACATTGTTTGAGCACAAACAATAATTTGCACCCAAACCACATAACAAAGAAAACCACCAACACAACAAGTCATCATAATGAAAATTAAAGAAGCTACCCCAACAAAATTCATAAAAACGAAAACAGGATTTTATACTGGTAGTAAACAAATTATAAATTAGAGGGGATTTGAAAAACAGTTTAATCTGATGCAAAATGACAGAGAAAGTATTCAGTTACATTTTTTCAGGAGAATATTCCACAAGTTAGTTGCCACTAATGAAAGCATCTTGTTCCATTAATTAATCCTAACCACTAAAACCAGCAACAGCCAGAATAGGACTCTTAATGACTACAGAAGATGACAGAAATCAATCTGTCCGAAATCAATAGTGTTCCATCTATGTGTTACAGATTCCTCCTCCCACTAGTTTCAGAATATGACTGAACTGAGTCTGTCATAACTATGGATGTATGAGGAGATAAACCTCAGTGGAAAAGACAACAGTGCCAAGATTAGTTGAAGGTATTAGGAAAAGAAGAAGACCTAACACTAAGCAGTTTGATACATAAAGGAAACCACAGGTTTTAGTTTGCAAAACTTGAACAAGACTGTTAGTGACAGGACTATTTGTGGTCATTAATTTAAAGGGTCACAGTAAGTTTAATACACCTTGATGATAACTGGCTAGAGATAGATCAGTGGTGGCAAACCTATGGCGTGTGTGCCAGAAGTGGCATGCAGACACATGCACCATCAAGGGTCAGCCTCACCCCACGTAGCCCGGCCAGTACCACTTCTCGACTACCCCTCTCTCTCTGCTAAAGGAGAGGCAAAAGGGGAGGCTGAAATCCCACCCAGGAGGCTGTGACTGGAGAGGTAAGGAGGGGAGCACTCATGGGGTGGGAGGCCTGGCGCGGGTGGGGAGGCCTGACAGGGGGAGCACTGGGGGTGGAGAGCACTTGTGTGGGGGTTGTAGAAGCCCCGTGGTGGTTGGGGAGCACCTGGGGTGGGGAGCACCCATGGGTGAGCAAGCACATGGGTGTGTGGGCACTCATGGTACCTGCCAGTATGCCACCTCCTCTTCTTTGGGCACTCGGTCTCTAAAAGGTTTGCCATCACTGAGATAGATAATGGCTTGTGTTGTATTAAAGGATGCATAATATTAACAAGACCATCCAAAACTATAGAAGAGCATATCTGCCTATGAAATATAAATAAAAGGATGGAAGCCCAGATGGGCTAAAAGGGTGCTAAAAATGTACTGTATATACATTTTAAGAAAGGAAAAGACTGTATTAAAATTGTAATACTCAATATATACTGATACCAAAAGATGAATACAAGTCATGTTTTACTTCTGAAATTGACTTCTCAAAGTGGTTACCATGAGCATCCAGACACTTCTAATTATGGCGAACTACTGCTTGAACAATGTTGATCAAAGTATCCACTTGTATCACTGTGCATGCTCTTTCAATTCCTTTCCAAAGTACTGCCAATGTAACTGGTTTTTTTTAATGGTACACCACATCATTTAAGGTCTCCCATAGGTAGACGTCAAGGGATGTTAAGTCAGGAGAACATGGGGAAACTCAACCACATCTTCAAAATGATCTTGTGCTCCTCTAACAACAACCATGTTTCCACCATTTTCTTTTACTGCCCTGTCTGTTGCATGGTGACACTAGCATTAATTCTTTTGAGCAAGCATCATACTACACAATGCTATCGTAATTCAATTCAACTTTGAAAGTAAGACATAGATAACATCTCTTAAAATATGTATATATATTTTTGCACCCTCTGTATATGTCCATCAGTTACATTTGAAAACCAAAAAGAATTTTCAGTGCTCTGAAATACCAGATTAAAAATAAGATTGCAGACTCAAATTTTGGAAAGATTGGAGGCAGGGTGAGGAGAGAAGGAAGGAGCTAATATTGTTTCTGGCTCTATACTCTGGTTGAGCACTGAGGTTCTCCAGGGGTAGCATTTAACTTTCTTCAGAGCAATGGGAACTTGCAGAAAGTGTCATATTTACACTCTTGCAAAATAAATAATCAGAATTTAGAAAGAGGAAAGAAGCAGTTCATATGCCTCATCATGATCCCAGAGACAGACTGTATCCCAAAGTGCTTCACCTTCTCCCAAATCACAAGTCATTTGTGTGTGAATTACTAACCTAAAAACTGAAAAGTGAAAGTTTCTACTTCTTGGGAGACAAGCTATGAGAAACCTGGGGAACATAGTTAAAAGTAGACACATCACCTTGCAAACAAAAATTCACATAGTCAAAGCAGTGGTATTCCCAGTGACAATGTATGGTTGCGAGAGCTGGACCATTAGGAAAGCTGAGCACAGAAGAATAGATGCCTTTGAAATGTGGTTTTGGAGGAGAGTTTTGAGAGTCCCCTGGACAGCGAGGAGAACAAATAGGTCAATCTTAGAAGAAATCAACCCTGACTGCTCCTTAGAAGGTCAAATAGTAAAGATGAAGTTAAAGTACTTTGGACATCAAACGAGAAGAGAGGACTCACTTGAAAAAGCCTTGATGCTGGGAAAGGTGGAGGGCAAAAGAAGAAGGGGGCAGCCAAAGATGAGATGGCTAAATGGTACTGTAGACGCAGTGGGCACAGAGCTTGGCAGGCTGAGGAGGATGGTGGAGGATAGAGGTGCCTGGAGGACAATAGTCCATAGGGTCGCAAAGGGTCAGAATCTACTCTGTGACTGAACAACAACAAAAATAAATTAGCTAAGACATAAACTCTGATGAGCAGCTCATTCAAAAACACAGAGAGATTCACAATTGTCAGGAGACCATCAGTGAATTATTTCCTTCACGGACAAAACACCCCCAACATTAGTCCAACCTATTAATTGGTAAAAAGAAGTGGTTGGCCAGAAGCCAGAAATGTCTTGCCAGCCTGAATTATGGAGAAGAAAACATGTCTATTGGAGACATTATGAATTGGAGAAGAAAAGCCACAGGTGAAGTTGTGACCGGAGCCATTTGTTATTCTTGCAGCCATAAGGAAATAGGCAGATTACACTCAAATGTATGTCCAGGCTGAAAGTAAAGAATACATTGCAATCACAACATAACTTGCTTTCTCCCTGTTTCTTTTTATGCACCCACATTCAGGCAACGCAGTTTAAAGCTATCAGGGCAAAAAGCCAAGCTAGGTGTTGTCTACTACGTGTACAATCTGCGACAGTGGAAAATAAAATCAATTTAACAGAGGACACTGCCGTACTTTAACACAGAGAGGACGAGAAGCAAAAAAGCAAAAAAAAAAAAAAAAAAGAGGATATCAATAAAACTTTTCTTTAAATGTGTGAACTTTTGAGAGGTGACAGGAGCCAGCTGTGGATCTTTTCATCAACCGCCATCCAACCCGACTCTTGCTCCACAGAAAATATTTTGATATTGTCTACCATGGTGTTTCTTGCCCTGTTGTGTATTGACTTGTAATTTATATTGTAATAATTGATTTGGACATTTTGTTGTTGGGTTGGATCTGGTATACTGTTGTTTTCTGATTATTTATTATTGTAACGTATATGTATATTATTCCTGTTGCAGCCGCTCTGAGTCAGCCTTTGGCTTGAGTAGAGCGGGTATAAATCCAATAATAATAATAATAATAATAATAATAATAATAATAATAATAATAATAATAATAATAATAATAATAATAATAATAATAATAATAATAATAATAATAATAATGTGAAAGTTGTGGCACCCTCTTGTCACTGGCAAGCAGAAACAATGCCTGGTGAACAGTGCCAGAGCTTTCCCTCCACCGTTTAACGCAGGGGTGCCCAAAGTTTTTGGGCCGTGTGCTGGTCACATGGTTCAACAGGCTGGTCACTATGGACCTGGGGACTGGATCCGGCCCTCCAATGCCAATTCATCCGTGCCGCGAAGCCCTCGTCGCTCCCGGAAGCGGAAGTAAATCACCCAATCACCGTACGGGCCCGTTTTACTTCCGCTTCGCGGCACGGAAGAATTGGCGTCGGGGGCCGGATCCGTGCCATAGTTTGAGCACCCCTGCTTTAGGAGCACCCATCAAAAGTGAAAACCCTGCCCCGGCACCACCAGCTTGGTCCAACCCAGCCCCACTTTTAACCAAAACAAGGACCTTCTCCTCTGCTTTATTTTTGCTTACCCTCTCAATCTCCAAGCAGGAACCCAGTTTCAGGTGGGTATTTCTTTTTCTCTCCCTCACCTCTTTTTCATGGTTCTCTCCCTTGTCCTCCTCCTCCTCCTCCCAAGCTGGTTCAACAAAGAGTCAGCCGAGGGAGTCGACACAAACAAGTTCCTCAGGTCCCCTGGCCGCCACCTTCTTCTTCTTCTTCTTCCCCGTTGTCCTTTTCCTCCCCACAGCGAGGAGCCCCACAGCAGCCCCAGGTGGGTCACCTGCACGCAGGTAAAAGCGAGGGAACCCCGGGCTAGAGTTTGGTTTGGCCACTCGCCTTCTGACTAGGGAAGAGGAAGGAAGGGCGAAAGCAATGGGGGAGTGAGCACAGCGAGAGGCAGGCACACCTATGCTTTGCCTGCCTCATTCCCAGCCTCCAACCAACTCCTCTGACACACGACACCATAGCCCGTCCCCCTAACCGGGAAGCGCCCAGGTGACGCGCAGGTAAAGGTGTTCGCGCGGTGGGGCGCACCGCCCCTGCCCTGACTAAAAATAAAATAAAAAAGACACCTGAGGAAGCGAAGCAGCGCACCGGGGCTTCGACCTCTCAGCTCTGGTGGCAACAGAGCCTGGTATTTATTTATTTCAATTTTTATGCCGCCCACTCAGGTAAAAACCCGACTCAGGGCGGAGTACAACCATAAAAGCAAAAAATACATAAAACCAAGTTAAAACCCTAACCACCCATGATCCACCCACCCTCCTTCCACTTCCCCTTTCAAAAGCTAAAAGGTTTCCCTTCCTCGAAATCCAGTCGTATCCGACTCTAGGGTGCAGTGCTCATCTCTGTTTCAAAGCCGAAGAGCCAGCGCTGTCTGCATTCTGCAGACGTTTCTGTGGTCATGTGGCAGGCATGTGAACAACTAAGAACCCTCTCTTCTCTTTTTATAGTGGGTGGGTGGGATATGGTTTTTTTTAAAAAAAAGTGTTTTTATATGTTTTTAGAACTTGTTGTAATGCCGCCATGAGTCGGGTTCTACCTGAGTGGGCAGCATATATAAGTATGACTATTAATTTTTTTTTAAAAAAATAAATGACTAGACACTGGAGTGCACGGAACGCTGTTTACCTTCCCACCGAAATGGTCCCTATTTATCTACTTGCAATTTTATGGCTTTCGAACTGCTAGGTTGGCAGGAGCTGGGACATAGATGGGAGCTCATTCTGTCCTGCAGTACTCGGGAATCAACAGCTGAGCTTCCGCCTCCCAAAGACAATACAACAGCCGAAGGGTTGGCTTAACACAGGTTTATTGCATGATGATCCAGAGGAACATGTGGTAATGGCGGCTGGGTAGCTCAATATATACAGCTGGCTATACATTTGAATGTGGCTCGTTGGCAGACTATTGGTTGCTGCCTGCGTGACGTCGTAGGAGGTCACGCCCTTCTTGACCAGGTGAGGAGGTCGCGGGGAATCTTCCCGCGCTGCTGATCCAGGTGGCTTTGATCCATTAGAGCTGGACGCTCGCTACTGCCCTCTGGTGGTCGCTAGCTCGCGTCCCCTTATTAAGCATACATTGATACAGGTGATGGTTATAATGTTGCACACAAGGGTTACATTGATAACACATGGTACAGGTACATTGTTAAAGGCACTGCTTTACAGAACACAACATCCCTCCCCCCTAGGATGAGACGAAGTCTCTCAGCCAAGATGGCTTGTTGCGTGTGCGTGTGGGCCGTGAAGAAGGCTGCCCCCCCCCGGGGGCGTTATTGCTTCTTTGCTCCCTGGTCCCTTGTCCTGAAATGGGAGAGGGAGACTCGTTAGTGGCTTGCCGCTGTCTGACGGTCTTAGGGGAAGGGAAAAACTCCATTGTGAGGAAACCGGGGGCCGTTGGGGCTAACGAAAAACCCCTCTTCTCGCTTGGACGGGTGGGGGACCACTCCGAAAAACCCCCCCGGTTCTGGAAATCAAAATCTAACTTGGTAGGGGTACCTGCATTTGTGGGGACTTTCCGCGAGATATGTATGGGGTCGGGTTCCTCCTCCCCGGAAAGATCCCCCAGGGTATCTATGAGGACATCCTCCTCCCCCCTTGGTGGGGGCCCACGGTCCCCCTTTCCTCCCCCTTGGGCTGAACGGGTGGGGGAGAACCCTAACGCTGACTTATTTCCTGCCTGATCAGTGCCCTGCTCATCGGAGACCCTGCGTCGGAGCTGGTCCGCGTGCCGCCTCCACAGGAGCCCTGTGCTGGTTTCCATGCGGTACGACACGGGGCCGGTCTGCTCTACAACTACGCCCGGAACCCAGGCTGGGCCCGTGCTGGCGTAATTCCTGCAATGCACGGGGGCGCCTACACTGAAACTCTTCGTAGCCTCCAGCCCAATGTTCCTCCCCTTGTCCTCTACCCTCGTGGGGTCTAGCCTAGTAAGGATGGTGGTCAGCTTCCTGCGCATTAAGAGCTCTGCGGGGGAGTATCCTGATGCCAACGGGGTCACCCTGTACCCTAGCAGAAACTGACACACTTGTAGGTTCAAATCCCCTGGGCCCATGCGCCGCAACGCGTCCTTCGTGGTGCGGACGAGGCGCTCTACCTGGCCGTTGGTGGCCGGGTGAAAAGGGGCGGAGGTGATATGCCGAACTGCGTTAATTTCCATGAATGCCTTGAACTCGGAGGACGTGAAACAACTAGCGTTGTCGCTAATTAACGTGTCGGGTATGCCGAACGTGGAAAAGAGCCTCCGCAAATGTCTAATGGTCTGGGCCGAGGAGGTGCTCGTGACTGGGATAACCTCCAACCATTTGGAGAAAGCGTCCACTACAAGGAGGAACAGGGTGCCTCTGAACGGGCCCGCGAAATCAATGTGCACCCGGGACCACGGGCCCTTAGCCGCGTCCCATTCCCTGTGGGGAAGGCGGGCCTCCTCCGGTCTGGAGCACTGGCAACTTTCACAAGTGCCGACCATGTGCTCAATGTCGGCGTCTAGCTGGGGCCACCAGAAGTAACTCCGGGCCAGCGCCTTGGATCGCACGATGCCGGGGTGGCTGACGTGCAGCAGTTTGAGCACCCGCGGCCGAAGGGAAGTGGGAATCACCACCCGCTGCCCCCACAAGAGACACCCCCTCTCTAGGGACAGTTCTAGCTTTTTCCTGAAAAATGGAGCGAACTCCTCCGCTGGGGAGGATGCGGGCCACCCTTTCTGTAGCCAGGAGCTTACTGTCGCTAACGTTTTGTCTTTCTCTGTCGCTTTGGCAATGTCGGCGGGCACTACGGGGGGCGAATCCAGCACCTCTATCATGAGAACCTGATGGTCCCGCTCCCCCATGCTCACCTGGCTGGGCGTTAGGGGAAGGGGAGACCTCGATAGGGCGTCCGCATGGCTGATCTCTTTCCCGGGCTGGTAGACCAACGCGTGCTGATACGCGTTGAGAAAAATGGCCCACCTGAGCATCCTTGGGGACAGGATTTGAGGGGTGGGCTTATCCGCGGTAAAAATGCCTAGCAGGGGCTTGTGGTCCGTCACGATGGTGAAGGGGCGGCCATACAGAAAATCGTGAAATTTTTTCGTCCCCGAGGCTATCGCTAATGCCTCCCTGTCCGTCTGTGCGTAGTTTCTCTCTGCTTGGGACAGGGACCTGGAGTAAAATGCTATCGGGGCCTCCCTTCCGTTCTCCAGCACGTGGCACAGCACTGCCCCCACCCCCACTGGAGATGCATCACAGATCAGAACTACTGGGCGTTTGGGGTCGAAGTGGGTCAGTATGGCGTCGGACGCCAGGAGGCTTTTCAGCTCACTAAATGCCCTTTCCTGGTCATCGCCCCACTTCCATGCCTGGTCTTTCTTAAGCAGCCTGTGTAGCGGTTCGGCCACCGCTGCCTTCCGGGGGAGGAAGGAGTGGTAAAAGTTGAGCAGCCCTAGGAACGACTGCAACTCGGGCTTGGAGGTGGGGCGGGGGGCTTTCTTGATGGCTGCCACCTTAGACTTGGATGGTTTTATCCCCTCAGGAGTCACACAAAACCCTAGGAACTCAACCTCGGTTGCGAAGAAGACGCATTTGTCCTTTCGCAACCTCAGCCCCGCCTTTTCGAATATCGTCAGGACCTTCCCCAACCTCTTGGCCAATTCAGCCCGACTCCCCCCTGTTATTAACACGTCATCAAAATAAGGCAACACCCCCTCCAGTCCCTTCAGGAGGCGTTCCACGAGTGACTGGAAAATTCCTGGCGCCGAATTCACGCCGAATTGGAGGCGCGTCACCTGGAACGCCCCCTTATGGGTGACTATGGTCTGCGCAGCAGCTGCGGCAGGAGACACCGTGAGCTGCTGGTAGGCCTGTGCTAAGTCGAGCTTAGCGAAACATTTCCCCCCGTGTAACCTGGCCAACAGATGGCTGACTACCCGCACTGGATATGCATTCGGGCGGATCGCCTTGTTGATGGTGCACTTGTAGTCGGCGCATATGCGGACCTCCCCATTGGACTTTAGAGCAGTTACAATTGGAGTTTCCCACTCCGCAGAATCTACAGGCACAAGAATCCCCTGACCCACCAATTTGTCCAGTTCCGCCTCTATCTTGTCCTTGAGTGCGAACGGCACCCGGCGTGGTTTTAGGCGAACAGGGCGGACCTCCGGGTCCAGGTCGAAAGTCACTGGGAGCCCTTTGAATTTCCCCAGTCCCATTTTGAAGACTTCGGGGTGCGCCTCGCACACCTCCTGAATTGGATCAGTCCCAACAGCGTGCATCCCCACGGCATGCACCCCCCCAATGAACAACCCCAGGGGCTGGAACCACTGAGTCCCGAGGAGGCTGCAATTTCCTCCCTTGAGCACGACCAGGGGAAGGGACGCGGCGTGCTCCTTGAATTTGACCTGAAATTCTCCAACCCCCAACACTGGAATACTGTTCCCTTGCACGTCCCGTAGTGTGGCCCTCAATGCTTTGAGCTTGGGCCGCTTTTGGGGGGCAATTCCGAAAAATTCCCTCTGGGAAATTATTGAATATGAGGACCCCGAGTCAATTTCCATCCTAATGGGCACCCCTTGGACTAGTAACTCAACAAAGTAGCGGGGGTGTCCCGTAGACACGCTGAACACTGTGGTGTCATCCTCGCTGCCGTCGGCGATGCGGCCCACGCCGTCCTGCTTCCGCGTGGCCTGGGCGCCGTCTCTGGGTTTCGCTGGGCGGTCTCGTCCCGCGGAACGGTCTGGGGAGCTCCTCCGGGACTCGCGCTTCTTCCTGCACACCTTGGCGATGTGCCCGCGGCGGCCGCAGTTGTGGCACTCGGCCTTCCGGAAGGGGCATTTCACGCGGTCGTGGGCCGCGCCACAGCCGTCGCAACGCCGGCTCTCCTTCCGGACCCTCTGTACGTCCTCGTCGTCGCTGCTCTCTGTAGACGACCTCGAAGTTCGCCGGGCCGCATGTACCGGAGCCTCTGCTTTGCTTGACTTTGGCCGCCAGTCCTGGAGTTCTTGGACCCCGGCCTTCGTAGCTTCTGCGGCCTGGGCCGCTCTAACGACCTCCTGCAGCGTGGGAGGTGGCTCTTGGTTCATTAATGTGCGCTGGGTCTCGGCGTCGTTCAGGCCGCACAGCACACAGTCTCGGAGGGTGATTTCGATGTTCTCCCATTTGCACGGGCCGGCCGCCAGCCGCAGGGCCGCCACGAACGCGGCGACCGTCTCCCCGGGCGCTTGGACTCGCCTCCAAAACGCACTCCGAGCGGGAAACATCGCCGTGGCGGGCCGGACGTGCTCGCGCAGCAACTGCATGAGTTCCTTGGCCTTGAATTCGCTCACCCTCCTCGGTGCAATCAGGTCCACCAAGGTCCTTTTTGTTTCTTGTCCGAGCATTCTGGTGAAGATGGCTCTTTTCTTCGCCTCTTCCATGACTTCGGACTCGATCAGTGCGGCCTGGAAGTCCATCTCGAAGATCTCCCAGTCGCCCGGTTTCCTGATTTCGAAACCGGCGCATGGCTTGGTCCCGTGGGCTGCCATCCCAGCTTCGTCGCCAATTTAGTGTAAGGGACCAAAGACAATACAACAGCCGAAGGGTTGGCTTAACACAGGTTTATTGCATGATGATCCGGAGGAACATGTGGTAATGGCGGCTGGGTAGCTCAATATATACAGCTGGCTATACATTTGAATGTGGCTCGTTGGCAGACTATTGGTTGCTGCCTGCGTGACGTCGTAGGAGGTCACGCCCTTCTTGACCAGGTGAGGAGGTCGCGGGGAATCTTCCCACGCTGCTGATCCAGGTGGCTTTGATCCATTAGAGCTGGACACTCGCTACTGCCCTCTGGTGGTCGCTAGCTCGCGTCCCCTTATTAAGCATACATTGATACAGGTGATGGTTATAATGTTGCACACAAGGGTTACATTGATAACACATGGTACAGGTACATTGTTAAAGGCACTGCTTTACAGAACACAACAGCTTCCGCCTCCCAGTCTTAGCCAGTCTTAGCCAATTGAGCCATACAACCATAAAAATTACATAAAAACAAGTTAAAACCCCAATCACCCATTATCCACCCACCCCTCCTTCCACTTCCCCTTTAAAAAGCTAAAAAAGGGGGGGCAAGGGGGAATACATAAATACAAAAAGAGGGGCATTGACTGAACTCAGTTTAGCTAGGGATGAGCCAGCAGGCTGGGGCCACATTCCCATCAGGGCCCCACACCTGCCCTGCCAGCCAGGTCAACACCTGGCGGGACAATTTTCTGGGCAGAATGAAACTTTGCTTTGCTTTCCTTTGCTTACTGCCTGGGCCCTGGCCATACCCGTGTCCCCAGGTGTGTGTGACCACGAGTCGCCCAGCTTTTGTTTTGTTGGGGTGTTATATCAAAATTGGGACTGCAGTGGCTCAAGTGGTTAAGATGCTAACTGGGAGGCGAGCGGTTTGAGAGACCCGAGTACTGCAGGCATTACCTGACAAGTTTTGGATTCATCTACTTTATGCACAATATTGGAAAACGGATATTATACCAGATGTGCATGATTGGCTTTTGAAACTGTGGGGCTTGGCTGAGATGAATAAAATGACAATGAAGCTACGAGATCAAGAAGATGATTCCTTTTTTTCAGGTGTGGCAGAAGTTGGTGGACTTTGTAAATAAGTACTCTATGGAGGAGCATCAAAATAAATGTATTACAGTAATTAAAATTGATTGGCTTTAGAGGATATGAAGGCAGTGGAATAACCAGTAAACACCACAATGATTAAAATAAGTGCAGGAGAAGTAGTTGTTGGAAGTCATGGGGGGCGGGAAGGAGATATGAAATGTTTTTGTACTGGGTTAAAATTTGATGTTAATATGTTTTTAATGTGACAATTACTAATAAAATATTCTAAAAAAAGTTTTGGATTTGAAAATAAGGGAAATTTTGTGGGTGGGGCCAAATCTGTGGGCGGGGCCAAATCTGCCCACATGACTTGCTGGGCTCTAGTCATGCCTGCCACATGACCATGAAATGTCTGCAAACAAACATAGACAGCACCGGCTCTTTGGCTGTAAATGGAGGTGAGCACTGCACCCTAGAGTCGGATACAACTGGCTTTTGAGCAAGGGAAACCTTTACTAAGCACTTGCATAAACAGGACCAAACTTCATAGCAAATCTGAATACCAATCAGGGATTTGCTATTATTAGGTAAACCTCTGTGTTACCTGCAGTATAACAAAGCCTATAAGGAAATTATTTGTCTCTTATTTTCATTTGCTTTTTTAAAATATGCTTTCTCCCCAACCTAAGAAGGCCCATGGCATTTAATGTGCCCCCCCCCCACTCCTCCAGGGCATTTGGGAAACAGAATGGCCACCCCTTTGAAGCTGTTGGGACAAAATGGCCACCCACATCGTGTAGGCAGGGCAAAATGGCCATCCGACCCTGAAAGAGCGTGACCCCGGCCCCCAGCTTGTAAAGGTTGGGAAACCCTGTTTTAGACAAATAGCCTAACTACATTTGTATTCATCCTCATCTCCCCTTTAAAAGTTTATGTTTTAAAAAAACTTGTTCTGAGTTAATTTGGAGATTCTGCTTGACACACACACACACCCTCAAGGAGACCAACAGTGTATTGACTTAGCAATAAGGTTACGCCAAATGTGCCCCACATTGGCTCAGATCCAGGAAGAGTTTTATGGCAAGAATAAGCATTCTTGAGGGTACGCAGAGCAAAATTAAATTAGAAGATGGAGGAAGGAGCTCACTGGACAAAGAATAACATTAAAGGAGGATATAGCTGAGGAACTCAACCTCCCCTCCATCACTTGGAGGACCATGAATATGGTGAGGGTTGGAGTCCCTAAATGCAAGACCAACATGCTCAAGTGGGGCTGCTGACAGACAACAACATGCTGTATGAATGTGGTAAAGGTAAAAGTTTCCCTTGCTCGAAAGCCAGTTGTATCCGACTCTAGGGTTGTGCTCATCTCTGTTTCAAAGCCGAAGAGCCAGCGTTGTTTGCTTCTGCAGATATTTCCGTGGTCATGTGGCAGGCATGACTAGACACCAGAGCACACAGAACGCTGTTACCTTCCCACCCAAAGTGGTACTATTTATCTACTTGCAGTTTCTTGCTTTCGAACTGCTAGGTTGGCAGGAGCTGGGACAATGACGGGAGCTCATTCCGTCCTGCAGTACTCGGGAATCGAACTGCTGACTTTCTGCCTCCCAGAATCCAGCTCATTTGCTGGTCTGCCAATTACTACCGGAACCATGTACCGATGAGGATTTAAGTTTGGCCAACAACAAAGCCAAGAAGGTGGCTTAATTTTGGCAGTTCAAAGTTTGATTTGGACAGAAAAGAATAATAACTAAATTGACTGTCAATACTTCACTTCTATGTCTCAGCAACATAGTTTGCTGAAATATGGCATAAGAATGTCATCTTTGCCCCCAAAATATGTTTCTTCATGGAGGGAGGAAGCAACTCAATTGGAAAATACAGAATAATAGATCTGTTTGGACATTTTTTTGTCAAAATAATTAGGTTGGGGAGGATGATGAGACAGGATTTTTATTTTAAAAATAAATAAAAGCAAAACACATCTCTTTAATGGTGGCTAAAATGGTAATTCAGGGGACAATGTTGTAGAATGCCTACAGTTTGCATGTTCCGTAGTTCTATGTGGATTTTTTAAAAAGTGACTAGTTTTTTCAAAGAAAAACTTTATAAAATATCCCTCTTGAAAGTAAAATCCAAACACCCAATTGTACAAAAGAATTGCCCATAGGGTTTGTGTGCTGGCATTATTAGCTGCCTCCTGATTTTGAACGTAATATTTTAGGACTTTATTTTATAAGGATACTGAGTATTTTTGTAGTCTTTTATTATGATGCTATATTTATTATGGGAAGCACTATGAGATAAAAGGAAAAGCAATGTATAGACTATTTAAAATAAATTTATGTATACCCTACTGCTTTCACACAACATTCAACACGTGGGATTGTTTGAAGCAAGGAGATGCATAACTGAGGATTTCTCTGTTATGCTGTTTTATCTTTAGCACAGGGGTGAGAATCTTTTGACACTCTGCTTATTTCCAGTTTCAAATCTTATAAACTTCATCCAGCCTGCCCAATGATAGGAAATTATGGGATTTAACTGTAGTCTAAATAGGCTCATTCTTATTCACTCTTTATAATTTTCTTTGTGAAGGCTTGTCTAACACTTTCTTTGACATTCTTTCACCACCAGGCAAATAATGTTTTGTTTGCGTGGGTTTTTAAAATGCATGACTGCTTTTCCTAGTGGTTATAAAGTTTTGTAGTTCTTGGAACTCATTAATCAAGTGCCAAATATTGACCTTGACAATCTGACAGTGAGTTTTGGTGATGAGATTTCCACCCACCACCCTCCAAATTTGTCCCAAGGCTACCAAAGTCTTCCTTGGGGCAAAGAGTAACCCTAGGAAGAAACAAAGAATCCACTTTGCTTAAATTTCCTTAAATTTCTGGCTCCATACCTGACTTATGTTGGTGTAACTACACCAGTAGGATATTGCCCAATGGTTTTTTTTCTGTTGTAGAAACACCACAACTGCAACTGTCATTTTTATTGGACCAAGTTTTCTCTCATATAGCAGATATAAAATCATTCCCCCCCCCTTTATCTGCAGGTACTTCTTCATCAGATACAGTAGAACAGCAGCTTATTTTCAAGGCAGCACAAGTTGCAGGTAACAAAAAAGTCCTCCTACTTTGGAATCCTTTGAACACTTCAGAAATAGAAGCCAGATAACACCTACAAAAGATCCATTGATTTTACAGCCACACTTTCTTAGAACAATGACCCATCTGTCAGAGTTTCCCTGCCATTATTTCTCTTTCAGGTGTTACCACTTTTTACAAGGAGAAAACGCTGCTCTGATCTTCCTTGTTTGCATTACTAGATGTAATTGGTTTCTGTTGTGTGCTTAGCACATGTATGTGTACAACTGTAACATAAGAATGGCTATAGCCATCTCCTAACATGTGTCTGCATGAATAGCTCTTCATAACTGTTAGAGTCTTAGATTTGGATTTCTCAGATGACTGTCCCAACACAACTATAACAAATCCCATTGAAACCCAGTTTTTGATGTTGCACAGAGGTTATTTAGTTAGTTGAAAGAACACAAGATTTTTTTTGCTGGATCTCTGCACACCATGGGCAATGCTACGCAATCTCTGTGGAGTTTGACCTGTGTCTGCAGCTGTACAAACACTGTAAAGTCTAGTCATAATGGCATAGAATAGAGCTTTCAATTATACACATTATGGCAATGATGTGACTCTATTCAACAGGAAACTAAGCTTGAGCGTTGATGGTTCCCATTCCTTTGTTCTTTACCTTAGTCAGTCAATCTAATGCTTTTTCCTGAAAAATATTGCAAAATTCAGACTTCTTCTCTTTCAGTTCTTGCTTTGGCAATCTGTATTGTTTGTTCTGCCTTCCATTTTCACAACCCAAACCTTTCATCTCTATTCTGACCTTTGCTTTTAAAACTACACTTATCATGTTTCAGTCTATGTGACCAAGCTGGCACAAAAGGTACTGTCTTGGCAGAGAGATGAAAGGCCAAAGAGCTCACAAGTGATAGTGAGGGATGTCTCTGCATGTGACATGTCTGTTTAAATGCCTGCAATGCCTCCTCTAGGGGTTGTGGTGGCTTAGTAGTTAAGACGCTGAATTTGATGACTGGAAGGTCGGCAGTTTAGCAGTTCAAGACCCGAGTGCTACATGACAGAGTGAGCTTGCATCTCTGTCCCAGCTCCTACCAACCTAGCAGTTCAAAAACAAGAAATTGCAAGTAGATAAATAGGTACTATTTAGGTGGGAAGGTAAACAGTGTTCCAATTACTCCAGTGTCTAGTCGTGCCTGCCACATGTCTACGGAAACGTCTGCAGACACAGACAGTGCTGGCTCTTTGACTATAAACAGAGATGAGCACTGAACCCTACAGTCAGATGCAACTGGCTTTTGAGCAAGGTAACCTTTACCTAATGGCTCCTCTCCTTTGTCTTCAGTCAAAGTAAATCTGACAGATGGTTGTGTAATTTTCTCTTGAATGCCTTTTCTTGGTGTGTTCAACACCTCCCTGGGTAACTGGTCCCATTCTCATACTACTCAAACAGTTAGGAAGTTTCTCCTGACAATCAACCCAAATCTGCCATTTTATAACTGGAGCCCATTATTATTTGTCCTGCACTCCGGGATGATTAAAATCAGATCCTGCCCCCGAGTTTTCTTTTCTCAAGGCTAAACACACCCAACTTTTTTGTCTTTCCAGTGCCTGATCATCCTTGTTGCCTTGTTCCAATTTGTTGACCTCCTTCTCAAGGTCTAGAACTTGACACAATACTCAAGAGGAGGCCTAAACTGTATCAAATAGAGGGAAGTTAATAATTCAACGGAGTTGGTGACTATCCTGCTGTAAATGTAATGGTCTCTTGGGCGGTACTAATGGATGTGAAGTTACCTGATAAGATTCACATCCAATGGGGACAAGCCCAACTGTAAGGCAGACTGAGGCAACTGGAAAAAGTGTTAGGAGCTGACAAACATCTTCTAGACATTGTTCCAAAATCCCTGGACCTTTTCCTTCTGTCAGAATGTTCCATTGTAGACAGCCTGTTCAGCATGCACTACTAAACTAATATGCTCCTTTTAGGTATGGAAGAAGACTCCATCTCATTGACAATTTTGACAAAGGCTTCAACCACTTGTGTAATTGGCATTTCTATAACTGGAACAGGGAGAGGCACTGTCTTCTCCTTTGCTGTGGATAACAAAACCTCTTCATTTAGGGACCAAAATCCTATTGTGAAACTACATGCACACAACTCCAAGTTCCACCTGTCATAATTGTGTGAGTACTAAGTGGAAGTGCTGTCCCTGAAGCACTTTCACTGGAGCATTGTGCAATTGGACATACTGGGGACACATGACTGATTACCCAATTGCAGAGTGCAATTCCTTGTTGCCATTATACCTGCATACTATTATGTTGCACCAACAAGAACAGGACACTGGCAAATGATTTATATCTAGCTCTGATTAATGCTATAATCACTACATTAAACTAGCTCTCATGTCAATAGGATCAAAGGCACACATGACTGAAACTGTATGGCTCAGTCCCATTTTTAGTCCCAAGTATAGCCGACAGTTGAATCAATGGGACTAATGTAGGTGGTAAGTTACCAAAAAAAATAAACCCAATTGATTCAATGAGTCTATTCTCTTTGGGACTAATGGCTGGAATTACACTGTAATCTTTTGATAAGATAACCAAAGTGGAAAGCTAGTACTGTACCAATGTAGCCTTGGTACACTGAGAATTGTAACATTCTGAGTAGGAAGTTGCTATGTCTATAACCCTTTCGAGAATCTGTTTGAAATATTTCATTATTTGTTTATATAGTAGACTAGCAGGGGTGCCTGGCTTCACCCGGGTAGTCCCAACCCAGCTAGCTGAGTGCCAGTGTTGCCCGGGAAACCCACTAGCCAGGAGTGGGCCCGTGATGTGAGCTCGGGGATGACATCACAATCCCTCACGGTTGGCCTAGCACTGGGGCAGACAAAAATACTCCTGTCAAATATTTTCCCCTTTGCAGGTCAATTTAGGGGGCAACCCCCCATGGGCTTTGGGATCCCCGACATGGACCTGCTCATGTGCGCAAGGTACGTGTGTGCCAAATCTCATGGGGTTTGGTCAAGGGTTGCGGCAGCTCATTCCAGACACCAAACCCACACCTTTGCTTTATAGGTATAGATTTACTGTATGTACCACCCATCTAGCAGAATCTGCTACTTTGTGCAGTTTTCAATCAGTTTCAAGTATCTAAATAGCTTCTCATTATAAACATTTATTTATTTATGTGTGCTGCCTTTCTGGCCAAAAGGCCACCCAGGGTGATTCTTCTTCTTCCTCCCTGTCTAAGCTAGTGGTGAAACTGCCAAAATGAAGGCAACTTTCGTAGTACCTTATACAGTGGTGGGATTCAGCAGGTTCACCCCAGTTTGCCAGAACCGGTAGCAGAAATTCCAGCTGGTCCTACCCATCCAACTTTTGAAATAAAGTAGTCCTAATTCGGGTGCAACACAGGGATTCCCCCTGGCCACGCCCACCATACCATGCTCACAGAGTAGGTAGTAAAAAATGAATCCCACCACTGACCTTATGCCTGACCTCCTTGTATGAGAACACTCCTCATTGCCTTCATGCTAAAGATTGTTCAAAATAATTATTTTACAGAGGCACATATTAAGCAAACAACAATAAGATATAACAAACTGACTGATGTCATTAGCTGAAATGTAATTAATAATAAACCAGTCTCACTTTCTTTGATGTTCCAAGATTGATACACAGTAGGCAGCATTCAGGGGGCCAAACACATCTTTATTGCAAGGTATGCAATCTGAACATGAGGTAATGGCGGAGGCGCAGCTCCATTTATACACTGAGGGACAATACATTTGGGTTTCCCACCAGAGGTGTTCATTGGTCCTTTGCTCGTTCATGAGGGGGAAGCAAGGGTGCTTATTGGCTGTTGCTGACTCATGAGGGGGAAGCAAGGGTATTCATTGGTTGTTGCTAGTTCATGAGAGGGAAACAAAGGATGTTCATTGGTTGCAGCTGTGCGCTTGCAACTGCCATCGGAAGGCAGCTGAATCGCTTCCTAACAACTATGTTACATTCTTAAAGATACGGAGTTCCATGCACAACACTTTCAAAACTGTAGTAAAATCTGACCTTTCAAAAAAATGATTGGCTTCATTGCTTCTTTGCTTTTGCAAAAAAAAAAAAAAAAAAAACAACTAGCTTTTTATTTACTTTGTTTTATAGTCATTACATATCCAGTAATTTCACTTTTCTATAAATGCAGCTTTTGTGTCCTGCAAGGTTTTTTATACAAACTTTCTTTGGATGTTTACAAAGGCCTTTGATCGTTAGCACTAAACATTTTATCAGTAAAAGATGTTATCACACAATTGCCATGCCAGAGCAAGGTGTGCCCAAAGCAAAGTGTGGATCTTCCTTAATACAGTACTATGACTCTTATACTGAAAAGAGTATCAGAAAAGAACTCAAGACAGTAATTCTTCCACTATACTTCTGACACTGGCTAAAATCCAGTAGTAAATTACAAAAAGACATTGAATTAGCCGTGAGTCAACTCCTCCATGAATTCCATGTATTTAATAGACCTACTCTAGTTGTACTACTCTGGCAGAACCAGAGATCTTTTCAAAAAAATCGGGGAAATTAAGGGAACATTTAAAGCAAAAATGACCATGATAAGGGACAAAGACGGAAAGGAGCTAGCTGATGCAGAAGAGATTAAGAAAAGATGGAAAGAGTACACAGAGGAACTCTACAAAAAGGACCTCAACACTCCTGACAATCACAATGATGAAGAAGTAGAACTTGAGCCAGACATCCTGGAAAGCGAAGTCATAAAGGCCCTACAGAGCACTGCAAACAACAAAGCTAGTGGAGATTATGGTATCCCAGTTGAATTTTTCAAAGCGCTAAAAGATGACGGCGTCAAATTACTGCATTCAATATGCCAGCAGATTTGGAAAACAAAACAGTGGCCACAGGATTGGAAAAGATCAGTATACGTCCCAATCCCAAAAAAGGGCAATGCCAAAGAATGTTCAAATTATCGAACAATCGCGCTCATCCCACACGCCAGTAAGGTGATGCTCAAGATAATACAGGATAGACTTCAGCAGCATGTGGAGAGAGAATTACCAGAGGTGCAGGCTGGTTTCAGAAGAGGCAGTGGGACTAGAGACCACATTGCCAACATACGCTGGATCATGGAGAAAACAAAGGAATACCAGAAACAAGTTTACTTTTGTTTTATTGACTACACTAAGGCATTTGACTGTGTGGACCACAACAAGATGTGGCAAGTAATTAAAGAGATGGGAATACCAGAGCACCTCATATGCCTCCTGAGAAATCTGTACATGAACCAAGAAGCAACAGTTAGGAGAGAACAGGGAATGACAGAGTGGTTTGGAATAGGAAAAGGAGTAAGACAAGGCTGCATTTTGTCACCATGCCTATTCAACCTATACACAGAGCACATAATGCGCAGTGCAGGGATGGAGGAATCACAATATGGGATTAAAATCGCTGGGAGAAACATCAACAATCTGAGATATGCAGACGATACCACCCTAATGGCAGAAAGTGAGGAAGACCTAAAGAATCTCTTGATTGGGCTGAAGGAGGAGAGTGCAAAAGCTGGCTTGAGACTAAATATCAAGAAAACCAAGATAATGGCAACAGGCCCAATCAGTTCCTGGAAAATAGACGGGGAGGAAGTAGATTTTACTTTCTTAGGATCAAAGATCACTGCAGATGGGGATTGTAGCCATGAAATAAAAAGGCGACTGATTCTTGGGAGACAAGCGATGAGAAACCTGGGGAACATAGTGAAAAGCAGAGACATCACCTTGAAAACAAAAATTAGAATAGTCAAAGCAATGGTATTCCCAGTGGTAATGTACGGATGTGAGAGCTGGACAATTAGGAAGGCTGAACGCAGAAGAATAGATGCCTTTGAAATGTGGTGTTGGAGGAGGGTTTTGAGAGTCCCCTGGACAGCGAGGAGAACAAATAGGTCAATCTTAGAAGAAATTAACCCTGACTGCTCATTGGAAGGTCAACTAGTAAAGATGAAGCTAAAATACTTTGGACATCAAATGAGAAGGGAGGATTCACTTGAGAAGGCATTGATGTTGGGAAAGGTGGAGGGCAAAAGAAGAAGGGGGAGGCCAAGGATGAGATGGATAGATGGCATTGTAGATACAATGGGCACAGAGCTAGGAGGGCTGAGGGGGATGGTGGAGGACAGAGGCGCCTGGAGAACAATGGTCCATAGGGTTGCAAAGGGTCGGAACCGACTGGGCGACTGAACAACAACAACTCTAGTTGTGATATAGGGACTGTGGTGGCTCAAGTGGTTAAGAACTGAACCTGACGACTGAAAGGTCAGCAGTTCGAAACCTGAGTGCTGTAAAACCTCGCATAAAGAATGCCTCGCTTAGAGACTAACTCACTTAAACAGCAGAATTTTCTCTGAATGGTCGCCTCGCTTAATAACTAAAACCAACCAAAAACTCACTTAACTACTAAATAGGGGTTCACAATCCCCTCCCCCGCCAGAGGTCACAATTGGTCACTTACAATGGTGTTTCACTTAAAGAGCAAACACACTTAAAGAGCAATCCCATGGAACACATTATGCTCTTTAAGCGAGGTATCACTGTACTGCATGATGGAGTGAGCTTCCCTCTCTGTCCCAGCTCCTGCCAACCTAGCAGTTCGAAAGCAAGAAATTACAAATAGATAAAGACCACTTCAATGTGAAGGTAAATAGAGTTCCATGTAATCCGGTGTCAAGGCATGCCTGCCATGTGTCCACAGAAACATCTGCAGACACAGACAGTGCTGGTTCTTTGGGTGTAAACAGAGATGAGCACTGAACTCTAGAGTCGGATACAACTATTGAGCAAGGGTGACCTTTACCTAGTGATTTACTACTCGATTTCAGCCAGTATTTCATTCCCCAAAGAAGCTATGGACTTATTTATTGACAGATACGTTTATGATGACTTGATGATTTTGGTCTATCAAATTATTGCTAAATTGATCATGACTAGTATCATATTTTTCTAGGATGAAGGAGGAACAAAGGAAGAATCTAAAGAAGGTAGATTTGTGCCTGGAAGCTGTTCCATTTGGGGCAGTTGTTTTCACAACTTTGAAGTTTTTGTGTGTATATAAAACATAGATGCAGTGTAGAAAAACAAAGCCTGTAGAAATAGATAAGTTGATGTTGCCTGGCATTCTTGCAACAATAAGAATGCAAGCGCGGCGCCAAAATGGCCGCCGCGCTCTTTGCGGGCCCCCCCCATCGGACGAAGGCATCCGGGTAGTTAGGGGGCGTGGCCAGCTCCCTTATAAAAGGGGTGGCCATGAGGCAGCCGAGCTGCCATTTTGCGAAGCAACGGAGCGGAGAAGTTTTTCCCTCTTACTCCGTCGCTTTTACCTTGATTGGAAGCCTTTTGGCTGCTGACTTTTCTCTTTTCGGCTGCCCTTAGGTTGGCTGAGATGCCTTCGAAGAAGAAGGCGGCTGCGAGCGCGGCTCGTGGGGTTTGGAGGCGCATTCAGGGTCGGAGGACCGCGGCTGCGCCTCCCCAGCAGCCGCCTTTGCCTGCACCCACCGGGACCGGTGGAATGGGGTCTATTCCCCCTTGGCCAGAGACTGGGGGCCCTTGCACGGGTCCATAGGGGCTGCGGCCCTCGGCCCGCAAGCGGTGGACACCGCTCCTGGTGTTCCCCATTCCGCTGGGCCTTCCTTCACAGGGGCGCAGCTCGCTCCGGGGCCTTCCAGGCTTGGGGGGTGGTGTGGTCCCCTTCCCTGGCAGGTTGCTACATCGGCCCTACCGGGCCTGGGTGCGGGGTCGTGGCCCTATTCGGGCCCCGGGGTACAGGGACCTGTACCCACGCCTGTAGCAGGCGGGCCGGTTGGCCCTTGGCCCCATGTCAGCGTGGAGGCCTTACTGGCCCGTGTTGCGGCCCTTGAGGCATCCCTGGCCCGGGCTAGCCACGCTGGGGCTCCCTTTGGGGTTCATTTCGATGCGTCGTCTGCTGGGCAGCGGTAGGCGACGGGACGGGTCGAGCTGCTTGAGGCGCGTGGCGCGACCTCGGCCACTGCCTCGCAGCTCCCCAACCAACAGGCCGGTGCGGGTCAGGCCCCATCGACGAGCTCTACGGCGGTCGTGAGCTCCGACGCCCCCAGTGGGCCGGAACCCCCAGTGGGGGCGGCCCGCGGGGGTGCAGCATGTGAGTATGCGGTCCAAACTAGTGCACCTACACACGTGGCCACGTTGGGGGGGGGGCTTTTCAATGGCCTTGGCCTCGCGCGGGTGGTGCAGCGGTCCAGCCGCTGACGCCCCACCCGGCGACGACAACTACCACCCAGGGCCCCGTGGTGGGGGGTGTTTCCTACCCTGTGGGGAATGTTTTGGGGGTGGCTGGGTTAGTCCAGGCCCCTTTTCAGATGGCCGCAGTTTCTGCTTTGCCTGTGTCGGCCTTGCCGACGGCGGGGTATTCCTTACCACTGGGTGACCATTTGGCACAGGCCACCAAAGAGAAAATCTGGCGGGGGGAGTACGTGGATATCTTCTCACTCCTAAACAGAGAGCCCACCAAGGAAGAGAGGGAGGGGCAGGATGAGAAGGATACAGAGCAGGCACGTCGTCGCAAGCCACCACGTACGAGGGCCAACTGGTTGCCGGCCTACCTCATCTACATGGCGGTGTACCTTAGGGCCCGGCTGGATTTGGCAATTCCGATGGTCCAGTATTTGGACAACATCTATAGGGCGATGGTTGACTTTCCGGGCCCGTCGTGGTTGGCTTATGACGAGGAATTCCGTATGCGGATTCCCCTGCACCCCGAGATGAGGTGGGATGAGCCATGTCAGAGGCTGTGCGCCCCGCACCCGGGGAGAGATACCATTGTGGACATGCGGTCCAGCGAGCGGCCCCAGCACAGGTTCCCCGCCAGGTGGCGGGGCAGGGGGTTCCAGCCCGCCTGCTGTGCTGGACTTTCTCGTCCAATGGTTCCTGCAATAGGAATTGCAAATACAGACATGAGAGTCCCGCCTGTGCTGGCCCCCATGCGGCCTCTGCCTGTCCCAGGCCTGGATGGACGCGGGGCAGAGGGAGGGGCGGACAGGGGGCTGGCAAGACTGCCTCAGATGGAGCTGGTTCACCGAAAGGCTCCCTCCCCAATTAATGTGGACATGTTGGAGCGTTGCCTCGCATTGTACCCGAGGGAGGCAGATGCAGTTTACCTGCTTCAGGGTTTTCGACTGGGGTTCCGTATTCCTTTCATGGGTGGTAGGTTCCCCCAAGACGCCCCCAACCTTTTGTACCTCAGGGGAAGGGAGGAGGTGGCTGCTGCCGGCATGGCTGAGGAGATTCATGCGGGCAGGGTCGCTGGCCCTGTCCCTGCAACCCCGTTCCGGGGAGCATATTATTTTGCCGATGCCATGCCTTTTGGCTGTTCCATTTCGGGCTCGGCATTCGAGCGCTTCTGCACCTTCCTAGAGTGGGCTTTTGTCCGCAGGTCAGGGTCCCGGTCTGTAGCCCATTCCCTGGATGATTTTATTCGGGGCTGAACGGGGCTGGGACACGTGCACACGTCTCCTCAACACATTTCAGACGCTAATGGAGGAACTTCGTGTCCCTTTAGCGCCCGAAAAGACTGAGGGCCCATCTACACAGCTAGTCTTCCTGGGGGTGGAGATTGACACGGTAGCGCAGGCTTCTAGGTTGCAGCGGGATAAGGTGTCAAGGCTAGTGGCCCTTATCTGGGACTTGCTGGCCAAGCGCATGGCATAACTGAGGGAACTGCAGGTGCTACATGGTCACCTCAATTTCGCTTGCGGGGTCATCGCACCGGGCAGGGCATTTGCTCGGCGCTTGTGCGACGCCTTGGCAGGATTAGCCAGGCCCCACCATAGGGTTAGACTTACCCGGGGTATCAGGGCAGACGTGCTTGTCTGGCCCCAGTTCCTGAGGGAGTTCAATGGGGGTCATTTTGGAGGTCTGAGCTCCTGGCTTCCCCTCACTTTCAGATACAGTCTGATGCCTCGGGATCCCTGGGTTATGGGATGTACTTCAATTGGAAGTGGGCCTATGGTGGGTGGCCACCAGCCTGGGCAGGCACGGGTCGCCTGCGTGGTCTCACATATCTGGAATTTTCCCTATCCTGGGTGCTTTGATGCTATGGGGCGGGGAGTGGGCCAACTCGGTTGTGCATTTCTGGTGTGTCAATGCGGCTGTTGTCCACATTGTCAATGCACAGACTTCCAAATCGCCCTGGGTTATGGGCCTAGTGCGCCAGTTTGTGTTGCGCAGCCTGCGCCTCAACGTTCTTCAGGGCCAGGCATGTCCCGGGGGTTAATAATGATATTGCTGACGCTTTGTCCCGCCTGCAGATCTCCTGTTTCCGTGCCTTGGCCCCGGATGCGGAGGAATTTCCCTCGCCACTCCCGGACGGGATATGGACCATTGGCAAGGAGAGGTGAACCGGGCGATTGGCCTGCCACTAGTGCCACATATGCGTAAGGCGTATCACCACGCATTTAATTCTTTCAGAGCATTCTGTGCCCAATTTCGGCTGCCAGGAACCTGGCCGATCCCGGTAACCCATGTTCTGCGGTTCATGGTTTACCTGCATGCTCAGGGCCTTGCACCTCGCACCATAGCATCTAGGCTGTCAGCGTTGGCTTTTATGGCCAAGGTGGGTCATGTGGACAGCACCACTGCCTTCCGTGTGAGACATGTTTTGGAGGGGTGGGTGCGGGAGCGTGGGCGTTGCCCGGACGACCGCCACCCGATTTCCCCAGGGGTTTTTACCCAATTGGCCCGGGGCTGGCCTGGCCTCTGTTTTGATAGATATGAGGCAGCCCATTTCATGCGGCTACAATGGTGGCCTTTTTTGGAGCGCTCCGCATCAGCGAGCTTGAGATGCTGTCTAAGGCGGATGCAAGTCGTAGGGCACTGGAACTCGAAGATGTCTGTGTGAACAATATTGGGCTCAGTTGGGGATACGCTCCTCTAAAACGAATCAGCACGGCGTAGGCAGTGGAGTAGGCTGCTACGATGTTCTTGGCAGACATCTGTCCGGTTGGTGCCCTACAGGATTTCCTTGCACTGTGTGGCACGCACCATGGCCCGTTTTTCTGTCACCAAGGTGGGTCTTCCCTTACTAAATTTCAATTTTGGAGGGTGCCGGGAAGGCACTAGACAGTGTTGGCCTCTCTGGGGCTAGTTGCGGCACCCATTCGTTCAGGATGGGGGCGGCTTCTACTGCAGCTGTTTTTGGGTACTCCGGGGCTAAATACGCCACATGCGAGGGTGGGGATCACAATGTTTTCAGTTTTGTGTTCGCCCTCTTCAACCGTCAGTACCAGTTTAGTCACTGCACTGTTTCTCCCCCCCCTTTTTTTCCTCGACAGACCCTGGGTGTCGTTTTACACCGGTGACAGTATGGCTGGTGGGCCATAGCCACGTGCACAGGGCAGCGCGTTCCGCTGCATGGGGCAGCGCGTTACGCTGCACAGGGCAGCGCGTTACGCTGCACAGGGCAGCGCGTTACGCTGCGGCGACAGAGTGGGGACCCTGACTGGGACTGGGTGCATCCGCACGTCTCAGGTGGTATGGTAAGCGCGGCATGTTATGGCGGGAACTGTTGCCATTCCTTTTCTACATCAGGGATGCTGACTCGCCCGATGTCCTGGTTATGTACCTTGGGGGCGATGGCTTGGGACAGGTCACTGGCCTATCGCGGAAGCTTGCGGTTTGCAGTGACCTGCCCTACTCACATTATGTGTGGCCTGCCACAACCCTCAATTGGTCGGACATGATACCGCGGTACGCTTACAGGGGGGCGTTCGGCCTCGAGGCTATTGCCCGGTTCCTTTTTGACAAGGGCGGGGGACACGTTATTAGCCTCCCCGCCATCAGTCTGCAAAATTACGAGCTTTACTCAGGGGATGGGGCCCATCTGTCGCAGGGAGGTATGGACCTCTGGTTAGTGGACTGGCGAGCAGGCCTGTCGACCGAGCTGACGGTCTTGGGGGGGCGGTGAGCCTTTTGGGAAGCCTCCCCGTGTGGCGGGTATCACTGGTAAGGTAAACATTTATGACCCACAGGTATCCGGCAGGTTCGCAATTGACTGGACAACACTAGACAGGCATAAGTTGGTTAACGTTGTCCGGTCAACGACGAACCAGGCGACGGGGTGATGGCTACAGCTAGACAGCATGCATCACCCCGTGATTTCACGGATACGCGTCAGAGGGTGGGGTCATTAGTTAGATATTGACTACGGTCAACAATTTGTTTGTTGTCAACAAACAAATTGATACAAATAGATACATTGTAACAATTGCCGTTGGCAATTTTGGGTGGTACCTTACCAGTGTTACTTCGGCCTGCTTGCCTTAAGAATTATGATTGGTCAATTACCAATAGAAATTTATAATTCGGACTAGGGCATGAATCAATAAATGTGGCCCAATGCCGTTATCCACTTTTACCAGTGTCTGAGTCCTTTATTGGGGGGTGCGCCTGCAAAGACTTATACTGTACCTTGATACCTAGATAAATTTTGATAAAATTGAAAACGATTATCTGATTTCATTCTGGAATTAACCCTAAATCCTAGCTGTGACTAACATAGGCTTCTGACTTTTTTTCCTAGAGGTCTGAGGGTTTCTTGAGCAATGATCAGCCATCTGACTCTCTCACCTGACAAGGTGGTGTAATAGCAGCAGAGGCTGGAAGCTGAAGATGGTTCAGAGCTCGCAGCCGGTGTCTCTAGTTGGAGGTAGGGACTTTGTAGGATCTGCGCTGTAGTTTCAACTCATGGAACAGAAAGCCTGTGTGGCAAAGAATCTACCTATACCTGTTGATTCAACAAGAGGGGGCTGATTTTATCAGGAACTGTATGATGTTCCACTGTATGTGAAAATCCACCCTGGATGCAAATCCTCATAAATCTAGAGACATCTAACACTTTCTCAGAACAAAGCAATAAAAAGGAGATGTGCAAATAAAGAAGTATATATGCTGCCATAAACAGCCCATAGTGTCAGAAGCAGGTGATTGTAATACAGAAAAGACAGACTTTCCTCCTGGCATAATGGTGTCTTTCTCAATGGCAGCTTAAAGGAGGAAATAAGAAGTCCCCCCGGCCCCCTTTTCTTTCGTCTACATGAAACTGCTCCTTGGAAGTCCATACATCATCGGTGAACTCCCTGAAATTGCACAGTGTCTGTGGTTTACAACCAAAGGAAGTAAATAGATGCAATATATATATATGCCAAGAGCACAAAATGTTTTACTGAAAAATACAAGTGGAGGAGTGTTTGCTAATAATATTAAAAGGTAAAGATCTCCCTTGCTTGAAAGCCAGTCATATCCGACTATAGGTTTCAGTGCTCATCCGAGTGCACGGAACGCTGTTTACCTTCTCATTGAAGTATCTATTTATCAACCTGCAATCCTAATCAATATAAGTGTTCTGCTACTTCCCTCTCCTGGTTTTGTTGTTTTCTTCTGCCACTGTTGCCATTTTATAATTCCACAGTCACTTCTGTTATTAGACAGACAGTGAATTTTCGGGTTTTATGAAGTGGGACTAATTCTTTTATCTATTTTTTTAGTGTTCAAGAAACAATTTTATTCCTGTTTTACGTTACAGTTAGGAGGACGAAGGATTGATTATGAGATTTTCCCCATGTCTGGTCAGATATGATGTGAAAAGAATGCATTTTGACATGGTTGAGGGATGACATTTGCTGTTTTACTTCAGCCAGGAAACTGTCTTCACCTGGCCTTGAACCCTCCCCACACGTACCTGAAGGTAAACTTCCACTGAAGACAGTGGAATCTATAGTCTGAGACGATATGCAGTCTTCGTCTAAGAACAAATCTCCTGCATCCAAAATGACAGTTTTGTTCCTTTTGATTAAAAAAAAACCACTTTTGGTAAACTAACTATCTGATTAGTTTTGATTTTTCTGTCTGTTAGTTTTCTGGCTAATTTATAGCAACCCTAATAGGTCATTCAATGTAAGTGAGATTTTTAATGAGTAGTTTTACCAGTTCTTCTTCTTTTTTAACTAGTTTTACTTTACTAGTTCTACTCTCCAGTGAGTTTCCATGGCTGAGCGGAAATTCGAACTCAAACCTCCTTATTTGTTCTGGCTCTCTACTCACTACACCACATTGGGTATCATTCTATGGGAATCAACCATTTTTAAAAAAAAGAGTTTATGCCAGGTTAAAATGGGTTCCTGTGCCATTATTTCTACTATTCCCGTCATCTGGTCCTTTACTTAATTTTCTTCATTGGAATAAATGCACTTGGAAGTGCTTAACACTAGTTTGATCATGCCCATAATATTCTCAGAACATATCTATTCTGTAATCAATGCTATTGTGATGGAATAATCACCTCCCAACATACCCAGTTTTAGTCCTCCTGGACCCTCCCTACAGTTTTAAACTACTCCCGAAAAACAGCAGCTCTATCTGAAGAAGTTGCTTAGATACACAAAAGTTTATGAAAAATAAGAACTAATTTGTCATAAACTTGCTCCAAGAATTCTGTTTTTTCTTGTGTTACAATAGAATCACATGCTACAAAATGGCCACTTTCCCCACAAGGGCAAATAATCCTTATCTACATAATCCATACAAAATTGAGAATTCCGCTTGCTTTAAAGACATAAATTCCACACACACACACACCCCACACAAAATATTTATTTTAAGTATGGAAAGGATGCCTTCTGAGTCCTGAATATTCGAATCACTATCAAGCTAGAGTTAACCACTTCCAACTGTATTTCTTCCAATGAGGGAAATTAAGGACATGGATAAACCTCTCACTGAAACCTTTGCTAAACTTTGGGATCATGGCAGGTCTTTCTTATCACTTTAGGCTGCTTCTTCCTTCCTTTCTCTTTTACCCCATTGGGTTGGTCACATGACATTGGTGTACATGGGAGAAGAGAGAACTGGGGAAGAATGGCCATACTGATTCTTTATATAGCCTTCCTCTTTTGTCTTTCTTTCTCCCTAAGGAAGAACAGCTAGCGGTAGCAGTGCATGCATTTAGGACAAGTGGACTCATGCCCTCCCAGGAACCTATTTTTCCAGTTTCTAACTACTGGTATTTTTAGTCAAACCTACATTCGCCCCTTCCTAATTACAGTTCAGGGTCTTTCCTAACTCTATGACTCTGTGGTGTTGCTTTTATTTTATTATTTAGTCCACCTCTGCCTTATTCTTGGCAGCAGTTGGCTTGCTTTTGTTTACAAAGAAATTGAATTTGCCAAGCATTCCATAAATTTCATACTCCTCTTTCTTTTCATAAGGAAGGTGTGACATGAGAACTCTGGTTATCTTCAAGCTCCATGAAAACGTAAACAGACAGCAGTGTGGTGGAACATGTCCTGGGCCAAAATCCAGAATCATAGATGGCATAAGTCCAGTGATGCACTGCAGCAGGTTCTGACAGGTTCTGCAGAACCAGTAGCAGAAATTCTCCATGCCATGCCCACTTGATAGGCACGCCCACCTCCATAGCCCATAATGCAGGATGTTTGACCACACCCACAAATTGGCCCTGGCCACAGATTTGGCCAGCCCATAAGAGTAGGTAGTAAAAAAATATTGAGTTGCATCACTGCATACGTCCCTGGATGAAATAACTCCAGCTTCCATTTTGAGGTCTTTATTTTGTTCTACTGCGTGCAAAGAATTTTTGTTCCTAGTAGGGTTGCACAATTGCCTTTTATCTGCGGAAATTGCAGTTCACAGTGGCATAAAAAGGAAAATGTTACCTCTTATGTGCAATCTAATTTGTGCACTGAATAGTATGAATACATCTCTGAGTAAGAATCCATTTCCATCAGGGCGACCTAAAGAATGGAAACCACCAATATACATATATACAATATGGATACATAAATGTCTGGTCTGTACCAGGCTTTAACTCTTTGAAAAACCAGAAGAAAATGGGAGAAGCGGAGAGAAAGTAAAACGGAACACAAAATCCGCTTGTAAAAGCTGCACGGCACCAGTGTAAGATGATAAATGAATGAATAATACTCTGAGATCCAATGCTTGGTGAAGCCAACGTATTCTTTATATGGTTATCAAGATCCAAAGCTTTTTCCGGATAATTATATAGCTTTTCTGGGAACAACCCTTTCCTCAGGGATCTATAAATGATTAATAACATTTTTATGAGGCAACCATACTAATACCCAAACCAAAACTGAAAAGTTACAAAATATTTACAAGAATTATTTACCAAAAAATATATATGTGCCAGTGCCCATGTGGCCAAAAATATACACTATATACAGTGGATTGTAGGAACATCCAATTGCATTTGACAAGACACATAGTGTTCAAAAATTATTTTCATTATACTAGTAGACATAACAATAAATGCTGACAAGATCATAGGACCAAGAGTACAGAGCGAAGATTACTGAACAATATCCTGGATAACTTACCTTAGAGCGATAATATAGTGACTATTGAAATAGTAATTTTTTGAAATAGTAATTTTTCAGTGTCCAGCCTCGTAGCGAAATCTGCTTATTGTGCTGTAAACGTTACAAATGCTGAGAACTTGCATGCCCTAAATAAGGCTCTAATGGTTACAGGTGTGCTACTTTACAAGTGCAAATTATGAGCTCTGGTCTTAATGATTTAGAGAAAAGGTGACAGATCCAAGTCGGAATTTAACCCATGAGGGGTAAGAGTGTTAAAAAGGTAGATAAAAAAGGACTCCCTGCGTAAAAGTGCCTTATTAAGGTCTATGGATTCATAGGGCTTGGGGACAACCTGTTCCAACACCGTGAATCTGAAGTCCATTTCAGAAGGCCACATTTCAACAAAATGTGCAACTAGGGGGGCTTGCATATCCTGGTTTCTGATTTTTGATTTGTGTTCACATACTCTGGTCCTCAGTGGCCTAAGGGATTTTCCGATATACATTTTATAACAGGAACATCAGATTAAGTATATGCAGTTAGCACTACCACAATTTGTAAATTGCTTTGATTTATGGTAGTAATTCCTAGCAGGTATGAAAATCTCCTTAGTTTCCCAACACAACTTGCATGAGATACAACCGTGGCAGCGGAAATGCCCTACCACCAGGAACCTATTCTTAGGTAACCGAGCCGTATGGTCAGATCTAGTTAAAATATTACCGATGGAGGCAGTTTTCCTGAAACCTACTCTGGGCAGGATTTTACATCCTGGAATGTGTTGTACAATATGCCAGTGCTTGTAAACTAGTTTTCCTATTTCCTTGGCCATTGGGGAAAACTCTAAAGAGAAGAAAAGACCACTACAGCCCCCTTGTTGCTTCTGTTGTAATAGATACCATCTTGGGGTATCCGCAACCTTGGAAAAACCTTTATCAATAATGTGCTCAGGGTAGCCTCTGCTCTCGAGTTTGAACTTAATTACTTAATTCTTGTAAATGTTTTGTAACCTTTCAGTTTTTGTTTGGGTATTAGTATGGTCGTCTCATAAAAATGTTATTAATCATTTATAGATCCCTGAGGAAAGGGTTGTTCCCAGAAAAGCTATATAATTATCCGGAAAAAGCTTTGGATCTTGATAGCCATATAAAGAATATGTTGGCTTCACCAAGCATTGGATCTCAGAGTATTATTCATTCATTTATCATCTTACACTGGTGCCGTGCAGCATTTACAAGAGGATTTTGTGTTCCGTTTAACTCTTTGAAATACAGTTCATTACAGCTGGAGTGAAAGTTTTATGATGACTTTTTTCAGAGTTTAGAGAAGGTTGGGTTTATTTTGCAATACAGTTTCCAAAATCCCACACACAACAATGCTAGGTCTCATCACTTGCTGGAGAAGGGTTCTGAAAAAGTAACTTTCCCAGATTTTTGATATTTTTTTAAAAAACTTCAGGGACATGATACTATGGATAAAAATTGTGGATGAAAAGCAAATGAGGAAGAAGATTGTGGTATTTTTGAACCACAATCAGGTGTACCCTGGGGTAACGGCCACCTTGTGCTGGCCAATCTTTCTCACACTAGGTCAGGCAAAAGAAACTAAAGAATGGACTCCCCAAAGGTGGCTTCATTTTGACAGGTTCACATCTAGCCTAGACATGGAAGAAGAAATAATTGCATGCCATCAAGTAAATTCTGAGTTATGGCAACCCTCTCCAAGTTTTCTAGGTACACAATATACAGAAGTGGTTAACCAATGTTTTCTTGGTGTGTGTGTGTGTGTGCCCTGGGACTGTGCAGCTTGCTCAAGGCTACGCAGGCTGGCTTTACTCATGGAAGGCACAGTGGGAAACTGAACTCCCAGTCGCTGGCTCTAATTCACTGGGTGCATCTCAGAATAGAAGAAATTAATTTTCAATGCATTCCTATGCGAAACCATGCTTTGCACCCTTTAGTGGCCAGCTGTGGTAATGGCCTACCTATCAGCTTCTCCAGAAAATTACAAGAACAGAACAGAAATGCTCTGAATACCTTCCTGCCACCATGGAAAGCAGCAGGGGGTTCCCAAGCAGCCCATAAAAGCTTTGCACCTTGGGAAAACCCTTTCCATTTAGTGGTTTTTCTGTGTGAAGTGTCCACTTTAAATTACAACATCTGAAGTTCACGAGAAGGGCACAGGAAACCCTGTTTTAATGCAACTCAACTAGATGTTCATTTTCAGTGCAAATATGCTAACTGAGAGCCTAATTACAGAGGGGGAGGGGAATGTGGGACTGGGTGGGTGGATTCATTTTTTATTATTCTATGTTGACCACATGATATGCAAATCAGCCCTTAGTACCACAGCCTCAATCCGTAATTTGTCCTTCTCAGCAGAGATCCTTCTACTTTTAAAAGTCAAGTTCTTTTGTTCTGAGCATGCATGCACACAAATCCACACACACTGAAAAAGTAGCACTTTGGCAGAGCACTTTCACCTCTCATCTTGCAATGGAGGACCAGGGGAGAGAGAGAGAGACAGAGATAGACAACAATCACCTCTCTTTGAAAAACCCAAGACACTTATTTTTTATTTTATTAAAAATAACTAAAATCTTTCCTTTTAAAAGAGGCCTTTAAGGATATACTGCCAATGGCTGAGCATTAAGTTCTGATTAACTTTTCAATTGCCAATAGGTGTTTTTGTTGCTGACATTTTAAAAAAATGTATGGGTATTATTATTTTTTCTTCCTGAAATTTATAATTTATTCAGTTTGTCTAAAATTTGTATTGTAAAATTTGTTTATGTTGTTGCATGCCACCCAGAGTGGGAAAATATGCCAGATGAGTGGGATATAAGTGTAATAAATAAATAAATAATTTTAACACCTTCTCTTATAGCAGAGCTCCTGCTTACAGTATTTGTATGTGGGTTTTTCCCCCCAGTTTAACAAGCTCCTGGGTTAGCAAAATGAAGAAATTAGTGAATTGAATTGAATTGTTTGTTCTAATTTTGATGTAACTTTTGTTACAAAGATCCAAATAGAGAGATGTTACATATTCCCTGTGTTGCTATATGGAGTAAAAGCTTGAAACTTGACTAAAACATCTGAAAAGACAATCGAAGTTTTTGAAATGTGGATCTCCAGATGGCTGCTAAGGATATCCTAGGTTGACCATATTGCTAATGAAGAAGTGTTGCACTGGATGGATAAAGAGCAAGAACTGTTTAAGACTGTTGTTGTTGTTGTTGTTGTTGTTGTTGTTGTTGTTGTTGTTGTTGTTGTTGTTGTTGTTGTTGTTGTTGTTGTTGTTGTTGTTAGCATATTTTGCCTGGCGGTGCCAGGCTCTTTAAAATGGTTTTGGAAGGTTTTTGTTTTATGTTTATGCAAATGAGGTTAGTTTTTAATTGTGGTTTTTTAAATTTTTATTTTTACGCATGGGCTGTTATAAACTGTGATTTTTTATTTTTTGGTTTTGTTTTTTGTTTTTTAAAAAGAGGAAAGGATGATATAATTTTTTATAATTATTGTATTTCACCAAATAATGTGTTAGTATGTGATTTTTGGAAAATAGTTGTACTTTGGATAATTATTTTTTAAAATGTGTAAGAATATGTTTTTTTTTAATCAGTGTTTCTATACTGTGTTTAGATGTTTTGTTTTGTTTTTTTGAGTGAAAACTTATTTCTTTTTTAAAATTATTTGTGATTATTGTGAATATTTTTGAATGTTTTGATAACATTTCATTAATTTGAGAATTATTTGTAATTATTTTGAATATTTTTGAATGTTTTTTCTCTTGTGGCCTCTGGGTGGGGCTGGTGAGCTTTTCTTGTATTTTACTATTTTTCTCTACTGTCCTCTGGGTGTCGCTTCTTCTTCCGGTAAGTAGTCTCTTTCTTTCCTCAGTTTAGTTCCGGCCGTCGTGGAGTGAGGATGTCTCCTGGTAAGGTCTCTGGTTTAATTTTTTTGGGGGGGTTGTTTTGGGTTGGGGGGTTCTGTGTGTTTTTTCTTGTTTGTTTTTGGATGTTTTAGTGTTTCCTTTTTCTGTTTTTTATTTTCTGTTTTGTTTATTTTTGACTGTTTTTGGATTGTGTTTTTGGATATTTTTGTGTTTACTTTTTCTGTTGTTTTTTTTGGTTTTGACTGTTTTTGACTGTTTTTGGATGGTGTTGTTTTGTGTTGAGGGTGGGGGTATTTCCGTGGGCCGGTCTCGGGGGCTGGACCGCGGAAATACCATCGCCGCTTGATGCGGCGTTGGGGCGGTGGTATTTCCGTGGGCTGGCCTGGGTGGCCGGACCACGGAAATTGCATCACCACTTCATGCGGCGTTGGGGTGGGTTTTTTTCATGGACTGGCCTTGGTGGCTGGACCGCGGGAATCCCATCGCCGCTTAATGCGGTGTGGTGGGGAGGTATTTCCGTGGTCCGGCCTGGGTGGCCGGGCCACGGAAATTGCATCGCCGTTTCATGCAGCATTGGGGTGGGGTTTTTTTGTGGGCCGGCCTTGGTGGCCAGACCACGGGAATCCTATCGCCGCTTGATGCGGTGTGGGGGGGAGGTATTTCCGTGGGCCGGCTTGGGTGGCTGGACCACGGAAATTGTATCGCCGCTTACCTGCGGGGGTATGTAAGCCTGGGTGGCCAGACCACGGGAATCCCATCGCCGCTGTATGTGGCAGTGGGGGGTGGGGTTTTCGCGGTGTGCAGAAGGCTGGGGCTTGTAGTTTGGCATTTGCTTTTTTGGCTTGTGTGTCGGTTTTTTTCTGCGGGTTTGATTTTGATTGGCTGCGGCACGTTTCCGAACGTTCCTTTTGCTCGCGCCGCTCAGCCTGATTGGCTCTGGTGCGGCGCGGCGCAAGGAACATTGGGAATTGAGGTTCCCTTTTTTTGTTTGCATCCAGGGGGCTCCTGCCCCACTGGCGCATTTCTCAACCCCCAGTAACCTCCGTACCCAGTTCGGGCGAGTGCACGAATGCTCAGTCGGGGCTAGTGGGGCCTGGCTAAATATCCTTTGTCAAATCACAACGGTTAACGCACAGATTTATAGGTATAGATTATTATTATTATTATTATTATTATTATTATTATTATTATTATTATTATTATTATTATTATTATTATTATTATTATTATTATTATTATTATTATTATTATTTTCACATTTCCATACCGCTTTACTTCCCCTAAGGGAACTCAAAGCGGTTTTTATTTATTTATTTGTTAAATTTTTATACCGCCCACTCAGCCAAAGCCGACTCCGGGCGGTTCACAACAGTGGGTAAAAACAGATAAAAACAAATAAAACAGATAAAAACCAGCAATAAGAACCCACCCCTAAAAAGAGAGGGGTGCAGGAACTGAAGAAACCATGGGGCAGGCATCCTCCCCTATATTAACCACCCAATGGAAGCCACCCCTCCACCTGCACCCCAAACCTGGCCCGCCAGCCAGGTTTTTAGTTCTTTTCTGAAGGGCAACGGTCCTTGCAGCTGTGGCAACAGTCCTTGGGGTGGTGGTAATTGCTCCCTCATCTGTACTCGCTCCCCGCCGGCCGGCCGGGCCGGGGGAGGGGCACAGAGCTTCGGTGTCCAGCGTCCAGCGCTGGCAGTGGCGCTTTTGAGGGCATGGACTGCCCTCAGCTGTTCTCACTCCCCACCAACCAGCTGGGCCGGGAGGAGGGGTGCAGAGCTTTGGCGTCTGGCAGTGGCAGCAGCACTTTGGAGGGCGCGGACCGCCCTCAGCTGTCCTCACTCCCCACCGACCGACTGGGCTGGGGGGGGGGTGCAGAGCTTCAGCGTCCGGCACTGGCGGCGGCGCTTTTGAGGGCGCAGACCGCCCTCAGCTGTACTCACTCCCCGCCAACCGGCCGGGCCATTATACAAAGAAAGCCCCAATACCTTGGAGATATCATGAGGAATGACATAAAATATAGAATACTCCAACTTGTTATGCAAGGGAAGATCCCTGGGAAGAGAGGCCCTGGACGTAGATGGACTTCATGGCTGAAAAACCCGAGAGACTAATGTGGAATGTCCTCGGAAGAACTGTTCCAAGGAGTTAAGAACAGGAAGACTATCGCCATGATCAGGGGTTCTCAACCTATGGCCTGCAGGTCGGATCCGGCCCATGGCACCATTTTTTAATTTTTTTATTGAAAATTACAAAACACAGAGGAAGAATTAAGAAGATGAAGGAAGATAAAAGGTGCAACTAATTACAACATTATAGTGGACATCAATACAAGACGTTACATAGAACATAAAACAAGAATCTCATTATTTATGCATTGATTAGGTATTTACAGTAATATGTTATTCTTACATATTCTTTGTTTAATTAATACAAATACATACTTTAATAATTCTCTATCCAGAACGCCAAATTGTTCAGGTGGTGGCTTGTTTCCCTTATCTTTCTCTATAGTGTACTCAATAAAAGGCTTCCATATCTTATAAAAGTTATTCTTCTTTGTTATGCCTTTTTTTAATATTTATTTCACATGTGAGCTTATCATTAAGTGCAATCAACCACATTTGTTTGTACCATTCTTCAATTTTCAATGAATCATTTTCCTTCCATTTGGTAGCAATGCATATTCTGGCCATTGTTATAATGATTGTTAATAAATCTTCTTCATGTGTACTTAAGGACAAATTATTAAATTCATACACTAATACGGTGGACGGATCAAATTTGATATCAATTCTCAATATTTCTGTTGCTTCCTTTTCTACCTTTGTCCAAAATTGTTTTACTATTTCACAATTCCACCACATATGGTTGTACATTCCCGTCTCCTTTCTGCATCTCCAACACTTATTAGATTTATTTCGATCAAATTGGTTCAATCTGACTGGTGTTAAATACCACTTCCATAATACCTTATAGTTATGCTCTTTAATTCTTATGGATAAATTTCGCATAATTCTTTTTTTCCATTTTTGATTCCACGCTGCTTCGTTAATGTTTATGTTTAGATCATTTTCCCAAATGTCTTTTGTGATATCTTTCTCTTGTTCCAAATCATTTAATATTTTATATAATTTACCAATTAAGCCTTTTAATTCTATTTTTCCAGTTCTTATTTTTATGATTAAATTCTGTTACACTTCTATTTAAGCTCACATCAGAAACAAATTTACTATTCCATTTATTAATTGCTGCTATTTGAAGCCAATTTAATTTCATTTGTGTAAAAATGTACGATTTCCCCCCTGCATTTTTACATATTTCTAGCCAGTCTTTTAGCAATATTGCCTTATTATGTTTGAGTATCCTTTCTAATTCACTTGTCAAATTTACTGGAAAGGTTTTATAATCCTTTACTTTAATTATTGGTGAGATACCAGGAGCCATTTTGCTTTTCACCGAATGCCAAGTATCTAATAATGCTTTTAATATTACATTGTTTTGGTTTATTTTAACCTCTTATTTTTTTGTCTAAGAAAATCACATTTCCAATTTTATTTAAATCATGCATACCAGTATTTTCCCACACGGTATCAGGTCCATTTAAGATCTTAATAATATTCTTTAGCTGATATGCAATGTAATACTTTTTAATGTCAGGTAATCCTAATCCTCCCTTTTTCTGTTCCCTATACCATAATATTTTCATGATTCTTGGTCTCTTTCCACCATTGCAGTATTCATTTAATAGGATTTGTAATCCCTTTAAGTCTTTTTCCTTAATTTGAATTGGGAGAGCCTCAAAAATAAAACTAATTTTTGGTATGCTTCATCTTAATTAGAGCTATTCTTCCGAACCATGATAATCTCATTTTTTCATACCGAATTAGCATTTCTTTTATTTCATTTATAAGTGCACCAAAATTTAATTTTTTAATTTGTCGTATTGTTTTGATATTGTTACTCCTAAACATTTTGCATTATTTTTAATTCTAATATTATATTTAGACGCAATATCTTTCCATTTCTCCTTAGCTATATTGAAGAGTATTAATTCTGACTTATCCCAATTTATTTCAAGGCCTGTTGCTAACTGAAAGTTTTTGAGATGTGTTTGTACTTTAGGTAAAGCTTTTTGTGGGTCCCTTAGTATCAATAGGGTGTCGTCAGCATACAAATTGATTTTATTATTATTTATTCCTTTTATTTCTTTGTCTTCTCTGATTGCATTTGCAAAGAGTTCAATTACCATTATAAAAAGCATTTCTTTATGTCTTGGGTAAGGACATCATTTACTTTTATTTGTGCACTACTTTGCTGGTATAATTTATCAATTACTCTCATAAATTTAGATCCGAATCCATACTCTTTAATTGTTTCTTTAATAGTCTGCCAGTGTAATGAATCAAACGCTTTGTATATATCCAAAAATAATATTCCAATTTTATCTTTACTTTGTTCTGCTATATTCATTATTGCAACTATCCTCCTTGTTAAATCAGCTAGATGTCTTCCCTTCATGAAGCCTGTCTGGTCAGGTTTTATATATTTCTCCATAATGCTATTAAGTCTATTTGCTAGTATGGCTGTAAATATTTTTAAATCTTGATTAAGTAGTGATATGGGTCTATAGGACTCAATTCTTTCTTCGTCTTCCCCAGGCTTTGGAATCAGTATAATGATTGATTTATACCATGAATCTGGGATTTTACCCCCCTTAAGCACATAGTTAAATACTTTTAATTTTGGGGATTATCATTTTTTTGAATTCTTTATAAAATTCACCTGGGATTCCATCTTCACCTGGTGTCTTTCCCAATTTCAATCTATCTATAACAGTATTTAACTCTTTTTCTGAAATGGGTTCTTCCATCAACAACATATGTTCTTGGATAATCTTAGCTTTAGACCATTTCTTAATGTAATTTATCATTTCTTCTGTTTTGATCTCTTTTTCTGAGTATAATTTCTGATAGAATTGTCTTACTATTTCTGCTTTTTCCTTAATCTTATTACACCTATTTCCACTATTATCAATTAATATTCTTATTTCCCTTTTTTCTCTTATTTTCCTCTAGCTGCCTTTGCCAGCAATTTAGAATTTCTATTGCTGTACTCAAAATAATTTCTTTTTAAATAAATCAGATTTCTTTTGACTGTTTCTATGTCCTTCCCAACTAGTTGTTTTTAATCTTTGTAATTTATCAAACACATCTTTATCATTAGTTCTTGCATGTACTTCCTGAAGTTGTTTAATCTCATTCTCCAAATATTTCTGTTTTTCCTTAAACTGTTTATTTTTAATGCCTGTTTAATGCTTTCCCCCCTAAAAATCGATTTCATTGTGTCGCAAAGGATATTGTCTGTTACATCTCCTGTATCATTTAATAACCAACATTCCTCCCATTTTTTATTTTTGTTTCTTTATCTTCCTTATTTTTGTAAATTTTTGGATCATATCTCCATTTATTACCTTTGTTTTCCCTATTTGCAGTTATTTTTAAGTCTACCAACACTTTGGCATGGTCCATTTTATCCGGCCCGTGCCCTCACTCCAGTTGCTGCTTCTGCCGCCACCACCTCAATCCTTGTTCCCTCTGCTTGGCTTGGTGTGTCCCTAATGGTGCTCCATAGCAAGGCGGATGTTGTAAGCTACAGAGCACCTTTAGGGACATGCCAAGCTAAGCAGAGTGGGAAAGGATTGAGGTGGTGGCGGTGGCAGTGGCAGAAGTGGAAGCAGCGGCTGGAGTATGGGCATGGGTCAGATGATTTGGTGCCATGCAGCTCCTCCGGGCTGGTAAGCAGGAAAGCAGCATGTGTGGGAGTGGTGGGTGGCTTGGGGTAGTCGCCAGCAGTGGTGGCGGTGTTGGTGTTGGGTGAGTGCTGGGTGGCTCAGGGTGGTCCCGGTGGTAGTGGCAGCGGCGGCACCAGTCCCCCCCCCCAACTGTCTGAGGGTGTGTGATCCAGCCCCTGGCTTTAAAAAGTTAAGGACCCCTGGCCATGATTATTGCCAATATTTGGAATGGATACAGCACTTGAAGAAGTGTATTGAAGAAGGAAAGCTTCCTTAAGGCACCACCTAGAGTCATTTCCATAGAGCTGCAACTAGAAGGCTTTTACTCCTTTGCCTTCATGGCCACTTAAGTCAAAGAGACACCATTCCCTCCCCATATAACTTCATAGGAAGAGTATGTGAGTGAGTATGCCTTTTCCTCACTGTGTAGCCACACACTGAAATTTATTTATTTATTTATTCCATTTCCATCCCATCCCATCCTGCCCAGAGTGTTTCTCACTCTGGGCAGTGAACAAATAAACACATCTGTTCCTTAGTGTTTGTTCCCAATTTTTTATACAGTTCTTCCATCAAAAAGTGTGTGAATTGCATAAGGGAAAGGACACACTGAAATATGTGCTAGTGAAAATGCATTGTATTAGGGGAATATAGCTTGGAAACAGATGTATCAGTAGGAAATGTGCCTTAAAACTGTGTGGCATGAGAAAAAGTGTGCAAAAGATCATGCAGAGTATAAGAAAGAAAAATCAGAATTTGATACAGAAATTGGACAAAATAAACTTAGAATTGGAAATATGTAATTCTGATAGAAATTTGAGTCAATAATTTGATCCAGCCCTATTTAGGTAAAGGTATAGGTAAAGGTCGTCCTTGCTCGAAAGCCAGTCGTATTCAACTCTAGGCAGTGTTCATCTCTGTTTATAGCCAAGGAGCCAGTGTTGTCTGCATCTGCAGACATTTCCATGGACATGTGGCAGGCATGCCTAAACACCGGAGTGCACGGAACGCTGTTTACCTTCTCACCCAAGTAGTACTCATTTATTTACTTGCAATATCTTGCTTTCAAACTGCTAGGTTGGCAGAAGTTGGGACAGAGACAGGAGCTCATTCCATCATGCAGTACTCAGGTCTCAAACTGCTGACCTGCCGTCCTTCCAGTCATAAAGTGCAGTGTCTTAACCACTAAGCCAACGCAGCCACTTCCATCCCTATTTAAGACAGCATAAATAGTCAAATGGAGTTTGGTTTCTTATTTTATATCTTTGCTTATATTAATATTATAATAGAATCACTGCACAAAAGCAGCCTTTAGTTCTTTATATCTTGTAAAACAGGGGTGAGCAATTTGCAGCCAACCAGCTGTTACTGGATTGCAGCTTCCAGTGTTACTCACCTTTGGCTTTGCTGTCTGGGACTGATGGGATTGGTAGCGCAGCAACATCTGGAGAGATATACCTGGCCTGCCCCTGCATTCATTGCATTTATTAATCCATCTGATTGAATGGCTTGTCATAGGAGTAAGGCAATAAAATCCTCTCCAAACATTCAGATTGGGTTAGGAGGAAAAAAAGATTTCCTGGACAAAATACAGAATGACCAGCCAGTAACAAAGATCCCAACTGGGCGGGTTATAAATGTAATTAACAAACAAACAAACCATTCCTGAAAACAATCATTTCTGAAAATATTTGCCAATGCAATTTTCAAAATCAGATTTAGCCACTAGAGGGCAAAAGAGACTGCAAAGATTCCAAAATGGGCTATGAAGAGGTCAGTAAACATCTGGGTGAGTCACACGTAGAAAGAACATTATTCTATTTTATTTTATTTTATTTCTATACCGCCCATCTAGGTGATCTACCTATTCTCTGTGGCACACAGCTACATAGCAGAAACTCCACCTTTCCAGCATCCAGGTATTGGGTGAATGCAGACTATCACTTAATGAGTGATAAGTGAGAGAAGGGGCTGCCGTCAGTGGTTAAGAGGCTTGCCTTGTTAGCTGAAAGGCTGGCAAGTCAGCAGTTTGAGACCTGGGTACTGCATGACGGATTGAGCGCCCATCTCTGTCCCAGTTCTTGGGGACATGAAAGGAGCCTCATTTGGGCGTTTCCTGACCGGAGTTTCTTCCGCAAAATTCCTTTCAACCCAGAATAATTTCTGACACAAAATTATTATTATTATTAAGAAAGTAAACCAAATGGGTCAAGAAGGTGCTCTGTTATTGCCTGCCAGGGGCGTCCAGGGCTTTTCCCAAAAAGCAATTTCACACACCCCTCTCTCCTCCCAGCTGCCAGGAGGCAAGTGGGGGAAGGATTGGGTGAGCAAGATTGATCCAAAAGGAGCGGTTTCACCCACCCACCACCCATTGCTGCCAACTGCCAACTGTTTGGGCTCCTGGAGGTCAGCAGCAGCCACTGACCCTCACCAGCAGGCTGGTGTGTGTGTGTATTGCTGGCATATAAGATGCATTCCATTTTTCTGGTGCATTTTAAAGGGGGGGTTGCGTCTTATACACTGGCAAATATGGTATATCCAGCAAAAAGGTATCTGTGTTTCAGAAACACTGGATGTTATATTTAGTTTGCCCATGAGGTAAAAGGCACAGTCAATTGAAGCAGAATTAAGAGTATTATCTTGGGACAAGAGGAAGATCTTGGTGTGCTACAGTTAGGATGAGCATACAAACTGATAGGCCTGGCAGATTTTTGCAAGTTTTATGCCATGCTTTTATCAAAGTGGCAAAGGCAGTATTGCTTTTAGAATGGTATAACTGGTTCATAAACATAAGATCATCCTCCCAAACCAAATTATTCTACTGAAATACAAGGGTTTTCACCAGGATATTCCTACTAAAACCATGCAATAACCAGTAGATATGACTTTTTTTAAACTCAACAAGTTGGACAGCTGCAAGTTACCCCAAAGGTCATCAAATACAACCCCCTGTTAAAGCAAGAAATCCACTAGCAAAGGATCTTTGACAAATGGCCACCCAATATTTTCCTTAAAAGCTCCAGTGAAAGAGAGTTGACCTTCTCATGTAATCCATTCCTACTCCTAATGTGACCATCCTGTGATGAACAAGGCAGTCCTTAATTTTTGCTTTTTTAAAAAGTCAGGACAAACAATCATGGCTTTGCTCTTTTTAGCTGTAGAGTTGATTAGAAAACATTTCTTTCAATAGCATGCTTCCTACAGAGTGACTGGATCACTGAGTCAGAAGGGACCAAAGGTCATGGAGTCCATCATTCTGGCATCCAATGCAATCAATTTCCTTCTGTTAGCCTTTTTTTTAAAATACAAGCCTCACTGTATCCCCCACCACAAGCTGTTTATTTTCACTTTAGATCCTCATAACATATATTTCAATGCTTCCCCTAACGCAAACCAGAATGGCAATTTCAGGGGAGCAGGGAGATGTTTGCATGCACATGAGCATGAGTTTATTTCATAACCTCCTGCTGTTTATTTATACTTTCCTTTGGGGCCCCAGTGTGCTCAACTCAGTGTGCTAAAGTTCCCCTTCCTACAGCTCCGAACTTGCTCTCATTCAACATTAAAGAGGTGGCCCTTAGACATCTGGATTTCATACTTGAACTTTTCACTTCAATAATTTATTATTACTGTATTTCAATTTATATCTTGCCTATTTCAATTTATATTTTGCCCATTGAGGTGTACAGTTACTCTGGGCAGTGTCAGTACAACAAATAACAACTTGAAAGGAAGGAAGGAAGAAAGAGAAATTGAGGGACAACAGGTTCAATTATACTCAAAGTTGGAGATATTACTTTTTAGAATACAGCTCCAAAAAATAACAGTTTAAAACGCTGATTATGCACTGTCTTTGTTTACCCAGCCTATAAAAGCCAGGACTATATTGAAGAGCCAATTAAAGATGAAAAGAAATGCAAATTCCAGAGCTAAAGAGTTGACAATCCTGTGCTGATGTTTCCTATGCTTGTGTACACATTTTCTTCTTCCGCCAGACATGAAACTGCCAAAATGAAGGCACCTTTTGGTGACGTTCATTCTGCAGTTCCTTTCGCCTGACCTAGTGTGAGAAAGATTAGAGAGCAACACAAGGTTGCTGTTACCAGGATACGCCCGATTGTGGTTCAAAATTACCACACTCTTCGAGGAGGCTCTTTCTGTGTATCCTGGCACAGATGTAGTTAGTGGGAGAAAAAGGATTCTTCAAAAGGATGCAAGATAAAATGAAATATTTCTGCACCTATAAAGTGATGTTTTCTCCTTTCATCTCCTGACATTTATTTATTTGCCAAAATGCATTCCAAAAATTCTCTTCCTTCAACTGATCAGACTCCAGCTTCTATCAGGAGTGAGGGTAGCATAAGGATGTGCATTTTATACCAAACTTCCTCTTTCCTTCTTCTCCCACCCATCCTGGGAAATCTTGCAGAAAGTCTCAGGAGGTTTCTTAGAAGGCTCCAAGTCATTTTTTTTTTTCCTGGAAGAAATGCCAGGCTCTGTAGAATTATTGCATTTCTGCACACACTGGCATTTTCATTGTGTAGAGTATCCAGGAAAGGGCATTTAGTTATGCAGAATTTGGCAGTTTCTTGTACAAAACATGAGAAAATGAGACCAGGCTGTCACTTTTATGGGCAGCCAGGATATCTCATTGATACAAGGGCACATCTCCACCTCGGAATGCCATTTAGCCAAATGCTGCCACTTCCAGGAACAGAGGGTTGGTCTATGCTGCAAACTCATCACTCAGGGAATGATGACTCAATGGATTACTGTAGCACTGGTGACACCTTACAAGTATACCACAGAAAGGGTTGCATAATCTCAGATGCAACCAGTTCACACAGTCAACCACCTGTCATCAAATGCAGAAACCGTACATCATGTGCTTGTTGGTACATGAACAAAATGCAACAAAGTGCTCTAACTGCACCTTGAAAGACTAATGCATTTATTACTGCAGGTTTCAACAGGGTTTAGGAAAATGTCCAGTTCTACTACCTTGTTTTTCACTAGCATACTAAGATCTATTGATTGAGGCCAGGTGCCAAATAAATAAGGATCATGCTCCAGGCAGGAATTGGTAGTGCCTTCCACAACCCAACTCAAAAGGCCTTTCATACTAAATTTAACCCCTTGTTTAAAACCCATGATTTCTTTTACACCAAGTTCCTTTATGAGAGGTTGTGTATGGAGAGAACTTTGTGAATTATTATTATTATTATTATTATTATTATTATTATTATTATTATTATTATTATTATTATTATTATTATTATTATTATTATTATTATTATTATTATTATTATTATTATTATTATTATTATTATTATTATTATTATTACTAAGCAATCTTTTTACACTTTATACTAAGAAGGGAATAGCCAAACTCCAAATCCTTCTAGCATTGTGCAAAGTCTAACTTAATGCAAGTAGAAATGTTTGAAGTGGCAGCTGTGTTAGTCTGTGCAAGCATATCTGAGAGTCAATAAAACAGAACAGCAGAAAAAGAAGACAAAAAATGTTGTAGCACCTTAAAGACCAACTCCTGTATTTAACTGTGAGCTTTCATGGACCAAGTCCAAGTGGAACTCTGAGTCAGAAGGTACCAAAGGTCCGTTGTTAGAGGGCTGACGTTGCTTTGGGAACACCCGACTGTGGTTCAAAAGTACCACAACCTTCAAGGAGACTCTTTCTATGTACACCAACAAATGTTCTGAAGAAATAAGAGAGGTGGGGGGGGGATGTTGAGGCAGAAACCAACACAGACAGAAAAAGATTGTGAAAGAAAGGTTATGACTTAGGAAACTGTCAAAAATTGAGTCTGTAACCTCCCACTTGGCCCAGGAACAAAGCAAAGCAGACAGGAAGGATACTATATAATGTTCAAAGTCTATGTATGCTTTGAAACCATTTCTAAAGGTAAAAAATGTGAAAGGGGAAATGTCATTGGGACAGCAGCATCTTCCAAGTCAGCTGTGCTACTTTTGAGGAAAATGGCACCGTGACCTTGGCTGCTGTGTGGATGTCTTTCATTCTAACCTAGCAGAGAACATCCAAGGCTGCCTCTTGGCTAAGTCACTCCTTTCAGGCATGCACCAATTTCTTGTGGATACCTATCTGAAAAGTATTTTCACTAAGCGGTGGCTTAGTGGTTAAGATGCTGAACTTGATGACTGGAAGGTTGACACGTCAGTGATTCGAGACCCAAGTACTGCACGACGGCGTGTGCAGTCTCTGTCCCAGCTCTTGCCAACATAGCAGTTTGAAAGCAAGAAATTGCAAGTAGAGAAATAGGTACCGCTTGGGTGGAAAGATAAACAGTGTTCTGTGCACTCCAGTGACTAGTCATGCCTGCCACGTGTCCACAGAAACATCTGTAAACATAGACAACGCTGACTCTTCGGCTATAAACAGAGATGAGCACTGAACCCTAGAGTTGGATATGACAGGTTTTGAACAAGGGCAACCTTTACCTACCTAGCTGAATCTCCCCAAGTATGGCTACAGCCCTACACTTTGACTGAAGCATTAGCACTTAAGCAACAGCAGTTGCCACTACCAAAAGAGAGCTAAGATTATTTTAAAAATTTTGAACACTTTTAAAAAATCTGGCAGAAATTACAGACGGTTTCAGATTTTACAAATAGGATACAAATTCAGATACTAGGCTTAATAATACAGTACAACACGACTGTTGCCAGTGTTCATTTGTCCAATCCCATTGTTTCAAGGGCTGCGAACCAAAGCAAGTCAATTTGATGAATGGAAATAATTACATTATTACCAACCTTCTTCTTCTTCTTCGCTTCTTCTTTTACCCCTTCTGATGATGAGGGAGATGCAAGGTTCTTGTTCTGGCACTTCTAGCAGCCTTTGACTCTGCCTCATGGGAGTCAGAAGTGGGGGGCAGGGAGGGCTGACCCCCCCGCCAGAAATTGCCATGCAGCCACGGGCCCTTTTGGAGGAACTAGGAAGTCTCCTCCTCTCACCACCCATCTCAGTCTGGGCCTTTTGGAAGGCTCCGCCTCACCCCTCCTCCCCATCCAATCTCAGTCTGGGCCTTTTGGAAGGCTCCGCCACATCTACGGCACCCACTCCGGCCAAATGGCAGAGTGGGAAGAAGACCCGCCGCGAGACCCGGCAGCCTCCTCCAGTGCTGCCATCACCGACACAGCTGCTGCCAGTTCGAGGGAGGAGGAGGGGAGAGAAGTACTTGATCCAGTTGGGTGGCTCGGGCGACGGGATAAATCCCGCCTCCTTCATTGCCGCCACTTCCCCTGTTGCCTTCTCACCCGCTGCATCTACGGCCCCCACGGCACCCACTCCGGCCAAATGGCGGAGTGAGGAGAAGACCCTCCGCAGGACCCGGCAGTCTCCTCCAGCCCTGCCATCACCGACACAGCTGCTGCCGGTTCGAGGGAGGAGGAGGGGAGAGAAAGACTTGCTCCAGCTGGGCGGCTCAGGTGACAGGATAAATCCTGCCGCCTTCATTGCCGCCACCTTCCCTGCTATCAGGTCTCGGCAGTCTCAGGCATCACTGCCGCCACTTCTGGGGAGTTGGGTGGGGTGGGGTGGAAGAGACTCATTTCAAATATTGGCTCAGGTAGATTAAATCCTGCCACCTTCACAGCCACCACCTTCTCCGCTGTCGCCTTGCCGACCATTCAGGGTGTTTCCCCAGTGGTGCCGGAGTGTGTGGGAAATCAGCATCTTGTCATTTCATCCAAGACTACTGAAGACAGCGTAGCCTTGGGAGGTGGGAGGGATTTTCAGACTGGAGTCCAGCCTGAGGTTTCCGGGGTTTACATTCCAGTAGTGACGGGCATGGGGAGATATAGTGGAAACCGAGGGGCAGGCCACTCTCAGGGAGCGAGGGACAAATGTTTGTTATCTGTCCCCTGCTCCAGACCCCCGGTTCACTCTCTGGTTCCTGGACAACAGGTTTGGAGTGACCCCGCCCTTAGGCTGCTGCTGGTGAATGGCAGGTCAGTTTGCAATAAGGCTCCCCTGTTATGTGATGAGATCTTGGGTCAGCGGGCCAACCTGGCATGCATCACCGAGACCTGGCTGATGCCTGAGGATGGTGTTCCTCTCTCTGAAATTTGTCCAGCTGGGTTTGGGGTGTGGCACCAGCCCAAGAATCACTGGGAGTTACCAGGGGCACCGCACCACAGGTGCAGGGCTGTGAGCTGCTGCTTCTTTGATTGGGCTCCAAGGGTCAGCTGGGAATCCTTCTCCTGTACCTGCCCCCTTGCAGGTAGCTGATTCTCTATCTGACCTGCTCAAGGCCATCTCGGTTTTGGCATTGGAGCTCCCAGGACTTATGGTCCTGGGGGACTTCAATTTGCCTTCGCTGGGTTTGGCGTCTGAGTTGGTTCGGGAGTTCATGGCTTCCATGGCAGCCATGGGCCTGACTCAAGTAATTGGGGGTCCTACCAGATGCAGCAGCCATGCCCCTGACTTGGTTTTCCTGTCAGAGCGGTGGCTGAGTGATCTGAAATTACAGCGCATAGAGATAACACCTGTGTCATGGTCAGATCACTCTCTGGTGACTCTGGATTTTCTGGGAATGACACCTCACTGTAGAGAGGCAGGACCCATTAAATTGGTCCGGCCCCAGCGACTTATGGATTCTGGTAGATTCCAGACGGAACTGGGGACTTTTCCTCTGGACAGGTTGCACAATTCTACCGAGACCCTGGTCTCCCTTTGGGAGAAGGAAGTGACATCAGTCTTGGATACAATCACGCCAATGCAGCATTTCCTTCCCCGCAGGTCGCACAGGGCCCCTTGGTATACGGAAGAGCTTAGGGAGCTGAAGTGGGTCAGGAGACGCCTAGAGCGGCGTTTGGTGAAGACCCGGAGCAAGTGCGACCAAACATGAGTCAGAGCCTCTATTAGAGCCTACCTTGTGGTGACGGGTGGTGAAGTGCTCATAGTTTACCACTCTCATCGCCTCTGCTGACAGTCATCCAATGGCCCTGTTCTGGGTTACTGGGTCCCTTCTGGGTAGGGAGGGGTCTGGCCCTGGGTGGCAGGGTTCTGCGGATGATTTTGCTGATCATCTCGCAGAGAAAGTTGCTTGCATCCGCTCGGGGTTTAATCCTGACGTGGAAAAGGATTGCCTGGAGAGGGCTGGAGCAGAGTCTAGTCATGTTATCTAGTATCGGTTTGATCTGTTTGCCCCTGATGAAGTGGACAGGCTCCTTGGAGCTGTGCATGATACCACTTGCTTATTAGATCACTGCCCTGCCTGGCTGATGAGAGCAGCCAAGGCCACAACGGGCAGTTGGGTCCGTGTGATGGTGAATGCCTCTCTACGGGAGGGGCTGGTCCCAGCAGTTTTCAAACAGGCGCTGGTTCGCCCTCTCCTGAATAAGCCATCGCTTGACCCGACTGTTATTTCAAATTTTAGACCGATTTCCAATCTTCCCTTCACGGGGAAGGTGTTGGAGAAAGCAGTTGCACGGCAACTCCAGGGGGTTCTGGATGATACGGATTATCTGGACCCGTTTCAGTCAGGATTCAGGCCAGGTTATGATGCAGAGTTAGCATTGGTCGCACTTTTGGATGATCTCTGTTGGGAGCAGGATAGAGGTAACCCCTCTGTCCTTGCTCTTCTTGACCTCTCGGCGGCTTTCGATACCGTTGACCACGGTATCCTTCTGGGCTGGCTCCAAGGACTGGGGGCACAGGGCATGGTGTTGTCCTGGTTTTCTCATTTCTGACGGGCCAGACTCAGTCGGTATCTTTAGAGACTGGGTTGTCCAGCCCTAGGCCGCTCCTTTGTGGGGTGCCTCAGGGCTCAGTACTCTCGCCTCTATTGTTTAATATCTACATGAAACCGCTGGGTAAGATAATTCGTTCCCATGGGGTGAGGTATTATCAGTATGCAGATGATACCCAGCGGTACATCTCGGCCCCTGGGGACCCGAGTGATGCTGTCAAAGTCCTAACGAGGTGTCTGGAGGCTGTTGGGGTCTGGATGGGGGACAATGGGCTTCAGCTAAATCCTGGCAAGACTGAGTGGCTTTGGGTGCGGGGTCCCATGTTATCCCAGGAGCTACCATCTTTGGTCCTGGCTAGGGCATTTTTGCCCCAGTCAGATCTGGTGTGTATTTGGGGGTCCTCCTGGCAGCAGTGGCTAGGAGGGCTTTTGTTCATCTTCAGGTCATCTACCAATTATGCCCGCTCCTGGACCGGGACTCCTTGCTCACGGTCACTCATGCTCTGGTCACCTCCAGATTGGATTATTGTAATGCGCTCTACATGGGGCTGCCATTGGTGACCATCCGGAGGCTTCAGCTGGCCCAGAATGTGGCTACTCAGGTGGTGATGGGATGCGGGCATCATGCCCATGCCTCGCCACTGCTCCGGGAGTTGCACTGGCTCCCAGTTTGCCCACGAGTGTAATTCAAGGTGCTGGTTTTGACCTTTAAAGCCCTGCATGGCTTTGGTCCAGGGTACGTATGAGACCGCATCTCCCCAAAGTACTCAGCCCATCCAACAAGGGCAGACAGGAGGGGCTCAATGGTGGTCCCATCTGCAAAAGAGGCTCATCTGACTTGGACCAGGAGGAGAGCCTTCTCCATGTCTGCCCCAGTCCTGTGGAACCACCTGCCACCAGATCTCCGACTCCAGCCGGACCTCCTACCCTTCAGGAAAAAGTTGAAGACCTGGCTATTCCAGCGGATTTGGGGTGTGCTGGACTCAACCGCAGAAGCCCGCTGGCTTATTTAATTGAGGGACCCTGTTTTTTGCTCTGTGCTCTCTCTTTTATTATTTTATTATGGGTTGAGGGTGGGTGAGGGTAGTTTTTTTTATATTTATTCAATTAGGTTTTAGTGTTTTAATTCTAGTTCTTAAGGGGGGGTTACTGATCATTTTTTAGCTGATGTCGTTTTAATTTGTTGTTGCATTATTGTAGCTCTTGTTTGCTGTTTTTATTGTATGCTGTTTGCTGCCCTGAGTGGTGTCCCCCATCAGAAGGGCAGGATATAAGTAAGTAAGTAAGTAAGTAAGTAAGTAAGTAAGTAAGTAAGTAAGTAAGGAACAATACTGCATAGGGACATGGAATGTGAGATCAATGAACCAAGGTAAACTGGAAGTGGTAAAAAATGAGATGGAAAGAATAAGCATTGACAGCTTGGGCATCAGTGAGCTAAAATGGACAGGGATGGGTGAATTCAGCTCTGGAAACCATCATATCTACTACTGTGGGCAAGAAAACCTTAGAAGAAATGGAGTAGCCATAATTGTCAATAAAAGAGTGAGAAAAGCAGTAATGGGATACAACCTCAAAAATGACAGAATGATGTCAGTCAGAATTCAAGGCAAACCCTTCAATGTCACTGTGATTCAAATATACGCACCAACCACTGGTGCAGATGAAGCCACAATGGACCAGTTCTATGAGGACCTAGAACACCTCATAGAACAGACACCAAGAAATGATGTCCAAATTATATTAGGAGACTGGAATGCCAAAGTAGGAAATCAAAAAGTGGAGGGAATAACAGGCAAATTTGGTCTTGGAACACAGAATGAAGCAGGGCAAAGATTGATAGAGTTCTGCCAAGAGAACGCACTGGTCATAGCAAACACTCTCTTCCAGCAACACAAGAGGCGACTTTACACATGGACATCACCAGATGGCCAACACCGAAACCAAATTGACTACATACTCTGCAGCCAAAGATGGAGAACCTCCATACAGCAGCAAAAACAAGACCCGGAGCAGACTGTGGCTCAGATCACAACCTACTGATCGCAAAATTCAGGTTAAGACTAAAGAAAATAGGGAAAACAAGGAGACCAGACAGATATCACCTAGAAAGTATCCCTAAAGAATACTCAGTGGAGGTGATGAACAGATATAATGGCCTAGACTCAATAGACAGAGTGCCAGAAGAACTATGGACAGAGATAAGGGACATCATGCAGGAAGCAGCAAAGAAAACCATACCAAAAGAAAAGAAGCATAAGAAAGCAAAATGGTTGTCTGATGAGGCTCTTAAAATAGCAGAGGAAAGAAGGAATGCAAAAGTCAAAAGAGAAAGGAAAAAATACAATCTTTTGAACACAGAATTTCAAAGAAAAGCAAGGAGAGATAAGGAAAACTACCTAAAAGAACAGTGCAAAGAAATGGAGGAAAACAACAAAAGAGGCAGGACTAGAGATCTCTTCAGAAAAATTGGGGAAATAAAGGGAACATTTAAAGCAAAAATGACCATGATAAGGGACAAAGACGGAAAAGAGCTAGCTGATGCAGAAGAGATTAAGAAAAGATGGAAAGAGTACACAGAGGAACTTTACAAAAAGGACCTCAACACTCCTGATAATCACAATGATGAAAAAATTGAACTTGAGCCAGACATTCTGGAGAGCGAAGTCATAAAGGCCCTAAAGAGCACTGCAAACAACAAAGCTAGTGGAGATGATGGTATCCCAGTTGAATTTTTCAAAGCTCTAAAAGATGATGGCGTCAAATTACTACATTCAATATGCCAGCAAATTTGGAAAACAAAACAGTGGCCACAGGATTGGAAAAGATCAGTATACGTCCCAATCCCAAAAAAGGGCAATGCCAAAGAATGCTCAAATTATCGAACAATTGCACTCATCCCACACGCCAGCAAGGTGATGCTCAAGATAATACAGGATAGACTTCAACAACATGTGGAGAGAGAACTACCAGAGGTGCAGGCCGGTTTCAGAAGAGGTAGGGGGACTAGAGACCACATTGCCAACATACGTTGGATCATGGAGAAAACAAAGGAATACCAGAAACAAGTTTACTTTTGTTTTATTGACTACACTAAGGCATGTGACTGTGTAGACCACAACAAGATGTGGCAAGTAATTAAAGAGATGGGAATACCAGAGCACCTCATATGTCTCCTGAGAAATCTGTACATGAACCAAGAAGCAACAGTTAGGACAGAACACGGAATGACAGAGTGGTTTGGAATAGGAAAAGGAGTAAGACAAGGCTGCATTTTGTCACCATGCTTATTCAACCTATACACAGAGCACATAATGCGCAGGGCAGGGATGGAGGAATCACAATATGGGATTAAAATCGCTGGGAGAAACATCAATAATCTGAGATATGCAGACGATACCACCCTAATGGCAGAAAGTGAGGAAGACCTAAAGAACCTCTTGATTGGATTGAAGGAGGAGAGTGCAAAAGCTGGCTTGAGACTCAATATCAAGAAAACCAAGATAATGGCAACAGGCCCCATCAGTTCCTGGAAAATAGATGGGGAAGAAGTAGAAGCAGTGACAGTTTTTACATTCTTAGGATCAAAGATCACTGCAGATGGAGATTGCAGCCATGAAATAAAAAGGCGACTGATTCTTGGGAGACAAGCCATGAGAAACCTGGGGGAACATAGTGAAAAGCAGAGATATCACATTACAAACAAAAATTAGAATAGTCAAAGCAATGGTATTCCCAGTGGTAATGTACGGATGCGAGAGCTGGACAATAAGGAAAGCTGAACGCAGAAGAATAGATGCCTTTGAGATGTGGTGTTGGAGGAGAGTTTTGAGAGTACCCTGGACAGCGAGGAGAACAAATAGGTCAATCTTAGAAGAAATCAACCCTGACTGCTCATTGGAAGGTCTAATAGTAAAGACGAAGCTAAAGTACTTTGGACATCAAATGAGAAGGGAGGATTCGCTTGAGAAGGCCTTGATGTTGGGAAAGGTGGAAGGCAAAAGAAGAAGGGGGAGGCCAAAGATGAGATGGCTAGATGGGATTGTAGACACAATGGGTACAGAACTGGAAGTGCTGAGGGGGATGGTGGAGGACAGAGGCGCCTGGAGAACAATGGTCTATAGGGTCGCAAAGGGTCGGAATCGACTGTGCGACTGAACAACAACAACAAGTAAGTAAGTAAGTAAGTAAGTAAGTAAGTAAGTAAGTAAGTAAGTAAGTAAGTAAGTAAGTAAGTAAGTAAGTAAGTAAGTAAGTAAGTAAGTAAGTAAGTAAAAAATAAATTTTTTTAAAAAAAATACAATTTCACTTGTTTCCAGCTTGCTTTTTCCCTTCTGATGCAATTCTCACACCTTCATATGCTCTTTTAGCGAAATTCAAGTCTCTACCCCGCCCCCCATCTGCAATCCCCCACAACCTGCAAAAAATGCAGGCCCTTTTCTTAAGAGCAGGGCCATTTTCAAGGTTGCCCACCCCCACAGCAAAAATAGTTCCTACGCCCCTGCCATACCTGTCAACCTTCTCGATTTGGCCGGGATTACCCCGTAAATTGACGTCGATTGACGTCATAACCCAGCCCCTGCTGCCAAAACCCCGTAATTTGGCAGCAGGGGAAACGCTTTCCATGCATGCGCGGAAGGGTTTTACCCCTTCCACGCATGCGCAGAAGCGCTATGTTGCTTGCGTAAGGGCTGCGCAAGTGGCGTAGCACTTCCGCGCATGCGTGGAAGGGGTAAAACCTTTCCACGCATGCGTGGAACGTGACCTGCACACAAGCGATGTGCACAGGTCCCTTTTTCCGGAGCCGCCGGTTGACAGGTATGGCCCCTGCTCATGGTCTTTGTCTTTCTCTTCTTTCTACATATGCCTTGTATGGTATGGAATTCCAAGACATTCTCTCCAAATTGGGAAACCACTGTATTTGTTGTCTCTGTATGTAGTTTAATTTTGGTTCTATTCCAATTCTTTCCCTTATAATACAGTGTCTGGCCAAGTTATCCTGCTATGAAAATAGAGTAGACCATACTGCCAATGACTCAACGCCAATCATCAGGTGGTGATTAACTAACCTGACAATCCTGAGGACTAACAGCCTTGGGGAGTGAAGTCCACAGGGAAGGGTGATGGTCCCCAAGTGGATTAAATCCCACTTGAATCCATCTTGATGGAGGGCAGCAGCAGCTTCATTAATACTGGCCTGGGGTGGGGCTGATGAGGACTTTGCGTGGCAAAAGGGCTCAGGACCAGAATGTAACTTGCAAAACTGGATCAGTGGTACGGTGTCATGCCGTGATATGGAAGGTAAATGGAAGGTCACCACATTATATTGCTCCCAGGACAATCTTCATGGCTGATTGCCATGAGGATAGCCAATATTCGGAATCGGAAAGGCACCCAAAGAAGAAGAATTAAGGAAATGTTATGGGAAAAGAGGAGAACTAAAGTATTAACTTTCCTCTTTAAATAAAAGCTCAAATTAGCATGAGGCATTGTTGTTGATGTCTCCATTCTTAAAAGACAACTGGGATTTCCTGCCAATAAATGCCTGGGCTCCTCCTGGGGGGGGGGGGACGGGGGGGGAGTACAGTAATGTGAGTGTCCCTTGTGGTAAGAATGTAATGACAATTCATGCTGATAATTGAAATGTGGCTGCCAAGAAACAAGTAATGCCATGATTTGGTTGCAAATTAAAATGTCCCGAGCTATGTGCTGCTGGTTGCACATGTGACAAATAGCTGAAGGTTCAGATATGAGATGCACACACTGCTTCTCAAGGTACATTAGCCTCACCCTTTGAGAAGCTGCTTTGCAAGCCACATCTAATTTATTTAAAACATCCCATGTGTCTGATAAGAAAACCAGCACTTAGCACAGAAACTAGGTGTGTCATTAGTAAATCACATCATGTGAGATAAAAGTGTGGGTGTCATTAGTAAAGGGTGTTATTTGAAATGGAGGTGTGTGAGAAAGATTAGCTAATAGAAGCATACCAAGACAATCATGTGATCCTTACACAAATCAAATGCAGGAGGAAGACGGATCACTAAAAAAAATCACATGGGCTTTCATGATTCATGTTCACTTCTTCAGGCATGCACCGATTTCTTGTTGTTAGTGCAGGAAAATTAGCAGTGAGAGTCCCAAAAGTTCATGGCAAGATGTTACACCAGGCTTTGTTTCCTTCAGGTGAGGATTTTTTTTTGGTGATTCAATAAAGGTATCACCTTGCTCCTGCATTTACATTGGATAATAGGATTCATTGACTACATACCCTGGTTGCAGTGGTTAAACTGCTGTACTGCAGCCAAAACGTTGTGAATTTGATCCTGATGGTGACGGGGTTCAAGGTTGACTCAGCCTTCCATCCTTGTGAGGTCGATAAATGAGTATCCTGCACGTTGAGGGGGGGGGGAATGTTAATTAACTTGTGAACCACCCAGAGAGTGCACTAAGTACTATGGGGCAGTATATACGTGTAATTGCTATACAGTGTTTTAATAGTGGTTATCTTACTTTCCCCCACCCAAAAAAATAATTTTTTTTTTTGGGGGGGAGAAACAGCCATATTGTTAAAAGCAAAGGAGGAACCATACAAACCATCTCCCAACAAAATGGTAACTTTTTTTTTGTTCAGTCGCACAGTCGATTCCGACCCATGGACCATTGTCTGCCAGGCACCTCTGTCCTCCACCATCCTCCTCAACCCGCCCAGCTCTGTGTCCATTGCATCTACAATACCATCTAGCCATCTCATTCTCTGCCACACCTTCTTATTTTGCCCTCCACCTTTCCCAGCATCAAGGCCTTCTCAAGTGAGTCCTCTTTTCTCATTTGATGTCCAAAGTACTTTAGCTTCTGTAGGAATCGGGGCCGCTACGGGCCATAGGTCTCGGAGGAGACTGATCAAGGAACGATACGAGGCAGCATGGAGGAGGATAAGATCAGTCGTTTATTGAGGAAAAGGCATAACCATTTATAGATCAGAAGGCAAGGTAGAAAAAACCATCACCCGACAGTAAATCACATCACCTATTTACTCAGGTTAATTGGGAATTTCTCTAGGGGAAGTTAATTAGTGCGGGCAAACATTGACTGGGAAAACACCATTGTTTTGGGCTTAGGAGCTGGGTAAACGTGGCCACTATTTGCGCCAGGGATTTACGCTAAGCTCGGAGATGAATGTTTGCCTAATTATGTTACAGGAGTTAGCGATCTGCTTACTTGGCAGAGTCTTAGGTCAGGTCAAGGAATTGGGTGAATCAAACCCTATAATTTATCCACCCCCCTTAATTTGGGTGCTCGCAGAGCCCACGGGCCAGGGAGCCTTTCTCCCGAAGTGGCCTCTGCCGGGCCATTCCGTGCCCATGGGGGCACGGGGAATCCACATCTCCTTTTAATTTTTCTTAAGAGCCTGACCGGCAACTGTGCAAGAGCGGTATCAGCTGTTGAGCGGGAATGACGTCTCGGGGTTTCCTTCTGGGGCGGCACCTTGAGATCAGCGAGGGAATACATTGCGCAAAGCAGCAGATTGCTATGCCTAGTATAATCACCCCCACAACCACCTTGAGTACTGTTTGGAGCCACCCCCAGGGGATCCATGACCACATCCAGTTCCACAATGAACTCCACCAAGCTCCCCATGCAGAACCCTCTGTGATGCCCTGGACTATGGTGTGGAGATCAGTGAGCTGACTCTGTACTTTGCGGGAGTTGTCAGTAAGGTTGAAACAGCACATACCATGAAAGGATTCGCAACCCAGGTGGTGCAACAATAAGAGGTAGTCGATAGCCGCTTGATTGTCAAGAATGGCATGGCGAAGCTCTGCCTGCTCTTGATTAAGGAGCGCTATCGCTGAGGAGGTATGGTTGATGGCTTTTGCTAGACTGCAAGCCAAGCGACCAATCCTCTTTGCGTTGCCGACGGCTAAGCCTGGCACGCCAAAGATGCTGACTGCCAAAGAGAGATATTCGGCAGGGCTCATTACTCTAAAGCTGCTCTCACATGAGCTGTCTAACTGGGTGGTGCGAGTGTACCATATGAGTGAGGGAACATTTGAAACATTTGTAACATTTGTGCTTGGGGTGACCATATCCTTAGTAGGGAGTAACAATGTCAAACGGCTGATACAGCATATAGAGTCTGAAACATTTGCAGGAATGTAGTTCCACGTATACTGGTTGCATGTGAAGAACCAACCGGATGGCAGGGTGATATGAGCGTACATGGTGCCAAGTGGTACTGGGTTATTGCAAGTCCAATTGCCACTGCCAACGTTGAGGCAGCGGCGCTGGGTACGACCAGCTGAGGCGCAGCTGTACATTCACCCACAGGTAGAGTTCGGGCTGACCACCACCCGAGGAGTGTGGAGGGTGGCTGCATCAGCCGGCAAAGTCATGGTCAGCCGCTTCTCCCAGCGGGCATACTCTGAAGAAGCCGCTGGAATGTATGGGCTGAAAAGTCTTTTCACAAGCCAGTCCCCATCCCTGGGGTGCGCGCCTGGAGAATGGCACACAGGGATGAGGCAGGTGCTGAGGATCGAGGCAGAACCAAGGTCCTGCCTGAGGCAAAAATCGGACTGGTTGACGAGACCCGCCAACCTCTCCCAAATATTGTACTGCATCCGGGCAGAGAGGCCTCCGCCAAGCAGCAGATCGTTGGCCTCCAACGAGGCGGCCTGAGCGCCTCCCCCCAAAAGCAGGGAAAGGGTCAGGATGATGGTGAGCGCCAGGGTGTTGGCATGAATCTGGGCGAAAACTGCAGCTGTGAGGTTCTCCGGCGTTGGCTCCTTCCTTTCGCGCCGGACGGTGTCCTCGGCCTCACGACAAAGGATCTTGACCATCCCCCAGGTGATCTTGGGTGCTGTCGTCGGTGGCCGTCTCTTCCGACGGGTCCTCTCGGTCAGAGTGAGGTCCTCCATCTCCGGGATCGGACTCTGGTCAGTCTGGGTCCACGCCATGTGGTTCCAAGTAAGGCTTGACACACCGAGCTGGAATCCAGATGACACCTATAGGAGACATAACTGCAGCATACCCTCTTCCCCAGGTTACGAGCGGCGGCGGGCCCCTCCAAGAAGGGTCCGGTGGCACCCGGTATCGGACCATCGGCCGCGGGAGAGCTTCCAAACGGCGGAAGTGCTTCTCCTGCGGCGTACAATCCGAAAAAACATTAAGGTGATTGTAAGTGAACAATACCTTATTCAGGCAATGCTGTGCCTGGCCCTGTGACTTGGGGAGGGCTGGTGGCTCCCCCCTTTCTGTTTGTTTGTCAATATAGGACTTGAGCATCCGATTGACCCGTTCCACAATCGCTTGCCCCTGCGGATTGTAAGGAACGCCAAAAGTATGCTTAATATCCCAAGTGGCCATGAAGGCAGCCAGCTGCCTAGAGCTGTAGGATGGGGCGTTATCGGTTTTAACGTGCCGAGGTTTGCCCATGGCTGCAATGCAGGAAAGGAGGTGCTGCTCCACGTGGGAAGCAGTCTCCCCTTTCTGCGCCGTTGCCCAAACGAACTGAGAAAAAGTGTCTATGCAAACGTGCATGTACTGCCATCTGCCAAACTGCGGAACATGCGTGACATCCATCTGCCACACCTGGTTAGCCTCTGTCCCTCGTGGGTTGACCCCCCACGAGGGCCCCCCCGGTGCCCCTGCACAATGCTGGCAAGAGCGAACTATGCCTTGGGCTTGAGAGAGTGGCAGATTGAACTGTCTGGCGAGCGCTTTGGCATTTTGGTGAAAAAAGGCATGACTCTGAATTGGAGTAGTAAAAACACCCAAAACTGAACGTTGCTGAATTTCCTTTGCCGCCGCATCCGCTCTGCTATTGCCCGCGGAAATCGGACCCGGTAGGTCTTGATGACTTCGGATGTGGGCAATATAGAGCGGCTCCGTGCGGTTTCGCAAATGAAATTGAGCAGTGAGAAACAGACTAAGCAAATTTTTGTCTATCGCGGGAGTGATGTATGCTCCCGGTAGACTGTGAAGCAAATTCCTAACATACATACTGTCAGTAATGATGTTTAAACGTTCTTTGGCGAAGGTGCGCAAAGCAAGGTTCACCGCTGCCAACTCTGCCCGCTGCGCGGACTTTTGTGGAAGAGTTAGCAGCGTGCGCCAAGCTTGGCCCTCCTGCCAGGTCAAGATACCATATGTGCGACCACCATCAGTAAAAACTGTCCTGGCCCCCTGAAGTGGAACCAGCGAGAGCAATTCAAACAAGCTGACTGTCTGCGTTTGGAGTGAGACAAGTCTGGGGTCCTTTGGCAAGTGGTATGCCAAGCATCCGGTGAATCCTTCCAACGCAATTGGAAGCGAGTCACCGAGCTGCATTAATTGCTGAATTTGTTTCTTAGTGAACGGGACTACGATTTTGGCCAAATCGTGCCCTGAAATGTCCCTAGCTCTCAGCCTTCCGCGGTAAACCACCGCGGAGACCAATTCTTGGGGAGGAACGATGTTTCGTGAAGAGGTGTTCGGAAGGTACACCCACTCCACGATACTCGCCCCTTTCTCGGCATCTATGCCGAGCGCTCCAGTAAACATGGATCCTGACCGTACGATGTACAAATTCAGGATCGGAGCATATGGCCCTGGGGTGATCCTATCTACCCATCGCTGGCTGAGAACTTGGTTGACCTTCTCGATAGCCAAGCGTGCGTCTCGAGAAATCTTTTTCCGGTCTGCTGGCTGCTTACCTAAAGTTAGCAGCGAGAAGAGCGGTTTCAAAAGATCCGTATCCAATCGGAAATACGGTCTGGCCCAATTGATGTTACCTAAAACTTGCTGCAACTCTACAAGGGTGACTGAGTCCTGTAAATTGATCTGAGGCAAAACTGGTGCTGCGAAAGAGCGGAGAAGCCGATGACCCAAGTATGAGAAGGGCTCGGTTCTCTGCACTTTCTCTGGGGCAATGAGTAAACCTTTGTCCCCCAGGCTGGCCTGGAGGTCAGAAAACATTTCGCTGCCAAGTTGCGGCATCGCGACCAAGATGTCATCCATAAAATGGCAAACTATGGCTCTAGGGTAAAGGCTTCGGAACTTTGCCAGTGCGTTGTGAACATAAATTTGGCACAGGGTGGGCGAATTGAGCATACCCTGTGGCAAAAATTTCCACGCGTAACGCTGCGTGGGCTCGCTGTGGTTCACAACCGGCACCGTAAAGGCGAACCTTTCCCGGTCCCGGGGGTCTAAGGGGATTGTATAAAAGCAATCCTTGAGATCTACGACTAGAATCTCCCACCCCTCGGGAATCATGTTAGGATTTGGGGTGCCGCATTGAAGCGGACCCATTGGCTGTATACATTTATTGATCTCTCTGAGATCGTGGAGGAGTCGCCACTTCCCCAACTTTTTCTTTATGACAAAAACTGGCGAATTCCAAGGACTTGTGGACCATTCTATATGTCCTGCGTCTAGCTGTTCTTTAACTAGCTGCTTGAGGGCAACTAATTTCTCTCCCACTACCGGCCATTGTTCTACCCAAACCAGCGTGTCGGTGAGCCATTTAAGTGGCAACGCCATTACCCAAAGGTAAGCATAGCACCGTACTGCTGTAAAATGTCTCGCCCCCAAAGGTTGATGTGCACGTCAAGAATGTGCGGCCGAATTACCGCTGTGCCGTCAGCCCTTGGGATTGTGACTGTCACCCACTCTTGGCTCCTAAACGCTTCCTGGATGCCGCCTACCCCCCACACATCGGAGACCGGCTCAATGGCCCACTCCCTTGGCCACTGGCCCCTGCTTATCACGCTCACATCTGCTCCGGTATTGAGTAACCCTGAGAACGCTCTTTTGTTCAAAAATACCTTGATAACGGGGCGCTGCTTCCACTCAATGTTGGTCTCCACTGTCGCTAAGACCTGGTATCCTTGTACTGCCTCACTGGCGCTCGAGCGGTCCTCTGACCGGGACTCGGAGCTGTCACTGAGCCTTCCCTGGCTATCTACTGGCGAGTGACAAGGAACCATGATCATTTGCGCTAAGGTGTCTCCCTTGTGAATTGTTTGGGGCAGGTGAGTCCAAAGCTGAACTTGGAGAACGCCTGAAAAATTCGAGTCAACGACTCCTGGAATTATGAAAATTCCGCGTGCTCCAGCTACACTGCGGGGCAAAAATAAACCTATAAAGCCCTTGGGCAGTGGACCCATGTACTGGGAGTCCACTAGATAGACCGTGCCTGGCAGGTCGCATGTAACGTCCGCCTGACAAGTCAAGTCTAACCCTGTACTACCCTTGGGGCTGGCCTGTGCCCTCGCAATGTCTGGAATGTGACCGGGATTTAGTCTAGTTCTGGTGAGCTTTGGGTGAGGGGAGTCCCTGTTTGGACCGGGGCCAGAGACATGCTCGCGTTCCGGTTTCCCGAATTCGGACAGTCTCGAGCCCAATGGTAGCCTCTTTTGCACTTCAGACATGGGGTGTTTGGAGCCTTGGGATGGCCGGACTTTTGTCCGCCTCCCTTGGATCGGCACTCCCTAGCGAAGTGACCAACCCTGCCACAATTGTGACATGCTCCTTGGGTCTTTCCTTTTGGTCTCTTACCCCCTTGCACCGCTGCCGCTAGCAAACCCATCTTATAGGATTCTGTGCCAACGTCGGCGCAAGCTCTAATCATGTCCGTAAGGGTCAAATCAGGACGATTGCCCAGGGACTGCAAGATTTTACGGCAGTCTAAATTGGCATTGTCCTTGGCTAACTTCATCATGAGCTCTTGTTGGGCTTGCTCATTATCAATCTGCCTGCTAATTGCTTCCTCCAGGCGATTGATGAAGTCCATATAGGATTCCTGGGCTCCTTGCTTGATAGCGGTGTAATTTTTAGCCGCTTTGCCAGTGGCTGGGACTTTGAAAAACGCCCTAAAGGCAGCCTCGGCCAACATCTGGAGAGTGGCAAGAGGCAAGTTGATTTGGGCATCGATGGATTCGAAGGCACCTGAACCATACAGCTGGTCAGGAAGTACTGCGCCTCCCATCCTGGCAGCCCTTGTCTGCGCCTCAAGGCGAAACTCGCTGTCCCAAATTAAATACTGGCTAGGGGTGAGCATCATCCGCATGACAGCTTTCCAGTCATGGGGAATCCACATGGTGTTCTCGCACACTTGCTGAAGCGTGCCCCTCGTAAAGCGACTTTGGAGCCCTGTTTCTGAAATGGCTTTCCGTATAGCCATGAGAAGCTTATACGGAACTGGGGAATGTACTATCTGCTGGGCGCCCGTAAGCGCGTCCATCTCCATTCGGATGGGACATATCTGACTGAGCTCTGCTAGCTCCTCTACTGGCAATTCCCCCTTCCTGAGTTCTTCCTCTACTGTGCGCTGAAGGGCACTTTTGGTAGCTAGGGAACCTGTTGCTATCTGAGAAGCACCTGCGCTCCTCATTCCTTGCATTCCATCGGTGACGTCTGCAGCTGTCACCGAGGGAAAGCTCCCTACACTATTCTGCCTAAATTGGAGTGACGGATAGAGCGCCGTAGGCACCGTTGGTTCGGCTGGCGCATCTGGCAGATTTGGGGGTTCTTTGGCCTCTATCCAGACTGGCTCTATCTCCGCCAAGAGCTTCCTACATTTTCTCCATGTGCGAATTACGCCTCCTGGAGCTTTCGGGGGTTGCTGAATGCAGTCTCCTATCTGATCCCAGAGCTCAAGGGTTAACGTACCTACTTCTGGGTAAAGCAGGCAGTGTTCCCCTAGGTACACCAAAAGTCTCGCTAGCTCTCTGCTGTGAAAACGCACCTTAAATACCCTGGCCAGGATTCTGAACTCTCCCTCACGAGTTCTTTGGCTAGCGGATGGACGCTGTCGCTGAGGACAGGTCCCCATATTACCTGCGATTGGGTCCTCGGAAGTTTCCTCCTCGGGACGAGTCGACGCATCTGTGGCAGGCAATAGGTTCTGGCGACGACGCTTCTGGGTAGAGCTCGGACGTGGACTGCGGCCACTGGCCCTCGGTGGCCACTGCGCTGTCAGGGGCTCACAGCTGCCCTGAGCGGAACGCGTTTTTCCCTTTGGCGCAAGCCGCCACAAAAGTTGGGAGCAAGCTGTAGGATGCCTCTTTGGACTGCCTCACCGCAGGCCGTCCCTCCGATCGGCTGGCTGCCGGACGGAGTGCCGCGCTGTCCTCCGGGATGATTCAGACACGGTTCAAGCGCAGAACCGGACCGTGTGATCGCTACTCTGAGGAAGACTGCTCGGGGGTCGCTTACTCACGAGTAGATCACGTCGGGGTCACCAGGTGTAGGAATCGGGGCCGCTACGGGCTGTAGGTCCCGGAGGAGACTGATCAAGGAACGATACGAGGCAGCATGGAGGAGGATAAGATCAGTCGTTTATTGAGGAAAAGGCGATAACCATTTATAGATCAGAAGGCAAGGTAGAAAAAACCATCACCCGACAGTAAATCACATCACCTATTTACTCAGGTTAATTGGGAATTTCTCTAGGGGAAGTTAATTAGTGCGGGCAAACATTGACTGGGAAAACACCATTGTTTTGGGCTTAGGAGCTGGGTAAACGTGGCCACTATTTGCGCCAGGGATTTACGCTAAGCTCGGAGATGAATGTTTGCCTAATTATGTTACAGGAGTTAGCGATCTGCTTACTTGGCAGAGTCTTAGGTCAGGTCAAGGAATTGGGTGAATCAAACCCTATAATTTATCCACCCCCCTTAATTTGGGTGCTCGCAGAGCCCACGGGCCAGGGAGCCTTTCTCCCGAAGTGGCCTCTGCCGGGCCGTTCCGTGCCCATGGGGGCACGGGGAATCCACAAGCTTCATCTTTACTATTTAGATAGATAGATAGATAGATAGATAGATAGATAGATAGATAGATAGATAGATAGATAGATAGATAGATAGATAGATAGATAGATAGATAGATAGATAGATAGATAGATAGATAGATAAATCTTTATTGTCATTGTCCTGCACAGAACAACGAGATTGGGGGGGGGGGACACTTAACAACCCAACAAAACCTAAACAAAATAAAACTATACAAAATTATCAACATACTCCCACCCCACATATACACATTTAACCCCTAAAAGCTCTAAAACTCTAAAACCCTAAAAACTCTAAAAACTATATGCAGAAGCTCCCTCATAGACTGCATTGCACTGTATTCAAAGCCAGAACCGCCAATTTGACCTTCTAAGGAACAGTCAAGGATGATTTCTTCTAAGATTGTCCTATTTGTTCTCCTTGCTGTCGAGGGGACTCTGAAAACTCTCCTTCAACACCACATTTCAAAGGCGTCTATTCTTCTGTGCTCAGCTTTCTTTATGGTTGTTCTCACAACCATACATTACCACTGGGAATAACATTGCCTTGACTATGCGAATTTTTGTTTGCAAGGTGATGTATCTACTTTTAACTTTGTTGCCCAAATTTCTCATAGCTTGCTTCCCAAGAATCAGTCGCCTTTTTATTTCATGGGTGCAATCTCCATCTGCAGTGATCTTAGATCCTAAGAAAGTAAAATCTGTCACTGCTTCTACTTCTTCCCCATCTATTTTCCAGGGACTGATAGGGCCTGTTGCCATTATCTTGGTTTTCTTGATGTTGAGTCTCAAGCCAGCTTTCACACTCTCTTCTTTCAACCTAATCAGGAACTTCTTTAGGTCTTCCTCACTTTCTGCCATTAGGGCAGTATCATCTGTGTATCTCAAATTGTTGATGTTTCTCCCAGCAATTTTGATCCCAACTTGTGATTCCTCCATCCCTGCATTGTGCATTATGTGCTCTGTGTATAAGTTGAATAAGCAGGGTGACAAAATGCAGCCTTGTCTTACTCCTTTTCCTATTCCAAACCACTCTGTCATTCCGTATTCTATCCTAACTGTTGCTTCTTGACTCATGTACAGATTTCTCATGAGGCATATAACAAATAAAGCCCACCTATGTAAATGAAAGAACAGACAATGGATCACAGCATTAGGAGATTTTTTTTCATCTTAAGGCCTTCATAAACAGTTAAATTAAGCCTAAATTAGTAGCGCTTGTTGATTAGAACTGGTAAGGTTCAGTGTTTTCACACGGCACAAAATCTGTTACTTGGGACAGCCAGCACACTTGTCTAAGGGTAGAGCCAGTTGGGTTAGTTGAAGCATACCTATACAGTAAAGCCTCACATAAAGAGCGCCTCGCTTAGAGACTAACTTACTTAAAGAGCAGAATTTTCTCTGAATGGTCGCCTCGCTTAACAACTAAAACCAACCAAAATCTCACTTAACGACTAAATTGGGGTTCTCAATCCCTCCCGCCAGAAGTCACAATCGGTCACTTACAATGGAGTTTCACTTAAAGAGCAAACTCGCTTAAAGAGCAACCCCTTGGAATGCATTATGCTCTTTAAGCGAGGTAAATGTAAAGGTTTCCCTTGCTTGAAAGGCAGTCGTATCCAACTCTAGGGTTCAGTGCTCATCTGTTTCAAAGTCGAGGACAGCCAGCGCTGTCTGCTTCTGCAGATGTTTCTGTGGTCATGTGGCAGGCATAACTAGACACTAGAGCACACGGAACGCTGTTCCCTTCCCAACGAAGTGGTCCCTATTTATCAATGTCTTGCTTTCGAACTGCTAGGTTGGCAGGAGCTGGGACAATTCCATTTTGCAGTACTTGGGAATCGAACTGCTGACCTTCTGCCTCCCAGTCAGCATCTTAGCCACTCGAGCCACTGCAGTTCCACTGTATTAAATAAAAAATTATAGACTCAAGTAACAGAGAGGGTTACTTGGTAGAAAATAAGACCTTGTTAACCTTAACTTAGCTGGCCAATAGAAAGGCAGGATAGGAGCAGCTCCTCAACATCTGGAAGCAAAAAGTTCCCATACCAGTTGACAGGACACGACACGACACGCTCAGTTGCGAAGCTCTGACAATGTTTGATAGATTGATACCCTCATCACACTTGAAAATCATCAGCATGGTCTTTCTTGTACTGTATCTCCATTTCCCACCTTCAACCTTCTTTTCCATTATTTTCTAAGAGGAAGTTACTATTTCCGGAGGTGACCCCTTTACAACAAATTCTCCAAAAAGTTGTATGGTTGTACATTTAATTTCTTCTAAATATTAAAACTAATGTTGATTCTGATATTTCTGCTTCCCCTCCAGTCTATGACTTTTTACATTTCATCTTAAGTGCTACTACTCTTTCCTAACAATTTGCATGTCAAGAGGAAAATGATGGAACATTGGTAGCATTTCTTTTTGTGCATCTATTGAAGAATTCAGCTGTATTAGTACCAAATGTTCTCATCGTATCTTGAATTACATGCTAAAATGAAATGTTGAAATACTCTTATCTCCTTGTATTGCTTCACTTACTGTAATTCTTCAAAGTGAACTATAATACCATCTGCAATTATGAGAGAGAGAGAATGAGAGAGTCTGAGTGTTTGTCTACCTCTACTTTCAATCAAAAACCATGAAATCTAGATGCCTGAAACTTGACATACATACATCCTGAAATATTTGTTTTATGGGTTAATTAATTTTTTAAGTTGAAAAGAAGCTGCAGCCAGCCAAGGATTTAGATGATCATTTCTCTAGAGCATGGGTGCCCAACCTTTTCAAGCCAGGGACTGGGTCACTCTCTCTCAGTCAACTTCAAGGGCCAGATGGCCATTTTGGCCTGCCTGCACGATGGGGGGGGGGTAGCGATTTTGTCCAAACAGCTTCAAAGGGGTGGCCATTTTGTTCCTTGAATGCCCTTGGAGGGGTGGGGGCACATGAAATGGTGCCATTGGCCGGATGTGGCCCACAGACCTTAGGTTGGGCACCCCTTCTCTAGGGGGATTCCAGACAATTCCATGTGGTGTTCCTTCTGGAAGAAGACATTCTATTAAATATACTGTATCTTGATTAACATCATCAGTTTTTTCAGGACAATTATCATGGATTCACATATTCCACACCGCACTTTTCAAGATCAAGTGGCTAAGACGCTGACTGGGAGGCGGAAGGTCAGCAGTTAGTTTCCTGAGTACTGCAAGATGGAATGAGCTCCCGTCTTTGTCCCAGCTCCTGCCAACCTAGCAGTTCAAAAGCAAGAAATTGCAAGTAGATAAATAGGGACCACTTTGGTGGAAAGGTAACAGCGTTCCATGCGCTCCAGTGTCTAGTCATGCCTGCCACATGACCAGTGATGCGCTGCTCCCGGTGCCCACAGGTGCGCGGGCACCAGTAGCGGAACTTCCCCCAGGCCACACCCCCTTGGTTGGCCATGCCCACCTCCCTACCTCAGGCCATGGTGTGGCCGGCCAAGTGGGCGTGGCCCACAGAGTTAGCCACATCCAGGGTGGTGTAGTAAATTTTTTTGTAGCACATCACTGCACATGACCACGGAAACATCTGCAGAAGCAGACAGCACTGGCTCTTCGGCTTTGAAAGAGAGATGAGCACTGAACCCTAGAATCGGATACAACTGCCTTTCGAGCAAGGGAAACCTTTACCTTTACATTACTATTCTCATTCATCCTTCTGCCAGTTTCTATTAATCACTCTTGGGTTGCATTTTGAACATGTGTAACGTCTCTAAAGGGTGGGGAGGGATGCGATGGCTTAGTGGTTAAGACACTGAGCTTGATGACTGGAGTGCTGCATGATGGAGTGAGCTTCCATCTCTGTCCCAGCTCCCACCGACTGAGCAGTTTTTAAAAAAAAGAAATTTCAAGTAGATAAATAAGTACTGGTACCAATTCGGTGGGAAGGTAAACAGCATTCTGTGCACTCCAGTGTCTAGTCATGCCTACCACATATCCACAGAAACATCTCCAGATGCAGACAGCGCTGGCTCTTTGGCTATAGAGATGAGCAGTGAACTCTAGAGTTAGCTATGACTGGCTTTCAGGCAAGGGTGACCTTAACCTTTACCTAACCTCCATAAAGGGTGTGTGTGTGACCACAGCAGCTCTCTATTCTTCCCTAGAGACATCAGCTGGTTGAGTCATGTACTGGTGGTGAATATTGATTTTATCTCATGCACTTTGGACTGGAAGTGCTCCTCCGTCCAAAACAGATGCTCATTATATATGTGACAAACAAATATAGAGGGATATACCCTTCGCACCAGTAAACATCTTATGAGTCAGTGGTTTTGTTTTAACTCAAGCTTTTCCTCCACCAACGTGATGTCACCTTTTTCACACCCACCCACAATGCAGCTTTCTTCTCTTCCTACTTATACTCTCGCTTGTTGTGTCATTCACCTTCATTTCTTTGCTGCTTCCTTTCGTGTTTTTCTCAATCTAAAGATCTCCAGATGTATCAGAGTCTGATTCCATTATCCTAGGGAAGGGGTGCCCAAATAATGGCCCGTGGGCCAGATCTGTTCCCCAATGCCAATTCATCCGGCCAGCACCACCCTTGTCACTCCTGGAAGTGGAAGTAAAATATGTCCATATAGGTGCATTTTACTTCTGCTTCTGGGAGCAACGAGGGTGGCATGACCAGATGAATTGGTGTTGGGGGCCAGATTCATCCTGTGGGCTGTAGTTTGGGCACCCCTGGTTTAAGCAGAGAAAATCGCAGCTTAAAATCTATCTCATCCTGTGGCAAAACAGATTGCAAGGCATGTTTTATTTCTGCTTCTGGTGGGAGGAACCACATGACTGGCCCACTGAACCACGTGACCGGCCCATGGCCCAAAAAGGTTGGGCACCCCTGTCCTAGGGCTACCAAGTATTTGGAGAGCCCCATGCTGAGTGCATGGATGGGCCATGGCCTGTTCCAGCTGCAATGTTCTTATGTTATTCTGCCACTAACAAGAGGTTTGCCAGTGGTCTTGCCAACCTAGCAGTTCGAAAGCAAGAAATTGCAAGTAGATAAATAGGGACCACTTCAGTGGGAAAGTAACAGCGTTCCGTGCGCTCCGGTGTCTAGTCGTGCCTGCCACATGACCACAGAAACGTCTGCAGAAGCAGACAACGCTGGCTCTTCGGCTTTGAAACAGAGATGAGCACTGCACCCTAGATTCGGATACGACAGGCTTTCGAGCAAGGGAAACCTTTACCTTTTACTATGCTGAGTGTCAGGAATCAATTCTGAAAAGCACTTGAAGTAGCAGAATGCACCATCTATGAAAGCTCATGCCAAATAACACTTGCCTAAGATACTGGCTTTCGAGCAAGGGAAACCTTTACCTTTACCTTTAAATGAGCTACAAGGTTTTTAGGTCTATACAGCAATTATAATCAGAGGGTAGTGCTATACCTCATTTCATTTTACCATCTTTCTTCGATGAGTCTGAGTGAAAGTTTTGTGATCTATGGATGCTCCCTGCCTGTCTTGGAAAATTATGGAGGATCTCCACTTCGCCCTTGTCACCCACCACAGGTAGGAGAGTGATGGAAGTGGAGGAGAAGAGGACAGAACTCGAATAGTCCCATTTGTCCATGGTAGGGATTTGTGATACCCAGGGAATACTCTGAGGTAAATGGTGAGCCACTGTGTGAGACAAAATGCTGGACTGGATGGGCCATGGCCTGTTCCAGCAAGGCTGTTCTTATGTTATTCTGCCGCTAACAAGAGGAGTGCTAAGTGAAAGGGCACTATCTTTTGATCCAACCCAGTCTGCCTAATTTGCGGTCCTTTGCCAGTTAATTGGTTCTAATACATACTATACAGCACACTGGACTAGATCTTAGCCTTTAGTTTCTCATTCAAGTCCTCAAACATATACAGTATCTGTAACAGCTTGGCTCTTGCTCCCTACAGTGGTACAGTACAGTGATATTCACCCTACTTTCACATTGCTTTCCTTTCTTGCTCCTGCCAAATAAATCAAGTTTTAGGCCTGATCGGCCCATGCCTGCTCAACATGTTCAAGCAAAAGCAAGTAATAAAGGACAGTTAATAAATGATTTTTCGAGTGAAAAAGCAGTATAGCAATGCTACTATAAATAAATAAAATAAAATCTGTTTCTCCTCTGGCATGTAAAATGGTGAAACAATATAACAGCTTGTTAAAGTACACCATGTGTTTTCTGTTGCTGACCCATAGTTTGAGTAACATTAGGTGTCACTGGGGAACAGTGAAGCAGGTGTTCTGCTCACACAAAACCTCTACTAAAATGTTCTGAGCATTTATAGTTTGTCTGAAGTATAACAGGTTTACGATCTCTCAAATGTGCTGAGCTGTGGGAGGCTCCATGGGTGTTCTCATAGGTGGCCTTACTTACTTACTTACTTACATTTATATATCCCATCCATCTGGTAACAAGACCAGTTTTCTTTCCAGCATTTAATAACATACAAAGCTAAAATTGACATATCTAAAACAAAGAGGAATTAAAAGGATTAAATGACATCTGTCCAATATTGGGTGACCTCAATAGCATTTCCTCTTGCCAACATAAAGTCCTCCTCAGCGCATGCTGAAGGGCATAGTGTGCATTGTTTGTTCTTCTCCACATTCACACAGGCTGTCATCTACAGGGAAACCCCACTTTCTCAGGTTAGCCCTTGATCTTCCTACCCCAGCACGCAGTCTGTTTAAAGCTTTTCACACAGGCCATGGTTGTCTGCGGCCAGGCAATAGAGAATCATGTGGTACGGGGTTCATGCTGGGGGACATGAAACGAGCCTCCCCGAAGATTGCTACTTCAGCGATTGGGCGTCCCCTGAGAATGGAGATTTATCACTGGCAATGGAGATTTTTCACCAGCTAATCCTTTCAACCCAGACTCACCAGGAGTAGAAATGACTACAAGGTCAATTAAAAACAAAAAGTTAATGCATCAAAGAGATATAAACATAATAACAGATGCTCCCAAATATCCCATGTCATCTCATATCATGGACATTCAGTTCCAGTAGCCTCTCATTGCACATATACACATGCTTCTAGGGCAGTGATAGAGAACCTTTTAGAGACCAAGTGCCCAAACTGACCTTTGTCACAGACTCAACAGGCTGCCATCCATGCTACATCCTCATGCCACTTATGAGTCAGGCAGAGGATCGAACTCTGTGCTGGGGGAAAGGAGGAAGCGCTCCAATTGGGCTGCTGGGCAGAGGAGCAGGGTGAACTCTGTGCTGGGACAACAGTGCACCTGCCCACAGAGAGGGCTCTGAGTGCCTCCTCTGGCATGCATGCCTTAGGTTCACCACCACTGTGAGTCTAGGGGCATTTATAGTCTGGCATGACTTGCATTTTTGGAGCCAAATATATGTGGGAATGAGAGGAGTGGACTGGTCAAAAGGCTGGAGAGGGTTGGTGGGCACATGGATTAGAATAACAAATTGGAAAAAATGGATTTTAAAAATACTCCAGGGACACACTCACTTATGCAATTCCCTATTTACAGTGGTGGGCTCGAAAAAAATTTACTACCACACTGTGGCCGTGGTATGGTGGGCATGGCCAGGGGGAAAGCCCTGCATTGTACCCGAATTAGGACTACTTTATTTCAAAACTTGGATGGGTGTGGCCAGCCAGAATTTCTGCTACCAGTTCTGGCGAACCCGTGCAAACCTGCTAATGCCTACCAGTGCCTATTTACATACTGAACATATGCAGTGTACTCTGGGATTCTGTTCCAGAGGAGAGCAACCAGGATTGTACAAGGTCTGAAAACCAGGCCCATGGTGTGTGAGGAACAGCTGGAGTTGGTTGTGTTTAGCCTAGCGAAGAGAAGACTAAGGGGAGATGCGCCATTTGTAACTATGTGAAGGGTTATCATGTGGAAGATGGAACAAGCTTGTTTTCTGTAGCTTCAGAGGGTGGGATACAAAGTAATGGATTCAAATTATGAGATAGGAAATTATGCATAAATATTAGGCAGAAATTGACACTGAAATAGTCTACCTTGGAGGATGATAGTTTCTCCTTCATTGGAGGTTTTAAAATAGAAGTTAGAAAGCCAAGTGACAGGGATGTTTTAGCTATGGTTTTCCTGCTTCTAGCAGAGGGTTGGACTCATACCTGTTAACTATCCCGTTTTTCCTGGGGGAAACCCCTTATTTTTACCCCTCTTCCCGCCCTCCCTCCCGTTTTATTAATTTCCCCATATTTTCCCTTATTTTTTAAAAAATATGCTGACCAGAGCCCTCACAGACGAAGCTGCAGTATTATTTTTCGGCCACCAGAGGTCGCTGTGTAGCAGGCTTTTCCCTTGTGGAAGGAGAGAGAGAAGATGGGGGTGGGGGTGGGGGTTCTGTAGTTTTCCCTTTCTCTTTCCCTTTCCTGCCAGCCACATGGTCCTGGAGGCTTCGTTTTGGCTGCTGGGAGCAGGAGTCTATTCTAGGTGAGCGATATATTTCATATATGCAGGAGCAACCTCATGCTTTATTGAGCTGTTTCTGCCCTGCCTCTTGGCTGGAGGATTTCGTTTCTAGAGTTCTAGAGTTAACTTGGGGGGGGGGGGGGTTGCTTGATCACTATATGAGAGAGGGGGGGGGGAATTAATTCCTTGCTCCTCCACCCTAATGGGGTGTGTGTGTTGCCTGATCACTATATGAGAGGGGGGGGAGTTCCCTTGCTCGAAAGCCAGTCGTATCCAACTCTTGCTTTCGAACTGCTAGGATGGCAGGAGCTGGGACAAAGACAGGAGCTCATTCCGTCCTGCAGTACTCAGGAATCAAACTGCTGACCTTCTGCCTCCCAGTCAGCATCTTAGTCACTTAAGCCACTGAGTAAACAAGAAAGAAAACAAAACAAAACAAAAGTCCCACAAGAAGATGGGGAAAGGGTTCTTTGGCCCACACAGCTTTGTGCCCATTGCATCTACAATACCATCTAGCCATCTTATTTTTGGCTGCCCCCTTCTTCTTTTGTCCTCCACCTTTCCCAGCATCAAGGCCTTCTCAAGTGGATCCTCTCTTCTCATTTGATGTCCAAAGTACTTTAGCGTCATCTTTACTATTTGACCTTTAGTGAGCAGTCGTGGTTGATTTCTTCTAGGATTGACCTATTTCTGACACCACATTTCAAAGGCATCTATTTTTCTGCGCTCAGCTTTCCTAATGGTCCAGCTCTCACACCCATACATTACCACTGGGATACCATTGATTTGACTATGCAATTTTTTGTTTGCAAGGTGATGCCTCTACTTTTTACTATGTTCCCCAGGTTTCTCATAGCTTGTTTCCCAAGCATCAGTCGCCTTTTTATTTCATGGCTGCAATCACCATCTGCAGCGATCTTTGATCCTAAGAAAGTAAAATCTACCAGTCGTATCCAACTCTAGGGTGGAGTGCTCATCTCCATTTACAGCCAAAGAGCCAGTGCTGTCTCTGTTTGCAGACATTTTCATGTCCATGTGGCAGGCATGACTAGAGCCCAGCAAGTCACGTGGCTATATTTGGCCATACCCACAAATTTGGTCACACCCACAGAGGGGTGTGGCCAAAATTTCCCTTATTTTCAAATCCAAAAGTTGACAGGTATGGTTGGACTTGATGACTCTTAAGGATCCTTCTAACTCTACTGTTCCCCAATTCCATAATAAAACATAAATCCTATTGATATTTATGCAAGATTTGTGTAACTTGCTGAGGCTCATTGACGAGGTGCCAGAGTTTAATATAATGTAATGAGGACATGCCCTGCCTGTGGGCCCAGTAGAGCAACAAAGATGCAGTCTAGCACCTTGTAAATTAGCTACAATTACCCATGGCAGCTCACTCTAATTGTACATAAACATCAATAAGATTCTATAAAGTATAGGCTGTGGGAGTTCTGTCTGAAAAAGTACATTTTTCAAGTTATGTGTCACGTCAAATTCACAACAATGTAATAATATCCACTCTTTAATGAGGGGTCTTTTAAAGCAAGCCTTCCTTAATGTTTTTTCTCCAAATTTACTGTGTTGCTTCTATTGTTGTTTATTCACCCATAATTGTCTGGCTGGACATCCTGTTATGATAATGGAGTAGAGCGTACAGCCAGCAACTCAATGCCAAGTGTTGGGTGGCAGTAAATATATCCTGAGGACTTGGGCCAAAACAAAAAAATAACAACATCGAGATCGAGAAGGCAGACTCTTGTGATGTTACAAAGGCAATGCAGGAACAGGGTGGGAGAAGAAACGGAGGAAATAAAATGGCTTGTGAGGTAATATTACAACCCAAAGCCAGACTGGAAGTCATTTTTGGCCAGTCACACAGGTGGCAAACTGCACCCAACAATTTTGCCTTAAGACCTTGTTATGTATGTATGTGTGCATGTTCATTGTACTGTAAAGGCAAGAATGTAACCACTCCAAATACAAACGATCTCAGCTGTAAAGGAACGCGAGCAGACAGCCATTAGAGGGCAGCTGCGAGCGTTCAGTCTCACATGGTTCACATTGCTCAATCACGGACAGCCGCGGGAAAACCTTCCCCGCATTCAGCAGCAGAAGAAAGATCTGCATTTAGCAGCAGGAAAAGAGGCGTGCCTGGGCGAGGCCACGCCGGTAGCAGCCAATGAGCTACCGTGCTACAAGATTCAAATGTAGAGGGCTACTGTATATATTGAGATGTATCACCGCCATTACCCCATGCTTCACCGGAACACCATGCAATAAACCTGCGTTAAACCAACCCTTCGGTTGTCCTGTTGTCTTTGGTCCCATACACTAAATTGGCGACGAAGGTGGGATATGGCTGCCCACGGGACCACGACATGCGCCGGCTACGAGATCAGGAAGCCGGGAGACTTGGAGCTGTTTGAGATAGACTTCAACGCAGCGCTGGTGGAGCTCGAAGTCTCAGATGAGGCCAAGAAGAGGGCCATTTTCGTCCGCATGCTCGGACACGAGACCAAGAGGACCTTGGTGGACCTGATCGCGCCGAGGAAGGTGGGCGACCTCAAAGCCACAGAGCTCCTGGCGGCGCTGCGCGCCCATCTCCGGCCAGCAATAGCGATGTTCCCCGCTCGGAGCGCGTTCTGGAGGCGAGTCCAGGCGCCCGGGGAATCGGTCGCTGAGTTCGCCGCGGCCCTGCGGCTGGCCGCCGGCCCATGCAAGTGGGAGACTCCAGACGTCACCCTCCGGGACTGCCTGCTCTGCGGTCTGAGGGACACAGAGACTCAGCGCGCGCTGATGAAAAGGGAGCCGCCTCCCACGTGGCAACAAGTCCTCGACACGGCGCAGGCCGCGGAGGCCACGACTGCCGGGGTGCAAGAGCTTCAGGACTGGCGCCCGAAGCCCGCCAAGGCAGAGAGCTCGGTGCGCGCGGCCCGGCGAGCTTCGAACTCGTCTGCGGAGAGCAGCGACGATGAGGACGTCCGGAGGGTCCAGAGAGAGGGCCGGCGCTGCGACGGCTGCGGCGCCGCCCATGCCCGCGCCAAATGCCCATTCCGCAAGGCCGAGTGCCACAACTGCGGCCGGCGCGGGCACATCGCCAAGGTCTGCCGGAAACGGCGCAAGGCCACAAGGAGTTCTCCAGACCGCTCGGCGAGGCAGGACCGCACCACGAGGCCAAAGGACGGCGCCCGGACCACGAGGACGCGGGATGGCGTAGGGCGCATCTCCGACGACAGCGAGGACGACGCTCCGGTTTGCAGCGTTTCCACGGAGCACCCCCGTTACTTCGTTGAGGTAGTAATACAAGGGGCCCCTGTTAGAATGGAGGTGGACTCGGGTTCGTCATACTCTATTATTTCCCAGGGAGAGTTCATGAAAATCGCCCCCCGTGTGCGGCCCAAGCTCAAAGCGTTGAGGGCCACACTGAAGGACGTGCAAGGGAACCGCATCCCAGTGTTGGGGGTTGGGAAGTTCCAGGTCCAGTTTAAAAAGCACACCGCAACGCTTCCCCTAGTCGTCCTCAAGGGAGGAAAATGCAGCCTCCTCGGGACTCAATGGTTCCAGCCCCTGGGGTTGTTCATTGGGGGGGTGCACGCCGTGGGAGCACACGCCACCGGGACTGATCCAATACAGAGCGTGTGCGACGCGCACCCCGAGGTTTTCAAAAAGGGGCTCGGAAAATTCAAGGGCCCCCCAGTGACTTTCGACCTGGACCCTGGAGTACGTCCAATCAGACTCAAACCGCGCAGAGTGCCTTTCGCACTAAAGGACAAAATAGAGGCGGAGTTGGACAAATTGGTGGGCCAGGGGATTCTTGTTCCTGTTGATTCTGCGGAGTGGGAAACTCCAATTGTAACAGCGCTTAAGGCCAACGGGGAGGTCCGCATATGCGCTGATTACAAGTGCACCATCAATAAGGCGATCCGCCCTAATGCGTATCCGGTGCCGGTAGTCAGCCACTTGTTGGCCAGGTTACACGGGGGGAGGTGTTTCGCTAAACTCGACCTGGCCCAAGCCTACCAGCAACTCCCGGTGACCCCCGCCGCAGCTGCTGCACAGACCATAGTCACCCACAAAGGGGCGTTCCAGGTATCGCGACTCCAATTCGGCGTGAATTCGGCGCCCGGGATCTTCCAGTCACTTGTGGAACGCCTCCTGAAGGGGTTAGAGGGGGTGTTGCCCTACTTTGATGACGTATTGATTACAGGGGGGAGCCGGGCCGAATTAGCAAGGAGGTTGGGAAGGGTCCTGACAATATTCGAGAAAGCGGGGTTGCGGTTGCGGAAAGACAAATGCGTTTTCTTCGCAACTGAGGTCGAGTTCCTAGGGTTCCGTGTTACTCCCGAGGGAATCAGGCCATCCCAATCCAAGGTGGCCGCCATCAAGAAGGCCCCTCGCCCCACCTCCAAGCCCGAGTTGCAGTCGTTCCTTGGACTGCTCAACTTTTACCACTCCTTCCTTCCGCGGAAGGCAGCAGTAGCGGAACCGCTACACAAATTGTTAAAAAAGGACGAGGCATGGAAGTGGGGCGACGACCAGGAGATGGCTTTCAATGACCTGAAGCGACTCCTGGCATCAGATGCGGTACTGACCCATTTCAATCCCAAACGCCCAGTGGTCCTGATATGCGATGCATCCCCGGTGGGGGTGGGGGCGGTGTTATGCCACGTACTGGAGAACGGGAGGGAGGCCCCGATAGCGTTCTACTCTAGGTCCTTGTCCCAAGCGGAGAGAAACTATGCCCAGACAGACAGGGAAGCACTAGCGATAATTGCGGGGACCAAGAAATTTCATGATTTTGTGTACGGCCGCCCCTTCTCCATAGTGACTGACCATAAGCCCTTGCTAGGCATTTTCACCGCAGATAAGCCCACACCCCAAATCCTGTCCCCGAGAATGCTCAGGTGGGCCATTTTCCTCAACGCGTATCAGCACGCGTTGGTATACCGGCCCGGGAAGGAGATCAGCCATGCCGATGCCCTGTCGAGGTCCCCCATTCCCCGGGATTGCTGCCACGTGGGCGAGGTAGAGAGGGACCACCAGGTCTTAATGATAGAGGTCCTAGACTCCCCTCCAGTAGTACCGGCCGACATCGCCAAAGCGACCGGCAAGGACAAAACGCTGGCCACAGTTTGCTCCTGGGTACAGAAAGGGTGGCCCGTGTCTTCCCCAGCAGCGGAATTCGACACATTTTTCAAAAAGAAGCTAGAATTGTCCCTAGAGAGGGGTTGCCTTTTGTGGGGACAGCGGGTAGTGATCCCCACGTCTCTCAGGCCGAGGGTGCTTAAACTGCTGCACGTCAGCCACCCGGGGATCGTCCGCTCTAAGGCACTAGCCCGCAGTTACTTTTGGTGGCCCCAGCTAGACGCCGACATCGAACACATGGTCGGCACTTGCGAAGCATGCCACAGCTCCAGGCCAGAAGAGGCTCGTTCACCACATAGGGAGTGGGACGCAGCACGGGGGCCCTGGTCCCGGGTACACGTAGACTTTGCTGGCCCGTTCAGGGGAACGCTTTTCCTCCTTGTGGTGGACGCGTTCTCCAAGTGGTTGGAGGTCATCCCAGTTTCGAGCACCTCCTCGGCCACAACAATTAAGCAGTTACGGAGGCTCTTTTCCACGTTCGGTTTACCCAACACCCTCGTCAGCGATAACGCTAGCTGTTTCACGTCCGCCGAGTTCGGGGCATTCATGGAGCGAAACGCCATTCGGCACATCACCTCCGCCCCCTTTCACCCGGCCACCAACGGCCAAGTAGAGCGCCTCGTGCGCACCACGAAAGACGCGCTGCTGCGCATGGGCCCCGGAGACCTCGACCTGAAATTGTGCCAATTCCTGCTAAGGTACAGGGTCACCCCATTGGCGTCAGGGTACTCCCCCGCAGAGCTGTTGATGCGCAGGAAGCTGGCCACGGGAATCTCCAAGCTAGACCCCACGAGAGTAGAGGACAAAGGGCAGAACATAGGGGTGGAACCCACAAAGAGTTTCAGCGTAGGCGCCCCGGTGCATTGCAGGAACTACGCCAACGCGGGGCCAGCCTGGGTGCCGGGCACCGTAATAGAACAAACCGGCCCCGTCTCATACCGCGTGGAGACTAGTACGGGCTTCCTGTGGAGGCGACACGTGGACCAACTCAGGCGCAGGGTCCCCGGAGAGCAGGACGGAGACGAAAATAGCATCGAATCAGCGTTAGGGTACTCCCCCACCCGCTTAGCCCAAGGGGGAGGAAAAGGGGAACATGGGCCCCCACCAAGGGGGGAGGAAAGGGAATCGATCCACAGAGATCTTTTGCAGGAGTCCGCGGCAGAAAGGAAGAGCCCCGACCACACACATACCCCTCGGAAGTTTCCCCGAAACACAGATGCCCATAGAAGTTTAGACGTTGATTTACAGTACCAGGGGGAGTTAGCGGAGTGGTCCCCCACCCGTCCTAGCGAAAAGAGGGGTTTCAGTTCAGCCCCTGGTACTTCCAGTCCCAGTAGCCCCTGTGAGTTAGAATGCAATATAGCGCCAATTTCCCGGAGACCGACACCCCCAAGACGGGAGGCAACAGCGAGTCCGCCCACCACAGTCCCAAGGTCCCCCGAGCGAGGATCAGAAGGTAGCAGAACCACAAGGGCGACCTCATCGGTTCCGCGGTTCACAATAGGCGGGTCCCCGGGGTCCGAGAGCAACAGGCAGGGGTTCACCTCCCAACTGTTCATTCCATTCCCATCCCCGGGCGCAAGGCAGGCACGGACGCCCCACAGAGCCACTAACGAATCCCCGTTTCCCGTTGCAGGACAAGCACCCGCGGAATCAGGGATCACAGGCTCTCCAGTACTAGGTCAGACGCAGGCACGCCCCAAGCGCACGTGCGGCAAGCCACAATGGTTGCGGGACTTCGTCCCGTCCTAGGGGGGAGGGATGTTATGTATGTATGTGTGCATGTTCATTGTACTGTAAAGGCAAGAATGTAACCACTCCAAATACAAACGATCTCAGCTGTAAAGGAACGCGAGCTGACAGCCATTAGAGGGCAGCTGCGAGCGTTCAGTCTCACATGGTTCACATTGCTCAATCACGGACAGCCGCGGGAAAACCTTCCCCGCATTCAGCAGCAGAAGAAAGATCTGCATTCAGCAGCAGGAAAAGAGGCGTGCCTGGGCGAGGCCACGCCGGTAGCAGCCAATGAGCTACCGTGCTACAAGATTCAAATGTAGAGGGCTACTGTATATATTGAGATGTATCACCGCCATTACCCCATGCTTCACCGGAACACCATGCAATAAACCTGCGTTAAACCAACCCTTCGGTTGTCCTGTTGTCTTTGGTCCCATACACTAAAGACCTAGGTCCATGATGGCAAACTTTGGCATTCCAGATATTTTTTGACTACAATTCCCAGAAGCCCAAGCTCCCTTGAATCCACAGAAATGGGTTTGCTGCAATTCATCCGGCCCACACCGCCCTTGTCGCTCCCGGAAGCGGAAGTAAAACATGTGGCGAGGGCGGTGCGGGCCGGATGAATCGCAGCAAACCCATTTCTGTGGATTCACGGGAGCTTGGGCTTCTGGGAATTGAAGTCAAAGAACATCTGGAGTGCCAAGGTTCGCCATCACAAACCTAGAGAGAAGCCCAGTAATTCCCTGGGACTCTAGTTGCTGCCTGGAGACCTCCCACTCATGAAATGGTTCTCATCACTTGTTTGAAGCACCATCTGAATGCAGCTTCATGCTAGGGAGCTTTAGATTTCCATCCAGTGGTGACCTATAGTGCCTTGGGTGTTAATGGAGCATGACTGCTGAACTGCTGGTTGTATTTCTGCCATGCCTTTTGCAGAACTCATGTAAAAGATCACAGTGAATGGGAACCAATAAAAGAAGAAAGCTTGTCCTTCTAAACCTGACTGGTTAGATTCTCTGCTTCAGTCCAGGAAGCAAGATGATTGTTGCGGTTTCAATTAGATATGAAATATTACCAGCTTTGAGGTAATTCATTCAGTAAGTGATTAAAGCTCTCAAAAACTATGCTAAGTTTTAGTAGATTTTTTTTGTCCTTCCTCTTAAACAGAAAAAAAATCATTAGCTTTTACTGGAAGTGCCTTTCTGAATTCTGCATAGGACTACTTAGCCTCTACACAGAAGAATAAACAGTCAGAGATCACAGATCAGAAACAGCATTATGGTGTAAGGAATGCATGTATTTCTGATAGATCGATGAATGAGAGCATGTGCAGAGTGTTGGGTATGAATGGATAGAAAGTGACCTTGGTAAAAATATTGCAGGAAAAGACAGGGAAGATTAACAGCAGTGGGTAGAAACAGAATGTTGAGAAGAGCTAATATGCATAATGGACTGGGTTTGGGTGAGAGTGAATGATTGATAGAGAAGGTTCTGGAGAGCCCTGAGGAGAATAAAGAAGTCAAGATAGTGGAAGGGTTTTGAGATAATTGCTGTGGTAGAATCATCCTGCTGAAGAAGGCTACCCTAGAGTATTAAGGGAGGTTGATTAGTTTGGCCTAGGAGTGTGTCAAGTGCTGATCTGTTGTCTCAAGTCTTTTATTAGTATTTAATGAAGCTGCCTTTTGTTTCCCCCCTTTTTGAAATCTGACTTTTGATGTTTGTAAGATCCTCAGTGTTGTTAAATAAAACTTTTTAAAATCTCAAGCCCTTGAGTTTCTTCACATCTATAAAGGGAGTTTGTTTCTTTTTAGTTACACGCTACCAAGAATAGGCCAGAACACTGGTTATTAGCCAACCCTGGCAAAAGGCAGGCTGTAATTTGTCAGGGTAGGCTGGGATTGAGCTAATAAAGATCCCAGGGATTGTCGGGTGTTAAGAAAAATCCAGGCCCGACTTCGAGGTCAAAAGCGTCCTGGCTTAGTACGATCCCAGACCAAGATTTTCTTAGGAAAACGAGATGGTGATCGTTATGTATGGTGAAACAATCAGGAGAATATTTCAGCCTTCCAGGTCACTTTGTTATTGATCTTAAGGTTGCCAACATGGAACAAAGGGCAATGAATGGGAAATTCAAAACAGGTTCTGTTCTATCACTTCCTGGGCTATTTATTATTTTTCTACCTTATGTTATTTTTAAAATCATATGAGGCTCTCTCTACTCATATATAGCCCATTCTTTGGGGCAGCTTGGTCTAATCACAGGCACACGCCGATCAAGTCAATCCCATTTTGAGAGTTGTACAATCAACTAATAGAATGGACTCTACTCCATGGAAAGTTAAGCAGTAATAGAATTTGGGAGACTTCAAGGTGCCGCAAGATTTCCTCTTATTTTGCTGCAACTGATTAATGTAACCTGTTGTTCAATCACACAGTCAAGTCTGACCCTTTGAGACCCCATGTACCACTGGATGCCTGTAGTAATGTAATTACTCTCTCAAAAATAGCATCCACATTCTCACATCCATATCTTTTGCTGGCTTAAAAAAAAGACACATTCATGCCAAGTGAAGTACTGTATTGTATCTTGCCACCTTTCAGTTGAAGATCTCCTGTGCTAAGAGTCACATAATGCTTCCAACTTAAGCTTAGTGGATCTTTGTTTGTTTGTTTTGTTGTTGTTGTTGTTGTTGTTTTGGGGGGTCAAACCTTGCATGTTTGGAAGCAGGATGGGAAAGTAATACAAATTGTGACGAGGCTCTCATAAAGGAGGACAACCCTATCACTGATCCCACTATGTGACAAGGAAAGGGAATAAGCAAACCTTAGCAGGAAGCAAAATCTGCCTCTGGCCAAGCTTCTCACTCCAAGAATCTGCAGAATTTTAGGCTCCGATTCACTCTGACTAACTGCCAGGTCAAGACCCTCAATAACCAGCTCTAGGAGCAGAAATGACAGTGAATTTGAGCCACAACTTCTGCCTGGACGTAGGCTGCCTTTGGTAACTTCTTCTTTCATGTCCTGATCAAACCCTGGACTGCCAAAATGAAGCCACTTTCTTCACTTTGTGGTTGCCCAAACTTAAATCCTCATCGGTGCATGTCTTTGGCAACAATCGGCAAACCAGTAAATGAGCTGGATTCTGTCTCTCCACATTCACACTTTAGTGTATGAGAAACAAGACACAGGAACAGCCGAAGTATTGGCTTAACACATCTTTATTGCATGGTGGTCTGGGGGAACATGTGGTAATGGCGGACGAACAGCTCAATATATACGGTAGCTATACATTTGAATGTGGCTCCACGATAGCCCATTGGCTACTGCCGGCATGACGTCATTCCAGGTCACACCCTTCTTGTCCAGGTGAGGTAGTGGCGGGAATCTTCCCGCGCTGCAGTTCTTTGGGGATTGGAACCTTGTGAGCTGGGCGCTCGCTATTGCCACCAGGTGGTCATTAGCTCGCGTCCTAATTACAACGGGTTACATTGATACAGTTGGTGGTTGTTTTAATGCATAGAATTGAGAACACAACATCCCTCCCCCCTAGGATGAGATGAAGTCTCTCATCCAAGATGGCTTATTGCAAATGCGCTTTGGGCATGATGCTGGCTGGCTTGTCCCGGGAGTGCTACTGCTTCTCTGTCCCCTGGTTCCTTGTCCTGCAACGGGAGAGGGAGACTCGTTAGTGACTTGCCGCGGCTCTGCGGCTTTTGGGGAAGGGATGGAAAAACCGGGGGCACTGGGGACTAACGAAAAACCCCGCTTCTCGCTTGGATGGGTGGGGGACCACTCCGGAAAACCCCCCCGGTTTTGTAAATGAAAATCAGAATTATTACCTGGGGTGTCATTAGAAGGATTCCTCAGGATATCTATGCCTGGGGTGTCATTAGAAGGATTCCTCAGGATATCTATGAGGACAGACTCCTTCCCCTCCCCCCTAGGTGGGGACCACTGGCCCCCCTCTCCTCCCCCTTGGGCTGAACGGGTGGGGGAGAACCCTAACGCTGAATCCTGTTCCACGCCGTCCGCGCTCTGGTGTTCCTGAACCCTGCTACGGAGTTGGTTTGCGTGTCGTCTCCATAGCAGACCCGTGACGGTCTCTACGCAATACGACACGGGACCCGTCCATCCAACGACGACGCCCGGGACCCAGGCTGGCCCCGCGCTGGCGTAATTTCTGCAATGCACTGGGGCACCGACTTCGAAACTTTTCGTGTCCGCTAACCCGATATTCCTCCCTGTGTCCTCCACCCTTGTGGGGTCTAGCCTGGTCAGAATCGTGGTCAGCTTCCTACGCATTAAGAGCTCTGCGGGCGAGTACCCAGAAGCTAGGGGGGTCACCCTGTAGCCCAGCAGGAACTGGCACACTTGTAGGTTGAGATCCCCGGGACCCATGCGCCTCAGCGCGTCTTTGGTAGTGCGCACGAGGCGCTCAACCTGGCCGTTTGTTACCGGGTGGAACGGGGCGGAGGTGATGTGCCGAATGGCGTTGATCTCAGTGAAAGCCCTGAACTCTGCGGACGTGAAACAACTAGCGTTATCGCTAATTAGGGTGTCGGGTATACCGAACGTGCTAAAAACCCTACGCAAATGCTTCACTGTCGTTGCCGATGAGGTGCTCGTAACTGGGATGACCTCCAACCACTTGGAGTAAGCATCTACTACGAGGAGAAAAAGCGTCCCTCTAAATGGGCCCGCAAAATCAATGTGCACCCGGGACCACGGCCCCTTCGCCGCGTCCCATTCCCTGTGCGGCAGACGCGCCTCTTCGGGTCGGGAGCATTGGCAGCTCTCGCAAGTGCCTACCATGTGCTCGATGTCGGCGTCTAACTGGGGCCACCAGAAATAGCTCCTGGCCAGAGCCTTGGAGCGGACAATTCCAGGGTGGCTGACGTGCAGCAGTTTGAGCACCCTCGGCCTCAGGGATTCGGGGACCACCACCCGCTGGCCCCACAGAAGGCACCCTTTCTCTATGGACAACTCTAGCCTCTTCCTGAAAAACGGGGCGAACTCGGCCGCCGGGGAGGACGCTGGCCACTCTTTTTGCACCCAGGAGCTGACTAGAGCTAGCGTTTTGTCCTTTCCGGTCGCCTTGGCGATGTCTGCGGGCACAATGGGGGGCGAATCTAAGACCTCTATCAGGAGCACTTGGCGGTCTTTTTCTTCCTCACCCACGGTGCTGCTAGTGAGGGGAAGGGGAGACCTCGACAGGGCGTCCGCGTGGCTTATTTCTTTCCCTGGGTGGTACACCAACGCATGCTGATACGCGTTTAAGAAGATGGCCCACCGTAACATCCTAGGGGACAGGATCTGAGGTGTGGGCTTGTCCGCAGTGAATATGCCTAGCAGAGGCTTGTGGTCGGTAACTATGGTGAACGGGCGGCCGTAGAGGAAATCGTGGAACTTCTTAGTCCCCGCTATTATCGCTAGCGCCTCCCTGTCTGTTTGGGCGTAGTTTCGCTCGGCCTGGGACAGGGATCTGGAGTAGAATGCTACCGGGGCCTCCCTCCCGTTTTCCAGCACGTGGCACAGCACCGCCCCCACCCCCACTGGGGATGCATCACATATCAGAACCACCGGCTTCTTGGGGTCAAAATGGGTGAGAATGGCATCAGACGCAAGGAGTTGTTTCAGTTCAACGAATGCTCTCTCTTGGCTCTCGCCCCACTTCCACGCCTCGTCCTTTTTGAGCAGCTTATGCAGCGGCTCTGCTACCGAAGCCTTCCGAGGCAGGAAGGAGTGGTAGAAATTTAAGAGCCCTAGGAACGACTGCAATTCGGGCTTGGAGGTGGGGCGAGGGGCACCTTGAATTGCGGCTACCTTAGATTTGGAGGGTTTAATTCCCACAGGGGTTACCCGGAAACCCAAGAACTCAACCTCTTTTGCGAAGAAGACACATTTGTCTTTCCGCAACCTCAACCCCGCCTTTTCAAACACCGCCAGTACTTTGTCTAGCCTTTCAGCCAACTCCTCCTCACTCCCCCCCCGTTATCAATACGTCATCAAAGTATGGCAAGACCCCATCCAGTCCTTTCAAGAGGCGTTCCACAAGCGACTGGAAAATGCCGGGCGCCGAGTTCACGCCGAACTGTAAGCGCGTCACCTGGAACGCCCCCTTATGCGTGAGTATTGTTTGCGCAGCAGCTGCAGCTGGGGTTACTGAGAGTTGCTGATAGGCCTGCGCCAGGTCAAGTTTTGCGAAACACTTTCCCCCATGTAATCTGGCCAACAGATGGCTGACTACCGGCACCGGATACGCATTAGGGCGGATCGCCTTATTAATGGTGCACTTATAGTCAGCACATATGCGAACCTCCCCGTTGGCCTTCAGTGCAGTTACAATCGGAGTCTCCCACTCCGCGGAATCAACAGGAACAAGAATCCCCTGGCCCACCAATTTGTCCAGTTCCGCCTCTATTTTGTCCTTTAGTGCGAAAGGCACTCTGCGTGGCTTGAGTCTTATTGGGCGGACCTCCGGGTCCAGGTCGAACGCTACTGGGGGTCCCTTGAATTTTCCGAGTCCTTTCTTGAATACTTCGGGGTGCGCGTCGCACACCTCCTGTATTGGGTCAGTCCCAACGGCATGCACCCCCCCAATGAACAAACCCAGGAGCTTAAACCATTGAGTCCCGAGGAGGCTGCAACTTCCCTCCTTGAGAACAACCAGGGGCAGTTCTGCGGCATGCTGCTTGTACTGGACCTTGAATTTTCCAACCCCCAACACCGGAATGCTATTACCCTGTACGTCCCGCAGCGTGGACCTCAACGCTTTGAGCTTAGGGCGCACGTGGGGGGAAATTCCCAAGAACTCCCGCTGGGACATGATTGAATAGGAGGAACCCGAGTCTATCTCCATCCTAACAGGGGCCCCTTGCACCAGTACCTCAACAAAATAACGGAGGTGTCCCAAAGACACGCTGTACACTGGGGCGTCGTCACTGCTGTCGTCGGAGATGCGGCCTACGCTGTCCTGCTTCCTCGCGGGCCGGGCACCCTCCTTGGTCCTCGGTGAGCGGTCTGACGAGCTTTTCCAGTCCCTGCGCCGCCGTCTGCAGACCTTGGCGATGTGCCCCCGGCGGCCGCAGTTGTGGCATTCGGCCTTCTGGAACGGGCACTTGATGCGGTCGTGGGCCGCTCCACAGACGTCGCAGCGTCGGCCTTCCTTCCAAACCTTCCGGACATCCTCGTCGTCGCTGCTCTCCGTGGAAGATTTCGGCGTCCGTCTGGCCGCATGCACCAACCCTGCTGCCTTGTCGGACGGTGGGGGCCTTTCTCTGAACCCCTTGACTCCGGCCCTCGTGGCTTCCACGGCCTGCGCCGCCTTCACAACCTCGCACAGCGTTGGGGGTGGCTCCTGGTTCATCAGCTTCCGCTGAACCTCCTTGTCCCACAGGCCGCCCAGCATGCGGTCCCTGAGGGTGATTTCCAGGTTTTCCCACTTGCATGGGCCGGCGGCCAACTGCAGGGCTGCTGCAAAGGCGGCGATGGACTCACCGGGCGCTTGGACTCTCTTCCAGAACGCGTCTCGAGCCGAGAACATCGAAACCGAGGGCTGGAAATGGTCGCGCATCGCCTTCAGGAGCTGTTTGACCGTCAGCTCGCTCACCTTCTTCGGTGATACCAGGTCCACCAATACTCTTTTGGCGGCATTCCCGAGCATCCGGGTGAGGATGGCCCTCTTCTTTCCCTCGTCCGTAATGTCGGACACCACCAGCGCATCTTGGAAGTCCATTTCGAAGAGTTCCCAATCTTCCGGCTTGTTGATGTCGAAGCTGGCATGACTAGCGTGTGTCTTGATCTCGTGGGGATCCATTATCCCATCCTCGTCGCCAATTTAGTGTATGAGAAACAAGACACAGGAACAGCCGAAGTATTGGCTTAACACATCTTTATTGCATGGTGGTCTGGGGGAACATGTGGTAATGGCGGACGAACAGCTCAATATATACGGTGGCTATACATTTGAATGTGGCTCCACGGTAGCCCATTGGCTACTGTCGGCGTGACGTCATTCCAGGTCACGCCCTTCTTGTCCAGGTGAGGTAGTGGCGGGAATCTTCCCGCGCTGCAGTTCTTTGGGGATTGGAACCTTGTGAGCTGGGCGCTTGCTATTGCCACCAGGTGGTCATTAGCTCGCGTCCTAATTACAACGGGTTACATTGATACAGTTGGTGGTTGTTTTAATGCATAGAATTGAGAACACAACACACACCGTGTGTTGTTGTCTGCCAGCATCCCCCACTTGAGCATGTTGGTCTTGCATTTAGGGACTCCAATCCTCATCCTATTCAGGGTCCTCCAAGTGACGTACGGGAGGTCGAGTTCCTCAGCCATATGCTCCTTTAATTCCTTGTCCAGTGAGCTCCTTCCTCCATCTTCTAATTTGGTTTTGTTCTTGTGTAGCCTCAAGAATATTTGTTCTTGCCATAAAGCTCTTCCTGGATCTGAGCCAGTGGACCTGAGGCTCATATCCATCCAGAGGGTTGTTCTCTTGCTTAGTTCTCTCAGCATCCACTGCTACTTCTCTCCTGGAGAAATACCAACTTCTCTCTGCTACTTCTCTCCTGGAGCGATACCAACAAGAGGGTATGTTTTCTCAACTAATGTAGGTTTGAGGCATCCTGTCACTATATGCATGGCTTCATTAACAGTGAGATAACTCTCTCTGTTTATCAGCAGCCAGGGCCTGAAATTGGATCTATCTCCTACTAAATGGTTCCAATGCCTTATAGAAGAAAGGGAATCTCTGGCTGGGATCCTTTCCTTAATAATTCTATTGCTTCTTTACGGCTGCAAAACTTAGAGCTTCTGCTTTGATTGCTTTCTTTGTGAGGATCTCATTCCACCACTATCCCTTGCAAATACAGTATTCCTCACCCGCGCCAAGACTGGAGAATAACCTCTCCAACCCAGTTCACTTTTCTATTGCCCAGGAAAGGCAGATGAGCACTACTAGCTGCAGTGAACCTTTCTAGTCTCCAATATAGATCTGCCTTAATCATTGAGATAGAAAGATCTTTGACCTGTTGCCAGTCCAGCTGCTGGTTCTGCTGTAACTGAACTAATTGTCTTATTCCACTGACAGAACCATATGTTCTGGCTCTTAAAAAAAAGCTTCTGTGCACTGGTTGTGCATAATTACATTCTGTGATTACCAAGCAACCTGTTGGGTGAAACAATAATAAAACGACGACAAGCCACTTCCTATTGAAAGGAGTATGGTGTATTCTTTTTCTCACGTTGAAACATTGGCAATGCAGTGTGAGCTAGTTACAAAACGTGGCTGACTCACCCCACTTCCCAAAGAGTAGGATATTCCGAGAGTAGCCTCTGTTTCCTTATAATGAGAGAGCTTTGGCAAGTTACTGTGCCTCTGGTAAGCATCACATTGTTTACTTGGAGATGTATGCTGAGTCAGAATCCAGGTGAACAGAGGATACCCAGCAATGCTTTGCCTGTAAAGGTAAAAGAAGGTAAAAGGTAAAGAGTAAAGGTAAAGGGTAAAAGAAGGTAAGGGTAAAGGTAAAGGTTGTCCTTGCTCGAAAGCCAGTTGTATCAAACTCTAGGGTTCAGTGCTCATCTCTGCTTACAGCCAGAGAGCCAGCGATGTCTGCATCTGCAGGCATTTCCATGGACATGTGGCAGGCAAGCCTCAACACTGGCATGCACAGAACACTGTTAACCTTCCACCGAAGTGGTCCCTAACTCCCTATTTATCTACTTGCAATTTCTTGCTTTCGAATTACTAGGTTGGCAGGAGTTGGGACAAATACAGGAGCTCATTCCGTTGTGCAGTACTTGGGACTTGAACTGCTGACCTACTAACCTTCCAGTCATCAAGTTCAGCATCTTAACCGCTTGAGTCGCCGCAGTCCCTGTAGCCAACTGCTATTATTACCACTCTCTGTCTCTCTATCTTACACACAGAGCCTAAATTCAACTAGCAACAAGCAACAGTTTTGTCCTTCCAGTTAGCCCTGGGGCATGTTTTCAGCCTGAAGGCTTGCCAGGAACCTGATTCCTGTAGCATAGCCTCAAAAGAGTATGGGAAGACTGAAGACAATTAATTATCCTGTATTCAGTATTTTGCCTCCTCTGAAAACATCTTCCAGCCCAGATAATATGCAGTTCTGTAATGAGTAGACATATTCTATGGGTACTATCTGATCTGATTTGAATCCAAATGTTTGTTATGCAGATCAGGACCAACTGAGCAGGAGCTGGTTTGGATATTTTCTGACAGTGCCTCTGGGTTTGCAAAAAGTCCTACATTTGTGTCAGTTTTGGAATCAATTCAAATACCGAGGAATATACAACACATACAGCTGGAGTGTGCATTATCTTTCCAAAATGTGATTTATTTAAAACTGCCCAGCAGCAGTTGTTTATTTTGCACCATTTCCTAAACTGCTGTCCTCTTCTGTGTACATGCCTGTTGGAGCATGTTGTGTATTGCGCACCTTGCCCTGTACGGTTACGGTGCTGCAACATTTCAGCAATCAGCTGTCACAAAGAACTGTTATAACACTATAACCAGGAGAAATACCACATGACATTCACCCATTTTTTTTAAAAAAAAACCAATTATTGGAACCCTGATTCTTTTAACAGTCAAGATGTAGCCTGAGTTGAGTTGTCCCAGTTTTGTGCAATATTTACAGTCACATGTATGTTTCTAGATGGGACGAGGACTGGAAAGCGGGGAAGGGATTTGTTGCCTGGAATAGTGGGAGGCAATATAGGTAAAGGTAATGGTCGGCCTTGCTCAAAAGCCAGTCATATCTGACTCTAGGGTTCGATGCTCATCTCTATTTATAGCCAAAGAGCCAGCGCTGTCTGCATGTGCAGATGTTTCCGTGGACATGTGTTAGGCATGACTAGACACTGGAATGAATGGAATGCTGTTACCTTCCCACCAAAGTGGTCCCTATTTATCTACTTGCAATTTCTTCTTTTCAAACAGCTGGGTAGGCAGGAGCTGGGACAGAGATGGGAGCTCACTGTGTCATGCAGTACTCGGGTCTTGAACTGCCAACTTGCCAACCTTCCAGTCATCAAGTTCAGCATCTTAACCACTAAGACTACAGTCCCTTTTGAGAGGCAATATAAAGGTAAAGGTCACCCTTGCTCAAAAGCCAGTTGTATCCAACTCTAGGGTTCAGTGCTCATCTCTGTTTATAACCGAAAAGCCAGCACTGTCTGTGTTTGCAAATGTTTCCATGGACATGTAGCACGCATGCCTAGACACCGAATTGCACGGAACGCTGTTTACCCTCCCACCGAAGTGGTACCTATTTATCTACTTGCAATTTCTTGCTTTTCAACTACTAGTTTGGCAGGAGCTGGGGCAGAGATGGGCACTCATTCCGTCATACAGCACTCGGGTTTTGAACTGCTGACCTTCCGCCTCCCAGTCAGCATCTTAACCACTTGAGCCACTGCAGTCCTATAGTGCCATAAATTGTAGGAATGTGGTGAGTTATTTCTATAAATCTCCTTCCCCTCTACTTCTTACCTGGTAATCCCTTCCATGAATCCATTCTGCATCAGCCAGCAGCAGGTATTCAATCTAAAAGAAACTAGAAGGAAAGATCATTCCTAGCACTACTTTAACCTATTCAATCAAAGCCTGCACTTCCATCCAATGTGTACATGCTCATTCAATCCTAAATGTAATCCAGGCTCTGTGTGGTTACCTTAAAAAGGGAAGTACAGTAAATGCTAGAAGAGAGCCAACCTAGTAAGCAGTATAACAACCTCTCTTTGAAATGCTTCAATGTAAAATGGCCCCTTGGTCAGATGGATATATAGATTGCAGCAAGATCACTCTGAGCCTGTGATAGCGAATCATGGCACTCCAGATGTTCTTGAAGTTCTATGGGTGCGTTTTACTTCCACTTCCAGGAGCGACAAGGGCGGCACTGGCCGGATGAATCGCAGTAAACCCATTCGTGCGGATTCATAGGGGGTTGGGCTTCTGGGAATTGAAGTCCAAGAACATCTGGAGTGCCAAGGTTTGCCATCGCATCTTTGAGCTGTTTCAATGGGCACAGTGATTGGAGTTTCCAAGGGAGATATTGGCTTTTAATGGAACTTCAGAGTATAAATCTTCATCTACTTTGGCAGTTTCTTCTTTTGATAACACATCTGCTGCCAAATGTGTATGTTTTCCAAATTTCGGCAATCCTAACCTCAAAACTTCAGGGATTTGTAGCAGCATGCAAACTGGCTGCACAACAACTATGGGCTTCTTTAAAAACCCTTTAATTGATCCAGAAATGCACAAACATCCCATACTAGATATTTATGGGAAATGCAGTCAAAAATAATTTTAAAAATCTGAAGCTGCCTTTGTTGTCTTTCCCTGTAATTATTGGCTATGAGAACTCTATCCACCCGTAAACCATCCTGCAGTATTCACCTGCAGCTTCTTGGGTACTTACTACATCTTCCTAGCACCACATGACATGTAAGTAAATAGGAAAGGAGCCCCTTTTGTCTAGGATAGCCTAATATTTTCTATGGACAAGGTTGTTTAAAGAAATAGTCAATGAACAAGGTTGTTTGAAGAAAACATTTCAGTGTCGAGAAGAATGCTATACCTGTACACTGCACCTCTGGAAGCTCAACAGAAAGAGTCAGTTGAAGGTAAAAGTCTCCCTTGCTCGAAAGCCAGTTGTGTCCATCTCTACGACGCTCCTAACGTAGAGCTGCTGAAGAGCCTGCCAGCACGCCACCACAGAATCCAAACCTATAATGTGGAGCAGCTGTTCATCAGACAAGGTGAGACCAATTATACCTGGGCCCATAACCATTGACACTCCATGAGGTGGGCCGTGGGCTGCAGAGTGGTGCACAGTGGTGGCAACAGAAGGTTCGCACCTGGGCTGGTGCCTCCCTTCCTCATGTGAGTAACAGACAAACAGACCTTGGTTTGGTGAAAGAGAACTCAAACAGGTTTACTTAAGAGCAGGTAGTGCAAGATATATACAGTACAGCAAGAGAGCAAACAGTATAGTCCTCATTGTTTCACAGTTCACTCCACTGGGAAGCACCAACAGTGCAAGAATATATACAAGTCTTTATGCAGTCTCAACACAGCTTGCAAAACAGTCCAAAGATAAGCTGTGGCTAAGGGCAAGGACAAACAACTTGCAGCTGACCCCCGAGTAACCTTTCCCTGCAGCAGGCAGGCAGTCCAGGCAAAGCCTTCCCTTGGAGCAGGTTGAAGAATCAATTTTTGCAGTGTGCTCTAGGATTTGTCTGTTCCAGACTTTTTGGTAGAAGAGTGCAGCAATGAAGAAGAAGCTTGGCACCAAAGCTTCTAGCACGACGAATCTAGTAGCCTGGGTTGGGCATTGAAGCCACGGTCAGCATGAAAGCCGAAGTGAGCATGAAAGCCGAAGGCTGTAGCTCTGTTTAATCATAAATATAGTGGCCACAGAGCTTTCCAGAAACACTATAACACCTGTGCGTGTTACACAGCCAAGCCTTAAAGCACCAGAGACATAATATGCCTTGCAACCCAGTTGGGGCACTAGGCAAATACTTACATCCCCAACAGTACTTATTTATTTACTTGCAATTTCTTGCTTTGAAACTCCTAGGTTGACGGGAGCTGAGACAAATGACGGGAGTTCACTCCATCATGCAGCGCGTGGATCTTGAACTTCCAGTCATCAAGGTCAGCATCTTAACCACTAAGCCACCACAGCCCAATAACACAAAAAGTACCTGCATCAATCTCTGATTCTGATACCAAGTAGTATATGACATAATGGGTGGAATGACGGGCAACTGCAGTAGCCTGCCCCACATCCTATTCATTCCAGAAGAGGCAAGGAAGCTATAATAATAGAACAAGAAAGCTGGAAAGGATCCTATGGATAATCCAGTCTAGGCCCTATCCAGGAGACACAGTGGAGAATTAAACTCCCAACCTCTGGCTCCGCAGACAAATACCTAAACCAGTGATGGCAAACCTTTTAGAGACCGAGTGCCAAAACAGAGGGGTGGGGTGCTGGGGGGGAGGGAGGAAATGCTCCCATAGGGCTGTTGGCAGGGCCACCATCAGAAATTTCTCGGCTCCATACTGAGTAATCCTATTGACACACACACACACACACACACACACACACACATTTCTCTGTAATGTCACAGTTATGGCCAGCGGTGGCAAGGCCACTGTCAGCTCTGGGCTCTATATGGCAGTACTGGTAGTACTGATAGCGGCTCTGGCTGTTGGGCAGAGGGGCGGGGTGAACTCTGTGCTGAGGAGGGAGTAAGCACTCTGTTGTGTTCTGATGGTTTTACTGTACACATGGATTGCAATGTATCTGAGTCAATGTAACCTTGCCTATAGCAACAATGTAACCTTCAGCTGTATCATATAAGCCCTGTAATAGGACGCGAGCTAATGACCACCAGCTGGCAGCAGCGAGCGTCCAAGCTCTCTTGGTCCGAACTCATCAAAGGCAACAGCGCGGGAAGTTTTCCCGCCACTACCTACACCTGGACAAGAAGGGCGTGACCTGCAATGACGTCACGCAGACAGTAGCCAATGGGCTACCATGGTACCACGTTCAAATGTATTACTGCTGTATATAAAGAGCTATTGATCCGCCATTACCTCATGTTCCCTCTGTCCACGATGCAATAAACCTGAGTTAACCCAGCCCGAGGCTGTGTCCCGTGTCTTGGTTTGCATACACCAAATTGGCGACGAAGGTGGGATGATGGATCCCCACGGAACAGCCAGGGCACAAAGCGGGTTCAACATCACCAAACCGCAAGACTGGGAGCTGCTTGAGATGGACTTCCAGGCGGCACTGGTGGAACTCAGAGTCAAACAAGACGACGAGGAGAGGAAGAGGGCCATCCTCACCAGAATGCTCGGGATGGAAACCAAGCGGACGCTGGTGGGCATAATCGCTCCGAAGAAGGTGAGCGACTTTAAGGCGAGCGACATCATGAAGCTGCTGCGAGAGCGGTTCTGCCCCTCGAGGGCAATGTTTCCCGCTCGGAGCGCGTTTTGGAGGCGAGTCCAAGCGCCAGACGAGTCGGTTGAGGCATTCGTGGCCGCCATGAGGATAGCCGCCGCCCCCTGTAAATGGGGCGACATCCTGGAGATGGTCCTCAGGGACGGCGTGTTATGTGGCCTGAAAGACAAGGAGGTGCAGCGCAGCTTGATGAATAAGGAGCCGCCACCCACGCTGGCCGAAGTCATAGAGGCCGCGGAAGCCGCAGAGTCCACGAATGCCGGAGTGGACGAGATGCATCAGTGGCGTGAGTGGCGTCCTAAAGCCGGCAAGGCGGAAAATTCGGTGCACGGGAAGGCCGGACAGTCGGTGCACGCGACTCGGCGGGCCTCAAAGTCGTCTACGGAAGGCAGCGACGGCGAGGAGGTCCAGAAGGTCCGGAAGGGCGGTCGACGCTGCGAGGGTTGCGGAGCGGCCCACGAGCGCGCGAGATGCCCGTTCAGGAAGGCCGAGTGTTACACCTGCGGCCGTCGGGGGCACATCGCCAAGGCGTGCAGAAAGCGGAAAGAGGGCCGGAGGCAATCACAAGACCGCGCGGCCAGGCCGGACCGTCCAGCAAGGCCCAAAGATGGCGCCCAGACCACGAGGAAGCAGGACGGCGTGGGCCGCGTCTCGGACAGCAGCGAGGACGACGCCTCAGTGTTCAGCGTGTCCGCGGGACAGTCCCATTACTTCGTTGAGGTATTAGTACAAGGGGCCCCTATTAAGATGGAAATTGACTCGGGGTCCTCCTTTTCCATAATTCCCCAGAAAGAGTTCCTGAAAATCGACCCCCACGTGCGGCCAAAGCTTAAAGCGTTGAGGTCCACACTACGGGACGTACAGGGAAACAACATTCCGGTATTGGGGGTTGGGAAGTTTCGGGTCAATTTTAAGAGACATTCTGCGGAACTGCCCCTAGTTGTCCTGAAAGGGGGAAGCTGTAGCCTCCTGGGAACACAGTGGTTTCAGCCCTTAGGGTTGTTCATAGGGGGGGTGCATACCGTGGGGGGGGACCCAATACAAGCGGTTTGCGATGCGCATCCCGCCGTTTTTGAGAAAGGACTCGGAAAGTTCAAGGGACCCCCTGTAGCTTTCGACATAGACCCGGAGGTCCGCCCGATAAGACTCAAACCACGCAGGGTGCCGTTTGCACTCAAGGACAAGATAGAGGCGGAATTGGACAAACTGGTGGGCCAGGGGATTCTTATTCCTGTTGATTCCGCGGAGTGGGAAACTCCAATTGTAACGGCTCTAAAGGCTAACGGGGAGGTGCGCATTTGCGCAGATTATAAGTGTACAATTAACAAGGCGATCCGCCCTAATGCATACCCGGTGCCAGTGATAAGCCACCTTTTGGCCAGGCTAAATGGGGGAAAGTATTTCGCCAAGCTCGATTTGGCACAAGCCTATCAGCAACTTCCTGTGACCCCCGCCACGGCCGCGGCACAAACGATAGTTACACATAAGGGAGCGTTCCAGGTGTCGCGGTTACAGTTCGGCGTGAACTCGGCACCCGGTCTTTTTCAATCGCTCGTGGAACGCCTCCTAAAGGGCCTGGAGGGGGTGTTGCCTTATTTTGATGACGTGTTGATAACAGGGGGGAGTGAGGCTGAACTAGCGAAAAGGTTGGACAAGGTACTGACCGTGTTCGAGAAAGCGGGGCTGAGATTGAGGAAGGATAAATGTGTTTTTTTCGAAACAGAGGTCGAGTTTTTAGGGTTCCGAATCACACCCGAGGGGATTAAGCCGTCTAAATCCAAGGTAGCAGCCATTAAAAAGGCCCCTCGCCCCACATCCAAGACCGAGCTGCAATCTTTCCTGGGGCTCCTAAATTTTTACCATACATTCCTCCCGCGGAAGGCGTCCGTGGCCGAACCGCTCCATCGGTTGCTGAAAAAGGAGGAGCCGTGGATGTGGGGTGATGAGCACGAGAGGGCGTTCAAGGAGCTAAAGCAACTCCTAACATCTGAGGCAATCCTGACGCATTTCGACCCCAAACGGCCTGTGGTCCTAGTTTGTGATGCATCCCCGGTGGGGGTGGGGGCGGTGCTTTGCCACGTGTTGGAGGACGGCAGGGAGGCCCCGGTAGCATTTTACTCAAGGTCCCTGTCCCAAGCGGAGCGGAATTACGCGCAAACCGACAGGGAAGCATTAGCAATCGTATCGGGGACCAAAAAATTTCACGATTTTTTGTATGGCCGCCCGTTCAAAATCGTGACCGATCACAAACCGCTGTTAGGGATTTTCACGGCGCACAAGCCCACGCCGCAGATCCTGTCCCCGAGAATGCTGCGATGGGCTATTTTCCTCAACGCGTACCAACATGAGTTGGAGTACAGGCCCGGAAAGGAGATCAGCCATGCTGATGCGCTTTCGAGATCCCCTTTGCCATTGTCGGACGCCCAAAAGGCGAGAGCAGAGAAGGACCGCCAGGTGTTGCTAATTGAGGTTTTAGACGCTCCCCCAATAGTACCAGCCGACATTGCTAGGGCGACAGGCAAGGACAGGACACTGGCGAAGGTTTGCTCATGGGTGCAGAAGGGGTGGCCGGGTTCGTCCCCGAGTACGGAGTTCGACCCATTCTTTAGGAAAAAGCTAGAGTTGTCCCTAGAGAGGGGGTGCCTTCTGTGGGGCCAACGGGTGGTGGTCCCTGCGCCCCTGCGGACGAGGGTGCTCGAACTGCTGCACGTCAGCCACCCGGGCATAGTTCGTTCAAAGGCGCTGGCCCGGAGTTACTTCTGGTGGCCGCAGCTGGACACGGATATTGAGCACATGGTTGGCACTTGCGAGGCTTGCCAGGGGTCCCGCCCTGAGGCGGCCCGTCTTCCACATAGGGAATGGGACACAGCACGGGGACCATGGTCCAGGGTGCACGTAGATTTCGCTGGCCCATTCCGAGGAACCATGTTTCTCCTAGTCGTGGATGCGTTCTCCAAGTGGCTGGAGGTTATCCCGGTAAAAAGCACGTCCTCCGCCACGACAATTAGCCGGCTACGGAGAGTCTTTTCCACGTTCGGTTTACCCGACACTTTAGTCAGCGATAACGCTAGTTGTTTCACCTCCGCTGAGTTCGGGGCATTCATGGAGACAAACGCCATTCGGCATATCACGTCCGCACCGTTTCACCCGGCCACGAATGGCCAAGTGGAACGGTTGGTGCGTACAACGAAGGAGGCGCTGCGGCGCATGGGCCCGGGGGACCTGAATCACCAAGTGTGCCAATTCCTCTTAGCGTATAGGGTGACCCCTTTGGCGTCCGGCTACTCGCCGGCAGAGCTCTTGATGCGGCGAAAACTGACCACGCTCCTGTCCAGGCTAGACCCAACGAGAGTCGAGGATAAAGGGAAAAACGTGGGGTTGGCAGTCTCGAAAGGTTTCGCTGCCGGTGACCCTGTTCACTGCAGGAACTATTCCAGCGCAGGGCCAGCCTGGGTACCAGGGACGGTTGTAGAACAGACGGGACCAGTGTCGTACCGGGTCGAGACGAACGCCGGCCTCCTCTGGAGGAGGCACGCAGATCAACTGAGGCACCGAGTGATTGGGCCAGTCAGTGGTGCTCAGCAACAGGATTCAGCGTTAGGGTTCTCCCCCACCCGCTTAACCCAAGGGGGAGACAGCAGTGGACAACAGTCCCAAGCATGGGGGGAAGGAAGCAGAAGCAGCGGCCCCGACTCATATCCTTTTGATACGCCAGCTCTAGCAGGGGCCGGGGAAGGGGGAGAGGAGTTCGCGACCGCTGCCCCCGATAGTGATTTTGATTTTGATTTAGCGAGCCGGGGGGGTTTTCAGGAGTGTTCCCCCACCCATCCAAGCGAGAAGAGGGGTTTTTCGTTAGCCCCCAGTGCCCCCGGTTCCTCTCTAAGAAAGAGCACACCTCCCAACAGCGCCGCGGAGCCGCGGAAAGTCACTAACGAGTCTCCCTCTCATATTGCAGGACAGGAGACCAGGGGACAAAGAGAAGGTAGCAAACCCGGGGAGAGGCAGCCCGCACCGAGACCCCAGCGTGTTCGAAATAAGCCATCTTGGCTGAGAGACTTTGTCTCCTAAGGGGGGGGGGAGTGTGTTAAGGTGGGCTCGAGACTTTGTCTCGTCCTAGGGGGGAGGGATGTTGTGTTCTGATGGTTTTACTGTACACATGGATTGCAATGTATCTGAGTCAATGTAACCTTGCCTATAGCAACAATGTAACCTTCAGCTGTATCATATAAGCCCTGTAATAGGACGCGAGCTAATGACCACCAGCTGGCAGCAGCGAGCGTCCAAGCTCTCTTGGTCCGAACTCATCAAAGGCAACAGCGCGGGAAGTTTTCCCGCCACTACCTACACCTGGACAAGAAGGGCGTGACCTGCAATGACGTCACGCAGACAGTAGCCAATGGGCTACCATGGTACCACGTTCAAATGTATTACTGCTGTATATAAAGAGCTATTGATCCGCCATTACCTCATGTTCCCTCTGTCCACGATGCAATAAACCTGAGTTAACCCAGCCCGAGGCTGTGTCCCGTGTCTTGGTTTGCATTGGACTACTGGGCTGAGGGGCAGGGTGAATGGACACTTCTCCAAGTGGAGGGAAGTAAAGAGTGGGGTCCCCCAAGATTCAGTACTGGGACCCCTGCTTTTCAACCTCTTCATAAATGATCTAGAGGTAGGAGTAAAAAGCAAGGTAGCCAAATTTGCTGACGACACTAAATTATACAGGGTAGTGAAAACTGTGAAAGATTGTGAGGAGATCCAGAGGGATCTCTTGACACTGGGGGAGTGGGCAAAACAGTGGCAAATGTGCTTCAACATTAGTAAGTGCAGAGTGATGCATGTTGGGGCAAAAAAAAACCCAATTACATTTATAAACTGATGGGGTCTGAACTCTCTGCGACAAACCAGGAAAAGGACCTTGTTGTCCTGGTGGACAACTCAATGAAGGTGTCAACCCAGTGTGCCTCAGCAGTAAAAAAAAGCAAACTCAATGCTAGGGATCATTAGGAAGGGTATAGAAAATAAGTCAGCAAGTGTCATTTTGCCTCGTTATAAATCTATGGTGAGGCCCCATCTGGAATACTGTGTACAATTCTAGTCGCCATACCTCCAGAAGGATATTGTGGAGTTGGAGAAAGTGCAGAGGAGGGCAACCAGAATGATTAGGGGACTGGAACACCTTCCTTACCATCTGAGGCTGCAACGGTTGGGCCTTTTCACTCTTGAACGACGGCGTCTAAGAGGTGACCTGATTGAAGTTTATAAAATCATGCACGGTGTGGAAAAAGTAGATAAGGAAAAACTGTTTTCCCTATCGCATAACACTAGAACTAGGGGACACTCGATGAAACTTTTGGGTACTAGTTCTCAAACAAACAAGAGAAAGTACTTTTTCACCCAGAGGATTACTGGTCTATGGAACTCCCTGCCAGATGAAGTGGTGACAGTTGTCAGTCTTGACAGCTTTAAGAAAGGATTAGACAAGTTCATGGAGGACAAGGGTATCAATGGCTATAATTATGGATACTTAAGGACAACCTCGGGGTTGGAGAGATAGGCAGGATATCTCTCAATGCCATTTCCAGGGAATCCTAAGCAGGTGAAGGCTTCTCCTTGGGAATACCCTGAAGGAAATGGTGAGCCACTGTGTGAGACAGAATGCTGGAATGGATGGGCTGTGGCCTGTTCCAGCAAGGCTGTTCTTATGTTCTTATGTTCTTATGAACTCTGTGCTGGGGCGACAGCTCTTGTGCCCACAGAGAGAGCTGTGAGTGCCACCTCTGGCACACATGCCAAAGGTTCATAACCACTGACCTAAACCATTGCAAAAACTTGTTTCATCAGCCATTTCTTGGGGTAACAGCCAGCTGGAGTTTGACAAAACTCTTCTTCTATGATCCTTAGCTGCTAATTCCAATTGCTTAAGTCTGTCTCACATAGACAGGGCAGCTGCTGTATTTTCAATGAGGAGAAGCAGCTGAGATGCATAATAGGAGAGATAGCTTGATCATCAGGTTTGGGGAATATGCAGTATGTGGTAAGAGATGTTCTTGTCAACCAGCAGTCTTATTTTAAAAGTTGCCTTTAATTTATTGCTGATAAAACAGAAGTCAATGCTAAAGACAACCTGAGCCAGTTGACATCTTGGACAGCCAGGTGTACTATTTGAACCACCTCCACTGTCCATTAGGACATGCCAGTCTATGGAAAATCCTAACGCAGAAAACATAAATGCTATTGTGCAAATAATAAAAATAATAATGAAGTTTATGGCAACATTGCTGCATGTTTATAAGAAAAAAAAACCAAAGACTAGTAGACTAGTAAGAAAATGCCTATGGTAAATTGTTTTGCTCAGAGCTGTTTTGTGTTATACTGGAGTTGTTGGGTTATTTTTGTTGTTTTGATTTCACCGGAGGAGATTCTTGAGTCAATGTAGATAAGACTCTTGCCCAAGTCAAAATCAATGTGACTCCTTGAAAATTGCTAGTGCTGGGCCTGTCTTATTAAAAATATATATGTTTTGTTTGCCTACATCAGTACTTGGGGCTCTGCGCTGAAGTGAACCAACAGAAACATCACTACCAACAACAACAACAACAAAGGAAGATAATCAATGGGGAACATGGCACCCAATAAGGTGTTAGGGCAGTAGGTGGTTGCTGACCTTATTAACAGGAGAGCAGACGAAGAGAACATCTGCTGCACACAAAAACCACTGCCAGCTCTGAAGTAAAGACTCTGGTAGAACAAGCACTCCTGAGCCAAGTTTAATTAGAAAAGTGAAAGAGGTGGATCCCCTAGAAAGAGAAATCATATCCTTGTCCTGCAGCAACAGCCAGCACACAATTATTGCGGTGAATGAATCCATTTCAGCATCCGTGCTCTGTTTTTAATAAAGGTCTTTCTCTCTCCCCCTCTCTCTTGCATAAATCAGTTCTTTGGCACAAGCGTTTTGCCTCCCACTGTGAATCAAAATGCATGTGGGTTGTTGAAAGAGGATTCATTATATGGGGGGGGGGGAGAGGGAGGGGTATTGAAAAGCACTTTCTTTCTTTCTTTCTTTTTGATCCCACCAATCAAAGTCAGTTGGGAAGACAAAAGATACTTGGAAACCATGATAGAAAGCTTGGGAAATATGCTTAGCATGTGTCTCCAGCAGGTCTGCAGAAAAAGAAAGATTGGCGGATGCATTTCTCTTTAAGGGCATCAGCTGCAACATGGTAATCAGCTTGCTTCCAGAGAGAGTCCTGATGGGCTAGTAGGGAAGAACTAAGTGCAGCTTTTGTGTCACTGGTTCCTTGGTCATTAGCCTGTCATTTTGCGCAGAAGCCTTTTCCATATATGGTTATGGGGGAAGCAATCACTCTATGTGCCAACAGCTAAAGGGGAATGGGATGGAATAGCAAGTAGACTAAAGCAAGACCAACAGCCTGGTCTTTCTAATCTATGGTTCCTTCCATTACAATTTGGCAGCCATATGTGGGAAGCCCATCAGCCACATGATGCATCTTCTTTGTGTGTTTTTGTTTTGCAGAGGGGTGGGTTCTTCCTCTTTCATGTTTAGATCAAACTTTGAACTGCCAAAATGAAGCCACTTTCTTGCCTTTGTCGTTGCCAAACTTAAGTCCTCAGCCGTACATGTTTCTGGCAGTAATTGGCAGACCAATAAATTATCCATATTCTGTCTGTCTCCACATTAATACAGTGTGATGTTGTCTTCTAGCAGCCCCCACTTGAGCAAGTTGGTCTTACATTTAGGCACTCCAACCCGCAGCCAATTTATAGTCCTCCATGTGACATAGGGGAGATTGTGTTTCTCAACCATATCCTCCTTTAATGTTGTTCCTTGTCCAGTGAACTCCTTCCTCCATCTTCTAATATGGCTTTGCTCTTGCATACCCTCAATAGTCTTTGTTCTTGCCATAAAGCTCTTCCCGGATCTGAGCCAGTGGACTCGAGGCTCATATCTGTTCAGAGGATGTTGAGGAGGGTGAGATGAAATTAATATAAGCTCAGTGCACCCAGGCAATTCTAAAGCTGCCAGATATGCTCACAGGACATTTGGACAATCATTCAATAACAGAAAAGGTGTTTAGTTGCATCTGGGGGAGCTGGGGGACAATGGCTGGGATCTTGTTGCAGAAATCTATGTGCACAAACTCAATCATGCAACAATTTCATCCTTCCTAGATTGTAACTGAGTGTGCAAAGGACAGTATGTCTAAGTGTGTTGTGTCCTAAAGCCTGTGCCTTTAAACAATGTACCTATCCATGTGTATCCAATGTAACCTCTTCTATGTGTAACATTGTAACCTCCAGCTGCATCACTGTAACCTTAATAGGACGCGAGCTAGTGACCACTAGATGGCAATAGCGAGCGTCCAAGCTCATTTGTCCAAGACTCACCTAGAACAACAGCGCGGGAAGATTCCCGCCACTACCTTCACCTGGACAAGAAGGGCGTGACCTGCAATGACGTCACGCAGCCTGTAGCCAATAGGCTATCAAGGAGCCACATTCAAATGTATAGCCACTGTATATATTGAGCTGTTCGTCCGCCATTACCTCATGTTCCCACTGACCAGCATGTAATAAAGTTGTGTTAAGCCAGCTCTTCGGCTGTCCTGGTGTCCTTGGTCCCATACACTAAATTGGCGACGAAGGTGGGATAATGGCTGCCCACGGGACCAAGACATACGCCGGTTTCGACATCAAGAAACCGCAAGATTGGGAACTCTTCGAAATGGACTTCCAAGGCGCGCTGGTGGAGTTCGAGGTTAAGGACGAGGCGAAGAAAAGAGCCATCCTCACCAGAATGCTCGGGCACGACGGCAAGTGGGTATTGTTTGACCTCATCGCACCCAAAAAGGCGGCTGAATTCAAGGCCGAAGAGCTCCTGATGGTGTTGCGAGACCATTTTCGGCCCTCGGTGGCAATGTTTCCCGCTCGGAGCGCGTTTTGGAGGCGAGTCCAAGCGCCTGGAGAATCGGTCGCCGCGTTCGTAGCGGCCCTGCGCCTGGCTGCCGGCCCATGCAAATGGGAGAACTTGGAAGTCACCCTCAGGGACTGCGTGCCTGAAGGACGCCGAGATTCAGCGCACGCTGATGAATCAGGAGCCGCCCCCCACGTTGCAGGAGGTCCTGAAAGCGGCGCAGGCCGCGGAAGCCACGAAGGCCGGGGTGCAAGAGCTCCAGGACTGGCGGCCGAAGGCCGACAAAGCAGAGAGTTTGGTGCACGCAGCCCGGCGAATTTCGAAATCGTTCGCCGAAAGCAGCGACGACGAGGACGTCCGGAGGGTCCGGAAGGAGGGCCGGCATTGCGACGGCTGCGGGGCGGCTCACGACCGTGCCAGGTGCCCGTTCAGAAAGGCCGAGTGCCACAACTGCGGGCGACGCGGGCACATAGCCAAAGTCTGCAGACAACGGCGCAAGGACCGGAGGAGCTCGCCCGACCGCCCAGTGAGGGACCGGAGGAGCTCGCCTGACCGCCCAGCGAGGCCAGACCGCTCGACGAGACTAAAGGATGGCGCCCGGCCCACGAGGAAGCAGGACGGCGTGGGCTGCATCTCCGACGACAGCGGCGACGACGCCCCGGTTTTCACCGTGTCCATGGGACACCCCCGTTACTTTGTTGAGGTACTGGTGCAAGGGGCCCCTGTTAGGATGGAGATTGACTCTGGCTCCTCTTACTCAATCATTTCCCAGAGGGAGTTTTTGAGAATTGCCCCCCGCGTACGGCCCAAGCTCAAAGCGTTGAGGTCCACGCTTCGGGACGTGCAAGGGAACAGTATCCCGGTGTTGGGGGTTGGGAATTTCCAGGTTCAGTACAAGCGGCACACCGCAGAACTCCCCCTAGTCGTTCTTAAGGGGGGTAATTGCAGCCTCCTCGGGACTCAATGGTTTCAGCCCCTGGGTCTGTTCATTGGGGGGGTGCACGCCGTTGGGTCTGACCCGATACAGGAGGTGTGCGACGCGCACCCCGAAGTCTTCAAGAAGGGACTTGGGAAATTCAATGGACCCCCAGTAACGTTCGACCTGGATCCGGAGGTCCGCCCAATCAGACTCAAACCACGCCGGGTGCCTTTTGCACTCAAGGACAAAATAGAGGCGGAACTGGACAAATTAGTGGGCCAGGGGATTCTTGTTCCTGTTGATTCCGCGGAGTGGGAAACTCCAATTGTCACAGCATTGAAGGCCAATGGGGAGGTTCGCATTTGCGCCGATTATAAGTGCACCATTAATAAGGCAATCCGCCCTAATGCGTATCCGGTGCCGGTGGTCAGCCATTTGCTAGCCAGGTTACATGGGGGAAAATGTTTCGCTAAGCTCGACCTGGCACAGGCCTATCAGCAACTCATGGTAACCCCTGCCGCAGCTGCTGCACAGACCATAATCACGCATAAGGGGGCGTTCCAGATGACGCGCCTCCAATTCGGCGTGAACTCGGCGCCTGGAATTTTCCAGTCGCTCGTGGAACACCTCCTCAAAGGGCTGGATGGCGTTTTACCATATTTTGACGACGTATTGATAACGGGGGGAGTGAGGTTGAATTGGCTGAAAGGCTAAACAAGGTCCTGGCGGCGTTCGAACAGGCGGGGTTGAGGTTGCAAAAAGACAAATGCGTCTTCTTCGCGAAGGAGGTTGAGTTCTTAGGGTTCCGAGTAACACCCGAGGGGATCAAACCGTCCAAATCCAAGGTGGCCGCCATCAAGAAAGCTCCTCGCCCCACATCCAAGCCTGAGTTGCAGTCGTTCCTAGGGCTCTTAAATTTCTACCACTCCTTCCTTCCACGGAAGGCTGCGGTGGCTGAGCCGCTTCACAAGTTGCTCAAGAAAGATGCGGCATGGAAGTGGGGCGATGACCAGGAGAGGGCATTCACGGAACTGAAACAACTCCTGGCGTCTGACGCCATTCTGACCCATTTCGACCCCAAACGGCCGGTGGTACTGATCTGTGATGCATCCCCAGTGGGGGTGGGGGCAGTGTTATGCCACGTGTTGGAAAACGGGAGGGAGGCCCCAATAGCGTTTTACTCCAGGTCCCTGTCCCAAGCGGAGAGAAACTACGCCCAGACAGACAGGGAGGCGCTGGCGATAGTTGCGGGGACCAAAAAATTTCACGACTTTCTGTATGGCCGCCCTTTCACCATCGTGACTGACCACAAGCCCCTACTAGGCATTTTTACCGCAGATAAGCCCACGCCACAGATCCTGTCCCCGAGAATGCTTAGGTGGGCCATTTTTCTCAACGCCTACCAGCACGCGTTGGTGTACCGGCCCGGGAAAGAGATCAGCCATGCGGATGCCCTATCAAGGTCCCCCCTTCCCCTAACGCAGAGCCAGATGGGCGGAGAGGGGCGGGACCGCCAGGTGCTCATGATAGAGGTTTTGGATTCGCCCCCCATAGTGCCCGCCGACATTGCCACAGCGACAAGGAAGGACAAGACGTTGGCGGCGGTTTGCTCCTGGGTACAGAAAGGGTGGCCGGCGTCTTCCCCAGCAGAGGAATTCGCCCCATTTTTTAGGAAGAAGCTGGAACTGTCCCTAGAGAGGGGGTGCCTCTTGTGGGGGCAGCGGGTGGTGATCCCTACATCCCTTCGACCGCGGGTGCTTAAACTGCTGCACGTCAGCCACCCCGGAATTGTGCGCTCCAAAGCGCTGGCCCGGAGTTACTTCTGGTGGCCCCAGTTAGACGCCGACATCGAGCACATGGTCGGCACTTGCGAGAGCTGCCAATGCTCCAGACCGGAGGAGGCCCGCCTTCCCCACAGGGAATGGGACGCGGCTAAGGGGCCGTGGTCCCGGGTGCACATAGATTTCGCGGTCCCGTTCCGAGGAACCCTGTTTCTCCTTGTTGTGGACGCTTTCTCCAAGTGGTTGGAGGTCATCCCAGTCACGAGCACCTCCTCGGCCGCGACAATTAAGCATTTGCGGAGAATTTTTTCCACGTTCGGCATACCCGACACTCTAATTAGCGATAACGCTAGTTGCTTCACGTCCGCTGAGTTCAGGGCATTCACAGAGATTAACGCCACCCGGCACATCACCTCCGCCCCTTTCCATCCGGCCACCAATGGCCAAGTGGAGCGCCTCGTACGCACCACGAAGGACGCGCTGCGGCACATGGGCCCCGGGGACCTCAACCTGCAAGTGTGTCAGTTTCTGCTAGGGTACAGGGTGACCCCGCTAGCGTCAGGCTACTCCCCTGCGGAGCTTTTAATGTGCAGGAAGCTGACCACCATACTCACTAGACTAGATCCCACGAGAGTTGAGGACAAGGGGAGGAACATAGGGTTAGAAGCCACCAAGAGTTCGGCGTGGGTGCCCCGGTACATTGCAGGAACTATGCCAGCGCGGGGCCAGCCTGGGTGCCGGGGGTGGTCGTGGAACAAACCGGTCCCGTTTCGTACCGCGTGGAGACCAACACAGGTCTACTTTGGCGGCGACACGCAGACCAGCTCCGGAGCCGGGTCCCAGGAAGGCAGGGCGCCGACGGCGCGAACACAAATTCAGCGTTAGGGTTCTCCCCCACCCGTTTAGCCCAAGGGGGAGGGGAGGGGGTCCAGAGTCCCCACCAAGGGGGGAGGAGAAGGAATTTGTCCTCGTAGATATCCCGCGGGATCCCCCAACAGAGTTTGATTTTGATTTTCAGAACCGGGGGGGGTTCGGAGTGGTCCCCCACCCATCCAAGGAGAAGAGGGGTTTTACGTTAGCCCCTGGTGCCCCCGGTTCAACCACAACGGAATCTACCCTTTCCCCTAAAGCTGCAAAACCGCAGCAAGCCTCTAACAAGTCTCCCTCTCCCATTACAGGACAAGGGTCCAGGGAACAAGGAAGCGGGAGCGGTCCCCGGGTGGGCCAACCCACATCGCGGCCCAAACGCGAGTGCAATAAACCATCTTGGCTAAGAGACTTCGTCTCATCCTAGGGGGGAGGGGTGTTGTGTCCTAAAGCCTGTGCCTTTAAACAATGTACCTATCCATGTGTATCCAATGTAACCTCTTCTATGTGTAACATTGTAACCTCCAGCTGCATCACTGTAACCTTAATAGGACGCGAGCTAGTGACCACTAGATGGCAATAGCGAGCGTCCAAGCTCATTGGTCCAAGACTCACCTAGAACAACAGCGCGGGAAGATTCCCGCCACTACCTTCACCTGGACAAGAAGGGCGTGACCTGCAATGACGTCACGCAGCCTGTAGCCAATAGGCTATCAAGGAGCCACATTCAAATGTATAGCTACTGTATATATTGAGCTGTTCGTCCGCCATTACCTCATGTTCCCACTGACCAGCATGTAATAAAGTTGTGTTAAGCCAGCTCTTCGGCTGTCCTGGTGTCCTTGGTCCCATACACTAAAAAGTGTCAGTTACCTGTCCACTCTGTTTTTACTTCAAATGATTCTGATCAGTAAGTTTAAAATATGTGGGTTTTTTTCTTTAACAGTGGTGTTCCTCCAAGCAATAAAAGCTGTCAGCTTCTGGATTCTCAGACAAATTCAGCCTCTCCCACAAGACTGGCTCTATCAGTAGTCAGAGTGAGATAACTCTCTCAGCCAACATATTTGATATATCAGGAAAGGGCTGCAGATTGTTGTTGATTTAATTTATTAGTGGCATGTCTTTATTTCCATGGATGAGGAAAGATACTTATTGGACTTTTTGTCTCTTATGCTAAAATAATGACATTGGGTTTGGATATTGTGCAGAATGTCTGTTCATGTTATCCTGCTATGGTAATAGAATAGACCATACTGCCAGTGAGATCATCAGGCAGCAATTAATTAGCCTGACAACACTGAGGACTGATGGCCTTGGATGGAGAAGTCCTCAGGGAAGGGTGATGGTCCTCAAGTGGATTAAATCTCACTTGAATCCATCTTGATGGGGCGCAGCAGCTTCATCAATACTGGTCTGGGGCCAAGCAGGACTTTGCATGCCAAAAAGGCTCAGGACCAGAAAGTGACTCCCAGAGCTGGATCAGTGGTATGGGTTTCACACTGCGATGCGGAAGTCAGATGAAAGGCCACAGCATTATATTCTCAGGACAGTCTTCCTGGCTGATCGCTAATATTCAGAATTGGATATGGCACAAGAAGAAGCAGCAGTATGAATGGGGCATCCTTTTGATGCTACAGGGAGGGTCACATCTTGATCCAGCCCTTCTTATTCTGTGGCTGCTTCCAGGGATCACTAGAGGGGGATTAGACAAACTCATATAGAAAATGGTCTATGGTTGATATTCTTGCTTCAAGATAAAATTCCTCTCTGAATGCCAGTCACTTTGAAACAATAGTGAAATAAGCTATAGTCCTCATGTTTTCCACGTGGGCTTTCTAAAAGCATGACATAAGTCTTTTGTTTGATTGTGCATGGATGGTTCTTTATATCTTTATATTCTCAAGAATTTTTGCATGCAAACATGTGCCCCTTTCATTAAGCCATGACATTTTCATTAAAAGCTTTTTCCTCAACCAACCCTTAAAATGTTTGAAGTTCCCACACTAGAGAGAACAGCATCCTAACCAGCTCTTAAGCAACAACATTTCTTGGAAATTACTCATTGTCCTTTGGGATGGGAACCTTATGTGTCTCAAAAGGAGATGAAGAGCAGGGAAGACAAGATGGAAATACTGTAAGTAGTTACCCTATAATGAGTAATTTTTAATTAACCCATTTTATAGTGACTAAGGCATAACTAGGTTATGTGATGATCATAGCAACAAGGAATAATGTCCCTCCTTTTGAGGTTAAAAAGCAGTATTGTAGCACTTTGAAGTTTAACAATATTTATTTGACCTAAACTCTTGTGGACTGTAGTCCATTTTATCACATGCACAGAGGGTTACCTGAGTAGGCAGATATTTATACACATATTTGAGCGAGGATAGAGGGGGAATGCAATGAAAAGGTACACATTTCATAGATGGTTTTAGCTATGGTCCTTTGAAAAGCAATCATTAGGAGGATAATGCATTAGGTCACCCCACAAAGATAAGCAGATTCACATATGTATGGTAAATGAAAAGTCTATGTAAAATCTAATTATTAGTAGGGGAGAGTGAGTTGAACCTTTAAACGAACTCTTATGTATGGGAGAATTATAATCCAAAGAGCAGGAAGGTATTGAAATTTTACAGTGAAACTGTAACTTCTAATGTTCCCTTTACAGTTATGGCCTGTGGTCTCACAAAATGGCAGAGGAGGAGTATCATATGCTTCAAGGGCTACTTTGTGCTCCTGCCTCATGGCCTGTTGTGTGTGAAAAGGAAAAGATGAGGTGTGGTTTAGTGTATGAGAGTCAAGACACAAGGCACAGCCAAAGGCTGGGTTAACTCAGGTTTATTGCATGGTGGACAGAGGGAACATGAGGTAATGGCGGACGAACAGCTCTATATATATGGTAGTAACGTATTTGAATGTGGCTCCACGGTAGCCCGTTGGCTACTGGTCCGCGTGACGTCATGGCTGGTCACGCCCTTCTTGTCCAGGTGTAGGTAGCGGCGGGAAACTCCCCGCGCTGCGGTCTTTGATGGGTTTGAACCAAGAGAGCTTGGACGCTCGCTGCTGCCAGCTGGTGGTCATTAGCTCGCGTCCTATTACAGGGTTTATGTGATACAGCTGAAGGTTACATTGTTACTCATAGGCAAGGTTACATTGGTTCAGATACATTGATATCACATGTAGAAGGTTACACTATTAGAACACAACACTCCTCCCCCCTAGGATGAGACGAAGTCTCTCAGCCAAGATGGCTTATTTCGAACACGCTGGGGTCTCGGCGCGGGCTGCCCTGCCCCGGCTTCGCTCCCTCCTCCTTGCTCCCTGGCTTCCTGCCCTGCAATCAGAGAGGATGACTTGTTAGTGGTTTGCCGCGGCTCTGCGGCTTTGTTGGGAGGTGTGTGCTTTGTTTGGGAAGAACCGGGGGCACTGGGGGCTAACGAAAAACCCCTCTTCTCGCTTGGATGGGTGGGGGAACACTCCGAAAAAACCCCCCGGCTAGCAAAATCAAAATCAAAATCGGATTCGGGGGAAGCGGCAGCGGCGGCCGCACACTCCTTTTCCCTCCCCCTGGGCTCGGATAGAACTGGGGTATCAAAAGGATATGAGTCGGGCTCGCTGCTTTCCCCCCTGGCTTCGGACTGGTGTCCCTCCCTGTCTCCCCCTTGGGCTAAACGGGTGGGGGAGAACCCTATCGCTGAATCCTGTCGCTGAGCCCCACTGGTCGGCCCCTCGCTCACTCGGTGCCTCAGTTGGTCAGCGTGCCTCCTCCAGAGGAGGCCGGTGCTAGTTTCCACCCGATAGGACACTGGCCCCGTCTGTTCTATTATCGTCCCTGGCACCCAGGCTGGGCCTGCGTTGGCATAGTTCCTGCAGTGTACAGGATCGCCTACGCCGAAACCTTTCGAGACCGCTAACCCTATGTTCTTCCCTTTGTCCTCGACCCTCGACGGGTCTAACCTGGACAAAAGCGTGGTCAGTTTCCTCCGCATCAGCAGCTCAGCCGGCGAGTATCCAGACGCTAAGGGGGTCACTCTGTACGCTAATAGAAATTGACAAACTTGGTGATTTAGATCTCCCAAGCCCATGCGCCGCAGCGCATCTTTTGTGGTGCGCACCAACCGTTCCACTTGGCCATTCGTGGCCGGGTGAAACGGCGCGGATGTGACATGCCGAATTGCATTTGCCTCCATGAATGCCGCGAACTCAGCGGACGTGAAACAACTGGCGTTATCGCTGACCAAAGTGTCGGGTAAGCCGAACGTGGAAAAGACCCTCCTTAGCTGGCGAATGGTAGTGGCGGAGGATGTGCTCTTTACCGGAATGACCTCCAGCCACTTTGAGTATGCATCCACCACCAGGAGAAACATGGTTCCCCGGAATGGGCCAGCAAAATCTACGTGCACCCTGGACCACGGTCCCCTTGCTGCGTCCCATTCCCTATGCGGGAGGCGGGCCACCTCCGGTCGGGAGCACTGACATGCCTCACAAGTGCCAACCATCTGCTCTATGTCGGCGTCCAGCTGGGGCCACCAGAAGTAACTCCGGGCCAACGCCTTGGAACGGACGATTCCCGGGTGGCTGACGTGCAACAGCTTTAGCACCTTCGGCCGCAGGGACGTAGGAACCACCACCCGTTGGCCCCACAAAAGGCACCCCCTCTCTAAAGACAACTCCACTCGCTTTCGGAAAAATGGGTCGAATTCCGTGCCTGGGGATGACGCCGGCCACCCCTTCTGCACCCACGAGCATACCTTCTCTAGTGTTCTATCCTTTCCGGTCGCCCTGGCAATGTCGGCCGGTACTATCGGGGGTGACTCCAAGACCTCTATTAGCAATACCTGGCGGTCTCTTCTTACCCCTGCCTTCTGGTCGTCCGACAAGGGTAACGGCGACCGTGAGAGCGCGTCTGCATGGCTGATTTCCTTCCCTGGCCGGTATTCTAACTCATGTTGATATGCGTTAAGAAAAATAGCCCACCGCAGCATCCTCGGGGACAGGATCTGTGGCGTGGGCTTATTTGCAGTGAATATTCCTAACAGGGGCTTGTGATCAGTAACGATCTTGAACGGCCGACCATACAGAAAATCGTGAAATTTCTTGGTTCCCGCTACTATCGCTAGTGCCTCCCTATCGGTCTGTGCGTAATTCCGCTCTGCTTGGGACAGGGACCTTGAATAAAACGCTATCGGGGCCTCCCTTCCGTCGTTTAACACGTGGCAAAGCACCGCCCCCACCCCCACCGGGGATGCATCGCAGACTAAAACTATGGGCCGTTTGGGGTCGAAATGAGTCAGGATTGCCTCGGATGTGAGGAGTTGCTTTAACTCTGTGAACGCTCTTTCTTGCTCGTCACCCCACAGCCATTTTTCCTCTTTTTTAAGTAACCGATGGAGCGGCTCGGCAACAGACGCCTTCCGTGGAAGGAAGGTATGGTAGAAATTGAGAAGCCCCAGAAACGACTGTAGCTCGGTTTTGGAAGTGGGGCGAGGGGCTTTCTTAATGGCGGCTACCTTAGATTTGGACGGCCTAATTCCCTCGGGCGTGACACGGAACCCTAAAAACTCAACCTCTGTTTCGAAAAATACACATTTGTCTTTTCTCAGTCGCAGCCCCGCTTTCTCGAACACGGTCAGGACCTTATCCAATCTGTGAGCCAGCTCGGTCTTACTCCCCCCCGTTATCAATACGTCATCAAAATATGGCAACACCCCCTCCAGCCCCTTCAGGAGGCGTTCCACTAGCGACTGAAAAATGCCAGGTGCCGAGTTCACGCCGAACTGTAACCTCGACACCTGGAACGCCCCCTTATGTGTGACTATTGTTTGTGCCGCCGCTGTGGCGGGGGTTACCGGGAGTTGCTGGTAGGCCTGTGCTAAATCGAGTTTAGCGAAACACTTTCCCCCATTCAGCCTGGCCAGAAGGTGGCTGACCACTGGCACCGGGTATGCATTAGGGCGGATTGCCTTATTAATGGTACACTTATAATCAGCGCAAATGCGCACCTCCCCGTTAGCCTTCAGTGCTGTTACAATTGGAGTCTCCCACTCCGCGGAATCCACAGGAACGAGAATTCCTTGACCCACCAGTTTGTCCAGTTCCGCCTCTATTTTGTCCTTTAGCGCGAACGGTACCCTGCGCGGTTTAAGTCTTATCGGGCGGACCTCCGGGTCTAAGTCGAAGGCTACAGGGGGTCCCTTGAACTTTCCCAGTCCACTTTTAAAAACGGCGGGGTGTGCGTCACACACCGCTTGTATTGGGTCCTCGCCTACGGCATGCACCCCCCCTATGAACAGGCCTAAGGGCTGAAACCACTGTGTTCCGAGGAGGCTACAACTCCCCCCTTTTAGCACCACTAGGGGAAGTTCCGCAGAATGTCTCTTAAAGCGAACCCGGAACGTTCCGACCCCCAACACTGGAATGCTGTTCCCCTGAACGTCCCGTAGTGTGGCCCTCAACGCTTTAAGTTTGGGCCGCACGTGGGGGTCGATTTTCAAGAACTCTCTCTGGGGAATTATAGAATAGGAGGACCCCGAGTCAACTTCCATCCTAATAGGGGTCCCTTGTACTAGTACCTCAACAAAGTAATGGGGCTGTCCCGCAGACACGTTGAACACAGGAGCGTCGCCCTCGCTGTCGTCCGAGATGCGGCCCACGCCGTCCTGCTTCCTCGTGGCCCGGGCGCCATCTTTGGACCTCGCTGGACGGTCCGGTCTGGCTGAACGGTCTTGCGACTGTCTCCGGCCCTCTTTCCATTTCCTGCACGCCTTGGCGATGTGCCCCCGACGTCCACAGTTGAAACACTCGGCTTTCCTGAATGGGCACTTCACGCGCTCATGGGCCGCTCCGCAACCATCGCAGTGGCGCCCGCCTCTCCGGACCTTCTGGACCTCCTCGCCATCGCTGCTTTCTGAAGACGATTTCGAGGTCGGTCGGGTTGCATGCACCGACTGACCGGACTTCCCGTGCGACGAGTTTTCCGCTTTGCCGGCCCTCGGACGCCACTCACGCCACTTGTGCATCTCATCTACTCCAGCATTCGTGGATTCCGCGGCTTCCGCGGCCTCTACAACCTCTTCCAGTGTGGGTGGTGGCTCCTTGTTCATCAGGCTGCGCTGTACTTCCTTGTCCTTCAGGCCACACAGCACTCCGTCCCTGAGGGCCATCTCTAGGACGTGGTCCCATTTGCAGGGGGCGGCGGCTACCCTCATAGCCGTTACGAAGGCTTCTACCGACTCGTCCGGCGCTTGAACTCGCCTCCAAAACGCACTCCGAGCGGGAAACATTGCCCTCGAGGGTCGGAAACGCTCACGCAACATTTTCATGATGTCACCGGCTTTGAAATCGCTCATCTTCTTCGGTGCAAGAATGCCCACCAGCGTCCGCTTGGTTTCCATCCCAAGCATGCGGGTGAGGATGGCCCTCTTCCTTTCCTCGTCGTCTTCTTTGACTTTGAGCTCCACCAGTGCCGCCTGGAAGTCCATCTCAAAAAGCTCCCAGTCTTGCGGTTTGGTGATGTTGAACCCGCTCTGTGTCCTGGCTCCGTGGGGATCCATCATCCCACCTTCGTCGCCAATTTAGTGTATGAGAGTCAAGACACAAGGCACAGCCAAAGGCTGGGTTAACTCAGGTTTATTGCATGGTGGACAGAGGGAACATGAGGTAATGGCGGACGAACAGCTCTATATATATGGTAGTAACGTATTTGAATGTGGCTCCACGGTAGCCCGTTGGCTACTGGTCCGCGTGACGTCATGGCTGGTCACGCCCTTCTTGTCCAGGTGTAGGTAGCGGCGGGAAACTCCCCGCGCTGCGGTCTTTGATGGGTTTGAACCAAGAGAGCTTGGACGCTCGCTGCTGCCAGCTGGTGGTCATTAGCTCGCGTCCTATTACAGGGTTTATGTGATACAGCTGAAGGTTACATTGTTACTCATAGGCAAGGTTACATTGGTTCAGATACATTGATATCACATGTAGAAGGTTACACTATTAGAACACAACATGTGGGAAGAAGAGTGTGTTTTGTACCAGGGCCAGCTACTGACTGAATTCAGATGCTTTAAAAAAAAATCCTAAAATTGACTATTTCTGTAACTACTTTTAACAGGACGAACCATCCTAGCAGTTAATTGAGAGGGTGGCACTATAAGCAGAACTAATTATTTTTAAAAGTAACTCCTAACCTTGGGGTGTATTTACTTTCTGCTGAGATACATTGCTAAATCTCTTGGACATACAAGGCTCAAGACCCACTATGACAAATTTTTACATCCTTTCTGACTATGAGGGTTTCCCCCTCCTTATGTTAAGGGGCAGAAAAATTAATTGGGGGGGGGGGCACACATGATGTTTAAGCGGAGAGGAGCAAATACAAGAGAACAGCCTCAAGTGTTTTTCATTAACCTTTGTACAGACTTATTTTTAAGTGATGTAGTTGCAAGAGAGAATGATTTTTCCTTAAGCTTTGCACTTCCTCCTCCAGTTCACTTTTACATCTCCTCCTAAATAAAGCAATATGCTATCACGTTGCATTCCTGGGTAATTAGTGCTTGCATATCTTATGACATTTCTCTTTTCCCCTCCTCCATCTTTCCTCTCTTTCTGAAAACCGAAGATACTGAAATATCTTATTGTGTAAGCAAATATTTCAACCTGTCTGGTCTAGGAATCTCATATTTTGAGTGGATTTACTTAACTCTGTTTCCTTGGTGAAGCCTATTCTCAGATTTTTCTTTCCAAAGAACTGCATAACTGAAGTTCAGAGCCTCCAAATCTCTACATGTTACTTTCATAGAATCAAAGAATAGTCTAGTAGTTGAAAGAGACTTTTTAGGCCATTATGTCCAACCCCCTGCTCAACACAAGAATCCAAATCAAAAGCCAATATGACAGAAAGTTGTCCAATTCTTTCTTCAATGCTTCCAGTGTTGGAGCCCTTGTCACCTCTTGAGATAGTTGGTCCCACTGTTGTACTGCTCTAACCGTTAAGATGTTTCCCCTGATATTCAGCCTATATCTGGCTTCTTGTGGTTTCAGCCCATTATTATGTGTCCTGCCGTTTGGGATGATCAAGAACATCCTCTTTATGGTTATCTTTCAGGTATTTGAAGAGTGCTATCATATCCCCTTTCAGTCTCCTTTTCTCAAGGCTAAACATGCCCAGTTCTTTCAGTATTTCCTCATATGGCTTGATTTCTAATTCTCTGATCATCCTTGTTGCCCTTCTCTGTACCTGCTCTAATTTGTTTGCATCTTTCTTAAAGTGTGGTGTCCAAAATTGAACACAGCATTCTAGAAATTGTCTAACTAGTGCTGAATAGAGGGAAACTAGTATCTCATGGGTTTTAGCGACTATACTTCTGTTAATGCCAGGATGGCCAACCTTGGTGCTACAGGTGTTCTTGGACTTCAGTTACCAAAAGCCCAAGAAGCTTTTGGGAATTGCAGTTCAAGAACATCTGGAGGACCAATATTGCTGCTTGCTTGCCTCTGTGGCCTGCCACCACCACCAGAGGAGGAGGAGGAGATGGTCCGAGCCAGGTGCGGCCACTTGGAGGCTCTTGCCCACCTTATTCCGGGCCCCTCCCACCTGGGAAAGGACAAAACGTCATCAGCTTGGGACTGAAGGACGTTCCCGCTCGCTCGCCTCTGTGCCCTGCCACTGCCAGAGGAGGAGGAGGAGATGGTCTGAGCCAGGTGCGGCCACTTGACGCTCCCGCCTGCCTTGTTCTGGGCCCCTCCTGCCCAGGAAATGACTTTGCTGCTCTGTTTGATGCTTTGTGGTAATTTGAATTTGTAAAGTGCATTACTGTATATTTTGGTTTTTTGTATACTGCTTTATTGTGTATTTTGAACTCTATATTTTGTTTTATTTTGTATACCTTAGTAGTTGTGTATTTTTGGACTATATTGTGTACCTATTGGAGGTAAAACCGCTTTAAGTCGCCCGCTGGGCTGAAAAAAGCGGTATATAAATTAAACTTTATTATTATTATCCCTCTGTTAATGCAGCCTAAAACCTTATTTTTAATTTTATCATTATTATTTTGTCAATTAGAACTCCCAGAGCAGAGTACCATAAAAGAGATTAAAGCATTCTCTAACACATCCTTCCTTGTTCCGAGGTAGCGTAGCTAAAATGGGACATTACATATTACACAGCTTGAGTTTATGCATTTACAGTACAGTTTGTTAATACAATTAATGGGTCACATTGCACAGGAAAAAATTTTTTTTTTACTCAGAGGAAGTCCTTTGAAATGATTTTGTTTACATGAAGCAATCTCATGGATGCACACTTTCCTGTTTCTGCTCTAAATACAGCCTTCCCAAGGTGACATCATTGCTGCCCGCTGACTCCCATTTTCATCTCAGCAAAGCATGACAGGATCAGACCAAAGCCCAGCCCAGCCCATTACTGTATTCCTGTAGTGGTCAACTAGATGTCCATGGTGTTGTGTTCTGTTGGTTTTATTGTACACACGGATTACAATGTATCTGAGCCAATGTAACCTTGCCTATAGCAACAATGTAACCTTCAGCTGTTTCATATAAACCCTGTAATAGGACGCGAGCTAATGACCACCAGCTGGCAGCAGCGAGCGTCCAAGCTCTCTCGGTCCAAACTCATCAAAGGCAACAGCGCGGGAAGTTTTCCCGCCACCACCTACACCTGGACAAGAAGGGCGTGACCTGCAATGACGTCACGCAGACAGTAGCCAATGGGCTACCATGGCACCACGTTCAAATGTGTTACTGCTGTATATAAAGAGCTATCGATCCGCCATTACCTCATGTTCCCTCTGTCCACGATGCAATAAACCTGAGTTAACCCAGCCCGAGGCTGTGTCCTGTGTCTTGGTTTGCATACACTAAATTGGCGACGAAGGTGGGATGATGGATCCCCACGGAACAGCCAGGGCACAGAGCGGTTTCAACATCACCAAACCGCAAGACTGGGAGCTGCTTGAGATGGATTTCCAGGCAGCCCTGGTGGAACTCAGAGTCAAAGGAGAAGACGAGGAGAGAAAGAGGGCCATCCTCACCAGAATGCTCGGGATGGAAACCAAGCGGACGCTGGTGGGCATAATCGCTCCGAAGAAGGTGAGCGACTTTAAGGCTAGCGACATCATGCAACTGCTGCGAGAGCGGTTCTGCCCCTCGAGGGCAATGTTTCCCGCTCGGAGCGCGTTTTGGAGGCGAGTCCAAGCGCCGGATGAGTCGGTTGAGGCATTCGTGGCCGCCATGAGGTTAGCCGCCGCCCCCTGTAAATGGGGCGATATCCTGGAGTTGGTCCTCAGGGACGGCGTGCTGTGTGGCCTGAAAGACAAGGAGGTACAGCGCAGCTTGATGAATAAGGAGCCGCCACCCACGCTGGCAGAGGTCATAGAGGCCGCGGAAGCCGCAGAGTCCACGAATGCCGGAGTGGACGAGATGCACCAGTGGCGTGAGTGGCGTCCTAGAGCCGGCAAGGCGGAAAATTCGGTGCACGGGAAGACCGGACAGTCGGTGCACGCGACTCGACGGGCCTCAAAGTCGTCTACGGAAGGCAGCGACGGCGAGGAGGTCCAGAAGGTCCGGAAGGGTGGTCGACGCTGCGAGGGTTGCGGAGCGGCCCACGAGCGCGCGAGATGCCCGTTCAGGAAGGCCGAGTGTTACACCTGCGGCCGTCGGGGGCACATCGCCAAGGCGTGCAGAAAGAGGAAAGAGGGCCGGAGGCAGTCACAAGACCGCGCAGCCAGACCGGACCGTCCAGCGAGGCCCAAAGATGGCGCCCAGACCACGAGGAAGCAGGACGGCGTGGGCCGCGTCTCGGACGGCAGCGAGGACGACGCCTCAGTGTTCAGCGTGTCCGCGGGACAGTCCCATTACTTCGTTGAGGTATTAGTACAAGGGGCCCCTATTAGGATGGAAATTGACTCGGGGTCCTCCTATTCCATAATTCCCCAGAAAGAGTTCCTGAAAATCGACCCCCACGTGCGGCCCAAGCTTAAAGCGCTGAGGTCCACGCTACGGGACGTACAGGGAAACAGCATTCCGGTGTTGGGGGTCGGGAAATTTCGGGTCAAGTTTAAGAGACATTCTGCGGAACTGCCCCTAGTTGTCCTCAAAGGGGGAAGCTGTAGCCTCCTAGGGACACAGTGGTTTCAGCCCTTAGGTTTGTTCATAGGGGGGGTGCATACCGTGGGGGGGGACCCAATACAAGCGGTTTGCGATGCGCATCCCGCCGTTTTTAAGAAAGGACTCGGAAGGTTCAAGGGACCCCCTGTAGCTTTCGACATAGACCCGGAGGTCCGCCCGATAAGACTCAAACCACGCAGGGTGCCGTTTGCACTCAAGGACAAGATAGAGGCGGAACTGGACAAACTGGTGGGCCAGGGGATTCTTATTCCTGTTGACTCCGCGGAGTGGGAAACTCCAATTGTAACGGCTCTAAAGGCTAACGGGGAGGTGCGCATTTGCGCTGATTATAAGTGTACAATTAACAAGGCGATCCGCCCTAATGCATACCCGGTGCCGGTGATCAGCCACCTTTTGGCCAGACTAAATGGGGGAAAGTGTTTCGCTAAACTCGATTTGGCACAAGCCTATCAGCAACTTCCAGTGACCCCCGCCACGGCCGCGGCACAAACGATAGTTACACATAAGGGAGCGTTCCAGGTGTCGCGGTTACAGTTCGGCGTGAACTCGGCACCCGGCCTTTTTCAATCGCTCGTGGAACGCCTCCTAAAGGGCCTGGAGGGGGTGTTGCCTTATTTTGATGACGTGTTGATAACAGGGGGGAGTGAGGCTGAACTGGCGAAAAGGTTGGACAAAGTACTGACCGTGTTCGAGAAAGCGGGGCTGAGATTGAGGAAGGACAAATGTGTGTTTTTCGAGACCGAGGTCGAGTTTTTAGGGTTCCGGATCACACCCGAGGGGATTAAGCCGTCTAACTCCAAAGTAGCAGCCATTAAAAAGGCCCCTCGCCCCACATCCAAAACCGAGCTGCAGTCTTTCCTGGGGCTCCTCAATTTTTACCATACATTCCTCCCGCGGAAGGCGTCCGTGGCCGAACCGCTCCATCGGTTACTTAAAAAGGAGGAGCCATGGATGTGGGGTGACGAGCACGAGAGGGCGTTCAAGGAGCTAAAGCAACTCCTAACATCTGAGGCAATCCTGACGCACTTCGACCCCAAACGGCCAGTGGTCCTAGTCTGTGATGCATCCCCGGTGGGGGTGGGGGCGGTGCTTTGCCACGTGTTGGAGGACGGAAGGGAGGCCCCGGTAGCGTTTTACTCAAGGTCCCTGTCCCAAGCGGAGCGAAATTACGCGCAAACCGACAGAGAAGCGTTAGCAATAGTAGCGGGGACCAAAAAATTTCACGATTTTTTGTATGGCCGCCCGTTCAAAATCGTGACCGATCACAAGCCGCTGTTAGGGATTTTCACGGCAAGCAAGCCCACGCCACAGATCCTGTCCCCGAGGATGCTGCGATGGGCTATTTTTCTCAACGCGTACCAACATGAGTTGGAGTACAGGCCCGGAAAGGAGATCAGCCATGCTGATGCGCTCTCGAGATCCCCTCTGCCCTTGTCGGCGGACCAAAAGGCGAGAGCAGAAAGAGACCGCCAGGTGTTGCTAATTGAGGTTTTAGACGCACCCCCACTAGTACCAGCCGACATTGCTAGGGCGACAGGCAAGGACAGGACGCTGGAGAAAGTTAGTTCATGGGTGCAGAAGGGGTGGCCGGCTTCGTCCCCGAGTACAGAGTTCGACCCATTCTTTAGGAAAAAGCTTGAGTTGTCCCTAGAGAGGGGGTGCCTTCTGTGGGGCCAACGGGTGGTGGTCCCTGCGCCCCTGCGGACGAGGGTGCTCGAACTGCTGCACGTCAGCCACCCGGGCATAGTTCGTTCAAAGGCGCTAGCCCGGAGTTACTTCTGGTGGCCACAGCTGGACGCGGACATTGAGCACATGGTCGGCACTTGCGAGGCTTGCCAGGAATCCCGACCTGAGGCGGCCCGTCTGCCGCATAGGGAGTGGGACACGGCGAGGGGGCCGTGGTCCAGGGTGCACGTGGATTTCGCTGGCCCGTTCCGAGGAACCATGTTTCTCCTGGTGGTAGATGCGTTCTCCAAGTGGCTGGAGGTTATCCCAGTAAAAAGCACGTCCTCCGCCACGACAATTAGCCGGCTAAGGAGAGTCTTTTCCACGTTCGGTTTACCCGACACTTTAGTCAGCGATAACGCTAGTTGTTTCACCTCCGCTGAGTTCGGAGCATTCATGGAGGCAAACGCCATTCGGCATGTCACATCCGCACCGTTTCACCCGGCCACGAATGGCCAAGTGGAACGCCTAGTGCGTACAACAAAGGACGCGCTGCGGCGCATGGGCCCGGGGGACCTGAATCACCAGGTATGCCAGTTCCTTTTAGCGTATAGGGTGACCCCTTTAGCGTCAGGCTACTCGCCGGCGGAGCTCTTGATGCGGCGAAAACTGACCACGATCCTGTCCAGGCTAGACCCGACGAGGGTCGAGGATAAAGGGAAAAACATAGGGTTGGCAGTCTCGAAAGGTTTCGCCGCCGGGGACCCTGTTCACTGCAGGAACTATTCCAGCGCAGGGCCGGCCTGGGTACCAGGGACGGTTGTAGAACAGACGGGGCCAGTATCGTACCGGGTCGAGACTAACACCGGCCTCCTCTGGAGGAGGCACGCAGACCAACTGAGGCACCGAGTGAGTGGGCCAGTCAGTGGAGCTCAGCAACAGGATTCAGCGTTAGGGTTCTCCCCCACCCGCTTAACCCAAGGGGGAGACAGCAATGGACAACGGTCCCAAGCAAGGGGGGAAGGAAGCAGAAGCAGCGGCCCCGACTCATATCCTTTTGATACGCCAGTCCTATCAGGGGTCGGGGAAGGGGGAGAGGAGTTCGCGCCCGCTGCCCCCGATAGTAATTTTGAGTTTGATTTTGCGAGCCGGGGGGGTTTTCAGGAGTGTTCCCCCACCCGTCCAAGCGAGAAGAGGGGTTTTTCGTTAGCCCCCAGTGCCCCCGGTTCCTCCCTAAGAAAGAGCACACCTCCCAACAACGCCGCGGAGCCGCGGAAAGTCACTAACGAGTCTCCCTCTCATATTACAGGACAGGAAACCAGGGGACAAAGAGAAGGTAGCAAACCCGGGGAGAGGCAGCCCGCATCGAGACCCCAGCGTGTTCGAAATAAGCCATCTTGGCTGAGAGACTTTGTCTCCTAAAGGGGGGGGAGTGTGTTTTAAGTGTGGGCTCGAGACTTTGTCTCGTCCTAGGGGGGAGGGGTGTTGTGTTCTGTTGGTTTTATTGTACACACGGATTACAATGTATCTGAGCCAATGTAACCTTGCCTATAGCAACAATGTAACCTTCAGCTGTTTCATATAAACCCTGTAATAGGACGCGAGCTAATGACCACCAGCTGGCAGCAGCGAGCGTCCAAGCTCTCTCGGTCCAAACTCATCAAAGGCAACAGCGCGGGAAGTTTTCCCGCCACCACCTACACCTGGACAAGAAGGGCGTGACCTGCAATGACGTCACGCAGACAGTAGCCAATGGGCTACCATGGCACCACGTTCAAATGTGTTACTGCTGTATATAAAGAGCTATCGATCCGCCATTACCTCATGTTCCCTCTGTCCACGATGCAATAAACCTGAGTTAACCCAGCCCGAGGCTGTGTCCTGTGTCCACAGCTGAGGAATGGCCATGCTTGTGGTCTCCAGTATGTGGACTAATAGTGGAATTAATTGTAGCCATCATAACTGACAGGTGAGAGTGGCCTACTTTTCCATAAATTTATGTAATATGCCTTCAAAGTTATCCAGTTTACTGGTGATTAAACCATCTTGTTGTGGCAAATGGCCAAGTTTAACAATGTGAACAAGTGTTCATATCTAGCCTTTCCTACCAAAGTGGCTTAAAACTAGCATAATACAAGCATATGTGTTCAATTGACACCATGGTTCTATGGCCGCAGATACAACACACAATCAAATCATCAGCAGGGATCACTAGCTACAAGTTCTAACTCTTACCTCCCCCCTTATTCCACAAGATCTGCATATACAAAGACATTTTCAATTGAATACCAAAGGGGCGTCCCACCACCGAGAAGGCCCTGCTATTTGTGATAGCCTTATGGAACACACCTATTAAAAGCACAACAAATTGTCACTAACATTTGCTTTGGAAGGGCATGAGTACATATGCTATTTCCTACCACTCCTTCCTGGGCAGAAGAAAACACAAATTAGACTGGCTCAACATGGAAACTATATGGCTGAAGCGTTCCTCTTTTCTCTCTCAGTGTATACCAATATCAGCCAGTCGTTTCCAACTCTAGGGCTCAGTGCTCATCTCTGTTTATAGCCAAAGAGCCAGCTCTGTCTGCATCTGCAGATGTGGCAGGCATGCCTAGACACAGAATGCTGTTTACCTTCCCGCCAAAGTGGTCCCTATTTATCTACTTGCTATTTCTTGCTCACCCTGTCTTGCAGTACTCAGGTCTCGAACTGCTGACCTGCCAACCTTCCAGTCATCACGTTCAGCATCTTAACCACTTGAGGTACTGCAGTCCCTTATCAGCAAAGTACCAGACACTAAAATGGTTGACTTATAGAGCTTATATGAGGCTGGTCCTCTTCTCCTTTAGCCAGATGGACTCTATTAACATGAACAATAGTACAGCATCCTCCACTCTACTGGTAAGTTTTGGGTATCCGGGATAAGCTATGTGATTAATACAGGAGGAAGCATCTGCTACCTTGAGGCAGCTGTATCTCTCCTCCTAATTACAGCACTAGGCTGATTGCTACTAACAAAGGCACTCGTTCAGGTACTTGAGTCCCCTGGGGCTTTGTAATTTAGAACAGTCCCCTTAAATCAGACCCAGGAAGCCAGTGGCAGTCAGTGAATATGTTCATGACAATTATAAGATGCAAGTGGGAAGGTTTATTCCCAACACAATAAGGAAAACGCATGGAGTTTTGCTGGGAATTTGATGTAAACATGGATGGTAATACAGTAAACAGAGCGATACTATGCCTACCTATTTGGAAGAAAGTCCCCGGAGGTAAAGAAGACTTACTCCTAGGGCAGTGATGGCGAACATTTTAGAGACCGAGTGCCCAAACTCACCTTTGCCACATACTCAACCACATGTGAGCCGCCTGCCTTACACCAGACATTGGAGGGAGGAAGCGATCTCATTGGGCTGCTGGGTAAATAGGCAGGGTGAACTCTGTGTTGGGGCGATGGCAAATGTGCCCACAGAAAGGGCTCTAAGTGCTCCCTCTGGCACACGTGCCATAGGTTCGCCACCACTGTCCTGTGGTATGAAATGAACTTCGGGAAAGATTAGAAGAATCAAAAGCTGGTAAACTAGGAAAGAGAAATAGGACTTTGGTAGATTAAGGATGGAGGGCTGGATGATTTTGGGAATAAGAAGAGAGTGGAATATCAGGGATATATATGTGTTTGCAAACACAGCAGTTTAGCCCATTCTGCATTATGGATTCAAAACAGCTCATTCAATCCCAGGATATTGGCTATGATATTCTCCAGGTTGCATTATTTTGAGCTCGCCACCTTTGCTGTCTTCCCCTGATATCTAATGAAGCTGGCTGTCACTTATATAAATCACTGTAATCTCAAATTCTACGAAAAGGGGGAGATGTTATGGCGGCATTAGCACATTTTACATGAGATGAACAATGTCTGTGTATCTTAAAAACTTCTGTTATGCAACCATTTTGGAACAAGCCACAGTGCAGTCAGGATTGAAATGGGAACAATTTTTTTCTATTGTTGTTTGAATAACCTTTCACTACTGTTTCATTTCACATAGTGCTGCATTCATAACTTGCCAGCAGATCGCTCCTCAGAAATGTAAAGCAACGGCTGGAAGCTGCATTCATGAATAAACTGGTTTTTTAAAATCATTATTGTTTGGGAGATAACTGATTGTTACTTTGCAAGATGAATTTTCTTTGGAGCAAAGACCAAAAAAAGAAGAAAAAGATTCCATCAAAATTAACTGGTCAGCTCATCTATGTCATGGATGGGCAAAAATTCTGGGTTAAGAATATTTGTTCATTTATAGTTACACCAGGTTCCAATGAAATATTTATGGAACTGAGCTGTCAAGTTCAATCAATCATTTGCAATACTTTAAAAATAAAATGCCAATCACTGTGGGATTGCTGGATTTCCTAATGCAATACATGAAAAGTTAAAAACAACCTACACCAGCTCAGGGGTACCCAACTTTTTCAAGCCGGGGGCTGGGCCATGCTCTTTCAGTCAGCTTCAAGGGCCAGATGGCCATTTTGCCCTGCCTGCACAATTGGGGTGGCCATTTTGTCCCAACAGCTTCAAAGGGGTGGCCATTTTGTTCCTCGAATGCCCTTGAAGCGGGGGGGGGGACATGAAGTGACACCATGGGCCGGATCCAGCTTGCGGGCCTTAAGTTGGGAACCCCTGACCTAGCTACTTCTTCTCCAAGTGAACGGGATATTTAAGTGGAGTCAATTTCATCGATATTGCATCAAGGCAGAAAAAGTAGATGACTCATGATCAGAGCAGAAGGCCTATTACTGTTGAAGAAACAAACTTCAGGCAGATTTTATGCCTGAAAAAACCAGACTTCAAGGCAATCCTGTGCTAAAGCACTGAAGACAAAGAACAAAGCAAGCAAGATAACATGACGTGAGGTAAATTCCTGCTTTGCACTCAGATGCTTTCAGCAGTTGAGGAATTTCCCTCTTCTAAAGATTCATCTATATCCACTCTCAGTAGTAAAAGTATGCTTTCTAGCAAGGCCACACAGATGGGGTACCTCCCATCCTGAAGGGGAGCTCAAAGTGTCCACTTTGCTTTAACATTTTATGAAGTCCAACTGAAACCTTCTATACTTCTTAGCCTCTCTATTGTTGCCCAAGCGGAAGGGCAACTGAGCTGGTTCCTGGATACCCAGCAGTTGCTGAGTCTTCAGTCAAAGACTCCATTGGCTCCACCTTGGGGTTATGAACCACAACAACTTGTATTGGTTGAACAGCACTAGCAACAATCGTCTTTTCCTCTCTGCTCTAGGACAGTGACGGAGAACCTTTTAGAGACCGAGTGCCCAAACTGCAACCCAAAACCTACCCCGCCCTTCCCTCCCTCTGCCTGCTACCCAAATCATCCCGTACCTTCTCTTGTCCCTGTCCCTGCATCCCGGGCAGGATTTCAGCCTATGGGACATGCCATTGGTGGAGGGAGAGGTGTGGGTTGGGTCGGGAAGTGGCACTGCCATTGGTGCTGGTAGCCTAGGGCAGGGCAGGGCTTTCTCGGTAAGGCCCGCTGCATGTAGCTGAGTTTCCTGTGCTAGGGCAACGGCACACGTGCCCAAAGTGAGGGCTCTGAGTACCCCCTTTTGGTGTCTGAGAACCAAGACAATAGAAACAGCCGAAAGCTTGGCTTAACACATCTTTATTGCATGATGGTCAGGGGGAACATGTGGTAATGGCGGACGAACAGCTCAATATATACAGCGGCTATACATTTGAATGTGGCTCCTTGATAGCCCATTGGCTACTGTCTGTGTGACGTCACTCTCCGTCACGCCCTTCTTGTCCAGGTGAGGTAGTGGCGGGAATCTTCCCGCGGCTGTAGGTATTTGGGGAATTGGAACCATGTGAGCAAGGTGCTCGCTATTGCCCCTAGTGGTCACTAGCTCGCGTCCTCATACGGAAGGTTACAGTGTTACAGCTGGTGATTGTTATATCCACTCATTAGAGTGTTACATTACTTAAAGGCACAATACTCCAAACACAACATCCCTCCCCCCTAGGATGAGACGAAGTCTCTCATCCAATATGGTTTATTGCAAGAACGTTTGGGGCGCAAGGCTGGCTGGCTTGTCCTGGGGGCGCTATCACTTCTGTGTTCCCTGGTCTCTTGTCCTGCAATGGGAGAGGGAGACTCGTTAGCGACTTGCCGAGGTTCTGTGGTTTTTGGGGTAGGGGTAAACTCCATTGTGGGAAAACCGGGGGCATTAAGGGCTAACAAAAAACCCCGCTTCTCACTTGGACGGGTGGGGGACCACTCCGAAAAAAACCCCGGTTTTGTAACTCAAAATCAAAATCATCTTCTGGGATATCTGTGGGGGCATCCTGCAGGATATCTGTGGGGACAAACTTATTCCCTTCCCCCCTTGGTGGAGACCACTGGCCCCCCTCTCCTCCCCCTTGGGCTGAACGGGTGGGGGAGAACCCTAACGCTGAATCCTGTTTCGCGCTTTCCACGCTCTGGTTGCCGGGAACCAGGCGTCGGAGTTGGTCCGCGTGCCGCCTCCAGAGTAGACCTGTGCTGGTCTTTACGCAGTACGACACGGGACCCGTTTGCCCAATGACTACTCCCGGAACCCAGGCTGGCCCTGCGCTAGCGTAGTTTCTGCAATGGACCGGGGCGCCTATTTCAAAACTCTTCGTGCCCGCTATCTCGATGTTCCTCCCAGTGTCTTCTACTCTCGTAGGGTCTAGCCTTGTCAGTACCGTAGTCAGCTTTCTGCGCATTAGGAGCTCTGCGGGCGAATAGCCTGACACTAGGGGGGTCACCCTATACCCCAGCAAAAATTGGCATAACTGCAGGTTCAAGTCCCCGGGGCCCATGTGCCTCAGCGCGTCTTTGGTGGTACGCACAAGGCGTTCTACCTGGCCATTCGTCGCCGGGTGAAAAGGCGCGGAGGTGATGTGCCAGATGGCGTTAATGTCAATGAATGCCCTGAATTCGGCGGATGTGAAGCAACTTGCGTTATCGCTCACAAGTGTATCAGGTATGCTGAACGAACTGAACACCTTGTGCAATTGTTTAATGGTTGCAGCTGAGGAGGTGTTTGCAACTGGGATAACCTCTAACCACTTGGAATAAGCATCCACTATAAGGAGAAAAAGCGATCCTCTGAAAGGGCCCGCGAAATCAATGTGCACGCGGGACCACGGCCCCTTTGCCGCATCCCATTCCCTGTGCGGAAGTCGGGCCTCCTCGGGCCTGGAGCTTTGGCAACTCTCGCAAGTGCCCACCATGTGCTCGATATCAGCGTCCAACTGGGGCCACCAGAAATAGCTCCTGGCCAGTGCCTTGGAGCGGACAATCCCTGGATGGCTGACGTGCAACAGCTTGAGCACCCTTGCTCTCAGGGATTCAGGGATGACCACCCGCTGGCCCCACAGGAAGCAACCCCTCTCCATGGACAGTTCTAACCTTTTCCTAAAAAATAGAGCAAATTCCGCCGCTGGGGAGGACGTTGGCCACCCTTTCTGCACCCATGAACTAACCAGGGCCAACGTCTTGTCTCTGCCCGTCACCTTGGCGATCTCCGCGGGCACTATGGGGGGTGAATCCAGGACCTCTATCATGAGCACTTGGTGGTCTTGTTCCACCTCACACACGGGGCTGCCCATGTGGGGCAGGGGTGACCTCGACAGGGCGTCCGCGTGGCTTATGTCCTTTCCAGGGCGATACACCAGCGCGTTCTGGTACGCGTTTAAAAAAATGGCCCACCTGAGGATTCTAGGGGATAGAATCTGTGGTGTGGGCTTGTCTGCGGTGAAAATGCCTAGCAGGGGCTTGTGGTCGGTCACGATGGTGAAGGGGCGGCCATAGAGGAACTCGTGAAATTTCTTCGTCCCAGCAATTATCGCTAATGCCTCCCTGTCTGTCTGTGCGTAGTTACGCTCTGCCGTAGACAGGGACCTGGAGTAGAACGCCACTGGGGCTTCCCGCCCGTTTTCCAACACGTGGCACAGGACCGCCCCCACCCCCACTGGAGACGCATCACATACCAGAACCACTGGTTTCTTGGGGTCAAAATGGGTTAGTATGGCGTCTGAGGATAAGAGTTGTTTCAGCTCATTGAATGCTCTCTCCTGACTCTCGCCCCATCGCCACGCCTCGTCCTTTTTTAGCAATTTATGAAGCGGCTCCGCTACCGACGCCTTCCTAGGCAGGAAGGAATGGTAGAAGTTTAAGAGCCCCAGGAACGACTGCAATTCTGGCTTGGAGGTGGGGCGAGGAGCATTCTGAACGGCGGCCACCTTTGATTCGGAGGGTTTTATGCCAACAGGGGTTACCCGGAAACCCAGGAACTCAACCTCTTTTGCAAAGAAGACGCATTTGTCTTTCCGCAGCCTCAACCCCGCCTTTTTAAATACCGTCAGTACTTTGTCTAGCCTCTCAGCCAATTCTGACTCACTCCCCCCCCCCGGTTATCAATACGTCGTCAAAATATGGCAAGACCCCCTCCAGACCCTTCAAGAGACGTTCCAATAGTGATTGGAAGATGCCTGGCGCCGAGTTCACGCCAAACTGTAGGCGCGTCACCTGAAACGCCCCTTTGTGGGTGATTATCGTCTGCGCAGCAGCTGCAGCTGGGGTTACCGAGAGCTGCTGATAAGCCTGCGCCAGGTCAAGCTTTGCAAAACACTTTCCCCCATGTAACCTGGCCAACAGGTGGCTGACTACCGGCACCGGATACGCATTTGGGCGTATCACCTTATTAATGGTACATTTGTAATCAGCGCAAATTCGAACCTCCCCATTGGCCTTAAGCGCTGTTACAATCGGAGTTTCCCACTCCGCAGAATCAACAGGAACTAGGATCCCCTGGCCCACCAATTTGTCCAGTTCCGCCTCTATTTTGTCCTTAAGTGCAAAAGGCACCCTTCGCGGTTTGAGTCTTATTGGGCAGATCTCTGGGTCCAGGTCGAACGCAACTGGGGCCCCCTTGAATTTTCCGAGTCCCTTCCTGAACACTTCGGGATGCACTTCGGGAGTCCCAATGGTATGCACCCCCCCCCCAATGAACAAACCCAGGGGCTTAAACTATTGTGTCCCGAGGAGGCAACAGTCCCCCCCCCCTTTGAGAACAACCAGGGGAAGTTCCGCGGCATGTTGCTTGTATTGGACCTTGAATTTTCCCACCCCCAACACCGGAATGCTATTTCCCTGTACGTCCCGCAGCGTAGACCTCAGTGCTTTGAGCTTGGGCCGCACGTTGGGGGAAATTCCCAAAAACTCCCTCTGGGAAATGATGGAATATGAGGAACCCGAGTCTATCTCCATCTTAACGGGGACCCCTTGCACCAGTACCTCTACAAAATAATGTGGGTGTCCTAAGGACACGCTGTGGACCGCCGTGTCATCGTCGCTGTCGTTGGAGATGCGGCCCATGCCGTCCTGCTTCCTCGAGGGCCGGATGCCCTCCTGCTTCTTCGGTGAGCGGTCTGTTGACCCTTTCCGGTCTCTGCGCCGTCGTCTGCAAACCTTGGCTATGTGGCCTCGGCGCCCGCAGTTGTGGCACTCCACCTTCCTGAACGGACACTTGCTGCGGTCATGGGACGCCCCGCAGCCATCGCAACACCGGCCATCCTTCTGCACCTTCCGGATGTCCTCGTCCTCGCTGCTCTCCGTGGAGGAGTGTGGTGCCCGCCTGGCCGCTTGCACTGAGCCCGCTGCCTTGTCGGGTTGTGGGGGCCTTGTCCTGAACCCCTTAACCCCGGCCCTCGTGGCTTCCGCCACCTGCGCCTCCTTCACGACCTCTTGCAACGTCGGAGCGGCTCTTTGTTCATCAGCTTTCGCTGGACCTCTTCGTCCCACAGGCCACACAGCATGCGGTCCCTGAGGGCGATTTCCAGGTTCTCCCACTTGCATGGGCTGGCGGCCAAACGGAGGGCCGCTGCAAAGGCAGCCACGGACTCACCAGGTGCCTGGACTCTCTTCCAGAATGTGTCCCGAGCCGAAAACATTGAGACCGAGGGCTGGAAATGGTCCCGCATCGCTTTCAGGAGCTGCTTGACTGGCACTTCGCTCACCTTCCTTGGAGACACCAGGTCCACCAATACCTTCATGGCCGGGAACCCGAGCATCCTGATGAAGATGGCCCTTTTCTTCCCCTCGTCCGAGATGTCGGACACCATCAGTGCGCTTTGGAAATCCATCTCGAACAGTTCCCATTCTTCCGGTTTGTTGATGTTGAAACCGGCCTGTGCTGTCTTGATTCCGTGGGGATCCATTAATCCCATCCTCGTCGCCAATTTGGTGTCTGAGAACCAAGACAATAGAAACAGCCGAAAGCTTGGCTTAACACATCTTTATTGCATGATGGTCAGGGGGAACATGTGGTAATGGCGGACGAACAGCTCAATATATACAGCGGCTATACATTTGAATGTGGCTCCTCGATAGCCCATTGGCTACTGTCTGCGTGACGTCACTCTCCGTCACGCCCTTCTTGTCCAGGTGAGGTAGTGGCGGGAATCTTCCCACGGCTGTAGGTATTTGAGGAATTGGAACCATGTGAGCAAGGCGCTCGCTATTGCCCCTAGTGGTCACTAGCTCGCGTCCTCATACGGAAGGTTACAGTGTTACAGCTGGTGATTGTTATATCCACTCATTCGAGTGTTACATTACTTAAAGGCACAATACTCCAAACACAACACCCCTCTGGCATGCATGCAATAGGTTTGCCACCACTGCCCAAGGGGGTTGAATCTCTAGCACTAACCCTGCAGGTGTTGTTTGTCCAAGCAAGGTCCCCCAAGAGTCCCAGTCTCCCCCCCCCCCCGGCCAAAAAAAAAGTGCTTTGGGAAAATGAGACCTGGGTCTGGCCTCAGATTTTTTTAATTATGGTGTGTGCGGTTGAGTAAGGGGGGCCCCATCCTACTGAGATGATTCTCCTGTGGTTTCTTCTTGCTCACCTTACACTTCTAGCTCTGGGCTGGGGTGGGTACTGTGTGGCTCCCATTTGGTGGTGAGGAGGCCAAGGCCAAGGTCAGATGGCATCAGTTGCTTCATGGTTGTTGATCAGAGGAATGCCACAATGCCACATTCCTGCAATGGAAGGAATGCAAAAATGACATCACCCAACCCAGCACTTAACCGTTTCACAGCGATGTTGAACCTTGGCACTCCAGGTGTTCTGGAACTTTAATTCCCAAAAGCTCTGATCAGCACTCCTGCTGATCAGGGCTTCTGGGAATTTAAGTTCCAGAACACCTAGAGTGCCAAGGTTCGCCATCACTGCCCCTATCAGGTGAATTGGCTGATAGACCAATTCCTTCGCCAAACAGGCTAAGGGAGAGGAGGCCTCTCCAGGGATCCTAAATCCCACTCTGTATCTCTCCAGAGACACAAAATACAGGGTGCCACTCATCTGCTGATTCTCCTCATGTCTCCTCCTCTCTTTCCACAAAAGCCTTGAGTCCTCCGGGTCCTGTCCCTGTTAAATTTTCCTCTCCAGCTGCCCTTCCCTCCTCTCAGCCATTCAGACCTTCTTCCCAACTGCAGGGATACCAGGAAACTCTTAGGGTCACAGGGTGACAGCAGATGACCAAAGGTGACCCCATCACACCACAAAACAAGAAAGCCTCAAAGGAGTAGACCACTAGCTTGAAGTGTAGTGTTCCTTCCTGTCTCCAGGAGATCATGTTGGGCATATTGCAATCTTTGGTACACTGGCTGCAAGGACTAGAGAACTCTTGAAAGAGCATGTGCTGTGTCCATACTTGTTGTGTATGATAGTCTATGCCTTTAAGAGAAATTGTAACAGGAAGAATGAAAGAATGTAACCTCAGTGAATACAATGTAACCCAATGTAAGTCAGCTGAATGGAACGCGATTCACCTGCCACTAGATGGCAGTGACTCGCGACCACATGGTATTAATCAACCAATCATAGTCTACCGCGGGAAACATTCCTGCCACAGGTAAACCAGGTAAAGAATGCGGGGCGTCACCATGACGTCACGAATACAGGAATCAATGGGGAACCATGTAGCTAGATTCAAATGTATCACTCTGCATAAAAGGAGCTGCGCCTCTGCCATTACCTCATGTTCAGATTGCATACCTTGCAATAAAGATGTGTTTGGCCCCATAGCTGCTGCCTACTGCGTATCAATCTGCAAACATCAAAATACTAGAGTTAGGTTTAGGGGTGATCAGTGTTGGTCTGCCCTCTTGCTCCCTAGGCTCTGAGGTCTCGTATTCAGAGGTGTATGGATTTGCAGGCCTTTTGGACTGAGTGGCCTTTGGCTTTCCAGCAGTACCTGAACCTTGTGTCTCTTCTGTTGGTATTACTGGATCAGCCTCTGAGTCTGTAACCAAGCCACAGATGGACTCCTGGGTCATGACTGGGCCAAACAAGACAAATGCTACTTCTATCCCCGTATCCACTTCAGAAAAACATAGAACCTAGTGAGCCCTGGTGGTTCATTGGTTAAACTCCTGTACTCCAGCCAAAACATTGTGAGTTTGATCCTGATGGTGATCAAGGTTGACTCAGCCTTCCACCCTTCTGAAGTCGGTAAAATGAATACCCAGTATGTTGGGGGCAAAATGCTAATCAACTTATTAACTTCCCAGAGAGTGCACTAACAGCTATCAGGTGGCATATATGGTAAGTGTAATTGCTATTGCTAATGTCGTCGTCGGCTGGTACTTGAATCTGAGTATAGATTTTCCCCGGATGGATGTGTCTCTGGATTGACTAGGGAAAATGTCATTGATGTGAATTTGTTTAAGGTGGATCCTAGTTTGCCATGAAGTGACCCCCACACTGTGATCACAGTGCCATCTCCTGCAGCATGTATGAAATGAGACATGCAGAATTTAACACCAGGACTGCAATGGACTGCCACAGCCTTGAGGATATTAACAAGGTGTGCCTTCATAGTTAGTCCATCTGGCATGGCCTCTTCCGCCTCCATGACAGTTGGGAATCATCAATCAATCAATCAATCAGTTTAATTTATATCCCGCCTTCCTCAGCCGAGACCAACTCGAGGCGGCTAACAACATAATCCAACAAAGTAACAATAAAAGGATAATACAGAGAAACAACAAGTTCAAAATGGAAAACAATCCAGATAAGCATAATATCATAATACAAAACCTACACTACATAATTAGATCATAAAAATGCAATAAATATAATTATACTACAGCAAACCCAACATAGCAAGACCCCCATGTCCACTGGAGAACAGTCGTAGGAGCTACCACTCCCCCAACAACTTGGGGAAGGAGGTCCACGTCTCAGTCTCAACATGAGCCAAGGCAGCCACAGCAAGGAGCCAAAGACGGCGATGCTCCTGGGGCGGCGGCAGTCCTGGGCCTGGCCCGGCGGCCCACGGCCCTTTATCTCCCCGCGCAAGGGACGGGGTAGATAGTGAAGTGGTTCGTCCTCCGCTCATTTTGCCATGTATTGCTAATATATGGGGCCCATTCAAGGTTGTGCATCATATACCATATACTATCTTCGATATTATATACTCTAGCCACCATCTGCCCATTAGCCACAAATGCTGTCACCACAGGACAATCCAATTCACCTGATAGGGTTAAGTGCTAGATTAGGTAATGTCAATTTTGCATTCCTTCCATTGGAGGAATGTGGCATTGTGGCATTCCTCTGATCAGCCACCGTGAAGTGATGGATGTTGCCTGATTTTCAACAGAAACTGAGTGTGGTGGCGGCAGGTGTTGCTCTTTTATGCTTTGGTTTCTTTCTGCAAGGAGTGTCTGGGATGTTATCATGTAGTGGATGTAGGGTAGAAGAAGCTCAGGTCCCATGGAAGTACCACCAACTGTGGGTAGGTTGACAGGGATCAAGGGATGTAACTAAGCTCCCTTGTCTCCCTTTTTTACTAAATGTGTTGCATTGTTTTCTTGATAATGTCTCTCAGAGGTCCTTTAACCACTGGGAACCTCTGCTCATCCAGGTACTGTTAGACTATACCACCATAGCCCACTTCATTCAGTCAGTCATTCAATTTATATACCACCCTTCTGGACAAAAGGCCACCCTGGTTGGTGAACATTGAAAAATAACAGGAATACACCAGTGGTGGGCTCCAAAAAAATTACTGCCACACTGTGGGCGTGGCCTACTTTGTGGGTGTGGCTATTCAACTGGGTGGGCGATCTAATCATGCCTGCCACATGACCATGAAAATGTCTGCAAATACAAACAGCACTGGCTCTTTGGCTGTAAATGGAGATAAGCACTGCATCCTAGAATCAGATACGACTGGCTTTTGAGCAAGAATGACCTTTCCCACCAAAATGGTCCCTATTTATCTACAGTACTTGCAATTTCTTGCTTTCAAACTGCTAGGTTGGCAGGACAGGAGTTAGGATAGGGACAGGAGCTCACTCTGTCATGCAGTACCTGAGAATCGAACTCCAGAAGCAGGAAAAAAACCAACATGTTAAAGGATTTGCTCTTAGAAACATTGGAAGACTGAGTTACCAAAAGACCTTCTGAGGGCAATGTTCCCTCAAGACTCAAGAGAGTAAAAAAGGAAAGGGGAGAGGGAGCAGAGGCTGGAGGGAAAAGGAAATGGTCCCTTTATGAAAAGCCTCTCTTCCGGTCTGCCTTTTTTCTCTCTCCCCACAAGGAGGGAAGTGGAGGGGGAGCAGAGGCTGGAGGGAAGAGGAGTTTCCACCCCGGAGAGAATTTTTTCCTTGGGGTAGGGTGGTGGGGTTGGAGTTGGGAGGGGAAGTAGTTGGGGGACCCCTCCCCAGACTCACACCTTGCCCCATAGATTGTTTCTTGGTGTGCAGGAGTAGGTCCCTGGAAGGGAGACCCAGGAAGAGGTGCAGGGAGGGAAATGGGCATGGCCACTGGGAATTTCTACTCCCAGCGTGAACCGGTGCGTGTGATCCGGGGAGCTGCCCATCATCACTAGAATACACTATAAAAATCTTCTTCAAGTGCTTTAGTGTAAGGGACCGAAGACAATGAAACAGCCGAAGGATTGGCTTAACACAGGTTTATTGCATGATGATCCGGAGGAACATGTGGTAATGGCGGATGGGTCGCTCAATATATACAGCTGGCTATACATTTGAAAGTGGCTCATCGACAGACTATTGGTTGCTGCCCGCGTGACGTCGTAGAAAGGTCACGCCCTTCTTGACCAGGTGAAGGGGTGGCGGGGAATCTTCCCGCGCTGCTGAACCAGGTGAATCTGAGCCATGAGAGCTGGACGCTCGCTATTGCCATCTAGTGGTCACTAGCTCGCGTCCCCTTATCAGGTTTACATTGATACAGCTGAAGGTTATAATGTTGCACACAGAAAGGTTACATTGTTAACACATGGCCATGGTACATTGTTAAAGGCACAGCTTTACAGAACACAACATCCCTCCCCCCTAGGATGAGACGAAGTCTCTCAGCCAAGATGGCTTGTTGCATGTGCGTTTGGGCCGTGAAGAGGGCTGACCCCCCCGGGGGCGCTACTGCTTCTTTGTTCCCTGGTCCCTTGTCCTGAAATGGGAGAGGGAGACTTGTTAGTGGCTTGCCGCGGCCTGGCGGCCTTAGGGGAAGGGAAAAACTCCATTGTGGGCAGACCGGGGGCAATCGGGGCTAACGAAAAAAAACCTCTTCTCGCTTGGACAGGTGGGGGACCACTCCGAACCCCCCCCCCCCCGGTTCTGAAAATCAAAATCTAACTTAGTAGGGGTATCCGCATTTGTTGGGACATTCCGCGAGATATGTATGGGGTCGGGTTCCTCCTCCTCCTCAGAAAGATCCCCTAGGATATCTACGAGAACATCCTCCTCCCCCCTTAGTGGGGGCCCGCGGTCCTCTTTTCCTCCCCCTTGGGCTGAACGGGTGGGGGAGAACCCTAACGCTAATTTTTTCTCTGTTTGGTCTGTGCCCTGCTCATCGGAGACCCTGCGTCGGAGCTGGTCCGCGTGCCGCCTCCACAGGAGCCCTGTACTGGTTTCCACACGGTACGACACGGGGCCGGTTTGCTCCACAACTACGCCCGGTACCCAGGCTGGGCCCG